>CP136057.1:222708002-225315502 GCA_032464435.1 Aegilops umbellulata
AAAAAAGGAGAAAAGAAGAAGAAGAAGAAGAGAAGAAGAAGAAGAAGAAGAAGAAGAAGAAGAAGGAAGAAGAAGAAGAAGGAAGAAGAAGAAGAAGAAGAAGAAGAAGAAGAAGAAGAAGCAGAAGAAAAAGAAGAAGAAGAAGAAGAAGAAGAAGAAGAAGAAGCAGAAGAAGAAGAAGCAGAAGAAGGAGAAGCAGAAGAAGGAAGAAGGAGAAGAAGAAGAAGGAGAAGGAGAAGAAGGAGAAGGAGAAGAAGAGAAGGAGAAGAAGGAGAAGGAGAAGAAGGAGAAGGAGAAGAAGAAGAAGAGAAGAAGAAGAAGAAGAGAGAAGAAGAAGAAGAAGAAGAAGAGAAGAAGAAGAAGAAGAAGAAGAAGAAGAAGCAAGAAGAAAAGAAAAGGAGAAAGAGAGAAGGAGAAGAAGGAGAAGGAGAAAGAAGAAGAAGGAGAAGAAGAAGAAGGAGAAGGAGAAGAAGGAGAAGGAGAAGAAGAAGAAGGAGAAGAAGAAGAAGGAGAAGAAGAGAAGAAGAAGAAGAGAAGAAGAAGAAGAAGAGAAGAAGAAGAAGAAGAAGGAGAAGAAGAAGAAGAAGAAGAAGAAGAAGGAGAAGAAGAAGAGTAAGGTACACGTGCATTGCACGCATGAGATTCTGGTGGTTGTGCATTATGCTTCTACATGTGGAGCTTTCTGGATTCTAACATGTGGCAAAATCTGGTGGAATGTAAGGTTAGGCAAGTTTGATTAACTTAGGTGAGTGTTTGGTTCAAGCACACCTTAGGCAAGCCACACTAAGCCACATGACATACACACAAAAATGTGCAAGATTCCCTTAGGCTTGCCAACTTGTGGCTCTCATTTTGAAGAACTAATACTTGCCTAAGCTTAGTTGTGGCAAAGTTAGTCATGAATTCAGTTCAACCATGGAGTCTTCTAGATATACATGTGGCAGAATCTTGTGGATGATATCCAACGGCCAGTAGTGCTCGGATTTGCCATCTTTGTACCGTTGGATTGGCTTCATCCAACAACCAACTTTCAAAGTTTTTCACACACTATATAGGGGGTATAGATATGGATGTGCCGGTCTGTTGAAGTGGATCCAAAGTATATCTATCTAGTGGAGTGCACTCTAAACACATTATCTATTTATTTTTCTCTAACCTTCCGTAGCCATGCAACCAAGCCACATAAGCTTCAGGATGCCCCCACATCATATTATTCATACTACGTTGATTGAAAAAAAGATAAATCACCCAAAACAAGATCTTCCCGTTTTTTGTTCCTACGATGTTGTGTCGTGCACGTACCTACTAGTTGTATAGTGGTAGTACTAGTAATATAGTATTAGGAGTACAAACTTGGTACTAGTAGGAGTAGTACCAGTATGGAATGCTCCTACTCTATCATCGAGCCCCGTTTGACACCAAATTTCTTGGCTTCCCTGCTACAGCTAGATCTTCCCCTCGTTTCTGTTTTCCAACCCAGCGGCGGGCGGGGTGTCAGTTTGCTCAACGGCGGCCCCACGTGAAAGTGAAAATGCTAGGCAACACGCCTTCCCTAAGCTATGTGTCATGCCGGACAGGCCGTGTTGTACTCCCGATTCCCGGGCATGTGGGGGTGCGACGCGAAGCGGCAGGCCTTTTCCTTTTACCAGCAATGTGCCCGTGCGTTGCGACAGATCCAAAGTAGTAGAATAGTAGTATTTGTTCACAAACTTGAAATAAATCACTATTTTTTTATATACTCCTAATATATTACTCCCTCTGTACCTAAATATTTGTCTTTTTTGAGATTTCGAATGGACTATCACATACGGATTATATAGACATATTCTAGTGTTTCTAGCAAGATGCCCGCGCGTTGCACGAAGTTGATGGAAAAGGTAAGCACAACTTATAAATTGATGGATGGAGTACTAGTTACAGTGATGCATATAATTAAGCAAAGGGACCGCACATGTCGGTATTAACTAGAACGAGAATGCAACAGCACAATAAGAATTAAGGCCACGATGATGCGATCGCAGTGGTGGTTACAGAAGGCAAGAAGAAAGATGGATCCACGATCGTACGACCTCCTCCTCCTCAACTTAGTGCGCCGGGCCACCGACCGGAGGCTAAGGAGCGGCGGCTTTTGTGGCGACGTCGAGGTGCTTCTCAGCAAAGGCATCCAAGGCTTCCAGCCGGTTGAGGAAGGCCAACCTCGTAGCGTCCTCACTGGCATTGTAGATACCTGTACACGATTTTCTTGTACACGTGGATGCGTAGGTCGACAAATTCTTGCAGGGCGAGGCGCCTCGCGGCGAGCGCGACCTCCAGGTGGACATTCTTCGTGGCGTCGGCGGGCAGTCGCAGGGCCGCCAGTGCTTGAAAGAGGTTCCGGCCATGGAGGACGATTAGGGTGGCAGGCAATGAGGAGTCCGGGCGCGCGGGCTGGAGGAGTACGGCGATGTCGTCCGCGAGCTTCTTGATGATGGTGAACTTGTTGCTGGTGTCAACGATCATCTGGTCCAACTGAGAGTCGTAGTTGGCATCGACGGCGGCCATCCACCAGCCGGTCTCCAACACCGTCTGGAGACGATCCTTGGTGCCATGTCGTGACCAGCGTCGTGGACCATCTGGCGCAGCCGCTGGCCGCTCACGCGCATCGCCGCCATGGGTATGGAGTGAGCTCTTTTGCGCTTAGTGTAGGTGCTTAGGCAAATGCTTAGGTGCGTACGATGTGGTAGATGCATTGGAATGGAGGGGCACCTTTAGATGAGGGCAATGAGGGCAAATTGTGTTGCATTCACATCGTGCAGCCTGTTTTCCTGGACCTCCTCCCATTACTTCCCTCATACATTAATTGAAGGAGGATGCATTGGCCATTCAACATATCGGGAACCGCTCTCCCTCCCTCGTCTACATTAAAGCCGTATCGGGAACTGCGCCGCCCGCTGTCAAATCGAATACCCCCTCCGTCTAGGTGAGTATTAAGTCATCTTACGAAAACCACTCGTTTCTTCACATTATATACGTACAATATATATGGCCAACATCATATAGCAAACAGTTTAGTTGTCAAAGAATTTCAGGGTGCTTAGTTTTGTCAAAGAATTCCAGGGTGCTTAGTTTTATTTGAGGGGTGGGTTGTGCACTTGTGCTGGACACCATTATTGTGACAAGCCTTTTTAATAGTACTATATGCATAATTTGGCGACGAGCGCTCTCTATATGTACCACCTTTTTTTTAATTTCAAGTTTTGCTCCATGGCGCAATCTATCGATACTACTACTGTACAAAAGTGGAGTATATACATTTTTTAAAAGGCTAGAGGGCGGGGCAGTCTAGCTCGGTCGGTTTCACAAGAGGTGAGGGCCTTTGTGATTTGACGGCTCATTACTGCTGTCAAATCGAATAGTATTGCGTCACCCGTTGCACGCCCAGCGCCTCCACTAAACCCCTCCATTAAACCCGCATGCAAACCGAGAATCCTACTCCGGCCACACGTCTGTTCACGCGCGGGCCGGAATTAAACGCAACACCGGCCGAGCCTCCCGTCCGCCCTCAGTCTAAACAAGGCCAGACGCCGGCCAAGCTCCTACCGTCCGCCCTCTATTTACACGAGGCCAGACAGACATCGGGCAATAATCGCACTGCCGCTTCCCCGTCTCCTCCTTCACCATTTTCTCCACTCTTCCGATGGCTTCCGATGAGCCGTTCACCGGCATATTACCCGGCTGGGTGGCCGGCCGAGCCCACCGGATAAGGGCGAGGCCGCTCGGTGCTTCACCAACCTCTCTTGGCCCGACGGAGCCAGTTGCCGCCCCAAGCAGGCGCGTGGTTCAGCAACTCGCCACTCCAGTTCAACTCGATGAGGAGTGGCTAGGTTCTCCATGTCGGCACGGCGGCGAGCACGCCGGTACGGGTGCCGTCGCTGCCGCGTCGTACCACGCCACCAGTGTCTGCGGTGGCCGCGCCTCCCGTGCCTGCGGCAGCGCCATGCAGGCTAGAGACAGAAGTCGGGTGCGTGGAGAGCGACGAGAAGGTGGCCAGCTTCTCCGTGTCCGCCGCCATCATCGAGGATAAGTAGAACATGGGAGGCCGCCGCCACTTGGGACCCATGAAGGCCACCGCCGAGGCGACGACCGCGGATTCAGGTGGTTTCTTTGCTGCTTCGTCTCTTCCGAGGACCTTCGTCGGCCCCGCAAGTGTCTGACGGACATGAGGAAGACAAGGGATCCGCGGGCGGCCATTTAGAACTAAAATAAGTCTAGATACATCCATTTCTAGGACAAGTATTTCCGAACGGAGGGAGTATTAATTATAAGAGAGCCGGTTGGCACCTCTTAGTTCATGTAAATGTAATGAAATCCATCATGTTTATATGAAGATCCGGCTTTTTTATACGAAATCCTTCATGCATATATGAAATCAGTCCGTGTTTGCACGAATTTCATCTGGTTGGTTAGAGTTGTAACAATGTATGCCGCTGGCGTTTGATGTCGTCCTCCGCTTAAGGAAGCGGGAGGAAATTTTCCGGCTGCCGTTGGAGATGCTCTTTATGCTGGAAATAATAGAGTGGCATCCTATCCATTTGAGTTAATTGCCTGTATGATTGTCCCTCTATAAAAAGTTAATTGCATGTACAGTGTACACGTGACTTGCAGGGTGGCTACAGCTTCGTATAGAAAGTTAAAAAGAAACAAGTCCATCCTTAATCTTGTATTCTAAGTACTATGTGGGTTCCACTGTCAGTACAGTAGCGAAAGAAGTATATATTAAATAAGTAGAGTAATATATAATATAAAAATATAAAGTTAAAAGACAGAATTCGAACTCATGTCATCGCGTTGCGAGCATCCGGCGCTAACCAGCCCAGCACATTTTTGTTGTAGACCATGCTGGAGATATATCTCCATGTCTACTCTTATATATACTCCATTCATTCCTAAATATTTGTCTTTTTCAGATTTCAAATGGACTACCACATACGGATGTGTATTTAGACATATTTTAGAGTGTAAATTCGCTCATTTTGCTCCGTGTGTCTTTTTAGGAAGGGGTCAGATTTGTCCTTGATTTATTTATGAGGTATCCAGATGGCACTGCACCGCCAAGAAAAGAGGGTAACATCAATATTATGGACTACTTTTTTGAGTATGTTGGTAAGGTCCGGTCATAGTCACTTGTTGAAATCTCTAAAAAGACAAATACTCCCTCCGTCCGGAAATACTTGTCATCAAAATGGATAAAAGGAAATGTATCTAGACGTATTTTAGTTTTAGATACATCTATTTTTATCCATTTTGATGAAAAGTTTTTTCGGACGGAGGGAGTAGAAAAAGAGTTGGTGATGATGGTGTGCGTGCCATCCTGCAATATAGGCCGTCAGATCTATCTAACGGATAGGGAAGAAACTATGGCAATTTTGCAAAAATATACCCTCACGTTTCTCCACGTTCACAAATAAGGCCTTCCCTCATTCAACCTTTTCTCTCACAAGATAAACTACTCATACAAATGCATCTTGATGTTCCGTGCAACGCACGGGCAGCTAGCTAATTTCTTTTAAAATAGTTTCTTTCTGCGATAATTGGGTTGAAGTGATATATTTTATGTCTGCCCCGAATGATTTCAGATTCACTAGTAGTAACAAAGAAAAGGTTGCCTTGTTAATTAACAGAAAACAGGGTGAAAACTATCACATGAGGCCGGTAAAAACAAGGCACACTGGGTTCAGCGTCATCGTCACTACAGCTATGCGCGCGCGGGAAGTCTAGATATCGAGGGGGCTACCGAGTGAGGCACCGAGACACAATGTTTGAGAGAGAAACCAATTGACAGATTATGATCAGATCGAGTTGTCACCTTATGTTGTCATTGTTGGGGGGAGGGAGAGAAAGACGTATCGAGAGTGTGCGCGGTAGGAACAGAGGCACAACTAGCGAGTGTGTGTGTGTGTTTGAAAGAGGAGTAGATAGATTATTATCAAGATCGATGTGCCACCCTACTCCTTCGGTGCCGGGTAGTGTGTGTGTGTATGTTTGAGAGAGAAGCCAGTCGATATATTAGTATCAAGATCGAGGTGTCACCCTACTCCTTCGGTGTTGGGAAGTGTGGGTGTTTGTGCGGGGGGCAGTGACACTCACATATCTCTACTCTTATAAAAGATAGAGTTGGTGATGATGGTGTTCCTGCCATCCTGCAATATAGGCCACCCGATTTATATCCGACGGACAGGAAGGAAACTATGGCAATTTTGCAAAAAGAGTAGGGATAGGTAGATAGCATATGTGTGAGAGACATTAGTGGCTATGGGTGGGCGGAATTAAAGGGGTCGGCGTGTTAGACATAGAGAGCGTGTGTGTTTCTGTGTGAGAGACTTGTAGGACGGGGTAGAAAGACGAATTTAGCCCTGACGGAGGGAGAGAAATACACGAAGTGCGCGTGTGTGATTCCGATGCCCACAGGGAAATGAGATATGTATGCATGTGAGAGAGATTGCAAAATTCATTCACGTATCATTATCTAGCGATCGTGGATGTGCATCGCTTGAACATAAGTCAATATCTACTTCGTATCGTGGCCAAAGGTACAATATCGATTCAACGCTATAAAGATTGGACACTCACATATCACATTTTTTTCTATTTAAATAAGCCTTTTCAGTTGTGCATGCCAAAGTTACAGTGATGTTTCTTCAAACAACCAATGTAGCTATCATGTACATGCACCATTGTTACTCTTGCATTCAAATTCATTAGTCTTGGATGATTTAAGTTTCTATTTTGAAGTAATATATGTAATATTCATATATGAATTCAATGGGTACACAATTTACGAAATGGAGGCTATGTAATCATATGAGGTAACACTTTTAAGTAGCTGACTACAATATCCATTTCTTTTTGTGCGCCTCTACATTAACACGTCAATGCATTATGTTTAAAGTAAATAACCAATGGCACTAAATTATCTATTTACATGAGAAATACATAGGTTGAGCATTTGATCCCTTTTTTGTGAACACGCCACTACACCCGTACGATTGGTCGCGCCCATGTGAACATCCAAGTTATCGGTGCATCATCCCAAGTTATTGTATTTTTTCTGGGGTGGACTTCACACCAGTTATTAAGTGCTGATGTGTGCCCCGTGTACACAGTCTAGCATGACCTTCCCGCTAGCACGGTCCAAAATTTGTTGAAACTGGATACGAACGATCCCGCAGGCGGCAAAATCTCTCGCATCCTTCTAAAATTTCCGCCACCTTAGTCCTTAGCATGCGAAATCCCCCTTTTGTCCTTGGTGCACGGAGACCAACAGTTACAATACTACCCTCATCTACATGATAGGTCGGGGCTGCTTTGGTAACTTCCGGTTCCCCCACTACACGGCACCCCCATTTCCTCTCCCCCTCCCGCAAAAACGACTAACTCCACATCACCAGAGCATCTTACATCGCGCCGTCCGTACTTCATCGCCCTTTCTCCCCTCCCCTCTTGAAACCCTAGACTGCTCATCCACCGGCGTACCGTAGCCCATTCAATGCCAGTGGCGTCCACCTCGCCGGATCTGCTTCTGCGGCCGCATCTAGCCCTCCCACCTCCCCTAGAAACAAGTAGACTGCTCATCCACCACTGTACCACAGCCCATTCAGTGCCGGCCTTGTCCACGGCGCCGGATCTGCTTCGCTGGTACTCTCGTCAACCACCGCGCATCTGCAGCGGCTCATTCGTACTCCCCACCGGTGACGCTTCGTCCACACCCCCCGGAGCCGCCCCACCGACGCCCCCGTCGACGGCCTCTGATCCTCTTCGCCGACACCTTCCTCAACCCTACCGGAGCCGCTTCACCGACACCTTCCTCAACCCTACCGGAGTAGCTTCGCCTATACCATTCTCAACCCTACCGGGGCCGCTTTGCCAACTCACAAGTCCACGGCCTCAGATCCGCTTCCTCGCACCCTCATCCAACCTACCGGAGCAGCTTCTGACGCCCCATCCACGACCGCAGATCCGCATCGTCGACACCACCCTTAACCCAACCACCGGAGCAGCTTCTCACGCCCCATCCACGGCCGCAGATCCACATCGTCGACACCATCCTTAACCCAACCACCGGAGCAGCTTCTGACGCCACGTCCACGGCCGCAGATCCGCGTCGTCGACACCATCCTTAACCCAACCACCGGAGCAGCTTCACCTATGCCCTCGTCCACGGCCACAGATCCGCTTTGCCCACACCGTAGTCCACCCTACCAGAGCCGCTCCACAAACACCCTACTCGACGGTTCTAGATCTCCTTACCGGACCCCGACAGCTAGCGTAGCGTCATCACCCTCGATGTTTCTAACCTGATTCCCACCATCTGGAGAGATGCCAATCACTCGCCACGACCTAGGTACTTGTCACCTTTAAACCCGTCCAGCATCACCTGCCCGATGTACTTCAAATATACTAACCGGTCGCTGTTACCTGTTATGCAGCTGGAAAAAACTACAACGACGATGTTTCTTCTGGATCTAACATCTTGGCCAACCAAGATCCTGGACTGAGGCATTGCTATGATCTTGTAAGCGCGTCTCTCTCTCTTTTATTGTTCTGTGCCTGCCAGCGTGCTTTGCTAGGATTTTCGACCAGTAATCCCTTTGTGCAGACAATGATTTCTACTACTGGCTGCTAAATTAGATATGTAGATGTCATACATGATACTACCTCGTACCTCCGTTCCTAAATATAAGTCTTTCTAGAGGTTCCACTATAGGCTACATACGGAGCAAAATGAGTGAATCTACACTCGAAAATGCATCTATGTACATCTGCATGTGGTCCATACTGGAATCTCTACAAAGACATATATTTAGGAACAGGGGCAGTACATTACACAAAATCATAGGTGGCATGTAGGAATTCCAGTGCACTACATTAGGCTCCCTTAGAATGCCTGCTAGTCCAGCATACAGAGTCATGGCTAGTTTATGGTACGCACACAATCATTAATTGGTGGTTTAAATATGCGCAAGGGATATGCAATGTAGTATCATGTAGAGATGTCTGAAATTAGCCGTGTCAACTTGCAGATAGGGTTACACAATGAAAAAGTACAAGATGTATGTGGCAGTTTCATGGAACATCACAAAAAAGGAGAGGCAGCGGTGAGCCTATACAGTGTGCTATGGTACGTCACTCCTCCATTGCAATCATCGTGACATGTTATTTGTATGCCATTTCTATTAGCCAAGTTTCTTAGGGACAATTATTACGAGTTATCCTAAGAAAATAAGCACCTGTGAATATAAGCTCCATGTAATAAGCCAACCAGTTCTTTTCATTGTGTTTTCAGCTTATCTTTGGTATGATCAGTGGAAAGTCTAGATTGCATTATATTTTTTTCATTTTGCTGCCCATATGGAAATTAATTTGACTTGCAAACATCACAAATTGAACCCAGTGCAGTAATTACTATGATAGGAAAACAGACCATCACTATTTGCTCAAAATGCAAATACAAAGATACCATCTACTTGGCACAATCTACTTTGGTCAATGTTTTCCATAGAGATCCCATTGCCTAATTTAAACGAAGAACACATGACCCACATTTAAATGAAGAACAATTATCTATTGAAATTCGATGGTCCAGGTGGCTAGTTATTATCGTATAGCAGCACCACCTGAAAGCATCATATAGCAGCAGCAGCAACTCATAGCAACTCATCATACAACAGCAACAGTCTGCAATTTATCATATACCAGTAGCAGCTCATAGCAATTCATCATATACCAGCAGCAGGAGCAGCTCATAGCAATTCATCATATAGCAGCAGCAGGAGCAGCTCATAGCAATTCATCATATAGCAGCAGCAGGAGCAGCTTGTAGCAACTCATCATATAGCAGCAGCAGGAGCAGCTTGTAGCAACTCATCATATAGCAGCAGCAGCTCATAGCAATTCATTATATAGCAGCACCAGCAGCTCATAGCAACTCATCATACAGCAGCAGCAGCTCATAGCAATTCATCATATAGCAGCACCAGGAGCAGCTCATAGCAATGCATCATATAGCAGCAGAAGAAGCAGCTCATAGCAATTCATCGTATAGTGGATCAGAATGAAAATTTGGCAAAAAATCAGAGGATATCCTCACCTTGTTGGATGAGCTCATCCTTCAACAGCACCTCAAGGCCATGGCCTGGGAGGAGGGGAGGGGGAATAAGGTGCCTTCTGCCGCAGTGTGGCATCAGCCGTAGTTGTGCAGCGCCCGCTGGAGTAGTGCGTTGGACAAACCACAGTGGAGCAGCTGCTGGAGACCATGAGAATGAGGGGCGGCGCCAGAGGGAGGAGAAGCCAGGGAGATTTGCCCCTACCCGCCGGCCATGTAGCCTAGCTGGACATAGCATCATCGAGGACCAGGCCAGATGGGACCAGTGGTGACGGCTCGCTGGAGGAACCCTAGTGCTGCAGGCAGGGGATCGAGGTAGAGGGAAAGGGGAGAGTAGATGCAAGTAGGCAGGGCAATGCATGCTTGCGTGTTTGTTTTTACTTGAGGGTCAGGTGTGACACGGGCGTCAGCAGTTGCATTTTGAGTGTAATATAGGCAGACAACAGAGTCATTTCACTATTCCCCTTCCCTTCAATTTTTAGTGAGGTTCTACCTGAAACATCCCCCTCCAAAGCGAAATTAGTTAAGCCCAAGCCCATAACTCAAAAATGACTTCTTTACATCTTATATGGCTTATTTTGACAATATGCCCTGAAAAGGCGGAATCGAACTGGCCCTTAACCTGCAATTCAATTGTGCGTGCAATGATGAATCACTCGTGCCCGCTATCTGTACATTTAGGCATCATCATACATGGCATAACCTAATACATGTGCATTCCATTGTAGAATCTGGAATATGCAATGTTTATGTTAGTTCATACGTTGCACATGATGTTTAAATGCCCCTTAAATCTGGTCAGTCAAGTGATGGTCTTTAAGCCTCCTTCTTTGCTTCTTTTCTTGATATGTAATATTTGCTCACACATCTGTTCAATTGCTTGTTTGCATTAGCGAGCCATACTAGGACTGTTTGCTTTGATTACTTGTTGTTCTTGACCTAACACTCTAACAGAGCTTGTCAATGATTTAAACACTAAGGGCTGCTGTAGTGGGGCCTTGTCTAACTCATAGGTGACATAAAGGTTTGGCTGTACACTACAGTAGGCTCTCCAAGAGTACCTGGAGATCCAGTTCGAAGGTATGCCTAGTTTTTACATAGTGCAGACATAGTAAATGCTCATTTCATTGTGTGCAAGTGCAAGAGATGCGGCATGTTTCATTATGTGGTGTTGTTTTGTTATAATCTCATCCTTTTCTGTTCACAGACTCGAAAGTATGCATATTTATCTTCCAAGGAGATGAGTCACTAGTTTGTGTCACCTTGCAGAGGGGGTGCAATGAAGATAAGATTGAGGATTTCCAAGTACAAGATGTTAGGAAGGAGCCTTGCAAGAGAAGTAGGAGCTGCGCTGAGCCTCTTCAACCTGCTAAGGTAAGTCACTGTATGCAACTCAACAGTTCAATTCCTTGTTTGTTTCAGGCATAGTTAATTTTCTCTTTTCAATTGCTTTATTTGTCCTCAGTTAATGAGATGTGCAAATAATCATGCCTGATGTTCGGTACTTGTATCACTATTAGTTGACATAATTAAAGGCCTTATCATTTAATTACTCTGCTGAAGTGTGCCTGAAGCTTTGAAGTCTATTAACCAACTATTATTGAATGAGGCTCACAATCTAGTTTATACCACGCTAATGATTGCATAGTTTTGCCTGATGTAGTATGTTTGTATGAAACCCTCTGTTGTTCATTATGCTCCCTAAGACTTTAATTGAGGCGCAGAATGGCCAACTGATTGCTTACTTATACGCAACGTGTTGTCTAAATTTGTAACTTGTCTGTGTTTTCGATTGGGCCCCAACATCATGCTCCTCTGGTGAGCTATGAGGGATTTTTGTATGCAGGCTGCACGGACTATATTTTTTATAATTTTTAAAATATCACCTGCTTATGCTTCATGACGTGTAACATTTTTTAAAAGTGACGTGTAACATTATTGTTAGTCCTGTTTTGCCATGTAGTACAAAATAGTGTCTTGTTCGCTTCACTGTTGTAACTATATTTTTTCCCTAGCCATGTGTACTTACAGAAACATTTCAGGATGAAGTGACATCAACACAAAGATCTGCGAGCAGTGCGGCATGGCTGTTACCGAATGATTATGGATTGGAATTGGAATCTGCTGATGTTCTCGAGCATCAACTAGAGGTGGCAAGACAATGTGTACATGATTGTCAACGTATAATCAACAAGTTGCGACTGAACATGATGGTATTAGATGCAGGAGTCAAAATAATCAAACAAGACACTGAGGTAACCATGAAGGAATTGGAGATTTTGCATACTGAAATTTGTGCTATCTGAATCCGGCCAATCCTATTTTCTGAAGAGATTATAGTTCAAATGGAGTTAAGTTGATGCGCGTCCATGATGTATGAGCTGTATTTGCCCAGTGTATGTAATTTGCTGCTTGTGTGTGATTTATTATCACCTGTGCCGAACCATAATGCCCAGTGGGTATAATCGGCTGTAATTTCTTTATTGTATAGTGTAGGATCATTCTACCTTTCTATGCCTTGATCTCTTTGTTGTAATAGTGTAGGCTTTTTAGAGGTGATAGTACTGAGTAGGATAATTCTTTGAATATGCTATATCGTTCAAACGGGGCCAACTCGCCCGACCAAGGCCCTTCACGGGCCGTCGGGTCAATGGGCCTTCTACGTCTCGTAGGATCCATGGGCCTTCTACGTCTCGTAGGATCCATGGGCCTTGTACGTCTCGTAGGATCCATGGGCCGCCGGCTCATTTATGGGTCTTGTACGGGCCTTTAATGGGTCATAGATGGGCCTTTAATGGAAATCGTACGTCTTATGGGATGACCATAACAGGCCGTTAATAGGCCGTATTTGGTGATGCTATGAAAATGGCCCAACAGACTAACGGTCCACAAACGGGCCGACTGTAACGACGGGCAGAATTTGGCCCACAAGCAGAAAATGATAGTAACTGGCCGTAAGTAACCGAATGCTGCAAATGAGCCCAAGAATAAATGGGCCCTCAAAAGGCCGAAAGTTAACTTGAGCTGGAAACGGCCCAACGGAATAACGGGCCGTTAATGGGTATAAAGTGATACACTGTTCATTACGGGCCAGTTTCACCACGGGCCGTTAATGGGTGTAAAGTAATACACTGTTCATTACGGGCCGCTAATGGGCCAAGAGTTACAAAGGGCCTCATATGGGCCGAAAGACATCATGGGCTATACATGGACCAGAAGTGAAAACGGGCTGGAATCATATTGGACGGCCCAGATGAAGCTACTGGGCCTAATTCGCATACGGCGTAACGGGCCTTGGGTTAGCGGGCTGTAAATGGGCTATATGCGAACATGCCGTTAACAGGCTTTCCATAGGCCGGCCCGCCAGCTTTTGACCAAGTCAAACGGGCCGGCCTTTTCACAAGAATGGGCCACTGTTGGGCCGTGCCATGTGTTGACGTATCATAGGCGCCTTCTGTCCAGTGAGTGGATGACATCTGTCCTAACGATGAGCCGACACATGTTTCCTCCAGCCAATGATGATTTTACACGTGGAAAATCCCCATTGGTCGGGGCTGTTAACGGGTTATCGGATCCAAAACCCGACCTGATAGCTTAATGGTGTTCCAGTACGGTGGATGCCACGTGTCGGTCACCCTTGACGAAAGCACTTCTATGACGCGCGGTTTATTGTCATGGAAGTGGACACTTCCGTGATGATAATTTTGGTAATGTCATGGAACACTTCTACGACAGCACAGGTATGACTCTCTTGATTCTGTCATAAATTTGTCATGGATGTACATGCATGACAAAAAAAGCGACCTACTGTGACAAACACGTATCATCACGGAAGTGTATTTTTTTGTAGTGAGTTCATATGTTGGCCCATGTGCCTTACATACTGTTTCCCAAACGGTCCATTTTGACACACCGTTTGGCTTCACTGCGTCATTAGAAACATTTAATCACTGATCCCACACGTGCGAAAGAATTTAGTGTGAGCTACATTGCACACGAGTACATTTTGCAAGGCCTCTGGATCATGGCTCCATATCCCCGACGGTTTCTAGGTCGTGTGGGAAGGACCCCCCCCCTATCGCAATCACTCACTTGGCGACAGTTCCAAATGCTGCCGCAGAAAGGGGTTAAAAACTGTTTGTATAGCACCTCGATGTACCAGTGGATGTACAACACCCATCCGTTAGCTTAGCATATTGATCGTTTAGTTTATTGCTATTGCTTTCTTAATGTCAAATACATATTCCTTCGACTATGAGATTATGCAACTCCCGGATACCAGAGATCAAATGTCACAACGTAACTGGGTGATCATAAATATGCTCTACAGGTATCTCCGAAGATGTTTGTTGAGTTGGCATAGATCGAGATTAGGATTTGTCAATCCTAGTATCGAAGAGGTATCTCTGGGCCCTCTCGGTAATACACATCATAAGAATCCTTGCAAGCAAAGTGACTAAGGAGTTAGGTGCAGGATGATGTATTACAGAACGGGTAAAGAGACTTGCCGGTAACGAGATTGAACTAGGTATGAAGATACCGACGAGCGAATCTCGGGCAAGTAACATAATGATTGACAAAGGGAATTACGTATGTTGTCATAAGGTTCGACCGATAAAGATCTTCATATAATATGTAGGATCCAATATGGGCATCCAGGTTCCGCTATTGGTTATTGACCGGAGAGGTGTCTCGGTCATGTCTACATAGTTCTCGAACCCGTAGGGTCCGCGCGCTTAACATTTGTTGATGATGTAATGTTATATCAGTTATATGATTTGGTGACCGAATGTTGTTAGGAGTCCTGGATGAGATCACGGACATCACGAGGAGCTCCGGAATGATCCGGAGGTATATATATATATATATATATATATATATATATATATATATATATATATATATATATATATATAGGATGATGGTATTCGGACATTGGAAGTGTTTCGGAGTGTACCGGGTAGTCATAGGAATACCGGAGGGGGTACTGAACACCCCGCAAGGGGAATGGGCCTATCGGGCCATTAGAGGGCAGCACACCAGCCCACAAGGGGCTGGCACACCCCCTATGGCAGTAGGCCAAGTGGGAGAAAGGAAAGGGGGGATTCAGCCTCCCCTTCCTTCCCTATCCCCCCTTTCCCTTTCCCCTTCGGCAAATATGAAAGGGGGGTGCGGCCAAGGGCAGGAGCCCAAGTAGGATTCGGCCCTACTTGGGTCTCCCTTAGCCTCTCCCCTCTCCCCCACCTATATGTATGTGGGAGGGGGCTCCACACATAACCACGACAATTGCTTAGCCATGTGCGGCGCCCCCTCGACCGTTTACACCCTCGGTCATATTTTCGTAGTGCTTAGACGAAGCCCTGCAGAGATAGCTTCACCATCACTATCACCACGCCGTCGTGTTGCCGGAACTGATCCACTACTTTGTCATCTTGCTGGATCAAGAAGGCGAGGACGTCACCGAGCTGAACGTGTGTTGAACGCGGAGGTGCCGCACTTTCAATACTCGATCGGTTGGATTGCAAAGAAGTTCGACTACATCAACCGTGTTAACAAACGCTTCCGCTTACAGTCTACGAGGGTACGTAGACACACTCTTCCCTCTCGTTGCTATGCAGCTCCTTGATAGATCTTGCGTGTGCCTAGAATTTTTCTTTTCTTTTTCCATGCAACGTTTTCCCAACAGTGGCATCCGAGCCAGGTCTATGCGTAGATGATATGCATGAGTAGAAGACAAAGAGTTGTGGGCGGTGATAGTCATACTTCTTACTACCATGTCTTATTTTGATTCGGCGTTATTGTGGGATGAAGCGGCCCGGACCAACCTTACATGTCACACATGAGACCGGTTCCACCGACTGACATGCAACTTGTTTTGCATAAAGGTGGCTGGCGGTTATCTGTTTCTCCTACTTTAATTGAGTCGAATTTGACTACGGGTGGTCCTTGAAGAAGGTTAAAACAGCAAACTTGATAATCACCGTTGTGGTTTTTGTGTAGTTAAGAACGGTTCTTGCTAGAAGCCCGTAGCAGCCAAGTAAAACCTGCAATAACAAAGTAGAGGGCGTCTAACTTGTTTTTGTAGGGCATGTTTTGATGTGATATGGTCAAGGTATGATGTGATATATGTTGATGTATGAGATGATCATGTTTTGTAATATTGACAACCGGCAGGAGCCTTAGGGTTGTCTCTTTATTGTATGAAATGCAAGCGCCATGTAATTTCTTTACTTTATTGCTATGCATTAGCAATAGTAGTAGAAGAAATAGTTGGCAAGACAACCTCGACGCAACGATGCTACGATGGAGATCAAGGTGTTGAACCAGTGACGATGGAGATCATGATGATGCTTTGAAGATGGAGATCAGAAGCACGATGATGATGACCATATCATGTCACACATTTCGATTGCATGTGATGTTTATCCTTTATGCATCTCATTTTGCTTAGAACGGCAGTAGCATTATAAGATGATCCCTTCACAAAATTTCAAGATAAAAGTGTTCTCCCCGAGTATGCACCATTGCCAAAGTTCGTTGTTTCAAAGCACCACGTGATGATCGGGTGTCATAGAATCTATGTTCACATACAACGGATGTAAGATAGTTTTGCACATGCATAATACTTGGGTTAAACTTGACGAGCCTAGTATGTACAGACATGGTCTCGGAACACTGGAGATCAAAAGGTCGAACGTGAGTCATATAGTAGATATGATCAACATAGAGATGTTCACCGTTGATAACTACCCCATCTCACGTGATGATCGGACATGGGTTGGTTGATTTGGATCATGTATCACTTAGATAACTTGAGGGATGTTTATTTAAGTGGGAGTTCATTAGTAATTTGATTAATTGAACTTAATTTATCATGAACTTAGTCTTAATAGTTTTGCATATCTATGTTGAAGATCAATAGCTCACGATATAGCTCCCCTATTTTTGATATGTTCCTAGAGAAAACTAAGTTGAAAGATGATGGTAGCAATAAAGCGGACTAGGTCCATGATCTAAGGATTATCCTCATTGCTGCACAGAAGAATTATGTCCTTGATGCACCGCTAGGTGACAGACCTATTGCAAGAGCAGATGTAGACATTATGAACGTTTTCGCAAGCTCGATATGATGACTACTTAATAGTTTAGTGTGCCATGATTTACGGCTTAGAACCGGGACTTCAAAAACGTTTTGAATGCCACGAAGCATATGAGATTTTCCAAGAGCTGTAATTGGTATTTCAGACTCATGCCTGTGTTGAGAGGTATGAGACCTCTACTTTGCCTACAAGATGGAGGAGAATAGCTCAGCGAGTGAGCATGTGCTCAGAATATCTGGGTAATACAATCACTTGAGTCAAGTGGGAGTTAATCTTCAAGATAAGATAGTGATTGACAGAGTTCTGTAGTCACTATCACCAAGCTACCACTGGTACAACGATGTGCTAAACAAACGGTTTTTAACCCCTTTCTGTGACGGCATTTGGAACCGTCACCAAGTGAGTGTGGGAGATAGGGGGGTCCTTCCCACACGAACCAGAAATCGTCAGGGATAGGCCCTCCTGGAACCCAGGCTCGGGCCGTGTGCGATCGGGCGAGGCATCGAAACCCAATCATTTCCGTAGGTATGTACATCCCACACTGTAATCCGAGAAAATCATTTCCGTAGGTATGTACATCCCACACGGTGAATCCCAAAAAATCATTTCCGTAGGTATGTACATCCCACACGGTGAATCCCAGAAAATCATTTCCGTAGGTATGCACATCCCACACGGTGAATCCTAGAAAAACATTTCCGTAGGTATGTATATCACACATAGTTCTTTGTGTGGAAACGTTTGTGCAAGGTGGCCTAACGCAAACAGTTCACTGCCGAAAGCCGGGTGTGATTGTTAGTTGATCGAACACTAGAAACCGTGCGGGTTGTTTGAGTTCATCACCCACGGTGTTGTCTGAGTAACTGTTTCCAATAGAAAACCCCAATAAGCAGGGTAATTGGCCTATTATTGATAATCCATGTACTAATCAAACTGATATTTCTTATTAAACATGCCAGATATTTCATATCCATATAAAAGCAACCAGGATTTCATAATCGAATTACATCAGATAGCTTCAGCACTCAATTACGCCATTACAGAACAACACCAAGTTTCACGTGTGGCATAAAAAAACCTTTGGAAAGTAGCATCATACACGTAAAATAGACAAATGAATCTCATCTGGGAAACTGCAGAAGCGGAAGGAAAATATTCAGCCTTCAGTGATGTTGAATGTCCTTGCAACTTTAGGCCAGTGGCCATGGATAATTGCCTGCCCAACCTTCGTCCTCTTCAGCAAGACTTCAATATTGTACCGTGGGTGTTGAATGAATACCTTCCTCGCCTCTTGACCATGCAAGTAGTTTGAGAGGTAATCATCGGTGAACTGCTTTGAAAAGTACTGAAAACAAAGCTATGCATAAATCGCTGTTGTAAATTTTGAAATGGCGCAAGGGGTAAAAACAAGGTAAAAGAGTTGGTACCATCCTATAGTTGACTGATGTCTTCTTCATTGTGCAAATAAAGATCTTGCTGTTATTCATCGCAAGTTTCTTCATCCTAACAATCTTTCTGAGTTTCTTGACTTGACTGATATTCATGGACATCTCATTTCCCCATATGCAAAATGGGTCGAACAGTGGGTCTAAGCCTCTGACAGCAGGACCTACATGTGCAAGACCAAATTGTAAGAAACCTAAATATTAGAAAGATTCCTGCAACTGCACAATAATGTTCTATTAGCCAAAGGATCCTGCTTGAACAAACTTCGATGGTAAACCACAGTGTCTCCCATTGTTTCCCTGCAACACACATAAGGAAGATCTTGATCAGGTTAACTGAGAGTTGCCATACTATCAGTAGAATATGTATTGAGTACAACCAAATTCGATTTGTGTCACATGCATAACAATACAAAATTGTACCCACAGCAAATGAAAATCAAATTGCAGAACTGAACCAAATAGTTAAATGGACAGCAGACCAAATGAACCAAAATAGTTAACTGAGCACGACATTGCAGAATAGAAACATGTACTAGAAGATAAGACAGTTAACAAAACAAATAATGCTTGAGAACAGTACTATGAAATGTAGAAATTGCTAGACCAAAGTGTTAACTGAACATTACATTTCAGAGGGCCAAACTGTTAACTGAACATCAGATTGCATATTAACATTACAAAGGACAAATCACTAGAAGGCACTGGCGGTGGCCTCGAGAAAACATCACGAACTATATTTTAAAGTAGACAACCGTGTGGCCGTGTCGACGGCAGCCTCGAAGACGAGGTGCTCCTCCAAGATCTGGTGGTCGACACGCATGGCAGCCATAGCTACCTCGTTGCCGCGTGCGGCCGCATGCTACTGAGCTCCACGTTATACTGCGTGCAAAATGGCTATGGGCGGCGCTTAATTGCAGGAGGGGGGCAGTGATTTCGGTGGAACGTGTCGCTTCGTCGGTCGGGGCATGTGGGACCGGAAAGGAGGAGGATGGTGCGGGCGGGGTGTGGATTACCTGACCATATCGACGAGGCCCGCAACAAGAAGAAGGGTCACCGGCGAGGAGGCAGCGCTGCAAGAAGAAGGCTAGCCGGCGAGGAAGCGGCGCTGCAAGAAGAAGGGTCGCCGGCGAGGAGGCTGAGCTACCAGTAGTGTGACGCCCGGATAATTAAGCTACAGTAATCCCCTGCTAATGATGGCACGTCACCTCGGTTGTTGTTGCTAATCGCGTGTTAGTTCAAAACAATTAAAATTCTAATTTGGATTATTGGCAAACAACAAAAGTTTTCAAACAATAAAACTAATATGTTCACACTATTCTATAAATTCCCCTAATCATTGCCATGATGGTACCAACTTCATTTGACTCACAGATAAATCCCTAGGAAATTAATAAGTGGTCCAATAGCAAATAAATTAGCCATTTCAAAATAAATGAATGTTTATGTATTTACAAACCACTTGAAATCGTGTGCGCTAGCTCAAAACATTGCCTATTATTTATGTGACAAGTTTTGTGTTCAACAAAACTTATTTGGATTAAATTAAAATACAAAATGGTGGAGAAAATACAAAACAGAAAATTGGAAGTAGGAACAGGGGCTAAGTGCACACTGTACACTATAGGCCCAGTGCTATAGTGCACGGCCCAGCCCACTACAGGCCTTTCCTCTTTCTCCTGTACAAAGGAGAAGGCAGAGGCCATGGCGTGGCGGCCATCCCACGGCGCCACGGCTGGATGACCGACACCTGCTCCTCTCAAGTGACGTAGAGAGGATAAGGAGGACACCCACGACCCCCCTGCCGAACCCTAGCCACTTCCCCTCTTCTACATCGTCCCCCACGCTCGATCTCGGTCTCGACCGTCTGCATCCATGGCCGCGCCGCGTCGATCCGGCAGCCACCGGCCTCCCCTCGTCGCGTGAAGATGACTGGGAGCTCCGTCGTGGTCGGCTCCATCACCACGCCAAAGGGCTCGAGCTAGGATGGCCCGTAGCCTCGACATCGTCCTCATCTTCGCCCACGCTCGCCACATCGCGCCATCGTTTGCCACCCCAACGGACCACCACGGCTTCCTTGACCATGTCCACGAGCCTCCCCGTGAGCTTCTCTGTCGAATCCCCTACTCTTCCCCCTCGATCCGTGCCCCTACGTGTCAAACACCGCCATGGCCGGAGCTCCGCTTCCGCGTACGCATACGTGCTGTTCTTGGCTGTTGCTCCCTGCTCCTGTAGCCTGCTGCTCCATGCGTTGTTGTGCTGCTGCTGCCGCTGCTTGCCTGGCGCCCTACTGCGCGTGTGCCGGCCACAGCCTCGCCACGCCCGCCTGCGCCGCTGCCCATCGCCTCCCTGAAACCCCGGCCGCTCGAGCTACTGGCCGTAGCCGTTGTGTGCTTGTGCGTGTATGCACAGCCACCATGAGGTCGGCTGGGTTCTGTCCACTAAGGCCGGCCCCGTTCTAATTTTCTAGTAGTAATTAGGTTTGTTAGGTGTTAATTAGCCTAATGGCCCAATGACAATGGGCCCCCATCTAAATAACCTTTTAATTTAACTCTAGTCAATGACATGTGGGATCCACAACACTGTTCATGTTTGACTCCAGTCAACACTTTGACTATTGACTGCTGAGTCAGCTCCCAGGTGTCCCACTGTCAGCCTCTTAGCCTATGTGGCTGGGTACAATAGTGGGTACACATAGAAAAATCCCCTTTTTATTTCGAATTAATAATAAATTCCAAATATTCTTTTAAACTTTGTAAATTCATATAAAATAATCTGTAGCTCGGATGAAAAAACTTTGTACATGAAAGTTGCTCAGAACGACGAGACGAATCCGGATACACTCTCTGTTCGTCCGCCACACATCCCTAGAATAGCAAACACGTAACTTTCCCCCTCCGGTTCATCTGTCCGAAAATGCGAAACACCGGGAATACTTTCCCGGATGTCTCCCCCTTCGTTGGTATCACTTCCTACCATGTTAGGGCATACCTAGCACCGCGTATTGCCTCGTTGTGTTTTTTGATGCTTTGATTGCTCTGTTATTTATTGTGTTCCCCCTCCGTTACTTCTTTTCGGTAGACTCCGAGACCGCTGCCGATGTCCGTGTGTTCGACTACACCGAGGATGACCCCTCCTTGCTAGAGCAACCAGGCAAGCCCCCCCTTTGATCACCAAATATCGCCTATTCTTCTCTATACTGCTTGCATTAGTGTAGTGTAGCATGTTACTGCTTTCGGTTAATCCTATACTGCTGCATATCCTGTCCTTGCTACTACTGTTGTTACCTTTACCTGCTATCCTACTGCTAAGTATAGAATGCTAGTGTTCCATCAATGGCCCTACACTCTTGCCCGTTTGCCATGGTATACTACTGGGCCGTGATCACTTCGGGAGGTGATCACGGGCATATACTATATACTTTACACTGTTACATTACCTGTGATACTGTTCGGAGATGGGGGCTGAAGGGGCAGGTGGTTCCACCCAAGTAGTGGTGGGCCTGGGTTCCCGACGGCCCCCGACTGTTACTTTGTGGCGGAGCGACAGGGCAGGTTGAGACTACCTGGGTGAGAGGTGGGCCTGGCCCTGGTCGGCATTCGCGGATACTTAACACGCTTAACGAGATCTGGGTATTTGATCTGAGTCTGGCCATTTGGTCTATACGCACTAACCATCTACGCGGGAGTAGTTATGGGTATCCCGGCGTCGTGGTATCAGCCGAAGCCTTCGTGACGTCAGCGACTGAGCGGCGCGCGCCGGATTGGACTGGAACGCCACTAGTCTAGGTCTGCTTCCGGCCGCCCTCGCAACGTGCAGGTGTGCTCAGGGCGATGGGCCCAGACCCCTGCGCGCTTAGGTTTAGACCAGCGTGCTGACCTCTCTGTTGTGCCTAGGTGGGGCTGCGACGTGTTGATCTTCCGAGGCCGGGCATGACCCAGGAAAGTGTGTCCGGCCAAATGGGATCAAGCGTGTTGGGTTATGTGGTGCACCCCTGCAGGGAAGTTTATCTATTCGAATAGCCGTGTCCCTCGGTAAAAGGACAACCCGGAGTTGTACCTTGACCTTATGACAACTAGAACTGGATACTTAATAAAACACACCCTTTCAAGCGCCAGATATAACCCGGTGATCACTCTCTAACAGGGCGACGAGGAGGGGATTGCCGGGTAGGATTATGCTATGCGATGCTACTTGGAGGACTTCAGTCTACTCTCTTCTATATGCTGCAAGATGGGGGGCTGCCAGAAGCGTAGTCTTCGACAGGATTAGCTATTCCCCTCTTATTCTGGCATTCTGCAGTTCAGTTCACAGATATGGCCTTTTACACATATACCCATGCATATGTAGTGTAGCTCCTTGCTTGCGAGTACTTTGGATGAGTACTCACGGTTGCCTTGTTCCCCCTTTTTCCCATTTCTCTACCCGATTGCTGCGACCAGACGATGGATCCCAGGATCCAGACGCCACCGTCGATGACGACTCCTTCTACACTGGAGGTGCCTACTACTACGTGCAGCCTGTTGACGACGACCAGGAGTAGTTAGGAGGATCCCAGGCAGGAGGCCTGGGCCTCGTTCGATCTGTATCCCCAGTTTGTGCTAGCCATCTTATGGCAACTTGTTTAACTTATGTTTGTACTCAGATATTGTTACTTCCGCTGACTTGTCTATGATCGAGCACTTGTATTCGAGCCCTCGAGGCCCCTGGCTTGTATTATGATGCTTGTATGACTTATTTATGTTTTAGAGTTGTGTTGTGATATCTTCCCGTGAGTCCCTGATCTTGATCGTACACATTTGCGTGCATGATTAGTGTACGATTGAATCGGGGGCCCAACAAGTAAGCAGCAGTGAAGGTTTGAACTTGGAAAGCAAGGAGGAACAGTGGAAATGTGGCTTTTGGTAGGAGGGAGGGGGCGAGGAGATAGATATTTCCGCGGTGGCAAAAAAAATTCGCTCAGTGCCGCGAGAAACTGGCACGCAAGTTTGGTTCAAGCGGGGGCGGTGGACTGTAGACGACAAAGCTTCCTGTGTAAGCCAGACAAGACGGTGCGCCAAGATATTATATATCGCATCCCACACGATTCTTTCTAGTAAACTGTTTGTGGTATACCTGATTTTTTCATCATGTTTTGAAAGACAAAATGATGTTACGGAGGGAAAGGGTGGTGTTTGAATTGCTAGAACATTTACATATAGTGAACATCAACTAGTACATGAGTGTCGTGTTTAAATTTGGAATTATTCCGGGTTCGTTTGGCATTTTTATGCATTAATTGAGTTTCTCGGCATTTAATGTGCATAATTCAAATTTGAACTACAAGCACATGCACCAATGCACCAAAGTTTGTTGAAAACATCATAGGTGTGTCTTTGGGTGAATTTATAGGTCCCATGCAAGAAATGGGAATGAAATTCAAACATCTGGGCATCGTGGCTCGGCCGGAATGATTGAAAAACTTGGTTTTTTAATTCCTGTAAATCCAAAACATGGCTGAAAATCATGAAACTTGGCATGGTGTCATGACATGGCACCAACATGTTTGAGTATTCTTTTTGGCCGAATAGGCACAAGCTTTCACTACTAGGGAAAAGCCTAGCAGCAGCGAGGGTTTTGGGCCTCTCAGTAGCGCGGACACCGGCGCTACTAATAAGGCGCTACAGCTAACGTATAGCAGTAGCGCCGGTTGACCCACTCTACTGCTATACATGAATAGCTGTAGTGCTCTCTGGGAAAAGGTGCTACTGATATTATCTGCAGCGCTTTTTGCTGGGACGCGCTACTGACAATGCGGCGCTACTGCTAAATTTCCCCCCTCGCTACTACTAGTTTATTTATTAGTTTTTTTCCTGCATATTTGTTTTGTATTTGAATAGGCTTTATACAATAATGTTTAGCATATCATACACATACAAATGTAATCATAGCATATACATACAATTAGTCTCATCAAATCATGTCATCATCATAATCATCATCCAACACAAAGTGGTCTCTCGTCATCATCTTGGAAATAGCGATACAAGTCTCGAATGATATGCAAATACATCGTCATCCATCTAAACAATGATATACGCGAGAAGAGCTATCACTTTGAGAACATGAGTTCGTAACCCTCTTTCGCATTAGCGTGATCTCTAAACTAACTACTGCCTGTTGCTCGAAAACCGGAAGGGCCTGACACTCCGGCCACTTGTCGTATATATATATATATATACTCCTGGCATAGCACTTCTTCGCCATCTATGATCTATGCACCTGCATCATCACATGAGTCGATGATATGCAACATATATAGTTGAGCAACAGAAAGAGACAGACTTGGCAAAAATAAAAACAACATATCATAAGCATAAATAACAAAGTTCATCGTACCCCAAAATGCCCTAACTAGAGTGATTTTCGCTAGTCTAGGAGGAGGACGGTTTAATTACATCACAAATAAAGTTTCACCGTGCATAACTCAAAGTTTTATCATACAGAAAGTATGGACTAAACGAACACATTGTCATATATCGACAATCACTCCAACATGTCGTTCCATCCATCCAAGTCAGGGAGATAGTCCCCGAGCCTAGTGAAAGGCTTCAGGTCGAGACGCTGAGAGGATATCCATGTTCGGACGTCTTCCCGCGACATTTGTCCTTCTCCGTAGAACATCCCTGTTTATCCGACGACCTCCTTCATGATGATTTGGGCAAGTTCGCGCTGGATGTTATAGAACTCAGCTTGAAGTCGATGATCCTCGATATCTCCTATGTCCTTTGCCCATTGCAGAATATGGGCATCGCCGGAAGAAGGTGCCATGCGAAGGTTCTGGTGATCCCGTCTGTACTCCAGCATGTGGTGTAGGACATAGAATCCATCATTAAGAGAAGCGTCGGGTTGCTGGATGCAGCAGAAGTCGGTCTTATGGCCGAAGGCGACCCTGCCGCCCTTCATCTTCTTGTCCTTGACCTCTCCACCCAGTGATTGGTAGCGAAACATAGCACTGTCGAGAACATCCTTGATGTGGGTGTAATCCTTTTTGTGAATGTTCTTCGACGAGTCCAGGTAAAGAGCGTGGGAGAATCGGGGGTAGAGGATGTTGAGGACGGCGCGCCCGCCGCTGCGCAAAATAAGTCCTCAAATTAATTAGCCTCCACCGTGCAAATGAATGATTGAAATCAAAGGAAGGATAGCGGCGCGGATGACTTACACAGGATGATAAGGCACGAGAATCGCCCCCTTGTCCTTATTGGTGAGCATGAAACTGACGATGTAATCCCTCGTGTATTCACGGTGATTTGCGCAGACTCCCAAGAAGCCCTCGTGCATGTAGTACGGGTCAGCGACACAGATATGAGGTATCTGCTCAACCCCGATGATGTAGTTCATGTGCAAGGCATAAAGGCGGACAAACGTAAAATCCAGCTTCTTCACGTGAAACATGTCGAATATGTAATCGAATCGGTGGAAGAACTTATCCGCGGGGAAGCTGTCGACGCACGACATTTGCCGCGGAACGTTAACCACGTAGAGTGGGTATCCTGGATCTTTCGAGGTGATGAGGTCTTTCTCTACCCGCAGCACATCGTCATGAAGTCTCTTTAGATCGCCGAATCTGGCCTGTAGCGCTGTTGCAGGTAGGATTGGTTGACCGGGGATATGCCATTTATCTGCATCGGGGATATCTATACGGTCCTGAAGCCGAGGCTGCTGAGGCAGCTGGATCATAGAAACAGCTTTTTTGCCTTTCCTCGCTCTCTTCCTAGACTTCTTTACTACCGGAAGGTCGTCCATAATATGTTGAGATGGCAAATCAGGCACCGACTCATGACGCTCAAACCCTGAGGAGGCGCCAGTATAGACATACTGTTCAGCAGTGCCATCGTCGTCCTCATCCTCGTCCATGGCGATGTCATCAGCGACTAATGGAGCCTCCTCCTTACCACGACCGCTATCACCCAACCCGACACCCGACGCGAATTGGGTAGGTGGGGTGTTGATGTTCATACCTTGCTAAGGCTGCGTGCTCGTGGGTGTGCTCCCGGCCGCCTCCAGACGAAGCAGACTCTTTGGCCACAACAGGACCCACCCAGCATTGCAACAATCACCGCGGTGTCTCGTCGTCATCCCCCAGTAGTACTGGAGGAGGCAAATTCTCGTGGCCCGGTTTGACACTGGCCACGGAAACCTTGAAGACGTTCGGGGGGATCGGCCGGCTGTGGAACAATGGTTCCTTCGGCTCCATTATCGTCGCCTTCCCCACGTCCACCTTCTAGTCGCCGATGGTGTACAATATGGTGCACGGGGTTTCGTCGGCCTGTAAAGAAAAGTCTGCGACGTGAGACATCCGAAAGGCAACGAAAAAGGGAGATTATACATTTATATTGAAGGGGGTCGGTGTGACAGATACCGTGAGGGCGTCGAGCTCAGCCAAAGACGAAGCACCGACTAGCACGTCCGGTGCGGGAGCCGGTGCAGGACCCGGTGCGGGAGCAGGTGCAGCTGCAGGTGCTGGTGCAACGCTAGTCGAGCTGCTCCCCGCCAAGAAGTCAGCAAGGGGAAAGTCCGCTGCATCTTTTTCTGGATTTTGCCTGCTCCAATTGAAAGCGGCCGGAACCAAGGTAGTAGAAATATCTACAGCCACCAGTTTTGCGGCAGCTACTGCTGTTGCGACTGTCTCAGTTGATCTTTTCTCAACCGCAATCTCAACCCTCTTGTCGATGTTTTCTTCATTTAACCTCCGTCTTTCCTTTCTCTCCTCCGTGGTCTCAGGGTAGTACTTCTTCCACGTGCCGCCGTCTCCGACAACGTGCACGCGTCCATACGACGGTCGAGTATCCAGCGGTTGTCGTTTCAATATGTTCAATGCCCGGTTGCATGGAGTGTCCCACTTGGGCCTCGCCAATGCCTCGGACGGCGAGTCGCTTTCGGCCGCAATCTTGTGCTTCTCTCTCTGCAAAAGGCAGAACGATCGTTTACAAATATGACTAACGTGTGCAGTCGAATTGATCAGAAACTAAAATTACCAGCAGTCTCATGAACTCCTTAATGACCAGTGTTGTCTCGTAAACCTTGTTCACTGGGTCCCAACGGTGCCGGGCCCTGAGGACGTCATGCTCCTGCGGGACGGTGAACTCCGCCAAGGGGTCTGGGATGCCCAGACTCGCGGCTTCCACGTCCTCCTTGGCCCATTTGGACCTCTTTCCGCCGTAACCACGGCTTCTGAGGTGGTGGCTCCCAAAGTTCTTCTCTTGAAGCCCCTTCATGTACTTAGACTTTTTTTTGGCATCTTCGGCCTCGCAAGCCTCCTTGAATATTTGAAACTGCTCTTCTGTGATTGTCGGATTATCCTTTACAATCTCGGAGTAGGGTTCCTTCTTATCGATGATCCTTGCTTTCACTCGATTTTTTCAGGCGGCCAACGCGTCGCTAAACTTGGTCATGGCGTGTTTTGTTTATCTTCTTCATTGCCGGGTCCTCATCTGGATCTTTATAATCCTTCTCATTCCGGCCCGGGAACAAGAATATCTGGTGAAACTTCTTTAGGAGGGAGCTCCTCATATTTTCTATCTTCTGTAGTTTCTCATTGTTGATAGTGGCGGTTGTCCGTACGATGCATCCTATTTGATTGCCGTAGCATCGACGCGCTTCCTCGGGCGCCGTTGGCTCAAAATTGCCGTTGTCCACCTCCGTGACCACCACTCTAGTAGTCTTGAGTTTGTTAGGAACCCGTTGCCTCTTTACTTTCGGTTCTACACTGGCTCCGCTCCCCGAGGCAGCGCCGGTCTCAGTCTCAGCACCGGTCTGCGTGTCAGTATAGGTCCCCGATGCCACCGGTGGGCCCAATAATAACATCGGTTGATCGTTGGTAAGGCTAAAAAATTCGTCTGCCGCCCGGTAGGCGTCGTAGCAATCACCAGAACCCTGCCCTTCATCGTTGCTAGCCATGTTTCCTATGATTAAAGCTACTCAATTAATTCTAGACCTAATAAAATGAATAATGACATAAAAAAGGCCTATTGTTTTGCAGGAATGTTGACTCCTTCCTGGTGCGGCAAATCCCGGGCACTCGATATGTCCTAGTTTGTAGCACAAGTCATGCCGAAATTCACGGAAAATTTCGGCATGACCTTTGCTAAAAAGTGGACAAATCGAGAACCTAAAATTTGTCGGAACAGAAATGAATCAACATTCCGGCAAACCATAGGCCACTCAGCATCATTCCAGCACAAGTCATATATAGTTTTGACCAAGCCACTCAGCCGGAAACAGATATGTTTTTTGTCTAAAGCTAAAAGTATTTAGCTAAAAATATTCAGGTCCATAGTCCAAATAATTCAAATTTCATTTGAATGAAATTTGGAACAAATTCAGGTCCTAAAAAAATGCTAATCATTTTTCCTAAATGCTATAAAATGCCTACTGCCCTAAAAAAATCTAGGGTTCATATGAACATCAACACAGTATCAACATATATATGAAATTTCCCTAGCAGAGAGAGAGAGGAGGGTAGGGGACAGTAGAGGCAGAGCCTTACGGTCGGCGGCAAGGGCAGGCTCTAGCTCGGACGGCGGTGGTGAGGTCGAGGGCGGCGGCCGTGAGCTCGAGGGAGGCGACGGTGAGGTCGAAGATGGCCTCGGGCGGCGGCTGTGAGGTCGAGGGCGGCCTCGGGCAGCGGCGGTGTGGTCGAAGGTGGCGGGTGGCGGCGGTGTGGTCGAAGGCGGCCTCGGGCGATGGCAATGTGGTCGAAGGCGGCAGGGCGACGGCGGCGATGGAGCAGTTGGGGGAGAGGGGGGCGGGAGTAGAGAGAGGGGGAAAGGACTTAGCGAAATTTGGAGCCCGGATTTGAGTCAAACTAGCAGTAGCGCGTTTCGCCGAAACACGCTATAGCTAATGTAGCTATAGCGCGTTCCGATAAAATGCGCTACTGCTATTCCATTCTGTTTTTACTTTTTTCCACTTTATTTTATTTTCGTTAGCAGCAGCGCCTTACACGTAAGCGCGCTACAGCTAAGGATATTAGCAGCAGCGCTGGCTTGTATACGCGCTACTGCTATGTTGGGCTAGCCATGTGCGCCCAGTTCAAACATAGCAACAGCGCTTTTCAGTAGTACACGCTACTGCTAAAGTCATAGCAGTAGTGATGTTTATTTAAGCGCGCTGCTACTAAGTAGCAGTAGCGCTTGATTTTGTACAGCGCTACTGGTAAGATTCTGTGTATAGGCTTTTCCCTAGTAGTGTTTGGTCTAAGCTTCTTGCAAACCGGAGCTTCCCTCGAGAAGGCTCTTGGTTCCGAGAGGGAACGTGTCACCTCCGTGTGCGAAACGACATACGTACACTGCATTCTCCCGCCTTAATTTTTTTACACTGGCAGATTAGACCAAATAGAAGTATCATGCTAAAATTTGGAATTATTCCAGGTTCATTTGGCCTTTTTTATACGTTAATTGAGTTTCTGGGCATTTAATGTGCATAATTCAAATTTGAACTACAAGCACATGCTCCAGTGCAGCGAAGTTGGTTGACAAATCACATGTGTGTCTTTGGGTGAATTTATAGGTCCCATGCAAGAATAGGACTGGAATTCAAACATCTGGGCGTCGTGGCTCGGCCGAAAAATGGAGAAACTTGGTTTTTTAATTCCCGTAAATCCAAAACACGCCTGAAAATCATGAAACTTGGAATGGTGTCATGACATGGCACCAACATTCTGCGGTAAATTTGGCTGAATTGGGACAAGCTTTGGTGTAAGCTTCTTGCAAACCGGAGCTTCCCTCAAGAAGGCTCGTGGTTCCGAGAGGGAATGTGTCACCTCCGTGTGCGAAACGAGATACGTATGCTGCCTTCTCCCACCTTAATTTTTTACACAGGCAGATTAGACCAAATAGAAGTATCGTGCTAAATTCTGCAATTATTCCGGGTTCGTTTGGCATTTTTATGCATTAATTGAGTTTCTGGGCATTTAATATGCATGATTCAAATTTTAACTACAAGCACATGCTCCAGTGCACCAAAGTTGCTTGAAAAATAACATGTGTGTCCTTGGGTAAATTTATAGGTCCCATGCAAGAGATGGGAATGAAATTCAAACATTTGGGCGTCGTGGCTCGCCCGGAAATATTGAGAAACTTGGTTTTTTAATTCCTTTGATCTAAAACATGCCTGAAAATCATGAAACTTGGCATGGTGTCGTAACATGGCACCAACATGCTGCGGTAAATTTTTTAGCCGAATTGGGGCAAGCTTTGGTGTAAGCTTCTTGCAAACCGGAGCTTCCCTCAAGAAGGCTCGTGGTTCCGAGAGGGAACGTGTCACCTCCGTGCGCGAAACGAGATACGTATACTGCCTTCTCCTGCCTTAATTTTTTTACACAGGCAGATTAGACCAAATAGAAGTATCATGCTAAATTTTGGAATTATTCCGGGTTCGTTTGGCATTTTTATGCATTAATTGAGTTTCTGGGCATTTAATGTGCATAATTCAAATTTGAACTACAAGCACATGCTCCAGTGCACCAAAGTTGTTTGAAAAATCATATGTGTGTCCTTGGGTGAATTTATAGGTGATGTGTACTATGCAACCTTCTCCTTGTAGACGTTGTTGGGCCTCCAATTGTAGAGGTTTGTAGGACAGTAGCAAATTTCCCTCAAGTGGATGACCTAAGGTTATCAATCCGTGGGAGGCGTAGGATGAAGATGGTCTCTCTCAAGCAACCCTGCAACCAAATAGCAAAGAGTCTCTTGTGTCCCCATCACACCCAATACAATGGTAAATTGTATAGGTGCACTAGTTCGGCGAAGATATGGTGATACAAGTGCAATATGGATGGTAGATATAGGTTTTTGTAATCTAAAAATATAAAAACAGCAAGGTAACTAATGATAAAAGTGAGCGTAAACGGTATTGCAATGTGTTGAAACAAGGCCTAGGGTTCATGTTGGTGTACTAGAGTAGGGGTACCCTAGTACCCCGAACTTGTGCACGGGCAGTCGCGGCACCCCGCGGCAAGGCTTGCCGGGCGACCGCCAAGGCCCTCTGTGGCTCCCTTTGAGCCATTCAAGAACAAAGTATTCAAGCCAAGAAGACAAGGCCCCGGCAAGAGGAGCTTGCCGGGAAGGCCACTCAAGGCACAAGACCCCGGCAAGAGGAGCTTGCCGGGAAGGCCAACCAAGGCATCTCAAGGTACTTACCGCGACGCACCACGCGTCCCGGCGAGGCCCGGCGAGCGGCAAGCTTCCGGACGCGACAAGACAACGACCGCGGCAAGGCACTTTGCCGCAGCAGGCTACCACTCCGTACCCACGCTCCAGCACATCCACCAACGTGTCGCTCAGGGACTATCCCAAGCGTACGTGGCGAGAGGCTGTGCAGCCAGGGGTACTTGGTGGCAAACGGCGCTGACAAGATCGCCATCGTGGCGAACGGTGGCGTCCCTGACGGTCCCTTTCTGCACTATTTGGACGACGCAGACGGGCATTTAATGCCCTTGTCCCCTGCCGTCAGGGTTAGGTAGGATACACTGTACAGGTAGCTGTACCAACCGCAGCACCTTTCCATTTTTACCCTTGTCTACGTTGCCACCTGTTGGAGACCCCTTGAGCATATAAAAGGAGGCCCATGCACAACGTAGGGGGGGGAGAATAGAACGCTCACGCTCGGTCTCGTTAGCTGCTAGTGCGTACTGTAGCACTCAGCGCTCCCGAGCAAGAACTCAATACAAACCACAAAGCAGCAGTAGGAGTATTATCTCTCCGGAGAGCTCCGAAGCTGGGTAAACTGCTCGTGTGCTCCGCCTCGATCTGCTCTTCGTGCGACCTCCGCCCCCCGCCGAACCGAAAGGGGCTCCGTCCCCATAGGTGCTCGTGGATCAGTTTCCCCGACATCCTTGGCGCGCCAGGTAGGGGAGCGACGAGGTTGTGTGAACCTGATCCGGCGTTCACACGAGCTAGATCTTCATCATCTTCATCAACGTGCCACCAAAGAAGAAGGCTTCGGAGGCGGCTGCTCCGTCCGCGACAAACCCACCACCGCCGGAGCAAACGGCTGGTGGGGAAGACGCCGGCGGAAGAACGGGCGTCGACGAGGGAGCTCACGGTACCACCAGGTCCAAGGACAAGGCTCCGCAGACCTCGGCGTCCGCACATCCATCACGCTCATCTCAGGAGGCGCGGAACCGGCAGCGACATGGTACTCACAGTACCATCCGCTCGCTGGACCCGGCTCGAGCTAGTGGATCTCGGGATGCTCAGGCCAGCATGCACGCCAACATGCTGGCACGAGCGAGGCACAGTCGCCTGGACGGGATACTGCTCCTTCTAACATAGTTAGAAGTTCGAGCATATCCCGCTCCACACACCGTTCGCCACCGCTACCCGCCACTCCAGCAGAAGCTTTGGCGCGAGCCCAACTGCTCCTAGATTACCCTCCAACGGCGGACAAGATCGACGACTGGAGGGCCACCATTTAGAGTCTCATCGGCTTTGCCAACGGCGACACTCCGCGGCAGCCGAGTACATCGCAGCCGCGGCGAGTTAGCCAAACGCGGGCCGATGGCGACAAAATTGGTGGGGGTGCAACCACCGTGCACTCTCCGCCGCGGAGGCCAAGATCGCCACCTCACCGGATCCACCTCGACAGCGACTCCACCGCGTCATCGGATCCACGAGCTCATCGCGATCAACGCTAAGTTCTTCACGAACGACGGCAAGAAGACGCTCGTACTCGCATCGAGCGCCGAAGAGAAGCGCGGCGTCAGTCAGACCAGCGTGCTGGGCCCACTGTCGACATGCGTGCGCCAGGGGAACCAGGCGACCTGCCGTACGCTGTAGGTTGCCCTGCGTTTACCCGTGAGCTGCGGCAAGTCCAGTGGCCCAGCATGAAGAATTTCAAGCCAGACGTACCCGAGAAGTACGACGGCAAGTTGCATCCGTTGGAGTTCCTCAGCATCTACACCATCGTGGTGCAAGCTGCTGGGGGGCGCGACGACAAGATCCTTGCCAACTACTTCCCGCTGGTGCTCAAGCCCAACGTCAGGTCCTGGCTCATGCACTTGCCGGACAACTCCATATCAACCTGGGCAGACCTATGCCATCAGTTTGTCGGTGCCTTTACAGGTGGCCACAAACCTGATGGCCAGGAGAGTGATCTTCATCTGCTTGCCCAGAAAGAAGGAGAGCCCCTGCGCAAGTACATCCAGAGATTCAGCCATGTGCAATGCAACATCCCAGATGTCCACCCTGCCGCAGTCATCAGCGCGTTCCATCAGAACGTGCGTAACCGCAGGATGCGGGAGGAGATGGCAATGTGCAAGATCAGAGACGTCAGTGAGATGTATGCCCTGGCCGACAGGTGTGCACGTGCTGAGGAAGGGAGGAAACTCCCCGGAGAGAATACAGGAACAGGAGGATCTGACAGCGATGATGCTGCCCCGACAAAGAAAAGCCGGCGGCGGAACAACAGGAAGAGGAAAGGCGAAGATGTGCTAGTTGTTGAGTAGTCCGGCAACGAAGGTGGCGCCAAGAAAGCCAAGGCTGGTAGCTCCGGCAAGGAGGTTGCCGCATGCGCCAACTGCCAGGCTGTGGCGGCCGCCGACAAGCAGGACGGCACCAACAAACAGTACTGCAAGATCCACCGCACCAAGGGCCATGACCTCCAGAGCTGCAAGAAGGTCGAGCAGCTTGTCGAGCTGCAAAAGGCCGAATACGAGCGACGCGACAAGGAGAAAGCCCAAGGAGGTGCTGGAGGATCCGGTACGAAGCGCCTCGGCCGGGGAGGACGCCGCGGCAAGGCCAAGCAGCGGCAAGGAGACAGACCTCCCCGCGGCCGCGACAAGGATGAAGATGACGACGACGACGAAGACATGGATGATGATGAAACCAATGAATAGGAGTTCCAGAAAGCCACAGATGTCTTGTGCGTTGACGGCGGTGCTTCTCTGTATACTTCACACCGCCAACTCAAGCAGTGGGTGCGGGAAGTCAATGCGGCAGAACCACCCGTTGAGTCACGCAAGCTTCTGAAATGGTCCAGCACGCCTATCATCTTTGATATTGAGGACCACCCTGATCGCACAACTGCTGTCGGGTGCTTGCCGATGTTGGTTTCACCAACTATCCGCAACCTCAAGGCCACTAAGATGCTAGTTGACGGCGGGGCCGGCTTGAACCTGATCTCCTCCGCTGTGCTCAGGAAACTCCAGGTCCCTGACAGCGAGCTCGAAGAGACCGGCACATTCCAAGGAATCAACCCGGGAAGGAGCAAGCCGAAGGGGAAGATCACGTTGCCGGTGACATTTGGCAGCGAGTTGAACTTCAGAACTGAGAGGGTCACTTTTGACGTCGTCGATTTTCCATTGCCTTACAATGGGATTCTCGGCCGTCCAGCACTCGCCAAGTTCATCGCGGCCTCTCACTATGCGTATAACATGCTGAAGATGCCAGGCCCGATAAGTGTCATCTCTGTCCTTGGCGACAAGAAGGATGCTCTTATCTGCGCCGACAAAATCTACCGGGAAGTAGCAGTCGCAACGGATCGCGAGACACTTGCCGCTGAAGCTCCCGGGGGGAAGAAGAAGACCAAGTCCGGCAAGAGTTCTGATGCTCACTCCGGCAAGCGCACCTCTTCAGAGTGCTGCGCTACCGTCGAGGACGCACCATCGAGCTCCACCGGCAAGTGTAAGAAGACAATGGCAGCTCCGCCAGCGACCAAGAAGGTGTCCGCCAAGGAGGACGGCACTGGTGGTACTTTCACCATCAGTGCCACTCTCGACCCTAAATAGGAAAGAGCGCTCATTGCTTTCCTGTGGGCGAACGTCGATGTGTTTGCGTGGCAACCGTCTGACATCCCCGGTGTTCCCAGGAAACTAATTGAGCACCACCTTGCCGTCTGTCCTCATGCGCGGCCCGTCAGGCAGAAAGTCAGAAAGCAAGCAGTGGAGCGCTAAGAATTCATCGCAGAAGAGATCAAGAAGTTGGAAGCAGCAGGCCCTGTCAGAGGAGTGCTCCATCCTACGTGGTTGGCCAATCCTGTAGTCGTGCGCAAGGCAAACGGGAAATGGAGGCTCTGTATCGACTTTAACGATGTCAATAAAGCTTGTCCCAAAGACCCATTTCCCTTGCCGCGCATCGACCAGATTGTTGACTCCACGGCCGGATGTGACTTGCTTTCATTTTTTGACGCATACTCAGGATACCATCAGATCTTCATGGCAGAAGAGGATGAGGAGAAAACCGCATTCATCACTCCCTGTGGCACGTACTATTTCATACGGATGCCTTTCGGTTTGAAGAATGCTGGTTCAGCATTTGCAACGGTAGTCCATACTGCTTTTGAACCGCAAATACACAGAAATGTGGAAGCCTACATGGACGACATAGTGGTCAAGAGCAAGGATAAGGCAACTCTGATTCAAGATTTAGACGAGACTTTCGCAAATCTGCGCAAGATCAGCCTCAAGCTCAACCCCGAGAAGTTCGTGTTTGGAGTCCCTTCCAGCAAGCTTCTCGGGTTCTTCGTGTCTCAGCGGGGAATTGAAGCCAATCCCGACAAGATCAAGGCCATTGAGCAGATTGAAGCACCGAAGCGCGTCAAGGATGTACGAAGACTTGCCGGCTGCGTGGCGGCTCTCAGCAGGTTTATCTCTAAGTCTGCTGAGCGCGCCCTGCTGTTTTTCAAAATTTTGAAAAAGGCAGGTCCAATGAAATGGACTCCGGAAGCGGAGGAAGCCCTGCAGGACTTGAAGAGATACCTGTCCTCCACTCCAATACTTGTCGCACCTAAGCCACAAGAGAAGTTGCTGCTGTATCTGGCGGCAACCAAGCAGGTGGTTAGTGCTGCGTTAGTAGCGGAGAGGGAGGCAGATGATGAGCCAGCAACCACGGCGAGCGCATCCAGCGACAAGCAGGGGGCTTCCCCAACAAGCTCTGGTCCCGGCAAAGATAGATCTGCGCAGGCACCCAAGAAGATACATGAAGAAAATGGTGCAGCGCCCAGTCTACTTTGTCAGTTCCCTTCTGCAGGGGGCTAGGTCAAGGTACTCTGGTGTGCAGAAATTGCTTTTCGGCCTTCTCGTGGCCTCGAGAAAGTTGTGCCATTACTTCCAAGCACATGAGATAACAGTTGTCACTCGTTTTCCGCTGAAGAGGATACTGCAGAATCCAGAAGCAACAGGCAGGATTGTTGAGTGGGCACTGGAACTGTCAAGCTTTGGCCTCAAGTTTGAGAGCACTTCAACTATCCAAAGCAGAGCATTGGCAGAATTCATAGCAGAGTGGACGCCAACGCCCGACGAAGAAATTCCAGAAACGAGCATCCCCGTCAAGGAGGCAAGCAAAGAGTGGCTGATGTACTTTGATGGTGCTTTCTCGTTGCAAGGCGCCTGTGCTGGCGTACTGCTTGTCGCACCCACCGGAGAGCACCTTAAGTACGTAGTCCAGATGCACTTTCCCAAGGAGCAAGCAACAAACAATGCTGCAGAGTATGAAGGTTTGCTTGCCAGTCTTAGGATGGCGGCAGACCTTGGGATCAAGAAGCTCATTGTCAGGGGTGACTCGCAGCTTGTAGTCCGCCAAGTGAATAAGAGTTATCAGAGTCTGTTGATGGAAGCTTACGTTGATGAAGTGAGGAAGCTAGAAGAGCACTTTGTCGGCCTACAGATGGAACATGTTCCAAGAGCTCAGAACGACATTGCCGATGGCAGTCAAAGTGCGCAGCGCTTAAGTTACCTGTGGAACCAGGGATCTTTGTGCTCAAGCTGACTCAACCGTCTGTGACGCCATCAACTGGATAGATCAAGAAGAGGAAGTTAATTTCTGGTGACTATTTTCCGGCAGAGCTTCCCGAAGCCGCTGCCAAAAGGTCCCCAAGATCAACACCAAGAGTGCTGGGGAGCAGTCTGCTCCGGCAAACCCCAGGGTTTGTTCCGTTGAAGCAGACGCTCCCGACAAGTTTTGCTCTGGCAAGCTTGCCGGGGAACGTCAAACTCCGGCTGAGCCGCAGTTTCTCGCCGTAGAAGCGGATGTTCCCACAACAGCAGATGTGCCTTTAGTCCTTGTTGTCGAGCCACAAGCTCCAGCATGGGCACAGCAGATCATCCGTTTCCTTCAGACAGGAGAACTTCCCGAAGAGCAAGAAGAAGCGGAAAGAGTAGCCCGGCAGTCAAGTATGTACCAGTTTCTCGACAACGCACTGTACATAAGAAGACTCAACGGTGTGAAATTGAAGTGTATTCACCAGGAAGATGGACAGAAGCTGTTGGCCGAGATACATGGAGGCATTTGTGGTCACCACATTGGCGCAAGAGCACTTGCCGGCAAAGCATTCCGGCAAGGTTTCTTTTGGCCGACAGCCCTCCAGGATGCAACTGCACAAGTAACCAAGTGTGAAGCGTGCCAGTTCCATTCCAAGCAAATACGCCAGCCAGCTCAAGCTCTCCAGATGATCCCTTTATCCTGGCCATTTCGGTCTGGGGGCTCGACATCCTCGGCCCTTTCCCCCGAGCAGTCGGGGGCTTTGAGTACTTGTACATTGCAATCGACAATTTCACAAAGTGGCCGGAAGTGGAAGCAGTGAGGAAGGTAACAGCACAGTCAGCAGTCAAGTTCTTCAGGTCGATTGTTTGCCGCTTCGGGATCCCTAATAGGATCATCACCGACAACGGTACGCAATTCACGAGCCGCACCTTCATGCAGTACGTCCAAGATCTTAGCGCCAAGGTCTGCTTCGCTTCTGTTGCTCACCCCAGGAGTAACGGTCAAGCGGAGAGCGCAAATGTTGAAGTGCTGTGTGGACTCAAGACCAGGACTTTCGACAGGCTGCACGGGTGCGGAAGAAACTGGATTGAGGAGCTGCCGGTGGTTCTTTGGTCGATCAGGACAACGCCAAATCCAGCCACTGGCCAGACACCTTTCGCTCTAGTCTATGGAGCAGAGGCAGTTCTCCCCACGGAACTCATATACGAGTCGCCTCGAGTGCTCGCTTATGATGAGCTTGAGCAAGAGCAGCTGCGACAAGATGACGCGCTGCTCCTTGAGGAAGACCGTCTTCAGGCTGCTGTACGAGCTGCTCGCTACCAGCAAGCTTTGCGCCGCTACCATAGCCACAAAGTTAACGCCAGAAGTCTCGAGGAAGGCGACCTTGTTCTTCGGGGCGTTCAGTCCGCCAAGAATTCCAACAAGTTGACGCCGAAGTGGGAAGGCCCTTACCGGGTGAAACGAGTCACTAGGCCTGGCGCTGTCTGCCTTGAGACCGAAGATGGCATTCCGGTGAGCAACTCCTGGAACATTGAGCATCTTCGTAAGTTTTACCCGTAAGGCGCGGTTGCCGGACCCTGCTCCAGCAACCATCTTTTGTAAAATTCTTGCCGCTGTTGCATGTAATCCTTTGTACAAAGCCAGGCACAGACCCTGTGCATAAATAAAGCTCATGAGCTCCACAAATCTTGTCAATTTCATGCTTTTTATTTTTTGCATGAGTTATCTGACACTTTGTGCAGCGAACACCCCCGGTAAGCAATAACGAGCCATAAGGCTCCATATCATTATTTTCTCTACTTCTTTTTTTTTCCTCAAGGAAACGAAGGTTCCTTCGCCCACAAGTTTGCCGGGGGGGAAGGGGAAGATAATGGTATGGACCAGGCGTCGTTCAAGAAAGTTTCGCCTTGCCGGGAAGCAAAAGACAGAAAAGCTAAGTTGCCAAAGTTTGAGCAATCAGATGTTTTTAAATTTTTAAGTTATCTTCCTTAAACGACCATGCTTTGTATGGAAAACCTGTGCGCGAAGGAACCGGCTCGTGGCTAGTTGCGCCCTTACTTTGTTTCGAGTTCGCTCAACAGTTTAAGTGTGCTACGACTAGAGTCGCGCCCTTACTTTGTTTCGAGTTCGCTCAACAACTTAAGCGAGCTGCGACTAGTTACGACAAGGTTTCTTGTCGGCAACGACACTGCCAGCAGGCTGCTGACGTCCCGCACTCAGCGCTCGCGGCGAGGGTGCCTGCGCCGGCAAGTTCCCTAAAAGCGTAGGGCAAAAACATACAAAGGAAGGAATCAAGTAAAGGAAATAACATTGCAATCGCTGCCCAAAATAGAGTTATATTACAAAATAGCTTGTCGCGGCTCTAATAGACTGTTTTCATAACATGATCAGCAGCGACAAGAAAAGAAGAAAACGGGCGGCCTAGTCCACGTGATCACCCTCAACCCTCTTGATCCCGCTCACCTTGTCCACAATGGGTGCAACAAGGTCCATGAGCGCCTCCAGATCAGCTTCCGCCGGCAGGGATCTAAGGACGTTGGTGAGGTTGAGACCCGGGTTGCGGAAGGCTACCTTCACCAACACTTTTTGAAGAGCTCCCGCGCAGATCTTGCGCGACTCGTCGGCCAGCTGCTTTGGGATCCTCTCCCGGAGTCGCTGAAGGGCCGTCGCCACGCCTTTGAAGAACAGGGTGAGCTTGGCGCTGGATTGGAGGTTCTCGTCGGAGGGATACCCGAGATCCTCCATCCCCAGCTGCGCCAGCTCCCTGTCAATGTCGGCGGCAGCATTCACAAGACCTTCCGTCCACTGCCCCACGATCTCTCCCACGACGCCACAATCTACGCGTGCCTCTCAAGGAGGGCGTGGTGGATACGGAATAAGATACGGCGTGACCCAGGCCGCGTGCGCCCGTGCCCTGTTTTGGGCCTGGCCCAACAGCGCTTGGCACCGTGTATGACCCAGGCCCGGGGGCTCCTGTCGGTGTACTAGAGTAGGGGTACCCTAGTACCCCGAACTTGTGCACGGGCAGTCGCGGCACACCGCGGCAAGGCTTGCCGGGCGACCGCCAAGGCCCTCTGTGGCTCCCTTTGAGCCATTCAAGAACAAAGTATTCAAGCCAAGAAGACAAGGCCCCGGCAAGAGGAGCTTGCTGGGAAGGCCACTCAAGGCACAAGACCCCGGCAAGAGGAGCTTGCCGGGAAGGCCAACCAAGGCATCTCAAGGTACTTACCGCGACGCACCACGCGTCCCGGCGAGGCCCGGCGAGCGGCAAGCTTCCGGACGCGACAAGACAACGACCGCGGCAAGGCACTTTGCCGCGGCAGGCTACCACTCCATACCCACGCTCCAGCACATCCACCAACGTGTCGCTCAGGGACTATCCCAAGCGTACGTGGCGAGAGGCTGTGCAGCCAGGGGTACGTGGTGGCAAACGGCGCTGACAAGATCGCCATCGTGGAGAACGGTGGCGTCCCTGACGGTCCCTTTCTGCACTGTTTGGACGACGCAGACGGGCATTTAATGCCCTTGTCCCCTGCCATCAGGGTTAGGTAGGATACACTGTACAGGTAGTTGTACCAACCGCAGCACCTTTCCATTTTTACCCTTGTCTACGTTGAGACCTGTTGGAGACCCCTTGAGCATATAAAAGGAGGCCCATGCACAACGTAGGGGGGGAGAATAGAACGATCACGCTCGGTCTCGTTAGCTGCTGGTGCGTACTATAGCACTCAGCGCTCCCGAGCAAGAACTCAATACAAACCAAAAAGCAGCAGTAGGAGTATTATCTCTCCGGAGAGCTCCGAAGCTGGGTAAACTGCTCGTGTGCTCTGCCTCGATCTGCTCTTCGTGCGACCTCCGCCCCCTGCCGAACCGAAAGGGGCTCCGTTCCCATAGGTGCTCGTGGATCAGTTTCCCCGACAGTTCATACTTTCACTAGTGCAAGTTCTCTCAACAATAATAACATAATTGGATCACATAACTATCCCTCAACATGCAACAAAGAGCCACTCCAAAGTCACTAATAGTGGAGAACAAACGAAGAGATTATTGTAGGGTACGAAACCACCTAAAAGTTATTCTTTCCGATCAATTCATTAGGCTATTCCTATAAGTGTCACAAATAGCCCTAGAGTTCGTAGTAAAATAACACCTTAAGACACACATCAACCAAAACCCTAATGTCACCTAGATACTCCAATGTCACGTCAAGTATCCGTGGGTATGATTATACGATATGCATCACACAATCTCAGATTCATCTATTCAACCAACACATAGAACCTCAAAGAGTGCCCCAAAGTTTCTACCGGAGAGTCAAGACGAAAACGTGTGCCAACCCCTATGCATATGTTCATGGGCGGAACCGGCAAGTTGATCACCAAAACATACATCAAGTGAATCAATAGAATAACCCATTGTCACCATGGTTATCCCACACAAGACATACATCAAGTGTTCTCAAATCATTAAAGACTCAATCCGATAAGATAAGTTCAAAGGGAAAACTCAATCCATTACAAGAGAGTAGAGGGGGAGAACATCATAAGATCCAACTATAATAGCAAAGCTCGCGATACATCAAGATCGTATCACCTGAAGAACACGAGAGAGAGAGAGAGATCAAACACATAGCTAATGGTACATACCCTCAGCCCCGAGGGTGAACTACTCCCTCCTCGTCAGGGAGAGCGACGGGATGATGAAGATGGCCACCGGTGAAGGTCCCCCCCTCCGGCAGGGTGCCGGAACAGGATCCCGATTGGTTTTTGGTGGCTACAGAGGCTTGCGGCGGTGGAACTCCGGATCTATTCTGTTCCCCGAAGGTTTTAGGGTATATGGGAATATATAGGCGAAAGAAGTTGGTAAGGGGAGCCACGAGGGACCCACGAGGGTGGAGGGCACGCCCAGGGGGTGGGCGCGCCCCCTACCTCATGCTCTCCTTGTTGATCTCCTGACGTGCACTCCAAGTCTCCCATATTGCTTTCTTTCCAAAAATAACTTTTCCAAAGGTTTCATTCCGTTTGGACTCCGTTTGATATTCCTTTTTTGTGAAACACTGAAACAAGGGAAAAAACAGAAACTGGCACTGGGCTCTGGGTCAATAGGTTAGTCCCAAAAGTAATATAAAAGTGCTTAGTAAAGCCCATTAAACATCTAAGATGGATAATATAACAACATGAATACTTCATAAATTATAGATACGTTGGAGACGTATCAGCATCCCCAAGCTTAATTCTTGCTCTTCCTCGAGTAGGTAAATGATAAAAGAAAGAATTTATGAAGTGTGAATGCTAGCAAGTGCACAAGTTTGATCAATGATAATTTCAATCACCTTTTCTAGCATCATTGTATGTCATAACAGTAGCTCATATCATAAAACTTTGCATGATCAAGTAACAAACTATTCACATGTTAAAGTATAGAACATAAACTTTCTTGAAAACTAACAAACCGTGTTATTAGTCATCAAACAATTACAATTCACCTTATTTTCAGGAAGAGTCTATGTCAGAGCGTTGATTCAGCAAACTTCACATACTCAACTATCATTTAGTCTTCCATGATTGCTACCACTCAAAGCATATTTTTAGAACAAATAGTATTCATCGAACACAGAGAAAGATAGGGGCTTAATGTTTCGCCTCCCAACCTTTTACCTCAAGGGTAATGTCAACAGTAATAATTCATCCTCAAATATATTTGAATGGCCATATATGCCTAGATCTTTCCATCACATGATGCTTGCCAACTAAAGAGTAGGTTGGAATGAGAAGGAATACTACTGACTCTTGCATAAAAGTAAAAGATAGGCCCTTCGCAGAGGGAAGCAGGGATTTGCAGAGGTGCCAGAGCTCGAAGCAAAAACAAAGATGAAAATAATTTTGAGAGGTATGCTTTCATTGTCAACATAACAACCAAGAGTTCTCAATATCTTCCATACTACATACATTATAGGCAGTTCTCAAACAGAAAGGTAAAGACTTTTACTCCCCCTCCACCAACAATCATCAATCCATGGCTTGCCCGAAACAACGGGTGCCTCCAACTAACATCAATCCTGGGGGAGTTTTGTTTGCAATTATTTTTGATTTGATTTTGATCTTTTGATCATGGGACTGGGCATCCCAGTTACCAGCAATTTCCTCGTGAATGATGAGCGGAGTCCACTCATCATGAGAATAACCCACCTAGCATGGAATATACTGCTAGACCTAGTCGCTACATGAGCGATTCAGGCATACAAAATAGATTATTATTTGAAGGTTTAGAGTTTGGCACATGCAAATTTACTTGGAACGGCAGGTAAATACCGCATATAGGTAGATATGGTGGACACTCATGGAATAAACTTGGTTCAAGGAATTTGGATGCACAAGCAGTATTCCTGCTTAGTACAGATATTTTGGCTAGCAAAGGATTCTAAATAGCAAGCACCACATGTTAGAGGATCCATAACAATAAAAATTCTATACAAATATACCCAAGCATAACTCATTATGTTGTCTTCCTTGTCCAACTTCAACTAATTTTCTCAGGTTTGAAAATAATTAATGGGGATCAGAATCATAGAAGATGTCCAAGATAGTATATTTATATGTGAAATCTCTCTTCCTTCAATATTCTTTCATGAATTGTTCAAGTGACCAATACAATGTTTGCTAACCTTCAAAAATTTACCACCTCTACTTCTTATATGTGAAGGCATTATTCCCCATGGGAAAGGCATATGAAACATATATAATTTCAGATTTATGACATTCAAATCATTTAACCATTTACTCATAGGATATAAGTGAAGCACACGAGTAAATGACAAACTACTCCAAAAAAGATATAAGTGAAGATCAATGAGTAGTTAAATAATTATAGCTAAGTGAAGATTCTCTCTCATTTAAGAATGTTCAGATCTTGGTATTTTATTCAAACAGCAAGCAAAACAAAATAAAATAAAATGACGCTCCAAGCAAAACACATGTCATGTGGTGAATAAAAATATAGCTGCAAGTAAAGTTACCGATGAACGAAGACGAAAGAGGGGATGCCCTCCGGGGCATCCCCAAGATTAAGCTCTTGGTTTTCCTTGAATATTACCTTGGGGTGCCTTGGGCATCCCCAAGCTTAGGCTCTTGCCACTCCTTATTCTATAGTCCATCGAATCTTTACCCAAAACTTGAAAACTTCACAACACAAAACATAACAGAGAATCTCGTGAGCTCCGTTAGCGAAAGAAAACAAAAAAACACTTCAAGGTACTGTAATGAACTCATTCTTTATTTATATTGGTGTTAAACCTGCTGTATTCGAACTTCTCTATGGTTTATAAACTATTTTACTAGCCATAGATTCATCAAAATAAGCAAACAACACACGAAAAATAGAATCTGTCAAAAACAGAACAGTCTGTAGTAATATGTATCAAACGTATACTTATGGAACTCCAAAAATTCTAAAATAAATTGGTGGACCTGAGTAATTTTTCTAGTAATCATCTTCAAAAATAATCAACTAAATATCACTCTCCAGTAAAAAATTTTAGCTAATCTCGTGAGCGCTAAAGTTTCTGTTTTTTACAGCATGATCATAAAGACTTCACCCAAGTCTTCCGAAAGGTTCTACTTGGCACAAACACTAATTAAAACACAAAACCACATCTAAAAATAAGCTATATGTATTATTTATTCCTAAACAGAACCAAATATCAAGAAACTAAAATAAAATTGGGTTGCCTCCCAACAAGCGCTATCATTTAACGCCCCTAGCTAGGCATGATGATTTCAATGATGCCCACATAAAAGATAGGAATTGAAACATAAAGAGAGCATCATGAATCATATGACTAGCACATTTAAGTCTAACCCACTTCCTATGCATAGGGATTTTTTTAGAAAACAACTTATGGGAACAATAATCGACTAGCATAGGAAGGCAAAACAAGCATAACTTCAAAACTTTAATCACATAGAGAGGAAACTTGATATTATTGCAATTCCTACAAGCATACATTCCTCCCTCATAATAATTTTCAGTAGCATCATGAATGAATTCAACAATATAACCAGCACCTAAAGCATTCTTTTCATGATCTACAAGCATAGAAAATTTACTACTCTCCACATAAGCAAAATTCTTCTCATTCGGGATAGTGGGAGTATCATAAGAGACTTGAATACTATAAATTGTTTCAACATTAAAAGAGTAATGTTCAGAAAAATGGTAACCATAATCATGACAAGTTTTATAAATATAATCATCACTACTTTTTATAGCGTAAGTTTCGTCACAATAATCATCATAAGTAGCAACTTTGTTCTCATCATAATCGATTGAAATCTCTTCCAAGATAGTGGAATCATCACTAAATAAAGTCATGACCTCTCCAAATCCACTTTCATATTTATCACAGTAAGATTCAACATCCTCCAAAATAGTGGGATCATTACTTCCTAAAGTTGAAACTCTTCCAAACCCACTTTCATCAATATAATCATCATAAGTAGGAGGCATGCTATCATCATTATAAATTTGCATATCAAAACTTGGGAGACTAAAAATATCATCTTCATTAAACGTAGCATCCCCAAGCTTGGGACAAACATTAATTTCAGCAAATATATTCTCAAAAACATCATCTTCATCAAACATAGCATCCCCAAGTTTGGGCCTTTTCATATCATAAACATAATCACTCTCATCATTAATAGTATGGATAGCACCAATAGTATAGCAATTATCATATTCTTCCAAGCAAGTGCCAAAAATATTTTTCAAGATCATAAGAAGTATCATTATCTTCCCAATCATAATCATCACAACAAGCAATAGGCATAACGAGATCATCATCAAGTGCATCATCTTCCACAATTATTTTTTATTCATTTTCATGAGGCACAACAATAATAGGAGCAACATTATTTGGAGAGATATCTTTTTACCTCTCTTCCTTTTTCTTTTCTTCTTCTTCACCACATCATGTGTGGGTTCAATCCTCTTTTTGGAGCTCCTTATTAATGAGATTGGTTGAATAGAAGGCTCCTCCTCGTTACCTAATTCATCATAAGAAATAATAGGGGGGTATTGGGAAGTCTCTTCCCTTTCATTAGTATTCTCTTCATCTTCTATTTGCTTTCTTTTCTTTATGTAATTGGCAATATAAGGATTTTCAATGCATTTTATCGCACAATACATTTAAATTTCTTCTAGATCAAAATCAAGAAGTTTATAACGGGCAAATTCTGGAAGATGCTTAGTTATATGTTTCATTTCTTTGTAACCCATAAGCAAACTAAGTTCATTATAATGTGCAAGGGAAATCAAGTCATCACAATTTTTGGACATGATTAGATCATGAAACAATTTGCATCGGATAGTTAAATGACCCCGTTCATTGCAAAGTTCACAAGTATGGCCAAGAAAATTTAAATTTTCAGCACAAATATCTAGCCTTTCTTGCAACAATTTAGTTTCTAAATGCTTATGCCTCTTGCAATATCTATCTTCCCTATTTGGTGTGTACTTGCAAACCCAATGCACTCCACAAAAATTGACATGTTTATAGGAGACATTTTCATCATAACTAGAGCAATCATCATTAGTACTATGGATATTCAAAGAGTTCATACTAACAACATTGCAATCATGCTCATTATTCAAAGATTTAGTGCCAAACATTTTAATGCATTCTTCTTCTAACACTTTGGCACAATTTTACTTTCCATCATACTCACGAAAGATATTAAAAAGATGAAGCGTATGAGACAAACTCAATTCCATTTTTTTATTTTATAAATTAAACTAGTGATAAAAACAAGAAACAAAAAGATTCGATTGCAAGATCTAAAGATATACCTTCAGGCACTCACCTCCCTGGCAACGGCGCCAAAAAAGAGCTTAGTTCACGGGGTGTGAGTGCCGCTTACCTAGCCTCCCCGGCAACGGCGCCAGAAAAGAGCTTGATGTCTACTATGCAACCTTCTCCTTGTAGACGTTGTTGGGCCTCCAAGTGCAGAGATTTGTAGGACAGTAGCAAGTTTCCCTCAAGTGGATGACCTAAGGTTTATGAATCCGTGGGAGGCGTAGGATGAAGATGGTCTCTCTCAAGCAACCCTGCAACCAAATAGCAAAGAATCTCTTGTGTCCCCAACACACCCAATACAATGGTAAATTGTATAGGTGCACTAGTTCGGCGAAGAGATGGTGATACAAGTGCAATATGGATGGTAGATAAATGTGTCAGGGGTTGGGTGCGACATATGCCAAAGGATGGCTTATCATGGTGGGGGCCAGTAGAACGTCGCCGGTGCCTGGAAGCGGGATGAGGCGTAGACATGCACGCCGGCGAATCTTACCCAGCTTCAGGGCTCTCCGAGGAGATAATACCCCTACTGCTGCTCTGCGAGGTCTCTGCATGATCACTATGGCAAAGTGTGTACAAGGTTGCTCCTTGAGCTGTTTCCTGGATGTAGGAGAAGGCAAGGCTAGTTCTCTCCCTCCTATACTCTCTGGCCTAGTGCTAATGGGGTCCAACCCTTTGCATGGGAGCCCCGGGGGGTTTATATAGGCCTACCCCCCGGGGGTACAGTGGTAATCCAGCTGGGCGCCGGTCCCAGCCGTCTGTCTCTCAGGCCGCCGTATTCTCCGCCGACTACTGGGGCCCGCCGACTGGTGGGCCCTACTGACGGGTCTGGTGCGGAGCCGACAGGCCTTGTCCGCCGCGGGCGGGTCTCGCCGGCTGCGGATTACTGTATCCACGCTTCTAATGACGCTGGCTTGGTCATGGGGTCATGGCAATAGTACCGCCGTCTGACGGGCGATCACTGTTGCCATTCCCCGTCTTGTCTGGTTAATGGCGTACGGGGCCCGTGGGAGGAGCCGGCCGACTCTTGGAGGCCGACTCCCACGGGGTCCGTCTTGTGGCGCTCTCGCCGTCTTCTATACCCCCGCCGACAAGCGGGGCCCACCGTCTCCGGGCCGTACAGGCAGGCCGATGTGGGCACAGGGTTCCGCCGGTGGAGCTGATGTCAGGGCTGGCATGGCAACAGTGTCGCGCCGTGACGGAGATCTCCGTTGGTACGGTGCACTGTGGCCATGCCTGCCCTTGGTAAGGGGCGAGCGCGGCCCGTACTGAGGCCACGCCCCGTCCCTGTCCCTTCTCACGAGGGCATGAGGTGGTGGAAGTCGCGGGCCGACTCCCCATGGCCGGCTTCTCTCGAAGCCGCCAGTTAGGAGTCGGCTCGTCTTGTAGTCGTCCCCGGGACTCGGTCGTGAGCAGATAGCCGGCAGCGCCGCTGCCGACTCCCAGAGGCGGCCCTCCTCTTGAGGTTCCTGAGGAGCGTAGCCTGCCCCGATGTCTTGAAAGGTTTTGGGCCTCGGGTTAGCCTACCCGTGGCCCATTACTCCGACAGTAGTCCCGGAAGCTGGTGAGGCGCCAAGGGAGATGTACTGAGGAGCCTCAACAGTTTCTTCCTTGTGGCCGTTGGATCTAGGCTTCGCCCGCCGTCTTCCTTCGGGCTGACTATTGGAAGCCGGACTTGCTGGAGGCCGTCTTGTTTCAAGCCGATTATCTGGAGTCAGACTCGCTGGAGGCCACCTTGTTTCTTGAAGAGTTTGAAAGTCGTGGCAAGATCCAAGCGGTGTGCCTGATAAGCTTCCAGGTTGCCGCCCGTTGCGGATCTGCCATGAGGCGCCATGTGGTCGGGCCAGTCTGCCCACCCACGCGCGCAACGGGACAGGCCCGCAGGTGGGGCCGGCCACTACCGTGCCTCGGCCTTCGTACGGATCCGTTGTGGCCGTATGGTCGGTTGGGATTCCTGCGCAGTAACTGCGCGCTGTAACTTCGTGTGGTAAGTCATGGGGGTCGTGGGGTCGTGGGCGCAGTTAATCCCACGACGCCCCCTCGGCTTCTCAGCCTACGAGCCTATAAGTAGGCGGAGGGAGCGGGGCGGCGAAGCACGCGCGCCCGCTCTCCCTTGCTCTTCTCTGCTTCTTCTTCCTTCTTCTTCCTCCCGCCGCTGCTGTGCCGAACCACGTCACACTCGCAGCGATGAGCTCTTCTTCTGCCGCCGCGCCCGCCGCCGTGCGCTCCGGCATGTGGGACGGCTCCGATGTCGACGACGACCACATCGAGTTCCTCCGCAAGACGCGTCGCCTCCCCGGCGCAAACTTAGTGCGGGCCCGCGCCCAGCCGGCGAAGGAGGTGTCGCCGGCGCCAGAGGAGGGCGAGCGGGTCGTATTCCGCTCTCACTTCATGCACGGCCTAGGGCTGCCGGCGAGCGGCTTCTTCCGCTCGTTCTTGGAGTTCCACGGCCTCCAGCCGCACCACCTCACCCCGAACACGGTGGTGCTGCTGGCTGCCTTCGCCACCTTGTGCGAAGGCTTCCTCGGTGTTTTTCCCACCATCGAGCTATGGGGGAAATTCTTCCAGTCCAAGCTCGGCACGCACGTCGCCGGCGTGCCATCTCAGTGCGGCGCTACATCGCGATGCGGAGGTCGGTGGACGACAACCCGTTCCCCGCCATCTCGCTGATCAAGTCGGTGAAGATGTGGCAGCGATCTTACTTTTATGTGAAGAACGTCGCCCCAGAAGGCGACTGGGTCAACTTGCTGGAGTACGAAGCCGGCGCGCCGGCTGGGAGGCTCCCCAGCTAGTCCCACCGAGCCAAGACGCTGACTCCAGACGGTGCCGCCGCCGTCGCGCGGCTCCAAGTGCTGATGCAGTCGGAGGGTCTGACAAGGGCCGACTTGCTGGCCGCCTTCGTGGTGCACCGACTCCTCCCGCTCCAAGGCCGGCCTCATCTGATCTGTCAGATGAGCGGCCACCGGGACCCCAGTCGGATGTGCTCCAAAGACATGCCCCACGCGGAGGTGGTGGACACGGTGAATTACATCGCGAACTGCGGCCTCTCAGAGGATTGGCAGTTCGGCATGGAGCCGTACTCGCGCGCCAACCCTCCGCCGATTATAAGTTGTCTCTCTTCCTGTTATGTTTCCTTTTTGCAGTCGAATCCGACTTCTGATCTTTTTTAGTCTTCGAATCAGAACCCTCTCGTCCAGCCCTCGGCCGGCACCGCGGGGCCAGCCCGCCAGTTCACCCCTGACCGAGAGGAGAGCGACATTGACGACCCCGACCTAGGGGTGGCGGCGATGGAGGCCGACGCCGATGGAGGCGGCTGAGGAGAGGAAGGCGGCCTCAGGCCCTCGGCCAGTTTTGCCGACTAGCCCGTTGATGATGATGGAGAAGTCGCCCCGCGCCACCAACCAAGAGCCGGCCACCACGGCACAAGCTCGTCCGCCGCCTTGAGCGGTCTAGGCGGTGCGAGGAAGCGCCGGGCCGGGCCGAGCTCTCTTGGCGGCCGGGAGAAGAAGTTCAAGGGGGTGGCCGCCGCGACCAAGCGGGAAGAGGCGGTCGCGAGGGCCCAACGCTTCCGCAAGGAAGTGACGAAACCGCCACTGACTTCTGCGTAAGTGCTTCCGTCCTTTCTCTTACTTTCTTCTGGTGGATTTTGTCCAAATCTTTTATATGCTTTCCCTGTTCCAGGGCTCCCCTCACCCTTGGGAAGGTTACCTCCGCCTCCATCAAGGGGTCGGCAGAGACGTCCGCCACCACTCGGCGCATTGACCCTGCCACCGACCTCCAGGAGGCGACGGAGCGGAACGCGCGGGAGAAGCGCGACGAGGAAGAAGCCGCCCGCCGAGAGAAGGCGGAGGCCGAGGAGGCGGCCGCCTCCGCCCAAAAGAGGCTGGATGAAGCCGAAGCCGTCGTTGCGGCAAAGCGGCAGGCCGAGGAAGCCGCGCGCCGCCAGTCCGCATTGCTTGTCATCGCGCTGAACTCAGCGCGGCCGCCTCAAGATTTCACGGAGCAGACCGGGGAAGCCGGCAGCGATCATCCCATCATGGAGAGGGAGGGTGGCGAGGCCTTCGAGTCGGACACGATCGTGCCGCCACCGCCGCCTCCACCGCCGTCTGGGACCGCGCGAGGCGAACAGCCGGCGGACCCTCCGGTGCCGCCGACTAACGACGAGGCCGTGGCGTAGCTACTCCTCCAAGTCGCCTCGCCAATGCGCCGCCGTGTTGAGAAGACGACTTCCGCACCACGCCCCCTGGAGGCCGGCGCCGCCAGCTCGGCCATCCCAGACGTCGAGGCAACGAGCGCCGCGCCCGTCGGGTGGGTGCGAGGAGGCGACACGGGCCCGCTGAACCATGCGCTTCTGGACGTCCAGGCGAAGCTGCGAGCTGAGGGCGACGCCATCCAGAACTGCACCAAGGCGTATCTGGCGTCGCGAGCAGCCGTCCGGGTATGTTTCTTCTGACTTTGTTTTTCTTGTTGTTCTCTATGGGGGCGCGCCAGCGCACCCACTAGGTGTAGTCCCCGAGTTCCGGGCCGGCTGCTGAGCAGGCGGGTCGGAACTCCATTGGCGAGTTCTAAGCGCTTACTCTTGTTTGAAATACTTATCACAGGATTACCACAACCTCCGGGTCACCACCTTCAACCGCAATGTTGAAGAGCTGGGCAAGCGGACTGCTGACTTGTCGGAGAGCCGGAGTAAGTTCTCCTTCTTCTTCGCGGGGGCGCGCTGGCGCACCCGCGGGCTGTAGTCCCCGAGATTCGGGCCGACTGCTCAGCAGTCGGGCCGGATCTTCCTAGCGACCTTCTTTGTTGGTGACTTACGTCTTTTTTCTTCTTTCTTCAGAGGCCAACGCCGTTCTTCAGCAGCAGCTGGGCGAAGCCAACACCACCTTGCGCGCCAAGGGGGTGGAGTGCGGCAAGCTCGTCGCAGAGCGCGACCTGCTGGCTATGCAGCTGGCGGAGCAGAAGGAGCTGCTGAAGAAGGCGCGGGAGGAGGCGGAGAAGAAAGAAACTGCACTCCTGGCCGAGTTCGAGGTCGAGCGCTCCTCCTGGACCGACAAGGAGCCAATGCTGACCTCTGGCTTCCATGAGATTGAGGATATCGTCGACGGTGAGTTCTCTTTACTCTCTTTCTTTGAGCCGCTGACTGCAGGTCGGGCAGACTTCTTCCCTGGCCACTCGCGAGCTGCCACCCAAGCCATCGAGGCTGATCGCGAGGCGCGGAGGGCAGTTGGCGAGGAGGTTGCCGCCAATGCGCCCCGGACCCTTGATGAGCAGCTTCTGAGCATCGAGGCTCGTCTGCGGCCGGCCCACCGGATGCTGCGCCGGCTTCAATGTGTCGGCGCCCAAGCGATTGCTGCCTTGTGGCCAGAGATGCCGATTCTGCGCACTCCCAGTCGGACTGCCGATTGGCTGGAGGTCGCAGCAGGCCGTCTTGAGGCTTGGAAGGGCTCCTCGGCCTGGGTTGGGGCGCGCCAGGCCTTGGAGTTCGTCAAGGCGTGGTATCCGGACCTAGACCTGGACCAGCTGGCCACACTTCGGGCAAAGGCCCAGCCGGAGCTGGCAGCTGCGGAAGACGCCCTTGTCAAGCGCGTCGCGGCAATCGCCGAGTACGCCGACACCAGCGTCTTCATTCCTGAGCGGACTGACGATGGCGAGGAGGCACCGCCGGAGTGGTTTGGGATGAACCCGGACTATGACGAGGATTGGCGGAGGTGGTCAGCTCCAGCGCCGAGGAGGGAGGCGAGGCGGAGGTCGGAGACGAGACGGAGGCGCGAGAAGACAGAGCAGGGGACCAGCCTCAGCTCGACCGCGCCTCCAGCAACGAGCCACGCCAGACTGAGCTGGCTGCTGTTGGAGATGATCAAGCCAAGACCGCCCAGCCAGCCGCCCCAGCGCCCGACACCGTCGTTTCCTCCGACCCTCCAAACCCGTCTGCTGCTTCCTAGGCCGTCGTCTGGCCTTTATGCTTTTAGTACTCTTTGAAGAACTTGTTAATTCGCACAACTCGACCCGCGGGGTGTATTTTGAACTTCAGTTCGAATATTCGGCCAAGGGCCTATGTTATGTAAATATTTATCCGAGTTCTATCATCTCTTGCTAATTGCTCTCTTGGCTTTTTCCTTTGCCGCCTTCCCTTAGTTGTCGTCTTTGCCAGTCGGACAGCCGCTCTGCGGACTGCCACTGGATCAAGTGCTTGGCTACTTTGGGAAGGCAAGTACTTGGCCGTTTCTAGAGTTTTTTAGCAAGTTGAATAGAAGGCGGCAAGCCGACTACTCGTGAGTCGGTTTTGAGAAGGGCGGCTGGAAAGCCGGCTTAAGCTATGTTTATGCTTTGAGTCCTTAGCCATTTTCCATGTGGGCGCCTATTCTTCCTTGCTACTGCCCGCCATACAATCGCTCTGCAAGCTGCGGCTTCTGACAGGAAACGGTTTAGGCACCACATACTACTTGTCCGACTGCAGGAAGCATTTCATAGCGCAAGACGGCGAGTCCTCGGGCCGACTAGTCGGTCCTGGTGCCAAGCGGCATAAAAGAAGAGTGGCATACTCGAAGGCATAATTCTTAGCATACAGATAACAAAAAGGGCAGTCCCCGAGCTCATCTCGAGGGGCCCGAAGTCTTGGTACTTTTAATACAAAGGGTAGCGTGATACATACTGCGTCAACTATAAAATCTTCGGAGAAGATTTTCATTCCACGGCCGCTCTGTCTCCTTGCCGGAGTCATCACTCTTGCGTGCTCGGGGCTTCTGAGCGTCGATCAGATAGTAGGAGTCGTTGCCCAGCACTTTGCTGATGATGAAGGGGCCTTCCCAAGGCGCCGACAACTTGTGCTGGCCGGCTGTCCGCTGGATTAGCCGGAGCACAAGGTCTCTCTCTTGGAAAGATCTCGGCCTGACCTTCCTGTTGTAATATCGGCATAGGCTCTGCTGGTAGATGCTGGACCGGCTGAGTGCCAACAGCCGGCCCTCTTCCAGCAGATCCACGCCGTCTTGGCGTGCTTCTTCTGCTTCTTCCTCGGTGTACATGGTGACTCGCGGGGAGTCGAACTCTATGTCCGTTGGGATGACGGCTTCGGCACCATAGACGAGGAAGAAGGGCGTCAAGCCGGTCGACTTGTTTGGAGTCGTGCGTAGACTCTAGAGGACGGCTGGCAACTCGTTAAGCCAACAACCGGCCGAACGCTCCAGTGGTTCGACCAGTCGAGGCTTGATGCCAGACAGGATGAGGCCATTTGCCGGTTCCACCTGGCCGTTTGACTGCGGATGGGCAACGGACACTAAGTCCAGTCGGATGCCCTGCGTCACGCAGAAACGGGCCAAGGCGCCTTTGGCAAAGTTCGTGCCGTTGTCGGTGATGATGTTGTGCGGTATACCGTACCGAATCGTGATGTCGGAGATGAAAGTCACGGCAGTCGGACCATTCAACTTCTTGATGGGCTTTACTTATATCCACTTGGTGAACTTGTCCACCGCGACAAGCAAGTGAGTTAGGCCGCCTCGCGCCGTCTTGAATGGTCCCACCATGTCCAGGCCCCAAACTGCAAAGGGCCAGGCGATGGGGATAGTCTTGAGCGCTGAAGCCGGCTGATGCGGCTTGGATCGGAACTTCTGGCACCCTTTGCACTTCTGGACCAACTCCTTGGCCTCTTCTAGGGCAGTCGGCCAGAAGAAACCGTGTCGAAAAGCTTTGGCGACAAGTGCTCTTGAGGCCGCATGATGGCCGCACTCGCCCTGATGGATGTCTTTGAGGATTGCCTGGCCTTGCTCTGGCTCGACGCAACGCTGGTAGACACCAGTGACGCTGCGCCTGACCAGCTCTCTGTTGACTATGGTGTAGGCTGCCGCTCGGCGCTGTACTTGCCGAGCCAAGATTTCATCGGTTGGCAGCTCTTTGCTCACTAGGAACTTGAGGATGGGCTGTGCCCATGAGGGTGCTGCTATTTCTTCGACTGCCAGAACTGCGACTTGGACGAGGGCGGCTGGGCTGGGAGGCGGCGGGCTGGAGTCCGCGGCCGCTTGCTGGATCGGTGAAGTCCCCGGGCCAACTGGTGCAGTCCCCGGGCCAAGCTCTGGAGTCTTTGGTCTGGTCGCCGCAGTCCCCGGGCCAGGTTCTGAAGTCCCCGGGCCGGCTTCGACTGCGGCGTTTTTGGAGCCGTCTGCAAGAGTTCTTGTGTCATCTGCTGGGGCTTTTGAGTCGGATCCGACTTCTTCAGGGGGAGCCGGCACAAATATGGAGTCTGACTCCGATGAAGGCTTGATAGACGGCTTGAGGAGGCGCTAAAGGGCGACGCCGGATGGTATTGCTTGGCGGGTGGAGCCGATTCGTGCCAGGGTATCTGCTTGGTCGTTGTCGTTTCTTGGCACGTGGAGGAACTCACACCCCTCGAAATATCCACTGAGTTGTTGCACGAGAAAACGGTAGCTTGCCATGTTTGCATCCTTGGCGTCCCAGTCGCCAGATGACTGCTGGACCACCAAGTCGGAGTTGCCATAACACAGGATCCAGCAAATGCCAAGTTCTTTGGCAAGCCGGAGCCCGTGAATGAGCGCCTTATATTCGGCGACGTTGTTGGAGGCAGCGAAATGGATCTGCAGCGCATACTTGAGCTTGTCGCCTTTGGGGGAAGTGAGGACAACGCCGGCTCCCAAGCCAGTGCGCATCTTGGAGCCGTCAAAATGCATCCGCCAATGGGTGGAGTCGGGCGCTGGTGGCATGTACTGGGTCTCGGCCCAGTCGACGAGGAAGTTGGCCAGTGCTTGCGATTTAATGGCGGTGCGGGGCTGATAGTAGATCGTGTAGGGGGGCAACTCTATGGCCCATTTGGCCAATCGGCCAGACGCATCTCGGCTTCCGATGATCTCGGCTAGTGGGGCTGTGCAGACCATAGTGATTGGATGCTCTTGAAAGTAAGGCTTCAGCTTCTTGGCGGCGAAGTGCACGCCGTAGCACTTCTTCTGGTAGTGGGGGTAGTTCTGCTTGGAGGTCAACAGCACCTCGCTTAGGTAATATACCGGTCTCTGGACAGGTAGTGCCTTGCCTTCCTCCTTGCGTTCAACTACGATGACTGTGCTGACTACCCGGCTGGTGGTGGCAATGTACAGGAGCATGGGCTCTTTGGGAGTCGGAGCCGCCAACACAGGGGGAGTAACCAACATCTTCTTCAGCTGGAGAAAAGCCTCGTCCGCCTTGTGGTTCCACTCGGAAAAAATGGTCTTCTTCATGAGTTGGTACAAGGGGAGAGCTTTCTCGCCCAGCCGACTGATGAACCGGCTGATGGACGCCAAGCAGCCAGTGAACTTCTGCACATCCAACAGTCGGCTGGGTACCTCCATCCTCTCGATGGCCTTGATCTTCACATGGTTGCACTCTATGCCGCATTCGGAGACCAGAAAGCCGAGAAGCTGGCCGGCTGGTACTCCGAAGACGCACTTCTCAGGGTTGAGCTTGATCTGGAATCGGCGCAAGTTCTCAAAGGTCTCCTTGAGGTCTTCCAACAGGGTTCCGCGTTTTTCCGTCTTCACCACCACATCATCAACATAGACGTGGGCGTTTCTGCCGAGTTGCTTGAGGAGGCACTTCTGCATGCATCACTGAAAGGTGGCGCCGGCATTCCTCAAGCCGAACGTCATGGTCAGGTAGCAGAAGGCTCCAAACGGCGTGATGAAGGCGGTCTTCAGTCTGTCTGCCGGGTTCAGCTTGATCTGGTGATATCCTGAATATGCATCTAAGAAGCTCAACAGCTCGCATCCGGCTATGGAGTCTATCACCTGCTCAATTCTCGGCAAGGCAAACGGGTCCTTGGGGCAAGCTTTGTTGAGGCTTGTGTAGTCAATACACATCCGCCACTGCTTGTTCTTCTTCAGCACCAAGATCGGGTTTGCTAACCATTCTGGAAAAAACACTTCCATAATAAAGCCGGCTGCAAGGAGCCGGGCTATCTCTTCTCCAACAACTCTTCTTTTCTCTTCTGACAGGCGGCGCAAGGGCTGCCTGACGGGCTTCGCATTAGATCGGACATGTAACTTGTGCTAGGCGAATTCCGTCGGTACACCTGGCATGTCTTTGGGGGACCATGCGAAGATGTCCCGATTCTCACGGAGGAAATCGACGAGCTCGCCTTCCTATTTGCTGTCAAGGTTTGCACCTATGACAGCGTACCTCTCCGGGTGCTCCGGGTCCAAAGGTATCTTATTTGTTTCTTTGGCCAGCTTGAACGAGCCCTCAGCTTCGGGCTCCTTGGGGTTGGGCAACATATCTGGCTGCTTGCCGGCCATCGCCACAACCCGATCAAGAAGTCGCTTCTCAGCTGCGATCACCAGGGACTCGGCCAGCCGACTGCTCTCGGCCGCGCAAGCGGACGACTTTCTGTAGTCGCCGGCTATGGTCAGAATCCCCTTGGAACTCGACATCTTTATCTTGAGGTAGGCGTAGTGGGGGACCGCCATGAACTTGGCCAAGGCAGGTCGGCCAAGCAACGCATGGTACGGGCTCTTAAGGTCCACCACTTCAAGCCAGACTGGCTGATCCTTGTCTCCGAAGAGGACATCTATCAGAATCTTGCCGATTGGTGAGCAGGAAAGGCTAGGGACAATGTCGTGGAACACAGTCCGACTGTTCTGAAGCTGTCTTTGCTAGATTCCTAACTTCTCCATGGTATCCTTCTACAGGATGTTGATGCTGCTGCCTCCGTCTATCAGCAATCGTGAGAAATGAGCGGCTCTTTTATCCGTGGCAAAGGTGGCATCCAAGACCAGGGCATAGGAGCCCGGATTCGGCATTACTTCAGGGTGATCAACTCTGCTCCAACTGATGGGCTTCTCGGACCAGTGCATGAACTCTGGAACATCAGATGCCACTACATTCACCTCCTGCTGCTGCAGCCGCTTGCTGCGTTTATCGTCTGCCATACTGGTGAACACCACATAGGCCCCTTGCTCTTCTGGGTACTCGTCCTGTACTGCACCGACTGGCCTGGCAGCCGGCTGCTCGGGTGAAGGCGGAGGCGGCTGCCCAGCAGGCGGGGGAGGCAGAAGGTCGTCTCCCTTGGCGATCCTAGTGAGCCAGTGGCACTTCCGGGTGGTGTGGTTCGACGGCTTCGCGCCGCTGTGGAACTTGCAGGGACCATCTAGAGTCTGCTCGTAAGAGAAAGCCGGCAAATAGTTGGACTTGCCGCCTTTCGGTCGCTTGGACGGAGGGCGCCCTTCTGGCTGCTGGTCTTCGACTGTCGCCACCTGCCGACTGCTGGAAGTCGGCTGCAGGGCCTTGCGCTTGTGGTCATTCTGCTGTTGTCGCCGACTGGCGTCTCCAGCTGGAGTCCTGGGAGCCTGAGGGGCCACTTTGCCAGTCGCACTAACTTGAATCTCCGCCTTCATGGAGGAGTCGGCCGTGGCATACTTGTCTGCTATGATCAGCAGCTCGTCGAGGGTTTCAGGCTCGTCGCGGAGGAGCTTGTGCTTGAGGAGGGTGCCTTCTGTGCACCCGGCGGTGAAGTACTCGATAGTCTGCACCTCGTGCACGCCCTTGCAGGAGTTCTGAAGCTCGGCTCAACGCGTGAGGTAGTCGCGAGTCGACTCGTTGGGACCCTGTACGTACAAGGAAAGCTGGCGAGGCTTGGGAAGTCGCTTGTACGTGCTCGTAAAGTTGCGGACGAGGGCCTCGATGAAGTCGACCCAGCTGTTGATGCTGCAGGGCTTCAGGCTGTTCAGCCATGTCCAGGCCGTGCCCTGGAGCATGAGCGGAACATACTTCACGGCAACACGCTTGTTGCCACTCGCTATGTCGACGGCCGTGGCATAGTCAACCAGCCAATCTTCCGGCTTCACAGAGCCGATGTACTTGGGTGTATCTCGGGGGAGCGTGAACCCTTTGGGAAATGGCTCATCTCGGATGCGGGGCCCGAAATAGGGCGGGCCCAACTCGTCTTCTTCTTCCAACGCCAGGGATCGGTGGAGTCGATCGATCCGGTGGTGCGCGTCGTTCTCTTCGACTTCCTCTCGGTGGCCGTGGTGGTCGCCGAGAGTCGGATGCTCAACGGGAGGCGGGGAGACTCGCCTTTCTCTGCGAGGTGGGGGAGGCAGATAGTCGTCCCGCCGCTCGACTGCTCTTGGGCGGCCGTCTTGGTCGCGCTCGATGGTGATGTGAGTCCGACTGCGACTGACAGCCGGATCCTTGTCTTTTCTTCCGTGGACCCCGCCAGTCGGCGTCCGAGATGTCGCTCCTTGATCTCGCCGGGGAGGCGGGTCGTCATTTTGTCGTTGCGGCACCTCTGTGCGGCCGTCGGCTGCGTTCTGCGCGGCAGCCGCGTCGAGGAGCCGCTGGACTCGCTCCGTCATCAGGCGGCTCTCTTCGCCTTCGAAGTTGTCCAGCTCGTCCGCCGCCGCCTGGGCGGCTCGGATGTTCTCCGCAGGCGTGGCGTATACGGGGCGATCCGCCCCAAACAGGTTGGCGATGTCCACGCCGCGCTGCCGGACCCCGCCTAGGCGGCTAGGCCCCGTCGGAGCCGGCGAGCCGCCCACAGCGCGATCCATCTCTCGCTGGTAGACCTCTGACAAGCGTCTCATGCTTGACAGCTTCTTCGCGCCTTCGACGAGCTGGAGGCGGCGTGCCTCCAGGGTCTCGGCGTCAGCGTCTTCTGGAATGGGCGCATCCAGGTCTTGTAGAGCCGCGTCGAGCGGGTCGTGAGCTCCGCCGTCGGAGTGCTCGCCGGGACCGATGACGAGCACTTCTGTGATGGTGCTTCCGCCGCTCTCCGCGCGAGGGAGCGGCTCGTCGTAGACCACCACGTTGGTAGGGAATGCGTCGAGCGACGCGGTGTCGGAGTCGACCAGCATCGGGTCGGTGGAGCCTACGGATTCCAAGTCGACGGCAGGCTCGCCGGCGACGTGGAGTTGGTCAAGGAGGCCCGCGAGGAGGCTCTCGGGGCCGCCCGTGCCTGCATCGGATGCAGGCTCGTCGGAGAGGCGAACCTCGCCGACAAGTTTGGCGAGGCAGCTGGCCGCGCCGGCCAGCTCAACGCTGTGCAGCGCGTCGGCGCAAACTCCATCTGGCGTGCCGGGCTGGCTGCGCTCGTCAGGGAGGAACAGGGTTCCCGTCCAGAGCAGGTCTCCAGACGACGGTGCACCTCGCCCCATGGTGGGCGCCAAATGTCGGGGGTTGGGTGCGACATATGCCAAAGGATGGCTTATCATGGTGGGGGCGAGTAGAACGTCGCCGGTGCCTGGAAGCGGGATGAGGCATAGACATGCACGCTGGCGAATCTTACCCAGCTTCAGGGCCCTCCGAGGAGATAATACCCCTACTGCTGCTCTGCGGGGTCTTCGCATGATCACTATGGCAAAGTGTGTACAAGGTTGCTCCTTGAGCTGTTTCCTGGAGGTAGGAGAAGGCAAGGCTAGTTCTCTCCCTCCTATACTCTCTGGCCTAGTGCTAATGGGGTCCAACCCTTTGCATGGGTGCCCCGGGGGGTTTATATAGGCCTACCCCCCGGGGGTACAATGGTAATCCGGCTGGGCGCCGGTCCCAGCCGCCTGTCTCTCAGGCCGCCGACTACTGGGGCCCGCCGACTGGTGGGACCTGCTGACGGGTCGGGTGCGGAGCCGACAGGCCTTGTCCGCCGCGGGCGGGTCTCGCCGGTTGCGGATTACTGTATCCACGCTTCTAATGACGCTGGCTTGGTCATGGGGTCATGGCAACAGTACTGCCGCCTGACGGGCGATCACTGTTGCCATTTCCCGTCTTGTATGGTTAATGGCGTGCGGGGCCCGTGGGAGGAGCCGGCCGACTCTTGGAGGCGGACTCCCACGGGGTCCGTCTTGTGGCGCTCTCGCCGTCTTCTGTACCCTCGCTGACAAGCGAGGCCCGCCGTCTCCGGGCCGTACAGGCAGGCCGACATGGGCACAGGGTTCCACCGGTGGAGCTGATGTCAGGGCTGGCATGGCAACAGTGTCGCGCCGTGACGGAGATCTCCGTTGGTACGGTGCACTGTGGCCATGCCTGCCCTTGGTAAGGGGCGGGCGCGGCCCGTACTGAGTCCACGCCCCGTCCCTGTCCCTCCTCACGAGGGCATGAGGTGGTGGAAGTCGCTGGCCGACTCCCCATGGCCGGCTTCTCTGGAAGCCGCCAGTTAGGAGTCGGCTCGTCTTGTAGTCGTCCCTGGGACTTGGTCGTGAGCAGATAGCCGGCAGCGCCGCCGCCGACTCCCAGAGGCGGCCCACCGTCTTGAGGTTCCTGAGGGGCGTAGCCTGCCCCGATGTCTTGAAAGGTTCTGGGCCTCGGGTTAGCCTACCCGTGGCCCATTACTCTGACAAAAGGTTTTAAGGTGTACATTCATAGGATACCCTAAGGAAACAATTGGGTACACCTTCTACCACATATCTGAAGGCAAGATCTTTGTTTTCAAAAATGGAACCTTTCTAGAGAAGGAGTTTCTCTTGAAAGAAGTGAGTGGGAGGAAAGTAGAACTTGATGAGGTAATTGTACCTTCTCTCGAATTGGAAAGTAGCACATCAGAGAAGTTCGTTCCCGTGGTGCCTACACCAACTAGAGAGGAAGCTAATGATGATGATCAAGAAACTTCAAATCAAGTTACTACTGGACCTCGTAGGTCGAACAAAGCACGTTCCGCACCAGAGTAGTGCAGTAATCCTGTCCTGGAAGTCATGTTATTAGACCATGGCGAACCAACAAACTATGAAGAAGCTATGATGAGCCCAGATTCTGATAAATGGCTTGATGCCATGAAATATGAGACAGGATCCATGTATAAGAACAAAGTGTGGACTTTGGTGGACTTGCCCGATGATCGGCAAGCCATTGAGAATAAATGGATCTTCAAGAAGAAGACAGACCCTGATGGTATTGTCACCATCTACAAAGCTCGACCTGTCACGAAAGGTTTTTGACAAGTTCAAGGGGTTGACTACGATGAGACTTTCTCATCCGTAGCGATGCTTAAGTCGGTTCGAATCATGTTAGCAGTTGCCGCATTTTATAATTATGAAATGTGGCAAATGGACGTCAAAATTGCATTCCTTAATGGATTTCTTAAAGAAGAGTTGTATATGATGCAACCAGCAGGTTTTGTCAATCCTAAATATGCTAACAAAGTGTGCAAGCTCCAGTGATCCATCTATGGACTGGTGCAAGCATCTTGGAGTTGGAATATAAGCTTTGATGAGGTGATCAAAGCATATGGTTTTATACAGACTTATGGCGAAGCCTGTATTTACAAGAAAGTGAGTGGGAGCTCTGTAGCATTTCTGATATTATATGTGGATGACATATTGTTGATCAGAAATGACGTAGAATTTCTGGATAGCATAAAAGGATACTTGAATAAGATTTTTTCGATGAAAGACCTCGGTGAAGCTGCTTATATATTGGGCATCAAGACCTATAGGGATAGATCGAGACGCTTAATAGGACTTTCACAAAGTACATACCTTGGCAAAGTTTTTGAAGAAGTTCAAAATAGATCAGTCGAAGAAAGAGTTCTTGCTTGTGTTACAAGGTGCGAAGTTGAGTAAAACTAAAAGCCTGACCACGGAGGAAGATAGAGAGAGAATGTAAGTCATTCCCTATGGCTCAGCCATAGGTTCTATAAAGTATGCCATGTTGTGTACCAGACCTATTGCGTACCTTACCATGAGTTTGGCAAGGGGGTACAATAGTGATCTAGGAGTAGATCACTGGACAGCGGTCAAAATTATCCTTAGAGAACTAAGAAAATATTTTCTTGGTTATGGAAATGATAAAGAGTTAGTCGTAAAGAGTTACATAGATGCAATCTTTGACATTGATTCGGATGACTGTGAATATCAATCTGGATGCATATTGAAAGTGGGAGCAATTAGCTAGATTAGCTCCATGCACAGCATTGTAGACATAGAAATTTGCAAAATACATACAGATCTGAATATGACAGACCCGTTGACTAAACTTCTCTCACAAGCAAACCATGATCACACCTTAGTACTATTTGGGTGTTAATCACATGTCAATGTGAAATAGATCATTGACTCTAGTAAACTCTTTTGGTGTTGGTCACATGGTGATGTGAACAAAGGGTGTTAATCACATGCTGATGTGAACTAGATTATTGACTCTAGTGCCAGTGGGAGACTTATGGAAATATGCCCTAGAGGCAATAATAAAATGGTTATTATTTTCCTAAATCATGATAAAGGTTCATTATTCATGCTAGAATTGGATTGACCGGAAACTTAAATACATGTGTGGATACATAAACAACCACCATGTCCCTAGTGAGCCTCTACTAGACTAGCTCATTGATCAAAGATGGTTAAGGTTTCCTAACCATAGACATGAGTTGTCATTTGATAACGGGATCACATCATTAGGGAATGATGTGATGGACAACACCCATCCGTTAGCTTAGCATATTGATCGTTCAGTTTATTGCTATTGCTTTCTTAACGTCAAATACATATTCCTTCGACTATGAGATTATGCAACTCCGGATACCGGAGGAATACCTTGTGTGCTATCAAATGTCACAACATAACTGGGTGATCATAAAGATGCTCTACAGGTATCTCCGAAGGTGTTTGTTGAGTTAGCATAGATCGAGATTAGGATTTGTCACTCCGAGTATCAGAGAGGTATCTCTGTGCCCTCTCAGTAATACACATCATAGGAAGCCTTGCAAGCAAAGTGACTAAGGAGTTAGTTGCAGGATGATGTATTACGGAATGAGCAAAGAGACTTGCCTATAACGAGATGGAACTAGGTATGAAGATATCAACGATCGAATCTCGGGAAAGTAACATACCAATGGACGAAGGGAATTACGTATGTTGTCATAAGGTTCGACCGACAATGATCTTCGTAGAATATGTAGGAGCCAATATGGGCATCCAGGTTCAGCTATTGGTTATTGACTGGAAAGGTGTCTCGGTCATGTATACATAGTTCTCGAACCCGTAGGGTCCGCACGCTTAAGTTCGTTGATGATATAGTGTTATATGAGTTATATGATTTGATGATCAAAATGTTGCTCGGAGTCCCGGATGAGATCATAGACTTGACGAGGAGCTCCGGAATGGCCTGGAGGTAAAGATTGATATATATGACGATGGTATTCGGGCACCAGAATTGTTTCGGAGTGTACAGGGTAGTCATCGAAATACCGGAGGGGGTAGCGGACACCCCGGGAGGGTAATGGGCCTATTGGGCCATTAGAGGGGAGCACACCAGCCCACAATGGACTGGCGCACCCCCTATGGCAGCCGGCCAAGTGGGAGAAAGGAAAAAGGGGGGATTCGGCCTCCCCCTTCCTTCCCTTTCCCTTTCCCCCTTTCCCTTTTCCCCTATGGCAAATATGGAAGGGGGGCGGCCAAGGGCAGGAGCCCAAGTAGGATTCGGCCCTACTTCGGGCACCCCTTGGCCGCTCCCCTCTCCCCCCATCTATATATATGTGGGAGGGGGGCGCCACACATAACCACGACAATTGCTTAGCCGTGTGCGGCGCCCCCTCCACCGTTTACACCCTCGGTCATATTTTCATAGTGCATAGACGAAGCCATACGGAGATAGCTTCACCATCACCGTCATCACGTTGTCGTGCTGCCGGAACTCATCCACTACTTCGCCGTCTTGCTGGATCGAGAAGGCGAGGACGTCACTGAGCTGAACATGTGCTGAACGCGGAGGTGCCATACGCTCGGTACTCGATCGGTTCGATTGCGAAAAAGTTTGACTACATCAACCGCATTAACAAACACTTACGGTCTACGAGGGTACGTAGACACACTCTCCCCTCTCATTGCTATGCAATTCCTTGATAGATCTTATGTGTGCGTACAATTTTTTTTATTTTCCATGCAACGTTTCCCAACAGTTCTGCAGCAAACTAAGAGTGAAATCGACATTGGATGGAAAGTAAAGAATGAGCTAAATTAAATGCTATTTCGATGAGTACATCACGCTTTTGAAATTATAGCCAGAAAGGTCTACGGGAAGTAAATCTCATTTCTGATCTAACAGTTGCATCTAATTGTAACTCTATAAACAATTCTATCGGTGCCCCGCAAAGAAAAGCAATCAATTCTATCAACGTATATTCTCTATCACTTCTTTTCTTGTAGGTATAACTACACAATGCGTCATTTGTGAAATAAGTTAGATTTCATTATTTCTGGTTCCCAAAGTTTACTCATCGTTACCATTCATCCTAATATCTGGATATCATAGATACTAAACATCAAACACATGCCACTACCGTACTCAAGTCATGGGTTTTGGTATATCTGAGATAAAATTGCAAATGCACATTCGAACGCTTTTGAGCTAGGTACCCAAGACTCAGGTTCTCTTGAACATGGCTTGTTAACCATTAGTCACTAGAGATTGAGCTTCAGAAGGTTAAAAGGAGAGAGGAAATATTCTGTTTTTAATTCTGAATGAGGTTCAACAACCTAGCAGCCATCAAAACGAGACTTGTTTCCTATATTTGCTTACCTTTTGTTTATAACATAAATCTATATACGTCTTTCACTGCATCCAACTTTTTTTGTGCGAAAATAAACAGATCTATTATAAAAGTCCACCGGAAGTACAAAGCAACTCACACATAAAACAATTACATTGAGATTTCGAGACCACCGAACGACCACTACTGTCGCCAGAACGATATGCGGACACGCCGCTGTAGTCGCTCCCCTAACAGAGCCGGCTTGACCTTCTCAATGGTAGTCGGGGAGTCTTCTTGCATGTGCACCTAAGGACCAGCACCCTGCTGCCATAGTTGTCGCCATTGAATACTTACATAGATCTGAACCACCTAACACCAAATATCCTTACAAAAATTCAAATATTCATCACCAAAAGTGTTCTTTTGGGGAACAAAGGGCTATTTACTCGTGGACAACAAAACCCCGCCCTCTTTTTTCTCAGCGAAAAAAATCACCTTTGGCCATGCAAGAAATATGTCATCATCAACCTGTGGATTAGTACAATGCAGAAGAAGAAAACTTATAAATTACTCCCTCCTTTCCGGTTTATAGGGCTTATCTCAAAATTTTAGTTTTTCCATTTTATAAGGCTCAATTTGGTTGTTTTCCATCACATGTTCAGATTCCAAGGTGCATTAAATCATTGCATGCAAGTACTAAGAGAAAATTGATCCATGCATGTAATTTATGCATGCATGCATTGCAATTAATGCATTGGTAAACATACTTTTTTGAGGAAAACAAGAGCATTAATTGGGTGCTTTTGCAAACTACCAAAAGTATTCCACCACTCACCATCTATCTTGATTGATGAGAATTTTGAATTGAGCCTTATAAACCGGAAAGGAGGGAGTAGTAGAGTTTGTAAAACAAAGAACACATCAATTAATATCATACAGCTCCATGATTGAAAGCCACTGTAACATTCAATGACGTGATTTAATTGATAAGAAACTAATGCAGCCTCTTGTCTCATAGACACTTTGATAAGCCAACCTCGCTAAGAAATTAAATCCATAAATTTCTTGTAAGCTACATTCTACCCTTTTGCGCCTCACAAAGGGCAAAAATACGACGCATGAATTATAACAACTGTTTTTTATAGACGCGTTATTTGACGTGATGCAGTTAGGTTTCTACGACACCGGATATATCTTCTGGATATAATTTTAGTTGCAATGAACGGTCGATCTAGCTAGAGCATATAATTGATTTCTTCAACGGTGCTCGGTTGCATGGACTGCATTGAGTCGTCTACAGAACCTGGGAGTTAGTTAATCATATCTGCCAACACCCACAATACCACCAATTTGATGGTTCCCCGTACGGTGACATACCCCGTGTAGATTCTTCTAGTACGTGAAGTGTTTCCGGCGTAACATATATATTAATCCTGGTTACAACACTGATAATTGAGCGGCAGCTTATATATTCAGAGAAACCTTTGCGGCCGTCCAGTGGCTGTTCCTTCTTACGTCACACCATCTCAAGTAGGGTGTTATCTTATTGCTTCCAAGTTGTCCTTTTGAATCTGGAAGAAGCCGTCGCTCCCAATAGCTCAGGCCAAAGCTAATAATTGTGCAGCCAGTTAACTAATCCGGGTACTAACAAATTGCATGCGCCAAGCGTCGCCTTCATATACGAGTAAACATTTAGTCTGCTTGGATTCTTCTGCTGGGTGCCTTACAATCTGAAGAAATCGAACACAGAAACCCTCACTTGTTATACTTTTGGTACCATACCTTGTGCATTATATATTCTCTGATTTTTCACTACTCCCTCTGCATGGAAATATAATTGGCACGGGAATTTAGGTTATCAATATAACTAGTAAAATATACTCTCTCCATCCCATAATATAAGAGCATGTTTGATACTACACGGAGGGAGTACATAGTATGCCACAAAAATATATGTTTAGAAAATTCATTCAACGACAAATTTTAAAAATATTTTTTATGACATACAACGCATTTTTGCTAATGAAATCGAAAATATATTTCCCCCACAAAGAAAAACCCTAAAAACCAATACGGATGTAGTATGTTTCTGAAGATATATCAATCGACTTACTTATCAAGAATCACCCCGTTATTTAATTTCATTTACTTCTCTCATTAGCATCGCATTGACATTTGGAAGCACATCTCTAGCTTACTTGTGAACCTTAAAAGGACATTGTTTATAGTACTTCAAGACACCATGTCGTGCGTTGTTAAAAGAAAGAATATTATCATAAACACATACTTGTATGCATAAGTTGGAGTTTAGCTTGGCCTCGATTTCAGAAATCAACAAACTAGTCGATTTTCGACCAATCGATCCTAGCATAGAGTTGGGCCCTAGAGCCCAGGGTTGGGGCATAAAAAAAATCGACTTCCCAGCCTACATAGGTTTTGAGAAGTTGGGCCTGGGGGCTGAATAGTCTTCGTCCTTTCGAGTTTTCCAACGCACGAAGAAGAAAAACGATCGACCTCTTGACCTAGCACACATGCGAGTGGGCTGCTAGCCAGCCGCCTCACTGCCCTCCGCCCCTCCCCCGTTCCTCCGGTGCCTCTCCTCTCGCCTCTCCTCAAAAGTCCTTGCGACCACACCCGTTTCCCCCAATGCGCGATGCCGAGGATGACAAGGACCGTGGTCTCGGGCAGCAGCTCGCTAACCCGAATGACTGCTGCTAGTATCTTTGGACATAGGTAATTCATATTTGTAAAAAATAAATATTAGATTGAACATTTCAACTGAACTATTTGTAAATTGGTAAGTATGATCACCCCGTAGGGTTGCTGGTGTATATATAGCAGGCAAGTCATGGCGTAAAAGTCCTAGACGAACGCATGGATATGTCCGATTACAGGAGATTGAGATACAAGAGGTTTACATCTGGAAGGGTAGATGATCAGAAGTTAACAAGATTCTATCTAGATCCTAATCTAACACCCCCCCCTAAACTCTATGGTGATTTGCGAGGTTGAGATTGCACTTGAAGTGATTTAACCGTCTCATTGTGATATCTTTCTCCAACGAAGTGAAGATTAACTTCAATATGTTTTGTTTGTGCATGAAAAACAGGATTGGTTGAGAGATAGGTAGCACCAATATTATCACATCATAACCTTGCAACATGTGGAGATTTAATTCCAAGGCCATAAAGCAAAGTCTGAACTCACATGACTTCAACTGTCACATTAGCGATGGCCTTATACTCTACCTGAGTGCTTGATCTTGAGACAACAACTTATTTCTTGCACTCCATGACACAAGACTTGATCCCATAAATATAAAAAAGGGTCCACCCGTGGATCTCCTATTATCAGCACACCCTACCCAATCTGCATCAGAGTATGCACCGACAAGCATGGATGGAGACTTGACAATCTGAAGTCCAGGTGGCTTTGTAAACTTTAGATACCTCAAAATTCATTCAAATACAGGCCATTGGATTGTATTACGAGCATGCAAATATTGAAATATTTCATTATCAAAGTATGAAATACCACGACGAGTCAGGGCCAAGTATTATAGTGCACCTGTCGGTGTCAAAACCGGCGGATCTCGGGTAGGGGGTCCCGAACTGTGCGTCTAGGCGGATGGTAACAGGAGACAAGGGACAGGAAGTTTTACCCAGGTTCGGGCCCTCTCGATGGAGGTAAAACCCTACGTCCTACTTGATTAATATTGATGATATGGGTAGTACAAGAGTAGATCTACCACGAGATCAAGGAGGCTAAACCCTAGAAGCCAGCCTATGGTATGATTGTTATATGTTGTCCTACGGACTAAAACCCTCCGGTTTATATAGACACCGGAGAGGGTTAGGGTTACACAGAGTCGGTTACAATGGTAGGAGATCTACATATCCGTATCGCCAAGCTTGCCTACCACACCAAGGAAAGTCCCTTCCGGACACGGGACGAAGTCTTTAATCTTGTATCTTCATAGTCCTGGAGTCCGGCTGAAGGTATAGTCCGGCTATCCGGACACCCCCTAATCCAGGACTCCCTCAGTAGCCCCTGAACTAGGCTTCAATGATGACGAGTCCGGCGCGCAGATTGTCTTCGGCATTGCAAGGCGGCTTCCTCCTCAAATATTTCATTGAAGATTTTGAACACTAAGGATAGTGTCCAGCTCTGCAAAATTAGTTTCCATATATTGCCATAGAGAGAATAATATTTGCACAAATCTAATATGCCGACGTATTCCGTAGCGTGACACCACACCATGGTCAAGTCTTTATTCGAATCGTTTTTACTCCCCCACCTCAGCGCATTTTGCGAGGTGGTTTCCTTGGCACGTCTTGTCAAAGCAGAGATCGTGTCCCCTTATTTACGGGATTCTCATCAATACGGACGTGGGTAACCCAACTGCGCCATTGATTACGGCGCTTGGGAGATAAGCGAGTTTTATCAGGCTGGTGGGGACGCATAGCCACGTCCGCCCATATAAGGGGATAAGGATCTGCCTTTCTACCTACGCCTTCTTCCTCCTTTGCCTATCCATCTTCCGCGCGCTCGAGCTCCAGTGCCCAAGCCCGCACTTCCCACCTCGACCTTCTCCAGTCATGTACGGAGCGGGAGGCAAGTGGATGGCCTCCTCCGTCACGGAGGGACACATCAAAAAGCTGAGGAAGGCCGGATACTTGTCTAATGACATCGCACACCGGCTTCCCGAAGAGGGGCAGCTCCTCCCCACCCCAAGGCCCCATGAGAGGGTAGTATTCCTTCCCCATTTCCTCCGCGGACTGGGCTTTCCTCTCCACCCGTTCGTCCGGGGGCTCATGTTCTACTATGGCCTAGATTTCCACGACCTGGCCCCGAACTTCGTCCTCAACATCTCAGCGTTTATCGTCGTGTGTGAGGCTTTCCTCTGCATCTGCCCCCATTTCGGCCTATGGCTCAAGACTTTCAACGTCAAGCCTAAGGTGGTGCGCGGCAACCAGGCGGAGTGCGGAGGTGCCATGGCGGGCAAGATAGCCAACGTCCTATGGCTCGAGGGCTCCTTCGTGGAGACCCTGAAGGGGTGGCAATCGGGGTGGTTTTACATCACCGAGCCGCGCGACCCCGAATGTGTCACAACCCCCGAGTTCCGGTCCGGACCCCCTACGCGGCTCACATCTTGGAAAGAGACGGGCCTGTCGTGGGGCAATAAAGGAGAGGTAACCGGACTGCAAAAATGCATCCAAACCCTGGTGAACAAGCAGCTCAAGCTTGTCAACGTAGTCCAGGTTATGCTCATCCGTCGGATCCTCCCGTGTCAACAACGGGCTTTCAATCTGTGGGAGTTTGACCCGGCGCAGCACCGAACCCTGAACAGGATCTTCGACACGACGTACGAAGACGCCTGGAAGGTGCTATTCAAAGGCGCCGAGGCTCCCGCATCCGCTTCCAAGGACCGCGGATTCAGCACGCAGCGTCACGCTAGTGCGGTAAGCTATTTTTACCTTTTACAGGATGTTTAGTTTTCCATAGTTTGACTCTATGCGGGATCTAATCTCCCTTTCCTTTGACAGGATTGGCAGGCGAAGTCCGGACAGATCGACTGTCCGACCCCTTTGCCCGAAGACCCAGCCGATGCTCACTTAGCGAAGCTGCTGGCTCCGGCACCTTATGTGGTGCCGGAGAAGAAGGCCAAGAAGAAGGCCACAGGGACTCGAAAGAGTGCCCGGCGCCTGGAGGTGTCGGATTCATCATCCGACGAATCCGAGATGCGCTCCTCCCGTGAAAACGAGGAGGAGGAAGAAGAAACCTCTCCCCCTCCAGTATGGGGGAGGAAAGAAAAGGAAGGCCGCCCTGACTGGGGAGGCCGAAGGGTACAAGAAGGGGAAGACCCTTCCTCCGGACTACCCCACTGACGCCGATGACGACGAAGAGGAGTGGCCGCACAGGGCCAAGCGTCCGGCGGAATCGTAAGCATTCGGACACCCGAGTAATTCATAGCATTCCTTTTTTGCATAGCCTTTCCTTATGTCGAGTATGATTATGCAGTCCGCCCAAGGCCGGGCTCGACGAGTCGTCGAGCGGCTCCCTGGATTCATCGGACATGAATTCACTTCCGCCCGCTACCTCCCCCCGCCCTACGGGCGATGCCGAGGTGGCGTCCCGACAGGTTTCGGGCCAGGAGAGGATGGTCCTGGAGGAGCCGCAAGGCGACCTCTCGGACTCCAGGAGTAAAGGGGATAAAACCCCCAGGGCTCCAAGTCCAGCTTTGAGCCAGACACCGCGCCGGAATCGTCAACGGTTCCGGACCGCGATAGGCGAACTCCTTCCAAGAGGAGCAAGCCTACTGAGCCGGCGGCCCCCGTCCAACCGGAGGCGCCGGACAATCTGCTGGAGGTGCTTAACAGCGCCTCCATCAACGAGGAGCACCGCACTATTATGAGTGTGGTGATCCAGAAGGTTCAGTCCGCCAAGAGCGGACTGACTGAAGCTTGTGCCAGCCTTCTAACAGGCTTCGAGGTAAGTACAGAATATGTAAAAATATTACCGCATAGACAGTAGCCCCTGATGCTCTGTTTGACATTCGGAAGGAAAAGTCGAATAGAGGATCTAATGAAATTCGCAGGAGTCTAACAGAAAAAGAGTCAATATGCGTATGCAGGCTTCGCTGCTGGCGACCGCTGCACTGACTGCGGAGGTGGGCACACTGAAGTGGGGCCTCGAGCGGTCCGAGCAAGAGCTCGGCCTTGCCAAGTGGCAGCTCAAGGAGAAAGAAGGTAACAGATACCTTATAGAAAAAACAAAAATATAAAAGCGCAATTGCAAAAAATATGACAGGATTAACATGGCTATTGTAGGTGCCACAACTGAGGTGGCGACCCTCAAGCAAGCGTTGGCCGAGGCCGAGAAGAGAGCGGCCACGGAGCGCTCCGAGCGGGAGAGGTATGAAGCCCAGGTTGGCGAGGTGCGGCAAGAGCTCCGGGCTCTCATGAAAAAACATGAGAGTTTGGAGCTTGACTCAAAGACGCGAGCGTCCGAGCTCGCGGCAGCTATTGAAAATGCCAAGTCTGCCAAGGCTGAATCCCAGAAGGCCCTCCAGGAGTTGGATGCGGTGAAAAAGATAGCGGCGGTAAGGCATTCTTTATGCAAAGCAAACATGTAAAAGTGAGCTTCTTGTTACTTACCCGAATCCAGAGCTCTCCGGGAGCATTCGCAGATCTTCCCCGTAGCGTGTCCGATGCCGCCGCATTCTACTGAGCCGAAGAGGGCAGCTCGACGGAGAAGGTGTTCTGGTCTCAGTATGCTGAGGCCGGACACCCTGTGCCCCTGAGCGACCAGCTGAAGCAGTTGGTCGAGCTCCACAAGGTAGCCGAACATGCCATGAAGGGCCTCATAGTTTGGCTGTGGCCTGGAGAGGCTCTGCCTGGGAGCTACTTCGGGCTGGTGCGGCGGCTGGTGGAGGCCTGTCCAAGGCTTGAGGTCATCAAGCGCTCCGTCTACATCGAAGGTGCCCGTAGGGCCCTTGCCCGCGCTAAGGTGCACTGGGGCAAGCTGGATGGTGAGAAGCTTGTGAAGGACGGGCCACCGCCAGGGAAAGAGCATCGCAAGCCCGAAAACGATTATAAGGACGTTCTGAAGGGTGCCCGCCTTATGGCGGATGAATGTTCCAGGGATGTAATTTTTGAGTAAACTCGCTCATATTGTCCTGTGCGCTGAAAACTTGTTCATATGCGCTAAGCAATGCTTTTTGAATTTAAAATATTACTTTCTGTGCGGCTGTTTATCAAAATTGGGAGATGGCCAGTCGTCGGCTTCTGCCCCCGTGCCACTAGTGCTGGGGTGTTCGGGATAAACCTGAGCGCTCTTTTTCCCATGTTTGGGTCCTTCGAGGGAGGCGCTCAGCACAACGAACAAGGCAATCGGACTATAATGCTTGAAAACTCTCACTTAGCCATAGAATTCTATAATTTTAAATTTTGGCGAAGCCCCTAGTATTCGGAAGACCGAGTTCGGGGCGCTATCCACGCCTTTGGCCGGACAAAGCCGACTCCTCGCTCTAAGCGGCATAAGTCTTTAGGGACTCGAAAAACCTCTCGAACAGCGACCAGTCTCTCGCTTCATCATGACAGTCAATTTTAGCTTTCTCTACTGAGGTGCTCCGCCCAGCTCAACTGGGGCACAATCGCAGTAGTTCTCCTAGTGCTACCTTAGCCGATACAACAGAACGTAGGGCACCAAAACATAGGAGCCGGGCAAACCCAACTATTGACCCAAGACATGATTCGGAGCCGATGCATATAATGCTATAAGTTTGGGGTGCCATACTTGTTAAAGTGTTCGGACTTCTCACACCATATTGGGGGGGGAGGGGTACTGAAGCCCCCGGCGTATTGACCGTACCAAAGTGTACAGGTGCAACATGTCGTTAATGAACATATATTTGTAAAAAACAGTAATGCAAAAGTAGACAAAAGCTATGCATTGTTCATAGAAAGGTTGCGATCGAAGCAAAACGATACAAATAGTGTGATAAGCAATAGCGGGACTATTTAACATGTCCTTTCCAGGGGCAGGCTGCGGAATAGTATGCAAAACAGGTATACTGCTCGTGATAGAGACCACCTGGGAGTTCTATAATGCGGCGTAGCTTTTCTGCTTCCCTGGTTCTTGCATCGTTTGTGCGGCAGTTGAATTGCCGAACAGGTCTTCCGAAGTATGGAGTCCTAAAAGTAAGAGAAAATAAAGAAATCGGCAGCCCCTAGTGTGGTTTAAGCCGTGTTTCGGGCGTGCCGTGATGATGCCCCTCCCCCTGTGCCCATGGTATTTCGAAAGCGTAGTTATGTACGCGAAGCACTGGTTTCGCTATTTCGTGAGGGCTGGGTTGGGGCCGCGTTGCTACGCTTGCTCGGAACATGCCAGGCGGTCTTGTTGTAGGTTACTCCGGGCGCGCTTGACAGTGTTCGGACGTTTAACGGCCGGACTGGAGAGCTGCCTTGAGAGGCTGCTTTGTACTTCCGCTGCGAGGGCCGCCGTGTGCTCCTCCGTTCGGAGGGAGGGTTCGATGTTTCCATTGACCGTGATTACTCCTCGAGGGCCTGGCATCTTGAGCTTAAGGTATGCGTAGTGCGGCACCGCATTGAACTTTGCAAATGCGGTTCGCCCAAGCAGTGCGTGATAGCCACTGCGGAACGGGACTATGTCGAAGATTAACTCCTCGCTTCGGAAATTATCCGGAGATCCGAAGACCACTTCAAGTGTGACTGAGCCTGTACAGTTGGCCTCTACACCTGGTATGACGCCTTTAAAGGTCGTTTTGGTGGGCTTAATCCGCAAGGGATCTATGCCCATTTTCCGCACTATATCCTGGTAAAGCAGGTTCAGGATGCTGCCGCCGTCCATAAGGACTCTTGTGAGATGAAATCCGTCAATAATTGGGTCTAGAACCAATGCGGCGAATCCGCCATGACGGATGCTAGTGGGGTGGTCCCTTCGATCGAAGGTGATCGGGCAGGAGGACCATGGGTTGAACTTTGGGGCGACTAGCTCCATCGCATATACGTCCCTTAACGCACGCTTCCGTTCCCTCTTGGGTATGTGGGTTGCGTATATCATGTTCACCGTCCGTACTTGTGAGGGAAAACCCTTCTGTCCACTGTTGTTCGGCGGCCAGGGCTCCTCCTCGCCATCGCTACGCAGCCCCTTGTCTCTATTTTCGGCATTGAACTTACTTGCCTGCTTGAACACCCAACAATCCCTGTTGGTGTGATTGGCTGGCTTTTCGAGGGTGCCATGTATCTGGCACAAGCGGTCGAGTATTCGGTCCAAACTGGACGGGCCCTGAGTATTTCTTTTGAATGGTTTTTTCCGCTGACCGGATTTATAGCCTCTGAATCCAGCATTGACTTTCGTATCCTCGTTGTTGTCGCTGTTAATGCGGTGCTTTTGCTTGTTCCGACGCGACCTGCCACTGTTGTCCTTGGTGTCCGAATTACCAAGGTTCTTGGTCAAGTTATTGCTACGAGCTAGCCAGCTGTCTTCTCTCGCGCAAAAGTGGGTCATGAGTGTCGTGAGTGCTGCCATGGATTTCGGCTTTTCCTGTCCAAGGTGCCAGGCAAGCCACTCGTTGCGGATATTATGCTTGAAGGCTGCTAGGGCCTCACCATCCGGACAGTCGACTATTTGGTTTTTCTTTGTTAGGAACCGTGTCCAGAATTGCCTGGCCAATTCCTCTGGCTGCTGAATTATGTGGCTTAGGTCATCGGCGTCTGGTGGTCGCACATAGGTGCCCTGGAAATTGTCGAGGAATGCGGCTTCCAGGTCCTCCCAACAACCGATTGATTCTGCTGGCAAGCTGTTAAGCCAATGTCGAGCTGGTCCCTTAAGTTTGAGTGGGAGGTATTTGATGGCGTGTAGATCGTCGCCGCGGGCCATGTGGATATGAAGGAGATAATCCTCGATCCATACCGCGGGATCTGTTGTGCCATCGTATGATTCGATGTTCACGGATTTGAAACCCTCAGGGATTTGATGATCCATTACTTCATCTGTGAAGCATAGGGGGTGTGCGGCGCCTCTGTATTGGGCTATATCACGACGCAGCTTAAACGAGCTTTGTCTATTGTGTTCGGCCCGGCCGGATTTATTATATCCGGAGTGACGATCACCGTCACGTGTCGTGGGGCACCCGTGCGATCCATAGATCGATCTTGTTTGCTTTGCCTTGTCCTCCAATATGTCTCGCAGGTTTGGCGCATTTTCCCGTGCCTTAGAATGTTTTGAGCGGCGCCGGGGTGCGGCTTGAGCGGAGGGCCGAGAGGCCTCTCTGTCGCGGCCGCGAGGTGGCCGATCGGCCGTATCATGCGCTGGTGATGTAGGTTTAGGTGCTTCCTCGTCTAATCGGGGTAGCAGCCTGCGCTTTGGGTAGCTCTTGGAGGGGCGTTTGAGTTCACACTCTTCGGTCGCAAGGACTTCAGTCCATCTGTCAGCTAGCAAATCTTGATCAGCTCTAAGTTGTTGCTGTTTTTTCTTGAGGCTGCTTGCCGTGGCTGTAAGCCTGCGTTTGAAACGCTCTTGTTCGACGGGATCCTCTGGCACGACGAATTCGTCGTCGTTGAGGCTTGCCTCGTCTTTGGAGGGAGGCATATAATTATCATCCTCGACCTCTCTGTCTGCCGCGCTCTCGTGAGGGCTGGCTTCTCCATCCTCCTGCGCAGAATCTTGCTGGAGGGGGTGTTCTTCGGCGCTATCCAGAGTATTATTATCTCCTGTGCCGGAATCACCGTTTTTGCTTTGGCGGGATTTAGAGCGGCGCCGCTGACGCCGGCGCTTAGGTTGTTTCTTTGAGGGGTCATCCCCCGCTGTTCCATCGCCATCTCCTTCTTTTGGGGTATCCACCATGTATATGTCATATGACGAGGTGGCTTTCCAGTGCCCTATAGGTACTGATTCTTGATCGTCTCCTACATCGGCGTCCATACCGTTGATGTCTTCGGAGTCGAAATCGAGCATGTCGGTCAAATCATCGACAGTGGCTACAAAGTGGGTGGTGGGTGGGCTTTGAATTTCTTCGTCGTTCGTATCCCAACCTTGCTGACCGCAGTTCGGCCAGGGCTCTCCTGATAAAGAGAGAGACTTTAATGACTTCAGAATATCGCCAAAGGGTGAGTGCTGAAAGATGTCCGCGGCGATAAACTCCATGATCGACGCCCAATCGGATTCGATCGGCAGGGGCGCGGAGGGCTTGGAGTCTGGAGAGGAGTCCGTCCCCACTGAGTCACGGGCCTTGCAGAGTGCGGGGCTGGTGTTCGGCTCGATCGCCGTTGGGATCGCAGCCCCCGAGGCGGCTTCCAACCACTCGTCCTCGATCGGCGCAGTTGCTTCCAAATCGAGGGTCGGAACCGATGCGTGTGCGGCCTCCAGGGCACTGTTCGGCGGCAGAGCTAGATCATGCCCATCATGATAGTGCAACGCGCTCAGCCGTGGCTCGAATCCGTCGAAGATCAAGTCCCCGCGGACGTCAGCCGTGTAGTTTAAACTTCCAAATCTGACCTGATGGCCAGGGGCGTAGCTTTCGATCTGCTCTAGATGGCCAAGCGAATTGGCCCGCAGTGCGAAGTCGCCGAAGACGAAGATCTGTCCGGGGAGAAAAGTCTCACCCTGGACTGCATCGCTATTGATGATCGAAGGAGCCATCGGGCCTAAAAGCGACGACACAGAGGAACTCTCAATGAAAGCACCAATGTCGGTGTCAAAACCGGCGGATCTCGGGTAGGGGGTCCCGAACTGTGCGTCTAGGCGGATGGTAACAGGAGAAAAGGGACACAAAGTTTTACCCAGGTTTGGGCCCTCTCGATGGAGGTAAAACCCTACGTCCTACTTGATTAATATTGATGGTATGGGTAGTACAAGAGTAGATCTACCACGAGATCAAGGAGGCTAAACCCTAGAAGCTAGCCTATGGTATGATTGATATATGTTGTCCTACGGACTAAAACCCTCCGGTTTATATAGACACCGGAGAGGGTTAGGGTTACACAGAGTCGGTTACAATGGTAGGAGATCTACATATCCGTATCGCCAAGCTTGCCTTCCACGCCAAGGAAAGTCCCTTCCGGACACGGGACGAAGTCTTTAATCTTGTATCTTCATAGTCCTGGAGTCCGGCTGAAGGTATAGTCCGGCTATCCGGACACCCCCTAATCCAGGACTCCCTCAGCACCCACAACACTCATATAATTTGTTGCATCTTTTGGCCCAAGTGCTTCTCCCTCAACTGTGAGTTTTTTGAAGTTGAGAGTGGTGTACTTATAGGCTTGCAATGCTCCAGTCCTACTCTTCCGAGAATATCAGCAGTGTCTTTTTCCCGTGTTAAGAGTATACCATTTGCTACCTTCTTGGTTTCTATAACAAGGACACAATGCAGATTCCTGAAGTCCTTGAGAGCAAGCTCCAAATTTAGATCTCAAAGCTGGCAGGTGGTGGCATTTGGACTATAATTGGCAAGAAGCATATCATTAGCATAGACAAGGACAAATATGATAGTGTTTCCTTTGTTATAAAGGTATCACCTTTGGATGGAGTAAACCCAAGTTGTCATAGTTGTGTGCTCAGTCTTGAGTACCACGCTCTCGTGGCTTGCTTCATTCCATACAAAGTTTTATCTAACTTGCATACAGATTGAGGTGTGCTTTTACTTTCATATCTTCGTGGTTGCCAGGTGAACACTTCTTCCTCAAGAACACCATGAAGAAACACGTTTTGAACATCTAGTTGTCGTAGACTCCACCCTGGATGCAACAATAGATTTTGCAAGTTTAGGTAGCAAACTTAATAGATGGACTAAAGGTATCTTCATAGTCTATACCAGAACTTTGTTTAAAACCATTTCCAACTAGTATAGCCTTGTATCTATCTATGCTCCCATCTAATTTACTTTAAATTTTGTAAACCCATTTTTAGTCAATCACATGTATGCCTTTTTCTGTTGGGACTAAGCATCATGTTTTACTTTAAATATGTGCTAGGTACTTATTATACATAGCCTTCTTTCAATCCTCATGAGAAAGAGCATCATCCAAGTGAATCCAATTGAACCAGTTCACTGGTACTAGTAAGGAATCCACACCTCCTAAGCTTATCATACTTTTTTGTATTATCAGTGTACTCTATGGGTTTGATGATACAAGATTCGGACATGGTATTGCGCCTAAGAGGAGTTTCTGGTGGTGCACATGTAGATGTTGGCGGAGTTATTTGTAGCTATGGCGCAGAAGATCTTGGTGACACACCAAAAGAAGGTTCACCCGTAGAGGATCTGGGTAGATCTGGGCCAGGTGACACGAGGGGCTTTCTAGGGGGAATTTGTATCACAACGTCCCCTCCACTCGAGCCGCGCAAAGTGGTAGGGCTGGGAGAGGGCTGCATGGGCGTTAGATCACCATTTGTACTTATGGTTGGTAATTGTTGTTATAGTAGTTGACGCCTTGTGTTTTATTGGTGAAAGATCATTACTTTCATATTGTTATAATTATCATTACCATACTGAACATAATCGCCATGATGTGGTGTGAACAGTTCCCTTTGTGTTCTTGAGGATATGGGAGAAGGCTAGTTAACAAGTGCCATATTTATTTGCAATAAATGTTGTTAATTAATCATGTTGTAGTGTAATTCTCTAGTGGTCTTATGAGAACGCCGACTTCATGAGACTTCACCTATATGGACCTAGAGAAGAGCATAATTCCATACTAAGTTTAGGATGGGAGGTCGGAATGACAGATATCGTTCGATCAATTAATGAGTTGTAAAATAAGGGATGAATAGAGACCCTAAAGGAAGTTATAGCTATGGTTAGGTATTTACCTTAGTAGATCTGGATATTTGCGTTACTTCCCGAGAGAACAATGATAAGTATCTGTATTCAATGATTTTAGTACACATTGTGTTAGGCTCCATTCTTGCAACATCAACTAAGCAACGACAATCAATGCAAGTGAAACATGGAAATTAACAACTATGCCATTATCCCGATGTCGTCAAGAACGTTTGATCATCATAAGTAACACAACCGGCTTGTCATTGATATTATCAAGGATTAGGCCACTTGATGCACTCTTTTACTTTTTAATGTTGATCACATTTCATTGCTCAAACATCCCACGAAACACTAAATCGTTACATTTTTTACTACTTGCAGGGAAACCTTGCTATTTTGCGGTTATCATTTTCTTCAGCTCCTCGCGGGAACGATACTCTTACTTGTCGAGAAGAACTATAGTGGACCCCCTACACTTGTGGGACATCATTAGCCAGGGAGGTTTTTAACCAACATGGGTGGCAGCATAGTCCTTGGATAGGACCTCCACCCTCCTCAATATAGGCATAGTTTGTGTCTTATACGACTTTATTTATGTCGGTATGTCTTTTTTTATATTATGAGACTGTTTGTGTGGACTTTGTGCATCTTAATTATGCAGAGGCCAGATGACACTCATTATGTTTTGTGTTCTCTTGATGGATATTTCAAGAGGAGCTTTGCTCCACCTACATAAGGATTACGCAGGGAGAGGGTTACATAGTGATTTGGCAGCTTTTTAATGGTCATTAGTTGGGGCATGGGCCTACCCTGAAATTCATGGGGGAGGGGGTTTGATTAGTGGGGGAGGAATTTACATAGGTTAGTATAAAAAAATCGTAGGCCTAGCATTTTTATTATGAGAGACTCCTTGTTTTGTTTTCAGATAACAAGAAAATAAAGCCAACAAATAAATAGCATGGCTAATTATGTGGAAAATCTCTCGTGTGGGCTTGTGTTGCCTCTCTTTCTATGGCCGCATCAACGTTTATATTAATAAGCACCATTGTAGAAGGAAAAATCTAATCAATTCTTCTCATGAAAAGATAGTGACCTTATATTAATAAAAAATGTATTTTTGCTAGTGAAACTATATTTTAGAATAAAATAAAGGGGGTAATGAAAGCATCCTTAGAATCATGTTTCTTCGTCAAGGAAGCACTAGATGCAAAGATGAGTACCAACGCAAGGTCCTTCACTCATTGGAAGGTCTTTGACCTCGCGGTAGGCGAGTTTCCAAATCTCACAAACTTGCTAAACGTCAAAATAGGCTTATTGACCACACATCTCAGAGGGGTTGCACACAATTCCGATCAAAACAAACATGAGTAATCAGATGCTGAAAACATCGCCATCAAATTCCCGATTCAAACCTACCAAACGTGCTGTCACAGTTGCACAAAAGCAAACGCTCCTGGGAAGGGAGAAGAATCCACCATACTGGGCCCTTGCGATACGTGCACCAGAGGAATGTGCACCATACAATGTGAGAGGGAGGTGAGCCAATCAGGCAGTCATTTATGCCAGCCCGGCTGCGCCGCGAGCCGACCGGAGCCAGGTAGGTGCGTGCGTGCGTGGGAAAAAAAAAGAGCGCCGTGTGGGAGGCCAACGGACGGCACCGTCATGTGACGTAGCGCACCCACGAGGCGAGCCTCCCCGCAGGCAGAATACTCCATCAGCCTGATACTACCATATACACGCGCCCTCCCTCCTTGTCTAACAGAATCTCTCTCCCTCCAACCCCCCTCTCTCTCTCTAACAAAACAGAATCTCTCTCTCTCTCTCTCTCTCCCTCCCTCTGCGCAAAGACAGGAGAGTCTCCTCCTCCTCCTCCATTGAGATAGATCCTAGGTGATTCCCTGGCTTTTTCCCTGCCTCGGTCCCTCTTCCCTTCTCGAAGATTTGGTGCTCTATCTTCTCTTGCTTTGTTTCCTTTCCTTGTTTGTTTGTGTGTTTCTTGTCCAACTGTCCATACATATTTCGTTCGCGAATGGATTCTTGATTCATTCAGAGTCCTGCCCCCTCCATCGATTGTTTTGAGGTTCCTGAACTGGATGTTGTAATTATGGAAATTCAGCCGTATAAGCCTCTTTAGATCTCATTTTCTTCTTTTTTAATCCGTTGGATTTCCTTGCATAATTTACAATTGAGTTTATCCACGGTTATTATATACTACTCCCTCTGTTCCAAATTACTCGTCGCAGAAATGGATGTATCTAGAACTAAAATACATCTAGATACAACAAGTAATTCAGAACGGAGGGAGTATGATATATGTGGTGGGAGCAAAGAGCTCTATATTTTCCTCTACGATTTGTTCAGGTGGTACGCAGTTAAGGTACTGTTTGCTATTCGATCGTGCTAGCAGAGGCCAGCCACAGGGTGTTTTTTTCCTTCCATTTTAGAGTAGACCATAGTTTCCCCTGTGTTATCATTTTAGAGTAGATCATAATTTTTCATTTTTATTCCACTGGGTCGTTTCTTGTAAACAGTCTTAATTCCATAAGTAGGGTAAAATTGTCCTGTCCTGTGTCCCTTTGCAGTCTTCTTCAGGACATGTCTCACATATGGTACTGGCTAGTCCTGCTAGACTACCAATTTCTTGGGTAGAGAACCGTCAATCTGTCCAACGTGTGGTCAAGGTTTGCTTATATGGAGACCTCGGCTGAATCTGGAGCTACAAAGGTAGCATCTCATATCTCTGGTGCTCTTTCCCGCGGCCATAAGTACTGGAACATCAGATCGTCTAGTAAACTGAATCAACACTTTGAATTATCCTTGAAAATATGCCTATGGTTATGAATGCTGACCATGCAAAGATGGTTCTACTTGGAGGGATAATAGTTTACAGCTGTAGCTATTAGGTACGACTTGAACCTTTTTTTTAGGGGAGGTACGACTTGAACTAATCTAAACAAGTCCGCTAGTTCTATAATACGGCGGCAAGGGCTGGTGCTTCACAGATTTATCGACTGGTATGAAGTGAACTAGGGGATTTGATTGCGTGATTCTGTTATCTGCTCAATAGGGGTCGGAAGGATTCGTTGTCATAAAGGTTCAAATACTGCTCAACTTGCTTGACTAAATTTAGTCTACCGGTATGTGGCTCTTATGCAAAGGAGGCTTTGACTTATTCTATTGTGTGCTTGACACGCCCTTTTATGTCCTCATATTCCGACGATAGAGGATTCTTTTTGGTGAAAAGAGAGCTTTCATCAATCAAACATGCTATGGTAGATGATATTCTATCTATCAAATAACTTCGTTTGTGCCAGTTTGTTATACCTTCCCATCTAAGTACTCTCCATACGTCATATAAGGATTTGGATTTGCCAAAAAGAAACTTCAGTCTTGCGAGGTTTTGATTGATTTTTTTGTCATATGAGTCATTCCTTATTTTTGGATCTCCGTACTAATTTCACTTCTCTGGTCAAGAAGTGCATCTCATGAATATTCACTCTACCACAGACCTTTGTTTGTCTACTAGTACTAGTTTAGTCCTCCTTTGGATGATTGTGTTAGATTCCAAGATTTTCTGTGGTTTGAGTGGAGCCAGATCATCAAGCAGACCAGTGGGACGACCACGGCCCCACAAATACACACAGGCAGGGCAGATACTAGTAGCCTCAAATGATCATTAGTTTGAGCAATTTAACATCCTCTTCAGGAGCCAATGATTTATTCTTTTATAAAGTTGTGTGCAAGTATGGCTAAACTGGTCTCTTCTTTTCCGTTTCTTTTTATTTTGAGAAATTTCTGATTTGTTTTTTCTGTTCATCAGCACTGATTTATTCCAACATGCACTTAATATTGCTATTTTAAAGTCATGTTAAGTTCCACCTCTTAGGGTATGAACACAATCTGACTTACTAACTCCACTTCTTTGCAGTATCGTTGTAGTTTGAAGATTATCTTGGCAATTGAGCTCTTCTGCTTCTGCCTAATGCTCAACGATTTATAAATCAAGAAAAAGGAAAAGGGACAGTGGATGGTCAAATACCAAGATCAGAACACGGCTGTATCAGACGGTTTAGTCTGTCAGGGATCGAGTACCTTGTGGGTGACGATTTTTGCTGAGGCCAGAAGGTAAATGGACAGGGCAGACACATCAGGTTTTGTTAGTAGCGGATTCAACGGGACCTCGCTGCTGCTGATATTCTTCGACTTCGTCTTCTCTGACATGCACATATGAAATACCAGATCAAAAATCACCTGATCTTCTGTTGCCCTGAGATACTTGTTCTCCATCACCACCTTCACTCAGTTGGTTCATGTTCAAAGAATAAACAGGCCCAGATCAGTCAGTTCTCAGTGTATAAAGGTATAGATGAATAACGGTTACGCGGGTATGCGTCACCGTGGAAGCCAGCCCCTGATGGACAGCTCAGCGGTGTTGATGTCCGGGAGCTACACTACTGTCGGCCATGGTCAGACCTCATTTTCCTTGGACTTCCGGGGTTCGGCAATGGACAACTGCAGCCGTGGCAACAGGGGTGTCCAGCGGTCTGGTCATGCTTCTGCGCAAGATGATGCGTGCAGACTGGTACTTGGACTGGGTCCGTCGCCGGAACCTAGCTCTGTGGATTACCAGCAGCCTGCAGGAGGAGCAGGCAAGTCGAAAGCGCCGGTGACTCTGTTTGGCCGGAGTTTATCGTTCACTAATCCTGGGACGATGACCCTTGGGCTTCATGATCAGGTGGGTAATGCTGAAGCTATCGCTCAGCATTCTGAACCGCCTGGAGGAAACATCATCTCCTTCTCCGGTGTCGACGAGAGCTCGACGTCGGCCAGGAGGAGCTCCGGTGGCTACATTCCGTCGCTGCTCTTCGCGTCTCGGCCGAATCTTTGTGTTGCTCAAGAGAATCGGGCAGAGGCGCATGATGATCTGCTCGATGACCACACGGACAACGCCAATGATAGTGCCGAGCATCACCTTCAATTCAGCCCTGAACCTTCTGCAACGACAATGACAGAGACTTCGTTCGGTGTGAGCTCTGATGTTGTCACCGGTGTATCTGATCGTGGACAGCCGGTTCATCGCCGGTTTCCGAAGAAGTGCAGGTTCAAAGGGTGCTTTAAAGGTGCGAGAGGTGCATCAGGCCTGTGCATTGCCCATGGCGGCGGGCAGAGGTGCCAGAAGCCCGGGTGCTACAAGGGTGCCGAGAGCCGAACGGCCTACTGCAAGGCCCATGGAGGCGGCCGGCGGTGTATGCAGCTCGGCTGCACTAAGAGCGCCGAGGGAAAGACGGATCACTGCATTGCCCACGGCGGAGGTCGCCGGTGCGGATACAACAGCTGCCCTAAAGCCGCGCGTGGCAAGTCCGGGCGATGCATCAAGCACGGAGGAGGGAAGCGGTGCACGGTCGAGGGCTGCATCCGGAGCGCCGAGGGGAAGGTCGGGTTCTGCATCTCCCACGGCGGCGGCCGCCGTTGCCAGTACCCGGACTGCCGCAAGGGGGCGCAGGGCAGCACGCTGTACTGCAAGTCCCACGGCGGCGGCAAGAGGTGCGTCTTCGAGGGCTGCGCCAAGGGCGCGGAGGGCAGCACGCCGCTGTGCAAGGCGCACGGCGGCGGGAAGCGCTGCATGCACGAAGGCGGCGGCGTGTGCCCCAAGAGCGTCCACGGGGGCACCAGCTACTGCGTGGCGCACGGCGGCGGGAAGCGCTGCGCGGTGCCCGGGTGCGGCAAGAGCGCCCGCGGGCGCACAGAGTTCTGCGTGAAGCACGGCGGGGGCAAACGGTGCAAGGTCGACAGCTGCGGCAAGAGCGCGCAGGGGAGTACGGAGTTCTGCAAGGCCCACGGCGGCGGCAAGCGGTGCACCTTCGGCACGGGCTGCGACAAGTTCGCCCGCGGGCGGAGCGGCCTCTGCGCCGCCCACGCGACGCTGGTGGCCTCGCAGTCCCAGTCCCAGGCACAGCAGCGAGGACGCGGCGGCGGGAGCATGATCGGGCCGGGCCTCTTCCGAGGCATCGTGTCCTCGTCAGCCGCGGCCGCAGCCGCCAGCGCCATGAACTACGAGTACTCGTCGGGCGTGAGCACGGTGTCGGAGTGCGACGGCTCGCCGGTGCCTACGCCGGGGAGGCAGGAGCTGATTCCTCCTCAGGTGCTGGTTCCCCTCTCTATGAAGTCCTCGTCGCCATCCGCGGATAGGCGCGGGGAGAGTGGAGAGTTGTGTGTTCCAGAGGGGAGGGTGCACGGGGGTGGACTTCTGTCATTGCTCGGCGGGAGCTTCAGGAACATCATTGACGTCGACAAACTCTCAAGCCGCTAGCTCGGGTCTAAATTTCTGTCTGTCCAAATTATACTTTCTTCTTGAACCCACAAAAAAAAAGAACATTCTACACGTCTTATAGTGTTATAGATATGGGTGTCACATATAAACTTTTTTTTTTGCGGGGGACATATGAACTGTTATGGGAAAGTTTAAATTGTTGGAAGGTTGGGCCGTAATTCTTGTTGATTAGACCGATTATATGTAATATAATGCAACCTTTCTTTTGCTGGATTATTATCTCATCGATGATTCTCATGAACCCTATTGACGATAAAGCTGCTGCTAGGGTTGAAATGAGTTCCAAATGCGTTCTACACCTATGTTGCCGGATGTTTAAGTTGTAACAGTAGTTATAGCTAGTCCTGGCCATCTCAGGCCCGGCCCTGTCGGCCCACCCAAGCCCGGCCCTAAATTCCAGGGCCTAGGCCTGATGGGCTTGCCCGTGAGGCGGGCTTGGGCCTGAGTTTTGAGCCCACCAGCAGGGCCTGGACGGGCTTGGGCTTGGCATATTAGCATTTTAAGAAAGAGGCCCGGCCCACGGCCCTAAGCCCTAAGGGCTTTTCAGGGATTTTTACCAGATGAGTCGGGCTTGGGCTTGAAAAGTAGGCCCGATGATAGGGCATGGGAGGGCCTGGGCCTCAGTTTTCTTCCGTGGGCTTTTTTAGGCCCGGCCCAAGCCCGGCCCGGCCCGGCCCATGGCCAGATATAGTTATAGCTAGTAGCTTAGTTGCCAAACGCAAATTGGTAACGTTTACTCCATAAAAACTACTCCCTCCGTAGAAAATATACCCCCTCCATTCCAAAATAAGTGACTCAACTTTGTACTAGCTTTAGTACAAAGTTAGTATAAAGTCGAGTAATTTATTTTGGGACGAAGGGAGTAAGAGTGTTTAAATGCTCTTATATTTCTTTAGAGAGAGTATTAGTAAACACCTTGACGTGGTGATTGAGTCAAATCTCAGGTAACACCCTACGTCATGCTTTAATTGTATTGATTTGGGGGGAGTACAAGTTACAAATTGATGCCACCCACTGCGGTCGTAAGGGGCCGGACTTAGTTCCCGCTCTAGCAAAAATTCTGTCTGGTTTGTACAAGGGAGAAGAAGAGGAGTTCCTCCGCATCAAGCCACGGGATGGATTCTCCATGTACAATTCTCCGAGCTGGGTAAGCTGCCACTTTTTATACCCATCCTTTCCGCACGTTTGCAATAAATATTTAGCTTGCCAGTTCATCGCAGGAGATGCGTAAGGCTATGAGGGAGATCAACAACCCACCTCCACAACCAGAGGATCCCGAACGGTTCCTCGACCCCGGCCTTAAAGAGGATCCGGATATATTTGTGGATCCGATTGACAGGATATTCTATCAATTAAGCTGCGATGAGGCCCTGGTGGCTATTATAGCCGACTATCCTGGGCTACTCCCAGCCTCGCAGGTAAGTGAGACCAGAGTCCCAACCTTTGAGAAGTATCCTTTTTTATACCCTTCTCCTACCGTATCTGCACGGTGTTTTACAGGGAAGGTCCTCGGGACACCATGCTGAGCCCGTGGCGAATCGCCAACGAGGGGCGCCGAAGCCGAGCAGGCTGAAAAGGAGGGCGGTCCGGACGGAGACGCCGGCATAGAGGTATTATACAAAGCCTCACTCCGTGATCATCACATTTTAAAACGTAATAACACCCATGTTTCGATTGAAGGAAAAACGCTCGCCGGACTATATCCGAAGAAGTCGCCGATCACGCCTCTACTAGCCGGGCCCCGGGGCCGGACACAGAGGCGGAAGCTAACACAGGGCACCCGCCAGGTGCTCCTCCGACAGAGGATGCGGATAAAATATCCGCTACAAATTCCGAAGTGGAGAGCGCCATGAATCACAGGCGTCGCCGGGCCGTACTCCGTGACGCTTGTTTCTCCCAAGAGGCTTTTGATGCCTTCAACTCAGGTGACGCGTACATCCGTGCTGCTGAAGATGGTCTTGCCAGAGCCACGGACCAATACGTAAAGGATATACGGGTAAGAAAATTTGATGATTATATATATCAATAGCCCCTGAGACTTGAAACAGTTGGCATAACTGATTTAAGGATCATTATTTGTGCAGGTACTTACAGAGAAGAATACCCAATTGTCTCAAGAGCTAGAAGAATGCAAAGCCCAACTTCAGGCCGCAGTTGCCGCAGGAAAAGAGTCCAAGAAGGCCCCTGCTGGTAACTATTGTTTCCATTGCAAAGAATGGCAGGTACTAGAAAGTATGCGGCATGCATGCAAATCTAACGATAGATGTTGCAGATGACTCCGGAGCAAATCCGGACGCCGTGCCAGGGGATGCGCAACGTGCTGATCGACAGATAAATGCTGGCGAGCGCGTGCTTACGCGCGTCATTCAGGAGAAAAATAATCTCCAAGACGCCAATACCCAGCTGAGTGTGGAACTAAAGGATTTTCAGTAAGTGCTTGAACGAACTTTAAAAAGAGTTTGGCGAAGAAGCCAGCTAACAGACTTGTGTCTACAGGTATGCTGACGGGTCATCCCGCGGAGGAGATGCTCGGGTCTGCGGGTGATCTTCTACCAGAGCTCTCACAACTGCATGAACAAGTCCGGCAGGTGATGCAAGGTATTGCCCAGGCCCTGTGGCCATCCGTCTCACTACCCGAGGGCATTGGAGAGCTTGCGGAGAAGCTCAGGGGAGCGCGGCAGCGCTTCCGATTATGGAAGATATCGGCCTGCCGTCAAGGTGCCAGGGAAGCCTGGGCCATGGTGAAGACACGGTATACCAAGGCTGACCCAAACCACATGGCTGAGGTTGGACCTGTGGGGCCCGATGGGAAAGAGATCCCCGCCAGTGTAACGCCCTCGATGCGGCTATATCTCCCACGTGTCGAAGCACGACTTAGAGGCATAACCGCATTGAAAGCAGTGTCGCAAGTGAGGTAATCTTCACACAACCCATGTAATATATAAGGGAAAGAGAAACATAGTTGGCTTACAATCGCCACTTCACACAATACATGAGTAGAGCATTACATCATACAGATACAATCAAGGTCCGACTACGGAACCAAAATAAAAGAAGACTACCCCAAATGCTACACAGATCCCCGATCGTCCCAACTGGGCTCCACTACTAATCATCAGAAAAAAAACACAATGAACAAGATCTTCATCGATCTCCTCCTTGAGCTCAGGTGCGTCACCTGCACGGTTTCATCGGCACCTGCAAACTGGTTTTGGAAGTATCTGTGAGTCAACGGGGACTCAGCAATCTCACACCCGCGAGATCAAGACTATTTAAGCTTAAAGGAAGGACAGGGTAGTGAGGTGGAGCTGCAGCAAGCGACTAGCATATCTGGTGTCTAACATACGCAAGTGAGAGCGAGAAGAGAAGGCAAAAGCACGGTCGAACAACTATGATCAAGAAGTGATCCTGAAACTACTTACGTCAAGCATAACTCCAACACCGTGTTCACTTCCCGGACCCCACCGAGAAGAGACCATCACGGTTACACACGCGGTTGGTGTATTTTAATTAAGATCAACTTCGGGTTTTCTACAACCGGACGTTAACAAATTCCCATCTGCCACATAGCCGCTGGCACGGCTTTCGAAAGTTCAAACCCTGCAGGGGTGTCCCAACTTAGCCCATGATAAGCTCTCGCGATCAACGAAGGATATTCCTTCTCCCCGGGAAGACCCGATCAGTCTCGGAATCCCGGCTACAAGACATTTCGACAGTAATAAAATAAGTCCAGCAATACCGCCCGATGCGCCGACATCCCGATAGGAGCTGCACATATCTCGTTCTCAGGGCAACACCGGATGAGCAGTACGTACGGCAACCGACGATACCCCAAGTTGCCCAGGGGCGGCACCGCAAGTGGCTCTAGTTTGGACCAACACTTAGACAAGCATTGGCCCGGGGGGGCTAATAAAGATGACCCTTGGGTTAATTACTCCCAAGGGAAAAGTAGGTGGTGGTGAGGCAAATGGTAAAACCAAGGTTGGGCCTCGCTGGAAAAGTCTTATTCAAAGCGAACTGTCAAGGGGGTCCCATAAATCACCCGACCGCGTTAGGGACGCAAAAATCCGGGAACATAACACCGATATGACGGAAACTAGGCGGCAAGAGTGGAACAAAACACCAGGCATAAGGCCGAGCCTTCCACCCTTTACCAAGTATATAGATGCGTTAATAATATAGGAGATATTGTGATATCCCAACAAGTAAACATGTTCCAACAAGGAACAACATCTTCATGTTCCAACAAGGAACAAACTTCATCTTCACCTGCAACTAACAACGCTATAAGATGGGCTGAGCAAAGCGGTAACATAGCCAAACAACGGTTTGCTAGGACAAGGTGGGTTAGAGCCTTGGTTTAACCATATGGGAGGCATGATAAGCAAGTGGTAGGTATCGCAGCATAGGCATAGCAAAAGAGCGAGCAACTAGCAAGCAAAGATAGAAGTGATTTCGAGGGTATGGTCATCTTGCCTGAGATCCCGCAAGGAAGAAGAACGAGTCCATGAAGAAGACAAATGGATGTAGTCGAACGAATCCTCACAACTCCGGAACGAAACCGAAGCTAACGAGAGAAGCAACCCGGAAACAAACAAACAACATAGTAAACAACCACCACATACACATGGCATGATGCACAAATAAGTATGATGCATGTCCGGTTAAAAGAGGCATGGCATGGCAAAGTGCAACAAACAATACTACAAATTAAGTGGAGCTCAATATGCAACGAGTTGCATATTGACGAAACACCACATTCAAGTTATTTAGTTCGCTCTCGTTTATGTACTCAACAATATTAAATGTTGTTAACCATGGCAAGGGGTGAAGCATATGAAAAACTACCTATCTAGGCAAATTTAAATGAGGCCGGAACAACAAACAACAAATCCGAAAACTCCTCATGTGCATAATATGAATTTGGTACTGTTCTGTCCTAAACCACATTTTAATGTTATTAAACAGCAAAATAAAGTGCACCATGTTAAACTAGGCATTTTTCCACCCCATTTACATATAAAGTTTATTAAATTCCGGGTTACGGTTATTTAGTTATGAAATAAAGCATTTTAGCATGGCATTTAAGCAAATTTAAACAAACAACATTTTAAACATTTTAATTGTTGTTATCATGATGCGGATGACATATGCAAGTTTATGCTTTTTTTTAATGAAAACGTTGACATGAGCATGTTAGGAAGTATTTGGTCACCATGGCGGAACAAAAGGGGTGCCACGGCAACGAATCCGAAAATGATGCCACGGCAACATATCGGTTCCGGTAGCTCATGGAGATACCGTTGCAAAAGGACGTGAGACGTGAGCGAGTCATGTAAGGATGGTGGGGTGATCCCGGTAACCGGGTTCCCACGGGTCGACAGCATGGCAAACAAGGAGGGACGTGCAAAGACAAATCGAGCACGGTGCAAGCACGAGCATCTCATACATCACACATGCATTCGTTGACGAGCGGTCGTCTCGGGGTTATACCTTCGAAGCGTGCGTTATCGGAGTGGATCGAGTTTGGTGGTAGGGGTACACTTGTCGAAGGGGAAGTAGTTGTTCACGTGTCGTCGAGGGAAGTAGTGGTACTCGGCGATGGTAGAGGAAGTAGTGGTACACGTTTCGTAGATGTTCGGGGTCACGGTGAGGACTTGACGTCCACGGGGTCTTCGAGGGTCGACGGTAGTGGTACACACGAAAGGTAGTCGAACTTGACGGTCTTGGTGTTCTCGGTGCGGTAGTCGTACTTGATGGTCTTGGTGGTCTCGGTCTCCGCAGCATAGTTGTACAAGAGTGTCGTCTGACTTGATGAATCCAGAGGTGTTGGTGGTACTTGTCAGTCCGTGAAGTCGGTCTTGGGGTCTTGGCATATACATCGCGGGCAAACTTGCGTCCAGCAACAATAGGTGCCGGCGTGCAGAGGCAAGGAGGAGGCCATCGACTAGTCTCTCGACACCAAGGACCAGCGGCGGCGGCACGGACGCAGAGCTAGCGAGGATATCGGCGACAGCAAGCAGAGGCGGAGATGCAGGCAGCAGCACGCCATGGGAGGTGGAGCTCGTGGTAGGAGGGAGCAGGACGCGGAGCAGGAGGCAAGATGGCGCTGCCGCGAGGACGAGCAGGACGTTGAGAAGGGCAGGACGCAGGCGAGCCATGGAGGCCGACGGTGCCATGGCCGTGCGGGTCAGGCGAGCTCGCGACAGGAGGCGCTCGGGCGCGGGGCAGAGCTTGGCGGCGGGGCCGGCGCCAGGAGACAGGGCGTCGTCGGACGACAGGAGCGGTGGATCGGGCGGCGAGGTCCGGCGACCCGGTGACGGGGCGCGCTGGCGAGGAAAGGAGCAGGCAGAGGGGAGGACCCCGGCGAAGCGCCGCCTGATCCGGCGGCGGCGGGCTCCGGTGGCTGGCCGGTGGCGCGGAGGCGACATGGTCTACGGGGAGGCGCGAAGGGAGATGGGGATCGAGCGCGAGGAGATGGAGAGGGGGCCGGGCACTGGCGGCGCTGGAGGGAAGGAGATGGGGATCGGGAGGGGGTTCGATCGGGCTAGGTTTTAGGTTAAGTGGGGCGGCTGGGCCTTAGAGGCCGGCCCGGTAGAGAAGAAGTGGCCAGAGGCCATCTGGGCAGCTGGGCTGGGCTCTCTCTCTCTCTCTCACTAATTTCCTTAAAAGAAAAATAGAGAAAGGAAAAAGAAGGGAGGGTTAGGGAAAAGAGTTTGAGCAGGAGGACAATTTCCCTGGACTCCTAAGAATAAGCATGACCACAGAAAAATAGAAGTGGCAAGATTGCAGGAATAAAATTCAAACTCATTTGAATTTAATTCAAATGGGTTTGAACTAGGACTAGGTTTGGTGTAGCCAAAAATGTTGAGAATTTTGGTAGAGCTCCGGAAAAAGGATGAAAGAATAAAAGACAAGGTTAGAGGTCGAGAGTTGTGATAACAAAGGCTTTGGGATTATTTTGCAAGTGGGTTATGGTTAATTCCAAATAAATGGAATAATTTTATAATAGCTCCACTAATATCGGGAGGATATATTATAAAGAGAACTCACCATGTGAATTCCCTCAATTTAAAGGACCGAAGATCCATACGATTTATTTAGTTGAGTAAGAAAAGAAAAGACATGATGGCATGATGACATGATGCAATGCACATGATGCAATGATGAATCCAACAAAGCAATTGAAACACACGGCGAAACTCGAAATACATGGAAGGCATCTGAAGCGTCAGTCTCGGGGCGTTACAACACTCCAGCACTACAAGAGGATCTCGTCCCGAGATCTAGGATGGCACCGGAGAGAAACGGAAGAGGAAGAGAAGAGGTAAAACTAAGTTGCTTCTTTGACAAAAGAGTGAAACCAACGCACCTTGAGAGGTCGCAAAGCTTGAAGAAAAGACACGACGGAGGTGAACAAAATCTAAAACACTCCGTTCAGAAAGAGGAACAAGGAACATGGAATACAACGAGAAAGAAGAGTTTACGTGACAAGATAGACATTGAAACCACTCTCGTTAAAACTAGATAGAGAAGGAACAAGAATGACATAATTTGGGCAACACTCCGACTGAAAATGGAAGGAATTAGAATCATGAACTTGGCAAAATTAAAGCACCTAGATGAGACTCCGGTTAGAAGAAGAACGATAGACATAACACTCCGGTTAAATCGATAAGCAAGCAAAAGGACATGATCTCCAAAATGAGATGATGGTTTGAAGAAAACATCACAATGCCTCCGGAAGAAAGAATAGAAAATAGCTCATTGGAATAAAAGAATGGAGAAGAAAATGACAACTTCTGCCACAAATGATCTTGGAGAGCACCCTTCCAAGAAGGTTAGAACGGAGTTGTTGGAAAACCAACAACGAAAGGATAAGCTTGGAGTGGGCTTAAGGAAACAACTCAAAACTTAGAGGTGAATACAAGCCACTATGGAAAAACAATTGCTTGCTTGCGATCAACAAAGAGATGAAAACTTCTTCCACCAAGAGGATAAGGAGCAAGCTTGGGTCATGCATAAGCACCATAAATAGCAACAATCCTTAGGGAAAGCCTTAAGTGAAATATAACACAAGATAACTCCAACGAAGAGGTCGATGGGTTTAAAATACCTCATTCTTGACAACATATGAATCACGAAACATGAATGAAAATTGTCAAAAGTGATATAACGCCATCTCAAAGATAAGGTAGAAAGAATGCACTTCAGAATGCAAGAAGAAGAATGCTTGGACTCCACAAAACAAAACATGTATTGAGCACCATGTTTATTTTAGAGTATGGCTTGACGGATCTTAACTCCGAGAGAAATCTTGATGAACAATTGAAGAATGAAAAGAATCCTTGACGAACCACCATGTAGAGCCTCCATGAAGAACTCCGGTAATGAAAGGATGATAAAAAGAAAGAGAAGTTCAAAACACAAGGTGAAGCCTTGCAATGATTTAGATGGATCTTCGTGGTGATGAGAGCTTGGAACTCCGGGAAAAGAAAAGATGAAACAATTGAAACCGAGAATTTATTCATCATGAACAAACTCCGAAAGGAGGAATTAATCACTTGGATGAAACAAGAATAAGATTTATTGTAAGTTTATCCTTCATCAAATTAAATCGATGACAAGCAACGGATTTGGCATACTACTTATTCTCGTAGAAAGGATCAAGAGAGATATAGCACAAACTTGGGAAGGTATTGATGGAACCACCGGTGGAATTTGGAAACAACGAATGAATTAATATGATAACGAAGGAAGTGAAATCTTGAACGAACCACCGTAAGAATTGAAAATGAACGAAGATACTTGAGAGAATTTAGATACATGAGAACGAAGAGATCGTGAGCTGACTAGAGTATACTTGAACAAAGCACCGGTAAGATTTAGGAACGAGAGCTGAAAGCTGAGAATAAATAATTTTGATATGATGGGCTCCGGAGAATCAAACTGAAAAGACTCCTGAATTGCTCCGGATGGGTGAAAATTATTCTCACAATCGAAAACAATTATGAGAGGGTGGCAACAAGCTAGAACAATGAATCTTGACGAGAATGGAGCAAGATTTAAGAGAAACTCTTCATCGGTCTTCAAATGTTGAGAATGATGACGAGAAACACCACCATGATTTGTTGAGGCACTCCGGAACAATGAAGAATAGAAATGTTGAACCAACGATGAAAGAATTGAAGGATCTTGGAGACAGACATTTGACTGATGAGAATTCATTCTTACGTCAAACTTCAAAATTAATTGAGAATAACACCGGAAAAATTAGAAGAGTCAGGTAAGATCCTGGGAAAAGACCTGTGGGTTAGGGCCCACTCAAAAGAACCACCGTTGAACGATTGCTTGAAAAGGATATTGCACCGGTTGAATTAAATGGCTTGAATGAGGTAACAACCTCAAAAGAACTTGAGTGAATTGAGAATGGAAACTTGAATCTTCTGAGATATCTTCATCACTCCGGAACAATTGAATAGTGAGAGGTGAATGATTGAGAGGTGCACCGGTACGAGAAAAGAAAACATTTGAAACGAGGAAAGATATGATCAACAAAGCTTGAATTGAATCCACCGGAGTAGAAAAAATAACAAAGAATGATGAACTTGAAGTTGTTGCGCATCTTCATAGAAAATCACCGGATAAGAACATGAAGGAGAAGAATGGAGAGGCTTCACATCAATAAAAAGGATACTTGATTGAGAAATCTGAGTCCTTGAAGAAATAAGGGTGGGAGGGCGGGAAAAACAAAGACAATTTGGAACGGATGAAGCAAACACCGTTGCAAAGAACTGATAAATGATCTGGCAGAAATTGAACGAATATGATGAACTTGAAGGGAAGCACACCGGTTGAAAAAGGATTGACATGACAACCTCAATGATCAAGAAGGATTAGTATCCACATAGGAATATGAGAACACCACGTAGAAAAGGTATGGAATCAACACTTGACATTGAAGCAACTCGAATACCACAAAACAAAACAAAATAAAGGATTGGCTTGCAGGATAAGCCCGAAACAAACATATGATAGATCCCATATCGTATCATGTGTCTGTTGGAAAGATATTCTAGGAGCTACTTGAATTCCCACCTATAAACTCCCGAAACTTTCTGGTTATGCAATCAGGTGTTGGGGATATAGGGGACACAAAATATATCACCCAAACTAACAATACCTAGATCCAGCTGTATCCATCCTTCAACACATAACCAAGAAACCTTCGGAAATCATTTACCTCAACCTTCGAAAAGCATCTGTTATATGAGTTATGGCAATACTCCCGCACTCGCCTCAGTACTGGGCTGTCAGGGTTATCTCACCAACAACTGTACAAAAGAGATTTTCGATGTCGGTGTACTAAACTCAGGTATTCCAGAACTGCAACGATAAGATTATGACGACAACACCTCGGAGCTCAACTCCCCGGGACACCTCCACTAAACCCCTGCTGACAGGAGGCACCAAGACAATGTTGTCATCACAAAACCATCGGAACGATTCTAAGATACCCGCGTGATCCTAAATTTTTTTTAGTGAAATTTGAGAAGAGAAGAGTCAAAACTCTACGTCAGGATGCCTTACCAGAGCGATGAGGAGACTGGGAAGTAAAAAGAATTCCTAAACTCTCCGATATATAATTCCTAAATGACTCAAAACATTTTTCTAGACATAACTCGGCCGCTAAAAACGATCAATCAGTGGGGGCTCCTAAGGTCGGGGAAGGCTCTGATTACCAACTTGTAACGCCCTCGATGCGGCTATATCTCCCACGTGTCGAAGAACGACTTAGAGGCATAACCGCATTGAAAGCAATGTCGCAAGTGAGGTAATCTTCACACAACCCATGTAATATATAAGGGAAATAGATACATAGTTGGCTTGCAATCGCCACTTCACATAATACATGAGTAGAGCATTACATCATACAGATACAATCAAGGTCCGACTACGGAACCAAAATAAAAGAAGACTACCCCAAATGCTACACAGATCCCCGATCGTCCCAACTGGGCTCCACTACTGATCATCAGAAAAAAAACACAATGAACAAGATCTTCATCGAGCTCCTCCTTGAGCTCGGGTGCGTCACCTGCACGGTTTCATCGGCACCTGCAAACTGGTTTTGGAAGTATCTGTGAGTCAACAGGGACTCAGCAATCTCACACCCGCGAGATCAAGACTATTTAAGCTTAAAGGAAGGACAGGGTAGTGAGATGGAGCTGCAGCAAGCGACTAGCATATCTGGTGTCTAACATACGCAAGTGAGAGCGAGAAGAGAAGGCAAAAGCACGGTCGAACAACTATGATCAAGAAGTGATCCTGAAACTACTTACGTCAAGCATAACTCCAACACCGTGTTCACTTCCCGGACCCCGCGAGAAGAGACCATCACGGTTACACACGCGGTTGGTGTATTTTAATTAAGATCAACTTCGGGTTTTCTACAACCGGAGGTTAACAAATTCCCATCTGCCACATAACCGCGGGCACGACTTTCGAAAGTTCAAACCCTGCAGGGGTGTCCCAACTTAGCCCATGATAAGCTCTCGCGATCAACGAAGGATATTCCTTCTCCCCGGGAAGACCCGATCAGTCTCGGAATCCCGGCTACAAGACATTTCGACAGTAATAAAATAAGTCCAGCAAGACCGCCCGATGCGCCGACATCCCGATAGGAGCTGCACATATCTCGTTCTCAGGGCAACACCGGATGAGCAGTACGTACGGCAACCGACGATACCCCAAGTTGCCCAGGGGCGGCACCGCAAGTGGCTCTAGTTTGGACCAACACTTAGACAAGCATTGGCCCGGGGGGGCTAATAAAGATGACCCTTGGGTTAATTACTCCCAAGGGAAAAGTAGGTGGTGGTGAGGCAAATGGTAAAACCAAGGTTGGGCCTCGCTGGAAAAGTCTTATTCAAAGCTAACTGTCAAGGGGGTCCCATAAATCACCCGACCGCGTTAGGGACGCAAAAATCCGGGAACATAACACCGATATGACGGAAACTAGGCGGCAAGAGTGGAACAAAACACCAGGCATAAGGCCGAGCCTTCCACCCTTTACCAAGTATATAGATGCGTTAATAATATAGGAGATATTGTGATATCCCAACAAGTAAACATGTTCCAACAAGGAACAACATCTTCATGTTCCAACAAGGAACAAACTTCATCTTCACCTGCAACTAACAACGCTATAAGATGGGCTGAGCAAAGCGGTAACATAGCCAAACAACGGTTTGCTAGGACAAGGTGGGTTAGAGCCTTGGTTTAACCATATGGGAGGCATGATAAGCAAGTGGTAGGTATCGCAGCATAGGCATAGCAAAAGAGCGAGCAACTAGCAAGCAAAGATAGAAGTGATTTCGAGGGTATGGTCATCTTGCCTGAGATCCCGCAAGGAAGAAGAACGAGTCCATGAAGAAGACAAATGGATGTAGTCGAACGAATCCTCACAACTCCGGAACGAAACCGAAGCTAACGAGAGAAGCAACCCGGAAACAAACAAACAACATAGTAAACAACCACCACATACACATGGCATGATGCACAAATAAGTATGATGCATGTCTGGTTAAAAGAGGCATGGCATGGCAAAGTGCAACAAACAATACTACAAATTAAGTGGAGCTCAATATGCAACGAGTTGCATATTGACGAAACACCACATTCAAGTTATTTAGTTCGCTCTCGTTTATGTACTCAACAATATTAAATGTTGTTAACCATGGCAAGGGGTGAAGCATATGAAAAACTACCTATCTAGGCAAATTTAAATGAGGCCGGAACAACAAACAACAAATCCGAAAACTCCTCATGTGCATAATATGAATTTGGTACTGTTCTGTCCTAAACCACATTTTAATGTTATTAAACAGCAAAATAAAGTGCACCATGTTAAACTAGGCATTTTTCCACCCCATTTACATATAAAGTTTATTAAATTCCGGGTTACGATTATTTAGTTATGAAATAAAGCATTTTAGCATGGCATTTAAGCAAATTTAAACAAACAACATTTTAAACATTTTAATTGTTGTTATCATGATGCGGATGACATATGCAAGTTTATGCTTTTTTTTGAATTTAATTCAAATGGGTTTGAACTAGGACTAGGTTTGGTGTAGCCAAAAATGTTGAGAATTTTGGTAGAGCTCCGGAAAAAGGATGAAAGAATAAAAGACAAGGTTAGAGGTCGAGAGTTGTGATAACAAAGGCTTTGGGATTATTTTGCAAGTGGGTTATGGTTAATTCCAAATAAATGGAATAATTTTATAATAGCTCCACTAATATCGGGAGGATATATTATAAAGAGAACTCACCATGTGAATTCCCTCAATTTAAATGGACCTAAGATCCATACGATTTATTTAGTTGAGTAAGAAAAGAAAAGACATGATGGCATGATGACATGATGCAATGCACATGATGCAATGATGAATCCAACAAAGCAATTGAAACACACGGCGAAACTCGAAATACATGGAAGGCATCTGAAGCGTCGGTCTCGGGGCGTTACAGCCAGTTTGGTGTATCACCAAGTAGAATTAGCCGCAAAGTATTCCCAACAGGATTGTAGGCTAGAGAGCCTGTTGGATGGTATAGAAGAAGAATTTAATCAGTCTAAGTGACTGTGTAATTTAAATGACATGTAGAATGTCTCTAGCCGGATTGTAAATCATTTGTCATGACGGACCTTTTCGCTTCGACCTCGGGACCCAATAGTCCGGAGTGTATCCGAATACCCGCTTAGTTATGTAAAAACCGGGGTACGCGTGGATACCAGGCGTAGGGGTCATAAGTGCTTGAACAGACAAGTACCCAACTAGTTATGTTATATTACATGGGTAGTAAGAAACATCTTCCAGGGAGAATAGTTCCGTTAAGGGTTCCTTTCCCTGGGTACGCATGCCCTAATGTGCATGTCCGAACTGCGAGAAGAGATGCAGTCAAAAACATCTGGGGGCAAGTGGAAAAAGTATATAAAAGTCATCTTTTGTAACTTTTGTCACCGGTGAGAGTGGTGCATATCATACTCAAGTTTGGAGCACAAAGTGTACTACAATCCTGTTTTGCCTACAATGCATTTCCCATTGAAAAGTGCAAACAATTGAATTGAGGGAAAAATGAATGCTCTTTATTCTACATTGTGTCACTCCTCTAGTCTCACCATAGTAGAGGCTAGTCAAGAACGTTTCATACTCAGATCTAGGTGGTTCGTTTAGCGAGCCCCAAAATGGAATTTGCAATGGTAAGCAAATCTCTCTAGAGATATGGTAAATGGGTTGTCATACAGTTTAAACGACACCCTAGACTCACGAGGATGGAATTTAAATTCTTTAGAAAATGATTCAGTGAGGTTGAGGTGTTGGTTGCACTTATCTGAAATGTAGGGACAGAGCTCGGCATTGTGAACATATTGCTCAAATTCTTCTTTAATACCTACATGCACCATATAATCGTTGCATGGCCATAAACATGATTTGGTGGCGGCATCTCGTATGGAATTTTCACTTGGTTCAACATAGGACCGACGAACAGAGCTGCTACTAGAAGATGCCTCCGAGGACCTCCTCCTCGAAGAACTCCTTCCAAAGAGGTTCATCATATTTGCGTACAATTTTCTGAAAATTTTTGGGTCATAAAAATTTTTCAACAAAGTTTCACAAGATTGATAGTAACTACTCATAGGGATGCATAGAGGCCAAATCAAGCATTCAAACTACTTAGAACTCTGAGAATTCAACATGCAAGCTCATCTACAGTAGCACCAAGAGTAACTAATTATTCAAAATATAAACCACTAAAGCAAAAACTAATTGGACCAATGTAGGAGTCACATACCAAGCAACAATCCCTCAAAACAGTTTCGGAAATGGATCTTTGAGCAAAGAGATCTAAATCCGCGGGTTTGTGAGCAAGAACACAAGAGAGAGAGAGAGAGAGAGAGAGAGAGAGAGAGCAATGGTGATTTTTTCCTCGAGGTAGGTGCTGACATGGGCTAAAGAGATAAGTTAGGGGGCCCACATGGGGCACACAACCCACAAGCACGCGCATGGGGGAGGCTTCTCCAATTACTTAATGCTTTGCCCGATCATCCTCTCAAGAAAATGAAATACTTGATATCTTTTATAATGGACTAGCTGATGCTTCTAGGGACCACCTAGATAGTTGTGCTGGTTGTGTTTTCAAGGAATGAATTGTTGAGCAAGCTGAATTACTATTGAATAATATATTGAGTAATGATAATGATTGGACACTTCCTGAACCAACTCCTAAGCCAACTCCGAAGAAAAGAGGTATTGTATTTCTCAGTCCTGAAGATATGCAAGAGGCAAAGAAATCTATGAAAGAAAAAGGTATTAAAGCTGAAGATGTTAAGAATCTACCGCCTATTGAAGAAATACATGGTCTTGATAACCTGACACAGGTAGTGGAGGTAAACTCTCTATATGTATTTGATGAAGGTGATATTCCTCATAATAAGTCTGCTAGTCAATGCTTGGATGAGTTTGATAATTTTATTGTTAAACAAGAAAACTTCAATGCTAATGTTAGTAGACAATTGAAACGTAATGATTACATGCTTGACTGCTTGGTGATTATATGAGTAGAACTGTTTGTGATCTTAAAATTATTAGTAAGCATGCTTCCATGGTTAAAACTCAAGTAGAACAAGTACTTAAGGAACAACATGATTTACTCAGTGAGTTGAATAGTAAGAACAATGATATACTGTTAGAGTTATGACTAGAGGTGGTAAAGTGACCCAGGAACCTTTGTATCCCGAGGTCCATCTGAAAGTGCAACTATCCCTGGGTGGTTTTGGTAATTCCTAACAACATATAGCTCATTGAGCTAATGCTATTTCAAGATAAACATTTCAGGAAAGCTCAATGATTGGCATGGCATGGATGAGAAAAGTGGACCCCTCAAAATACTAAGGACAAAGGATTGGCTCAAGCTCAAAGCACAAGACTCTACATTTTTCATTTTAAGTGATCCAAGATCACATTGAGTCCATAGGAAAAGCCAATACTATCAAGAGGGGGTGAGGTGTTGCTTAATGAGTTTCTTGCTCAAAGTGCTTAGTGATATGCTCCAAAAACCCTCAATTACTTTCTCACATCCACATATGTCCCAGACCAAAAGTCAAACTCGGCCCCACCGAAACTGTCTATCCGGTGCCACCGAGTTCAATTGACATAGCCACTGCCAGAAACCCTAGTCTTTTCGGTCTCACTGATAGGGATCTCGATCTCACCGAGATGGGATTGTAATCTCTGTGTTTCCCTTTGTAACGTTTTGGTCAAACCGAGATGAGCGATCGGTCCCACCGAGATTGCAATGCAAACTCTCTGTTTCCTTTTCGTAACGTTTCGGTCCAACCGAGATGAGCGAATTGGTCTCGCCGAGTTTGCCTGGCCAACTCTCTGTTTGTCTATTACCAAAATCGGTCTCACCGAGTTTGTGTAATCGGTCTCACCAAGATTACGTTATGCCCTAACCCTAACGAAATCGGTCTCACCGAATTGACGTGTCGGTCCCACCGAAAACCCTAACGGTCACATTATGAACTAAATCGGTCCGACCGAGTTTAACGATTCGGTCCCACCAAGTTTGGTAAATTGTGTGTAACGGTTAGATTTTGTGTGGAGGCTATAGATACCCCTCCACCCACTCTTCATTCGTGGAGAGATCCATCAGAACATGCCTACACTTCCAACATACATTTTCTGAGAGAGAACCACCTACACTTATGTTGAGATCAAGATATTCCATTCCAACCACATAAATCTTGATCTCTAGCCTTTCCCAAGTTGCTTTTCACTCAAATCATCTTTCCACCAAATCCAAATCCTGTGTGAGAGAGTTGAGTGTTGGGGAGACTATCATTTGAAGCACAAGAGCAAGGAGTTCATCATCAACACACCATTTGTTACTTCTTGGAGAGTGGTGTCTCCTAGATTGGCTAGGTGCCACTTGGGAGCCTCCGTCAAGATTGTGGAGTTGAACCAAGGAGTTTGTAAGGGCAAGGAGATCGCCTACTTCGTGAAGATCTACCTTAGTGAGGCAAGTACTTCGTGGGCGACGGCCATGGTGGGATAGACAAGGTTGCTTCTTCATGAACCCTTCGTGGGTGGAGCCCTCCGTGGACTCGTGCAACCGTTACCCTTCGTGGGTTGAAGTCTCCATCAACGTGGATGTACGATAGCACCACCTATCGGAACCACGGATAAAAAATCTCCGTGTCAACATTGCGTTTGCTCCCTCAAACTCCTCCCTTTACCTTCATATGAAATTGTTTTACTTTCCGCTGCTACACTCTTAGAATTGCATGTGTAGGTTGATTGCTCGACTTGTGCTAAGTTGCTAAAATCTGCCAAGAACTAAAATTGGGAAAAGGCTAGATTTTTAATTGGTCAAGTAGTCTAATTAGCCCCCTATAGACATACTTTCAATCCTACAAGTGGTATCAGAGCTTTGGTCTCCATTTGTTTTGATTTCCATAGCTTTTGGTGGTCATAGCCTTGGTTTCACAACCTAGGAGAGTATGGCGTCTAGCGAGGGAAATTACCACCATAGAGGTCCTTACTTTGATGGTACAAATTTTGCTTGTTGGAAGCATAAGATGAGAATGCATATTCTTGGATATAACCCCGCCGTTTGGGCTATTGTGTGGATTGGCTTGCAAGGTGAATTCTTCGATGGGAGAGAACCAAACTGTGAAGCTACCGCGGAGGAGTTGAAGATGCTGCAATGCAATGCTCAAGCTTGTGATATTGTCTTCAACGGATTGTGCCCCGAAGAATTCAACAAAATCAGCCCTCTTGAGAATCCAAAGGAAATTTGGGATACTTTGATTGATATGATGAAGGTACCGACTCCGTCAAGGAATCCAAATTGGATGTGCTCCAAAGTCAGCTTGACAAATTCAAAATGAAGGACGGTGAAGGCGTCACTGAAATGTACTCTAGGCTTGCTCTCATCACAAATGAGATTGCCGGCTTAGGAAGTGAAGAGATGACCGATAAATTCATCATCAAGAAGATCCTAAGATCCTTGGATGGAAAATATGATACCGTGTGCACATTGATCCAAATGATGCCCAATTACAAAGATCTCAAGCCAACGAAATTCATTGGAAGGATTGTTGCTCATGAGATGTCACTCAAGGATAAGGAAGAGCTCCATAACAAGTCAAGCGGTGCTTACAAAGCCTCATGTGAAGCTCCCACATCATCAAGTGAGAAACAAACCTTCAATGAAGAATTGAGCCTAATGGTGAAGAACTTCAACAAGTTCTACAAAAGTAGAAGCAAGGAAAGAAGTTCCAAGTCAAGGTCCTACAATGACAAAAGATCTTCTAGTTGTGAGCGTAATTGCTACAATTGTGGAAGACCTGGACACTATTCCAATGAGTGTACGGCTCCCTACAAAAGAAGAGAAGATTCTCCCAAAAGAAGGAATAGAAGAGAAGAATCACCATCAAGAGAAAGAAGGAGTAGAGATGATCGTTATGAATGAAGCCCCTCTCGGAGAAGCAAGGATTCGGAAAGGAAAGATAAGTCATCAAGAAGCTACACAAAAAGAAGACATCAAGCTCATGTTGGTGAATGGGTATCCGGCTCCGACTCCGACAATCACTCCGAAAGAAGTTATCACTCTGACTCCGAATATACTCAAGATGAAGGTGTTGCCGGATAGCACTTGTGACAACCAACTCCTACGACATATTTGAATCACCAAATGAAGGAATTGGGAGATGCTTAATGGCTAAAGGTCCAAAGGTAACACACCCCGAGTATGTTGATTTCAATAGTGATGAAGATGATTTGCTAGGAGATGATGATTTACTTGTTGACAACTCTAGTTATGAAAACTATGATGAACTTGCTATTAATCATGCTAATCAAGATAAAACGAATGATGATGATAAGAAGGAGATTGCGTCTAACTAAAGAACTAAACACTCTTAAGTTAGCTCATGAAACTACCTTGGAAGATCATCGAGAACTTTTAAAGACTCATGAGAAGCTACGCTTTGAAAAGCTCAACCTCGAGCAAGAGCATGAGTTTTTAAGGGCGATCATGATGAACTTTGCAAGAAAAGTTCTTCTTACATTGCCAAGAGTTTACTCTTGTCTACTTACATGCCACAAGTTAAATCTAACAACAAGAACAAGAAAGATTCTTCATCTAGGAGTAACAAGAATCATGCTAAATCCAATGATGTTGCTTCTAGTAGTTCTCTTGATTCCACGAATGATTCTCTTAGCCAAGTTACACTTGAGCAAGAAAATAGTTTATTGGAAGGAATTATAGAGAAAGGTGTCTACAAGAGCCTTGCCGGAAGTAAGCAATTTGAGGAGATTGTATGCAAGCAAGGAAGACACCGGAAGAATCAAGGTGTTGGTTTTGAACAAAAGTTCAATACCAATGGAGTTGAGTGGGAAGAAGATGAATACCCCAAGACGAAGTTTGTTCCTCAACAAGAGAAGTATGATCCTACTTCTTTCAAAGGAACACAAGCTCAAGATGATCTTCCACCACAAGACCACAAGCAAAAAGGCAAGGACAAGCTTCAAGAGGAAATTGATGCATTTGAAGAAGCACCTAAGGCCTTAGTCAAGTGGGTTCCCAAGACTACATCAAGTTCTACTTCATCAAGTACAACTACAACTCCAAGGATTCCCATCAAGATGGTGTGGATCCCGAAGAAGAAGAACTAGAGAGTTCTTGAGGGTGACTTCGCCAACATACTTCACGCTTATCATTTTGGCAATGACAAGTGCAAACAACTTCCACATCTTGCACTAGTCCAAGGAGTAACAAACCCTCTTGTTAGTAAGTCAAGGAACAAGGTAACCTAATGTTTTCATGGACAACATCTTGTGTATACATCACTCTATGTCTATGGATATCCTTGCTTGTTCCTTGTGGGACTAACCCGTGTAGGTATTGAAAGTGCAATTCACTCCAAAGGATTGTTCCGAATGATCTACATCAAATTTGAGCATCCACATCTTCAACACCTACATGAAGTCATCATCGACAAAACCCAAGGTTAGTTCATCCCTCTTAGGGGGGATATCACATCTAGGGGGAGCTTTACTCTAAAAAATTGAGCTAAAGCAACTCTAATGGTGTGAGCACAACAATGCTTTATGTAAAAGTGGTAACACCACTTGTGCTCAAACGATGAGTATGACCTATGATCAAATGTTCTCATTTGACTCCTAAGTCAATATACTCATATATAGATGACCTAGTCATCGCCAATTGCTTGATAGATGCTAGAGTGTTTGTGCATGCTTTGTCACATATTTGATTTGCCATTTTAATTGTGTGAGCATGTTGAATGCATATTTTTCTCATTCGAGGACGTACATTTGTTGCTTTGATTGTTTGCCTTTTTCTCTTTTGCCAAATGGATGGACAAGAATGCCTAAGAAATCCCTCTAGCTATCTATGCTCTTCTCGTCTCAAACTCTATTCATGCTACATCACAAAGTTTCATCAAGTCAGATTCGAACCACTCTGTGTGAGGAGCACTCGGAGTTGCCGATTCGTCATAGACTTAAACTTCCAAAACCTCTTTGTGCATTTCGGTCTGACCGATTCATCCTTTTCGGTCCTACTGAGATCACTAATTTGACCTAGGTTTTCAATCTCGGTGCAACCGATTGGAACCTTTAGGTCACACCGAGTTGCAGTAACTACCTGCAGTTTTGTATCTCGGTGCCACCGAGTTGTTCCACTCGGTCACACCGACAGGGTCAGGTTATATATACCGACGGGTCAAATTTTGGAAAATTTTCTGAAACCCTTCACCCGCGCGTAACCTGCTCTGCCTCTTCGGGTCTCCGGATCGTCCTCTCGCCGCCAGCGACCTCCCGCCGCTGGTCTCCGCCGCCGTCAATGGAAATCTGCTCCGCCGTTGCCGCCGTAGAAAACACTCGCCGTACTAGGGTAAGTGTTCGACCCCTTGTGCTGTCTTTTTCACTCCGATTCCTAGCACAAGGACAATGCCATGATTCTTGCCACGATTGGGATTGATGCATCCAGCAAAAACTTCCTTAGGTCTAGTTTGATTCGAAATTTTTAGGGTTAGCTCTCCGCAGAACTCATCTCGGACCGACCGAACTGTAGAAATCGGTCTCACCGATTTGGCCTTGGCCATTGCACATGCGCTTTTCGGTCCGACCGAAGCGTGCAAATCGATGTGACCGAGTTCAGGATTCTGTGAAACCCTAACAATCTCGGTGCCACCGAACGGTTACTTGGCTCTACCAAGTTCACTAGTTTAGGTTCTAAGTGTTGCTTCGGTATCACCGAGTTTGTCAATTCGGTAGCTCCGAGATCACTTATGTAGAGAACTAAAACTAAGCTTTTTAACTCAATTGTTTTGCAAAACCTCTGTACTTTGTGATGCTCATCTACTCTACCTCATCTACAACCTATTCACAGGGTCTGCTGTCAGTGAGCTTGAAGAGATGTCTGATCAAAGTGATAGTCAGAACAAGTCTGAAGAGCAGGTTCAGTTGAGTGAGGGCACTAGTCCCTCAGGGAGCTATGATGAGGGCAGCAGGAGCAAACCTAGTAACTTGCCGAAGGCAGCTACCAGGACAAGGAAGAAGAAAACTTCAGATTCTGAAGATGAAGATTATGTGGCTGTTGAGGATGAAGCCACTTCTAGAAAGAAGGTGCTGAAGAAGGAATATAGCATTGTTGCTGCAACAAAGCCTGGACTGAAAACAAAGGCTCCAGCAAGAAGAGTGTCAGGACCCCGATCCTATGCCACATCGATCCAGCGTGTAACACATCATATCCCTTTGCGGCCTCACGCACGGTACTCCCACGGGTGCCACCTTACCTGGCCCGGGACCGTTTGCGCCTTTTGGCTCACGTATATGATAGTGTCGCTAGCATCCATATGACAGAGAACCCGGGCCGACATGGCTAGTCGTGAACCCAAGGCGGCGCTAGGCCTATGAGGACAGGCATACATGAATCACATCGAGCATGTCGGTCATCAACGTATTTATTCGGGCTGTAGCACTGGGCTAACAGGACTCCGGTAACCCGGGCTGTAGCAGGCTAGGCAGGACTCCGAATAACAGCGCGTGACATTTCCCCGAAGGGACAGACATAGGAACGACGTGAAACACATGCCGGCCAGTCAAGCGTCCAAGCAGTAGTGCTGGGCTGGCAGGACTCCGGTGAACCGGGCTGTAGCGGACTACTATCGCTCAGAAGCACAAGACTTACATTTCCCCGTATGAAAGGCTGCCAAGGATAAACAACTAGATAGTCGGATCCCACTCATACCAAGCATTTCAATCATACACACAATATGCCCGATATGAGTAAATACAACATGGCATCACAATAGTACTCTACGACTCAAGTACTTTATTTAGAAGGCTCCGAGGAGCCATACATATCATCCATACAGATAGGGGTCACATGACCCAACACTCAAGTCATACAAACATACAAGCACATGCAGAAGCAAAGTAGTCTGAGTACAGACACTAGAAAGAAAGAAGGCTTGACGAAGCCTGTCTATCTACAACGACCCTTCACAAGTCTTGGATCACCACCTGGTGATAAGTCACTCGTCAACGTCGAGGTCTACATAGAACCCATCAGAGGGGTTGGTGCAGTCGTCTGAAAAACATGATTAAAGCAACATGAGTACGAAGGTACTCAGCAAGTCTTACAACAGGAACCTACTATACATGCACATTCTCAAGAAGGTAGTGGGGTTGTTGCAGCAGGCCAGCTTTGACTCTTGGCTAAGCTATCCTACGATAGACACCACTTGTAAATCATTTGTCGCACACGAGTCCACTATCACCATCACAATACTCCACCGTGGATCCTCTCTCGCCATCCTACGAGAGGGCCATCCGCGGTACTCACACTTATCTTGAGATTTTTAGTAGTATCCATTTAACTTGTCTATGAACTGTATAGGTGACCAAGTAGTCCTTTACCGCGGACGCAGCTATTCGAATAGATTTATACTCTGCAGGGGTGTACTTCTTCACACACGCTCTCACCACTTATCGCCGTTTACACGACATGTACTCGGCAACCTTCAAGCGGAAGCCCAGCGAGGGTGTCGGCCACGGCCTACCTAAACACTCAAGTCTCTAGTCCAGGTTTATCGCCTATTCGGGTTCCATCCACAGGGAGTCCGGCCGAGGTTTCCACTAACGGCCCCGAACGATGTGAACAGGGTTCCGAGACACCAAACGGGCGCCCGGTTGACCCGGCCACGTGCCTACCGCAACATAGCCCACCCCGATGGTCAGCGCTGCGTGCGGCCCCCAGCATGCTACAAACACCAGAAACTACTTTGCAACTCCTGGACAGAGGACAAGCGTGATCAAGAAGCCGAGAGGGTCCATTGGTTTCGGGCCCAACGCGTGGTAGTAGCTGAGTCTTAAATCGCACACACAGATCTCAGTTCTTAAGGACGGCCTCAATGAAACAACCCACCATGTACTCCTACATGGCCTTCCATCGATTCCTTTACCAAATCGTGTTCAACACTTCCACACTATTGACAACGATACAACCTTTCACTCCGGATCATCATCCCGATGAGCCAGACCTGACACAACTCTAAGCATAGCAAGCATAGCATGGTAGGAACACACACACACATGTATTGGCTCAATCAACTCCTACACATGCTAGTGGGTTTCATCTAGTTACTGTGGCAATGACAGGTCATGCAAAGGAAGTGGGTTCAACTACCGCAACACACAGCAGTTTGAAACGCGTTGTCTTAATGCAGTAAACAAGGGCAGAAGCGAGAACATGGGTTTGTATCGGAATGATCAACGAGTTGCTTGCCTGATGCAGTGGTCGTGGGATACTGCCCTTCAGTTGGATACTCGGAGATATCCCCGGAGGCAGAACCTACCACGATGAACACATCGGAACACAATCAATACATGGCGATATGCAACAATATGATGCATGCTATGACATGGCAATATGAATGTGTCCTGACCTAGTGCAAGTTAAACCAGAAGGGAATGAACCCATTTGAACCAAAGATTCAAATGGAAACTCATTTATTAAGATCATATTAGTGTATCATCTTGTAATGCCTAAACAGTGGGTTTATCTTGTTCTGACATGCATGAAACCAGCACCAATGGATAGCTTGGATTTTTCTGATCATTTTTCATATATAGAACTTTGCATTTGGAGTTACAGATAATTTTCTAAGAATTTTTGAAGTTTGAACTATTTTCTGGATTTTCCTGTATAAGAATAAATCCAGTAATTAATTAATTGCGTCAGCATGAGGTCAGCGTGACGTCAGGGGGTCAACGGGGTCGTCCAGGTCAAACTGACCAGTGGGACCCGCATGTCAGTAGTTAGTTTAACTAATTAACTTTAATTAGAACTAATCCAATTAGTTAACAGGGGGGCCCCACCTGTCATTGACTCAGGGGAGTCAACGAGGGCCCACCCGTCAACGGTCAAGGGTCAACTCGTCGGCGTCTAGCCGCCGGCGAGGCCAGACGCGGTGGAGCAAGTGGATTTGGCCATTTCGGCCACCAAATGGGGCGCGGAGGGCATCTACGTGGAGCTGGAGCTGACCCGCAACTCTTGGTGGAGTTGGTTGGGGTCGGGGTGGCCGGAGTTGGCGCCGGCGACGAGTTTGGCGGCGCCGGGGCTCGGGTGAAAGTGAAACCGGGGCTACGGGGCACGGCGAGGCGCGTGGAGTGGTGCGTTGGGCCCCTGGGTGTGCGGTGAGGCTAGTGGACAAGGTGGTGCGGCCGTTGGGTGGCCGGAGCCTCGTCGGCGACGAGCTCCGCGGCGGCGCGTGCGGGTGAGCTACATGTAATCACTACGGGGCTCGAAAGAGAGAACGGGGAGGATGGGAAGGTGGCCAGGCTCACGGTGATTGCGGCGAGCGTCGAGGCGGGCTCGGGGAAGGTCGGAGCTGAGCGGGGCGATGATGGCGATCTCGGCGGCCGGAGTTGGGGAAGACAGGGTCGGGGGCGATTCCAGAGCGGGCGAGCGCTCGGGGCTCGTCCTGCTCGAAGAAGAGGAGGGTGGCGGAGCTCGTGGACACGGTCGGGTGGCGCGGGGACGACGGAGAGCGCGCCTACGGCGTAGGTGCGGCTGCGGTGGCGTCGGCCATGGCGAAGGGGAGCGAGGGAGGCGAGGCAGAGGCGAATGGCGTGTCCAGGGGCTCGGGGCGACGACGTGGAGCGCGTCCAGGCCAGCGGGGCGACGAGGAGGTGAGGCAGGGCGGCGAGGAGCTGCGTGGCGCACGCTGAGCTCGCCGTTGAGCACCTGCGTGCCTGCTTGGCCGAGCCAAGCAGCTCGCTGGCGCGGCAGCTGGGCTGGGCCGGCAGGTGGGCATGTTGGCAGGCGACAGGTAAGTTTCCCTTTTATTTTTCCTTTTCTATTTTTCTGTAACTTTGTGGACTTATTAAAAATACTAAAACAACTCCTGAAATCACCAAACTTCATCTGATCCTTAGTTAGAATAATTCCAGCAAGGAACATTTTAGTTTGGAGATATTTGAGCATTTGAAAAAATTTATAAATTTGAAATGCCCAAATTCAAATACTTATGCATTAACTCAATGACCTTCTGTTGACCTAGAAAAATATGCACCATTTTTGCCAGAGGTTTCAACCCAATACAAAGAGGGTGAACATTTTAGAAGGGCATTTCAGGTTCATTGAAAATATTTTTAGTAAACCCTAGTTGATTTCAGGAGGGGTGCTGGGGGTTCTGCCTTCCCCATTTCAAATTTCTGTCAAAAGTAAACATGATGCACACTCTAATGCATGAGCTAGCTAGGATGTGACAACTCACCCCCACTCAAAAGAATCTCGTCCCGAGATTTAGGTTCCTCCGGAAAGAAGGTGGGGTACTCAAATCGAAGACGATCCTCCCTTTCCCATGTAGCTTCTTGCTCGGAATGGTGTGACCATAGAACCTTGAGAAACTTGATATTGTGGCGTCGAGTGGTACGCTCGGCTTGATCAAGGATACGAACGGGGTATTCCCGATAAGTGAGGTTATCTTGGAGATCAAGCGTTTCGTGGTCCACTCCACGGATAGGATCCGCGAAGCAACGCCTGAGTTGAGAAACGTGGAAGACGTCATGAACTCTGGAGAGATGCGGAGGTAGTTCCAATTGGTAGGCAACTTCTCCTCGTTTGGCAAGAATGCGAAAAGGTCCAATGTAACGAGGAGCCAATTTGCCTTTGATACCGAATCGATGGGTTCCCTTTAAAGGTGTAACCCGAAGGTAAGCCATCTCGCCGACTTCATAAACCATGGGCTTATGCTTGCGGTCATACTGACTTTTTTGTCGAGACTGGGCGGTTTTCAACTTCTCACGAATAATGCGAACCTGCTCTTCTGCATCCTGGATCATGTCCGGGCCAAAGAGTTGTCTCTCGCCGGTTTCTGACCAGTTAAGAGGCGTTCGACATTTTCGTCCATAAAGAACTTCGAAAGGAGCTTTACCCAAGCTAGCTTGATAACTGTTGTTATAAGCGAACTCGGCGAATGGAAGGCACTTCTCCCAATTCATACCGAAAGAGATGACAGAAGCTCGGAGCATATCCTCCAGAATTTGATTGACTCGTTCTACTTGACCACTTGATTGCGGATGGAAGGCGGTGCTAAAGGAAAGTCGAGTTCCCAAAGCATTTTGGAAACTTTCCCAAAATCAAGAGGTGAAAAGACTGCCACGATCGGAATTAATTTCCAATGGAACACCATGGAGAGACACTATTCGAGAGATGTACAATTCAGCTAGCTGGCTAGCGGTTATACTCTCGCGAACAGGTAGGAAGTGGGCTACTTTGGAAAGACGATCGACAACAACGAAGATAGCATTATTCCCTCTTTTGGTTCTGGGAAACCCGGTAATGAAATCCATACCGATTTTATCCCATTTCCACTCAGGAATCTCCAATGGTTGAAGGGTGCCAGCAGGCCATTGATGCTCTGCTTTAACACGACGACAGACGTCGCAAGTTGCAATGTATTGAGCGATTTCTCTCTTCATCCTAGTCCACCAAAACCTCTAGCATAGGTCTTGATACATTTTAGTACTACCGGGATGAATGGTGAGAGGGGATTCATGAGCTTCCTTAAGGATCAATCGCCTCAAGTTGCGTACCTTGGGAACCACTAGACGGTTTCCAAAGAACACAACACCTTGATCATCAATGGAGAAGCAATCTGCAACTCCCTTCTTGATGTTTCTCTTGATACGGGAAATTCCCGGATCCACCTTTTGTGCCTTGATGATCTGATCCGTAAGGTTAGGTTTCGCCACCAGGGTGGAAAGGAATCCTCGAGGAACAATGTGAAGGTTAAGCTTATGAAATTCCTCGTGGAGAAATGGTTGACTTTGTTGTAACATCAGGTTGTTACAATAAGATTTACGACTTAGTGCATTAGCCATGACATTGGCTTTGCCTGGGGTGTAAGTTATTCCTAAGTCTTAATCCGAGATCAACTCGACCCAACGTCTTTGCCTGAGATTCAAATCCGGTTGGGTGAAGATATATTTCAAACTTTGGTGATCAGTGTAAATTTCGCAACGATTACCCAGAAGGTAATGTCGCCAGGTTTTGAGTGCATGGACTACTGCTGCAAGCTCTAGATCATGTGTGGGATAATTATCCTCATGTGGACGCAACTGTCGAGATGCGTAGGCAATCACATGACGATCTTGCATGAGTATGCAACCTAGTCCTTGTCGCGAGGCGTCGCAGTAAATAACAAAGTCCTTAGAGAAATCTGGTGGTACCAGTACAGGAGCGGATGTCAAGCGTCTTTTCAGTTCCTGAAAGCTGAACTCGCATTTTGGGGTCCACTCGAACTTTTTATCTTTCTTGAGGAGTTCAGTTAGAGGCTTAGCAACCTTGGAGAAATTCTCGATGAAGCGGCGGCAATAGCTCGCTAAACCAAGAAAACTCCGAACTTGCTTGACCGTTTCAGGTGGAGTTCAGTCAAGGATAGCTTGAACTCGCTCGGAATTGACAGCAATGCCCTTGCCAGAGATTACATGGCCCAGATAGGTCACTTCTGGCAACCAGAATTCGCACTTGGAGAATTTGGCATAAAGGCGATGCTCTCGAAGTTTCATCAATACTAGCCTTAGATGTTCGGCATGTTCTTCCTCATTCTTGGAGTAGATGAGTATATCATCGAGGTATACCACGACGAATTTATCAAAGTACTCCATGAAGATCGAGTTCATTAACCGAGAGAAGGTGGCTGGAGCATTGGTTAAACCGAAGGACATGACGGTGTACTCGTATTGGCCGTAACGAGTAACGAAAGCCATTTTGGGAATGTCCCCGTTCTTCATTTTGATTTGATGGTAGCCCAACCTCAAATCCATCTTGGAAAAGACTGAGGATCCAGCGAGCTGGTCATACAGGTCATTGATCCTGGGGAGCGGATACTTGTTCTTGATAGTGACCAAATTGACAGGTCGATAATCCACAACCATCCGATCCGTTCCATCCTTCTTCTTGACGAAGAGGACGGGGCAAGCCCATGGAGATGAACTAGGATGGATGAAACCTTTTTGCAAGGACTCATCGAGTTGTTTCTTAAGCTCAGCTAGTTCTAGGGGTGCCATCTTATAAGGTCTTCTAGAGATTGGGACGGTTCCTGGAACAAGGTCTATCACGAACTCGACATCTCTGTCAGGTGGAACACCTGGCAGTTCCTCTGGAAAGACATCCGGGAAGTCACGGACTACCGGAATATCTTCGAGGTCTGGAAGGGGATTGGCATTTAGAGAGTAGAGCTGACGCTCCGATACTCGGGTCAAAACATTGACTGTCTTGCCCGATGGATGGGTAAGTTGGACAGTTCTAGTTGAGCAATCAATCTTGGCGTAATGAGCTGACATCCAGTCCATACCCAAGATGATGTTTATGTCCGAAGACTTGAGAGCTATTAGTGACGTGAGAAAAACCAATCTGTCGACAAGAATTTCATTTCCATGGCTGATCCTAGAGGTTTGCCATCTAGAACCGGGAGTTTGAATTTCCATGGAGGTGGGCATGTCACTAAAGGTAGTGTTGTGCAATCGAGCATAGCTCTCAGAAATAAATGAATGAGATGCCCCAGTATCAAAGAGAACAGTTGCCGGGTGGCAATTAATAAGGAGTGTACCGAGAACGACGTTGGGGTCCTCTTGAGTCTCTTCAGCTGAAACGTAGTTGACATGGCCACGAGCAGTGGTGGCTGGCTTGGCGACAAGCACCTTTGCTGTTGACTTACCACGGCCAACAGACTTTCCGAACTGACTGGGATTGTTCTGGGGACACTCACGGATGTAGTGGCCCGGCTCACCACACTTGAAGCAAGTTACCGAATTGGGGCGTGGAGCAGCATTGGCAGTGGGGCCACCAAAAGTCTTGGGCGGCACATACTGCTGATTGGGGCGAGGCGCCTCAAAGGATGGCCTCGGAGTATACCTGGGTGGCATAGCAGAATTTGGAATCCAGACCCGGCGCTTCTGAGATCCAGAGCCGGATGAAGAACCATAGTCACGGGAGTGCTTGCGTGAAGCTTCAAAATCATTCTGCCCTGTCTCGGCACTAATGGCCTTATTGACTAGCTTCGGAAAAGAAGTGCATTCATGCAGACGAAGGTCACGACGGAGCTTAGGGTTAAGTCCCTTGCGGAACCTTGCCTGCTTTTTGGCGTCGGTGGATACCTCTTTGGGAGCATAGCGTGCAAGCTTCCCAAACTCGCGACTGTATGCATCCACAGTCAGCTTCCCCTGGGTGAAGTTACAGAACTCCTCCCTCTTGCGATCCATGAGGCCTTCCGGGATATGATGCTCACGAAAAGCGGTACTGAAATCAGCCCAAGTAGTGAGTTGGCCGACCGGGCGCATAGCTTCATAATTCTCCCACTAAAGGCTGGCAGGGCCTTCGAGGTGATAGGCAGCAAAGGTGACTTTATCATCTTCAGCCACGTTGGCAGAACGTAGCTTGTGGGCGATGCTATGGAGCCAGTCATCCGCATCGAGAGGTTCGATGGAATGGTTGAACTTTGGCGGGTACAGCTTGACAAAGTCATTGATGGACACTGGATTGATCCTCTGCTGGCGTGCAGTGTTCTGCTCAATCCGTTCTAGCAAGCGGTTGGTGTCGCGCCTGTTGCGCTCTGCCTCCAGCATCACTTCGGCCAGAGAAGGTGGTTGAGGCAGACTTTCCTCTCTAGGTGCACTAGCTTCTCCCTGCTCCGGAGCAGCAGGGTTGCTGCAGGTGTTGACCATCCTAGGAAAACAAAACAACGATTTAAACCAGGATGGCAAAATCTGGCCAAGGAAGTGCGGGTAATGGATAACAAGGAATGCAGAGATGTTCATCCGTATGACATGGTAATATAGAAACTGCCATATATACACCAACAGTCATACACACCATACATAGTTTAGTACAAGCCCGACTGAAGTACCACTATGATGAAAGACGTTACATCTCATCGGAGGCATTCCAAGCTCCTATACATTATTTAACTACACCTCCGGCATTGATACACACCAAGTCATATTCCACGGGTCACGCAGGACGGTGGACATACAACTGTTACGATACTAGCAAGGCTACTACTAGCTCAGGCAGCTCCGTAGTAATCCTCATAGAAGTCACCACCCAGACCTGGAAGCGGAACATGGTCATCTGGGAACAGACGGTCCTGCGGTGCTTGTGGACCATAGGGACTTGGGTGCGGCCTTGGTCCAACAGACAGCGGCAGACGAGGTCCACGAGGAGGGGTGATACCTCCCACCTCACGCCATTCCATGAAGTCTGGCAGACTAGCCCGTATAGGATACAAGTCTCTCGTGTCCATGTATCCGGCTTGCACAGCAGGTGCAAACCTTGTCAAGGTGGCCCAATGATCAGCACGAGCATTAAAAAGCTCCATATGCAAGGCCCGGTTTTCACGGTCCTTGTCTTCCAACATCTCAGTAGTGGTGCAAAGGAGTGAGTCCTCATGGGATGCATCACTGTACGTGCCCTGAAGGTAACCATGCGCCCCAGGGGGGGATGCTGGCATGTAGCAAAATTCAGTGTTACTCAACAAGGCAGTTCTAGCTCGCATAATGGTCATCATCGAGTAGGCTGCATCTTGAACGGACATCCCAATAGTGATCCCGAGTCCATAAGAACAGTGGAGTGGTTCCGTGGCTCCGGGATAAGATGGATATATCCTGACCGTGCACAAATATTGGCTTTGGTTGAAGTCTCTAAACTGCTCTTCGACGGTGTATTCAGGGTACCAACGGTAACCTGCCTCCACCATCACTCGAACCAACATAGCGGTATGACCACATATACCGATGCAACGAGTCAGACGAACCACTTGGTTTTGGGGACGGGTAGCCATCTGAAAGCACAAAATAGTGCAAAGGCATTAGAATTTCTGGATGAAATTGGACAGCATAACGGCTGTAAATGCTCAGAAAAGACTTGAGACATCAACAATAGTTTGCGAAACCACTCAACAACATCATATCAAGGTTCTGGTTCAATTGGCAACATACTAAACTTTAGTAGAACTGAACTGGGTTATATCCAACAATCCTATAAGTTACTACGGATTTAGTAACACGTGAACCTGATAGAGAGAAGAGAGCCTAGTCCTTAACCCACGTAGAATGAGAAGAGAATGACTCAGAATAGAGGGCATAAGGTAAAGGAGTAAAAGAGCCTTACGTTCCCTCCCACAATCAATTCCCCTACATATAACTAAAGCATTTCTAGACTCGACATCGACCAGTTTGGCTTAGCGAACCTACAAGCAGTCCGGCTCTAATGCCAACGCTGTCAGGACCCCGATCTATGCCACATCGATCCAGCGTTTAACACATCATATCCCTTTGCGGCCTCACGCACGGTACTCCCACGGGTGCCACCTTACCTGGCCCGGGACCGTTTGCGCCTTTTGCCTCACGTATATGATAGTGTCGCTAGCATCCATATGACAGAGAACCCGAGCCGACATGGCTAGTCGTGAACCCAAGGCGGCGCTAGGCCTATGAGGACAGGCATACATGAATCACATCGAGCATGTCGGTCATCAACGTATTTATTCGGGCTGTAGCACTGGGCTAACAGGACTTCGGTAACCCGGGCTGTAGCAGGCTAGGCAGGACTCCGAATAACAGCGCGTGACATTTCCCCGAAGGGACAGACATAGGAATGACGTGAAACACATGCCGGCCAGTCAAGCGTCCAAGCAGTAGTGCTGGGCTAGCAGGACTCCGGTGAACCGGGCTGTAGCGGACTACTATCGCTCAGAAGCACAAGACTTACATTTCCCCGTATGAAAGGCTGCCAAGGATAAACAACTAGATAGTCGGATCCCACTCATACCAAGCATTTCAATCATACACACAATATGCCCGATATGAGTAAATACAACATGGCATCACAACAGTACTCTACGACTCAAGTACTTTATTTAGAAGGCTCCGAGGAGCCATACATATCATCCATACAGATAGGGGTCACATGACCCAACACTCAAGTCATACAAACATACAAGCACATGCGGAAGCAAAGTAGTCTGAGTACAGACACTAGAAAGAAAGAAGGCTTGACGAAGCCTGTCTATCTACAACGACCCTTCACAAGTCTTGGATCACCACCTGGTGATAAGTCACTCGTCAACGTCGAGGTCTACATAGAACCCATCAGAGGGGTTGGTGCAGTCGTCTGAAAAACATGATTAAAGCAACATGAGTACGAAGGTACTCAGCAAGTCTTACAACAGGAACCTACTATACATGCACATTCTCAAGAAGGTAGTGGGGTTGTTGCAGCAGGCCAGCTTTGACTCTTGGCTAAGCTATCCTACGATAGACACCACTTGTAAATCATTTGTCGCACACGAGTCCACTATCACCATCACAATACTCCACCGTGGATCCTCTCTCGCCATCCTACGAGAGGGCCATCCGCGGTACTCACACTTATCTTGAGATTTTTAGTAGTATCCATTTAACTTGTCTATGAACTGTATAGGTGACCAAGTAGTCCTTTACCGCGGACGCGGCTATTCGAATAGATTTATACCCTGCAGGGGTGTACTTCTTCACACACGCTCTCACCACTTATCACTGTTTACACGACATGTACTCGGCAACCTTCAAGCGGAAGCCCAGCGAGGGTGTCGTCCACGGCCTACCTAAACACTCAAGTCTCTAGTCCAGGTTTATCGCCTATTCGGGTTCCATCCGCAGGGAGTCCGGCCGAGGTTTCCACTAACGGCCCCGAACGATGTGAACAGGGTTCCGAGACACCAAACGGGCGCCCGGTTGACCCGGCCACGTGCCTACCGCAACACAGCCCACCCCGATGGTCAGCGCCGCGTGCGGCCCCCAGCATGCTACAAACACCAGAAACTACTTTGCAACTCCTGGACAGAGGACAGGCGTGATCAAGAAGCCGAGAGGGTCCATTGGTTTCGGGCCCAACGCGTGGTAGTAGCTGAGTCTTAAATCACACACATAGATCTCAGTTCTTAAGGACGGCCTCAATGAAACAACCCACCATGTACTCCTACATGGCCTTCCATCGATTCCTTTACCAAATCGTGTTCAACACTTCCACACTATTGACAACGATACAACCTTTCACTCCGGATCATCATCCCGATGAGCCAGACCTGACACAACTCTAAGCATAGCAAGCATAGCATGGTAGGAACACACACACACATGTATTGGCTCAATCAACTCCTACACATGCTAGTGGGTTTCATCTAGTTACTGTGGCAATGACAGGTCATGCAAAGGAAGTGGGTTCAACTACCGCAACACACAGCAGTTTGAAACGCGTTGTCTTAATGCAGTAAACAAGGGCAGAAGCAAGAACATGGGTTTGTATCGGAATGATCAACGAGTTGCTTGCCTGATGGAGTGGTCGTGGGATACTGCCCTTCAGTTGGATACTCGGAGATATCCCCGGAGGCAGAACCTACCACGATGAACACATCGGAACACAATCAATACATGGCGATATGCAACAATATGATGCATGCTATGACATGGCAATATGAATGTGTCCTGACCTAGTGCAAGTTAAACCAGAAGGGAATGAACCCATTTGAACCAAAGATTCAAATGGAAACTCATTTATTAAGATCATATTAGTGTATCATCTTGTAATGCCTAAACAGTGGGTTTATCTTGTTCTGACATGCATGAAACCAGCACCAATGGATAGCTTGGATTTTTCTGATCATTTTTCATATATAGAACTTTGCATTTGGAGTTACAGATAATTTTCTAAGAATTTTTGAAGTTTGAACTATTTTCTGGATTTTCCTGTATAAGAATAAATCCAGTAATTAATTAATTGCGTCAGCATGAGGTCAGCGTGACGTCAGGGGGTCAACGGGGTCGTCCAGGTCAAACTGACCAGTGGGACCCGCATGTCAGTAGTTAGTTTAACTAATTAACTTTAATTAGAACTAATCCAATTAGTTAACAGGGGGCCCCACCTGTCATTGACTCAGGGGAGTCAACGAGGGCCCACCCGTCAACGGTCAAGGGTCAACTCGTCGGCGTCTAGCTGCCGGCGAGGCCAGACGCGGCGGAGCAAGTGGATTTGGCCATTCCGGCCACCAAATGGGGCGCGGAGGGCATCTACGTGGAGCTGGAGCTGACCCGCAACTCTTGGTGGAGTTGGTTGAGGTCGGGGTGGCCGGAGTTGGCGCCGGCGACGAGTTTGGCGGCGCCGGGGCTCGGGTGAAAGTGAAACCGGGGCTACGGGGCACGGCGAGGCGCGTGGAGTGGTGCGTTGGGCCCCTGGGTGTGCGGTGAGGCTAGTGGACAAGGTGGTGCGACCGTTGGGTGGCCGGAGCCTCGTCGGCGATGAGCTTCGCGGCGGCGCGTGCGGGTGAGCTACATGTAATCACTACGGGGCTCGAAAGAGAGAACGGGGAGGATGGGAAGGTGGCCAGGCTCACGGTGATTGCGGCGAGCGTCGAGGCGGGCTCGGGGAAGGTCGGAGCTGAGCGGGGCGATGATGGCGATCACGGCGGCCGGAGTTGGGGAAGATGGGGTCGGGGGCGATTCCAGAGCGGGCGAGCGCTCGGGGCTCATCCTGCTCGAAGAAGAGGAGGGTGGCGGAGCTTGTGGACACGGTCGGGTGGCGCGGGGACGACGGAGAGCGCGCCTACGGCGTAGGTGCGGCGGCGGTGGCGTCGGCCATGGCGAAGGGGAGCGAGGGAGGCGAGGCAGAGGCGAATGGCGTGTCCAGGGGCTCGGGGCGACGACGTGGAGCGCGTCCAGGCCAGCGGGGCGACGAGGAGGTGAGGCAGGGCGGCGAGGAGCTGCGTGGCGCACGCTGAGCTCGCCGTCGAGCACCTGCGTGCCTGCCTGGCCGAGCCAAGCAGCTCGCTGGCACGGCAGCTGGGCTGGGCCAGCAGGTGGGCCGGTTGGCAGGCGCCAGGTAAGTTTCCCTTTTATTTTTCCTTTTCTATTTTTCTGTAACTTTGTGGACTTATTAAAAATACTAAAACAACTCCTAAAATCACCAAACTTCATCTGATCCTTAGTTAGAATAATTCCAGCAAGGAACATTTTAGTTTGGAGATATTTGAGCATTTGAAAATTTTTATAAATTTGAAATGCCCAAATTCAAATACTTATGCATTAACTCAATGACCTTCTGTTGACCTAGAAAAATATGCACCATTTTTGCCAGAGGTTTCAACCCAAGACAAAGAGGGTGAACATTTTAGAAGGGCATTTCAGGTTCATTGAAAATATTTTTAGTAAACCCTAGTTGATTTCAGGAGGGGTGCTGGGGGTTCTGCCTTCCCCATTTCAAATTTCTGTCAAAAGTAAACATGATGCACACTCTAATGCATGAGCTAGCTAGGATGTGACAAAGAGTTCCAATGTCAAAAGCCAGAGCCTCAACTGCTGAAGCTTCCAAGCCAAAGAAAGTTGCCACAGGTGAAACTATGACGTTCACCATTGAATCAGATAATGGTGAAGCAGCAGGAGATGGTAAGAAGAAGAAGAGGGCAAGAACCACTACTGCCAGAGTTCTTGGCAAGCCCTCAATGAAGAAAGATTCTGAAGGAGAATAGGAAGAGGATGCTGCACCAGCACCCAAAACTCAGAAGCTCATGGGAGATGCAATCAGATCAGGGGCTGCTCCATCTAAGCCCAAAGCTGCTCCCAAGGCTGCTGCTCCAGCTCAGAAACCCCCAAAACCCAAGAGAAGCACCAGGAACATCCCTGTTGAGGAGAAGAACAAGGCCCCAGTGCCTGAAGCTGCTGCTGCTGAAGAAGAAGACTCACTTGTTTTGATAAAGTTGAAGCCCAAGATCCCTGACCACAGTGATGCACATCCTGTTGTAGAAAACATGAAAATCAGGAAGGATTCAGGACTGAGATTATGGAGAGTTTGGAGAGGATCATTGAGCAGAAGTTCTATGATCTGGATTTCAAGGTAACTGAGATCCAAACTGCAGTTGAGCAGCTACAGGAGGAAGCAAAGGAGAAGAAGGGCAAGTCTACTACAGATGCTTTTGCTAGAGTGCCCAGAGGACAGAGATCTGATGAAGTGCCAGTCACAGATACTAGAGCTACAACATCAGCTCCAGCAGCTACAACTCCAGTGCCACCTCCAGCATCCACTCCACCAGCTCCAGCTACATCAACAGAAGCTTTCGTCCTTGGAGTCATCTCTACACCACCTATCGAAGATCAAGCCCGAGAGTCATTTAGCACTATGCATTTTTGAACTTTTTGGTAACTTTTTGCCAAAGGGGGAGAAAAATGTATAGATCATATGTTTCGAGAGAGAGTGTTGCTTTTTATCTCTCTTGCTATTTTGGTTGAGAACTTTTTATTATGTGCTTGTGTGAGATACTTTATATGCTTGTGAGATACTTGTTTGATCATGTGTTTGATCATATGCTACCCTTAATGCTTGTTGGATGATATTATCTCTTATATCCTTATATGATCATTCACTTGCTTGGTGATGAGTGCATGCTTTTAACTTCTATCATTTTGAGCGCTCCACCAAGATGTATGTGACATGGAAGAGTAACCCATGATCCTAATCAATTGTGCATTTGCATTCAAAAGCAAATTTTTAAATAATGCACAAATTTAGGGGGAGCTTTTGCTTATCACATACTTCTCACAGCGATGATGTCTTTCAATCTTATTATCATTTGTCGAAGCTTTGATCTATATGTTGTCATCAATTACCAAAAAGGGGGAGATTGAAAGTGCAACTATCCCCGGGTGGTTTTGGTAATTCGTAACAACATATAGCTCACTGAGCTAATGCTATTTCAAGATAAACATTTCAGGAAAGCTCAATGATTGGCATGGCATGGATGAGAAAAGCGGACCCCTCAAAATACTAAGGACAAAGGATTGGCTCAAGCTCAAAGCACAAGACTCTACATTTTTCATTTTAGGTGATCCAAGATCACATTGGCTCCATAGGAAAAGCCAATACTATCAAGAGGGGGTGAGGTGCTGCTTAATGAGTTTCTTTCTCAAAGTGCTTAGTGATATGCTCCAAAAACCCTCAATTACTTTCTCACATCCACATATATCCCAAACCAAAAGTCAAACTCGGCCCCACCGAAACTGTCTATCCGGCGCCACCGAGTTCAATTGACATAGCCACTTCCAGAAACCCTAGTCTTTTCAGTCCCATCGATAGGGATCTCGGTCTCATCGAGATGGGATTGTAATCTCTCTGTTTCCCTTCGTAACATTTCGATCAAACCGAGATGAGTGATCAGTCCCACCGAGATTGCAATGCAAACTCTTTGTTTCCTTTTCATAACGTTTCGGTCCAACCAAGATGAGCGAATCGGTCCCGCCGAGTTTGCCTGACCAACTCTCTGTTTGTCTATTACCAAATTCGGTCTCACCAAGTTTGTGTAATCGGTCTCATCGAGATTATGTTATGCCCTAACCCTAACGAAATCGGTCTCACCGAGTTGACGTGTCGGTCCCACCAAAAACCCTAACGGTCACATTATGAACTAAATCGGTCTGATCGAGTTTAACGATTCGGTCCCACCGAGTTTGGTAAATTGTGTGTAATGGTTAGATTTTGTGTGGAGGCTATAGATACCCCTCCACCCACTCTTCATTCGTGGAGAGAGCCATCAGAACATGCCTACACTTCAACATACATTTCTGAGAGAGAACCACCTACACTTGTGTTGAGATCAAGATATTCCATTCCAACCACATAAATGTTGATCTCTAGCCTTTCCCAAGTTGCTTTTCACTCAAATCATCTTTCCACCAAATCCAAATCCTGTGAGAGAGAGTTGAGTGTTGGGGAGACTATCATTTGAAGCACAAGAGCAAGGAGTTCATCATCAACACACCATTTGTTACTTCTTGGAGAGTGGTGTCTCCTAGATTGGCTAGGTGTCACTTGGGAGCCTCCGTCAAGATTGTGGAGTTGAACCAAGGAGTTTGTAAGGGCAAGGAGATCGCCTACTTCGTGAAGATCTACCCGAGTGAGGCAAGTCCTTCGTGGGCGATGGCCATGGTGGGATAGACAAGGTTGCTTCTTCGTGAACCCTTCGTGGGTGGAGCCCTCAGTTGACTCGTGCAACCGTTACCCTTCGTGGGTTGAAGTCTCCATCAACGTGGATGTACGATAGCACCACCTATCGGAACCACGGATAAAAAATCTCCGTGTCAAGATTGCGTTTGCTCCCTCAAACTCCTCCCTTTACCTTCATATGAAATTGTTTTACTTTCCGCTGCTACACTCTTAGAATTGCATGTGTAGGTTGATTGCTCGACTTGTGCTAAGTTGCTAAAATCTGCCAAGAACTAAAATTGGGAAAAGGTTAGATTTTTAATTGGTCAAGTAGTCTAATCACCCCCCTCTATACATACTTTTGATCAAGATTCTCAGAGAATTAATACTGATGCACCCACTCCTCCTAGTAATAAAAACAAAAAGAAAACTGATAGGACTTTGCATGCTTCTAGTTAACCTGTTGTAGATACACCTGAGAATCCCAATGATATTTCTCTTTCTGATCCTGAGACACAATCTGGTGATGAACATGAATCTAATGCTAATGTTAATGATGATGTTCATGTTGATGCTCAACCTAGTAATGATAATGATGTGGAGGTAGAACCTGCTGTTGATCTTGATAACCCACAATCTAAGAATCAACGTTATGATAAGAGAGACTTCATTTCTAGGAAACATGGTAAAGAAAGAGAACCATGGGTTCAAAAACCCATGCCCTTTCCTCCTAAACCATCCAAGAAAAAGGATGATGAGGATTTTGAGCGCTTTGTTGGAATGCTTAGACCTATCTTTTTGCGTATGCGTTTGACTGATATTCTGAAAATGTCTCCTTATGTTAAGTATATGAAAGATATTGTTACAAATAAAAGGAATATACCGGAAGCTGAAATTTCCACCATGCTTGCTAATTACACTTTTAAGGGTTGAATACCAAAGAAACTAGGAGATCCAGGAATACCAACTATACCATGCTCCATTAAAAGAAACTATGTTAAAATTTCTTTATGTGATTTGGGAGCCGGTGTTAGTGTTATGCCTTTCTCTTTATATCGTAGACTTGAATTGAATAAGTTGACACGTACTGAAATCTCTTTATATCGGTATTTGTGAGGATGTGCCTGTTGTGGTTGCAAACATTACTATCTTAACGGACTTTGTTATTCTTGATATTCCCGAGGACGACAGTATGTCGATCATCCTTGGTAGACCCTTTTTGAATACTGCAGGGGCTGTTATTGACTGCAACAAAGGCAATGTCACTTTTCATGTTAATGGTAATGAGCATACGGTACACTTTCCCAAGAAACAACCTCAAGTTCATAGTATCAATTCTATTGGAAAAATTTCAACTATTACTATTGGAGGTTTTGAGTTCCCTCTCCCTACTATAAAGAAAAAATATGCTATTCTTATTGTTGCGGACATGCATATCCCCGTTGAGGTAACCTAGTGTTATTCGAAAATTCTCCGGTTTCATGTCATTCGGAAGAAGTTTGTTAATATGACTTGATCAACCTTGTTAATGGATTCCTTTTGATAGGCATGAGATGGATGAATTTAGAAAGCACAACTTTCTGTACCCACTTTTTAATTTCTGTTATTTAGAATAAATAAAGGAAAATTAGTATTATCTGTGTGTTTTCTGAATTATCCGTGTAAGAAAATATGTCCCGAAAATAAAAGTTCTCCAAATGCCCTGAAAATTCAGTATGATTTTTTATAGAATATTTTAGAATTTCTGGCACTGAACATGCACCAGGGGGATGCACCAATGGGCCACAAGGGTGGAGGGCGCGCCCTACACCCCTAGGCGTGCCCCCTACCTTGTGTGTCCCACATGGGTCCCCCTCACTTATTCTAGCACCCATCCACTTCGTCTTCCTCCAGAAAAATCATATCATTGCTCAAACCCGTGTTCTTGCTCATCTCGCTGCCATTTTCGATCTCCTTGTGCAAAGCTCCATTTGCAAAAATTGTTTTGGAGGATTGTTCTTTGGTATGTGACTCCTCCAATGGTCCAATTAGTTTTTGTTCTAGTGCTTTATAAATTGCAAATTTTTGCTGCTGTGGTGACCTTGTTCTTGAGCTTGCATGTCAAATTTATATGGTCCGAAGTAGTTTTGATGCATGATATAGCCTCTAGACACTTGTGTCAACGTTCTAGGAACGGGGGTCCCCAGACTTGGCTGCCTGCGGCCTACGACGCGGCTCAAAGGGGAGCCCAGCACGGGCCATCTTCATCAACACAGACCCAAAGACCCTCGTGAGGGGCCAAGCCTCGCGGGGCGGACGACACGGAGCTTCCTCAGGCACGACCTCATCAGGCTGGCTCGCGAGGAGGCGGAGAGATCAAGGCAGGGTACCTCAAGAGGTGCCCGTGACGCAAGCCATGACGACCAAGGGCGCCAGGCGGGCGCCAGCCCGCGTAGTGTCCCCCTTTCCTCTTTAGTGCAAAGGGAGCAAGCGCGGGCGAGAGCATCAAGCAAAGGCACCCATTTCGGTGCAACGAGACCAAGACCAGTCCAACGGTGGAGAGGAAGTCATTGTGGAGCCCAAGCCGGCATCACCACCAGAGCCTTAGGCAGGCGAGGACCAACTTTAGTCAGGATAAGTGTACTAGAAGTTCCCCTTCAAAATAGCCAATTGTTGGCGCCCTTCGCGCTCAATATTTGGGAAGAGGCCTAGGGCCTTTGCCTATAAATAGGACTAGCCACCCCCAGGGTAGAGGTAGTTCAGATGGGAATCAGCTAGGATCCAGAGATCGATTGGCAATCAGACCGGAGAGAGAGAGAAAGAGAGAGAAGGGCGACTGAACTCCTCCTAAGTAGTTCATCGCCCCGGCTAAGAACAGACCCCCGCGAGGCTGTTCTTCCTTGTATTGTTCATCATCATCAGCCCAAGAGGCAATCCACCACACCACCACACTGGAGTAGGGTATTACACCACATCGGTGGCCCGTACCAGTATAAACCCTGTGTCTCTTGTGTTGTTCTTCTCGTAGCTTAGATCCTTGCGAGGCGGAGGGGTGCAGGTAGGTAGAAGGCGTAATCTCCGCGCGCACCCCAGAGTTTGAACCTCAAGGGTCTACCGGAACCCGAAATCTGACATTTGGCGCGCCAGGTAGGGGTGCGCTGGAATCCACCTTCTACCGCTTCGTGCCCCGTCGCGTCGTCATCACCATGTCCGGCGACCAGGCGGGCAACCCAGATCCATGGGCGGCATGGCCCGCCCGCACAGAGCCGCTTGCCTCGGGTGACCCCGTGCCCCAGGTAGCTCGCGGTTCGCAAGGCGCTGCGGGCCGCGGGCGACGTGGGCAGGCTTCGACGGCTGTCACACCGCGGCAGGCGCGGTCGGCAGCAAGGGCCTCCAATCACGCCAGGACCACGACATCGTACACTCGCCGGGAGAAGGTGAACTCGAGGGCCGCGCTCACGGTGGCTCGAGAGCTGCTGCAGTGCAGGCTGCTGGAGGGCGGCCGCGACGTGTTGCTGGAGCGGGTGGCAGAGCTCCTGGGCTTTGCCGCCTCGGGGGCTCACCCCTTCTGCATCCAGCTCCCAACTCAAGCCCGGAGCGGCCCACGCGGGGGCTCCACGCGCGCCCGCGGGCTCCAAGGCCACTCCAACGCCAGCGAGGCTGTCAGCACCGGACCGGCGGCGGCGCTGCCCCGCTCCCGGTCCGCGAAGAAGAAGGACTCGACATGGCCCACGGCCCCAGCGGGCAGCCGCGCTGCCACCCCACAATGGGCGCGTCAAGCAGAGCTGCATGGCACGCGGAGCACTACGGCGTGGCCTTCGGGATGACGGCGCCAGAAGAATACGTGCCCCACATGGTAGACCAAGGGCACCCTCACGATGGCGAACAAGGCTCGCTCCTCAGCCCAAGCTGGGGGGACGAGGCACCAGAAGCTAAGCTCTTCTAGGAGCCCCGAGACGGTCCCACTGGCCACGCTGGAGGCAACGAATATCGGATACCGCTAATTCCTCAGGAGCAGGCATACGCTAATCATGGATCGCAGGAGGTGCAGGTCGCCACAGTGAACAGCTGCCCCGCTCCCGCAGTCTCCTACCCCTTGGGAGGAGGGCGCAGGGGCTGCAGGAGAGGGGCAGAGATCCGACATCACCACCGTGGCGTCCGGAGCAAGGCGTTCTCAGGAGGTAGGCCCTCCGTTGGGGAGGTGCCTCAGGGCCTGCCCCTGGCGGAGGACCCATGGTTGTCGGGGGAACCGCTAGCGACCGCTCTACCCCATCGGCGGCGTCCTGGTTTTCGGTCGTCGTTGATGGCACTAGAGTGTGGCGCAAGGCGGGGCCCTCGTCTGGCGATATGAAGCAAGGCCGGTACCTGTGAAGAAGGCCCAGTGCCTGTGAAGCTCACTGCCCCGTGACACTCTCACGTAATAATGAGTGGGGCTATACATGCCCCGGAGTCTCAGGGGTGCCGGCCTCAGGCCCTGGGGCTCCCTCCCACACCCAGTGGCAGCACTTAGCTCCGCGCTGGTGAGAAGACGTCCAAGACTAGATTAGGTGCCGGACGCGGCCTTTTGTCTGCTTTCATTGCCTTTCCCTTTGGTTGACACTTTCCCCCGCTGGATTTGAGTTGAATTCGAATTTGAGATTTGCGTGTGTTCGGGAAAGGGGTGCTTAGTCTTGTTCGAGCAATTTCCCGCGTTTTGATGACCACTTTGCCTCAGCTGCCTCCCCTCGTGAGCCCCTCGCGAGCCGGATCAGGCCCAGCTTGCGCGAAGCCCAGACTGCCGCGGTCGCGTCCCCTCAGGAGGTTGTTTTTACTGCAGATCCTACAGATTCGACCAGGGAACACTCGGGACATCACAGCCTTCCACAGGCTACCTCAGGGCTCGCGCGGAACGAAGGTAAACCAGCCAACCAGCACGTTGCTTAGCCAACCACTTGGCATGGGCGCATGGGCAATGTAACATCTACTAATACGATGAATGCAAGTTTTACATGAGGGGCTCCCCCTCCCAAAATGCTCTCACAGCTATCAGGCCAAAACCTGCGTTCTATTCATGCAGGGTACGGAAACAAGAACGATGCATAATCAGTCGAATAAATCCCCCAATGCATCCTCAGGAGCGCCTCCTGAACCGTTGCTGGCGTCGATGGGCTCGCTGTCGCTGTCTACGTTGCCGCCAGCGGCGTCAGGGCCGTTCACCACGCCGCCCTCGTCGGCAGCCACGATCACGCCGTCGTTGTCTGAAGCGAAGGCCAGTACAAGAGCATCCACATTGTCTTCCACCCAGTGCGCCAGGTCATCTCGGACGGCCTGGGGGACTGGGGCGATGGCAGCGTCGAAATCGAAGTGGGGATCTATGTTCCTGAGGTGGCTGAAGACGCGAGAAAAGGCGCGCCCGAGCAGGGCGCGGCTCCTCTCCTCCAGCAACCTGTCGGCCCTGATCGACCGCGCCTCCAGCTGCGTCACCATGTCAGTGAAGAACTGAAGGTTGCCGGCGTAGTTGACTGCGTGCGGCTCACCGACAGCCGCCTCGTAGACGTTGCCCAAGGCTGTGTTGGCTCTCTCCCGGAGCGTGGTGAGCATGGGGCCGTGCTCATGCTCCAGGATCCGCCGTTGGCGTATCTCGTCCTCATTTTGGCGCGTGACGGCTTCAACCTCCTCCACCCGATGGCGAAGAAGGAGCACCTCGGCCTGGGAGGTGGTTGACTCCCCTTGAGCCACCTCAAGGGCGGCCCGAAGAGAATCGGCCCGTCGCGTCGCTTCCTCCAGCCCGGCCCTCAAGGCAGCAGTCCTACCTTCAGCCTCGACCCGGATCAACTCCGGCCTTCCCTCGAACTCGCGCTCGAGGTTCAGGTGCGCCGTCACCACCCGACGCCTGACCTCCTCCAGGACACAGGCTTCCCGTGCAGCAACATCATCCTCCGCCTGCATAACCAAGCACTCCCTCATCTCCAGACGCTCGTACTCGCGCGTGCGTTCGGCGGCTTCCAGCGTCAGCGCCTCCTCACGCTTCTGGAGCCCTGCTGGGTCGCCAGAGGCCACCTTCATTGACGCAAGGGCTGCCTCGCGCAGCTCCACTTGCTCTTCCAGTGAGTGGCACCGGGCTAGGAGCTCCCGATCCCGCTCCTCCATCGCCTCTCGCCGCTGGTCAGCTTCCCGGGCCTCCTCAGCGGCCCGAGATTGGACCTCCCGAGAGGCCGCCAACGACGCCTTGGCCTTTTCGTCGTCAAGATCGCGCTGATGGCGCGCAAGGGCGACGACGCCCTCTAGATCGCGCCTCTCTGCAGCCAGGCGCAGGCCCTCGTCCTCAAGGCGCGCGTCGTCATCAGCAAGCTCCTCACCAAGCAGGTTCACCGCGTCAGCCGCCCTTCGAAGGAATCCTTGACAAAGAGCGTGAAGCTCCCGAGCGCGCTCACGCACGTCTTCCACACCATCACCTGCCCCAAGCAAGCGCCGGAGGCCACGAATCGGCACTCCCCCTCCGGGCAGGGGGCTGGGGGCTGGCACCGTCGCGACGGTCTGGCACACCACGCCAGAAGCCCGGCCTGGAGCCAGCCCGTCCCCAGATGAAGAGCGCAGGGAGCGCCTCAGCCAATCGCAGTCCACGACCAGGCGAGAAGCCCACGACAGGCTGGCTATGCCACGAGAAGGCCCGCGAAGGAAGACCGCGGGGTGCGCAGGGCCTCGATGCACCTCGGGATGGTTCGCCCCTCCGATCGCCCTCACTACAAGGGTTGTGCTGCTCGGAGCACTTGAGGACGGAGGAGGGAGCGAAGCCAAGGGGGACGGCACCTCAGCCGTCTCCGCGAGCTCGGCTGGAAGGGTCCTGCAGAACAAGGATCAGTAAGAGCAACGGAAAGACCGGGAGCTAGAAAAGGAGAAGGCTTACTCATCAGTGGCGAAGTACTTCCTACGTTTCAGCAGGCGACAAGGGTAATCGTTGCCCAGGGCCTCCCTTTTCTTCCGGAGGGCCTCAAAATCCATGCGGAAGCGGCCCAAGAGTTGAGCGCAAGGATCAACCTGCGATGAAGACGGAGCGTCAAGGCGATCCGCGTCAGGGGCGCCTGCCTGATGCGCGCTGCCGATCGCCTCACCAGGAGAAGCAGCCGGAGCCTCAGGGGCCTCAGCCGCAGGCGCTGAGGGCAGCTGCTCACCGCTCTCAGCCTCAGCGGCACGGGCCCCAACAGCTGCTCCCTCATGAGCATCACCCGGCGCTGTCACCCCGTCGGGAGGCCCCTCGGCCTCTGGCGCCTCATGCCTCCCTGCCCTGCCACTTGAGGAAGAATCGCCTCGGCCGACTGGAAGGGCAGTCACCATCACCGGGTTCTCGCGAGGCTCCTGGAGGCCGGCGGGGCGCGGCCCCCATTCATCAAAGATAGGCATCTGATTCACAAAATTGTCCCTGTTCTGGCAGAGGTACAGCAGGGCCTCACCCTGCTGGATGCTGCCCGGGTTGGGGTCACCAGTCAGGATCGAGAGCACTGTCCTCAGCACTTCAGGCGTCAGGTCCTCTTCCTGGAGCCTCATACGATCACCACGCCCGCTGAAGGCCCACATCCGGCGGGAGTGGCGTTGGAGAGGAGCAATGCGGCGTAGCAGGAACTCCTTCACCATCTTGGGCGATGTCACGCCGATCGACTTCAAGAACGCGAAGCGGTGCCAGACAAAGGCGAGCCGGGGGACCTCGAGCGTCTCCTGGCCCCAGCCCGAATTGGGGACAACAGGCGAAGTTGGCTTCGACAGTAGGGGGCTGGGCACCCCAACATCCACATACATCCACCGCTCGCGGAACCCAGCCGAAGGCGAAGGGAGCCTGAAGTTGATCCCTGAGGCCGCCGTCTCAGACGCGGCGACGAAGCTCACGCATGCCGAGCACTTGGTAGGGTCGACAAGGCGCAGAGAGAAGATGTGATGCAGCAAGGCAACTGAAGGAGGGATGCCCATCATTGCTTCGCAAACAAAGGCGAAGACCAAAAGAAGGGTGATGGATTCAGGACCCAGATGCATCATGTGGTTCTGGTAGTGGGAAAGCACGGCGTTGAAGAAATCATAAAAGGGGGGGACCAGACCTGCCCACAGGGCATCAACAAAATACTGGACCTCGGTGATTATCCTATCGGTGGGGAAGTGAGACGTGGGCCAGGCCGTCGTCCTCCCGCATTCATTGAAGATAGTAGCCAGAGCCGAGCTGACCTTGCCCATGACCTCTCAATTGATTATGATCGACCAGCCGATGGCGGGGGCCACCAACGGCAGCGAGCGAGGTGGAGGCATGGGTTTCTTCCCTCTTCCCTTCTTTGTCGGAGCCATGGCGATGGGAAGGGGGAGGGAAGGTTCGAGATTGGGTTGAAAACAGGAGCTGGAGTTCGAGCGGAGGAAGGACAGAGGGCGCTCGAACAAAAGAAAGGGAGCGGCTGTGTACAACTACGAGTCCGCCTAGCATGGCGCAGAATAAGGGGGCGTGGGGGAACAGTGCCGCCCACGTCCAATCAACCGCCACGTGGCGCCCAAGGCCGCAGGCAGTTAGGGCCCGCGACGCTTCGCCCTTGTCCTTTCGCCTCTCTGCATAGCCAAGTCCGGGCGCGCCTTGGGCCCGGGGGCTACTGTCGGCGTTCTGGGAACGGGGGTCCCCAGACTTGCCTGCCTGCGGCCTGCGGCGCGGCTCAAAGGGGGGCCCAGCACGGCCCATCTTCATCAACACAGACCCAAGATCCTCGCGAGGGGCCAAGCCTCATGGGGCGGATGACACGGAGCTTCCTCAGGCACGGCCTCATCAGGCTGGCTCGCGAGGAGGCGGAGAGATCAAGGCGGGGTACCTCATGAGGTGCCCGTGACGCAAGCCATGACGACTAAGGGCGCCAGGCGGGCGCCAGCCCGCGCAGTGTCCTCCTTTCCTCTTTGGTGCAAAGGGACCAAGCGCGGGCGAGAGCATCAAGCAAAGGCACCCGTTTCGGTGCAACGAGACCAAGAACAGTCCAACGGTGGAGAGGAAGTCATTGTGGAGCCCAAGCCGGCGTCACCACGAGAGCCTTTGGCAGGCGAGGACCAACTTTAGTCAGGTTAAGTGTACCAGATGTTCCCCTTCTAAATGGCCAATTGTTGGCGCCCTTCCCGCTCAATATTTGGGAAGAGGCCCAGGGCCTTTGCCTATAAATAGGACTAGCCACCCCCAGGTTAGAGGCAGTTCGGATGGGAATCAGCTAGGATCCAGAGATCGATCGGCAATTAGACCGGAGAGAGAGAGAAAGAGAGAGAAGGGCGACTGAACTCCTCCTAAGTAGTTCATCGCCCCGGCCAAGAACAGACCCCCGCGAGGCTGTTCTTCCTTGTATTGTTCATCATCATCAGCCCAAGAGGCAATCCACCACACCACCACACTAGAGTAGGGTATTACACCACATCGGTGGCCCAAACCAGTATAAACCCTGTGTCTCTTGTGTTCTTCTTCTCGTAGCTTAGATCCTTGCGAGGCGGAGGGGTGCAGGTAGGTAGAAGGCGTAATCTCCGCGCGCACCCCAGAGTTCGGACCTCAAGGGTCTGCCGGAACCCGAAATCCGACAACTTGTATGAGCAGTTGCTATCAATCTTGTTAAGTTTGGTTCACTTTTATTTTGAGTCACTAAAAATTTCAGAAATTTGCAGAGAAAAGAAAATGATGAGGAGGTTGTTGAGAGGCTCTTCAAGCCGGGGTTCAAAGGAAAATGAAAATGAAGAGAAGAAGAAGCCCAAGTATAACCTTGCTCGCAGCAGGGATGTTCGGTCGTGTGAATGGCCAAGTGATGCATTCTTGGGGGCTGCCAGAATTTACAATGATTTTTATTGTTTGGCGGAGAATGCAGGCATCACCGACTTACTCCACGATAAGTGTGATCAATACCTCCTACTCACTAATACCTTTGTGCAAAATTTTCACTTTCATGATAGGAAATCACCACCCACGGTAGAATCTTATTTATATGATGAGCATAAGGAGATGAGCTTTATGACTTTTGTGAGGTTCGCAAATTACCTTACGAGGGCAACGTCGATGAACCACGTCCTAGAGATGTGGAAAATTTTATTTGTGAAGTTACCGTAGGGGAAAGGAGAAGGGTGTCGGAAGCGAGAGTGGCTAGTTTACATTTTATTGTTTTACGCTATTACTCATTATTTGCCGGGAGATGTTTAATTGGTCACGGGGAGAGTGGAGGCCTTAGTGCTCCTGACCTTGCTATTTTGCGCCATGCTTTACTTCGTGATAGAACTTTCAGTTTGGGTGCTATGGTTGCTCGACGGTTGAGTTTAAACCATTCGAGGGGTCCTATATTTGGAGTATCTACGCCTCCCGCCTTGCTAAACGCTTTAAGATACCCATTAGGCACTAGGAGGAAGAGGAGATGCTGCTACCCACTATATACTTAGATTACAACAGCATGGTAGCACATGATTTTATTAGCGATGATAAGGATAAGAGACTCATCTAACCTGGTATTTAGCCAAAAAACTTGTCGGATTATTACTTTTCCTGCACCTTCTTTGTTCAACATTCATTCAGGCACATACCTCATTCTGCCCGAGGACATTTATGCATAATGGGAGCGGATGCGATCCCCAATTCCTAAGCCAGAGCCATCACCTGATCCTTATCAGGAGTCTATTGATCAGTGGGAGCCACAGGAGCTCACTAACCAGTGGAGCCCCCAGGATCCCCCCTCAGCACTTCGGAGAGGGCTACTTTGATCCATGGGCTTAGACCAACTTAGGCCAAAACCCTAAGCTTGGGGGAGTACGTATTTCTCACTGACTTTACATTCATGTTCACACACTCATTCCAGTTGTCGGTGTACGTACTTTTTCATTGTATTATCCAAGATTAGTTATTTTCTTTTTCTCACTTTCTTCTTGTGTGTTTGAAAAACTTTGAGAAAATTCAAAAAAAAAATTAGTTGTAGCTTCTTTTTAATTTACTACCCATGTTTATTTAGTAGTAGTATTAAAACAAAACCCAAAAAAGATTGCTCGTTCTTCTTTTGCTTGTTGGGAGCTTTCCCGTGTAAATAGTTTTTATAATTCTTGTTTTAATTTCCTCAGAAAAACAAAAACTCAAAAACATTTCAGTGTGTTTCTTTGAAATTCTTTTTCCTTTCTTCAGGTTGAGAGGAGAAGACCACGATGAAAATGTTGAGTGGCTCTCATATGCATTATTGTTGATCTAACAAAGAGCCCATATTACCTTGTATTCTCCTTTGAACAAATGTTTGCAGATTCCAGATTAGTCCAATGAACGTGCACTATTATTATTATCCACATCGTTCGGTCAGGCAAGTGAAAGGCAATAATAACGATATATGATGAAATGATTGAGATGAGAAAAAGCTCGTATGAACTCGACTTATTTTGTTTTTGTAAATATGGTTAGTTCATCGTTCTTGATTCAGCCCATTATGAACGAAATGAAGGAAATATGCCCTAGAGGTAATAATAAAGTTGTTATTTATATTTCCTTATATCATGATAAATGTTTATTATTCATGATAGAATTGTATTAACCGGAAACTTAGTACATGTGTGAATACATAGACAAACAGAGTGTCCCTAGTATGCCTCTACTTGACTAGCTCATTAATCAAAGATGGTTAAGTTTCTTGTCCACAGACATGTGTTGTCATTTGATGAATGGGATCACTGATACGTCCATTTTGCATCATGTTTTCTTACTGTTATTTATAATGTTTTTATCCATAATAATGCTTTTTGGAGTAATTCTAATGCCTTTTCTCTAATAATTTGCAAGGTGCACACAAAGAGGGAGAATTCCGGCAGCTGGAAATCTGGACCTGGAAAAGCTACATCAGGCCACCTATTCTGCACAACTCCAAATAAGCTGAAACTTAACGGAGATTTTTATGGATTATTTAAGAAATATTGGAGCCAATAAACACCAGAGGGGGCCACTAGGTGGGCACAACCCACCTGGGCGCGCCAGGCCCCCCAGGCGCGCCCTAGTGGGTTGTGGCCTCCTCGACCCACCTCTGGTGCCCATCTTTTGGTATATAAGTCATTTTGACCTAGAAAAAAAATAAGGAGAAGGCTTTCGGGATGGAGCGCCGCCGTCTCGAGGCGGAACTTGGGCAGGAACACTTTTGCCCTCCGGCGGAGCGATTCCGCCGGGGCAACTTCCCTCTCGGAGGGAAATCATCGTCATCATCATCACCAAAAACTCTCCCATCTTGGGGAGGGCAATCTCCATCAACATCTTCAATAGTACCATCTCATCTCAAACCCTAGTCCATCTCTTGTATTCAATCTTGTTACCAGAACTACAGATTGGTGCCTGTGGGTGACTAGTAGTGTTGATTACATCTTGTAGTTGATTACTATATGATTTATTTGGTGGAAGATTATATGTTCAGATCCATTATGCTATTTAATACCCCTCTTATCATGAACATGTTTATCATTTGTGAGTAGTTACTTTTGTTCTTGAGGTCACGGGAGAAATCATGTTGCAAGTAATCATGTGAACTTGATATGTGTTCGATATTTTGATAGTATGTATGTTGTGATTCCCTTAGTGGTGTCATGTGAACATCGACTACATGACACTTCACCATATTTGGGCCTAAGGGAATGCATTGTGGAGTAGCAATTAGATGGTGGGTTGCGAGAGTGACAGAAACTTAAATCCCAGATTATGCGCTATTTCGTAAGGGACCGATTGGATCCTAAAGTTTAATGCTATGGTTAGAATTTATTCTTAATAATTTTCTCGTAGTTGCGGATGCTTGTGGGAGGGTTAATCATAAGTAGGAGGTTTTTAAAGTAAGAAAATCACCTAAGCACCGGTCCACCCACATATCAAATTATCAAAGTAGCGAACACAAATCAAACCAACACGATGAAAGTGACTAGATGAAATTCCCGTGTACCCTCAAGAACGCTTTGTTTATCCTAAGAGACCGTTTTGGCCTGTCCTTTGCCTCAAAAGGATTGGGCTACCTTGCTGCATACTTTTTACTATTATCATTACTTGCTCGTTACAAATTATTTTGCTATCAAACTACTCGCTACTTACAATTTCAGCACTTGGAGACATTACGTTACTGAAAACTACTTGTCATTTCCTTCTGCTCCTCGTTGGCTTCGACACTCTTACTTATCAAAAAGAGCTACAATTGATCCCCTATACTTGTGGGTCATCAAGGCTATTTTCTGGCGCCGTTGCCGGGGACTGAAGTGCCATTGGTAAGTGGAATTTGGTAAGGAAACATTTATATAGTGTGCTGAAATTTATTGTCACTTGTTACTATGGAAAACATGCCTTTGAGGGGTTTGGTCGGGGTATCTTCACCTCATCTGGAACAACAATTAGCTACCCCTCAACCTGCTGCACCTACTGAAAATATTGAATATGAAATTCCTTCGGGTATGATAGAACAACTGCTAGCTAATCCTTATGCAGGAGATGGAACCGAACATCCTGATATGCACTTGATATATGTAAAACAAATTTGTGGATTGTTTAAGCTTGCAGGTTTACCCAGGGATCAAGTTATGAAAAAGGTTTTCCCTTTATCTTTGAAGGTAAAAGCATTGGCATGGTATAGGCTATGCGATGATATTGGATCTTGGAATTGGAATCATTTGAAATTGGAGTTCCACCAGAAATTTTATCCTATGAATCTAGTTCATCGTGATCGGAATTATATGTATAATTTTTGGCTTCGTGAAGGAGAAAGTATTGTTCTATCTTGGGGGAGGCTTAAGTCAATGTTATATTCATGCCCCAACCATGAGCTCTCAAGAGAAATTATTATCCAGAATTTTTATGCTCGGCTTTTTCGTAATGACCAAACCATACTTGATACTTCATGTGCTGGTTCTTTTACGAAGAAGACTATTGAATTCTGGTGGGATCTTTTGGAAATAATTAAATGCAACTCTGAAGATTGGGAACTCGATGAAGGGAAGGAGTCAGGTATTAAGCTTAAGTATGATTGTGTTTAATCATTTATGGATACCGATGCTTTCCAAAAGTTTAGCACTAAATATGGACTTGACTCTAAGATAGTAGCCTCCTTTTGTGAATCATTTGATACTCATGTTGAACTCCCTAAAGAGAAGTGGTTTAAAAATGGAATAATTGTATTGGTGCCCCTAGTTGGGTCACATCGACTGATTTGCCCCTAGTTTTTCATTAATTGCGGTTTTGCCCAGCTCACTTCACTCGCCTTGTGTTTTTGCCCTTCCCGAGCGGTTCTGACCAATGAGCAGTCGCCACCTGGTGAACCGTGATTGGTCGGAACCGCCCTGGAAGGGCAAAAACACAAGGCGAGTGAAGTGAGCTGGGCAAAACCGCAATTGTTGAAAAACTAGGGGCAAATCTGTCGACTGTGACCCGACTAGGGGCAGAATGCAAAAATCCCTTTAAAAATCATCCACCTATTAAAGAAGAAATTAAAGAACCGATACAAGTTAAAGAAGAAACTATACTTTATAATGTTTATCCAGTTGTTCCTTCTGCCTATATTGAGAAACCACCTTTCCCTGTTAGGATAAAGGAGAATGCTAAGGTTTCAACTGTGGTTAACAAAAGCTATATTGGAACACCTAAACCTGATGAACAAATTAAAGTAGAACCTAGCATTGCTATGGTTAAAGATCTCTTGGAAGAAGATATGGATGGGCATGTTATTTACTTCTATGAAGAAGCTGCTAGAATTGCTAAACCTGGTAGAAAAGATAAACATAGACATGTTGTTGGCATGCCCGTTATTTCAGTTAAAATAGGAGATCACTGTTATCATGGTTTATGTGATATGGGTGCTAGTGTGAGTGCTATTCCTTACTCTTTATATCAGGAAATTATGAAAGACATAGCACCTGCTGAGATAGAAGAAATACATGTTACTATTAAACTTGCTAATGGAGACACCATATCACCAGTTGGGATTGTTAGAGATGTTGAAGTCTTGTGTGGGAAAATAAAATACCATACTGATTTTCTTGTTCTTGGTTCCCCACAAGATGACTTTTGCCCCATTATCTTTGGTAGACCTTTCTTGAATACAGTTAATGCTAAGATAGATTGTAAGAAACAATTTGCCGGTGTTAGCTTTGGTGATGAGGCTCATGTGTTTAATTTTTCCAAGTTTAGTAGAAATCTTCATGAAAAATAATTGCCTAGTAAGGATGAATTAATTGGCCTTGCTACTATTGTTGTGACACCTACTGATCCTTTAGAACAATATTTGCTAGACCATGAAAATGATTTACATATGCATGAAAGAAATGAAATAGATAAGATTTTCTTTGAACAACGTCCTCTACTTAAACACAATTTGCCTATTGAAACTCTTGGAGGTCCACCTCCACCTAAAGGTGATCCTCTGTTTGAATTAAAACAATTACCAGACACTTTGAAATATGCTTATCTTGATGAAAATAAGATATATCCTGTTATTATTAGTGCTAACCTTTCAAAACATGAAGAAGAAAGATTATTGAAAGTTCTAAGGAAGCACCGGGCTGCTATTGGATATACCCTTGATGATTTTAAGGGCATTAGTTCCACTCTATGTCAGCACAAAATTAATATGGAACCTGATGCTAAACCCATTGTTGATCACCAGCATCGGCTAAATCCGAAGATGAAAGAGGTGGTAAGAACGGAAATACTAAAACTTCTGGAAGCAGGTATAATCTAACCCATAGATGATAGTAGATGGGTAAGTCTTGTTCATTGTGTCCCTAAGAAAGGAGTTATTACCGTTGTTCCTAATGATAAGAATGAACTTATTCCACAAAGAATTGTTACAAGCTATAAAATGGTAATTGATTTTAGAAAATTAAACAAAGCAACTAGAAAAGATCATCACCCTTTGCCTTTTATTGATCAAATGCTTGAAAGATTATCTAAGCCTACACACTTTTGCTTCCTTGATGGATATTCAGGCTTTTCACAAATACCTGTATCTCAACCTGATCAAGAAAATACTACTTTTACTTGTCCTTTTGGAACCTATGCTTATAGACGTATGCCTTTTGGTTTATGTAATGCACCTGCTACCTTTCAAAGATGCATGATGGCTATATTCTCTGATTTTTGTGAAAAGATTGTTGAGGTTTTCATGGATGACTTCTCTATTTATGGGAAGTCTTTTGATGATTGTTTAACCAATCTTGATCAAGTTTTACAGAGATGTGAACAAACAAATCTTGTCTTGAATTGGGAGAAGTGCCACTTTATGGTTAAAGAAGGCATTGTCTTGGGTCATAAAATTTCTGAAAGAGGTATTGAAGTGGACCAAGCTAAGGTCGATGCAATTGAGAAAATGCCATGTCCTAAGGACATCAAAGGTATTTGTAGTTTCCTAGGTCATGCTGGTTTCTATAGGAGATTTATCAAAGACTTTTCTAAAATTTCTTGGCCTCTTACTAATCTTTTGCAAAAGGATGTTCCTTTTGTTTTTGATGATGATTGTCTTGAAGCCTTTGAAACTGTCGGTGGGAAACGACACCTATGGGATCACGAGAATCCCTTTCTGCGATTGCGGGGAGCGGGGGCCGTGAGAAGAGCGGATCGAGCAGGCAGTAGACGATTCCTTTACCCAGGTCCGGGCCGCGAAGATGCGTAAAACCCTACTCCTGCTTTGGTGGATTATATGTTTGTGTTCTTGAGCTAGCTATGGGGCGTGAGGAGCTCCAAAAAGCCGAATCCTCTTCCTGGTCGCCTGGGGCCTTTTTTTATAGGGAAAGGGGCTGCCACAGTGGCACACAGGAGGTGGAAAGGGTACAGTGATGCGAGGTTATCCCTTGCATTACATGACAAGGTGCATTTAATGCGCCTTGCTTCGGTGTCCTTGATTTATCAGGGGCGGGGGAGAGCCCTGTCTCGTCCGTCGCCGTTCTCTTCCGCGTCGACACGTGCCCTGGCCTGCGGTGCCTGCGATGCCATGTAGGCGGGCATGCAGCTGAGGTGGCGCAGCGGTGGGTCTCCACGAGGATCTGCAAGCCGCCATGCAGGTGCCTGCCCAGCTGGTTGGGTCGGCAGCTGCATGCGAACGGTGGTGGAGGCGTGACTGGTGCGGGTCCGATGGTGGTCCCGCGGGTGTCCTTGGCAAGGGCCTTGCCGCGGCCCCAGCAAGGGTCTTGTCGGGGTCCCAACAAGGGTCTTGCCGTGGCACCTGCTGCCATCCCCGGCAAGGCTCTTGCCGGGGGCCTTGTGGTTTTCCTTGGCTGGGATCCCGCCAAGGACCATCATCTTCTTAAGTGTGCATATGATCTTGAATGTCTTCACAAAGATCTGCATACCACCACAGGGATGCCTCCCGAATCCTTGCCCCATGGGGGCAGTGGACTCAAGGGTGACCCGCTTCGTAGGTGTGGGGCGAGCTGCCACGGCAAGGGTCTTGCCGGGTTTGCAAAAACCGCCTCCCGGCAAGGATCTTGCCGGGGGGGGGGGGGCGCTTCGTCTCCTTTGCTCTTTGTGGTCTTGGTCTTGGCGTCGTTCTTCTCCTCTTTGGCTTCGGCCTTACCTTGGTTCTACCTCCCTTGCCGGGCTTGGTGCGGCGGCGCCCGTGGCTCAGACTGCCCGTGCACGGTCATAGGGGTACAAAAAGTGTACCCTTCTTTTTGTACACCGACAGGAGCCCCCGGGCCTGGGACACACATAAGCGCTACGCGTTGTTGGGCCAGGCCCAAGAACGGTGCGCGAGCAGGCAGGGCGGTTTTTACCGCGGTAAGTTTCTTCGCGCGCTGCGTTTCCCACGCTTCCCGCGCGTGGCGCGGCGTGGGGAGGCGGGCGTGACGTGGGCGGCATGCGTGGGGTCGCTCCCCGCGGGCATGCGTCACATCACAATTAATGTGAAAGGAGGCGGCCCGCGTTCTCCCCCATAAGAAGGAATAACCGCGGGCGCGCTGCTCACTTTCCCTCTTCCTTCGTGCCTTTTCCAATCTCAGAGCCGTCGCTCCTTTTCTTCCTTCTCTTGCAAGCTTTTCGCTGTCGCCTGTTGTCGCCGTCTCGTCCCCGCCCTCCTCCCCTTCCTTAACCCTCTAAGCTCCTTGGCCGCCATGGCACCCAAATCTGCCAAGGGCAAGGGGGTGGCTAAGGGCCTCGTGACCGTGGAGCCGCCGGAGAGCGCGTTGCTGGGGGACAAGACGAAGTCCGCCTTCTTCTACCCCTCGTCGGTCAACGTCCACGAGCTCCGGGCTTCTTTCAAGCCCTTGTGGGGAGTGAAGACGGGGGGAGAGAACTCGGGGCACCCGGAGACGCGCGTCATTCCTGCCGCTTGCGCCGACCATGCTCCAAATCGGTACCCCTTCTTCGTCGACTACTTTTCTTGTGGGTTATGCCCCCCTTTCTCCGAGTTCTTCTGCGATATCATGCACACCTTTGGCCTCCGCCTTCTGGATTTTACTCCGAATGCGGTGGCGTGCATGTCTTGCTTTGCGCATCTTTGCGAGGGCTTTGTCGGAGTGCGGTCCAACACGGCGCTCTTCCGCCATTATTTTTACCCTCAAATCCAAACTGGAGGTGCCGTTGCTGGTTGTGTCACCTGGATCCCAAGGTCCAAGGGGGCGTACCCGGATGGCGCCATGAAAGAGAGGTGGGACGAATGCCGTGACCGGTGGTGCTGGATTGAAGACGAAGACCCACCGGAATTTTGCAAGGTCCGCCTGACGCCGCCTGTCCGTGGCAATGATTGGGGTGAGGTCGACGCCGCCGATGGGAGGCTCACCATCGCCACCACCAGAATCCTCCGGCTGGCCCGGGCGGGGCTCACCCTGGAAATGATTGGGGCGGATTTCATCCGCCGTCGGATTGCTCCGTTGCACAATAAGGGGAGGCCAGCTTGGCTTTTCACGAACCCGACTGATATCATGCGGCTCCGCCCTGGCCTCGATCACAACTTCACGGTGATGGGGATGCCCACTTCTGCCAGCGGCTCTTCCATCTCGACGTGGATAGTGACGGCGAGGTCGAGCTGACCGGCAAGGCCGCTAGGGTTGCCGTAAAGACTGGCAAGGCCGTCAAGAGGCTACTCTTCAAGTTGCCCGTGGGAGTCGTCCCGCTATGTAACAATTCTCGCCGGTCCGAGATCATTGCCATGATGCCGGACTGCAACGCGCACGGCCCCGTCCCGAGCTGGAGGGAGCCGGCGGCCGCAGACGTGCGGCAGTTCTTCAACACCTTGGCTGAGGTGTATGTCAACGCCGACACCGAGCGGCGGCTCGTCAAGGACACCACCCAGGCGGAGGTGGACTACATCGCCACCAGGGCGAAGGAGGCACAGCTCGCCCTGGAGGCCGGCAGCGCCGGGGGCGTGGAGGACGAGGGCACCGCGGCCGCGGAAGAGGAGCAATTCTCCCTGTGGGCGGCGGCCACCACGGGAGTCAGCGGCGCCAACACCGGGGCTCCGCTCGTCGAGGACGCGGTCGACGAATCGTCGTCGGAGGAGGAGGACGTGGTGGCGGGCTCGACGCCAATCAGCGGAAGAGGGCGAGTCCTGCGGCGGGCTTGCTCCCATGAGCCAGTCCGGCCTGGCAGGGGCCCGCGGCCTCAATTGACCCTGGAGGGGTCCGGGCGCCACACGAGGGCCTCGGCAATGAGGAAGCCGACAACGGCCGCTGGGAAGAAGAAGGCAGAAGCCTCTTCCTCTTCTGGGTGCACACAGACCCCGCCGCCTTCCCCGCCCCCTCCGGCAGGCATCGACTCGGATGACGACGTGGTGCTCCCCTTCGATCTCGGGCCCCTCAGCCCGGAGAGGAAAAGGAAGCCTGCGGAGGAGGAGGAGACGGATGATGAGTAAGTGCTCTGTTCCTTATTGTCATTTCCATTTCCCTGAATGGGGCCGCTTGTCCTGATCCATTTTGCTTTTGTAGGGACGCAGAGATGTTGGCCCACAGGGTGAAGAGGGCGAGGACCTTGGCGAGCAGCCAGCCCCCGGCCGGGGCTTCAACGACACCATTGGTGGTGTTGAGCAGCCCGGACAGCAGCCCCCGGCGTAGCCCCCAGCGTAAGTTCATCACCCCCTTCTTACTTGACTTGGGGTAGGCGCCCGATGCCACGATGCTGACCTTGCCGGGTTTGTAGGAGGGGAGCGGCAGCAGGAGGAGCCGCAGAGGGCTACCCCCAACACGCCACCCCCATCGACTACGCCGCCGCGGGGGCGTCCCCCGCAAGGGCACCAGGCGCGGGGCCCACACCCATGGAGGAAGAGGGGAACTTGGGCACTGGTGGCTCTGCCTCGACGCCAAGGGCCGGCGAAGAGGGGAACTCTCCTTCACGACCCGACACTGGTGAGTCGCCTGCCCTTCGCCCTTTGTTGTTTTTTCTTGTGCTTATCTTGGCTTCATTGCTCCTATCTCCACCCAGGCCCTCCCCCAATGGACACGGAGGACGTGGACTCCGTTGTCAGGGATATTGCTGAAGAGGCCGCGGCCGAGGCCGACAAGGTGGCCGCCGAGGAGGCCGCCAAGAGCGCCGACGAAGCCGCCGCTGGTGAGGCCGCCAAGGACGCCGCCGAGGGTGCCGGCGCGGGGGCCGCCAAGGCCGCCAAGGCCGCCGATGAGGCCTCCGCCGAGGGCGCCGATGGTGGTCCTGCCGGGGGGACGGGCAAGGCCCCTTCCGAGGAAGAGGTGATGGATGACTAGCCTCCCTCCTCCCCAGCCTCGGGCCCCGGCAGGTACCTGAAGGTGGGTGATGATCTCTTCGTCCACCTCCTAGGGGCGCCAAGTCGAGCGCCCACCGAAGGGGAAGTTTTTGATGACGAAGTGCTTGCCGCCACCGGGTTCGAGATCGTCGATGCGCCGGGCGCCGGCGGCGACGGTTCTCCAGAGGAGCAGCTCTTCCGCGCCATCGGGGCCAACTTCCGGAAGCTCCAAGCGCTCTACCACGGCCGTCTGGACAAAATTGAGTCCAGGGCGGCAGCGGTGGACAACGCGGAGGCGGACTTCAAGGCGCGCGTCGCTGAAACGCAGGCTTGGTTCCACCAGTCTCGCGAGGAGCAGAGGGCCTTCCAGGAGAAATTGGCCCAGGGCGAGGTGGAGCTCGCCCTGAAGATTTCCAACATTGAGAAGGCCCAGGAGAAGGCGGCGAACTTGGCCGCCGCGGCCGAAGCCATCCGGAACCAGCATCAAGCCACCTTGAACTCCCAGGAGGAGGACCTCTCCGCGCGCGAGGAGAAGCTTGCCGCTACGCTCCGCGGCAAGGACGAAGAGCTCGAGGCCCTTGTCACATGACGAACCCAGGAGCTGGAGCAGAGGCACAAAGAGGCGCTCGATGCCCGAGCCTTGGCCCACGCCGGCAAGGTGAAGGAGCTGGAGGCAGAGCGGGACAAGCTGAGGGAGCAGGCCCTTCAGCTATCCGGCAAGACGGACACGCTCAACCGCGCCTTGGTGGAGGCGCAGGGAACGGTCATGAGCAGGACTGGTGAGCTTTCCGAGGCGCGAGACTCCATCAGAGACCTCAAGCTAAAGCTGGAGGATCTCGAGAAACTGTTACCGGAGAGCAGAGCTCAGGAGGAGGCCTTGACCAAAAGCCTGGAGGAGGAGAAGCAGCAGCGGGCGGCCGAGGCCGCCTCCCACCAAGAGTATGTGGCGGGCGAGAACAGGTGGATCAGCCATTTGGAGGTCGTCGCCGGCGGGGTTACCTCGCAATTGGCCACCATGGGGTTGCCAAATGTGAGGTACGCTCCTGAGCGCAGCGGGACCGTCAATGCCAAGCTGACCCAGTTCTTCGAGGGCGTCCTCAGGGCCCTGGCCTATCTCCACTCCAACAGGGCGGCCAGGCTGGCCGAGGAGGCCCGGCGTCTTTGCCGGAGGGTCGTGACCAAGGTCCTCACCAAGGTGGCATACTGGAATCCCGATCTTGACTTCGCGGCTGCGATGAAGAGCTTGCCGGAGGATGCTGATCCCGCGGTGCTCAAGGAGTGCATCAAGCCCATCACCGACTGCATCGGCGAAATCAAGAGGGTGGAAGGCCAGCGCCGGGACTAGGCGTCCCGTTCTTCTTCGCCGCTGCGGGCCCTCGACCAAGATACATTTTATCTTTAGTTAGAACCGCAGCAATGATGTGATGTAATATAACTCTGAAGTACTCTTTAATTTCATGCATGTTATTTCCCCGTTCAATTCCTCTTTGTATGTGTGCCCTACGCCGATCGGGAAGGCTTGCCGGCGCGAAAGCCCCAAGCGGCGTCTTGGGGACGGATCCCCATGGCCTGCCGGGTACGCGTGCAACGGGTGAGCCACCTTTCCGTTCCGAACGCGGTCGCTCGAACTGTCGAGCTTGACTCGAGTCAGAATCGAGGACGTTGCCGATTACGAGAGGCTACCCTGCCACTCCCGGCGCAGCCGCTCGAGCTGTTGAGCGGACTCGAAACAGGGCGAGGGCGTTGCCAATCGTGGGAGAGCCCCCTGGCGTGCCGGTTTTTTTCATACAAAGCGAACATCTCCGGGGGGGAATAACCTCAAAATAAAAAGGGGATTGTGGGCAAGAGTTCAGTGCAACTTAGCTTTTGTCTGCGATTGCCCGAGTGTCGATCTCCTGGCCCCTTTTCTTCTTCAAAGATCGCGAAGACGAAGGAGCATCGAACTGGCTGCTAAAGCTGATTCTCACAACTGCGCAGCCCCTGCCTGGCGCGCCAAAGATGTCGGTGGGAAACGACACCTATGGGATCACGAGAATCCTTTTCTGTGGTTGCGGGGCGCGGGGGCCGTGAGAAGAGCGGATCGAGCAGGCAGTACACGATTCCTTTACCCAGGTTCGGGCCGCAAAGATGCGTAAAACCCTACTCCTGCTTTGGTGGATTATATGTTTGTGTTCTTGAGCTAGCTATGGGGCGTGAGGAGCTCCAATAAGCCGAATCCTCTTCCTGGTCGCCTGGGGCCTCCTTTTATAGGGAAAGGGGCTGCCACAGTGGCACACAGGAGGTGGAAAGGGTACAGTGATGTGAGGTTATCCCTCGCATTACATGACAAGGTGCATTTAATGCACCTTGCTTAGGTGTCCTTGCTTTATTGGGGGCGGGGGAGAGCCCTGTCTCGTCCGTTGCTGCTCTCTTCCGCGTCGACACGTGCCCTGGCCAGTGGTGCCTGCGATGCCATGTAGGCGGGCAGGCAGCTGAGGTGGCGCAGCGGTGGGTCTCCACGAGGATCTGCATGCCGCCACGCAGGTGCCTGCCCAGCTGGTTGGGCGGCAGCTGCATGCGAACGGTGGAGGAGGCGTGACTGGTGCGGGTCCGATGGTGGTCCCGCGGGTGTCCTTGGCATGGGCCTTGCCGCAGCCCCGGCAAGGGTCTTGTCGGGGTCCGGACAAGGGTCTTGCCATGGCACCTGCTGCCATCCCCGGCAAGGCTCTTGCCTTGTGGTTTTCCTTGGCTGGGATCCCGCCAAGGACCATCATCTTCTAAGGTGTGCATCTGATCTTGAATGTCTTCACGAAGATCTGCATACCACCACGGGGATGCCTCCCGAATCCTTGCCCCATGGGGGCATTGGACTCAAGGGTGACCCGCTCCGTAGGTGTGGGGCGAGCTGCCACGGCAAGGGTCTTGTCGGGTTTGCAAAAACCGCCTCCCGGCAAGGATCTTGCTGGGGGGGCCCCGCTTCGTCCCCTTTGCTCTTTGTGGTCTTGGTCTTGGCGTCGTTCTGCTCCTCTTTGGCTTCGGCCTTACCTTGGTTCTACCTCCCTTGCCGGGCTCGGTGCGGCGGCGCTCGTGGCTCAGACTGCCCGTGCACGGTCATAGGGGTACAAAAAGTGTACCCCTCTTTTTGTACACCGACAGAAACACTCAAGAAAGCCTTAATTTCTGCACCTATTGTTCAACCACCTGATTGAAACTTGCCTTTTGAAATTATGTGTGATGCTCGTGATTATGCTTTTGGTGCTATTCTAGGACAAAGAGTTAATAAGAAACTGAATGTTATTCATTATGCTAGTAAAACTCTAGACAATGCTCAAAGAAATTATGCTACTACTGAAAAAGAATTCTTAGCAGTGATGTTTGCTTGTGATAAATTTAGACCTTATATTGTTGATTCCAAAGTAACTGTTCACACAGACCATGCTGCTATTAAATATCTTATGGAAAAGAAAGATGCTAAACCTAGACTTATTCGTTGGGTTCTCTTGTTACATGAATTTGATTCACATATCATTGATAGAAAAGGAGCTGAGAACCCAGTAGCTGATAACTTGTCTAGGCTTGAAAATGTGCTTGATGACCCACTACCTATTGATGATAGTCTTCCTGATGAGCAGTTAGCTGCGATTAATGTTGCTAATAGTACTCCTTGGTATGCTGACTGCTAATTACATTGTTGCTAAATATTTACCACCTAGCTTTACATACCAACAAAAGAAAAAATTCTTCTATGATTTAAGACATTACTTTTGGGATGACCCGCATCTTTATAAAGGAGTAGATGGTATTATTAGACGTTGTGTACCTGAGCATGAACAGGGACAAATCCGACGAAAATGTCACTCCGAGGCTTATGGAGGGCATCATGCTGGAGATAGAACTGCTCACAACGTATTGCAATCTAGATTTTATTGGCCTACTATCTTCAAAGATGCCTGTAAGTTTGTCTCATCTTGTGATGAATGTCAAAGGATAGGTAATATCGGTAAGCATCAAGAAATGCTATGAATTATTCACTTGCTATTGAACCATTTGATGTTTGGGGATTTGATTACATGGGACCTTTTCCTTCCTCTAATCACTGGTGCGCGTCGGTCCTAAACAAACAGTTTTTTACCCCTTTCCGCGACGGCATTTGGAACCGTCGCCAAGTGAGTGTGGGTGATAGGGGGTCCTTCCCACACGACCCGGAAACTGTCGGGGATATGCCCTCCTGGCACACACGTACGGCAAAATGAGGTCGTGTGCAACCAGCGAGCACTCAAATACAGAAATACGTACAGTAGAGCTAAAAAAAATACAATTATACAGTGAAATTGTTTCCGGTCACAAGTACATTCCACACAGTCAGTCCCCGCTAAACATTTACGTTCGTATGCACATCCCACACAGTCGCTCCAAGGAAAATGTTTCCGTTCACAGGTACATCACACACAGTTTTTCCCGTTAAATTGTTTGTGTTATTGAATGTTTCACACACGGTCCGTAGAAGAAACTGTGTGGCAAAGGCTGTCCATCACACACAGTTTTTATGTGGTAAACGTTTGTGCAAGGTGGCCTAACACAGACAGTTTTCAAGAGAAAGTCGTGTGTGATTGTTCATTGATCCAACACGGTTTATTCCTAGAAACTGTGTGCGTTGCCTGAGGTCATCGCCCACGGTATTTTTTCAACAACCGTTTGCAATAGCAAAACACAATTAGGAGGCTAATTCACCATTAGCAGGCTAATTATCCGATTATTCATAATCCATTTATTAATCTAATTGAAATTTAATATTAAGCACACAATATATTTCATTTCCATATTAAGGAAGCATAATTTCATAATTGAAATAGATCAGAGTACAACATGATATAGCTTCAGCACTCAGCTACCCCATTACACAACTGCACCAGCAGCAAGTTCCACATGCAACATGTAGAACCTTTCAAAATTAGCATCATAGAAGGTATATATACAGATGCATCTCAACTGGAAAACTGCTGAAGCGGAAGGCGAATATTGAGCCTTCATTCATGTTGAAGGTCTTTGCAACTTTAGGCCAGTGCCTGTGGATGATTGACCGTCCATCCTTCGTCCTCTTCAGGAACACTTCAATATTGAACCGTGGGTGTTGTATGAAAACCTTCCTCGCCTCCTGACCATAGAGGTGGTTTGAGAGGTAATCATCAGTGAACTGCTTTGGAAAGGCCTGAAAACAAGGATGTGCATAAATATCTTCTCTATATTGGAAATGGGGAAAAGGAATAAAAAAGGCAAGGTATAATAGTTAGTAGCATCTTGTAGTGAACTGATGTCTTGTTCATTGTGCAGACAAAGATCTTGTTATTTTTTGTCGCCAATTTCTTTATCCTAACAATCTTTCTGAGTTTCTTGATTTGATTGATATTCATGGACAACTCATTTCCCCATATGCAAAAAGGGTCGAACAGTGGGTCAAAACCTCTGACAGCAGGATGAACATATGCAAGACCAAATTGTTAAAAACCAAAATATTAGAATGTTCCTGCAATTGCACAATAATGTGCTATTAGACAACGGACCATGTACGTGCTAACTTTGATTGTAAACCTCAGTGCTTCCCATTGTTTCCCTGTAACACATATAAGGTAGTTAGTCATTAGGTTAAGTAAGGCTTCGCATGTTATCAGTAAAATATGTTGATGAAAAAAAGCACATTGAAAATTCATCAGATTAATTGAAGCCACACGGGAAACCCATTTACCCAAACCAAGCATGATTAAGAACTAGGAAATATAGCACTTGTATATGGTTCTCATGTATTAAGTGCAGCAAAATTCGATTTATTCCTCACATGCACAACAGTACAAAATTCTACCCACGACAATTGGACATCGCATTGCAGAATTTAACCAAGTAGTTAACTAAACACCACAACAAATGAATCAAACATTAACTGAGCACGACATTGCACAATATAACATACTCCTAATAGAAGATCAGAAAGTTAACCAAACAGTTAACTACAACCAATTGTAGCAATTGTATTTGTTTCTCATGTATTTACTACAACCAAATTCAATTTAGTCCTCACATGGTGTACAATAACAGAATGCACCCACACTTTTGTAAAGATAAATTCAATTTATTTCTCACATGGAAGACAATACAAAATTGCAGCCTGAAGAATTGAACATCACATTTGCAGAATTGAACCAAACAGTTAACTGAAGACGACAACTAATTAACAAAATAGTTAATAAGTGAGCACCACACTGCACGACATATAGAACATATACACTAGAGCAACAGATTGCATGGTGAAATTAGATAGCACAATTCACTAGAATTTGCGAAGGAAAGGCAGGAGCAGCACACGCAACGGGTAAACCGAGCATGCTTAACCGGCGTAGCTAGAAATTGGCAAGGTGCTCTGTCGGTGTCAAAACCGGCGGATCTCGGGTAGGGGGTCCCGAACTGTGCGTCTAGGCGGATGGTAACAGGAGACAAGGGACATGATGTTTTTACCCAGGTTCGGACCCTCTCGATGGAGGTAAAACCCTACTCCTGCTTGATTAATATTGATGATATGGGTAGCACAAGAGTAGATCTACCACGAGATCAGAGAGACTAAACCCTAGAAGCTAGCCTATGGTATTATTGTTGTTCGTCCTACGGACTAAAACCCCTCCGGTTTATATAGACACCGGAGGGGCTAGGGTTACACAGAGTCGGTTACAACGGAAGGAGAACTACGTATCCGTATCGCCAAGCTTGCTTTCCACGCCAAGGAAAGTCCCATTTGGACATGGGAAAAGTCCTCAATCTTGTATCTTCATGGTCCAAGGTCCGGCCAAAGGTTATAGTCCGGCTATCCGGACACCCCCTAATCCAGGACTCCCTCAGTAGCCCCCGAACCAGGTTCCAATGATGACGATGTTGGGGAACGTAGTAATTTCAAAATTTTCCTACGCACACGCAAGATCATGGTGATGCATAGCAACGAGAGGGGAGAGTGTTGTCTACATACTCTTGTAGACTGAAGCGGAAGCGTTGACGCAACGTAGAGGAAGTAGTCGTACGTTCTCCTCGCGATCCAACCGATCACAGCACCGTTACTCCGGCACCTCCGAGTTCTTGGCACACGTTCAGCTCGATGACGATCCCCGGGCTCCGATCCAGCAAAGCTTCGGGGAAGAGTTCCGTCAGCACGACGGCGTGGTGACGATCTTGATGTACTACCGGCGCAGAGCTTCGCCTAAGCACTGCAACGATATGACCGAAGTGGAATATGGTGGAGGGGGGCACCGCACACGGCTAAGGAACGATCATGAAGATCAACTTGTGCGTCCATGGGGTGCCCCCTGCCTCAGTATATAAAGGATGGAGGAGGAGGAGGCCGGCCAAGGCTATTGGTGCGGCCAGGATGGGAGTCCTACTAGGACTCCAAGTCCTAGTAGGAGTCCATCAAGAGGGGAGGAAGGGAGAAGGAAGTGGAGGAGTAGGAAAGGTGGCCGGCCCCCTTTTCCCTAGTCCAATTCGGACTAGAGGGGAGGGGGGGCGCAGCAGCCTTTTTCCTCTTCCCACTAAAGCCCATCAAGGCCCATTACTTCTCCCGTAATCCCGTAACTCCCCGATACTCCCGAAAATACCCGAATCACTCAGAACCTTTCCGATGTCCGAATATAGTCGTCCAATATATCGATCTTTATGTCTCGACCATTTCGAGACTCCTCGTCATGTCCCCGATCTCATCCGGGACTCCGAACTCCTTCGGTACATCAAAACTCATAAACTCATTATAACTGTCATCGTAACCTTAAGCGTGCGGACCCTACGGTTCGAGAACAATGTAGACATGACCGAGACACGTCTCCGGTCAATAACCAACAGCGGGACCTGGATGCCCATATTGGCTCCTACATATTCTGCGAAGATCTTTATCGGTCAGACCGCATAACAACATACGTTGTTCCCTTTGTCATCGGTATGTTACTTGCCCGAGATTCGATCGTCGGTATCCAATACCTAGTTCAATCTCGTTACCGGCTAGTCTCTTTACTCGTTTCGTAATACATCATCTCACAACTAACACATTAGTTGCAACGCTTGCAAGGCTTATGTGATGTGCATTACCGAGAGGGCCCAGAGATACCTCTCCGACAATCGGAGTGACAAATCCTAATCTCGAAATACGCCAACCCAACATGTACCTTCGGAGACACCTGTAGAGCACCTTTATAATCACCCAGTTACGTTGTGACGTTTGGTAGCACACAAAGTGTTCCTACGGTAAACGGGAGTTGCATAATCTCATAGTTAAAGGAACATGTATAAGTCATGGATAAAAGCAATAGCAACATACTAAACGGTCGGGTGCTATGCTAATGGAATGGGTCATGTCAATCAGATCATTCAACTAATGATGTGATCTCGTTAATCAAATAACAACTCTTTGTTCATGGTTAGGAAACATAACCATCTTTGATTAATGAGCTAGTCAAGTAGAGGCATACTAGTGACACTCTGTTTGTCTATGTATTCACACATGTATTATGTTTCCAGTTAATACAATTCTAGCATGAATAATAAACATTTATCATGATATAAGGAAATAAATAATAACTTTATTATTGCCTCTAGGGCATATTTCCTTCAGTCTCCCACTTGCACTAGAGTCAATAATCTAGATCACATCACCATGTGATTAACATCAATAGTTCACATCATCATGTGATTAACACCCATAGTTCACATCGCTATGTGACCGACACCCAAAGGGTTTACTAGATTCAGTAATCTAGTTTACATCGCTATGAATTAACACCCAAAGAGTACTAAGGTGTGATCATGTTTTGCTTGTGAGAGAATCTTAGTCAACGGGTCTGCTACATTCAGATCCGCATGTACTTTGCAAATTCTATGTCTACAATACTCCGCACAGAGCTACTCTAGCTAATTGCTCCCTCTTTCAATATGTATCTAGATCGAGACTTAGAGTCATCCAGATCAGTGTCAAAACTTGCATCGACGTAACCCTTTACGGCGAACCTTTCTGTCACGTCCATAATCGAGAAACATATCCTTATTCCACTAAGGATAATTTTTTGACCGCTGTCCAGTGATCTACTCCTAGATCACTATTGTATTCCCTTGCCAAACTCAGTGTAGGGTATACAATAGATCTGGTACACAGCATGGCATACTTTATAGAACCTATGGCCAAGGCATAGGGAATGACTTTCATTCTCTTTCTATCTTCTGCCGTGGTCGAGTTTTGAGTCTTTACTCAACTTCATACCTTGTAACATAGGAAAGAACTCTTTCTTTGACTGTTCCATTTTGAACTACTTCAAAATCTTGTCAAGGTATGTACTCATTGAAAAAACTTATCAAGCGTCTTGATCTATCTTTATAGATTTTGATGCTCAATATGTAAGCAGCTTCATCGAGGTCTTTCTTTGAAAAACTCCTTTTAAACACTCCTTTATGCTTTGCAGAATAATTCTACATTATTTCCGATCAACAATATGTCATTCACATATACTTATCAGAAATGCTGTAGTGCTCCCACTCACTTTCTTGTAAATACAGGCTTCACCGCAAGTCTGTATAAAACTATATGCTTTGATCAACTTATCAAAGTGTATATTCCAACTCCGAGATGCTTGCACCAGTCCATAGATGGACCGCTGGAGCTTGCATATTTTGTTAGCACCTTTAGGATTGACAAAACCTTCTGGTTGCATCGTATACAACTCTTCTTTAATAAATCCATTAAGGAATGTAGTTTTGTTTATCCATTTGCCGGATTTCATAAAATGCGGCAATTGCTAACATGATTCGGACAAACTTAAGCATAGATACGAGTGAGAAACTCTCATCGTAGTCAACACCTTGAACTTGTCGAAAACCTTTTGCGACAATTCTAGCTTTGTAGATAGTAACACTACTATCAGTGTCCGTCTTCCTCTTCAAGATCCATTTATTTTCTTTGGCTTGCCGATCATCGGGCAAATCCATCAAAGTCCATACTTTGTTCTCATACATGGATCATATCTCAGATTTCATGGCCTCTAACCATTTCGCGGAATCTGGGCTCATCATCGCTTCCTCATAGTTCGCAAGTTCGTCATGGTCTAGTAACATGACTTCCAGAACAGGATTACCGTACCACTCTGGTGCGGATCTCACTCTAGTTTACTTACGAGATTCGGCAGTAACTTGATCTTGAAGTTACATGATCATCATCATTAGCTTCCTTACTAATTGGTGTAGTAGTCACAAGAACAGATTTCTGTGATGAAGTACTTTCCAATAATGGAGAAGGTACAATTACCTTATCAAGTTTTCTACTTTCCTCCCACTCACTTCTTTCGAGAGAATCTCCTTCTCTAGAAAGGATCCATTCTCAGCAACGAATATCTTGCCTTCGGATCTGTGATAGAAGGTGTACCCAACAGTCTCCTTTGGGTACCTATGAAGACACATTTCTCCGATTTGGGTTTGAGCTTATCAGGATGAAACTTTTTCACCTAAGCATCGTAACCCCAAACTTTAAGAAACGACAACTTTGGTTTCTTGCCAAACCACAGTTTATTTTGTGTCGTCTCAACGGACTTTAGATGGTGCCCCTTTTAACGTGAATGCAGCTGTCTCTAATGCATGATCCCAAAATGATATTGGTAAATCGGTAAGAAACATCATAGATTGTACTATATCCAATAAAGTACGGTTATGACGTTCGGACACACCATTATGCTGTGGTGTTCCAGGTGGCATGAATTTGTGAAACTATTCCACATTGTTTTAATTGAAGACCAAACTCGTAACTCAAATATTTGTCTCCGCGATCAGATCGTAGAAACCTTATTTTCTTGTCACGATGATTTTCACTTCACTCTAAAATTCTTTGAACTTTTCAAACGTTTCAGACTTATGTTTCATCAAGTAGATATACCCATATCTGCTCAAATCATCTGTGAAGGTTAGAAAATAATGATACTTGTCGCGAGCCTTAATATTCATCGGACCATATACATCAGTATGTATGATTTCCAACAAATCTGTTGCTTGCTCCATTGTTCCGGAGAACGGCGTTTTAGTCATCTTGCCCAAGAGGCATGGTTCGCAAGCGTCAAGTGATTCATAATCAAGTGATTCCAAAATCCCATCAGCATGGAGTTTCTTCATGCGCTTTACACCAATATGACCTAAACGGCAGTGCCACAAATAGGTTGCACTATCATTATTAACTTCGCATCTTTTTGGTTTCAATATTATGAATATGTGTATCACTACGATCGAGATCCAATGAACTATTTTCATTGGTGTGTATGACCATAGAAGGTTTTATTCATGTAAACAGAACAACAATTGTTCTCTAACTTAAATGAATAACTGTATTGCAATTAACATGATCAAATCATATTCATGCTCAACGCAAACACCAAATAACACTTATTTAGTTTCAACACTAATCCCGAAAGTATAGGGAGTGTGTGATGATGATCATATCAATCTTGGAACCACTTCCAACACACATCGTCACCTTGCCCTTTAACTAGTCTTTGTTCATTCTGCAACTCCCGTTTCGAGTTACTAATCTTAGCAACTTGAACTAGTACCAAATACTGAGGGGTTGCTATGAACACTAGTAAAGTACACATCAATAACATGTATATCAAATATACTTATGTTCACTTTGCCATCCTTCTTATCCGCCAATCACTTGGGGTAGTTCCGCTTCCAGTGACCAGTCCCTTTGCAGTAGAAGCACTTAGTCTCAGGCTTAGGACCAGACTTGGGCTTTTTTACTTGAGCAGCAACTTGCTTGCCGTTCTTCTTGAAGTTTCCCTTCTTTCCTTTTGCCCTTTTCTTGAAACTAGTGATCTTGTCAACCATCAACACTTGATGTTTTTCTTTGATTTCTACCTTCGCCGATTTTAGCATCGCGAAGAGCTTGGGAATATTTTCCGTTATCCCTTGCATATTATAGTTCATCACGAAGTTCTACTAACTTGGTGATGGTGACTAGAGAATTCTGTCAATCACTATCTTATCTGGAAGATTAACTCCCACTTGATTCAAGCGATTGTAGTACCTAGACAATCTAAGCACATGCTCACTAGTTGAGCGATTCTCCTCCATCTTTTAGCTATAGAACTTGTTGGAGACTTCATATCTCTCAACTTGGGTATTTACTTGAAATATTAACTTCAACTCCTGGAACATCTCATATGCTCCATGATGTTCAAAACGTCTTTGAAGTCCCGATTCTAAGCAGTTAAGCATGGTGCACTAAACTATCAAGTAGTCATCATATTGAGCTAGCAAAACGTTCATAACGTCTGCATCTGCTCCTGCAAAAGGTCCGTCACCTAGCGGTGCATCAAGGACATAATTCTTCTGTGCAGCAATGAGGATAAACCTCAGATCACGGATCCAATCCGCATCATTGCTACTAACATTTTTCAACACAATTTTCTCTAGGAACATATCAAAATAAACACAGGGAAGCAACAACACGAGCTATTGATCTACAACATAGATATGCTAATACTACCAGGACTAATGTTCATGATAAATTTAAGTTCAATTAATCATATTACTTAAGAACTCCCACTTAGATAGATATCTCTCTAATCCTCTAAGTGATCACGTGATCCAAATCAACTAAACCATGTCCGATCATCACGTGAGATGGAGTAGTTTCAATGGTGAACATCACTATGTTGATCATATCTACTATATGATTCACGCTCGACCTTTCGGTCTCCGTGTTCCGAGGCCATATCTGTTATATGCTAGGCTCGTCAAGTTAAACCTGAGTATTCCGCGTGTGCAACTGTTTTGCACCCGTTGTATTTGAACGTAGAGCCTATCACACCCGATCATCACGTGGTGTCTCAGCACGAAGAACTTTCGCAACGGTGCATACTCAGGGAGAACACTTATTGATATTTAGTGAGAGATCATCTTATAATGCTACCGTCAATCAAAGCAAGATAAGATGCATAAAAGATAAACATCACATGCAATCAATATAAGTGATATGATATGGCCATCATCATCTCGTGCTTGTGATCTCCATCTTCGAAGCACCGTCATGATCACCATCGTCACCGGCGCGACACCTTGATCTCCATCGCAGCATCGTTGTCGTCTCGCCAATCTTATGCTTCCACGACTATCACTACCGCTTAGTAATAAAGTAAAGCATTACATCGCGATTGCATTGCATACAATAAAGCGACAACCATATGGCTCCTGCCAGTTGCCGATAACTCGGTTACAAAACATGATCATCTCATACAATAAAATTTAGCATCATGTCTTGACCATATCACATCACAACATGCCCTGCAAAAACAAGTTAGACGTCCTCTACTTTGTTGTTGCAAGTTTTACGTGGCTGCTACGGGCTTAAGCAAGAACTCATCTTACCTACGCATCAAAACCACAACGATAGTTTGTCAAATAGACTCCGTTTTAACCTTCTCAAGGACCGGGCGTAGCCACCCTCGGTTCAACTAAAGTTGGAGAGACAGTCTTCCGCAAGCCATCTATGTGCAAAGCACGTCGAGGGAACCGGTCTCGCATAAGCGTACGCGTAAGGTTGGTCCGGATCGTCTCGTCCAACAATACCGCTGAACCAAAGTATGACATGCTGGTAGGCAGTATGACTTGTATCGTCCACAACTTACTTGTGTTCTACTCATGCAAATAACATCAAACCATAAAAACCTAGGCTCTGATACCACTGTTGGGGAACGTAGTAATTTCAAAATTTTCCTACGCACACGCAAGATCATGGTGATGCATAGCAATGAGAGGGGAGAGTGTTGTCTACATACTCTTGTAGACTGAAGCGGAAGCGTTGACGCAACATAGAGGAAGTAGTCGTACGTTCTCCTCGCGATCCAACCGATCACAGCACCGTTACTCCGGCACCTCCGAGTTCTTGGCACACGTTCAGCTCGATGACGATCCCCGGGCTCCGATCCAGCAAAGCGTCGGGGAAGAGTTCCGTCAGCACGACGGCGTGGTGACGATCTTGATGTACTACCGGCGCAGAGCTTCGCCTAAGCACTGCAACGATATGACCGAGGTGGAATATGGTGGAGGGGGGCACCGCACACGGCTAAGGAACGATCACGAAGATCAACTTGTGTGTCCATGGGGTGCCCCCTGCCTCAGTATATAAAGGATGGAGGAGGAGGAGGCCGGCCAAGGCTATTGGTGCGGCCAGGATGGGAGTCCTACTAGGACTCCAAGTCCTAGTAGGAGTCCATCAAGAGGGGAGGAAGGGAGAAGGAAGTGGAGGAGTAGGAAAGGTGGCCGGCCCCCTTTTCCCTAGTCCAATTCGGACTAGAGGGGAGGGGGGCGCAGCAGCCTTTTTCCTCTTCCCACTAAAGCCCATCAAGGCCCATTACTTCTCCCGTAATCCCGTAACTCCCCGATACTCCCGAAAATACCCGAATCACTCAGAACCTTTCCGATGTCCGAATATAGTCGTCCAATATATCGATCTTTACGTCTCGACCATTTCGAGACTCCTCGTCATGTCCCCGATCTCATCCGGGACTCCGAACTCCTTCGGTACATCAAAACTCATAAACTCATTATAACTGTCATCGTAACCTTAAGCGTGCGGACCCTACGGTTCGAGAACAATGTAGACATGACTGAGACACGTCTCCGGTCAATAACCAACAGCGGGACCTGGATGCCCATATTGGCTCCTACATATTCTGCGAAGATCTTTATCGGTCAGACCGCATAACAACATACGTTGTTCCCTTTGTCATCGGTATGTTACTTGCCCGAGATTCGATCGTCGGTATCCAATACCTAGTTCAATCTCGTTACCGGCTAGTCTCTTTACTCGTTCCGTAATACATCATCTCACAACTAACACATTAGTTGCAACGCTTGCAAGGCTTATGTGATGTGCATTACCGAGAGGGCCCAGAGATACCTCTCCGACAATCGGAGTGACAAATCCTAATCTCGAAATACGCCAACCCAACATGTACCTTCGGAGACACCTGTAGAGCACCTTTATAATCACCCAGTTACGTTGTGACGTTTGGTAGCACACAAAGTGTTCCTACGGTAAACGGGAGTTGCATAATCTCATAGTTAAAGGAACATGTATAAGTCATGGATAAAAGCAATAGCAACATACTAAACGGTCGGGTGCTATGCTAATGGAATGGGTCATGTCAATCAGATCATTCAACTAATGATGTGATCTCGTTAATCAAATAACAACTCTTTGTTCATGGTTAGGAAACATAACCATCTTTGATTAATGAGCTAGTCAAGTAGAGGCATACTAGTGACACTCTGTTTGTCTATGTATTCACACATGTATTATGTTTCCAGTTAATACAATTCTAGCATGAATAATAAACATTTATCATGATATAAGGAAATAAATAATAACTTTATTATTGCCTCTAGGGCATATTTCCTTCAGACGAGTCCGGCGCAGATTGTCTTCGGCATTGCAAGGCGGGTTCTTCTCCAAATTCCATGTACCTGTTGAATAGTGTCCGGCTCCTTGTGAATATTGCGCTTCTTGGCTTCCACGCCCAATAATGGCCTTCTCCCACGTGTCAAATGAATGCGAAAAGCCAGGGTGTTTTTACATTTACCCCCCCTAGCTGCGTAAATGAGCTGCCTATTAAAGAGGCGAAGATTTAGATCCAAATCACACCATCTTCCCTCCGCGAGCATTCATCGGAGCGCATTCGACAGAGATCCATTCCATCATGGCTGGTCATCGCAGCTCCTCCTCTCGCCTTCCCATCCCTTAGACTGGAGATTGGGAGAGATGTTCCATCCCGCACAGCGAGCTAGTGACGCTCGAAACCAAAGGATTTCTTCCCCAGCCTACATGGTCCCGGTTCAAGCTGGGATGGCCACATATAATGGCGGAGAGCGGGCGGAGAGCATCCCTAATCCCTCCAAAGGAGAGCGGGTATGCCTTGTCCCCTATTTAATAAGAGGGCTCGGATTTCCAATTCATCCGTTTCTCCGGGGGCTCCTGGAGTTCTACGGCCTCGAGTTGCACAACTTTACGCCTGCCTCCATATTGCATATCGCGGGCTTCGTAGCCCTTTGCGAGCTGTTTTTGGGCTGTGAGGCTCATTTCGCGCTATGGAAGAAGTTGTTCTGCCTCGTGCCCCATTCTCAGAAGGGGTCAGTATATCAAGTGGGCGGAGCCGAAGTATGCCGCATCGCCGGGACCGGATATCTATCCGGAACCCCAAAGAAGGCGTCCGAAGACTGGCCTTCAGAATGGTTTTATATAGAAGATGTCCCCCTGCTGGACCCTATTCGGATCGGCCTCCCTGAGTTCGATAATGCTCCCTTGAAGAAGTGCCTAAGCTGGCGTCCACGGAGCCCTCAGAAGGAAAATGACAAGGACGTCCTTTACCTGATGAGCCGGATAAGGTTGCTAGCTCATTCCGGACTGACATGATCGAGGTCATGGCCACATGCATTATGCGGGGGGTGCAGCCGCTTCAGTATTGAGGCCACCCCATGTGGGATTTCAACGGGGAGGATGATGCAACCCGCTGCGGCCGTAAGGGGCCGGAATCGGTTGCCGCTCTGTCGAAGATCTTGTCCGCATTGTACAAGGGAGAAGAGGAGGAATTTCTCCGCGTCAATCCACAGGGCGGATTTTCTATGTACAATCCTCCAAACTGGGTAAGCGGACACTTCTTTTTGCCCATCCGTTCCATATTCCCATAGTTAAGTATCTTATCTTGTGACTTCGACGCAGGAACTGCGTCAGGCCGTAAAGGAGATAAACAGCCCTCCTCCACAACCCGAGGATCCAGAACAGTCCCTCGACCCGGCCTCCCAAGAGGATCCGGACATATCTGTGGAGCTGATCGACGGGGTATTTCACCAATTGAGTGGCGACAACGTCTTGGTGGCCATTACGGCCGATTATCCTAGACTGCTCCCTGCCTCACAGGTAACTGAGACCGAAGTCCCAATACCTCGAAAATGATCCGTCCGTGCTTATTTTTGATCATCATATACCAACGGTGTTTCGCAGGGGAGGATCTCGAGGCGGAATGTCGAGCCTGCGGCGACTAGCCAACAAGGGACCGCGAGGACGGGCAGGCTGAAAAGACCCGCAGTCTGGATCGTGACACCGGCGCAGCAGTAAGGCGCGTCGTTTTATTCCAAGGTATTATTCTTACGATGCATACTAACGCCCGTGCTCTTTTTAGAAAAAGAGGGCTCGCCGTACTATATCCGGAGAGGTTGCCAATCGCGCCTCCACCAGCCAGGCTCCAAAGCCAGGTCCAGAAGCAGAGGCGAACACGAGGCGTGCGTCGGACGCTCCTCCGACAGAGGACGCAGACAGAATGTCCGCCACCAATTCCGAGGTGGAGAGTGCCAAAAACCACAGGCGCCGCCGGACAGTTCTTCACGACGCTTGTTTTTTCCAAGAGGCATTGGATGCCTTCAACTCGGGAGATGCGTACCTCTGTGTCGCTCAAAATGCTCTAACCTGGGCCACGGAGCAGTATGTAAAAGACATACGGGTGAGAAAATTTGATGATTATATATACATCAGTAGCCACCGAGACTTGAAACAGTTGGAATAACTGATTTAAGGATCATGCGTTATGCAGGTTCTTACAGAAAAGAATACCCAACTGTCCCAGGAGCTGGAAGAGTGCAAAGCCCAACTTCAGGCCGCACTAGTCGCGGCAGGGGAGCCCAAGAAGACCCCCTCTGGTATTATATGCCTCACTTGATGAGTATCATGTAAAGTGCGGCGTGTATGTAAATCTGACCATGGAATTGCAGATGGCACCGGATTAGATCCGGAGAAGCAGCAACTCCTACGCGAGCTAAAGGCTGGTGAGAGCCTGCTTACAAAGGTGAGGCAGGAGAAGAATGATCTCCAAGATACCAACACCCAGCTGGGCATGTAACTAAAGGATGTTCGTGCCCAACTGTCGGACTCCGTTAAGGAAAATCGGCGGCTTCGACGCGGCATGTTTAGTAAGTGCTTGAACGAACTTTGAAAAAGAGTTCGGCGAGGAAGTCAACTAACGGAGTTATGTCTATAGGTATGCTAACGGGTCTTCCTGCAGAGTAAATGCCCGGTTCTACGGGTGACCTTCTTCCCGAGCTCTCACAACTGCACGACCGAGTTCGGCAAGCAATGCAAGGCGTTGCCCAGGCGTTGTGGACATCCGTCTACATGCCTGAAGGCCTTGGAGAGCTTACAGAGAAGCTGAAGGGAGCACGGCGGCGCTTCCGATTATGGAAGATATCGGCCTGTTGTCAAGGTGCCAGGGAGGCCTGGGCCATGGTGAATACGCGGTACACGAAGGCTGACCCAAACCACATGGCCGAGGTCGGACCTGTAGGGCCCGATGGGAAGGATATCCCTGTGAGCTTAGTGTACGACCAAGTAGAATTGGCCGCAAAATATTCTCAACATGACTGTAAACTGGACAGCCTGTTGGATGGCATTGAAGAGGAATATAACTAGTCAAATTGACTATGTAATTTATGATGACATGTATAATGCCTTCTGGCCGGATTGTAGATCGTTTGTCATGGCAGACCTTTTCGCTTCGACCTCGGGACCCGACGGTCCGGAGTGTGTCCGAATACCCTTTCGGTTATGTAAGAACCGAGGCATGCATGGAGATCAGGCGTAGGGGTCATTAGTGCTTGAACAGACAAGTGCCCAACTAGTTATGTTATATTACATGGTTAGTACGAAACATCTTCCAGGGAGAATAGTTCCGTTAGGGGTTCCTTTCCCTGGGAGGCATGCCCTAAAGTGCATGTCCGGACTGCAAACAAAAAGACGCATGAAAAACATCTGGGGGCGCATAAGTAAATAAGTAAGAAATCATCTTTTAGTTCACCGACCGAATATTCCCTTAAGAACGCTAGCTTTCGGCTTCAACCAGTCTGAGGTACACATCCGGCTGACCCGCCAGTAACAATCGCAGAGGTGCTCCCTTTACCGCCTAGCCGAACAATCGGGAACGTAGGGGTAAGCACAGGAGCCAGGCAACCCAGCTTGGCCAAAACTTAAGTCATATCGATGCATATAATGGTGGATAAAAGGTACATGCGGAAGTGTGACACATGTGTTGGGCATGAAGCCCGTATAAATAAGCTTCTGTTGAAGAAGCCCCCAGGTATAACGAGCGCGGATAGCACGTCAGGTGTGTGCGAACAAAGCGCGAATGAGCCCTTAAAGGCTATAAGAGAAAGGGAGGGGAGAAGGAGAGAAATATAAGACAACTAGTGTATAAAAAATAGATAGAGGAAGGAGACGAACACATAGTCCGGCGCTAGGCGTAAATCTTCGGAGACGGGCTGCGTTCCATGGGTTTGGCTCGAGTCAGTTATCCGATGCATCTCGCAGACGGTATGCTCCACCAGTCAGGACTTGGTCAATAATAAAGGGACCTTCCCATTTGGGCTTAAGTTTGTCCTTTTTCTTGTCCGGCAGGTGTAGAACTAATTCACCAACATTGTAAGTTTTGGCCCGTACTTCTCTGCTTTGGTATCTTCGAGCCTGCTGTTGATAGAATGCGGAACGGGCTTTTGCCACGTCACGCTCCTCCTCCAAGGCGTCCAAACTGTCCTGCCGATCGAGTTCGGCTTCTCTTTCTTCGTACATGCGCACGCGGGGTGAGTCATGAATTATGTCGCAGGGCAGAATCGCCTCTATGCCGTATACCATAAAGAATGGTGTGTGTCCGATGGTGCAATTCGGCATGGTCTGCAGCCCCTAGAGTACGGATTCGAGCTCCTCTACCCACTGCGTGTTAGATTCCTTGAGGGACTGCACTAATCTGGGTTTGATGCCGCTCATGATTAGACCATTTGCTCGCTCGACTTGACCGTTAGTTTGTGGGTGATAGACTGAAGCATAGTCGAGCTTGATGCCCATGTTTTTGCACCAGAGTTTGACCTCGTCGGCCGTAAAGTTCGTGCCATTATCAGTGATGATGCTATGGGGGACGCCGTAACGGTGTACGACCCCAGATATGAAGTCTATCACCGGTCCGGATTCGGCCGTCTTAACAGGCCTGGCGTCTATCCATTTGGTGAACTTATCCACCATGACCAGTAAGTATTTTTGCTTGTGGGTTCCTCCTTTAAGGGGTCCAACCATGTCAAGCCCCCAGACCGCGAAGGGCCAGGTGATTGGTATAGTTTGGAGGGCGGTAGGCGGCATATGGCTTTGGTTAGCAAAGAGTTGGCAACCAACACATCGTTGGACTAGTCCTGAGCATCTGCCCGAGCCATCGGCCAATAAAATCCTGTACGGAAGGCCTTACTTACAAGGGCCCGGGCTGCAGCGTGGTGCCCGCTAAGTCCGGCATGTATTTCAGCCAGAAGATTCCGCCCTTCCTCTTCGGAGATACACCTTTGAAGGACTCCGGTGGTGCTTTTCTTATAAAGCTCTCCCTCATGGACTTTATAGGCTTTAGATCGCTGCACTATGCAGTGTGCCTCATTTTGGTCCTAGGGAAGTTCCTGCCTCGTTAGGTAGGCTAGCAATGGTTCTGTCCACGGGGCGATGACTGCCATTATTACATGGGCTGAGGATGTTACTTTGTTGGCAGAGCCTCCAACTGTGTTAGAGTGTTCGGTGTCGAGCAGTGTGGTTGGGTCCGGGCTGTTATTTCCGGGTTGCCCTTCCCATACTACGGATGGCTTGAGCAGCCTTTCCAAGAAGATGTTGGGAGGGACGACATCGCGTTTTGCACCGATGCGTGCCAGGACATCTGCCGCCTGATTGTTTTCCCGGGCTATATGATGAAATTCGAGCCCCTCGAACCGAGCTGACATTTTTAGGAAGGTGTTGCGATAAGCTGCCATTTTCGGATCCTTGGCATCAAAGTCTCCATTTATTTGAGATATCGCGAGGTTCGAATCCCCTCGCACCTCTATGCATTGAATGCCCATGGATACTGCCATCCGGAGACAATGTAGAAGGGCCTCGTATTCGGCTGCGTCGTTGGAGTCCGTATACATTATCTGGAGTACGTATTGAACGGTATCTCCAGTTGGGGACGTCAAAACGACGCTAGCCCCCATACCAACCAACATTTTGGAGCCGTCGAAGTGCATGATCCAGTTGGAATATGTGTCGTACTCTTTAGGGAGTTCGGCTTCCGTCCATTCGGCGACGAAGTCGGCCAAAACTTGTGACTTAATAGCTCGTCGTGGCTTGTAGGTTATGTCGAACGGGAGGAGCTCAATGGCCCATTTGGCAATCCGGCCCATCGCGTCGCGGTTGTTTATAATATCGTTCAGTGGCACTTCCGAGGCTACCATTATCGAACACTCTTGAAAGTAGTGTCGCAGCTTCCAGGACGCCATGAATACCGCGTACGCTATCTTTTGACAATGCGGGTATCGTGACTTGCATGGAGTGAGGACCGTGGACACATAGTAAACCGGCTTTTGAAGGGGGAATTTGTGTCCGTCCGTTTCTCGTTCGACGACGAGTACTGCACTCACAACTTGATGAGTTGCCGCAATGTACAATAGCATTGGTTCGCCAATGTTTGGCGCGGCCAGGACTGGGTTTGTTGCCAATATGGCTTTAATTTCGTCGAGTCCGGCCGTGGCGGCATCCGTCCACTCAAAGTGTAACAGAGGCGATAAAGGGGTAATGCCTTTTCTCCCAAGCGAGAGATAAAGCGGCTTAGAGCCGCTACACATCTGGTCAATTTTTGTATTTGTTTGAGGTCCTTTGGGATATCCAATTGTGACAGAGCTCGGATCTTGGCTGGATTTGCTTCAATTCCTCTACCGGATACAATGAAGCCCAAGAGCTTTCCGGCTGGTACGCCGAAAACCCATTTTTCTGGGTTGAGCTTGATGTCGTATATTCGGAGGTTATCGAATGTGAGCTTCAAGTCGTCTACTAGAGATTCGACATGCTTGGTTTTGACGACCACGTCATCTACGTATGCCTCCACTGTTTTGCCGATCTAGTTTGCCAGACATGTCTAAATCATGCGCTGATATGTTGCGCCAATGTTTTTGAGCCCGAAGGGCTTTGTGTTGAAGTAGAATGGGCCGTATGGTGTGATGAATGCCGTTGCGGCTTGATCTGACTCTGCCATCTTAATTTGATGGTAGCCGGAGTATGCGTCGAGGAAACACAATGAGTCGTGTCCTGCGGTAGCGTCGATAATTTGATCAATGCGGGGGAGGGGAAAGGATCCTTTGGGCAAGCCTTGCTGAGGTCCTTGAACTCGACGCACAAGCGCCAGGATTTGTCCTTCTTTGGTACCATCACCAGGTTTGCTAGCCAGTCCGGATGTTTTATGTCTCTGATGAATTCGGCCTCCAATAGCTTGGCTAGTTCCTCTCCCATGGCCTGTCTCTTAGGTTCAGAGAAACGCCGAAGAGCCTGCTTGACTGGCTTGAATCCTTTTAGGATATTTAGGCTGTGCTCGGCCAGCCTGCGTGGGATTCCTGGCATGTCTGAAGGGTGCCAGGCAAAAATGTCCCAGTTCTCGCGTAGGAACTCTCGTAGTGCGGCGTTTACATAAGGGTTTAATTGTGCCCCGATGGAAGCTGTTTTTGTAGGGTCCGTTGGATGGACTTGGAATTTGACTATTTCATCCGCGGGTTTAAAGGAGGTGGACTTGGATCTTTTGTCGAGTATCACGTCGTCCCTGTTCACCGTGGAGCGCAGCGCAGTCAGTTCCTCAGCCGCTAGGGCTTCGGATAGTGCCTCGAGGGCTAGTGCGGCTGTCTTATTTTCGGCGCGGAGTGCTGTGTCCGGATCACTAGCAAGAGTGATGATTCCGTTGGGCCCATGCATTTTGGGCTTCATGTACCCGTAATGGGGTATGGTTTGGAAGATTGTAAACGCCTCCCGCCCTAATAGAGCGTGGTATCCTCTATTGAACGGGGCCACGTGGAATGTGACCTCTTCGGACCTATAATTGTCCGGCGTGCCGAACACCACATCTAGTGTGATTTTTCCTGTACAGCGCGCTTCCCGACTGGGGATTATTTCTCTAAAGGTTGTGCTGCTTCGCTCAATGCGGTTCCAGTCTATTTCCATTTTTTGAAGGGTTTCCTCATAGATGAGGTTCAATCCGCTGCCGCGGTCCATGAGTACCTTGGTGAGTCGAAAGCCGTCCACTATTGGACTGAGGACCAATGCGGCTGGTGCTCGGGCTGTTCAGAATTTAGGTTCGTCACTGGCATTGAAAGTAATAGCCATGTCAATCCATGGGTTTATTGTTGCCACATGGTAGACTTCGGCAAGGCTGTGGAGTGTTCGTTTTCGCATATTTTTTGATGCGAAAGTCTCAAAGACTGTTAATACCGTAATGGTATCTTTTGGCTGATGCTCTGTGGCTTCTAGGATTAGAAGATCTTCGCCACTTTTGGCCACCTGCCGGAGTATCCGACATGCTCTAAGGCTATGAGTTGGTGTGGCGCCCTCTGTACTGTGAATTTTACAGGGTCCATTGAGCCACCCCTCCAGCACGATTCCATGCCATGCAGAGGGTTTATGCTTTTTGGTGTTTAACCCGGGTGTCTGGCGATAATGCACCCTTTTATTCCGGACTGGGTTTGTATTCAGGGCCGGATTGTCCCAAAATTTTATTTTGGTTTTCCAGGCGCTTTCCATCGCACAATACTTTCATACTATGGATGCCAAGTCAGCGAAGCGTGTAATTTCACGGCGACTTATGGTGTTGAGGATTCCCTTGTCCGTGCAGTTATTGCAGAAGAATGAAATTGCATCCTCCTCGCGGTAGTCCTTTATCCTGATCATGACCAGGAGGAATCTGGCCCAGTAATGGTGTACTGTTTCTTCGGGCTCTTGCCGAATTTTGGATAGATCGCTTATGTTTGGGTGGGTGGGCGGAATTAAATCCGGAACCTCACCCAACATAAGACTCAGGGGCCAAGGAGTTTTCGAACTCGGAAGCTTGGGTTTTTGGATGTTGTCCAATGAATCTTGCCCGCTGCCTGACTTTAGGTCCAGGGCTTAAGTGACGTCCTTCCCTCCGCGGGTATCTGGCTTGGAGGGATCGGGAATACAGACATAACTAGTCCTTAAGATAGATGAAGGGTCGCCGCATTGTTCCTCCACCACTGCAACGTGATGGGTGACCTGGGGAGAGTTAATCTCTCTCAGATCGGGTTTAAGCCCAATCTGATCGTAGTCCGTAGCGACTTCCAGGGCGGTGATGCGATCCAAGATCACGTTTAGGGAAGAGAGCTCCATCGGATCTAACTGCTCGGCGAGTTCCGAGTTGACATGAAGATTGCTTTCGATGACTCGAGAAGTCATCGTCGGCGTGGCGGTCGAACAGGCGGTCATAAGAAAACCACCAAGCCGGAGAGTTTGGCCGATAGCCAAAGCTCCTTTAGCAACAGCGCCGTCTTTAAAGACGGGATGAGGCATCCTTCCTGATGGCGACGGCATAGTGGAACTCTCAATGAAAGCACCAATGTCGGTGTCAAAACCGGCGATCTCGGGTAGGGGGTCCCGAACTGTGCGTCTAGGCGGATGGTAACAGGAGACAAGGGACATGATGTTTTTACCCAGGTTTGGGCCCTCTCGATGGAGGTAAAACCCTACTCCTGCTTGATTAATATTGATGATATGGGTAGTACAAGAGTAGATCTACCACGAGATCAGAGAGGCTAAACCCTAGAAGCTAGCCTATGGTATGATTGTTGTTCGTCCTACGGACTAAAAACCCTCCGGTTTATATAGACACCGGAGGGGCTAGGGTTACACAGAGTCGGTTACAATGGAAGGAGATCTACGTATCCGTGTCGCCAAGCTTGCCTTCCACGCCAAGGAAAGTCCCATCCGGACACGGAAAAAGGTCTTCAATCTTGTATCTTCATGGTCCAAGAGTCCGGCCAAAGGTTATAGTCCGGCTATCCGGACACCCCCTAATCCAGGACTCCCTCATGCTCCTTCAAGATCTGGGGGTCGGCATGAATGGCAGCCATCACGACCTCATCCGCGAGTGCGGCCGCGATTTGCTTCTACGCTGCCAAATGCTCCTTGAGGTCCTGGCTATACTGTGTGCACCATGGCTTAGGCCGGCGCTTATTTGGTGGAGGGGTCGGTGATTTGGGTGGAAGGTGTCCCGAGGTGGGTCGCCGGCGAGGAGGCGGCGGCGCTGCAAGCAAGGAGTGAAGGTTTCAACTTGGAAAGGAAGGCGGAAAGAGGGGAAATATGGCTTTTGGTAAGGGGGAGGGGGCGGGGAGGTAGATATTTTGGCGGAAGCCAAAAATTTAGAATCGCTTCGGCCAAAAAACTGGCGCACAAAGTGTCACCAGACACGGTCCCTTATTTAGAACTGTGTACGGTATGTGGACATCACAAATGATTCAGATAGCTTAACCCGTGTGTGATGAGTTTGAACGTCAAAAGTTTTGGTTCGAATTTCCATGGTTGCAGTGGTCATCCACGTCATTGCATAATTTGGGTACACAAAGGAGACTACAGCACACCCACACTTCTAAATCGAGCAAGGTTAGCAATTAAACAGAGCTAGGTGACCTAAACATTATCTAAAAAATTGAAGACCGACGCTCTTAATTAAACAAAACAAAGAGTAGTACTATGGCTGGTGCTCGCCGATCTCCGTCGCCGCCTCCATGTCCAGCTCGCGCCCGACGGTCTCCTGGGGAAGGGGCTCCATGGCATCCATCGCACCATACTCGGCAAGCATCTCGCCATCCGTGTCCGCCATCTCTTTGGAAAAGGCCACCACGAGCTGGGCGTGAGCGGACGCGATCTGGGCTTGGACGGGCTCCATCGTCGCAAGGTATGCGGCAGAGGAAGGGACGACTGCTCGAACTCTCTCGGCGATTGCCAGCTCTTCCGACGTGGGTTGCTGACCGTTGTTGGAGAAGCTTTGTTCGATTTGTGTGGTGACCGCCAGGAGCTCGGCGTGGGCGGCCTCGACATGTTGTGGGCGGACTCCATCAGGGCTAAGGCCGTTTGGGCTGCCTTTGCCGTCCGGTCGCAAATTGCGGCCGTGCTCATGCACCTTGTTAGCACGCGCATGGCGGTTGTGGCCGCGCTCTCTCCGGAGTGGGCCACCGAAGTTGCCCTCACAACGCGGGTCCACGTGCCAATCTTTTGCCGGCGGCGATTGAAGAGTGAAATGATATTTGGGGAGCGAGCTAGTGTGCTTGAGACGCCGGCTATGGACTGTAGCCGACGCACCTTCTCGCGTAAACCATAGGCGTACTATGCACCAACGGGTTGTACTACATCTCACACGGTTGCTGATAATAAACTGTGTGCGATCTACTTGGTTTTTCATCTTGATTTGAATTACATAATGGGGCCACAGCGGCAATGGACGGTGTTTGAATTGCTAGACCTTTTATCTGGAGTGAACATGCAACTATATCTGTGTCGTAATTGGAATTATACAGGGTTCGTTTGAACATTTTATACATTAAATTGTTTTTTTAGCCATTTCAGGTGAACAATTAAAATTTGAACTACATGCACATGCTCCAGTGCATATAAATTGGTTGAAAAATCAAATCTGTGTCCTTGGGTGCATGCTTAGGTCCCATGCAAGAAATGGGAATGAATTTCATACACCAGGGAACCGTTGATTGCTGCTAAAACATTGATATGACTGGTTTTTAAATTCTAGTAAGTCCTAAACTAATCTGAAATTCATGAAACTTGGCATGCTATCATGGAGCGGCATCAACATGTCGTGTTACAAATTTTGTCCCATTTGAGGCAGGTTTGGGTATATGCTTCTCACAAACCAGAGATTCTCATAACAAGCATGATGGTTTTCGGTAGGGAACATCCCACCATTGGGGACGAAACGATATCCATTGCCTCTTATTGCTTTCAAAAAAATTTCTCGTGTCAACATAGAACAACAGGAGTGTTGTGTGAATTTTTGTGATTTTTCAGGGTTTGTTTGGACATTTTTATGCATTAACTGAGTTTTCAATGCATTTTATGGGCATAATTCATATTTGAACTACATGCACATGCTCCAGTGCATATAAATTGGTTGAAAAATCAAATATGTGTCCTTGGGTGCATGCTTAGGTCCCATGCAAGAAATGGGAATGAATTTCAAACACCGGGGCACCGTTGATTGCCGGCAAAACATTGAGATGAATGGTTTTTAAATTCTAGTAAATCCAAAACTCGTCTGAAATTCATGAAACTTGGCATGCTATCATGGAGCAGCATCAACATGCCATGGTACAAATATTCTCCCATTTGGGGCAGGTTTGGGTATATGCTTCTCACAACAAGCATGATGGTTTTTGGTAGGGAGCGTCCCACCTTTGGGGATGAAACGATATCCATGGCCTCTTATTGCTTTCAATTTTTTTCTCGTGTCAACATAGAACAACACGAGTGTTGTGTGAATTTTTGTGATTTTTCGGGGTTCGGTTGGACATTTTTATGCGTTAACTGAGTTTTCAATGCATTTTATGTGTATAATTCAAATTTGAACTACATGCACATGCTGCAGTGCATATAAATTGGTTGAAAAATCAAATATGTGTCCCGGGGTGCATGCTTACATCCCATGCAAGAAATGGGAATGAATTTCAAACATCGGGGCACCGTTGATTGTCGGCAAAACATTGAGATGCCTGGTTTTTAAATTCTAGTAAAGCCAAAACTCATCTGAAATTCATGAAACATGGCATGCTATCTGTCGGGACCGCCTTTCCAATAAAACATTTATTGAAAAGCCGACCCTTGTGCTGACCAGTACAGAAGAATCCTTCTTACTGGTAGACAAAACCTTGATACAGAAATCCAGCAGTACTAAATATTATACAAGGTTGAGTTGAGGATGCTCAACAATTCATTACAAGCACGCCGATATTATACATAAAGGTAGATATGACTCAAGGGTATGGTGGCATAACTACTGACTCGTAATAAAAGTGGTGGTGGATATGTCACAGTGAAGTGGGTGACATGACTCCTATATCTTACAGCTCATCAAGCGTCGGAGTGAGGCTTGATGATTTTATTTGGGTAGCGGAAGCGTATATAATACAAGTGAACAACTCCAGGGTCGCACATGACTGACTCGGACTACTCTAGGTGTCGGACTCGCTATCGAACTCTTCATCTATAAGATCGCCTTCGTCAACATCTGGCCAAATCAACAAGCCAGGTGAGTACTTTGAATGTACTCGCAAGACAGTTCGGACATAAGATATAACAAATGTAGACATGATGCACATGAGTAGATTAGTGATGCACATTCCGATAATAAATTTGCACTGCACAATAATTAAAAAGGAAGTCAGGCGGTAGTCCTCCCGAAATCCCAATGAAAATAACTGAAGACCGATCGGGTGTCTGAAGCGATGCCTCGAAAGGTAAAAATAAGTTGGGATGCCGCAGTCGGGCGTCGGAGCGATGCCACATAAAGGGCTTATATTGAAAAGTAAATGATAGAACGTGCCACAGTCGGACGTCTAAGCGACATCTTGAAAAGTGCTTATAATGAAAATAAATAACAATGATGCCACAGTCGGACGTCTGAGCGACATCACATAAAGGGCTTATATCAAAAGTAAATAACAATAAGGCCACAGTCAGACGTATGAGCGACATCACATAAAGGGCTTATATCAGAAAGTAAATAACAGTAATGCCACAGTTGGACGTCTGAGCGACATCACATAAAGGGCTTATAGTTTACCATTCGAATTTAAGTAGCTCATGAATTTAAATTGTCGCAAGGAAACACTCAGCATGTAATCATAAACTGGTTACTCCATCCACATTAATAACCTTCAACCGAGTTTACCACTCTCAGTTTCATGTTTATTCTCCGGAGACTGTCACTGGGGTTGACACTGAGATTTGACACTGAGACTGACACTGACACTGAGATGCTATCCAAGTCCTTGCTTGTGGACATGGATACTCGAATGGTCTTGACTTTGCAAAGTTTGTACTCTTTAACCACAGCCAACGGATTTCAGTAGTCACAAGGACTAGTTCCCTTTACGGTGTTTTAGAAGAAACACGTCTAACCAGTACACACCCATTCCACATTCCGCTGCCAGGAATCACCCTCGGCAACGTTCAAGAAAAACCTTAAGACGGGGAGGCCACAACCTCGAATAGCATGGGATCAAATTTATATCGCGCGCTCTAAGGGGTGCCCCCTCTTGGTCTCAACCGGAAACACCCATGCCCCCTGACTGGATGACAGGCTTAAATCCAGGGCCATGGAACCCTCATCGCGATCCCTCTGTTTGGTGTGTACATGGAAAGAGGTTTGCAACTTACTAAACCGCACTCTTTACAGAAAACATGTGGCAGCACGAAGGGGAAACGAACGGGATTGATACTTGATCCTCGTTAACACTGGAGTTACATGGTTGACGTAAGACTGGCATGCTTCAACAATACCATCTTTACAACCTACCATGCCACCACATGATCAGGTTGTCTTATCATCATGTGAACATATCAAACTTCGAAGCTCACCGGTAGCTTACCTTGCATGTAACATAACATTCACTAATGCTTATATAAACATGCCATGAGAAAGAACTACTCGAACAAACATGCAAAACACTCATCATATCAAAGGTTCAAACATGCTTGCATGGTTCGGAGAAGTCAGAGTCTAGCTCGGCGAAGTTCGCGTCTCCTTTACCTCCTCCGGTATCTACGTATTAAAAGGAAATCGGATACTACATAAATACCGTGCGTGCACAAAAGTTATCCCAAATATTTTTCAAATAAATATGAAAAAAATTAGACAGAAAAATAAAGATGACAGAAAAAGAATCAAGTCAAAATCATCTTTTGTTAAAAAGTTACAAGAGTTTTAGTCTAGGGACCTTTCTGTAATGAAACGGAAAGTTTCTAGGGGCTAGATTATAAAAACAGAAAACGTTTTAGTTATGAATACGCCAGTCCAGAGGGGAAAGGTATTTTGCCCGAAGGCGTTTTCAGAAAACGGGTCGAATAAATAGAATAGAGGCTGACGTGGGGGTCCCACACGTCAGGTTTGAATCTTCAAAACAGAGCGCCTGGCGCCCGAGGGCCGCGGTGGTCACCGGCGGCGATCCACGGCGAGGCAGGGGAAAAGGAGGGTACCAACATGTTCACCGAGCCCTTCCGCACCTGTGGGTGGTGGAGTTGAGCGTCGGTGAGCACCACATCGACGGCGGCCCCAACTCCGGCGGACGGTGGTTCGGGCGAGGTTGGTTCTCTCCAAACAGAGCTGCAAGCTTCAAATTGGGGCGTGGGTTAGAAGTGTGGGTGCACTAGGAGGTTGCTGACAAGGTATGGGAGGCGGGGTTGCTCTCACTGGAGCTGATCTTGCCGGAGCCCGGAGCGGATCGGGGTGGCCAGAGTCGGGGAAGAAGGCCTCCCCGAGGTCTTCCCAGTGGCTGGGCGTGGCTCTGGAGGGGTGGGAGGAGTGGTGCTGGTCGAAGGCGAGCTCGGGATGGCTATTTATAGCCGGCCCGAGGCGGTTACCGAGAACGGGGTAACTCCGGCGGCGATTACGGCGAGGCAGTGGCCGGACGGGTGGTTTAAGTGGTTGGGCATCAACGTGATGATCCACTAGTTCCACTCAAATGCTAACCTCGGTGGAATTATACCTGCTTCGCGGTTTCGATGGAACGGCGCTTCGCGGGCCCGTCGGCGGCAGAGAGCATGCTCTGTGCTTGCCAGGCCACGGCGACGGTGCCGCAGCATGAGCAGAGGCGGAGGTGGCCACGCGGAGGCTTCGGGTGGCTTGGGCGATGCTGGACGGCGCCGAAAGGCAGGCCGGCCCCTATTGGTCGCCACGGGTGGCTCTGCCACCGCAGAAGACACCGGCGCAGGCGGAACACGTCGCCACCGACGCCCGCGCCCGGCCAAGCGACCTTGCGGCGCTCTGGATAAGGAGGAGGAGCAGTGCGTAAGGTGCCAACGTGCGCACTGGTGAGATCGACGCCGAGGCTGTGAAGAAAACGACGCCGCTAAAAGAAACTTGACACTGAACTCTAAACTTTCTGAACCTGTGACAGAAACAGTGCTCGCCATGTATTTGATGAAATGTTTTTGGCATGTGGAAAATTTTTCTGGAGCTGGTCTTTGGTGAGGTGGCCTCTTGGTGTATCTGGAAGCTGCATGAATTATTTTAGAATTTTTGGAAAAGGAAAAATATGAATTTCACCAAAAATGGCAATTCTGGTCCAAACTTGCACTGGCCAAATTTTGGAAATTTTAAACTGAGGACAAGTGGCTCTTGATGAATCTTGGTTGGAGGTACTAAGGACTAGTCAGAGGAGTTTGTTTGGGACCAAATCTCAAAAGGAAACTTGTAGTTCCTTTCTAAATCACCTAGGTCCAAAATAAATCAAAGAAATAGTTTTGAGGGTAAAATAAATAGAATAAAAATAAAAAATGGTCAGAAACTTGCTGGAGGTGGGAGTCTTGACTTGATCCAAGGCAGGGATGGGTTTTGGAAGGCAATGTCAAAATGTGACATGGCAAAAGAGGAAATTTTTGGATGGGAAAGGAATAAACCCATAATCCCTAGGGTTTCTTTTTAAAAGAAGGAACTTTCAAGAACTTTCAAAAATAAATTTGTGTAGAGTCAAGACAAAGTGAAAAGCTCTCAAGACCAAAAATCAAGGTTGAGAAGAGCACCAAAAATATCTGTCATAAAAGTTTTGAGAAGGAGAGGTTTTAAGAAAAAATTTAAATAGCCTCCTTCAAATCAAATAAAGATTTTGATAAAAAACCAAATCAAAATTTTTGTATTGTCACAACACCTACCCCCTTAGGAAAAATCTTGTCCCCGAGATTTCAGCTGATCCTCAAATAGGTGTGGGTATTCTGCCCGGAGTGAATCCTCTCTTTCGCATGTCGCTTCGTCCTCGGTGTGATTGCTCCGCCGAACTTTGAAAAACTTAATTGTCTTCTGACGGTTCCTTCTTTCAGACTCCTCCAATATTTTTATTGGACGTTCCCTGTAGGTGAGGTCTGTTGCACGTCAACGCTCTCATGTGACACTTGCTTCTCTGGGTTGCTTACGCATTTCCTCAACTGTGAGACGTGGAATACGTCGTGGACGTTTGACAACTCTTTGGGTAGGTCTAGCTGGTAGGCTAGAGTGCCTCTCAGTGCAACCACACAGAAGGGTCCAATAAATCTTGGTGCTAGCTTTCCTTTAACTTTGAACCGTTGCAGGCCCCTCATAGGAGATACTCGTAAATACACATAATCACCGAGTTCAAAGCTGACCTCACGATGTTTCTGATTGTAATAACTCTTTTGTCGGCTTTGAGCTGTCTTGAGTCGATCCCTGATGAGTCTAACTTTCTCTTCAGCTTCCTTGAGCATGTCTGGGCCGAAGATACGGCTGTCTCCTATTTCTGACCAATTTAATGGAGTACGACACCTTCGCCTGTACAGGGCTTCAAAAGGTGCCATTTGTAGGCTGGATTGGTAACTGTTGTTGTATGCGAACTCGGCATATGGCAAGCTTTCTTCCCAACTGGTTCCATAGGTGAGGACACATGCTCTCAGCATGTCCTCTAGAATTTGGTTCACGCATTCAGTTTATCCATCAGTCTGGGGTGGTAGGCTGTACTGAATGCTAGTTGAGTTCCCAGGGCCTGTTGTAAATGATCCCAGAATTTCGAGACGAATTGAGTGCCTCTGTCGGATATTATAGTCTTTGGAACTCCATGCAGGCAAACTATACGAGACAGGTAAAGCTTGGCAAGCTTCTGAGTGGTGTGGGTTGTCTTTACTGGGATGAAATGTGCCACCTTGGTTAATCTATCTGTGATGACCCATATGGCATCATTTCCGTGTTGTGACCGGGGTAGTCCGACAATAAAATCCATCCCAATTTCGTCCCATTTCCACTCAGGTATCCTGTTTGGCTGTAATAGTCCCGCTGGTTTTTGATGCTCGGCTTTAATGCGTTGACAAGAATCGCAACATGCAATGAAGGTGGCTATATCCCTCTTCATACCGTGCCACCAAAATCTTTCCTGAATGTCCTTATACATTTTGGTTCCTCCAGGGTGGATTGAATATGGAGCGGTGTGGCCTTCAGCTAGAATTTGCTGTTTGAGGTCCTCTATATTTGGCACGCAGAGTCTGTCTCCGTACCATAATATCCCCTCATCGTCTACGACGAACTCTGAGGCCTGGCCCATACTCACTTTTCTTTTTATGCCTTCGATGCTGGGATGTCCATGCTGAGCTTCCTTAATTTTCTCCACAAGGGTGGGTTGTATTTCCAAATTTGACACACTGCCTTCCGTGACCATCACCAAGTTGAGTTTGGCGAACTCCTGTTGAAATTCAGGTCTCAAGCTTTGTAGACTGTCGTTGTCTGAGCTGGGGTTCTGACTAATTGCATCTGCCACTACATTTGCTTTTCCTGGATGGTAGTGGATGCCAACATCATAATCTTTCACTAATTCCAACCAGCGCCGTTGTCGTAAATTGAGCTCTGGCTGTGTGAAAATATATTTGAGACTTTTGTGGTCCGTATATATTTCACAACGATTCCCAAGCAAAAAGTGTCTCCACTCTTTGAGTGCATGAATGACTGCTGCCAATTCTAAGTCATGAGTGGGATAATTTTCTTCATGCTTTCGAAGTTGTCTGGAAGCGTATGCGACTACCTTGCCTTCTTGCATCAGCACGCACCCGATGTTCTGCATGTTCTTCTGGTGTCTTAGAGTATACCAGAATATCATCAATGAACACCACAACAAATTTGTCCATGAATTTGATAAACACCTTGTTCATGAGGTGGACAAAATATGCGGGGGCGTTTGTTAGTCCAAACGGCATTACCGTAAACTCATATAATCCGTATCTGGATGTGAATGCAGTCTTAGGGATATCCTTTGTCCGTACTTTTAATTGATGATATCCTGATCTTAAATCAATTTTTGAGAAAACTTTAGCTTGTGCGAGCTGGTCAAATAAATCATTTATCCGTGGCATCGGATATTTATTTTTGATGGTGACCATGTTGAGTGCTCGATAGTCTATGCATAATCTCAGTGTCCCATCCTTTTTCTTGGAAAATAATACTGGTGAACCCCAAGGTGAGGAGCTGGCTCGTATAAATCCTTTGTCCAGTAATTCTTTTATTTGCTTTTTTAATTCTACCAACTCGGAGGGTGCCATCCTATAGGGTTTATTGTATATGGGGGTGGTTCCAGGTGCTAGTTCAATGTTGTACTCTATTTCCCGGTCTGGCGTTATGCCTGGTAGTTCTTCGGGAAATACATCAGGGAACTCACATACCACTGGAACTTTCCTTATCTCTGAAATGTCCACTTTGTTCAACTTTGGTTGTTGTGATCTTGGTCTCTCTTGAGCTGTGACCTTTATTGTCTTCCCGTGATGGTGAGTGAGGATTACAGTCCGATTGAAGCAATCGATAAATCCTTTATTGGTGGTTAACCAATCCATTCCTAGGATAATATCCATCCCTTTATTCTCCAATACAATGAGGTTTGCTTGAAACTTTAGTCCTTCAAACTCAATAACCACACCTTGGCAGTAACTCTGAGTGATTTGCTTATTCCCGGGGGACTTGATGATCATGGATTTTTCCAAAGGAAGCATCGAAAAATCGTGTTGCAAAGAAAAACTCTTTGAAATGAACGAGTGAGAAGCTCCAGAATCAAACAAAACCGTGGTAGGTATTGTGTTGACAGGGAACGTACCAAGCATCATATCCGGGGCATTCTGTGCTTCCTCCTTGGTCACATGGTTCAGGTGACCCTTCTTGTGATTGTTATTGGGGTTGAAGTTGTTACGCTTGGGTGCTGAACTATTTCCATTGTTGTTCGGTTTTGGGGCCGAGTTTCTTGGCTTTGGGAACTGCTTAGCGTAGTGTCCTTCCTCTCCACAAGCGTAGCAAGTAACACCCAGGCGGTATGTAAAATCCTTGTCCCTTGCGTGAATTTTTTTGTTTGGGCGTGAAACTTTGGTTGTGGGTCTGTTCGCTCCAATCTTCGGAGGGTCAGTCTTGTTCCGGTTGTTGCGAGCATGAGTAGTCTTGTCCCTTTTTCGCTTGCGAAATTCCTCCAAGCGGTGGCGCTCATTTTCCAATGTAATGGCCTTGTCCACAAGTGTTTTGAAATCCGGAAAGGTGTGTACGACCAGCTTGCATTTAAGTGTTGGTGCTAGACCGTCCAGAAACTTCTCCATCTTTTTGTTCTCCGTCATATGCTCTTCGTTGGCATAACGCGATAATAGGGTAAACTAACTATTGTAATCAGTCACTGTCATGCTTCTCTGCTTGAGGTCATCAAATTCCATCTTCTTGATCTTCATAATGCTTTTGGGAATGTGCGCCCCACGAAATCCTTCCTTAAAATCTTCCCATGTGATATTGTTTTCGTTGGAGTGCATGTGTAGGAAATTCTCCCACCATGATGCGGCTGGTCCCGTGAGATAGTGAGGCGCATAAAGTACCTTCTCACGGTCTGAACATTGTGCAATAATTAACTTCCTTTCAATGTCTTGAAGCCAATCATCGGCCTCAAGAGGTTTATCAGTGTGAGAGAACGTTGGGGGACGCGTCTTTTGTAATTCAGACAATTTGGAGTGCTGCTAATATGGTTCACGGTGGTTTCCCATATTGATAACATGGTTCATCATTTCTTGATGCTGCTGCTGGCTTTGCTCATAAAGGCGGCATACTTGAGAAAATGTTGTTTCACTGCCTTGCTGACTTGACTGTCCCTGTGTGAAATTGTTACTTGTCTGGGTACCATAATTTTCTTCCGGTGGACTTGGCATGGAACGAGTCCAGGGACGAGGCATATTCCACTCTGGGGTATTTTTGCAAATCTCATGAGAAAAATTGAGTGGCAAAAATAAATAATTTTAAAAAGGCGGAAATTTTAAGAACTCCAACATTTTTCAAGAAAACACTTGATTGCGCATGGAGAAGGACCGCTCAGTACATATCTTACACGCAAGCCGTAATTATACAATACATCACTCAGGGTGTGCGTACACATTCTTGACATGTTATTTAGGCTAGTGCACTTCTCCGAGATCCTACATGATGTGCGCACAAACTACTTCTCACCAAACCTATGTACATATATACATATCATACAAGCTGGTACATCGCATGGCTGCTGGGCTTACTCAGTCGGAGATGGTGAAAACTTCCTTTGGCCTGCCGAGGGTGAGACCCAGTGGTGCTGGAGACTCAACCTCCTCCTCACTAATAGGCTCCAGGCACGAAGTACTGGGTTGTGGAGCTGGCGCGGGTGTGGCAGGTGGTGCAGCTCTGACTGGGGTAGGAGCAATGACCTGGTGAAGCTCCTCAGTCGTAGGCAGGCGGCGAGCGGTGGCTAATATGGCAGGTATATAGGATGCTGAGGACGAGATGAATGTCAATGGTGGTGCCATATGGAGGAGCTCCCTCCTGTTGGCGGAGCAGCCATGGATGGAATCCATACGAGCAGCTACGAAGTCGTCCACGAGGTTGTCGAAGGCTGCCTCAAGCACCTTGAGGTACTCAACAAGCATTTCAATAGCCTCATCTCTTTCTCCCCTAGCGCAAGCGAATGCATAGTGACAAGTGTATGGCACGTGGCATGGGAGGTAGCGGTAGCGACGAGTCTTCATTGAAGGAAGAACATCCCGGAGGTGGGCTATTGCCTCACGGGCAGCCATCTGTATGGCATGCCTCTCCGTAGGCATGGCCCTCCCGACAAATCGGAAGCGGCGGAACTCGGAGCGTCCTCCATTGAACTGAACTGCGGCCTGGTACATAGACAAATTGTCGCTGAGCTTGTGCCGGTAAAGTGTGAGCTCGAGACGAACTGATGGCCCGATCGCGATCTTGGCGATGGAGATGAGGAGCTTGATAAACCCCTCAGGAACATTGGCGAACACCTGTGACTCACAGTCATTGCTCGCCATCTACAAATGTAGACAAAATTCTGAATTGTCAAATCATAAATTTATGATGACTAACAGAAAATTGCCACAATATGCAGAATAATAAAATATCACTAGATATGCTAATAACCGATTAGCGACCGCGCCTAGTGGCTTCCTACAGGCAGCCTGGCTCTGATACCAAGTTTGTCGGGACCGCCTTTCCAACAAAACATCTATTGAAAAGCCGACCCTTGGGCTGACCAGTACAGAAGAATCCTTCTTACTGGTAGACAAAACCTTGATACAAAAATCTAGCACTACTAAATATTATACAAGGTTGAGCTGAGGATGCTCAACAATTTATTACAAGCATGCTGATATTATACATAAAGGCGGATATGACTCAAGGGTATGGTGGCATAATTGCTGACTCGTAATAAAAGTGGTGGTGGATATGTCACAGTGAAGTGGGTGACATGACTCCTATATCTTACAGCTCATCAAGCGTCGGAGTGAGGCTTGATGATTTTATTTGGGTAGCGGAAGCGTATATAATACAAGTGAACAACTCCAGGGTCGCACGTGACTGACTGGACTCCTCTAGGCGTCAGACTCGCTATCGAACTCTTCATCCATAAGATCGCCTTCGTCAACATCTGGCCAAATCAACAAGCCAGGTGAGTACTTTGAATGTACTCGCAAGACAGTTCGGACATAAGATATAACAAATGTAAACATGATGCACATGAGCAGATTAGTGATGCACATTCAGATAATAAATTTGCACTGCACAATAATTAAAAAGGAAGTCAGGCGGTAGTCCTCCCGAAATCCCAATGAAAATAACTGAAGACCTATCGGGTGTCTGAAGCGACGCCTTGAAAGATAAAAATAAATTGGCATGCCGCAGTCGGGCGTCGGAGCGACGCCACATAAAGGGCTTAGATTGAAAAGTAAATGACAGAACGTGCCACAGTCGGACGTCTAAGCGACATCTCGAAAAGGGCTTATAATGAAAATAAATAACAATGATGCCACAGTCGGACGTCTGAGCGACATCACATAAAGTGCCTATATCAAAAGTAAATAACAATAATGCCATAGTCGGACGTCTGAGCGACATCACATAAAGGGCTTATATCAAAAAGTAAATAACAATAATGCCATAGTCGGACGTCTGAGCGACATCACATAAAGGGCTTATAGTTTATCATTCGAATTTAAGTAGCTCATGAATTTAAATTGTCGCAAGGAAACACTCAGCATGTAATCATAAACTGGTTAGTCCATCCACCTTCAACCGAGTTTACCACTCTCAGTTTCATGTTTATTCTCCGGAGACTGTCACTGGGGTTGACACTGAGATTTGACACTGAGACTGACACTGACACTGAGATGATATCCAAGTCCTTGCTCGTGGACATGGATACTCGAATGGTCTTGACTCTGTAGAGTTTGTACTCTTTAACCACAGCCAACGGATTTCAGTAGTCACAAGGACTAGTTCCGTTTACGGTGTTTTAGAAGAAACACGTCTAACCAGTACACACCCATTCCACATTCCGCTGCCAGGAATCACCCTCGGCAACGTTCAAGAAAAATCTTAAGACGGGGAGGCCACAACCTCGAATAGCATGGGATCAAATTTATATCGCGCGCTCTAAGGGGTGCCCCCCTCTTGGTCCCAACCGGAAACACCCATGCCCCCTGACCGGATGACAGGCTTTAATCCAGGGCCATGGAACCCTCATCACGATCCCTCTGTTTGGTGTGTACATGGAAATAGGTTTGCAACTTACTAAACCGCACTCTTTACAGAAAACATGTGGCAGCACGAAGGGGAAACGAACGGGATCAAGACTTGATCCTCGTTAACACTGGAGTTACATGGTTGACGTAAGACTGGCATGCTTCAATAATACCATCTTTACAACCTACCATGCCACCACATGATCAGGTTGTCTTATCATCATGTGAACGTATCAAACTTCGAAGCTCACCGGTAGCTTACCTTGCATGTAACATAACATTCACTAATGCTTATATAAACATGCCATGAGAAAGAACTACTCGAACAAACATGCAAAACACTCATCATATCAAAGGTTCAAACATGCTTGCCTGGTTCAGAGAAGTCGGAGTCTAGCTCGGCGAAGTTCGCGTCTCCTTTACCTCCTCCGGTATCTACGTATTAAAAGGAAATCGGATACTATATAAATACCGTGCGTGCACAAAAATTATCCCAAATATTTTTCAAATAAATATGAAAAATACTAGACAGAAAAATAAGGATGACAGAAAAAGAATCAAGTCAAAATCATCTTTTGTTAAAAAGTTACAAGAGTTTTAATCCAGGGACCTTTCTGTAATGAAACGGAAAGTTTCTAGGGGCTAGATTATAAAAACAGAAAACGTTTCTGTTATGAATACGCCAGTCCAGAGGGGAAAGGTATTTTGCCCGAAGGCGTTTTTAGAAAACGGTTCGAATAAATAGAATAGAGGCTGACGTGGGGGTCCCACATGTCAGGTTTGAATCTTCAAAACAGAGAGCCTGACGCCCGAGGGCCGCGCTGGTCGACGGCGGCGATCCACGACGAGGCAGGGGAAAAGGAGGGTACCAACATGTTCACCGAGCCCTTCCGCACCTGTGGGTGGTGGAGTTGAGCGTCGGCGAGCACCACATCGACGGCGGCCCCAACTCCGGCGGACGGTGGTTCGGGCGAGGTTGGTTCTCTCCAAACAGAGCTGCAAGCTTCAAATTGGGGCGTCGGTTAGAAGTGTGGGTGCACTAGGAGGTTGCTGACAAGGTATGGGAGGCGGGGTTTCTCTCACCGAAGCTGATCTTGCCGGAGCCCGAAGCAGATTGGGGCGGCCGGAGTCGGGGAAGAAGGCCTCCCCGAGGTCTTCCCAGTGGCTGGGCGTGGCTCTGGAGGGGTGGGAGGAGTGGTGCTGGTCGAAGGCGAGCTCGGGATGGCTATTTATAGCTGGCCCAAGGCGGTTGCCGAGAACGGGGTAACTCCGGCGGCGATTACGGCGAGGCAGTGGCCGGACGGGTGGTTTAGGTGGCTGGGCATCAACGTGATGATCCACTGGTTCCACTCAAATGCTAACCTCGGTTGAATTAGACCTGCTTCGCGGTTTCGACGGAACGGCGCTTCGCGGGCCCGTCGGCGGCAGAAAGCACGCTCTGTGCTTGCCAGGCCACGACGACGGTGCCGCAGCGTGTGCAGAGGCAGGGGTGGCCACGCGAAGGCTTCAGGTGGCTTGGGCGGTGCTGGACGGCACCGAAAGGCAGGGCCGGCCCCTGTTGGCCGCCACGGGTGGCTCTGCCACCGCAGAAGACGCCGGCGCAGGCGGGACACGTCGCCACCGACACCCTCGCCCGGCCAAGCAACCTTGCGGCGCTCTGGATAAGGAGGAGCAGCAGTGCGTAAGGTGCCAACGTGCGCACTGGTGAGATCGACGCCGAGGCTCTGAAGAAAACGACGCCGCTGACAGAAACTTGACACTGAACTCTGAACTTTCTGAATCTGTGACAGAAACAGTGCTCACCAGGTGTTTGATGAAATGTTTTTGGCATGTGGAAAAATTTTCTGGAGCTCGTCTTTGGTGAGGTGGCCTCTTGGTGTATCTGGAAGCTGCATGAATTATTTCAGAATTTTTGGAAAAGGAAAATATGAATTTCACCAAAAATGGCAATTCTGGTCCAAACTTGCAGTGGCCAAATTTTGAAAATTTTGAACTGAGGACAAGTGGCTCTTGATGGATCTAGGTTGGAGGTCCTAAGGACTAGTCAGAGGAGTTTGTTTGGAACCAAATCTCAAAAGGAAACTTGTAGTTCCTTTCTAAATCACCTAGGTCCAAAATAAATCACAAAAATAGTTTTGAGGGTAAGATAAATAGAATAAAAATAAAAAATGGTCTAAAACTTGCTGGAGGTGGGAGTCTTGACTTGATCCAAGGCAGGGATGGGTTTTGGAGCAATGTCAAAATGTGATATGGTAAAAGAGGAAATTTTTGGATGGGAAAGGAATAAACCCATAATCCCTAGGGTTTCTTTTTAAAAGAAGGAACTTTCAAGAACTTTCAAAAATAAATTTGTGTAGAGTCAAGACAAAATGAAAAGCTCTCAAGACCAAAAATCAAGGTTGAGAAGAGCACCAAAAATATCTGTCATAAAAGTTTTGAGAAGGAGAGGTTTTAAGAAAAAATTTAAATAGCCTCCTTCAAATCAAATAAAGATTTTGATAAAAAAACAAATCAGAATTTTTGGAGTGTCACACTATCATGGAGTGGCATCAACATGTCGTGGTACAAATTCTGTCCCATTTGGGGCAGGTTGGGTATATGCTTCTCACAAACCGGAGCTTCTCACAACAAGCATGATGGTTTTCGGTAAGGAACGTCCCACCTTTGGGGATGAAACGATATCCATTGCCTTTTATTGCTTTCAAATTTTTTTCTCGTGTCAACATAGAACAATATGAGTGTTGTGCGAATTTTTGTGATTTTTCGGGGTTCGGCTGGACATTTTTATGCATTAACTGAGTTTTCAATGCATTTTATGTGCATAATTCAAATTTGAACTACATGCACATGCTCCAGTGCAAATAAATTGGTTGAAATATCCAATCTGTGTCCTTGGTTGCATGCTTAGGTCCCATGCAAGAAATGGGAATGAATTTCAAACACCGGGGCACCATTGATTGTCGGCAAAACATTGAGATGCCTGGTTTTTAAACTCTAGTAAATCCAAAACTCGTCTAAAATTCATGAAATTTGGCATGCTATCATGGAGCGACATCAACATGCCGTGGTACAAATTTTGTCCCATTTGCGGTAGGTTTGGGTATATGCTTCTCACAAACCGGAGCTTCTCACAACAAGCATGATGGTTTTCGGTAGGGAACATCCCACCTTTGGGGACGAAACTATATCCATTGTCTCTTATTGCTTTCAAATTTTTTCTCGTGTCAACATAGAACAACAGGAGTGTTGTATGAATTTTTGTGATTTTTCGGGGTTCGTTTGAACATTTTTATGCATTAACTGGGTTTTCAATGCATTTTTAATTGCATAATTCAAATTTGAACTACATGCACATGCTCTAGTGCACATAAATTGGTTGAAAAATCAAACATGTGTCCCTGGGTGCATGCTTAGGTCCCATGCAAGAAATGGGAATGAATTTCAAACACCGGGGCACCGTTGATTGCCGGCAACACATTGAGATGTCTTTTTTTGAATTCTAGTAAATCCAGAACTCATCTGAAATTCATGAAACTTGGCATGCTATCATGGAGTGGCATTAACATGTCGTGGTACAAATTTTGTCCCATTTGGGTCAGGTTTGGGTATATGCTTCTCACAAACTGGAGCTTCTCACAACAAGCATGATGGTTTTCGGTAGGGAACGTCCCACCTTTGGGGACGAAATGATATCCATTGCCTCTTATTGCTTTCAAATTTTTATCTCGTGTCAACATAGAACAACACGAGTGTTATGTGAATATTTGTGATTTTTCAGGGTTTGGTTGGACATTTTTATGCATTAACTGAGTTTTCAACGCATTTTATGTGCATAATTCAAATTTGAACTACATGCAAATGCTCTAGTGCATATAAATTGGTTGAAAAATCAAATTTGTGTCCCTGGTTGCATGCTTAGATCCCATGCAAGAAATGGGAATGAATTTCAAACACTGGGGCACCGTTGATTGCCGACAAAACATTGAGATGCCTAGTTTTTAAATTCTATTAAATCCAAAACTCGTCTAAAATTCATGAAACATGGCATGCTATCATGGAGTGGAATCAACATGCCGTGGTACAAATTTTCTCCCATTTGGGGCAAGTTTGGGTATATGCTTCTCACAAACCGGAGCTTCTCACAAAAAGCATGATAGTTTTCAGTAGGGAACGTCCCACCTTTGGGGACGAAACGATATCCATTGCCTCTTATTGCTTTCAACTTTTTTCTCATGTCGACATAGAAAAACACGAGTGTTATGTGAATTTATGTGATTTTTCGGGGTTCACTTGGACATTTTTATGCATTAACTGAGTTTTCAATGCATTTTATGTGCATAATTCAAAGTTGAACTACATGCACATGCTCCAGTGCATATAAATTGGTTGAAAAATCAAATCTGTGTCCTTGGGTGCATGCTGAGGTCCCATGCAAGAAATGGGAATGAATTTCAAACACCGGGGCACCGTTGATTGCCGGCAAAACATTGAGATGCCTGGTTTTTAAATTCTAGCAAGTCAAAAACTCGTCTGAAATTCATGAAATTTGGCATGCTATCATGGAGCGGCATAAACATGTCGTGGTAATAATTTTGTCCCAATTGCGGCAGGTTTGGGTATACGCTTCTCACAAACCGGAGCTTCTCACAACAAGCATGATGGTTTTCGGTGGGGAACGTCCCACCTTTGGGGACGAAACGATATCCATTGCCTCTTATTGCTTTCATATTTTTTCTCGTGACAACATAGAACAACAGGAGTGTTGTATGAATTTTTGTTATTTTTTGGGGTTCGTTTGGACATTTTTATGCATTAAGTGAGTTTTCAATGTATTTTTATTTGCATAATTCAAGTTTGAACTACATGCACATGCTCCAGTGCACATAAATTGGTTGAAAAATCAAATCTGTGTCCCTGGGTGCATGCTTAGGTCCCATGCAAGAAATGGGAATGAATTTCAAACACCGGGGCACCGTTGATTGCCGGCAAAATATTGTGATGCCTGGTTTTGAATTCTAGTAAATCCAAAACTCGTCTGAAATTCATGAATCTTCGCATGCTATCAAGGAGTGGCATTAACATGCCATGGTACAAATTTTGTCCCATTTGGGGCAGGTTTGGGTATATGCTTCTCACAAACCGGAGCTTCTCACAACAAGCCTGATGGTTTTCGGTAGGGAACGTCCCACCTTTGGGGACGAAACGATATCAATTGCCTCTTATTGCTTTCAAATTTTTTTCTTGTGTCAACATAGAACAACACGAGTGTTGTGTGAATTTTTTTGATTTTTCGGGGTTGAGTTGGACATTTTTATGCATTAACTGAGTTTTCAATGCATTTTTATGTGCATAATTCAAATTTGAACTACATGCACATGCTCCAGTGCACATAAATTGGTTGAAAAATCAAATCTGTGTCCCTGGGTGCATGCTTAGGTCCCATGCAAGAAATGGGAATGAATTTCAAACACCGGGGCACCGTTGATTGCCGGCAAAACATTGAGATGCCTGGTTTTTAAATTCTAGTAAATCCAAAACTCGTCTGAAATTCATGAAACTTGGCATGCTATCATGGAGTGGCATCAACATGCTGTGGTACAATTTTTTTTCCCGATTGGGGCAGGTTTGGGTATATGCTTCTCACAAACTGGAGCTTCTCACAACAAGCATGATGTGTTTCGGTAGGGAACGTCCCACCTTTGGGGACGAAACGATATCCATTGCCTCTTACTGCTTTCAAATTTTTTTCTCGTGTCAACATAGAACAACACGAGTGTTGTGTGAATTTTTGTGAAGTTTCGAGGTTCAGCTGGACATATTTATGCATTAACTGAGTTTTCAATGCATTTTATGTGCATAATTCAATTTTGAACTACATGCACATGCTCGAGTGCATATAAATTGGTTGAAAAATAAAATCTGTGTCCTTGGGTGCAGGCTTAGGTCCCTTGCAAGAGATGGGAAAGTTGGGGTAGCACCAATTGAAGAGAAGCTTGTCCAACATCGTCTGAGATGGTTTGGGCATATTCAGAGCAGGCCTCCAGAAGCTCCAGTGCATAGCGGACGGCTAAAGCGTGCGGAGAATGTCAAGAGAGGGTGGGGTTGACCGAATTTGACATGGGAGGAGTCCGTTAAGAGAAACCTGAAGGATTGGAGTATCACCCAAGAGCTAGCTATGGACAGGGGTGCTTGGAAGCTTGCTATCCATGTGCTAGAGGCACGAGTTGGTTGCGAGATCTTATGGGTTTCACCTCTAGCCTACCCCAACTTGTTTGGGACTAAAGGCTTTGTAGTTGTTGTAATTCAAATTTGAACTACATGCATTTGCTCCAGTGCATATAAATTGGTTGAAAAATCAATATGTGTCCTTGGGTGCATGCTTAGGTCCCATGCAAGAAATGGGAATGAATTTCAAACACCGGGGCACCATTGATTGCCAGCAAAACATTGAGATGCCTCGTTTTTAAATTCTAGTAAATCCAAAACTCTTTTGAAATTCATGAAACTTGGCATGCTATCATGGAGCGGCATGAACATGCCGTGGTACAAATTTTGTCCCATTTGGGGCAAGTTTGGGTATATGCTTCTCACAAACCGGAGCTTCTCACAACAAGCATGCTGGTTTTCGGTTGGGAAATGTCCCACCTTTGGGGACGGAACGATATCCATTGCCTCTTATTGCTTTCAAATTTTTTTCTCGTGTCAACATAGAACAACAAGAGTGTTGTGTAAATTTTTGTGATTTTTTGGGGTTCATTTGGACATTTTTATGCATTAACTGAGTTTTCAAAGCATTTTATGTGCATAATTCAAATTTGAACTACATGCACATGCTCCGGTGCATATAAATTGGATGAAAAATCAAATATGTGTCCTTGGGTGCATGCTTAGGTCCCATGCAAGTAATGGTAATGAATTTCAAACACCGGGGCACCATTGATTGCTGGCAAAACATTGGGATGCCTGGTTTTTTAAATTCTAGTAAATCCAAACCTCGTTTGAAATTCATGAAACTTGGCATGCTATCATGGAGCGGCATCAACATGTCGTGGTACATATTTTGTCCCATTTGGGGCAGGTTTGGGTATATGCTTCTCACAAATCGGAGCTTCTCAGAACAATTATGATGGTTTTTGGTAGGGAAACGTCCCACCTGTGGGGACGAAATGATATGCATTGCCTCTTATAGCTTTCAATTTTTTTCTCGTGTCAACATAGAACAACAAGAGTGTTGTGTGAATTTTTGTGATTTTTCGGGGTTCGTTTGGACATTTTTAGGCATTAACTGAGTTTTCCACGCACTTTATGTGCATAATTCAAATTTGAACTACATCCACATGCTCCAATGCATATAAATTGGTTGAAAAATCGAATTTGTGTCCTTGTGCATGCTTAGGTCCCATGCAAGAAATGGGAATGAATTTCAAACACAAGGGCACTGTTGATTGCCGGCAAAACATTGAGATGCCTGGTTTTTAAATTCTAGTAAATCCAAAACTCGTCTGAAATTCATGAAACTTGGCATGCTATCATGGAGCGGGAGCGGCATGCCGTGGTACAAATTTGGTCCCAGTTGGGGCGGGTTTGGGTATATGCTTCTCACAAACTGGAGCTTCTCACAACAAGCATGATGGTTTTGGGTAGGGAAACGTCCCACCTTTGGGGGCGAAACGATATCCATTGCCTCTTATTCCTTTCAAAAAAAATTCTGGTATCAACATAGAACAACAGGAGTGTTGTGTGATTTTTTGTGATTTTTCGGGGTTCCTTTGGACATTTTTATGCATTAACTGAGTTTTCAATGCATTTATGTGCATAATTCAAATTTGAACTACATGCACATGCTCCATTGCATATAAATTGGTTAAAAAATCAAATATGTTTCCTTGGGTGCATTCTTAGGTCCCATGCAAGAAATGGGAATGAATTTTAAACACGAGGGCACCGTTGATTGCCGGCAAAACATTGAGAAGCCTGGTTTTTAAATTCTAGTAAATCGAAAATTGTGTTAACCATTCACGTGACGCCACGTGTATTGGTTTTAATGGTTGTAGGAGGTGCCGTGTGGACAGCTGCTTGACCTTGACTGAACGGGAGGCGTGCGAGCACCATCTGGTGTGCAGGCTGACTGATAGGCGTGCAAGCTGTCCTTGAGTGCGCAGGCTCACCGGGAAGCGTGCGAGTTGTACACTGCGCAGGCTCACTGGGAAGTGAGCCCTTTGACTTCCATGGTCACCCACCTTGCTCGCATCCTCTCCATTAATGGCGCCCAAGCCGCACTTTAATTCACTTTTTAAATATAAAACACTCATCGCAAACATTTTAGTTAGAACACCCGTATGCAGACCGACAGCTTCCCCAGGAAGCCAAGAGAAAATGTGCCGAGCAGGATTTCTGCAGCTCTTGATCGCAAACGTTTTAGATAGAACACCCGTATGCAAAGTGAGAGCAGTGTAGGATTTGTGCATCCCTTCAACGCAAACGGTTGTTTTGGATGACCCACGTGCAACCACGTACAAAGAATTTGGTAAGATTTATCAATCCTTGTAACACTGCGATTTATCAAAATATGAAGCTAAAAATCACTAGCAGTATCTAATTTTTGCAACTAAAATTCAGTAATTAAGAATAGATTTCATTCATAGATTAAGCAGTCGTTCTTAATTTATACAAATAGTTCAACTCGACAGCTGAACCGACCAAAATTTTCCCCAATTGTTGCCAACCACGTACTGAAATAGCTAGTTCAACTATATATACTAACTAATTTTAAGCACGTTGTACAGTTCCACCATAGCTATAATCAGATGAGCTGAACAAAATAGCCCCTAAATACTACTACTACTGTGGAGGGGCTTTGTACTACTGTCGGTTTCCTCTCCTCTGTCGAGCGCGCTCAGTAAGAGGAGGAGGAGGAGCCTACCGACGAGCTGGGCAACCGCAATGTGGTGCCTGCTGCTAATGCAGCTTCAGCGACGCTCGCCTCGAATGCCCTCTGCCGCTCTAGACAAATCCTCTTGAAGCGGTGGTTCTCCTCGTAGATCTCCTGATTCCTCGCCTCTAAGGCGGCGTGTGCCATGGCGACTGTAGTGGTAAGGCTCTTTGCGTGCTCGACAAGCCACTCCTCCTCCTCCTCCCACAGGAACTCAGTGCAGCGCGCAAGGTCGCTGTCACACGTGCGGGAATCCACCTCCGCCTCCCGCCTTCGGATGGCTGTGGCGGAGCGGGTGATGACCCCGACGGTCGACGGTGGGCTAGCGGCCACGGCGGTCGACGACGGAGTGGCGGCCACGACCACCACCTCCTGCCTTCGGGACGCGATGGCGGGGCGGGTGATGACCACAGTGGCCGGCAGTGGGGTGGCGGCCACGACGGCCATCTCCCGCCTTCGGGCCGCGGCGGCGGAGCGGGCGATGGCCCTGGCTTTCGACGGTAGTTTGGCGGCAACGGCGGCCGGCAACAGCTGCCGATGGGCACCTGCGGCGGAGCGTGTGGTGGGTGTTCCGCGCACACCCAACAGGGACGCCACACGCACTACACTACGTCGGGGACTGCGCCAACGCCGCGGTGTAGCCTCCCAGCTGGAGCTATCCTCTGATGACGGCGGAGTGGCTAAGCGACAATGACGGATCGGTGCTGTTGGCAAATGTGGGAGAAGCAGACGAGATAAGCTACAGGAATGGAGGGGAAAATGCGACGTAGGACTCGCCGGCCGCGAGGGTTTTTATAGCAGGCCTGTAAGCATTGGGATTTTGGGGGACTTAACCGAGTCGGGCGAGAAGCTTGCGCCGGAACGGGCTCACCGAGGATTCATTGGCGCCACCGTTTGGCAAAAAGAATGCCCCCGCGCGCTGCGCAAGCTTGCGCTGTAAGCCTTTTGCGGCAACGGGGTGACAAGACGTGCGAGAGGAGGACGAAAGGCCACGTACACATACGGTTAATAAAAAAATGTTTGCGATTTAATTACCTACTGTACCACCGTCCTGGCTTATAAGTATGATTTAACAAATAAAATACGAATGCATGTCGCCAAAGATTATATAGTTGGATTTTTATTTGAACATAGTTTCCAATTATATAATTTTTAAAACACGCATTAACATTTTGTTGGTTAAATTTGAGGGAAAAGTATGGCACGGAATATAAAGGAGACTATAGACTAGACGGAGGTGGTACCACATTGCCGCTCTCTACGCAGCGACGCAACTGTCGCCGGCTTGTAGGCGACCATTTCCTCCATGTTCAACTGCTCTATGCGTGTGGTTCCTTGCGGTTCAGGCGGCCGCGGCGCGCTCTGCTCTTGCGTCCCTCCGGGTGCTCTGCCCTCGTCCCTCCATGCGTGTTGCCAGTGTTTTGGGCCGGCGCATGATTCACACACGTTAGTGTGCAATCAGCTGCGTCGGGCGCGGCGCGACGATGCAGTTACCCGCTGCAAAAACTGCCATGCGGACGCGCCGAGAATCAACGCCGCCCGGCCCCCTTTTATTCCTACGGCCATTTACCTTCATCTCTTGTCTCACACGACACAATAAGCACACCCACGAGGACACATAAGGACATCCAGCGGTTCCAATGGCGCTCCCAGCGGCCGACGACGACAACGGCGGGCAGTTCACCACTTATCACGTAGTGGACACCCACATGAGGGGGAAGGCCCTCTCGATGGTGTAAACGAACGATCCGGTCTCGGTGGAGAGCTCCATCCAAACTATGGATTAGTTCCTTGCCGAGGATAAGTACCGAGTGGTCGGCTTCGACCTCGAGTACACCATCGGTCGTGCCGGGCACGATCAGAAGGTTGTCGTCGCCCAGTTGTACGTACGACATGACGTCCTCGTCTACCACTTCCACCTTGCCACAAGGCCTTGCGAGCGTTTCTCCAAGTTTATCAACAGCTTCGACTACAGTTTCGCTACGGTGGACACCACCAACGATCTAAAAGCACTCAAGGTTTCAGACATGAAATGCCCGAATCTTGTTAACATCCAACACCACTACAAGGTCTCGGGCAGCGGCAAAAGCAAACTGAACTCCTAGGTTGACCTCGCCTCGGCTATCATCGACCCCTACTACGCGAAGATGAAGCAAGAGAGCAATAAGGACAAGAACGCCTGGCACAGTGTGTGGCATAAGAGACTGGATGAACAACATGTCAAGTACACGGCCATGGACGCGTACACAAGCTACGAGATGTATAGGCGGATCGTTGACATGAGGAACTGTCTTCTTCCTGGCCCAGACAAGGGATCGAGTCACATAGCAGTGGCAGGAGCGTCACAAGAAGTAGATGACTAGACGATTGTTTCTCCTACTTTAGAATGCATGAAATTGTTTATCGAGGTGTGTGTGAATGATATGTATAGTCACTTATGTAATTGGATGTTTATTTCAGTTATATATATACATGTTATTCTACTGTAGACAAAGCAATTCACACGGCTTATTAGCAGCAATCGTCTGTGTTATTATTGGTCTTCGCACACATTTCAGATTACAGACATGTTTGCCGCGTATCACACACATCTTGTTCAGTTGAACCGTTTTCGTTGTATTGCCTAATCACACACAGTTCATCCCAGTGAACCATATGCTGTATATCATACACGCCTTCATCTGGCTGCCCGTTTCTTTTGTGCCTCCTCATCCCAAATAGTTAATTGAGCTGAACCGTATGCCCTGCATCGCACACGCAACTAAATTCTGAACCGTGTTTGATGCATCTGTCATCGCAAATGTTTTACACCTTTTTTGACAGTTTTTTACACCACCGTTTGCGATTATGGCATCACACATAGTTTCGTCGAAGGGTCTCTGATCGTAGTGTCGCGTTTGGACCATCCTGCAGTAGTGAATGGGTATACACATATTTTGGTTGCTGCTGATTATGTCACTAAATGGGTAGAAGCTATTCCAACCAGTAGTGCTGATCACAACAGCTCTATTAAAATGCTTAAGGAAGTTATTTTCCCAAGGTTTGGAGTCCCTAGATATTTAATGACTGATGGTGGTTCACACTTTATTCATGGTGCTTTCCGAAAAATGCTTGCCAAGTATGATGTTAACCATAGAATTGCATCACCTTATCATCCTCAGTCTAGTGGTCAAGTTGAGCTTAGCAATGGAGAAATAAAATTAATTTTGCAAAAGACTGTTAATAGGTCCAGGAAGAATTGGTCTAAGAAATTAGATGATGCACTTTGGGCTTATAGAACAACATATAAAAATCCTATGGGTATGTCTCCTTACAAAATGGTTTATGGAAAAGCTTGTCATTTACCTCTTGAGTTAGAACATAAAGCATATTGGACAGTTAAAGAACTCAATTATGATTTCAAACTTGCTGGTGAAAAGAGGTTATTTGATATAAGCTCATTAGATGAATGGAGAACCCAAGCCTATGAAAATGCAAAGTAATTCAAAGAAAAAGTTAAAAGATGGCATGCCAAAAGAATTCAAAAGCGTGAGTTTAAAGTTGGAGAATATGTTATTTTGTACAACTCTCGTTTTAAATTTTTTGCAGTAAAGCTCCTCTCAAAATGGGAAGGCCCATATGTCATTGAGGAGGTTTATCGGTCTGGTGCCATCAAAATAAATAATTCTGAAGGTACTAAGCCGAAGGTTGTCAATGGAAAACGAATAAAGCATTATATCTCAGGTACACCTATTAATGTTGAAAGTAATATTATCCAAACTTTGACATCGGAAGAACACATAAAAGAGTCCTTTCGGAACACTCCAGAATCGTGAAAATAAGGAGGCATGTGATACGGTAAGTAAACGGACTCCAAAAATTCCGCAAAAATATTTTTTGTCAGTTTTGGAATATTCTAGAATTTTGAAAATAAATAAACTTCCAGGAAGTGTCCCCTGGTGGGCACAAGACACCAGGGCGCGCCAGGTGCCTAGCGCACCCAGGTGGGTTGTGCCCACCTGGGACACCTTCCGTACTCCGTTTTTCTTCCATGTACTTGTCCTCCAAGATAAAAAAATCTATATATACTTCCCAAACCTTTTAACCATCTTATCGCGAAGAAAATCCTCTGTTCTCTTTTCTTGTTGTTTTCTGACAGATTCAACTAGACCAATGTCATGTCTTCCTCGCCCTTCAACAATGGAGAATGAGACATAGGGTTGGTCCAAGAAGATCTAAGGAGGGATGAAGCTGAAGAGGTTGCTATGGAGGAAGAAGAGGAAAGTCCCTTTGGGATTCACCCTCTGGCCTCCGAGAGGGGTACACTAGCTAGCATCTCCACTCACCCTAATCCTCATCAAGCCATGGGATCATCGAACAATCAAGCAAGCCCGGAAGTGCAAGAAGATCTTCCACTAAGGAGGCCCTTACACAGGTTACATCGTAACAATTTTCATAATTTGATTAACAACTATGGGTTCGAGAACACTCCTCATAGGCACATACCGTCCAATTGGGACATATCTCGGCCAAGAGAAAACACTGCAGGAACCAAACCGTGGGGCCCTGAGAATAAACATATAATGGTTGAGGTGAACAAAAACAATGAATTAATTCATCAAGCTCTTCAGGTGATTCAAGGTTTGAAGGATCTACTCCTGGTTATATTGGAGAATACTACACCACCACCATCTTCTTCACCACCAAAGGGTAACTAAGTATCGGGTAGGGGCACTCCCCTTGGCTTCCGCCAAGCTTGGGGGAGGTGCCCCAGTATTGTATCATCCCACTATCTTTTTACTCTTATTTATCTTAGTTTGTTTTTTTGCTATAGATGAAATAAAGTTAGTTCAATCCTTTCTTATTTGAGAGTTTGCTTAGTGATCTATCATTGTAATCGCGTGCAAGTTATATAATGAAGTTTAGTTTGAGTTTTTGCTTTATTTAATTTCATGTTGCAAATAAAGAAAGAAAAGGAGAAAGGAAACAAATAAAAGAAAGGAAATAAATCAATAAGATCATATACTAATCATATGGTAGGTGATAGCACCACATAAGGAAAAGTATAAGTAAGAAAATTTTATTAGAGATTGACAAACATAGCATTAGTCAATGATGCAACTCATCAAAGAATTAATAAGGGAAGAGAAGATTCACATATAAATATACTATGCTAGAAATCTTTTGTGATTTTGAACCCTCATCAAAATATTATATGCCAAAATTGTTTACGTTGGACAAGGAAGACAACTTAATGGTTTGTGTTTGTTTATATTAACATAGAAGTCATATTATCATAGATCCTTTAACATGTGGTGCTTGCCCCTATCTTTGCTAGCCAAAAATTCCGCACTAAGTAGAGATACTACTTGTGCATCCAAAAACCCTTAAACCCAAATCTTTTTCAAGTGTCCACCATACCTACCTATGGATTGAGCAAGATCCTTCAAGTAAGTTGTCATCGGTGCAAAAAAGCAATAAAAATTGCTTCTAAATACATGATATCATTTAGTGTAAGAGAAAATTGAGCGTTGTATGAACTTGGATGACAAAGAATAAAAGCGGCAGACTGCATAATAAAGGTTGTCATCTTAAGGGGCAAAGACGACATGACGTTCTCTTGCACTAAGGGATTGAGCATGCAAACAAAAAAGTGCATGGCAACCTCTGCTTCCCTCTGCGAAGGGCCTATCTTTTACTTTTGTGTATTTACTTTTATGCAAAGAGTCAAAGTTTTCCTTCTATTCCTTTTTATTTTCTCTTTTGGCAAGCATCATGTGGTGAGGAAAGATCTAGGCACATATGTCCAGTTGAATATGGATAGCATGAGTTATTATTGTTGACATCACCCTTGAGGTGAGTATGTTGGAAGGCGAAACTATAAGCCCCTATCTTTCTATGTGTCTGGTTGAAACGTTTTGCTCATGGGTACAAGGTGAGTGTTAGCAATCATAGAAGACTATATGATCGTTGAGTATGTGGGCTTGCTTAAAAGGCTCTGACATGTGACTCTTCTTGAAAAGATGATGAATTGTAGTTGCAAAGTTGACTGAGAACATAGTTTGTTGGTTTCTAATAGAGTTTTTGCTTTATACTTCGATTATGTGATGGAATGTTACTTATTCATGGGAAGTATATGATGCAAGTTTTATGATAAAAGTCTTATGTTTAATTTTGCTGCTGTTATAATCACCATGGTGCTTCTATGTCCGTAATTTTGTTTTTATTGACACCTCTCTCTCTCAAAGCATGTGGACATGTTTTTCGTCATCATCATCACCAACAACTCTCCCATCTTGGGGAGGGCAATCTCCATCAACATCTTGAACAGAACCATCTCATCTCAAACCCTAGTCCATCTCTTGTATTCAATCTTGTTACCGGAACTATAGATTGGTGCATGTACTACCAGTGTTGATTACATCTTCATCATCATCATCACCAACAACTCTCCAATCTTGGGGAGGGCAATCTCCATCAACATCTTCAACAGAACCATCTCATCTCAAACCCTAGTCCACCTCTTGTATTCAATCTTGTTACCGGAACTATAGATTCGTCGGGTGACTAGTAGTGTTGATTACATCTTGTAGTTGATTACTATATGGTTTATTTGGTGGAAGATTATATGTTCAGATCCATTATGCTATTTAAGACCCCTCTGATCATGAACATGTTTATCATTTGTGAGTAGTTACTTTTGTTCTTGAGGTCACGGGAGAAATCATGTTGCAAGTAATCATGTGAACTTGATATGTGTTCGATATTTTGATAGTATGTATGTTGTGATTCCCTTAGTGGTGTCATGTGAACATCGACTACATGACACTTCACCATATTTGGAACTAAGGGAATGCATTGTGGAGTAGCAATTAGATGGTGGATTGCGAGAGTGACAGAAACTTAAACCCCAGTTTATGCGCTATTCTGTAAGGGACTGATTGGATCCTAAAGTTTAATGCTATGGTTAGAATTTATTCTTAATACTTTTCTCATAGTTGTGGATGCTTGCGGGAGGGTTAATCATAAGTAGGAGGTTTATTCAAGTAAGAACAGCACCTAAAAACCGGTCCACCCACATATCAAATTATCAAAGTAGCGAACACAATTCAAGCCAATATGATGAAAGTGACTAGATGAAATTCCCGTGTACCCTCGAGAACACTTTGCTTATCCTAAGAGACCGTTTTAGCCAATCCTTTGACTCAAAAGGATTGGGATACCTTGCTGCATACTTGTTACTAATATCGTTACTTGCTCGTTACAAATTATTTTGCTATCAAACTACTCGCTACTTACAATTTCAGCACTTGCAGACATTACGTTACTGAAAACTGTTTGCCATTTGCTTCTGCTCCTTGTTGGGTTTGACATTCTTACTTATCGAAAAGAGCTACAGTTGATCCCCTATACTTGTGGGTCATCAATCACATCATTAGACAATTATGTGATGGACAAGACCCATCCGTTAGCTTAGCATTATGATCGTTTAGTTTTATTGCTATTGCTTTCTTCATGACTTATACATATTTCTCTGACTATGAGATTATGCAACTCCCGAATACCGGAGGAACACTTTGTGTGCTATCAAACATCACAACATAACTGGGTGATTATAAAGATGCTCTACAGGTGTATCCGAAGTTGTTTGTTGAGTTGGCATAGATCTAGATTAGGATTTGTCACTCCGTGTATCGGGGAGGTATCTCTGGGCCCTCTCGGTAATGCACATCACTATAAGCCTTGCAAGCAATGTGACTAAGGAGTTAGTTGCAGGATGATGCATTACAGAATGAGTAAAGAGACTTTCCGGTAACGAGATTGAACTAGGTATGATGATACCGACGATCGAATCTCGGGCAAGTAACATACCGATGACAAAGGGAAAGACGTATGTTGTTATGCGGTTTGACCGATAAAGATCTTCATAGAATATGTAGGAGCCAATATGAGCATCCAGGTTCCGCTATTGGTTATTGACCGGAGATGTGTCTCGTTCATGTCTACATAGTTCTTGAACCCGCAGGGTCCTCACGCTTAAGTTCAATGACAATTTGTATTATGAGTTATGTGTTTTGGTGACTGAAATTTGTTTCGAGTCCCGGATGATATTACGAACATGACGAGAAGTCTCGAAATGGTCGAGAGGTAAAGATTGATATATTGTAAGGTTACATACGGACACCGGAATGGTTTCGATAAGGTTCGGGGATTTATCGGAGTACCGGGAGGCTACCAGAACACCCCGGGAAAGTTAATGGGCCTATTGGGACATAGTGGAGGAGAGGAGGCAGGCCATGGGAGGTGGCTCCCCCCCCTTGCCCAATCCTAATTGGACAAGGGGAGGGGGCGCGGCCCATCTCTTTCCTTCTCCCTCTCCCTCCTTTCCCCTTCCCCCCTCTCCGTTGGAAGGAAAGGGGGCGAATCCTACTAGGAACGGAGTCCTAGTAGGACTCCCCCCTCTTGGCGCAACCCCCCTTGGGACGGCCTCCTCCTCCCCCTCCTTTATATACGTGGGCAGGGGGCACCCCAAAGGCACAACAGTTGTTTCTTAGCCGTGTGCGGTGCCCCCCTCCACAGTTTACTCCTCTGGTAATAGCGTCGTAGTGCTTAGGCAAAGCCCTGCGCGGATCACATCACCAACACCGTCACCACGCCATCGTGCTGATGGAACTCTCCCTCGACCCTCTACTGGATTAAGAGCTCGAGGGACGTCATCGAGTTGAACGTGTGCTGAGCACGGAGGTGTCGTACGTTCGGTACTTTGATCGGTTGGATCGTGAAGATTTTCGACTACATCAAGCACGTTAACATAATGCTTCCGCTTTCGGTCTACGAGGGTACATGGACACACTCTCCCCGTCTTGTTTTTATGCATCTCCTAAATAGATCTTGCGTGAACGTAGGAATTTTTTTGAAATTGCATGCTACATTTCCAACAGTGGCATCCGAGCCAGGTCTATGCGTAGATGATATGCACGAGTAGAACACAATGAGTTGTGGGCAATAATAGTCATACTACTTACCACCAACGCCTTATTTGATTCGGTGGTAGTGTTGGATGAAGCGGCCCGGACCGACATTACATGACCGCGTTCATGAGACTGGTTCTACCGACGTGCTTCTACACAGGTAGCTGGCGGGTGTCTGTTTCTCCAACTTTAGTTGAATCGAGTTTGACTACGGCCGATACTTGTTGAAGGTTAAAACAACACACTTGACGAAAAATCGTTGTAGTTTTGATGTGTAGGTAAGAACGATTCTTGCTAGAATCCCGTAGCACCCACGTAAAACTTGCAACAACAAAGTAGAGGACGTCTAACTTGTTTTTGCAGGGCTTGTTGTGATGTGATATGGTCAAGACGTGATGAGATATAAATTGTTGTATGAGATGATCATGTTTTGTAAAAGTTATCGGCAACTGGCAAAAGCCTTATGGTTGTCGCTTTATTGTATGAAATGCAATCTCCATGTAATTGGTTTACTTTATCACTAAGCGGTAGCGATAGTCATAGAAGCAATAGTTAGAGAGACGACAACGACGCTACGATGGAGATCAAGGTGTCAAGCCGGTGACGATGGAGATCATGACGATGCTTTGGAGATGGAGATCAAAGGCACAAGATGATGATGGCCATATCATGTCACATATTTTGATTGCATGTAATTTTTATCCCTTATGCATCTTATTTTGCTTAGTATGGCGGTAGCATTATAAGATGATCCCTCACTAAATTTCAAGGTATAAGTGTTCTCCCCGAGTATGCACCATTGCTACAGTTTGTCGTGCCGAGACACCATGTGATGATCGGGTGTGATAAGCTCTTCGTTCACATACAGCGGGTGCAAGTCAGTTTTGCACATGCAGAATACTCGGGTTAAACTTGACGAGCCTAGCATATGCAGATATGGCCTCGGAACACTGAGACCAAAAGGTCGAACGTGAATCATATAGTAGATATGATCAACATAGTGATGTTCACCATTGAAAACTACTCCATCACACGTGATGATCGGACATGGTTTAGTTGATATGGATCACGTGATCATTTAGATGACTAGGGGGATGTCTATATAAGTGGGAGTTCTTAAGTAATATGATTAAATGAACTTTAATTTATCATGAACTTAGTACGTGATAGTTTTTGCATATCTATGTTGTTGTAGATCAATGGCCCGCGCTACCGTTCCCTAATTTTAATGCGTTCCTAGAGAAATCTAAGTTGAAAGATGATGGTAGCAATTACACGGACTGGGTCCATAACTTGAGGATTATCCTCATTGCTGCATAGAAGAATTATGTCCTAGAAGCACCGCTAGGTGCAAGAGCAACTCCGGATATTATGAACGTCTGGCAGAGCAAAGCTGATGACTACTCGATAGTTCAGTGTGCCATGCTTTACGACTTAGAATCGGGACTTCAAAGACGTCTTGAACGTCATGGAGCATATGATATGTTCCAGGAGTTGAAGTTAATATTTCAAGCAAATGCTCGAGTTGAGAGATATGAAGTCTCCAACAAGTTCTATAGCAGCAAGATGGAGGAGAATAGTTATGTCAGTGAACGTATACTCAAAATGTCTGGGTACCACAACTACTTGACTCAGTTGGGAGTTAATCTTCCTGATGATAGTGTCATCGACAGAGTTCTTCAATCACTGCCACCAAGCTATAAAGGCTTCATGATGAACTATAATATGCAAGGGATGGAAAAGACAATTCCTGAGCTCTTCGCGATGCTAAAGGCTGCGGAAGTAGAAATCAAGAAGGAGCATCAAGTGTTGATGTTTAACAAGACCACTAGTTTCAAGAAAAAAGGGAAAAGGGAAGAAGGGGAACTTCAAGAAGAACATCAAGAAGGTTGCTGCTCAAGGGAAGAAGCCCAAGTCTGGACCTAAGCCTGAGACCGAGTGCTTCTACTGCAAAGGGACTGGTCACTGCCACCTGGAAGGATGGAGCGAGCAACTAACTTATTCAAATGAAGCGGAACTGCCCCAGGTATTTGGCGGATAAGAAGGATGGCAAAGTGAAAGGTATATTTGATATACATTTTATTGATGTGTACCTTACTAATGCTCGTAGTAGCGCCTGGGTATTTGATACTGGTTCTGTTGCTCATATTTGCAACTCGAAACAGGGGCTACAGATTAAACGAAGATTGGCTAAGGACGAGGTGACGATGCGCATGGGAAATGCTTCCAAAGTCGATGTGATCACCGTCGGCATGCTACCTCTACATCTACCATCGAGATTATTTTTAGAACTGAATAATTGTTATTTGGTGGCAGCGTTGAGCATGAACATTATATCTGGATCTTGTTTGATGCGAGACGGTTATTCATTTAAATCGGAAAATAATGGTTGTTCTATTTATATGAGTAATATCTTTTATGGTCATGCACCCTTGATGAGTGGTCTATTTTTGTTGAATCTCAATTGTAGTGATACACATATTCATAATATTGAAGCCAAAGATGCAAAGTTAATAATGATAGTGCAACTTATTTGTGGCACTGCCGTTTAGGTCATATTGGTGTAAAGTGCATGAAGAAACTCCATGTTGATGGGCTTTTGGAATCACTCGATTATGAATCACTTGATGCTTGCGAACCATGCCTCATGGGCAAGATGACTAAGACCCCGTTCTCCAGAACAATGGAGCGAGCAACTGACTTATTGGAAATAATACATACTGATGTATGCGGTCCAATGAGTGTTGAGGCTCGCGGCGGGTATCATTATTTTCTGACCTTCACATATGATTTGAGCATATATGGGTATATCTACTTAATGAAACATAAGTCTGAAACATTTGAAAAGTTCAAAGAATTTCAGAGTGAAGTGGAAAATCAACGTAACAAGAAAATAAAGTTTCTACGATCTGATCGTGGAGGTGAATATTTGAGTTATGTGTTTGGTCTTTGCCGGGGTTTCCTGGGCTCCCTGAGCACCTATGGGGACGGAGCCCCTTCTCGGTTCGGCGGGGGGCGGAGGTCGCGCGAAGAGCGGATCGAGGCGAGGCACGCGGGGGAAGGTTTTTTACCCAGCTTCGGAGCTCTCCGGAGAGATAACACTCCTACTGCTGCTTTGTGGATTGTATTGAGTTCTTGCTCGGGAGCGCCGAGTGCTATAGTACACTCGAGCAGCTAACGAGACCGAGCGCTTCTCTGAGGATCGATTCCCTCCTACGTTGTGCATGGGCCTCCTTTTATCTATTCAAGGGGTCTCCAACAGGTGGCAACGTAGGTAAGGGCAAAAGTGTAAATATGCCGCGGTAGGTACAGCTACCTACACAGTGTATCATACCTAACCATGACGGCAGGGGACAAAGGCATTAAATGCCCGTCTACGTCGCCCAGACGATGCAGAAAAGGGACCATCAGGGGCACCATCGCTCGCCACGATGGCGATCCTGTCAGCGCTGCATGCCATAGTGTACCCCTGGCTGCACAGCCTCCCGCCATGTACGCTGGGAAGGGTCCCGGAGCGACACGTAGGTGGGTGAGCTCGAGCACGGGTACAGAGTGGCTGCCTGCCGCGACAAGTGCCTTGCCGCGGCCGTTGCCTTGTCGCGCCCGGGAACTTGTTGCTCGCCGGGTCCTGCCGGGACGCGTGGCGTGCTGCGGCAGGTTCTTCGAGATGCTCTTGTTGGGCTTCTCGGCAAGCTCCTCTTGCCGGGGTCTTGTACCTTGAATGGCCTTCCCGGCAAGCTCCTCTTGCCGGGGACTTGTCTCCTTGACTTAAATACTTTGTTCTCGAATGGCTCCAAAGGAACCATAGAGAGCCTTGGTGATCACCTGGCGGGCCTTGCCGGGGGGTGCTGCGACTGCCCGTGCACAAGTTCGGGATACTAGAGTACCCCTACTTTAGTACAACGACAGGAGCCCCCGGGCCTGGGCCACACACGGTGCCGAGCGCTGTTGGGCCAGGCCCAAAACAGGGCACGGGCACGCACGGCCTGGGTCGCGTTGCACCTTGCTCCGCATCCACCACGCCCTCCCGAACGGCACGCGTCGATTGCGGCGTCGTGGGGGAGGTCGTGGGTGGTTCCTTTACTCGGAAAGGCGGAACGTCCGCCCCCTGGCTGTTCGTATCTTCCTCATAAACGGAGGGAGGCGTGGAGGCGTGGTCTTTGAGGCGTCCACCCCCCCCCCCCACGATCACGGGGTGGGGAGAGGTCGCCTCAACTCTACCCTCCTGCCACGCGGCCTCCATGCGCTTGGAGTGGCAAACGGTGGAGGCGGGAAATCGGGTCGTCACGGGTTGAGGCAGCGGGTCTGGCCCAGTTCCCTGCACCTTCTGTGTCTCGATTGGCCGAGCGGGGCGGCCGAGCCCCCACCCCGCTCCTTTATAAGGAGTGGGATAGGGGGGCGGAAACCCGCATTCTCTCATCTCCTCCTTTCTTCAGCTTCTGCTCCTCTTTCTTCCATCCGGCATGGAGAAAGGGAACCCTGGTCCTTCGACGGTAGCGACGAGGGTTGCCGCTAGGCAACGCGTTCCTCCTCCCTCCGCACCCGTGGTGGCAGAGCCAGCCGCAAGAGGAAGAGGGAGGGACGAGGCCGCGGGCGAGGTCGAGGGCGAGGCCGAGGCGGTCGGGGAAGAGGCGGACGAGGCAGCTCGCCGGCCTCGCCTCCGCCAACAGATCCTCTCCCCGTGGCGGACCACATCGGGGACGACCCTTGCGAGTTCTTCGTCAGGCTGCGTCGGCCGCCTCGTCGTTGCCTTCATCTCCCGACTCCATTTGCGAGTGTGATGGAGTTGGATCCGCCCGAGACACTGAGGTTGCATATGAGGGGCTGCGGAATCAGCGGTACGCGAGTCCGAGTCGACTCCCCGGCCCTTGATGTGATGTATCTTGGTCGAGGGTGGAAGACGTTCACCCGCATCCACAGCTTGACGGCGGGCCTCACCCTCCATTTTAAGCTGATGGAGGGCGGTTTCCTCTCCGTCAAGGTCTTCGGGTGCTTCGGGACTCGGACACGGTGCTGCGTGAAGAGCTCCTCCGATAGCGAAGGATCCTCCTAGAGCAGGAGTGACGAGGAGGACAGCGACAGCGGCGACAAGGGTAACGGGTGGCGGGATGACGGGTCCGACTAGGTGTCGGGCACCGCTCCGCGGGGCACCGGCGACCCCATCATCCGCGTCGCTGGTTCCTGGAGCTTCTCGGGGTCGTCTCCTGGGGCGGCTGGCGCAGGGAGGCTGCGGAAGAGGAAGAGGGCAGGCGGCAAGGCCGTCAACTCGGAGTACGAGGGCACGACGCCCTCGACAGCATGCTGACGTCCTGCCGCCTCGTCTTCAAGCTTTTGCCTCCGGCGCCGCCATCACCATGCTGCCGAGACGTTATGTTGGTGTCTTCTGGCACCTGTAGCTCTTCTAGGCGCCCCTTTTGCCCTTTTCGCCTCCTTGACCTGTCTCCTGAAGATAGGGACAAGAGAGGGATTACGAGCACCTTATCTCTTTTTAGTTTGTAAGCCCTCGGGCCTTAGTTGCGTTTAAAACTTGTAATCCCATTATTCATGTTCTTCATCCTCTTATGAACTGTACCTGAGTGGAATGCTTTTTAATGAAAAGGGGATGCTTGCCGGGTTACTTGTCTCGCGGGTGGAACCCACGTCAAGGAGCGAATCCTTTATATCCTTTAAGATAGACACTTTCTTTCTCGGCAGCAGGCCCTGCCTTCTTCCCACATCGCTCGCCCTTTCTCACGCTCTTGGCGGAGGCAGGGAGGAGGCGGGATCAGGCTCCTCGCTTCGTCCCTTAGCTGCCGCGACTACGACCTTACCTGGCCTTGGGGACGAGCCCGAGGGCCTAGAGTTAAGGGAGCATGGTAACTTTTAGGAAGAAACGAGGTTTCGCATACCTCAATCCATAAGAGAATGCATGATAAGGGATGAAAAAACTTATCTGAGATAGGAGCCCCTGGCAACTCTGGTTCGGCGTGGGCTAATCCTTGCACTTGCAGCCCCCGGCATTACTGGCTTGTCGGGATCTTGCAGCCCCCGACAACACTGGCTTGCCGGGGTCCAGATGTTGGCCCGTCCTCCTTCTCCTTTTTGTCCTCAAGTGGTCCGGCAAGGATATGGTGAGTCCTGCGAACCAGGGAAACGAAATAACGGCAAAAGGGACGCACGCTCGACCTCTAAGTTATGGGTTAGCCACTACTAAGCACTATCAACCCTAACCAAGGACGAGACTCGACTCAGCATGCATGCTAAAACTCAGGGCGCCAGCGCTTTATCTTCGCTCAGGGTCTGCGCCTGGCTTTGTACAAAGGATTACATGCAACAGCGGCAAGACTTGTACAAAATGGTGGTTGCCGAACAGGGTCCGACAACCGCGCCTTACGGGTAAAACTTACGAAGATGCTTGATGTTCCAAGAGTTTCTCACCGGAATGCCATCCTCGGTCTCAAGGCGGACAGCGCCAGGCCTCGTGACTCGTTTCACCCGGTAAGGGCCTTCCCACTTCGGCGTCAACTTGTTGGAATTCTTGGCGGAATGAACACGCCAAAGAACAAGGTCGCCTTCCTCGAGACTTCTGGCTTTAACTTTGCGGCTGTGGTAGCGGCGCAAAGCTTGCTGGTATCGAGCAGCTCGTACAGCAGCCTGAAGACGGTCCTCCTCAAGGAGCAGCGCGTCATCTCGCCGCAGCTGCTCTTGCTCAAGCTCATCATAAGCGAGCACTCGAGGTGACCCGTATACGAGTTCCGTGGGGGTAACTGCCTCTGTTCCATAGACTAGAGCGAAAGGTGTCTGGCCCGTGGCTCGATTTGGCGTCGTCCTGATCAACCAAAGAACCACCGGCAGCTCCTCGATCCAGTTTCTTCCACACTTGTGCAGCCTATCGAAAGTCCGGGTCTTGAGTCCACGCAGCACTTCATCATTTGCCCTCTCTGCTTGACCGTTGCTCCTGGGGTGAGCAACAGAAGCGAAGCAGACCTTGGCGCCAAGGTCTTGGACGTATTGCATGAAGTTGCGACTCGTGAATTGTGTACCGTTGTCGGTGATGATCCTGTTAGGGATTCCGAAGCGGCAAACGATCGACCTGAAGAACTTGACTGCTGACTGTGCTGTCACCTTCCTCACTGGTTCCACTTCTGGCCACTTTGTGAACTTGTCGATTGCGACTTACAAGTACTCAAAGCCCCTGACTGCTCGGGGGAAAGGGCCGAGGATGTCGAGCCCCCAGACCGAAAATGGCCAGGATAAAGGGATTGTCTGGAGAGCTTGAGCTGGCTGGTGTATCTGCTTGGAATGGAACTGGCACGCTTCACACTTGGTTACTTGTGCAGTTGCATCCTGGAGGGCTGTCGGCCAGAAGAAACCTTGCCGGAACGCTTCACCGGCAAGTGCTCTGGCACCAATGTGATGAGCACAAATGCCTCCATGCACCTCTGCCAACAGCTTCTGCCCATCTTCCCGGGGAATACACTTCAATTTCACTCCGTTGAGCCTTCTTCTGTACAGTGCGTTGTCAACGAACTGGTACATACTAGACTGTCCGCCTACTCTTTCCGCTTCTTCTGGCTCTTCGGGAAGTTCTCCTGACTAGAGGAAACGGACAATCTGATGTGTCCATGCTGGAGCCTGCGGCTCGACAACAAGGACTAAAGGCATATCTGCTGCTGCGGGAACATCCGCTTCTACGGCGAGAACCCGTGGTTCAGCCGGAGCTTGATGATCCCCGGCAAGTTTGCCGGAGCGAAACTTGTCGGGAGCGTCTGCTTCAACGAAACAAACCCTGGGGCTTGTCGGAGCAGACCGCTCCTCAGCACTCTTGGCGTTGATCTTGGGGACCTTCTTGGCGTCGGCTTCGGGAAGCTCAGCCGGAAGATAGTCACCAGAAATCAACTTCCTCTTCCTGCTCTGTCCAGTTGGTGGCGTCACGGATGGTTGAGTCAGCTTGAGCACAAAGATCCCTGGTTCCACAGGTAACTTAAATGCCGCGCACTTTGACAGGCCGTCAGCGATGTCGTTCTGAGCTCTAGGAACATGTTCCATCTGTAGGCTGACAAAGCGCTCTTCCAGCTTCCTCACTTCATCAACGTAAGCTTCCATCAACGAACTCTGATAATCCTTGTTTACTTGGCGGACGACGAGCTGCGAGTCACCCCTGACAATGAGCTGCTTGATCCCAAGGTCTGCCGCGATCCTGAGACCGGCGAGCAATCCTTCATACTCTGCAGTATTGTTTGTTGCTTGCTCCTTGGGAAAGTGCATCTGGACCACGTACTTGAGGTGCTCTTCGGTGGGTGTGACAAGCAGCACGCCAGCACTGGCGCCTTGTAGCGAGAACGCGCCATCAAAGTACATCAGCCACTCTTTGTTAGCTTCCTTGACAGGGATGCTCGTCTCTGGGGTTTCTTCGTCAGGTGTGGGCGTCCACTCTGCTATGAATTCTGCCAATGCTCTGCTTCGAATAGTTGAAGTGCTCTCAAACCTGAGGCCAAAGCTCGACAGTTCCAATGCCCACTCAACAATCCTGCCTGTTGCTTCTGGATTCTGCAGTATCCTCTTCAGCGGAAAGCGAGTGACAACTGTGATCTCATGTGCTTGGAAATAATGGCGTAGCTTTCTCGAGGCCATAAGAAGGCCGAAAAGCAACTTCTGCACACCAGAGTACCTCGACCTAGCCCCCGCAGAAGGGAACTTACAAAGTAGACTGGGCGCTGCACCATTTTCTTCTGTATCCCTTCGCACATCTGCGCAGATCTATCTTCGTCGGGACCAGAGCTCGTCGGGGAAGCCCCTTGCTTGTCGCTGGACGCGCTTGCCGCAGTTGCTGGCTCATCATCTGCCTCTCTCTCCACTACTAACGCAGCACTAACCACTTGATTGGTTGCCGCCAGATATAGCAGCAACTTCTCTTGTGGTTTAGGTGCGACAAGTATTGGAGTGGAGGACAGGTATCTCTTCAAGTCCTGCAGCGCAGCCTTCGCTTCCGGAGTCCATTTCATTGGATCTGCCTTTTTCAAGATTTTGAAAAACGGCAGGGCGTGCTCAGCAGACTTAGAGATAAACCTGCTGAGAGCCGCCACGCAACCGGCAAGTTTTCGTACATCCTTGACGCGCTTCGGTGCTTCGATCTGCTCAATGGCCTTGATCTTGTCGGGATTGGCTTCAATCCCCCGCTGGGACACAAAGAACCCGAGAAGCTTGCCGGAAGGGACTCCAAACACGCACTTCTCGGGGTTGAGCTTGAGGCTGATCTTACGCAGATTTGCAAAAGTTTCTTCTAGATCTTGAATCAGAGTTGACTTGTCCCTGCTTTTGACCACTATATCATCCATGTAGGCTTCCACATTTCTGTGTATTTGCGGCTCAAAAGCAGTATGGACGACCCTTGCAAATGTTGAACCAGCATTCTTCAAACCGAAAGGCATTCTTACAAAACAGTACGTGCCACATGGAGTGATGAACGCGGTTTTCTCCTCATCCTCTTCTGCCATGAAGATCTGATGGTATCCTGAGTATGCATCAAGAAACGACAGCAAGTCACATCCGGCTGTGGAGTCGACAATCTGGTCAATGCGCGGCAAGGGAAATGGGTCTTTGGGACAAGCTTTGTTGACATCGGTGAAGTCGATGCAAAGTCTCAATTTCTCGTTCGCCTTGCGCACGACTACAGGATTGGCCAACCACGTAGGATGGAGCACTCCTCTGACGAGGCCTGCTGCTTCCAACTTCTTGATCTCTTCGGCGATGAACTCTTGGCGCTCCACCGCTTGTTTCCTGACTCTCTGCTTGACGGGTCGCGCGTGAGGACAGACGGCGAGGTGGTGCTCGATTACTTTCGTGGGAACGCCGGGGATGTCAGACGGTTGCCACGCAAACACGTCGACATTCACCCGCAGGAAAGCAACGAGCGCGCTTTCCTATTTAGGGTCGAGAGTGGCACTGATGGTGAAGGTACCACCAGTGCCGTCCTCCTTGGCGGACACCTTCTTGGTTGCTGGCGGAGCTGCCATTGTCTTCTTACACTTGCCAGTGGAGCTCGATGGTGCGTCCTCGACGGTAGCGCAGCACTCCGAAGAGGTGCGCTTGCCGGAGTGGGCATCAGAGCTCTTGCCGGACTTGGTCTTCTTCTTCCCCCCGGGAGCTTCAGCGGCGAGTGTCTCGCGATCCGCGGCGGCTGCTGCTTCTCGGTAGATCTTGTCGGCACAGATGAGAGCGTCTTTCTTGTCGCCATGTACAGAGATGACACTTATCGGGCCTGGCATCTTCAGCATGTTGTACGCGTAGTGAGAGGCCGCCATGAACTTGGCGAGCGTTGGACGGCCTAGAATTCCATTGTAAGGCAATGGAAAATCGGCAACGTCGAAAGTGATCCTCTCAGTCCTGAAGTTCAACTCACTGCCAAATGTCACCGGCAGCGTGATCTTCCCCTTCGGCTTGCTCCTTCCTGGGTTGATTCCTTGAAATGTGTCGGTCTCTTCGAGCTCGCTGTCAGGGACTTGGAGTCTCCGAAGTACAGCGGAGGAGATCAGGTTCAAGCCGGCCCCGCCGTCAACTAGCATCTTAGTGACCTTGAGGTTGCGGATAGTTGGTGAGACCAACATCGGCAAACACCCGACAACAGTTGTGCGATCGGGGTGGTCCTCAATATCAAAGATGATAGGCGTGCTGGACCATTTCAGAAGCTTGCGTGACTCGACGGGTGGTTCTGCTGCATTAACATCCCGCACCCACTGCTTGAGTTGGCGGTGTGAAGTATGCAGAGAAGCACCGCCGTCAACGCACAAAACTTCTGTGGCTTTCTGGAACTCCTGCTCGCTGGTCTCGGCGTCATCTATGTCTTCTTCGTCGTCATCATCTTCATCTTTGTCGCGGCCGCGGGGAGGTCTGTCGCCTTGCCGCTACTTGGTGTTGCCGCGGCGTCCCCCCCGGCCAGTGCGCTTCGTACCAGATCCTCCATCACCTTCATGGGCCTTCTCCTTGTCGCGTCGCTCGTACTCGGCCTTTTGCAGCTCAACGAGCTGTTCGACCTTCATGCAGCTCTGGAGGTCATGGCCTTTGGTGCTGTGAATCTTGCAGTACTGCTTGTTGGTGCCATCCTGCTTGTCGGCGGCCGCCACAGCCTGGCAGTTGGCGCATGCGGCAACCTCCTTGCCGGAGCCATCAGTCTTGGCTGTCTTGGCGCCACCTTTGTTGCCGGATTGCTCGACAACTAGCACATCTTTGCCTTTCCTCTTCCTGTTGTTCCGCCGCCTGTTTTTGCTTGCTGGGGCGGCATCGTCGCTGTCAGATCCTGCGGTTCCTACGTTCTCTCCGGGGAGTTTCCTTCCTTCCTCAGCACGTGCACATCTGTCGGCCAGGGCATACAGCTCGCTGACGTCTCTGATCTTGCACATCGCCATCTCCTCCCGCATCCTGCATTTGCGCACGTTCTGATGGAACGCACTGATGACCGCGGCAGGGTGGACGTCTGGGATGTTTCGTTGCACTTGGCTGAATCTCTGGATGTACTTACGTAGAGGCTCCCCCTCCTTCTGGGCAAGCAGGTGAAGATCACTCTCCTGGCCATGGGGTTTGTGGCCGCCTGTAAAGGCGCCGACAAACTGATGGCATAGGTCCGCCCAGGAAGATATGGAGTTTTCCGGCAAGTGCATGAGCCAGGACCTGACATTGGGCTTGAGCACCAGAGGGAAGTAATTGGCGAGGATCTTGTCATCCCGCCCCCCGGCAGCCTGCACCGCAATGGTGTAGATGCTGAGGAACTCCGACGGATGCAGCCTGCCGTCGTACTTCTCTGGTACGTCTGGCTTGAAGTTCTTCGTGCTGGGCCACTGGACTTGCCGCAGCTCACGGGTAAACACAGGGCAACCTACCGCGTACGGCAGGTCGCCTGGTTCCCCTGGCGCTTGTATATCGACTGTGGGGCCAGCGCGTCGGTCTGATTGACGCCGCGTTTCTCTCCGGCGCTCGATGCGGGTGCGGGCGTCTTCTTGCTGCCGTTCGTGAAGAACGTGGCGCTGATCGCGACGAGTTCGCGGATCTGAGGAAGCAGTGGAGTCGCTGTCGTGGCGGACCCGGCGAGTCGGCGATCTTGGCCTTTGGGGCGGAGAATGCACGGTGGTTGCACCCCCACCGGTTTTGTCGCCATCGGCTCGCACTTGGCTGGCCTGCCGCGGCTGCGATGTGGTCGCTGGCCGCGGAGTGTCGCCGTTGGCGAAGCCGATGAGACTCTGAATGGTGGCCCTCCAGTCGTCGATATTGTCTGGCGTTGGAGGGAAGTCTAGGAGCAGTTGAGCTCGCGCTAGAGCTTCTGCTGGGGTGGCGGGTAGCGGTGGCGAACGGTGCGAGGAGCGGGATATGCTCGGGCTCCCAATGATGTTGGAAGGAGCAGTATTCCGTCCAGGCGACCGTGCCTCGCTCGCGCCAGCACGTCGGCGTGCACGTTGGCCTTGAGCGTCCCGGGATCCGGTAGCTCGATTTGAGTCCAGCGAGCGTATGGTACCGTGAGTACCACAACGCTGTCGGTCCTGCGCCTCTTGAGATGGGCGCGGTGCGTCTATGGATGCCCGGTCGTCGGGGGAACCGACTACGCCGCCAGCGGGCAGCGCGGTCTTGTCCTTGGGCTTGTTGGCACCGTGGGCTCCCTCATCGGCGCCCATTCCACCGCCGGCGTTCTCCCCGCCGGTCGTTTGTTGCGGCGGTGGCGGATTCGACGCGGACGGCGCAGCCGCCTCCGAAGCCTTCTACTTCGGCGGCATGTCGATGAAGTCGATGAAGATTCAGCTCGCGTGAACGTCGGATCAGGTTCACACAACCTCGACGCCCCCTACCTGGCGCGCCAGAGATGCCGGGGTTTCCTGGGCTCCCCGAGCACCTATGGGGACGGAGCCTCTTCTCGGTTCGGCGGGGGGCGGAGGTCGCGAGAAGAGCGGATCAAGGCGAGGCACGCGGGGGAAGGTTTTTTACCCAGCTTCGGAGCTCTCCGGAGAGAACACTCCTACTGCTGCTTTGTGGATTGTATTGAGTTCTTGCTCGGGAGCGCCGAGTGCTATAGTACACTCGAGCAGCTAACGAGACCGAGCACTTCTCTGAGGATCGATCCCCTCCTACGTTGTGCATGGGCCTCCTTTTATCTGTTCAAGGGGTCTCCAATAGGTGGCAACGTAGGTAAGGGCAAAAGTGTAAATATGCTGCGGTAGGTACAGCTACCTACACAGTGTATCATACCTAACCCTGACGGCAGGGGACGAAGGCATTAAATGCCCGTGTACGTCGCCCAGACGGTCCAGAAAAGGGACCGTCAGGGGCGCCATCGCTCGCCACGATGGCGATCCTGTCAGCGCTGCATGCCATAGTGTACCCCTGGCTGCACAGCCTCTCGCCACGTATGATGGGAAGGGTCCCGGAGCGACACGTAGGTGGGTGAGCTGGAGCGCGGGTACAGAGTGGCTTCCTGCCGCGGCAAGTGCCTTGCCGCGGCCGTTGCCTTGTCGCGCCCGGGAACTTGTTGCTCGCCGGGTCCTGCCGGGACGCGTGGCGTGCTGCGGAAGGTTCTTCAAGATGCTCTTGTTGGGCTTCCCGGCAAGCTCCTCTTGCCGGGGTCTTGTACCTTGAATGGCCTTCCCGGCAAGCTCCTCTTGCCGGGGACTTGTCTCCTTGACTTAAATACTTTGTTCTCGAATGCCTCCAAAGGAACCATAGAGAGCCTTGGTGATCACCTGGCGGGCCTTGCCGCGGGGTGCTGCGACTGCCCGTGCACAAGTTCGGGATACTAGAGTACCCCTACTTTAGTACACCGACAGTCTTCATTTGAAACAATGTGGAATAGTTTCACAACTCACGCCACCTGGAACACCACAGCGTAATGGTGTGTCCGAACGTTGTAACCATACTTTATTAGATATGGTTTGATCTATGATGTCTCTTACCGATTTACCGCTATCGTTTTGGGGTTATGCTTTAGAGACGGATGCATTCGCGTTAAATAGGGCACCATCTAAATCCGTTGAGACGACACCATATGAACTGTGGTTTAGCAAGAAACCTAAGCTGCCGTTTCTTAAAGTTTGGGGCTGCGATGCTATGTGAACAAGCTTCAACCTGATAAGGTCGAACCCAAATGAGAGAAATTGTGTCTTCATAGGATACCCAAAGGAGACTGTTGGGTACACCCTCTATCATAGATCTGAAGGCAAGATATTTGTTGCTAAGAATGGATCCTTTCTAGAGAAGGAGTTTCTCTCGAAAGAAGTGAGTGGGAGGAAAGTAGAACTTGATGAGGTAATTGTACCTTCTCCTGAATTGAACAGTAGTTCATCACAGAAATCAGTTCCAGTGATTCCTACACCAATTAGTCAGGAAGCTAATGACGATGATCATGAAACTTCAGATCAAGTTACTACCGAACCTCGTAGGTCAACCAGAGTATGGTCCGCACCAAAGTGGTACGGTAACCCCGTTTTGTAGGTCATGTTACTTGACCATGACGAACCTACGAACTACGAGGAAGCAATGATGAGCCCAGATTCCGTGAAATGGCTTGAGGCCATGAAATCTGAGATGGGATCCATGTATGAGAACAAAGTGTGGACTTTGGTTGACTTGCCCAATGATCGGCAAGCCATAGAGAATAAATGGATCTTCAAGAAGAAGACTGACACTGACGGTAATGTTAATGTCTACAAAGCTCGACTTGTTGCGAAAGGTTTTCGACAAGTTCAAGGAGTTGACTATGATGAGACCTTCTCACCCGTAGCGATGCTTAAGTCTGTCTGAATCATGTTAGCAATTACTAAATTTTATGATTATGAAATTTGGCAAATGGATGTCAAAACTGCATTCCTTAATGGATATCTTAAAGAAGAGTTGTATATGTTGCAACCTGAAGGTTTTGTCAGTCCTAAAGGTGCTAACAAAGTGTGCAAGCTCTAGCGATCCATTTATGGACTGGTGCAAGCCTCTCTGAGTAGGAATATACGCTTTGATAGTGTGATCAAAGCATATGGTTTTATACAGACCTTTGGAGAAGCCTGTATTTACAAGAAAGTGAGTGGGAGTTTTGTCGGATGTTGGGTTCTGGCAAACCCTTAAGGTTCAAACACTGGGGTGTGTGCGAAGTCTTTTGATGTAGGGTGGAACCCTAGATGGCCGATCTTTCATGAAAGGAGCGGATCCCTACGAAGAACACGATGAACACGAGGGGAAACACGAGGGGAACACGAGAGAAATCACTCAACCAACAAGAATAGATCACACATGCGCTAGATCGATGAACACAAAGGTAACATACAAGATCCAAAGTCAACAACGGACGATACAAACAGTAACCGGTTCTTCTCCGTGAGGAGGTCTTGATGGGGGACGCCGAAAAGGGGGTCTTGATGATATATCCCGCAGGATCTTCTCCTAGATGGAGGTCTTGGCCTCCATAAGGAGTAGTAGTCTTTCTCTCTCAAGAGTAGAGTGGTACAAGGAGCAAAGCACTCTATCAAATGAGCTATCACTTTGCTAACCCTAGAAAGGAGGTGGAGGTGGTCTATTTATAGTCTAAGCCACGAAGGGGTAAGTGGGAGAGGGATACAAGGCCAAAGGCCCGTGACTGCGCACAGGCAGGGCGGTAGTACCGCTTGGGAGGGCGGTAGTACCGCTTGCAAGCGGTAGTGCCGCTTGGACTGGGCGGTAGTACCAGACCCGGGTCGCTCGAGCACAGGAGTTTGTCGGGTTGAGCGGCAGTAGAGCAGAAGTTCGGCGGTAGTGCCACTTGGGGCCTCTAGCGGTAGTACCGCTTGGTGTGGGTGGTAGTACCACTCGTCCTGGGTCTTCTTCCTCCTTCTCTTCCATGCTTCCCTCACGGATGGTGTGGTTGTTCCTTAGCGCTTGCACTCCTCCTCGTCGTCCGTAGTGTTCTGACAATACCTATGCATGCACACGAGTGGAGTGTCAAGTAGTATACCATCCTCGAAGGGGTCAAGTGAGCACGCGTAAAGGAGATGATTCGCCTTTGTGTATGTGAAGTAGATGTCGCACGTGTCACTCACCGAACGGACTCTTGACATGGTGATGTCCATAGGATGCTCCGCATCATCTTTCCCTCCTACCGATCTATGCTCTAGCTCGCTAAGATCTTGCGGACGAACTCGACGAACTCACAACACAGAAAGACACGGGGTTTATACTGGTTCGGGCCACCTTGTGGTGTAATACCCTACTCCAGTGTGGAGGTGGTGGATTGCCTCTCGAGCTGATGATGAACAGTACAAGGGAAGAATAGCCTCCTGAGGTTGAGGTGTTCTTGTGCGTATGAACTTGTGGTGTGAGGATTCGATGAACTGCTCGATCTCCCCTTACTACTGTGGTAGCTAGTCCTATTTATAGAGGCCTTGATCCTCTTCACAAATATCGAGCAGGAAGGGAGCCAACAACGGCGGGAAAACTTGAAGGGGGACAGCTAGTACAAGCTATCCTGACAAAAGCGGTCTTCACCTGCGAAAAGCTCTGGGGTGACGTTGTCTTGGGCTCCACGATGACCTCCACCTTGTCGTCCTCCAGGTCTTGGTCTTGTTGCACCAATATGGAAACCTGTGCATGATGCCTCGGTACTCTTCGCCTGCGCTTGCCTCCTTAGCACCAAAGAGGAAATAAGCACGTTGCGCGCACCGGCGCCCGCCTGGCACCCGCCTGGCACCGTTCATCATGGCTCACGTCACGAGAGCCTCATGAGGTTTGCCCCACCTTGATATCTCCACTCCTCGTGAGCCTGCCTAGCTAGGCCACTCCAGAGGAGCTCTTGCGTCATCCGCCTCGCGAGGCTTGGACCCTCGCGAGGGTCTTGAGTGCCTTGTTGACGAAGATGGGTCGTACGACCTACTGCTTAGCCACACGGTGGGCCGCAGGCAGGCAAGTCTGGGGACCCCCATTCCCAGAACGCCGACAGTAGCCCCCGGGCCCATGGTGCGCTCAAGCTTGGCTTCACGGCGAAGCCAAGGGTCAAGTTCGGAGCACCGCGGGCCCCAAAAGCCTGTGGCCTTGGTCGACGCGTGGCGGTTGATTGGACGTGGGCGTCTCCGCTTCCCCACGCTGCCTCGGCAACTGCTTGCCTTGACAAAGGCTGGCGCGAGCAGTTCTTTCCTTCATTACTTCTTCCTTGCCTCGCTCCAGATCCCCTTTCTCGCTCTTCGCCGTCGCTATCTCCAGATCTGCTCCACCCTTGCTCTGCTTCTGCCGCCCATGGCGCCGCACAAGGTCAAGTCTTCCTCAACACCGGCTTGGTATGAGCCGGCCCTCGAGGCGCCCACCGTCACGGATAAGAGCCTCGCCTCCGTGCGCCTGCTGACAGCGGGCGAGAGCAACGAGTGGGGGAAGACGGAGCTCCGGCTTGCCTCCGACGAGCCAGAGCCTGATGGGAGCACCTTCTTCCCCTTCTTCTCGAGCAGCGTCGCCATTGGGTTGGTCCCTCCTTTTTCCGATTTCTTTTATGAAGTCCTCGACCACTATGGTCTGCACGCGTTGCATCTCCATCCCAATTATGTTCTCCTCTTGTCCATCTTCGCCTACTACTGTGAGGCGTACCTGCGCGTCATGTCGTCCGTGGCGCTCTTGTGCCATTTCTTCTTCCTCCATGTCAGTGGCGAGCATATCACCGGATGCACTAATTTCGTCTCCTGCGGCAAGGCCAACTCGATCTCGAGCACCGGGAAGAGGGCCGACAACATCCGATCCAAATGGGTCATGATGGATGCCCAGCGCGCCGACCCACGTCTGGCGTTGCCAACAGCTGCGCCTCCTCCCAACGGAGGGTGGCCCAAGGCGGAGCTTGTCGACAAGCAGGCGTCGTTGGTGTTGGAGCAGATGATGACCGACCTAAGGCCGGGTAACGCAAGGGTGGCCAAGATAATGGGGGCTGTCGGTGTCAAAACCGGCGGATCTCGGGTAGGGGGTCCCGAACTGTGCGTCAAGGCCGGATGGTAACAGGAGACAAGGGACACGATGTTTTTACCCAGGTTCGGGCCCTCTCGATGGAGGTAATACCCTACTCCTGCTTGATTAATATTGTTGATATGTGTAGTACAAGAGTAGATCTACCACGAGATCAAGGAGGCTAAACCCTAGAAGCTTGCCTATGGTATGATTGTGTATGATGATGATTCTGTCCTATGGACTACAACCCTCCGGTTTATATAGACACCGGATAGGGTTAGGGTTACACAAAGTCGGTTACATTGGCAGGAGATCTTGAATATCCGCATCGCCTAGATTGCCTTCCACGCCAAGGAAAGTCCCTTCCGGACACGGGACGGAGTCTTCAATCTTGTATCTTCATAGTCCAGGAGTCTGGCGAAGGTATAGTCCGGCTACCCGAACACCCCCTAATCCAGGACTCCCTCAGTAGCCCCTGAACCAGGCTTCAATGACGATGAGTCCAGCGCGCAGATTGTCTTCGGCATTGCAAGGCGGGTTCCTCCTCCAAGTCCTTCATAGAAGATTGTAAACACCAAAAATAGTGTCTGGCTCTGAAAAATAAGTTTCCACATATCGCCATAGAGAGAATAATATTAACACAAATCAAATCTGCTGACGTATTCCGCAGTGCGTCATGACACCACGACCAAGCTCTTTATACAAATTGTTTTCACTTTTCCACCTCAGCACATTTAGCGAGGCGGTTCCCTTGGCACGTCTTGTCAAAGCAGAGATCGTGTGCCCCTTTTACGGGATTCTCATCAATACGGACGTGGGTAACCCAACCGCACCATTTACCATGGCGCTTGGGAGGCAAGCGAGTTTTATTAGGTAGGTGGGGACGCATAACCGCATTCGCCCATATAAGGGGATAAGGATCCACCTTTTTACCTATGCCTTCTTCCTACTTTGCCAATCCATCTCTCGCGCACCCAAGCTCCAGCGCCCAAGCCCGCTCTTCCCACCACAACCTTCTCCAGCAATGTCCGGAGCGGGAGGCAAGTGGATGGTCTCCTCCGTCACGGAGGTTCAAGTAAAAAAGCTAAGGAAGGCCGGATACCTGTCCAAGGACATCCCGCACCGGCTTCCCAAGAAGGGGCAGCTTCTACCCACCCCAAGGCCCCATGAGAGGGTAGTTTTCCTTCCCCACTTCCTCCGCGGATTGGGTTTTCCACTCCACTCATTCGTCCGAGGACTCATGTTCTACTACGGCCTAGATTTCCACGATCTGGCCCCGAACTTCATCCTCAACATCTCGGCGTTTATCGTCGTGTGCGAGGCCTTCCTCCACGTCCGCCCCCATTTCGGCCTTTGGCTCAAGACCTTCAACGTCAAGCCCAAGGTGGTGCGCGGCAGCCAAGCGGAGTGCGGAGGTGCTATGGCTGGCAAGATAGCCAACGTCCTCTGGTTCGAGGGCTCCTTTGTGGAGACCCTAAAGGGGTGGCAAGCCGGGTGGTTTTACATCACCGAGCCACGCGATCCGAAATGGGTCGCAGCCCCCGAGTTCAGATCCAGAACCCCCACGCGGCTTATGTCCTGGAAAGAGACGGGCCTGTCGTGGGGCAACGAGGAAGAGGTGACCGGACTGAAGACCTGCATCCAGTCCCTGATAAACAAGCCAATCCGGCTTGTTAATATAGTCCAGGTCATGCTCGTTCGTCTGATCCTCCCGTGCCAACAACGGGATTTCAATTTGTGGGAGTTCGACCCAGTGCAGCACCGAACCCTCTCCAAGCTCTTCGACACGTTGTATGAAGACGTCTGGAAGGTGCTGATCAAAGGCGCCGAGGCCCCCGCATCCGCTTCCGAGGATCGTGGATACAGCACGCAGCGTCACGCTAGCGAGGTAAGCTATCTATGCCTTTGACAGGATTATTAAGCTCTTTTTCATAGATTAACTCTATGCGGGATCTAAACTCCCTTACCTTTGACAGGCATGGCAGGCGATATCCGGACCAATTAACTGTCCGGCTCCCCTGCCCGAAGACCCAGCCCCAGCTCTCTTAGTGAAGCTGCTGACTCCGGCACCATATGTGGTGCCGGAGAGGAAGGTCAAGAAGAAGAAGACCACAGGGACTTGAAAGAGTGCCCGTAACTTGGTGGTGTCGGACTCGTCATCTGACGAGTCCGAGACGCCCTCCTCTCATGGAAACGAGGAGGAAGAAGAAAGTTCTCCCCCCCTAGCGGAGGGAGAAGAGAAGAAGAAGGCCGCCCCATCAGGGGAGGCCGAGGGGTCTAGGAAAAGGAAGACCCCTCCGCCGGACGACTCCCATGACGCCGAAGAGAGCTAAGAGGAATGGTCTAATAGGGCCAAGCATCCGGCGAAATCGTAAGTTCGGACATCAGAGTAACTCATGATGTTCCTTCATTGCGCAGCTTTCCTTAATGTCGAATGTGAACATGCAGCCCGCCCCAAGCCAAATACAACGAATCGTCGGGAGGCTCCCTGGACTCATCAAACGTGAACTCCGTTCCGCCCGCTGTCTCCCCCCGCACCACGGATGACGCTGAAGTGGCGTCGCGACAAGCCTCGGGGCAAGAAGAGGTGGTCCCTGAGGAGCCGGAAGGCAACCTCCCGAACTCCAGGAGTGAAGGGGACAAGACCCCCCAGAGCTCCAAGTCCGGCTTTGTGTCGGACCCCGCGCCAGAATCTTCAACAGTTCCGAGCCGCGGTAGGCGAACTCCTTCCAAAAGGAGCCGGACTTCTAAGCCAGCGACCTCCGTCCAACCGGATTCACTGGACCATCTGCTGGAGGTGCTTGACGGCGCCTCCATCGACAGGGGGCACCGTACTATTATGAGTACGGTGATCCAAAAGGTTCAGTCCGCCAAGAGCGGACTGTCTGAAGCTTGCGCTAGACTTCTAACAGGCTTCGAGGTAGGTTAAGATATGTCAAGATAGTACCGCATAGACAGTAGCCCCTGATGCTCTGTTTGGCATTCGGAAAGAAAAGCCGGATAGAGGATCTATTAATTTTCGCAGGAGTCTAACAATAAAGAGTCAATATGCGTATGCAGGCTTCGCTGCTATCCACCGCCGCACTGACTGCACAGGTGGATGTCCTAAAAAAGGACCTCGGGCGGACCGGGCAAGAGCTCGGCCTGGCCAAACGGCAGCTCGAGGAAAAAGAAGGTAAGAAATACCCTTAAAAAAGGTGCCTATAGAGAGGCGTGATTCCAAAGAGTAACAGGATCGTACTGCTTATTGTAGGGGCCACAACTGCGGTGGCGACCCTCAAGCAGGCGCTATCTGAGGCCAAAAAGAAAACGGCCGAGGAGCGCACTGAGCGAGAAAGACTTGGGGCTCGGGTTGGTGAGGTGCAGCAAGAGCTGCAGGCTCTCATGAAGAAACATCAGAGCTTGGAGTTTGAGTTAAAGGCGCAAGCATCCGAGCTCATGTCGGCCCTTGAGACCGCTAAGGGTGCCAAGTCCGAAGCCCAAAAGGCCCTCCAAGAATTGGAGGAGATGAAAAAAATAGCAGCGGGTAAGGCATTCTTAATGCAAAGTAGAAATATAAAACTAAACTACTTGTCACTTACCCGAATCCGGAGTTCTCCAGGGGCGTTCGCAGATCTTCCCCGCAGCGTATCCGACGCCGCCGCATTCTACCGAGCTGAAGAGGGCAGCTCGACGGAGAGTGTGTTCTAGTCTCAGTATTCTGAGGCCGGACACCCTGTACCCTTGAGCGACCAGCTGAAACAGCTAGTCGAGCTCCACAAGGCGGCCGAACAAGCCATGAAGGGCTTCATAGTTCCGCTGTGGCCCGGAGAGGTCCTGCCTGGGAGCTACTTCGGGCTGGTGCGGCGGCTAGTGGAGGCCTGTCCCAGGCTTGAGGTCATCAAGCCTTCCGTCTGCATCGAAGGTGCCCGGAGGGCCCTTGCCCGTGCAAAGGTGCACTGGGGTAAGCTTGACGGTGAGAAGCTGGTGAAGGACGGGCCACCGCAGGGGAAGGAGCATCGCAAGCCCGAGAACTACTATAAGGATGTTCTTGCAGGTGCCCGCCTTATTGCGGATGAATGTACCAAAGATGTAATTTTCGAATGAACTCGCTCGTGTTTATCCTGTGTGCTGAAAACTTGTTCATGTGCGCTAAGCAATGCTTATTGAATTTAAAATATTATTTTCTGTGCGTCCGTTTATCAAAAATTGAGAGATGGCCAGTGGTCGTCTTCTGCCCCCATGCCGCTAGTGCTGGGGTGTTCGGGATAAACCTGAGCACTCTTTTACCCATGGTTGGGTCCTTCAAGGGAGGCGCTCAGCACAACGAACCAGGCAGTCGGACTATAATGCTTGAACACTCTCACTTAGCCATAGAACTTTATAATTTTAAATTTCGGCGAAGCCCCTAGTTCGGAAGACCGAATTCAGGGCGCTATCCACGCCTTTGGCTGGACAAAGCCAGCTCCTCGCTCGAAGCGGCATAAGTCTTTAGGGACTCAAAAAACCTCTCGAACAGCGACCGGTCTCTCGCCTTATCATGACAGTCAGTTTTAGCTTTCTCCACTGAGGTGCTTAACCCAGCTGAACCGGGGCACAATCGCAGTGGTTCTCCTAGTGCTACCTTAGCCGATATAGTGGAACGTAAGGCACCAAAACATAGGAGCCGGGCTAACCCAACTATTGACAAAAATCATGATTCAGAGCCGATGCATATAGTGCTATAAGTTCGGGGTGCCGCACTTGTGAAAGTGTACGGGCTTCTCACACCAGATCGAAGGGTACTGAAGCCCCTGGCGTGTTTGCCGTACCATGGTGTACGGGTGCGATCATGTTATTTAATAAACATATATTAAAAGAGGATAATGCAAAAAATAGACAAAAAGCTATGCATTGTTTATAAAGAGGCTATTTATCAAAGCCGAACGATACAAGTAGTGTGATAAGCAAAAGATATTAGACTATTTAACATGTCCTGACCAGGGGCAGGCCGCGGAATTGTATTCGAAACAGATATACCGCTCGTAATAGAGACCACCTGAGAGTTCCATAATGCGGCGTAGCTTTGTCTGCTTTCCTGGATCTTGTAGCATTTGTGCGGCAGTCGAATTGCCGAACAGGTCGTCCAAAGTGTGGAGTCCTGAAAGTGAGAAAAAAAAGAATCGGCAGCCCCTAGTACGTTTTAGGCCGCATTTCGGGCATGCCGTTAATGTGCCCCTTCCCCTGTGCCCGTGGTATTTCAAGGGCGTAATTATGTACGTGAGGTACTAGCTTTGCTATGTCGCGATGTCTGGGGTTGGGGCCGCATTGCTACGCCTGCTCAGAACGTGCCAGGCGGTCTTGTTGTAGGTTACTCCGGGCGCGCTTGGCAGTGTCCGGCTTTTTAACGGCCGGACTGGAGAGTTGCCTGAAAAGGTTGCTTTGTACTTCCGCTACGAGAGCCGCCGTGTGCTCCTCCGTACGGAGGGAGCGTTCGGTGTTTCCGTTGACCGTGATTACTCCTCGAGGGCCTGGCATCTTGAGCTTGAGATATGCGTAGTGCGGCACCGCATTGAACTTTGCGAATGCGGTTCGTCCGAGCAGGGCGTGATAGCCACTGCGAAACGGGACTATGTCAAAGATTAACTCTTCACTTCGGAAGTTATCCGGAGATCCGAAGACCACATCAAGTGTTACGGAGCCTGTACAATTGGCTTCTACACCTGGTATAACGCCTTTAAAGGTCGTTTTTGTGGGCTTAATCCTTGAGGGATCTATGCCCATTTTCCGCACTGTATCCTGGTAAAGCAGGTTCAGGCTACTGCCGCCATCCATGAGGACTCTTGTGAGGTGAAAGCCGTCGATGATTGGGTCGAGAACCAATGCGGCAAAGCCGCCATGACATATGCTAGTGGGGTGGTCCCTTCGATCAAAAGTGATCGGACAGGAGGACCATGGGTTGAACTTTGGGGCGACTGGCTCCATCGCGTATATGTCCCGTAGCGCACGCTTCCGTTCCCTCTTGGGAATGTGGGTTGCGTATATCATGTTCACCGTCCGCACTTGTGGGGGAAACCCCTTCTGTCCATTGTTGTTCGGCGGCCTGGGATCTTCCTTGTCGTCGCTATGTAGCCCCTTGTCTTTATTTTCGACTCTTAACTTGCCTGCCTGCTTGAACACCCAACAGTCCCTATTGGTGTGATTGGCTGGCCTTTCGGGGGTACCATGGATCTGGCACAAGCGGTCGAGTATTCGGTCCAAACTGGACGGGCCCTGAGTATTCTTTTTAAATGGCTTTTTCCGCTGACCGGATTTATAGCCTCTGAATCCGGCGTTGACTGCCGTATCTTCATTGTTGTCGCTACTAACGCGACGCTTTTGCTTATTTCGACGTGTCCTGCCACTTTTGTCCTTGGTATCCGAATTACCAGGGTTCTTTGATAAGTTGTTGCTGCGAGCTAGCCAGCTATCTTCGCCCGCGCAAAAGTGGGTCATGAGTGTCGTGAGGGCTGCCATAGATTTCGGCTTTTCCTGTCCCAGGTGCCGGGCAAGCCACCCGTCGCGGATGTTATGCTTGAAGGCTGCTAGGGCCTCTGCGTCCGGACAGTCGACTATCTGGTTTTTCTTTGTTAGGAACCGTGTCCAAAATTGCCTGGCCGATTCTTCTGGCTGCTGAATTATGTGGCTTAGGTCGTCGGCGTCCGGCGGTCGCACATAAGTGCCCTGGAAGTTGTCAAGGAATGCGGCTTCCAGGTCGTCCCAAGAACCAATTGAGTCCGCTGGCAGGCTGTTGAGCCAATGCCGGGCCGGTCCTTTGAGTTTGAGCGGGAGGTATTTGATGGCGTGTGGATCATCGCCACGTGCCATGTGGATGTGAAGGAGATAATCCTTGATCCATACCGCCGGGTCTGTAGTGCCATCGTATGATTCAATGTTTACGGGTTTGAAACCCTCTGGATTTTATGATCCATTACTTCATCTGTGAAGCATAGTGGGTGTGCGGCGCCCCTGTACTGGGCTATATCTCGACGCAGCTCGGAAGAGCTATGTCTGTTGTGTTCGGCCCTGCCGGATTTGTTGTATCCGGAGTGAAGATCATCGTCACGTGTCATAGGGCGCCTGCGCGATCCGTAGATCGATCTTGTTTGCCTTGCCTTATCCTCCAGTACATCTCGCAGGTCTGGCGCGTTTTCCCCTGCCTTAGCTGAGCGGCGTCGGGGCATGGTTTGTGTGGAGGGCCGAGAGGCCTCTCTGTCACGGCCGCGAGGTGGCCGGTCTGCCATGTCGTGCGCTGGTGATGTAGGCGCTTCCTCCTCTGATCGGGGTAGCGGCCTGCGCTTTGGGTAGCTCTTGGAGGGGCGTTAGAGTTCGTACTCTTCAGCCGCAAGGACTTCAGTCCATCTATCAGCTAGCAGATCTTGATCAGCTCTAAGTTGTTGCTGCTTTTTCTTGAGGCTGTTCGCCGTGGCTAAAAGCCTGCGTTTGAAACGCTCTTGTTCGGGGGGTCTGACGGTACGACGAATTCGTCGTCATCGAGGATGGTCTCGTCTTCGGAGGGAGGCATATAGTTATCATCCTCAACCTCTCGGTCTGCCTCTCTCATGAGGGCTGGCTTCTCCATCTTCCTGCGCCGAATCTTGCTGGGGACGGTGTTCTTCGGCGCTATCCGGGGTACTATTATCTCCGGTGCCGGAATCACCGTTTTTACTCTGGCAGGATTTAGAGCGGCGCCGCTGACGCCGGCGCTTTGGCTGTTTCTTGGAGGTGTGATCCCCCGCTGTTTCCTCGCCATCTCCATCTTTTGGAGTATCCACCGTATATATGTCATATGACGAGGTGGCTGTCCAGTGCCCTACAGGTGCTGGTTCCTGTTCTTCTCCTACCTCGTCGTCCATACCGTCGAAGTCTTCGAAGCCGAAGTCAAGCATGTTGGTTAAATCGTCGACAGTGGCTACCAAGTGGGAGGTGGGTGGGCTTTGAATTTCTTCATCGTCCGTATCCCATCCTTGCTGACCGTAGTCCGGCCAGGGCTCTCCTGATAAAGAGAGAGACTTGAGAGAATTCAGGATGTCGCCAAAAGGCGAGTGCTGAAAGATGTCCGCGGCGGTGAACTCCATTATCGGCGCCCAATTGGATTCGACCGGCAGGGGCGCGGGGGGTTCGGAGTCCGGGGAAGAGTCCGGACCCTCGGGGTCACGGGTCACGCGGAGTGCGGGGCTGGCGTTCGGCTCGATCGCTTTTGAGATCGCAGCCCCCAAGGTGACGTCCAACCGTTCATCCTCGCTTGGCGCAACGGGCTCCGAGTTAAGGGTCGGAATCGATGCGTATGCGGCCTCCAGGACACTGTTCAGAGGCAGAGCTAGATCATGCCCCTCGAGATAGTGCGGCGCGCTTGGCTGTGGCTCGAACCCATCGAAGATCAAGTCTCCGCGGATATCAGCCGTGTAGTTCAAGCTTCCAAACCTGACTTGATGGCCAGTGGCGTAGCTTTCGATCTGCTCCAGATGACCAAGCGAATTGGCCCGCAGAGCGAAGCCACCGAAAACGAAGATCTGTCTGGGGAGAAAAGTCTTACCCTGGACCTCATCGTTGTTGATGATCAGAGGAGCCATCGGGCCTAAAGGCGACGACGCAGAGGAACTCTCAATGAAAGCACCAATGTCAGTGTCAAAACCGGCGGATCTCGGGTAGGGGGTCCCGAACTGTGCGTCAAGGCCGGATGGTAACAGGAGACAAGGGACATGATGTTTTTACCCAGGTTCGGGCCCTCTCGATGGAGGTAATACCCTACTCCTGCTTGATTAATATTGATGATATGGGTAGTACAAGAGTAGATCTACCACGAGATCAAGGAGGCTAAATCCTAGAAGCTAGCCTATGGTATGGTTGTGTATGATGATGATTCTGTCCTACGGACTACAACCCTCCGGTTTATATAGACACCGCATAGGGTTAGGGTTACACAGAGTCGGTTACATTGGCAGGAGATCTTGAATATCCGCATCGCCTAGCTTGCCTTTCACGCCAAGGAAAGTCCCTTCCGGACACGGGACGAAGTCTTCAATCTTGTATCTTCATAGTCCAGGAGTCCGGCGAAGGTATAGTCTGGCTACCCGAACACCCCCTAATCCAGGACTCCCTCAGGGGCGATGCTCCTGAGGGAGTTCTTGATGCTGCGGGTTGCGCCACTCCAGGCTCGCGCGCGCGCCCCCTCTGGGAGATTGAGGAAAAGGAGAACAAGACCCGCCTGAGGCCAGGGGACCTGCCTGGCGATGAATTGGACACCGTCCTGCGCCTAGTGCTTTCGTTCCCTTGTTTCAGCGCATCATAGTCGGGGACAACCAGGAGTATCCGCCTAGTGCTTTCATTCCCTTGTTTCAGCGCATCATAGTCGAGGACAACCAGGAGTATTCGCCTAGTGCTTTCGTTCCCTTGTTTCAGCGCAGGGATCAGGAGGAATTCGTCGCCTCCAGGCCAACTTTTGACGCACGCGGGCTGATGCCGCCAATGCTTCCCGGAGCTCCTTCGGCACAGAAATCAGTGGAGGTGTCTTCTAGTGAGTCCCGCGGAGAGGGAGAAGAGGAGGAGGACCCGGAGAAGACCCTAGAGGAGGTGGCAAAACTTCCCCCCTAGCAAGGCCGAGATTCTCCGCGCCCTTCCTAATGATGCCGAGGCCGGCGCCTTCCAAGGGGAGAGAGGGCAACCCCTCATCCCGATGAAGGGTAGGTCGTCGCTAGTGGCCCACGATGCCGCCCCCGTCCTGGCGCCTCCTGGGGCGGGCTCCGGTTCTGTCTCTAGTCTGCCTGGCGCCGACGGAGCCCGAACACCTACTCCTCAGGTCCCGACGCTGTCAGGCTTTAAGCTTCTCAAGCGGTCAGTGGAATACGTCGCAGTGGATCGGTAAGTGTCTTAAGCTTCGCCTAGCCCTTGTTTGCACTCGTTGTTTCCTAATGCTCACCCCGGGTTGATCAGGCCGACATCTTCGGCGAAGAAGAGGAAGGAGGATACGGCGGTCGTGCCTCCCTCCGCAGGGAAAGGAGGTAGCAGCGCCCGCATCTCCCCAGCTCGGTCGTCCTTGTGGGGCCAAGAGGAGCATCGCCGCGTGGAGTCAGCCCCCATGGCCCCGCTGGCTCCGGAGGTGCCGGTACTTGGCGCGGCTGACGAGGTCCCAACTGCTCCGAAACTCGCGGTCTCCCAAGCCCTGGTGATGATGTCGCTTCCTCCTACTGCTGCATCTCCACTTCCTAGTCCTTCTGCTCCTGCTGCCGTCTTGGAGCGTGCCCTTGCGGAGATGACCCAGCTGCAGGCGGATGTACTAAGCGCGGACCCGCGCCTGGTGGCCGGGCGTCTGGAGATGGCCTCTGGCTGGCTTCACTCCGACCTCGCAGTTCGCGCGGCGCTGGGTCGGGCTGCTGCGGCCTTCGAGAAGGAGAAGCAAGGAGCCGCCAACGCTTTGGCCGATCGTGAGGCAGCGCTAAAGGACGCCAAGGCCGCCCATGACCACTGCCAAGCGCTGGAGGGCGAGTTGTAGAGCCTGCGCGACAAGCACGCTGAAGAGGTGCGCTGCCGCCAAGCGAAGGAGGAGGAGATGAAGGCCCGGGAGGAAACCATCAAGAATCGTGATGCAGAGTTGGCGGAGTTGGGGAAGAAGCAGGGCCCCGAGCGCAACCGGTTGGAAGAGCTGGAGCGGAAGATGAGGACGAGGGAGGCCAATCTTGACGCCAAGGCTCTAGTCCTGGCGGAAGATCGCGTGGCCTTTGCCGATCTCGAGAAGAGGTCTTGCAAGGCGCTGAAGACGCTCTACGAGCACGGCCTGGAGAAGCCTCTGGACACCGGCGAGGACGGCCCCGCCCAGCTGCTTCCTCTCGTGGCGAAGGCGCTCGAGGAGGTCGTTGACGGCCTCGGTCCCATGGCGGAGGCAGAAGATCGCGTCCTGTCTTCAGCTGCACTGACTCGCGTCTTCAGCCATCTACACCTCTGCGACCCCAACGCTCGCCTTGACGAGCTGCTGGAGCCTGTGGCTGAGGATCAATACGAGGCGGCCGCCACGACCGTGCAGGATCAGGTAGGGGCCTTGCTGAGGAGGTTCCGCGGCTTCGTCTCCGCTCCTCTGTCCGGAATCGTCGATCTTGTGGCTGGTGGTGAAGACAAAACCGCTCACAGGGAAGCGCCTTCCGCATGCGACGTCTAGAGGTGACCTGCGGCTATTCTTCCCATTTCATTCCTGCAACATGTATCAGGCCTCGTGGAGGCATTTAAACTTTTCATTTGGTATTGTGAAAACAATATGCTTGTAATATTTGCTTCTAGATTTTGCGATTTCCTTCCTATTTGCTTTGCGTTCTGCGTCGGCAGAGCCCGGCCCCGCGCATACCTCAACCGCCATTGGGCCGGCCGGAGACCAGGACGGACCAAGGAGTGAGGGGCTACGTGACCAGTTAGGCTCCTGAGTCGTGATGCTCAGGAGTCCCCCTTGACGCGCAAACAACATATAGGGAGAGTTCATGGGGGTAGATTAATGTTCTACGTCGGCAGAGCCCGGCCCCGCGCATACCTCAACCGCCATTGGGACGACCGGAGACCAGGACGAACCAAGGAGTGAGGGGCTACATGACCAGTTAGGCTCCTTAGTCACGATGCTCAGGAGTCCCCCTTGACGTGCAAACAATTCCCATACCTGCCCTCGCCGATGCTTGGGCGTGACCTGAGCGCAGGCCCCGTGCCCAGCCCCCATGCACGGCTTTCCCGAGGGGAGGCGTTGCGGTAAGGCTGGGCGCTGAGCTCTGGGCTCCGTGAGGTTGGCACGACCGTGGGGTCGGCCTTAGTTGTTTATCACCAGCGCGGAGCATAGTGCTTCCACTTGTGCACAGGCATAGCCGCTCCTCGGCAGTGTCGTCAGCCAGCGCGGAGCATGGTGCTTCCACTTGGACGTGGGATGGGGCCCCCTCTAGGAGGAGCCCCCAGGGCGTGTACAGCCCCGCCCTGACACGTGGCTTGCACGGCAGGGCTGCGAGGTGTATCTGGGCACTCGCGAGCCAACGCGGGACTCACGAGGCCCTACCTCAAGGCGGGTTGCGCCTGGTCTTGAGTCTTGGTGGCTGTATGTTCCTGCAAGGCGATTAGATGCAAGCACTCTACGTCCTCAGGTCCCGGCCCTCGAGCGAGCTCAGCCGCCGCTGGTATGCCAGGTCGCGATGTCGTGGTCAAGGCCAGGGGGTGAGGGCTGGAGAGCCAGTAAGAGCTCCTGAGTCGCGATGTTCAGGAGCCCCCCTTTTGATGTGCAAGCGGGTTGCATGGGACAAACGGACCCGCTGCGGGCGGTAACCGAGCAGGAGATAGCCCTCGGCAGGTTAAGCATGAAGAGCAGATCGACTTGGATAAATGCAGGAAGATACATGCCACTGGATCTGGCCCGAGCGGCTTTGGGATGATGCAGCCCGAGGGGCGCCCCCAGCAAGGTAAAGACTTAAGCAAAAGGGATACATGCCACAGGAACGGACCCGTGTGGCCTGGGAATAATGCAGCCCGAGGGGCGCTCCCAGCTTAAACGAACTTGGAAGATGTCACCTAGTTCTGTAGACGAAGTAGAGTTGGTGCAACTGAAGCCACGCATTGAAGGAATGGCTCCCCATGAGCCACCGGGACCCTGAGCCTCGGGAGGCTCTGGGGGCTCAGGAGGTTCCCTGAAGACCATCTCCATCTCCTCCAGAACGGTGTTGAACCTGGCCTCCTGAGTCACCAGGACTTGCCGCACGTTGCGCCGATAGGCCGACGCCACGCTCGGCGAGCCGAAGGGCATGCGAACATAACTGTGCGGTGGGCCCTCACAGCGGCCCACACGTGATGGCCAGACGCGTTCCTGTGATGCGGCCCTGTTGAGCCCAGGGACGTCGACGCAGACACGCAGCCCGGCATCCTCGCCTGGATGGGGAGCTGCGCCTTGAGAGCGGTTGTGGCCGCGCATGGCTCTTGCTTCTTGCAGTTCCTGGGTGGTCTTGTTGATGAACTCCTGGGTGGTGGGCACTCCTTGCCCTGTGCTCTCCTGAGGAAGGCGTATCGTGAAGCGCACTTCCAAGTGGTGCCCAAGCGCCTCCCTCATGAGGTTGGCAAGGTCTGAGGCTCTCCAGGAGAGAGCCCCCGAGTCCTGCCTAAGGAGGGCGCCGGGCGCGCTTTCCTATGCGATGGAGGGAGGCGCCCCTGGAGCGGGCGCTGATCCTGACGAGGCTCCTGCCTCGGCGCCATCCTCCTGAGGTCCTGCGCGGCGCGACTGCTTCTTCCTAGGAATGGTCTCTGGAGGGCCTTCACTTCCGCTGTCGGGGTTGTCGATTGCTGCGGCTTGAAGGCGCGCTCGAGGGAGCACACCGCATCTCTCTCTTCACAGGGGACCGTGATGATTCCTCCGCTTCCTGGCATCTTGAGAACATTGTAGCCGTGGTGAGTGACTGCCATGAACTTGGCCAGGGCTGGATACCCGAGGATGGCATTGTACGGCAGGCGGATGTGCACGATGTCGAAGTCGATGAACTCGGTGCGGTAGTTCTTGCGCTCCCCGAAGGTGACAGGTAGGTGGACTTGCCCTATCGGTGTGGTGGAACCGTCAGTCGCTCCTGAGAATGGCTTGGTTGGCTGGAGCTGCTCATAGGGCACTTGGAGGTTGTCGAACATGTCGACGGATAGGACGTTGAGCCCTGCGCCGCCGTCGATGAGAGTCTTGGTGACTTGCACATTGCTGATGACTGGGGAGCACAGCATAGGGAGTGCGCCAGCGGTGGTTGCGCACTTGAGCTGGTCTGCCGAGTTAAAGGTGATGGCGCATTGGGACCACCTGAGCGGGCGCGTGTCCTTGAGCTTGGGGAGCACCGCATTCACCTCGGGAGCGAACTGTTTGAAGATGCGTTGTGAGGCTGGGGCCTAAGCTCCGCCCAAGATGCAAGCGATCGCACGCAGCTCCTGGAAGTCCCCATCCCCCTCGTCCTGGTGGTGGTCGTCGTTCCTTCTTGGTGGCGGCAACGGGGGAAGACCGGCGTTGCCCTGGGGGCGATCCTCACGAGGCGGATCCCTCCAGGCGCCCTCGTGAGGTTGGTCCTGCCAGCGGTCCTCACGAGGCCGGTCGCGCCACTCCTGGTGAGGGCCATGGTCGTTGCGCTCGGGGCATCGACCGTAGCGTCGTTCTCGTATGGCTCTGAGCTCTTGACAGTCGCTGGTGTTGTGAGTGTTCAGGTTGTGGAAGGCGCAGAACTGTCGGCCGTTCTTGGACGACTCAGGCTGATCTCTGCCTCGCTTGGTGTCGGGCTCCGCTGCGAGCACAACTGCCTCCTTGCGCTTCACGTCCTTGGCCTTGGCCTTCTACTCCTCCACTCCTGCAGCTGGCAGCTCAAGGAGAGAGAGGCGCCCCTCCTCAGCTCTTGCGCACTTGGTCGCCAGGTTGAACAACTCCTGAGATGTGCAAAGCTCCTCGTGGATAGCCAGCTCTTCCTTCATCTTGACGTCACGGACGCCGTCTGAGAACGCGAAGATGATGGCTTCGTCCGTGACCTTGGGGATCTTGAGGCGGGTGCTGTTGAAGCGCTGGATGTACTTCTGGAGGGTCTCTCCTGGTTGTTGCTTGATGCGGCGTAGATCACCCACGACCGGTGGGCGGTCGCGAGTGCCCTGAAAGTTGGCGACGAAGCGGTCGCGCATCTCGTCCCAGGAGGAGATCGAGCCGTGCTGCAGGTTCAGGAGCCAGGAGCGGGCTCCATCCTTGAGAGCCATGGGAAACCAGTTCGCCATGACTTTTTCGTCGCCGTTGGCCACTTCGATGCTCAGCTCATAGAGCTGCAGGAACTCCGCGGGGTCGGCACTGCCTTCGTAGCGAGGAGGCAGATCTGGCTTGAACTTGCCTGGCCAGGCGACGCTACGCAGCTCAGGGGTGAAGGCGCGACAGCCGGCTATGGTCGTCGGGGCCCGCTTCTGAGGCGGAGCTTGATCTTGGCGAGGTCCACGCTGCGCCACCGCAGGCGGCACGCAGTCTTGACGAGGTGGCGTCGGGAGCGCCAGTGCAGCTTCGCGGCCACGGGATTTCTTGGCAGCTTCTTTCTTCATGCGCGGCCGCCGGGCGCGGTGGATCACGCCGCGGTGGCGCGCGCCTTGTTGCCAAGGCACCGTCTTGGGGTTGAGGCGGTGGAGGCATGCCATGAGCCCCGTCGCCCACGGCTGGTTGAGGGGGAGGCAGAGAGTGGGACAGCGCCGGAGAGCCCCCTGCGGCACGGACGAGATCGGCGACACGGTCGAGCCACTCCTCATAGAGGTCGTCGACGGGGTGGTAACGCAGGGAAGGTCGTGCCTCCATGGGAGTGCGGTGCGCGTGAGACCAAGAACCAGCAGGGGTGAGTGATGGAGTAGCGGTGCGGCCGTCCTGCCGCACTGAAGGATGCAGCGAGGACGCCTGCTGCTCGTTCCCCGCCGGGCCGGTGGCAGCGTTGGCGGCGGGAGACGGAGAGCGATGAGGTGGCTCGCCTACGGGAGCCGTATGAGCGACGCGGGCGGAGAGGGCAGCCCGACGCTCAGCTCGAGCACGTCGAGCGTCCGCCATGGAAGCGACGGAGCAATGAAACGACGGAAGGGAAACTACGGCACACCCCTACCTGGCGCGCCAAATGTCGGATGTTGGGTTGTGGCAAACCCATAAGGTTTGAACACTGGGGTGCGCGCGAAGTCTTTCCCTCCTACCGATCTACGCTCTAGCTCGCTAAGATCTTGCGGACGAACTCGACGAACTCACAACACAGAAAGACACGGGGTTTATACTAGTTCAGGCCACCGTTGTGGTGTAATACCCTACTCCAGTGTGGTGGTGGTGGATTGCCTCTCGGGCTGATGATGAACAGTACAAGGGAAGAACAGCCTCCTGAGGTTGAGGTGTTCTTGTGTGTATGAACTTGTGGTGTGAGGATTCGATGAACTGCTCGATCTCCCCTTACTAATGTGGTGGCTAGTCCTATTTATAGAGGCCCTGGTCCTCTTCCCAAATATCGAGCAGGAAGGGAGCTAACAACGGCGGGCAAATTTGAAGGAGGACAACTAGTACAAGTTATCCTGACAAAATCGGTCTTCGCCTGCGAAAAGCTCTGGGGTGACGCCGTCTTGGGCTCCATGATGACCTTCGCCTTGCTGTTCTCCTGGTCTTGGTCTCGTTGCACCAATATGGCAACCTTTGCCTGATGCCTTGGTACTCTTCACCTGCGCTTGCCTCCTTAGAACCAAAGAGGAAATAAGGACGTTGCGCGCACAAGCGCCCGCCTGGCACCCGCCAGGCACCGTTCGTCATGGCTCACGTCACGAGAGCCTTGTGAGGTTTTCCCTACCTTGATATCTCTGCTCCTCGTGAGCCTGCCTAGCTAGGCCACTCCAGAGGAGGTCTTGCATCGTCCGCCTCGTGAGGCTTGGAACCTCGCGAGGGTCTTGAGTGCCTTGTTGACGAAGATGGGTCGTACGGCCTGCTGCTTAGCCATGTGGTGGGCCGCAGGCAGGCAAGTCTGGAGACCCGCGTTTCCAGAACGCCAACAACTTTGTAGCATTTCTAATATTATATGTGGATGACATATTGCTGATTGGAAATGCTATAGAATTTATGGATAGCATAAAAGGATACTTGAATAAGAATTTTTCAATAAAAGACCTCGGTGAAGCTGCTTATATATTGGGCATCAAGATTTATAGAGATAGATCAAGACACTTAATTGGACTTTCACAAACCACATACCTTGATAAAGTTTTGAAGAAGTTCAAAATGGATCAGCCAAAGAAAGGGTTCTTGCCTGTGTTATAAGGTGTGAAGTTGAGTCAGACTCAATGCCCGACCATAGCAGAAGATAGATTGAAAATGAAAGTTATTTCCTATGCCTCAGCCATAGGTTCTATCATGTATGCAACCCTGTGTACCAGACCTGATGTGTGCCTAGCTATAAGTTTAGCAGGGAGGTGCCAAAGTAATCCAGGAGTGGATCACTGGACAGTGGTCAAGAACATCCTAAAATACCTGAAAAGGACTAAGGATATGTTTCTCGTTTATGGAGGTGACAAAGAGCTTGTCGTAAATGGTTATGTTGATGCAATCTTTGACACTGATCCGGATGACTCTAAGTCACAAACCGGATACGTATTTGTGACGCCCCAAGACCGACGCTCCAGACGCCTTCCATGTTCTTCGTTGTTGTCGTGTGTTTTATTTTGTTGTTGTTGCATTTCATCATGTCATCATGCATATTGCATCCGCATGTATTCGTAAAACCCGTAGTCATTCGCAGTTGCTGCTTCTTCCTCGTCTCCGTTGACCTTTGTCCAGCCCCCTTTGTCTTTGTCGACCTCTCTCATACCCCCTCTCGTGCGCGTCCGAAAACTGCTCCAAACCCGAACCGGGCAGCCGTCACCATTGGATTTGGATCATCCCCAAACATTCCTAAAACATCTCCATTTTTTTATTTGGACTCCCTAGCCTATTAATTCTCGACCGCCCGATTACGATCGGACAGATCGAATACCCCCTAACCTAATCCACCAACATATATAAGCGGGGCAACCCTAAAATCTAGGAGAGTTGTCCCATCCTTCCTCCTCGCCGCCACATTCCACCTCCCATCTCGGGATCCATCCCGCATCCACCTCGTCTTCAGTGGAAAAAAATCCTATGCGGCCTGGGTCGCACGCAGCGAACGTGATACTCTCTCCTGCCGTTGACACATGGCAACACCGAATCTCAAAGCACGTTTGTCCAGCCGCTGTACCAAATCCTAATTCCCCTTTCTTTCTCCTGCTTGCTCGCCGCGGCGGCGGCCGCAGAGCCCTCCGACTCCGCCCCGTCGCCTCCGGCGTTCCTGGGCGCCCAGGCAGCTCGCCTTGAGGCGCAAGTTCTCTGCTCTTTTCTCTGGATCGCTCACCGCGGCCGCGGCCGTGGCTGCCGCCCCTGTAGCTCTCCCCCGCTGTTCCTCGGCGCCCGAGCAGCTCGTCCTTGAGGCGCAGCTCCTCTGCTCACAAAGCACTGAATCTTCATCGACAGAGGCATGTACAGCGACAAGTTTATTCTTTTGTCTTCCTTTTGCCATCCTACTGATCATCTTCCTTTTGTTCTTCTATGCTCTGCCAATGAATAAGAGAAAATAACTTCAGCTGAATCATATCCAGCAGAATAAAGGATGCAAATGGACAGAGAGCATAGTTATGTGCTTGTGTTGCAACCAGCAGATGGGCAAACATGCTCTGAACTTGAAGTTATTTGCCAAGATGCAGCCAACAGGTCAATGTACAGTAGCTAGGCTACATCCGGCGGACTCAAGCTAAGGAGGGTGGCCATGGAAGGAGAGTAATACATCCGGCAGACTTGAGCGAGAAGCTTGGCTATAGCCAAGGGGCGTGTGCAGCCTTCGTAGTGTGACGGCGATGCCGTGAGTGGAGGCGCCCAACAACATCGCCGTGGCTGGCGGGAACAAGTAGCTGGGACGCCGACAGGGATGGAGCACGCCAATTTGGGGTGCTGTGCTTGGCGTCGTGGAACACACCGGCGGCGATGTAGCGAGCTGCAGGGACGCATCACACCGGCGGTTCGAATTTGGGGGCCTTCGAGATTGAATCGCGATTTGCAAATAGAGAAGTGGGGAACGAGACGGCTGCTGCTTTAAGATTCGTATCACCACGCGTCCTTCGTGGAGGAGGGTCTCACGATTGGGTTGGTACGACCTGGGTCGTATAGGATTTCTTTCCGTCTTCAGCCACCACCAACCAGAGCAGCGCCCGACCTTCCCTGCCCTCATCCCACCGAGATCCATCTCCACCAACCGGACTCCACCCGAGGCCTCCCCTCGATTATACCTGGCCATACCTCGGGCCGGGTCGCGCTTCGGGCCGGGCCTAGCCAAGCCCGACGCAAAAAACCCAGGCCCGAGCCTAGCCCGGCCCGACCAACGGGCCTGTTTTCTAGGCCCGAGCCTGGCCCGAACACATAAAAGCCCGTCGGGCTTCAGGCCGACCCGGCCCGTCCTTCAGAAAAACATGAAAATGATGGGCCCGGGCCCAGCCCGGCCCGGCCTTCGGGCTCAAAATCTAGGCCCGAGCCCGGCCCAGGAGTGGCGTCGGGCCGGGCCTGGTCGGGCTTTTTCGGGCCGGGTCAGGCCGGGCTGCCCATGGCCAGGACTACCCTCGATCCACCCAAGCCCATCGATCCAAACCTCCTCGCTCTCCTCGTCGACCAGGGAGACGAGCTCCTCTCGAGACCGGCCCCTGCTCGACCACCAGCACCTCCTGGTCATGCCGCCGGGCCTCCCTCGCCCCTCTCTTCCTTTCCCTCTCTCTTTCTTCTCTGTTTCACCTCTCTCTTTGTCTCTCTTCGTCAGGGATAGGAACCAATGACCCGAACCCTCCGCCATGGCCAGAGCTCGGCATCGAGGTCCCGTCGCCGCCGTCTTTGGTAGCTGCTGCTCCGCCGCTTTGCCTGCCTGGCGCTGGCACCGCTATGTCCGGTGAACCCTGCCTGCGAGCTCTCTTCTCCCTCTCCTTCATTTCCCCCTTTTCCCATGTAACCAACGCCGCTGCTGTTTGATTGTCAGCCGCCGGAGCACCGCGAGGCATCGCTGCAGCTCGCCGCCGACCAGATCCGGCAGCCCCCCATCGAGCATCACCTCTTCCCCGACCGGTTCCCGCCGAACCCGTCGCCAGGACCCCTGCCGTCGTCTTCTCCATCGCCAGGACGACCTGCTGCTGCCTTTGTTCTTCAGTTACGAGCAGTAGCTCGCTCGCCTCGTCTCGCATTGACCACGCCTCTGCCTCGACCGCTCACCCCCTCTGCTTCGCACGCTGGCCCGTGTCCCCTTCGCCACACCGAGAGGCCCAGCGCCTGCGTCCAGCCAGCCCGGCCAGATTTGGCCCGATGTGAGCGCTGCCCAAACCGCACCCTCTGCACAGTTCGGCCTCTATTCTAGATTCGGCCCGCTTTTGTTTTTTTTTCCTGTCAACGAATTTCCTAATTTTCCAGGGATTTACAGTTTGCAGAAAAACCCTTGGACATCATGCATTTAATATGTCACCAACCGTGCATCCAAATTAGACAATCTTTATATGTAAAATGCTTAGAATTTTGTCTAGGTTCATAATATGCAACTTTCATCTATGTTAAAATGTTTAAAATGCTGTTTGCATTTAATTTGCATAAATGCCATGTTAAAATAAATTATTTCATAACTAAATAACCGTAGCTCTGAATTTAATAAACTTTATATGTAGACGGGGTGGAATAATGTATAGTTTAACTTGGTGCACTTTGTTTTACTTTTTAACAATATTAAAATATGGTTTAGGGCAGAACAATACCAAATTCAAAATATACATATGGGGATTTTCTGGAATTGTTGTTTGTTGTTCTGGCCTCGTTTAAACTTGCCTAGATAGGTAGTTTTCATATGATTCACCCCTTGCCATGTTTAATAACATTTAATATTGTTGGGTAAATACCCAAGAGAAAAATAACTAATTGATGTGGTGTTTCGTCAATATGCAACTCGTTGCATATTGAGCTCCACTTAGTTTGTAGTATTGTTTGTTGCACTTTGTCATGCCATGCCTCATTAAGCCAGACATGCATCATACTTGATTGTGCATCATGCCATGTTGATGTGATGGTTGTTTACATGTTGTTTGCTTGTTTCCGGTTGCGCTTCTCCTTGATAGTTCCAGTTACGTTGCGATTGTGAGGATCCGTTCGACTACGTTGGTTCGTCTACTTCATGGATTTGATCTTCTTCCTAGTGGGATTTCAGGCAAGATGACCATTACCCTCGATATCACTTCTATCTTTGCTTGCTAGTTGTCCGTTCTATCGCTATGTCGTGCTACCTACCGCTTGTTTATCATGCCTCCCATATTGCCATGTCAAGCCTCCAACCCACCTTCCTAGCAAACGATTGTTTGGCTATGCTATCGCTTTTGCTCAGCCCCTCTTATAGCGTTGTTAGTTGCAGTTGAAGTTGAAGATTGCTCCATGTTGGAACATGTTTATGTTGGGATATCACAATATCTCTTATTTTAATTAATGCATCTATATACTTGGTAAAGGGTGGAAGATTTGGTCTTTTGCTCGGTGTTTTGTTCCACTCTTGCCGCCTTAGTTTCCGTCATACCGGTGTTATGTTTCTTGATTTTGCGTTCCTTACGCGGTTGAGGTTATGGGACCCCCTTAACAATTCGCTTTGAATAAAACTCCTGTAGCAAGGCCCAACCTTGGTTTTACATTTGCCTAACAACCTATAACTTTTCCTTGGGGTTGCAAACCCGAGGGTCATCTTTATTTTACCCCTCCGGGCCAGTGCTCCTGTGAGTGTTGTTCCAAATTGAGTAGACTGCGGGGACACCTCGGGGAAACTTGAGGGCTGGTTTTACTCGTAGGATGTCTTATCCGGTGTGCCCTGAGAACGAGATATGTGCAGCTCCTATCGGGATTTGTCGGCATATTCGGGTGGTCTTGTTGGTCTTGTTTTACCATTGTCGAAATGTCTTGTAATCGGGATTCCGAGTCTAGTCGGGTTGTTTCAGGAGAAGGAATATCCTTCGTTGATCGTGAGAGCTTGTGATGGGCTAAGTTGGGACACCCCTGCAGGGTATAAACTTTCGAAAGCCGTGCCCGCGGTTATGTGGCAGATGCGAATTTGTTAATGTCCGGTTGTAGAGAACTTGACACTTGACTTAATTAAAATGCATCAACCGCGTGTGTAGCTGTGATGGTCTCTTTTCGGCGGAGTCCGGGAAGTGAACACGATTTGTGTTATGTTTGAACGTAAGTAGTTTCAGGATCACTTCTTGATCACTTCTATCTTCACGACCATTGCGTAGCTTCTCATCTTACTCTTATTTGCGTATGTTAGTCACCATATTTGCTTAGCGCTTCCTGCAACTCCACCTCATAATCACACCCTACCCATAAGTTTAAATAGTCTTGATCTTGCGGGTTTTGAGATTGCTGAGTCCTCGTGACTCACAGATACTACCAAAACAGTTGCAGGTACCGATGACACCAGTGCAGGAGATGCTACCAAACTCAAGTGGGAGTTCGATGAGGACCTTGACCGTTACTATGTTTCGTTTTCGGATGATCAGTAGTGGAGCCCAGTTGGGATGATCGGGGATCTAGCATTTGGGTTTATCTTCTTTTCATTTGGATTTGACTGTAGTCTGTCCATGTGTGTATTTTGGATGATTTATGAATTATTTAAGTATTGTCTCAAGTGGCGATTGTAAGCCAACTCTCTTTATCCCATTCTTGTTCATTACATGGGATTGTGTGAAGATGACCCTTCTTGCGACAAAACCACAATGCGGTTATGCCTCTAAGTCGTGCCTCGACAGGTGGGAGATATAGCCGTATCGTGGGCGTTACAGTATTTATATTGAATGGTGGAGCTGTCAGTTGGTGCAGTTCCAAGAAGAGCACCGTGGCGGGATCTATGTGTGAAGCGGAGTACATAGCTGCTTCGAAAGCAGCAAATGAAGGAGTCTGGATGAAAGAGTTCATATCCGATCTAGGTGTAATACCTAATGCATCGGGTCCAATGAAAATCTTTTGTGACAATACTGGAGCAATTGCCTTGGCGAAGGAATCCAGATTTCACAAGAGAACCAAACACATCAAGAGATGCTTCACTTCCATCCGCGATCAAGTCAAGAAGGGAGACATAGAGATTTGCAAGATACATACGAATCTGAATGTTGCAGACCCGTTAACTAAGCCTCTTCCACGAGCAAAACATGATCAACACCAAGACTCCATGGGTGTTAGAATCATTACTATGTAATCTAGATTATTGAATCTAGTGCAAGTGGGAGACTAAAAGAAATATGCCCTAGAGGAAATTAAGTTGTTATTTATATTTCCTTATATCATGATAAATGTTTATTATTCATGCTAGAATTGTATTAACTGGAAACTTAATACATGTGTGAATATATAGACAAACAGAGTGTCCCTGGTATGCCTCTACTTGACTAGCTCGTTAATCAAAGATGATTAAGTTCCCTGACCATAGACATGTGTTGTCATTTGATGAACGGGATCACATCATTAGAGAATGATGTGATGGACAAGACCCATCCGTTAGCTTAGCATTATGATCGTTTAGTTTTATTGCTATTGCTTTCTTCATGACTTATACATATTCCTCTGACTATGAGATTATGCAACTCCCGAATACCGGAGGAACACTTTGTGTGCTATCAAATGTCACAACGTAACTGGGTTATTATAAAGATACTCTACAGGTGTCTCCGGAGGTGTTTGTTGAGTTGGCATAGATCAAGATTAGGATTTGTCACTCCGTGTATCGGAGAGGTATCTCTTAGCCCTCTCGGTAATGCACATCACTATAAGTCTTGCAAGCAATATGACTAATGAGTTAGTTGCGGGATGATGCATTACGGAACAAGTAAAGAGACCTGCCATTAACGAGATTGAACTAGGTATGATGATACCGACGATCGAATCTCAGGCAAGTAACAATCCGATGACAAAGGGAAAGACGTATGTTGTTATGCGGCTTGACCGATAAAGATCTTCGTATAATATGTAGGAGCCACTATGAGCATCCAGGTTTCGCTATTGGTTATTGACCGGAGATCCGTCATGTCTACATAGTTCTCGAACCCGTAGGGTCCGCACGCTTAACGTTCAATGACGACTTGAATTATGAGTTATGTGTTTTGGTGACCGAAATTTGTTCGGAGTCCCGGATAAGATCACGGATATGACGAGTCTCAAAATGGTCGAGAGGTAAAGATTGATACATTGTAAGGTTATATACGGACACCAGAATGGTTCCGATAAGGTTCGGGGATTTATTGGAGTGTCGGGAGGCTACCGGAACCCTCCGGGAAAGTTAATTGGCCTATTGGGCCATAGTGGAGGAGAGCAGGTAGGCCACGGGAGGAGGCGCGCGTCCCCCTTGCCCAATCCGAATTGGACAAGGGGAGGGGGCGCGGTCCCCCTCTTTCCTTCTCCCTCTCCCTCCTTTCCCCTTTTCCCCTCTCCATTGGAAGGAAAGGGGGGCCGAATCCTACTAGGAACGGAGTCCTAGTAGGACTCCCCCCTCTTGGCGCGCCCCCCTTGGGCCGGCCTCCTCCTCCACCTCCTTTATATACTTGGGTAGGGGGCACCCCAAAGGCACAACAATTGTTTCTTAGGCGTGTGCAGTGCCCCCCTCCACAGTTTACTCCTCTGGTCATAGCGTCGTAGTGCTTAGGCGAAGCCCTGCGTGGATCACATCACCAACACCGTCACCACGCCGTCGTGCTGACGGAACTCTGCCTCGACCCTCTACTGGATTAAGAGCTCGAGAGACGTCATGGAGCTGAACGTGTGCTGAACATGGAGGTGCTGTACATTCGGTACTTTGATCGGTTGGATCATGAAGACGTTCGACTAAATCAACCGCATTAACATGACGCTTCCGCTTTTGGTCTACGAGGGTACGTTGACACACTCTCCCCTCCTTTTTGCTATGCATCTCCTAGATAGATCTTGCGTGATCGTAGGATTTTTTTTGAAATTGCATGCTACATTCCCAACACGAAACATGTTGAAGTGACAATTAGAACTTATAGTTACTCATGCCATGCTTAATTTGTTGGGGAACTTAGTAATTTCAAAAAAATTCCTACGCACACGCAAGATCATGGTGATGCATAGCAACGAGAGGGGAGAGTGTTGTCCACGTACTCTCGTAGACCGAAAGCGGAAGCGTTAGCACAACACGGTTGATGTAGTCGTACGTCTTCACGATCCGACCGATCAAGTACCGAACGCACGACACCTCTGAGTTCAGCACACGTTCAGCCCGATGACGTCCCTCGAACTCCGATCCAGCCGAGTGTTGAGGGAGAGTTTCGTCAGTAGGACGGTGTGGTGACGATGATAATGTTCTACCGACGCAGGGCTTCGCCTAAGCACTGCTACGATATTATCGAGGTGGACTATGGTGGAGGGGGCACCGCACACGACTAAAAGATCAATGATCAATTGTTGTGTCTCTGGGGTGCCCCTGCCCCCGTATATAAAGGAGAAAGGGGGGAGAGGTGGCCGGCCAGTAGAGGGGCGCGCTAGGAGGAGTCCTACTCCCACCAGGAGTAGGACTCCCTCCCTTCCTTGTTGGATTAGGAGAAGGGGGGAAGGAGGAGGAGGAGAAGAAGGAAAGGGGGGCGCCGCCCCCTCCTTGTCCAATTCGGACTAGAGGGGGAGACGGCGCGCGGCCTGCCCTGGCCGCCCCTCCTCTTCTCCTATAAGGCCCTTCTAGGCCCATTAAACCCCCCGGTACTCCGGTATATATCCGATAACCCCCGGAACCATTCTGGTGTCCGAATATAGTCGTCCAATATATCAATCTTCATGTCTCGGCCATTTCGAGACTCCTCGTCATGTCCGTGATCACATCCGGGACTCCGAACTACCTTCGGTACATCAAAACATATAAACTCATAATATAACTATCATCAAAACTTTAAGCGTGCGGACCCTACGGGTTCGAGAACTATGTAGACATGACCGAGACACGTCTCCGGTCAATAACCAATAGCGGAACCTGGGTGCTCATATTGGCTCCCACATATTCTAGGAAGATCTTTATCGGTCAGACCGCATAAAAACATACGTTGTTCCCTCATTGGTATGTTACTTGCCCGAGATTCGATCGTCGGTATCTCAATACCTAGTTCAATCTCGTTACCGGCAAGTCTCTTTACTCGTTGCGTAATACATCATCCCGCAACTAACTCATTAGTTGCAATGCTTGCAAGGCTTATAGTGATGTGCATTACCGAGTGGGCCCAGAGATACCTCTCCGACAATCGGAGTGACAAATCCTAATCTCGAAATACGCCAACCCAACAAGTACCTTCGGAGACACCTGTAGAGTATCTTTATAATCACCCAGTTATGTTGTGACGTTTGGTAGCACACAAAGTGTTCCTCCGGTAAACGGGAGTTGCATAATCTCATAGTCATAGGAACATGTATAAGTCATGAAGAAAGCAATAGCAGAATACTAAACGATCGTGTGCTAAGCTAACGGAATGGGTCAAGTCAATCACATCATTCTCCTAATGATGTGATCCCGTTAATCAAATGACAACTCATGTCTATGGCTAGGGAACATAACCATCTTTGATCAACGAGCTAGTCAAGTAGAGGCATACTAGTGACACTCTGTTTGTCTATGTATTCACACAAGTATTATGTTTCCGGTTAATACAATTCTAGCATGAATAATAAACATTTATCATGATATAAGGAAATAAATAATAACTTTATTATTGCCTCTAGGGCATATTTCCTTCATAATTAGCTAGGAGTTTATAATGGTTTACCCTGCGTGCCAACATGCTTTTAAGATGGTTGTGATGTAGTATGATAGGATGGTATACTTCTTTGAATGATTCGAGTGTCTTGACTTGGCACATGTTCACACATGTAGTTGAAACAAATCAACATAGCCTCCATGATATTTATGTTTATGGTGATTTATATCCTACTCATGCTTGCACTCAATGTTGGTTAATCTCAATGCATGTTTATGATTGTTGTCGCTCTCTAGTTGGTCGCTCCTCAATATTTTGCTAGCATTCACTTGTACTATGCGGGAATACTGCTTGTGCATCCATCTCCATAACCCAAAGTTGTTCCATATGAGTCCACCATACCTACCTATATGCGGTATTTACCTGCCGTTCCAAGTAAATTTGCATGTGCCAAACTCTAAACCTTCAAATAATAATCTGTTTTGTATGCCCGAATTGCTCATGTAGCGACTAGGGGTTGTCAGTATCTTCCATGCTAGGTGGGTTATTCTCACGATGAGTGTTGATTAACTTGTCATTCATGAGAAAATGGCTGGTATTCGGGATGCCCAGTTCCATGCTCAAATCAAATTTAAATATAATTTAAAACAAAACTCCCCCATGACTATTGTTGGTATGGATGGTACCCGTTGTTTCGGACCAGCCATGGAGTGTGCTTGTCGGTGGAGGGGGAGTAAAAACTTTACCATTCTGTTTGGGAACCGCCTATAATGTATCTCGTATGGAAGATACCAAGATCTGTTGGTTGTTATGTTGACAATGAAAGCATACTGCTCAAAATATTTTTCATCTCTGTTTCAAAAAGCTTGAGCTCTGGCACCTCTGCAAATCCCTGCTTCCCTCTGCGAAGGTCCTATCTATTTACTTTTATTGTCGAGTCATCATCCTCTTATAAAAGCACCAGTTAGAGATCGCCACTATCATTTGTATGCGTTGTTATTAATTGATATTGAGTATGACTGTGACTGGATCTCTTTTCCCATGAATTACAATGTCTAATCAGTCCTTGATCTTCAAGGGTGCTCTACATTTATGTTTTGCAGTCTCAGAAAGGGCTAGCGAGATACCATTTTGTTATATCATATCATGATTGTTTTGAAAAAGTGTTTTGATCCGAGATTTATTATTATTACTCGCTAGTTGATTATTCCGTTAATATGAGTAAATGTGAGACCTAAATGGTATTGTGAAAATGGTTAGTTCATAATCTTTGCTGAAAGCCTGAATGCTGGCTATACATATTTGCAACAACAAGATCAAATAGAGTTTGTAAAAGTTTTTCTTTATCACTTTCAGTTAGTCAACTGAATTGCTTAAGGACAAGCAATGAGTTAAGCTTGGGGGAGTTGATACGTCTCCATCGTATCTACTTTTCCAAACTCTTTTGCCCTTGTTTTGGACTCTAATTTGCATGACTAGAATGGAACTAACCCGGACTGACATGTTTTCGGCAGAATTGCCTTGGTGTTATTTTTGTGCCGAAATAGAAGTTCTCACAATGACCTAAAAATTTATGGAGAATATTTTTAGATTTAATAAAAATATTGGCGAAATAATCAACCAAAGAGGACCCACCTGCTATCCAGAAGGGTGGAAGGCGCGCCCCCTACCTTGTGGGTCCCCTGGACCTCCACTGACCTCAACTCCAACTCTATATTATTCACTTTCGGGGAGAAAAAATGTGAGAGAAGGATTCATCGCATTTTACGATATGGAGCCGCCGCCACCTCCTGTTCTTCATCGAGAGGGCAGAACTGGAGTCCGTTCGGGGCTTCGGACAGGGGAAATCGTCGCCATCATCATCACCAACCTTCCTCCATCACCAATTTCATGATGCTCACCACCGTGCGTGAGTAATTCCATCGTAGGCTTGCTAGACGGTGATGGGTTGGATGAGATTTATCATGTAATCGAGTTAGTTTTGTTAGGGTTTGTTCCCTAGTATCCACTATGTTCTAAGATTGATGTTGCTATGACTTTGCTATGCTTAATGCTTGTCACTAGGGCCCGAGTGCCATGATTTCAGATCCGAACCTATTATATTTTCATGAATATATTTGTGTTCTTGATCCTATCTTGCAACTTGTAGACACCTATTACGAGTTATGATCCGCATACCCCAAGGTGACAATAATTGGGATTCTTTTCGGTGATTACCGTAGTTTGAGGAGTTCATGTATTCACTAAGTGCTAATGCTTTGGTCCGGTTCTCTATTAAAAGGAGGCCTTAATATCCCTTAGTTTCCATTAGGACCCCGCTGCCATGGGAGGGTAGGAGAAAAGATGTCATGCAAGTTCTTTTCCATAAGCACGTATGACTATATTCGGAATACATGCCTACATTATATTGATGAATTGGAGCTAGTTCTGTGTCACCCTAGGTTATAACTGTTGCATGATGAATGCCACATGACATAATTATCCATCATTGATCCATTGCCTACGAGCTTTTTACATGTTGATCTTTGCTACGTTACTTTGCCATTGCCACTTTTACTGTTACTTTTGCCACCGGTACTGTTATTTCCATACTACTTTGCTACTCAATACTTTGCTGCAGCTATTAAAGTATTTCATGTGTGGTTGAATTGACAACTCAACTGCTAATACTTGAGAATATTCTTTGGCTCCCCTTGTGTCAAATCAATAAATTTGGGTTGAATACTCTACGATCGAAAAGTGTTGCGATCCCCTATACTTGTGGGTTATCAGTGCACCCCCCTCTGATGTTTTTGCATAAAAAAATGATAAATATTTAGGAAAAATTCGTATTAAATTTTCAGAGCATTCTGAGGACTTTTATTTTGAGGTCTTTTTTTATTGCACGGGAAATTCAAAAAATAGACCAAAGATGGCATTTTATTTTATTTAACTAATAAAACAAAAAACAAAAGGTTAGGATAGAAGGTAGTGCTCACTAAATTCATCAACTTCATACCTCTAAAAAATGAACCATTAATAAGGTTGATCATGTCTTATTAACAACCACTTTCGTTTAGCATGAACCCGAAGAACTTTCGCAAATCACTAATTACCTCAATGGGGATATGAATGTCCCAAAAAATAGGCATTTCATATTTCTTTTTTAACAGTAGATAGAGGTAGTTGAAAACTTCCAATAGTGATTGATACGTCTCCAACGTATCTATAATTTATGAAGTATTCATGCTATTATATTATCATTCTTGGATGTTTTATAATCATTTTATAGCAACTTTATATCATTTTTTGGGACTAACCTACTGACCCAATGCCCAGTGCCAGTTGTTGTTTTTTTGCTTGTTTTTACATCACAGGAAATCAATATCAAACAGAGTCAAAACACCGCGAAACTTTTTGTGGATTTTTATGGACTAGAAGACATCCAGTGGGCCAGAGCAGCACCTGGGGGTGCCCCGAGGGGGGCACAATCCACTAGGGCACGCCCGGGGGGCCAGGCACGCCCAGGTGGGTTGTGCCCACCTCAGTGGCCTCCCGCACCCCTTCTTCGCCCTATAAATTCCAAAATATTCCAAAAACCCCGGGGGAAAACCAAGATCAGAAGTTCCGCCGCCACAGGCCTTTGTAGCCATCGAAAACCAATCTAGACCCTGTTCCGGCACCCTGCTAGAGGGAGGATTCATCTCCGGTGGCCATCTTCATCATCCCGGCGGCCACCATGATGAGGAGGGAGTAGCCCACCCTCGGGGCTGAGGGTTTGTACCAGTAGCTATGTGTTTAATCTATCTTTCTTGTGCTCTTGAGATGTGACGATCTTCATGTATCGCGGGCTTTGTTAATATAGTCAGATCATATGGTATTTTCCCCTCTCTATCTTGTTGTGATGAATTGAGTTTTCCCTTTGAGATTTCGTTTTGTCAGAATGAATACTTTTATGGATTTGAGAGCAATTGATATATGTCTTGCAAATGAATACTCGTGGTGACAATGGGGTATCATATTGATTCACTTGATTATGTTTTGGCACTAAATTCACGGACTCCCGAGGTGATATTGGGGTAACATATGCATAGTGGTTGGTGCACATTCTTATTTTTGTTTCTCTGGTAGAAATCTTGGGGCACTCTTTGAGGTTCTTTGTGTTGGATTGAGTATTATGAATTTGAAATTATTTGGTGCTATTTTAGAACGAACTCTTGGATAGATCGATCGGAATGAATAGCTTCGAGGTGGTTTCGTACCCTACAAACGATTTCTTCTTATGTTCTTCGCTAGATAGGAACTTTGGAGTGATTCTTCATCGCACGTTGAGGGATGGTTATATGATCCAATTATATTAGCATTGTTGAGATATTGCACTAGCGAAAGTACGGACCCTAGGCCTCATTTTCAAGCATTGCAATACCATTTGTGCATCGTTTTATCAATTGCTACCTTGCTGTTTTTTATTCATCCTATTACAAAAATTAATATCTACTATCATTGTCGGTGTACTAAAGTAGGGGTACCCTAGAACCCCGAACTTGTGCACGGGCAGTAGTAGCCTCCCGCGGCAAGGCCTGCCAGGGGAGCGACAAGAGTCTCCACGGCCCGCTCCGGGCCAGACGAAGGCCAAGTGATCGAGCCCCGAAGACCAAGCCCCGGCAAGAGGAGCTTGCCGGGCCAAGCAGGCGAGGCCCGGCAAGAGGAGCTTGCCGGGCCAAGGCGACAAGGCCCCGGCAAGAGGAGCTTGCCGGGACGACTAAGCCGAAGCACCAAGGCCCCGGCGGGAGGAGCTCGCCGGGATGGCCAAGCCAAGGCACCCCAAGAGAAGCCCGCCGCGGCGCGCCGCGCGCCCCGGCAAGGCCTGACGAGCGGCAAGCTCTCAGGCGCGACAAGGCAACTATCGCGGCAAGCCACTTGCCGTGGCTAACCACCACCTCAGGCCCGCGCTCCAGCCCACCTGCCCACGCGTCACTCTGAAGCTTCCCCGGAGGCACGTGGCGAGATGTTACGCAACCTGAGGTGTGCGGTGGCACGCAACGTTGACAGAGTCGCCCCCGTGGCGAGCGGAGGCGCCCCTAACGGTCCGCCTCGGCACTGTTCAAGCGATCCAGACGGGCATTTAATGCCTTTGTCCCCCGCCGTCAGAGTTAGGTTCGATAACACTGTGCATCCGCTGTTCGCACAGTTCCTTGCCATTTTTACCCTCACCTGCGCCGCTACCTGTGGGAAACCCCTTGGCATATAAAAGGAGGCCCATGCGCATGGAGGGAGGGGGGGGGGAGAAAAGAACCAGAACCAGCAGGACGCCCAGTAGACCCTCGTCTACGTCCAGCTCCAACCCGTTGTAGCTTCTTGCGCTCCAGAGCAAGAACTCCAATCAACCAGACATGCAGCAGTAGGGTTTTACGCATCCATGCGGCCCGAAGCTGGGTAAAATCGTTGTGTGTGTGTGTCGCCTCGATCTGCTCTTTGTGCATCCTCGCCCCCGCCGAACCGACAAGGGGCTTCGTCCCCATAGGTGCTCGTGGAGGCTGATATCCCCTGACATCTTTGGCGCGCCAGGTAGGGGGCCGTGTCGAGGTTGTGCGAACCAGGTTCGGCGACCACAGGCAAGCTCAGGTATGGCCAGGTACCTTTCCGCTCCAGCCCGCGGGGCGGAGGCATCCCTCCTCACGGACCCGTGCACGGCCCTCCCCAAGTACCCACTCGCGCAGAGTCCGGGCAAGAGCAGCTGCTCCTTGAGGAGGACCGCCTTCCGGCCGCTGAGCGAGTCCCTCGCCTCCAGCATTAGCGCCGGAAGTTGCGGGAAAGGTGACCTCGTTCTTCGGCGAGCCCAGGCCGCCAAGATCCAAACGAGTCGACGCCGACCGTGGGAGGGGCTTTGCCCGCGCGGCGGTCGGAACCGTTCCGACGGCCATCCCCTCTGTCCAAGTCTTGCCGCCGTTGCATGTAATCCTTGGTACAGAGGCGGGCGCAGGTCCCGAGCATAGTTTATGTGCCCCGCACATCCTGTCGTTTCCGCGCCTCTCCGCTTGGCGCAGGCATCATTCGACACGATTGTGCAGCACTCGTCCCCGGCAAGCGGTGGCAGGCCGTCAGGCCCCGAGCCTGGGCTGAGCGTCGCTCGAGGAAGCTGCGCCTTGCCGGATGGCAGACGACAGATAAGCTAAGTTGCCAAAGCTTGAGCGACTAAGCTCCTTTTTATTCTTAAGTTATCTTCCTCGAACGACCGAGCTTCGTATGGGAAACCTGTGCGCGGAAGGGCCGGCTCGTGGCTGGTTGCGCCCCTATTTCGTTTCGAGCCCCGCTCAACGACTTAAGTGTGCTACATCCCGAGTAGCGTCCTTACTTGCTTCGAGATCGCTCGACAGCTTGAGCGTGCCGCGACTGCAGTCGCCACGCCTACCTCGCCCCGAGCCTGCTCAGCATTTAAGTGAGTTGCGCCAGCCGCGGCAAGGTTTCTTGCCGGTGGAAGCCCCATCAGCGGGTTGCTGATGTCCCGCACTCGGCACCCGTGGCAAGGCGGAGACTTTCGCCGACAAGTTCCTGTGAGCGTAGGGCACGAACGTACGAAGCACAAGGTCGAACAAGGGAGATAACAACGCAATGAATTGCCTAAGATAAAAGTTATATTACAAAATGACTTGCCGCTGCCCTAATCTGCTGTTCCTATGGCATGCTCGGCAGCGACAAGGGAAGAAAAGAAAGAGGTGGGCGGCCTAGTCCGCGCGGTCGCCCTCGATCCGCCTGATCCCCGCCACCCTTTCCACGATGGGGGTGACAAGGGCCTTAATCTCCGTCAGGTCGGCGTCTTCCGGCAGGTGCCTGAGGACGTTGGTCAGCCTGATGGTGGGGTTGCGGAAGACAATCTTCACCAGCACTCTCTCGAGGGCCCCGGAGACGGCTTCCCGCGTCTCCTCGGCCAGCTCCTTTGGGATCGATTCCCGGAGATACTGGAGCACTCCCACCAAGCCCTTGAAGAAGGAAGTGAGCTTGGCGCTCGGCGGGACGTCCTCGCCGGAGGGATACTCGTGGCCCTCCACCCCCAGCAGCTTCAGCTCCTGGTCGATGGTGGAGGCGATGTCGACGAGGCCTTCCGTCCATAGCTCCACTGTCTCTCGGAAGGCGTTCTGGGTAACGGCGGCGCTCTTCAACAGCTCCTCGTTGCCAACAACCTCCTTCCGCAACGCCGCCTCCCGCTCCTTGGCGCTCTCCAGCGCCTTGGCCAGGGTGTCCAGCTTCAGCTCGAGGCCGGCCATGGAGTCCTTGGCGGCGTCGAGCTCCCGGGTCTTCTCGGCGAAGCGACCCTGCAGCTCGCCGAGGGCGTGAGCGCCTTTCTCGCGCTCCTGTTTGAGCGCGGCAAGCTCCTCGCCGCTCGCCTTGAGGTCGCTGGCGAGCTGCGCCGCCCTCACCTCCAGCTCCCCTTTGGCGACCTCGGCGGCCGCGGCAGCGTCCTGCGCCTTCTGCAGGGCCCCGTCAAGCGCCTGCTCACGCGCGGCAACCTCCTCCTCGTGGCTGGCGAGGCTGGCCTTCTGCTCCACCAGTTCGCTTTCCCGCGCGGATAGCCCCGCCGCGGCAAGCCTTTGCTGCTCTTCGGCCTCCGCCCTCTCGAGGAGAAAGGCCGTCCGCGCCTCATCAAGCAGCTTCCGCTCCTCCGCCAAAGACCGGAGAGCCTCCTGGTTGAGCTCCCGGAGCTCCCCGGCGCGCTTCTCCATGTCCGCGCCAGCCTTCGCGACAAGCGCCTCTTGGCGCTCCACCTTGGCCTGCCGGGCGCCGTAGAGCGACACAAGCTTCCGGAACAGCCGCTCCTCCTCGGGCTCGCCGCTGCCGGCACTCGGCGCGTCGACCACCGTCAGCCCGACGGAGGCGAGCACTTCTCCGTCCAGGGCCTCCCCCTCGACCGGCGCCCTGGAGCTAGGCTCCCAGGGGAGCCTGATGAAGACGCCATCGCCGGCCTGCAGGTAGGCGCCTGCCGGGGGCTCCTCGGGGCCCGACGTGGTAGCAGCAGCGGGATCGCCGGACTGCGGAGTGCTTGACGCCTCGGCCTCCCCGGGGCCGTCGGCACGGTCGCTGGTCCCCTCGCCGCCTGCTGCCGCGGCGGCCTTGGCGGCTTCGGCCTCCTCGCCGCCTACGGGGTCGTCGGTCCCCTCCGCCTCCTCGATGACGACGACGTCGTCTCCGTCGCCACGCGTACCCTCCTCGACGATGACCTCGGTCTCCATCGGGTCCGCGGTGGGCGGGTCTGGCGGCCGAAAGAGAAGAAAGGAGTCAGCTGAACGGCCGGCAAAGGGGCTCATAAGAAAAGATAGCCAGGGGAAGTTTTCCGTGCAGGGGTGCTTACCGGTGACCGGGTCCGTGGCCGCGGCCTCCGCTGCCGGGGGATCGCTGGCCGCGTCCCTTGCCGGAGATCCCTCCCTTGCCGGGGAGGTCTCCCCTGCCGGGGGCTCCTCCCTTGCCGGAGATTTCTCCCCAAGCGGGGTGGTCGAAGCGGACGGCGCGGCGGGAATGCCCCCCGGGGTCGCCTGCTGGGGCTGCTCTGCTCCTACCCAACAACAACAACAGCCACATGTTAGCAAAGAGAAGGGAAGCTCGCTCGTGCGCCAGACGGCAAGAGCTAGTCGTGCCCTCACCCTGGGGGCTGCGCTGTGGGCTGCCCTGCGGGCCCGCTGCCAGGTCCGGCAAGGTCGTCTCCGGCACCTCCCCAGTTGCCGGAGGAGATTCGCCCTCGAGGACGACCATCGGGATCTTGGCCCTCTTCGCCCTCCTCTGGGACAGTGTCCTGAAAAGGAACGGTTTTGGGGGAGGATGAATGGGCTATGAGATAAGACGAAGCAACAGGAATCAAGAAGATGCAAGCTTTACCAGGAACTTACTCTCCGTCCTCCTCTTCGTCGTCGGAGCTGAGCGCGGAATAATCAAAAACCGGCTTGCTCCAGGCGCGAGGAGACAGGGGAGTGGGTTCCCGGGACCGCTTGGCGGGGGTGGTGGACGACCCCGCCCCCGTTGCCGCCGCGGAACGAGGAGCGGCAGGAGCAGAAGCCGTGGCCCGTGAGGACCCCGCTCCCGCCGTTTCAGAGGCGCGCGTCACCCGGGGCTGCGGCTGCTGGTCGGCCAGCCGCACTGCCTCTCCAGCCCTGCGGAGACGCCTCCTCGGCTGGGCAGGGGGCTCCGCCTGCGACGAGCTGCCCGGGAGCTGCGAGGAGGGCACGTCGGCCTCTGGCAAGCCACCCGTGTCCTGGGCAGGCTCGCCCGCACCACCGTGCCCGGCTGGCTCCTCCGCTCCGGCGAGCTCCATCTGGTCGGCGAGGCTCTCCGCCTCCGCCGCGTCTGCCTCGGCCAGGGTGAAGCCAGATTCGCCTGCGGCCGCGGCGGCCGCCGCCTCCTCCATCCTGGAGGCGATGTAGGCCAGCTCCTTGGGGGTGGTGTCCCGCGTGAGGCCCCTCTTCTCGTCGGGGTCGACCGGTACCTCCTCCAAGTTGTCGAAGAAGGCTTGCACGACGTCGTCCGCCGGCTCCTGCCAGGTCGCGTCGATCCCGTGCGAGTCGCACAACGGCATCATCGCGAGGATGCGGCTGAGCGCCGAGTTGTTGCACAAGGGGACGACCCCCGGCGGCAACCTGAACCATTCTGGGTGCTCGGAGTCATGCCTGAACAGCTCCTTCAACACTCCATCGAGCTCCAGAACGGTGAAGTTGAAGTTGAGGCCCGGGCGCAGCCTCATGATGTCCGCCGCGTTTTGGAATTCCCAAGCCGGCTTCCCCTTCTCCTGCAGAGGGGCGATGCACCAGCGAAGGAAATCCGCGCCGACGGCGCCGACAGTGAGCCCGGCAAACCTGAGGCGCAGGATCCGGGTGACGGCGATCTTCAGCTTGGCGTCGTCTGGAGCCAGGTCGCTCCAGTCGCCGCCGCGCACCACTAGAGTTTGCCGCACGGCGGTGAACGGCGGTGGGTTCTCCTCGACGATCAGGCACCACTCGGCCCTCCACTCCTCCCATCTGCCATGGAGTTCCCCCTCCAAGTAGGCCTCTTTCTTGCCGGTCCTGGAGACCCAGGCGACTCCACCGGACAGCGGCTCTCCTTTCTCCACCCGGGGAGTGAAGAAGTGCCGGAAGAGGGCTACGCTGGGGCGGACTCCGACAAAGTTCTCGCAAAGGTGTGCGAAAACCGCCATTGTCAGGACGGCGTTGGGGGTGAAATCAAGGAGGTGGAGGTTGTAGGTGTGCATGATGTCGCAGAAGAACTCAGAAAAAGGCGGGCAGAGCCCGCAAAGGAAGAACACGGCGAAGAAAGGGTACCCGGTCGGGTACAGCTTCTGGGCCATGGCGGGAAGAACTCGCGTGCGCGGATGCGCTCGCCTCGCCGTCGACCAGAAGAGGAGGTAATCGTTCTTCAGCCTCAGCGCGTCAAGCTGAGGGGGGAACGTCGCCGTCTCCTTCCGAATTGCTTCCAGCCGCAGCGCCTCGGCCGACTTCACGACCTTCCCCTTCGCCTTGTCGCTCTTCGGGGCCATGGCAGAAACAGGGAGGGGGAGTTGTCGATGCTGGCGGCGCCGGGGGCTGCGAGGGCGAATCGCTGCTTTCTCTAGCAATGAGGAAGTGGCGGAGATTTTCGAGGAACGGCAACCAGCGGAATGGCGAGCTGCCCCTGTCCCCCCCGCTTTTAAGGGGGGTGGGGAGGGGGGCGGACGTTTCGCCTTTCCAAATAAAAGAGATCGTGCACGACGTGACGCATGCCTGCGGGCCTCAGCCCCGCGCACGCCACCCACGTCACGAACGCCTCGCACGCCTCACCCCACGACGCCGCGATAAGCGCGCGCCACTTGGAGAGGGCGCGACGAGCACGGAGTCAAGGAGCAGCGTGACCTAGGCCACGCGTGCCCGTGCACTGTTAGGGCCTGGCCCAACAACGCTCGGCACCGTGTATGGCCTAGGCCCGGGGGCTCCTGTCGGTGTACTAAAGTATGGGTACCCTAGAACCCCGAACTTGTGCACGGGCAGTAGTAGCCTCCCGCGGCAAGGCCTGCCAGGGGAGCGACAAGAGTCTCCACGGCCCGCTCCGGGCCGGACGAAGGCCAAGTGATCGAGCCCCGAAGACCAAGCCCCGGCAAGAGGAGCTTGCCGGGCCAAGCAGGCGAGGCCCGGCAAGAGGAGCTTGCCGGGCCAAGGCGACAAGGCCCCGGCAAGAGGAGCTTGCCGGGACGACTAAGCCGAAGCACCAAGGCCCCGGCGGGAGGAGCTCGCCGGGATGGCCAAGCCAAGGCACCCCAAGAGAAGCCCGCCGCGGCGCGCCGCGCGCCCCGGCAAGGCCTGACGAGCGGCAAGCTCTCAGGCGCGACAAGGAAACTATCGCGGCAAGCCACTTGCCGCGGCTAACCACCACCTCAGGCCCGCGCTCCAGCCCACCTGCCCACGCGTCACTCTGAAGCTTCCCCGGAGGCACGTGGCGAGACGTTACACAACCTGAGGTGTGCGGTGGCACGCAACGTTGACAGAGTCGCCCCCGTGGCGAGCGGAGGCGCCCCTAACGGTCCGCCTCGGCACTGTTCAAGCGATCCAGACGGGCATTTAATGCCTTTGTCCCCCGCCGTCAGAGTTAGGTTCGATAACACTGTGCAGTCGCTGTTTGCACAGTTCCTTGCCATTTTTACCCTCACCTGCGCCGCTACCTGTGGGAAACCCCTTGGCATATAAAAGGAGGCCCATGCGCATGGAGGGAGGGGGGAGAAAAGAACCAGAACCAGCAGGACGCCCAGTAGACCCTCGTCTACGTCCAGCTCCAACCCGTTGTAGCTTCTTGCGCTCCAGAGCAAGAACTCCAATCAACCAGACATGCAGCAGTAGGGTTTTACGCATCCATGCGGCCCGAAGCTGGGTAAAATCGTTGTGTGTGTGTGTGTCGCCTCGATCTGCTCTTTGTGCATCCTCGCCACCGCCGAACCGACAAGGGGCTCCGTCCCCATAGGTGCTCGTGGAGGCTGATATCCCCCGACAATCATTACTACACTTGTATCACCATCTCTTCACCGAACTAGTGCACCTATACAAATTACAATTGCATTTGGTGTGTTGGGGACACAAGAGACTTTTTATTATTTGGTTGCATGGTTGTTTGAGAGAGACCATCTTCATCCTACGCCCCCCACGAATTGATAAACCTTAGGTCATCCACTTGAGGGAAAATTGCTACTGTCCCACAAAACTCTGCGCTTGGAGGCCCAACGCGTGTCTACAAGAATAAATTTGCATATTTGACATCAAACTCTTTTCTGGCTCCGTTGCCGGGGAGGTGAGTGCATGAATGTATATCCTTAGATCTTGCAACTGAATCTTTTAGTTTCTTGTTTTGTCACTGGTTTGGTTTTATAATAGAAAACAAAAAAATGGAGATTGGGATACCTCAGGTTGTTCTTTATCTTTATAATGTCTATCTTGAGAATAAGGATTCCGATAATTGTGCTCAATTGCTAGAAAAATAGTTCAACAAAATTTATGGCATGAAAATGTTGGATGATGGGCATGATTGCATTATTGCTAGTATGAAATCTTTGAATATCCATGATGTTAATGATGATTGCATTAGTCATGACAATGATGTCTCCTAAAAGAATGTCAATTTTTGCAGAGTGAATTGGGAGTGCAATTGCACACCAAAAAGGGAAGATAGATTTTGTAAGAAGCATAAGTATTTAGAAACAAAAAAGTTGCAAGAGAGGCTAGATAATTGTGCTGAAAGATTTATTTTTTCTCTCCATCCTTGTGAATTTTGCAATGAACGTGGTCATTTAAATCTCTAATGCAAATTGTTTCACGATTAAATCGTGTCCAAAAATTGTGATAACTTGATTACCCTTGAGAATCATAAAGAGCTTAGTCTTCTTTTGGGGTATGAAGAAATGAAATGTATAACTAAGGGTATTGCAAAATTTAATCTCAAGAGATTTCTTGATTTTGATCTAGAAGAAATTTATATGTTTTGTGTGGTAAATATAATTGAGAATCCTTATATTTCCAACTATCTAAAGACAAGCAAACAAATAGAATATGAAGAGAGTACCAATGGAAGGGAAAATATTTCCCAATACGCTCCTAGTATTTGTTATGATGAATCAGGTAACGAGGAGGAGCTTCCTATCCAATCAATCTCTTCAACTTGAAGCTTAAAAATTCATTAAACCCACAAAGGATGTGGTGAAGAAGAAGAAAAGAAGAAAGAATAGAGGTAAAAAGGTATCTCTCCCAAATAACGTTGCTCCTATTATTATTGTGCCTCATGAAAATGAGTCCAAAATAATTGTGGAAGATGATGCACTTGATGATGATTTTGTTATTCCTATTGCTTGTTGTGATAATTATGATTGGGAAGATAATGATACTTCTTATAATCTTGTAAATCTTTTTGGCACCAACTTGGGAAATTATGATGATAGCAATTTTTATACCGTTGGTGCTATTCATACTATTAATGATGAGAGTGATTATGCTTATGATATGCCATGCCACAAGTTTGGGGATGCTATGTTTGATGAGAATGACATGTTTGAGAATTTATCTGCTGCAATTAATGTTTGTCCCAAGCTTGGGGATGCTATGTTTAATGAAGATGATCTTTTTAGTCCCCTTACTTTGAATGATCAAATTTGCTATGATGATTGCATGCCTCCTATCTATGATGAGAACAAAGTTGCTACTTATGATGATTATTGTGATGATACTTATGCTATAAAAAGTAGTGATAGTTATTGCCATAATTTTGAATATCCTTTTACTGATCATTACTCTTTTAATGTGGAAACAATTTTTAGTATTCAAGATTCATATGATACTCACACTATTGTGAATGAGAATAAAATTGCTTATATGGAGAGTAATAAATTTTCTATGCCTTTGAATGATGAAAAGAATGCTTTATGTGATGGTTATATTGATGAATCTATTCATGATGCTACTTAAAATTATTATGAGAGAGGAACTTATGATTCATGATTCTCTTGTTATGTTTCAATCCGTATCTTTTATGCGAGCATCATTGAACTCATCGTGCCTAGCTAAAAGGCATTAAAGAAAAGCGCTTGTTGGGAGACAACCCAACACTTTACCTACTGTTTTTGTGTGTTCAGATGATTATGCAACTTTAGTGATCATGTTTTATTGCTTTTGTTTCAATAAAGTGGCAAGTAAAGCTTTTGGGATAGTGTGGATGATAGTTGACTTGAATCTGTGCAAAAACAGAAACTTTTGTGCTCAGTCCAGAAATTTTGAAAATTCACTAGAACGTGCTTTTGATTTGAATTTTTTACATGTGATAGATATACAAATTTTCTACGTTGTCCTAATTTTTCAAATTTTTTGAAGTAGCAGAAGTATGGTTGGAGTACAGATTACTACGGACTGTTCTGTTTTTGACATATTCTGTTTTCAATGCATAGTTTGCTTGTTTTCTAGTTTCTATGGCTTATATTGCTCAATATAAATTGTGGAAATGATATTCTATAGTAGGCATTGCGTGGAAACAATTATGAATCTTGTATTTGACAGTACCAACGTGAAATAGTTTGCTCTTTATCATACTAACCTATCTCACGAAGTTCCATTAAGTTTTGTGTGATTGAAGTTTTTCAAGTTTTGGGTGAGATATCGATATGAGGAGAATAAGGAGTGACAAGACCCTAAGCTTGGGGATGCCCAAGGCACCCCAAGGTAATATTCAAGGAAGATCCAAGCAACTAAGCTTGGGGATGCCCCAGAAGGCATCCCCTCTTTCGTCTTCAACATTATCGGTAACCTCACTTGGAGCTATGTTTTCATTCGTCACATGATATGAGTTTTACTTGGAGCGTCATTTTATTTTGCTAGGATTTGCTTGCTGTTATTTAGAATAATGTTTTGCATCTTTTATTTCAATAAAAATGTCAAGTATAGCCTTTGCCATGCTTATGTTGCAAGTATATGAGTTGCTGTTTCAAAACAGAAAGTTTATCGATGTTGAAAAAATACCCTAAAAAAGTCAGAATGTGATAAAATGTTGAAACTTTTTGAAAACTAAGCTAGGGTAAAGTTTCTACAGTGTGGTAAATTTTCATAATTTTTGGAGTTTAAGAAGTATTGACACTCTTGCATTCTTTACAGACTGTACTCGTTTGGCAAATTGCTATTATGTTTGCATTGTTTGCATATGTTTGCTTGTTTAATGATTCTATTAGAGGATAGGAGTATTAAATATGCAGAGGCATTTAGTATGCAATGTTGAATAATAATTGTAGTGATTTTCTACAGTAGAGAATGATAAGGTTTTTGCATTGGTCTACACTAACTTATCTCACGAGTCCTTGTTGAGTATTGTGTGGAGGAAGCTTTTGAGATTTAGGAAAACCGTGATATGAGAGGAATTAAGGAGACACCAAAGCTCAAGCTTGGGGATGCCCAAGGCACTCCAAGATAATATTTCAAGAAGTCTCAAGCATCTAAGCTTGGGGATGCCCCGGTAGGCATCCCACCTTTCTTCTTCAAAAGTTATCGGTTAGTATCGGTTGAGCCTAAGTTTTTGCTTCTTCACATGATGTGTGCTATTCTTGGAATGTTTTGTCTTTTTAATAAAATACTTAGATCTGAAAGTTTTTAAATAATATATAGTCCTCAAATATATACCCATTTACTTAACTACTCGTTTGATCTTCAGTTATATCTTTTTGGAGTAGCTTGTCATTTACTCTTGTGCTTCACTTATATCCTATGAGTAAAGTGTTGACTAAGTTGAATATAATGAAGCTGAAATTATATGTTCATATCATGCCTAGTGGTGGCTTCACATTGGGTTTATAAAGTGAAATCTTTTGAAGATCTTCAATCACAATATTGGGCATACAAGCAATTCCTGAATGATTACTATAAGGAAGATAAGTTTCACATGCAAATACACTATCTTGGAAATCTTTTGTGATTGTGAGCCCCCATCAAAATATTACATGCCAAAATTGTTGACGTTGGACAAGGAAGACAACGTAATGTTTTATGTTTGTTCATATTCACATAGAAGTTATATTGTCATAGATCCTTCAACATGTGGTGCTTGCCCCCCCATCTTTGCTAGCCAAAAAGTCCGCACCAAGTAGAGGTACTCCTTGTGCATCCAAAAACCCTTAAACCCAAATCTTATTTTCAAGAGTCCACCATACCTACCTAAGGATTGAGCAAGATCCTTCAAGTAAGTTGTCATCGGTGCATTAAGGCAATAAAGATTGCTCCTAAAAGTGTTAGATAATTTAGTGTAAGGGAAAATTAAGCGTTGTGCGAACTTGTGATGGCAAAGTAATAAAAGCGACATAGTGCATAATAAAGATTGCTATCATAAGGTGGAATACAACGTGAAGTTCTTCTGCACTAAGGGATTGAGCATACAAACAAAAAGCGCATGGCAACCTCTGCTTCCCTGTGCGAAGGGCCTATCTTTTACTTCTATGTTTTTACTTTCATGCAAGAGTCAAAGTTTTTCTCTCTATTCCTTTTTATTTTTGTCTTTTGGAAAGCATCATGTGGTGAGGAAAGATCTAGGCACATATATCCAGTTGGATATGGGTAGCATGAGTTATTATTGTTGACATCACCCTTGAGGTGAATACGTTGGGAGGCGAAATTATAAGCCCCTAACTTTCTATGTGTCCGGTTGAAAGGTTTTGCTCATGTGTATGCGGTGAGTGTTAGCAATCATGGAAGACTATATGATGGTTGAGTATGTGGAGCTCTTACTTAGACTGTTGAATAATTTGAATTGGAATTATTTTGTGACTAAGAATATAGGTTGTTGAGTTTCAAGAGAATTCATTGTTTGAACCTTAACATGTGAATTGGTTGCTACCCTGTCATGATGAGTTTTATAAGAAAGAATTGCTATTATGATGCTAGGAAAAGTGATTGAAATTTTCATTGATCAAACTTGTGCAATTTGCTAGCATTCACACTTCACAAATTATTTCTTTTATCATTTACCTACTCAAGGACGAGTAGGAATTAAGCATGGGGATGCTGATACGTCTCCAACGTAGCTATAATTTATGAACTATTCATGATGTTATATTATCATTCTTGGATGTTCTACAATCATTTTATAGCAACTTTATATCATTTTTTGGGACTAACCTATTGACCCAGTGCCCAGTGCCAGTTGCTGTTTTTTTGCTTGTTTCTTACATGGCAGGAAATCAATAACAAATGGAGTCCAAACACCGCAAAACTTTTTGTGGATTTTTTATGGACCAAAAGACATCCACTGGGCCAAAGCAGCACTTGGGGGGTGCCTCGAGGGGGGCACAACCCACCAGGGCGTGCCTGGGGGGCCAGGCACGCCCAGGTGGGTTGTGCCCACCTCGGTGGCCTCTTGCACCCCTTCTTCGCCCTATAAATTCCCAAATATTCCAAAAACCCTGGGAGAAAACCGAGACTAGAAGTTCCACCACTACAGGCCTCTATAGCCACCTAAAACCAATCTAGACCCCGTTCCGGCACCCTGCTGGAGGGAAGAATCATCGTCGGTGGCCATCTTCATCATCCTGGCGGCCACCACGATGAGGAGGGAGTAGCCCACCCTCGGGGCTGAGGGTTTGTACCAGTAGCTATGTGTTTAATCTATCTCTCTCGTGTTCTTGAGATGTCACGGTCTTGATGTATCGCGGGCTTTGTTAATATAGTCGAATCATATGGTGTTTTCCCCTCTCTATCTTGTTGTGATGAATTGAGTTTTCCCTTTGAGATTTCATTTTATCGGATTGAATACTTTTACGGATTTGAGAGCAATTGATATATGTCTTGCAAATGAATACTCATGGTGACAATGGGGTATCATATTGATTCACTTGATGTATGTTTTGGCACTCAATAGCGGATTCCCGAGGTGACATTGGGGTAATATATGCATAGAGGTTGATGCACGTTCTTGTCTTTGTTTCTCTGGTAGAAATCTTGGGCCACTCTTTGAGGTTCTTTGTGTTGGATTCGGTACTATGAATTTGAAACTATTTGGTGTTATTTTAGTACGAACTCTTGGATAGATCAATTGGAAAGAATAGCTTCGAGGTGGTTTCGTACCCTACAAACGATTTCTTCTTATGTTCTCCGCTAGATAGGAACTTTGGAGTCATTCTTCATCGCACGATGAGGGATGGTTATATGATCTGATTATATTAGGATTGTCAAGAGATTGCACTAGCGAAAGTACGAACCCTAGGCCTTATTTTCAAGCATTACAATACCGTTTGTGCTCCATTTTTTCAATTGCTACCTTGCTGTTTTCTATTGTTCCTATTATAAAAATCAATATCTACTATCATTAGTACACTTTTATCACCATCTCTTCGCCGAACTAGTGCACCTATAGCAGACTAAGGCATAGCCTAGTGGTGGGAAGGGGCTGATGCCTTCCCACCCACCCAGGTTCAAGACGTGGTACTTGCAATTCGGGTTTGTTGCACCAATTATACTGTAAGGGGTTCCCTTATAGTCTTTCTGTCAAAAAAAAACTAGTGCACCTATACAAATTACCATTGTATTTGGTGTGTTGGGGACACAAGAGACTTTTTATTATTTGGTTGCAGGGTTGTTTGAGAGAGACCATCTTCATCCTACGCCTCCCACGGATTTATAAACCTTAGGTCATCCACTTGAGGGAAAATTGCTACTGTCCTACAAGACTCTACGCTTGGAGGCCCAATGCGTGTCTACAAGAATAAAGTTGCGTAGTAGACATCAGTGATTGTCAGAGATTTTTCAATAACATTAATACCATTCACTTGGAATTGTTTCTTCGGAAAGTGCACTGTATGCTCATTACCATTGATATGAAAAGTGACATTGCTTTTATTACAATCAATAACAGCGCCTGCAGTATTCAAAAAGTTGTCCTTGGGCATCTCAAGTATAACAAAGTCAGTTAAGATAGTAACATTAGCAACAACAACGGGCACATCCTCACAAATACGATAGGTATGGCAGATGATTTGTCACCATTTGCAAAGATAATTCAATAGGTGTGATTTTTTTCAAATCAAGTCTTTTATATAAAGAGAAAGGCATAACACTAATACCAGGTCCTAAATAACATAAAGCAGTTTTCACATATAGTTTCTTTTGATGGAGCAAGGTATATTTGGTATTCCCGGATCCCCAAGTTTTTTAGGTACTCCATCCTTAAAGGAACAATTAGCAAGCATGGTGGAGATTTTGACTTCTGGTATTTTTCTCTTATTGGTGATGATGTCTTTCAAGTACTTTGCATAAGGGGACATTTGTAAGATATAAGTCAAGCGGGTACGCAAAAAGACTGGCCTAAGCATTTCAGCAAAGCGTTCGAATTCTTCACCATCTTTCTTCTTAGTTGATTTAGATGGAAAGGGCATAACTTTTTGAACCCATGGTTCTCTTTCTTTACCATGTTTTCTAGCAACAAAGTCCCTTTTATCATATCTTTTATTCTTGGGTTGTGGGTTATCAAGATCAACTGCTAGTTCTATCTCAACATCATTGTCTGGTTCTTTATTATTTATTTGAGTGTCTTGATGAACCTCATCATTATGTTTTCATTATCATAAGGTGAATGTTCATTACCAGATTGAGTTTCAGCATCAGAGATAGGGACTTCATTATCATTATCAGGAGGTTTTTCTACTCCAGGTTCACTAGAGGCATGCAAAGTCTTATCATTTTTCTTCTTCTTTTTCTTTTTAGAAGGACTAGGTGGATCAGTGTTAACTGTTTGTGAGTCTTGTTCAATTCTTTTTGGGTGTCCCTGATAACCCACAAGTATAGGGGATCGCAACAATTTTCGAGGGTAGAGTATTCAACCCAAATCTATAGATTCGACACAAGGGGAGCCAAAGAATATTTGTAGGTATTAGCAGTTGAGTTGTCAATTCAACCACACCTGGAGATTAATTATCCGCAGTAACGTGATCAGTAGCAAACTAATATGATAGTTTTGATAATAGCAGCAACAGCAATGGTAACGGTAACAATGATAACAGTAGTTTTGTAGCAAGTGCAACAGTAACGAGAGTAGTAGTAACTTAACAAGAACAATATAAGATAAATCTGTAGGCACTGGATCGGTAATTTGTTGGATGGTATTCATCATGTGACAGTCATAACCTAGGGAGATACGGCACTAGCTCCAGTTCATAAATATAATGTAGGCATGTATTCCCTAAATAACCATACGTGCTTATGGAAAGAACTTGCATGACATCTTTTGTCCTACCCTCCCGTGGCAGCGGGGTCCAATTGGAAACTAAGGGATATTAAGGCCTCCTTTTAATAGAGAACCAGAACAAAGAATTAACACATGGTGAATACATGAAATCCTCAAACTACGGTCATCACCGGGAGTGGTCCCGACTATTGTCACTCCGGGGTTGCCGAATCATAACACGTAGTAGGTGAATGTAACTTGCAAGATCAGATCTAGAACATGGATATAATGGTGATAACATAAACGGTTTCAGATCTGAAATCATGGCACCCGGGCCCAAAGTGACAAGCATTAAGCATGGCAAAGTCATAGCAACATCAATCTCATAACATAGTGGATACTAGGGATCAAGCCCTAACAAAACTAACTAGATTACATGATGAATCTCATCCAACTCGTCACCGACCAGCGAGCTTACGAAGGAATTACTCACTCCCGATGGGGAGCATCATGGAATTGTCGATGGAGAAGGGTTGGTGATGACGAAGAACAAAGATTCCCCTCTCCGGAGCCCCAAATGGGCTCCAGATATGGCCTCCCAATGAAGAACATGAGGTGACAGCAGCTCCGTCTCGTGGATCATGATAATTCTTTTCTCCCTGATTTTTTTCTGGAAAAATAGGATTTTATAGCGTCGGTTTCAGGGTCTGCAGGGCCACCAGGTGGGGACAACCCACCTGGGCGCGCCTAGGGGGGCAGGCCCGCCCTGGTGGGTTGTGCCCACCCAGGTGCCCCCCTCAGGTGACTCTTGGCTCAAAAAATTCTCTTTTATTGTATAAAAATCCTCGCAAAGTTTCGTCCATTCCGAGAACTTTTATTTCTGCTAAAAAACAACACCATTGTAGTTCTGCTGAAAACAGCGCCAGTCTGGGGTTAGTTTCATTCAAATCATGCAAATTAGAGTCCAAAACAAGAGGAAAAGCGTTAGGAAAATTAGATACGTTGGAGACGTATCAACCCCCCAAGCTTAAACCTTTGCTTGTCCTCAAGCAATTCAGTTGATAAATTGAAAGTGAAAAATAAAAAAATTTACGAACTCTTTTGCTCTTGTTTGCATAAATAAGCTTAAACAACACCCAGGTTTTCAGCTAACATCATAACAAACCATGCCGACAATAACTCTTAAAAATTATATTAACTCATATCAATGACATAACCAGCTAGCGAGCAATAATAAGATATCTCAAATAGCAACACGTTATCAAAACAACCATGATATAATATGACAATAGTGCTATCTCGCTAGCAGTTTCTGAGACCGCAAAACATAAATGCAGAGCACCTCCAAAGTTCAAACAATGACTAAACATTGTAATTCATGGTAGAAAAGATCCAGTCATGATGCACCCAACATTAGCTACACACAATGCATCAGCATGACAACAGTGCTCTCAGGTTCTGGCGCTTATTTAGAGGGTGACGACACAACATAAAAGTAAATAGATAGTCCCTTCGCAGAGGGAAGCAGTGATTTGCAGCGGTGCGAGAGCTCAAAATTTTAAAACAGATGTAAATAATATTTTGAGAAATGCACCCTTCTTGTTTACTTCACGACCATCAGTTATCAATATCTTCCATGCTAAGCACGCTAGTGGTGGTTCCCAAGCGATAAAAGTCAAGGGTTACTCCCCCTCCACCAACAATCACACTCCACGGCTTGTCCGAAACAACAGGTGCGGTCCATACCAACAACAGTCCCGGGGGAGTTTTGTTTAATTATTTGCATTTTTGAGTTTGAGATTGGGAATCCCTATTACTGCCATTTTCTCATGCGATGGTGAGTGAACAAACACTCAGCCTGAGAATAACCCGCTTAGCATGGAAGATACTGACCACCTCATGTCGTTCCATGAACGATCCAGGCACACAAAAAGGATATTTATTTGAAGGTTTTAGAGGTGGCACATACAAATTTACTTAGGATGGCAGGGTAATACCTCATATATGTAGGTATGGTGGACTCATCTGGAATAACTTAGGTTCAAGGTTTTTGAGGTACAAGCATAATTCCCACTTAGTACAGGCGAAGGCTAGCAAATAGGTTGAGAAGCGGCCAGCTAGAGAGAAACAACGGTCATGAACATGCATTATGCATAAGTAACATTGGACACTAGCATGAGTAGGATATGAACACCATGAACATAAATATCATAGAGGCTATGTTGGTTTTGATTCAACTACATGCATGAACATGTGTCAAGTCAAGCCACTCGAACATCCAGAAGAGGATACCATATCATCATACTACATCACAATCATTTTAACGCAATATCGATATCCAATACAAATCATTATCCACTCCTAGCTACTTATGCCTGGCATGAGAAACTATAATCTCTAATTGTCATTGCAAGCATGTTTAATCATAATGGGTTGAATCATGGATACTAGGTTAAACATATTTACAAAAACAGAACAAGTCAAGTTCATAGCAATTTATCTCTGCCACGACCAGGTCATCAAATATCGTCATTATTTCCTTTCACTTGCACGACAGAACGATGTGAAAATAATAATAGTGCAAGAGTGCCGTGGACTAAGCTAGAATCTACAAACATTTTATTCAACAGGAGAAGACAAGGTAATATGGGCTTTTTGTTAGATCAACAATAATGCGTATGAGAGACACTCAACATTTTTATCGTGGTCTCCTCCTCGGTACGACTCGAATAAAAAAGAAAAGAAATTCAAAGAAACACACTGAAATATTTTTGGAGTTTTTGATTTTCTTGAACAAGCAAATAAAAGGGAAAAGCAAAAACGAGAAAAAAATATTTACACGGGAAAGCTCCCCAACAAGCAATAGAAGAACAAGGAAATCTTTTTGGGTTTTATTTTTAGTACTATAGCTAACTACTCTGGAAAGAAAAATAAGAAAGAAGCAGGAAATATTTTTGTATTTTCTCAAGTTTTTCAAACACACAAGAAGAAAGCGAGATAATAAATCTAACATGGATAATACAATAAAAAAGTGTGGATACTGACAACTGGAATGAAATGTGTGAACATGAATGTAATGTCGGTGGGAATACCTACACCCCTAAGCTTAGGCTTTTGGCCTAACTTGGTAATCAATCAGTAGCCTGGATAGTAGTCGGGGTGCTGAGGAGCGGGCATCCACAGATCCCACTGCTGAGGCTCCTCCTCTGCTGTAGCCTGGTTGTTTCGGTAGGCGATGATATCTGCAGGCATAATCCTGTATTTGCCCCTGGCAACAGCATCAAACAGAGCAGGTGTAGGCAATGGACTAATATCACGAGTATTAACGATGAAAACCGGGTTATAAGGAATAGGAATGTTAGGGTAATCACGTGTAATAAACTGGTGGTGTTCCATGGCTGCGTGATCTAGGTAAACCTTGGGCAAAGGATAATCATGAAGGTGTATCTCAACATCAAAGTGAGCCGCCAAACGAGTAGCATAAATACCACCATGTATTTTACCCTTGAATTTATCAAGGTGAAGGCAACGTGCCACAATAGCCCCCAAGCTATAAGTGGTGTCACCCTCAAGTGCACGAGTAAAACAGCAAGGTCGGGGGCAGTGAGTGACCCACCTTCTTTTTAGCAAGCAAGCATTTTGCAATAAAAAGAGTGAAATAATGAACATCAGGAAAATGCAAGCCAGCGTAATGATACCCGACACCCCTCTCTCATCTCCCACTGTCAAGGTATGATAAAAGGCTTCAAATCTGCAGGCCTAGGTTCTACCAAACCACCATCAGAAGGAAGGAAGCATATTTCACAGAACTCAGTTAGCGGTATCTGGTGGGGCTCGGCGTATAAATTAAACTGCACCTCAGGAGGATTATTCCTAGGAAGGAAATTAAAACTTTGAACAAAGGTGTTTGTGAGGAGATGACACTGTTCACATTCAGCTGCGATGAAGTCGGTGAGGCCGGCATTACCAGCATATTGTGTAAACTCTTGAAGGATTCCAGCCCCTTCCATGAACGGGGTATGCGACCATTCGCACGGCCGTACTTCCGCCAACCTCTGGGTATGGGGACCACTGTCAGACGACTCCCCAGTAATTCCCTTGGAGTTTTTCTTGGAAGCAAACTTCCTAAAGATATTCATCTTTTTCCTATGAACAAAATTATGAAATTTTTAGTCCACAAAATTTTTCTCAACAAAACTTTACAAGATTGATAACAACTACTCATAGGGATACATAGAGGCCATAGCAAGCATTCAAACTACTTAGAACTCTAAGAATTCAACATGCAAGCTCATCCACAATAGCACCAAGAGCAGCTAATTATTCAAAGTATAAACCACTAAAGCAAAAACTAATTGGACAAACGGAGGAGTTACATATCAAGCAACAATCCCCCAAAACAGTTTCGAAAATGGAGCTTCGAGAAAAGAGATCTTAATCTGCGGGTTCGAGAGCAAGAACATGAGAGAGAGAGCAAAGGTGATTTTTTTCCTCGAGCTAAGTGGTGATGTGGGATGAAGAGATAAGTGAGGGGGCCCACGTGGGGACCACAACCCACCAGGGCATGCTTGGGGGTCCTGGCGTGCCCAGGTGGGTTTTGTCCACCTGCTGCACCTCCCTCTGATGTTATTTGCGCCTAGAATTCTTAAATATTTAGAAAAAAATCATATTAAATTTTCAGAGCATTCTGAGAACTTTTATTTTTGGGTCATTTTTTTATTGCACGGGAAATTCAGAAAACAGACAAACCATGGAATTTTATTTTATTTAACTAATAAAAACAGAAAACAAAAGGTAGGGATAGAAGGTAGTGCTTACTAAATTCATCAACTTCATACCTCTAAAAAATGATCCATTAATATGGTTGATCAGGTCTTATTAATAACCACTTTCGATTAGCATGCAACCGAAGAACTTTCATAAATCACTAAGTTACCTCAACGGGGATGTGAATGTCCCCAACAATAAACATTTCATATTTCTTTTTGACAGTAGGTAGAGGTAGTTGAAAACTTCCAATAGTGATTGTCGGAGATTTTTCAATAACATTAATACCATTCAGTTGGAATTGTTTCTTCAGAAAGTGCACTGTATGCTCATTACCGTTGATATGAAAAGTGACCTTGCTTTTATTGCAATCAATAACCACCCTGCTGTCGGATTTTGGGTGCCGGCAAAACCCTTAAGGTTTGAACTCTGGGGTGCACACGAAGATCTCTCCTCCCCATAGCTCACGCTCTCACCACAATCTCAAAGCTCAGCACATCGAACTCGCGGAACAAAGGACACAGGGTTTATACCGGTTCGGGCCACCGATGTGGTGTAATACCCTACTCTAGTGTGGTGTGGTGGATTGCCTCTTGGGCTGAGGATGAAGAAGTACAAGGGAAGAATAGCCTCCTGAGGAGAGGTGTTCTTGAGCTCGGTGAGCTTGTGTAGTTGAGGATGATATGAATGGTCCAAGATCAGTCCAGTTCAGTTCCTACTGTGGTGGCTAGTGCTATTTATAGAGGCCCTGGACCTCTTCCCAAATGTAGGCGGGAAGGGATCCAACAACGGCCAAATTTGAAGGGAGACACCTGGTACAAGTTATCCAGACTAAATGTGGTCTTCGCCTGCCAAAGGCTCTGGTGGTGACGCCGTCCTGGGCTCCACGGTGACCTTCGCCCTGCCGTCCTGCTGGTCTTGGTCTTGTTGCACCGATATGGCAACCTTTGCCTGATGCCTCGGGACTCCTCTCCCGCGCTTGCCTCTTTAGCACCAAAGAGGAAAATAGTACACTGCCGCTGGCGCCCGCCTAGCCTTGGTCGTCTTGGCTTGCGTCACAGGGACCTTGTGAGGTGCCCCTCGCCTTGATCTCTCCGCCCCTCGCGAGCCAGCCTGGTGAGGCCGCACCCGAGGAGGTCTTGCATCGTCCACCTCACGAGGCTTGGCCCCTCGCGAGGGTCTTGAGTGTTCGCTGATGAAGATGGGCCGTACAGGGACGCTGGTGGAGCCACGCCGTGGGCTGATACGTCTCCAGCGTATCTATAATTTTTGATTGCTCCATGTTATATTATCTACTGTTTTGGACCATATTGGGCTTTATTTTCCACTTTTATATTATTTTTGTGACTAACCTATTAACGGGAGGCCCAGCCCAGAATTGTTGTTTTTTTCCTATTTCAGTGTTTCAAAGAAACAGAATATCAAACGGAGTCCAAACGGAATGAAAACTTCGGGAACGTGATTTTCTCACCGAACATGATCCAGGAGACTTGGACCCCACGTCAAGAAAGAAGGGAGGTGGCCACGAGGGTGGGGGCGCGCCCATCCCCCTAGGGCACGCCCCCTGCCTTGTGGGCCCCCCGTTGCTCCACCGACGTACTCCTTCCTCCTATATATACCTATGTACGCCCAAATGATTATATACGGAGCCAAAAACCTAATTCCACCGCCGCAACTTTCTGTATCCACGAGATCCCATCTTGGGGCCTGTTCCGGAGCTCCGCCGGAAGGGGAATCCACCATGGAGGGCTTCTACATCAATATCATAGCTCCTCCAATGAAGTTTGAGTAGTTTACCTCAGACCTTCGGGTCCATAGTTAGTAGCTAGATGGCTTCTTCTCTCTTTTTGGATATCAATACAATGTTCTCCCCATCTCTCGTGGAGATCTATTCGATGTAGATCGAATCTATCAACGAACTATATTTGAATCTTCTCTGAATTCTTTTATGTATGATTTGTTATCTTTGCAAGTCTCTCCGAATTATCAGTTTGGTTTGGCCTACTAGATTGGTTTTTCTTGCAATGGGAGAAGTGTTTAACTTTGGGTTCAATCTTCCGGTGTCCTTTCCCAGTGACAGTAGGGGCAGCAAGGCACGTATTGTATTGTTGCCATCGAGGATAACAAGATGGGGCTTTTATCATATTGCATGAATTTATCCCTCTACATCATGTCATCTTGCTTAAGGCGTTACTCTGTTTTCTTGAACTTAATACTCTAGATGCATGCTGGATAGTGGTCGATGAGTGGAGTAATAGTAGTAGATGCAGGCAGGAGCCGGTCTACTTGTCTCGGACGTGATGCCTATATACATGATCGTACCTAGATATTCTCATAACTATGCTCAGTTCTGTCAATTGCTCAACAGTAATTCGATCACCCACCGTAAAATACTTATGCTCTTGAGAGAAGCCACTAGTCAAATCTATGGCCCCCGGGTCTATATTTATCATATTAATCTCCCAACACTTAATTATTTCTTTTGCTTTTTTACTTTGCTTTTATTTTACTTTGCATCTTTATACCAAAAATACCAAAAATATTATCTATCATCTCTATCAGATCTCACTCTCGTAAGTGACCATGAAGGGATTACAACCCCTAATCGCGTTGGTTGCGTGGAGCTATTTGTTTTGTGTAGGTACGAGGGACTCGCGCGTAGCCTCCTACTGGATTGATACCTTTTTGCTCAAAAACTGAGGGAAATACTTACTCTACTCTGCTACATCACCCTTTCCTCTTCAAGGAAATCCAACACAGTGCTCAAGAGGTAGCAGGAAGATTTCTGGCGCCGTTGCCGGGGAGGTCTTCGCAAAAGTCAACATACCAAGTACCCATCACAATCCCTTATCTCTCGCATTACATTATTTGCCATTTGCCTCTCGTTTTCCTCTCCCCCACTTCACCCTTGCCGTTTTATTCGCCCTCTCTTTTCCGTTTGCCTTTTTCTCGCTTTCTTGTCATCATGGCTAGTCTTATATCTTCTCCATTGTCTCCCGAGAATGAAGTTCTAAATTTTAAGCAAAGGGAGGGAGAAAATCTGAAAGACGCTTGGTATAGAATTTGCAATGCTAAAAATAGATCTACCAGGAAGCAATCTACTTCAGTTCTTCTCCACAATTTTTATGTAGGAGCTAATCCTTGGTATAGATATATCCTTGATACCATTACCGGAGGGAATTTCTTGGGTAGCCACACTTTTGATTCTTATAATGCTATGATAGATTTATTTGGCTCACCACCTCTCTTGGTAAATGGAACTATGTTAACTTTGGAGCATGTAATGCAAAGACTTGAAATTATTGAAAATAAAGTTGCTACCATCATGTTAATTGAAAATCTAGATAAAAAGATCCACAATCAAATTACCCAATATGGATCTAAGGTAGGACTAACTTTGAAAAATATTAAGGAGAAGGAACCCATAGTTAATGAGAGAATAAATCAAGATTCCACTAGAATCGATAAACTTGAGGGTATAACTACCAACTTGGGAACCGCTTTTTCTTTCGTAAAGAATACTCCAAGTCCTCCCTCTAAAATTGCCAAGCTTATGTATGTTCCTAAAAATAAGGGTGAATCCTCTAGTAAGGAACCTGCGGATCTTAAATCTATAAGTATTCATCCCAACCTTTTTGCTATCATTAAGGAACCATTTGCTGCAAATGAATTTTTTGATTTTGTGCCTAAAAGTTTGATAATTACTACAAATAAAGAAATTCCTAAGGAGGATAGATGTCTCATTGAACAATTGCCTACCAAAGATGGCAATACCTAGATCTATCCTTGCTTTTATGCCTAGCTAGGGGCGTTAAACGATAGCGCTTGTTGGGAGGCAGCCCAATTTTATTTTTAGTTTTTTGCTTTTTCTTCTGTTTAGGAATAAATAATCCATATACCTTCTGTCTAGATGTGATTTTATGTTCTAATTAGTGTTTGTGCCAAGTTAAACCTATAGGATCTTCTTGGATGATAGTCATTTGATCTTGCTGTAATTTCCAGAAACTTTCTGTTCACGAGAACAATTGTAAAAAATCACCAGGACATGATAAAATAGTGATTCTAATTGCTGATGATCAATAAACAAATTTCCTAGGTTTTCCTATTTTGGCTGAAGTGTTGGAGCTCCAGAAGTTTGCGTTAGTTACATATTACTACACACTGTTCTGTTTTTGATAGATTCTGTTTTTCGTGTGTTGTTTGCTTATTTTGATGAATCTATGGCTAGTAAAATAGTGTATAAACCATAGAGAAGTTGGAATACAGTAGTTTTAACACCATATAAATCAATAATGAGTTCATTACAGTACATTGAAGTGGTCTTTTGTTTTCTTTCGCTAACGGAGCTCACGAGATTTCTGTTGAGTTTTGTGTTGTGATGTTTTCAAGTTTTGGGTGAAATCTTTTGATGGATTATGGAACAAGGAGTGGCAAGAGCCTAAGCTTGGTGATGCCCATGGCACCCCCAAGATAATCCAAGGACACCAAAAAGTCAAAGCTTGGGGATGCCCCGGAAGGCATCCCCTCTTTCGTCTACTTCCATTGGTAACTTTACTTGGAGCTATATTTTTATTCACCACATGATATGAGTTTTGCTTGGAGCGTCTTGTATGATTTGAGTATTTGATTTTTAGTTTACCACAATCATCCTTTTTTTACACACCTTTTGAGAGAGCCATACATGAATTGGAGTTTGTTAGAATACTCTTTGTGCTTCACTTATATCTTTTGAGTTATATAGTTTTGCTCTAGTGCTTCACTTATATCTTTTAGAGCACGGTGGTGGATTTGTTTTAAAGAAACTATTGATCTCTCATGCTTCACTTAGATTATTTTGAGAGTCTTAAATAGCATGGTAATTTGCTTAATAATAGTAATATACTTGGTATTCAAGATTTGTAAAACTTTCTTTTGAGTGCGTTGAATACTAATAAAAGTTTGATGCTTGATAATTGTTTTGAGATATGGAGGTGATAATTTCAAAGTTGTCCTAGTTGAGTAGGTATGAATTTGAGAAATGCTTGTGTTGAAGTTTGCAAGTCCCGTAGCATGCACGTATGGTAAACATTATGTAACAAATCTGAAACATGAGGTGTTATTTGATTGTCCTCCTTATGAGCGACGGTCGGGGACGAGCGATGGTCTTTTCCTACCAATCTATCCCCCTAGGAGCATGCGCGTAGTGCTTTGGCTTTTGATGGCTTGTAGATTTTTGCAATAAGTATGTGATTTCTTTATGACTAATGTTGAGTCCATGGATTATACTCAGTCTCACCCTTCCATCGTTGCTAGCCTCTTCGGTACTGTGCATTGCCCTTTCTCACATTGAGAGTTGGTGCAAACTTCGCGGTGCATCCAAACCCCGTGATATGATTCGCTCTTTCACAAATAAACCTCCTTATATCTTCCTCAAAACAGCCACCATACCTACCTATTGTGGCATTTCCATAGCCATTCCGAGATATATTGCCATGCAACTTGCCACCATACCGTTCTTCATGACATACTCATTATTGTCATATTGCTTAGCATGATCATGTAGTTGACATAGTATTTGTGGCAAAGTCACCGTTCATAATTCTTTCATACATGTCACTCTTGATTCATTACATATCCCGGTACACCACCGGAGGCATTCATATAGAGTCATACTTTGTTCTAGTATCGAGTTGTAATCATTGAGTTGTAAATAAATAGAAGTGTGATGATCATCATTTAATAGAGCATTGTCCCAATAAAAAAAGGAGAAAGGCTAAAGAAAAAAAAGAAGGCCCAAAAAAATAAAAAATAAAAAGGGGCAATGCTACTATCCATTTTTTCCACACTTGTTCTTCAAAGTAGCACCATGATCTTCATGATAGAGAGTCTCTTGTTTGTCACTTTCATATACTAGTGGGAATTTTTCATTATAGACCTTGGCTTGTATATTCCAACAATGGGCCTCCTCAAGTGCCCTAGGTCTTCGTGAGCAAGCAAGTTGGATGCACACCCACTTAGTTTCTTTTGTTGAGCTTTCATACATTTATAGCTCTAGTGCATCCGTTGCATGGCAATCCCTACTCCTTGCATTAACATCAATCGATGGGCATCTCCATAGCCCATTGATTAGCCTTGTTGATGTGAGACCTTCTCCTTTTTTGTCTTCTCCACATAACCCCCATCATCATATTCTATTCCACCCATACTGCTATATCCATGGCTCACGCTCATGTATTGCGTGAAGGTTTATAAAGTTTGAGATTACTAAAGTATGAAACAATTGCTTGGCTTGTCATCGGGGTTGTGCATTATGAGAGCATTCTTGCGTGACAAAAATGGAGCATGACTAAACTATATGGTTTTGTAGGGATGAACTTTCTTTGGCCAGTTTATTTTGAGAAGTCATAATTACTTAGTTAGTATGCTTGAAGTGTTATTATTTTTACGTCAATATTAAACTTTTGTCTTGAATCTTTCGGATCTGAATATTCATACCACAATTAAGAAGAATTACACTGAAATTATGCCAAGTAGCACTCCGCATAAAAAATTCTTTCTTTTATCATTTACCTACTCGAGGACAAGCAAGAATTAAGCTTGGGGATGCCTGATACGTCTCCAACGTATCTATAATTTTTGATTGCTCCATGCTATATTATCTACTGTTTTGGACCATATTGGGCTTTATTTTCCACCTTTATATTATTTTGTGGATTAACCTATTACCGTAGGCCCAACCCAGAATTGCTATTTTCTTGCCTATTTCAGTGCTTAGAAGAAACGGAATATCAAACGGAGTCCAAACGGAATGAAACCTTCGGGAACGTGATTTTCTCACCGAACATGATCCAGGAGACTTGCACCCCATGTCAAGAAAGAAGGGAGGTGGCCACGAGGGTCGGGGGTGCGCCCACCGCCCTAGGGCGCGCCCCCTGCCTCGTGGGCTCCCCGTTGCTCCACCGACGTACTCCTTCCTCCTATATATACCTACGTACCCCCAAACGATCAGATACGGAGCCAAAAACCTAATTCCACCGCCGCAACTTTCTGTATCCACGAGATCCCATCTTGGGGCCTGTTCCGGAGCTCCGCCGGAAGGGGAATCCACCATGGAGGGCTTCTACATCAACATCATAGCCCCTCCAATGAAGTGTGAGTAGTTTACCTCATACCTTCGGGTCCATAGTTAGTAGCTAGATGGCTTCTTCTCTCTTTTTGGATCTCAATACAATGTTCTCCCCCTCTCTCGTGGAGATCTATTCGATGTAATCTTCTTTTTGCATTGTGTTTGTTGAGACCGATGAATTGTGGGTTTATGATCAAGTCTATCTATGAACAATATTTGAATCTTCTCTGAATTCTTTTATGTATGATTGGTTATCTTTGCAAGTCTCTCCGAATTATCAGTTTGGTTTGGCCTACTAGATTGGTTTTTCTTGCAGTGTTTAGCTTTGGGTTCAATCTTGCGGTGTCCTTTCCCAGTGATAGTAGGGGCAGCAAGGCACGTATTGTATTGTTGCCATCGAGGATAACAAGATGGGGCTTTTATCATATTGCATGAATTTATCCCTCTACATCATGTCATCTTGCTTAAGGCGTTATTCTGTTTTCTTGAACTTAATAATCTAAATGCATGCTGGATAGCGGTCGATGAGTGGAGTAATACTAGTAGATGCAGGTAGGAGCCGGTCTACTTGTCTCGGACGTGATGCCTATATACATGATCATACCTAGATATTCTCATAACTATGCTCAATTCTGTCAATTGCTCAATAGTAATTCGTTCACCCACCGTAAAATACTTATGCTCATGAGAGAAGCCACTAGTGAAATCTATGGCCCCCGAGTCTATCTTTATCATACTAATCTCCCAACACTTTATTATTGCTTTTGCTTTTTTACTTTGCTTTTATTTTACTTTGCACCTTTGTACCAAAAATACCAAAAATATTATCCATCATCTCTATCAGATCTCACTCTCGTAAGTGACCGTGAAGGGATTGACAACCCCTAATCGTGTTGGTTGCATGGAGCTATTTGTTTTGTGTAGGTACGAGCGACTCACGCGTAGCCTCCAACTGGATTGATACCTTGGTTGTCAAAAACTGAGGGAACTACTTACTCTGCTCTGCTGCATTACCCTTTCCTCTTCAAGGAAATCCAACGCAGTGCTCAAGAGGTAGCATGGGCCGCAGGCAGGCAAGTCTGGGGACCCCCGTTCCCAGGACGCCGATAGTAGCCCCCGGGCCCAAGGCGCGCTCGGACTTGGCTTTGAGGCGAAGCCAAGGGGCAAGTGCAAAGCGTCGCGAGCCCAATAGCCTGTGACCTCGGTTGACACATGGCAACTGATGGGATGTGGGCATCTATGCTTACCCACGGTACCTCGGCAACTGCTCGACTTGACGAGTCCCTGATACATGCAGAGAAAACCATCATTACATTTGATCGTGGGGTTCACCGGTTGTCCTTCTCCTGCCATAAATGAGGAGGGGGCTGAGCCCCCGTCGCCCATCTCTTCCTGCTCCGCTTTGCTTCTCCTCCATTTCTTCATCGCTCGCAGCGACTCCCATGGCGCCGATTCAGAGATTCTCAGCCGCAAAGGGAAAAGCCCCCCGCGACGAGCCGAGGCCGCTTGCGCCAAAGAAGAGGCTAGCCCGCCGCCGCGATGTAGTCGTGAGGCCGGAGGTGTCGAGACCTTGGTGTGAGCGGCTTCCTCCCGGGTATCCGCTTCCCTTGTATGCCCAGGCCGAGGGCTCCGAAGGCGGAGGCAGGGACCAGTGCCGCCCACGTCGCGGTCGTGGTCGCCGCGCCATGGTGGCGTGCGCCATTGCCCCTAGAACCCACACCAAGGGCTCCTCGGGCGAACTAATGATGTGGACGGTGATGCCTCCGCGCACTTGGATTCGCTTTCCAAAGTTCTTCTCAACCGAGATGCCGCTGAGGGGTCCCCTCGAGCTTTCCCTGCAGCTCGCCGAGTGCGATGCCCCAGCGATAGGGGCGGAGGTTGAGGTCGTCTCCCCAGGCAAGATCTTCATGACCCGCGGCTGTGGTGAGGTCGCCCGGGTTTGCCGTACGGAGGGTACCCTCGCCATCCACTTCGAGTACGACGACGCCTCCACGATGTTCTTCAAGGTATTCGACAAGGAAGGCTGCCGCTTGGAGTGCTGCCCTGGAGGGGGCCGTCGAGACGGCGCCACGGCAGGGGCAAGGCCTGCCGTTAGCCTTGCCGATGGTTCCTCCGGTAGCAGCGGTGGTGCTTGGGAGTCCAGCGACTCTCCCGAGCCCTACGAGACTCCGGAGACGAGCGACGACAGCTACGTGCCTCCGAGCTCACGTCGTGCCCAGAGTGTAGCCGCAGCGTCCGGCCGCCGCCGTTGGTGGTCTGGTTGGGGTTGGCGCCGGCCTCCCGTGGCCCACTGTTGATGATGGCGTCGGTGGCGTTCGCGCATGTAGATAGGGCTCCTAGAAACTTCCTTCTTTTGTTCCATGCGAGGAATCGAGATGGACCCCGTGGGGGGCGTGTAAAGGGTCTGTGTCGGTGTCAAAACCGGTGGATCTCGGGTAGGGGGTCCCGAACTGTGCGTCTAGGCGGCTGGTAACAGGAGACAAGGGACACAATGTTTTACCCAAGTTCGGGCCCTCTTGATGGAGGTAAAACCCTACGTCCTGCTTGATTAATATTGATGATATGGGTAGTACAAGAGTAGATCTACCACGAGATCAAGGAGGCTAAACCCTAGAAGCTAGCCTATGGTATGATTGTTGTATGTTGGGGTTGGCCTACGGACTAAAACCCTCCGGTTTATATAGACACCGGAGAGGGTTAGGGTTACACAAAGTCGGTTACAATGGTAGGAGATCTGAACATCCGCATCGCCAAGCTTGGCTTCCACGCCAAGGAAAGTCCCATCCAGACACGGGACGAAGTCTTCAATCTTGTATCTTCATAGTCCAGGAGTCCGGCTGAAGATATAGTCCGGCCATCCGGACACCCCCTAATCCAGGACTCCCTCAGTAGCCCCCGAACCAGGCTTCAATGACGACGAGTCCGGCGCGCAGATTGTCTTCGGCATTGCAAGGCGGTTTCCCCTCCCGGATTTCGTGTTCCTGTTGAATAATGTCATGTTTTTTATAAATGCAGCGCTCCTTGGCTTCTACGCGCAATAATGGCCGTCTTCCACGTGTCAAACGAATACGAAAAGTTTGGGTGTTTTTACATTCACACCCCTAGCCGCGTAAATGAGCCGCCTATTTAAAGGAATGGGGATTTAGATCCAAACCGCACCTTCTCCCCTCCGTGAGTAGTCATCAGAGCGCATCCAAAAAGGTCCATTCCACCATGGCCAGCCGTTGCAACTCCTCCTCTCGCTCTTCCAGTCCTAAGCCTGGAGACTGGGAGAGGTGCTCCATCCCGCATAGCGAGCTAGTATCGCTTCAGACCAAGGGATTCCTCCCTCCGGCCTACATGGTCCCGGTTCGAGCCGGACTCACCGCCTATAATGGCGGAGAGCAAGCGGAGAGCGCTCCCACTCCCTCCAAAGGAGAGCGGGTACGCCTTGTCCCTTATCTAATCAGGGGACTCGGATTTCCAATTCATCCGTTTCTCCGAGGGCTTCTGGAGTTCTATGGCCTCCAGCTGCACAACCTCACACCTGCCTCTATATTGCATATCGCGGGCTTCGTTGCCCTTTGCGAGCTGTTCTTGGGTGTTGAGGCTCATTTCGCGCTGTGGAAGAGGCCGTTCTGCCTGGTGCCCCGTTCTCACGAGGGGTTAATATATGAAGTGGGCGGAGCCGAAGTGTGGCGCATCGCCGGGACCGGATATCTATCCGGAACCCCAAAGAAGGCGTCCGAGGAGTAGCCTTCGGAATGGTTCTATATAGAGGATGTCCCGCTGCCGGATCCTGTTCGGATCGGCCTCCCTGAGTTCAACAGTGCTCCCCCGAAGAAGCGCCTAAGCTAGCGCCCACGGAGCCCTCAGAGAGAAAGTGACAAGGGCGTCCTTTACCTAATGGGCCGGATAAGATTATTGGCTCATTCCGAACTAACCATGATTGGAGTCATGGCCATATGCATCATGCGGAGGGTGCAGCCGCTTCAATATAGAAGTCACCCTATGTGGGATTTCAACGGGGAGGACGACGCCACCCGTCACGGCCGTAAGGGGCCGGACTCGGCTGCCGCTTTGATAAAGATCTTGTCTACTTTGTACAAGGGAGAAGAGGAGGAATTTCTCCGTGTCAACCCTCAGGGTGGCTTTACCATATATAATCCTCCGAACTGGGTAAGCGAACGCTTTCACTAGTCCATCCGTTTTGTATTCTTACTATTAAATATATGGTATGACGACTTCGATGCAGGAATTGCCCAGGCTATTAAAAAGATAAACAGCCCCCCTCCACAACCCGAGGATCCGGGACGGTCCCTCGACCCGGCCTCCCAAGAGGATCCAGACATATCTGTGGAGCTAATTGATGGGGTATTCTATCAATTAAGTAAGGACAACGCCTTGGTGGCCATTACGGCCGACTACCCAGGGCTAATCCCCGCCTCCCAGGTAACTGAGACCGAAATCCCAGTACTTTGAAAGGGGACCCATCCTCGCGTGTTTTTCATGACCGTATAACGACCGTGTTTCACATAGGAGGTCTTTGAGGCGAGAGGCCAAGCCTACGGCGGCCAGCCCACGAGGGGCTGCGGGGCCCCGTGGGATAAAAAGAAGTGTAGTCCGGACCGAGGTACCGGCGCAGAGGTATAGCGCGCCTTTTTTATTCCCCGGTGTTTATTCCTTCAAGGCATATTAACACACGTGCTCTGTTCAGGACAAAGATACCTTGCTGGACTATATCCGGGTAGGCTGCCAATCGCGCCTCCACCAGCCAGGCTCCACAGCCTGGCCCGGAGGCGGAGGCGAACACAAGGCGCGTACCGGACGCTCCTCCTTCAAAGGATGCGGACAGGCTGTCTACCACCCATTCCGAGGTGTAGAGTGCCATGAACCACAGGTGTCGCCGGACTGTTCTTCGCGACGCTTGTTTCTCCCAAGAGGCGTCTGATGCCTTCAATTCGGGAGATGTGTATCTCCGTGCCGCTCAAAATGGTCTAGCCAGAGCCACTGAGCAATATGTAAAAGACATACGGGTGAGAAAATTTAATGGTTATATATATCAGTAGCCCCCGAGACTTGAAACAGTTAGAATAACTGATTTAAGGATCGTGTAATACGCAGGTTCTTTCAGAGAAGAATACCGAACTGTCCCAGGAGCTAAAAGAGTGCAAAGCCCAACTTGAGGCCGCACTAGCCGCGACGGGGGAGCCCAAGGAGCCCCCTTCTGGTAATATATGCTTCAAAAAGATAAGTGTGAAGTGCAGCATATGTGCCGACCTGACAAGTGAAATTGCAGGTGGCGCCGGACTAGATCCGGACAAGCAACAACTCCTACGCCGGCTAAAGGCTGGCGAGAGCGTGCTAACAAAGGTGAGGCGGGAGAAGATTGATCTTCAGGATGCCAACACCAAGCTGGGTGTTGAACTGAAAGATGTTCGTGCCCAGCTGTCGGACTTCGTTAAGGAGAATCAGCGGCTTCGACGCGGCATATTTAGTAAGTGCTTGAACGAACTTTTGAAAAAAAAGGTTTGGCAAGGAAGTCGACTAACAGAGTGGTGTCAGGTATGCTAACAGGTCGTCCTGCAGAGGAGATGCCCGGTTCTGCGGGTGACCTTCTTCCCGAGCTCTCCCAACTGCACAAGCGAGTTCGGCAGGCGATGCAAGGCGTTGCCCAAGCCTTATGGCCATCCCTCCCCATACCCGAGGGTCTTGGAGAGCTTGCAGAGAAGCTGAAGGGAGCGCGGCGACGCTTCCGATTGTGGAAGATATCGGCCTGCCGTCAAGGCGCTAGGGAAGCCTGGGCCATGGTGAAGACGCGGTACACAAAGGCTGACCCAAACCACATGGCTGAGATCGGACCTATAGGGCCCGATGGGAAGGAGATCCCTGTAAGCTTAATATACGGCCAAGTAGAATTGGCCGCAAAGTATTCCCAGCAGGACTGTAAATTAGATAGCCTGTTAGATGGTATTGAAGAGGAATACAATCAGTCAGAGTGACTATGTAATTTTAATTGACATGTATAATGCCTTCTAGCCGGATTGTAGATCGTTTGTCGTTGCCGACCTTTTCGGTTCGACCTCGGGACCTGATGGTCTGGAGTGTGTCCGAATACCCTTGCGGTTATATAAGAACCAGGGTATGCATGGAGACCAGGCGTAGGGGTCATTGGTGCTTTATCAGACAAGTGCCCAACTAGTTATGTTATATTACATGGTTAGTAAGAAACATCTTCTAGAGAGAATAGTTCCGTTAGGGGTCCTTTCTCTGGGAGGCATGCCCTAAAGTGCATGTCCGGACTGCGAACGAGGAAAAAGCATCTGGGGGCACATAAATAAGTAAAAAAGGTCATCTTTAGTTCACCGACCGAATATTCCCTTAAGAACGCTAGCTTTCGGCTTCACCCAGTCTGAGGTACACATCCGGCTGACCCGGCAATAACAATCGCAGAGGTGCTCCCTTTACCACCTAGCCGAACAATCGGGAACGTAGGGGTAAGCACAGGAGCCAGGCAACCCAGCTTGGCCAAAACTTAAGTCATATCGATGCATATAATGGTGAATAAAAGGTACATGCGGAAGTTTGACACATGTGTTGGGCATGAAGCCCGTATAAATAAGATTCTATTTAAAGAAGCCCCCAGGTTTAGTGAGCGCGAGTAGCACGTCAACTTGACGAGCCTTTAAGGGAAGGAGAGAAATGTAAGACAGAAAATATAAAAAATAGACAGAGGTAGGAGACGAACACAGAGTCCGGCGCTAGGCATAGAATCTTCGGAGACGGGCTGCGTTCCATGGGTTTGGCTCGAGTCGGTTGTCCGACGCATCTCGCAGGCGGTACGCTCCGCTAGTCAGGACTTGGTCGATTATGAAGGTACCTTCCCACTTGGGCTTCAGTTTGTCCTTTTTCTTGTCTGGCAGGCGTAGAACTAGTTCGCCAACGTTGTAATTTTTGGCCCGTACTTCTCTGATTTGATATCTTCGAGCCTGCTGTTGATAGAATGCGGAACGGGCTTTTGCCATGTCACGCTCCTCCTCCAAGGCGTCCAAACTGTCTTGCCGATCGAGTTCGGCTTCTCTTTCTTCGTACATGCGCACTCGAGGTGAGTCATGAATGATGTCGCAAGGGAAAACAGCCTCTGCGCCGTACACCATGAAGAATGGTGTGTATCCGGTGGTGCGATTCGGCGTGGTCCGTAGCCCCCAGAGTACGGATTCGAGCTCCTCTACCCAGTGCGTGTTGGATTCCTTGAGGGACCGCACTAATCTAGGTTTGATGCCGCTCATAATAAGACCGTTTGCACGTTCGACCTGGTCGTTAGTTTGTGGGTGATAGACGGATGCATAATCGAGCTTGATGCCCATGTTTTACACCAGAGTTTTACCTCGTAGGCCATAAAGTTTGTGCCGTTATCAGTGATGATGCTGTGGGGGACACCGTAACGGTGTACGACCCCGGATATGAAGTCTATCACTGGTCCGGATTCGGCCGTCTTAACAGGCTTGGCTTCTATCCATTTGGTGAACTTGTCCACCATGACCAGTAAGTATTTTTTTCTTGTGGGTTCCGCCTTTAAGGGGTCCAACCATGTCAAGCCCCCAGACCGCGAAAGGCCAAGTGATGGGGATAGTTTGGAGGGCGGTGGGTGGCATATGGCTTTGGTTTGCGAAAAGCTGGCAACCGACGCATCGTTGGACCAAGTCCTGAGCGTCTGGCCGGGCCGTCGGCCAATAAAAGCCTCCACGGAAAGCCTTGCTTACAAGGGACCGAGCTGCAGCATGATGACCACCGAGTCCGGCATGAATTTCAGCCAGCAAGTTCCGCCCTTCCTCTTCGGAGATGCACCTTTGAAGGACTCTGGTAGTGCTTTTCTTATAAAGTTCTCCCTCATGGACTTTATAGGCCTTAGATCGCCGCACTATGCAGCACGCCTCATTTTGGTCCTCTGGGAGCTCCTGCCTAGTAAGGTAGGCTAGGAATGGTTCTGTCCACGGGGCGATGAAGGCCATAATTATGTGGGCTGAAGTTGTAATTTAATTGGCAGGGCCTCCGATTATGTCAGATTGTTCAGTGCCAGACAGTGCGGTTAGGTCCGGGCAGTTATTACCAGGTTCCCCTTCCCATACTACGGATGGCTTGAACAGCCTTTCTAAGAAGATGTTGGGGGGGACTGCATCGCGTTTTGTGCCGATGCGTGCCAGGACGTCTGCCGCCTGATTGTTTTCCCGGGCTATGTGGTGAAATTCGAGCCCCTCGAACCGAGCTGACATTTTTAAGACAACATTGCGGTAAGCTGCCATTTTTGGATCCTTGGCATCGAAGTCTCCATTTATTTGGGATATCGCGAGGTTCGAATCCCTGCGCACCTCTAGGCGTTGAATGCCCATGGATACTGCCATCCGGAGACCATGTAAAAGGGCCTCATATTCGGCTGCATTGTTGGAGTTCGTGTACATAATCTGGAGTACATATTGAACTATGTCTCCTATGGGGGATGTCAACACGACGCCGGCCCCTAGTCCGGCCAACATTTTGGAGCCGTCGAAATGCATGATCCAGTTTGAGTATGTCCCATACTCTTTAGGGAGTTCGGCCTCTGTCCATTCTGCGACGAAGTCGGGCAAAACTTGCGACTTGATAGCTCGCCGTGGCTTATAAGTTATGTCGAACGAGAGGAGCTCGATGGCCCATTTTGCAATCCGGCCCGTTGCATCGCGGTTGTTTATAATGTCGTTGAGTGGTACTTCCGATGCTACTGTTATCGAACACTCTTGAAAGTAGTGTCATAGCTTCCGGGATGCCATGAATACCGCGTATGCAATCTTTTGATAATGCGGGTACCGTGATTTGCATGGAGTGAGGACAGTGGACACATAGTAGACCGGCTTTTGAAGGGGGAATTTGTGTACGCCTGTTTCTCGCTCGACGACGAGCACTGCGCTGACAACCTGGTGGGTTGCAGCAATGTACAATAGCATTGGTTCGCCGATATTTGGCGCGGCCAGGACTGGGTTTTTTTGCCAATATGGCTTTTATTTTGTTGAGTCCGGCTGTGGCGGCATCCGTCCACTCAAAGTGTTCGGTGCACCGAAGGAGGCGATAAAGGGGTAGTGCCTTTTCTCCCAAGCGGGAGATGAAGCGGCTTAGAGCCGCCACGCATCCGGTTAACTTTTGTATTTGTTTGAGGTCCTTTGGGATATCCAGTTGCGTCAAAGCTCAGATATTGGCTGGATTTGCTTCAATTCCTCTGCCGGATATGATTAAGCCCGAGAGCTTTCCAGCTGGAATGCCGAAAACACATTTTTCCGGGTTGAGCTTGATGTCGTATGTTTGGAGGTTATCAAATGTCTACTAGAGATTCGACATGTCTTGTTTTTACGACCACATCATCCACGTATGCCTCTACTGTTTTGCCGATCTGGTTTGCCAGACATGTCTGAATCATGCGCTGATATGTTGCGCCGGCGTTTTTGATCCCGAAGGGCATTGTGTTGAAGAAGAATGGTCTGTGTGGTGTGATGAATGCCGTTGCGGCTTGGTCTCACTCTGCCATCTTGATTTGATGGTAGCCAGAGTATGCGTCGAGGAAACACAACGAATCGTGTCCTGCAGTGGCGTCGATAATTTGATCGATGCGGGGGAGGGGGAAAGGATCCTTTGGGCAAGCCTTGTTAAGGTCTTTAAAATTGATGCACAGGCGCCAAGATTTGTCCTTCTTTGGTACCATCACCAGGTTTGCTAGCCAGTCCGGATGTTTTATATCTCTGATGAATCCGGCCTCTAGTAGCTTGGCTAGCTCCTCTCCCATGGCCTGTCTCTTGGGTTCGGAGAAACACCGAAGGGCTTGTTTGACCGGTTTGAATCCTTTTAGGATATTTAAGCTGTGTTCGGCCAGCCTGCGTGGGATTCCTGGCATGTCTGAAGGGTGCCAGGCGAAGATGTCCCAATTTTCACGTAGGAATTCTCGCAGTGCGGCGTCTACATCAGGGTTTAATTGTGCCCCGATGGAAGCTGTTTTATTGGGGTCCATTGGATGGACCTGGAATTTGACTATTTCGTCCGCTGGTTTAAAGGAGGTAGACTTGGATCTTTTGTCGAGTATCACATCGTCCCTGTTTATCATGGAGCAAAGCATAGTCAGTTCCTCAACCGCTAGGGCTTCGGATAGTGCCTCGAGGGCCAATGCGGCTATCTTGTTTTTGGCGTGGAGCGCTATGTCCGGATCACTAGCGAGAGTGATAATTCCGTTCGGCCCGGGCATCTTGAGCTTCATGTACCCGTAATGGGGTATTGCTTGGAAGATTGTAAATGCTTCCCGCCCTAGCAGAGCGTGGTATCCGCTACTGAACGGGGCCACCTGGAACGTGACCTCTTCGGACCTGTAATTATCCGGCGTGCCGAACACCACATCTAGTGTGATTTTTCCTATACAGCGTGCTTCCCGACTGGGGATTATTCCTCTAAAGGTTGTGCTGCTTTGCTCGATGCGGTTCCAGTCTATTTCCATTTTTTGAAGGGTTTCCTCATAAATGATGTACAATCCGCTGCCTCCATCCATGAATACCTTGGTGAGGCGAAAGCTGTCCACAATTGGACTGAGGACCAATGCGGCTGGTGCTCGAGCTATTCGGAATTTAGGTTCATCACTGGCATTAAAAGTAATAGCCGTGTCACTCCATGGGTTTATTGTTGCTACTTGATAAACTTCGGCAAGGATGTGGAGTGTTCTTTTTCGCATATTATTTGATGCGAAAGTCTCGAAGACTGTTAAGACTGTACTGGTGTCCCTGGGGTGGTTTTCTGCGGCCTCCGGGGTTAGGAGGACTTCGCCAATTTTGGCCACCCGCCGGAGTATCCAACATGCTCTAAGGCTGTGAGTTGGTGTGGCGTCCTCTGTACTATGAATTTTATAGGGTCCATTAATGCATCCTTCCAGTACGGTTCCATGCCCTGTAGAGGGTTTTGGTTTTTTGGTTTTTAACCCGGGTGTCTGCCGATGATGCACCCTTTTATTTCGGACGAGGTTTCTATTCAGGGCCGGATTGTCCCAAAATTTTATTTCGGTTTTCCAGCCGCTTTCCATCACACAGTACTTTTGTACTATGGACGCCAAGTCAGCGAAGCGTGTAATATCATGATGACTTATGGCGCTGAGGATTCCCTTGTCCATGCAATTATTGCAGAAGATGGAGATTGCGTCTTCCTCGCGGCAGTCCTTTATCATGTTCATAACCAGGAGGAATCTCGCCCAATAATGATGTACTGTTTCTTCGGGCTTTTGCCTGATTTGGGATAGATCTCTTATGTTCGGGTGGGTGGGTGGAGTTAAATCCGAAACCTCACCCAATCTGAGACTCAGAGGCCAAGGAGTTTCCGAACTCTGAAGTTTGGATTCTTGGATGTTGTCCAATGAATCTAGCCCGTTGCCTAATTCTAAGTTCAGGTCTTGAGTTACATCCTCCCCTCTGCGGGTATCCGGCCTGGAGGGATCGGGAATCCGGACGTAGCTAGTCCTTAAGATAGATGAAGGATCGCCGCACTGCGCCTCGACCACGGCAACATGATTGGTGACTTGGGGAGAGTTAATCTCTCTTAGATCGGGTTTAAGCCCAACCTGCTCGTTATCCGTAGTGACCCACAGGGCGGCGATGCGATCCAAGAGCTCGTTTACGGAAGAGAGCTCCATTGGATCTAACTGCTCGGTGAGTTCCGTGCTGACGTGAAGATTGCTTTTGATGACCCGAGAGGTCATCATTGGCGCAACAACCGAACAGGCGGTCATAAGAAAACCGCCTAGCCGAAGAGTTTGGCTGACAGCCAAAGCTCCCTTGGCAACAGCGCCGTCTTTAAAGACGGGAAGAGGCATCCTTCCTGATTGCGATGGCACAGAGGAACTCTCAATGAAAGCACCAATGTCGGTGTCAAAACCGGCGGATCTCGGGTAGGGGGTCCCGAACTGTGCGTCTAGGCGGATGGTAACAGGAGACAAGGGACACAATGTTTTACCCAGGTTCGGGCCCTCTTGATGGAGGTAAAACCCTACGTCCTGCTTGATTAATATTGATGATATGGGTAGTACAAGAGTAGATCTACCACGAGATCAAGGAGGCTAGACCCTAGAAGCTATCCTATGGTATGATTGTTGTATGTTGGGGTTGGCCTACGGACTAAAACCCACCGGTTTATATAGACACCGGAGAGGGTTAGGGTTACACAAAGTCGGTTACAATGGTAGGAGATCTGAACATCCGCATCGCCAAGCTTGCCTTCCACGCCAAGGAAAGTCCCAACCGGACACGGGACAAAGTCTTCAATCTTGTATCTTCATAGTCCAGGAGTCCGGCTGAAGATATAGTCCGGCCATCCGGACACCCCCTAATCCAGGACTCCCCCAGTCTGTAATGCCTTTTGTTGATATCGTCCTTATTATGAAGATTTACGAATGCATGTCCTGCTTTGGCTCGGTCTCCCCTTTCCAACTTTGCGGTAGCTTGGTTCTCTACGCCGACAGGTCCCGGTCCCCAGGCAGGGTGCAGCCGTCGCTGGTATGCCAGGTCGTGATGCCGTGGTCAAGGCCAGGAGGCGAGCGACCCGAGGTCCAGTTACAGATCCTGAGGCGTGATCCTCAAGAGGTCCCCTTTAGCGTGCAAGCAGCTACCTAAAGGTGGGAAAGGGAGGCGACGTTGCCGTAACAGGGCTGCAAGAGATGGGAATCCTATGCTGTGGTGCTCGGCTGACCCGGGTGCGGAACTTATCTTAGCGGTCCAGAGTCGGTTCCATGCGTGTGATACGTCTCCATCATATCTATAATTTTTTATTGTTCCATGCCAATATTCTACAACTCTTACATACTTTTGACAACTTTTTATACTATTTTTGGGACTAACATATTGATCCAGTGCCCAGTGCCCGTTCCTGTTTGTTGCATGTTTTTTGTTTTGCAGAAAATCCATATCAAACGGAGTCCAAACGGGATAAAAACTTACGGATATTTTTTCTGGAATATATGTGAATTTTGGGAAGTGGAATCAACACGAGACGATGCCCGAGGGGCTCATGAGGGTGAGGGGCGCGCCCCAGGGGGTAGGGCGCCCCTGGGCCCTCGTGGCCACTCCGTAAGGCGCTTGGTGCCCTTCTTTTGCCACAAGAAAGCCAATATCCGAATAAAAACCGTGTCCAAATTTGAGCCCAATCGGAGTTACGAATCTCCTGGAATTTAAGAAACAGTGAACGGGCAGAATCAGGGAGCACAGAAACAGAAGGAAACACACACACACACACACACACACACACACAGAGGGAGAGAGAGAGAGATCCAATCTCGGAGGGGCTCTCGCCCCTCCACCGCCATGGAGGCCATGGACCAGAGGGGAAACCCTTCTCCCATATAGGGGAAGGACAACGAAGAAGAAGAAGAAGGGGGGCTCTCTCCCCCTCTCTTCCGGTGGCGTCGGAACGCCGCCGGGGCCATCATCGCGACAACGGTCTACACCAACAACTTCACCGCTGTCATCACCAACTCTTCACCCCTCTATGCAGCGGTGTAACCCCTCTTTTACCCACTATAATCTCTACTTAAACATGGTGCTCAATGCTATATATTATTTCCCAATGATGTATGGCTTTCCTATGATGTTTGAGTAGATCTATTTTGTCCTATGGGTTAATTGATGATCGTGATTGGTTTGAGTTGCATGTTTTACTATTGGTTCTGTCCTATGGTGCTCTCCGTGTCGCGCAAGCGTTAGGGATCCCCGCTGTAGAGTTTGCAATATGTTCATGATTTTCTTATGGTGGTAGCGTGAGTGATAGAAGCACATACCCGAGTAAGTAGGTTATTTGCGTATGGGAGTAAAGAGGACTTGATGCCTTATAATTCTATGGTTGGGTTTTACCTTAATGATCTTTAGTAGTTGCGGATGCTTGCTAGAGTTTCAATCATAAGTTCATATGATCCAAGAAGAGAAAGTATGTTAGCTTATGCCTCTCCCTCAAATAAAATTGCAATAGTGATTACCGGTCTAGTTATCGATTGCCTAGGGACAAATAACTTTCTTGTGATAAAAAGCTCTCTACTAAAACTAAATTAGTTATTTCTTTATCTAAACAGCCCCTAGAATTTATTTACGTTCTCTTTATTATCTTGCAAACCTATCCAACAGCACCTACAAAGTACTTCTAGTTTCATACTTGTTCTAGGTAAAGCGAACGTAAAGCATGCGTAGAGTTGTATCGGTGGTCGATAGAACTTGAGGGAATATTTGTTGTACCTTTAGCTCCTCATTAGGTTTGACACTCTTACTTATCCAAAGAGGCTACAATTGATCCCCTATACTTGTGGGTTATCAGCGTGGCGCCAGACTCCTTGTGCGTCGATGACTGTAGTGTAGCCAGGTTAGGCCCATGCGAGTCTCCCCCTCTTTCCCATGCTCTTCCGTGTGCTCTACGTCCTCGGGTCTCGGCCCTCGAGCGATCTCAGCCACCGCTGGTATACCAGGTCGCGATGCCGTGGTCAAGGCCAGGTGCTGAGGGCTGGAGAGCCAGAAAGAGCTCCTGAGTCTCGATGCTCAGGAGCCCCCCTTTCAACGTGCAAGTGAATTGCATGGGAAAATGAGGAGCCCGCTGTGCCGCCCGCTGTCACCCTCGGGAGGTTCCTGCAGTGTTAGCGCAAGGAGGGATACGAGTGCAACCACGGTTGCAGGTCTGCCACTAGTCGTTCCGCAAGAAGATGAAGGCACTGAGGGCTTGGCGAGGTGACGTGCGCGAGGAGTGCCGTGAGCCAGAGCTCGGCCACTCAGATTTGTCAGCGTTGCAGGGACGGGCCCAAGCACAAGCGTCGTGCCAGCATGAGTAGCTTCCACTGTGGGGTGAGGAAGGGGCCAATCGGCGGCGCGGCTGCCGCAGTGGGTGACAATCAAGCAGGTGATAACCATGGATAACTCATGAGAGGAAGCGAACTAGCTTAGATAGATGCGAGAATGATACATGCCACTGGGATGGACCCGAGCGGCTTGGGGATGATGCAGCCTGAGGGGCGCCCCCAGTAGAGTAAGATAAAGATGCAAAAGGATAAATGCCGCGGGGACAGGCCCATGCGACCTGGGAATGATGCAGCCCGAGGGGCGCTCCCAGCTGAATAAACTTGGAAAATGTCACCAGATTTTGTTGTCGAAGGAGTGTTGGGGTAGCTGAAGGCGCGCGCTGAAGAAGTCGCTCCTCATGAGCCGCCAAGACCCTGAGCCTCGGGAGGCTCTGGGGGCTCAGGTGGTTCCTTGAGGACCGTCTTCATCTCTGCCAGGACCGCGTGATGCCTGGCGTCCTGAGTTGCGAGGATGCTCCGTAGGTTGCGCTAGAAGGCGGCTGCCAGGCTCAGCAGGCCAAACGACATGCAAACATAGGTGTGAGGTGGACCCTTGCACCTTCCAACGTGTGAAGGCCAGAAGCGCTCCTAAGATGCGGCCCTAATGAGCCCGGGGATGTCGATGTAGACTCGCAGCCCGCCATCCTTGCCTGGATGGGGAGCCGCACCAGGTGGGCGGCGGTCGCCGCGCATGGACCCTGCTTCTTGAAGCTCCTGGGTGGCCTTGACAATGAACTCCTGAGCGCCGGGCGCTCCTCGCCCGGTGCCCTCATGAGGGAAACGTGCCGCAAAGCACGCCTCCACGTGGTGCCCGAGCGCCTCCCTCATGATGTTGGCTAGGTCTGAGGCCCTCCAGAAGAGAGCCCCTGAGCCTCGCCCGAGGAGGGCGCCGGGCGCGGCTTCCTATGCGAGGGAGGGAGACGCCACAAGTGCGGGCGCTGATCCATAGGCGGCGCCGCCGGAGACGCTGCTCTCGTGATGTCCTGTGCGGAGTAGTGGCTTCTTCTTCTTGGGGATGGCCTTAGGAGTGTACTGTGTGCCTTTGCTGTCAGGGTCTTCAATTTCCGCGGCTTGGAAGAGGCGCTCGAGGGAGCACACCGCATCTCTTTCTTTGCAGGGGACTGTGATGATCCCGCCGCTTCCTAGCATCTTGAGGACGTTGTAGCCATGGTGGGTCACTGCCACGAACTTGGCTAATGCTGGATACCCGAGGATGGCGTTGTACGGCAGACGGATGTGGGCGACATCGAAGTCGATGAGCTCGGTGCGGTCGTTGTCGCACTGGCCGAAGGTGATAGGGAGGTGAACTTGCCCTATCGGGGTGGTGGAGCCGTCGGTCACTCCTGAGAAGGGCTTGGTAGGCTGTAGCTGATCGTATGGCACTTGGAGCCTGTCGAATGTCTCGACGGACAGGACATTAAGCCCTGCGCTGTCGTTGATGAGGGGCTTGGTGACTTGGACGTTGCTGATAACGGGCGAGCACAACATCGGGAGGGCGCCGGCGGTCACCGCACACTTGAGCTGGTCCGCCGAGCTGAAGGTGATGGCGCACTTAGACCACCTGAGGGGGCGCGTGGCCTCGAGCCTGGGAAGGGATGCATTAACCTCGCAAGAGAACTGTTTGAAGATGCGCTGGGATGCTGGGGCCTGAGCTCTGCCCAAGATGCAGGCGATAGCGCATGGCTCCTGGAAGCCCCCAGCTCCATCGTCCTGATGGTGGTCGTCGTTCCTTCTTGGCGGTGGCGGCAATCGAGGGAGACCAGCATTACCCTGAGGGCAGTCCTCGCGAGGCTGATCCCTCCATGCGCCCTCACGAGGCTGGTCCTGCCAGCAGTTCTCACGAGGCCGGTCGTGCCACTCCTGGCGGGGGCCGCGATCGTCCTAGCATCCTCCACCTCGTCCTCCTCCTCGGCCATATCCCCGGTCGTTGCGCTCGGGGCGTCGACCGAAGCGTCCATCTCGAATGGCTCTGAGCTCTTGTCAGTCATTGGTGTTGTGGCTATGTACGTTGTGGAAGGCGCAGAACGGACGGCTGTTCTTGGATGACTCGGGATGGTCCCGGCCGTGCTTTGTGTCTGGCTCCGCCGCGAGCACGGCCACCCCCTTGTGCTTCACGTCTTTGGCCTTGGCTTTCTTCTCCTCTGGGTCGATAGTAGGGAGCTCGAGGAGGGAAAGGCGCGCTTCCTCAGCTCTTGCGCACTTGGTTGCCATGTTGAACAGCTCCAGAGCCGTGAATAGCTCCTCGTGGATGGCGGGCTCCTCCTTCATCTTGACGCCGCGGACGCCGTCAGAAAACGCGGAAATGATGGCCTCGTCCGTCACCTTAGGGATCTTGAGGCAAACGCTGTTGAAGCGCTGGATGTACTTCTGCAGGGTCTCTCCTGGCTGCTGCTTGATGCGGCATAGGTCACCCGCGGCCGGCTGGCGGTCGCGAGTGCCCTGGAAGTTGGCGACGAAGCGGTCGCGCATCTCACCCCAGGAGGAGATCGAGCCCGGGGGCAGGTTCAGGAGCCATGAATGAGCACCATCCTTGAGAGCCATGGGGAACCAGTTCGCCATGACTATCTCATCGCCGTTGGCGACCTCGATGCTCAGCTCATAGAGCTGCAAGAACTCCGCTGGGTCGGGGGTGCCATCGTAGCGAGGAGGCAGGTCTGGCTTGAACTTGCCCGGCCAGACGATGCTACGCAGCTCTAGAGTGAAGCCGTGGAAGCCTGCTCTGGCCACCAGGGCCCTTTGCAGAGGTGGATCCTGCCCTTGATGTCCGCGCCGCCACCGCAGGCAGCACACGGTCTTGTCGTGGTGGCGCTGGGAGCGCAGGAGTGTTTTCTTGCAGCCGGGGAACCTCTTGCACGGGCGTCCGGCGTGGTGGGTCCCGTCGGGGTACCGCGCGCCTTGGTGTCAGGGCACCGTCTTGGTGCAGAGGTGGTGGAGGTGCTTCGTGAGCTACATCGCCCGCAGCGGGCGGAAGGCGAGGCAGCGAGTGGGATGGTGCGGGAGAGCCCCCAGCGGCACTGACGAGCTCGGCAATGCGGTCTAGCCAGTCCTCATAGAGGTCGTCGACCGGGCGGTAGCGCAGGAGCTCGCGTGCCATGAGCAGCGCGACCTGCGCGTCCATGGGTGCGCGACGAGCCTGAGACGATGAGCCTACTGGAGTTAGTGATGGAGTGGCGGTGCAGCTGTCACGCCGCGCAGAGGGGTGCAGCGAGGACGCTTGCTGCTCGTTTCCAGCCTGGCTGGTGGCGGCGTTCGCGGTGGGCGACGAAGAACGACGGGGAGGCCCGCCGACAGGGGCCGTCTATGCGACACGGGCGGCGAGGGCGGCCAAGCGCTCAGCGCGGGCTCGACACGCGTCTGCCATGGATGCGGTGGAGCGGTGGAACATGGATCAGCGGAAGGAAAGCTTCGGCGCACCCCTGCCTGGCACGCCAAATGTCAAATTTCGGGTTCCGGCAAAACCCTTGAGGTTCGAACTCTGGGGTGCACACGAAGATCTCTCCTCCCCCGAGCTCACACTCTCACCACAATCTCAAGGCTCAACACATCGAACTCGCGGAACAAAGGACACAAGGTTTATACTGGTTTGGGCCACCAATGTGGTGTAATACCCTACTCCAGTGTGGTGTGGTGGATTGCCTCTTGGGCTGAGTATGAACAAGTACAAGGGAAGAATAGCATCCTGAGGTGAGTTGTTGTTGAGCTCGGTGAGCTTGTGTAGTTGAGGATGATCTGAATGGTCCAAGATCAGTTCAGTTCAGTTCCTACTGTGGTGGCTAGTCATATTTATAGAGGCCCTGGTCCTCTTCCCAAATGTAGGCGGGAAGGGATCCAACAACTGCCAAATTTGAAGGGAGACAACCGGTACAAGTTATCCTGACTAAAGGTGGTCTTCGCCTGCCAAAGGCTCTCCTAGTGACGCCGTCCTGGGCTCCACAATGACCTCCGTCCTGCTGATCTTGGTCTTGTTGCACCGATATGGCAACCTTTGCCTGATGCCTCGGGACTCCTCGCTTGCGCTTGCCTCTTTAGCACCAAAGAGGAAACGAGTACACTGCACGCGCTGGCGCCCGCCTGGCCTTGGTGATCATGGATTGCGTCACAGGGACTTCGCGAGGTGCCCCTCGCCTTGATCTCTCCGCCCCTAGCGAGCCAGCCTAGTGAGGCCGCCCCCGAGGAGGTCTTGCGTCGTCCGCCTCGCGAGGCTTGGCCCCTCGCAAGGGTATTGAGTGTTCGCTGATGAAGATGGGTCGTACAGGGCCACAGGCAGGCAAGTCTGGGGACCCCCGTTCCCAGGACACCGAGACCTGCAGTATTCAAGAAGGGTCTACCAAGGATAATCGACATGTTGTCGTCCTCGAGCATCTCAAATATAACAAAGTCAGTCAAAATAGTAACATTAGCAACAACAATGGGCACATCCTCACAGATACCGATAGGTATGGCAGTTGATTTGTCAGCCATTTGCAAAGATATTTCAATAGCTGTGAGCTTATTCAAATCAAGTCTTTTATATAAAGAGAAAGGCATAACACTAACACCAGCTCCTAAATCACATAAAGCAGTTTTCACATAATTTCTTTTGATGGAGCAAGGTATAGTTGGTATTCTCGGCTCTCCAAGTTTTTTAGGTACTCCATCTTTAAAAGTATAATTAGCAAGCATGGTGGAGATTTCAGCTTCTAGTATTTTTCTCTTATTTGTGATGATGTCTTTCATGTACTTTGCATAAGGAGGCATTTTCAAGATATCCGTCAAGTGAGTAAGCAAAAAGACTGGCCTCAGCATTTCAACAAAGTGTTCAAATTCTTCATCATATTTCTTTTTAGTTGACCTAGGTGGAAAGGGATAGGTTTTTGAACCCACGGTTCTCTTTCTTTACCGTATTTTCTAGCAATAAAATCTCTTTTATCATATCTTGTATTCTTGGATTGTGGGTTATCAAGATCATCTGTAGGTTCTATCTCAACATCATCGTCTGGTTCTTTACTATTTGTTTGAGTGTTTTCATGAAGCTCATCATTATCTTTTTCATTATCAGAAGGTGAGTGTTCATTACCAGACTGGGTTTCAGCATCAGAGATAGAAATTTCATTATCATTATCACAAGGTTTTTCTACTTCAGGTTCACTAGAGGCGCGCAAAGTCCTATCATTTTTCTTCTTCCTTTCCTTTTAGAAGGACTACGTGCATCAGTGTTTACTCTTTGAGAGTCTTGTTCAATTATTTTTGGATCTCCCTCAGGATAAAGTGGTTCTTGAGTCTGTCGGTGGGAAATCTGCCTCCACGAACACCTATGGGGACCGAGCCCCTTTCTTGGTTCGGCGGGGGGCGGAGGTCGCGCGAAGAGCAGATTGAGGCGATGCACACAAGGGGTTTACCCAGCTTCGGGCTGCACGGATGCGTAAAACCCCACTGCTGCTTTGTGGTTTTGTATTGTGTTCTTGCTCGGGAGCGTGTGGTGCTACAGTACACGCGAGCTGCTGGCGAGACCGAGCGTGAATGGCCTCTTCCCCTCCCGTTGCGCATGGGGCCTCCTTTTATATGTGCAAGGGGTTACCCACAGGTGGCAACGTAGGCGGGGGTAAAACTGGAAAACGCTGTGTTGGGTACAGCTGTTTGCACAGTGCTATCATACCTAACTCTGACAACAGGGGACAAGGGCATTAAATGCCCGTCTGGGTCGTGCAAACAGTGCAGGAAAGGGGCCATCAGGAGCGCCACTGTTTGCCACGATGGCTACTCTGTCAGCGTTGCTTCGCCATCGCATGCCCCTGGCTGCGCAGCCTCTTGCCATGTACGCCTGGAATGGCCCCAGAGCGATGCGTGGGTGGATGAGCTGGAGCGTAGGTGCAGGGTGGTGACTTGCCGCGGCAAGCGCCTTGCCGCGGTGGGTGCATTGTCGCGCCCGGGAGCTTGTCGCTCACCGGTCCTTGCCGGGACGCGGGGCGCGTCGCAACAAGTATCTTGTCGTGCCTCGGTCGGCCTTCCCGGCAAGCTCCTCTTGCCGGGGCCTTGTGCTTTGAGCGGCCGTCCCGGCAAGCTCCTCTTGCCGGGGCCTTGCTCTCTTCGGGTGGCCTTCCCGGCAGGCTCCTCGTGCCGGGGCCTTGGCTCAAATACTTTGTTCTTGGATGGCCCGAGGAGGGACCATGGAGAGTTTTGGCGATCGCCTGGCAAGCCTTGCCGCGGGGTGCTACGACTGCCCGTGCACAAGTTCGTTGTACTAAGGTACCCCTACTTTAGTACACCGACAGGAGCCCCCGGGCCTGGGCCATACACGGTGCCGAGCGCTGTTGGGTCAGGCCCAAAACAGTGCACGGGCACGCGCGGCCTGGGTCACGCTGCATCTGCTTCTGCGTCCACCACGTCCTCCCCGAACGGCACGCGTCGAACGCGGCATCGTGGGGAGAGGCGTGCGTGACGTGGGCGGCGTGCGCGGGGCTGAGCCCCGCAGGCATGCGTCACGTCATAATAAAGGGGGACGGTTCGCGCTATCTCCATAAGTGGAGGGAGGCGTGGAGGCGTGGCTTGCTTGTTAGACGGGGCCGAGGCACGGTTTCCGAGGCGCCCGCTCCCCACGATCACGGGGTGGAGGGAGGTCGCCTCATCCATCGCCTCGGTCCTGCACACCAGCCACGCGGCGCCCATGCACCCGGAGTTGCGGACGGTGGAGGCGGGAAACCGGGCCGTCGCGGGTCGAGGCAGCAGGCCGGTCCCAGTTGCCTACCCTCATTGCGTCTTGATTGGCCGAGCGGGGCGGTCGAGCCCCCGCCCTGCTCCTTTATAAAGAGCAAGAGGGGGGGGCGACGAAAACCCACACTCCTCCATCTTCGCTTCTCTTCAGCTTCTGATCCCCTCTCTCCATTCGCCATGGAGAAAGGGAATCCTGGTCCTTCGTCGGTGGCGGCGAGGGTCGCCGCTAGGCAACGCGCCCCTCCTCCCCTTGCACCCGCGGTGGCAGAGCCAACCGTAAGGGGAAGGGGGAGGGGGCGAGGTCGTGGACGAGGCCGTGGACGAGGTCGTGGACGAGGCGGACGGGGCGACGCGCCGGCCTCGCCTCCGCCAGCGGCTCCCCTTCTCACGGCGGTCCACATCGGGGACGACCCTTGCGAGTTCTTTGTCAGGCTGCGCCGGGCGCCTCGTCGTCGCCTCCGTCTCCCGGCTCCCTTCGCGAGCGTGATGGAGATGGAACAACCCGAGACGCTAAGACTGCGCATGAGGGGCCATGGGATCAGCGGCAGGCGGGTCCACGTCGAGTCCCCAGCCCCCGGCGTGATGTATCTTTGTCGAGGGTGGAAGACGTTCGCCCGTATCCACAGCTTGATGGAGGGGTTCACCCTCCATTTTAAGTTGATGGAGGGCGACCTCCTCTCCGTCAAGGCCTTCGGGGACTTCAGGACCCGGGCCCGGTGCTGCGTGGATAGCTCCTCCGACAGCGAAGGCTCCTCCTCGAGCGAGAGTGACGAGGAGGGGAGTGACAGCGACGATGAGGGTAGCGGTCGTCGGGATGACGGGTCCGACTAGGCGTCGGTCGCGGCTCCGCGTGGCACCGGCGACCCCATCATCCGTGTCGCCGGCTTCTTGAGCTTCCCGGGGTCGTCTCCTTGGCGGCTGGCGTGGCGAGGCTGCGGAAGAGGAAGAGGGCTGGCGGCAAGGCCGTCAAGTCGGAGTACGAGGGCGAGGTGCCCTCGACAGCGTGCTGACGTCCTGCCGCCCCGTCGAGCCCTGCTTCCGGCGCCGCCATCACCGTCCAGCTTTCAGCCAGCCCGCGAGGCGTTCTGTTGGTGTCTTCTGCCACCCGTAGCTCGCCTAGGCGCCCCTTTTGCCCTTTTCGCCTCCTTGTCCTACCTCCTAAGGAGAGAGACAAGAAAGGGATTACGGGCATCTTATCTTTTTTCAATCTGTAAGCCCTTGGGCCTTAGTTGTGTTTAAAACTTGTAATCCCATCTTTCATGCTCTTCATACTCTCTGAACTGTACCTGAGCGGAATGTTTTTAATGAGAAGGGGATGTTTGCCGGGCCATTTGTCCCGTGGGTAAAACCCACACCAAGGAGCGAATCCTTTATGTCGTTAAGATAGACACTTCTTTGCCCGGCAACAGGCCCTGTCGTCTTCCCGCGCCACTCGACCTTCCTCACGCCTTTGGCGGAGGCAGGGATGAGGCGGGTTCGGGCTCATCATTCCGTTCCTTTGCCGCCGCGGCTACTACCGAAACTGGCCCCAGGAACGCGCTCCGGGGCCCAGAGTTAAGGGAGCATGGCAGCTTTTTAGGAAGGAACAAGGTTTTCGCATTCCTCAGTCCATAAGAGAATGCATGACAAGGGATGAAAGACTTATCTGGGATTGCAGCCCCCGGCAACTTTGGCTTGTCGCGGGCGAATCTTTGTGCTTGCTGCCCCCGGCAACACTGGTTCGCCGGGGACCAGATGCTGGTCCGCCCTTCTTCTCTTCTTCGTCCTGAAGCGGTCTCGCCAGGATATGCAAAACCCTGCGAACCAAAGGAAACGAAAGAACAGGAAAAAGGACGCAGACTCGACCTCTAAGCTAGGGGTTAGCAGCTGTTAGGCACTATCAACTCTAACCAAGGACGCGACTCGACTCAGCATGCATGCTAAAACTTAGGGCGCCAGCGCTTCATTTACTGCTGCTCAGGGTCTGCGCCTGGCTTTGTACAAAGGATTACATGCAACAGCGGCAAGACTTGTACAAAAGGTCGGTTGCCGGGCGGGGCCCGACAACCGCGCCTTATGGGTAAAACTTATGAAGATGCTCAATATTCCAGGAGTTGCTCACCGGAGTGCCATCTTCGGTCTCGAGGCGGACAGCGCCGAGCCTCGTGACTCGTCTCACCCGGTAAGGGCCTTCCCACTTCGGCGTCAACTTGTTATGATTCTTGGCGGACGGAGCGCGCCGAAGAACAAGGTCACCTTCCTCGAAGCTTCTGGCTTTAACTTTGCGGCTATGGTAGCGACGCAAAGCTTGCTGGTAGCGAGAGGCTCGCACAGCAGCCTGAAGACGATCTTCCTCAAGGAGCAGCGCGTCATCTCCACGCAGCCGCTCTTGCTCAAGCTCATCATAAGAGAGCACTCGAGGTGACCCGTATACGAGTTCCGTGGGGGTAACTGCTTCTGCTCCATAGACTAGAGAAAATGGTGTCTGGCCAGTGGCTCGATTTGGCGTCGTTCTGATCGACCAAAGAGCCACCGGCAGCTCCTCGATCCAGTTTCTTCCGCACTTGTGCAGCCTGTCGAAAGTTCTGGTCTTGAGCCCGTGCAGCACTTTGGCATTGGCCCTCTCCGCTTGACCGCTCCTGGGATGAGCAACAGAAGCGAAGCAGACCTTGGCGCCGAGATCTTGGACGTATTGCATGAAGGCGCGGCTCGTGAATTGTGTTCCGTTGTCGGTGATGATCCTGTTGGGGATCCCGAAGCGGCAAACAATCGACCTGAAGAACTTGACTGCTGACTGTGTTGTCACCTTCCTCACTGGTTCCACTTCCGGCCACTTTGTGAACTTGTCGATTGCGACGTACAAGTACTCAAAGCCCCCGACAGCTCGGGGGAAGGGGCCGAGGATGTCGAGCCCCCAGACCGAAAATGGCCAGGATAAAGGGATCGTCTGGAGAGCTTGAGCTGGCTGGTGTATCTGCTTGGAATGGAACTGGCACGCTTCACACTTGGTTACTTGTGCAGTTGCATCCTGGAGGGCTGTCGGCCAGAAGAAACCTTGCCGGAATGCTTTGCCGGCAAGTGCTCTTGCGCCAATGTGGTGGCCACATATACCTCCATGTATCTCTGCCAACAGCTTTTGTCCGTCTTCCCGGGAAATACACTTCAATTTCACACCGTTGCACCCTCTTCTGTATAGTGTGTTGTCGACGAACTGGTACATATTTGAGCGCCGGGCTACTCTTTCCGCTTCTGCTTGTTCTTCGGGAAGTTCTCCGTTCTGGAGGAAATGGACAGTCTGCTGCGCCCATGCTGGAGCCTGTGGCTCGACAACAAGGACTGAAGGCACATCTGCTGCTGCGGGAACGTCTGCTTCTACGGCGAGGATCTGGGGCTCAGCCGGAGCTTGACGTTCCCCGGCAAGCTTGCCGGGGCAAAACTTGTTGGGAGCGCCTGCTTCTATGGAACAAACCCTGGGGTTTTCCGGAGCAGACGGCTCCTCAGCACTCTTGGCGTCGATCTTAGGGACCTTCTTGGCGGCGGCTCCGGGGAGCTCTGCCGGAAGATAGTCGCCGGAGACCAACTTCCTCTTCTTGCTCTGTCCGGTTGATGGTGTCACGGATGGCTGAGTCAGCTTGAGCACAAAGGTTCCTGGTTCCACAGGTAACCTAAGTGCTGCGCACTTTGATAGGCAATCAGCAATGTCGTTCTCAGCTCTTGGAACGTGTTCCATTTGCAGGCCGTCAAAGCGCTCTTCTAGCTTCCTCACTTCATCAACGTACGCTTCCATCAACGGACTCTGGTAATCCTTGTTCACTTGGCGGACGACAAGCTGCGAGTCACCCCTGACAATGAGCTTCTTGATCCCAAGTTCTGCCGTGATCCTGAGACCGGCGAGCAGACCTTCATACTCTGCAGTATTGTTGGTTGCTTGTTCCTTGGGGAAGTGCATATGGACTACGTACTTGAGGTGCTCTCCGGTGGGCGCGATAAGGAACGCGCCAGCACCGGCGCCTTGCAGCGAGAAGGCACCATCAAAATACATCAGCCACTCTTTGCTTGCTTCTTTGGCGGGGATGCTCGTCTCTGGGATTTCTTCGTCTGGCGTCGGTGTCCACTCCGCTATGAACTCCGCCAAGGCTCTGCTTTGGATAGTCGAGGTGCTCTCGAACTTGAGACCGAAGCTCGACAGTTCCAGCGCCCACTCGACAATCCTGCATGTTGCTTCTGGATTCTGCAGTATCCTCTTTAGCGGAAAGCGGGTGACAACTGTAATCTCATGTGCTTGGAAGTAATGGCGCAGCTTTCTCGAGGCCATGAGAAGGCCGAAAAGCAATTTCTGCACACCAGAGTACCTTGACCTAGGCCCCTGCAGAAGGGAGCTGACAAAGTAAACTGGGCGCTGCACCATTTTCTTCTTCTGCACCTCCACTTGCTCCTGCGCAGATTCATCCTTGTCAGGGCCAGAGCTTGTCGGGGAAGCCCCCTGCTTGTCGCTGGACGTGCTTGCCGCGGTTGCTGGCTCATCATCTGCCTCCCTCTTCGCTACTAACGCAGCACTAACCACTTGATTGGTTGCCGCGAGGTATGACAGCAACTTCTCTTGTGGTTTAGGCGCAACAAGTATTGGAGCGTAGGATAGGTATTTCTTCAAGTCCTACAGCGCAACCTCCGCTTCCGGAGTCCATTTCACTGGACCCGCCTTTTTCAAAACTTTGAAAAATGGCAGGGCGCGTTCTGCAGAGTTGGAAATAAACCTGCTGAGAGCCGCGACGCAGCCGGCAAGCCTTCGTACATCCTTGACGCGTGTTGGTGCTTCAATCTGCTCGATGGCCTTGATTTTGTCTGGATTGGCTTCGATTCTTCGCTGAGACACGAAGAACCCGAGAAGCTTGCCGGAAGGGACTCCAAACACGCACTTCTCGGGGTTGAGCTTGAGGCTGATCGTGCGCAAGTTCGTGAAGGTCTCTTCTAAATCTTGAATCAGGGTTGCCCTGTCCCTGCTTTTGACCACTATGTCATCCATGTAGGTTTCCACATTTCTGTGGATCTGTGGCTCAAAAGCGGTATGGACAACCCTCGCAAACGTCGAACCAGCATTCTTCAAACCGAAAGGCATCCGTACGAAATAGTACGTGCCACATGGGGTGATGAATGCGGTCTTCTCCTCGTCTTCTTCAGCCATGAAGATCTGATGGTATCCTGAGTATGCGTCAAGAAATGAAAGCAGGTCACATTCGGCCGTGGAGTCAACAATCTGGTCAATGCGCGGCAAGGGAAAAGGATCCTTGGGACAAGCTTTGTTAACATCAGTAAATTCGATGCAAAGCCTCCATTTCCCATTTGCTTTGCGCACGACAACAGGATTGGCCAACCACGTCGGATGGAGCACACCTCTGACGAGGCCTGCCGCTTCCAACTTCTTGATTTCTTCTGCGATGAACTCTTGGCGCTCCATCGCTTGCTTCCTGACTCTTTGCTTGACGGGCCGCGCATGAGGATAGACGGCGAGGTGGTGCTCAATCACTTTCCTGGGAACGCCGGGGATGTCAGATGGTTTCCACGCAAACACATCGACATTCACCCGCAGGAAACAACGAGTGCGCTTTCCTATTTGGGGTCGAGAGTGGCACTGATGGTGAAGGTACCACCAGTGCCGTCCTCCTTGGCGGACACCTTCTTGGTCGTTGGCGGAGCTGCCATTGTCTTCTTACTCTTGCCGGTGGAGCTCGATGGCGCGTCCTCGACGGCAGCGCAGCACTCCAAAGAGGTGCGCTTGCCGGAGTGGGCACTAGAGCACTCGCCGGGCTTGGTCTTCTTCTTGCCGGCGGAGCTCGATGGCGCGTCCTCGACGGTAGCGCAACACTCCGTAGAGGTGCGCTTGCCGGAGTGGGCACCAGAGCACTTGCCGGGCTTGGTCTTCTTCTTCCCTCCGGGAGCTTCAGCGGCAAGCGGCTTGTGATCCGCTGCGGCTGCTGCTTCCCGGTAGATCTTGTCGGCACAGATAAGGGCATCCTTCTTGTCGCCGGGGACAGAGATGACGCTTATCGGTCCTGGCATCTTGAGCATGTTGTATGCATAGTGAGAGGCCGCCATGAATTTGGCGAGCGCTGGACGGCCGAGAATTCCATTGTAGGGCAACGGAAAATTGGCAACGTCAAAAGTGATCTTCTCTGTCCTGAAGTTCAGCTCGCTGCCAAATGTTACTGGCAACGTTATCTTCCCCTTCGGCTTGCTCCTTCCCGGGTTGATCCCTTGGAACGTGCCGGTCTCTTCGAGCTCGCTGTCGGGGACTTGGAGTTTCCGGAGCACAGCGGAGGACATCAGGTTCAAGCCAGCCCCGCCGTCGACTACCATCTTAGTGACCTTGAGGTTGCGGACTGTTGGTGAGACCAACATCGGCAAACACCCGATCGCAGTTGTGCGGTCAGGGTGGTCCTCAATATCGAAGATGATAGGCGTGCTGGACCATTTCAGAGGCTTGCGCGACTTGACGGGTGGTTCCGCTGCATTGACTTCCCGCGCCCACTGCTTGAGCTGGCGGTGAGAAGTATGCAGGGAAGCACCGCCGTCTACGCACAAGACCTCTGTGGCTTTCTGAAACTCCTGCTCACTGTTCTTGACGTCATCCATGTCTTCGTCTTCGTCGTCGTCTTCGTTCTTGTCGCGGCCGCGGGGAGGTCTGTCCGCTTGCCGCTGCTTGTCCTTGTCGCGGCGTCCTCCCTGGCTGGGACGCTTCGTACCTGATCCTCCGCCACCTCCTCGGGCTCTCTCCTTGTCGCGCCGCTCGTACTCGGCCTTTTGCAGCTCGACGAGCCGCTCGACCTGCTTGCAGCTCTGGAGGTCGTGGCCCTTGGTGCGGTGGATCTTGCAGTACTGTTTGTTGGTGCCGTCCCGCTTGTGGGCGACCGCCACAGCCTGGCAGTTGGCGCATCCGGCAACCTCCTTGCCGGCGCTACTAGCCTGGGCCTTCTTGGCGGCGCCTTCATCGCCGGACTGCTCAACAACCAGTACTTCTTGGCTCTTCTTCTTCCTGTTGCTCCGCCGCCGGTTCTTCCTTGCCGGGGCGGTATCCTCACTGTCAGACTCTCCTACTCCAGTGTTCTCTCCGGGGAGTTTCCTCCCTTCCTCAGCACGTGCACACTTGTCGGCCAGGGCATATAGCTCGCTGACGTCTTTGATCTTGCACATCGCCATCTCCTCCCGCATCCTGCGGTTACGCATGTTCTGATGGAATGCGCTGATAACCGCGGCAGGGTGGACGTTTGGTATGTTGTAGTGTACGTGGTTGAATCTCTGGATGAACTTGCGCAAGGATTCCCCTTCCTTATGGACGAGCAGATGAAGGTCGCTCGCTTGGCCATGGGGTTTGTGGCCGCCTGTAAAGGCGCCAACAAACTGATGGCACAAGTCTGTCCAGGAGGTTATGGAGTTATCCGGCAAGTGCATGAGCCAGGATCTGACGTTGGATTTGAGTACCAGCGGGAAGTAGTTGGCAAGGATCTTGTCGTCCCGCCCCCCAGCAGCCTGCACCGCAATGGTGTAGATGCTGAGGAACTCCGACGGATGCGACTTGCCGTCGTACTTCTCTGGTACGTCTGGCTTGAAATTCTTCGTGCTGGGCCACTGGACTTGCCGCAGCTCACGGGTGAACGCAGGGCAGCCTATCGCGTACGGTAGGTCGCCTGGTCCCCCGGGCGCATGCATGTTGACAGAGGACCCAGCGCGCTGGTCTGATTGACGCCGCGCTTCTCTCCGCCGCTCGATGCGAGTACGAGCGTCCTCTTGCCCCCGCTCGTGAAGAATGTGACGTTGATCGCGACGAGTTCGCGGATTTGACGACGCGGTGGAGTCGTTGTCGTGATGGCTCCGGCGAGTCGGCGATCTTGGCCTTTGGGGCGGGGAGTGCACGGTGGTCGCGCCCCCACCGGTCTTGGCGCCATTGGTTCTCGCCTGGCCGATTTGCCGCGGCTGTGACGCACTGTGCTGCCGCGGGGTGTCACCGTTAGCGAGACCGATGAGGCTCTGTATCGTGGCCCTCCAGTCGTCGAGCTTGTCCGCCGTTGGAGGGTAGTCTAGGAGCAGTTGAGCTCGCGCCAAAGCTTCTGCTGGACTGGCGGGCAGCGGTGGCGAACGGCGCGTGGAGCGGGATGTGCTCGAACTTCTAACTACGTTAGAAGGAGCAACACCCGGACCAGGCAGTCGCGCCACGCTCGCGCCAGCGTGTTGGTGTGAGTGCTGGCCTTGAGCGCCCTAAGATCCGCCGGCTCGATCTGCGTCCAGCGAGCGTATGGTACCATGAGTGCCAAGACGCTGCTGGTCCCGTGCCTCCTGAGAGGGGCGCGGTGCATGTTCGGACGCCGTGGCACCATGAGCTGGCTCGGTGGCGCCCGTTCCTACGCCGGTGCCGTCCCCACCACCCGTTTGCTCCAGGGGCGGTGGGTTCGACGCAGACGGACCAGCCACCTCCGGAACCTTCTTCTTCGGTGGCATGTCGACGAAGATGATGGAGATCTAGCCCGTGCAGACGCCGGATCAGGTTCGCACAACTTCGACGCCCCCTACCTGGCGCGCCAAAGATGTCGGTGGGAAATCTGCCTCCACGAACACCTATGGGGACCGAGCCCCTTTCTTGGTTCGGTGGGGGGCGGAGGTCGCGCGAAGAGCAGATCGAGGCGATGCACACAAGGGGTTTACCCAGCTTCGGGCCGCACGGATGCGTAAAACCCTACTGCTGCTTTGTGGTTTTGTATTGTGTTCTTGCTCGGGAGCGTGTGGTGCTACAGTACACGCGAGCTGCTGGCGAGACCGAGCGTGAATGGCCTCTTCCCCTCCCGTTGCGCATGGGGCCTCCTTTTATATGTGCAAGGGGTTACCCACAGGTGGCAACGTAGGCGGGGGTAAAACTGGAAAACGCTGTGTTGGGTACAGCTGTTTGCACAGTGCTATCATACCTAACTCTGACGGCAGGGGACAAGGGCATTAAATGCCCGTATGGGTCGCCCAAACAGTGCAGGAAAGGGGACGTCAGGAGCGCCATCATTTGCCACGATGGCTACTCTGTCAGTGTTGCTTCGCCACCGCATGCCCCTGGCTGCGCAGCCTCTTGCCACGTACGCCTGGAATGGCCCCAGAGCAACGCGTGGGTGGATGAGCTGGAGCGCAGGCGCGGGGTGGTGACTTGCCGCGGCAAGCGCCTTGCCGCGGTGGGTGCCTTGTTGGCCCGGGAGCTTGTCGCTCACCCGTCTTTGCCGGGACGCGGGGCGCGTCGCAGCAAGTATCTTGTCGTGCCTCGGTCGGCCTTCCCGGCAAGCTCCTCTTGTCGGGGCCTTGTGCTTCGAGCGGCCGTCCCGGCAAGCTCCTCTTGCCGGGGCCTTGCTCTCTTCGGGTGGCCTTCCCGGCTGGCTCCTCCTGCCGGGGCCTTGGCTCAAATACTTTGTTCTTGGATGGCCCGAGGAGGGACCATGGAGAGTTTTGGCGATCGCCTGGAAAGCCTTGCCGCGGGGTGCTATGACTGCCCGTGCACAAGTTCGGGGTACTAAGGTACCCCTACTTTAGTACACCGACAGAGTCATTTTACCTCCTCTAGTTGCTACTCTAACAGCAAAGTCACTTATATTATTATTCATTTCATCTAGCAATTCTCTTTGAGATTTAGCAACTTGTTCTAACTGAGTTTGAACCATAGAAGCATGCTTCCCCGCACCTCTAACATCATTTGAGATCCTAAATAACAAGTCACTCAAGCGAGCAATCATATCAGAATTATATTTCAATTGTTTCATAACATTTGCATTGAACTGATCTTGTTTTCTAATGTAGTTTTCATACTCATAAAGGCATTGGCTAGGGTGCATATTGTGAGGATTGTCATTATCATTAAATTTCATTAGAGAATTTACCTCTACCACCTTAGGAAGTGGTGGTGTATCAAACCCATGTATTTCTTAAATAGGAGGTAAAATTTTGACATCCTCAGCTTTATTACCTTTTTCCTTCATAGATTTCTTTGCCTCTTGCATATCTTCAGGACTGAGATATAAGATACCCCTCTTCTTCGGAGTGGGTTTAAGCGGTGGTTCAGGAAGAGTCCAATCATCGTAATTTTTCAATATGTTATTCAATAATTCTTCAGTCTGCCCAACAGTTCATTCGCTGAAAACACAACCAGCACATCTATCTAGGAAATCCCTAGAAGCATCAGTTAGTACATTATAGAAGATATCAAGTATTTAATTTTCTTTAAGAGGATGATCAGGCAAAGCATTAATTAATTGGCAAAGCATCCCCCAAGCTTGTGGGAGACACTCTTCTTCAATTTGCACAAAGTTAAATATTTCCTGTAAGGTAGCTTTTTTCTTATGAGTAGGGAAATATTTTTCAGAGAAGTAATAGATCATATCCTGGGGACTACACACACAACCAGGAGCTAGAGTATTGTACCAAGCTTTAGCATCACCCTTTAATGAGAACGGAAATAACTTGAGAATATAGTAATAGCGATCTTTTTCATCATGATTAAAAAGGGTGACTATGTCATTCAACTTAGTAAGATGTGCCACAACACTTTTAGTTTCATAACCATGGAAATGATTAGATTCAACCAAAGTAATTAAATCTAGGTCGACAGAGAATTCATAATCCTTATCATCAATAAAGATAGGTGAAGTAGCAAATTTAGGATCATATTGCATTCTAGCATTCAAAGATTTTTATTTATACTTGCATAATAATTTCTTTAGATCATCTCTATCCTTAGAAGCAAGAACGTCTATAGTTGTCTCCTCATGCATGACATAGCCTTACGTTACCTTAGGCAATTCATATCTAGGAGGGCTAGTTCTAGTAGGAGTTTCAAGATTTTGAGTTTCAAGCCCATCGTCCATTTCAACAACATCATGTTGTCTTACTCTAGCAATTTGTTCATCAAGAAAATCACCTAGTGGCACATCATCATCCTCAAGCAAGGTACTCGCATCATCATAAGTATCATTCGTAGTAGAAGTAGCATCGTCAATAACTTGTGACATATTAGGATTAATAGCATGCGGTGGTGCTGCAAGTTTACTTATAACAGAAGGTAAATGTAAAGCAAAGCTAGATGGCAGTTCCTCCCCTCCCCTCGTCTTATAAGGATAAATCTTAGTTAGCATGCTTCATATTCTTCATAGTGATAAATTGATAACAATCCCAAGTGACTCAACAAATATAACTATGCTCCCCGGCAACGGCGCCAAAAAAAGGTCTTGATAACCCACAAGTATAGTGGATCGCAACAATTTTCAAGGGTAGAGTACTCAACCCAAATTTATAGATTCCACACAAGGGGAGCCAAAGAATATTTGCAGGTATTAGTAGCTGAGTTGTCAATTCAACCACACCTGGAGATTAATTATCTGCAGCAACATGATCAGTAGAAAAGTAATATGATAATTATGATAATAGCAGCAGCAACAATGGTAATGGTAATAGTGATAGCAGTAGCTTTGATCCAAGTGCAACAGTAACGATAGCAGTAGTAACTTAGCAAAAACAATATAAGATAACTTCATAGGCATTGGATCGGTAATTTGTTGAATGATATTCATCATGTGACAGTCATAACCTAGGGCGATACGGCACTAGCTCCAGTTCATAAATATAATGTAGGCATGTATTCCGTAAATAGTCATACGTGCTTATGGAAAGAACTTGCATGACATCTTTTGTCGTACCCTCCCATGGCAGCGGGGTCCAATTGGAAACTAAGGGATATTAAGGCCTCCTTTTAATAGAGAACCAGAACAAAGCATTAACACACGGTGAATACATGAACTCCTCAAACTACGGTCATCACCGGGAGTGGTCCCGACTATTGTCACTCCGGGGTTGCCGGATCATAACACGTAGAAGGTGACTATAACTTGCAAGATCGGATCTAGAACATGGATATAATCGTGATAACATAAACAATTCAGATCTGAAATCATGGCACCCGGGCCCAAAGTGACAAGCATTAAGCATGGCAAAGTCATAGCAACATCAATCTCAGAACATAGTGGATACTAGGGATCAAGCCCTAACAAAACTAACTAGATTACATGATGAATCTCATCCAAATCGTCACCGACCAGCGAGCCTACAAAGTAATTACTCACTCCCGGTGGGGAGCATCATGGAATTGGCGATGGAGAAGGGTTGGTGATGACGAAGAACGAAGATTCTCTTCTCCGGTGCCCCAAACGGGCTCCAGATCTGGCCTCCCCATGAACAACAGGAGGTGATGGCGGCTCCGTCTCGTGGATCACGATAATTCTTTTCTCCCTGATTTTTTTCTAGAAAATAGGATTTTATAGCATCTTTCAGGGTCTACGGGGCCACCAGGTGGGGACAACCCACCTGGGCACGACTAGAAGGGGGGCAGGCGCGCCCCTGGTGGGTTGTGCCCACCCAAGTGCCCCCCTTAGGTGACTCTTGGCTCCAGAAGTTCTCTTTTGTTGTATAAAAATCCTCGCAAAGTTTCGTTCCATTCCGAGAACTTTTATTTCTCCACAAAAACAACATTATGGTAGTTCTGCTGAAAACAGCGTTAGTCCAGGGTTAGTTTCATTCAAATCATGCAAATTAGAGTCAAAAACAAGAGGAAAAGCGTTAGGAAAAGTAGATACGCTGGAGACGTATCAGTCCCTCAGGATAAAGTGTTTCCTGAGTCATTCTACCTCCTCTAGTCATTACTCTGACAGCATGATCATTGATAGTATTGTTCATTTCATCAACCAATTCTCTTTGATATTTAGTAACTTGTTCTAATTGAGTTTGAACCATAGAGGCATGTTTTCCTACACCTCTAACATGATTGGTAATTCCAAATAACAAGTCACTCAAGCAAGCAATCATATCAGAATTGTAATTCAATTGTTTCATAACATTTGCATTGAAGTGATCTTTCTTTCTAATGTAGTTATCCAACTCATAAAGGCATTGACTAGGATGCATATTGTAAGGATTGTCATTGTCGCGCAAAACCACGACCACCTATGGGACCAGAAGACCCCTTGCTAGTTTGGCAGGGGTGCGTCGCGTTGCACAAAGAGGAGACGAGTGTGGGGCAGCACGACAGAGATCACGCGGGCATTTTTACCCAGGTTCGGGCCGCCGTGAGGCGTAAAACCCTAATCCTTGTTTGGTGGATTGATGGTGGAAAGGTGGTGGTGGAGCATAGTACACTTGCCCGGCAGGGGTTGCCTCAGGGCGGCAGTGGCTACGCGCGTATGGGTGTGTGAGTTATCCAACCTTCTAACCCTTTCTACGATTGCCATGGGCCTCCTTTTATAGATCAAGGGGTTACCACAATGGCAAAAGTAGTCATTATGCACTAATAAGATAGAAAACAGTGCTATCATACCTAACTCTACGGGCTGACAGGACGCATTAAATGCACCGCTCAACATCACATTGTTGGTTGCCCGACAAGCCTTGCCGGGCCATCTCACCAGCTCCACTCCTGCTCGCTTGACACGTTGCAGGACGGGTGTCATCTGTGGGTGTTTCCTATAGGGAGAGGCTGCCATGGGGCGAATGGCTGCAACTCAGCCACTTTGCGGCTTGACACCGCACTGATCGACGACGTGGGTCATGGTGGAGTGGTTGGTGAGGTGGTCTCGTCTCCGTGAGTCCCGGAAGGCCCTGCCGGGATGCCTTGGCTGTTTGCTTTTGGGTGTGGCCTCGCCCTTTGCCGAGCTCGCCTGCCCAACAAAGGAGGCCTTTCCTCTGTGGGTATCTTGCTTCTCTGGCTTGATTATGGTCCCTGACTTGGGTTGGTGCTTCAATCTTGTTCCCGTGCCTGTGCACAGTCTGGCAATAGACCCAGGGTTTGTTACACCGATAGAAGCCCCCGAGCCTACCCCGAATGCGCTGATGAGCGTCATCGGGGTAGGGCCTAATAAGTGCACATGCGGGGTTGCTGAAGAGGCTGGTCTCCTGAGGTATTCTTTTCTTCTTCATTAGCCTTGATTACGGGCCAGTTTCCAGTTCCCTCGCGCGTCGCGGGCAATGTTGTGGAAGGACTTTGATCGTGGCATGCGGATTCTACCATCCCACTTGCCTCCCGTTTCGCGCACACCTGCCATCCCATGATCGTTTGTAGCCTTCTTCGATAAATAAGAGTGTCGAACCCAACGAGGAGCTAAAGGCAGAACAAATATTCCCTCAAGTTCTACTACCACCGATACAACTCTACACACACTTGACGTTTGCTTTACCGAAAACAAGTATGAAACTATTTTGTAGGTGTGATGCTAGAACTACTTTGCAAGAATACAACTAGAAGTACTTTGCAAGCTAATAAAATTTAGGTGTTTAGAAAAAGGGTTTGTGTCAACAAGAAAGTTATTTGTTCCTAGGCAATCGATAACAAGTACCGGTAATCATTCTTGTAATTTTATATGAGGGAGAGGCATGAGCTAACATACTTTCTCTACTTGGATCATATGCACTTATGATTTGACCCCTAGCAAGCATCGCAACTACTAGAGATCATTAAGGTCATGAAACCCAACCATAGCATTAAGTATCAAGTCCTCTTTACTCCCATACATCATACCCCACTAACTCGGGTTTAAGCTTCTGTCAGTCTCGCAACCCACCATAAGTGAACCATGAGCATATTGCAACACCCTACAGCGGGGGCCCTCACGTTTGCGCGAGAACGAAAGGCACCGTAGGACAGCACCATAAATAAAATGTACAATCATACCAACCAGGATCACGATTAACCCATAGGACAAAACGGATCTACTCAAACATCATAGGATAACCATAGATCATTGGGAAATAATATATGGAGTTGAGCACCATTTTTAAGTAGAGATTACAACGGGGGGAAGAGGTGTTACACCGCTGCATAGCGGGGGAGAGAGTTGGTGTTGACAGTATCAAGATTGTTGATGTAGATCGCCGTCCCGATCGTTACCCCGGTGGCACTCCGGCGCCACCGGAAGCGAGGGGGGAGAGAGCCCCCTCCTTCTTCTTCTTCCTTGGCCTCCCCCTAGATGGGAGGAGAGTTACCCCTCTGGTCCATGGCCTTCATGGCGGCGGAGGGGCGGGAGCCCCTCCGAGATTGGATCTCCCTCTCTGTTCTCTTCTCTTCCGCGTTCCCCTGATCTGGCTGAAAATCGTTTCTTATATTCCGGGAGATCCGTAACTCCGATTGCGCTGAGATTTTAGCGTGATTTTTTCCGGATATAAGCTTCCTTGCACCCGAAGTAGAGCTCCAACTGATGTACGAGGTGAGCACAACCCACCACCACGAGCAAGGCTCCTCTGGCGCACCCTGGTGTCTTGGGGGCTATGTGGGGCTCCGTTTGCGATGTTTCCAACTCCCAAAAAATCACATATATTCCAAAATAATTCTCCGTGAAATTTTATTGCATTTGGACTTCATTTGATATGGATACTCTGCAATACAAAAAGCATGCAGAAAGTAGGAACTGGCACTGGGCACTGGATCAATGAGTTAGTCCAATAAATCATATAAAAAGTTGCCAAAAGTGTATAAAAGTTGTATAATATTGGCATGAAACAATTAAAAATTATAGATACGACGGAGATGTATCACTGCCCAGGCGCTCCTTTTGCCATCCTCGCCTTCGACCGCCGCGCCTAGGAGGAGAGGGACAAGAAAGGGCATTATGGGGCACTTATCTTTTTTCAATCTTAAATCTGTAGGCACTTGCCAAATTTTAATTAAAATAATGTAATCTCTCGAGTCCATGTTTGTGTTCTGTAATGCTTGTACTTGTATCAGCATACTAATGAAAAAGATGAACCTTGCCGGGAACCCGTGCATGTGTATGTCCATGCAGAGGTGAGATGCCTATTTAATGTAAATAAATGAGTTTTCCCCGGCAGGCTATCCTGCCGGCACCCTTTTTGTCTGCCGGAGAGTTGTGTCTGCTAGGTAACAGACAAAGGGACCAACCCCCCGCCAACTTATTTTTACCAAAGGCCACTGCGACCATCCTAACCGAAGCAATGTTCTAGCCAGGGATGGGAGCACCTAAGTCTCGAAGAGTGGCGAGGTTTTCTTATGCACAAGTTATAACTTACAGAACACTAACGAACATGAGGTAGAACTTATCTGTCTGGCCTGCCGGGGATCGCTGTGCCGGGCAATCTTCTCAACTCCTTGTCGAAGCCAAGTTCACGACAGGAACCTGCAGCTTCATGCAGATGAGAATGAATGCAGGATGTGATCCTATCTATATGCATATTGTAGGATCGGAAGTATGTCTAGAGGGGGGGGATTAGACTACTTGACCAAATAAAAACTTAACCTTTTCCCAATTTTAGTTCTTGGCAGATTTTAGCAACTTTAGGACAAGTCAAGCAATCATCACACAATTCAAGCAAGCATGCAAAGAGTATATAGGTAGCAGAAAGTAAAGCATGCAACTTGCAAGAATGTAAAGGGAAGGGTTTGGAGAATTCAAACGCAATTGGAGACACGGATGTTTTTCTCGTGGTTCATATAGGTGGTTCTATCCTACATCCACGTTGATGGAGACTTCAACCCACGAAGGGTAACGGTTGCACGAGTCCACGGAGGGCTCCGCCCATGAAGGGTCCACGAAAAAGCAACCTTGTCTATCCCACCATGGCCATCGCCCACGAAGGACTTGCCTCACTAGCGGTAGATATTCACGAAGTAGGCGATCTCCTTGCCCTTACAAACTCCTTGGTTCAACTCCACAATCTTGTCGCAGGCTCCCAAGTGACACCTAGCCAATCTAGGAGACACCACTCTCCAAGAAGTAACAAATGGTGTCTTGATGATGAACTCCTTGCTCTTGTGCTTCAAATGATAGTCTCCCCAACACTCAACTCTCTCTCACATGATTTGGATTTGGTAGAAAGAAGATTTGAGTGGAAAGCAACTTGGGGAAGGCTAGAGATCAAGATTCATATGGTAGGAATGGAATATCTTGGCCTCAACACATGAGTAGGTGGTTCTCTCTCAGAACATATGAGTTGGAAGTGTAGATGTGTTCTGATGGCTCTCTCCACGAATGAAGAAGAGGTGGAGGGGTATATATAGCCTCCACACAAAATCCAACTGTTACACACAATTTACCAATCTCGGTGGGACCGAATCAACAAACTCGGTCGGACCAAAGTAGTAAACCTAGTGACCGTTAGAGATTTTTGGTGGGACTGACATGCAACTCAGTAGGACCGATATGGTTAGGGTTAGGGCATAACGTAATCTCGTGAGACCGATTTTGGTAATTAGCTAACCAGAGAGTTGGTCAGGTAAACTCGGTGGGACCGATTAGCTCTTTCGGTGAGACCGAAATGTTACAAAAGGGAAACAGAGAGTTTACATTGCAATCTCGGTGGGACCGATCCGCTCTTTCAGTGAGACCGAAAAGTTACGAAAAGGAAACAGAGAAATTGCAATCCCATCTCGGTGAGACCGAGATCCCTATCGGTAGAACCGATTTGCTAGGGTTTTGGCAGTGGCTATGACAAGTGAAACTCGGTGGCGCCTGATAGGAAGAATCGGTAGGACCGAGTTTGGCTTAGGGTTTAGGTCATTTGTGGATATGGGAAAGTAGCTGAGGATTTTGGAGCATATCATTAAGCACATGAAGCAAAAAGCTCATTAAGCAACACCTCATCCCTCCTTGATAGTATTGGCTTTTTCCTATGGACTCAATGTGATCTTGGATCACTAAAATGTAAAATGAAGAATCTTGAGCTTTTGAGCTTGATCCAATCCTTTGTCCTTAGCATTTTGAGGGTTCCACTTTCACCATCCATGCCATGCCAATCATTGAGCTTTCCTGAAATAATTGTCTTGGAATAACATTAGCTCAATGAGCTATATGTTGTTACGAATTACCAAAACCACCTAGGGATAGTTGCACTTTCAATCTCCCCCTTTTTGGTAATTGATGACCACATATAGATCAAAGCTTCGACAAATCATAATAAGAATGAATTATATCGTCGCTTTGAGAAGTATGTGATAAGTAAGAGCTCCCCCTAAATTTGTGCATATTTAAAATTTGCTTTGGACTGCAAATGCACAAAGAGTTAGAATCATGGGTTACTCTTCCATGTCACGTACATCTTGGTGGAGCGCTCAAAATGATAAGAATGAAATACATGCACTCATCACCAAGAAAAGTGAATGATCACATAAGATAGATAAGATATATCAGGCATGCATAAGTGTAGCTTATGATCGAACACATGATCATCAATGTCTCACAAGCATATCAAAGTATCTCGACCAAAAGAAAACAAAGTTTGATAAACCACCAAATAAAGCAAGAGAGAATAAACGCAACACACTCTCTCTCGAAGCCTATGATCTATACATTTTTCTCCCCCTTTGGCAACAAGTTACCAAAAAGTTCCTAGAAAATGCATAGTACTAGATCGACACAGAGGCTTGATCTTCTGGTGGTGGTGGAGTCTGGATCACTCCAAGGACGAAGGCTTCTGTAGACGTGGTTGGAGCTGGAGCTGAAGTAGATGCTGGAGCTGGTTGGGCTGGTGCTGTGGCTGGAGCTGAGGTGGTGGCTCTTGTGTCAGGAACTGGCACTACAGACGACCTCTGGGCTCGTGGCACTCTGGCAAATGCATCAGTGGTAGTCTTCCCTTTCCTCTCCTGCATGTCATCTTGGAGTTGCTCCACTGCAGACTGGATCTCTGTCACTTTGACATCCAAGTCATAGAACTTTTTTTCTACAATCCTCTCTAAGCTCTCCTGATTCTGAGTGAGGGTGGCCAGTCCTTTCTCTATCCTCGGGGTGGATGCAATCAAGTAACTGAGCTGCTCTTGCTTGGTTTTCAAGAAATATTCAGATGCCTCCTCTTGAGTTGGCATCTTTGCAGCTTTCTCCTTCCTTGCCTTCTCCTTCTGTGCTTGTGCATGGGCTGAAGATGGTTCATCCTTGTTCATCACAACTTTATTATCTTCAAAATCTGGATGAATAGGCAAATGTTCCTTGTCCAAGAGGTATATGTCTGTGCCCATCTTGGAGTTAATCAGCTCCTGGATCTGAGGGGCATATCCACAACTCCTCTTCTGGTCTGCTGCAGTCCTCTTGATTGTTTCTACCATGAGGCTCATGACTTTGAATTTCTGTGGTACATCAAAGATATGAAGTAAGTTGATTGCATGGCCTCTGATCATCTTGTGATCACCTGACTTGGGCAACAAGGTGTGCCTCAGTATCCAATTGATGGTTGGCAATCCTGACAGAAGATAATGTACTGATCCAAACTTGAAAGTGTCAAGTGCCTTGTTTGGGATCTCCTTGTACATGTTGGACATAGAGTTGTGGTCCATCTTCTTCTTGGCATAAATATCTAGGTCATCCTCATGCTCCTCTGGGGCATTGATGAGCTGTGCCCACTCAGCAATTGTTGATTGGTACCTCGTACCTTCAGACATCCATACAATTCTACCATCTGGATAGAAGTGTGTTGTGGAGTAGAACTGCATGATCAGCTCTTCATTCCACTTTGTGAGCTTCTGCCCAACAAAGTTAGCTACTCCACATGCCTTGAAGCTGTCTTGCACTCCAGGATAGTGCTCTTCATTGTCCTTGATGTATTCCCAGTCGACCCATCTCATGTCACGAACAATGGGCTTCTTATCGAATAAGACTGTCTCATAGAAGTCCTGCTGTTCCTTAGTGTGGAACATGTAGTCAACAGCAGTTCTCCTCCTGGTAGCATATGGATCTTCTGCTCTCCACTTTCTCAGCCCTGAATCTCTTCTGATCTTCATATCCTCAGCCACAGGATGAGCATCATTGTGGTCTGGGATCTTTGGCTTCAACTTTATGAGAACTTGGCCTTCCTCTTCTTCTGCAGTGTCAGGCACTGGGGCCTTGTTCTTCTCAGCAGCTGGGATGCTCCTTGTATTCCTCTTTGGAGCTGTCTTGGCCTTTGATGCAGTCATGGGTGCTTCCTTGGGCTTGGATGCAGTAGCCCCTGATTTGATTGCATCACCCATTAGCTTGGGTGCCTTAGGTGATGGTGCATCAACCTCTTCTTCTTCTTCCTCATCAGAAGAAAGAGGTTTTGGAAGTTTAAGCCTATGACGAATCGGGGACTCCGAGTGCTCCTCACAGAGAGTGGTTCGAATCTGACTTGATCAATTTTGTGATGTAGCATGAATAGAGTTTGAGACGAGAAAAGCATAGATAGCTAGAGGAGGTTCTTAGGCATTCTTGTCCATCCACTTGGCAAAAGAAAAATAAAGCCAAACAATAAAAACAACAAGTGGATGTCCTCGAATGAGTAAAATATGCAACCAACATGCTCACACAATAAAATGGCAATTGAAATATGTGACAAAGCATGCACAACCAATTCTAGCATCTATCAAGCAATTGGCGATGACTAGGTCATCTATATATGAGTATATTGACTTAGGAGTCAAATGAGAACACTTGATAATAGGTCATACTCATCGTTTAAGCTCAAGTGGGGTTACCGCTTTTACATAAAGCATTGTTGTGTTCACATCATTAGAGTTGCTTTAGCTCAAGTCTTAGAGTAAAGCTCCCCCTAGATGTGATATCCCCCCTAAGAGGGATGAACTAACCTTGGGTTTTTGTCGATGATGACTTCATGTAGATGTTGAAGATGTGGATGCTCAATGTTGATGTAGATCACTTGAAGCTATCCTTTTGAGTGAATTACACTTTCAATACCTACCTGGGTTAGTCCCACAAGGAACAAACAAGGATATCCATAGACATAGAGTGATGCACACACAAGATGATGTCCATGAAAACTTTTAGGTTACCTTGTCCCTTGACTTACCAACAAGAGGGTTTGTGACTCCTTGAACTAGTGCAAGATGTGTAAGTTGATTGCACTTGTTCTTGCCAAAATGATAAGAGTGAAGTATGTTGGCGGAGTCACCCTCAAGAACTCTCTAGTTCTTCTTCTTTTGGATCCACACCATCTTGATGGGAATCCTTGGAGTTGTATTCGTACTTGATGAAGTGGAACTTGAATTAGTCTTGGGAATCCACTTGACTAAGGTCTTCGGAGCTCCTTCAAATGCATCAATTTCCTCTTGAAGCTTGTCCTTGCCTTTTTGCTTGTAGTCTTGTGGTGGAAGATCATCTTGAGCTTGTGTCCCTTTGAAAGAAGTAGGATCATACTTCTCTTGTTGTGGAACAAACTTTGTCTTGGGGTATTGATCTTCTTCCCACTCAACTCCATTGGCATTGACCTTTCGTTCAAAACCAACACCTTGATTCTTCCGGTGCCTTCCTTGCTTGCGTACAATTTCCTCGAATTGCTTACTTCCGACAAGGCTTTTGTACACTCCTTTATCTATGATTCCCTTCAATAAGCTATTTTCTTGCTCAAGTGTAACTTGGCTAAGAGAATCATTAGTGGAATCAAGAGAACTACTAGAAGCAACAAGATTGGATTTAATGTGATCATTGTTACTACTAGAGGAAGAATCTTTCTTGTTCTTGTTACTAGACTTGACTTGAGGCATGTAAGTGGAGAAGAGTAAACGCTTGGCAATGTAAGAAGAACTTTTCTTGCGGAGATCATTATTGATTGCCTTTAAAAACTCATGCTCTTGCTCAAGATTGAGCTTTTCAAAGCGTAACTTCTCATGAGCTCTTAAAAGTTCTCTATGATCTTCGAAGATAGTTTCATGAGCTAACTTAAGAGTGTTTAGTTCTTTAGTTAGAGCCTCAATTTTCTCCTTATCATTGTCATTCGTTTTATCTTGATTAGCATGATTAATTGACGTTTCATCATAGTATTCATCACTAGAGTTGTCAACAAGTAAATGATCATCACCTAACAAGTCATCTTCATCACTATTAAAATCAACATACTTAGGGTGTGTTACCTTAGGACCTTTGGCCATGAAGCATCTTCCAATTCCTTCATTTGGTGAGTCTAATGTGTTATAGGAGTTGGTTGACACAAGTGCTAGACCGGCAACACCTTCATCTTGAGTATATTCGGAGTCGGAGTGATAACTTCTCTCGGAGTGGTTGTCGGAGTCGGAGCCGGACACCCATTCACCAACATGAGCTTGATGTCTTCGTTTTGTGTAGCTCCTTAATGACTTTTCCTTTCTTTCCGAATCCTTGTTTCTCCGTGAGTATCTTCGTTCATAACGATCATCTCTACTCCTTCTCTCTCTTGATGGCGATTCTTCTCTTTTGCTTCTTCTTCTTGGAGAATCTTCTCTTATTTTGTAGGGAGACGTACACTCATTGGAATAGTGTCCGGGTCTTCCACAATTGTAGCAGTTTCGCTCTCGACTAGAAGATCTTTTGTCACTGTAGGACCTTGACTTGGAGCATCTATCTTTGCTTCTACTCTTGTAGAACTTGTTGAAGTTCTTCACCATTAAGCTCAATTCTTCGTTGAAGTTTTGTTTCTCACTGGATGATGTGGGGGCTTCACATGAGGCTTTGTAAGCACCACTTGATTTGTTGTGAAGTTCCTCTTTATCCTTGAGTGACATCTCATGAGAAACAATTCTTCCAATGACCTCCGTTGGCTTGAGATCTTTCTAATTGGGCATCATTTGGATCAATGTGCACACGGTATCATATTTTCCATCCAAGGCTCTTAGGATCTTCTTGATGATGAATCTATCGGTCATCTCTTCACTCCCTAAGCCGGCAATCTCATTTGTGATGAGAGCAAGCCTAGAGTACATTTCAGCGACACCTTCACCATCCTTCATTTTGAACTTATCAAGTTGACTTTGAAGCACATCCAATTTGGATTCCTTGACGAAGTTAGTACCTTCGTGCATATCAATCAAAGTATCCCAAATTTCCTTTGCATTCTCAAGACGGCTGATTTTGTTGAATTCTTCGGGGCACAATCCGTTGAAGAGAATATCACAAGCTTGAGCATTGTATTGCATCATCTTCAACTCATCCGCAGTAGCTTCACGGTTTGGTTCTTTCCCATCGAAGAAGTCACCTTGCAAACCAACACACACAATAGCCCAAACAGCGGGGTTATGTCCGAGAATATGCATTTTCATTTTATGCTTCCAACTAGCAAAATTAGTACCATCAAAGTAAGGACCTCTACGGTGATAATTTCCCTCTCTAGATGCCATACTCTCCTAGGTTGTGAAACCAAGGCTATGACCACCAAAAGCTATGGAAATCAAAGCAAATGGAGACGAAAGCTCTGATACCACTTGTAGGATCGGAAGTATATCTAGAGGGGGGGATTAGACTACTTGACCAAATAAAAACTTAACCTTTTCCCAATTTTAGTTCTTGGCAGATTTTAGTAACTTTAGGACAAGTCAAGCAATCATCACACAATTCAAGCAAGCATGCAAAGAGTATATAGGCAGCGGAAAGTAAAGCATGCAACTTGCAAGAATGTAAAGGGAAGGGTTTGGAGAATTCAAACGCAATTGGAGACACGGATTTTTTTCTCGTGGTTCAGATAGGTGGTTCTATCCTACATCCACGTTGATGGAGACTTCAACCCACGAAGGGTAACGGTTGCACGAGTCCACGGAGGGCTCCACCCACGAAGGGTCCATGAAAAAGCAACCTTGTCTATCCCACCATGGCCATCGCCCACGAAGGACTTGCCTCACTAGCGGTAGATCTTCACGAAGTAGGCGATCTCCTTGCCCTTACAAACTCCTTGGTTCAACTCCACAATCTTGTCGGAGGCTCCCAAGTGACACCTAGCCAATCTAGGAGACACCACTCTCCAAGAAGTAACAAATGGTGTGTTGATTATGAACTCCTTGCTCTTGTGCTTCAAATGATAGTCTCCCCAACACTCAACTCTCTCTCACAGGATTTGGATTTGGTAGAAAGAAGATTTGAGTGGAAAGCAACTTGGGGAAGGCTAGAGATCAAGATTCATATGGTAGGAATGGAATATCTTGGCCTCAACACATGAGTAGGTGGTTCTCTCTCAGAACATATGAGTTGGAAGTGTAGATGTGTTTTGATGGCTCTCTCCACGAATGAAGAGGAGGTGGAGGGGTATATATAACCTCCACACAAAATCCAACCCTTACACACAATTTACCAATCTCGGTGGGACCGAATCAACAAACTCGGTCGGACCGAAGTAGTAAACCTAGTGACCGTTAGAGATTTTCGGTGGGACTGACATGCAACTCGGTAGGACCGATATGGTTAGGGTTAGGGCATAACGTAATCTCGGTGAGACCGATTACACAAACTCGGTGAGACTGATTTTGGTAATTAGCTAACCAGAGAGTTGGTCAGGTAAACTCGGTGGGACCGATTTCTCTTTCGGTGAGACCGAAATGTTACAAAAGGGAAACAGAGAGTTTATATTGCAATCTCGGTGGGACCGATCTGCTCTTTCGGTGAGACCGAAAAGTTACGAAAAGGAAACAGAGAAATTGCAATCCCATCTCGGTGAGACCGAGATCCCTATCGGTAGAACCGATTTGCTAGGGTTTTGGCAGTGGCTATGACAAGTGAAACTCGGTGGCGCCGGATAGCAAGAATCGGTAGGACCGAGTTTGTCTTAGGGTTTAGGTCATTTGTGGATATGGGAAAGTAGCTGCGGATTTTGGAGCATATCATTAAGCACATGAAGCAAAAAGCTCATTAAGCAACACCTCATCCCTCCTTGATAGTATTGTCTTTTTCCTATGGACTCAATGTGATCTTGGATCACTAAAATGTAAAATGAAGAGTCTTGAGCTTTTGAGCTTGAGCCAATCCTTTGTCCTTAGATTTTTGAGGGTTCCACTTTCACCATCCATGCCATGCCAATCATTGAGCTTTCCTGAAATAATTGTCTTGGAATAGCATTAGCTCAATGAGCTATATGTTGTTATGAATTACCAAAACCACCTAGGTATATTTGCACTTTCACATATGCAAATGCTCTTGAAATGCTTATGCAGGGATCTTGGAATGCTCATGCATGCATGCAATCTTGATCGGGGCCCCCCATAGCGCTTGTTTATTTTCACTTGCACATGATCATTGTCCTGGCTTTGTACAAAGGGTTTACATGGAGCTGAGGCAAGGCCTGTACAAAAGGGTGGCTGCTGGGCAGGGCCCGACAGCCACGCCTTACGAGTAGAACTTGCGGAGATGCTCAATATTCCATGAGTTTTGCAACTGAATTTCATCTCCGGTCTCCAGATGGACTGCGCCAGGACTGGTGACTCGTTGTCGGTGTCAAAACCGGCCGATCTTAGGTAGGGGGTCCCGAACTGTGCGTCTGAGGATTGAAGGTAACAGGAGACAAAGGGGACATGATGTATACCCAGGTTCGGGCCCTCTTGATGGTGGTAAAACCCTACTTCCTGCTTGATTGTCTTTGATGGTTATAGGGGTTACAAGAGTTGATCTACCTCGAGATCGTAATGGCTAAACCCTAGCTGTCTCGCCTATGTGAATTCTGATGAACCCTACGGAGTAAACCCTCTGGTTTATATATACACCGGAGGGGTACAGAGTCAGCTTACAAGAGAAGGAAATAGTACATCCAGACTCCAATCTTGCCGTCCACGCATCCAGGAGTCTGACCCGAACACGGGGAATGATCTTCCGGTTTATCTTCACGGCCCGCCAGCCCGGCCCATATCGAATAGGCCGGACACCTGAGGACCCCCGAATCCAGGTCTGCCTTAGTATCCCCCAAACTTGCCTTCAATGACGACGTAGTATCTGGCTTATATCTTTGGCTTTACAAGGAGGGTTCTTCATTATACTTTGGATGGACGACAATCCATTTTTGACCTCTGTGTTCTGCCTTTATGATTCCTTCCTATCGTTGCCTCGATTTCCATGCACCGGGTGAATGCGAAAGGTCCATGATTATTTGAAAATAAGCCCCTTATCACGCTCAGGCTGCATCTATATAAGGAGGTTAGATTCCCAAATGACATCTCACATCGCCCAAAGAGAAAATGTCAAGATTAGCTCACGAAAAAGCCTTCCAACATGGCGAGTGCCCCAGGCACTTCTGCACACCCCCATTACCCTCAAGAGGGTGATTGGCAAAGCTTCTCAGTGCCTCACCATCAGTTGAGTCGACTATAGACGCAAGGCTATCTCCCCTCTCCGCGTTCTGGGAACGGGTGTCCCCAGACTTGCCTGCCTGCGGCCCACGGCGTGGCTCCTCCAACGGCCTGGTACGGCCCATCTTCACCAGCAAACACTCAAGACCCTCGCAAGGAGCCAAGCCTCGCGAGGCGAACGACACAAGACCTCCTCAGGGGCTGCCTCACAAGGTTGGCTCGGAAGGAGCGGAGAGATCAAGGCAAGGGGCACCTCGCGAGGTTCTCATGACGTGAGCCATGATGACCAAGGCGAGGTGGGAGCCAGCGGGCATAGAGTACTCATTTCCTCTTTGGTGCTAAAGGAGGAGGCACAGGCGAGGAGTCCCGAGGCATCAGGAAATGGTTTCCATATAGGTGCAACAAGACCAAGACTGGTAGGACGGAGGTCACCACGGAGCCCACGACGTTGTCACCACCAGAGCCTTAGGCAGGCAAAGACCACCTTTTGTCAGGATAGATCTTACTAGCTATCCCCCTTCAAATTGGCCGTTGTGGGATCCCTTCCCGCCTAATATTTGGGAAGAGGACCGGGGCCTCTATAAATAGGACTAGCCACCACCATAGGAGGGGGGACGAACCTTGGATCAGATCCATTCCACCCTCACACGCACAAGCTCACCGAGCTCAAGAACACCTCCCCTCAGGAGTTTGTTCTTCCCATGTACTTGTTTATCCTCGACCTAGAAGGCAATCCACCACACCACACTGGAGTAGGGTATTACACCACATCGGTGGCCCGAACCAGTATAAACTCTTGTGTCCCGTGTTCTTCAAGTTTGACGAGATGAGCTTTGAGATAGTGGTGAGTGAGTGAGCTAGGGGGAGAGAGAGATCTTCGTGCGCACCCCAGAGTTCGAACCTTAAGGGTTTTGCCAGAACCCGCATCCGACATTTGGCGCGCCAGGTAGGGGTGCGGTGAAGCTTCCTTCCATCGATCCATGCTCCAACCCTCCACCATGTCCATGGCAGACGCGCGTCGAGCTCGCGCTAAGCCCCGGGCCGCCCTGGCCATCCGCATCACGCAGATAGCCCTTGTCGGCGCGCCTCCCCGTCGTTCTCCATCACCCGCCGCCAACGCCGCCACCGGCCCGGCGGGAAACAAGCAGCAAGCATCTTCGCTGCACCCCTCGGTGCGGCGGGATGGCCGCACCACCACCCCGTCGCTGACTCCGGCCGGCTCATCGTTCCACACTCGTCGCGCGCTCACAGACGCGCAGGCCGCGCTGCTCATGGCCCGTGAGCTCCTGCGCTGCCGCCTGGTCGACGACCTCTATGAGGACTGGCTGAACCGCATCACCGAGCTCGTCAGCGCCGCTGGGGGCTCACCCGTACCGTCTCTCTCGCTACCTCGCCCCCTCCAGCCGCGTGTGATGTAGCCCATGGAGCGCCTCGGCCACCTCCGCACCAAGACGGTGCCCTGGCACCAAGACGAGCGGCCCCTCGGCGCGACCTGCCGCGCCGGGCGCCCGCGCGCGAAGAAGGAAGCTTCCAAGAAGTTCCCCGTCCGCAAGAAAACGCTCCTGCGCTCCCGACGCCACCACGTCAAGACCGCGTGCCGCCTAGGGTGGCGGTGCGCGGGTATCAAGAGCAGTCTCCGCCTTTACAAAGGGCCCCAGTGGCCACAGCAGGCTGCCGTGCCTTCACTCCGGAGTTGTGTAACATCGTCTGGCCAGGCAAGTTCAAGCCAGACCTGCCTCCTCGCTACGTGTCGGTGTACAAAAAGAGGGGTACACTTTTTGTACCCCTATAACTATGCATGGGCAGTCTAAGCCACGGGCACCACCACACTGAGCAAGGCGAGGGAGGTGAGCCAAGGTAAGACCGAAGCTCGAGGGAAGCAGAACGACGCCAAGGCCAAGACCACAAAGAGCAAACGGGACGAAGAGGACTCCCCCGGCAAGATCCTTGCCGGGAGGCGGTTTTAGCAAACCCAGCAAGACCCTTGCCGTGGCAGCTCGCCCCACACCTACGGAGCGAGCCACCCTTGAGTCCACTGCCCCCATGGGGCAAGGATTCGGGTGACATCCCTGTGGTGGCATGCAGATCTTTGTGAAGACTTTCAAGATCAGATACACACTTTAGAAGATGATGATCCTTGGAGGGATCCCAGCCAAGGAGGACCACAAGGCCCCCGGCAAGAGCCTTGCCGGGGATGACAGCAGGCGCCGCAGCAAGACCCTTGCCAAGAACACCCGTAGGGCCACCATCAGGCTCACGCCAATCAAACCTCCACCGCCGCTCGCATGCAGCTGCCCACCCAACCAGCTGGGCAGGCACCTGCGTGACGGCAAGCGGATCTTCGTGGAGTCCCACCACTGCGCCACCTCAGCTACCTGCCTGCCTACATGACCCCGGGGGCACCGCTGGCCAGGGCGCGTGTCGACGCAATAGGGAGCGGGGACGGATGAGACAGGGCTCTCCCCCGTCCCTGATAAAGCAAGGACACCTAAGCAAGACGCATTGAATGCGCCTTGTCATGTAATGCGAGGGATAACCTCGCATCACTGTACCCTTTCCACCTCCTGTGTGCCACTGTGGCAACCCCTTTCCCTATAAAAGGAGGCCCAAGGTGACCAGGAGGACGATTGGGCTTTTTGGAGCTCCTCATGCCCCATTGCTAGTTCAAGAACACAGATAAACAATCCACCAAAGCAGGAGTAGGGTTTTACGCATCCTCGCGGCCCGAACCTGGGTAAAGGAACCGTGTGCTATCTGTTTGATCCGCTCTTCTCACGACCCCGCTCCCCGCAACCGTAGTAGGGATTCTTGTGATCCCATAGGTGTCGCTCCACACCGACATCTTTGGCGCGCCAGGTAGGGGGCGCAGTTGTGAGAATCGGCTTTAGCAGTGAGCCCGACGCTCCTTCATGTCCGTGACCCTCGAAGAAGAAAGGATGCTAGAAGATCGACACTCGAGCGATCGCAAACAGAAGCTAAGTTGCACTGAACCCTTATTTGTGCTACCTTTCTTATTTGAGGTTATTCCCCCCGGAGATGTCACGCCTTTGTATGAGGAACCTACACGCCAGGGGGCTCTCCCACGATCGACAACGCCCTTGCCCTGTTTCGAGCCCGCTCAAAAGCCCAAGCGGTTGCGCCGAGAATAGCAGAGTAACCTTCCGCGATTGACAACGCCCTCGATTCTCACTCGAGTCAAGCTCGACAGTTCGAGCGGTCGCGTTCGGAATGGAAAGGTGGCTCGTCCGGCAGCACGCGTACCCGGCAAGCCATGGGGATCCGTCCCCAAAACGCCGCTAGGGGCTTTCGCGCCGGCGAGCCTACCCAATCGGCGTAGGGCACCCATACAAAGAGGAGTCGAACGGGGAAATAACATGCATGATAATTAAGAATACTTCAGAGTTATATTACATCACATCATAGCTGCGGTTGTAACTAAAGATAAAATTTGTCTTGGTCGGGAACCCGCAGCGGCGAAGAAGAACGAGACGCCTAGTCCCGGCGCTGGCCTTCCACCCTCTTGATTTCGTCGATGCAGTCGGTGATGGGCTTGATGCGCTCCTTGAGCACCGTGGGGTCAACACCATCTGGCAAGCTCGTCATCAGGGCCGCGAAGTCAAGGTCGGGATTCCAGTGCGCCACCTTGGTGAGGACCTTGGTCACGACCCTCCGGCAAAGTCGCCGGGCCTCCTCATCCAGTGTGGCCGTCCTGTTGGAGTGAAGATAGGCCAAGGCTCCGAGGACGCCCTCGAAGAACTGGGTCAGCTTGGCGTTGACGGTCCCGCTGCGCTCAGGGGCGTACCTCACGTTTGGCATCCCCATGGTGGCCAATTGCAAGGTGACCCTGCCAGCGACGACCTCCAGATGGCTGATCCACCTATTCTCGCCCGCCACATATTCCTGGTGGGAGGCTGCCTCATTTGCCCGCAGCTGCTTCTCCTCCTCCAGGCTCCTGGTCAAGGTCTCCTCCCGAGCCCTGCTCTCCGACAACAGCTTCTCGAGATCCTCCAGCTTCAGCTTGAGGTCTCTGATGGAGTTTTGAGCCTCGGAGAGCTCCCCAGTCCTGCTTATGACCGCTCCTTGCGCCTCTATCAAGGCGCGGTTGAGCGTGCTCTTCTCGCTGGACAGCTTGAGGGTCTGCTCCTTCAACTCGTCCCGCTCTGCTTCCAGCCCCTTCACCTTGCCAGCGTGGGCCAGGGCTTGGGCATCGAGCGCCTCTCTGTGCCTCTGCTCCAGCTCGTGAGTCCATCGCGCGACAAGGGCCTCGAGCTCCTCCTCCTTGCCGCGGAGCATTGCGGCAAGCTTTGCCTCACGCGCGGAGAGGTCCTCCTCCTGGGAGTCCAAGGTGGCTTGATGCTGGTTCCGGGCGGCTTCGACCGCGACAGCCAAGTTCGCCGCCTTCTCCTGGGCCTTCTCGATGTCGGCCATCTTCATGGTGAGGTCCACATCGCGCCGGGCCAATTTCTCCTGAAAGGCCCTCTGCTCCTCGCGAGTCTGGTGGAACCAGGCCTGCGTCTCGGCAACGCGCGCCTTGAAGTCCACCTACGCGTTGTCCACCGTTGCCATCCTGGACTTGACCTTGTCCAGGCGGGCACGGTAGAGCACTTGGAGCTTCCGGAAATTGGCCCCCATGGCACGGAAAAGCTGCTCTTCTGGAGAACCGTCGCCACCAATGCCCGGTGCGTCGACCACCTCGAGCCCGGTGGCGGCAAGCACCTCGCCGTCAAAAACTTCCCCTTCGGCAGACGCTCGGCTTGACACCCCTGGAAGGTGGACAAGAAGATCATCCCCCACCTTCAGGTATCTGCCGGGGGCCGAGGTTGAGGAGGAGGGAGGCTGATCATCCATCACCTCTTCCTCAGCGGAGGCCTTGCCAGCCTCCACGGCAGGTCCACCGTTGGCGCCCTCGGCAGAAGCCTTGCCGGTAGCCTTGGCGGCCCCCGCAGCGGCATCCTCGGCAGCACCCTTGGCGGACTCATCAGCGGCGGCCTCATCAGCATCCTTGGCGGCCTCCTCGGCGGCAATTCTGTCAGCCTCAGCCGCGGCCTCTTCGGCAATATCTCCGACAACAGTGTCCACGTCCTCCATGTCTGTTGAAGGGGGGCCTCGGCAGCAACGGGAGCAATGAAGCCAAGAAAAGAATAAGGGAAAAATAGAGACGAAGGACATGCGACTCACCAGTGCCAGGCTGTGAAGCAGGAGTCTCCTCTCCACCAGCATTTGGCGCCATGGCAGAGCCACTAGCGCCCAAGTTCCCCTCTTCCTCCATGGGTGTGGGCTCCGTGCCTGATGCCCTTGCCGGGGACGCCCCCCGCGGCGGGGTAGTCGATGGGGGTGGTGTGTTAGGAGTAGCCCTCTATGGCTCCTCCTGCTGCCGCTCCCCTCCTACAAACCCGGCAAGGTCAGCGTCATAGCATCGAGCGCCTACCACATGTCGAGTAAGAAGAGGGTGATGAACTTACGATGGGTGCTGCGCCGGGGGCTGCTGTCTGGGCTGCTCAGCACCACCAGTGGTGTCTTTGAAGCCCCAGCCGGGGGCTGGCTGCTCGCCGAGGTCCTCGCCCTCTTCACCCTCTGGGCCAACGTCTCTACCTCCCTGCAAAAGCAAAAATGGATCAAGACAAGCGACCCAATTCGGGGAACTGGAAATGACAGTAAGGAACGGAGTACTTACTCATCATCCGTCTCCTCCTCTTCCACTAGTTTCCTTTTCCTCTCCGGGCTGAGAGGCCCGAGATCAAAAGGGAGATCCACATCATCATCCGAGTCGACGCCTGCCGGAGGAGGCGAAGAAGGCGGCGGGGTTTGTGTGTGCCCAGATGAGGAAGGGGCTGTCGCCTTCTTCTTCTCAGCGGCCTTCGTTAGCCTCTTCGCTGCCGAAGCCCTCGTGTGATGCCCGGACCCCTCCAGGGTCAATTGAGGCCGCGTAGCCCTGCCGGGCCGGACCGGTTTGCCGGAGCCAGACCGCCGCAGGACTCGCCCTCTTCCCCTGGCTGGCGTCGAGCCCGCCACCACGCCCTCCTCCTCCGACGACTCGTCGGCCGCGTCCTCGACAAGCGGAACTCCGGTGTCGGCGCTGCTTGCCTCCTCGATGGCCGCCGCCCACAGGGTGAGCTGCTCCTCCTCCGCAGCCGTTGCGGCCTTGTCTTCCACGCCCCGGCGCTGCCGGCCTCCATGGCGAGCTGTGCCTCCTTCGTCCTGGTGGCGATGTAGTCCAGCTCTGCCTGGGTGGTGTCCATGACAAGCCACCGCTCGGCGTCAGCATTGACGTACACCTCAATCAAGGTGTCGAAGAATTGCTGCACGTCTGCGTCCGTCGGCTCCCTCCAGCTCGGGACGGGGCCGTGCACGTTGCAGTCCGGCATCATGGCGATGATCTCGGACCGGCGTGAATTATTGCACAACGGGACCACCCCCGCTGGCAACTTGAAGAGCGACCTCTTGACGGCCTTGCCGGCCTTTACGGCAACCCTTGCGGCCTTGCCGGTCAGCTCGACCTCGCCGTCGCGACCCACATCCAGCTGAAAGAGCTGCTGGCAGAAGTGGGCATGCGCCATCACCGTAAAGTTGTGGTCGAGGCCAGGGCGGAGCCGCATAATGTCAGCCGGATTCGTAAAAAGCCAGGCTGGCCTCCCCTTATTATGCAACGGGGCAATCCGGCGGCGAATGAAGTCCGCCCCAATCATCTCAAGGGTGAGCCCAGCCCGGGTCAGCCGAAGAATCCTGGTGGTGGCGACAGTAAGCCTCCCGTCGGCAGCGTCGACATCACCCCAATCGCTGTCGTGGAACGGCGGCACTCGGTGGACCTTGCAAAATTTCGGCGGGTCTTCGTCTTCAATCTAGCACCACCGGTCACGCCGTTCATCCCACCTCTCCTTCATGGCTCCGTCCGGGTACGCCCCCTTGGATCTTGGCATCCAGGTGACGCAACCAGAGATGGCACCTCCCGCCTGGATTCGAGGATAGAAATAGTGGCGGAAGAGCGCCGTGTTGGGCTGCACCCCGGCGAAGCCCTCGCAGAGATGCGCAAAGAAAGACATGCACGCCACCGCATTTGGAGTAAAATCCAAGAGGCGAATACTGAAGGTGTGCATAATGTCGCAGAAGAAATCGGAGAAAGGGGGCATAACCCGCAAGAAAAGTAATCAACGAAGAAGGGGTACCGATTTGGGGCAGGATCAACGCAAGCGGCAGGAATGACGCGCGTCGCCGGGTGTCCCGAATCCTCTCCCCCCGTCTTCACTCCCCATAGGGGCTTGAAGGAGGCCCGGAGCTCATGAACATCAACCGTCGAGGGGAAGAAGAAGGCGGGCTTCGTCCGGTCCCCCAACAACGCACTCTCCGGTGGCTCCACGGCCCGGAGCCCTTAGCCACCCCCTTGCCCTTGGCGGATTTGGGCGCCATGGCGGCCGAGAAGTCTAGAGGGTTGAGGAAGGGGGGTGGCAAAGCAGCAACGGCGGGCGACGACGGAAGCTTCGGAAGGAAGGAAGAGAGGGAACGACGGCTCTGAGATTGGAAAAGGCACGAGGGAAGAGGAGAAAGTGAGCAGCGCGCCCACGGTTATTCCTTCTTATGGGGGGAAACACGGGCGCCTCCTTTCACATTAACTATGATGTGACGCATGCCCGCGGGAAGCAACCCCGCGCATGCCGCCCACGTCACGCATGCCTCCCCACGCCGCGCCACGCGCGGGAAGCATGGGAAGCGCAGCGCGCGAAGAGACTTACCGCGGTAAAAACCACCCCGCCTGCCCGTGCACAGTTTTTGGGCCTAGACCAACGACGCGATTGCGCTTACGTGTGGCCCAGACCCGGGGGCTCCTGCCGGTGTACAAAAAGAGGGGTACACTTTTTGTACCCCTATAACTGTGCACGTTTAGTCTGAGCCACGGGCACCACCACACTGAGCAAGGCGAGGGAGGTGAGCCAAGGTAAGACCGAAGCTCGAGGGAAGCAGAACGACGCCAAGGCCAAGACCCCAAAGAGCAAAGGGGACGAAGCGGACTCCCCCGGCAAGATCCTTGCCGGGAGGCGGTTTTAGCAAACCCAAGAAGACCCTTGCCGTGGCAGCTCGCCCCACACCTACGGAGCGAGTCACCCTTGAGTCCACTGCACCCATGGGGCAAGGATTCGGGAGACATCCCCGTGGTGGCATGCAGATCTTTGTGAAGACATTCAAGATCAGATACACACTTTAGAAGATGATGATACTTGGTGAGATCCCAGCCAAGGAGGACCACAAGGCCCCCGGCAAGAGCCTTGCTGGGGATGACAGCAGGCACCGCGGCAAGACCTTTGCCTGGGCCCCGGGAAGGCCCTTGCCAAACACAACCATAGGACCACCATCAGGCCCACGCCAATCAAACCTCCACCGCCGCTTGCATGCAGCTGCCGACCCAACCAGCTGGGCAGGCACCTGCGTGGCGGCAAGCGTATCTTTGTGGAGACCCACCACTGCGCCACCTCAACTACCTTCCTGCCTACATGGCACCGCGGGCACCGCTAGGCAGGGCGTGTGTCGACGCAAGAGGGAGCGGCGACAGACGAGACAGGGCTCTCCCCCGTCCCCGATAAAGCAAGGACACCTAAGCAAGACGCATTAAATGCGCCTTGTCATGTAATGCGAGGGATAACCTCGCATCACTATGCCCTTTCCACCTCCTGTGTGCCACTGTGGCAACCCCTTTCCCTATAAAAGGAGGCCCAAGGCGACCAGGAGGAGGATTCGGCTTTTTGGAGCTCCTCACGCCCGATTGCTAGTTCAAGAACACAGATAAACAATCCACCAAAGCAGGAGTAGGGTTTTACGCATCCTCGCGGCCCGAACCTGGGTAATGGAACCGTGTGCTATCTGCTTAATCCGCTCTTCTCACGACCTCGCGCCCCGCAACCGTAGTAGGGATTCTTGTGATCCCATAGGTGTTGTTCCACACCGACACTACGACGGCACCCCCGACCCTGCGGAGTTCTTGCAGCTCTATGAGCTGAGCATCGAGGCGGCCAACGGTGACGAGAAAGTCATGGCGAACTGGTTCCCCATGGCTCTCAAGGATGGTGCTCACTCGTGGCTCCTGAACTTGCCCCCGGGGTCAATCTCTTCCTGGGGTGAGATGCGCGACCATTCGTCGCCAACTTCCAGGGCACTCGCGACCGCCCTCCTGCCGCGGGTGACCTGTGCCGCATCAAGCAGCAGCCAGGAGAGACCCTGCAGAAGTACATCCAGCGCTTCAACAACGTTCGCCTCAAGATCCACAAGGTGACAGACGAGGCCATCATCTCAACGTTTTCCGATGGCGTCCGCGACGTCAAGATGAAGGAGGATCTCGCCATCCACGAGGAGCTATGCACAGCACTGGAGATGTTCAACATGGCGACCAAGTGCGCAAGAGCTGAGGAAGGGCGCCCTTCCCTCTTCGAACTCCCTGCTGCCGACCCAGAGGAGAAAAAAGACAAGGCCAAGGACGTGAAGCGCAAGGGGGTAGCCATGCTCGCGGCGGAGCCGGACACGAAGCACGGCCGGGACCACCGCGAGTCGTCCAAGAGCAGTCGTCCGTTCTGCGCCTTCCACAACATACACAGCCACAACACCAACGATTGTCAAGAGCTTAGGGCCATCCGATATGGACACTTCGGTCGACGCCCCGAGCGCAATGACCAGGGCTACAACCGAGGAGGAGGACGAGGTGGGGGACGCTAGGATGACAGCGGCCCCCGCCAGGAGTGGCGCGATCGGCCTCGTGAGGACCGCTGGCAGGACCAGCCTCGTGAGGGCGCTTGGAGGGACCAGCCGCGCGAGGACCACCCATAGGGCAATGCTAGTGTCCCTCCACTGCCGCTACCGCCAAGAAGGAACGACGACCACCATCAGGACAAGGGGGCTGGGGGCTTCCAGGAACCGCGCTCTATCGCCTGCATCTTGGGCGGGGCTCAGGCCCCAACATCCCAATGCATCTTCAAGCAGTTTGCTCAAGAGGTGACCACGGCCCTTCCCAGGCTCAAGGCCACGCGCCCGCTCAGGTGGTCCAAATGCGCCATCACCTTGAGCTCGTCGGACCAGCTCAAGTGCACGGCGCCTGCCGGCGCCCTCCCGATGCTTTGCTCACCTGTCATCAGAAACATCCAAGTCACCAAGACCCTCATCGACGGCGGCGCAGGGCTCAATGTCCTGTCCGTCGAGACATTCGATAGCCTGCAAGTGCCTTACGACCAGCTGCAGCCTACCAAACCCTTCTCAGGTGTGACTGACGACTCTACCACCCCGATAGGGGCAGGTCCGTCTCCCTGTCACCTTCGGCCAGCGCAACAACTATCGCACCGAGCTCATCGACTTCAACGTCGCCCACATCCGTCTACCGTACAACGCCATCCTTGGGTATCCAGCATTGGCCAAGTTCATGGCAGTGAACCACCACAACTACAACGTCCTCAAAATGCCAGGAAGCGGCGGAATCATCATGCCCCCCTGCGAAGAAAGAGATGCGGTGTGCTCCCTGGAGCGCGCCTTCCAAGCCGCAGCAATCGAAGACCCCGACAACGAGGGCACCCTATACCCTCCTGAGGCCATCCCCAAGAAGAAGAAGCAGCTACTCTGCATAGGGCCTCAGGAGAGTGGCGTCTACAGCGGCACCACCTCAGGATCAGCGCCCGCACCTGGGGCACATCCCTCCCTCGCATAGGAAGGCACTCCTGATGACACACAACTGTAGGGGATCTATCATAGTCCTTTCGATAAGTAAGAGTGTTGAACCCAACGAGGAGCAGAAGGAAATGACAAGTGGTTTTCAGTAAGGTATTCTCTGCAAGCACTGAAATTATCGGTAAGAGATAGTTTTGTGATAAGGTAATTTGTAACGGGTAACAAATAATAAAAGTAAACAAGGTGCAGGAAGGTGGCCCAATCCTTTTTGTAGCAAAGGACAAGCCTGGACAAACTCTTATATTGATAAAAGCGCTCCCGAGGACACATGGGAATTATTGTCAAGCTAGGTTTCATCACGCTCATATGATTCGCGTTCGTTACTTTGATAATTTGATATGTGGGTGGACCGGTGCTTGGGTACTTCCCTTTCTTGGACAAGCATCCCACTTATGATTAACCCCTATTGCAAGCATCCGCAACTACGAAAGAAGTATTAAGGTAAACCTAACCATAGCATGAAACATATGGATCCAAATCAGCCCCTTACGACGCAACTCATAAACTAGGGTTTAAGCTTTTGTCACTCTAGCAACCCATCATCTACTTATTACTTCCCGATGCCTTCCTCTAGGCCCAAACAATGGTGAAGTGTCATGTAGTCGACATTCACATAACACCACTAGAGGAGAGACATCATACATCTCATATATCGAACGAATACTAATTCACATGACTACTTATAGCAAGACTTCTCCCATGTCCTCAGGAACAAACGTAACTACTCACAAATCATATTCATGTTCATAATCAGAGCGGTATTAATATGCATAAAGGATCTGAACATATGATCTTCCACCAAATAAACCAACTAGCATCAACTACAAGGAGTAATCAACACTACTAGCAACCCACAGGTACCAATATGAGGTTTTGGGACAAAGATTGGATACAAGAGATGAACTAGGGTTTTAGAGGAGATGGTGCTGGTGAAGATGTTGATGGAGATTGACCCCCTCCCGATGAGAGGATCGTTGGTGATGACGATGGCGATGATTTCCCCCTCCCGGAGGGATGTTTCCCCGGCAGAACAGCTCCGCCGGAGCCCTAGATTGCTTCCGCCAAGGTTCCGCTTCATGGCGGTGGTGTTTCTTCTCGAAAGCTTGCTTATGATTTTCCATGGTAAAATACTTCATGTAGCAGCAGATGGGCACCGGAGGCCTGCCAGGGGGCCCACCACCCTCGTGGCCATGGTGTGGCCCCCCTCTGGTTGATTCTTTCTCCAGTATTATTTATATATTCCAAAACGTGCCTCGGTGAAGTTTAAGGACTTTTGGAGTTGTGCAGAATAGGTCCCTAATATTTTCTCCTTTTCTAGCCTAGAATTCTAGCTGTCGGCATTCTCCCTCTTCATGTAAACCTTGTAAAATAAGAGATAATAGGCATAAGTATTGTGACATAATGTGTAATAACAGCCCATAATGCAAAAAATATCGATATAAAAGCATGATGCAAAATGGACATATCAGCGCCCGGCGCCCTTCTTGGGCAAGGCTCGGGAGCTCTTTTCTGGAGGGCCTCAGACCTAGCCAACATCACGTGGGAGGCGCTCGGGCACTACGTGCAGGCATGCTTTGCTGCATGTTTCCCTCAAGAGGGCATTGGGCGAGGAGCGACCGGTGCTCACGAGTTCATCGTCAAGGCAACCCAGGAGCTTCAAGAAGCAAGGACCATGCGCGGCGACCGCCGCCCACCACCCGGCGCAGCTCCCCATCCTGGCGGGGACGGCGGGCTGTGTGTCTGCATTGACACTCCGGGGCTCAACAGGGCCGCATCTCAGGAGCGCTTCTGGTCTTCGCGCGTTGTGCGGTGCAAGGGTCCACCTCACAGCTACATCCGCATGCCATTTGGCTTGTCGAATTGGGCGGCCGCCTTCCAGTGCCACCTGCGGGGTGTCCTGTCGGCTCAGGAGGTCAGGCATCACGCAGTCCGGGAGGAGATGGCGATGGTCCTCGAAGACCCGCCCGAGCCCCCAGAGCCTCCCGAGGCTCAGGGTCCTGGCGGCTCGTGAGGATCACCTTGACTCTTGCATAAAGCATAAGACGAAATTAAAAGATAGGCCCTTCGTAGAGGGAAGCAGAGGTTGTCATGTGCTTTTATGGTCGGATGCACAAAATCTTGATGCGAAAGAACTTCACTTTATATTGCCACTTGTGATGTGGACCTTTGTAGTCCGTCGCTTTTATTTCTTCCACATCACAATATCGTATAAAGCTTATTTTCCCCACACTAATAAATCATACACATTTAGAGAGCAATTTTTATTGCATGCAACAATGACAACTTACTTGAAGGATCTTACTCAATCCATAGGTAGATATGGTGGACTCTCATGGCATAACTGGGTTTAAGGATATTTGGAAGCACAAGTAGTATCTCTACTTGGTGCAAAGAATTTGGCTAGCGTGAGGGGGAAAGGCAAGCTCAACATGTTGGATGATCCATGACAATATACTTTATTTTAGATATAAGAAAACATAACCCATTACGTTGTCTTCCTTGTCCAACATCATCCCTTTATCATGTCATATTTTAATAAGTGCTCTCAATCATAAAAGATGTCCAAGATAGTATATTTATATGTGAAAACCTCCCTTTCTTTATTACTTCCTATTAATTGCAACGATGACCAAAACTATGTTTGTCAACTCTCAACAACTTTTATTCATCATACTCTTTATATGTGAAGTCATTAGTCTCCATAAGATCAATATGATCTCTTTTATTTCTTTTTATTCTTTCTTTTTCTAATATTTCCTCAAGATCATAGCAAGATAACCAAGCCCTTGACTCAAAACTAATCTTTATTATATATATAGTTCACGGACTCGATTACATAGAAGGATCATAAAGCAAAACTCAAACTAGATCATACTAAAACTTTATTCTACTAGATCAAGATATTACCAAAAGGATCGAACTAAGAAAAACGGTAAAGATAGGAGTGTGATGGTGATACGATACCGGGGCACCTCCCCCAAGCTTGGCAGTTGCCAATGGGAGTGCCCATACCCGATACTCAGTTTTCCTTCCTCGGAGGTGGTGAGGAGGGTGATGATGAAGATAATTGTGCCTTTATCTTTTTCATATTGTAATTGAGATGAGCAATTTCCTCCTTCAAATCATCGACCTTAGATTCTAGCTTCAAAATCTTGTCACATAAACCCCCTTTGCTTTTCTGCCGAAAACGAGGAGGAATAGATAGGTTGTTCGGCAGTTTAGCCCTCTTAGGGAGACTAGACTTCTTGAACTTCACGTGCATATCCCCAGGTTGAGGTAGAGGAACATCTTCCCCCTTTGAACTTGAATCATTGATCCTCCTCGAATGAGCATCCTCCTCATCATCCGTAGTCCGGCCACAAGGAGATAGGTCCCCATAGGTCTTTGGGTCAGCACTGGGATGTGAGACACAGCTCTCTCCGTTGGAGTCCTGAGATGACATCTTGCTCTAAATCTGCAACAGAAATAGCTCGAAACAAAAACAGAGGATATTTGCATGGTATGGTGGTCAAAACCTTAGGGAGATTATATAATGGATTTTTACCAACCAAAAGAAGTATCCTGCAAGAAAACGGAGTCCGGAGGGCACACGAGGTGCCCACGAGGCAGGGGACGCGCCCTCCACCCTCGTGGACGCCTCGTGTCCTTCCCGGACTACTCCTTATTTTCCTATCTTTACCTAATATTAAAGGACGGAGCCTTTCATAGTTCTCCATAAGTCACCTCTTTATATCCGTTAGTTTTATGTTTACTTTAAAGATTGACGGCTCAGATTTAACCTGTTTTTCCTCTTACCAAAACGAGACTAACCCTCCTCGTGTGTCCAAATCCATTGCTTGATCAGAACAAAACTAACTGCGCAACCTGGCCGACCAGAACTCACCTAAACCCCACGCGCCCAGCCAGCCAACTACCTAACCCTACCCCAAGCATCCTCTTAATTTATCCCTCGAGCACCGTCACAAGGAGAAGCGCCCCGCGACCGATCACTACAGACGATGCCAGGGCGCCCTCACACGGGCAGCGCCACTGCTTGCCGCCGGTACTTGCCGAAGGAGCCGCCGATCCGTGAGCTTCCTCTACATCCGTCGCTGCTGGAAGCCGCTGCCTGGCGGCTTGCAGAAGTTTGGTGGGGCCGTGTAGACACAATTATGACAGGTCATATGTTGCTGATTTTGGATCTACTTTCCAAGTATGCATGAACCACACGGACTCTCAAGTTTTTGTTGAATTAAGCATTTTCCAATCTACACGGCGTGTGTACAACTGAACATGCATGCGTCTTTTTATTTGTTTTTCGGCAGCTTATGCATGGTTTCAGCTACGTCAACCTAAGTCCTCTTCTCCATGCACCCTACTGTCAGGTGACTACTCAATGTGGTGTAGTGGATGGGTGTTTGGCTATCGTATGATGCGCAATATTATATCCAGTGTCACTAATCGACATCACGAAGTTTTGTGAGTCCAACCCTTGTTCATTGCAACTTTGCAAGTAGTGCTTGATCCGTATTGAAGCATGTGTGTTGTGCTATAACTAGATGGTGGAGCATGCCCAAGAGAGAGAGGAAACCTTAGATTGTATGCTCATGCAACTGATCCTCGCTAAGGGCTCAAACTTTGCACTGCTACATGCCCTCGTGTTCCCCCAGGCCGAATCGGGATTCCACCTAGCCTCGTTGCATGCCCGTGTGCCTGTTAGGTCAAATCATTGGGTAAAGGAAGAGTAGGAGACCGAGGGCGACATTGAGGGTGCCTCATCATGCTTGGCTTTTTACACGCTACGTGTTCGCTGAGGCTGCCACACCTTGCCGGTGATAGTGGACAATGACGGTTCATGGTGAAGCAGTTTTGGATCCCTGGCCACATCTTAGATAATGCTACAGGCGTTGTTCCATCATTGTATGCAACCCAGTTTAAAGAAGGGCGTCAATCAGGATGTGGTAAAGAGGAAAAACCATGCATAAATCATTTTATGTTTACTTTCTTGCATTCTTCTGCTGACATGATAGAGTTTAATCAATGTATCTCCCATTGCAATGCACGAGGAATTTTCCTAGTTTTCTTAAATATTCCAAAACGGAGGAAAATTGCCATTAGAACTGTTTTGGAGTCGGTTAACTTACCGTACCACATACCTATTCCTTTTCGGAGTCTGAAACGTTCTGGAAGGTGTCCCTTATGTATTCCTCCGGGTTTACGGTTTCAATAACATTAGTTCCAACATTTATAGGATTACCTGAGATTTAATGTTTGATTCTTTGACCGTTGACCACCTTCGGATTTGTGCCTTCGAAGTTGTTGATTTTTATGGCACCGGAACGATAGACCTCCTCGATAACGTAAGGACCTTCCCATTTAGAGAGAAGTTTTCCTGCAAAATATCTTAAACGAGAGTTGAATAGCAACACATAATGACCTACATTAAACTCATGCTTTTGTATCCTTTTGTCATGCCATCTTTTAACTTTTTCTTTAAACAGTTTGGCATTCTCATAGGCCTGGGTTCTCCATTCATCAAGTGAGCTAATGTCAAATAACCTCTTCTTACCGGCAAGTTTGTAATCATAATTGAGCTCTTTAATGGCCCAATATGCCTTATGTGCTAGTTCGAGAGGTAAGTGACGTGCTTTTCCATAAACCATTTTATATGGAGACATACCCATAGGATTTTTATATGCAGTTCTATAGGCCCACAATGCATCATCAAGTTTCTTGGACTAATTCTTTCTAGATCTATTAACAGTCTTTTGCAAAATTAATTTGAGCTCTCTATTACTAAGTTCTACTTGACCACTAGACTGCGGGTGATATGGAGATGCAATTGTCAGGACCCCGATCCTAAGCCACATCGATCCAGCATGTAACACATCATATCGCTTTGCGGCCTCACGCACGGAACTCCCACAGGTGCCCCCTTACCTGGCCCGGGACCGTTTGCGTCTTTTGGCTCACGTATATGACAGTGTCGCTAGCATCCATATGACAAAGAACCCGGGCCGACATGGCTAGTCGTGAACCCAAAGCGGCGCTAACCTATGAGGACAGGCATACATGAATCACATCGAGCATGTCGGTCATCAACGTGTGAATCCAGGCTGTAGCACTGGGCTAACAGGACTCCGGTAACCCGAGCTGTAGCAGGCTAGGCAGGACTCCGGATGTCACCGCGTGACATTTCCCCGAAGGGACAGACACAGGAACGAAGTGAATCACATGCCGGTCAGTCAAGCGTTCCGAGCAGTAGTGCTGGGCTAGCAGGACTCCGGTGAACCGGGCTGTAGCGGACTACTATCGTTCAGAAGCACTAGACTACATTTCCCCATATGATAGGCTGCCAAGGATAAACAACTAGATAGTCGGATCCCACACATAGCAAGCATTTCAATCATACACACAATATGCTCGATATGTGTAGATACAACATGGCATCACAACAAGACTCTACGACTCAAGTATTTATTCATTAGGCTCCGAGGAGCGAGATATTACAAACATGGGTCTCATGACCCAACATTCAGAGCACACAAGTCAAACACATGCGGAAGCTTAACATGTCTGAGTACAGACTTCTACAAATGAAAAAGGCTGAGAAGCCTGACTATCTACCAGATCTTGCCGAGGGCACAAGATCGTAGCTGAGGTAACAAGCTAAACGTCGAAGTCCAAGCGGTACTACTAGCGAGACTGAAGTCTCTCTGCAAAACATAAAATAGGCAAACGTGAGTACAAATGTACCCAGCAAGACTTACATCAGAACTAACTACATATGCATCAGTATCAAAAGGGGGTAGTGGAGTTTAACTGCAGCAAGCCAGCTTTGACTCGGTGGCTAACCTGAACTACGACTGCAAGCGACTCTTTTGAGGTGGCGCACATGAGTCCACATATTCACCATATCAATACACCACTATGGATCCGCTCCCGTCTTCCTACGAGAACGCCATCCATAGCACTCACGCTTATCTTGCGCATTTTAGAGTATCCACTTTCACTTGTCTATGAACTGTTATAGGCAACCCAGAAGTCCATTACCGTGGACACGGCTATTCGAATAGATGATGTTAACCCTGCAGGGGTGTACTTCTTCATACATGTTTCCACCACTTAGCGTCTGCACACGACATGTGCTCGGCAGACTTCAAGCGAAAGCCGACGTGGGTGTAGACCACGACCTACCTAAACACTCAAGTCTCTAGTCCCGGTTTATCGCCTATTCGGGTTCCATCCGCAGGGAGTCCGGCCGAGGTTTCCACTAACGGCCCCGAACAATGTGAACAGGGTTCCCGAGACACCAAACGGGCGAGTCGGTACACCGTGCCACGTGCCTACCGCAACACAGCCCACCCCGATGGTCAGCGCCGCGTGCGGCCCCCAGCATACTACAAACACCAGAAACTACTTGCAACTCCTGGACAGAGGACAAGGGTGGATAAGAAGTCGAGCGGGGTCATATTTCAGGGCCCAATGCATGGTAGTAGCTGTTTCATGGATCACAAACACAGAACTCAGTTCCTGAGGACGGCTTCAATGAGACAACCCACCATGTACTCCTACATGGCCTCTCACCAATACCTTTACCAAATCGTATTCACACACTTAGCTCACACACAGTAGGACATGTTCATCACCATTCCAATTCATTCCCGATGAATCAGACCCGACTCAACTCTAAGCAGTAGCAGGCATGACAAACAAGCATGAATGAGTAGGCACATCAGGGCTCAAACAACTCCTACTCATGCTAGTGGGTTTCATCTATTTACTGTGGAATGACAGGTCATGCAAAGGATAAAGGGGTTCAGCTACCGCAGCAAGTAACACATGAATCGTTGTTGTCCTAATGCAATAAAAGAGAGCAGGAGCGAGAGAGTGGGATTGTATCAGAATGAACAAGGGGGTTTTGCTTGCCTGGCACTTCTGAAGATAATATAGTTCTTCATCGGTGTCATCGAACTCATCGTCGGCACCACGTCTACTGAGAGGGGACAATTACCGGCAAACAAAGAGGAACACAATCAATGCAATGCAACAGTTATGATGCATGATAATGTCATGGCAATATGCTGTTGATTGGGCTAATGCAACTAGCAACATGTTAAATGGAGTTGATTTGAACCCTAGGATCAAATTCAAACTCCACATATGGTTATTTAAATGCCATTCAATTGATTTGAACTAAACAGTGAACAAAAGTTGCTCTAACATGCATGAAAATGATACAGATGGATAGATTGAATTTTTCTGATCATTTTTCATATATAAATTATTTGATTATGAGCTATAGTTTATTTTCTATGAATTTTAGAAGTTTTGGACATTTTCTGGAATTAAACAAATTATTTAAGATTTATTTAATTCCAGAAAAGGATTACTGCGTCAGCCTGACATCATCATGACGTCAGCAGGTCAACGGGGCACGGTCCAGGTCAAACCTGACCTGGGGGACCCACTGGTCAGTGACTCAGTTAGTAAACTGAGTTAATTAGCGCTAAGCTAATGTTAACTAAAATGTCAGCAGGGCTGGGCCCACATGTCAGCGAGTCAGTGGTTAACTAAGTTAATTAGCACTAATTAAATTAACACTAATTAGGTAGGGGCCTGGGCCCACACGTCAGGACCCAGGGGAGGTCAAACCGGGGTCAACCCGGGCCTAAACCACCGGCGTTTAGCCGCCGGCGGCAGCAGACACGGCGGAGGGTGCGGGTTTCATGCTCCGGTGACTAAACGGACGTCGGAGGCCACCTACGTGAAGCCCGGAGCGAACCGCGTCAAGTGGAGGTGGTGGTTGGGCTCGGGGTCGTCGGGAACAACGCCGGCGACGAGTTGGCCGCTGCCGGAGTTCGGGCGAGCTCGAACTCGACGCTACGAAGGACGGGAAGGCGCGGGGGTTAGTTCCTACAAGCCCTAAGCGATGCGTTGAGTGTGTTGGACTCGGTGGCGAGGCCGTTTCGTGGCCGGAGCCACGTCGACGGCGAGCTCAGGCGGCGGCGGGTTTCGGTCATCGGCGAAACGGCGGCTAGAGCTAGCAAACGTCATGGAGACAAGGGGGAGACGGTGAAGGAGCTCACTGGGAGGTCGAAGACGGTCTCAGCGGGCTCAGGGAGGCGCAGACGGCGTCATGGCGTTGTCGGCGATCTCGGCGGCCGGGGGTGGAAGACAAGGCCGGGGACGTCGCTTCGGGGCTTCCGGCGATGCGCGGTTCGTCGAGGAAGTCGAGGACGTCGAGGCGGATCCTTTGGACACAGCGGTGAGGCGGGGAAGTGGCAGTGGCTGCGGCAACACCGAGCGGCGGCGACGACGGGTTCGGTGGTGCTGCGAGGAGGGAGCTAGAGAAGAGGGAGAGAGACAGAGGGGGCTCGAGGCCGTTCCTGTGGCGCGGAGACAGCGCGAGGGGGAAGCAGGAGGTGGAACCAGGAGGTGGAGCTCGGCGCGCACGCGTCGACACGCCTCTGCCTACTGGCAGAGGTTGAAGACGGTGGCGGCTGCGGTGGGCTGGGCCGCACAGTGCTGGACCAGCACAGGAGCTGGGCCGGCTCTGGTGGGCTTTGCCAGGTAAGTTCCTTTCTCTCTCTCATTTTTCTATTTATTTCAGTTTTCTATTATTCTGTAAATTTGAGGGCTTTATTAAAATAGCTAAGCACTTTCAAAAATCATGAGACTGCTTGTGGCCACTGTTTGGATTATTTCCAATAACCAGCAATTCAGTTCATGAATATTTGGACATTTAAAATAATATATAAAATTTAAATGCCCAAATGCAAATACTATATGATTTAGTTCAATATTCCAAATGTCATGGAAAAATGTGCAATATTTATGGTTACTGCTCAAAGCATTTTTCCAGAAATGATGAACATTTTTAAAGCCATTTGGAATCAATGAAAATATTTTAGTTGAACCTAGTGAATTTCATTTAGTGCTAGGGTTTTAACAATCCCCATTTCAAATTTCTTTGGAATTTTAAACATGATGCATGGATGCAATGCCACTAGTTACAAGCAAACTCTAGGGCTGTGACAGCAATTCTATGATTAACATCATACTTAGCAAGCATTTTACGAAAAGCATCATGAATAAAATGTGAACCACCATCAGTCATTAAATATCTAGGGACTGCAAACCTCGGAAAAATAACTTCTTTAAGCATCTTAATAGAGGTGTTATGATCAACACTACTAGTTGGAATAGCTTCTACCCACTTAGTAACATAATCAACGTCAACTAAAATATGTGTATACCCATTAGAGGAAGGGAACGGTCCCATATAATGAAAGCCCTAAACATCAAATGGTTCAATAACAAGTGAATAGTTCATAGGCATTTCGACGTCTACTAATATTACCAATTCTTTGACATTCATCACAAGACAAGACAAACTTACAGGCATCTTTGAAAAGAGCAGGCCAGTAAAAACCGGATTGAAATACCTTATGTGCAGTTCTAACTCTAGCGTGGTGTCCTTCATAAGCTTCGGAGTGACACTTGCGTAGGATCTGTTCATGTTCATGCTCAGGTACACAACATCTAATAACACCATCTACTCCTTCTTTATAAAGGTGTGGGTCATCCCAGAAGTAATGTCTTAAATCATAGAAAAACTTTTTCTTTTGCTGGTATGTGAAACTAGGTGGTATGAATTTAGCAACAATGTAATTAGCATATCCAACATACCATGGAGCAGTACGAGAAGCATTTATGATAGCTAATTGTTCATCAGGGAAGCTATCATCAATAGGTAGTGGGTCATCAGGAACATTCTCTAACCTAGACAAGTTGTCTGCAACGGGGTTCTCAGCTCCCTTTCTATCAACTAGAAAAGTGGCCGCTCGATGCGCGGGCTAGAAATTTATAAAGTTGATTGATGGGAACATAATATTCTTTTTTCTTTTTTTTGAAATTACATGCGATGCCATTTTAAATATTAGAATTTTGTGAACATAGTTTTATCTTTGGTATATTTGGGTTTTTACCGATATATAAATATTGCGTTATCGCTTCGTCATTTACGTGTTAATTATGCATGATGTACTAACTTTTTTTATGTTTAATTTTGTTGTTCAAATTGTATTTGTATAATTTTTTCAGCTTTTTTCTCATGCTGCTTAGTTATATTTTTTCTGTAAACACAAATTTTGTAGTTATCATTGTTTTTGTGTAGGCATTTGTTAATTTGCTAACGATGTTCAAGATTGGTAGATATCTGTTTCAATATATATAGTGATTCTTGCACTCCAAGTGATTTCGTTTTAATTTGATATAAAAGTTAGAGTGTATTTATATATTGCACACATCCACTAAAACTTTCTTGGTAGGTATTTGTGTTGAAGGCAATTTGATTTAGTTAAGTTAAGTTAAGACACGCAATAGTGATGGACCTAGAATAATGGGCTTGGGGGACCACCATTCAAAGTTTGCATTAAACATCATCGTAATCTCAACAATAGTCTGAAAATAGCAACAATGTGTATTTAGTGTTAATTATGTAGTAACATTTATTTTACAATTTTGGAAGGGTGCCATGGCACTCACGACACTCATTGGATCCGTCCCTGGCACACAAGCTCAATTAAAATAGGGTTGGCTAGTATTTGGTCGTTCTATGATGGAACCACTTGTTGAGTGCGCCGTGTACCAAACTCTGCTTCGGATTTTGTCTTAGCGATCATAAGTGGAATAAAACTCGCTTAGCGGTACCAAACAGTCGCTTGTATCACGTTTGCAAAGTTTGCTCTCAGACTGTCCAGTTTTTAGAAAAGAAACATCGTCCACAGTTCTTTCAGACTATCCAGTTTCTAGAAAAGAAACAGTATCCATAATTCCTTCATTAGAAATGCACTATGCATAGTAGAATACATGTAAAGAACGTCACTCGTTCCCACCATGCTAATTGTTCGCCTTCCTTTTTATGTAGTCTTCTCGACTTCTGAGTGTAATTTTTCTGTCTTATTTCTATAAAAGTTCATTTCTTCTGCTAGTGAAATATTATGGGATTTATACCAAAAAAGGCCCATGCAGATGGACATACCGTAAAAACATTCCTCTTTCCCCTTCACACTTTCACACAGTCACATGTTCCTCTTGCCCGATCCCCTTTCTCTCTTTCAGTCTTCCCTACTCTCTCCGGTCACTCCAACATTTCTGCCGCCGGCGCCGAATAGCTCCCATCAGCTTTCTTCCTTGATTCTGTGCCTTGAGCTTTCTCGTCCTCACCTGCAGCCACCCCCACATCTCGATTCTCTGTTGTAGCCACAGGGTGCCCCACAGCTCGATTCGCCATTCCAGCCACAGTGTGACCTTCGACGGCGGCTGGTTTTTGTGTGCGTCCTCGGTCTCCTAGGCTGGTAAATAGCGATGGAGGGGTAGTAGGGCCCAAGATGGAGCTGCGCAAGGGAGGAGGCGAGATCATCGATCTGCGCGGTGTTGTTCCTGTCAGCGTTCATGCAGGTGATGTGGGCGTGGATTTCGTGTCCCGCTTTCAGCTTTGATCCATCTTTAGTATGAGGATGGTGGAGACGTTTTCTGCCCCTTGAGCGCCAGACGCATCCTACACAACGGTGACATTCTTCGAAGGTCCCCATTTTCCTTTTTCTGACTTTGTCATATACTTTTTTTCGTAACCAGTTTCTTTGTTTGTGCGGTTGAACCAATATAATATAATTAAGGGAATGCTTGTTAGTGAAAAATGTTTTCCCACTTACCCTTGAAATCATGGAAAAACATGTGATTCTGTTTTTAAGTATAAGGTACTGCAGATAATAATTAGTGAGTGAAAATCGAAAAGATTTCAAGTATACTTCTATGCACACATGATAACTGAACATGTGAGGTTCGTGGGGGCGTTGTTGTCCCCAAGCTCCGACTCGGACGCGTAGTCACAGTCCCAAAGTGAGGCAGCTAAATTTTTTGTCTTTGTCTGCAGCAGAGGCAGCCGGGCTTGGTCATCGAATATTTTTGCTCCTCTTTGTTCAGATGTTGTTCGGATTTCAAACTACCAAAGATCCTCGAGTGGTCTTCTTTTTGCTCCACTTTGTTGTGATTAATCTCTTCATTCAATAGCATGTTTCCAAGTTCAATTATTTCTGAAGAAAGTGGGAGCTCAATTTCGGGGTTTACCTTGAGTTTATTTTCGAGCTTGTCTCTAATTCCACCAAGGCATGTCCTTGTTTCTGTGAATTTGTGGCATAACATAGGTCCTCTGACTTGGCAGTGGCATAATATTATTGTGAATAGTTGTCCTAGGTGGTTGCCAATCGCCCACTGAAGCCACTCTGTTGTCATTGATAAATCCTAGTGCTTCACAAGCAGATCTGTATGATGTGTGGACAACTCCATTTACTGTTCTCATGTCTTAGAAACATGTGCATCCTTTCTTGAGTTTAGTAGTATTCACATCTACTGTTTTTTCTGATTGCGAGATGGGCATAATATATCCTTCCAACTGATCTTCATTTCTTCCATTTGCTTCACTTCGTGTCTTTCTTCTTCCATACCTATTTTGACGGGAACTCTGCATATGTTAATTCTCTGGCTTGCTCACACATCTTATGTGTCCCCATCTACTGTGTAAATTTAGTGATTATCCCTCCTTTCCTTATTGTCTTTGTTTACTCTGTAGAATCTGCTAAAATGACGTGTTGCTCATTTTCCAGGTGGAAAGTTGTCGGGGGAAATCTGGCCTCCACGAGCACCTATGGGGACGGAGCCCCTTGTCGGTTCGGCGGGGGCGGAGGATGCACAAAGAGCAGATCGAGGCGACACACACACACACAACGATTTTTACCCACCTTCGGGCCGCATGGATGCGTAAAACCCTACTGCTGCATGTCCGGTTGATTCGGGTTCTTGCTCTGGAGCGCAAGAAGCTACAGTAGGCTGGAGCTGGACGTAGGCGAGGGCCTCTTGGGAACGATCCCCCCCTCTACGTGCGCATGGGCCTCCTTTTATATGCTAAGGGGTTTCCCACAGGGAGCGACGCAGGTGAGGGTAAAAATGGCAAGGGATTGTGTGAATAGTGGCCGCACAGTGCTATCGCACCTAACTCTGACGGCGGGGGACAAGGGCATTAAATGCCCGTCTGGATCGCCTGAACAGTGCCGAGGCGGACCGTTAGGAGCGCCTCCGCTCGCCACAGGGGCGACTCTGCCAACATCGCATGCCACCGCGCGTCTCAGGTTGCGCGGCGTCCCGCCACGTGCCCCCGGGGAAGCCCTAGAGCGACGTGTGGGCAGGTGAGCTGGAGCGCGGGCCTGATATGGTGGTTTGCTGCGGCAAGTGGCTTGCCGCGGTAGTTGCCTTGCCGCGCCTGGGAGCTTGCCGCCCGCCAGGCCTTGCCGGGGCGCGCGGCGCACCGCGGCGGGCTTCTCTTGGGGTGTCTCGGCTTGGTCGTCCCGGCGAGCTCCTCCCGCCGGGGTCTTGGTGCTTCGGCTCAGTCGTCCCGGCAAGCTCCTCTTGCCGGGGCCTTATCGCCTTGGCCCGGCAAGCTCCTCTTGCCGGACCTTGCCTTCTCGACCCGGCAAGCTCCTCTTGCCGGGGCTTGGTCTTCTAGGCTCGATCACTTGGCCTTCGTCCGGCCCGGAAAGGGCCGTGGACACTCTTGTCGCTCCCCCGGCAGGCCTTGCCGCGGGAGGCTACTACTTCCCGTGCACAAGTTCGGGGTACTAAGGTACCCCTACTTTAGTACACCGACAGGAGCCCCCGGGTCTGGGCCATACACGGTGCCGAGCGTTGTTGGGCAAGGCCCTAACAGTGCACGGGCGCGCGTGGCCTGGGTTGCGCTGCTCCTTAACTCCGTGCTCGTCGCGCCCTCCCCAAGTGGCGCGCGCTTATCGCGGCGTCATGGGGGGGGGGCGAGGCGTGCGAGGCGTGCGTGACGTGGGTGGCGTGCGCGGGGCTTGAGGCCCGCAGGCATGCGTCACGTCGGGCACGATCTCTTTTATCTGGAGAAACGAAACGTCCGCCCCCACTTTTCGAGTGGGGGGGGGGGAGAGAGGTCGCCTCATCAGTCGCCTCGGCCCTGCCCGCCTGCCACGCGCCCTCCATGTGCTTGGGGTCGCGGTGGTGGAGGCAGGAAGCCGGGCCGACGCGGGTCGAAGTAGAGGGTTGGCCCCGTCGCCTGCCCTTCCTCTGCTTTGATTGGTTGGGCGGGGCGGCCGAGCCCCCACTCCGCCCCTTTATAAGGAGCGGAAGGGGACGACGAGGGTCCGCACTCTTTCCTTCTTCCTTCTCTTAGATCCCTGGTCCCCTTTCTCCAGCTGTCATGGAGGAAGGGAACCCTGGTCCTTCTTCGGTGGCGGCAAGGGTTGCCGCCAGGCAGCGTGCCCCTCCTCCCCTTGCACCCGCGGCGGTGGAGCCAACCGGAAGGGGAAGGGGGAGGGGGCGAGGTCGTGGACGAGGCCGTGGACGGGGCCGAGGCGCTCGAGGCGGGCAGGGCGGCGCGCCGGCCTCGCCTCCACCGGCGGCTCCGTTTCCCCCGGCGGTTCATCTCGGGGACGACCCCTGCGAGTTCATCATCAGGCTGCGCCGGGCGCCTCGTCGTCGCCTCCGCCTCCTGGCCCCCTTTGCGGTTGTCTTGGAGGCGGAACAACACGAGACGCTGAGGCTGCGCATGAGGGGCTGCGGGATCAGTGGTACGCGAGTCCACGTTGAATCCCGAGCCCCCGGCGTGATGTGCCTGGGCCGAGGGTGGAAGTCGTTCGCCCGGATCTATAGCTTGACGGCGGGGTTCACCCTCCATTTCAAGCTGATGGAGGGCGATCTGCTTTCCGTCAAGGTCTTCGGGGACCTCGGCACCCGGGCCCGGTGCTGCGTGGATAGCTCCTCCGACAGCGAAAGCTCCTCCTCGAGCGAGAGTGACGAGGAGGGGAGCGACAGCAACGACGAGGGCGGGCGGTCGCCGGGGTGACGGGCACGACTAGGCGCTAGTCGCAGCTCCGCGCGGCGCCGGCGGCCCCCATCGTCCGCGTCGCTGGCGCCGTGAACTCCCCGGGGTCGTCTCCTTGGGCGGCTGGCGTAGGGAGGATGCGGAAGAGGAAGAGGATGGGCGACAAGGCCGCTGCCTCGTCTTCCAACCTCGCCCCAGACGCCGTCACCACCCCTGCTCGCGGCGACGACCACCGGGGTCTTCTCTCCGGCCCGGCAAGCTCCTCTTGCCGGGGCTTCGTCTTCTCGGGCGGCCGGAGTGGCGAGGCTGCAGAAGAGGCTGGCGGCAAGGCCGTCAACTCAGAGTACAAGGGCTAGATGCCCTCGACAGCGTGTCGACGTCCCGCCGCCTCCTTCTCGAGCTCCGCTTCCGGCGTCGCCGTCTTCTTCCGGCCTCTGGAGCTCCGAGGTGGGGCCTCGAACGCTCTCTTGGCGTCTTCTGCCACCCGTAGCTCGTCTAGGCGCCCCTTTTGCCCTTCTCGCCTCCTTGCCGTACCTCCTGAGGAGAGAGACAAGAAAGGGATTACGGGCACCTTATCTCTTTTTACCTTGTAAGCCCTCGGGCCTTAGTTGCATTAAAATCTTGTAATCCCATCTTTCATGTTTCTCATTCTCTCTGAACTGTACCTGAGTGGAATGTTTTTAATGAAAAGGGGTTGTTTGCCGGGTCATTTGTCTCGCGGGTACATCCGCGGCAAGGGGCGGACCCTTTGCACCGTTAAGATAGACATTTCTCCGCCTGGCAACGGACCCTGTCGTCCCCCGCGCCTCTCGGCCGGGTGCTGGCTCGTCCTTCTCCCTTTCTTCGTCCTTGAGCGGCTCGGCAAGGGTAGGCAGCTCCCGCGAGCCAAAGGGAAAGGAGGGGAAAAAGACGCGGACTCGACCTCCAAGTTAGGGGTTAGCGACTGTTAGGCACTATCAACCCTAACCAAGGACGAGACTCGACTCAGCATGCATGCTAAAACTTGGGGGGCCACAGCGCGTAATTGTGGCCAGGGTCTGCGCCTGGCTTTGTACAAAGGATTACATGCGTCTGCGGCAAGAATTTTGTACAAAGAGTTGGTTGCCGGACGGGGTCCGACAACCGCGCCTTACGGGTAAAACTTGCGAAGATGCTCAATGTTCCAGGAATTGCTCACCGGAGTACCATCTTCGGTCTCGAGGCGGACGGCGCCGGGCCTCGTGACTCGTTTCACCCGGTAAGGGCCTTCCCACTTCAGCGTCAACTTGTTGTGTATCTTGGCCGACTGAACGCGCCGAAGAACAAGGTTGCCTTCCTCGAGGCTCCTGGCCTTAACTTTGCGGCTATGATAGCGACGCAGAGCTTGCTGGTAGCGAGCGGATCGCACAGCGGCCTGGAGACGATCCTCCTCGAGGAGCAGTGCGTCATCTTCACGCGACCGCTCTTGCTCAAGCTCATCATAAGCGAGCACTCGAGGTGACCCGTATACGAGTTCCGTGGGGGTAACTGCTTCTGCTCCATAGACTAGAGCAAATGGTGTCTGGCCGGTGGCTCGATTTGGCGTCGTTCTGACCGACCAAAGAACCGCCGGCAGCTCCTCGATCTAGTTCCGTAAGCGCTTGAGCAGCTTGTCAAAACTTCTGGTCTTGAGCCCGCGCAGTACCTCGGCGTTGGCCCTTTTCGCTTGACCGTTGCTCCGGGGATGAGCAACAGAAGCGAAGCAGACCTTGGTGCCGAGATCTTGGGTGTACTGCATGAAGGCGTGGCTTGTGAACTGCGTACCGTTGTCGGTGATGATCCTGTTGGGGATCCCGAAGCGGCAAACAATCGACCTGAAGAATTTAATCGTGGACTGGGCGGTCACCTTCCTCACTGGTTCCACTTCTTGCCACTTTGTGAACTTGTCGATGGCAACGAACAAGTACTCAAAGCCCCCGACGGATCGGGGGAAGGGGCCGAGGATATCGAGCCCCCAGACCGAGAAGGGCCAGGATAAAGGGATCGTCTGGAGAGCTTGAGCTGGCTGGTGTATCTTCTTGGAATGGAACTGGCACACTTCACACTTGGTTACTTGTGTAGTTGCATCCTGGTGGGCTGTGGGCCAGAAGAAGCCCTGCCGGAACGCCTTTCCGGCAAGTGCTCTGGCGCCAATGTGGTGCCCACATATGCCTCCGTGTATCTCCGCCAACAGCCTCTGTCCGTCTTCCCGGTGGATGCACTTCAATTTCACCCCATTGCGTCCTCTTCTGTACAGTGCGCTGTCAACGAACTGGTACATACTGGACTGCCGGGCTACTCTTTCGGCTTCTTCTTGTTCTTCGGGAAGCTCTCCTGTCTGGAGGAAACGGACGATCTGCTGTGCCCACGTCGGAGCCTGGGGCTCGACGACGAGGACCAAAGGCATGTCGGCGGCTGCGGGAACATCAGCTTCTACGGCAAGGACTCGGGGCTCAGCCAGAGCTTGACGTTCCTCGGCAAGCTTGCCGGGGCGTGGCTTGCCGGGAGCGCCTGCTTCGTCGGGGCAAACCCTGGGGCTTGCCGGAGCAGGCAGCTCCTCAGCACTCTTGGCGTCGATCTCGGGGACTCTCTTGGCGGCGGCTTCAGGAAGCTCTGCCGGGAGAGAGCCGTCAGAGACCGGTCTTCTCTTCTTGCTTGGCCCAGTCGATGGCGTCACGGATGGCTGAGTCAGCTTGAGCACAAAGGTCCCTGGTTCCATAGGTGGCTTTAGTGCGGCGCATTTTGACAGGCCGTCGGCGATGTCGTTCTCTGCTCTTGGAACGTATTCCATTTGCAGGCCGTCAAAGCGCTCTTCCAGCTTCCTCACTCCATCAACGTAAGCTTCCATCAACGGGCACTGGTAATCTTTGTTCACTTGGCGGACGACGAGCTGCGAGTCACCCCTGACAATGAGCTTTTTGATCCCAAGTTCCGCCGCGATCCTGAGACCGGCGAGCAAACCTTCATACTCTGCCGTATTGTTGGTTTATTGCTCCTTGGGAAAGTGCATCTGGACGACGTACTTGAGGTGCTCTCCGGTGGGCGCGATGAGCAGCACGCCGGCACCGGCACCTTCCAGCGAAAAGGCACCATCAAAGTACATCAGCCACTCTTTGGTTGCTTCCTTGCCGGGGATGCTCGTCTCTGGGATTTCTTCGTCCGGTGTCGGCGTCCACTCTGCTATGAACTCTGCCAATGCTCGGCTCTGGATGGTCGACGTGCTCTCGAACTTGAGGCCAAAGCTTGACAGTTCCAGTGCCCACTCGACAATCCTGCCTGTCGCCTCGGGATTCTGCAGTATCCTCTTAAGCGGAAAGCGAGTGACCACTATGATCTCGTGTGCTTGGAAGTAATGGCGCAGCTTCCTCGAGGCCATGAGGAGGCCGAAGAGCAATTTCTGCACACGAGAGTACCTCGACCTAGCCCCCTGCAAGAGGGAACTGACGAAGTAAACTGGGCGCTGCACCATCCTCTTCCTCTGCACTTCCCCTTGCGCTTGCGCGGATCCGCCCTTGCCGGGGCCAGAGCTTGTCGGGGAAGCCCCCTGCTTGCCGTCGGACGCGCTTGCCGTGGCTGCTGGCTCGTCATCAGCTTCCCTCTCCGCAACTAACGCAGCACTAGCCACTTGATTGGTTGCCGCTAGGTAGAGCAGCAACTTCTCTTGTGGTCTAGGCGCGACAAGTATAGGGGCGGAGGACAGGTATTTCTTCAGGTCTTGCAGCGCAGCCTCCGCTTCCGGAGTCCAGTTTACTGGACCCGCCTTTTTCAAGATTTTGAAAAACGGCAGGGCGCGTTCCGCGGACCTGGAAATAAATCTGCTGAGAGCCGCCACGCAGCCGGCAAGTCTTCGCACGTCCTTGACACGCGTTGGTGCTTCAATCTGCTCGATGGCCTTGATCTTGTTGGGGTTGGCTTCGATCCCACGCTGAGACACGAAGAACCCGAGAAGCTCGCCGGAGGGAACTCCGAACACGCACTTCTCGGGGTTGAGCCTGAGGCTGATCTTGCGCAAGTTTGCAAAGGTCTCTTCCAAGTCCTGTACCAAGGTTGCCTTGTCTCTGCTCTTGACCACAATGTCGTCCATGTAGGCCTCCACATTTCTGTGGATCTGTGGCTCAAAAGCAGTGTGGACAACCCTCGCAAATGTCGAGCCCGCGTTCTTCAGTCCAAAAGGCATCCGCACAAAGCAGTACGTGCCGCACGGAGTGATGAACGCAGTCTTCTCTTCGTCTTCTTCGGCCATGAAGACCTGGTGGTACCCGGAGTAGGCGTCAAGGAATGAAAGCAGGTCGCATCCGGCCGTGGAGTCAACAATCTGGTCGATGCGCGACAAGGGAAATGGATCTTTAGGGCAAGTTCTGTTGACATCGGTGAAATCGATGCAAAGCCTCCACTTCCCGTTTGCCTTGCGCACGACGACAGGATTGGCCAACCACGTCGGATGGAGCACGCCTCTGACGAGGCCTGCCGCTTCCAACTTCTTGATTTCCTCCGCGATAAACTCTTGGCGCTCCACCGCTTGTTTCCTGACCTTTTGCTTGACGGGCCGCGCATGAGGACAGACGGCAAGGTGGTGCTCAATCACTTCCCTGGGAACGCCGGGGATGTCAGATGGTTGCCAGGCAAACACATCGACATTCGCCCGCAGGAAAGTAACGAGCGCGCCTTCCTATTTGGGGCCGAGAGTGGCACCGATGGTGAAGGTACCACCAGTGCCGTCCTCCTTGGTGGGCACCTTCTTGGTCGCGGGTGGAGCAGCCGTCGTGTTCTCATGTTTGCCGGCGGGGCTCGATGGCACGTCCTTGACGACTGCGCAACACTCCGAAGAGGCGCGCTTGCCGGAGTGGGCACCAGAGCATTCGCCGGGCTTGGCCTTCTTGCCGGCGGGGCTCGATGGCACGTCCTCGACGGCAGCGCAGCACTCCGAAGAGGCGCGCTTGCCGGAGTGGGCTCCAGAGCATTCGCCGGGCTTGGTCTTCTTGCCAGCGGGGCTCGATGGCACGTCCTCGACGGCAGCGCAGCACTCCGAAGAGGCGCGCTTGCCGGAGTGGGCGCCAGAGCACTTGCCGGACTTCTTCTTTCCCCCGGAAGCTCCAGCGGCGAGCGGACCGCGGGACGTTGCCGCTGTTGCATCCCGGTATAATTGGTCGGCGCAGATAAGGGCATCCTTCTTGTCGCCGGGGACAGAGATGACGCCTATCGGGCCGGGCATCTTGAGCATATTATACGCATAGTGAGAGGCCGCCATGAACTTGGCAAGTGTTGGTCGGCCGAGGATCCTGTTGTAAGGCAATGGAAGGTCGGCGACGTCAAAGGAGACCTTCTCAGTTCTGAAATTCAGCTCGCTGCCAAATGTTACCGGCAGCGTGATCTTTCCCTTCGGCTTGCTCCTTCCCGGGTTGATTCCTTGGAATGTGCCGGTCTCTTCGAGCTCGCTGTCGGGAACTTGGAGTCTCCGGAGAACAGCAGAGGAGATCAGATTCAAGCCGGCCCCGCCGTCAACTATCATCTTAGTGACCTTGAGGTTGCGGATCGTTGGGGAAACCAACATCGGCAAGCACCCGACCGCGGTTGTGCGATCAGGGTGGTCCTCAATGTCGAAGATGATAGGCATGCTGGACCATCTCAGGGGTCTGCGTGACTCGACGGGTGGCTCCACTGCATTGACCTCCCGCACCCACCGTTTAAGCTGGTGGTGGGAAGCGTCCAGAGAGGCACCGCCGTCGACACACAAGACCTCAGTGGCTTTCTGAAACTCCTGCTCGCTGGTCTCGGGGTCTTCCATGTCTTCGTCGTCATCTTCGTCTTCGCTCTTGTCGCGCCCCCAGGGAGGTCTGTCTGCTTGCCGCTGCTTATCCTTGCCGCGGCGCTCCCCCGGGCCGGGACGCTTCGTGCCGGATCCCCCGCCACCTACTTGGGCCCTCTCCTTGCCGCGTCGTGCATACTCGGCCTTTTGCAGGTCGACGAGTCGCTCGACTTGCTTGCAACTCTGGAGGTCGTGGCCCCTGGTGCGGTGGATCTTGCAGTACTTCTTGTCGGTACCATCCCGTTTATCGGCAGCCGCCACCGCCCGGCAGTTGGCGCACCCGGCAACCTCCTTGCCGGGGCCTCCCGCCTGGGCTTTCTTGGCGGAGCCCTCGCTGCCGGACTTCTCGACAATCAGTACCTCTGGGTTTTTCTTCTTCTTGCCGTTCCGCCGCCGGCCTCTCCTTGCCGGGGCGGTACCTTCACTGTCGGAGTCTCCTTCTCCAACACTTTCTCCGGGGAGCCGCCTCCCCTCCTCAGCGCGTGCACACTTGTCGGCCAGGGCGTAAAGCTCGCTGACCTCCTTGATTTTGTACATCGCCATCTCCTCCCGCATCCTGCGGTTACGCACGTTCTGGTGGAACGCGCTGATCACCGCGGCGGGGTGGACGTCTGGGATGTTGTAGTGTACACGGCTGAACCTCTGGATGAACTTGCGTAAAGGCTCCCCCTCCTTCTGAACAAGCAGATGAAGGTCGCTCGCCTGGCCATGGGGTTTGTGGCCGCCCATGAAGGCGCCCACGAACTGATGGCATAGATCTGGCCAGGAGGAGATGGAGCCGTCCGACAAGTGCATGAGCCAGGATCTGACGTTGGGCTTGAGTACCAGCGGGAAGTAGTTGGCAAGGATCTTATCGTCCCGTCCCCCGGCAGCCTGCACCGCAATGGTGTAGATGCTGAGGAACTCAGACGGATGCGACTTGCCGTCGTACTTCTCGGGCACGTCGGGCTTGAAGTTCTTTGTGCTGGGCCACTGGACTTGCCGCAGCTCGCGGGTGAACGCAGGGCAACCCACCAAATACGGCAGTTCGCCTGGTTCCCCCGGCGCGTGCATGTCTCCAGTGGGCCCAACGCGCTGGTCTGATTGACGCCGCGCCTCTCTTCTGCGCTCGATGCGGGTTCGAGCGTCTTCTTCCCTTCGTTCGTGAAGGACTTGGCGTTGGTCGCGGCGAGTTCGCGGGTTCGACGACGGGGTAGAATCGTCGTCGAGGTGAGCCCGGCGAGTCGGCGACCGTGGCTTCTGGGGCGGGGAGTGCACGGTGGTCGCACCCCCGCCATGCTTGGCGCCATCGGTTCTCGCCTGGGTGACTGGCCGCGGCTGCGACGCGCTGTGCTGCCGCGGAGTGTCACCGTTGGCGAAACCGATGAGGCTTTGGATGGTTGCCCTCCAGCCGTCGAGCTTGTCCGCCGTTGGAGGGTAGTCTAGGAGCAGCTGAGCTCGCGCGAGAGCTTCCGCTGGGGTGGCGGGCAGAGGCGGCGAGCGGCGCGAGGAGCGGGATGTGCTCGAACTCCTAACCACGTTAGAAGGAGCAGCACCCGGTCCAGGCAGCCGCGCGACGCTCGTCCCGGCACGCTGGATCGCATGCGGGCCCTGAGCGCCCTGGGATCCACCAGCGTGGCTCGGGTCCAGCGAGCGTATGGTACCATGGGTACCATGGCGCTGCTGGTTTCGCGCCTCCTGTGAGGGGCGCGGGGCGAGCTCGGACGCCGCGGGACCAAGAACTGGTTCGACGGTGCCCGTTCCTCCGCCGGCGTCCTCCCCACCACCCGTCTGCTCCATGGGCGGTGGGTTCGACGCTGACGGGCCGGTCACCTTCGGAGCTTTCTTCTTTGGCGCCATGCCAGCGCAGACGATGAGAGTCTGGCTTGCGCGGACGCCGGATCTGATTCACACAACCTCGACGCGCCCCCTACCTGGTGCGCCAAAGATGTCGGGGGAAATCTGGCCTCCACGAGCACCTATGGGGACGGAGCCCCTTGTCGGTTCGGCGGGGGCGGAGGATGCACAAAGAGCAGATCGAGGCGACACACACACACAACGACTTTTACCCAGCTTCGGGCCGCATGGATGCGTAAAACCCTACTGCTGCATGTCTGGTTGATTCGAGTTCTTGCTCTGGAGCGCAAGAAGCTACAGTAGGCTGGAGCTGGACGTAGGCGAGGGCCTCTTGGGTCCGATCCCCCCCTCTACGTGCGCATGGGCCTCCTTTTATATGCTAAGGGGTTTCCCACAGGGAGCGACGCAGGTGAGGGTAAAAATGGCAAGGGATTGTGTGAATAGTGGCCGCACAGTGCTATCGCACCTAACTCTGACGGTGGGGGACAAGGGCATTAAATGCCCGTCTGGATCGCCTGAACAGTGCCGAGGCGGACCGTTAGGAGCGCCTCCGCTCGCCACGGGGGCGACTCTGCCAACATCGCATGCCACCGCGCGTCTCAGGTTGCGCGGCGTCCCGCCACGTGCCCCCGGGGAAGCCCCAGAGCGAGTCGTGGGCAGGTGAGCTGGAGCGCGGGCCTGATATGGTGGTTTGCTGCGGCAAGTGGCTTGCCGCGGTAGTTGCCTTGCCGCGCCTGGGAGCTTGCCGCCCGCCAGGCCTTGCCGGGGCGCGCGGCGCGCCGCCGCGGGCTTCTCTTGGGGTGTCTCGGCTTGGTCGTCCCGGCGAGCTCCTCCCGCCGGGGTCTTGGTGCTTCGGCTCAGTCGTCCCGGCAAGCTCCTCTTGCCGGGGCCTTGTCGCCTTGGCCCGGCAAGCTCCTCTTGCCGGACCTTGCCTTCTCAACCCGGCAAGCTCCTCTTGCCGGGGCTTGGTCTTCTAGGCTCGATCACTTGGCCTTCGTCCGGCCCGGAAAGGGCCGTGGAGACTCTTGTCGCTCCCCCGGCAGGCCTTGCCGCGGGAGGCTACTACTGCCCGTGCACAAGTTCGGGGTACTAAGGTACCCCTACTTTAGTACACCGACAAAAGTCAATCTTTCAATGCAGGGATCTCTGAAGTGTATTTCAAATTGAAATATTCTCCAACACGCGTCATCTCTTGATCTCATTGTTCCGTATTAGCACCGAGGATTGGTCATCACCTTTTTTTATGTATTTAAAACGTATCTTTTTCTATAAAGATCATCCGCACACCTCTTCATTTGTATGTGCTTGAGATTTTCTAGTAAATTTATATTGTATGTGGTACATAATGTTGCTTCATGTATACTACTACTAGTCGTGCATCATTAGTGGTAAAGTTTAGAACCAAATGGATGATAATACACATGCGAGTAGAACTTTGTGAAGATTTTCTTCCCTCACTTGTATCAAAGGTTGTCCTTTTGGTGTAGTTGAGTAGTGTGGGACATCCTCATGTATGATCAAAGACTGACTATTTTTCTTGTCTGCAATATCATTCTCCTTTTGAATCTTGCCGTTTTTGTTGATTGTTTGGATTTGCATCAATAAGATAACAATTAAAAATATTGTTTTTCTTGTCCAAGTTGAAATCAATTAGGAACCTCTTGTGCCTAATTGGAAGTGTTACCTTTTTAGTTGTAACATTCTCGTGGTATAAGATACAAAATATTCGCAATTAGTAATGGGTCACCTTGTTAGATTGCATATTTGATTTGTTTTAACCACCTTGGTAGGTTTCTCAAATTCCTTCTTGTGTGGACGACCTTTTGTTTTCATTATTTATTCCTGCACAATAGAGAATGCAAATATAAAGTTAAAGAGGACCATATTATAATATTATTACAGAAAGTGTCAGGCGACGGACGACTACAAAGATCAATGGCGATGCGCCTGCTGTTCTTTGGACTGAGGATAGTACCTTGCTGCTCTGCTGCTTCAGACCTGGGCCGGCCTTGCTCATCCAAATGGTGGGTTGAGCACTGATTACATATTACTTCTCTAGTTTAGGATGATATCTTATTTTTTTTACTTTTTACCTTCTGAATATTCGTTTTTCACTGAAGTAAAGGAGACCAACTTTGTGCCAAAATCTTTAATGTTAAAGATGATCTTAAGTTCCAATCATCACGCGAAGACACAAATATTGAGTATTTTTTAGTAGCAGCCGAATGAAGCCATATCTACCTGATTAATGAGGTACTTCATTTAGACATAATTATTGAGGTACCGAGTCAAAATATTATGTGAACCATTATCTGTTCTACAAACTCTAAATGGATAGTCAACAGGAGATTAGGGGGCTGGTGACCGATGCAGGAAGACTATGCTGAAGTGCCACTTGTTGGATTCCCTGCTAGCTTGCTTAGAAAATAGAAGATTGATTAGATTGTCGTATTACCAAATAGTCTTGATGCAAGCTTCCTTTTGTGTTTAGTGTTAACATGACTGTGAATAGTGGGCATAAAGTAATTCGACATTGTTAAATCACAACCATTAAAATTCCTAGATGAGGTCATGTGCTAGCTGAGAACGTATGGGTTACATAGCGTCTCAAGAAACCAAAGTGGTTAGCAACATGCAATGTGCTTTCTCACCATTTTTAGTTCATCCCTTTCTAGTTGTAGAGCATTGGTCTCGTGTTAAACTCAGCACCGTCCTACATGTGTAAAAAATAGTAAACCAAAACTTAATCATTAAGGTATGCAATCGAGGGTGATGTTTAGTTGAATTGATGTGAGAGATAAAATCCCTGACAAGGGACTTACCAGGGGCATGCATGCGTGTATTAGACATCATCAACTTCACCTTCTCATGGCCATCCTTGCCAAAGTGTATACGTTGCATCTCAGGTCTTTTTATTTACAAGTATAATTTCCTCTTTGTATGTCGTTGGTGTCTAACACGTTTGGGGCACAGGCTGCAGCCATCTGCACTAATGATCGATGTCATATGGAAATCATGTGGGAATAAGCATGCGCTCTCCAATCTCCATGGACGCCAGTGCCTCGTCTGCCTCCATCTGCACCCGCCGCTGCAGCGTGGCCCCAACGTCTTAATCTTCGTTGTTGCTGCTGCCATGGTGTCGTAAGCATCTGTCTGCTGCTCAACTGCAGCGTACCACCACTCGAAGCGGCTGTAAGAGTCCTAGGGAAAAATCCATCCCCATGCAAGGTTCCTCCACAGGGCATGGTGGCGGCGTGCGAAAAAAGGAGTCGAAAACCTGGGCGAGGGATCTTTTCCTCTTATTTTTGTGTTTGTGAAATCGTGTGGATCCTGAGAAATTGCATGGATAGATGCTTACCATGTGGATCCTGTGAAATCGTGTGGATCCTGATCTTATTTTTGTTCCTCCCCATGTAATTTTTTTCTATGTACGTGTAAGCTAAAAAATATTTATGTACGCGTATATGCCAACTCACGTGCACATATGGGTCATTTTTTAACAGAATTGAGAGACTGTTTATAATTGAGAGATTGTTTCTGATTTGGTGCATAGGGTATATGGGTCCACCCGGTTATGAAGATCTAACATTTCTAGATTGATCAATGGAATTAGGCCCACTGAATTAAAGGTCGGATGTTTCTAATTATTGTGGTATTTTCTAGACTAATTATCTTTTTTCTGGTTAACCCGTCAAGTACTTTTAAAATATAAATAGATAATATGCAAATCAAATTATTGTAGTAAGAGAACCCATCTAATGTGTCTAGGTTTAGCATCTTTCTTTTCCATAAAATATTTAATAGCAGCATGATCAGTGTGAACAGTTACTTTAGAATCAACAATATAAGGTTTGAACTTGTCACAAGCAAATACAATTGCTAAAAACTATTTTTGCATAATTTCTCTGGGCACTGTCTAGAGTTTTACTAGCATATTGGATAACATTTAATTTCTTATCAACTCTTTGTCCTAGAACAACACCTATAGCATAATCACTAGCATCACACATAATTACAAAAGGTAAATTCCAATCAGGTGGCTGAACAATAGGTGCAGAAATCAATGCTTTTTTAAGTATTTCAAATGCTTCTACACAATCATCATCAAAGATAAAAGGAACATCTTTTTGTAAGAGATTAGTCAGAGGCCTAGAAATTTTAGAGAAGTCCTTAATGAACCTCCTATAAAAACTGGCATGACCAAGGAAACTTCTTATACCTTTAACATCCTTGGGACATGCCATCTTTTCAATAGCATCAACTTTAGTTTTATCAACTTCAATACCTTTTTCAGAAATTTTATGCCCAAAGACAATACCTTCATTAACCATAAAGTGGCACTTCTCCCAATTCAAGACAAGATTAGTTTCTTCACATCTCTGCAAAACTCGATCAAGGTTGCTCAAGCAATCATCAAAAGAAGTTCCATATACGGAGAAATCGTCCATGAAAACCTCAACAATCTTTTCACAAAAATCAGAGAATATAGCCATCATGCATCTTTGAAAGCTAGCAGGTGCACTGCATAAACCAAAAGGCATACATCTATAAGAAAAGGTACCGAAAGGGCAAGTAAAAGTGGTCTTTTCTTGATCCTCCTTTGACACAGGTATTTGAGAGAAACCAGAATAATCATCTAGAAAGCAAAAATGTGTATGTTTGGATAATCTTTCTAGCATTTGATCAATAAAATATAAATGGTAAAGATCCTTTTTAGTAGCTTTATTTAGTTTGTGAAAATCAATTACCATTCTATAACCTGTAACAATTCTTTGTGGGATCAATTCATCTTTATCATTAGGAACAACAGTAGTACCTCCCTTTTTAGGGACACAATGGACAGGACTTACCCACTGACTATTAGCAACGGGATAAATTATACCTGCCTCAAGCTTTAGTATTTCTTTTCTTACCACTTCATTCATCTTAGGATTTAACCGTCGTTGGTAATCAACAACTGGTTTAGAGTCTTTCTCCTATTTTATTTTGTGCTAGCATAAAGTGGGACTAATGCCCTTAAGATCATCAAGAGTATATCCAATAGCAGCACGGTGCTTCTTCAGAGTTTTCAATAATTACTTCTCTTCATGCTCTGAAAGGTTAGCACTAATAATAACAAGATATATCTTTTTCTCATCAAGATAAGCTATTTAAGAGTATCCGGTAATGCTTTAAGCTCAAACACGGGATCACCCTTGGGTGGAGGAGGATCCCCTAGGATTTCAACAGGCAAGTTGTGTTTCAATATAGGTCCCTGTTTAAAGAATACCTCATCTATTTCCCTTCTTTCATTCATAAACATATCATTTTCATGGTCGAGCAAATATTGTTCTAAAGGATCATTAGGAGGTACGGTAATAGAGGCAAGACCAATAATTTCATCTTTACTAGGCAATTCTTTATCATGGGGTCATCTACGAAATTTAGCAAAATTAAACTCATGAGACATATCCCCCAAACCAATAGTAACAACATCCTTTTTGCAATCTATCCTAGCATTAACAGTATTCAAGAAGGGTCTACCAAATATAATGGGACAAAAGTTATCTTGTGGGGAACCAAGAACAAGAAAATCAGCAGGATATTTAACTTCCCCACACAAGACTTCAACATCTCTAACAATCCCAACTGGTGAAATAGTGTCTCTATTGGCAAGCTTAATTGTAACATCAATTTCCTTGATCTTAGCAGGTGCAATATCATGCATAATTTCTTTGTATAAGGAATGAGGTATTGCACTTGCACTAGCACCCATATCACATAAGCTATGATAACAATGATCTCCTATTTTAACAGAAATAACAGGCATGCCTACAACATGTCTATGCTTATTTTTAGTATCAGGTCTAGCAATTCTAGCAGCTTCATCATAGAAGTAAATAACATGCCCATCAATATTATCGGCCAAGAGATCTTTAACCATAGCAATACTAGGTTCAACTTTAATTTGCTCAGGGGTTGTAGGTGTTCTAGTGTTACTGTTACGAACCATAGTTGAAGCTTTAGCATGATCCTTTATTCTAACAGGGAAAGGTGGCTTCTCAATATAAGCAATACGAACAATAGGATCAACATTATAAGTGATAGTCTTTTCTTCAACTTTAATAGGTGCAACTACTTTTACTTCAATGGGAGGATTATATTTAAACCACTTCTCCTCAGGGAGATCAACATGAGTAGCAAAGGATTCACAGAAAGAAGCTACTATCTCAGAGTCAAGTCCATATTTAGTGCTAAATTCATGGAAAACATCGGTATCCATAAAAGATTTAACACAATCAAACTTAGGTGTTATACCTGACTCCTTACCTTCATCGAGATCCCAATCTTCAGTGTTGCGTTTAGTTCTTTCCAATAAATCCCATTTGAATTCAATAGTCTTCATCATAAAAGAGCCAGTACAAGAAGTATCGAGCATGGAGCGATTGTTGAGAGAAAGCCGAGCATAAATTTTTTGAATAATAATTTATCTTGAGAGCTCATGATTGGGGCATGAATATAACATTGACTTAAGCCTCCCCCAAGCTTGAGCGATGCTTTCTCCTTCGCGAGGCCAAAAATTATATATATAATTACGATCACGATGAACAAGATGCATAGGATAAAACTTCTGATGAAATTCCAATTTCAATCGGTTGTAGTTCCATGATCCCATATCATCACATAGCCTAAACCATGTCAATGCCTTTCCCTTCAAAGATAAAGGGGAGACCTTCTTATTGATAACATCCTCGGGCATACCTGCAAGCTTAAATAATCCACAAACTTCATCCACATAGATTAGGTGCAAATCGGGATGTAATATTCCATCACCTGTGAAAGGACTAGCTAGCAGTTTCTCTATCATACCCAAAGGAATTTCAATGTAAACATTTTCAGTAGGTTCAGTAGGTTGAGGAGAAACTCTTTGCTCTGCTGGTTGGGGTGAAGATACCCCTAACAAGCCCCTCGAAGGATTATGTTCCATAGTAACAAGTGACAGTAAATTTCAGCACACTACATAATTTTTTTCCTTACCAAATTCCACCTACCAAAGGCGCTTCACTCCCCGGCAACGGCGCCAGAAAAGAGTCTTGATGACCCACAAGTGTAGGGTATCTATCGTAGTCCTTTCGATAAGTAAAAGTGTCGAACCCAACGAGGAGCAGAAGGAAATGACAAGCGGTTTTCAGTAAGGTATTCTCTACAAGAGCTGAAATTATCGGTAACAGATAGTTTTGTCATAACGTAATTTCGAAAAGGTAACAAGTAATAAAAGTAAAAAAGGTGCAGCAAGGTGGCCCAATACTTTTTGTAGCAAAGGACAAGCCTGGACAAACTCTTATATAGAGAAAAGCTCTCCCGAGGACACATGGGAATTATCATCAAGCTAGTTTTCATCACGTTCATATGATTCCCGTTCATTACTTTGATAATCTGATATGTGGGTGGACCGGTGCTTGGGTACTTCCCTTTCTTGGACAAGCATCCCACTTATGATTAACCCCTATTGCAAGCATCCGCAACTACAAAAGAAGTATTAAGGTAAACCTAACCATAGCATCAAACATATGGATCCAAATCAGCCCCGTACGAAGCAACTCATAAACTAGGGTTTAAGCTTCTGTCACTCTAGAAACCCATCATCTACTTATTACTTCCCAATGCCTTCCTCTAGGCCCAAACTACGGTGAAGTGTCATGTAGTCGATGTTCACATAAAACCACTAGAGGAGAGATAACATACATCTCATCAAAATATCGAACGAATACCAAATTCACATGACTACTTATAGAAAGACTTCTCCCATGTCCTCAGGAACAAACGTAACTACTCACAAATCATATTCATGTTCATAATCAGAGCGGTATTAATATGCATAAAGGATCTGAACATATGATCTTCCACCAAAAAAACCAACTAGCATCAACTACAAGGAGTAATCAACACTACTAGCAACCCAGAGGTACCAATCTGAGGTTTTGGGACAAAGATTGGATACAAGAGATGAACTAGGGTTTTAGAGGAGATGGTGCTGGTGAAGATGTTGATGGAGATTGACCCCTCCCGATGAGAGGATCATTGGTGATGATGATGGCGATGATTTCCCCCTCCCAGAGGGATGTTTCCCCGGCAGAACAGCTCCGCCGGAGCCCTAGATTGGTTCCGCCAAGGTTCCGCCTCGTGGCGGCGGTGTTTCTTCCCAAAAGCTTGCTTATGATTTTTTCCAGGTTAACAGACTTCATATAGCAGAAGATGGGCACTGAAGGCCTGCCAGGGGGACCACGAGGCAGGGGGCGCCCCTCACCCTCGTGGCCAGGGTGTGCCCCCCTCTAGTTGATTATTTCTCAAGTATTTTTATATATTCCAAAACGTGCCTTTGTGAAGTTTCAGGACTTTTGGAGCTATGTAGAATAGGTGTCTAATATTTGCTCCTTTTCCAGCCCAGAATTCCAGCTGCCGGCATTCTCCCTCTTCATGTAAACCTTGTAAAATAAGAGAGAATAGGCATAATATTGTGACATAATGTGTAATAACAACCCATAATGCAATAAATATCGATATACAAGCATGATGCAAAATGGACATATTAGTGCCCGGCGCCCTTCTCGGGAAAGGCTCGGGAGCTCTCTTCTGGAGGGCCTCAGACCTAGCCAACATCACGTGGGAGGCGCTCGGGCACCACGTGCAGGCATGCTTTGCTGGACGTTTCCCTCAAGAGGGCACTTGCCAAGGAGCGCCCGGTGCTCAAGAGTTCAACGTCAAGGCAACCCAGGAGCTTCAAGAAGCAAGGACCATGCGCGACGACTGCCGCCCACCACCTGGCGCAGCTCCCCATCCTGGCGAGGACGGCGGGCTGCGTGTCTGCATCGACACTCTAGGGCTCAACAGGGTCGCATCTCAGGAGCATTTCTGGCATTCGCGGGTTGGGTGGTGCGAGGGTCCACCTCACAGCTACGTCTGCATGCCATTTGGCTTGCCGAACGTGGCGGCCGCCTTCCAGCACACCTGCGGGGTGTCCTGTCGGCTCAGGAGGCCAGACATCACGTAGTCTGGGAGGAGATGGAGATGGTCCTCGAAGACCCGCCTGAGCCCCCAAAGCCTCCCGAGGCTCAGGGTCCTGGCGGCTCGTGAGGAGCGACTCCTTCATCGCGCGACTTCGGCTACCTCAACACTCCTTAGACAACGGTACCAGATGACACTTTCCAAGTTTACTCAGCTGGGAGCGCCACCCGGGCTGCACCATTCCCAGGTCGCACGGGCCTATCCCTGCGGCATGTATCTTTCTGCATCTTTAGCTTACTCTGTCGGGGGCGCCCCTCGGGCTGCATCTTCCCCAAGCCGCTCGGGTCCATTCTGGTGGCATGTATTGTTCTTACATCTATCTGAACTAGCTTGTTCCCTCGCATGAGTTACCTATGATTACCACCTGCCTGCCCGGCACTTCGATGCCGTGAACGTCGTGCGCCCTAGCAAGCCCGCCCATGACCACCTCATGACTAAGGACTGGCATGACGTCTGTGCTCGGGTCCGTCCCTGCAGCATCGTCAAACCCAAGAGGCTGAGCTCTGGCTCGCGTGCCCGCTCCCGTGTACGTCAGCTCCCATGGCCCTTGGTGCCTTGTTCTCGCATGAACTAATCATGGATGGACAGGCTAAGGTAGGCGACCCGGTGCCTCGCCACCGCGGGAGCCGCGCGCCGGTTGTCTTTCTTTACGATCCCTCGCATGAGAAGACTAGGCACGGCGTCTGTGCTCGGGTCCGTCCTTGCAGCGTTGATAAACCCAACGACCGAGCTCTGTCTGGTGGGCCTTCTCATGTGATCGCCTCAGGAGATTCACCCGACGCAGGTTGCCTAACCATCTCGCAGGACCACTACAGCCATCAAGAATCAAGACCAGGCGCAACCCGCCTTGAGGTAGGGCCTCATGAGTCCCGCACTGGCTCACGAGTGCCCAGACACACCTCGTCTAGCCCTGCCGTGCAAGCTATGTGTCAGGGCGGGGCTGTACACGCCCTGGGGGCTCCACTCAAAGGGAGCCCTCACCCATGCAACAGTGGAAGCACCATGCTCCGTGTTGGCAGTCGACATGGTCGAGGAGCGGCTATGCCCGTGCAAGTGCGGAAGCGCTACGCTCTGCACTGGTGATAAATAACTGAGGGCGGCCCCATGGCCGTACCAACCTCAGGGAGCCACACGGCTTAGTGTCCAGCCTCACCGCAACGCTTCCCCCTCGGGAGAGCCGCGCGAGGGTGCTGAGCACGGGGGCTGCGCTCGGGTCACGCCCAAGCGTACGCCGCCCTGCCAAGTCCCTCGGACCTGGTTGTCACTATTGGGGAACACAGTAAAATCAAAAAAATTCCTACGCACACGCAAGATCATGGTGATGCATAGCAAAGAGAGGGGAGAGTGTTGTCTACGTACCCTCGTAGACCGAAAGCGGAAGCGTTATGACAACATGGTTGATGTATTCGTACGACTTCATGATCCGACCTATGCTAGTACCAAAAGTACGGCACCTCCGCGATCTGCACACGTTCGGCTCAGTGACGTCCCATGAACTCTTGATCTAGTTGAGTGTCGGGGGAGAGCTTCGTCAGCACGATGGCGCGATGACGGTGATGATGAAGCTACCGGCGCAGGGCTTCGCCTAAGCACTGCAACGATATGACCGAGGTGGATTATGGTGGAGGGGGCACCGCACACGCTAAAAAAAGGTATGTTGTTGTATTCTAGGGTGCCCCTGCCCCCGTATATAAAGGAGCAAGGGGGAGGCTGGCCGTCCCTAGGACGCGCCAAGGAGGGGAGTAGTCCTCCTCCTAGTAGGAGTAGGACTCCCCCTTTCCTAGTCCTACCAGGAGGGGGAAGGGGGAAGGAATGAGAGGGGAAGGGAGAGGGAAAGAGGGGTCGCGCCCCCTCCCCTAATCCAATTCAGACTCCCTTGGGGGGTGTCTTCTGGCTGCTTCCCTCTCTCTCCCCTAAAGCCTACTAAAGGCCCAATAACTTCCCCCGGGGGGGGGGGTCCGATAACCCTCCAGCACTACAGTTTTATCCAAAACCTCCCGGAACACTTCTGGTGTCCGAACAAAGCCATCCAATATATCAATCTTTATGTCTCGACCATTTCGAGACTCCTCATCATGTCCGTGATTACATCTGGGACTCCTAACAACCTTCGGTACATCGAAACACATAAACTCATAATACCGATCATCACCGAACGTTAAGCGTGCGGACCCTATGGGTTCGAGAACTATGTAGACATGACCGAGACACGTCTCCGGTCAATAATCAATAGCGGAACCTGGATGTTCATATTGGATCCCACATTTTCTATGAAGATCTTTATTGGTCAAACCGCATAACAACATACGTTGTTCTCTTTGTCATCGGTATGTTACTTACCCGAGATACGATCGTCGGTATCTCAATACCTAGTTCAATCTCTTTACCGGCAAGTCTCTTTACTCATTCCGTAATCTATCATCCCGCAACTAACTCATTAGTCACATTGCTTGTGAGGCTTATAGTGATGTGCATTACCGAGAGGGCCCAGAGATACCTCTTCGACAATCAGAGTGAAATATCCTAATCTTGATCTATGCCAACTCAACAAACACCATCGGAGACACCTGTAGAGCACCTTTATAATGACCCAGTTACGTTGTGACGTTTGGTAGAACACTAAGTGATCTTCTGGTATTCGTGAGTTCCATAATCTCATAGTCATAGGAACATGTATAAGTCAGGAAGAAAGGAATAACAAATAAACTAAACGATCAAGTGCTAGGCTAACGGAATGGGTCAAGTCAATCACATCATTCTATAATGATGTGATATCGTTAATCAAATGACAACACATGTCTATGGCTAGGAAACTTAACCATCTTTGATTCAATGAGCTAGTCAAGTAGAGGCACACTAGTGACACTCTGTTTGTCTATGTATTCACACATGTACTAAGTTTTCGGTTAATACAATTCTAGCATGAATAACAAACATTTATCATGATATAAGGAAATATAAATAACAACTTTATTATTGCCTCGAGGGCATATTTCCTTCAGTCTCCCACTTGCACTAGAGTCAATAATCTAGATTACATAGTAATGATTCTAACACCCATGGAGTCTTGGTGTTGATCATGTTTTGCTCGTGAGAGAGGCTTAGTCAACGGGACTGCAACATTCATATCCGTATGTATCTTGCAAATCTCTATGTCTCCCTCCTTGACTTGATCGCGGATGGAATTGAAGCTTCTCTTGATGTGCTTTGTTTTCTTGTGAAATCTGGATTCCTTTACCAAGGCAATTGCACCAGTATTGTCACAAAAGGTTTTCATTGGACCGGATGCACTAGGTATGACACCTAGATCAGATATGAACTCCTTCACCCAGACTCCTTATTTTGCTGCTTCTGAAATAGCTATGTACTCCGCTTCACACGTAGATCCCGCCACGACGCTTTGCTTAGAACTGCACCAACTGACAGCTCCACTGTTCAATATAAATACGTATCCGGTTTGTGAATTAGAGTCATCCGGATCAGTGTCAAAACTTGCATCGACGTAACCATTTACGATGAGCTCTTTGTCAACTCCATAAACGAGAAACATATCCTTAGTCCTTTTCAGGTATTTCAGGATGTTCTTGACCGTTGTCCTTGCTAAACTAATAGCAAGGCACACATCAGGTCTGGTACACAACATTCCATACATGATAGAACCTATGGCTGACGCATTGGGAATGACCTTCATTTTCTCTCTATCTTCTGCAGTGGTCGGGCATTGAGTGTGACTCAACTTCACACCTTGTAACACAGGAAAGAACCCTTTCTTTGCTTGATCCATTTTGAAATTCTTCAAAACTTTATCAAGGTATGTGCTTTTTGCAAGTCCAATTAAGCGTCTTGATCTATCCCTATAGATATTGATGACCAATATATAAGCAGCTTCACCGAGGTCTTTCATTGAAAAATTCTTGTTCAAGTATCCTTTTATGAAATCCAGAAATTCTATATAATTTCCAATCAACAATATGCCATCCACATATAATATTAGAAATGCTATAGAGCTCCCACTCACTTTCTTGTAAATACAGGCTTCTCCAAAAGTCTGTATAAAACCATATGCTTTGATCACACTATCAAAACATTTATTCCAACTCTGAGATGCTTGCACCAGTCCATAAATGGATCGCTGGAGCTTGCACACTTTGTTAGCATCCTTTGGATTGATAAAACCTTCAGGTTGCATCATATACAACTCTTCTTCCAGAAATCCATTGAAGAATGTAGTCTTTACATCCATTTGCCAAATTTCATAATCATAAAATGCTGCAATTGCTAACATGATTCGGACGGACTTAAGCATCGCTATGGGTGAGAATGTCTCATCGTAGTCAACTCCTTGAAGTCGTCGAAAACCTTTCGCAACAAGTCGAGCTTTGTAGACAGTAACATTGCCGTCAGCTTCAGTCTTCTTCTTGAAGATCGATTTATTCTCGATGGCTTGTCGATCATCGGGCAAGTCAACCAAAGTCCACACTTTGTTCTCATACATGGATCCCATCTCAGATTTCATGGCCTCAAGCCATTTTGCGGAATCTGGGCTCATCATCGCTTCCTCATAGTTTGTAGGTTCGTCATGGTCAAGTAACATGTCCTCCAGAACCGGATTACCGTACCACTGTGGTGTGGATCTTACTCTGGTTGACCTACGAGGTTCAGAAGTAACTTGATCTGAAGTTATATGATCATCATCATTAGCTTCCTCACTAATTGGTGTAGGTGTCACAGGAACTAATTTCTGTGATGAACTACTTTCCAATAAGGGAGCAGGTACTATTACCTCATCAAGTTCTACTTTCCTCCCAATCACTTCTTTCGAGAGAAACTCCTTCTCTGGAAAGGATCCATTCTTAGCAACGAATGTCTTGCCTTCGGACTATGATAGAAGGTGTACCCAACAGTCTCCTTTGGGTATCCTATGAAGACACATTTCTCCGATTTGGGTTCGATCTTATCAGGTTGAAGCTTTTCCACATAAGCATCGCAGCTGTCGGTGTACTAAAGTAGGGGTACCTTAGTACCCCGAACTTGTGCACGGGCAGTCGTAGCACCCCGCGGCAAGGCTTGCCAGGCGATCGCCAAAACTGTCCATGGTCCCTCCTCGGGCCATCCAAGAACAAAGTATTTGAGCCAAGGCCCCGGCAGGAGGAGCCTGCCGGTAAGGCCACCCGAAGAGAGCAAGGCCCCGGCAAGAGGAGCTTGCCGGGACGGCCGCTCGAAGCACAAGGCCCCGGCCCCCCTATTGCTCTTTATAAAGGAGCAGGGCAGGGGCCCGCTCGGCCAATCAAGACGCATGGAGGGCAGGCGACTGGGACCGGCCTGCTGCCTCGACCCGCGACGGCCCGGTTTCCCGCCTCCACCGTCCGCAACTCCGGGTGCATGGGAGCCGCGTGGCTGGCGTGCAGGACCGAGGCGACGGATGAGGCGACCTCCCTCCACCCCGTGATCATGGGGAACGGACGCCTCGGAAACCGTGCCTCGGCCCCGTCTAGCAAGCGAGCCACGCCTCCACGCCTCCCTCCACTTATGGAGATAGCGCGAACCGTCCCCCTCTATTACGACGTGACGCATGCCTGCGGGGCTCAGCCCCGCGCACGCCGCCCACGTCACGCACGCCTCTCCCCACGATGCCGCGTTCGACGCGTGCCGTTCGGGGAGGATGTGGTGGACGCAGAAGCAGATGCAGCGTGACCCAGGCCGCGCGTGCCCGTGCACTGTTTTGGGCCTGACCCAACAGCGCTCGGCACCATGTATGGCCCAGGCCCGGGGGCTTCTGACGGTGTACTAAAGTAGGGGTACCTTAGTACCCCGAACCTGTGCACGGGCAGTCGTAGCACCCTGCGGCAAGGCTTGACAGGCGATCGCCAAAACTCTCCATGGTCCCTCCTCGGGCCATCCAAGAACAAAGTATTTGAGCCAAGGCCCCGGCAGGAGGAGCCTGCCGAGAAGGCCACCCAAAGAGAGCAAGGCCCCGGCAAGAGGAGCTTGCCGGGACGGCCGCTCGAAGCACAAGGCCCCGGCAAGAGGAGCTTGCCGGGAAGGCCGACCGAGGCACGACAAGATACTTGCTGCGACGCACCCCGCAAGGACCGGTGAGCGACAAGCTCCCGGGCGCGACAAGGCACCCACCGCGGCAAGGCGCTTGCCGCGGCAAGTCACCACCCAGCGCCTGCGCTCCAGCTCAAGACCCTCGCGAGGGGCCAAGCCTCGCGAGGCAGATGACACAAGACCTCCTCAGGGGCAGTCTCACTAGGTTGGCTCGCGAGGAGCGGAGAGATCAAGGCAAGGGGCACCTCGCGAGGTTCCCGTGATGTGAGCCATGATGACCAAGGCCAGGCGGGCGCCAGGTGGGAGCTAGCGGGCGCAGAGTACTCGTTTCCTCTTTGGTGCTAAAGGACAGGCATAGGCGAGGAGTCCCGAGGCATCAGGCAAAGGTTTCCATATCGCTGCAACAAGAACAAGACTAGCAGGACGGTAGGACGGAGGTCACCACAGAGCCAATGACGTCGTCACCACCAGAGCCTTTGGTAGGCGAAGATCATCTTTTGTCAGGATAGCTTGTACTAGCTGTCCCCCTTCAAATTGGTCGTTGTGGGGTCCCTTCATGCCTAATATTTGGGAAGAGGACCGGGGCCTCTATAAACAGGACTTGCCACCACCATAGGAGGGGGGACGAACCTTGGATCAGATCCATTCCACCCTCACATGCACAAGCTCACCGAGCTCAAGAACACCTCTCCTCAGGAGGCTGTTCTTCCCTTGTACTTGTTCATCCTCATCCTAGAAGTCAATCCACCACACCACACTAGAGTAGGGTATTACACCACATCGGTGTCCCGAACCAGTATAAACTCTTTTGTCCCTTGTTCTTCGAGTTCGACGAGCTAAGCTTTGAGATTGTGGTGAGTGAGTGAGCTAGGGGGAGAGAGAGACCATCATGCGCACCCCAGAGTTCAAACCTTAAGGGTTTTGCCGGAACCCACAATCCGACATTCCCCTCGCAGATCTAGTCTCCGTTCAAGCTAGATTCGCCTCAATCCGCAACGACGTGATGGCTGAAAATTTCCCCAACCCCAATAAGGAGGAGAGGGCGTGCTTCGTCCCATTCCTGTTGCGGGGCCTAGGATTCCCAATCCACCCATTCCTCAGGGGACTATTGGAATGTTACGGCATCCAACCGCACAACCTTACCCCAGGTTCGATTCTGCACACCTCAGGTTTCATTGCTCTCTGCGAACTGTTCTTTGGCATTGAGGCCCATTTTGAACTATGGAGGTAGTTCTTTTGCCTCATTCCCCACCATCGAGGAGGCTCTATATTTGAAGTGGGCGGTGCTGAAGTATGGCGTATAGCCGGATCCGGATACCTTGTTGGAACTCCCAAAGAGATATACCCACAGTGGTCTTCGGAGTGGTTTTATATGGATGACGTCCCACTGCCAGACCCAGTTCGGTGCGGCCTTCCTGAATTTTCCATCGCTCCTGTAAGGAAGAGCCTCAACTAGCGCCCCAAAGCCCCAAGGATGAGGACAGTGCGGAAATAAAAAGATTAGTAAGCAAGGTCAGATTGTTGGCCGACACCAAGCTCTCAAAAATCGAGGTTATGGCCATTGCAATAAAAAGGTGCGGCCAGCCTCTCCAGTCCAGAGTAACTCCTTTATGGTGCTACAACGGAGAAGACGACGCGTCTCGTTACAGACGCAAGGGTCCGAATACCCCGGCCGAACTGGCCGTGATCTTGACCGATCTGTACAAGGGCGAAAAGGAAGACTTCCTCTGCTTGAACTAGAGGGAAGGTTACTCCATGTACAACCCCATCGATTACCTGTGTTGCTTCATCGCTGCCACGGCATACTAGTCAAATTTGTTCTTTGCGGTCACAAAATAGTCATGGAGGAAAATGATCGAAGACGTTCACTGTCCTGCCCCACAACCAGAGGATCACAATCGCGACAAAGGCCCTAGCTTTTGCGAGGATTCGGATATATACATAGAGCTTGACGATGGGGTATTTTATCAAGCGGGCTTTGACGGCTCAGAAGTGACTATCACCGCCGACTACCACCGCCCCTATCCCTTCTCCATCATAAGCATTCGAAGAGCTTTCAAAAAGAAGTCACTGCTTGCACTTTTATCCATTTTACTAATCCGTACTTAATAGGATCGGCGCTCGGGGGACCGTACTTCCTCGAGGGTGGCCCCTACGCAGGGTAATTGTTCAGAACGAAAGGAGACCGGGAGTGCTGTAGGAAGCTCATAGTCTTCTAAGAGGTATGTCTACTTAATACATGTCTGGGCATGAGTTTGGATTGTTTAAGGTCTCTTTTTATCCTTGATTTCAGGAGAAACACGCGGCAGACGGTAGGAAAATGCCCTGTTAGCCGAATATCAGCCAATCAGGTGCCGGACTCGCCTACTAGGATGAGGTCCGATGCAATGCCAGTTCCGCCACCTCTTAAGGATTCGGATGACATATCTGTCACCAATTCCGAGGTAGAGAGCATGATGAATCACCATCAATTGAAAGAGGCAATGCGTGCTCCAGCCTTTTCTGAGCAAGAATTTACCGCACTCCGCTTGGTGGATGCATATATCCGAGCCGCTCAAGACGGACTTGCCGGAGTCACTCAGCTATTCTCAAAGGATATACAAGTAAGAGTTTATGCAGTTTTGATAGTTGCATGCCAGTAGCCCCCGAGACTTGAAGCGATGAGGTAAACCAATTTAAGGATTGATATGACCCACAGGTTCTCAAAGAGAAGAATACTGCGCTATCACAGGAGCTGAAGATAAACCACACATAACTGAATGCCATCACCGCTGAACTGGCGGAAATTAAAAAGGCCACAATGAGTACGTCCGAGAAGAAAAATCACGAGGGGGAAAAGGACAAACAATCTGAAGAGATAGTGAGCTTAAAGGCTCAGTTATCAGCCGCTCAGAAAGAAAATGAGAAGTTGAAGGGCGGCATGTTCGGTACATTTAAAACCACCATAGGGGATCACGTTTAGTCCATAGTGTGGAATTTCATAACTCTATTTCTGCAGGTCTGTTAACTGGTTGGCCGGAAGAGGAAGTATTCAGATTCCAAGGCGACATGCTGACGAAACTATCCATGGTACATGCTCGGGCTCAGAAAGCCATGAGGAGTATGGTCAAGGCGTTGTGGCCATCCGATACCCCTCTAGAAAGTATGGAGGGCTTGGAAAATCTGTTCAAAGGTGCCTGGTGCTGCTTTGAGCTATGGAAGACAACTGCCTACCATGAAGGCGCATGAGAAGCCTGGGGCTATGGTGAAAATTTGCTTCACCAAGCTAGATCCGAATCATATGGCCCGAGTGGGACCACAGGGACCAGACGCGAAAGAAATTCCTGTGAATTTGGTGTTTGACCAAGTAATGATAGCTGCGAAGCATTCACAGGAAGACTGTAGGTTGCACAGTCCTATAGATGGAATATATAAGGAATAGGCATTTGATTCAATGTATTAATGTACTTTATGATCAACCTGTACCTTTATCCGAACATGTGGAAAGTTTTGTCATCGCAGGCTTTTGGCTTTAACCTCCGAACCAAAATGGTGGAGTGTTTCCGGATACTATTTTGGAATGAACAGAAGCATTCACTATGTCCGGAAACCAGGTAACCCAGTCATTGTGCTTGAACAGACAAAAATATTAGTTTAGGGTGTATGTTATATTACATATGTAAGAAACATCTTCCAAGGAGAATAGTTCCGTTAAGGATTCCTTTCCTTAGGTTTGCATGCTCGCCTGGGCTTTGGTCTGTAATACGGAAAAAGTTTTCCTGTATGTTTGAAGAGTAGAATGTAACAATCTGTCGTTTGATTGTTGACCAGTTATTCTCGTAAGAACGCTAGCTTTTGGTTCACCCGTATGAGGTACATGTCCGGATTACCCGGTTGTAACAATCGCAGAGGTGCTCCCTTTACGTCCTAGCCGAACAACCGGGAACGTAGGGCATAAACACAGGAGCAAGGCAACCCAGCTTGGCAAAAACTTAAGTCATAGAGGTGCATATAATGGCAAAAATATTGTATATGAACAAACGACGTATAAATTGTGAGCTCCAGGCTCTGAATAATAATAAGCTTCGGTTAAAGAAGCCCCCAGGCGTCATGGGGTGTATACATTTGAGGATGTGTACCCCTTAAGTGTTCGGCCTATCCGAACATACCCTGGGAATCGTACAAAAACGGGGAAACAAAAAGAAATGAAGAGGAGAAAAAACGGAAAAGAAACGTGGCCAAACTTATGCGTAGAATCTTCGGAGCCAAGCAGCATTCCATGGATTCGGCTCTAGGCGATTATCCGATGCTTTACAAAGGTGGTAGGCCCCTCCTGTTAGAACTTCATCAATAATGGAGGGGACCTCCCATTTTGGTTTGAGCTTGTCCTTCTTCTTCTCTGGGCCCGCACTTCTCTGCTTTGGTATCGCCGAGCCCATTGTTGATAAAATGCGGAACGGGCTTTCGCAATGTCGCGCCTCCTCCAGGCCATCTAGGTCGTCCTGCCGATCGAGCTTGGCCTCTCTCTCTTCATACATGCGCACTCGAGGTGAGTCATGAATAATGTCGCAGGGCAAGACAGCCTCTGCGTCGTACACCATAAAAAAGGGGGTGTATTCGGTCGTGCGATTAGGCGTAGTCTGCAGTCCCCAGAGTATGGAATGAAGTTCCTCGACCTAGTGTTTATCTGACTCCCGTAGGGAGCGCACTTTTCTGGGTTTGATGACGCTCATTATCAGGACATTAGCCTGTTCGACCTGACCGTTTGTTTGAGGGTGATATAAGGAGGCATAATCGAGCTTAATGCCCAGATTAGCACACCAAGTTTTCACCTCATCGACTGTGAAGTTAGAGCCATTGTTAGTGATGATGCTGTGCGGGACACCATAACGGTGTACCACGCCAGATATAAAGTCGATCATGGACCAGCTTCAGCTATTTTTACTGGTTTGGCCTATATCCACTTAGTGAATTTATCCACCATAACTAGTAAATATTTCTTCTTGTTGCTTCCCCCTTTAAGGAGTCAGACCATATCTAGCCCCCATACCGCAAAAGGACCAATAATGGGGATTTATCTTAAGGAAGTGGGCGACATATGACTTTGATTGACGAAAAGCTGACATCCTACACAGCACTGTACAAGGGCTTGTGCATCTGATCGGCCGTTGGCCAAAAGAAACCTGTACGGAAGGCCTTGCTTATGAGGGCCCGAGCTGTAGCATGATGGCCACTAAGACCAGCATGTATTTCGGCCAAGAGCTACCATCCCTCCTCTTCGAAGATGCATCTTTGAAGAACTCCAGTGGTACTTTTCTTGTAGAGTTCACCTTGGTGAACTTTGTAGGCTTTAGATCGTTGAACTATGTGACGGGCCTCATTCTGGTCATTAGGAAGCTCCTGCCTATTAAGGTAGGCCAGGAAGGGTTCGGTCCATGGAGAAATGACAGTCATGATTACATGGGCGAAAGGTGTCATCTCGGCGCCCGAACCCCCGATAATATCATAATTGTGTTCGGCATCTGGGGGTATGATCGGCTCCGGACTAGTATTTCTGCTCTCGTCCTGCCATACCACGGATGGCTTCAAGAGCCTGTCCACAAAGGTGTTAGGCGGGACGGGATCGCATTTAGCGTCCATTCGAGCAAGGATGTCTGCTGCCTGATTACTATCTTGAGCAACGTGATGGAATTCGAGCCACTCAAACCGAGCTGATATTTTGAGTATGGTGTTCTGGTATGCTGCCATCTTTGGATATTTTGCATTGAATTCTCCATTTATTTGGGATATTTCAAGGTTCGAATCCCCATGCACCTCTAGGCGCTGTATGCCCATAGAGATAGCCATTCGGAGACCATGTAGTAGTGCCTCGTATTCGGCCGCATTGTTGGAGTCTGTATACATGATTTGTAACATGTAGCGGACTATGTCCCCTATAGGGGATGTTAAGATGACACCAGCCCCCAATCCGGCTAACATTTTAGAGTTGTCGAAGTACATTATCCATTTGGAGTATGTGATGTACTCTTTAGGGAGTTCGGCTTCCGTCCACTCGGCGACAAAGTCTGCCAACACCTGATATTTAATAGCTTGGCATGGCTTGTATGTTATTTCAAATGGTAGGAGCTCGATGGCCCATTTGGCTATGCGGCCGGTGGCGTCCCGATTATTTATGATGTAATTGAGTCGTACTTTGGATGCCACCATAATCGAACACTCTTGAAAGTAGTGTCGCAGCTTCCGGGATGCCATGAAGACCGCATACGCTGTCTTCTGATAGTGTGGGTATCGAGATTTGCATGGTGTAAGGACCGTCGATACAAAGTATACTGGTTTCTGGAGTGGGAATTTGTGTCCCTCTTCCTCTCGTTCGACGCTGAGTACGGCGCTCACCACCTGGTGAGTCACTAATATGTAGAGCAACATACGCTCGCCAACACTTGGTGCGGCAAGGATTGGGTTGCTTGCTAACAGAGGTTTTATTTCTTCCAATCTGGTTGTAGCCGCATCCGTCCATTCAAAGTGGTCGGTGCGTTGGAGCATTCAATAAAGTGGCAGCGCCTTTTCTCTCAATCTGGAGATAAAGCGACTCAAGGCTGCCACGCACCCAGCTAGTTTCTGGACCTGCTTTAAGTCTATTGGCGTTGTCAATTCTGACAGGGCTCAGAATTTGGCTTGGTTTGCTTCAATTCCTCTATTGGAAACAATGAACCGGAGTAGTTTCTCGGCTGGAATGCCGAAGACACATTTGTCCGGATTGAGCCGTATGTCATATGTTTGAAGGTTGTCGCATGTGAGGCGCAGATGGTCCACCAATGATTCGACATGTTTAGTCTTGATGACTGAATCATCAACGTATACCTCCACGGTCTTGCCAATTTGTTTTTCCAGACATGTTTGAATCATGCATTGGTAAGTGGCGCCAATGTTTTTGAGCCCGAAAGGCATAGTGTTGAAGCAGAAAGGCCCATATGGGGTAATGAATGCCGTCGCGGCCTAGTCGGACTCCTTCATCTTGATTTTATGGTATCTGGAGTATGCATCGAGGAAACACAATGAGTCGTGTCCTGCGGTTGCGCCAATGATTTGGTCAATGCGGGGCAGTGGGAAGGGGTCCTTATGGCAAGCCTTATTGAGGTCTTTGAAATCGACGCAAAAGCGCCAGGATTTGTCCTTCTTCGGCACCATGACCAGGTTGGCTAGCCAATCCGGGTGGTTGATTTCTCTAATGAACCCGGCCCCAAGTAGTTTGGCTAGCTCCTCCCCCATATAGCTTGTCGTTTGGGTTCAGAAAATCACCGCAACATTTGCTTGACTGGTTTGAACCCCTTTATTATGTTGAGGTTGTGTTCGGCCAGTCTGCGTGGGATTCCGGGCATGTTCGAACGATGCCAGGCAAAAATGTCCCAATTGTTGTGCAGGAATGCTCGTAGGGCGGCATCGACCGTCAGATCCAGCTGTGCTCCAATGGATGCTGTTTTGTTTGGATCTGTCGGGTGCACTTGAAATTTGACTATTTAATCTGCTGGTTTGAAAGATGTTGATTTGGGCCTCTTGTCGAGGATTACATCATCTTTGTCCACTATGGAACGCAGAGTGGTTAGTTCCCCGGTCGCGTGGGCCTTGGATAGTGCCTCGAGGGCCAAGGGTGCGGTTTTGTTTTTGGCACGGAGTGCTATATCCAGATCACTGGTGACAGTGATTATCCGTTGGGCCCTGGCATTTTAAGCTTCGTGTACCCGTAATGGGGGATGGCTTGGAAGTGTGCGAAGGCGTCCCGCCCCAAAAGGGCGTGATATCCGCTATTGAAAGGGGCCACGTGGAAGAGAAACTCTTCAGACCTGTAGTTATCAGGTGTGCCTAATACTACGTCGAGTTTAATTTTTCCCGAGCATCGCGCTTCTTGACTAGGGATAATACCTCGAAAGGTTGTACTGCTTTGCTCGATGCGACTCTTGTCCATTTGCATTTTGTCGAGCATATCTTCATAGATGAGGTTAAGTCCGATGCTGCCGTCCATGAGCACTTTGGAGAGTCGAAAGCCATCCACAATTGGGTTTAAGACCAAGGCGGCTGGTGCTCGGACTGATCGGGCCCACGGTTCATCGTGGCGGTGAAAGTTATTGCCGTATCGTTCCAAGGGTTTATTGCGGTTACTTGGTTGACTTCGGCAAGGTCGTGGAGTGCCCTTTTGCGCCGATTATTTGAACAGAAGGTCTAGAAGACCATAAAGGCATTGAGATCGTCGACCTTTGAAGAGTACTTCTCTGTGGTAGCATTTGTGAGGATAGCCTCGCCGCTCTTAGCCACCTGCCGGAGTACCCAACATGCCTGAAGGCTATGCGTTGGATCGGTGCTTGGCGTCGTATGTATCTGACATGGCTTGTCGAGCAGTTCATCAAGGATGGTTTTATATGCCATGATGGGCTTGTTTTTCTTGTCAATAAGCTTATGATCGGATGCCTGCATCCGTTTTGCCCGTTCGGTGAGCTGCTTAAAGGCAGGAGGTTCCCACCGGGTTGCCTGAGTTTTCCAGGCACTTTCCATCGCGCAGTACTTCTCTACTATGTGTACAAAATCCACAAAGTGCAGTATGCGGCGACGGTTGAGGGCATTGAGGATTCCCTCGTCCGTACAGTTGCGGCAAAAAACTGAAACTGCCTCGTAGTCGCAGCAATCTTTAATCTTGTTTTTAACAAGGAGGAACCAGACCCAAAAGTGATGGACCATTTCCTGAGGTTGCTGCCGTACATACATTAGGTCACATATATCTGGAGGCCGTGAATTGCTTGGGGAATATTGCCTGTGGTGAGTGGGCAGGCTAGAATCTGAACCCTGACCCACGATTGGATCCAGAGTTTGAAGAATCTCCGAGGTCACAAGTTTAGGATCAGTAAGGTCCTGAAGAATTCCGGGCTTAATACCTGATCCTATGTTCGGGGGGCATGAGGTCTCTTCTCGAGGATGGGTATCCAGCTCGCAGGGCTCGGAAATCCAAACATAGCTGGTGCTTAACTTAGGGGGAGAAGCATTCACAGCTCGTTCCTCAACGACCGCTACCAGATGGGTGATCGGAGGGAACTTGATTTCCCTCTAATCGGGTTTAAGCCCAGTCCGATCATAGTCTGTTGCGACCCCCACGGCGGCGATGCGATCTAGCAGCTCGTTCAAGGACGAGACATCTGCCGGATCCATCTTTTCGGATTGTTTGAGGCTGATGTGGAGATGATGTTTCACGATTGTGGGGGTCGCCGTTGGCTTGACGGCTGTGTGAGCGCCCATGGTAAAACGTCGAGCCGGAGGACCTATGCGGGAGTCAGGGCCCTTCCAGAAGTAATATCGTCATTAATGACAAGGTAAGCCATCGATCCTTCTATCGACAACACAAAGGAACTCTCAATGAAGGCACCAATGTCGGTATCAAAACCGGCCGATCTCGGGTAGGGGGTCCCGGACTGTGCGTCTGAGGATCGAAGATAATAGGACACAAAGTGGCCATGATGTTTACCCAGGTTCGGGCCCTCTTGATAGAGGTAAAATCCTACTTCCTTCTTGATTGTCTTTGATGGGTATAGGGGTTACAAGAATTGATCTACCTCGAGATAGTAATGGCTAAACCTTAACTGTCTAGCCTATGTGAATTCTGATGAACCTACGGACTAAACCCTCTGATGTCTACTACGCAACATTCTCCTTGTAGACGTTTTTGGGCCTCCAAGTGCAGAGGTTTGTAGGACAGTAGCAAATTTCCCTCAAGTGGATGACCTAAGCTTTATCAATCCGTGGGAGGTGTAGGATGAAGATGGTCTCTCTCAAGCAACCCTGCAACCAAATAACAAAGAGTCTCTTGTGTCCCCAACACACCCAATACAATGGTAAATTGTATAGGTGCACTAGTTTGGCGAAGAGATGGTGATACACGTGCAATATGGATGGTAGATAAAGTTTTTCTAATCTGAAAATATAAAAACAGCAAGGTAACTAATAATAAAAGTGAGCGTAAACAATATAGCAATGCTAGGAAACAAGGCCTAGGGTTCATACTTTCACTAGTGCAAGTTCTCTCAACAACAATAACATAATTGGATAATATAAATATCGCTCAACATGCAACAAGAGTCACTCCAAAGTCACTAATAGCAGAGAACAAACGAAGAGATTATGGTAGGGTACGAAACCACCTCAAAGTTATTCTTTCTGATCGATCTATTCTAGAGTCCGTAGTAAAATAACATGTTGCTATTCTTTTCGTTCAATCTATCATAGAGTTCATACTAGAATAACACCTTAAGACACAAATCAAACAAAACCCTAATGTCACCTAGATACTCCAATGTCACCTCAAGTATCCGTTGGTATGATTATACGATATGCATCACACAATCTCAGATTCAGCTATTCAACCAACACAACAGTACTTCAAAGAGTGCCCCAAAGTTTCTATCGGAGAGTCAAGACGAAAACGTGTGCCAACCCCTATGCATAGGTTCATGGGCGGAACCTGCAAGTTGATCACCAAAACATACATCGAGTGAATCAATAGAACACCCCATTGTCACCATGGGAATCCCACGCAAGACATACATCAAGTGTTCCCAAATCCTTAAAGACTCAATCCGATAAGATGACTTCAAAGGGAAAACTCAATCCATTACAAGAGAGTAGAGGGGGAGAAACATCATAAGATCCAACTATAATAGCAAAGCTCGCGATACATCAAGATCGTACCACCTCAAGAACACGAGAGAGAGATCAAACACATAGCTACTGGTACATACCCTTAGCCCCGAGGGTGAACTATTCCCTCCTCGTCATGGAGAGCGCTAGGATGATGAAGATGGCCACCGGTGAGAGTTCCCCCCTCCGGCAGGGTGCCGGAACAGGGTCCCGATTGGTTTTTGGTGGCTACACAGGCTTGCTGCGGCGGAACTCTCGATCTATTCTGTTTTCTAGAAGTTTCAGTATTTATAGGATTTTTTGGCGTAGGTCTCACATCAAGGGGGTCTCCGGGTTGTCCACGAGGTAGGGGCCCACGCCCAGGGGGCTGGGCGCGCCCCCACCCTCGTGGGCAGCCCGGACTCTCATGGCCCAACTCATTTACTCCGGGGCTTCTTTTGGTCCAGAAAAAATCATCAAAAATTGGCACGTCAATTGGACTCCGTTTGGCATTCCTTTTCTATAAAACTCAAAAACAAGGAAAAACATAAACTGGCAATGGGCTCTAGGTTAATAGGTTAGTCCCAAAAATCATATAAAATACCATATAAATGCATATAAAACATCCTAGATGGATAATATAATAGCATGAATACTTCATAAATTATAGATACGTTGGAGACGTATCAGCATCCCGAAGCTTAATTCCAGCTCATCCTCGAGTAGGTAAATGATAAAAGAAATAATTTGTGAAGTGTGAATGCTAGCAGGTGCACAAGTTTGATCAATGATAATTTAAATCACCTTTTCTAGCATCATTATATTTCATAACAGTAGCTCAACTCATAAAACTTTTCATGATCAAGTAACAAGCTATTAACATGTTAAAGCATAGACCATATACTTTCTTGAAAACTAACAAACTATATTCTTAGTCATCAAACAATTGCAATTCATGTTATTTTCAGGAAGGGTCTATGTAAGAGCTTTGATTTAGCAAATCCCACATACTCAACTATCATATAGTCTTCCATGATTGCTACCACTCAAAGCATATTTTTAGAACAAATAGCATTCATCCAACACAGAGAAAGATAGGGGCTTAATGTTTTGCCTCCCAACCTTTTACCTCAAGGGTAATGTCAACAATAATAATTCATGATCAAATATATTTGAATGGCCATATATGCTTAGATCTTTCTCCACCACATGATGCTTGCCAACTAAAAAGTAGGTTGGAATGAGAAGGAATACTACTGACTCTTGCATAAAAGTAAAAGATAGGCCCTTCGCAGAGGGAAGTAGGGATTTGTAGAGGTGCCAGAGCTCGAAGCTAAAACAGAGATGAAAATAATTTTGAGAGGTATGCTTTCATTGTCAACATAACGACCAATAATTTCCAATATCTTCCATACTAGATACATTAGAGGCGATTCCCACGTAGAAAGGTAAAGTTTTTACTCCCCCTCCACCAACATTCACACTCCACGGCTTGTCCGAAACAACGGGTGCCGTCCAACTATCAACATTCCTGGGTGAGTTTGTTTAAATTAATTGTGAATTTGTTTTTGATCTTTTGATCATAGGACTGGGCATCCTAGTTACCAGCCATTTTCTCATGAATGATGAGCGGAGTCCACTCATCGTGAGAATAACCCACCTAGCATTGAAGATACTGACAGCCCCTAATCGCTACATGAGCGATTCGGGAATACAAAACAGATTGTTATTTGAAGGTTTAATGTTTGGCACATGCAAATTTACTTGGAACGGCAGGTAAATACCGCATATAGGTAGATATGGTGAACACTCATGGAAGAAACTTGGTTCAAGGAATTTGGATGCACAAGCAGTATTCCCGCTTAGTACAGACATTTTGGCTAGCAAAGGATTCTAAATAGAAAGCACCACATTTTAGAGGATCCATAACAATATAACTTCTATACAAATATACCCAAGCATAACTCATTATGTTGTCTTCCTTGTCCAACTTCAACTAATTTACTCAGGTTTGAAAATAATTAATGGGGCTCACAATCATAGAAGATGTCCAAGATAGTATATTTATATGTAAAGTCTCTCTTCCTTCAATATTCTTTCATGAATTGTTCAAGTGACCAATACAATGTTTGCTAACCTTCAATAAATTTACCACCTATACTTCTTATATGTGAAGTCATTACTCCCCATGGGATAAGCATATGAAACATATATAATTTAAGATTTATGACATTCAAATCATTCAACCATTTACTCATAGGATATAAGTGAAGCACATGAGTAAATGACAAACTACTCCAAAAAGATAAAAGTGAAGATCAATGAGTAGTTAAATAATTATGTAGCTATGTGAAGACTCTCTCTCATTTAAGAATTTCAGATCTTGGTATTTTATTCAAACAACAAGCAAAGCTAAAGAAAATAAAATGATGCTCCAAGCAAAACACATATCATGTGGTGAATAAAAATATAGCTCCAAGTAAAGTTACCGATGAACGAAGATGAAAGAGGGGATGCCTTCCGGGGCATCCCCAAGCTTAGACGCTTGGTTATCCCTTAATATTACCTTGGGGTGCCTTGGGCATCCCCAAGCTTAGGCTCTTGCCACTCCTTATTCCATAATCCATGGAATCTTTACCTAAAACTTGAAAACTTCACAACACAAAACTTAACAGAAAACTCATAAGCACCGTTAGTATAAGAAAATAAATCACCACTTAGGTACTGTTGTGAACTCATTGTAAATTCATATTGGTGTAATATCTACTGTATTTAAACTTATCTATGGTTCATACCCTCCGATACTACTCATAGATTCATCAAAATAAGCAAACAACACAATAAAAACAGAATCTGTCGAAAACACAACAGTTTGTAGTAATCTGTATCAAACGCAAACTTTTGGAACTCAGAAAAATCTGCCAAAATAGGAAGACCTAGATAATTTGATTATTGATCTACTTCAATTGGAATCAGTGTTTTATCACTTTCTGGTGATTTTTTAACAATTGTTTTCGTGGGCAGAAAGTTTCTGTCTTTTTCAGCAAGATCAAATAGTTATCATCCAAGAAGATCCTATAGGTCTTACTTGGCACAAACACTAATTAAAACATAAAATCACATCTAACCAGAGGCTAGATAGATTATTTATTACTAAACAGGAGCAAAATCAAGGAACAAAAATAAAAATTGGGTTGCCTCCCAACAAGCGCTAACGTTTAACGCCCCTAGCTAGGCATGATGATTTCAATGATGCTCGCATAAAAGATAAGAATTGAAACATAAAGAGAGCATCATGAAGAATATGACTAGCACATCTAAGTCTAACCCACTTCCTATGCATAGGGATTTTGTGAGAAAACAACTTATGGGAACAATAATCAACTAGCATAGGAAGGCAAAACAAGCATAACTTCAAAACTTTAAGCACATAGAGAGGAAACTTGATATTATTGCAATTCCTACAAGCATATGTTCCTCCATCATAATAATTTTCAGTATCATCATGAATGAATTCAACAATATAATCAGAACCTAAAGCATTCTTTTCATGATCTACAAGCATAGAAAATTTACTACTCTCCACATAAGCAAAAATCTTCTCATTTGGGATAGTGGGAGTATCATAAGAGACTTGAATACTATAAATTGATTCCACATTAAAAGAGTAATGTTCAGAAAAAGGGTAACCATAATAATGACAAGTTTTATAAATATAATCATCACTACTTTTTATAGCATAAGTTTCATCACAATAATCATCATAAGTAGGAGGCATGCTATCATCATAACAAATTTGCATATCAAAACTTGGGAGACTAAAAATATCATCTTCATTAAACATAGCATCCCCAAGCTTGGGACAAACATTAATTGCAGCAAATATATTCTAAAAAACATCATCTTCATCAAACATATCATCCCAAAGGTTGGGCCTTTTCATATCATAAGCATAATCACTCTCGTCATTAATAGTGTAGATAGCACCAATAATATAGCAAACATTATTATCATATTCTTCCAAGCAAGTGCCAAAAAGGTTTTCAAGATCATAACAAGTATCATTATCTTCCCAATCATAATCATCACAACAAGCAATAGGCATAACGAGATCATCATCAAGTGCATCATCTTCCACAATTATTTTTGATTCATTTTCATGAGGCACGACAATAATAGGAGAAACATTATTTGGGAGAGATATCTTTTTACCTCTCTTCCTTTTTATTTCCTTTGTGTTCACCACATCATGTGTGGTTTCAATCCTCTTTTCTGAGCTCCTTATTGATGAGATTGGTTGAATAGAAGGCTCCTCCTTGTTACCTGATTCATCATAAGAATTAATAGGAGGATATTGGGAAGTCTCTTCCCTTTCATTAGTATTCTCTTCATCTTCTATTTGTTTTCTTTTCTTTATGTAATTGGCAATATAAGGATTTTCAACGCAATTCACCGCACAATACATATAAATTTCTTCTAGATCAAAATGAAGAACTCTATCAAGGGCAAATTCTGGAATAACCTTAGTTATACGTTTCATTTCTTCGTAACCCATAAGCAAACTAAGTTCATTATAATGTGCAAGGGAAATCAAGCATCACAATTTTTGGACACGGTTAGATCACGAAACAATTTGCATCGGATAGTTAAATGACCCCGTTCATTGCAAAGTTCACAAGTATGGCCAAGAAAATTTAAATTTTCAGCACAAACAGCTAGCCTTTCTTGCAACAATTTAGTTTCTAAATGCTTATGCCTCTTGCAATATCTATCTTCCCTATTTGGTGTGTACTTGCAAACCTAATGCACTCCACAAATATTGACATGTTTATAGGAGACATTTTCAGCATAACTAGTGCAATCATCATTGGTACTATGGATATTCAAGGAGTTTATACTAACAACATTGCAATCATGCTCACCATTCAAAGATTTAGTGCCAAACAATTTAATGCATTCTTCTTCTAACACTTTGGCACAATTTTCTTTTCCATCATACTTACGAAAGATATTAAAAAGATGAAGTGTATGAGGTAAACTCAATTCCTTTTTTTTTGAGTTTTCTTTTATAGACTAAACTAGTGATAAAACAAGAAACAAAAAGATTCGATTGCAAGATCTAAAGATATACCTTCAAGCACTCCCCGACAACGGCAGCAGAAATTGCTTGATGTCTACTACGCAACCTTCACCTTGTAGATGTTGTTGGGCCTCCAAGTGCAGAGGTTTGTAGGATAGTAGCAAATTTCCCTCCAGTGGATGACCTAAGGTTTATCAATCCATGGGAGGTGTAGGATGAAGATGGTATCTCTCAAGCAACCCTGCAACCAAATAACAAAGAGTCTCTTGTGTCCCCAACACACCCAATACAATGGTAAACTGTATAGGTGCACTAGTTCGGCGAAGAGATGGTGATACAAGTGCAATATGGATGGTAGATAAAGGTTTTTGTAATCTGAAAATATAAAACCAGCAAGGTAACTAATAACAAAAGTGAGCGTAAACGGTATTGCAATTCTAGGAAACAAGGCCTAGGGTTCATACTTTCACTAGTGCAAGTTCTCTCAACAATAATAACATAATTGGATCATATAACTATCCCTCAACATGCAACAAAGAGTCACTCCAAAGTCACTAATAGCAGAGAACAAATGAAGAGATTATGGTAGGGTACGAAACCACCTCAAAGTTATTCTTTATGATCGATCTATTCAAGAGTCCGTAGTAAAATAACACATAGCTATTCTTTCCGTTCAATCTATCGTAGAGTTCATACTAGAATAACACCTTAAGACACAAATCAACCAAAACCCTAATGTCACCTAGATACTCCAATGTGACCTCAAGTATCCGTGGGTATGATTATACGATATGCATCACACAATCTCAGATTCATCTATTCAACCAACACAAAAGTACTTCAAAGAGTGCCCCAAAGTTTCTACCGAAGAGTCAAGACGAAAACACGTGCCAAGCCCTATGCATAGGTTCATGGGCGGAACCCGCAAGTTGATCACCAAAACATACATCGAGTGAATCAATAGAACACCCCATTGTCACCATGGGTATCCCACACAAGACATACATCAAGTGTTCCCGAATCCTTAAGGACTCAATCCGATAAGATGACTTCAAAGGGAAAACTCAATCCATTACAAGAGAGTAGAGGGGGAGAAACATCATAAGATCGAACTATAATAGCAAAGCTTCCAAAACATCAAGATCGTACCACCTCAGGAACACGAGAGAGAGAGAGAGATCAAACACATAGCTACTGGTACATACCCTCAGCCCCGAGGGTGAACTACTCCCTCCTCGTAATGGAGAGCGCCGGGATGATGAAGACGGCCACCAGTGAGGGTTCCCCCCTCCGGCAGGGTGTCGGAATAGGGTCCCGATTGGTTTTTGGTGGCTATAGAGACTTGCGGTGGCGGAACTCCAAATATATTCTGTTTTCTGGAAGTTTCAGTATTTATAGGATTTTTTGGCATAGGTCTCACTTCAGGGGGGTCTGTGGGTTGTCCACGAGGCAGGGGCCCATGCCCAGGGGGGCGGGTGCACCCCCCACCCTCGTGGGCAGCCCGGGACTCTCCTGGCCCAACTCTTTTACTCCGGGGGCTTCTTTTGGTCTAGAAAAAGTCATCAAAAATTGGCACATCAATTGGACTCTGTTTGGTATTCCTTTTCCGTAAAACTCAATAACAAGGAAAAAACGGAAACTGGCATTGGGCTCTAGGTTAATAGGCCAGTCCCAAAAATCATATAAAATACCACATAAATGCATATAAAACATCCTAGATGGATAATATAATAGCATGAATACTTCATAAATTATAGATACGTTGGAGACGTATCAGCATACCCAAGCTTAATTCCTGCTCGTCCTCGAGTAGGTAAATGATAAAAGAAATAATTTATGAAGTGTGAATGCTAGCAGGTGCACAAGTTTGATCAATGATAATTTCAATCACCTTTTCTAGCATCATTATATTTCATAATAGTAGCTCAACTCATAAAACTTTTGATGATCAAGTAACAAGCTATTAACATGTTAAAGCATAGACCATATACTTTCTTGAAAACTAACAAACTATATTCCCAGTCATCAAACAATTGCAATTCATGTTATTTTCAGGAAGGGTCTATGTAAGAGCTTTGATTTAGCAAATCCCACATACTCAACTATCATATAGTCTTCCATGATTGCTACCACTCAAAGCATATTTTTAGAACGAATAGCATTCATCCAACACAGAGAAAGATAGGGGCTTAATGTTTCGCCTCCCAACCTTTTACCTCAAGGGTAATGTCAACAATAATAATTCATGATCAAATATAATTGAATGGCCATATATGCTTAGATCTTTCTCCACCACATGATGCTTGCCAACTAAAAAGTAGGTTGGAATGAGAAGGAATACTACTGACTCTTGCATAAAAGTAAAAGATAGGCCCTTCGCAGATGGGAGCAGCGATTTGTAGAGGTGCCAGAGCTCGAAGCTAAAACATAGATGAAAATAATTTTGAGAGGTATGATTTCATTGTCAACATAACAACCAAGAATTTCCAATATCTTCCATACTAGATACATTATAGGCGGTTCCCACGTAGAAAGGTAAAGTTTTTACTCCCCCTCGATGAACATTCACACTCCACGGCTTTTTCGAAACAACGGGTGCCGTCCAACTATCCACATTCCTGGGGGAGTTTTTTTAAATTAATTGTGAATTCTTTTTTGATCTTTTGATCATAGGACTGGGCATCCCAGTTACCAACCATTTTCTCGTGAATGATGAGAGGAGTCCACTTATCGTGAGAATAACCCACCTGGCATGGAATATAATAGCATGAATACTTCATAAATTATAGATACATTGGAGACGTATCACCCTCCGGTTTATATATACATCGGAGGGGTACAGAGTTGGTTTACAAGGGAAGGAAACAGTACCTCCGGACTCCAATCATGTCGTCCACGCATCCAGGAGTCCCACCCGAACACGGGGAATAATCTTCCAGTTTATCTTCACGGCCCACCAGCCCGGCCCATATCCAATAGGCCGGACACCTGAGGACCCCTGAATCTAGGTCTCCCTCACTCGTACTACCCGGTAAGGGCCTTCCCACTTTGCTGACAACTTGTTTGCACCTTTGGCGTACTGAACGCGCCTAAGGACAAGGTCACCTTCCTCAAGACACTGGGCATGAACCCTGCGGCTATGATAGCGACACAGGGCTTGCTTATAGCGTGCAGCATGCGTAGCAGCCTGGAGACGATTATCCTCGAGTAGCATAGCATCATCACGCCAGTGCTGATCTTGCGCTACTTCATCGTAGGCAAGCACTCGAGGCAACCCGTAAATGAGTTATGTGGGGATAACTGCTTCTGCCCCATAGACCAGCGAGAAGGGAGTCTGCCCGGTAGCTCGGTTTGGTGTCATTCTGAGGGACCAGAGAACTACCAGTAGCTCCTCGACCCACTGCCTGTCGTGCTTCCGCGTATCAAAGGTTCTCGTCTTGAGTCCGCGCAACACTTCAGCATTCACCCTCTCAGCTTGTCCGTTGCTCCGGGGGTGTGCCACAAAGGCAAATGATATCTCGCATCCGAGGGCATGAACATATTGCATGAAGGCGCAGCTCGTGAACTAGGTGCCATCGTCGGTAATGATCCTTGCCGGAATAGTAAAACGACACACCAGTTCTTTCAAGAACTTGATAGCTGACTAAGCAATCACCTTTCTCACGACAGTCACTTCTGGACACTTTGTAAACTTGTCGATAGCAACAAAAAATAATTCAAAGCCCCCAATTGCTCGGGGGAAGGGGCTGAGGATATTGAGCCCCAGACCGAAAATGGCCATGATAGAGGGATTGATTGAAGAAGTTGGGTAGGCAGGTGGGTTTCCTTGGAATGAAACTGGCAGGGTTCACATTTGGTGTGTAGCTCGACCGCATCTTGGAGGGCTATGGGCCAATAGAATACTTGCTGGAATGCTTTCCCAACTAATTCCCTTGATCCAATGTGGGGGCTGCACATGCCCTTGTGCATCTCACCCAACTGTTCCTTTCCTTCTTCTCGGCAGACACACTTCAATTTCACACCGTTGGGTCTCCTTCTATACAGAGTGTCATCGACAAACTAATACATACTGGCCCTCCGGGCTAATTTTCAGCTTCATCTTGGTCGCCGGGAAGCTCTCCGTTTTGTAGGAAGTGAACAATGTGCCTTGTCCAAGTTGGAGCTTGGGGCTCGGCAACAAGGACTAGCGGAACCTCCTATGCTGCAGGAGCACATGCCTTGTTCGCGGGGTCCATGGCCCCGGCTGGAGGGTGTGGTCCAGCGGGCGATGAGGAGTTGTTTCTGGCAGGGTCTCTGCAAGGAGCGGACAACTCTACCGGGAGAGGCTTACCGGAGTCCATCTTTCTCCTTTTCCGTGCCATTGTTGCTGGGGATACGGAGGGCTGAGTGAGATGGAGAACAAAAGTCCCTGGTTCCATAGGAAGCTTTTGCCCAGCACACTTTGACAGATGATCAGCTATGCTATTTTTCGAACAGGGTACATGCTTTGTTAGCAATCTGTCAAAGCACTCCTCGAATCTCCTCACTTCCTTGATGTATGCCTCCATCAACGGACTTTGGTAATCCTTGTTGAGTTGTCTCACCACAAGCTGTGAATGTCCTCGAATGATCAGCTTCTTAATTCCCAATTCAGCTGCAATCCTGAGCCCGGCAAGGTGCCTTTCATACTCAGCTATATTGTTGGTTGCTTCTTCCTGAGAAAATGCATTTGGACGACGTACTTCAAGTGCTCCCCGGAGGGGGCGACAAGAAGCATGCCAGCTCCTGCACCTTGTAGGAAAAAGCACCATCAAAATAAATAATCCATTCTTGGGGCGATTCCTTGCCGGGAATAACTGTTTCTGCCAATTCCTCATCAGGGGTTGGCATCCATTATTCAATAACCTATGCCAATGCCCTGCTCTAAATAGTTGATGTGCTCTCAAACTTCAAACCAAAATTGGATAACTCCAAAGCCCACTCCACTATTTTGCTGGAAGCCTCAGGGTTTCGAAGTATCCTTTGCAATGGGAAACAAGTGACAACCGTGATCTCATGGGCTTGGAAGTACTGGCGCAGTTTCCTTGAGGCCATGATGAGACCAAAATCAACTTTTGCACGCCAGAGTACCTCGATCTCTCCCCTTGTAACAAGGAGCTGGCAAAGTACACTAGGCGCTGCACCATTTTCTTTCTTGCCGCGTCCTTGGGGTTCCTCTTGTTTCCATGCTCATTGCTTTCCTGATCCTTCTCTGACTCTGCTGGTCCCTGCTCACTCTCTGCCTCATCCACTTCTCGCTGCGCTACCAAGGCTGTAGTGACCACTTGGTTGGTTGCCACTAAGTACAGCAGCAACAACTCCTGGGGTTTGGGAGCAACCAAGGTAGGCACGGAGGACAAGTGGGCCTTCAACTCTTGCAAAGCTGTATCTGCTTCCGGGGTCCGCTCCATAGGCCTTGCCTTCCTCAAAATTTTGAAGAACGGCAGGGCGCGCTCGACAGACTTGGAGATGAATCTACTTAGCACGGCAACGCATCCTGTCACACATCTCAAATCCTTAACTGTCCTTGGCGCTTGGATCTGCTCGATAGCATTGATCTTGCCAGGGTTGGCTTTGATCCCGCAATGGGATAAGAAGAACCTAAGCAACTTGCCGGAGGGAACGCCAAATACACACTTCTCCAGGTTGAGCTTCAAATTGATCTTGCGCAGGTTAGCAAACATATCCTCTAGATCCTGAATAAGGGTGGCTCTATCCTTGGTCTTGACCACAATGTCATCCATATAAGCTTCTATGTTTCTGTGCAGCTGTGGCTCAAAACCGATCTGGGCTGCCCTTGCAAAAGTGGACCCGGTCCAAATGGCATGCGGACAAAATAGTATGCACCACATGGAGTAATGAACGATGTCTTCTCTTCATCTTCCTTGGACATGAAGATTTGTTGATACCCAGAATATGCATCCAGAAAGGAGAGCAAATCACAACCCGAAGTGGAATCCACAATCAGATTGATGCGCGGCAAGGGAGACGGGTCCTTCAGGCAAGCCTTGTTGAGATCTGTGAAATCTATGCAAAGCCTACACTTCTCGTTAGCCTTCCGGACTACCACTGGATTTGCCAACCACGTGGGATGCACCACTCCTCTGACCAAACCAGCTGCCTCAAGTTTCTTGATCTTTTCCGTGTTGAACTGCTGCCTCTCCAAGGCCTGCTTCCGGACATTCCGCTTGACAGGTCAGGCATGTGGGCAGACAGCAAGGTGGTGCTCAATTACCTCCCTGGGAACACCGGGGATATCAGATGGTTGCCAGGCAAACACATCGATATTCATCCATAGGAAGGCAACGAGCATGCTTTCCTATTTGTCATCGAGGGTGGCGCTGATAGTGAAAGTACCATCAACGCCAGCCAGCCCTGTCGGGACCTTCTTCACTTGGGGTGCAGCGACCTTCGATCACTTGCTGTTGGAAAACTCTAGCACGTCGTCAACGGGTGCCGTGCACTCGTGGGGCACGCTTCCCGGACTCTTTGCCAGAGTTCCTAAAATCTCTCTTTTTTCCTTTGCTTTCCTTAGGGGGAACCGCTGCTACCGCTGCCTCTACCGCGACCGCATCCCGGTACATCTTGTTCACACAAATGATTGCATCCTTCTCATCTGATGGGATGGTGATGACTCCCAGTGGCCCAGGCATCAATACCACTGTTACACCCACAACCCCTGCTACTAATACATACTAGACCAATTACTAGAGCTCATGCATGCCAATGAAATTACCAGGTACTTCCGTTTCTTGGTAATGATTCTAATGTTCATGGGAATATGATGCTTCCTAAACTGGATACATTTGTTTTGCTTACAAACGAAGGGCCTAGTTTTGAGAAGAATGAACATTGGAGCAAGAACAAGCATGGAGATAATGGCATGCGCAAGGGAAACAAGAATGAAGTTTCAAGTGATGATTTCAGGACGTTGAAGCCACCGTAATGTGTGCATGAAGTTTGGATGAAATATACAAGATGCCACTTCGTAAATTTCATCCAGAGGCTATTCTAGGTGTTGCGTCACCTTATTATTGGGGCAGGCCCATGTAATTTCGAAATACTTAAGTATAGGCTGTTTTTAGAGTCCGTATGTGTGGGGAAACAAGAGTTAGGGTTGGTTTCGGACCCCTCCTCCAAGGGTCACGAAATTCCCCCTCTTCCTCCATATATACATGTAACGCCCCAAGACCGACGCTCCAGTTGCCTTCCATGTTTTGCGTGCCAGCTTGTTATTTATTTGTTTGTTGCATTTCGTCATATCATCATTTGCATTGCATCGGCACTCGTTGCCGCCATTGTTTTTAAAACTCGCATCCGCTCGTAGTTGCCGCGCCCCCCTTGCTTTTGTTGACCGCTTCGAGACCAACCGTGTTCTTCGTTTTCCCTCTTGCCTAAAGCGAAGTCTCTCTGTACAGTGCACATACCCCCTCTCGTGCGCGTCCGAAAACCGCTCCGAACCCGAATCGGGCTGTCGTGACCGATGAGTCCGGTTCATCCCCAAACATCTCTAAAACATCTCCGTTCTTTATTTGGACTCCCCTACCTATTTATTCTCATCCGTCGGATTTCGATCGGGTGATCCAAACTCCTCTCTTTCTTTCATATATAGTCTAACCCTAGACCTAGGCTGTCCAATCCATCCATCTCCTCCTACCCGCCGCCGCCACTCTCTAATTGGGATCCTCCCATATCCCCTCACCAACCAACGCACAGCCAGCCACCTCCCCAGATCATCCCCGACCATTCCCCTTGATTTCCGCTGCCGCTCAGATCCTGCAAGAGCCAGGGCTCTTCTGCCCACGGGCCCGAGTGGGGGCACCCGTCACCGGGCTCCTGCTGCGCTAGCCGTGGCCAAGGCGCCTGCAGCCTCGTCGCCCACGTCCCCGTTTGCCTCCCGTGCTGGAGCGCGCCGCAACCAGCTCGCTGGAGCCGAGCTCCTCCTGCCGACGCCCTCCGCCACCCAGGCGAGCCCCCGTCGTACCCTCTCCTTGCTCCATTTCCCTTCTCTCTGTACCTCATCTCTCTCTCTCTCTGAATCAGGAACCCCATCGATGGTCGCGTCCTCGTCGTCCACATCGTCGCCCGTTCGTCCCTGCCGGCAGCTGCGCTGCTCCCCTTCCTCGTCGTCCCTCCAACCGGAGCCCCACTGTCGCCCCGTTCTTCTGCAAGCCGTGCCCGTGTTGCTGCAGTAGCTCTGCCATGGACGCCGAGCCGCCGCCTGCCTCCACGGCCCTCGTCCGCGAGCGCCGGCAACTCGAGCCTCCTCTGCTTCTCCTCGTGCATGAGATGCAGCGCGCCGAGCCACCCAGCGCCTCCACCACCTGCGCCTCCTCTTCCCCGATGTTGCTGCCTAGCTGGAGGTCCTCCATCGCCGGTGACCAGCAGGTCGACCGAAGCCGCGCCTGCCCTCACCTTGCTTCCTTCTCCTTCTCTCTCTCTGAATGTCTTTCTTACACAGGGAATTGACGCCGCCCCTGAGCTCCACCCGCGCCGTCGTTGCCCGGATCCGGCGCCGGCCAGACGGGTCTGCCCCGTCTGCACCTCGCCGGCCTTCCCTGGAGCCCGCTGCCGCTCGAGACCGCCGCGCCTCTGCTTCCCCTGCATCTCCTCTGCCTTCTGCCTCGTCCTCCTCCGAGCAGAGAACGAGCAGCAGCAGCTCGCTCGCCTCGTCCCTGCGTTGACCGGCCTACTGCTGGCAAGGCCTAGCGCCCCCCCTTCCGGCCTCCTCCAGCCTCTGCATCGACTGGGCCTTGGCCTTTGGTGAGCGCCCCAGTGCCTAGCAGATTCGGCCCGTTCATTGTTTTTTTTCCTGCCTGCGAATTTAGCTAGTTATCCAGAGTTTACTGTTTTACAGAAAAACCCTTCATGATCATGCATTTAATAACTCACAAATGGTGCGTCGGATTAAAATGATATAAATATGGAAAGTGCTTAGAATTCTGTCTAGTTTCATAATATGCCACTTTCATCCTTGTCAAAAATGTTTAAATGTGTTTGAATTAATTTGCTCATATGCCATGCTAAAATGATTTATTTCATCACTAAATAACCGTAACTCCAATTTAAATGTTCTTTATATGTAAATGGGGTAGAAAAATGCCTAGTTTAACATGATGCACTTTATTTTGCTGTTTAGCAACATTATATTGTGTATAGGGCAGAACAGTACCTAATCCATAAATATGCACATGGGGATTTTCTGGACTTGTTGTTTGTTGTTTCGGCCTCATTTAGACTTGCCTAAATAGGTAGTTTTATTTTGCTTCACCCCCTTGCCATGTTAATCAACATTTAATATTGTTGGGTACATAAACGAGAGAAAACTAAATAATTGATGTGGTGTCGCGTCAATATGCAACTCGTTGCATATTGAGCTCCTGTTATTTTGTAGTATTGTTTGTTGCACTTTGCCATGCCGTGCATCTTTGAACCAGACATGCATCATACTTGTTTGTGCATCATGCCATGTTTATGTGCTGGTTGTTTACTATGTTGTTTGTTTCTTTCCGGGTTGCTTCTCTCGTTAGCTTCGGTTTTGTTCCGGATTTGTGAGGATTCGTTCGACTACATCCATTTGTCTTCTTCATGGACTCGTTCTTCTTACTTGCGGGATCTCAGGCAAGATGACCACACCCTCGAAATCACTTCTATCTTTGCTTGCTAGATTGCTCGCTCTTTTGCTATGCCTATGCTACGATGCCTACCACTTTCTTATCATGCCTCCCATATTGCCATGTCAAGCCTCTAACCATCCTCCCTAGCAAACCGTTCTTTGGCTATGTTACCACTTTGCTCAGCCCCTCTTATAGCGTTGTTAGTTGCAGGTGAAGATGAAGTTTGTTCCTTGTTGGAACATGGAGATGTTGTTCCTCGTTGGAACATGTTTACTTGTTGGGATATCACAATATCTCTTATATTATTAATGCATCTATATACCTGGTAAAGGGTGGAAGGCTCGGCCTTATGCCTGGTGTTTTGTTCCACTCTTGCCGCCCTAGTTTCCGTCATATCGGTATTATGTTCCCGGATTTTGCGTCCCTAACACGGTTGGGTGATTTATGGGACCCCCTTGATAGTTCGCTTTGAATAAGACTCCTCCAGCAAGGCCCAACATTGGTTTTACCATTTGCCACCTAAGCCTTTTTCCCTTGGGTTCTGCAGACTCAAGGGTCATCTTTATTTTACCCCCCGGGCCAGTGTTCCTCTGAGTGCTGGTCCAAACTAGAGCACCGTGCGGGACCGTCCCTTGGCAACTTGGGTTATGTTGGTACCTGTACGCTTAGCTTATTCGGTGTGCCCTGAGAACGAGATATGTGCAGCTCCTATCGGGATTTGTCGGCACATCTGGGCAGCTTTGCTGGTCTTGTTTTATTATTGTCGAAATGTCTTGTAGCCGGGATTCCGAGACTGATCGGGTCTTCCCGGGGAGAAGGAATATCCTTCGTTGATCGCGAGAGCTTATCATGGGCTAAGTTGGGACACCCCTGCAGGGTTTGAACTTTCGAAAGCCGTGCCCGCGGTTATGTGGCAGATGGGAATTTGTTATTGTCCGGTTGTAGAAAACCCGAAGTTGATCTTAATTAAAATACATCAACCGCGTGTGTAACCGTGATGGTCTCTTCTCGGCGGAGTCCGGGAAGTGAACACGGTGTTGGAGTTATGCTTGACGTAAGTAGTTTCAGGATCACTTCTTGATCATAGTTCATCGACCGTGCTTTTGCCTTCTCTTCTCGCTCTCATTTGCGTATGTTAGCCACCATATATGCTAGTCGCTTGCTGCAGCTCCACCTCATACCTTTTACCTACCTATAAGCTTAAATAGTCTTGATCGCGATGGTGTGAGATTGCTGAGTCCCCGTGACTCACAGATACTTCCAAACCAGTTTGCAGGTGCCGATGAAGCCGTGCAGGTGACGCACCCGAGCTCAAGGAGGAGCTCGATGAAGATCTTGTTCATTGTGTTGTTTCGTTTCAGTTGATCAGTAGTGGAGCCCAGTTGGGACGATCGGGGATCTGTGTAGCATTTGGGGTAGTCTTCTTTTATTTTGGTTCCGTAGTCGGACCTTGATTGTATCTGTTTGATGAAATGCTCTACTCATGTATTGCGTGAAGTGGCGATTTTAAGCCAACTATGTATCTCTTTCCCTTATGTATTACATGGGTTGTGTGAAGATTACCTCACTTGCGACATTGCTTTCAATGCGTTTATGCCTCTAAGTCGTGCTTCGACACGTGGGAGATATAGCCGCATCGAGGGCGTTACAATACAACCCTTAGGGCGTCGTTTAGACTTTGGGTTTTGTTTAGATTAAAAGTTCGCCATAGCTACAACTTCGAGTACTTCGTTTGTGTTCAATGACCAGACCAAGGCGTCATATAACCCCACCTTGATCAAGAAAGTTTTCATCTTATATTCGCAATATCCAGATTGCAATCTTAGTTTCTTGCTTGTTCTTTGTTTGCTTGCAAGAAAGAGACCTTCGTGGTCGGGTTGATCGTGCTCTGGCATGGTCAATAACCTCTTTGAGTTGGTTTAGCGATTGCTAAGGCACGACGTCCCTGCATGTTTGTAGTCGGATCGTGAAAGTCTACTCCTCCGAAATGAAAATCACCATCTCATCGAAAGATGGGAAACCGTTGCCTCTATCAATTGGTATCATATTTACAGGTTGCTCGGTGAGATTTTACAGTCTTTCCTATTTTAGATCTAGTATGTTCTTCATACCTACAATCCATGAAAAAGCCAAAAAAAAATAGGGTTAGTACATCATATCCGAACCAATCTGAGTCTTTGCATAATCTTTTTAGGGTTTTGCTTTATTGAATTTGTGGTTGCATCGTCGTGTCTAGTTGCTGGTCTTAGCATCTAGTCCTTTAGAGTTTCGAGTTCTGTCACAGTTTGTCATGCCGCCGCCACACCGTCTTCATTGTTGCTGCCACATACCACCACCACTGCCATATACCACCACCGCTGCCATATCCCACCAACGCTGCCGTATACCACCTCCACTGCCATATGATACCACCGCTACCATATACCAACACCGCTGCCATATCCCACCAACGCTGCCATATACCACCACCGCTACCATATCCTACCACCATATATCCACCACCGATCCGAGTTCTTTTCATATTAGGTTTGTTTTCGAGATACATCTATTTTCCGATTCGTGTTTCCTTGCCTGAGTAGGTTTTGAAAAAAAAGTCTGGAGATCCCCGGGCAGTTTTTAGGCCAAAATTTTGGCAGGCAATTTTTTTCCCTATCCAGTTTTTAGGCTTTTCCGAGTCTTTTGAGACACTTGCCATCATAGTGATTTTTTTCGTATTTTTTCGTCATCGCTGCCCTGATTTTCAAAAAAAATAGTAAAAAAGTTTTCGTGCCTATCTTGTCAATTTGACATGGGAAGAGTTTTCACACACTCGACATTATAGTGAATTTTCGCAAAAAAGAGAGCGCAAAAAAAGAGCAAACAAAAATATTCCAGAGTGAGCTTTTCCCTTGTTTCTGTGCCGCGACGTGATTTTGTTAGTGTTCTAGGCTCGCGTCTCTAGTACGGTCTAGCCTAGGACCAGCACAGTACCATCATCGAGCATTTATTCAACTTTGCATCTCTGAATTGATTATTGCTGACCCTTTTTGCTACCATATTATAAGCCTTCCCAGCTCCACATACATCTACGTCATGCGTTTGATTCTCCCTAGTAATTGCTCTATCCAAGCTTTGAGAGTTTTGACTACAACGGTTGCCAATCACCACCTGACGCTTGGTAAGAACTAGTAAGAATTTGAGATCTGCTTGATGGATTTGTGACACACTGCCACTTTCTAGTAGTCTGTAGGATCATATTCTTGTGTGTGTTTTTTTGCTGCTAACCATGGCAGGACCACAAGCCGACGAGATTGACTGGGATAACATGACAAAGAAGGAGCTTCATGATAAATTTCAGCAAATGTTGAGTCAACAGGTGGAACACGTCATGGCCACCTTCAGAAAGGCACTGGTGAGGATTGATGACGTTGAGAAGACAATTGACACCAAGTTGGACGCCAAGTTTGACGAAGTACTCACGCGTCTTCCACAACCACCTCCCGCTGCCCCTGCACCTCTACATCAACAACAACAACAACAACAACAACAACAACAACAACAACAACAACAACAACAACAACAACAACAACAACAACAACAACAACAACAACAACACTGCCTTCCAAATCAAGTGGGACGAGCATTGCACGTTCCCCTTGAGCCTGGTCAATATTCTGGTGCCACTGTATCCTACTGTTGATGCTTCTGTAGCTCCTGCTGCTACTGCGGAGGCGGAGGACCTTTACGCGGATGAGGTTGATCAAAATCAGCACGACGTGCAACCACCACCACCACCACCACCAGGTCATCCTCATGCATATCATCGTAACGGTAGGGTTGCACCAACACCTGAGGTACGAGATCATGACCATATTCCTGAACTAAAACTGAATATTCCACTATCTGAGGGTAGATATGTTCCTGATATATATCTTACTTGCGAGTTAGAAATTGAATAACATTTTACATGTTTATAATATCCTGAGGAGAGACATGTTCCTGTTGCTATTTGTGCTTTCACTAGTTTTGCATGTGTTTGGTGGTCTGAACATTGTAGATTATATCCTATTCCAGCTACTTGGGCTGTTTTGAAAACTGCTATGCGTACTCGCTGGGTTCCACCATGTTATCAACGTGAATTGCTTCAAAAATTGCAGCGTTTGAGACAAGGAAAAAATTCTGTAGAAGAGTATTATCAGGAATTACAAACTGGTATGATTAGATGTGGTATTGTTGAGGATAATGAAGCTATGCTTGCATGTTTTATGGGTGGATTAAATAAAGAGATTTAGACCATTCTAGAGTATAAGGAATATAATAATATCACTCGGTTATTCCATCTTGCTTGCAAAGTTGATCGTGAAGTGCAGGATTGACATGCATTGGCGTGAACTAACTTTTCTGCAGGTCGACATTCATCATGGACACAGCGTGCATCCTCTACTCCCACACGTCCTACTGCAGCACCACTGACTTCAGCCACCAATTCCAACCGAGATACAAGAAAATAGGCACCACCACCACCATTTGCCAGGAGTACACCTTCCAGTTCCGCACAGAGCTCTTCTTCATCCATGGAATCAATAGGGAAAACACATGATATTATTTGTCGTCGTTGCAAGGGTGGAGATCATTATGCGAGAGAATGCCCATCTAAGCGTGTGATGATTGCTACTGAGGATGGTGGGTATGAGTCCTCTAGTGACTATGATGAGGAGACTTTGGATCTTATTACAAGTGAAGAACCCGGTGGAGATGATTCTGATCATGAGACACAATACATGGCTCCTGAAGATGCTGACAGGTATGAATGTTTAGTTGCTCAACGTGTTTTGGGTGTGCAAGCCACACAAGCTGAGCAAAATCAGAGGCATTTGTTCCATAAAAAGAGAGTTGTCAAGAAATGTTTTGTTCGCGTCATCATAGATGGAGGGAGCTGCAACAACTTGCCTAGCATGGAGATGGTGGAGAAGCTATCTCTCACCACAATACCACATCCACATCCTTACTACATCCAATGGTTCAAAACAGCGGCAAGGTTAAGGTAACACGTACTGTTCATGTGCATTTTAGTATCTCTACATATGCTGATTATGTTGATTGTGATGTGGTACCTATGCAAGCATGTTCCTTATTACTTGGTAGACCATAGCCATTTGATAAAAACTCTGTACACCATGGTAGAAACAATTAGTATGCTCTTGTTCATAAGGATAAAAATATTACTTTGCTTCCTGTGTCTCTTGATTCCATTTTGAAAGATGATATTAATCTATACCTACTAATAAAGCAAGGTGCGTTTTGCTGATTTTTAAATCCGTTCACCCATAATATTTTTCTTCACTTTTTACTATCTGAGGTGGTACTATTTGTGTCTTCAACACTACGTTTAAATTTCCCGTGTGTGGCTCGACTGGGCCTCGGCATCGCTGCTTTGCTGAGTTGGGCCTATGGCTGGCCTGCATCGGTGCTAAAAACTGTGTGCTTCCTAGGTTGCAACCAATTGAGCGAATAATTCCACCTCGCTCCAATGAACCAACTATTAACAATTCATATACATCAGGGATTATCTATAGTATCAATCAGCCTACTCAATATAATCAACAAAAGCACCTGGGAACGGTCGAGAGGCTGATAAGAAGCGCATGTAAAGGCGGGACAATGGTCGAATGCGGCGGCGTGGAGAAGAGCTAGCTGGCAGCAAGGTAAGAGGAAGGCGAGGGAGCAAGGAGGCCAGTGGGGATGGGCTTGCTCAATGCTGGATGTGGACAAGAGGAAATAGTCAGTAGCAAGCCCGAAGGCTGAGGCTGGCGCTCGGGACGGCTGGCCAGAGGGCGGGGAGGTGCTGGCGGCGCGAAGAAACCGCCGGCCAGAGCGATGCCGCGAGGATAGGAGGCGAAGCCACCGCTCAGGACGGCTAGCCAGTTGTCGGGGAGGCTCTGGCGGGGGAAGAGCACACCGCCCCCAGACTGGCAAGAGCAACACCGATGCTTGGGACGTCCGGCCAGAGGTCGTCGGGGAGGTGCTAGCAGGGTGAAGAAACTGCCGGCCAGAGCGCGACGCCATGGGCATAGGATGCGAAGACAGCGCTCGGGATGGCTGCTAATTGTTAGGAAGGCGCTCGTGAGGGAAGAGCCCGCCGGCCAGACTGGCCGCGAGGCTGAGGATCCACACTTAGGACGGCCGGCCGGAGGCCGGGGAGTCGCTTGCGAGGCCAAGAGCTCGCCAGCCAGAGTGTCGCGAGTCGCACGGTCTCTCATGCGCTGCTGGCTGTGTGGCGGCGCATGACGGTACGATGGAGGGGTGAAGAGAGTGCGGATCGGGCTAGGTTTACAGTGGGGGCTAGTTGGGCCTGCTGGGCCTTCAAATGTACTCCAAAAAAATCCTCAAAAAAAGATGGAGTTTCTTCATGAGACCAATTTTCTTGGTTCCACAAATATTTGGAAGCTTGGAACTCAAACCTATTTGAACTAGAAATGTCCAAAATTTGGGAAAATGTTTAGTGGAGCTTGGTTATGTGACGAACGAATTAAGGGTTTGATGCCAAGATTTGAGGTAGATTATGAAAAGCTCAAACCCTTAATTCAAAAACCAATTCACACAAACATACATAACTTTATTAAAAATTTAAAATAGATCCTTTAAGGCAAGTAATAGGTTTGGGTTGTCACAACATCAAGGGGAGGAGGTCTACTTTAGGTAGAGCTTTGTCATCCATGCAACATATATCTGTCTCTGGATCCCCAATGTAGCTGAAGGAGATAGTGAAGAGAAAGCGGATCTATTTTTATGTCTATATTAGATTAGAAGAGAGGGTTAAGGAATGGATAACACTCCAACCAATTAGTTGTTTCACTTCTGAGGAGTTAGTGAGAACGTACTATAAGATTATGTATTTATTTCTTACAATACTAGGTATAAGATGCCAGTATTTTTTCCTACATGTGTTTTAGTCTGTGAAGCAGATTTTTTGAACATAAACACATTGTTTTGTTGCTTTGATGATTGATTTTCGTACATGTAAAAAATCCTTTAGTTGTTAGAGATCATGCACAAGCAGAAGGTTTCACTTAGGTTCATCTTATTCTATTAGTTATTTTCTCCGTTATATACTATTGGAAAGCATGAATTTAGTGTTCAAGGAAAATGCAATATCGTACACATGTCTTTTGGATACACATATGACTACAAGTTAGAAGTTGTCATATCTATGCCGATGAAGATTTCATTGCATCAAGAAATAAACATCAAATGTACACCAAATTAGTGAGTTTCCCCACTATAGTTAACCTCCTATGTTCTTGCACCAGTTTTTTTTGCAGGATTTAGACTATGACGCAAAGTGGACATCACCGACACCGTCGATGAGGGCAGAAAGGAATATAAGCGGAAATACATGTTGGGGTATTGTGTTGAAATAAAGGGACTAAGACAAGTATGCATGGATGAGGACGGATAAGTTGTGATATGTTTTTTCTCCCGTTGCAACGCACGGGCATTTTTGCTAGTAGAGCTAATAAAGCAAAACAAGAGAAAAATAAGAGTGAAAATCAGATTGTGGCAAAAGAATTTGAGCAAGAAATGAAGCCTAATAATAAACCATCTAGTGTTGCTTCTAAAATTAAATTGAAAAGTGCATGTTTACTTGTTACCAAATTTGATACTGATGAGCTAGATTTTAGCAAATCTATTTGCTATGCTTTTGTGTGCAAAGAGGCATTATTTTCATTTGAGGACGTGCCTTCCTCTTTGCCTCCTGCTGTTACTAACATTTTGCAGGAGTTCGCTGACGTCTTTCCACAAGACTGCCACCAAGATTACCACCTATTCGAGGGATTGAGCATCAGATTGAGTTAATTCCTGGTGCATCGCTACCCAACTGTGCACCATACCGTACCAGTCCAGAGGAGATGAAGGAGATTACGCGTCAAGTCCAGGAGCTGCTCGACAAAGGTTATATACGTGAATCCCTTAGTCCTTGTGTTGTTCCTATTATTCTAGTGCCAAAAAAGGATGGTACATTACGTATGTGTGTTGATTGTAGAGGCGTTAATAATATTACTATTCGTTATCGCCATCCCATTCCTAGGCTAGATGATATGCTTGATGAATTGAGTGGATCTACAATATTCTCCAAAGTTGATTTGTGTAGTGGATACCATCTAATTCGTACGAAATTGGGGGATGAATGGAAAACGTCATTTAAAACTAAGTTTGGATTATATGAGTGGTTAGTCATGCCTTTTGGATTAACTAATGCACCTAGTACTTTCATGAGATTAATGAATGAAGTTTTACGTGCTTTCATTGGACGATTTGTGGTAGTCTATTTTGATGATATAGTGATTTACAACAGATCTTTGGAGGAACATTTACGTGTTGTTTTTATTGCTTTACGTGATACAAGTTTGTTTGGTAACCTTGGGATATGCACCTTTTGCACCGACCCAGTATCTTTTCTTGGCTATGTTGTTACTCCACAGGGAATTGAAGTTGATAAAGCCAAGATTGAAGCTATCAAGAGTTGGCCGCAACCCAAAACGGTCACACAAGTGAGGACTTTTCTTGGACTCGCTGGTTTCTATAGGCATTTTGTGAGAGATTTCAGCAGCATTGCTGCACCTCTCAATGAGCTTACAAAGAAGGATGTGCCTTTTGTTTGGGGTACCGCACAGGAAGAAGCCTTCACGATATTGAAAGATAAGTTGACAGATGCTCCTTTACTTCAACTTCCTGATTTTAATAAGAAATTTGAGCTTGAATGTGATGCTAGTGGAATTGGATTAGGAGGTGTGTTATTACAAGATGGCAAACATGTTCCATACTTTCCTGAAAAATTGAGTGGGCCTAGTTTGAACTATTCTACTTATGATAAAGAATTATATGCTCTTGTTCAGACCTTAGAAAAATGGCAACATTATTTATGGCCCAAAGAATTGGTTATACATTCTGATCATGAATCTTCAAAACACATTAAAAGTCAAGCAAAACTGTACCGTAGACATGCTAAATGGGTTGAATTCATTGAGACTTTTCCTTATGTCATTAAACACAAGAAGGGTAAACAAAATGTTATTGCTGATGCATTGTCTCGTCGCTATACTATGCTTTTCACAACTTGACTTTAAAATATTTCGTTTGGAGACCATTTGTCGGGGCGGACGGGCGTCCCCCCGCGAGCACCTATGGGGCCGGAGCCCCTTTCGTTGTCCGGCGAGGGGGGCGGAGGGAGCGCGGAGAGCAGATCGAAGCGGGCACACGGGCGGTTTACCCAGGTTCGGGCCGCGATGGACGCGTAAAACCCTACTCCTGCTTAGTTGTATTGAACTGGGGAGCTCGGGAGCTTGGGGAGCTAGCTGCACCGAGCGTATGGCTGTCTGGATGCCGAATCTCCGAACCCCGGAACCCCTGCGGAACCCCGGAACCGGAACCCCCTCTACGTTGCACACGGGCCTCCTTTTATAGCGCAAAGGGGTCACCGACAGGTGTCAACGTAAGAGAAAGGGGTAAAAGTGTAAAAGGGGTGGTAGCTGTAATAGTGCGGGAACGGTGGCGCCACAGTGCAGCACAGTGTTATCATACCTACTTCTGACGGTAGGGGACAAGGGCATTAAATGCCCGTCACGGTCGCCCAGACAGCACCGAGGCGGACCGTTAGGTGCGCCACCGTTCGCCACGATGGCGGCTGCATGCCACCGCATGCCCCAGGCTGCGCGGTGCCTCGCCACGTGCCCTCGGGGGAAGCCCCGGAGCGACGCGTGGCGGGCGAGCTGGAGCGCAGTCTTGAGGTGGCGATCTTGCCGCGGCAAGTGGCTTGCCGCGGGGGTCGTCTTCCTGTGCCTGATAGCGTGCTAGCTATCAGGCCTTGCCGGGGCGCTTGGCGCGCCGCGGCTGGCTTCTCTTGTGGTGCCTGGGTTCGGCCTTCCCGACAAGCTCCTCTTGTCGGGGGCTCGATCTTCTGTCTCGTTATACTTTGTTCTTGGATGGCCTTACATGGGCTCAGTCGTCCCGGCAAGCTCCTCTTGCCGGGGTCTTGTCTTCTCGGCCCGGCAAGCTCCTCTTGCCGGGGGCCTTGTCTTCTTGGCCCGGCAAGCTCCTCTCGCCGGGGGCCTTGTCTTGAATGCTTGGTCTTCTCTTGGCGCTTCCGGGGCGGGCCTTGCCGCAGGGTGCTACGACTGCCCGTGCACAAGTCTGGGGTACTAAGGTACCCCTACTTTAGTACACCGACAGGAGCCCCCGGGCCTGGGCCACACATGGTGCCGAGCGTTGTTGGGCCAGGCCCTAACGGTGCACGGGCACGCATGGCCTTGGTCGCGCTGCTCCTTAACTCCGCATCCGCCGCGCCTTCCCCAGGCAGCGCGCGCTTACCGCGGCGTCGTGGGGGCGAAAACGCCCGTTCCCTCTTTAAGTGGAGGGAGGTGCGGAGGCGCGGCTCAATAAATGAATGGTGGTGGGGCGCGGTTTTCGAGGCGTCCGTTCCCCATAGTCACGGGACGGGGAGAGGTCGTCCCACCCGTCGCCTTGGTTCTGCGCGCCCACCACGCGGTCCTCATGCACTCGGAGTCGCGGCGGCGGAGGCAGGGAGTCGGGCCGGCGCGGGCCGATGCAGTGGGTCGGCCCCAGTCGCCTGCCCTTCCTCCGCTTCTACTGGAGGAGCGGGGCGGCCGCGGTCCCACTCCGCTCCTTTATAAGGAGCGAGAGGGGGCGACGGAAATACGCACTCCATCTCCTTCCTCCTTCTGCTTCTGGTTTCCTTCCCCCATCTGCGATGGAGGGGGGGAACCCTGGTTCTTCTTCGATTGCCGCGAGGGTGTCTGCTCGGCAACGCGCCCCTCCTCCCCTTGCGCCCACGGCGGCGGAGCCGATCGTCGGGGGAAGAGGGAGAGGGCGAGGTCGCGGACGAGGTCGTGGACGGGGCCGAGGCGCTCGGGGCGGACGGATCGGTGCGCCGCCCTCGCCCCCGCCAGCGGCTCCGTTCCTTCCTGCGGCCCATCTCGGGGACGACCCCTGTGAGTTCATTATCAGGCTGCGCCGGGCGCCTCGTCGCCACCTCCGTCTTCCCGCTCCATTCGCGAACGTGTTGGAGGTGGAGCAGCCTGAGACGCTAAACCTGCGCATGAGGGGCTGCGGGATCAGCGGGACGCGAGTCCACGTCGAGTCCCGAGCCCCCGGCGTGGTGTATCTGGGCCGCGGGTGGAAGACGTTCGCCCGGATACACAGCTTGACGGAGGGGTTCACCCTCCACTTCAAGCTAGTGGGGGAGGACCTCCTCTCCGTCAAGGCCTTCTGGGGCTTCGGTATCCGGGCCCGGTGCTGCGAAGATAGTTCCTCCGACAGCGAAGGCTCCTCCTCGAGCGAGAGTGGCGAGGAGGGGAGCGACAACGACGACGAGGGGAGCAGCCGCCGGGATGACGGGTACGACTAGGCGTCGGCCGCAGCTCCGGGTGGCGCCGGCGGCCCCATCGACCGCGCCGGGCTCCGTGAACTCCCCGGGGTCGTCTCCTTGGGCGACTGGCGTAGGGGGGGCTGCTGAGGAGGACAGAGGGCGGACGTCGAAGGCCGCGAAGTCGGAGTACGGGCCGACTTCGACAGCTGGCTGACGCTCCGACGCCTCGTGTTCCAGATGCGCCCCAGACGCCGTCATCACCCTTGCTCTCGGTGACGACCACCGGGGTCTTCTCTTCGGCCCGGCAAGCTCCTCTTGCCGGGGGGCTTGATCTCCTCGGGCGGCCGGAGTGGCGAGGCTGCGGAAGAGGGAGAGGCTGGCGGCAAGGCCGCTGCCTCATCTTCCAGCTCTGCCTCCGGCGCCTCCGTCTTCTTCAGCCTCCGGAGACCCCCGGGCGGAGCCCCCGGATCTTCTCTTGGTGCCTTCTGCCACCCGTAGCTCATCTAGGCGCCCCTTTCGCCCTCTTCGCCTACTTGCCCTACCTCCTGAGGAGAGAGACAAGAAAGGGATTACGGGCACCTTATCTCTTTTCAGCTTGTAAGCCTTCGGGCCTTAGTTGCGTTTAAGCCTTGTAATCCCTCTTTTCATGTTTTTCATTCTCTCTGAACTGTACCTGAGTGGAGTGTTTTTAATGAAAAGGGGATGTTTGCCGGATCATTTGTCTCGCGGGTGGAAACCGCGGTAAGGAACGAATCCTTTACACCGTTAAGATAGACAGTTCTCGCCCGGCAACAGGCCCAGCCGCTCCCCCGCACTGCTCGACCTTTCTCACGCCCTTGGCGGAGGCGGGGAGCAGGCGGGTTCCGGCCCCTCGCTTCCCCCCCTCTTGCTGCCGCGGCTGCTATCGAAGCGGGCCCCAGGAACGCGCTCTGGGGCTTGCCGCTAAGAGAGCACGGTAGCTTTCCAGGAGGAAAGGAGGCTTTCAAATCCCACAGTCCATAAGAGAATGCATGATGAGGGATGCAAAAACTTATCTGAGGTTGCAGCCCTCGGCGACTCTGGCTTGCCGGGGCGTAGGTGTTGGCTCGTCCTTATCCTCTTCCTTGTGCTTGAGCGGCCCGGCAAGGGCATTCAATTCCTGCGAGCCAAAGGGAAAGGACGGGAAAAAGACGCGGACTCGACCTCTAAGTTAGGGGTTAGCGACAGTTAGGAACTGACAACCCTAACCAAGGACGAGACTTTGACTCAGCATGCATGCTAAAATCTAGGGCGCCAGCGCTTCTTTATCTTCGGCCAGGGGCTTCGCCTGGCTTTGTACGAGGGCTTAAATGCAACATCGGCAAGGCCTGCACAAACCGGTGGTTGCCGGAGCGGATCACGGCAACCGCGCCTTATGGGCGAGACTTGCGAAGATGCTCTATGTTCCCAGGAGTTGCTCACTGGTAGGCCCTCTTCGGTCTTGAGGCGGACAGCGCCGGGCCTCACGACTCGTCTCACCCGATAAGGGCCTTCCTGCTTCGGCGTCGACTTGTTATAATTCTTGGCCGACTGAACGTGCCTAAGAACAAGGTCGCCTAACAGGGCAACTTTATCTGGTGCCAGGGGCTTCGCCTGGCTTTGTACAAGGGGTTACATGCAGCAGCGGCAAGGCCTGTACAAACCGATGGTTGCCGGAGCGGATCACGGCAACCGCGCCTAGTGGGCGGAACTCGCGAAGATGCTCTATATTCCCAGGAGTGGCTCACTGGTAGGCCCTCTTCGGTCTTGAGGTGGACAGCGCCGGGCCTCGCGACTCGTTCCACCCGACAAGGGCCTTCCTGCTTCGGCGTCAACTTGTCATAATTCTTGGCCGACTGAACGTGCCTAAGAACAAGGTCGCCTAACAGGGCAACTTTATCTGGCGCCAGGGGCTTCGCCTGGCTTTGTACAAGGGGTTACATGCAGCAGCGGCAAGGCCTGTACAAACCGATGGTTGCCGGAACGGGTCACGGCAACCGTGCCTTACGGGTGAAACTTGCGAAGATGCTCTATGTTCCAGGAGTTGCTCACTGGTACGCCTTCTTCGGTCTCGAGGCGGACAGCGCCAGGCCTCGTGACTTGCCTCACCCGATAAGGTCCTTCCCACTTTGGCGTCAACTTGTTGGAATTCTTGGCCGACTGAGTGCGCCGAAGAACAAGGTCGCCCTCTTCGAGACTCCTGGCCTTGACCTTGCGGCTATGGTAGCGACGCAAGGCTTGCTGGTATCGAGCGGCTCGTACCGCAGCCTGGAGACGTCCTTCCTCAAGGAGCAGCGCGTCATCTTGGCGCAGCCGCTCTTGCTCGAGCTCGTCATAAGCGAGCACCCGAGGAGATCCGTATACGAGTTCCGTGGGGATGACTGCTTCCGCTCCATAGACTAGAGCAAAAGGTGTCTGTCCGGTGGCTCGACTTGGTGTCGTCCTGATTGACCACAGAGCCGCCGGCAGCTCCTCAATCCAATTTCTTCCGCACTTGTGCAGCCTGTCGAAGGTCCTGGTCTTGAGTCCGCGCAGCACTTCAGCGTTGGCCCTTTCTGCTTGACCGTTGCTCCTGGGGTGAGCAACCGAAGCGAAACAGACCTTGGCGCCGAGATCCTGGGCGTATTGCATGAAGGCGCGACTTGTAAATTGTGTCCCGTTGTCGGTGATGACTCTGTTGGGGATTCCGAAACGGCAGACGATCGACCGGAAGAACTTGACTGCTGACTGCGCGGTCACCTTCCTTACTGGCTCCACTTCTGGCCACTTCGTGAACTTGTCGATTGCAACGTACAAGTACTCGAAGCCCCCGACGGCTCGGGGAAAAGGGCCGAGGATATCGAGCCCCCAGACCGAGAAGGGCCAGGACAAAGGGATTGTTTGGAGAGCTTGAGCTGGCTGATGAATCTGTTTTGCATGGAACTGGCACGCTTCACACTTGGTTACTAGTGCAGTTGCATCTTGGAGGGCTTCTTGCCAGAAGAACCCTTGCCGGAAGGCTTTCCCGACAAGTGCTCTTGCGCCAATGTGATGGCCGCATATGCCTCCGTGTATCTCTGCCAACAGCTTCTGTCCGTCTTCCCTGGAGATGCACTTCAATCTGACACCGTTGAGTCTCCTTCTGTACAGCTCGTTGTCCACGAACTGGTACATACTTGACTGCCTGGTGATCTTCTCCACCTCTTCTAGGTCGTCGGGAAGTTCTCCAGTTTGCAGAAAACGGACGATCTGCCGTGCCCATGCCGGAGCCCGGGGCTCGACGGCAAGGACTAAAGGCATGAAGGCCGCTGCGGGGACCCCGGCTTCTACGGCAAGAACCCCTGGTTCAGCCGGAGCCGGTGATCCCCCGGCAAGCTTGCCGGGGCAAAGCTTGTCGGGAACCTCCGCTTCCACTGGACGGACCCTCGGACCCGCAGGAGCGGACTGTTCCTCAGCGTTCAGACTGCTGATCGGCTCGCCGGAGCAAGGCTTATCGGGGACACCTGCTTCGACTGGACGGACCCTTGGATCCGCAGGAGCGGGCTGTCCCTCGGCGTTCAGGCTGCTGATCAGCCCGCTGGAGCGAGGCTTACCGGGGACACCGGCTTCGACTGGACGGATCCTGGGATCCGCAGGAGCGGGCTGTCCCCCGGCGTTCTGGTTGTTGATCTTGGGGACCTTGGCGGCGGTCTCAGGGAGGTCCGCCTGCGAATAGTCGCCGGAGACCAACTTCCTTTTCTTGGACTACCCAACTGATGGTGTAACGGATGGTTGAGTCAGCTTGAGCAAGAAGGTCCCTGGTTCCACAGGTAACTTCAGCGAAGCACACTTCGAAAGGCCGTCTGCTATCTCATTCTGAGCTCTCGCGACGTGCTCCATTTGCAGCCCTTCAAAGTGTTCTTCCAGCTTCCTCACTTCATCGACGTAAGCTTCCATCAGAGGGCTCTGGTAGCTCTTGTTGACTTGCCGGACCACCAGTTGAGAATCTCCCCGCACGATCAGCTTTCTGATCCCAAGTTCGGCCGCAATCCTGAGGCCGGCGAGCAAGCCTTCATACTCAGCAGTATTGTTGGTAGCTTGCTCTCTTGGGAAGTGCATCTGGACAACATACTTGAGGTGCTCTCCGGTGGGCGCGATGAGTACCACGCCAGCACCGGCGCCTTGCAGCGAGAAGGCACCATCGAAGTACATTACCCACTCGCTTGTTGCTCCTTGTACGGGTGCGCTTGTTTCTTGGCCTTCTCCATCTGGCGTCGGGGTCCACTCAGCTATGAATTCTGCCAAAGCTCGGCTCTGTATGGTTGAAGTACTTTCAAACTTGAGCCCAAAGCTCGACAGCTCCAGTGCCCACTCGACGATCCTGCCTGTTGCCTCTGGATTGTGCAATATCCTCTTCAGCGGAAAGCGAGTGACTACTGTTATCTCATGCGCTTGGAAGTAATGGCGCAGCTTTCTCGAGGCCATGAGGAGGCCGAAAAGCAATTTCTGCACCCCGGAGTATCTTGATCTAGCCCCCTGCAAGAGGGAACTTACGAAATACACCGGGCGCTGCACCATCTTCTTCCGCGCTCCATCCGGTTCCTGCGCAGGGTGGCCCTTGTCGGGGCCAGAGCTTGCTGGAGCAGCCCCCCGCTCGTCGCTGGACTCGCTTGTAGGTGGTATAGGCTCCTCGTCGGCCTCCCTCTCCGCCACTAACGCAGCACTAACCACCTGGTTGGTTGCCGCTAGGTATAGCAACAACTTCTCCTGTGGTCTAGGTGCGACAAGTATTGGAGTGGAGGATAGGTACCTTTTCAAATCTTGCAGCGCTGCCTCCGCTTCTGGAGTCCACTGCATGGGGCCTGCCTTCTTCAAGATTTTAAAGAAGGGCAGGGCGCGTTCTGCAGACCTTGAAATGAACCGACTGAGGGCGGCCACACAACCGGCAAGCTTTCTGACGTCCTTGACGCGCTCTGGGGCCTTGATTTGCTCGATGGCTTTGATCTTGTCGGGGTTAGCTTCAATCCCCCTCTGTGACACAAAGAACCCGAGAAGCTTGCCGGAGGGGACTCCGAAAACGCACTTCTCGGGGTTCAACTTGAGCTGTATCTTGCGCAGGTTCTGAAATGTTTCTTCCAGATCTTGGACCAGGGTTTCCTTGCTCCTGCTCTTCACCACGATATCATCCATGTAGGCCTCCACGTTCCTATGGATCTGCGGCTCGAAAGCAGAGTGCACTACCCTTGCAAACGTTGATCCCGCATTCTTCAGTCCAAACGGCATGCGTATGAAGCAATAGGTGCCGCACGGAGTGATAAATGCGGTCTTTTCTTCATCTTCCTTGGCCATAAAGACTTGGTGGTAGCCTGAATATGCATCAAGGAAAGAGAGTAGCTCACATCCGGCAGTGGAGTCAACAATCTGGTCAATGCGCGGCAAGGGAAATGGATCTTTGGGACATGCTTTATTCACGTCGGTGAAGTCTATGCACAGTCTCCACTTCCCATTGGCTTTGCGCACGACGACCGGATTGGCCAGCCACGTTGGATGGATCACACCTCTCACTAGGCCTGCTGCCTCTAGCTTCTTGATCTCTTCGCTGATGAATTCCTGGCGCTCCACGGCTTGCTTTCTTACTTTCTGCTTGACGGGTCGCGCGTGAGGACAGACAGCGAGCTTGTGCTCAATCACCCTCCTGGGAACACCGGGGATGTCGGACGGTTGCCACGCAAACACGTCGTCATTCGCCCGCAGGAAGGCGACGAGCGCGCTTTCCTATTTGCTGTCAAGCGTGGCACTGATGGTGAAGGTACCGCCAGTGCCGTCCTCCTTGGCGGACACCTTCTTGGTTGCCGGAGGAGCGGTCATTCCCTTCCTGTACTTGCCGGCGGAGCTCGACGGAATGTCCTCGACGGCGGCGCAGCACTCCGAAGAGGTGCGGTTGCCGGAGTGGGCCCCAGAGCACTTACCGGGCTTGGTCTTTGTTTTCTTCCCCCCGGGGGCTTCAGCGGCAAGTGTGTCCTTCTCTACCGCGGCTGCTACGTCCCGGTAGATCTTGTCGGCGCAGATAAGCGCGTCCTTTTTGTCGCCATGGACAGTGATGACGCTTATCGGCCCCGGCATCTTGAGTACGTTGTAGGCGTGGTGGGAAGCCGCCATGAACTTGGCGAGAGCGGGACGGCCGAGGATCCCATTGTATGGTAACGGGATATCGGCGACGTCGAACGTGATACGCTCAGTCCTGAAGTTAAGCTCGCCGCCAAAGGTCACCGGCAGAGTAATCTTCCCCTTGGGCTTGCTCCTCCCCGGGTTGATCCCTTGGAAGGATCCGGTCTCTTCGAGCTCGCCGTCTGGGATCTGGAGTTTCTTGATCACAGCAGAGGAGATCAAGTTCAGCCCGGCCCCGCCGTCTACCAACATTTTGGTGACCTTGAGGTTGCGGATGGTGGGTGAGACCAGCATCGGCAAGCACCCGACCGCGGTTGTGCAGTCGGGGTGGTCCTCAAGATCGAAAATGATGGGCGTGCTGGACCATTTGAGGAGCCTGCGCGACTCCACGGGCGGCTCTGCTGCGTTCGCCTCTCGCGCCCACCGCTTAAGCTGGCGGTGGGAGGTGTGCAGAGAGGCGCCGCCGTCAACGCAAAGGACCTCCGTGGCCTTCTGGAACTCCTGCTCGCTGTTATCTTCGTCTTCCACGTCTTCGTCGTCGTCTTCGTCATCCTCGTCGCGGCCCCGGGGAGGCCGATCGCCTTGCCGCTGCTTGGCCTTGCCGCGGCGTCCTCCCCGGCCGACGGGCGGCCGCTTCTTGCTTGGTTCGCCACCCCCACCCTGGGCCTTCCCCTTGTCGCGCCTCTCGTACTCAGCCTTCTGCTGCACGACGAGGTATTCGACGCTTTTACAGTTGGAGAGATCGTGGCCCTTGGTGCGGTGGATCTTGCAGTATTGCTTGTCGGAGCCGTCCTGCTTGTCGGCTGCCGCCACGGGGGCAGGCTCCTTGCCGGAGCCGCCAGCCTGCGTTCGCTTGGCGGGAGCCTCCTTGCCGGACCCCTCGACAGCAAGCACCTCTTTCCTGTTCTTCCTCCTATTATTCCGCCGCTGGCTCCTCTTCGCCGGGGCGGTGTCGTCACTGTCGCTTTCTCCTGCGCCAGCATCCTCCCCGGGGAGTTTCCTCCCCTCCTCCGCGCGCGCGCATTTGTCAGCCAAGGCATATAGCTCGCTGACGTCCCGGATCTTGGTCATGGCCATCTCTTCCCGCATGCGGCGGTTACGCACGTTCTGGTGGAACGCGCTGATAACCGCGGCAGGGTGAACGTCGGGGATGTTGCGATGCACGCGGCTGAAACGCTGGATGTACTTGCGCAGGGGTTCTCCTTCCTTCTGGGCTAGGATGTGGAGGTCGCTATCCTGGCCATGAGGTTTGTGGCCGCCTGTGAAGGCGCCAACAAACTGATGGCAGAGATCCGCCCAGGAAGAGATGGAGCCTTCCGGCAAGTGCATAAGCCACGAACGAACGTTCGGCTTAAGCACGAGCGGGAAGTAGTTTGCCAATATCCTCTCGTCGCGCCCCCCGGCAGCTTGTACAGCGATTGTGTAGATGCTGAGAAACTCCGAGGGGTGCGTCCTGCCGTCGTACTTCTCCGGTACGTCGGGCTTGAAGTTCTTCGTGCTGGGCCACCGGACGCGTCGCAGCTCGCGGGTGAACGCAGGGCAACCTGCCGCGTACGGTAAGTCACCTGGTTCACCGGGCGCGTACGCGTCGACAGCGTTCCCAGCCCGCTGGTCTGATTGTCGCCGAGTTTCTCGGCGGCGCTCAATCCTTGTTCGAGCGTCTTCTTGCTGCCGCTCGTCGAGGACTTGGCGCTGGTCCCGGCGAGTCCGCGGGTCCGACGACGCTGTGGAGCCGTCGTCGGCGTTGTTCCAGCGGGGCGACGTCTTCTGCTTCTGCGCCGGGGAGTGCACGGTGGTCGCACCTCCGGCGGTCTTGTCGCCGTCGGCCTTCGTCTTCTCGACCTGCCGGGGCCGTGAGGTCGCCGGCCGCTGCGTCGTGTCGTTGTTGGCGAAGGCGATCAGGCTCTGGATGGTGGCCCTCCAGCTCTCGGCCTTGCCAGCCGCTGGAGGGTAGTCGAGGAGCAGTTGCGCTCTCGCGAGCGCTTCTGCCGGAGTGGAGGGGAGCGGGGGCGAGTGGCGCGAGGAGCGGGATGCGCTCGGACTCCTAACAATGTTAGAAAGAGCGGGGTCCCTCCCCGGCGCCTTCGCCTTGCCCGTGTCCGGACGGGGGCCCGTGGCGTCCCGCGAACCTCCCGTTTGCCCTTGTTCCAGCAAGCGGATGCCACCTCCCGTGGCATGGCGCTGCTGGGTCGTCGTTTGAAGGGACGGATGCGGCGCGTCCTCGGAGGCCGAGGCTCGGTCGTCCGCCCTGTTCTTGGATTTGGTGGCACCGCGAGTGTCCTCGCCGGTGGCCACCCCTCCGACGGCGTCTCCCCCGCCCACCGTTGGCTCCGGTAGCGGTGGGAGTGACGCGGACGGGCCCGCGGCCTCCGAAGCCTTCTTCTTCGGGGCCATGGTGTTGATGAAGCTAGCGAGTTCGGAGAAGCTGACGAAGAGCGCGCTCGCGCGAACGCAGGATCTGATCTGCACAACCTCGACGCGCCCCTACCTGGCGCGCCAAAGATGTCGGGGCGGACGGGCGTCCCCCCGCGAGCACCTATGGGGCTGGAGCCCCTTTCGTTGTCCGGCGAGGGGGGCGGAGGGAGCGCGGAGAGCAGATCGAAGCGGGCACACGGGCGGTTTACCCAGGTTCGGGCCGCGATGGACGCGTAAAACCCTACTCCTGCTTAGTTGTATTGAACTGGGGAGCTCGGGAGCTTGGGGAGCTAGCTGCACCGAGCGTATGGCTGTCTGGATGCCGAATCTCCGAACCCCGGAACCCCTGCGGAACCCCGGAACCGGAACCCCCTCTACGTTGCACACGGGCCTCCTTTTATAGCGCAAAGGGGTCACCGACAGGTGTCAACGTAAGAGAAAGGGGTAAAAGTGTAAAAGGGGTGGTAGCTGTAATAGTGCGGGAACGGTGGCGCCACAGTGCAGCACAGTGTTATCATACCTACTTCTGACGGTAGGGGACAAGGGCATTAAATGCCCGTCACGGTCGCCCGGACAGCACCGAGGCGGACCGTTAGGTGCGCCACCGTTCGCCACGATGGCGGCTGCATGCCACCGCATGCCCCAGGCTGCGCGGTGCCTCGCCACGTGCCCTCGGGGGAAGCCCCGGAGCGACGCGTGGCGGGCGAGCTGGAGCGCAGTCTTGAGGTGGCGATCTTGCCGCGGCAAGTGGCTTGCCGCGGGGGTCGTCTTCCTGTGCCTGATAGCGTGCTAGCTATCAGGCCTTGCCGGGGCGCTTGGCGCGCCGCGGCTGGCTTCTCTTGTGGTGCCTGGGTTCGGCCTTCCCGACAAGCTCCTCTTGTCGGGGGCTCGATCTTCTGTCTCGTTATACTTTGTTCTTGGATGGCCTTACATGGGCTCAGTCGTCCCGGCAAGCTCCTCTTGCCGGGGTCTTGTCTTCTCGGCCCGGCAAGCTCCTCTTGCCGGGGGCCTTGTCTTCTTGGCCCGGCAAGCTCCTCTCGCCGGGGGCCTTGTCTTGAATGCTTGGTCTTCTCTTGGCGCTTCCGGGGCGGGCCTTGCCGCAGGGTGCTACGACTGCCCGTGCACAAGTCTGGGGTACTAAGGTACCCCTACTTTAGTACACCGACACCATTAAAGATCAATATGTGCATGATGCTGATTTTAAAGATGTTATGTAGAATTGTAAAGAAGGAAGAACGTGGAACAAGTTCGTCGTTAACGATGGATTTGTGTTCCGTGCTAACAAGTTATGCATTCCAGCTAGCTCCGTTCGTCTTTTGTTGTTGCAGGAGGCGCATGGAGGAGGATTAATGTGACACTTTGGCGTGAAGAGTACGTAGGACGTACTTTCTACACATTTCTTTTGGCCAAAGATGAGACGGGATGTTGAGCGTTTTGTTGCTTGCTGCACTACATGTCAAAAAGCTAAGGCACGACTCAATCCTGATGGTTTATATATGCCTTTGCATGTACCAAGTGTTCCTTGGGAGGATATATCTATGGAATTTGTTTTAGGTTTACCTTGAACAAAGAAGGGGAGGGATAGCATGTTTGTTGTCATGGATAGATTCTCGAAAATGGCACACTTTATACCATGTCGTAAAAGCGATGATGCTGTTAATGTTGCTAATTTGTTCTTTCGTGAAATTATTCGCTTGCATGGTGTGCCAAATACTATTGTTTTATATCATGATACTAAATTTCTTAGCCACTTTTGGAGATGTTTATGGGCTAAGTTGGGGACTAAACTGCTTTTTAGTACTACTTGTCACCCCCAAACTGATGGACAAACTGAAGTAGTCAATAGAACATTGTCTACTATGCTTAGGGCTGTTTTGAAGAATACTAAGAAAATGTAGGAAGAATGCTTGCCTCATATTTAATTTGCCTATAATCGTTCATTTCATTCTACTACTAAGATGTGTGATGTCTACTACACAACCTTCTTCTTGTAGACGTTGTTGGGCCTCCAAGTGCAGAGGTTTGTAGGACAGTAGCAAATTTCCCTCAAGTGGATGACCTAAGGTTTATCAATCCGTAGGAGGCGTAGGATGAAGATGGTCTCTCTCAAGCAACCCTGCAACCAAATAACAAAGAGTCTCTTGTGTCCCCGACACACCCAATACAATGCTAAATTGTATAGGTGCACTAGTTCGGCGAAGAGATGGTGATACAAGTGCAATAATGATGGTAGATATAGGTTTTTGTAAACTGAAAATATAAAAACAGCAAGGTACCAAGTGGTAACAGTGAGCGTAAACGGTATTGCAATGATAGGAAACAAGGCCTAGGGTTCATACTTTCAATAGTGCAAGTTCTCTCAACAATAATAACTTAAATGGATCATATAACTATCCCTCAACATGCAACAAATAGTCACTCCAAATCCACTAATAGCGGAGAACAAACGAAGAGATTATGGTAGGGTACGAAACCACCTCAAATTTATTCTTTCCAATCAATCCGTTAGGCTATTCCTATAAGTGTCACAAACATCCCTAGAGTTCGTACTAGAATAACACCTCAGGACACAAATCAACTAAAACCCTAATGTCACCTAGATACTCTAATGTCACCTCAAGTATCCGTGGGCATGATTATACGATATGCATCACACAATCTCAATTCATCTACACAAACCAACACATAGAACCTCAAAGAGTGCCCAAAGTTTCTACCAGAGAATCATGACGAAAACGTGTGCCAACCCCTATGCATTGGTTCATGGGCAGAACCCGCAAGTTGGTCACCAAAACATACATCAAGTGGCACGTGATATCCCATTGTCACCATAGATACGCACGGCAAGACATACATCAAGTGTTCTCATATCTTTAAAGACTCAATCCGATAAGATAAATTCAAAGGGAAAACTCAATCCATTACAAGAGAGGAGAGGGGGAGAAGAAACATAAGATCTAACTATAATAGCAAAGCTCGCGATACATCAAGATCGTGCCAAATCAAGAACACGAGAGAGAGAGAGAGAGAGAGAGAGAGAGAGAGATCAAACACATAGCTACTGGTACATACCCTCATGGAGAGCGACGGGATGATGAATATGGCCACCGGTGAGGGTTCCCCCCTCTGGCAGGGTGCCAGAACACGGTCCCGGTTGACTTTTGGTGGCTACAGAGGCTTGCGGCGATGGAACTCCTGATCTAATCTCCGTTCTGGAAGTTTTAGGGTACGTGAGTATATATGGGTGGAAGGGGTATGTCGGTGGAGCTTTGGGGGGCCCACGAGGCGGGGGTGCGCCCTAGGGGGTGGGCGCGCCCCCCACCCTCGTGGCCAACTCCCGTATCTTCTGACGTAGAGTCCAAGTCTATCCAGTGACTTTGCTTCCAAAAATAACTTCTCCAGTTGATTTCGTTCCGTTTCGACTCCGTCTGATATTCCTTTTCCTCGAAACACCGAAATAGGCATAAAACAACAAATCTGGGTTGGGCCTCCAGTTAATAGGTTAGTCCCAAAATAATATAAAAGTGGATAATAAAGCCCAATATTGCCCAAAACAGTAGATAATATAGCATGGAGCAATCAAAAATTATAGATACGTTGGAGACGTATCATGTGCCCTTTTGAAATTCTCTATAGTTTCCTACCTCGTGCACCTATTGATTTGTTGCCTCTTCCATCTTCGGAGAAGGTTAATTTTGATGCTAAATAATGTGCTGAATTGATATTCAAAATGCTTGAGTTAACTAAGAAAAACATTGAGCGTATGAATGCTAAATATAAACTTGCTGGAGATAAGGGTAGAAAACATGTTGCGTTTGCACCTGGAGATCTTGTTTGGTTACATTTGCATAAGGATAGATTTCCTGATTTGCGCAAAACAAAGCTAATGCCACGTGTTGATGGTCCTTTTAAGGTGTTAGAGAAAATAAATGATAATGCATATAAACTTGAGCTACCTGCACATTTTGGGGTTAGTCCCACTTTTAACATTGCAGATTTGAAGCCTTATTTGGATGAGGAAGATGAGCTTCCATCGAGGACGACTTCATTTCAAGAAGGGGAGGATGATGAGGACATCAATACCATTGTTACACCCACAGCCCCTGCTACTACACATACGGGACCCATTACTAGAGCTCGTGCACGCCAATTAAATTACCAAGTACTTTCATTTCTTGGTAGTGATTCTAAAGTTCATGAGAATATGATGCTGCCTAAATTGGATACATTTGTTTTGCTTACAAATGAAGGGCCTAGCTTGAAGAAGGATGAACATTGGAGCAAGAACAAGCATGGAGATGATGGCATGCGCAAGGGAAACAAGAACGGAGTTTCAAGTGATGATTTCAGGACTTTGAAGCCACCGTAATGAGTGCATGAAGTATTGGACGAAATATATAAGATGCCACTTAATCAATTTCGTCTAGAGGCTATTCTAGGTGCCGCGTCACCTTATTATTGGGCCAAGACCATGTAATTTCGAAATACTTAATTATAGGCTGTTTTTAGAGCCTGTATGTGTGGGCAAACAAGAGTTAGGGTTGGTTTCGGACTCCTCCTCCAAGGGCCATGGAATTCACCCATATTCCTCCATATAAACAACCCTTAGGGCGTCGTTTAGACTGTGGGGTTTTTTTAGATTAAAAGTTTCCCATAGCTGCAACTTCGCGTACTTCGTTTGTGTTCAATGACCAGACAAAGGTGTCACAGAACCCCGCCTTGATCAATAAAGCTTTTATCTTATATTCACAATATCCAGACTGCAATCTTAGTTTCTTGCTTGTTCTTCGTTTGCTTGCAGGAAATAAACCTTCGTGGTCAGGTTGATCATGCTCCTGCATGTTCAATAACCTCTTGGAGTTGGTTTAGCGATTCATAAGGCACGACATCCTCGCACGTTCGTAGTCGGATCGTGAACGTCTACTCCTCAAACACGAAAATCACCATCTCATCAAAAGACGGGACACCTTTGCCTCTATCATCGATTCATCATCATCCTCTGAACCACCATGGGTGCAATCTTCCTCTCCGGGCAACTTTCTTCCCTCCTCAAAACGAGCACACTTATCCACCAATGTCTAGAGCTCCTTCACAGTCTTGGGCAACCGTATGTTCATCTTGGAATGGATCCGGCGGTTGCGCACATTGGACTGGAAGGCAGCTATCACGGTTGCTGGATGGATATTTGGGATGTTTCTATGAACTTTGATGAATCTCTGTAAATACTTATGAAGGGTTTCTTCTTCCTTCTGTTGGAGAAGCTGCAATTCACTAGGCCTGCTGGGTTCTTGATGACGCCGGTGAAGGCGCCAATGAATTCATGGCACAGGTCAGCCCATGACAAAATGGAGTTCTCCGGCAGGTACATCAACCAAGACCTCACATTGGACTTGAGGGCCAAAGGGAAGTAGTTGGCAAACACCTTCTCATCTCTTCCAGTGGCAGCCTGAACAACGATGATGTAGATGCTCAGGAACTCTTTCGGGTTCAGCCTCCCATCATACTTCCCAGGTATCTCTGGCTTGAACGTGTGAATGGATGACCAACGGACTTTCCACATCTCACGAGTAAAGGCAGGGCTGCCAACCTCGAAAGGTAGGCACCCACCAAAACCGAGCACGGGTTCGTAGACAACGGCCCGTCGCACCCATCTTTCCGGCGGAGGTCGTCACGGCGTTGCTCGGCAACAACTCGCGTGTCTCCCCTCCGCCTATCCTCTGGGGGTCGTTGGCCGGACACGCTCGAGGGTCAGAAGAGGCCATCAAGACGTCGTCGGCGTCTTGATTCTGTTGCGCTTGCACTGGCTACCATGGTGGGGACTGCACCGTAGGGATGGCCCCTTCCTTACGGTCAGCAGCATGAGCCGTCACCCTCACTTGGGGAGGCCGTGGTGGGCCAGCTCGCCATCAGCCCCCAACTTTGACGAAACCGAGTAGACTTTGGATGGTGGCACGCCATTCGTCCATCTTCTCGGCCGCTGCCAGAAACCTCAGCGGCAGTTGAGCCCGCGCCATGGCCTCCGAAGCTGTATTTGGCATGGGTGATGATGAAGTTGATCCCACCGTCGCTTGGCTCCTGACGGTGCCAGCAGCGGCCGCATTGCGCCTCCGCTGTTGCTGCAGGGTGACCACCTGGATGTGGTGCGACGAAGGCGGTCAAGGGCCAGCGGCTCCGTTGGGCGCAGCGTCTTGGTCGACCCGTCCTGGGGGAGGTGCACGCACTGTGGCCGCACCCGTGTTGGGAACGGCCAGAGAGCAACGATTCGCTCCGGTCCGTGTGCCTTTGCTGTGGCTGTGCGCGTCAGTGGGAGAGAGGGGCATAGATGGATTAACTCCATCGCCCGTACCTTGTGGAGCATAGCCGTCGGGGTGTTGCTGATGCTGCTCTTCTCCAATGCCTCCTGCTCCCGCGTCGGCCGCGGGGGAAGTGGTGATGGTGCCGCCTGCTCCGACCACACCCCAGCAGCGTCCACGTCCTTGCGTGTCTCGGCCCCCCCCCATGGCGTTAGAGGCCGCGGGCGGCGGAGCCTTTGAGGTGGATGGCTGAGCACTACAAGAAATATGTCAACTAGTGACCTTCTGTCAGTGACCCTGGAAGAATTGGTCATAGATCTATGACCATTTGAGACCAATTGGTCAAAAGCTGCTCGGGGGGCTCCAAACCCTCAACTATATCGACCATTTTGGCCATAAAGGTCATAATTTCCTTACACGAAATGGTCATAAAGTAGACAACACTGATCTGCAGCCTTATTTCTAGCTGATCACGACCAATATAGATGGTCATAACCTTGTAAGTTGTGGTGGATTGCTATGACTAGGCGCCACCTCATCAGTTTTGCCTATGTGTCATGTCCATGTATCAATTTTTGCCCTAGGTTGTGAAGCAACCAATATTTCTGTCATTCCCAAAATTCCCAAAAAAATTGGGCATTCTCTAATATCCAAATCATTGCCTCATGACAATATTCAACTCCATTTGCGTGGTAAATCTTCCTCGCCAAATTTCCAAAGTTTTTGTTCAACTCGAACTATTGTGAAGGAAGTACTAGCTAGGCATATCCTAATGAGCTGAATTTTTGCCACATCTTCTATATTCCCAAATAATTGCTCTCCACAAAATTTGAGCCCCATCTAACAATACATGTGAGTGTGGCTTGAACATTCATATTTCTGTCCAATGTGGTATGTTGCAAAGAAAGTGACACCTAGGCTCCTCCATTTGAGCTGCAAATTTTCCAAGATAGTGTCCTTAGTAGATGATCATCCTCGGCGAAACTCATGCCCATTGGCCATGTGCATTTCCCGTACCACTAACCAAACACTTGGGTGCTAATTCACGTGTGAGCATTGTTCGGCTTCCTCGTGAGATTCTTCTGTTGTTATTTTCTTCCAAGCATCTACCTGGGGAGTGCCAAACCTACTAGACATGCCTAGGCTTCCTAGAACGCATGGCAACGCCACGGTCAAGCGTGACCACGCGGCGGGCATGCGAGTCTAGGCGCTTTGGAGTTGGGGCCCTGGCCCACCGTCCAAAACTCAACGTATCACCACCAAACCATATATTTATGCTTAAATAGATACTTATGTACCTAGAAATGATTTTTCAAAAAAATAAAGAGCAAACTATAAGGTAGCTGCAGTTCAAATTTGACCCGCTTCCTACTGAATCGGCGGATAAAAACATTTTACACCCAACCATTTTGTCAATTGTGCATTAAACATGGCCTAGTATTTTATAAAATTGATTTGGTCCATTTTTGCAACAATTATTTGGTACTTCCTTCACAAAAAAACCTCATTTCAACCACTCAAAAAATGGAAAATGAATTTTCCATGCAAAGAAAATGAAAACTCCCTTAGGCAACATTGTTTGGAATTCCAAGATGCACCCTTGTGGACAATATGAGATCATTTGAACAAACAATGCCATGAATGTGGCCATAAGATTGATCATTTGACTTGAAAGCCATGAATCTTCACGCATGATAGCTCATTTCTGAGAACACTTTTTTTAAAATAATTGCCGTATTACAAGTTTATTATTTTTCCTGGAAACTTGGTCAGATATGATGACACAATGCGAAGGTTTTCCAATTTTTTGATTTTTTTTGAATTTTTTATACCCGTTTCAAAATGCGGTCAAAACGGGGGGCTTGACCGTTCCTAGCTAGTTGTTGAATCTTGGAAACCTTTTTATGTTTCTCTGATTAAATAGATAGTTATGTACCTAGAAATGATTTTTGGAAAAAATAAAGAGCAAACTATGAGGCAACTACAGTTCAAATTTGACCCGCTTCCTACTGAATCGGTGGAAATTTGTCTTTTTCACCAAAGGTGGATCAAGGCTTTTAACACCCAACCATTGTGTCAATTGTGCATGAAACATGGCCTAGTATTTTATAAAATTGATTTGGTACATTTTTATAACATTTATTTGGTAGTTCCTTCACAAAAAAACCTCATTTTGGGCACTCGAAAAAGGGAAAATGAATTTTCCGTGCAAAGAAAATGAAAACTCCCTTAGGCAACATTGTTTGCCATTTCAAGATTCACCCTTGTGCACAATATGAGATCATTTGAACAAACTATGCCATGAATGTGGCCATAAGATTGATCATTTGACTTGAAAGCCATAAATCTTCACACACGATAACTCATTTCTGAGAACACTTTTTAAAAAGAATTGATGTATTACAAGTTTATTATTTTTGTTGGTAACTTGGTCACATATAATGACACAATGCGAAGGTCTTCAATTTTTTTACTTTTTTTGAATTTTTTATGCCCGTTTCAAAATGTGGTCAAAACAGCGGGAAATGACCGTTCCTAGCGAGTTGTTGAATCTTGGAAACCTTTTGATGTTTCTCTGATTAAATAGATATTTATGTACCTAGAAATGATTTTTGGAAAAAATAAAGAGCAAACTATGAGGCAGCTACAGTTCAAATTTGACCCGCTTCCTACTAAATCAGCGGAAATTTGTCTTTTTCACCAGATATGGATCAAGGCTTTTGACACCCAACCATTGTGTCAATTGTGCATTAAACATGGCCTGGTATTTTATAAAATTGATTTGGTCCATTTTTACAAAATTTATTTGGTAGTTCCTTCACAAAAAAAATCTCAGTTCAGGCACTCGAAAAAGGGAAAATGAATTTTCCGTGCAAAGAAAATGAAAACTCGCTTAGGCAACATTGTTTGGAATTCCAAGATGCACCCTTGTGCACAATATGAGATCATTTGAACAAACTATGCCATGAATGTGGCCATAAGATTGATCATTTGGCTTGAAAGCCATGAATCTTCACGTATGATAGCTCATTTCTGACAACAATTTTTTAAAAGAATTGCCGTATTACAAGTTTATTATTTTTCATGGAAACTTGGTCACATATGATGACACAATGCGAAGGTTTTCCAATTTTTTTATTTTTTTATTTTTTATGCCCGTTTCAAAATGCGGTCAAAACGACGGGCATGACCGTTCCTACATAGTGGTTGAATCTTTGGATTTTTTTATGTTTATCTAATTAAATAGATAGTTATGCACCTAGAAATGATTTTTGGAAAAAATAAAGAGCAAACTATGAGGCAGCTACAGTACAAATTTTACCCTCTTTCTCCTGAATCGGCGGAAATTTGTCTTTTTCACGAGAGGTGCATCAAAACTTTTGACACCTAACCATTTGGTCAATTGTGCATTATATATGGCCTAGTCTTTTAGAAAATTGATTTGGTACAATATTGCAACAAATATATGGTAAGTCCTTCACAAAAACACTGATTTTGGGCACTCACAAAATGGAAAATTGTTTTTTCATGCAAAAGAAATAAAAACTCCCTTTGTCAATGTTCTTTGCCAATCTATGATGTAAACTTGTGCAAAATATGACATCATTTGAACAAACTATGCCATGAATGTGGCCATAAGATCGATCATTTGGCTTGAAAGCCATGAATCTTCGCGGGATCCGTCATCGTGATTGTGCTGCATCACAGGATCCGTTGTCACCACTGCGTGCTTCATCCCAACACCCGTCGCCCTCACGTTGCGCTATAGTGAAATTTCATAGGCAACCATTGGATGCTGCAGTGGAGGTTCGACGGGGCGGCCGATGCTGCTATGGAGCACCGCTGTGCAGCGGTGGCGCTGCAGTGAAGCTTCACTGGCGGCCGGCGGGAGTGGTATCGAAGTTTCAATGAAGCACCCATGGAGCTGCAGTGAAGCACCGCCGCTGGTGCAGTGAAGCATCGCGGGAGCTACAGTGAAGCGCCGCCGGGTTCGTTGAAGCTCCGACGAGGGCGGAGCTGCAGCGAAGCACCGCTGGGGTTGTTGAAGTTCCGTTGCGCGGTGCTGCCATGGAGCTGCTGCGTGCTGCTGCCATGGGAGTTGCCGGATTCAATGGCTATGGTGCGTCTGATCGAACGGCTCTCCATGCGGCTTATTTTTGGCTAAAATCATCCGGTTGATTTTTAGTAACTGCCTATTTTTAGTCAATTTGTGACCAATTTAGATGGTCATAATGTCGTACTGCATTCTGATTGGTCCGTGGACGTCTCACGCGGATCATGCATCAAACACCGTCGGATACTCGTGGATCCAACGGCAGTCATCAACCCTTCCACACTAACCCCGAAACCCTAGCTATGTCCTCGTGGTCAGTTTCCATACACCCCCACCTCCTTTCTTTCCCTCTCCTCCTCTCCACTTCCATATCTGGCTTAGCTCCTCTCCATCGCGCCCTTCCTCACCGCATCGCCACCCCGACCCCTCCCCTTCCTCCCCGCCATCTTCTCTCTCGCGACGCCGCACCCTCACCGCCAGCCCCTCGCTTCCTTCTCCACCTTCTCACGCTCCCTCCCCAACCGATCCAAGATACGGAAACAATCCTCCTCTCCCCCCTCGATCGACCGTTCCCGACCGGCTGCAGCGGCGATGGATCTCTCCGGCGGGGCCAGTGGCGGCGTGACACTGTAGGAGATGTACCAGAGCACGCTGCCACTGCGGGGCAAGGGAGCCGCCGCGGCCCAGCACCGGCGGGCTCCCCCCGCTCTCCGATAATCCCCAAGTGCAGGGAATCATCGTAGCAATTCCCAAAGGTGGAAGTGATAAGTATGGAGTGTCGAACCCACAAGGAGCTAAAGGTAAGATTGATATTCTCTCAAGTACTATCTGCCACTGATACGACTGTACGTACACCGAACGTTTGCTTCCAACTAGAAACGAGAAATAAAACTACATTGTGGGTATGAAGAGGATAACTTTGTCGGAGAGCTAAAACATAAAAGTAGGTGCTGCTATCATAAAGTTAGAATATATTACTAAATATTATAAATAGCGAGTGTGGAATAATGATGGGGGGTGTGCGGAATTATCCTAGGCAATTGTTAACAAGACCGGTAGTCGTCATTGCAATTTCATATGAGGGAGAGGCATAAGCTAACATACTTTCTCTTCTTGGATCATTTAAAGACATTACAACTGAGCACTATTCCAAGCCTCTCAGGCCATCAACATTTTTGGCCGTTGGATATGGAGTTGTGTGCATTTCTGGCCTTTGATTGTTTTGGCAGTCCCGACTCGGCTTCGATTGCATACCATAAAGTGCTACACGGACAGGGCCGCTGCTCCCATAAAAATTCGTTGATCTTCTGTTAATTTGGGCTGACTGGGCTTTTTAAGTGTTGTATGTCATCCGTTCTCAGCGTTGCTTTGTACACGTACGCATCAACACACGCTCAGCCCACCGCCGCAGCCGCAGGCCTCGCAGGGCGAGCGGCCAGCGACCTGGCTGTTGCAAAGCGAGTGACAAGATCGACTCGTCGGGCAACGCCCTGGGCGCGCTAAATGAGGCAACGAATCATCTCCTGTCGATTGGAGTCCACTCGCTGGCGATTGAGAAAATGAATCACCGCTGCTACAGGACTTTAATGGCAATTGATAGTATGCACTAACTGACTGGGCCGATTATTTCAAGTCAGTTACCATGTTGCTCTGTATTCTTACTTCGCTCCACACGCGTCCATATAGTCTCTGTTGTGTGTCATCCGACTGTTCGTCCCCCCACTCCTCTTCCTTGGTTCCTTAGTTCCAAGATAGTCTCCGCCTCTCCGGCAGCCATGGTTGACGCTCCTGTGCGTTCTGCCAGTCTCCCCTCCCTTCTACCTCATCTCTCTCTTCCCCAATTCTTTCTCCATGGAACTTAGGAAATCTTCTACTCCCAATTCTCTGATTCCCGTTATTCTACCGAGTTTGGTGTGACTTACTTCTACAAGCTTGGGATTATGTACACAAATTGGATGCTCTAAGACAGACAGGGTTTGCGAACTTATCTCTTTCACCCAATCAACTATGTGTTCTGAATTGTTGTTATATTTTCCTTCCTAATTTGATGCAGGTGGTGTCCGTGTATGGATTGGCGACTTGTTCTACTCGATTGGCTGGAGGAGTCTTATAGTTTTCAATCTTCAATGGCTAACGGCCAGGTTAGAATATGTACGTGTATAGCCAGGTTAGAATCTGTACGTCTACTCTTATGCGCCCCCCCTTTCCGTCCTGACGTTCATGTGCTGATGAAAAAAATTAGCAGTGAGCAATCTGCTATCAACTTATCCATTCTTACTATATTTGAATGATCCAAGGGCGAGATGAAAACTATGTCTTGCTGGACATGGTTGATCCAAGGAAAACATGAAAACTATGTGTTGTTGAACAACCAGGTTTCATTCTCTCATGTTCATTTTCTATAGCATATTTTCATATATATATATATATATATATATATATATATATATATATATATATATATATATATATATATATATCCATATATGTTTTTGTTCCCAACAATTGCTATTCTCTGGTAGGGACTTTCAGAACATGAAGACTATCATGAAAGGATTCAGAGTTTGACACATATATTTATGGTTTCCAAAATCCGTCGAGATTAACAATTATTTTGCGGATAGGTATAACTCTGCACATTCCTAATATGCACGTTCCTAATGCAAGCACAAAATTGAACACACACAAAACATGTGCTATGATGCAGGGGCGTCTTCTTCTTTTCCTCAACATCAACTATGCAACTGCTAGTATAAGTAATCTAAACCAGAACAGTTAAATTAGGGTGGATTTTTTGACAGGAAATAGAGCTCCCACTTTGGCAGGATTCTCCTTGCATTGCAGCAAGGTTAGAAAATAGTAGCCGAAGTAATTAGTCCAGTATGGATGGAAACTTGCGTCTAAATAAATACCCAACAAAAAGGAAAAACCCTAAACCAATTGGGCACAAAAAATGGTTAGAAGCGGGTTAGTTAGGGACATCTTGGTGTACCCTCCTGCATACCCAGTGTCCATAGATATAGAACAATATACTTATTCTCGCATCAAAGCATCAAGTTATGTTTGTTGACTGTAAGATCCTTATGTTTGTTGACTGTAAGATCCTCGCTGGATGTGAAGCTAAGTACTTGCAATACAATATAGGTATTTGTGAGTTGTGAAGATTACGTTGCTACTTACATATGGGCACTACTACTGGAAAATCTGTCTTCACCGCTCGGCGAACACAATATCTAAGTCGAGTATGGTTCTTGGCAATGGGACGGAGAGTTAATTTTCTTTCACTCAATTTAGGAAATTACTTACAGTGGTGGTATATTCTAGAGCAATTTTATATAAACTATCTTAGTATATCCTGCTAATATCGTGAAATTTAAAACAAGCACAATTACCTTTTGTGCTATTACATCAGTCTCCGATTATTTGTAGATTTATTGAAATAAAAAAATACCATATGGGAACTATGTTTAATTTTTCAAAAAGTACCAGCGGATGATATTATTATTTGTAAGAAAAAGGCAATAACTAAATTTAAATGATTTTAATTAAAAATATTAGTCCTATTGACAATAGATGGGCGTAGCAACTTGCATACCACTCAAATTCCTCTCTAATTAGATAGCAATTTTCTTTTTAAATTAAGACAAGCATAAGTTACAAGAAAGCAATTTTTTTGAGGAAATTGCATATAAATTATTTTATATGCCTAATAACTAAGAGCCAAAACAGATGGGCGCAGCAACGCGCGCCATCAATGATCTAGTATGAACTTATGATTGGAACTCTAGCAAGCATCCGCAACTACTAAAGATCATTAAGGTAAACCCAACCATAGCATTAAAGCATGAAGTCCTCTTTATTCCCATACGCAACAACCCCCTTAATCGGGTTTGTGTTTCAATCACTCACCAACCCACTATAAGTGAATCATGAACGTATTGCAACACCCTACAGCAGGAATCCCTCATGCTTGCGCGACACGGAGGGCACAATAGGACAACACTAAAATAAAACATAGAACTCGTACCAATCTAGATCATCAATCAACCCAAAGACAAAGGATATCTACTCAAAACATCATAGGATGGCAACACATCATTGGATCATAATATGTGGCATAAAGCACCATGTTCAAGTAGGGATTACAACAGGGTGCGGGAGAGTGGACCACGTAAAAGAGATGAGGATGGTGATGATGATGGTGATGTTGATGAAGACGATCACAGCGGTGATGATTCCCCTCCCGATGGCACTCCGGCGCCACCGAGAGAGAGGAGGAGAGGTTCTCCCCCTTGTGCTTCCTCCTCCATGGCCTCCCCCATAGATGGGGAGAGGTTCTCCCTCTGTTCCTTGGCCTTCTTGGCAATGATGGCCCCTCCGGGATCCTCTTCCATGGCCTCCGGTGATGATGGCCCCCTCCGGAAGGGTGCCAGAGAGGGCCTAGATTGATTTCTCGTGGCTACAGAGGCTTGCGGCGGCGGAACTTCTGATCTAGGTTAATTTCTGGGGGTTCTGTATTTATAGGAATTTTTGGCGTTGGTTTCACGTCAGGGGGGTCTCCGAGTCGTCCACGAGGCAGGGGCCCACGCCCAGGGGGTGGGCACGCCCCCCACCCTCGTGGACAACCCGGGAGTCTTCTGGCCCAACTCTTTTACTCCAAGGGCTTCTTTTGGTCCATAAAAATCATCAAAAATTGGCACGTCAACTGGACTCCGTTTGGTATTCCTTTTCTATAAAACTAAAAAACAAGGAAAAAACAGAAACTGGCATTGGGCTCTAGGTTAATAGGTTAGTCCCAAAAATCATATAAAATAGCATATAAATGCATATAAAACATCTAAGATGGATAATATAATAGCATGAATACTTCATAAATTATAGATACGTTGGAGATGTATCACTCTCCGAGCTGGGAGGTAGTCGTCTTCTCCACGGTCGCGCGCTCGCGCCGGTGGAGGAGCCACCCTGCTTCTTCTCCGGCGACGACGCGGTCGTGCCCTCCGACGCCTCTTGTCCGCGTCCGGTCCCGTACAAGAGACGCTGACTGCTGTCGTCCTCCGCTCCTACTGGCCGCAGCCGCCCCCGCCCCCGCCTCTGAAGTCAAGGTCGACGCGGTGGAGAATGACGAGGTCATCGCGCACACCTTGCAGGAGGAGCTCGCGCAGGTCGCCATGGCCAACGGCGGGGAGGCCGAGCACCGTGCCACCGTCCTCCCAAGGTCGTGAGCTATCTGCCCTTAGGTACTACTAATTTCAGTTACCAACACAGACACAACACACAGTAAATTCAGACATGCCGATCCTTAAACAAATGCTGGTGTAGCTCCACCGTATGTAGAAGAAGCATGCGTTCTTTCCTTCTTATTAGCTAGAATGGTCCAAATTCTTTAACTGTGTTTGGATGAACTCTCTCCTGTCATATAGCACATATGCCGATTGAAGGATTTGGTACACCTGCACGTGTAGTAGAACTTGTCCACACATGAGAGCAGAGAGAAGGTCCTTTTTTAGTTGGACATTGAACTGAATTCTCTGTCTTTGGTGCATGATTTCAGTTATCTTCGGACATGGTTTGTGTACCTGGCTGACATAGTTTTTTTGGTTCAGATATGGTATAGTAATGTTCCTCATAAAAAGCTGGTGGAGTACAAGGGGCACTAGAACTGGGTTAATATCTCCGGGTGAATTGGATGTTCCTCATACAAAGCTGGTGGAGTACAAGGGGCACCAGATCTGGTATAGCAATGTTCGTCCATCTGCAGTGAATCGAATGTGTCCACGACTGATTGTTTTCTTGATTCACTGCAATTTGGATGGAGGATGTTGCTGTGACACTTGTATATTAATGTTGCTATAGAGTTAATTGAAACAAGTTAGATGATTGTTGATTCTTGATTGTGTGAACATTATAACACTCGTACATTAATGTTGTTGTGACACTCGTATATTATTGTTTTCTTGATTTTTGATTCACTGATTCTCTGCAATTACCTAAATGATTGTTGTGTTTCATAATTAAGTGACAAAATCAACGGACATTGAAGTTATATTTCATATTTGAATTCTTGTTAACAAAAACAAGTTACATCAAATGGCATTGTGAAGCTTTCGGTAAAACTGTCAAGCAACTTATTGTTCTAATAGTAATTCAAGAATAACAAGTGACTGGTTTAAAAAATTTTGTAACCTCATTAGTAGTATAATAAATAGAAAGTGCCAAGTATAGTAGCATACCCAGATTGTGTGAACTCCTGCATAGCAACAGCAGTCTCTCGGACAAGCTGGGTCACCGGGATGGTTTCCTGCATTCGGAAATGAGTAATAATCAGGAAACATATATTTGCTCGAGATGAAATTGTAGTCCCAATCTCTGATTCACTACGACCTTCAGGATGCATTTACTTATTGCAAGCGAATCATCCTATATTATTCTCATTGCACTGTACATAGTCTTCTCGCACGAAATGTGTTTTGTTTCATGCAAGAAGTCAAGAACTATCATCCAGCTTAAACTTTTGGGGATAACTGTTCACACCTTACAATTGCTTTGCAATATAACATTCACCCCGACTGTGCAGCACTGCAGTATGGCTACGGTGACTAGCCTGTGCCTCAGGCTTAAGTTGATGCAAAACCCGCGCGACTACACCACTGGTCATCGACCTACCCCGCAGCAGGCAGACCCTCGACATCATTGTCGTCATGGTCGGGACTCCAGGTGAGAAGCACCATTGCCAGCTTTCTAGTTCCTACTGGTCGATACTCTTTGCTGCATTGACATGACCAGCTTGTGCCGGAAGACAGTGTAATGAAACTGTCTGAAGAACAGTATACTAAAACTTAATTGTTGCTAATCTTCAGTTAGAAATTGGGAGTTGTGTGGACACTTGTAGTATTAGACATAAGTAGGAGGAGCTGAATGGAAACAATTGGTATTTGCATTATGCGTGCTGTAAAGATGCTAGAAGGCAATCTGAATCCAGTTTGCTTGGGGATAAAATCATAACATATTCACACTAACCCCTTGCAGAGAAATTAGTTCATAGTACTGTCCTTGATACAAATAATTCAATTTTCCCTTTTGGCACTATTTGTCACTTGTAAAAACTTTGGAATATACTGTAAATTCATGATAAGACTTGGTTAGGCTGAGGCCATCACTGAGTTATATATATGTCCATGCCCTCGCTTTGTTATTCAGATACATATTTCCACTAACTGGCTAGTTCGCTCGGAAATGACAGTAGGATTATGCTGAATAAACTGAATGTACGCATGATGGTTGCAGGCTGGATATAGGCATGTGGACACAACCACGGCCACAGCTCTCCGGCAACCAAGAGGCGACAGCGTCGACTGGATCCTCGGATGACCTGCGTCCTTCCCTGACCACGCCCGTGACCTGCATCTAGCTGCTCCTGCCCCGACCCTCCTCAACTTTGCTCCTGGTGAGCTGTTGTAGGTGCGACAATTGACTCGATCTGTTGCTACTGGTAGAACTGCTGTTGTAGTTTGTTTGTAGCCACAACTGTTGTAGGTTGGGTGTATAGGAGGCTGACTGTATAGTTTGGGTCAAGCTGCTGCTTTGCTGTGCTCGATGATACTATTGCTGCCTGTATACTGATACATGTGGTGATATTTACGTGAACTGAAGTTGTGAATGTACCATTATTTTCCTGCTGCTACTTATCCCTGGCTCACCTACTCTAGTTAGTTTCAATTGATATTTTTCTCATCCAACACTCTGACTATAAATGTGTTGTTTCAATCCTAATGATGATGTTGTAGTATAAGGTGGACACCATATTCCACTTTTAATCCAAAATGAATAATTTTGTTTCATCATGTCCTGGTTTACCCAAGTCAGATTGTTTTTGGTTTGTACTTTGGACCCTATGTGTTTCTCACATGGACTAGTGTTGTTGTAACATGAACTGTAGTAGGTCGATGCTATATAACTGTGATCATTGCATGGAGGAACCCTTCCTCATTTGATCATTTTTATGGCCTATATGCATGCTACGTGTTGGCTGACTTGGCATGACGTGCACGAAAACTTGAGGGCATCCGCACTAAATAGCACTTCTTAAGTTTCATGTAGACTTGCTCTAGCTCTTCTTAATTTTCATGCATGTATCATTCCAGACATGATCTTACTACTAAATAGCACCCCATCACCTATTGTTGTTGTTGTTGTTGTTATTCACCATATCCTTGTTGTTCTGTTTTCTTGTTGGCAGATATTTTGTGTAAATTCAAGACGAAAGATGTTCAAAGAAGCTCCAACACATTCTTATATAGCAAGTTATGTAATAATAGCTGGGTTATCTAGGCATTGAGAACTCTAGAATTTCATGTATCTTCTCTCTGTTTCTGAATTAAATGTTGTATGTTTCAGAATTACAATTTCTATTTCATATGAAATAGTAATTATGTACGTGATTTGAAAATGTGTGCAATGGAAACATGACTCATGCGACCCACTTATCAGAATAATTTGAGCACATTTGAAATTTCTGACGTGTGGGACCAGTGTATGATATTATGATATTTGGGACCAATATAAAATGGTGAAAAATAAAATGGAGAAAAATAAAAGATCATACACTGTAAAAGGCTGCACATAGAAATAAAAAGGCCGAATTGCTGGGCTAGGCCCATATAGCTAGCATAAATTGACAGGAAAAAATATATATATAAATGGGTTGAATTGTGGGGCTCGGCCCATATATACACCTAATTGGACCGGGCAGAATCTTATGAACGACCTTTTCAATTGGTCGCAATTTTGCCCGTCAGATTGCCGCATCGGATCCGACGTGGCCTCGGCAGAGAACTAGCAACCAAAACAGAATGTCATAGAATCAATGACCTTTTGTTTTGGTCGTGGAATTCCACGACCTTCTCATAGAGAAGGTCGTTAATTTCAGTTTCGACCGCCAACTTTTGAACTTCTATTTTTGGTCACAAAAAGGTCCCGAATGAAAAACAATGAACTTTCAGTGACCAATAGTGACGGTCGCAAGTTGACATATTTCTTGTAGTGGAGCCAAAGGACCGGGTTTCTTCTTGGGCGCCATGGTCTATGGTGCCGTCAAAGATGAAGATGGCGATGAAGATGACGTGCTACACACGCCTTCAAGTTCGCGCAAGCGAGTCCCCTAACTGGCGCGCCAAAGATGCTTGGGAAACAACGGCCACCTATGGGACGAGAAGGCCCCTTGCTAGTTCGACAGGGGGCTTCGCGTTGCACAAAGAGCAGACGAGTGTGGGGCAGGACGACAGAGATCACCTGGGCATTTTTACCCAGGTCCGGGCCGCCGTGAGGTGTAAAAACCTACTCCTGCTTTGGTGGATTGATGGTGGAAAGGTGGTTGTGGAGCAAAGTACACTTGCCCGACAGGGGTTGCCTCAGGGCGGCAGCGGCTATGCGCGTATGGGGGTGTGAGTTATCCAGCCTTCTAACCCTTTCTATGGTTGCCATGGGACTCCTTTCATAGATCAAGGGGTTACCACAATGGCAAAGTAGTCATTATGCACTGATAAGATAGCAAACAGTGCTATCATACCTAACTCTGCGAGCTGACAGGGCGCATTAAATGCACCGCTCAACATCACATTCTTGGTTTCCCGGCAAGGCTTGCCGGGCCATCTCGCCAGCTCCATGCCTGCTCGCTTGACACGTCGCAGGACATGTGTCATCTGTGGGTGTTTCCTGTTGGGAGAGGCTGCCATGTGGCGAATGCTGCCACTCAGCCACTTTGTGGCTTGACACCGCACTGATCGACGACATGGGTCGTGGTGGAGTGGTTGGTTAGGTGGTGTCGTCTCCGTGAGTCGTGGCAGGCCCTGCCGGGATGCCTTAGTTGTCTCCTTCTGGGTGTGGCCTCGCCCTTTGCCGAGCTCGCCTTCCCGGCAAAGGAGGCCTTTCCTCTGAGGGTATCTTGCTTCTGTGGCTTGATCTTGGTCCCTCTGATCCGCATGTTGGTCCTTCGAATCTCTCAGTCCCTTGTGCCCTGACTTGGGTTGCTGCTTCAATATTGTTCCCGTGCGTGTGCACAGTCTGGGCAATAGACCTAGGGTTTGTTGCAGCGACAGTCATTGCCATTGAATTTCATTAAAGAATTTACCTCTACCACCTTAGATGGTGGTGGTGTATCAAGCCCATGTATTTCTTCAATAGGAGGTAAATTTTTGACATCCTCAGCTTTAATACCTTTTTCCTTCACAGATTTCTTAACCTCTTGCATATCTTCAGGACTGAGATATAAGATACCCCTCTTCTTCGGAGTAGGCTTGAGCGGTGGTTCAGGAAGAGTCCAATCATCATATGTTTTCAATATGTTATTCAATAATTCTTCATCTTGTTCAACAGTTCATTCCCTGAAAATACAACCAGCACAACTATCTAGGAAATCACTAGAAGTATATGTTAGTCCATTATAGAAGATATCAAGTATTTCATTTTTCTTAAGAGGGTGATCAGGTAAAGCATTAAGAAATTGGAGAAGCCTCCCCCAAGCTTGTGGGAGTCTCTCTTCTTCAATTTGCACAAAGTTAAATATTTCCTGTAAGGCAGTTTGTTTCTTATGAGCAGGAAAATATTTTTCAGAGAAGTAATAAATCATATCCTGGGGACTACGCACACAACCAGGAGCAAGAGTATTATACCAAGTCTTAGCATCACCCTTTAGTGAGAATGGAAATAATTTGAGAATATAATAATAGCGAATATTCTCATCATGAGCAAAAAGGGTGGCTATGTCATTCAACTTAGTAAGATGTGTCGCAACAGTTTCAGTTTGATAACCATGGAAAGAATCAGATTCAACCAAAGTAATTAACTCTGGATCGACAGAGAATTCATAATCCTTGTCATAAAAAAAGATAGGTGAAATAGCAAACTTAGGATCACATTTCATTCTAGCATTCAAAGAATTTTCTTTCAGTTTGCGTAATAATTTCTTAAGATCATCCCTATCATTGCAAGCAAGAAAGTCCCTAGTTGTCTCCTCATCCATAACATAACCTTCCGGTACCTTAGGCAATTCATATATAGGAGAACTAGGTCTAATAGGTGTTTCAAAATTTAAGTTTCAAGCTCTTCATCAGTTTTAGCATTCTGAAAAGCTTTAGTTCTAGCAAGTTGTTCATCAAGAAATTCACCTAGTGGCACATTATTATCAAGCAAGGTACTAGAATCATCACAAATATCATTCATAGCATAAGTAGCATCATCAATAACTTGCGACATATCAGGATTAATAGAATGTGGTGGTGTTGCAAGTTTACTTATAACAGAAGGTGAATCAAGTGCAGAGCTAGATGGCAAGTCCTTACCTCCCCTCGTCTTGGAGGGAAAAATCTTAGTCTTAGCGTCCTTCATATTCTTCATAGTGATAATTTGATAATAATCCCAAGTGACTCAACAAATATAGCTATGCTCCCTGACAACGGCGCCAGAAAAAGGTCTAGATAACCCACAAGTATAGGGGATCACAACAGTTTTCGAGGGTAGAGTATTCAACCCAATTTATTGATTCAACACAAGGGGATCCAAAGAATAACTGCAAGTGTTAGCATCTGAGTTGTCAATTCAACCACACCTAGAGATTAATTATCTGCAGCAAAGTGATCAGTAGCAAAGTAGTATGATATTTTCGATAGTAGTAGCAACAACAATAGTAATGGTAACAGTGATAGCAATGATTTTGCAGCAAGTGCAATAGTAACAGTAGCAGTAGTAACTTAGTAGAAAAATATCACAGATATTCGTAGGCATTGGACCGGCGAATTTGTTGGATGATATTCATCATATAACAATCATAACCTATGGCGATACGACACTAGCTCCAGTTCATAAATATCATGTAGGCATGTATTCCGTAAATAGTCATACGTGCGTATGGAAAGAACTTGCATGACATCTTTTGTTCTACCCTCCCGTGGAAGCGGGGTCCTATTGGAAAATAAGGGATATTAAGGCCGCCTTTTAATAGAGAGCCGGAACAAAGCATTAACACATACTGAATACATGAACTCCTCAAACTACGGTCATCACCGGGAAGTGTACCGACTTCTGTCATTTCGGGGTTGCCGGATCATAATACATAGTAGGTGATTATAACTTGCAAGATCGGATCTAGAACATAGATATAATGGTAACGGTTCAGATCTGAAATCATGGCACCTGGGCCCAAAGTGACAAGCATTAAGCATGGCAAAGTCATAGCAACATCAATCTCAGAACATAAGGGATAATAGGGATCAAGCCCTAACAAAACTAACTCGATTACATGATGAATCTCATCCAACTCCTCACCGACCAGCGAGCCTACGAAGGAATTACTCACTCCCGATGGGGAGCATCATGGAATTGGCGATGGAATAGGGTTGGTGATGAGGAAGATCGGGGATCCCCCTCTTCGGAGCCCCAAACGGACTCCAGATCTGGCCTCCCGATGAAGAATAGGAGGTGGCGGCGGCTCCGTCTCGTGAAACGCGATAATTCTTCCTCCCTGATTTTTTACTCCGAAAATGTGATTTTGTAGTATTAGGGTTGAGGTCTGCGGGGCCACCAGGTTGGGATAACCCACCTGGGCGCACCTGGAGGGGGGCCTGCCCTGGTGGGTTGTGCCCACCCAGGTGCCCCCTCCGGTGGTTCTTGGCTCTAGAAATTAACTTTTATTGTATAAAAATTCCTCGCAAAGTTTTGTTCCAATCCGAGAATTTTATTTCTGCACAAAAACAACATCATGGTAGTTCTGCTGAAAACAACATTAGTACGGGTTAGTTTCATTCAAATCATGCAAATTAGAGTCCAAAACAAGAGAAAAAGCGTTAGGAAAAGTAGATACGACGGAGACGTATCAGCTCCGTTGGGGTAGTAGTAGTAAACATCGGGATCAGCTGGCTCCTGGGCTCCATCATTTGATTGCAGCAATTGGGTAAAGAGGAAAAAGGTAGCAAAGCAGTCGTGAGTAGTCATCCAAAGTACTCACAAGACTTACATCAGATCTATGCTAAGTATGCATAGGTATCAAAGGAATGGGGCTATATCTTTGGTCTATACTGCAGAAATGCCAGAATAGAGGGGAAGGCCTAGCCTATCAAAGACTAGCGTCTTGCAGCATTAGAAGAGTGTAGATTAGCATAACATAAGTAACAATTACCTTTTAGTAATACCCAGAGATCCTTCCTCAACTCCCTGCGAGAAAGCGATCTCGGAGCCATCATATCCATTTAGTGTCTCAAGCATCGAGTTCTAGTTGTAATAGATCGGCATACAACTCCGATTGTCCGTTACCGTGGACACGGCTATTCAATAGATATACCTCCCGGCAAGGGTGCACCAACTTACCCAACACACTCAATTAACTTTGGCCGGACACACTTTTCCGGGTTATGCCCGGCCTTCGCTGATCGACACACCATAGTCCTACCTAGGCTCAACAGAGAGGCCATCACGCTGGTCTACATCCTAAGCGCTCCGAGTCTTGGGCCCACCGCCCTTTGCACTCATGCGTGTTGCATACACGGCCTAGAGCAGACCCACCTCCTTATACGAGTGCATGTGGTTACCGTCCAACCGGGAGCGCGCCACTCAATCACTGACATACGAACAACTTTTGGAGAATTGTACAACACCGAGTCCCCATACTTACTCCCGTGTGGTGATTAGTGCAAAAATGCCAGAGGCCTACTCAGATCAAATCCAAACTATGAGTGTCTTGGGAGAGCGCGGAGAAGATCCGTGATCTTGTCACCCCGTCTCGAGGATTTACGACAAGGGTCAGGCCTATCCCTCTCTAGGGTGGTCTGCCTGCCCGGCCTTGCCTCATAATTATCTCGCGGGTCCCCTCTAGGTCAAACCGACTTACAAGAGACTGTCGGGAACTCAGGTCCACCTCTATCGGGGTGGTACCGCTTATCCCTTCAGTTCCACAACACCAGTAAAAGGGGCAACAGGTAAAGGTAACATTATGTCTGTGTCATCAAGGGGGAAATCCGAGGAATCACCCTCGATGGATTCCCACTCGAAGTATCCGTCAAGGTGAACTTGGAGGAATCACCCTCGATAGGTTCACACTTGAGGGGTTGCACGATAGAGGCATCATCGGAGGTGGTGAAAGAGGAATCACCCTCGGTAACCCACAACCGACTAGCTACGCTACAGATGTATCATCTGGAGTGAGGTAGGAGGTATCACCCTCGACACTCGATAGTAGCACTATAGAGTCGTACAACTAAGGAGGTGTGCGGTGATGTGCCGGTCTCTGTCGTGGTTCTAAGTCTGACAGTAGTGTAGGGGGGTAAGTATGGAGAGGAGGCAAGATCCTAGATATGGAGTAGTTGTGGACACACAAGGTTTATGAGTTTAGGCCCTTCTCTGAGGAAGTAATAGCCCTACGTCTCGGAGCCCGGAGGCGGTCGACTGGATTATGCGTGTGTGAATTATAGGGGTGCGAACCCTTTACACTGAGGAGGGGGTGGCTTATATAGAGTTCGCCAGACCCCTCCGGCCCTCAGTTATGCAGGGTTTAACGTACATTAAGGTCGGGCGTTACTGGTAACGCCACTAATAAAGTGCTATGATGACCATAAAAGCCACTTAATGCCCGTCCGTTAGCGAGTGGAGTGACTTTAGATCTCCTGGCCGTCGAGTGGGCGGATCTTGGTCGATTTGTAGTCTTCATTGTCGAGTGTCTTCGAGTCCGTCGAGTGGATGACTTCCAAGTCGATTGAAAGGTGATTTCTTCTAGGGATATCCTTGGGGAGGGTAGTTTGGACAGGTCCATGACCCTACCCTAGGTACATAGCTTCATCATTATCCCCCGAATGGATCGAGGTTTGAGTAGGGAAGGAGTTGAGCTTGGATCAATGAACCTGGGCGTCGTTACCAACTTCTTTTTCAGTCGCCTAGATCCATTCTTAGTTTTTGTCGAATGAATTTATTTATTTGAAGAGCTCCGAGTGATGGTGTGGAGGAGATCTTCTGTCTGTCATGTTGCTCTGCTGCTTGCAGATTTAGCGGGATTCGAATATTGGGAAGCGCGCGGGACGGAGGAGGCCGTAGTAATCGGATGGGATAGAGCAGAGCCGCCTCGATCTCCGCGCCGCCTTTTTCACCACGTATCACGCGCGCGACTGTTGCGGGATTTGATAGGATCGCCCGGGCCTACCAGTCAGTCACTCGGAAGTAACCTCATATAAGGCACCGGACCGGGGTCTTTGAACAGTGCGTTCTCATTTCCTCCTCTTCTCCTCAGACTCCTCCGCCGCATTCGCTCTTGCCCTAGTGCCGCTGCTCCGTACGCGTCTCGCCGGCGACGATGGGGAAGGAGAAGACGGTGGCCCTGGAACGGGTGAAGAAGGCGACGACGAAGGCAAAGGGGAAGACGACCAGTCGGGGCGGATCTTCCTCGAGGGCCGGTCTGCCGAAGGGCTGGATCCAGGGCGACTGGATCCGCTCGATGATCTGCCAAGAAGACCTCGACAACCTGGCGGATGGAGGACTGACCCCCCATGGATCGACGGGGCTTCCGGGGAAGGAATCTGAGCCGCAGCCTCGGGAGGGTGAGCGCATTCTCCTTGCCACTCACATCTACCGTGGGTTTTCTCTGCCTCCCCACCCTTTCTTTCGGGGATTTCTGAATTTCTTCGGGGCACAACTCCACCACTTCACTCCCAATACCATCGTGTATCTCGCTGCTTTCGTGTCTTTGTGCGAGAATTTCTTGGGTTGTCGGCCTCACTGGGGTCTTTTCAAGCACATTTTCACCTGTCATTCTCAGACGGTGAAAAAGGCCAATCCGAGTGATGAGAGAACACAAGTGATTCAGATGTGCGGGGGTCTTGGGGTTCAGATGAGAGGGTAAAGTTCTTTTCCTGCCATGATTCTTCCTGACTAGGTCCGTGGATTGCAGTCGACCTAGTTTTACTATAAAGACCAGCCGACGCCAGGGCAGTCGACTGGACTTCCTCCTTTTTCCATGGACCGAGTGAACAAGCCTTCCTCTTTGAAGGTGATCTCGGAGGAGAAAGCGCAGGTAAAGGTGCTGGTCGAACGAGTAGTCCAGCTTATCCGTGACGGGGTCACTGGTATGGATCTCCTGGAGGTCTTCCTCCGGCGACGCATCCAGCCACTTCAAGCTCGAGACCATCCGATGTAGATGTATTCGGGAACTGAGGACACCACTCGGATCCATCCGGAGGAGGTCGAGGATGACATGCTGGAGGGGTGGCTAACGGGCATCACCGGAAACAAGGACAACCCCAGGGGAGCCAGGTGGGTACCTCCATTCGAGCAGTCCCACGAACCAGACAAGGTTCGACTCTGAGCTTCTGACTATGATCTGGATTCACTCGCGCGGCTGTTTATGTTGCGCCGACTGACTTTTATTCTTCCTGCTTTCTTCCAGGCCCTTAACGACATGTACTCAATGCCCAACGGGGAGCAAAATCAGGACCCGGAAGGAGAGGCGAGTGGTGGCGACAGTGGCGACTGGCATTCTGATGGAGAAGGGGACAAGGAAAGCGAGGACTCAAGTGACGAAGAAGAAGTCGAGTCACCTCCGCGCAGGGAGAGGCGATCCAAGATTGACCAAGACCGGCCAAGCGCCCGTGAAAAGGCGATTGCTCAAACTGGCCAGTCTTCAAAGCATCCTCGGACATCTTCACCGGCCCCGACTGAAAAAGCGCCAAAGCAACCCAAAGTTGTAGAGCAGAAACCTCGGAAGGCGTTGCCGAGGATTAAGATTGACATTCTCGTTGCTTCTGCGTGAGTGTCTCCCTTTGTACTCACTCGATGATCCGTGCTGTTTATTTTTCCTTGATTTTACCAGTTGAACTTTGGAACTAGCAGCGCTGCTACTTCCGGGACTTCAGTTTACAGGGATGAGGATGAGGCAATGGAGGATGCAGTCACCTCCAATCTGGGTATGATTCCTGACATTCTGTCTTCATTTGGTCGATTCAACTGTACTGTATACCATTGGGTGATGTAGTTCTGGCGATTGATCTTTGAACAGCTCCTAACATCATTGACCCCCCCGATGATGACGATGAAGAGCCTGAGAGACCTTTGACGAGGAAAAATAGGAAAGCTTCTGCAGACAAGGTGCCACAGCCGACGCCGATAGCGGAACCAGTCGTTGAGGACGCTGGTGATGCCAATCGGGCTTCTGTTACCTTCACCGTACCATTGTCGAGTGCCCTGCCTTCTTTGTCGATTGCTCAAGCTCATGTCGACCCACCTTCAGTTTTTGTCACTCATCATGTCCCAGAGGACGAAGTGAGTGCTGCTAGGGAAGCCATACACCAAGCAGGTATTATGATGGAGAAGATGAAGACGGTGCGGGACGCCAGTGAGGCCGCCTATGACGCCAGCTCAGCTCTCCAAAGCAATGTTCAGGTTAGCCGCACGTCGACTGATTTTCTTGGCTTGCTCTATTAGGATATGGTACCTAAAGAACTCTCTTTCCAAGGATCTTTGCATCTGTACACCCACTGGGTGTTTCGAACTGTCACATACTTTGAGCTGAATTTTTGTTGTTTGAAGTTTTAGACTAGTGGGGGCACGCTGAGTGCACCCACTGGGTGTAGTCCCCGAGACTACGGTGGACTGCTGGCAGTCGACTGTAGTCTTTATACTATGTTGCTTCACTCGAATTTCTTCACTCGGTCTGGTCAGGCCATTCCGAATGGAATATTGGAACCAGTGGGGGCACGTTGAGTGCACCCACTGGGTGCAGTCTCCGAGACCGTGGTCGACTGCTGGCAGTCGACTATGGTCTGAAGAACTTGTTTGTTGCTGTCTTTCTTCTCTCTCTTTTGCCGAAAAGGTCTCGCCAAAAGTTAACTGAACCAGTGGGGGCACGCTAAGTGCACCCACTGGGTGTAGTCCCCGAGACTACGGTGGACTGCTGGCAGTCGACTGTAGTCTTAGTATTTATTTTCTTTGTTGTTTTCCTCTGTAAAATAACTCCTCCTCCTCGATTGCAGAAATCTTGTGATCTTGGAGCTCGCTTTGCCGACTTGGAGAAACAGCAGATCCAACTCAACCTTGACTTGGAATTGGCTAAGACAAAGCTGCAGAAGGCCAAGGACGATGCCAATGGTAAGACGGATCTGTTGACTGGTTTGTCTTGAGCTTGGATTTCCTTCCACTCTTTCTGAATTAAGCATTATTTCTTTTCAGAAAAACTGAACCAAGCTCTGGCGAAGAAGGATCAAGATCTGGCTGCTGCTCAGAAGGAGGCTGAAGATAAAACTGCTCTGGCTGAACAAAAACTGGCTTCAGTCGGCCAATTGGAAGAAGAGAACGCCAAGATGAAATCTGCCCTGGACGCAGCCAACAAGGAAGTCACGCGCTTGAAGAAGGACAAGGTGAGCCTGAACGAGAAGATGGAAGGAATTGCTCGCAGGAGGGACGATCTGGAAAGCTATCTGAGGAGTCTTGCCAAGAAGTTGTTCGTCAAGCTTGAAGGTATATATTTTGCTCCGACTGAGTTTTCCTTCGTTGACTCGGCATACGAAAAACCAACTTATCCTTGGATTGTGCATGCAGAATTCTACAGAGACTTGAGGAGGAGACTGGGCGGATTGAGCCAAACTTGGACCCCATCAACTCTCCTGTGAAGGATGAAACCGCTATGAATCTGCTCCGACTGGAATCCCGCATCGACGGTGTTGTTGACTACTTGGCTCGGCTGAAGGTCACCACGTCAAGGATCGACACGGCACTTTGGCCAAGGGCAACGCTCCAGAGTGACCTTGAGTCACTGATGACTCGGCTTAACGAGATTCCTGGTCGAGTGCAGGAGTGGAAGAAGCCTTCCTCCCGGTGCGGTGCTGATGTGGCCCTGTCTTTGGTTCGTATCCACTGTAAGGAGGCGCGAGAAGATAAGCTGGCAGCGATCAAGGTCGCCAACACCAAAAGGCATGATTTCCGATCTTTCATGGAGAATTTCATCACTGCTGCCACTCGGATCGCCGACGTTGTCGACCTGGACGAGTTTGTCGAGCCTGCCAGCCCTCCTCCCCCGGAGTAAACAAACTTTTATGCCTCACCTTAAATTTGCCTCGGAATGCCGAGTGGATTTTGTAACCGTTAAACTCCTTCGGGCTGAATGCCCGAGTACTTTGATCTCCAGTCTGGGACCTTTAGGATTTATCTGAACTTGGTTTATTATTGAATTTGCTTGCATTTGCTTTCAAGCAAACTTTGTTCTTCACTTGGAATACACTTTGTGCTTGAGATGCAGTTCTGAGGTGGAAAATCCAGTCAACCTGCACCTCGTCGTCCCTGCGGATCGGGAAGGATTTCGTACTTAGGCGAGTACTTGAACTGCAGCTAAGCCTCCGAGTGGTAGGGTTGCTCTCCACTCGGTAGGATTTTAAATACTTAGGCGAGTTCTTGGACTGCAGCTAAGACTCCGAGTGAGAGGATTGCTCTCCACTCGGTAGGATTTTAAATACTTAGGCGAGTACTTGGACTGCAGCTAAGCCCCCCCAATGGGAGGGTCTCTCTCCACTCGGTAGGATTGTTTCAAACTTAGGCGAGTACTGGACTGCAGCTAAGCCCCCGAGTAGGAGGGTCGCTCTCCACTCGATAGGATTTTTTTCAAACTTAGGCGAGTACTTGACTGCAGCTAAGCCCCCGAGTGGGAGGGTCGCTCTCAACTCGGTAGGATGTTTTCAAACTTAGGCGAGTACTGTACTGCAGCTAAGCCCCCGAGTGGGAGGGTGGCTCACCACTCGGTAGGATTTTTTCAAACTTAGGCGAGTACTAGACTGCAGCTAAGCCCCCGAGTGGGAGGGTCACTCTCCACTTGGTAGGATTTTTTCAAAATTAGGCGAGTACTGGATTGCAGCTAAGCCCCCGAGTGGGAGGGTCGCTCTCCACTCGGTAGGATTTTTTCAAACTTAGGCGAGTACTGGACTGCAGCTAAGCCCCTGAGTGGGAGGCTGGCTCGCCACTCGGTAGGATTTTTCAAACTTAGGCGAGTACTGGACTGTAGCTAAGCCCCCGAGTGGGAGGCTGGCTCGCCACTCGGTAGGATTTTTTCAAACTTAGGCGAGTACTGGACTGCAGCTAAGCCTCCGAGTAGGAGGCTGGCTCGCCACTCGGTAAGATTTTTTCAAACTTAGGCGAGTACTGGACTGTAGCTAAGCCCCCGAGTGGGAGGCTGGCTCGCCACTCGATAGGATTTTTTCAAACTTAGGCGAGTACTAGACTGCAGCTAAGCCTCCGAGTGGGAGGCTGGCTCGCCACTCGGTAGGATTTTTTCAAACTTAGGCGAGTACTGGACTACAGCTAAGCCCCGAGTGGGAGGCTGGCTCGCCACTCGGTAGGATTTTCAAACACTTAGGCGAAACGGGTTTGCAGCTAAGCCCCCGAGTGGGAGGGTCGCTCTCACTCGGCAGGACTTCTTTGTTACAAACTTAGGCAAAACGGATTCGCAGCTAAGCCACCCACTGGGGGATTTCTCATGTAAACAAAAGCAATAACAATCATTAGGAAAATTATAACACTCTTGTCTTTGATAAATAAACTACAGAGGTATCTCTTATTACATCTCATCCGAGTGAGTACTTAAGTGTAAAAGGGGTGGAGCAGCTCCGCGTTCCAGGCTCGTGGCTCGTCGATCTGGCGATCGATATTGTAAAGGTGGTACGCTCCATTGTATAGGACTCTGGTGACGATAAAGGGACCTTCCCAAGTAGGAGCGAGCTTGTGTGGTTTCTATTGATCCACTCGGAGGACCAAGTCTCCTTCTTGGAAAGCTCGACTCTTCACATTTCTAGCATGGAATCGACGCAAGTCTTGCTGATAGATAGTTGATCGGATCATGGCCATCTCTCTTTCTTCTTCTAGGAGGTCGACTGCATCCTGCCGGGCTTGTTCGGCTTCATCCTCAGAGTAGAGCTCGACTCGGGGTGCATTGTGGAGCAAGTCACTCGGCAAAACTGCTTCAGCCCCATAGACCAGAAAGAATGGAGTTCGTCCGGTCGACCGATTCGGGGTGGTACTCAATCCCCAAAGAACTGATGGAAGCTCGTCGACCCACGCGCCAGCGGCGTGTTTGAGGTCATGCATAAGCCGAGGTTTCAGTCCTTTGAGAATCAAGCCATTTGCTCTTTCTGCTTGTCCATTCGACTGGGGGTGGGCGACTGAAGCATAGTCGACTCGTGTGCCTTGGGAGGCGCAAAAGGCTCTGAATTTGTCAGAATCAAAGTTTGACCCATTGTGAGTGATGATGCTATGTGGGACTCCATATCTGAATGTTAACTCTCTGATGAAACTGATAGCAGTGCAGGTATCAAGATTCTTGATAGGTTTAGCTTCGATCCATTTGGTAAACTTGTCGACTGCCACTAGTACATGAGTGAAGCCGCTCCTGCCCGTTCTTAGAGGTCCAACCATATCTAATCCCCAAACGGCAAAGGGCCAGACGAGTGGGATGGTCTTCAAGGCTGACGCGGTCTTGTGCGACATATTGGAGTAGAACTGGTGTCGGGGATATACCCCTGGCATAAACCGGCCGGAAGTATAACCCGACCTGACTGGACGACTTACTGGTAACCCGCCCGGAGCTTGGCGGTTCACGGGACACCCGCCCGGTCTTGGCGGTTCATAAGTAACCCGGCGGGCGGGTCAGATGGATGACGAGGCCCATGGCCCAGAAGGCCAGTTCACGTTTAATGGTGGGCCGGTTTATGAGGAAAGCATAAGGACTATTGTCCTACAAAGGAAGCAAGACTAGGACTCCACTTGTAATAGAGTAATCCTAATCCAACTAGGACAAGTCATGTAAACCGCTCCTTCAACATATATAAGGAGGGGCAGGGCTCCCCAAAGAGGGACAGGCTACAAGCAAGAAGAAACAATCTCTAGGGCTAGACACAAAGAGTCGGTTTACGGCGACTCCCTCGTGATGATAATGAGACCTAGCCTCAAACAACATGTAGGGTTTTTACCGGATGATGTTTCCCGGGGCCCGAAGCTGTCTAAATCCCTGTCTTGTGTTGCGTCTCTCGATTTCGCTCAACCCCTCTCAAGCTACCACATAGATGCGTTGGCCTCACAACTAAGTCCTCACCCTAGGACATCTGCCGTGACAATTCCATGACAGTTGGCGCCCACCGTGGGGCCTGCGCACGGTGGTGTTGAGTTCTGGGAGGGATTTCTTTCAGGGATCAAGAAGCTTGTGACTTTCTGGATGAAGAAGAGCCGTTTAGAAAAGATCTGCATCAAACTTCAAGTTTATTGGTTCAGATTGATAATCTGTGAGATTTGGGTATAAGGAAAAGTTATGATTGGATCGGGGCACCGCCGCTTGCGATTTGATGTTGTGCCGGTTTGGAGGCGGATTAATTTCGAGAGTGTTGCCGTGAGAAGCCAAGATGAATATGGTTTTTCAAAGTGCGTGCAAACATCCATGATTTGTTTGATGTGCGACGAACCGGCGACTGCCAAATCATGGGTTATTCTCTGTTTCCAACAGAAGGACAGACACGTTCGAATCTGATAAGCAATAGGGATTCGATCAGTTACGTTGACGTGTTAATCTTGGCAATCACTGAAGCTCCTTTCTTTTTTATGTCATACCAACCACGGCTGGGAAGAGGACACGGACGAGAATCAGTCAAACCGGCCATGACACGGGAAGAAGAGACGGCCCAGGACTCCGTCACCACGTCGCGATTGCGCCTCTAAACCGCTGCCTCAGTGCCGCGCCGTCTCCGCGGTGGCCGAGCACAAGCCATCGCCTCTAGGCCGGTCCAACTACTTCCGCCGCCAATCATCTACAGCGGGCTCAGCCCTCACCCCGCGGCCTCGAGTCACCAGTCCACCGCAGCTGTGGCTTGCTGCATCGCCAGATCACCGACGACCTTATTTTTCGTTTCAAACCACCTCTGCTGCAGCTTCGGAGATAGGTTGCTGTACCGGTGTTGAACCGCTGCCGGGTCAAGTTGACCCGGCCTCCCCGTCGCCACTACTACCGAACCTGGGGTCGCCCCGTGACCCAGTTGCGGTTCACCTTACCTAGCGCTGCGCTGAACCGGCCTCCCCGCCTCCGTCTCCAACCGGGCCGCGCTCCCGCTTCGTTAGACCCGCCGCGGTCCTACGTCACCTCGCGACCTCACACCGAGCCGGACTCCCCGCAGCGCCTCAAGCCGTCCGGCCTCGTGGTCGTCTCTGTCAAAGCTTCAAACCGGACCCGCCGCCACGCGCCTCTTGTTCGAATCGCCGCACCCTGCTCTGCTGAAGCGCCGCAGCCCGACATGGATAAAGCGCCGTACCCTGAGCTGCCTCTGAAGCTGCCCCACCGGGGTCAACTCTTCTCCGAGTCGCCGCTTCGCCCGCTGCCGCGGCCTTCTTCTAAACCGCTCTGGTTTAGCCTCGAGATCGCGAGCTGCTTCGACCTGCCGCGGACGCAGTTCACTTTCCGTTGTGGCCGGTTTGGCGCTGCTGTGGGTGCCTCTCTGCTATGCTAAACCGGCCAGGGTTCAACACATCTACACTAAATCAGGTGGAGGGAGTGAAAATAAAGTGCATGGAGTCCAGATGATTTGTGTCAGCAGAGGGAGGCAGATGATGTTCCGTTATTTTCTTCCGGTTTAAAAGTGCTGCGTCGCATTGAGTTATCCCTCCACGTACTTGACAATCACAGCATGGGAGTATCACGACTCAAGAGTGACCTTGCAGGGTATTTTCAATCAAAGTGATCCATCTACAAACCTCATGTGAGACAAGAAAAGGACGGAGGAGGGCAGGTTACGTGGAGGCCTGGTGCTACAAATACTAAAGCTATACAGAGCAGTACTACATCAGAAAGATCAACTTTTCGTTAAAAAAATAATAATAAGGGAAGATGCCTGATGCCCAGGAAGTTCAGACTGCGTGATCTTCAGAGAGTGTGTGACGCTTGTTACGACAGCCTCTATCCACTCCAAGTCTCATTGGTCAACTACAACAGTACAGACAGACCCTTTGACAGCATGGATTGGAGAAGGCAGCAAAGAGACCCACTACGTACTAGTGCACTACTAGTATATACGTATATTATTCCTATGGGTGTCACATCAAATAGAGAAATGAGACTACAAGTCTATAATTGCTGGAATATGACGTTCACCCAACAGAACATCAGGTGATATCCTTCCGGTTTGTTTTCATAGCACATATTAATTTTTGTGTGAACAATTACTTTGGCATGTGATATTTTTTGACGCAGGATAGTTGTTCATTACAAATGAGGCGTTATATTACGGGCACGGAGCACGCGCAAGCAATGCTCTGCACTGGCGTTTCGTCCGTGTTATACCACCCGGTGAATGAACGTGAGTAAGTCGCCGTCCCTGTGGTCCGGTTTACATCAGCTTGTCGGGACCACACCCGCGATTATCTCGCCCGTCCGTGCCGATTTACAACACCGGTGCAGATTTTCCCCGTCTACACCAGCTTACAGTGCCGCGGCCGGTTCATCTATCCGAGCTGCCTTTGAGGCTGCGGTCATATTTTCTGTCCGTCTCTCGCGGCCTGGTCTACATCAACACGCCAGGCCGCACCTGTCTGCATGAGTTGTTTATTGAGTATAAAGCCAGTCACTGCTTGGGTAGCCCGGTTTTCTTTCAACAAAACAAAGGCAAATTATCATATATTATCAACCACCGTCTGCACTGGATGGTTCAATGGGAAGTCACCTCAATATTCTGTGGATTTACATCGCGTTATTAACACCGATGATATATACCTTCAGCTATGGTCAAGTACAGAGAATCTCAAGACAACTCCTTGAGTCATCTTAAGACTTGGGGACGCAGCTATCATATATTATCTACGATGATATGACGCAGCAAGTCTTGCCAGTTTCAGCCGGTTTAAGAAACCCAGGACGATGGACGGAAAGATAACCCGGTCCCGGAGGCTACTACCATATGGATAAAATTTAAGGGACGTCAGAAAAGTTCCGGTTCAAAATGAAGAATGCCGGTTTAATATCCGGTTTAAGGGAAATCTGTTCTCCCACAAGGCTCTGAAGCTCCCAAATCCGGTTTAAGAATTTCCGGTTCAAAAAGGAATTAACTTCTCGCAAGTTCGAGTTGAAAGGCCGTCAGAAAATTTCCGGCTGAAAATGAAGATTCCGGTTTAAAATCAGGTTCAAGGGAAAGATGTTCTCCCACAAAGCTTCGAAGCTCTCAATATCCGGTTCAAGTTCTTGGTTCAAGAACTGATCCCGGTTCAAGAAGAATTGATCTCTTGCAAAAAGTTAAAAATTACCGAAGAGGACCTGCTGCCATGATGCGCGGTTGAAACATGGGTATCCCACCTTATTGGCCTAAGCATATTATTGATCACATGGGGGCTTCTGCTTCATAAAGAGGGGTCTCTGTTCTTTTTTACATCATGCGTGGTTACACGGAGGTTCTGTCTTAAAGCGGCCTCCGGTTTACCCCTTGGGTTAGCTTTTCAAAGCACCATGTTATTGTCGGATCACGGGTTCCGGCAGACCCTTAAGGTTCGAACTCTGGGGTGCGCGCGGAGATCGTGCCCTCTACCTCTCCGTCTCGAAAGGATCTAACTACTGCAAGAACAACACAAGAGACGCAGAGTTTATACTAGTTCGGGCCACCGTTGTGGTGTAATACCCTACTCTAGTTTGTGGTGGGTGGATTGCCTCTTGGGCTGATGAGGAAGAACAGTACAAGGAAGAACAGCCTCGTGAGGGTCTGTTCTTGGCTAGGGGATGAACTTCTAGGGGAGTTCGATCGCCCTTCTCTTTCTCTCTAGACGCCGGATTAGATGCCTCTACCTTGGGAGTGGCTAGTCCTATTTATAGGCAAAGGCCCCGGGCCTCTTCCCAAATATTGAGCGGGAAGGGCGCCAACAATTGGCCAATTTGAAGGGGAACATCTGGTACACTTATCCTGACTAAAGTTGGTCTTCGCCTACCAAAGGCCCTGTGGTGACGCCGTCCTGGGCTCCATGGTGACCTCCTTCCCACCGTTGGACTGGTCTTGGTCTCGTTGCACCGAAATGGGTGCCTTTGCTTGATCCTCTCACCTGCGCTTGCCCCCTTTGCACCAAAGAGGAAAGGGAGACGCTGCGCAGGCTGGCGCACACCTGGCACCCTTGGTCGTCATGGCTTGCGTCATGGGCACCTCGTGAGGTACCCGCCTTGATCTCTCCGCCTCCTCGCGAGCCAGTCTGAGGAGGTTGTGCTTGAGGAAGGGCCGTGTCGTCCGCCTCATGACGCTTGGCCCCTCGCGAGGGTCTTGAGCCTTGTGTTGATGAAGATGGGCCACACTGGGCCCCCATTTGAGCCACGCCGCAGGCCGCAGGCAGGCAAGTCTGGGGACCCCCGTTCCTAGAACGCCGACAGTAGCCCCCGGGCCCAAGGCGCGCACGGACTTGGCCGTGCCGAGAGGCGAAAGGGCAAGGGCAAAGCGTCGCGGGCCCTAACAGCCTGCGGCCTTGGGCGCCGCGTGGCGGTTTGACAGGACGTGGGCGTCTCCGCTTCCCCACGACGCCTGGGCAACTTCGTGACTTGACTAGTCCCCGCATGCGTAGATACGGGTCATTATTACCTACGATCGTGGTGCTCGACGGTTGGCCTCTTCCGGCTATAAGTGCGAGGCCGCACAAGCTCCGCCAGTCCACTCCTTCCTGCTTTTCTTCTGCTTCCTCTCCTTCACCGCCGCCACTCGCATGGCTCCGAAGAGGTTCTCAGCCGTGGAGAAGGGGAAGGCTAGTCGGGCGGGGCCCGACTCCCCCCCCGGCCAAGCGCGGCCAGGGTCGTCCCCGCAAGCATCCCGCGGTCCCTGTTGTGGCTCCTCGTGGGCACAGGGGTGGTTCTCCGCGTGGTGGTGAGCGCTCGGCTGCTGAGGGGAGGCAGGCTGTGGTTGTGCGGCCTCACAGGCCGCGCTTTCACTCGGCAGAGGTGCTGCCGGAGTTCATCGTGTGGTCGGCGGACCCGACCAACACCTGGCTCCAGCTCCCGCGCTTCTTCATCAGCGAGCTGCCGGCCAGCGCCCGGTGCGGCTTCTGGCTCCAGGCTGACGGCTGCTGCAGTAGGGCCTCTTGGGTTTCACTCGAGGTCTCCCCTTCTAGGAACGGGGCCCTGACCCGCGGCTGGCAAACGTTTGCCCGCGCGCGCGGCCTGGGCCAGTGGTGCACCCTGCACTTCAAGTTCGACGCCGACAGCACCCTCTACGTGAGGGTGTTTGGGGAAGATGGTCGCCGCGCAGGATGCTGCCCCGAGGACGACGACCGTTGCCAGGGGCCTCGCTCTGACGACGATGGTGGAGACAGCGCCCACTCTGATGGCGGCGCCCGATGCTCCCCCCCAAGCTCCACCAACTCGACTTCGGGCGGCTCCTCCAGCGGTGGCCGCAGGCAGCCCCCTCGCCGCCGCGCTTGCTTGGGGGGTGGCCGTTCATCCGCCCGTCGCCGCGCCTCGGTGAAGCGCGAGAGGGAGTCCGCCTGAGCTCCGGAGGCATCCGGTGTTGCCTCAGCAGGCCGATGTGAGGCGGGCTGCGCCGGGCTCGCCCTTTCCTTTTCCTTTTGCTCCCTGTGTAAGACAAGACAACTGCATGGAGCCCCGTGGGGGCGTGTTGAGAATCATTGCCGTTGTAGTCATTACCTTGATTTTGTTGTTGCGCTTCTTAACTATTTGCCCTCGCGTAGGTAGTTTTCGGCCCCAGCCGGGCGGCGACCGACCCAGGCCCTGTGTGCATGTCGCGGTGCCCGAGGGGCACGGACCAGAGGGGTGCTCCTATAGAGAGCCCGGGCCGTGAAACCTTTAAGCGGCTAGAGCAGAAACGCTCGCGAGGGCGTTCGAGTCCCATCCCTCGCGAGGCCTTTCATGAGAGAAAATCAAAACGAGGAGCGAAAATCAAGAAACCACAAATCGACAACGGCGATAGTTTCAATAAGACTTCAGATGCAAGTAAAACACGTCAAATGCGGAATGCAAATGAAAAAGCTGCGTCCGGCACCTAGTCTAGTCTTCGACGTCTTCTCACCAGCGCGGAGCTAAGTGCCGCCACTGGGCGTGGGAGGGAGCCCCAGTGCCTGAGGCCGGCGCTCCTGAGACTCCGGGGCGTGTACAGCCCCACTCATTATTACGTGACAGTGTCACGGGGCGGCGAGCTTCACAGGCATTGGCCTTCTTCACAGGCTCCAGGCCTTTCTCCTTAGAGGTAATAAGCTGCACAGGCATTCGCCTTCTTCACAGGCTCCGGGCCTTTCTCCTTAGAGGTAATAAGCTTCACAGGCATTCGCCTTCTTCACAGGCTCTGGGCCTTTCTCCTTAGAGATAATAAGCTTCACAGGCATTCGCCTTCTTCACATGCTCTGGGCCTTTCTCGTTAGAGGTAATAAGCTTCACAGGCATTAGCCTTCTTCACAGGCTCTGGGCCTTTTAGGGGTAGAACCTCCAGAGGTGCTGGATGTTCCACGCGTTCTGGATCGGCTCCCCCTCTTGAGTTTCCAAGCGCACGGATCCAGGCCTGGAATCATGAACAACCTTGAACGGGCCCTCCCACATGGGAGAGAGCTTGTGCAGCCCTTCCCTGGGAGGACCCGCCTGAGTACGAGGTCTCCTACCTCGAGGGTCCTGGGGCGGATGTTGCGGCAGTGATATCATCGTAGCGCATGTTGGTACCTTGCCGCTCGCAGCGCGGCTTCCCGGCGGCGTTCCTCCCCCAGCATGACGTCCATCCCCCGCATGGCGTCCTGATGCGCCTCATCGAACGCCAGGACCCGCGCGGAGCGACGCCTGACCTCGTGAGGAAGGACTGCTTCGGCTCCATAGACCAGGAAGAACGGGGTTTCCCCGGTTGGTTTGATCGCGGTTGTGCGGATGGACCACAGCACGGATTGGAGCTCGTCATGCCAACCCCTGCCGCAGGCCTCCAGCTTCTTCCTGAACGTTCTGGTCTTGAGGCCTCTCAGGACCTCCGCGTTGGCTCGTTCGGCTTGCCCATTGCTTAGCGGGTGTGCCATCGAAGCATAGCATATCTGCGTTCCAAGGTTAGCACAATATGTTTTGAAGAGATTACTGGTGAACTGCGAACCGTTGTCCATGATGATGCGGTTCGGCACCCCGAACCGGCTCACGATACCCCTGATGAACTTGACCGCGGAGCCCGCGGGGATGGTACGGACAGCCTCCACGTCTGCCCACTTGGTGAACTTTTCAATGGCGACGTAGAGGTAACGGTAGCCCCCTGGCGCCCGAGGGAATGGGCCCAGAATATCCAACCCCCAAACTGCGAATGGCCACGAGAGGGGTATAGTCTGCAGGCTCCCCGCTGGCTGATGGATCTGCTTGGAATGGAACTGGCAGGCCTCACAAGCCTTTACTAATTCGATTGCGTCGTTGAGCGCGGTGGGCCAATAGAACCCACTACGAAATGCTTTGCCGACAAGGGTCCGTGATGATGAGTGTTGTCCGCAGTCTCCGCCGTGTATGTCCCCCAGTAGTTCCCTTCCTTTCTCCCTGGAGATGCAGCGCAGAGATAAGTCGTTGGGTCGCTTCCGGTAGAGTTCTCCGTCTCTGATGCAGTATGCCGTGGCCTGCCGCGCCACACGTTCTGCTTCCTCCTCCTTCTCTCGCAGGGCCCCATGTGTCAGGTAATTCCGGAGCTCTGTGATCCAGCATTCCTCCTGAGGTTCCATCGTCAGGAGCAAACGTGCTCCTAAGGCGGTCCGCAGGCCGGGGCTCCCGAGGCTGGAGGCTGAGGGAGCTCCTCCCGAGGCTGAGCTGTGCTTGATAGCGTTGGCTGCACTGAAGGCCTGAAGAGCCGCTCTTCGAAGACACCGGGCTCCTGCGGCAGCCGCCTGGACGCCCGTCCGGCTATGTCGTCAGCTTCCTGGTTGGTGCCACGGGGCACGTGCTTCAGCTCCAGCCCCCAGAACTGCTTTTCAATCCTGCGGACCTCCGCCAGGTAGGCCTCCATATGCTCGTCCTTCGGCTCGTACACCTTATTGGAGAAGTTGACTAGGAGTTGCGAGTCGCCTTTAACGGTGAGGCGCTTCACTCCCAGGGCCGCTGCGGCCTTCAATCCGGCTATCAGTCCCTCATATTCTGCTATGTTGTTGGAGACCTTTTCTCCTTGCTAAAAATAGAGCTGTACTGCATAGTAAAGCTTATCCTGAGTGGGTGATATCAGCACCGCACCAGCCCCTGCGCCGTGCCTGGAGAATGCCCCATCGAAGTACATGACCCAGCCTTCTGGCGCCTCGCTCCCTGGGGAGAGGGAACGATCCTCGTTGTCCTTGAGGCCTGGCGCCTCTGTCCATTCTGCCACAAAATCCGCCAATGCGGCTCCTTTGATGACCCTAGTTGTGCTGAACTCGAGCTGAAACGCCTGCAACTCTATGTTCCATTCAGCGACCCTTCCGGCCGAGTTAGGGCTCCTGAGCACCCTCTCCAGGGGGTACGATGAGACGACCTTGATCGGGTGAGCTTGGAAGTAGTAACGCAGCTTGCGCGAGGCCACTAGCAGAGCGAGGAGGAGTTTCTGAGGCATCGGGTATCGTGCCCTCGCGTCCCGTAGCACCGTGCTAACGAAGTAGACCGGGTGCTCAACAAGGCTGAGGGCATCTTGGGTCGCGGCGCCCTCGGGAGGTGAGGGCACCTCACAGGACAACCTGACCTCGGGAGGTGGACCACCCGGGCGTGCGGCCTCCCCTGTCTCTGGTGCGTTCTTCGGCGGTTGATCCTCCTCATCTGCGGTTTTGGCTTCCTCGGGCTTTCCTTGTTCTCTTTTTGCCTTGCCTCGAGCTGCCGCTGCGGTCTTGAGCTGGCGCTCCTCCCTAACCGCTACCAAGGCCGCGCTGGTGGGGTAGGGGGTGGCAGCGAGGTAGAGCAGCAGGGGCTCTTGAGGACGCGGAGCCACCATGACTGGGGGACTGGTTAGGTACCTCTTGAGATCCCGAAACGCCTTATCTGCCTCCTCGGTCCATTCAAAGGGTCCCTTTTTCTTCATCAGCTGAAAGAAAGGCAGCGCTCGTTCCCCCAATTTGGAGATGAAGCGCCCTAGCGCGGTCACACGCCCCGTGAGCTTCTGCATTTCTCTGAGGGTCTTTGGCGGACTCATGTCCACGACCGCCTTGACCTTCTCGGGGTTGGCCTCGATGCCACTGTGAGATACGAGGAATCCCAAAAGCTTGCTCGAGGGAACGCCAAACACACATTTCTCCGGGTTGAGACGCAGGTTTACTGCGCCGAGGCTCGCGAAGGTCTCCTCCAGGTCTTGTATCAGGGTCCTGGCCTCTCGAGATTTCACCACAATGTCATCAACGTATGCCTCAACATTCTTCCCGAGCTGCAGGCCCAAGGTGATATGCATCAGCCGCTGAAAAGTTGCCCCTGCGTTGCGCAGTCCAAATGGCATGCATATATAGCAGTATACCCCGCACGGGGTCAAGAAGACGGTCTTCTCAACGTCTTCTATCGCCATCTTGATCTGGTGATATCCGGAGAAGGCATCCAAAAAGCACAGCAGGTCGCACTCGGCGGTGGAATCGATGATCTGGTCGATGCGAGGGAGCGGGAACGGATCTTGCGGGCATGCCTTGTTTAGGTTGGTGAAGTCGACACACATGCGTTCCTTCCCCCCTTTATTGGGCACAACGACAGGGTTGGCCAACCAATCTGGGTACCGGACCTCGCGAATGACTCCAGCGGCTTCTAACTTGCGGGTCTCTTGGACGATGAAGGCCTGCTTCTCTGCGGACTGGCACCTGGCCTTCTGCTTCACGGGGCGCACATTTGGGCACACGTTGAGGTGGTGCTCGATGACGTCCCTGGGGATCCCTGCCAACTGATCGGGCTCCCAAGCAAACACTTTCTTGTTTGCACGCAGGAACCTGACCAGGGCCTCCTCCTGCTCAGGCCCCAGGTTGGCGCCAATGGTGAAAGTGGCGCTGGAGGACCCGTCCTCGTCGACGGGTATCTACTTGGTTTCTGCCATGTCCTGGGTGAACAGCTGCTTCTTCTTGGTAGGCGCAGCCCCCTTGGGCTCAGGGGTCCCCGCGTCGGTGGGCTGTGCCGATGCCGCCGTCTTGAAGGCGAGTTTGAGTGCTCGCAGGGCGTCCCCAGTGTCTCCGTGCACAGTGAGGGTACCGTTGCTCCCGGGCATCTTCATGAGGTTGTACGCCGGGTGCGTGGCGGCCATGAACTGAGACAGTGCCGGGTAGCCAAGGATGGCGTTGTAAGGGAGGCCGATGGGGGCGATGTCGAAGTTGACCATCTCCGTGCGGAAGTTGTCATAGGTGCCGAGGGTTACCGGGAGCCGGATCTGTCCCAAGGAGTCGGACGACCCGCCCCCGACGCCCGAGAAGGATCGGCTGGGTTGCAGCCGCTCCCGGGGTATGCAGAGGAGGTTGAAGGTCTCAACCGAGAGCATGCTGAGGCCCGCGCCGCCATCGACGAGGGTTCTGGTGACGGCCACCTGGCAGATGGTGGGGGTGCACAACAGGGGGAGCGCGCCCGAGCCGGCCAAGTTAGTGGGGTGGTCCTCCAAGCTGAAGGTCAGACCAACCTCGTGCGCCGCCCGGTCCGGGGGAGCCCCCCGCCGCGCGGAAACGGCGCCGATCTGGCAGGCAAATGGCTTGACGTGGCGGCTTGTGGGTGGCGCCTGCGAGCCGCCCAGGAGGGCCGCAACGACCGAAAGCGTCGATGTCGCGGTGCAGTCACCCTGTCGCATAGGCAGGTGCTGGGGTGGTGCTTGCTGCTCGCCTCCCGCTGGGCTGGTGGTGGTGTTGACGGCGTGCGACGGGGGACGGCGAGGACGCCCACCAGCGAGGGCCGCTGGCGTGACGCGAGCTCGATGGGCGCCGTACATGGATGCGGTAGCCGGAGGAGGATGGAGTGGCGGAAGGCAGACTCCGGCGCACCCCTACCTGGCGCGCCAAATGTCGGATCACGGGTTCCGGCAGACCCTTAAGGTTCGAACTCTGGGGTGCGCGCGGAGATCATGCCCTCTACCTCTCCGTCTCGAAAGGATCTAACTACTACAAGAACAACACAAGAGACGCAGAGTTTATACTAGTTCGGGCCACCGTTGTGGTGTAATACCCTACTCTAGTTTGTGGTGGGTGGATTGCCTCTTGGGCTGATAAGGAAGAACAGTACAAGGAAGAACAGCCGCGTGAGCGTCTGTTCTTCGCTAGGGGATGAACTGCTAGGGGAGTGCGATCGCCCTTCTCTTTCTCTCTAGACGCCGGATTAGATGCCTCTACCTTGGGAGTGGCTAGTCCTATTTATAGCCAAAGGCCCCGGGCCTCTTCCCTAATATTGAGCGGGAAGGGCGCCAACAATTGGCCAATTTGAAGGGGAACATCTAGTACACTTATCGTGACTAAAGTTGGTCTTCGCCTGCCAAAGGCCCTGTGGTGACGCCGTCCTGGGCTCCATGGTGACCTCCTTCCCACCGTTGGACTGGTCTTGGTCTCGTTGCACCGAAATGGGTGCCTTTGCTTGATCTTCTCGCCTGCGCTTGTGTGATAGCCTGGCTTATTAGGGATGATAGACTACTCATATCAATAAGGAATTCCTTCTTTTCCGGGAGCCCATTCGGACAGAACTCCAAAGTTAAGCGTGCTCAGCTCGGTGTAGTGTCAGGATGGGTGACCGACCGGGAAGTTGCTCCCGGGTGTGCACGAGTGAGGACAAAGTGCGCAGAAAAGACTAGTATTGATCTGTGGGGCCAGTCTAGATCCCGCCAGGAGTAACGACCACCGGCGGGTGTGTCCGGGGCGTTACAAGTTGGTATCAGAGCCGACCCTCGCGGTTACACGGATGGTTACGGACAGGTGCGTGGTCATGTTGTTCATGACGTTTGTGACCCGTCGTGGCACCCGGCATGGCACATGTACCGGACTGGAAGCACAAACTTTGTGCCAAGAGGGAACATTCCTGTGGCCCGACGAGGACGTCGATTCCTCTGAGTGGGGGTGTATGTGATAGCCTAGCCTGGCTTATTAGGGATGATAGACTACTCATATCAATAAGGAATTCCTTCTTTTCCGGGAGCCCAATCGGACAGAACTCCAAAGTTAAGCGTGCTCAGCTTGGAGTAGTGTTAGGATGGGTGACCGACCGGGAAGTTGCTCCCGGGTGCGCACGAGTGAGGACAAAGTGCGCAGAAAAGACTAGTATTGATCTGTGGGGCCAGTCTAGATCACGCCAGGAGTAACGACCACCGGCGGGTGTGTCCGGGGCGTTAGAAGTCCCCTTTGCACCAAAGAGGAAAGGGAGACGCTGCGCAGGCTGGCGCCCACCTGGCACCCTTGGTCGTCATGGCTTGCGTCATAGGCACCTCGTGAGGTACCCGCCTTGATCTCTCCGCCTCCTCGCGAGCCAGTCTGAGGAGGCTGTGCTTGAGGAAGCGCCGTGTCGTCCGCCTCGCGAGGCTTGGCCCCTCACGAGGGTCTTGAGCCTTGTGTTGATGAAGATGGGCCATGCTGGGCCCCCATTTGAGCCACGCCGCAGGCCGCAGGCAGGCAAGTCTGGGGACCCCCGTTCCCAGAACGCCGATAGTTATGTCACTTGGGGGCTTGGTCGTGTACGAACCAATGCAACACCTTTTGATAGGCGAAAGCCACCAGATCACTTGGGGACTTGGTCAAGTCTCAACCAGTCACTCCTTTTGGTCGGCCTAAGGCCATAGAATCACTTGGGGGCTTTGGTCGAACCCGAACCATCCTCACCCCTCTTGAAAGGCATAATGCCAATGAATCACTTGGGGACTTGTGGTCACGTCTGAACCATAGCCACGCCTCTTGATCGGCCTAAAGGCCATATAATCACTTGGGGGCTTGGTCGAACCCGAACCATTGCCACGCCTCTTGATCGGCATAATGCCAAAGTTTCATTTGGGGACCTGGCTGACTTGAACCATAGCTACACCTATCGGGAGCTTGGTCGTGTCCGACCATGGTAACACCATCTGATCGGCTCAATATAGCCTCTTTTTGCAAATGGTTTTATCATTGCCTTTGCTTGAAATTTTGTTTGATAAATATTTCTCTTGTTGCGTTTTTGAACCGACAATTCTTAAACCAGTTCGACTGTCAAATTACAAATTGACGGAACACGGTCAAATCTTAATGCGGGGGCTATCTTCCCGGTTTGATTTCCTGTTACCATCCTATTACGGAGTAAACCGGTGTTTATCAACCCGGATCGGCCTTCAACTACAAGTTGTCAATGCACAATCAAGTTATAATCCGGAGGCTATCAGCCCGATCTGGTTTGACTACAAGTCGCCAGTATTATATATGGATAATCCGGTGTCTATCAAACCCGGTACGGTGTTATCATAAACCGGCACAATATGAACAGAGTTATCATTACTCAAGATTGGGGTTATCACTCCTACTACAAAAAGTTGGTAAACCAACGATATGATTCAATGTCACAGGTATGATATATTTCATATTTGATTATTCTTAAGTGCAGCCTTGGTTATAAACCTGGGTTATATGTTGGGCATTATGACCCGTCCGGCGGTAAACCGCCAGGACACTTTAAACTTGTTATATGCAGAAATAGGTTGAATAAAGTATGATGATAAATTATCCGGTGTTTATTAAACCGGCCTGGCTTTCGACTATATGTCGCCAGTATGATGAGAAATTGTCCGGTGTTTATTAAACCGGCCTGGCTTTGGACTATAAGTCGCCAGTATATATTTGGATTGCGCCATTGGAATCATGCGCTTATAAATCATTGGATTATATTATTCAAATAGCCAACATGGCTGGATTTTTATTATGGTTATTAATATTGTGATTGAGGTTTTCAAAAGTCGCTTTAGCGCAATGGATATGAATATGATTTATTCTGCAATGGAAGGAATAGTCCCAAGTCGCTGCAGGCTTACGACCCGACACTTGGGGGCTACATTATTCAAAGTTGAGATTATATCAAATATGCAAGTCTCATGTTGCTGCGAGCATGCACCATGACACTTGGGGGCTAATGCAAAGTCATTTTTTGCTCATCTTATTGAAGACCCGACTCATCATACCATAATGAGCCGGCCCTTGGGGGCTACCAATTGCTCATGTCAAACAATTCAAGTCTACATGTTCATATCTACAAAGTCCCTACTCATTATTGCATAATGACCTGGCCCTTGGGGGCTACATTGGTTGAAGTTTTTTATGAGTATAAGGCAATTACAAGTCCCAGGTTGCCGCAAGCATAACAACCTGGCACTTGGGGGCTACATATGTGGAATATTCAGTTGTGACTAGTAACTGAGATGAACAATCTGGATTTCTTCAAAGGTTGCAACATTTATATTGACACAAGTCTTAAGCTATCATTATGTTCTCCTCTTAAGACTTGGTGGCTACAGGTAATATGCATATAAAGGAGGAACATCTTCAAAATTCTCATTTTTTGGCAAATCAGGAAGATTAATTGTGTGATCTGGCGTTGGCAGCAATCATAACCCGGCGTCTATAAACGGTCATAATCCGGGATCATCAGTTTTTATAACCCGGCCATTTTGGTAATGTTAAACCGGCGCTTTGGAAGCCGACTCAAGTGGATTATTCTTCACAATATTTTTCTGTGAGAAACCAATGTCAGCAAATTGAGTATGACGCTGGCTTATTGACCTGGATTTTCTAGAAGGAGGAAATGACAAGGACTTAAGGATAATCAGGTGCCGGTTTACAAGAATTCTTAACCCGGAGCACAACCTGTCAAGTTTGTTCTTGTGTTTGTTTTTACAGGATCAGTTTAACATGGATAAATCCAAATTAAACTGGGGGCTAATGTTGGGGATATACCCCTGGCATGAACCTGCCAGAAGTATAACCCGACCGGACTGGACGACTCACTGGTAACCCGCCCGGAGCTTGGCGGTTCACGGGACACCCGCCTGGTCTTGGCGGTTCATAAGTAACCCGGCGGGCGGGTCAGATGGATGATGAGGCCCATGGCCCAGAAGGCCAGTTCACGCTTAATGGTGGGCCGGTTTATGAGGAAAGCATAAGGACAATTGTCCTACAAAGGAAGCAAGACTAGGACTCCACTTGTAATACAGTAATCCTAATCCAACTAGGACTAGTCATGTAAACCGCCCCTTCAACATATATAAGGAGGGGCAGGGCTCCCCAAAGAGGGACAGGCTACAAGCAAGAAGAAACAATCTCTAGGGCTAGACACAAAGAGCCGGTTTACGGTGACTCCCTCGTGATGATAATGAGACCTAGCCTCAAACAACATGTAGGGTTTTTACCGGATGATGTTTCCCGGGGCCTGAAGCTGTCTAAATCCCTGTCTTGTGTTGCGTCTCTCGATTCCGCTCAACCCCTCTCAAGCTACCACATAGATGCGTTGGCCTCACGACTAAGTCCTCACCCTAGGACATCTACCGTGACAATTCCACGACACTGGCATCCTTCACATTTGTCGACTATCTCTTTCGCCATTTCATTTGCTCTTGGCCAGTAAAATCCCGCTCGATATGCTTTAGCCACAATGGTCCGAGAGGACGCATGATGGCCACAGGTCCCCGAGTGGATATCATCAAGAATTATTTGACCTTCTTCTGGCGTTATACACTTCTGGCTGACTCCAGTCGCGCTTTCTCTATACAACTGTCCCTTTATGACGGTAAAGGCCTTGGATCAACGGACGATCTGTCGAGCCTCTTCTTCGTCTTCCGGGAGTTCTTTCCTTAGGATGTACGCGACGTACGGCACCGTCCAGTCGGGAGTGATGACCAAAACCTCCATGATCAGGTCGACCACTGCAGGAATCTCAACTTCAGTCGGATCCGTGGCACTTTTTGGCTGCGGGGCTTCTTTAGTGAAAGGGTCTTCTTGGCTGTGTGGATGTGTTCCAAAAACACATTGCTGGGAATGGCTTCTCTCTTTGAACCTATTTTTGCCAAGTCGTCGGCTGCTTGATTTTTCAGTCGGGGTATATGATGGAGCTCAAACCCCTCGAATTTCTTCTCTAACTTTCTCACTGCATTGCAATAACCAGTCATGGCTGGACTTTTGACGTCCCACTCCTTCATCACTTGATTAACCACCAAATCTGAGTCGCCATAGACCATGAGGCGACGGACGCCGAGTGAAATGGCCATGCGCAACCCATACAAAAGTGCTTCGTATTCTGCTTCGTTATTGGAGGAATCAAAGTGGATTTGGAGAACATATCTGAGCTTATCTCCTTGGGGGGAACCAGTACTACTCCAGCACCGGAACCATTCCGCATTTTGGAACCATCGAAGAACATGGTCCAGTGCTCCGAGTGAACCTGAGTCGGCGGTTGTTGTTAAATCCACTCGGCGATGAAATCTGCTATTGCTTGGGACTTGATAGCTTTCTTTGCCTCAAACTTGATATCTAGGGGAAGAAGTTCAATCGCCCATTTTGCCACTCGACTGGTTGCATCTCTGTTGTGCAGAATCTCTGACAATGGAGTGTCACTGACGACTGTACTGGAACGATCAGAGAAGTAGTGAGCAACTTTCTTTGTGGTCATATAAATCCCATAGACAAGCTTCTGATAATGAGGGTATCTCTGCTTTGATGGAGTCAAAACTTCAGAAATATAATATACTGGGCGCTGAACTTTGAAGGCCTTTCCTTCTTCTTCCCGCTCGACCGTAAGTACTGTACTGACAACTTGTCCTGTGGCTGCAATGTAAACCAGTAAAGTCTCTTTGTTGATTGGGGCAGCAAGCACCGGCTGGGTGGAGATCAGGGCTTTTAGCTCTGCAAACGCTGCATCAGCTTCTGGAGTCCACTCGAACTTGTCGGACTTCTTCATCAGTCGGTAAAGAGGCAATGCCTTTTCATCGAGACGAGAAATGATTCGACTTAAAGCGGCCAAGCAACCAGTAAGCTTCTGGACATCGTGCACGCGCACAGGGCGCTTCATTCGGAGTATAGTACCAGTTTTTTCTAGGTTGGCATCGATTCCTCGTTCAGAAACGTGAAAACCGAGTAACTTCCCACTAGGAACTCCGAATGTGCACTTGGATGTATTGAGCTTGATATCATACCTCCTGAGGTTCGCAAAGGTTTCAGCAAGGTCAGTCAGTAGGTCGAAACCCTTTCGTGACTTGACCATAATATCATCCATGTATACCTCCACATTCCGACTGATTTGAGTGAGCAGACACTTCTGAATCATCCTCATGAACGTGGCTCCGGCATTCTTGAGGCCGAATGGCATGATGACGTAACAGAAGCACTCGAATGGAGTGATAAAAGCTGTTTTGATCTCGTCGGGTCCATACAGACGGATCTGATGGTACCCAGAATAGGCGTCTAAAAAAGACAGGCGCTCACATCCCACAGTTGAATCGACTATCAGGTCGATGCGGGGGAGAGGAAAATGATCTTTCGGGCAGGCCCGATTGATATGTTTAAAGTCAATGCACATGCGGAGTGACTTGTCCTTCTTGGGGACCATGACAACATTGGCGAGCCACTCGGAGTGGTATATTTCTCGGATGAACTCTGCTGCTAACAGTCGAGCCACCTCCTCACCAATGGCCTTTCTCTTCTGGATGGCGCACCGTCGAAGATGTTCTTTCACAGGCTTAATTTTTGGGTCGACTCATAGACGGTGCTCAGCCAGCCCCCTGGGAACGCCCGGCATGTCAGAAGGCTTCCATGCGAAGATGTCCCAGTTCTCACGGAGGAACTGGATGAGCGCTTCTTCTTATTTGGAGTCGAGCGTTGTCGAGATATGGGTCGGAGCAGCATTGGGGTCGGTCGGGTGAATGTGAATCGGCTTTGTCTCACCAGACAACTGAAACACTGATTCCGTAGCGGGCTTCTTGGCTTGCAACAAATCACTCGGATCTGCTGTTTTCTGGTATTCTTGCAGCTCTACCGCTGCCAACTGTATATCGGTGATCTTTGAGCCTTTCTGAAAGCACTCTTCCGCCTTCTTCCGATTGCCAGTAATAGTGATCACACCCCTAGGACCAGGCATCTTGAATTTGAGATAAACGTAACATGGTCGAGCCATGAAATGTGCATAAGCTGGCCTGCCCAAGATAGCGTGATAAGCACTCTGGAAGTCCACCACTTCAAACGTCAACTTTTCTTTGCGGTAATTCTTGGAATCTCTGAAAACCACATCAAGAGCGATTTGGCCGAGTGACTCAGCCTTCTTTCCAGGAATGATTCCATGGAAACTCTTGTTGCTGGCACTAGGTCTGGACATTGAAATGCCCATCCCTTTCAACGTTTCTGCATACAATAAATTCAGACCGCTGCCTCCATCCATCAGCACTTTGGTCAGTCGAGTGCCTTCGACAACTGGGTCGACCACCAAAGCCTGCCTCCTAGGGGTGGAAATGTGCGTTGGATGATCGGACTGGTCGAATGTGATGGCAGTCTGAGACCATTTCAGGTAACTGTGTGTCGCCGGGGCAACCATATTCACCTCTCGGTTGATAACTTTCAGTCGACTTTTGCTTTCAACATCAACAAAAATCATCAGGGTGGAATTGACCTGAGGGTATCCATCATCACTATCTTCCTTGTCCTCAATCTTGTCCGACTCCTATTCCTTATCTTTTGGCTGCTTTCCCTGGAACTGCTGGATCAAGAGTCGACACTGTCAAGTGGTATGTTTTGGGTAAATGAGTTTGCCCTCTTCATCTTTCTTCGTGTGGATGTGGCATGGTAGATCCAACACGTCATTACCATCTTGGTCCTTCACTTTCTTAGGGTTCCAAGGCCCTTCGAGCTTCCCCTTAAACTTTCCTCAAGTCATGGCCAAGGCCTCTCCTGGAGCAATTGGCTCGGCTTTTCGCTTTCTCTTCCAACTGGAATTCCCTCCTCCGGTTTCGTGGGCGACTGACTTGTGCTTGCCACTCTGGAGTCGATCCTCTTCTTCACCATTGGAATACTTTGTGGCAATCTCCATCATTCGACTCATAGACATGTCTACGGTTCGACCGAATTTCATGTCCAGTTCTCTGTACTTAACGCCTTCCTTGAAGGCAGAAACTGCTTGATGATCAGACACGTCCTCTACTGTGTGATGCAACGTAATCCATCTCTGGATGTAATCCCTCGAGGTTTCATTTGGCTTCTGTACAAAAGACTGTAGCTCTGTTAATCCTGCCGGTCGCTTGCAAGTTCCTTCAAATGTTCTGACAGACACTCGAGAAAGGTCTTCCCAAGTGTAAATGCTGCAGGGCGCTAACTGATTCAGCCATGCTCTGGCCGAACCCTCCAACATGAGAGGTAGGTGTTTCATGGCCACTTCATCATTGCTGCCGCCAATCTGAACAGCCACTCGGTAGTCTTCTAGCCAAGTTTCGGGCTTGGACTCACCACTGGACTTACCGACTCCAGTCGCCAACCTGAAATTGGGAGGAATCACCGCAGCCCTGATGGCCCTGCTGAAGCACTCTAGTCCTGAAACATGCACTCTACTGCTGGTGGGTATCTCCCTGTCATGGCCTTCTCTGTGAGCTCTGTTCCTGTCGACTAGACCCTGGACGAGAATGGATCTCGCGTCAAAGCCTGGTTCCCTGGGGTCGACTGGAATCCTTCGCCCAACACTATGACGGCGTCTGTCATCCTGCCGTCGAGACACGTACGATCCACTCCTTGGGGGAGGTGTGGGCACTCGACGTCGATCATCACGTCTGAGTCGGTGCTCATACTGCTCACGGTTCCTGTATTGATCACGCCGGTCCTCACGTCCCTCACGCCTCGGGGGCGATCTTGGGCTGTGGGCCGACTGAACTGTTTCTACAGCAATGGATCTGATGTGGATCCTGTTTCGCGACTGTGACACAGCTGAATTCTGATCTCCTGCCGCACGGAGTAATGCTCTGATCTGTAACAAGCCTCTGCCAGCCTCTGACTGAGAGGGCTGGATGGACTCTGCTATACGAGCTGCAGCTACTAAATTCTGAATCGGAGTTCGATATACCTGAGTCGATGGTGGAAAGAGGTGACGTCGACTGGATTCTGGAACTCGTTGTCGTGCGCGCTCGTCGAGTGCTCGCTGGAGATTATCCAGTCGAGTCCGCTCAGCCAAGTCGGCCAAGCGCGCGTCCTCCAAGGCGCGGGCCTCGGGGGTTTCTCCAACAATAGGAGTGTGTAGCGCATCCGTGTTCCGGCGGCGAAGTTTTCTCTCTGCAGCGACGTGAGAGGCTCGGGGAGATATTCCTCATGGGCGTGCGACGGGTCGCCGCCGCCGGCGCCTCTGTCGGTGCGGGGAAAACCGGGAGGACTGCGAGGTCCATCGGCCATCAAAACCTCCGCCGCTGGATCACTGCTGTCGCACTCGGATGTGGTCTCTGTGGAGCCAGTCGACAGATCGAACAAGCCGTAGAGAGATTCATCGGGCTTGATCTCCGCGACTTGAGGGATGGTCGACTAGCGTGCCACCACGTGTCCCACCCACCAATGAAGTCTCGACCGACCGGAGCGCTTGCGCCGGCGGGAAACAGGGAGGGAGGACAGCACAGGGGCCGACCGATAATGGGTCGATGATTGCCGCAAGAGGACGCCGCGAACGCACGCGCGAAAGTGCGTTGCCCCGCGAACAGGGAGCGCGTCGACGTCGAGCGGGGCCTCTTAAAGCCAAGAGGAGTCGTCGGCGATGAACGTGAGCGCACCGAGACGGATCTTGCGGCCCTCTACCAAAACTCCACCGGAAACCATGATGATTTGGATCGGAAAAAACGCAACTTCTCCAACAAGTCCCTAAGACACCTGCCCCACGGTGGGCGCCGACTGTCGTGGTTCTGAGTCTGACAGTAGTGTAGGCGTGTAAGTATGGAGAGGAGGCAAGATCCTAGCTATGGAGTAGTTGTGGACACACAAGGTTTACGAGTTCAGGCCCTTCTCTGAGGAAGTAATAGCCCTACGTCTCGGAGCCCGGAGGCGGTCGACTGGATTATGCGTGTGTGAATTACAGGGGTGCGAACCCTTTACACTAAGGAGGGGGGTGGCTTATATAGAGTTCGCCAGACCCCTCCGGCCCTCAGTTATGCAGGGTTTAAGGTACATTAAGGTCAGGCGTTACTGGTAACACCACTAATAAAGTGCTATGATGTCACAGCCCCAGTTTAGGCCTTGCTTGCCCTTGGTTTAGCCTCCATGCATCATGTCTAAATTTTATGAAGCTTGAAATGGGGATTGTTGAAACCCTAGCACCAAATGAATTCAACTAGGTTCAAACTTAAATATTTTCAATGATCCCAAAATACCCTTTAGAAATGTTCATCATTTTCTAATTGGTCCAGCACCTCTGACAAAAATGATGCACATATTTTTAGGCCATTTTCGATTTTTGAATTAATTCATATTGTATTTGCATTTGGGCATTTAAATGCTATAACATATTTTAAATGCTCAAATAATCATAAACTAAACTGTTTACTGTTGGATATATTCTAAAAAATAGCCATGATTAGTTTTATGATTTTTGGAAATGCCCTGGCTTTTTTAATAAAGCCCCGAAGTTACAGAAATAATAGGAAACCAGAAAATAAGAGAGAGAGAGAACTACCTGGCTAACTTACCTATTCGGCCCAGCTCTGCAGCTGGCTGGCCCAGCTGGCGGCCCAGCCCACCAAGCCACCCCCTCCCTGTCGTCTTCCTCCCTGCCAGGAGGACGGGCGCGTGCCCGACGCGCGCGCGCCACCGTGCGGCCACCTCCACCCTGCTTGCCTGCGTCCTTGACGGTCTGGACGTCTCCAACGACGCCGCGCACCCCCTGGAACCCCCTCGCTCACTCTCTCGTCCCCGTCCCCTCCTCTAGCTCCCTCTCTCTCCCACCGAGCGGATTTCGTCGCCACCGCTTGCTGCTGCCGCAGCCACCGTATCCCCCTCGCTTCTCCGACGTGCCCAAAAGCTTCGGCTCGACCCCCTCTTCCTCCCCGCCGAGCCGCGCCTAGCCAGAGAACCTGCATCGAGGCCATCTTCGCCAACTTCGTCGCCGGCCGCCGGAGATCCCTCTCGCCGCCCCGCTCGCTCCGGTGCTTCCCCGGGCACGCCGAGGCCATCTCTGCACTCGCCGTGAGCTTCTGCCCCTTCTCCCCCTCTCTGTTCTTGCTCTCACACGCCATAGCCGTCGCCCCCTTGTTGACCGAAACCCGCCGCCGCCGCGCTCGTCGCCGGTGATGCTCCGGTGACTATTTGGTCCCGGGCATGCGCCCATCATACTCACCGCACCCCGTAGACGCCGCAGGTGCTAAACACACATCACCACGGCCACCGCAACCGCGTCCCCGCTCGTGTCCGAACTCCGGCGCCGCCCCGAGCTCGTTTCCGACGAGCTCCGGCCGCCCTAGCTGCTGCAGCTTGCAGCGATGGATGCGGGCGAGCTCCAGCTCCCCGTGGACGCTCTCCACTACTCGTATGGACGCCGGAGGAGCGAGCCCGAGACCCTTGGCTGCGTTTTGAGGTCGCCGCCGGCAATACTCCGGCGAGCCGACGTGGCCGCGTGGTTAATGGCTAAACCCCCACTAAACAACCCCCTGAGCCAATGACACATGGGCCCCGCGCCCTTAATTAATATTAGTTTAGTTCCTGTTTAGGTTTAACTAACCATAGTGGCCCCACGCGTCAGCTTTGACCGCGCTGACCTGGCTGTTGACTGGGCCGCATGTCTGGTTGACTTGATGACGTGTCCGTTGACCCGGCCCCACCTGTCATTGACTCTAACCAGTCCTGTGTCACTAACTAGTGGGCTCCACTGGTCAGGTTTGACCTGGACCGCGCCCGTTGACCGCTGACATCACAGTGACGTCATGCTTACGCAATAACTCTTTTCTGGATTTATTCTTTTACAGGAAATTCCAGAAAATTGCCTAAACTTCTAAAAATCATATAAAATCAACCGTAGTTCAGAATGAAATAATTTATATATGAAAAATGATCAGAAAAATCCAATCTATCCATCTGTACTGGTTTCATTAGCCCAACACACAGCATATTGACATGTCATGATCATGTGCCCAAGAAGGGAGGAAAGGAGCGCATGTGTGTCGACTTCACCAACCTCAACAAGGCATGCCCACAAGATCCATTCCCGCTCCCCCGCATCGATCAGATCGTTGATTCCACTGCAGAGTGCGACCTGCTATGCTTCCTGGATGCCTTCTCTGGGTATCACCAGATCAAGATGGCGGTAGAAGACATCAAGAAGACCGCCTTCCTGACCCCCTGCGGGGTGTACTGCTACACATGCATGCCGTTTGGGCTGCGTAACGCAGGAGCAACCTTTCAGCGACTGATGCACATCACTTTGGGCCCGCAGCTCGGGAAGAATGTCGAAGCTTACGTTGACGACATTGTGGTGAAGTCTCGGGAGGCCAAGACCCTGATACAAGACCTGGAGGAAACCTTCGCGAGCCTCGACGCAGTGAACCTGTGGCTCAACCCAGAGAAGTGTGTGTTCGGGGTCCCCTCAGGCAAGCTGTTGGGCTTCCTCGTGTCCCATCGAGGCATTGAGGCTAACCCAGAAAAGGTCAAGGCAGTCGAGGACATGAGCCCGCCAAAGACCCTCACAGAAATGCAGAAGCTCACTTGACGTGTGACCGCGCTAGGGCGCTTCATCTCCAAGCTGGGGGAGCGAGTGCTGCCTTTCTTCCAGCTGATAAAGAAAAAGGGGCCCTTTGAATGGACTGAAGAGGCAGACAAGGCATTTCAAGGTCTCAAGAAATACCTGACCAGTCCCCCGGTCATGGTGGCTCCACGTCCCCAAGAGCCCCTGGTGCTCTACCTCGCTACCACTCCTTACTCCGCCAGCGCAGCCCTGGTGGCGGTTAGGGAGGAGCGCCAAATCAAAACCACGACAGCAGCTCGAGACAAGGCAAAACAGGAACAAGGAAGGCCCACAGAAGCCGTAACCGGGGTTGAGGATCAGCTACCAAAGAGTGCGCCGAAAGCAGGAGAAGCCACGCATCTGGATGGTCCGCCTCCTGAGGCCCCGTCACCTCGCGAGGCGCCCTTGCCTCCGGAGGGCGCCGCGAGCACTAATGCACTCAGCCTTGTTGAGCACCCAGTATACTTCGTCAGCACGGTGTTACGGGATGCGAGGGCACGGTATCGCATGCCTCAGAAGCACCTCCTCGCGTTACTGGTGGCCTCGCGTAAGTTGTGTCACTATTTCCAGGGTCACCCCATCAAGGTCATCTCATCATACCCCCTGGAGAGAGTGCTGAGGAGCCCCAACTCAGCCGGAAGGGTCGCTGAATGGAACATAGAACTGCAAGCATTTCAACTTGAGTTCAGCACGACCAGGGTCATCAAGGGAGTAGCGTTAGCAGATTTCGTGGCAGAATGGACGGAGCCACCGGACCTCAAGGGCGACGAGGATCGGTCCCTCCTCCCGGGTAGCGAGGCGCCGGAAGGCTGGGTCATGTACTTCGATGGGGCATTCTCCAGGCACGGCGCCGGGGCTGGCGCGGTACTGATATCACCCACTCAGGACAAGCTCTACTACGCTGTGCAGCTCTGTTTCCAGCAAGGTGAAAAAGTCTCCAACAACATAGCAGAGTATGAAGGTCTAATAGTGGGCTTGAAGGCCGCAGCAGCCCTGGGGGTGAAGCGCCTCACCGTCAAGGGCGATTCGCAGCTCCTTGTCAACCTCTCCAACAAGGTGTATGAGCCGAAGGACGAGCACATGGAAGCCTACCTAGCGGAAGTGCGCGGGATGGAGAAGAAATTCTGGGGGCTGGAGTTGAAGCATGTGCCCCGCGGCACCAATCAGGAGGCCGATGACATCGCCGAACGGGCGTCTAGGCGGTTACCTCAGAAACCTGGCGTTTTCGAAGAGCGACTCTTCAAGCGCTCGGCCCAGCCATCATTATCGAACACTGCTCAGCCTCGGGAGGAACTTCCCCAGCCACCTGCCTCAGGAGCCCTGGTCTGCGGCCCGACCTCAGGGGCACGCCTGCTCCTGACAATGGAACCTCAGGAGGAGTGCTGGATCGCGGAACTCCGGAGTTATTTAACGCAAGGGACCCTGCCGGAGTAGGAGGAGGAAGCGGAGCGTGTGTCGCGGCAGGCCACGGCATACTGCATCAGGGATGCAGAGCTCTACAGGAGGCGACCAAACGACGTATCCCTGTGCTGCATCTCCAGGGAGCAAGGAAAGGAACTGCTGGAAGACATACACGGCGGGGACTGTGGGCATGATTCATCATCACGAACCCTCGTTGGCAAGGTATTCCGCAGTGGGTTCTATTGGCCCACCGCACTCAGCGACACTGTCGAGCTGGTGAAGGCTTGTGAAGCCTGCCAATTTCACGCCAAGCAGATCCATCAGCCAGCGGGAGGCCTGCAGACCATACCCCTTTTAGTGGCCGTTCGCGGTCTGGGGGCTGGACATTCTGGGCCCGTTTCCTAGGGCGCCAGGGGGCTACCGCTACCTCTACGTCATCGTTGACAAGTTCACCAAGTGGGCACAAGTAGAGGCTGTCCGCACCATCCCCGCGGGTTCCGCGGTCAAGTTCATCAGGGGCATCGTGAGCCGGTTCGGGGTGCCGAACCGCATCATCACGGACAACGGTTCGCAGTTCACCAGTAACCTTTTCAGAACATACTATGCTAACCTTTGAACGCAGATATGCTACGCATCAGTGGCACATCCACGAAGCAACGGCCAGGCCGAAAGAGCCTGTCGGGGGTTGGATGCGACATATGCCAAAGGATGGCTTATCATGGTGGGGGCGAGTAGAACGTCGCCTGTGCCTGGAAGTGGGATGAGGCGTAGACATGCATGCCGGCGAATCTTACCCAGCTTCAGGGCTCTCTGAGGAGATAATACCCCTACTGCTGCTCTGCGGGGTCTCCGCATGATCACTATTGTGATATGTGTACAAAGTTGCTCCTCCAGCTGTGTTCTGGAGGTAGGAGAGGGCAAGGCTAGCTCTCTCCCTTTTATGCTTCTGGTCTAATGGTAAAAGGATCGAACCCTTTGCATGGGTGCTCCGGGGGGTTTATATAGGCCTACCCCCCGGGGGTACAATGGTAATCCGGCTGGGCGCGGGTCCCAGCCGTCTGTCTCTCAGGTCGCCGTCTTCTCCGCCGACTCCTGGGGCCCGCCGCTGGTGGGCCCCGTCGACTGACTTGGTCACTGTAGCCGCGCCTTCGATGACGTTGGCTTGGTCGTGGGGTCGTGGCAACAGTGCCGCCGCCTGGCGGGCGATCACTGTTGCCACTCCCCGTCTTATCTGGCTAATGGCGTGCGGGCCCCACGGGAGGTGCGGGCCGACTTTCAGAGGCCGACTCCCACGAGGTCCGTCTTCGGGTGCTCTCGCCATCTTTCGTTCCCCCCGCTGACTAGCGGGACCCGTCGTCTCTAGGCCGTACGGGCGGGCCATCGTGGGAACAGGGTTTCGCCGCCGGGGCGAACGTCAGGGCCAGTATGGCAACAGTGCCGCGCCGGATGGAGATCTCCTCCGGTACGACGTACTGTGGCCATACCTGCCCTTGGTAATCAGGGTAGGGGAGGGCCGTGCTCCGGCCATCCCCGGTCTCGTCCTTCTTCTCGAAGGCAGAGAGTGGGAAGTCGCGGGCCGACTCCCCATAGTCGGCTTCCCTGGAGCCACCAACTGGGAGTCGGCTTATGTCGTAGCCGCCTCTGGGATTCGGCTGTGAGTGGGTAGTCGGTGATGCTGCAGCCGACTCCCAGAGTCAGCCCTTTGTCTTGGGATCTTTGAGGGGCGAAGCCTGCCCCAATGTCTTGAAAGGTTCTGGGTCTCGGGTTAGCCTACCCGTGGCCCATTACTCCGACAGTAGTCCCCAAAGCTGGTGAGGCGCCGAGGGAGACATGTTGAGGAGCCTCAACAGTTTCTTCCTTCAAGTGATTGGATCTGAGGCTTGCCTGCCGTCTTCCTCCAGGACGACCATTGGGAGGTGATCTTGTTCAGGCCGTCTCCGACAAGCCGACTATGGGAAGCCGGAATCGTCGAAGGCCATCTTGCTCTTCAAAGAGTTTGGAAGTCTTGGCGGGATTCGGGCGGCGTGCTTGATAAGCTACACGGCCGCCGCCCGCCATGGACCTGCCAAGGGATGCCACGTGGCCGGGCCAGTCTGCCAGCCCACGCGCGCGACAGGACAGGCCCGCGGGTGGGGCCCGCCATTACCGTGCCTCGGCCTTCGAACGGATCCGTTGTGGCCGCGCGGGCGGTTGAGCTTCCTAGCGCAGTAAATGCGCGTGGTAACTTCCGTGGTAAATCGTGAGGGTCGTGGGGGCTTAGGCGCAGTTAATCCCATGATGCCCCCTCGGCTTCTCAGCCCGCCGGTCTATAAGTAGGCGGAGGGAGCGGGGCGGCGAAGCACGCGCGCCCGCTCTCCTCTGCTTCCTTTGCTTCTTTCTTCTTTCTTCTTTCTCCCACCGCCGCTGCGCCGAACTGCGCCCCGCTTGCAGCGATGAGCTCTTCCTCCGCCGCCGCGCCCGCTGCCGTGCGCTCTGGCGTATGGGACGGTTCCGAGATCGACGACGACATGATCGACTTCCTCCGCAAGACGCGTCGCCTCCCTGGCGCGCACCTCGTGCAGGCCCGCGCTCCGCCGCCGACGGAGGTGACGCCGGTGCCGGGGGAGGGCGAGCAGCTCGTGTTCCGCTCCCACCTCATGCGCCGCCTGGGGCTGCCGGCGAGCGGGTTCTTCCGTTGTTTCTTGGAGTTTCATGGCCTCCAGCCGCACCACCTCACCCCAAACACGGTGGTGCTGCTGGCGGCTTTCACTGCTTTGTGCGAGGGCTTCCTCGGTGTTCTCCCCACCATCGAGCCGTGGGGAGAGTTCTTTCAGTCCAAGCTCGGCACACATGTCGCCTGCGTGCCAGCCCAGTGCGGTGCCTTCATTGCGATACGGAGGACGACGGTCGACAACCCGTTCCCCGCCATCCAACTAATCAAGTCGGTGAAGATGTGGCAGCGCTCTTACTTCTATGTGAAGAGCGTCGCCCCAGACGGCGACTGGGTTAATCTGCCGCCATACGAAGCCGGCGCGCCGGCTGGGAGGCAGCCCAGCTGGTCCTACCGCGCCAGGACGCTGACCCCGGCTGGAGCCGCCGCCGTGGCGCGACTTCGAGTGCTGAAGCAGTCGACCGGTCTGACCGGGGCCGACTTGCTGGCCACCTTCGTGGCGCACCGAGTCCTCCTGCTCCAAAGCCGGCCTCATCTGATCTATCAGATGAGCGGCCACCGGGCCCCCAGTCGGATGTGCACCAAGGACATGCCCCACGTGGAGGTGGCGAACACGGTGAACTACATCGTGAATTGCGGCCTCTCGGAGGATTGGCAGTTCGGCATGGAGCCGTTCTCGCGCGCCAACCCTCCGCCAGTGGTAAGTTGTTCTTCTTCTTCTTCTTTACAGCCGAATCCGACTCTTGATCTTTATTATTTTTATTTTTGACTCAGAATCCTCTCATTCAGCCCTCGTCCGGTGCCGTGGGGCCGCCCCGCCAGTTCGCCCCCGATCGCGCGGAGAGCGACATCGACGACCCCGACCTGGGGGCAGTGGCGATGGAGGTCGACGCCGAAGGAGGCGGCGAAGGAGAGGAAGGCGGCCTCAGGCCCTCGGCCACCTTCGCCGACTGGCCTACCGGCGAAGACGGGGAAGTCCCCCGCGCCATCAATCAAGGCTAGACGGCGCGAGGAAGCGCCGGGCCGGGCCGAGTTCCCTTGGAGGCCGGGAGAAGAAGTTTAAGGGGGCGGCCGCCGCGACCAAGCGGGAAGAGGCGGTCGCGAGGGCCCAACGCTTCCGTAAGGAAGCAAAGAAGCCACCGCTATCCTCTGGGTAAGCGTTTCTGCTTCTTTGTCTTGCTTTTGTATGGGTCCTTACATGTCTTCCTTGTTCCAGAGCTCCTCTCACCCTTGGGAGGGTCGCCGCCGCCTCCATCAGGGGGTCGGTGGAGTCGTCCACCATGACTCGGCGTATTGACCCTACCGCCGACCTCCGGGATGCGACGGAGCGGAACGTGCAGGAGAAGCGCGACGAGGACGAAGCCGCCCGCCGGGAGAAGGCGGAGGCCGAGAAGGCGGCCGCCTCCACCCAGAAGGGGCTGGAGGGAGCCGAAATCGCCGCCGCGGCCAAAGAGCGGGCCGAAGAAGCCGCGCGCCGCCAGTCGGCGCTGTTCTCGTCCCATTGAACTCGGCCCAGCCTCTGGATTATACGAAGCAGTCTGGGGAAGTCGGCGGGGAGCACCCCATCGTGGAGAGGGAGAGCGGTGAGACCCCCGGTCTGGACACGGTGGTGCCGCCACCACCGCCCCCGCCGCCACCACCGCCCCCGCCGCCATCGGGAAGCGCGAGGGAGGAACAGCCGACGGACCTGCTGGTGCCGCCGACTACGGACGAAGCCATGGCGAATTTGCTTCTCCAAGTCGCCTCGCCGACTCGCCGCCGTCTGGAGAAGGCGACTTCAGCGTCGCGCCCTCTGGAGACCGGAGCAGCCATCTCGGCTGTCCCAGAGGTCGAGGTGCTGAGCGCTGCGCCCGTCGGGTGGGTGCGAGGAGGCAGCACAGGCCCGCTGAACCAGGCGCTCCTGGACGTCCAGGCGAAGCTGCGAGCCGAAAGCGACGCCCTCCAGAACTGCACCAAGGCACATCTGGCGTCGTGAGCGGCCGTCCGGGTATGCTTTTTCTGACTTTGTTTTTTCTTGCTCTTCTCTGTGGGGGCGCGCCAGCGCACCCACTGGGTGTAGTCCCCGAGTTCCGAGCCGGCTGCTGAGCAGGCGGGTTGGAACTCTATTGGCGAGTTCCAAATGCTTATTCTTTTTGAAATGCTAATCGTAGGACTACCACAACCTCCGAACCACCGTCTTCAACCGTAATGTTGAAGAGCTGGGCAAGCGGACTGCCGACTTGTCGGAGAGCCGGAGTGAGTTTCCTTCTTCGCGGGGCGCGCTGGCGCACCCGCGGGCTGTAGTCCCCGAGATTCGGGCCGACTGCTGCGCAGTCGGGCCGGATCTTCTTGGCGACCTTAACTGATGACTTGTGTCCTTTTTCTTCTTACTTCAGAGGCCAACGCCGTTCTTCAGCAGCAGCTGGGCGAAGCCAACACTGCCTTGCGCGCCAAGGAGTCGGAATGTGGCAAGTTCGCCACAGAACGCGACCTGCTGGCTGCGCAGCTGGCGGAGCAGAAGGAGCTGCTCAAGAAGGCGCAGGAGGAGGCGAAGGAGAGAGAGACTGGTCTCCAAGCCGAGTTCGAAGCCGAACGCTCCTCCTGGACCGATAAGGAGGCGATGCTGACCTCCGGCTTCCATGAGATTGAAGATATCGTTGATGGTAAGTTTTCTTTACTCTCTTTCTTTGAGCAGCCGACTGTGGGTTGGGCCGACTCTTGCTTTTTCTGACTTGCTTCTTTTTCCGTCTTGGTAGACTTCTTCTCGGGCCATGCGCAAACTGCCGTTCAAGCCATCGAGGCTGATCGCGAGGCGCGGAGGGCGGCCGGCGAGGAGGTTGGTGCCAACGCCCCCCGGACTCTTGATGAACAGCTTCTGAGCATCGAGGCTCGCCTGCGGCCGGCTCACCGTATGCTGCGCCGGCTTCAACGTGCCGGTGCCCAGGCGATTGCTGCCTTGTGGCCAGAGATGCCGATTCTGCGCACTCCCAGCCGGACTGCCGACTGGCTGGAGGTCGCAGCGGGCCGTCTGGAGGCTTGGAAAGGCTCCTCGGCATGTTTCGGAGCGCATTGTGCCTTGGAGTTCGTCAAGCGCGTGGTATCCAGACCTGAGCCTGGACCAGCTGGCCACGCTCCGGGCTGAGGCCCAGCCGGAGCTGGCAGCCATGAAGGAAGACTTTGTCAAGCGCGCCGCGGCGATCGCCGAGTACGTCGACCCCAATGTCTTCGTTCCTGAGCGAGCTGACAACGGCGAGGAGGCGTCGCCGGAGTGGTTTGGGATGAACCCGAACTACGGCGAGGACTCGGCGGAGGTGATCGGCTCCAGTGTCGAGGAGGGAGGCGAGGTGGAGGTCGGAGACGAGATGGAGGCGCCAGAAGTCGGAGCGGGCCATCAGCCTCAGCTTGACCGTGCCTCCAACAACGTGCCCCGCCCAACTGCGCCGACTGCCGCTGGAGGTGATCAAGCCGAGTCTGCCCAGCCGGCCGCCCCAACGTCCGGCACCGACATCTCTTCCGAGCCCCCAAACCCGTCTGCTGCTTCATAGGCCGCCGCCTTGTCTTATTTATCTGCTTAGTAGTTTCTCGAAGAACTTTGTTAATTCGCACAATTCCACCCGCGGGGTGTATTTTGAACTTCTGTTCGAGGATTCGGCCAATGGCCTTTGTGATGTAAATATTTATCTGGGTTCTATCATTCCTTGCTTATTGCTCTTTTGGCTTTTTCCCTTTGCCGCCTTCCCTTAGATGCCGTCTTTGCCCGTCGGACAGCCGCTCCGCGGACTGCCGCTGGATCAAATACTTGGCTACTTTTGGGAAGGCAAGTACTCAGCCATTCTAGAGTTTCTTTAGCAAGTCGGATAGAAAACAGCAAGCCAACTACTCGGAGTTGGTTTTGCGAGGAACGGCTGGAAAGCTGGCTCGAGCTATGTTTGTGCTTTGAGTCCTTAGCCATTTTTCGTGTGGGCGCCCATTCTTCCTTACTCCTGCCCACTGGGTAGTCGCTCTGCGAGCTGTGGCTTCTAACAGGAGACGGCTTAGGCACCACACACTACTTGTCCGACTGCAGGAAGTGTTTTCATAGCGCGAGACGGCGAGTCCCCGGGCCGACTAGTCGAGCCCGGTGCCAAGCGGCATAACAAAGAGTAGCATACTCGGAAGCATAATACTTATCGTACAGATAACAAAAGGGGCAGTCCCCGAGTCCGTCTCGGGGGGCCCAGAGTCTTGGTACTTCAATACAAAGGGGTAGCGTGGTACATACTGCATTAACTGTAAAATCTTCGAAGAAGATTCACGTTCCATGGTCGCTCCGTCTCTTTGCCGGAGTCGTCCCTCTTCCGTGCTCGAGGCTTCCGAGCGTCGATCAGGTAGTAGGAGTCGTTGCCTAGCACCTTGCTGATGGTGAAGGGGCCTTCCCAAGGTGCCGACAGCTTGTGCTGGCCGGCTGTTCGGTGGATCAGCCGGAGCACAAGGTCGCCCTCTAGGAAGGATCTCGGCCTGACCTTCCTGTTGTAGTAGCGACGTAGGCTCTGCTGGTAGATGCTGGACCGGCTGAGTGCCAACAGCCGGCCCTCTTCCAGCAGATCGACACCATCTTGTCGTGCTTCTTCTGCCTCTTCCGCAGTGTACATCATGACTCGCGGGGAGTCGAACTCCATATCCGTTGGGATGACGGCTTCAGCACCATAGACGAGGAAGAAGGGTGTGAAGCCGGTCGACTTGTTTGGAGTCGTGCGCAGACTCCAGAGGACGGCTGGCAACTCATCAAGCCAATAGCCGGCCGAACCCTCTAGTGGTTCGACCAACCGAGGCTTGATGCCGGACAGGATGAGGCCATTCGCCCGCTCCACCTTCCCGTTTGACTGCGGATGGGCAACGGACGCTAAGTCCAGTCGGATGCCCTGCGTCGCGCAGAAACGGGCCAAGGCGCCTTTGGCAAAGTTGGTGCCATTGTCGGTGATGATGCTGTGCGGTATGCCATACCGAATTGTGATGTCTGAGATGAAAGTCACGTCAGTCGGACCATTCAACTTCTTGATGGGATTCACTTCTATCCACTTGGTGAACTTGTCCACCGCGACAAGTAGATGAGTTAGGCCGCCTCGTGCCGTCTTGAAGGGTCCCACCATATCCAGGCCCCAAACTGCAAAGGGCCAGGCGATGGGGATAGTCTTCAGTGCTGAAGCCGGCTGATGTGGCTTGGAGCGGAACTTCTGGCACCCCTTGCATTTCTGGACCAATTCTTTGGCCTCTTCAAGGGCAGTTGGCTAGAAGAACCCATGCCAGAAAGCTTTGGCGACGAGTGCCCTCGAGGTCGCATGGTGACCGCACTCGCCTTGATGGATGTCTCTGAGAATTGCTTGGCCTTGCTCTGGCTCGACGCAGCGCTGGTAGACACCAGTGACGCTGCGCCTGACCAGCTCTCTGTTGATTATGGTGTATGCTGCCGCTCGGCGTTGTATTTGCCGAGCTAAGGTTTCATCAGTTGGTAGCTCCTTGTTCACCAAGAATTTGAGGATGGGATGGGCCCATGAGGGTGCTCCTATCTCTTCGACTGCCAGAACTGCGACTTGGACGAGGGCGGCTGGGCTGGGAGGCGGCGGGCTGGAGTCTGCAGCCGCTTGCTGGATCAGTGAAGTCCCCGGGACGACTGGTGCAGTCCCCGGGCCGAGTTCTGGAGTCTTTTCTCTAGTCGCCACAGTCCCCGGGCTGAGTTCTGAAGTCCCCGGGCCGGCCTTGACTGTGGCGCTCTTGGAGTCATCTGCGAGGGTTTTTGCGCCGTCTGCTTGGGCTTTGGAGCCGGATCCGACTTCTTCTAGAGGAGCCGGCACAAAAATGGAGTCTGACTCTGGTGAAGGCTTGATGGATGGCTTGAGGAGGCGTTGAAGAGCGACGCCAGATGGTATTGCTTGGCGAGTGGAGCCGATTTGTGCCAAAGTATCTGCTAGGTTGTTGTCGTTTCTTGGCACGTGGAGGAACTCGCACCCTTCAAAATATCCGCTGAGTTGCTGCACGAGGAAGCGGTAGCTTGCCATGTTTGCGTCCTTGGCGTCCCAGTCGCCAGATGATTGCTGGACCACCAAGTCGGAGTCGCCATAACATAGGATCCGGCGAATGCCAAGTTGTTTGGCAAGCCGGAGCCCGTGAATGAGTGCCTCGTATTCAGCGACGTTGTTGGAGGTGGCGAAATGGATCTGCAGTGCATACTGGAGCTTGTCGCCTTTAGGAGAGGTGAGGACAACGCCGGCTCCCAAGCCGGTGCGCATCTTGGAGCCGTCGAAATGCATCCGCCAATGGGTGGAGCCGGGCGCTGGTAGCAGGTACTGGGTCTCGGCCCAGTCGACGAGGAAGTCGGCCAGTGCTTGTGACTTGATGGCGGTGCGGGGTTGATAGTAGATTGTGTAGGGTGCCAAATCTATGGCCCACTTGGCCACTCGGCTGGAAGCATCTCGGCTTCCAATGATTTCTGCTAATGGGGCCGTGCAGACCACAGTGATTGGATGTTCTTGGAAGTAAGGCTTCAGCTTCTTGGCGGCAAAGTGCACACCGTCACACATCTTCTGGTAGTGGGGGTAGTTTTGCTTGGAGGTTGACAGTACTTCACTCAGGTAATACACCGGTCTCTGGACTGGTAGTGCCTTGCCTTCCTCCTTGCGCTCTACTACAATGACTGTGCTGACCACTCGGCTGGTGGAGGTGATGTACAGGAGCATGGGCTCTTTGGGAGTCGGAACCGCCAACACAGGGGGAGTAACCAACATCTTCTTCAGCTGCAGAAAGGCGTCATCCGCCTTGTGGTTCCACTCGAAAAAAATTGGTCTTCTTCATGAGCTGGTACAAAGGGAGAGCTTTCTCGCCCAGCCGACTGATGAAACGGCTGATGGATGCCAGACAGCCAGTGAACTTCTGCACATCCAAAAGTCGGCTAGGTACCTCCATTCTCTCGATGGCCTTGATCTTCACAGGGTTGCACTCTATGCCGCGTTCAGAGACCAGGAAGCCAAGTAGCTGGCCAGCTGGTACTCCGAAAATGCACTTCTCGGGGTTAAGCTTGATCTGGAATCGGCGCAGGTTCTCAAAGGTCTCCTTGAGGTCTTTCAGCAGAGTTCCGCGCTTTTCCGTCTTCACCACCACATCATCCATGTAAATGTGGGCATTTCGGCCGAGTTGCTTGAGGAGGCACTTCTGCATGCAACGCTGAAAGGTGGCGCCGGCGTTCCTCAAGCCAAACGTCATGGTCAGGTAGCAGAAGGCTCCAAACGACATGATGAAGGCGGTCTTTAATCTGTCTGCCGGGTTCAGCTTGATCTGGTGATATCCTGAATAGGCATCTAAGAAGCTCAACAGCTCGCATCCGGCTGTGGAGTCTATCACCTGATCGATTCTCGGCAAAGCAAACGGGTCCTTGGGGCAGGCTTTGTTGAGGCTTGTGTAGTCAATACACATTCGCCACTGCTTGTTCTTCTTCAGTACTAAAACGGGGTTTGCTAGCCACTCTGGGAAAAATACTTCCATGATAAAGCCGGCTGCAAGGAGCCAGGCTATCTCTTCACCAACAACTCTTCTTTTCTCTTCTGACAGGCAGCGCAAGGGCTGCCTGACGGGCTTCACATCAGACCGGACATGTAACTTGTGCTCGGCGAATTCCGTCGGTACACCTGGCATGTCTTTGGGGGACCATGCGAAGATGTCCCGATTCTCACGGAGGAAATTGACGAGCTCGCCTTCCTATTTGCCGTCAAGGTTAGCACCTATGACAGCGTACCTCTCTGGGTGCTCTGGGTCCAAGGGTATCTTCTTCGTTTCCCTTGCTGGCTTGAATGAGCCCTCAGCTTCCGACTCCTTGGGGTTGGGGGACAGCTCAGGCTGCTTGCCGGCCATCGCCACAACCCAATCAAGAAGCCGCTTCTCTACTACAATAAGCGGACGACTTCCTATAGTCGCCGGCCACAGTCAGAATTCCCTTGGAACTCGGCATCTTCATCTTGAGGTAGGCGTAGTGGGGGACCGCCATGAACTTGGCCAAAGCAGGTCGGCCAAGCGGCGCATGGTATGGGCTTTCGAGGTACACCACTTCAAACCAGACTGGCTCTCGGCGGAAATGTTCCTTATCTCCGAAAAGGACGTCTATCAGAATCTTGCCGATTGGGGAGCAGGAAAGGCCAGGGACAATCCCATGGAATACGGTCCGGCTGCTCTAGAGCTGTCTTTGCTTGATTCCCAGCTTCTCCATTGTATCCTTCTACAGGATGTTGATACCGCTACCTCCATCTATCAGAACTCGCAAGAAGCGAGCTGCCCGCCTATCAGTGGCAAAGGTGGCTTCCAGGACCAAGGCATAGGAACCTGGATTCGGCATCACCTTTGGGTGATCAGCTCTGCTCCAACTGATAGGCTTCTCAGACCAGTGCATGAACTCTGGAGCATCTGACGCTACTGCGTTAACTTCTTGCTGCTGCAGCCGCCTGCTGCGCCTGTCATCTGCCACACTTGTGAACACCATGTAGGCTCCATGCTCTTCCGGGTACTCGTCTTGTACTGCGCCGACTGGCCTGACAGCCGGCTGCTGGGGTGGAGGCGGAGGCGGCTGCCCAGCAGGTGGAGGAGACACCAGGCCGTCTCCCTTGGCAATCCTGGTGAGCCAGTGGCACTTTCTGGTGGTGTGGTTCGACGGCTTCGCGCTGCTATGGAACTTGCGGGGACCATCTAGAGTCTGCTCGTAGGAGAAAGCTGGCAACCAGTTGGACTTGCCGCCCTTCTGCCGCTTGGGTGGAGGCTGTCCCTCCGGCTGTTGATCTTCGACTGTTGCGACCTGCCGGCTGCTGGAAGCCGGTTGCGGGGCCTTGCGCTTGTGATTGTTCTGCTGTTGCCGCCGACTGGCGTCTCCAGCCGGAGTTCTGGGAGCTTGAGGGGCCACTTTGCCGGCCGTGCTGACTTGGATCTCCGTCTTCATAGAAGAGTCGGCTGTGGCGTACTTGTCTGCTATGATCAGCAGCTCGTCCAGGGTCTCTGGCTCATCACAGAGGAGCTTATGCTTGAGGAGGGTGCCTTCTCTGCACCTGACGGTGAAGTACTCGATGGCCTGCACCTCGTGCACGCCGTCGCAGGAGTTTCGGAGCTTGGCCCAACGCGTGAGGTAGTCGCGACTCGATTTGTTGGGGCCTTGCACGCACAAAGAGAGCTGGCGAGGCTTGGGAGGTCGCTTGTACGTGCTCATGAAGTTGCGGACGAAAGCCTCGGTGAAATCGACCGAGCTGTTGATGCTGCGGGGTTTCAGGCTATTCAACCATGTCCGGGCCGTGCCCTGGAGCATGAGTGGAACGTACTTCACGGCAACACGCTTGTTGCCGTTTGCTATGCTGACGGCAGTGGAGTAGTCAACCAGCCAGTCTTCCGGCTTCACGGAGCCGGTGTACTTGGGAGTGTCTCTAGGGAGAGTGAACCCTTTGGCGAAGGGCTCATCTCGGATGCGGGGGCCGAAGCACGACGGTCCCAACTTGTCTTCTTCTTCCAGTGCCAGGGATCGGTGGAGTCAGTCGATCCGGAGGCGGGCATCATTCTCTCCGACTCCCTCTCGGCGGCCGAGGCGGCCTCCGAGAGTCGGATGCTCAACGGGCGGCGGGGAGACTCGTCTTTCTCTGCGGGGTGGAGGAGGCACATAGTCGTTCTGCCGCTCCACTTCTCTCGGGCAGCCATCTTGGTCGCGTTCGATGGTGATGTGAGTCCGACTGCGGCTCGCAGCAGGCTCCTTGTCTTCTTTCGCGGACGCCGCCAGTCGTCGTCCGAGACGTCGATCCTTGATCTCGGCGGGGTGGCAGGTCGTCGTTCTGTCGCTGTGGCCCCTCGGTTCAGCAACCGGCTGCATTTTGCGCGCCAGCCGCGTCGAGGAGTTGCTGGACTCCCTCCGTCATCAGTCCGCGCTCTTCGCCTTCGAGGTTGTCCAACTCATCTGCTGCCGCCTGGGCAGCTCGAATGTTCTCGGCGGGCATGGCGTATACGGGGCGATTGGCCCCGAACATGCTGGCGATGTCCGCGCCGCGTTGCCGGACCGCGCCTAGGCGGCTAGGCCCTGTTGGGGCCGGCAAGCCGCCCACAGCGTGATCCATTTCACGCTGGTAGGCCTCCGACAAGCGTCTCATGCGTGCCAGCTTCTTTGCGCCTTCGACGAGATGGAGACGGCGTGCCTCCAGCGTCTCGGCGTCGGCGTCCTCTGGAATGGGCGCATCCAGGTCTTGCATTGCCGCATCAAGCGGGTCGTGAGCTCTTCCGTCGGAGTGCTCGCCATGGCCGATGACGAGCACTTCTATGACGGTGCTTCCGCCGCTCTCCGCGCGAGGGAGCGGCTCGTCGTAGACCACCACGTTGGTGGGAAAGGCGTCGAGCGACGCGGTGTCCGAGTCGACCAGCATCGGGTCGGTGGAGCCTATGGACTCCAGGTCAGCGGCGGGCTCGCCGGCAACGTGGAGTTCGTCGAGGAGGCCGGCGAGGAGGCTCTCGGGGCCGCCGGTGCCTGCGTCGGATGCAGGCTCGTCGGAGAGGCGAACCTCGCCGACCGCCGCGTAGGCTGTCTCAGCGCCGTGCAGCGCGTCGACACAAACTCCCTCTGGCGTGTCGGGCTGGCTGCGCTCGCCAGGGAGGAAAAGGGTTCTCGTCCAGAACAGATCTCCGGACGACGGTGCACCTCGCCCCACGGTGGGCGCCAAATGTCGGGGGTTGGATGCGACATATGCCAAAGGATGGCTTATCATCGTTGGCGCGAGTAGAACGTCGCCGGTGCCTGGAATCGGGATGAGGCGTAGACATGCACGCCGGCGAATCTTACCCAGCTTCAGGGCTCTCCGAGATGATAATACCCCTACTGCTGCTCTGCGGGGTCTCCGCATGATCACTATGGTGATATGTGTACAAAGTTGCTCCTCCAGCTGTGTTCTGGAGGTAGGAGAGGGCAAGGCTAGCTCTCTCCCTTTTATGCTTCTGGTCTAATGGTAAAAGGATCGAACCCTTTGCATGGGTGCTCCGGGGGGTTTATATAGGCCTACCCCCCGGGGGTACAATGGTAATCCGGCTGGGTGCGGGTCCCAGCCGTCTGTCTCTCAGGTCGCCGTCTTCTCCGCCGACTCCTGGGGCCCGCCGCTGGTGGGCCCCGTCGACTGACTTGGTCACTGTAGCCGCGCCTTGGATGACGTTGGCTTGGTCGTGGGGTCATGGCAACAGTGCCGCCGCCTGGCGGGCGATCACTGTCGCCACTCCCCGCTTAACTGGTCAATGGCGTGCGGGCCCCGCGGGAGGTGCGGGATGACTCTCAGAGGCCGACTCCCACGAGGTCCGTCTTCGGGTGCTCTTGCCGTCTTTCGTTCCCCCCGCTGACTAGCGGGACCCGCCGTCTCTGGGCCGTACGGGCGAGCCATCGTGGGGACAGGGTTTCGCCGCCGGGGTGAACGTCAGGGCCAGTATGGCAACAGTGCCGCGCCGGACGGAGATCTCCTCCTGTACGACGTACTGTGGCCATACCTGCCCTTGGTAATCAGGGTAGGGGAGGGCCGTACTCCGGCCATCCCCGGTCTCGTGCTTCTTCTCGAAGGCAGAGAGTGGGAAGTCGCGGGCCGACTCCCCATAGTCGGCTTCCCTGGAGCCACCAACTGGGAGTTGGCTTATGTCGTAGCCGCCTCTGGGATTCGGCCGTGAGTGGGTAGTCGGTGATGCTGCAGCCGACTCCCAGAGTCAGCCCTTTGTCTTGGGATCTTTGAGGGGCGAAGCCTGCCCCGATGTCTTGAAAGGTTCTGGGTCTCGGGTTAGCCTACCCGTGGCCCATTACTCCGACAGAGCCAACGCGGAGGTCCTGAGGGGCCTCAAGACCAGGACGTTCAAGAAGAAGCTGGAGGCCTGCGGCAGAGGTTGGTACGATGAGCTCCAGTCCGTGTTGTGGTCCATCCGCACAACCGCAACCAAGCCGACTGGAGAGATCCCGTTCTTCCTAGTCTATGGAGCTAAAGCAGTCCTCCCTCACGAGGTCAGACGTCGCTCCGCGCGGGTCCTAGCGTTTGACGAGGCGCAGCAGGACGCCATGCGGGGGATGGACCTCGTGCTGGGGGAGGAACGCCGCCGAGAAGCCTCGTTACGAGCGGCGAGGTACCAACAGGCGGTACGACGATATCACTGCCGCAACATCCGCCCTAGGACTCTCGAGGTAGGAGACCTCGTACTCAGGCGGGTTCTCTCCAGGGAGGGGTTGCACAAGCTCTCTCCCATGTGGGAGGGCCCATTCAAGGTTGTTCATGTTTCCAGGCCATGCTCCGTGCGCTTGGAGACTCAGGAGGGGGAGCCGGTTCAGAACGCATGGAACATCCAGCACCTCCGGAGGTTCTACCCCTAGAAGGCCCAGAGCCTGTGAAGAAGGTGAACGCCTGTGAAGATTATCCTTTTTGGAAAATGCCCAGAGCCTGTGAAAAATGCGAACACCTGTGAAGATTATCCTCTTTGGAAAAGGCCCAGAGCCTGTGAAGAAGGCGAACGCCTGTGAAGATTATCCTTTTTGGAAAAGGCCCAGAGCCTATGAAGAAGGCGAACGCCTGTGAAGATTATCCTTTTTGGAAAAGGCCCAGAGCTTGTGAAGAAGGCGAGCGCCTGTGAAGATTGTCGCGTTTTGGAAAAGGCCCAGAGCCTGTGAAGAAGGCGAGCGCCTGTGAAGATTGTCGCGTTTTGGAAAAGGCCCGGAGCCTGTGAAGAGGGCAAATGCCTGTGAAGCTCGTTTCCCCTAAGAAGAAAGGCCCGGAGCCTGTGAAGAGGCCAAATGCCTGTGAAGCTCGTTTCCCCTAAGAAGAAAGGCCCAGAGCCTGTGAAGAAGGCCAATGCCTGTGAAGCTCGCTGCCCGTGACACTCTCACGTAATAACGAGTGGGGCTGTACATGCCCCAGAGTCTCAGGAGCGCCGGCCTCAGGCCCTGGGGCTCCCGCCCACGCCTAGTGGCTGCACTTAGCTCCCCGCTGGTGAGAAGACGTCGAAGACTAGATTAGGTGCCGGACGCGGCTTTTTCATTTGCTTTTCGCAGTTGGCTTGTTTGTTCGCAGTTGAAATTTTATTGAGATTATTACCGTTGTTGGTTTATGGTTCGTCGATTTTCACTCCCCCGCTTTGATTCTTCTTATAAAAGACCTCGCGAGGGAGCACAGCCGAACGCCCTCGCGAGAGTTCCTGTTCTAGTCGTTCAAAGGTTTCGCGACCTGGGCCCATTACGGGAGCATCCCTCCAGTCCATGCCCCTCGGGCACCGCGACAAACACACAGGGCCTGGGTCGGTCGCCCCCCACGGCTGGGGCCGGGAACTATCTACGAGCAAACACATACCTGAAAGGCGCGAAAAATGGAATGAAGGTAACGGTTAACAACAGTAACCCCGAACACGCCCCCGCGGGGCTCCACACGGCTGTTTTCTTTACCCAGGAAACAAAAGGGAAAGAAAGGACAAGCCTGGCACGGCTCGCCTCACACCGGTCGGCAGAGGAGGCTCGGGCTACCTCCGGAGCTCAAGAAGACTCCCTCTCGCGCTTCACCGGGGCGCGACGGCAGGCGGACGTACGGACGCCCCCAAGCAGGCGCGACGGCGAGGGGGCTGACTGCGGCCACCGCTGGAAGAGTCGCTTGAAGAGGAGTCGATGAAGCTTGGGGAACCACGAGCGCCGCCAACCACGCGGGCGCTGTATCCTCCGTCATCATCGGGGCTGGGTCCCCGGCCGCGGACGTCATCCTCAGGGCAACACCCTGCGCGGTGACCGTCTTCCCCAAGCACCCTCACGTAGAGGGTGGCATCGCCGTCAAACCTGAAGTGCAGGGTGCACCGGTGCTCCAGGCCGCGAGCACGGGCGAACACCTGCCAACCACGAGTCAAGGCCAAGCTCCCAGAGGCGGAGACCTCCAGTGCAGCCCACGAGGCCCGGCTGCAGCAGCCGTCCACCTGAAGCCAGAGGCCGCCCGGGGCACCCGCCGGGAGCTCACCAAGGAGGAAGCGAGGAAGTTGGGGCCGGGCGCTAGTCGGCTCTGCCGACCATACGAAGAACTCCAGCAGCACCTCCGCCACGCGAAAGCGCAGCCTAGGGGAGCGGGCGACCAGAGCACGTCCCCCGGCCGCAGCAGCTCGCCCACCACCATGCTGGGAACCATCCCCGCGACCGCGGGACGCTGCCGAGGCAGCCACGGGATGCTTCCGGGGGCGCCCTCGACCGTGCTTGGGCGGGGGAGAGGCAGGCTCAACCTGGCGGGCCTTCCCTTTCTCTGCAGCCGAGAACCTCCTCGACGGAGCCATGGAGAAGAAGGAGAAGCAAGGGGAGATAGAATGAAAGGGCACGCGCAGTGCTGTACTTATAGCCAGCGAAGGCCAACCGTCGGCATCCACGATCGCAGGTAATCATGACACGATCTGCATGCAGGGACTTGTCCAATCCATGCAACCACCGAGGCATCGTGGGGAAGCAAAGACGCCCACGTCTAATCAACCGCCACGCGGCGCCCAAGGCCGCAGGCTTTTAGGGCCCGCGGCGCTTCGCCCTTGCCCTTTCGCCTCCCAACATGGCCAAGTCCAGGCGCGCCTTGGGCCCGGGGGCCACTGTCGGCGTTCTGGGAACGGGGGTCCCCAGACTTGCCTGCCTGCGGCATGCGGCGTGGCTTAAAGGGGGCCCAGCACGGCCCATCTTCATCAACACAAGACTCAAGACCCTCGCGAGGGGCCAAGCCTCGTGGGTCGGACGACACGGAGCTTCCTCAGGCGCGGCCTCGACAGGCTGGCTCACAAGGAGGCGGAGAGATCAAGGCGGGGTACCTCACGAGGTGCCCATGACGCAAGCCATGACGACCGAAGGTGACAGGCGGGCGCCAGCCCGCGCAGTGTCTCCCTTTCCTCTTTGGTGCAAAGGGGGAAAGCGCAGGCGAGAGGATCAAGCAAAGGCATCCATTTCGGTGCAACAAGACCAAGACCAGTCCAACGGTGGGAAGGAGGTCATCGTGGAGCCCAGAACGGCGTCACCACAAAGCCTTTGGCAGGCGAGGACCAACTTTAGTAAGGATAAGTGTACCAGATGTTCCCCTTCAAAATGGCCAATTGTTGGCGCCCTTCCCGCTCAATATTTGGGAAGAGGCCCTGGGCCTTTTCCTATAAATAGGACTAGCCACCCCCAGGATAGAGGCATCTAGACATCCAGAGATCGGAGGGAGGAGATCATCAGATCATCAGGCAACAAAGAGAGAGAAAGAGAGGGAGAAGGGCGGCTGAACTCCTCCTAGTAGTTCATCGTCCTTGCTAAGAGCAGACCCTCGCGAGGCTGTTCTACCCTGTACTGTTCATCTTCATCAGTCCAAGAGGCAATCCACCCAACACAAACTAGAGTAGGGTATTACACCACAATGGTGGCCCGAACTAGTATAAACCTGGTGTCTCTTGTGCTGTTCTTACTGTACTTTAGATCTTTGCGAGACGGAGAGGTAGAGGGCGAAGTCTCCGTGCACACCCCAGAGTTCGAACCTCAAGGGTCTGCCGGAACCTGAAATCCGACACCCGCTCGTGTCCGAACTCCGGCGCCGCCCCGAGCTCGTTTCCGACGAGCTCCGGCCGCCCTAGCTGCTGCTGCTTGCAGTGATGGATGCAGGCGAGCTCCAGCTCCCCATGGACGCTCTTCGATACTCGTATGGACGCCGGAGGAGCGAGCCCGAGACCCTCGGCCGCGTTTTGAGGTCGTCGCCGGCCATACTCCGGCGAGCCGACGTGGCCGCGTGGTTAACGGCTAAACCCCCACTAAACAACCCCCTGAGCCAATGACATATGGGCCCCGCGCCCTTAATTAATATTAGTTTAGTTCCTGTTTAGGTTTAACTAAACACAGTGGCCCCACGAGTCAGCTTTGACCGCGCTGACCTGGCTGTTGACTGGGCCACACGTATGGCTGACTTGATGACGTGTCCGTTCACCCGGCCCCACCTGTCATTGACTCTAACCAGTCCTGTGTCACTGACTAGTGGGCTCCACTGGTCAGGTTTGACCTGGACCGTGCCCGTTGACCGCTGACATCACAGTGACGTCATGCTGACGCAATAACTCTTTTCTGGATTTATTCTTTTACAGGAAATTCTAGAAAATTGCCTAAACTTCTAAAAATCATATAAAATCAACTGTAGCTCAGAATGAAATAATTTATATATGAAAAATGATCAGAAAAATCCAATCTATCCATCTGTACTGGTTTCATGGATGTTTAAGCAACCTAACCTTGCTTTTTAGATGAAACATGATAATGCACTTATATGAGTTCATAGTTTAGGCTTGTATTTGAATCTTTGATTCAAATAAGCTCAAACCACCCTGGTTTTAGTTGCATTAGCCCAACACACAGCATATTGACATGTCATGATCATACATCATATTGTGCATTGCATTGATTGTGTTTCCTCTCTGTTGCCGGTGGTTGCCCCCTCTTGATAGACGTATTCCGACGATGAGATCGATGACACCGATGAAGAGTTATACTATCTTCAGAAGTGCCAGGCAAGCAGAACCCCCTTGTTCATTCCAATACAATCCCACTCTCTCGCTCCTGCTCTCTTTTACTGCATTAGGACAACAACGATTCAACTGTTACATGCTGCGGTAGTTGAACCCCTTTCCTCTGCATGACCTGTCATTGCCACAGTAAATAGATGAAACCCGCTAGCATGAGAAGGAGTTGTTTGAGCCCTAATGTGCCTACTCATTCATGCTTGTTGTCATGCCTGCTACTGCTTAGAGTTGAGTCAGGTCTGATTCATCGGGAATGAATTGGAATGTGGTGAACATGTCCTATTGTTGAGAGCTAAGTGTGTGAACACGATTTGGTAAAGGTAGCGGTGAGAGGCCATGTAGGAGTACATGGTGGGTTTTCTCATTGCAGCAGTCCTCAGGAACTGAGTTCTGTGTTTGTGATCCATGAACAATTACTACCACGCATTGGGATGCTTAAGTGCCCCTCTCGACTTATTAATCAACTTGATCTCTGTCCAGGAGTTGCAACTAGTTTCTGGTGTTTGTAGGTAGTGTTAGTAGTCTACCAAGTGGTACCCGGTACAGGTGGGCTTGGGACAGACTAGGCACCGTGGCACGGTGTACCAAGCATAGATCTACCCGTCGAGGTCGGATTGGGAACACTGCACACATTGTTTCGGGCCGTGAGCGACACCCCGGCCGGATCTCCTTGCGGATGGAACCCGAATAGGCGATAAACCTGGACTAGAGACTTGTGTGGTTAGTCAGGTCGTAGCCGACTCCCTCGCCCAGTTTCCGCTTGAAGGTTGCCGAGGTACATGACGTGTACAGGGCGATAAGTGGCGAGAGCGTGTGTGAAGAAGTACACCCCTGCAGGGTTATCATTATCTATTCGAATAGCCGGATTCCTCGGATATGGAAACTTGGACCCCTTGCATAGTTCATACACAAGTTAAAGTGGATACTCTAAAATACGCAAGATAAGCGTGAGTGCTATGGATGGCGTTCTCGTAGGGAGATGGGAGCGGATCCATAGTGGTGTATTGATATGGTGAATATGTGGACTCGTGTGCGCCACCTCAAAGAGTTGCTTGCAGTCGTAGTTCAGGATAGCCACCGAGTCAAAGCTGTCTTGCTGCAGTCAAACTCCACCACCCCCTTTATTGATACTGATGCATATGTAGCTAGTTCTGATGTAAGTCTTGCTGGGTACATTTGTACTCACGTTTTCCTATTTTATGTTTTGCAGAGAGACGTCAGTCTCGCTAGTTGTTCCGTGTGGACTTCGACGTTTAGCTTGTTACCTCAGCTACGATCTTGTGCCCTCGGCACGATCTGGTAGATAGTCAGGCTTCTCAGCCTTTTTCATTTGTAGATGTCTAGACACAGACATGTTAAGCTTCCGCATGTGTTTTGACTTGTATGCTCTGAATATTGGGTCATGAGACCCATGTTTGTAATATCTCGCTCTTCGAAGCCTAATGAATAAATACTTGAGTCGTAGAGTATTGTTATGATGCCATGTTGTATTTACCCATATCGAGCATATTGTGTGTATGATTGAAATGCTTGGTATGTGTGGGATCCGACAATCTAGTTGTTTATCCTTGGCAGCCTCTCTTATGGGGAAATGTAGTCTAGTGCTTCCTTGAGCCATAGTAGTCCGCTACAGCCCGGTTCACCGGAGTCCTGCTAGCCCAGCACTACTGCTCAGGACACTTGACTGGCCGGCATGTGTTTCACTTCGTTCCTGTGTCTGTCCCTTTGGGGAAATGTCACGCGGTGACATCGGGAGTCCTGCCTAGCCTGCTACAGCCCGGGTTACCGGAGTCCTGTTAGCCCAGTGCTACAGCCCGGATTCACACGCTGTTGACCAACATGCTCGAAGTTGATTCATGTATGCCTGTCCCCATGGGTTAGTGCCCCTTTGGGTTTACGACTAGCCATGTCGGCCCGGGTTCTTTGTCATATGGATGCTAGCGACACTATCATATACGTGAGCCAAAAGGCGCAAACGGTCCCGGGCCAGGTAAGGTGGCACCCGTGGGAATACCGTGCGTGAGGCCACAAAGTGATATGATGTGTTACATACTAGATCGGTGTGACTTAGGATCGGGGTCCTCACATATGATGACCATAAAGGCCACTTAATGCCCGTCCGTTAGCGAGTGGAGTGACTTTAGGTCTCCTGGCCGTCGAGTGGGCGGATCTTGGTCGAGTGGTAGTCTTCATGGTCGAGTGTCTTCGAGTCCGTCGAGTGGATCACGTCCAAGTCGATTGAAAGGTGATTTCTTCTAGGGATGTCCTTGGGGAGGGTAGTTTGGATAGGTCCATGACCCTACCCTAGGTACATAGCTTCATCAGTCTCTAAATGTCAGTCACGTTGATCGAGTCCTTGGTAACAAAGCAGGGAAACAAGGACAAGGATGAGGGATCACTGATGGATCACTAACCAACCTATACTAAGCACATAGGATATCAGATAAAGTAACAATAGCAGGTTACAAAAGTAGGCTATGCATCAGAATAGGAGCTATCGAACAACAGTAGCAAAATCTAATGCAAGCATGAGAGAGAAAGAATGGGCGATATAGGAATGATCAAGGGGGTTTCATTGCTTGGAAGCTTTGCTGAAAGGGACTCGTCGTCAGGAGTGTGGTCAAACTCGGGAGCAGCGTCAGCCTCGGGGTCTACCATAGAGAAGAGGAGGAAGAAACAATAAATATAAAGCAAACAAATCCATCACGATGCATGACATGGCAATATGCTATGCTAGGGATGACCTATTGCAATGCTACACATTATAGACGGAGCAGGAAAATATCTGGGAATATTTTCCCAGCTCCGCACATTTATCGGTCAAACGATCCAGAGGGGAAGGTTCCATGTTTGCAGTGTTAGAGGCATGTGACAGGTATGTAGGTGGCATATTCGGATTCGTCCTATTTTTTCTGATCATTTTTCATATATAAATTAGTTTCATCTGACTTACAATTTATTATCTGTGATTTTTCAAAGTTTATTCGAATTTCTAGAATTGGTGGATTAATTTTAATTCAAAAAAAATTAGAGTGAAATACTAAGTGGAGCCCGTGCAATACTAAGTGAAATACAGCTTGGTTCACATCTCTGTTGGCATGGGTGACAAGGTGCTGTTCTGGCGTGACCGGTGGATTCACGGATTTGCGGTGGCTGATATTGCACCGTTACTACTCGCAACGGTCCACAAGAGGGTGATCAACAATAGAATGGTGCAACATGCGCTTCTCAATGACAGTTGGATGGAGGATTGTCAACCTGAGATCTCCTTCATGGCGCTACTGCAATGCATGCACTTAAGTCATGCGGTGGCGACCGTACCCAGGAATGAGGCCGAGCAGGATACCTTCACCTGGACGTGCTCTAGCTTTGGACAATACTCTGCCAAATCTGTCTATCGGAGCCTATGCAATGGGTGGCCTAAGTCGCCACACGCGAAGTGTGTATGGAGGAGTTGGGCACCTCTAAAATGTAAGATTTTTGTCTGGCTGGCGATGCAGTACAGGATCTGGATGTCGGACAGGAGGGCTAGGCATGGGCTTCAGGATGCGAGTGCAGCTTGCTACACTTGCCTGTAGGACGAGGACAACGTGGATCACATCCTTTTGCAATGCTCGTACGCCCAGGAGGTCTTGTACAACACATGGGACACTCTACAGATCAACACGCCACCCTCGACATCAACTGAGACTACCTTGGAGTGGTGGCTTCGAGCAAGGAAGAGTTTTCAGGGGCCGGACAGGAGAGGCTTTGACACAACGGTCACTACGGTCCTCTGGGCTTTGTGGAAGCAAAGGAATGTGAGAGTGTTCAATAGGGTAGAGCAACAGAAAAACCAGATCGAGCTAGTCACCTCTACGCTAATTGAGATAGCCGAGTGGAGGCAAGCGGCAGGCGGTGTCGGTGGGTTGCAACGCTTTGTGAGAAGTTAGCCTAGGTTTAGTTGGTTGGTGTTGGTGTTGGGTTGCTCGTGTCGGCCGTCTGTTCACATTCAAGCCACATGTCTTGTAATTATACTTTCTTCCTTCTTCTATAAAAATATGGTACGCCTTTGGCGTACTCTCGAAAAAAAAGAGGCTGACATGGCGGGCCTAGTCAACTGCAAAGTCCACAGTTGAATGGTTGAAGGGTCCAGGGGGACCCATATGTCATTGACTGGGGCTACCCCAGTCAGCATTTGACTGGGTCAACGGTCCCAAAGGGACCCAGCTGTCAGTGTAACAGTGACTTAACAAGGTTTTCATTGGTTTTAATTAAATTAGCTAACTGGCGGGCCCACAGGTCAATGTCACAAGCTTATTATAATTAACTCCCTAATCCTAATCCGGCTTGCCCATGTGTCACTGGCACCAAGCTAGTCTAAACGCATGTGCGCGCGGTGGTGCATGCCGGCAAGCACCTGATGCGGCAGCGTCCACCGCTCTCACTATGTCAATGGGTGGTGCTAGCGGTGGCAGGGGTTGCCGGAGATGGGGCATAGGGACGCTGGCGTCGAGCTTGGGGGTTACCCTCTGCGGCTCCTCCTGCTGCCGCTCCCCTCCTACAAACCCGGCAAGGTCAGCATCGTGGAATCGGGCGCCTACCCCAAGTCGAGTAAGAAGGGGGTGATGAACTTACGCTGGGGGCTACGCCAGGGGTTGCTGTCCGGGCTGCTCAACACCACCAATGGTGTCGTTGAAGCCCCGACCGGGGGCTGGCTGGTCGCCAAGGTCCTCGCCCTCTTCACCCTATGGGCCAACGTCTCTGCGCCCCTACAAAATAAAAATGGATCAGGACAAGCGGCCCCATTCAGGGAAATTGAAACGACAATAAGGAACGGAGCACTTACTCATCATCCGTCTCCTCCTCCTCCGCTGGCTTCCTTTTCCTCTCCGGGCTGAGGGGCCCGAGATCAAAGGGGAGCACCACGTCGTCATTCGAGTCGACGCCTGTCGGAGGGGGCGGGGAAGGCGGCGGGGTCTGTGTGTGCCCAGAAGAGGAAGAGGCTTCTGCCTTCTTCTTCCCAGCGGCCGTCGTCGACTTCCTCATTGCCGAGGCCCTAGTGTGGCGCCCGGACCCCTCCAAGGTCAATTGAGGCAGCGGGCCCCTGCTAGGACAGACTGGCTCGCCGGAGCAAGCCCGCCGCCGGACTCGCCCTCTTCCCCTGGTTGGCGTCGAGCCCGCCGCCACATCCTCCTCCGACGACGACGATTCGTCGACCGCGTCCTCGACGAGCGGAGCCCCGGTGTCGGCGCCGCTGGCCCCCATGGTGGCCGCCGCCCATAGGGAGAATTGCTCCTCTTCCGCGGCCGCGGCGCCCTCGTCCTCCACGCCCCCGGCGTTGCCGGCCTCCAAGGCGAGTTGTGCCTCCTTCGCCCTGGTGGCGATGTAGTCCACCTCCGCCTGGGTGGTGTCCATGACGAGCCGCCGCTCGGCGTCGGCGTTGACATACACCTCAGCCAAGGTGTCGACGAACTGCCGCATGTCTGCGGCCGCCGGCTCCCTCCAACTCGGGACGGGGCCATGCGCGTTGCAGTCCGGCATCATGGCAATGATCTCGGACCGGCAAGAATTGTTACACAGCGGGACGACTCCCGCGGGCAAGCTGAAGAGCGGCCTCTTAACGGCCTTGCCAGTCTTTACGGCAACCCTCGCGGCCTTGCCGGTCAGCTCGACCTCGCTGTCACTATCCACGTCTAGCTGTAAGAGCCGCTGGCAGAAGTGGGCATGCCCCATCACCGTGAAGTTGTGATCGAGGCCAGGGCGGAGCCGCATCATATCAGTCGGGTTCGTGAAGAGCCAAGCTGGCCTCCCCTTATTGTGCAACAGAGCAATCAGACGGCGGATGAAATCCGCTCCAATCATTTCCAAGGTGAGCCCCGCCCGGGTCAGCCGGAGGATCCTGGTGGTGGTGATGGTGAGCCTACCATCGGCGGCGTCGACCTCACCCCAATCGTTGCCACGGACAGGCGGCGTCAGGCGGACCTTGCAAAATTCCAGTGGGTCTTCGTCTTCAATCCAGCACCACCGGTCACGGCATTCGTCCCACTTCTCTCTCATGGCGCCATCCGGGTACGCCCTCTTGGACCTTGGGATCCAGGTGACACAACCAGCAACGGCACCTCCAGTTTGGATTCGAGGGTAAAAATAATGACGGAAGAGCGCCGTGTTGGGCCGCACTCCGACAAAGCCCTCGCAAAGATGCGCAAAGCAAGACATGCATGCCACCGCATTCAGAGTAAAATCCAAAAGGCGGAAGCCAAAGGTGTGCATGATATCGCAGAAGAACTCGGAGAAAGGGGGGCATAACCCATAAGAAAAGTAGTCGACGAAGAAGGGGTACCGATTTGGAGCAGGGTCGGCGCAAGCGGCAGGAATGACGCGCGTCGCCGGGTGCCCCGAGCTCTCTCCCCCCGTCTTCAATCCCCACAAGGGCTTGAAAGAAGCCCGGAGCTCGTGGACGTCGACCGACGAGTGGTAGAAGAAAGCGGACTTCGTCTTGTCCCCCAGCAACGCGCTCTCCGGCGGCTCCACGGTCACGAGGCCCTTAGCCACCCCCTTGCCCTTGGCAGATTTGGGCGCCATGGCGGCCAAGGAGCTTAGAGGGTTAAGGAAGGGGAGGAGGGCGCGGACGAGACGACGACGACAGGCGACGGCGAAAAGCTTGCAAGAGAAGGAAGAAAAGGAGCAACGGCTCTGAGATTGGAAAAGGCACAAAGGAAGAGGGAAAGTGAGCAGCGCGCCCGCAGTTATTCCTTCTTATGGGAGAGAACGCGGGCCGCCTCCTTTCACATTAATTGTGATGTGACGCATGCCCGCGGGGAGCGACCCCACGCATGCCGCCCACGTCACGCCCGCCTCCCCACGCCGCGCCATGCGTGGGAAGCGTGGGAGGCGCAGCGCGCAAAGAAACTTACCGCGGTAAAAACCACCGTGCCTGCCCATGCACCGTTCTTGGGCCTGGCCCAACAACGCGTAGCGCTTATGTGTGGCCCAGGCCCGGGGGCTCCTGTCCGTGTACAAAAAGAGGGGTACACTTTTTGTACCCCTATGACCGTGCACGGGCAGTCTGAGCCACGGGCGCCGCCACACCGAGCCCGGCAAGGGAGGTAGAACCAAGGTAAGGCCGAAGCCAAAGAGGAGCAGAATGACGCCAAGACCAAGACCACAAAGAGCAAAGGGGACGAAGCGCCCCCCCTGCAAGATCCTTACCGGGAGGCGGTTTTTGCAAACCCGGCAAGACCCTTGCCGTGGCAGCTCGCCCCACACCTATGGAGCGGGTCACCCTTGAGTCCACTGCCCCCATGGGGCAAGGATTCGGGAGGCATCCCCGTGGTGGTATGCAGATCTTTGTGAAGACATTCAAGATCAGATGCACACTTTAGAACATGATGGTCCTTGGCGGGATCCCAGCCAAGGAAAACCACAAGGCCCTCGGCAAGAGCCTTGCCTGGGATGGCAGCAGGTGCCACGGCAAGACCCTTGTCGGGACCCGACAAGACCCTTGCCGGGGCCGCGGCAAGGCCCTTGCCAAGGACACCCGCGGGGCCACCATCGGACCCGCACTAGTCACGCCTCCACCACCGTTCGCATGCAGCTGCCGACCCAACCAGCTGGGCAGGCACCTGCGTGGTGGCATGCAGATCCTCGTGGAGACCCACCGCTGCGCCACCTCAGCTGCCTGCCCACCTACATGGCATCGCAGGCACCGCTGGCCAGGGTGCGTGTCGACGCGGAAGAGAGCAGCGACGGACGGACCCTAAGCAAGGCGCATTAAATGCACCTTGTCATGTAATGCGAGGGATAAACTCGCATCACTGTACCCTTTCCACCTCCTGTGTGCCACTGTGACAGCCCCTTTCCCTATAAAAGGAGGCCCCAGGCAACAAGGAAGAGGATTCGGCTTTTTGGAGCTCCTCACGCCCCATAGCTAGCTGAAGAACACAAACATATAATCCACCAAAGCAGGAGTAGGGTTTTACGCATCTTCAAGGCCCGAACCTGGGTAAAGGAATCGTGTACTGCCTGCTCGATCTGCTCTTCTCACGGCCCCCGCGCCTCGCAACCGCAGAAAGGGATTCTCGTGATCCCATAGGTGTCGTTTCCCACCGACAGGGACCCCCTACCCGAGATCCGCCGGTTTTGACACCGACATTGGTGCTTTCATTGAGAAATCCACTGTGTCATCGCCGTAAGGCTTGATGGCCCCTTCGATCATCGGTAACGATGCGGTCCAGGGTGAGGTCTTCCTCCCCGGACAGATCTTCGTATTCGGCGGCTTCGCACTGCGGGCCAACTCGTTTGGCCATCTGGTGCAGATTTGAGAGCTACAACCCTGGCCACCAGGTCAGGTTCGGAAACTTGAATTACACTGCCAATATCCGTGGAGACTTGATCTTCGACGGATTCGGGCCCATGCCAAGTGTGCCACACGATCACGACGAGCACGATATAGCTCTGTTGCCGGACAGTGCTCGGGAGATCACACCAGTAACTAATCTGGCCTTCAATCCGGAGGAAATTGCGCCATCCGAGGATGGGTGTATAGACCCCACCTTGGAGGCCGAACTCTCAGCAGCGATAGAACCGAACACTGACCTTACCCTTCACGAGAGCCGTGACGCCGAACCACTGGACTTGTCTCCGGCCATGGACTCTGAATCGCCTGCGCCCATGCCTATCGAATCCGATTGGGTGCCAATCATGGAGTTCACCTCCGCGGATATCTTTCAGCACTCGCCCTTCGGCGATGTACTGAACTCATTAAGGTCTCCCTCCCTGTCAGGAGAACCTTGGCCGAACTATGTTCGGCTAGAATGGGATGTGGATGACGGAGAAATTCACTCCCCACCCACCACCCACTTAGTAGCCACTGTCGATGATTTAACCGACATGCTCGACTTCGACTACGAAGACATCGATGGTATGGACAACGATGAAGGAGACGAGCAGGAACCACTGCCCACGGGGCACTGGACCGCCACCTCATCATATGATTTATATATGGTGGATACACCCAAAGAAGGCAATGGAGACAGGACAGCGGAGGATGACCCCTCCATGAAGCAACCCAAGCGCGGGCGTCAGCGGCGCTGCTCTAAGTCTCGCCACAGCAAAAGCGGTGATACCGGCACTGGAGATGACAGTACTCCGGACAGTGCCGAGGATGATGACAATCCCCTCCAGCACAATCTAGAGACGGAGGATGAACAAGCCAGCCCTCCTAAGCGAGCGGCAAAGGGAGAAGCGGAGGATTACAATTACATGCCTCTCTCCGAAGACAAAGTCAGCCTCGACGACGAAGAATTTGTCGTGCTTGAGGATCCCGTCGAGCAGGAGCGCTTTAAGCGCCGGCTTATAGCCACAGCAAACAGCTTGAAGAAAAATAGCAACAGCTTCGAGCTGATCAGGATTTGCTAGCAGACAGATGGACTGAAGTCCTTGCGGCCGAGGAATATGAACTCAAACGCCCTTCCAAGGGTTACCCAAAGCGCAGGTTGCTACCCCGACTTGAGGAGGAAGCATTGAAACCTACATCACCAGCGTACGATGCGGCTGATCGGCCACCTCATGGCCTAGATAGAGAGGTATTCCAGCCTGAAAATCAGCCTGCACCCCGCCGCCATTCAAACAAAACCACCAAGGCACCGGGAAACACGCGAGACCTGCGAGACGTATTGGAAGACAGGGCAAAACACGCAAGATCGATCTACGGATCACGAGGGCACGCCCCTACGCGGGACGGTGACCGCCACACCGGATACAGTAAAAGCAAATCCGGCCGGGCCGAATACAGCAGGCAAGACTCATACGAGCTGCGTCGCGATATATCCCAGCACAGAGGCACAACACACCCCCAATGCTTCACTGATGAAGTAATGGAGCATGAATTCCCAGAGGGTTTTTAACCCGTAAATATCGAATCATATGATGGTACAATAGATCCCGCGATATGGATCGAGGACTTCCTCCTCCACATCCACATGGCCCGCGGTGATGATCTACATGCCATCAAGTACCTCCCGTTAAAACTTAAAGGACCAGCTCGGCATTAGCTGAATAGCTTGCTAGCAGACTCCGTTGGCTGTTGGGAGGATCTGGAAGACGCATTCCTCGACAACTTCTAGGGCACTTATGTGCGACCACCAGATGCCGATGACTTGAGCCACATAATTCAGTAGCCAGGGGAATCAGCCAGGCAATTCTGGACACGGTTCCTAACCAAGAAAAATCAAATTGTCGACTGTCCAGATGCAGAGGCCTTACCGGCATTTAAGCACAACATCCGTGAAGAGTGGCTTGCCCGGCACCTCGGCCAGGAAAAGCCTAAGTCTATGGCAGCCCTCACGACACTCATGACCCGCTTTTGCGTGGGAGAGGATAGCTGGCTGGCTCGCCGCAACAGCATATCAAGGAAACTTGGCACTTCGGATACCAAGGACAGTAACGACAGGCCACGTCGCAACAAACACAAGCGCCGCAACAACGGTGATAACGCCGAGGATACGGCAGTCAATGCCGCATTCAGAGCCATTCAAAAGAAGCAGTCCGAGCCTGTCCAGTTTGGACCGCATACTCGATCGTTCGTGTCAAATACACAGCATCCCCGATAAGCCAGCCAATCACACCAACAGAGAATGCTGGGTGTTCAAGCAGGCCGGCAAGCTAAATACCGAAAACAAGGACAAGGGCTGCATAGCGATGATGAGGAGGAGCCACGGCCGCCGAACACGGGAGGACAGAAGAGGTTCCCCCCGCAAGTGAGGATGGTGAACACGATATACGCAACCCACATCCCCAAGAGGGAACCGAAGCGTGCACTAAGGGACATATATGTGATGGAGCCCGTTGCCCCAAAGTTCAACCCATGGTCCTCTTGTCCGATCACCTTCGATCGCAGGGACCACCCCACTAGTATCCGTCATGGCGGATCTGCCGCATATGTCTTAGACCCCATAATTGACGGATTTCACCTCACTCGAGTCCTCATGGACGGCGGCAGCAGCCTGAACCTGCTCTATCAGGATACAGTGCGCAAAATGGGTATAGACCCCTCAAGGATCAAACCCACAAAAACGACCTTTAAAGGCGTCATCCCAGGTGCAGAGGCCCATTATACGGGCTCGATTACACTGGAAGTGGTCTTCGGGTCTCCGGACAACTTCCGAAGCGAGGAGTTAATCTTCGATATCGTCCCGTTCCGCAGCGGCTATCACGCACTGCTCGGGCGAACCGCATTTGCAAGATTCAATGCGGTACCGCACTACGCATACCTCAAGCTCAAGATGCCAGGACCTAGGGGGTCATCATAGTCAATGGAAACACAGTGCGCTCGCTCCGTACGGAGCAGCACACTGTGGCCCTCACAGCGGAGGCACAAAGAACCCTTTTAAGGCAATCCGCCAGTCCGACGATAAAGCCCCCGGACACCGTCAAGCGCGTCCGGAGTAACCTGCAGCAGGAACGCCTAGCACGTTCAGAGCTCGCCTAGCAATGCAGCCCCCGCCCTAGTCTCAGTCGAACGGCAAGATTCTCGCAGCGCGTACATAATTATGCATTGAAAATACCATAGGTGTAGGCGGGGGCACGATCATGGTAGGTCCCACAATGCGGCTCAACCGCACTAGGGGCTTACTACCTTTATCATTCTGTCTCTTTCAGGACTTTACTATCTGGAAGCCCTATCCGGCAGTACGATTGCCGGACACATGATACAACATCCAAGGAGGCAGGAAGCTACGTCATACAATGGAATCCCCAGGTGGTCTCTGATAACGAGTTACATACCTACTTTAATATACTAGTCCGCAGCTTGCCCTTGGACGGGACATGTCAAATAGTCCTATTTTTTGCTTACCGCACTACTTGTATCAGTATGCCTCGACGCATTTCTCGAATAAACAATGCATAGCACTAGTCTATTATCGCATTCTATATTCTTTTTTATATATGTTCATTTATGACAATCAGCACCCGTACACTATGGTACGACCAGTACGCCAGGGGCTTCCGTATACCCCATAATACGGCGTGAGAAGTCCGAACACTTTCGACAGTGCGGCACCCCGAACTTATAGCATTACATGCATCAACTCCGAATCATGTCTTGGGTCAATAGTTGGGTTTTCCCGGCTCCCATGTTTTGGTACCTTATGTTCCGCTATATCGGCTAAGGTAGCACTGGGAGAACTACTGCGATTGTGCCCCGGTTCTTCCGGACGAGCACCTAAGTAGAGAAAGCTAAAACTGTCTGTCATGATAAGGCGAGAGCTAGTCACTGTTCGAGAGGTCTCAAGTCCCTAAAGACTTTTTCCGCTTCGGGCGAGGAGTCGGCCTTGTCCGACTTAGGCGTGTATAGTGCCCCAAATTCGGCCTTCCGAATACTAGGGGCTTCGCCAAAATTTAAAATTGTAGACTTCTATGGCTAAGTGAGAATGATAAAGCATTATAGTCCAATTGCCTAGTTCGTTGCACTGAGCACCTCCCTCGAAGGACCCGAAAATGGGAAAAAGAGTGCTCCGGTTTATCCTGGACACCCCAGCACTAGTTGCATGGGGGCAGAAGCCGACGACTAGCCAACTCTCAGATTTATAAACGGCCGCACAGAAGGTAATATTTTAAATAAAAAAGTGTTGCATAGCGCACATGAACTAGTTTTCAGCATACAGGATCACATGAGCAAGTTCATTCCATAATTACATCTTTGGTACACTCGTCCGCCACAAGACGGGCACCTTCAGGACACCCTCATAATACATTTCGGGGTGGCGATGCTCCTTGCCCTGCAGCGGCCCCTCCTTCACCAGCTTCTCGGCGTCCATCTTGGCCCAGTGCACCTTCGCACGGGCAAAGGCCCTGCGCGCACCTTCAATGCAGACGGACCGCTTTATGACTTCCAACCGGGGGCAGGCATCCACAAGCCGCCTCACCAAGCCGAAGTACCTGTTGTGAAGGGCATCGCCAGGCCACATCCGGACTATAAGGCCTGTCATGGCCTGTTTGGCCGCCTTGTGGATCTCAACCAGTTGCTTCAGCTGGTCGCTCATGGGCATCGTCTGTTCGGTACCAATATACTGAGACCAGAACACCTTCTCCATCGAGCTCCCCTCCTCGGCCCGGTAGAACTCCGCGGCGTTAGACACACTGCGGGGCAGATCTACGAACGTCCCTGGAGAACTCCGAACTCGGGTAAGTTAATAGAAATTTTCTTTCACATGCTTGCTTTGCATAATGAATGCCTTACCCGCTGCTATCTTCTTCAATGCCTGAATCTCTTGGAGGGCCTTTTGGGCTTCGGCCTTGGCATGTTTTGCACTTTCGAGGGCCTTGGCAAGCTCGGACTCTCGCGTCTTCGAGTCAAGCTCCAGTGCTTCTTAACGAGTGCCTGGAGCTCCTGCTGCACCTCGCCTACTCGGGCTTCATGCCTTTCTCGCTCGAGGCGCTCCTTGGCCGCTTTGTTTTCGGCCTCGGACAGCGCCTGCTTCAGGGTCGCCACTTCGGTCATGGTCCCTGGCACATTCATGATGATCCTATTATCTTACAACCAAAACTGGTTTTTATATATACAAGGTATTGCTTACCTTTGTTCTCCTCGAGCTGCCTCTTGGCAACGCCGAGTTCTTCCTTGGACTGCTCAAGGTCTTGCTCCAGGGCGGCGACCTCCACAGTGCGTGCGACAGCGGCCAGCGGTGAAGCCTACATACGCATATAGACATATTTGGATTAGACTCCTGCAGTTACTATTTGATCCTCCATTCGACTTTTCTTCGCGATCACCGAATAGAGCATTAGGGGCTACTATCTATGCGGTAATTGTCGTGGAATTGTCACGGAAGATGTCCTCTTGCAAGGACTTAGTTGTGGAGCCATCGCAACTAGGAAGCTTAAAGGGGTTAATCAGGACAAAGGACACGAGAGGTTTATACTAGTTCAACCCCTTACGGTGAAGGAAGGCCTACGTCTAGTTGGGTTGGTATTGCTTGATGTTTCTATGACCAGGGAGCGAGATACGCTATGCCCGGCTCTCGATGGGTTGTTTCTTGCCCTAAGGCGCCAGCGGGTCATCCCCTTATATACACGGGTTGACGCCCTGCGGCCTACAGAGTCCCGTCCGGCTCATAAACAGTGTCAGGCTCGGTGACTAGTTACTTCTACCTTATGTTACAAGTCATGCCATCATGGCGGTTTGTCACTATGGGCCTTAAGCCGCCTGTGGGCCCTAGACACTTTGAACCGCCATCTTCACGCTTGGTCTTGGGCTTCTCTCTGATGAGTCTTCTTTGCGTAACCCGGCCCCTCCTGGGCGGCTTACAAAAATAATTATATCCCCAACATTAGGCCCCAGATTGATTTGAACCGGTTCATGTCAATCTTAAAATACCTTAATAATTAGTCCTTCTGTCTTCTGTGTGTGGAAAGGTTATAACCCGTTGTGACGTCATCTTCTGGATCCGGGTTAACCCACCGTGACATCACCTTTTAATTAAATCCCTATTTTATTCTATCATATCTTCAACGGATCTTTGCCTTTACTGACCATCCAAAAACTGAGGCGTCGGGGCCGCTGGATAATGATACTCCGTCTCCTCATTTCCCGCACCGTCTTGGTTGGCCCCTCCTTATAAATAGATGTGACCTAGGTCTTTCCCATTTCCTTCAGTCGTCTTCCTCCTCACACTCCCTTCTCTGCTGCTCGAGCTCCGCCTCCGCCGTCGTCGAACTCCTCGTCTTCACCGACTCAGGCCGATGCATCAACCTGACTCTGACCAGATATCGACGGCAACCCTCCGCAGCTCGTCCGCATCTGTGAGTTCCTCTTCTTTCCTTCCTCAGATCTATATTGGAACTGTCTTGAGTTCATCGGCGTTCGTCGCCGCCCGACACAAACCCTTGCTAGTTTTCACCTCCAATGCCCTGTTTAGATCATAAAAACAACGTAGAACTGCTGCGGCGATTATTTGCACTTATCTTGTATAAAAATAGATCCCATTTCCCTTGTTTGGAAGCCATCTTCGAGTGTATGAACTTCTCTACCCTGTTTTAGGTCTAGAAATTTTTCTTTCCAGAGCGACCGTTCGATCCAAAATAATAATTGCAACTTGTGAAACCTGTTTGTCCCACACTTAGCCAAAAATTGCATCTGTTGAATCTGTTTTAGCCATAGTAGTCCATGTGACTGGTTTAAGACACCACCGGCTGTCGGCACCGCCTACACCCGGCGACTTAAGAAAATTTTAATTACCTTTGATACCTGTAGTGACTTAAATGCCATTACGTAGTTCCTCATATGTCATTAGGCCCCTTCTTAAGCCGCCACCTTGAATAAATCAACAATGCTCTCTTTCGGTTTACGAATTGAGCCGGAATTTTTTTATCTTGCTGTAGGCTTCGATGTACGCAATGGCACCCAAAGCTCCCAAACATCTGGTGACCTGCAATTGGGTCCCATCCATTGTCACGGAAAGCAAATAGTCCGAATTTGTGAAGTCCGGTTACCTGCCCAAGAAGGAGGTTATGTCTTATCGTGCTCCTGACCCGTCCGAGGAGAAACCTCATCCCAAAGAAGGGGAGGTAGTAGTTTTTACGGATCATATGATCCGGGGATTCGCTCCACCCGGTTCAAAATTCTTTAGGGATGTTCTGAAATTCTTTGATCTAAGGCCTCAAGACATCGGACCCAATTCCGTGTCAAACATATGAAACTTCCAAGTCTTCTGCGAGGTGTACCTTGGAGAAGAACCCAACCTACTTTTGTTCAGAGAACTGTTCTACTTAAACCGGCAGAATGAACGTGCCAACGGGCCTAGTCTGGAACTTGGTGGCATATCAATTCAAAGGCGGAGAGACTGCCTGTTTCCTTATGTTGAACTGTCGAGTCATCCAAAGGACTGGAAGCAGACATGGTTCTACTGCCAGGATACTTCTCCGGCTGATGAGAACCGGCTGCCCGGCTTCCGCGCCTTGCGCCTTGAATCCAACCATCCGCTGCCAGACAAGTTGATTGCCGTTGAACGTCTGCCACTTACCCCCACCATCAAGAAGATCAAAGCTCTTTTGGGGAACAGCTTAGATGGCATCGACCTGGTCCGAGTCTGGGTTGCTTGGAGAGTGATTCCGTTAAGCCGCCGTCCCGGCTTAATGTGTACTTACTCTAGCGAGAAGTATGATCCTCAGCGCCACAGTCCTGACGACTTACCATATGATGTGGTGGAGGCTACCACCCAGTCCTTGTTGAAAGAGGGCACAATAACCAATAATGCCTTTGGCTTATTGCCCTTCTGCAAGAAGAACCCGACCCCTGTAGTAAGTCATCAGCCTCAATGATTACTCTTTATTACACAGTACCTTATTTTTACTCATGACCCTTTATAATTTTTCCACGGGAAAATACTGACTTCTGGAAGGTCAAGTACGATCATGAGGCAGCAAAACAAGCCAGGGTGGCTAAGAGAGCCGAAAGGAAAGCCGCCAAGCCCACAACTTCGAAGAAGAGGAAACCCAGCGCCTCTGAGATGTTTAAACTTGATGATTCTGATGATGATGAAGAGGAGGTATCTTTTTTTAACTTTCCTAACTCTTTTATGACCACTTCACTAACATTACTCCCCTTTCAGGAAGACACGGGAAACAACAAACCCGTCGAAGAAGAGGTAACTTTAATCTCCTCCGACTCCGAGCCTCTGCCGCGTCAGAAAATTCGAAGAGTAACCCGGAAAGTAAGATTGTCACATCCTTTGGCTTACCAAGATCCTGACTTTCTTTTGAAGCGACGGCAAATTGAAAGCCGGATGCAGACCTGGACCAGTAAGGATGCAGAACTCTCCTCCGGCTTACCCGACGTAACTAGGAAGCATTGGAATGAGGTTATCTCCGACTTACATTCTGTTTCACCTTTGGCGGGTTTAATCTGTCAACCTCTCAATTCCCCTGACTCCAATTATCAGGATGCCTCTCCTTCCTCCGGCGAGTCTATGCAGTCAAACATGCCGGCCTTTAAGACTGCCCCTGGGTAATGTCAATTTTTTTACCTTATGCTTTATCTTACTTATGTTTTGGCACTCACCTTTCCGCCTTGTCCACAGTGTGCAAGTGAAGCCCAGGAAGAAAACAAAGAAGGATAAGCCGGCCCAAGACCCTATAGTGACTGAGCCAGAACTGAGCACGGCTGCCCCCGACTCGTCCACACATCAACCGCCACCTGAACCAGCTCAAGATATTCCGGCACCAACTTATGACCCGCCTGCTGAAGACATTCTTGATGGTTCTGTTAACCCGGAAGCACTTAGCCCGGCCAAGACGACTGACCCAGAAGTGGAAATTCTCAAGACTCATTTCGTTGAGCCGGCCCAGCCCACTGTTCTTGCCAAGTGTTCTGCTAAGGAGGAGTTGCTAGAGCGCCGTAAAGCCAAGATGGACATCACTGACTATGCTCATTTGAGTATTGGAGAGATCGTCTCGGGCTATACCAACCAGGTGCATAGCAGCCGTGACCTGGAAGTTGACATGGTGAAGCAAATACAACAAACATATAAGGTATGACTTATGCTTCCTTACGGTCAATCATACTTACTTTACCAGCCCCAAGTCTATTGCTTATGAGTAAATATGCTGTAGACTTAGAAAACTGTCAAGCACTGCTTATCCGGTTTAAAGAGAAAATACTTAACTCGGTTGTAGCCTGATACCTTGAACTTGCGATACACATTAGCCCCCAAGTGCCAAGTATATTTGCTTGCAAAGTGCTTGGGACTTTAGTTTGTATAAGCCGGCGTAGTAATTTAGAATTCTTCAGCATACATTAGCCCCCAAGTGTCAAGTATCTTTGCTTGCAAAGTGCTTGGGAGTTAACTTTATTTGTATCATGATCCTGACTATGACTCGGTACCAATGCAGACCACCATAAGTCAATTTGAGTCGGAGATTGCGGACCTGAAGAGCCGCCTGGCAGCCCAGGAACTTGAAATTCAAAAGGCCAACTCCAAGTTTAAATTCAGCATCTCTGAACAAGAGAAGTTAAAGAAGAACTTTGAATCAGAGAAGAAAACCTAGGCTGATGAGAAGGCCTCTCTGGTGACTCGGGCCGAGACAGCCGAAGCATCCCTTGCAAAAGCAAACACCGTGCTGTCTGGCTTAAAGCGTCAGATATCTCAAATGGTCTCAGCAATCTTCGGTAAGTTAATTTATATGAACCTCGAATATTGCAATCCTTCCTTTGATGACTAGGTTAATTATTGCCTCCGGCTTACCCTTTGTTTAATAATACAGGCCCCAGGAGCACAAACCTCAAGCAAGATATGGTGGTCAAACTGAAGGTAGTCTATACTCTGGTGGAGCAATTGTACACCATGTCACAACGTGTTTTGGCCATTGTGGCTTTATCAAATGATGTCCCACATCTCCTGCAAGATGTGCTAAAATGGCTTGTTGTGCTGCCTCAGCGGGTCCAAGAGCTAAGACGGGCATCTGCCAGAGCCGGAGCAATAGCTGCCTTGAGCCGGGCCAAGGCGTGGATTCCAGAACTAGATCCGGCCGACCTCAGTCTTGGATATCCGAGTCTGAAGGAGGATGGCACCTTGTTTGATGAGGCGGACTTCACTTCCTGTGTAAAAGACATACGCCCTGTGGCTACCCTCATTGGGAACAACACTGATCTTACCAAGTACCAGCCAGGTTATGACAACGAGAACCGGAGGATTCCAACACCTTATTATGATGATGTCAGCCTGATCCCTCCAACTCGTAAGCATACCCTTGCCCCTAAAGTCGACCCAACCGGTTTAATAGATGATGAAGCTGAGTTTGAAGCCTTGAGTGGCACTGACTGGGCCTCCTCAACCTTCCAGGGCAGGGCAGCAGACGAAGAGGCGGAGAAGGATAACCCGGAATCGTCAAGCCAACCAAAGGAGTAAAGACGTCGGGTGTCATATGTTTATGTCTTTACGAAAACAATGCTTCACTATTCAGACTCGGGGAGTCTTTTAATAGGGTAGAAAAACTCTCGATTTTTGTTTATGGCGCTCAATACTTTCTTAAGCCGCCATCGCTGTATACTTCCAGCTTTGTATTGATCTTCTTGTTCCTTTATGCTTAAACAAAAGTCACTTGCCTTATCCTGCATAAGGGACAAACAAAGAATCCTCTGGCTACCTACCACCGCGGGGGTCAAATAAAGGTATTGATAACCCGGAGTATATACCAAGCAATATTAGGAAAACCAACTTACAATTAAGCTTAGTAAACATAATCATAATGATATACCTGTGATGCTTGTAGTTACCTCTCCGGCTCATATAACCCAACCCCTGAGGGTATTCTTAACTCCTGAAAATTGATATATAGAAGTTTACCTGGTTCGTAACAACCCGAGGTAACCAATATTAATCCGGAGGAATGGAATCCACTCCATAATGTTTTCAAGAGAGTCTCAAGATAGTTAAATATTGACACTTACAAAATATGACGATTAATAAATAAGATTTAAAGGCCTCTGATTCGAATACGATCAGTAACCGTTCCAAAGGGGTTAAGCTAAGATTCGGATACGATCATATAGCCCCAGTGGCTGTGGCGATGCCGATCAAGTGGGTATCGACAACTATGTTCTCTTCGGTTGGAATACGACCTATGTTTGAACAGGAAGCCCCCAAGTGACCATAAGAGTTGTTTAATGACGCCGATTTGAATACGATCCACGTCAGACCCAAAGGGGTTAAGCTATGATTCAAATATGATCAAGAAGCCCCCAAGTGAGTTTGGCAGTATGTCGATCAAGTGGGTATCGACAGCTATGTTCTCTTTGGTTCGAATACGACCTATGTTTGAACAGGAAGCCCCCATGTGACCATGGCCAGATTCATATATGATCTTAAGCCGGACTAGGGAGAAAGCCGGATTCAGATATGACCCGTTCCCTGTTGGTCGTTTCGACCACATGACAAAGAAGACACATACACTTGTTTAGGGTGGAAAAAAGGACAGCGGTCCTACTTTATTGCTTTATCTAATATATACATTATCAAAATGTCTACATACTTAGAGCCGGTGGATCAAGTATAATAAGGCCGAAGATGAGTGATATTCCACGGCCGGCGGGTCTCCTCCTCCGACTTACGTGAGTCTTTGTGCTCTCGAACATCGATAAGGTAGTATGACCCGTTGTTGAGATTCTTGCTGACCACAAAGGGTCCTTCCCAAGGAGGGGATAGCTTGTGCATGCCAGATTGATCCTGGATGAGCCGGAGCACTAAGTCGCCTTCATGAAAGGTTCTTGATCTAACCCGGCGGCTGTGGTAGCGGCGCAGGTCTTGCTGGTAAATCGCCGAGCGGGCAATTGCCAAGTCTCGCTCTTCGTCCAACAGGTCAAGTGCATCTTGACGAGCTCTTTTGTTGCCAGCCTCAACGTAAGCCGCCACCCGGGGTGAGTCATGACGTATGTCACTCGGTAGGGCTGCCTCTGCTCCATACACCATGAAGAAAGGTGTGTAACCCGTAGATCTGTTAGGTGTAGTATTGATGCTCCAAAGTACAAAAGGTAACTCCTCCACCCAACAACCCGGCGTTCGCTGTAAGGGGACCAAAAGCCGGGGTTTGATGCCTTTCAAGATCTCCTTATTTGCTCTTTCTGCTTGACCATTGGATTGAGGATGAGCAACAGCCGAAATATCAAGCCGGATATGTTCCCTTTGACAGAACTCTTCCATGGCACCCTTGGAGAGATTAGTGCCATTATCAGTTATGATGCTGTGTCGAAATCCAAAACGGAAGATCACTTTTTTCATGAACTGAACCGATGTTGCTGCATCACACTTACTGACCGGCTCTGCCTCGACCCACTTTGTGAATTTATCCACTGCCACCAGGAGATGTGTCTTTTTGTCTTTGGACCTTTTGAAAGGTCCAACCATGTCAAGCCCCCAGACTGCAAACGGCCAAGTAATTGGAATCATTCTCAATTCCTGAGCCGGCACATGAGCTCGTCGTGAGAATTTCTGACATCCCTCACATTTACTGACCAGATCTTCTGCATCAGCATGAGTCGTCAGCCAATAAAACCCATGACGGAAAGCCTTGGCCACAAGGGATTTTGAGCCGGCATGATGACCACAATCCCCTTCATGGATCTCATGAAGTATCTCCTGACCTTCCGCAGGTGACACGCAACATTGAAACGCTCCAGTGACGCTACAGTGATGTAACTTGCCGTTAACGATTGTCATGGACTTGGACCGCCGGATGATTTGTCTTGCCAAGGTCTCATCCTCAGGCAACTCTCCCCGGGTCATATAAGCCCAATAAGGCACTGTCCAATCCGGGATGATGTGGAGAGCCGCCACCAGCTGCGCCTCCGGGCCTGGCACTGCTAGATCTTCTTCTGTAGGTAACTTGACAGAAGAGTTATGAAAACATCAAGAAAGGTATTAGGCGGCACCGGCTTACGTTGAGATCCCAGCCGGCTTAAGGCATTAGTCGCCTCATTCTTCCTTCGATCAATGTGTTCCACCTGATAACCCTTGAAGTGCCCAGCTACAGCATCAACTTCATGACTGTAAGCCGCCATAAGGGGATCCTTGGAGTCCCACTTGCCTGACACTTGTTGAGCCACAAGGTCTGAGTCGCTTAAGCACCTTACCCGGCTTAAATTCATCTCTTTGGCCATCTGGAGACCATGGAGTAAGGCCTAATACTCAGCTGCATTGTCAGTACAAGGAAACATAAGCCGAAGCACATAACAGAATTTGTCACCATGAGGGGAAGTTAAGACTACTCTAGCCCCCGAGCCTTCTAACTGCCTGGACCCATCAAAGTGAATAGTCCAATATGTGTTATTCGGCTTCTCCTCAGGTGCCTGCAACTCTGTCCAATCATTGATAAAAACCACCAAGACCTGAGACTTAATAGCAATACGTGGCATGTACTTGAGACCGTGAGGCCCAAGCTCAATGGCCCACTTGGCGACTCGTCCCGTGGCCTCTCTGTTCTGGATTATGTCTCCCAAGGGGGAAGAACTCACCACAGTGATAGGGTGACCTTGGAAGTATTGCTTCAGCATCCGGCTTGCCATGAACACCCTGTAAACAAGCTTCTGCCAATGTGGATATCTTTGTTTAGACTCAATGAGCACCTCACTGACGTAATAAACCGGCCGTTGAACCGGATGCTCCTTGCCAGCCTCCTTGCGCTCCACCACGATCGCAACACTGATAGCTCGCGAGTTGGCGGCCACATATAACAACAATGGCTCTCTATCAATGGGAGCTGCTAGGACCGGCGGTTCAGATAACTGTCTCTTTAAATCCTCAAAGGCAGTATTAGCAGCATCGCTCCAGACAAAAGTGTCTATTTTCTTCATCATTCGATACAGCGGTAGGGCCTTCTCACCTAACCGGCTTATGAACCGGCTTAAAGTAGCGACACGACCCGCCAATCGCTGAATATCATTGATGCATGCCGGCTTAACCAAAGAGGTAATTGCCTTGATCTTCTCCGATTAGCTTCAATGCCCCTGTTTGAGACCAGAAATCCCAAAAGCTTGCCTGCAGGTACACCAAATACACACTTCTCCGGGTTAAGCATCATCTTGTAAACCCGGAGATTATCAAAGGTCTCCTTTAAATCAGATATCAAGGTTTCCTTCTCTCTGGATTTCACCACTATGTCATCCACATAAGCATGAACATTGCGCCCAATCTGATTGTGGAGACAGTTCTGGACACACCGTTGATAAGTCGCCTGGGCACTCTTGAGCCCGAAAGGCATAGATACATAGCAGAAGGCTCCAAACGGAGTAATGAAAGCCGTCTTCTCCTGGTCCTTAATTGCCATTTTGATCTGATGATAACCAGAGTAAGCATCCAAAAAGCTCAAACGCTCACAACCCGCCGTAGCATCAATGATTTGATCAATACATGGGAGAGCAAAAGGATCAGTCGGACAAGCCTTATTTAAGTCCGTGTAATCCACACACATTCTCCAGGTGCCGTCTTCTTGAGTACGAGCACCGGGTTAGCCAACCACTCCAGGTGAAAAACTTCAATAATGAACCCGGCCGCCAAGAGTCGGGCGACCTCCTCTCCAATAGCCTTTCGTCGTTCCTCATTGAATCGCCGAAGAAACTGCCTCACCGGCTTATACTTAGGATCAATATTAAGAGTGTGCTCAGCGAGTCCTCTCGGTACACCCGGCATGTCAGAAGGTTTCCATGCAAAGATGTCCCAATTCTCACGGATGAACTCGATGAGCGTGCTTTACTATTTAGGACCAAGTTGGCACTGATGCTAAACTGTTTAGATGAGTCACCTGGAGTGAAATCCAGAAGTTTAGTTTCAGCTGCCGATTTAAACTTCAACGCCGGGTCATGCTCCATAGTTGGCTTCTTCAGAGAGGTCATATCTGCCGGGTAAAAATTATCTTGATAAAACTTTAGCTCTTCTGCTGCACAGACAGACTCAGCATAAGCCGCGTCGCCCTCTTCACACTCCAAGGCTACCTTTCGGCTCCCATGCATAGTGATGGTGCCCTTGTGACCCGGCATCTTAAGCTGCAGATAAACATAACACGGTCGTGCCATGAAGTTGGCAAAAGCCGGCCGCCCAAACAGAGCATGATATGGACTTTTGGTTTTGACCACCTCAAATGTCAATTTTTCAGCCCGGGAATCATATTCATCTCCAAAGGCCACCTCCAATTCAATCTTACCGACCGGGTATGCCGACTTACCAGGCACCACTCCATGGAAGACGGTGTTGGATGTATTTAAATTTTTTTCAGTCAAACCCATGCGCCGAAAGGTCTCGTAATAGAGGATGTTGATGCTGCTACCTCCATCCATGAGTACCTTGGTGAACTTATATCCACCGACCTGAGGTTCCACCACCAAGGCTAATTGACCCGGATTATCAACCTGGGGAGGGTGATCCTCCCTGCTCCATACGATAGGCTGCTCTGACCACCTTAGGTAACGAGGAACTGCTAGCTCAACAGAGTTCACGGCCCTCTTATGAATCTTATGGTGACGTTTGCATAAGCTAGTGGTGAACACATGATACTGCCCACTATTCAGTTGCTTCGGATGGCTCTGATAACCCGACTGTTGTTGCTGCTGTCCTCCTTGACCAGACTGCTGCTGATTATAGCCGCCTTGATTTCCCTGAAAGTCGGAACTTGAACCGCTGCTCGGGCCATGAAAGCCACCAGCACCTGAGCCGCCGTCCGACCCATGATTGCCATCAAACATGTTGGAATTCTTGAAAGCCTTCATGATGGCACAATCTTTCCACAAGTGGGTGGCGCGTCGTTCCCGGGTGCCGTGTCTCGAGCAGGGCTCATTGAGTAGCTGCTCAAGAGATGGACCTGACCCACCAGATTGAGGGGGCGGTTGTCCCTTACGTCTCTGATTGTTACCCTGTGCATTGGCGTTAGCCACAAACTCCGGGTTACCCTCCGCCTTACGCTTATTGCCTCCTTGATTCGTCGGGTTATGCTGCTGACCCTTTCCATTGCCGTTCTTCTTTCCCTTCCTTGCCTTTTCCTCATCAGACGCGGGATCCTTGGTACTATCAGAGTCGGCGTATTTGACTAAAGCTGCCATCAGGGTACCCATATCATTGCAATCACGCTTAAGGCGCCCCAGTTTCTGTCTCAGCAGCTCAAAACGGCAATTCTTCTCTAACATGAGGACTGCAGAGCCGGCATCCATCTTATCAGACGAATGTATAATCTCCTTGACCCGGCGCACCCAATGAGTTGTGGATTCACCCTCCTCTTGCTTACAATTTGTTAAGTCCACAATTGACATAGATTGCTTACAAGTATCCTTGAAGTTCTGGATGAACCGGGCCTTTAACTCGGCCCATGAACTAATGGAATTGGGCGGCAAGCCCATTAACCAAGACCGGGCTGTTCCATCCAACATCATGGTGAAGTACTTAGCCATCGCCGCATCGCTGACCTCCAACAGTTCCATGGCCATCTCATAACTTTCGATCCATGCCCCAGGCTGTAAGTCGGACGTATAATTCGGCACCTTTCGAGGCCCTTTGAAATCCTTGGGCAAACGAACATTACGTAGAGCCGGCACTAAACAAGGGACGCCGTCGGTTCTGGTGGCTACTCTTGCCTCAACAGAAGTCGTCGGGTAATCCAGAAGGGCCTCCTGAGCCGTCAGCTGAGCCGCCAGCTCGTCCTCCTGACGTATTCGGTCCTACACCGGGTTATAACCGCCGGGCTGGTTACGTGTCAGGACCCCGATCTTAAGTCACACTAATCTAGCATGTAACACATCATATCACTTTGCGGCCTCACGCACGGTATTCCACGGGTGCCACCTTACCTGGCCCGGGACCGTTTGCGCCTTTTGGCTCACGTATATGATAGTGTCGCTAGCATCCATATGACAAAGAACCCGGGCTGACATGGCTACGGCAGGGGGAAAGACTACGGGGGAAGATGGGAAAGGTAGTAGAGCTCACAACGGTCTCGTAGGCGGTCTCAGTCAGCTCGGGGACGTCATGTGTGCGGCGAATCGACGACGGCGATCACCGGAGAGAGGCAAGGAAGATGGCGACGATGGCGGCTCCACAGGGCCTCCATGTTAGCTTTCTTCAATGTAGAGGCGTGGTGCGGGGTGGCGGAGGTGCTGGACTGATCGGGGAGGCAAGGCATCGGCGGTGGGCGCGGCAACGGCGAGCGGCTGCTTTCGGTGCGTGCGACAGAGAGAGCCAGGGGAGGGGATGGGGACGAGAGAGAACGAGCGGTCCAGGGGTGTCGAGGCGGGGTGCATGGAGCCCTCGGGTGCTTCCAGCGGCGAACAGGTAAGCAGGAGGTGGCCGGCGTGCCGTGGGCACACACCCTCCTGCCTATTGGCAGGAGATTGAAGACGGGGCGGTGGCTGGCTGGGCCTAGCATAGTAGTGGGCTGTCAGGTGGGCTATTAGGTAAGTGGCCAGTTGCCTTTCTCTCCCTCTCTTTATTATGTTTTTGTTTTTCTATTTCTGACATTTGTTTTAATTTGGTTTTTGAACCAAACTAATTTTGTTGCTTCTGATAAACTTTGCAGGGACTAAAAGGATTATTCCAAAGCCCCTCAACAAAAATCAAAATTATTGGAGCAATAAAGTAATTATAGTATTTATTTGTTCCAATTCAAAATACAATATGTGTTAATTCAACAATCCAAAATGTCATGCAAAAATGTGCATCACCTCTGGTTGCTATTTCCAGCATTTTCCAAAAATGATGAACATTTTTTAAGGCCATTTGGGTTCACTGAAAAAAAATTTAGTTGAACCTGGTGGATTCCTTTTTATGCTAGGGTTTGAACATCCCCCATTTCAAGTTCATTTGAAAATTTAAACATGATGCACACACGGAGGGCTAGCCTAGTGCATACCAGGACTAGGGATGTGACAACTCGCCCCCACTAAACAAGAATCTCGTCCCGAGATTCAAGGCGTGAGGTAAGAGGAAAGGGGGTCACAAAACTATCACAATCTTTAGGATCCAACTACCCTTCTCAAGGATGTTGATTCATTCCATCATCTTGGTTTTGACATCTTTGCCTTCGAGATCTTCACTCGTCACGATAACGAAAAGAGAGGGAAACTCTACAGGATTGGATCTTCGTGAAGATCAAGCGAACCATGATCAACTCATGGAATGAGACGTTGAATCACCTCTTGAGCTGAGGCACAAGCACACATCAGAGATGATGGATGAGAAACATATGACAAGGGTTCAAATTGGTAGGCAACAATTCGACGCTTAAATAGATGGTGAGGGGGGGTTTCAAAGTAGCGAGGAGTTAAGTTGCCCATGATACCATAAGGGGACACCTTGGGGAAGGTGACTCGTTGAATTATTCCCTTAAGTGGCAAAAAGAAATACTTTTGATACATAGATCATTGAAACTCTCTATACCAGCCTAAGGAAAATCATAATTGATCATTTGAATGAATTCGAAAGAATGGCATACTGAGTTTGGAGAGGAACTAGAGTTATAGGACAACTCGGCAACGGAAGGCAAATTCCAATTGATACCGAGGATATAACCCAATGACTGAGCGTGCTCTCAAGAACTTGAGCATTTCCGTATTCATCAAGGTTTTACCAACATCCGTGTCGAGGATCCTGGCAACACATCATACTACCATGATAAACGGTGATGGAGGATGCAGATGCAAAGGAGGACATCACTTTCTCAGTTTTTTCCTTAGCAATGCCAAAGAAGCAAATCTGGATGATCGACCGAGAGACATTTAGCACTCCGCTTCTAATGTTCTTCTTGATGTATGTCGGTGTCAAAACCGGCGGATCTCGGGTAGGGGGTCCCGATCTGTGCGTCAAGGCCGGATGGTAATAGGAGACAAGGGACACGATGTTTTTTACCCAGGTTCGGGCCCTCTCGATGGAGGTAATACCCTACTCCTACTTGATTAATATTAATGATATGGGTAGTACAAGAGTAGATCTACCACGAGATCAAGGAGGCTAAACCCTAGAAGCTAGCCTATGGTATGATTGTGTATGAAGATGATTGTCCTACGGACTACAACCCTCCGGTTTATATAGACACCGGATAGGGTTAGGGTTACACAGAGTCGGTTACAATGGTAGGAGATCTTGAATATACGCATCGCCAAGCTTGCCTTCCACGCCAAGGAAAGTCACATCCGGACACGGGACGAAGTCTTCAATCTTGTATCTTCATAGTCCACGAGTCCGGCGAAGGTATAGTCCGGCTACCCGAACACCCCCTAATCTAGGACTCCCTTAGTAGCCCCTGAACCAGGCTTCAATGACGATGAGTCCGGCTCGCAGATTGTCTTCGGCATTGCAAGGCGGGTTCCTCCTCCAAGTCCTTCATAGAAGATTGTAAACACCAAGAATAGTGTCCAGCTCTGCAAAATAAGTTTCCACATAGTGCCATAGAGAGAATAATATTAACACAAATCAAATCTGCTGACGTATTCCGCAGTGCATCATCGCACTACGGCCAAGTTCTTTACATAAATTGTTTTTACTTTTCCACCTCAGCATGTTTAGCGAGGTGGTTTCCTTGGCACGTCTTGTCAAAGCAGAGATCGTGTGCCCTTTTTACGCGATTCTCATTAATACGGACGTTGCTAACCCAACCGCGCCATTTACCATGGCGCTTGGGAGGCAAGCGAGTTTTATTAGGCAGGTGGGGACGCATAACCGCATCCGCCCATATAAGGGGATAAGGATCCACCTTTTTACCTACGCCTTCTTCCTCCTTTGCCAATCCATCTCTTGTGCACTCGAGCTCCAGCGCCCAAGCCCGCTCTTCCCACCTCAACCTTCTCCAGCAATGTCCGGAGCGGGAGGCAAGTGGATGGTCTCCTCCGTTACGGAGGTTCAAGTGAAAAAGCTGAGGAAGGCCGGATACCTATCCAAGGACATCCCGCACCGGCTTCCCGAGAAGGGGCAGCTTCTCCCCACCCCAAGGCCCCATGAGAGGGTAGTTTTCCTTCCCCACTTCCTCCGCGCACTGGGTTTTCCACTCCACCCATTCGTCCGGGGACTCATGTTCTACTACGGCCTGGATTTCCATGATCTGGCCCCGAATTTCATCCTCAACATCTCGGCGTTTATCGTTGTGTGTGAGGCCTTCCTCCACGTCCGCCCCCATTTCAGCCTCTGGCTTAAGACTTTCAACGTCAAGCCCAAGGTGGTGTGCGGCAGCCAAGCGGAGTGCGGAGGCGCCATGGCGGGCAAGATGGTCAACGTCCTATGGTTCGAGGGCTCCTTTGTGGAGACCCTAAAGGGGTGGCAAGCAGGGTGGTTTTACATCACCGAGCCACGCGATCCGAAATGGGTCGCAGCCCCCGAGTTCCGATCCGGACCCCCCACGCGGCTAATGTCCTGGAAAGAGACGGGCCTATCGTGGGGCAAAGAAGAAGAGGTGACCAGATTGCAAACTTGCATCCAGTCCCTGGTGAACAAGCCAATCCAGCTTGTTAATATAGTCCAGGTTATGCTCGTCCGCCGGATCCTCCCGTGCCAACAACGGGGCTTCAATTTGTGGGAGTTCGACCCGGCGCAGCACCAAACCCTTAACAGGCTCTTCAACACGACGTACGAAGATGCTTGGAAGGTGCTCTTCAAGGGCGCCGAGGCTCCCGCATCCGCCTCCGAGGTCCACGGATACAGCTCGCAGTGTCACGCTAGCGAGGTAAGCTATCTTCGCCTTTTACAGGATACTAAGCTCTTTTTTCCTTTCACAGTTTTGACTCTGTGCGGGATCTAAACTCCCTTACCTTTGACAGGCTTGGCAGGCGGTATCCGGACCAATTAACTGTCTGGCTCCCTTGCCCGAGGACCCAGCCCCTGCGCTCCTAGTGAAGCTGCTGGTTCCGGCACCTTATGTGGTGCCCGAGAAGAAGGTCAAGAAGAAGAAGACCACGGGGACTCGAAAGAGTGCCCGTAACATGGTGGTGTCGGACTCATCGTCTGACGAGTCCGAGATGCCCTCCTCCCGTGAAAACGAGGAGGAGGAAGAAGAAAGCTCTCCCCCCCAGCGGAGGGAGGAGAGAGGAAGAAGGCCGCCCCAGCAGGGGAGGCCAAGGGGTCTAGGAAAAGGAAGACCCCTCCGCCGGACTACTCCCATGACGCCGAAGAGAGCGAAGAGGAGTGGCCGAACAGGGCCAAGCGTCCGGCAAAATCATAAGTTCGGATATCAGAGTAACTCATGATGTTCCTTTGTTGCACATCTTTCCTTAATGTCGAATGTAATTATGCAGCCCGCCCCAGGCCGAATACAACGAATCGTCGGGTGGCTCCCTGGACTCATCGGACGTGAACTCCGTTCCGCCCGCTGTCTCCCCCCGCACTGCGGATGACGCCGAAGTGGTGTCGCGACAAGCTCCGGGGCAGGAGGAAGTGGTCCCGGAGGAGCCGCAAGGCAACCTCCCGGACTCCAGGAGTGAAGGGGACAAGACCCCCCAGGTCTCCATGTCTGGCTTTGAGCCGGACACCGTGCCAGAATCTTCAACAGTTCCGAGCCACGGTAGGCGAACTCCTTCCAAAAGGAGCAAGCCTTCTAAGCCAGCGACTTCCGTCCAATCGGAGTCGCTGGGCCATCTGCTGGAGGTGCTTGACGGCGCCTCCATCGACAAGGGGCACCGTACTATCATGAGTACAGTGATCCAGAGGATTCAGTCTACCAATAGCATACTGATTGAAGCTTGCGCTAGCCTTCTGACAGGCTTTGAGGTAAGTAAAAATATGTCAAAATATTACCACATAGACAGTAGCCCCTGATGCTCTGTTTGGCGTTCGGAATGAAAACCCGAATAGAGGACCTATTAATATTCGCAGGAGTCTAACAATAAAGAGTCAATATGCGTATGCAGGCTTCGCTGCTATCCACCGCCGCACTGACTGCGCAGGTGGATGTCCTGAAATAGGACCTCGGGCGGACTGAGCAAGAGCTCGGCCTTGCCAAACGGTAGCTCGAGGAAAAAGAAGGTAAGAAATACCCTATAGAAAAAGGTGCCTATAGAGAGGCGTGATTGCAAAAAATAACAGGATCGTACTGCTTATTATGGGGGCCACAACTGTGGCGACCCTCAAGCAGGCGCTATCTGAGGCCGAAATGAAAACGGTCGAGCAGCGCACCGAGTGAGAGAGACTTGGGGCTCAGGTCGGCGAGGTGCAGCAAGAGCTGCAGGCTCTCATGAAAAAACATGATAGCTTGGAGCTTGAGTCAAAGGCGCAAGCATCCGAGCTCGCGTCGGCCCTTGAGACCGCCAAGGGTGCCAAGGCCAAAGCCCAAAAGGCCCTCCAAGAGTTGGAGGAGATGAAAAAGATAGCAGCGGGTAAGGCATTCTTAATGAAAAGCAAAAATATAAAAGTAAACTACTTGTCACTTACCCGAATCCGGAGCTCTCCAGGGGCATTCGCAGATCTTCCCCGCAGCGTATCCGCCGCCGCCGCATTCTACCGAGCTGAAGAGGGCAGCTCGACGGAGAGTGTGTTCTGGTCTCAGTATTCTGGGGCCGGACACCCTGTACCCCTGAGCGACCAGCTGAAACAGCTGGTCGAGCTCCACAAGGCGGCCGAACAAGCCATGAAGGGCTTCATAGTTCTGCTGTGGCCCGGAGAGGCCCTGCCTGGGAGCTATTCCGGGCTGGTGCGGTGGCTGGTGGAGGCCTGTCCAAGGCTCGAGGTCATCAAGCGCTCTGTCTGCATCGAAGGTGCCCGTTGGGCCCTTGCCCGTGCAAAGGTGCAGTGGGGTAAGCTGGACGGAGAGAAGCTTGTGAAGGACGGGCCACCGTCGGGGAAGGAGCATCGCAAGCCCAAGAACTACTACAAGAATGTTCTTGCAGGTGCCCGCCTTGTGGCGGGTGAATGTACGAAGGATGTAATTTTTGAATGAACTCACTCGTGTTTATCCTGTGCGCTGAAAACTTGTTCATATGCGCTAAGCAATGCTTACTGAATTTGAAATTTTATTTGTTGTGCGGTCGTTTATCAAAAAATTGAGAGATGGCCAGTCGTCGGCTTCTGCTCCCATGCCACTAGTGCTGGGGTGTTCGAGATAAACCTAAGCGCTCTTTTTCCCATGGTTGGGTTCTTCGAGGGAGGCGCTCAGCACAACGAATCAGGCAATCGGACTATAATGCTTGAACACTCTCACTTAGCCATAGAACTTTATAATTTTAAATTTCGGTGAAGCCCCTAGTTCGGAAGACCGAGTTTGGGGCGCTATCCACGCCTTTGGTCGGACAAAGCCAGCTCCTCGCTCGAAGCGGCATAAGTCTTTAGGGACTCGAAAAACCTCTCGAACAGCGACCGGTCTCTCGCCCCATCATGACAGTCAGTTTTAGCTTTCTCCACTGAGGTGCTTAACCCAGTTGAACCGGGGCACAATCATAGTGGTTCTCCTAGTGCTCCCTTAGCCGATATAGCGGAACGTAAGGCACCAAAACATAGGAGCCGGGCAAACCCAACTATTGACCCAAATCATGATTCGGAGCCGATGCATATAGTGTTATACATTCGGGGTGCCGCACTTGCAAAAGTGCACGGACTTCTCACACCATATTAAGGGGTACTCAAGCCCCTGGCGTGTTGGCCATACCATGGTGTACGGGTGCAATTATGTTAAAACATATATATGAAAATAGGATAATGCAAAAAATAGACAAAAAGCTATGCATTGTTTATAGAGAGGCTATTTATCAAAGCCGAACGATACAAGTAGTGCGATAAGCAAAAATATACTGGACTATTTAACATGTCCTGACTAGGGGCAGGCCGCGGAATTGTATTTGAAACAGGTATACCGCTCGTAACAGAGACCACCAGGGAGTTCCATAATGCGGCATGGCTTTGTCTGCTTCCCTGGATCTTGCATCGTTTGTGCGGTAGTCGAATTGCCGAACAGGTCGTCCGAAATGTGGAGTCTTGAAAGTAAGAAAAAAGAATCCGGCAGCCCCTAGTACGTTTTAAGCCGTATTTTGGGTATGTCGTTATTGTGCCCCTTCCCCTGTGCCCATGGTATTTCAAGGGCGTAGTTATGTAGGCGAGGCACTGGTTTCGCTATATCGCAAGGGCTGGCATTGGGGCCGCATTGCTACGCCTGCTCAGAACGTGCCAGGCGGTCTTGTTGTAGGTTACTCCGGGCGCGCTTGGCAGTGTCTGGCTTTTTAACGGCCGGACTGGAGAATTGCCTAAGAAGGCTGCTTTGTACTTCCGCTGCGAGAGCCGCCGTGTGCTCCTCCGTACGAAGGGAGCGTTCGATGTTTCCGTTGACCGTGATTACTCCTCGAGGGCCTGGCATCTTGAGCTTGAGGTATGCATAGTGCGGCACCGCATTGAATTTTGCGAATGCGGTTCGTCCGAGCAGGGATTGATAGCCACTTCAGAATGGGACTATATCGAAGATTAACTCTTCGCTTCAGAAATTATCCGGAGATCCGAAGACCACGTCAAGTGTTACTGAGCCTGTGCAATTGGCCTATACACCTGGTATAACGCCTTTAAAGGTCATCTTTGTGGGCTTAATCCTTAAGGGATCTATGCCCATTTTCCGCACTGTATCCTGGTAAAGCAGGTTCAGGCTACTGCCACCATCCATTAGGACTCTTGTTAGATGAAATCCGTCGATGATTGGGTCGAGAACCAGTGCGGCAAAGCCGCCATGACGGATGCTAGTGGGGTGGTCCCTTTGATCAAAAGTGATCATGCAGGAGGACCATGGGTTGAACTTTGGGGCGACTGGCTCCATCGCGTATACGTCCCGTAGCGCACGCTTCCGCTCCCTCTTGGGAATGTGGGTTGCGTATATCATGTTCACCGTCCGCACTTGTGGGGGAAACCCCTTCTGTCCATTGTTGTTCGGCGGCCTGGGCTCCTCCTCGTCATCGCTATGCAGCCCCTTGTCTTTGTTTTCGGCTCTTAACTTGCCTGCCTGCTTGAACATCCAAAAAAATCCCTGTTGGTGTGATTGGCTGGTCTTTCGGGGGTGCCATGGATCTGGCACAAGCGGTCGAGTATTCGGTCCAAACTGGACGGGCCCTGAGTATTCTTTTTGAATGGCTTTTTCCGCTGACCAGATTTATAGCCTCTGAATCCGGCATTAACTGCCGTATCTTCATGGTTGTCGCTGCTTACGCGGCGCTTTTGCTTATTTCAACGTGTCCTGCCACTTTTGTCCTTGATATCCGAATTACCAGGGTTCTTTGATAAGTTGTTGCTGCGAGCTAGCCAGCTATCTTCTCCCGTGCAAAAGCGGGTCATGAGTGTCGTGAGGGCTGCCATAGATTTCGGCTTTTCCTGTCCCAGGTGCCGGGCAAGCCACTCGTCGCGGATGTTATGCTTGAAGGCTGCTAGGGCCTCTGCGTCCGGACAGTCGACTATATGGTTTTTCTTTGTTAGGAACCGTGTCCAGAATTGCCTGGCCGATTCTTCTGGCTGCTGAATTATGTGGCTTAAGTCGTCGACGTCCGGTGGTCGCACGTAAGTGCCCTGGAAGTTGTCGAGGAATGCGGCCTCCAGGTCCTCCCAAGAACCGATTGAGTCCGCTGGCAAGCTGTTAAGCCAGTGCCGGGTCGGTCCTTTTAGTTTGAGCGGGAGGTATTTAATGGCTTGTAGATCATCGCCACGTGCCATGTGGATGTGAAGGAGATAATCCTCGATCCATACCGCCGATCTGTGGTGCCATCGTATGATTCGATGTTCACGGGTTTGAAACCCTCTGGGACTTTATGATCCATTACTTCATCTGTGAAGCATAGTGGGTGTGCGACACCCCTGTACTGGGCTATGTCACGAGGCAGCTCGGAAGAGCTATGTCCGTTGAGTTCGGCCAGGCCGGATTTGTTGTATCCGGAGTGAAGATCATCGTCACGTGTCGTCGGGCGCCTGCGCGATCCGTAGATCGATCTTGTTTGTCTTGCCTTATCCTCCAGTACGTCTCGCAGGTCTGGCGCATTTTCCCGTGCCTTAGTTGAGCGGCGTCGGGGCATGGCTTGGGTGGAGGGCCGAGAGGCCTCTCTGTCGCGGCCGCGAGGTGGCCGGTCTGCCATGTCATGCGCTGGTGATGTAGGCGCTTCCTCCTCTGATCGGGGTAGCGGCCTGCGCTTTGCGTAACTCTTGGAGGGGCGTTCGAGTTCATACTCTTCGGCCGCAAGGACTTCAGTCCATCTATTAGCTAGCAAATCTTGATCAGCTCTAAGTTGTTGCTGCTTTTTCTTAAGGCTGTTTGTCGTGGCTAAAAGCCTGCGTTTGAAACGCTCTTGTTCGGCGGGGTCTGATGGTACGACGAATTCGTCGTCATCGAGGCTTGCCTCGTCTTCGGAGGGAGGCATATAGTTATCATCCTCAACCTCTCGGTCTGCCGTTCTCTCATGAGGGCTGGCTTCTCCATCTTCCTATGCCGAATCTTGCTGGGGTGGGTGTTCTTCGACGCTATCCGGGGTAGCATTATCTCCCGTGCCGGAATCACCATTTTTGCTTTGGCGGGATTTAGAGCGGCGCCGCTGACGCCGGCGTTTTGGCTGTTTCTTGGAGGTGTCATCCCCCGCTGTTCCATCGCCATCTCCATCTTTTGGAGTATCCACCATATATATGTCATATGACGAGGTGGCCTTCCAGCGCCCTACAGGTGCTGGTTCTTGTTCGTCTCCTACCTCGTCGTCCATACCGTCAAAGTCTTCGGAGCCGAAGTCAAGCATGTCGGTTAAATCGTCGACTGTGGCTACAAAGTGGGTGGTGGGTGGGCTTTGAATTTCTTCATCGTCTGTATCCCATCCTTGCTGACCGTAGTCCGCCCAGGGATCTCCTGATAGAGAGAGAGACTTGAGAGAATTCAGGATGTCGCCAAAGGGCGAGTGCTGAAAGATATCCGCGGCGGTGAACTCCATTATCGGCGCCCAATCGGATTCGATTGGCAGGGGCGCGGGGGTTTCGGAGTCCGAACCCTCGGAGTCACGGGTCACGCGGAGTGCGGGGCTGGCGTTTGGCTCGATCGCCTTTGAGATCGCAGCCCCCGAGGTGACGTCCAACCGCTCATCCTAAATTGGCGCAATAGGCTCCGAGTTAGGGGTCGGAACCGGTGCGTGTGCGGCCTCCAGGACACCGTTCAGAGGCAGAGCTAGATCATGCCCCTCGAGATAGTGCGGCGCGCTTGGATGTGGCTCGAACCCATCGAAGATCAAGTCTCAGCGGATATCAGCCATGTAGTTTAAGCTTCCAAACCTGACTTGACATCCAGGGGCGTAGCTTTCGATCTGCTGCAGGTGACCAAGCGAATTGGCCCGCAGAGCGAAGCCGCCAAAGACGAAGATTTCTCAGGGGAGAAAAGTCTCACCCTGGACCTCATCGTTGTTGATGATTAAAGGAGACATCGGGCCTAAAAGGCGACGACACAGAGGAACTCTCAATGAAAGCACCAATGTCGGTGTCAAAACCGGCGGATCTCGGTAGGGGGTCCCGATCTGTGCGTCAAGGCTGGATGGTAACAGGAGACAAGGGACACGATGTTTTTTACCCAGGTTTGGGCCCTCTCGATGGAGGTAATACCCTACTCCTGCTTGATTAATATTGATGATATGGGTAGTACAAGAGTAGATCTACCACGAGATCAAGGAGGCTAAACCCTAGAAGCTAGCCTATGGTCTGATTGTGTATGAAGATGATTGTCCTACGGACTACAACCCTCCGGTTTATATAGACATCGGATAGGGTTAGAGTTACAAAGAGTCGGTTACAATGGTAGGAGATCTTGAATATCCACATTGCCAAGCTTGCCTTCCACGCCAAGGGAAGTCCCATCCGGACACGGGACGAAGTCTTCAATCTTGTATCTTCATAGTCCACGAGTCCGGCGAAGGTATAGTCTGGCTACCCGAACACCCCCTAATCCAGGACTCCCTCAATGTACAAGGTACCACTGTCAATGCTTAAGAACATCAAAATGGCCATCAAGTAAAGGTCGAACTTTGGAAGCACAAAAATCCATAAGGAACAACTTGTGGAATAAGTCATACCAAATCCTCATGGGGAAGATGGTCGAATTGCTCGCTCAAGATACTACAATAATAGATCTTCCGGCTAGGTGTGTCGCTAGAGCATCAACCTCGTCGGGTCCTACATCATAGATCTTGGAAATGTTCCAGCCATCATACCTGCCTGAGATTCAGATCTGGCTGGTAACAGGATTTTTCAGACAACATGTCTAGAAAAGAAAGGTTGCCACACAAGTCGACGAGATAACGTTGCGAGACTCTCAGGAGATGAACTATGATAGCAAGCTCCAAAACATGAGCTGGTTCTGCTACACACATGTGAACATGTCGTCCAAGACAAGCATGACCACAGAGTAGTCTTACAATAAAACACTACCAAAGTTCAGGTGAGGAACCATCATCGAGGATATCGAAGTCCTTACACAAGTCCGGATTAGCTCTTGGGAAGGAACTTCTTCTCCTTGAACAAATCAATCAGTGGCTTGGTGTGCTAGGGATTCATATAGAATGAAGGTTGCATGTCTCCAGACCACAGGATACTTCGCACATATGCACGAATGACTTGGGATGATTCCAGAGGAAGCAAAAACAAGCTTTCTCGAATTCACGGCGGCAACTTGCATCGACTGCACGTGAACTTAGAGGAAGTCGCTACTTTCATCCAAACATATGCTTCATGAACAGAACATGAAGGCATTGTTTACAAAGTTTCCAACACTAGCTTAATGTTTAACACGAATCATGGGGGAGACAAGATGCTACTGATGAGCTCAACAGCAACTCATCGGAATTTCCATATCACTGGACTTCCACCATTATGTGAACAATGTGATAGTATTGGTCAGACCAAAAAAATGTAATGGTGTATGCTTGAGGAATCAACCACGAGTAAGACAACATTACGAACATCGTTGGTTCTGATTTGACTTGACGATAACCCGTACTCAAATCAAAGTTTTGACAAGGCAATAGATCCAACAACTGATCACGAGGACCAATTGGTGAAGATATCATCTTTCTTCAACACACACACACACTAAAAAAATATCCCTTATCATGAACTAAGTCAGACAAGCTTTTATCTTCCAACTCTCCAAGTTGTTGTTTGGCTTATCCAACTAGCGCAGTGATATCCAACACAGATTCCTGGAGAATGGGTGGTTTTGGGGGAAAACCAACATGATCACGAACTCAACATAGCGGTCAGGTGACACCCTGGTGATCCCTCCAAGAAGATATTCGGAACATCACGAACCACCGATATGTTACTAAGCTCGAGAACAATCTTGCTTTTCAGGGCAAGATGATATGATCAAAAGAGTGAGGGATTGACACAATCCTAACTCATCGATCGAAGGGTGCACCAACAAAACTAGACTAGGTAGCACGATCAATCCTAGGATGGTGATTCAATAACCAACACGCTAGGAATGAGAATATTGTCCATTTACTACCAAGCAACGGAGTTGCTAGGAGTATTGATTTCACACATCACGATTCACTTGTCGGCATTCCGGTTACAATAACACAGGAACCGAGGAATGAACAATGATGGCAAGAAGTATCACCGCGTCAAGAATTCATGAGAGATTGTGCAATTCTCCCGTCATTCATGATATGAAAGAGGGTGACACTCCAAGGTAGAGCAGAACAAAAGCTGGTTTGGCATTTTGATCTGCAGAATACAACTGCTTCGACCCAATCCTAGAAATGGACGAGGTACTGGAGTTTGTTTCTCCTAGTCATTCCGGAATAGAATGGCTTGATGGACCACAAGAGTAAAAGGCACCGATAAACACGAATGCACACATACTCTTGACTATCAACTGATAGGCTAAGTTCGAAATACAACTAAAGAGGGACAACTCAAAAGAACATCTGATTTTCTGAGTTGTGGATACATAGGTTGGTATGTCGAACGAGTTCAACATATTTCTTCCGAATAACCCATGCGGAACGGTAGAACTGGCAGAGTCACAATATAGCATGGAGAACTCATCGAGAGCACTCCTGTTGTGATCCTTTGATCCAACGAACTTCTGCCATAAGTGGTTCATAGTATTCGGAAGAAGGAAATACCACGGACCACAAGGACTATCGCAAGGTTACTAATATCCTAAAGGAACTAGCAACACTATCAACATGAGATAAGTAGGGTGGATCTCGGGTTCAAGAACCCAGAATAGAATACCTACTTACTAATAACATCACGGGATGCTTTTCAGAATGATGGCCAGAATCATCACGCTGGGAACACAAAATATGGCTAGATTACTAGGTGACTCCCTAAAACACCTAGGGTCATAATAAAATCTCCAACATATATGTCGAGGCAACATAATACCTCAACTCACCGATTAGTGTGATTAGTCTGGCCCAAAGGAACATCGGAAACGGAAGAAAGGATTTGCAAATGCATCAGTCTATTTAGAAACCTGGGATGACTCGGACAGCATAACGGCTGTAAATGCTCAGAAAAGGATTTGAAACATCCTGCAAAATGGTGGCATAGCCACTTAACATCACAATAGCAAGGTTGCAAGACCAACTGCTAACACGGGAAAATACTAGGAACTGAACTGAGACTTGAATCCATCAATCCTAAGATTCTATGGATTAGTAACACGTCATCCTGATAGATAGATGAGAAGGCCTAGTTCTTAAACCCCGTAGAAAAGAAGAGGTTGACACAGATCAGAAGGACATAGGGTATAAGGAGTAAAAAGAGCCTTACATTCCCATCCACAATCAATTCCCTTACATAACTAAAGCATTTCTAGACTCAACTTCGACCAGTTTGGCTTGGTAATCCTACAGGAAGTCAGGCTCTGATACCAAAGATGTCAGGACCCCGATCCTAAGTCACACCGATCTAGCATGTAACACATCATATCACTTTGCGGCCTCACGCACGGTATTCCCACGGGTGCCACCTTACCTGGCCCGGGACCGTTTGCGCCTTTTGGCTCACGTATATGATAGTGTCACTAGCATCCATATGACAAAGAACCCGGGCTGACATGGCTACGGCAGGGGGAAAGACTACGGGGGAAGATGGGAAAGGTAGTAGAGCTCACAACGGTCTCATAGGCGGTTTCAGTCATCTCGGGGACGTCCTGCATGCGGAGAATCGATGGTGGCAATCACCGGACAGAGGCGAGGAAGATGGCGACGATGGCGGCTCCACAGGGCCTCCGCGTTAGATTTCTCTAATCGAGAGGCGTGGTGCAGGGTGGCGGAGGTGCTGGACTGATCGGGGAGGCAAGGCATCAGCGGTGGGCGCGGCAACGGCGAGCGGCGGCTACTTTCGATGCGTGCAATGGAGAGAGCCAGGAGAGGGGATGGGGACGAGAGAGAGCGAGCGGTCCAGGGGTGTCGAGGGGGGTGCGTGGCGCCCTCGGGTGCTTCCAGCGGCGAGCAGGTAAGCATGAGGTGGCAGGCATGCCGTGGGCACACGCCCTCCTGCCTACTGGCAGGAGGTTGAAGACGGGGCGGTGGCTGGCTAGGCCTAGCACAGTAGTGGGCTGCCAGGTGGGCTGTTAGGTAAGTGGCCCAGTTGCCTTTCTCTCTCTCTCTCTCTTTATTATGTTTTTTTCTATTTCTGACATTTGTTTTAATTTGGTTTTTGAACCAAACTAATTTTGTTGCTTCTGATAAACTTTGCAGGGACTAAAAGGATTATTCCAAAGCCCCTCAACAAAAATCAGAATTATTGGAGCAATAAAGTATCTATAGTATTTATTTGTTCCAATTCAAAATACAATATGTGTTAATTCAACAATCCAAAATGTCATGCAAAAATGTGCATCACCTCTGGTTGCTGTTTCCAGCATTTTCCAAAAATGATGAACATTTTTGAAGGCCATTTGGGTTCACTGAAAAATATTTTAGTTGAACCTGGTGGATTCCTTTTTATGCTAGGGTTTGAACATCCCCCATTCAAGTTCATTTGAAAATTTAAACATGGTGCACACATGGAGGGCTAGCCTAGTGCATACCAGGACTAGGGATGTGACATTACGGCGCTGAGCGTTGCTTGACAAAGCCTCTGACTCCATGTGCCTGTTGTAACTCGGGCTCCGGTTTGGACGAGTCGAAGCTAACCAGGGTGGTGGGGTTGAATGAATCCGGTCCCGGCTATAAGAATAGGTCTCTTGCTGAGCCAGGGCTGTCTGAACGAGATCTGTGATCCTCCGTGTCTCCACTGCTGTCGGATCATCACCGCCCACTGGAAGAGTCGCCAAATGTGCCGACGCTGCAATTAAGTTCTCCATGGGGTTGGAGAAGTGACCCGGTGGTATCGGCACGTAACGGGGTGGTGCCATGTTTCCACGAAGAGGTGCCGTCTCCTGAGGTTGAACCGGACCCCGGGTGTCATGAACTGATTGACCTCCGGCGGGTTACTTGGACTAGCTCCGGGTGTCGCGAAGAGGTTCCGTGGATCATAAACCGGAGGTAAACGGGATTGAGTTTTCTGATGCCTTCTCCTCATCACCTCGTTAGACGCATTCATGCTCATGGTAAGTTGGAAAGCCTCTGACTGGAGCTATTGTGCCCGAGCATCCAAAGCCGCCTGTTCTGTGGCTAACCTGACGTCCTCAGCTGCTAAGGCCTCCTTGGCCCGAGCTATCTCCTCACGAACCTGTGCCACCTATGCATTATGCTCATCTTGATTCGGAAGGATAACTGTGGTGGTTAACAGGGCCGTAAGTTTATCCATGAGATCCATCAGCACCTGAGCCGGCGGGCGCACAGGGCCTCCTGCCCTGGCTGCTCCTGACCCGGACGTTATGGTTGCTACGGCTGTGGAATTTTGGCCGGGTTGAGTACCAGCCATGAAGACTCCTGCCCAGCTTGGCGGCTCATAGGGGTCCGGAACACTAGAACCATCGGAGCAGCCCTAAAGTCCGCCGTCTTGCACTGGATATAGAGAATCTGTTGAACCGGCGGACGAATCACCATCAGAGAGGACGACCGTCTCACCACCGCCTTCAGCCCCTTCAGAAAGTTCCTCTCCATGGATGCATCCCACGAAAGCACACTTCACGACGGGTCGAGCCTGGGCGGGTCTCGCGCACTAAGCCATCTCGATGAGGTTGGTGCAGTTGTCCGGCTCATGGCCCGGCTCACCAATCCGGCTGATGAAGACGTGGATTCCGCCGAAGGGGACCCGGTACCCGTACTCAATTGAGCCGGTGTCGGGGTCCCAGGCTTCATCGTCGATGTAGATCTTGCCGCGACGACTCTTGGTCATCCGGCCGACGGCGTATCCCTTGAGCCCTTCGAAGCTGCCCTTCAAGAACACAAATCCACCGTGCGCTGGCCCCACGGTGGGCGCCAACTGTCATGGAATTTTCACGGCAGATATCCTCTTGCAAGGACTTAGTCGTGGAGCCATCGCAACTAGGAAGCTTAAAGGGGTTAATCGGGACAAAGGACACGAGAGGTTTATACTAGTTCAGCCCCTTACGGTGAAGGAAGGCCTACGTCTAGTTGGGTTGGTATTGCTTGATGTTTCGATGACCAGGGAGCGAGATACGCTATGCCCGGCTCTTGATGGGTTGTTTCTTGCCCTAAGACGCCAACGGGTCGTCCCCTTATATACACGGGTTGACGCCCTACGGCCTACAGAGACTCGTCCGGCTCATAAACATTGTCCGGCTCGATGACTAGTTACTTCTACCTTATGTTACAAGTCATGCCATCATGGCGGTTTGTCACTATGGGCCTTAAGCCGCCTGTGGGCCTTAGACTCTTTGAACTGCCATCTTCACGCTTGGTCTTGGGCTTCTCTCTGATGAGTCTTCTTTGCGTAACCCGGCCCCTCCTGGGCGGCTTACAAAAATAATTATATCCCCAACAGTAATATTTTCTTATATTTCGATTACTCACCTCAAAGCCTGTTAGGAGGCTGGCACAGGCTTCAGTCAGTCCGCTCTTGGCGGACTGAACCTTCTTGATCACCGCACTCATGACAGTGCGGTGCTCTTCATCGATGGAAGTGCTATGAAGCACTTCCAGCAAGTTGTCCGGCCCCTCTGGATGAACAGAGGTCACCGGCATAGGCGGCCTGCCCCTCTTAACAGGGGGCCGCCTGCCGGAGTCTGGGACCACTAGTGGTTCCGATGCGGTGTTCGGCTGAGGGCCGAACTTGGAGCCCGTGGGAGTCTTGCTCCCTCCGTGCCCAGGGTCCGGAAGGTCGCCTTGAGGCGCCTCCAGGACTACCTCCCCTCGGCTTGGTTCCCTTTGAGACAACACCTCGAGGTTGTCCGTAGGGCGAGGGGAGGAGGCGGTCGGAAGTGAATCACTACTCATGGCCGACGGGTCCAAAGAACCGTCCGACGAAGACACGTCGATGCGGGCTCGAGGCGGACTGCATAATCATTTTCGGCGTAAGGAGAAGCAGTGCAATAAAAGCATACCATGAATTACTCTGGTATCCGAATAATTACGACTTCGCCAGGGGCTTGTCCCTGGTCAACCACTCATCTTTGCTATGAGCAGCGGTCGTGGAACAGTCCGGAAGGAGAGTACTTCCCTTCTTTGACCCTTCGGCCTCCCTGGTTGGGGTGGCCTTCCTTTTCTTGTCTCCCCCGACTGGAGGGGGAGAACCTTCATCTTCCTCCTCCTCGTCTTCACGAGAGGAGTGCGTCTCGGAGTTATCGGAATGAGTCCTATATCACCTGACGTTGGGAACTCTTTTGAGTCCCCGTGGTCTTCTTCTTCTTGGTCTTCTTCTCCGGCACCTCATAAGGTGCCAGAGTCAGCATCTCTGTCAGGAGAGCGTTGGCTGGATCTTCGGGCAGGGGGGTCGGGCAGTCGATGTGCTCCGATGTCTCCACCCAGTCCTGTCAAAGGTATGGGAGCTCAGATCCCGCACATGATTAAAATGGGGAAAGTAAATACCCTATAAGGTGTAGAAAACTTACCGGATTCGCAGGGCGCTTCGCGCTAAGTCTGCGGTCCTCGGTAAGGGAAGGGGGGACCTCGGCGCCCTTGAACAGCACCCTCCAGATGTCCTTGTGCATCGTGTCAAAGAGCTCGCGCAGAGTCTGGTGCAGGGCCGGTCGAACTCCCATAAATTGAACGCCCGTTGTTGACATGGGAGGATCCGCCGGAAGAGCATGACCTGGACCACGTTGACAAGCTTGAGTTTCTTGCTTATCATGTTCCGGATACACTTCTGGAGTCTGGCCAGCTCCACCGGTGAACCCCAGGACAAGCCCTTCTCTTTCCAGGAGGTGAGCCACATGGGGATTCTGGATCGGAACTCGGGGGCCGCCACCCAGTTGGTGTCGCTCGGCTCGGTGATGTAGAACCACCCCGATTGCCACCCCTTTATGGTCTCCACATATGAGCCATCGAGCCATGTGACATTGGGCATTTTAACCACCATGGCGCCTCCGCATTCCGCTTGCTGGCCGCCTACAACCTTCGGCTTGACATTGAAGGTCTTCAGCCATAGGCTGAAGTGGGGCCGGACGCGGAGGAAGGCTTCGCACACGACGACAAACACTGAGATGTTGAGGATGAAGTTCTGGGCCGGATCATGGAAGTCCAGCCCGTAGTAGAACATGAGGCCGCGGACGAAAGGGTGAAGGGGAAACCCCAGTCCGCGGACGAAGTGGGTGAGGAAAACTACCATCTCATAAGGTTTCGGGGTAGTGACGATCTGCCCCTCGTGGGGCAGCCGGTGCGCGATATCCGCGGCCAAGTATCCGGCTCCCCGCAGCTTTTTGATGTCCTCCTCCATGACGGAGGATTTCATCCACTTGCCTCCCGCTCCGGACATGGTTGGGGTAGTGTGAGGAGAAAGGTGTGAACTTGGGTGTTGGAGCTCGAGTGCACGAGAATGGATGAGCAAGGAGGAAGATGGTGTGGGTGAAAAAAGGTGAACCCTTATCCCTTTATAAAGGCGGACGAAACTATACGCCCCCACTAGTCCAGTAAACCCGCTTATTCCCCAAGCGTCGTAATTGATGGCGCGGTTGGGTTACCCACGCCCGTATTGATGAGAATCCCGTGATAAGGGGATACGATCTCTGCTTCGACAAGACGTGCCAAGGAAACCGCCTCGCGATATGCGCCAAGGTTGGTTGAGAAAAACGGTTTGAGTAATGACTGGGCCGTGGTATGATGTCATGATATCAAGTGTGTCAGCAGATTAGATTTGTGAAAATATTATTCTCTCTATGGTGGTATGTGGAACTTGTTTTGCAGAACCAGACACTATCCTTGTGTTCAAGATCTTCTATGGAGTATTCGGAGGAGGAACCCGCCTTGCAAGGCCGAAGACAATCTGTGTGCCGGACTCATCGTCATTGAAGCCTGGTTCAGGGGCTACTGAGGGAGTCTAGGATTAGGGGGTATCCGGACAGCTGGACTATATACTTTGGCCGGACTATTGGACTATGAAGATACAAGATTGAAGACTTCATCTCGTGTCCGGATGGGACTCCCCTTGGCGTGGAAGGCAAGCTTGGCGATACGGATATGAAAATCTCCTCCCATTGTAACCGACTCAGTGTAACCCTAGCCCCCTCCGATGTCTATATAAACTGGAGGGTTTAGTCCGTAGGACTAACAACAATCATACCATAGGCTAGCTTCTAGGGTTTAGCCTCTACGGTCTCGTGGTAGATCAACTCTTGTACTACTCATATCATCAAGATCAATCAAGCAGGAAGTAGGGTATTACCTCCATCGAGAGGGCCCGAACCTGGGTAAACATCGTGTCCCCTGCCTCCTGTTACCATCCGCCTTAGATGCACAGTTCAGGACCCCCTACCCGAGATCCGCCGGTTTTGACACCGACAGAGGTGATCATGACCATCTATGGATCGCACCTCCTTGACTTCACGCAAAATGAAATGGCGACCATGGCCATTTTTGCCCACTTGTGAGAGAACTTTGTCGGAGTCGCCCCCAATGTAGATCTGTTCAGGCACTATTTGTAGGATCGAAAGTATGTCTAGAGGGGGGGTGATTAGACTACTTGACCAAATAAAAACTTAACCTTTTCCCAATTTTAGTTCTTGGCGGATTTTAGCTATTTTAGGACAAGTCAAGCAATCATCACACAATTCAAGCAAGCATGCAAAGAGTATATAGGCAGCAGAAAGTAAAGCATGCAACTTGCAAGAATGTAAAGGGAAGGGTTTGGAGAATTCAAACGCAATTGGAGACACGGATGTTCTTGGCATGGTTCAGATAGGTGGTGCTATCCTACATCCACATTGATGGAGACTTCAACCCACGAAGGGTAACGGTTGCGCGAGTCCACGGAGGGCTCCACCCACGAAGGGTCCACGAAGAAGCAACCTTGTCTATCCCACCATGGCCATCGCCCACGAAGGACTTGCCTCACTAGCGGTAGATCTTCACGAAGTAGGCGATCTTCTTGCCCTTACAAACTCCTTGGTTCAACTCCACAATCTTATCGGAGGCTCCCAAGTGACACCTAGCTAATCTAGGAGACACCACTCTCCAAGAAGTAACAAATGGTGTGTTGATGATGAACTCCTTGCTCTTGTGCTTCAAATGATAGTCTCCCCAACGCTCAGCTCTCTCTCACAGGATTTGGATTTGGTGGAAAGAAGATTTGAGTGGAAAGCAACTTGGGGAAGGCTAGAGATCAAGATTCATATGGTAGGAATGGAATATCTTGGCCTCAACACAAGGGTAGGTGGTTCTCTCTCAGAACATATGAGTTGGAAGTGTAGATGTGTTCTGATGGCTCTCTCCACGAATGAAGAGGAGGTGGATGTCAGGACCCCGATCCTAAGCCACATCAACCTAGCATGTAACACATCATATCACTTTGCGGCCTCACGCACGGTATTCCCACGGATGCCACCTTACCTGGCCCGGGACCGTTTGCGCCTTTTGGCTCACGTATATGATAGTGTCGCTAGCATCCATATGACAGAGAACCCGGGCCGACATGGCTAGTCGTGAACCCAAAGCGGCACCAACCCATGGGGACAGGCATACATGATTCAACCTCGAGCATGTCGGTCCGCAGCGTGTGAATCCGGGCTGTAGCACTGGGCTAACAGGACTCTGGTAAACCGGTCTGTAGCAGGCTAGGCAGGACTCCGGATGTCACCACGTGACATTGCCCCGAATGGACAGACACAGGAATGAAGTGAAACACATGCCGGCCAGTCAAGTGTCTAAGCAGTAGTGATGGGCTAGCAGGACTCCGGTGAACCAGGCTGTAGCGGACTACTATGGCTCAAGGAGGCACTAGACTACATTTCCCCATAAGAGAGGCTGCCAAGGATAAACAGCTAGATTGTCGGATCCCACACATAGCAAGCATTTCAATCATACACACAATATGCTCGATATGTGTAAATACAACATGGCATCACAACATAACTCTACGACTCCAATATTTATTCATTAGGCTCCGAGGAGCGAGATATTACAAACATGGGTCTCATGACCCCAACATTAAGAGCATACAATTCAAAGCACATGCGGAAGCTTAACATGTCTGAGTACAGACATCTACAAATGAAAAAGGCTGAGAAGCCTGACTATCTACCAGCTCCTGTCGAGGGCACACGATCGTAGCTGAACATCGAAGTCCACACGGAACTACTAGCGAGACTGACGTCTCTCTGCAAAAACATAAAATAGGCAAACATGAGTACAAATGTACCCAGCAAGACTTACATCAGAACTAGCTACATATGCATCAGTATCGATAAAGGGGGTGGTGGAGTTTGACTGCAGCAAGCCAGCTTTGACTCGGTGGCTATCCTGAATTACGACTGCAAGTAACTCTTTTTGAGGTGGCGCACACGAGTCCCCATATTCACCGTATCAATACACCACTATGGATCCGCTCCCGTCTCCCTACGAGAACGCCATCCATAGCACTCACGCTTATCTTGCGCATTTTAGAGTATCCACTTTCACTTGTCTATGAACTATTATAGGCAACCCAGAGGTCCATTACCGCGGACACGGCTATTCGAATAGAAGATGTTAACCCTGCAGGGGTGTACTTCTTCACACACGCTCTCACCACTTATCGCCGTTTACACGACATGTACTCGGCAACCTTCAAGCGGAAGCCCAGCGAGGGTGTCGGCCACGGCCTACCTAAACACTCAAGTCTGTAGTCTAGGTTTATCGCCTATTCAGGTTCCATCCGCAGGGAGTCCGACCGAGGTTTGCACATACGGCCCCGAACGATGTGAGCAGGGTTCCCGAGACACCAAACGGGCGCCCGGTACACCGTTCCACGTGCCTACCGCAACACAGCCCACCCCTACGGTCAGCGCTGCATGCGGCCTCGAGCATACTACAAACACCAGAAACTACTTGCAACTCCTGGACAGAGGACAAGGGTGATTAAGAAGCCGAGAGAGTCAATTAAGGATCCCAATGTGTGGTAGTAACTGTTTCATGGATCACAAACACAGAACTCAGTTCCTGAGGACGGCTTCAATGAGACAACCCACCATGTACTCCTACATGGCCTCTCACCGCTACCTTTACCAAATCGTGTTCACACACTTAGCTCACACACAGTAGGACATGTTCATGACCATTCCAATTTATTCCCAATGAATCAGACCTGTCTCAACTCTAAGCAGTAGCAGGCATGACAAACAAGCATGAATGAGTAGGCACATCAGGGCTCAAACAACTCCTACTCATGCTTGTGGGTTTCATCTATTTACTGTGGCAATGACAGGTCATGCAGAGGAAAAGGGGTTCAACTACCGCAGCATGTAACAGTTCAATCGTTGTTGTCCTAATGCAGTAAAAGAGAGCAGGAGCGAGAGAGTGGGATTGTATCGGAATGAACAAGGGGGTTTTGCTTGCCTGGCACTTCTGAAGATAATATAGCTCTTCATCGGTGTCATCGATCTCATCATCGAAACCACGTCTATCGAGAGGGGACAAATACCGGCAACAGAGAGAGAAACACAATCAATGCAATGCACAATATGATGCATGATCATGGCATGGTAAAATGAGTGTGTTTTGAGCTAATGCAACTAGCAACCATATTAAATGAAGTTGGTTTGAACCAAGAGTTCAAATTCAAACTCCATAAGTGCTTATTTAAATGTCAATTATGCAAATTGCCCTGTACAGCAACCCTAGGTTGTTCAAACATGCATGCAAATGCCATAAACAGATTCCTTGAATTTTTCTGATCATTTTTCATATATAATTTGTTTGATTTGGAGCTACGGTTGAATTACTATGAATTTTTGAAGTTTGCAACATTTTCTGGAATTTCCTATATTATTTTAAATCTAGAAATTCCTTTACTGCGTCAGCACTACGTCACCGTGACGTCAGCTGGTCAACGGGGCGCGGTCCAGGTCAAACCTGGCCGGTTGGGCCCACCAGTTAGTGACTCGGTGTTGCCTAGAGTCACAGACATGTGGGGCCGAGTCAACGGACACGTCAGCGGCCAAGTCTGACGTGTGGGCCCAGTGGATTAGTCTAATTACAAAATTAGTGGGCGCTGGGGCCCATCTGTCAGCGTATGTGGGTGATCTAGCTGGCAGTGGTTAGCGCTAATTACGCGGCCACGTCGGCTTCGCCGGAATTCGGCCGGCGGCGACCAAAACGACGGCGGTGCGGCTCGGGATTGCGCTACGGGCGGTAGTTTGGCGCGCTGAGGGCTCCGGGGAGCAGCTCTTGCAGGCGCGCATCTAGTGGTGGTAGCGGCAGCAGCTGGGATAGCCGGGGTTGATGGCGGCGAGCACTTCCGCGACGGCCGGAGTTCGGGCACCTGCGGGCTTGGCGTTGTGGTGCACGGGAGGGGAGCTGATGGGTTCTATGTGCTCCTGGTGAGGTGTGGAGCACGTTGTCGTGCTCGAGAGTGAGCTGCGGTGGCTCTGGTCTCGTCTGCATCATCACCGGCGGCTAGGAGCTCACGGCTCTGGTGAACAGGGCGGCCAGAGTGCGGGAACGAGTGCGGGGAGGAGAAGGAAAGACGTAGAAGCTCACAGCGAGTTGAACGGAGGCCTCGGCGTGCTTGGGGAGGGGCTGGTGACGACGGGAGGTCGCCGGCGATCTTGGTGGCCCGAGGAGGGAGAAGACGTCGGGGACGATGCTACGGGGCTCTTCCCGTCAGGTGGCTCGGGGAGGACGGCGTATGGGTCCACGGCAGAGCTCGAGGTCACGTCGGAGAGACACGGGGAAGGCTCAGGGCACGGCAGCGGCGAGCGACGGCGACGGTGGCTCTCAGGTGCGTGCGAGAGGAGAGCCAGGGAGGAAGAGAAGCTCGAGGAGAGAGTGGGAGGGCCAGGGGCTGCGTGGCGTCGCCTGGTGCATCGAGGAGGAGCCAGGCAGGCTGAGAGGGAGGAGGGGGAGGCCTCGGGCGCGCTGGCGTCGACACGCCTCTGCCTACTGGTAGAGGTGGAAAAAGACCAAGGCGCCCCTGGTGGGCTGGCCGATTCTGCTGGGCCACCAGGTAAGTGGGCCTCAGGTAAACGCCAGGTTAGTCGTTCTCTCTCTCTTTTCTTATTTTGGTTTTGTATTTTTCTGCAAATGTTTTGACTTAATTAAAATGCTAAGACATTTCCAAAAATCATCAAACTAATCATGGCTGCTGTTTATAATATATCCAACAGTAAACATTTTAGTTTATGATTATTTGAGCATTTAAAATATTTTATAGCATTTAAATGCCCAAATGCAAATAGAGTATGATTTAATTCAGAGCCCAAATATGTCATGGAAAAATGTGCATCACCTCTGGTTACTGTTTACAGCATTTTCCATAAATGATGAACATTTTTGAAAGCCATTTGGATTTACTGAAAATATTTTAGTTTGAACCTAGTGAATTCCTTTGATGCTAGGGTTAGGCAATCCCCATTTCAAACTTCTTTGGAATTTAAACATGATGGCATGATGAGCAAGCAGAGTCAAGCAAGGGCTGAACTGGGGCTGTGACAGTGGAGGGGTATTTATAGCCTCCACACAAAATCCAACCGTTACACACAATTTACCAATCTCGGTGGGACCAAATCAGCAAACTCGGTCGGACCGATTTAGTAAACCTAGTGACCGTTAGAGATTTTTGTGGGACTGACATGCAACTCGGTAGGACCGATATGCTTAGGGTTAGGGCATAACGTAATCTCGGTGAGACCGATTACACAAACTCGGTGAGACCGATTTGGTAATAAGCTAACCAGAGAGTTGGTCAGGCAAACTCGATGGGACCGATTTGCTCTTTCGGTGAGACCGAAAAGTTACAAAAGGGAAACAGAGAGTTTACATTGCAATCTCGATGGGACCGATCCTCTCTTTCGGTGAGACTAAAAAGTTACGAAAAGGAAACAGAGAAATTGCAATCCCATCTCGGTGAGACCGAGATCCCTATCGGTAGAACCGATTTGCTAGGGTTGTGCAGTGGCTTATGACAAATGAAACTCGGTGGCGCCGGATAGAAAGAATCGGTAGGTCCGAGTTTGGCTTTGGGTTTAGGTCAAATGTGGATATGGGAAAGTAGTTGAGGGTTTTGGAGCATATCACTAAGCACATAAAGCAGGAGGCTCATTAAGCAACACCTCATCCCTCCTTGATAGTATTGGCTTTTCCTATAGACTCAATGTGATCTTGGATCACTAAAATGTAATATGAAGAGTCTTGAGCTTGAAGCTTTAGCCAATCCTTTGTCCTTAGCATTTGGAGGGATCTACTTTCATCATCCATGCCATGCCAATCATTGAGCTTTCCTGAAATAATCATCTTGGAATAGCATTAGCTCAATGAGCTATATGTTGTTATGAATTACCAAAACCACCTAGGGATATTTGCACTTTCAGTCTCCCCCTTTTTGGTAATTGATGACAACATATAGATTAAAGCTTCGAAAAATGATAATAAGAATGAAATATATTGTCGCTTTGAGAAGTATGTGATAAGTAAGAGCTCCCCCTAAATTTGTGCATATTTAAAATTTGCTTTGGACTGCAAATGCACAAAGAGTTAGAATCATGGGTTACTCTTCCATGTCACACATATCTTGGTGGAGTGCTCAAAATGATAAGAATTAAATACATGCACTCATCACCAAGAAACGTGAATGATCACATAAGATAGATAGGATAATATCAAGCATGCATAAGTGTAGCTTATGATCAAACACATGATCATCAATGTCTCACAACCATATCATAGTATCTCATCCAAAAGCAAACAAAGTTTGAGAAACCACCAAATAAAGCAAGAGAGAATAAAAGCAACACTCTCTCTCTTGAAGCCTATGATCTATACATTTTTCTCCCCCTTTGGCAACAAGTTACCAAAAAGTTCCTAGAAAATGCATAGTGCTAGATCGACACTCAGGCTAGATCTTCTGGTGGTGGTGGGTTCTGGATCACTCCAAGGACGAAGGCTTCCGTTGAAGTGGTTGGAGCTGGAGCTGGTTGGGCTGGTGCTGTAGCTGGAGCTGAGGAGGTGGCTCTGGTGTCAGGAACTGGCACTGCTGATGACCTCTGAGCTCATGGCACTCTGGCAAATGCATCAGTTGTAGTCTTCCCTTTCCTCTCCTGCATGTCATCTTGAAGTTGCTCCACTGCAGACTGAATCTCTATTACTTTGACATCCAAGTCATAGAAATTTTGTTCTACGATTCTCTCTAAGCTCTCCTGATTCTGAGTGAGGATGGCCAATCCTTTCTCAATCCTCAGTGTGGATGCAATCAAGTAACTAAGCTGCTCTTGCTTGGTTTTCAGGAAATACTCAGATGCCTCCTCTTGAGTTGGCATCTTGGCAGCTTTCTCCTTCCTTGCCTTCTCCTTCTTAGCTTGTGCATGAGCTGATGATGGTTCATCCTTGTTCATCACAACTTGATTATCCTCAAAGTCTGGACGAATATGCAAATGTTCCTTGTCCAATAAGTATATGCCTGTGCCCATCTTGGAGTTGATCAGCTCTTGGATCTGAGGGGCATAACCACAGCTCCTCTTCTGATCTGCTGCAGTCCTTTTGATAGTTTCTACCATGAGGCTCATCACCTTGAACTTTTGTGGCACATCAAAGATATGAAGCAAATTGATTGCATGGCCTCTGATCATCTTGTGATCACCTGACTTGGGCAATAAAGTGTGCCTCATAATCCAATTGATAGTTGGTAGCCCCGACAGAAGATAATGTACTGACCCAAACTTGAAAGTATAAGTGCCTTGTTTGGGATCTCCTTGTACATGTTGGACATGGAGTTGTGGTCCATCTTCTTCTTGGCATATATGTCTAAGTCATCCTCATGCTCCTCTGGGCATTGATGAGCTGTGCCCACTCAGCAACTGTTGATTGATACCTTGTTCCTTCTGATATCCATACAATCCTTCCATCTGGATAGAAGTGTGCTATGGAGTAAAACTGCATGATCAGCTCTTCATTCCACTTTGTGAGCTTCTGCCCAACAAAGTCAGCTACTCCACAAGCCTTGAAACTGTCTTGCACTCCAGGATAGTGCTCTTCATTGTCCTTGATGTATTCCCAGTCTAGCCATTTCATGTCACAAACTATTGGCTTCTTATCAAGCAAAACTGTCTCATAGAAGTCCTGCTGTTCCTTTGTGTGGAACCTGTAGTCAACAGTAGTTCTTCTCCTTGAAGCATATGGATCTTCTGCTCTCCACTCCCTCAGCCCTGAGTCTCTTCTGATCTTCATATCCTCAGCCACAGGATAAGCATCATTGTGGTCTGGGATCTTGGGCTTTAGCTTTCTGAGCACTTGATCTTCTTACTCTTCTGCAATGTCAGGCACTGGGGCCTTGTTCTTTTCAGCAGCTGGGATGCTCCTTGTATTTCTCTTTGGTTTTGGCTTTGGATCTGGCTTGGCCTTTGATGCAACTTCGGGTGCTTCCTTGGGCTTTGATGCAGTAGCCCCTGTCCTTATAGCATCACCCATAAGCTTAGGTGCCTTAGGTGCTCGTGCAGCAACCTCTTCTTCTTCATCTTCTTCTTCCGAAGAATGATGTTCAAACTCAGCCATGGGATCAACTTTCTTGCACCATCTGCCCCTTTTCCTTTCCTTCTTCCCTTTAGCAGCAACTGGCCCTTTGGGTGCAGGCTTTTCAGCAATCTGAGTTGAGGCTCTGGCCTTTGGCATAGGCTGTCTACCTGCTGGCCTTTTGATTTTCAATCCTGGCTTTGTGCTCTGGGCTGAGCCATACTCTTTCTTGAGCACTACTCTCTTGGAAGTAGCTTCCTCTTCCTCTGCCACATAATCCTCATCCTTTGAATCTGAGGTTCTCTTCTTGTTTTGTCTGGTGGCAGCTTTTGGCAAATTGCTAGGGGTACTCCTGCTGCCTTCATCTGAAGAACTGGCGGGACTAGTGCCCTGACTCATGTGCACTTGCTGTTCTGACATGTTCTGGCTGTCACTCTGATCAGACATGATGAAAAAGCTGACTGCTGACCCTGTGAAGAGTTTATAGATGAGGTAGAATAGATGAGCATCACAAAATGTAGAGATTTTGGCAAAAGAATGATTCAAAATTTTAGTTTCAGTTTCCCACAGAAATCATTTTGGATCTACCGATTTTTAAACTCGGTGATACTGAAGCAGTTTTTGGAACCTAAACTTGTGAACTCGGTCAGACTGAGTCACAGTTCGGTGGCACCGAGACTGCTAGGGTTTCACAAAGTTCCAAAATCGGTCACACCGATTAGTAATTCTCGGTCAGTTTGAGTCTCACTTGTGCAATGGCATGAGCCAAATCGGTGGGACCGAGTTTTTCAACTCGGTGGGTCCGAGATGGTTTTGGCGGAAACCTAACCCTAAAATTTCAAATCAAACCTATTCTACGAATTGCATTGACTGGATAGGAGTGTTTCAATCATGGCAAGAATCAATATGATCACAATGTGCTAGGAATCGGATGGGGAATAGCACAAAGATCGAGTCCATACCCTAGTCCAGCGGAGACTCGCTACAGCGGCAACGGCGGGGTTGAATTCCGTTGACGGTGATGGAGACCAGTGACAGGAGGCGGCTGGCAGCGAGGAGACGATCTGGAGACCACGTTGGCACAGCGAGCTATCGCACGGGCGAAGGGATTCGGAGAAATTTCCCAATTTTTGCCCGTGACTATATATAGCCCGACCCTGTCGGTGTGACCGAGTGGAACAACTCGGTGGCACCGAGATGCAAAACTGTATACAGTTATTGCAACTCGGTGTGACCGAATGGTTCAAATCGGTTGCACCGAGATCGAAAACATAGATCGACTTAATGATCTCGGTAGGACCAAAAAGGAGAAATCAGTCAGACCGAGAATCACAAAGAAGTTTTGGAAGTTTAAGTCTATGACAAATCGGGGACTCCGAGTGCTCCTCACATAGAGTGGTTCGAATCTGACTTGATCAAATTTTGTGATGTAGTATGAATAGAGTTTGAGACGAGAAAAGCATAGTTAGCTAGAGAAGGTTCTTGGGCATTCTTGTCCATCCACTTGGCAAGAGAAAGACAAACCAATCAATCAAAACAACAAGTGGATGTCCTCGAATGAGTAAAATATGCAACCAACATGCTCACACAATAAAATGGCAATTGAAATATGTGACAAAGCATGCACAACCAATTCTAGCATCTATCAAGCATTTGGCGATGACTAGGTCATCTATATATGATTATATTGACTTAGGAGTCAAATGAGAACATTTGATCATAGGTCACACTCATCGTTTAAGCACAAGTGGGGTTACCACTTTTACATAAAGCCTTGTTGTGTTCACATCATTAGAGTTGCTTTAGCTCAAGTCTTAGAGTAAAGCTCCCCCTAGATGTGATATCCCCCCTAAGAGGGATGAACTAACCTTGGGTTTTGTCGATGATGACTTCATGTAGATGTTGAAGATGTGGATGCTCAATGTTGATGTAGAACAATTGGACCTATCCATTGGAGTGAATTGCACTTTCAATACCTACATGGGTTAGTCCCACAAGGAACAAACAAGGATATCCATAGACATAGAGTGATGCACACACAAGATGATGTCCATGAAAGCTTTTAGGTTACCTTGTCCCTTGACTTACCAACAAGAGGGTTTGTGACTCCTTGAACTAGTGCAAGATGTGGAAGTTGATTGCACTTTTTCTTGCCAAAATGATAGGAGTGAAGTATGTTGGCGGAGCCACCCTCAAGAACTCTCTAGTTCTTCTTCTTTTGGATCCACACCATCTTGATGGGAATCCTTGGAGTTGTAGTCGTACTTGATGAAGTGGAACTTGAAGTAGTCTTGGGAATCCACTTGACTAAGGTCTTAGGAGCTTCTTCAAATGCATCAATTTCCTCTTCAAGCTTGTCCTTGCCTTTTTGCTTGTAGTCTTGTAGTGGAAGATCATCTTGAGTTTGTGTCCCCTTGAAAGAAGTAGGATCATACTTCTCTTATTGAGGAACAAACTTTGTCTTAGGGTATTGATCTTCTTCCCACTCAACTCCATTGGCGTTGAACTTTCGTTCAAATCCAACACCTTGATTCTTCCGGTGCCTTCCTTGCTTGCGTACAAATTCCTCGAATTGCTTACTTCCGGCAAGGCACTTGTAGACTCCTTTCTCTATAATTCCCTTCAATAAGCTATTTTCTTGCTCAAGTGTAACTTGGCTAAGAGAATCATTAGTGGAATCAAGAGAACTACTAGAAGCAACAATATTGGATTTAACATGATCATTGTTACTACTAGAGGAAGAATCTTTCTTGTTCTTGTTACTAGACTTGACTTGAGGCATGTAAGTGGATAAGAGTAAACGCTTGGCAATGTAAGAAGAACTTTTCTTGCGGAGATCATCATTGATTGCCTTTAAAAACTCATGCTCTTGCTCAAGATTGAGCTTTTCAAAGCGTAACTTCTCATGAGCTCTTAAAAGTTCTCGATGATCTTCGAAGTTAGTTTCATGAGCTAACTTAAGAGTGTTTAGTTCTTTAGTTAGAGCCTCAATCTTCTCCTTATCATTGTCATTCATTTTATCTTGATTAGCATGATTAATTGACGTTTCATCATAGTATTCATCACTAGAGTTGTCAACAAGTAAATCATCATCACCTAACAAGTCATCTTCATCACCATTGAAATCGACATACTCGGGGTGTGTTACCTTAGGACCTTTGGCCATTAAGCATCTTCCAATTCCTTCATTTGGTGATTCAAATATGTCGTAGGAGTTGGTTGACACAAGTGCTAGACCGACAACACCTTCATCTTGAGTATATTCGGAATCGGAGTGATAACTTCTCTCGGAGTGGTTGTCGGAGTCGGAGCCGGATACCCATTCACCAACATGAGCTTGATGTCTTCGTTTTGTGTAGCTCCTTGATGACTTTTCTTTTCTTTCCGAATCCTTGTTTCTCCGTGAGTATCTTCGTTCATAACGATCATCTCTACTCCTTCTCTCTCTTGATGGTGATTCTTCTCTTTTGCTTCTTCTTTTTGGAGAATCTTCTCTTCTTTTGTAGGGAGCCGTACACTCATTGGAATAGTGTCCGGGTCTTCCACGATTATAGCAGTTTCGCTCTCGACTAGAAGATCTTTTGTCATTGTAGGACCTTGACTTGGAGCTTCTATCTTTGCTTCTACTCTTGTAGAACTTGTTGAAGTTCTTCACCATTAAGCTCAATTCTTCATTGAAGGTTTGTTTCTCACTTGATGATGTGGGGGCTTCACATGAGGCTTTGTAAGCACCACTTGATTTGTTGTGAAGTTCCTGTTTATCCTTGTGTGACATCTCATCAGCAACAATTGTTCCAATGACCTCCGTTGGCTTGAGATCTTTGTAATTGGGCATCATTTGGATCAATGTGCACACGGTATCATATTTTCCATCCAAGGCTCTTAGGATCTTCTTGATGATGAATCTATCGGTCATCTCTTCACTCCCTAAGCCGGCAATCTCATTTGTGATGAGAGCAAGCCTAGAGTACATTTCAGCGACACCTTCACCATCCTTCATTTTGAACTTGTCAAGTTGACTTTGAAGCACACCCAATTTGGATTCCTTGACGGAGTCGGTACCTTCGTGCATATCAATCAAAGTATCCCAAATTTCCTTTGCATTCTCAAGACGGCTGATTTTGTTGAATTCTTCGGGGCACAATCCGTTGAAGAGAATATCACAAGCTTGAGGGTTGTATTGCAGCATCTTCAACTCTTCCGCGGTAGCTTCACGGTTTGGTTCTTTCCCATCAAATAAATCACCTTGCAAACCAACACACACAATAGCCCAAACGGCGGGGTTATGTCCGAGAATATGCATTTTCATTTTATGCATCCAACTAGCAAAATTAGTACCATCAAAATAAGGACCTCTACGGTCATAATTTCCCTCGCTAGACGCCATACTCTCCTAGGTTGTGAAACCAAAGCTATGATCACCAAAAGCTATGGAAATCAAAGCAAATGGAGACCAAAGCTCTGATACCACTTGTAGGATCGAAAGTATGTCTAGAGGGGGGTGATTAGACTACTTGACCAAATAAAAACTTAACCTTTTCCCAATTTTAGTTCTTGGCAGATTTTAGCTATTTTAGGACAAGTCAAGCAATCATCACACAATTCAAGCAAGCATGCAAAGAGTATATAGGCAGCGGAAAGTAAAGCATGCAACTTGCAAGAATGTAAAGGGAAGGGTTTGGAGAATTCAAACGCAATTGGAGACACGGATGTTTTTGGTGTGGTTCAGATAGGTAGTGCTATCCTACATCCACGTTGATGGAGACTTCAACCCACGAAGGGTAACGGTTGCGCGAGTCCACGGAGGGCTCCACCCACGAAGGGTCCACGAAGGAGCAACCTTGTCTATCCCACCATGGCCATCGCCCACGAAGGACTTGCCTCACTAGCGGTAGATCTTCACGAAGTAGGCGATCTCCTTGCCCTTACAAACTCCTTGGTTCAACTCCACAATCTTGTCGGAGGCTCCCAAGTGACACCTAGCCAATCTAGGAGACACCACTCTCCAAGAAGTAATAAATGGTGTGTTGATGATGAACTCCTTGCTCTTGTGCTTCAAATGATAGTCTCCCCAACACTCAACTCTCTCTCACAGGATTTGGATTTGGTGGAAAGAAGATTTGAGTGGAAAGCAACTTGGGGAAGGCTAGAGATCAAGATTCATATGGTAGGAATGGAATATCTTGGCCTCAACACAAGAGTAGGTGGTTCTCTCTCAGAACATATGAGTTGGAAGTGTAGATGTGTTCTGATCGCTCTCTCCATGAGTGAAGAGGAGGTGAAGGGGTATATATAGCCTCCACACAAAATCAAACCGTAACACACAATTTACCAATCTCGGTGGGACCGAATCAACAAACTCAGTCGGACCGATTTAGTAAACCTAGTGACCGTTAGAGATTTTCGGTGGGACTGACATGCAACTCGGTAGGACCGATATGGTTAGGGTTAGGGCATAACGTAATCTCGGTCAGACTGATTACACAAACTCGGTGAGACCAATTTGGTAATAAGCTAACCAAAGAGTTGGTCGCAAACTCGGTGGGACCGATTTGCTCTTTCGGTGAGACCGAAAAGTTACAAAAGGGAAACAGAGAGTTTACATTGCAATCTCGGTGGGACTGATCCGCTCTTTCGGTGAGACCGAAAAGTTACGAAAAGGAAATAGAGAAATTGCAATCCCATCTCGGTGAGACCGAGATCCCTATCGGTAGAACCGATTTGCTAGGGTTTGGCAGTGGCTTATGACAAATGAAACTCGATGGTGCCGGATAGAAAGAATCGGTAGGTCAGAGTTTGGCTTTGGGTTTAGGTCAAATGTGGATATGGGAAAGTGGTTGAGGGTTTTGGAGCATATCACTAAGCACATAAAGCAAGAGGCTCATTAAGCAACACCTCATCCCTCCTTGATAGTATTGGCTTTTCCTATAGACTCAATGTAATCTTGGATCACTAAAATGTAAAATGAAGAGTCTTGAGCTTGAAACTTTAGCCAATCCTTCGTCCTTAGCATTTTGAGGGAACTACTTTCATCATCCATGCCATGCCAATCATTGAGCTTTCCTGAAATAATCATCTTGGAATAGCATTAGCTCAATGAGCTATATGTTGTTATGAATTACCAAAACCACCTAGGAATAGTTGCACTTTCACTATTTCATTTCGCGAGTGGAGAACAAGGGTCGTCGCTCCGGGAACATCAGATGGATGTTGCTGGTGGTGAGGAAGCTTTGGGATTACATCCCTGGTAAGCAGCATGAGAGGTGGGATGAGTGGAGAGGGCATTGGTGCTGGATTCAGGATGAGGAAGCCCCTGATTTCTGTGAGGCACAGACGGAATGAGTCGAGCGCGGCAAGGAATGGAGCGCTTATGGCCTCACCAATGATAGGTTGCACCCGAGAATAAACAGGATCACCCGTTTGAAGATTGCTAGGCTGACCATTGAGCATGTGGGGGCAGATTTTCTCCTTCGAAGCATTGCGCCGCTGTAGAAGAGGGACATACCTGCTTGGTTTTATGGAGATGCTGGGGACAAGATGAGGTTGTTCCCGGGATTGGCAAACAACTTGTTAGTTTACGGCCACGCCTGGTTGTGTGACCATTTGTTTGGCCACTTTGCGATGTTCAAACTCCTGGTGATAGTTATCCCACTGAACATTAATTCAGCCCAGGACCAGATACTGAAGTGGATGCCGAACTGCAACACCCATGGAGTGGACAGCGATTGGGAGCTGCCCACTCTTGATGAAGAGCTTGAGTGGCCTGGTGCTCTGGTGGAGAGGGCCATTAGGGTTGAAACCTGGATGTACAAGCGCACCTCCTCCGTGGAGGTGGCGTATATCCTAAGGAAGATTGAGGGGGACAAAGCTGCCCGTCTTGCGGAGATGGCAAGGGCCGTGAAGGCCGGGAAGGGAAAGGGGAAAGAAGATGAGAGTTCTTCGCATGGCGGCAGCGAGGCACAGGCCATGGAGGGGGCTGCCGGGGAAGAACTTGCCCGGGATGTTCCTACCGGGAACAAGTTTACCGGGCTCGATGCCCTAGCCACCGCAGCAACGGAGCTCCAAGAGAGGGAGGAGGAGATCAGTGAGGTGGCGGAGCTCGAGGTCGAATGGCTCGCAGATGGGTCCCAAGCCCTCGACCAGGTCATGGATAAGCGCCCTCGTAGGCGTACTGCTAACCGGGGGACGGTGGCTCCTAATCTAGAGCCTGCCGCCAAGAGGGTGAAAAAGACCACCACCAAGGTCACCAAGACTGACGTGGTGTGCCGCCAATCCACTCGCCTAGACAGGATCAAGACTTCCCCGACCAAGCAATTGGCGGATGTGGAAGTTAATTCCAGCCCCCACTCCGGCTCGAGCTCTTCTCAGAGCTCACCCCTGCTGGAGCCCCCTCGCCTTGCCTCACGTCAGAGTTGCCGGATAGTTCTGCCCCTCCACCTTCGAAGAGAGGACGGGAGCCCTCCCCTCCCATGGAGTTCAACTTGAACTCCATGCTTATCGAGGAAGAGTAAGGAAGATATCCCCCCTTCGTAAATAGCTTTGGTATACTTGATTATCTTTGCCGACTGACCTTTCATCTTGCTGTCGCTGGCAGGGAGGTGGAGGATGACACGGAGACCCTTATCACCGCCCGTGGAAAAGGCTCTGGCGCGTTGGGTTGCCGAAGACCGCGGAGATCCCATCCTTGGCGGGGAGCAACATGGAGGATCCCGTGCCGAACCCCCAGTCGAGCTCTCGGCCGGAGGTGGAGGACCGAACTCTTCAACTAGAGGTGATGGGGACGGCCTTGCCGCTCCCTCGGCCGAAGGGAACGGTGAGACGACGCAGGGCGAGCCCCTCCCGGAGGGGCATGTCTTGTCCTCCGACCGAGCCGAAGAATCCCTGACAGAGCGTTTCACGGATGAAATCACGTAGAGAGTTGCCGCGACTGCCGCGGCAGGGGGTGAAGTTCATGGCCCAGCAAGAGACGCTGCCGGGGAAACTGAGGTCCCTGCCCGGCAGACTTCTCTAGGTACTCAACTCACGCCCGTTTCCCTTTGTTGCCCTGGACACTTCTCCTTGTTTCCCAATTACCTGAAACTTCAGTCTCTTTGTTTTTTGTCTTTTGCTTCTCGGCAGCCCCCCAGGCCGAAGAACCAGAGTTGCTAGAAGAGGTGTCCAGCCAAGATCGCCATAATGGAGGAGCTGGGCCTTGTCGCTGATCGTGTTCAAGATGCCTTAGCGGTGGTGGAGCTTTCTTTGGAGAATGCCCCGGAGGAGGAAGCAGTGATCGAGGGGGAAATTCCTCTCCAGGCCATGGATCCCCTTTCCTCCTCTGGGATTGTTATGGAGACCCCGCCACCCTTCTCGAACCAGCCGGCAATCACTACAAAAATAAGACACATTCGTGACATTTTGGGCCGAACGAATTTTTTTCTGTCATAGTTATGACACTTCTATGACGATAATTGTGACAAAACCCGGTATCATCATAGATGTGGCGGGGTCCTACTTCTATGACAAAAAATCATGAGAAAAAATGGGCTTTTCATCCTGGGCGGGCCGGAGACGCAGGTGCATGACATTCTTTGGGCCGTCCATGACGGAAAAAATCGTGGTAGAAGCGAGGGCGAGGAAAATATCGGGGAGTTCCTGGTTACGGTGGGTGGTCGGGGACAAGCGATGCACGTTTCTCCCGTACATACGCGCGAGTGTGCGAGGCGTTGGGCTCTAATTGAACCCGAGCGAGGCGTTGGGCTCTAACTGAACCCGAGCGACCGCACTTCAGGCTACGCGTTACTGAACCTGAGCGATCGACCGATCCCTTGCTGTTAACTAAACCCGAGTGTGATTCCTTCGCTACTGCTGCTAACTGAAGCCGATCGAACACTGCTGCCTCCTTCCCTGGATGAACAGTGAGCGTTGTTGAGGGGGGTTGGATGAACATTTCCCGATGTTGGGGTTGGATGAACAGGACCTCGTGGTAGTAGGGGCCGTTGCCGCTGGATGAATAGTACCCCGATCGATCGAGCCGGTGGATGAACAGGACCCCGTGGAGGGCGGGATGAATAGGACCCCGTGGAGGGCTGGTTGAACAGTAGCCGATGGAGGGTTGGTTGAATAGTAGCCGGTGGAGGGCTGGATGAACAGTAGCCCGTGGAGGGGTGGTTGAACAGGACCCCCCGTGGAGAGGGCTGGTTGAACAGTAGCCCGTGGAGGAGCGCGCGGTGGAGGCTGGATGAACAGGAGCCCGTGGATGAACAGTTGCAGGTGGAGGCTGTAGGAGGTCGACGGTGGATGAACAGTAGCCCGTGGAGGCAGTCGACGGTGGAGATGAATAGTATCCCGTGGAGTCCCGTTTTGCGGTACGCTACATGCTCCCAATGAACATGACCCCCGTTTCGACTATAGCGCTTGAACACAAGTCTGTTTCCTCCATTTTGTGGTACGCCACACCCCTCCTGATCAACAGGACCCCATTTCGACCATAGGAGGTCCATTTTCTCCGTTTTGTGGTACACCAGACCCCTCCCGATGAACAGGATCCCGTTTCCACCATGGCCGATCGAACACAAGGTCGTTTCCTCCGTTCTGCGGTACGCCATGCCTCATTTTCATTGGCTGTTCCGTCCAAGCCGGTTGGCTCCCGATGAACAGCACGCGTTCCGTTGCTTCCCGATGAACACGACACATTCCGTTGCCTCCCCATGAACACGACGATGATGCAGTTTCTCCATTTCGACCCAGCCACAGCTATGTACACGAGCCCTGGCCATACGTATGCGTGTGTAGGCGTTCGAGTTCCCGCCCGTATGTACGTACGTGGCTGTATTTAGTTTCTTGCACCCTGGCCGCTGTACGTACATGTACATGCTACGTGCGCGACTTTACTACCACACGTGCACGCCTCTACTACCACACATGCCCTTCCTTACACGGCCATAGTTCGTTGCTGCAGCCTGCAGATAGACCGATCGACCACTATGTACGTACACGTTCACGATTAGAATGACAACACTACGTACGCTTAGACCGGGTGGGTCCCGACTATCAGGCACTTCCTTGCATGCGAAGATGTAGCTGGTGGGTCCCACCAGTCAGGGGGGCGAATCATTTTTTTGCCCGTAATATGGATGCACTTCCTTGTGTGCGAAGATGTAGCTGCTGTGTCCCAGTAGTCAGACGGGAAACATTTTTTTTCACAAAATACGGTGGCCCGTCCGGTGGGTCCCTACTGTTAGGTGGAGGAATCATTATTTTGCGCATAATAAGGAGGCCTTTCCTTGCTGCGGCCGCGGACCCAGTTGTCAGCCTCTCCATGTAAAGTACTGTTCTGATGGAAGTCGTTCATTGAGCACATTGACCACGCCGCGCTGAGAGCACCAAGGCGGTGGACGACAGCGAGGCCTAGGAAGGGGAAAACACGGAGCAGGGGAAGACGGGGAGTGGATGCCCACACAGAGGGGAGTATGTGGGTTGACTGCTTCGGCTGCGGTGTGAGGCTGCCGTCGCCGGAGAATAACAGGAGGTGTGGGTGAGTATAAAGGGATGGCATCGCCAGCAGTGGCAGCACAGCCGGACATGGGAGGCAGGAGCAGGCGGCACGGCCGACGCTTGTTTGGGCGGCTGGAGCAAGAAGACCAGAGGTTGAAGAAGCACTACGACCGTTGAATGGACATCATACGGTCAGTTGAGCTAGAATGGTTCATATTTACTAAGTTGACAAAGCCCTCTGTCCCCGTCGTCTTAGCAGGCCCACAAGTCAACCTCCCATATGGTGGGTCCCAGCTAGCAGGGGGTATTCATTTTTTTGTGCGTAATTAGGAAGCACTTCCTTGCGTGCGAAGATATAGCTGGTGGGTTCCGAGCTGTCAGCGGCAGGAACGTTTTTTTTTTGCGAAATACAGAGGCCCTTTCGGTTGGTCCCAAATGTCAGGTGGAGGAATCATTATTTTGCGCATAATAAGGAGGCACTTCCTTTTGTGCAGCCATGGACCTAGATGTCAGCCTCCCCACATACAGTCCACGTCCGATGGATGTCGTTCATTGACCATGTTGACCATGCTGCGCCGAGAGCACTAGGGCGGTGGACGACGGTGAGGCATAGGAAGGGGACGACGCGGAGCCAGGGAAGACGTGGCAGTGGATGCCCACGCAGAGAGGAGTACGAGGGTTCACTGGTTCGGCTGCGGTGTAAGGTTGTCGTCGCCGCAGAATAACAGGGGGTGTGGGTGAGTAGAGGGATGGCCTGGCCAGCGGTGGGAGTAGTAGGGGGCGGTGAGGCCACAGGCGGCAGGAGCAGGCGGCACGACCGGTGCTGCTTTGGACGGCTGGAGCAAGAAGACCAGAGGTTGAAGAAGCACGACGACCATTGGATGGACATTGTACGGTCACTGCAGCTAGAAACGTTCATAATGACTAAGTTGACAAAGCCCTTGGTACGCGTCAACTTAGTAGGCCCACAGGCCAGCCTCCAAAATGATGCGCCCCCGATGTCAGGGGGAGGAATCATTTTTTGGGCGGCTGAAGCTAGAATATCCGAGACTGAAGAAGAAGCACGACATCCATTGGATGGACAATCAACGGCCACTGCTGCTAGAACCGTGTGTTGACTACAAGTTCATAAAGCCTTGCATACGCATCAACTTACTTTTTTAGGGGATGCGTCAACTTAGTAGGCCCACAAGTGTGTGGGAGAGAACTTATATCCCATTTGCGATTTGTAAGAATGTACAACCCATGTTTGAACTCTAATGGAATTTACTACATCCCATTTACAGTTTGTTAAAAGTACAGCCCATTGTCTAGCAAGGACAATGATTAATAATTTCAACCAACCGTTCAAAACAGAATTAAAAAAATTCCCACATTTTGACGGGATACAAAATATTTTTATGCCGAAATTTCTAGTCAAATTAAATACAATTTCAATATAAATTTGGATTACTTAAAAATCCAATGAAACATGGCGTGCGCAACTATTAATGAAATTAAAATTTTCAAATTCCAAAAATAATATTTTATAAACTAATTACGTGTTTGGTGCACTTTTTATAGTCACTGCCTAGGTTTTATAATTACATCCCATTTAATATTTATTAAAGCCCATTTTCCTGTTAAGCCTAATGCATCCCTCCTAGGGAAGATTTGCTGCCCAGTGGGGCGGAGAATAACAAGTTGACCTTGCCTGGGTATTCCTAAAAAACAAGTATAGCTGGGCTAGCCATTTTCAGCTTGAAAAAAATTAATATTTGGGCTGGATATCTGGGAGCTAGACGGTTCATAGCCCGCCTAGTTAATACCCTACTCTCCTATCAATAACAACGAAAACATCGCTCAAGAAAAACTTTGAAGTGCTCACCCCTCAAAAACACAAATACTGCTCGAGATGCTTGGTCCCAGTTGTCAGCCGTTCCTTGTGTAATTCTCTCGTTTATTGACTACATAGGTTGACAATGGTGTGGGACAGTGATGTCAGGAAACCAGGAGGAAGCAAAAAAAAATATAGAGGCACTTGCGTACGTACGGCTATGGCCCTAGTGGGTCCCTACTTTCATCCAGTCAAAATAAAGTCATCTCCTGAATCCTCATGTTCGTTGACCATGTTGACGATGCTCAGTGCCACGGCGAGCACAACAACTCGAAGGACGATGGAGAGGGCCTCGCGGGCCCTACGGATGGTCTGATACAGCGTCCGCTGCTCATTCAGGAAGCCAGGATCATCGGACACCTATGAGCACCTTCGAGAGACTGAGACGACATGAAACGGTAACGCCGCGCTTGGGAGCTCTAGTTTATTTCACACCTGTATTAAGATACAAGTGTAATTTACTCGTCATCATAAACAACGCATAAAATACAGGCGTAATGAAACCGAGGGCCTGAGTTCTGTAAGTAAAACCGGCGGGTTACGCGTGTAATTTGAGAGACCGGTATATATTTTACTAGTCGAAATCGACCAACCAAGCGCTTCGCCATAGACCATCCGCTTTTATTTACAAGCGTAAGTTTTACAAGCGGTTTTGGTTGGAAAAAGACGATCCAATGACAGCCTAAGATGATGAGTTTGTTGGAAAATCATATGGTTTCACCTCTAACCTACCCAAGTGGTCGTATACGCTATGAATGAAACATAAGACAATGAACTTCTTAAGCACAGAAACAACAGAAGAGGATGATATTCTTAACATGCAAATCACGGGCATCAGATCAACATGCAAAACAATATGAAGCACTATTCTCAAGAGGCACAGTGAATAGCTTGTGATGCCGCATGCCACAGCATTCCAAGATCAACTTTACAATCAAACTCACAAGGCCTGGCATTACATAGAAAACATTCAGAACAAACTCTTAAAATATCTTACATAAGTCAACATTCATGTGACTATGCATCTCAACAGAGTAAATATTTACTTCTGAACTGAAGATAGGAATAGGAAAAAACGATCAACGTTGCTCACAACAAAGGGCGTCCCACTCAAAAATATCAAATGCATGTCTTCCTGCTAACATCAATAAGCAAAAATTGACTAGATCTTCCAATTCCAATATATTAAACTAATGTCAACTTTGACAAGCTTTTCCCATTCAAAATATGTAATGCCTATGATTGTGGAACGGGCAGGGTTTGTCATCAGTTTGTCATCTGATAGTCCGGTGGCTCAAGGTGACGACGAATGATTAGAGAACCATTTGATGTATTGTGCATGATGAAGTATTATGGAGGACACGAACCATCTGAACATTTTGTGCAGTTCCACTAAAATCAAGCTGAGCATCCCTGTGGATTTCATATTTATATGCTGCGAGAAAACAAAGACACATCATCACACACATGAATATTGGCCCCAGTGTCAACCAACCAATCGGTGGACTAACAAACTGAATGTACGGTAAACAGATTACCATACCCAGATGCCCCATCATTGTTGCTTAGAGTGTCATTGACAGACTTGGAGTCCTGTCCTGGCTTCTTGGTGCTTGTTTGGGCACTTGTTTGCCCAGTGTTCCTCCGAACCACAAGTAAAGCAGCCATCTCTATTTTTGTCTTTCTTCTTACCCTTCTTAAAGGCCGACACTGGCAGTACCATTCAAACATATAGTCTGGTGGCTCAAGGTGACGACGAATTATTAGAGAACCATTCGATGTATTGTGCATGATGAAGTATTATGGAGGAAACAAACCATCTGGACATTTTGTGCAGTTCCAGTAAAATCAAGCTGAGCATCCCTGTGGATATCGTATTTATATGGTGCAAGAAAACAAAGGCACAGCAGCACACACATGAATATTGGCCCCAGTGTCAACCCACCAATCGGTGGACTAACAAACTGAAAGTACGGTAAACAGATTACCATACCCAGATGCCCCATCATTGTTGCTTAGAATGACATTGATAGATTTGGTGTCCTATCCTGGCTTCTTGTACTTGTTTGGGAACTTTTTGCCCAGTGCACTCCACGTGTTGTAGAGTTTCCTATGCTCTCTCTAGACTAGTCATGTCACCAGCGTCTACTAATACTATGTAAAGCTTCTCGATCATTCCTTGTGTAATGTAGCGCAAACAGTGACTGCTTCTTTCTGCAAAGTGGTAAGACCAACTGGACCCACTAATGCAGCAGTTTGCCTTAGACACATTGGCTCCTTTTGTGCAGTTCAACTAAAATCAAAGTCGGAATAAAACCGAGCTTTAATTTTGATATCCCTGTAAGCAACAATAGGTATAAGGGAAACAATTACTGAGAAATAACGGTTGATGACTTGTACTCCAAGAAGAAAAACATCTACTGATCTACCTTATCTTAATGGGAAACAAAGCAGGAGAGTAGAAATTCTAAATCAGTGTGATTCATTCATATTAACTGAGACATTATCTTAACAATGCCTTGTTTCAACATGTATAAAGAACGACAAAGCAGAAAAGTATCATTCCTAAAACAATGTGACTGATTCATTTTAACAAAGACATTATCTTAACATACCTTGGTTAAACATGTAGAAAGAACTACAAAGCAAAATAGTACAATTTGTAAAACACTGTAACTGATATATAATAACAGAGACATTATCTGAACAATACATTTCTTAAACATGTACTCCGGCTGATCCCTAACAGAAATGGTACTCCCGCCGATCCCTAACAAGTATTGCAGTTTTGAACTAAGATTGAGTAGTTAATTTTGATGAAAGTAGGTACTGACCTTTCAAGATCAAGATTTGAAACAACTCTTGAGGAAGATCTAAAAGAGATCTCAACACATATATGGAAATCCGGTCTCATTTTGTGCAGTTCCACCAAAATTAAGCGAAGCAAAATGTCGCAATAGCAACAAGTTGAATAGATATCCCTGTTTTAATAGAGGCAAAAAAGGAATCAATTACTGGCTAATAAAGGAGGATGAAACATGCGGCCACAAAAATGGTAATCCCGCCAATCCCTAACAAGTGTTGCAGTTTTGAACTAAGATGCAGTAGTTAATTCTGAGAGTGACATTGCTTAATTTTACCAGCGGCATTAGATTAACAAAAAGCATAAACAGTTCGAGGGGAGAGTGGGCGCAACAACAACATGTGCTTCCATCTACTTATAAAGGGGGTGATGCAAAGTTTGTTGTAACAAAGCAACAAGCATAATGTCTGGGTTGGTCCCATTTGTGTTCACTACTTAATGGGAAAAGACAACAATACAATAGCTTCAATTCAACATTTATTTAAAACAGTACTAATACAAGTAGCACAACATCTCAAAACACACTGCACTAATATTGGATCTTGGAATTGGAATCATTTGAAATTGGAGTTCCACCAGCAATTTTATCCTATGAATCTAGTTCATCGTGATCAGAATTATATGTATAATTTTTGGCCTCGTGAAGGAGAAAGTATCGCTCTAGCTTGGGGGAGGCTTAAGTCAATGTTATATTCATGCCCCAACCATGAGCTCTCAAGAGAAATTATTATCCAGAATTTTTATGCTCGGCTTTCTCGTAATGACCAAACCATGCTTGATACTTCGTGTGCTGGTTCTTTTACGAAGAAGACTATTGAATTCTGGTGGGATCTTTTGGAAATAATTAAATGCAACTCTGAAGATTGGGAACTCGATGAAGGGAAAGAGTCAGGTATTAAGCTTAAGTATGATTGTGTTAAATCATTTATGGATACCGATGCTTTCCAAAAGTTTAGCACTAAATATGGACTTGACTCTGAGATAGTTGCCTCCTTTTGTGAATCATTTGATACTCATGTTGAACTCCCTAAAGAGAAGTGGTTTAAAAATGGAATAATTGTATTGGTGCCCCTTGTTGGGTCACACTCGACTGATTTGCCCCTAGTTTTTCAATAATTGCGGTTTTGCCCAGCTCACTTCACTCGCCTTGTGTTTTTGCCCTTCCCGAGCGGTTCCGACCAATGAGCAGTCACCACGTGGTGAACCGTGATTGGTCGGAACCGCCCTGGAAGGGTAAAATCACAAGGCGAGTGAAGTGAGCTGGGCAAAACCGCAATTGTTGAAAAACTAGGGGCAAATCTGTCAAGTGTGACCCGACTAGGGGCACGAATGCAAAAAATCCCTTTAAAAATCATCCACCTATTAGAGAAGAAATTAAAGAACCGATACAAGTTAAAGAAGAAACTATACTTTATAATGTTTATCCAGTTGTTCCTTCTGCCTATATTGAGAAACCACCTTTCCCTGTTAGGATAAAGGAGCATGCTAAGGTTTCAACTGTGGTTAACAAAAGCTATATTGGAACACCTAAACCTGATGAACAAATTAAAGTAGAACCTAGAATTGCTATGGTTAAAGATCTCTTGGAAGAAGATATGGATGGGCATGTTATTTACTTCTATGAAGAAGTTGCTAGAATTGCTAAACCTGATAGAAAAGATAAACATAGACCTGTTGTTGGCATGCCCGTTATTTCAGTTAAAATAGGAGATCACTGTTATCATGGTTTATGTGATATGGGTGCTAGTGTGAGTGCTATTCCTTACTCTTTATATCAAGAAATTATGAAAGACATAGCACCTGCTGAGATAGAAGAAATAGATGTTACTATTAAACTTGCTAACGGAGACACCATATCACCAGTTGGGATTGTTAGAGATGTTGAAGTCTTGTGTGGGAAAATAAAATACCATACTGTTTTTGTTGTTCTTGGTTCCCCACAAGATGACTTTTGCCCCATTATATTTGGTAGACCTTTCTTGAATACAGTTAATACTAAGATAGATTGTAAGAAACAAATTGTCGGTGTTAGCTTTGGTGCTGAGGCTCGTATTTTTAATTTTTCCAAGTTTAGTAGAAATCTTCATGAAAAATAATTGCTTAGTAAGGATGAATTAATTGGCCTTGCTACTATTGTTGTGACACCTACTGATCCTTTAGAACAATATTTGCTAGACCATGAAAATTATTTACATATGCATGAAAGAAATGAAATAGATAAGGTTTTCTTTGAACAACGTCCTCAACTTAAACACAATTTGCCTATTGAAACTCTTGGAGGTCCATCTCCACCTAAAGGTGATCCTCTGTTTGAATTAAAACAATTACCAAACACTTTGAAATATGCTTATCTTGATGAAAATAAGATATATCCTGTTGTTATTAGTGCTAACCTTTCAAAACATGAAGAAGAAAGATTATTGAAAGTTCTAAGGAAGCACCGGGCTGCTATTGGATATACCCTTGATGATTTTAAGGGCATTAGTTCCACTCTATGTCAGAACAAAATTAATATGGAACCTGATGCTAAACCCATTATTGATCACCAACATCGGCTAAATCCGAAGATGAAAGAGGTGGTAAGAACGGAAATACTAAAACTTCTGGAAGCAGGTATAATCTATCCCATAGATGATAGTAGATGGGTAAGTCTTGTTCATTGTGTCCCTAAGAAAGGAGGTATTACCGTTGTTCCTAATGATAAGAATGAACTTATTCCACAAAGAATTGTTACAAGCTATAAAATGGTAATTGATTTTAGAAAATTAAACAAAGCAACTAGAAAAGATCATCACCCTTTGCCTTTTATTGATCAAATGCTGGAAGGATTATCTATTCCTACACACTTTTGCTTCCTTGATGGATATTCAGGCTTTTCACAAATACCTGTATCTCAACCTAATCAAGAAAATACTACTTTTACTTGTCCTTTTGGAACCTATGCTTATAGACGTATGCCTTTTGGTTTATGTAATGCACCTGCTACCTTTCAAAGATGCATGATGGCTATATTTTCTGATTTTTGTGAAAAGATTGTTGAGGTTTTCATGGATGACTTCTCTATTTATGGGAAGTCTTTTGATGATTGTTTAACCAATCTTGATCAAGTTTTACAGAGATGTGAACAAACAAATCTTGTCTTGAATTGGGAGAAGTGCCACTTTATGGTTAAAGAACGCATTGTCTTGGGTCATAAAATTTCTGAAAGAGGTATTGAAGTGGACCAAGCTAAGGTTGATGCAATTGAGAAAATGCCATGTCCTAAGGACATCAAAGGTATTTGTAGTTTCCTAGGTCATGCTGGTTTCTATAGGAGATTTATCAAAGACTTTTCTAAAATTTCTTGGCCTCTTACTAATCTTTTGCAAAAGGATATTCCTTTTGTTTTGGATGATGATTGTCTTGAAGCTTTTGAAACACTCAAGAAAGCCTTAATTTCTGCACCTATTGTTCAACCACCTGATTGAAAGTTGCCTTTTGAAATTATGTGTGATGCTAGTGATTATGCTTTTGGTGCTATTCTAGGACAAAGAGTTAATAAGAAACTGAATGTTATTCATTATGCTAGTAAAACTCTAGACAATGCTCAAACAAATTATGCTACTACTGAAAAAGAATTCTTAGCAGTGATGTTTGCTTGTGATAAATTTAGACCTTATATTGTTGATTCCAAAGTAACTGTTCACACAGACCATACTGCTATTAAATATCTTATGGAAAAGAAAGATGCTAAACCTAGACTTATTCGTTGGGTTCTCTTGTTACAAGAATTTGATTTACATATCATTGATAGAAAAGGAGCTGAGAACCCAGTAGCTGATAACTTGTCTAGGCTTGAAAATGTGCTTGATGACCCACTACCTATTGATGATAGTCTTCCTGATGAGCAGTTAGCAGCAATAAATGTTGCTAATAGTACTCCTTGGTATGCTGACTGCTAATTACATTGGTGCTAAATATTTACCACCTAGCTTTACATACCAACAAAAGAAAAAATTCTTCTATGATTTAAGACATTACTTTTGGGATGACCCGCATCTTTATAAAGGAGTAGATGGTATTATTAGACGTTGTGTACCTGAGCATGAACAGGGACAAATCCGACAGAAATGTCACTCCGAGGCTTATGGAGGGCATCATGCTGGAGATAGAACTGCTCACAACTTATTGCAATCTAGATTTTATTGGCCTACTCTCTTCAAAGATGTATGTAAGTTTGTCTCATCTTTTGATGAATGTCAAAGGATAGGTAATATCGGTAAGCATCAAGAAATGCTATGAATTATTCACTCCAAGGAAAACGTAGTCGCACATCCCACATAGTCGCTCCAAGGAAAACGTTTCCGTTCACAGGTACATCACACACAATTTTTCCTGTTAAATTGTTTGTGTTATTAAATATTTCACACACTGTCCGTAGAAGAAACTGTGTGTCAAAGGCTGTCCATCACACACAGTTTTTATGTGGTAAATGATTGTGCAAGGTGGCCTAACGCAAACAGTTTTCAAGAGAAAGTCGTGTGTGATTGTTCATTGATCCAACACGGTTTATTCCTAGAAACTGTGTGCGTTGCCTGAGGTCATCGCCCACGGTATTTTTTCAACAACCGTTTGCAATAGCAAAACACAATTAGGAGGCTAATTCACCATTAGCAGGCTACTTATCCGATTATTCATAATCCATTTATTAATCTAATTGAAATTTAATATTAAGCGCACAATATATTTCATTTCCATATTAGGGAAGCAGAATTTCATAATTGAAATACATCAGAGTACAACATGATATAGCTTCAGCACTCAGCTACCCCATTACACAACTGCACCAGCAGCAAGTTCCACATGCAACATGTAGAACCTTTCGAAATTAGCATCATAGAAGGTATATATATACAGATGCATCTCATCTGGAAAACTGCTGAAGCGGAAGGCGAATATTGAGCCTTCATTCATGTTGAACGTCTTTGCAACTTTAGGCCAGTGCTTGTGGATGATTGACCGTCCGTCCTTTGTCCTCTTCAGGAACACTTCAATATTGAACCGTGGGTGTTTTATGAAAATCTTCCTCGCCTCCTGACCATAGAGGGGTTTGAGAGGTAATCATCAGTGAACTGCTTTGGAAAGGCCTGAAAACAAGGATGTGCATAAATATCTTCTCTATATTGGAAATGGGGAAAAGGAATAAAAAAGGCAAGGTATAATAGTTAGTAGCATCTTGTAGTGAACTAATGTCTTCTTCATTGTACAGACAAAGATCTTGTTATTTTTTGTCGCCGATTTCTTTATCCTAACAATCTTTCTAAGTTTCTTGATTTGATTGATATTCATGGACAACTCATTTCCCCATATGCAAAAAGGGTCGAATAGTGGGTCAAAACCTCTGATAGCAGGACGAACATATGCAAGACCAAATTGTTAAAAACCAAAATATTAGAATGGTTCCTGCAATTGCACAATAATGTGCTATTAGACAACAGACCATGCACGTGCTAACTTCGATTGTAAACCTCAGTGCTTCCCATTGTTTCCCTGCAACACATATAAGGTAGTTAGTCATCAGGTTAAGTAAGGCTTCGCATGTTATCAGTAAAATATGTTGATGAAAAATAAGCACGTTGCAGATTCATCAAATTAATTGAAGCCACACGGGAAACCCATTTACCCAAACCAAGCATGATTAAGAACTAGGAAATATAGCACTTGTATATGGTTCTCATGTATTAAGTGCATCAAAATTCGATTTATTCCTCACATGCACAACAGTACAAAATTCTACCCACGACAATTGGACATCGCATTGCAGAATTGAACCAAGCAGTTAACTAAACACCACAACAAATGAATCAAACATTAACTGAGCACCACATTGCACAATATAACATACTCCTAATAGAAGATCAGAGAGTTAACCAAACAGTTAACTACAACCAATTGTAGCAATTGTATTTGTTTCTCATGTATTTACTACAACCAAATTCAATTTAGTCCTCACATGGTGTACAATAACAGAATGCACCCACAATTTTGTAAAGATAAATTCGATTTATTTCTCACATGGAAGACAATACAAAATTGCAGCCTGAAGAATTGAACATCACATTTGCAGAATTGAACCAAACAGTTAACTAAAGACGACGACTAATTAACAAAATAGTTAATAAGTGAGCACCACACTACACGACATATAGAACATATACACTAGAGCAACAGATTGCATGGTTAAATTAGATAGCACAATTCACTAGAATTTGTGAAGGAAAGGTAGGAGCAGCACACGCAACGGGTAAACCGAGCATGCTTAACCGGCGTAGCTAGAAATTGGAAAGGTGCTCTGTCGGTGTCAAAACCGGCGGATCTCGGGTAGGGGGTCCCGAACTGTGCGTCTAGGCGGATGGTAACAGGAGACAAGGGACACGATGTTTTTACCCAGGTTCAGGCCCTCTCGATGGAGGTAAAACCCTACTCCTGCTTGATTAATATTGATGATATGGGTAGTACAAGAGTAGATCTACCACGAGATCAGAGAGGCTAAACCCTAGAAGCTAGCCTATGGTATTATTGTTGTTCGTCCTACGGACTAAAAACCCTCCGGTTTATATAGACACCGGATGGGCTAGGGTTACACAGAGTCGGTTACAACGGAAGGAGATCTACGTATCCGTATCGCCAAGCTTGCTTTCCACGCCAAGGAAAGTCCCATCCGGACACGTGAAAAGTCTTCAATCTTGTATCTTCATGGTCCAAGAGTCCGACCAAAGGTTATAGTCCGGCTATCCGGACACCCCCTAATCCAGGACTCCCTCAGTAGCCCCCGAACCAGGCTTCACTGATGACGAGTCCGGCGCGCAGATTGTCTTTGGCATTGCAAGGCGTGTTCTTATCCAAATTCCATGCATGTACCTCTTGAATAGTGTCTAGCTCCTTGTGAAAATTGCGCTTCTTGGCTTCCACGCCCAATAATGGCCTTCTTCCACATGTCAAATGAATGCGAAAAGCCAGGGTGTTTTTACATTTACCCCCCTAGCTTCATAAATGAGCTGCCTATTAAAGAGGCGAAGATTTAGATCCAAATCACACCATCTTCCCTCCGCGAGCATTCATCGGAGCGCATTCGGCAGAGATCCATTCCATCATGGCTGGTCGTCGCAGCTCCTCCTCTCGCCTTCCCAGCCCTCAACCCGGAGATTGGGAGAGATGTTCTATCCCGCACAGCGAGCTAGTGACGCTTGAAACCAAAGGATTTCTTCCCCCAGCCTACATGGTCCCGGTTCAAGCCGGGATGGCCACGTATAATGGCGGAGAGCAGGCGGAGAGCGTCCCTAATCCCTCCAAAGGAGAGTGGGTATGCCTTGTCCCCTATTTAATAAGAGGGCTCGGATTTCCAATTCATCCGTTTCTCCGGGGGCTCCTGGAGTTCTACGGCCTCCAGTTGCACAACCTTACGCCTGCCTCCATATTGCATATCGCGGGCTTCGTAGCCCTTTGCGAGCTGTTTTTGGGTTGTGAGGCTCATTTCGCGCTATGGAAGAAGCTGTTCTGCCTCGTGCCCCGTTCTCAGAAGGGGTCAGTATATCAAGTGGGCGGAGCCGAAGTATGGCGCATCGCCGGGACCGGCTATCTATCCGGAACCCCAAAGAAGGCATCCGAAGACTGGTCTTCAGAATGGTTTTATATAGAAGATGTCCCCCTGCCGGACCCTATTCAGATCAGCCTCCCTGAGTTCGATAATGCTCCCTTGAAGAAGCGCCTAAGCTGGCGTCCACGGAGCCCTCAGAAGGTAAATGACAAGGACGTCCTTTACCTGATGAGTCGGATAAGGTTGCTAGCTCATTCCGGACTGACCATGATCGAGGTCATGGCCACATGCATTATGCGGGGGGTGCAGCCGCTTCAGTATAGAGGCCACCCCATGTGGGATTTCAACGGGGAGGATGATGCCACCCAGTGCGGCCGTAAGGGGCCGGAATCGGTTGCCGCTCTGTCGAAGATCTTGTCCGCATTGTACAAGGGAGAAGAGGAGGAATTTCTCCGCGTCAATCCACAGGGCGGATTTTCTATGTACAATCCTCCAAACTTGGTAAGCGGACACTTCTTTTTGCCCATCCGTTCCATATTCCCATAGTTAAGTATCTTATCTTGTGACTTCGACGCAGGAACTGCGTCAGGCCGTAAAGGAGATAAACAGCCCTCCTCCACAACCCGAGGATCCAGAACGGTCCCTCGACCCGGCCTCCCAAGAGGATCCGGACATATCTGTGGAGCTGATCGACGGGGTATTTCACCAATTGAGTGGCGACAACGTCTTGGTGGCCATTACGGTCGATTATCCTGGACTGCTCCCCGCCTCACAGGTAACTGAGACCGAAGTCCCAATACCTCAAAAATGATCTGTCCGTGCTTATTTTTTATCATCGTATACCAACGGTGTTTAGCAGGGGAGGATCTCGAGGCGGAATGCCGAGCCTGCGGCGACTAGCCAACAAGGGACCGCGAGGACGGGCAGGCTGAAAAGACCCGTTGTCCGGATCGTGACACCGGCACAGTAGTAAGGCGCGTCGTTTTATTCCAAGGTATTATTCTTGCGATGCATACTAACGCCCGTGCTCTTTTTAGGAAAAAGAGGGCTCGCCAGACTATATCCGGAGAGGTTGCCAATCGCGCCTCCACCAGCCAGGCTCCAAAGCCAAGTCCAGAAGCAGAGGCGAACACGAGGCGTGCGTCGGACGCTCCTCCGACAGAGGACGCAGACAGAATGTCCGCCACCAATTTCGAGGTGGAGAGTGCCATAAACCACAGGCGCCGCCGGACAGTTCTTCGCGACGCTTGTTTTTCCCAAGAGGCATTGGATGCCTTCAACTTGGGAGATGCGTACCTCCGTGCCGCTCAAAATGGTCTAACCAGGGCCACGGAGCAGTATGTAAAAGACATACGGGTTAGAAAATTTGATGATTATATATACATCAATAGCCCCCGAGACTTGGAACAGTTGGAATAACTGATTTAAGGATCATGTGTTATGCAGGTTCTTACAGAAAAGAATACCCAACTATCCCAGGAGCTGGAAGAGTGCAAAGCCCAACTTCAGGCCGCACTAGTCGCGGCAGGGGAGCCCAAGAAGACCCCCTCTGGTATTATATGCCTCACTTGATGAGTATCATGTAAAGTGCGGCGTGTATGTAAATCTGACAATGGAATTGCAGATGGCGCCGGGTTAGATCCGAAGAAGTAGCAACTCCTACGCCAGCTAAAGGCTGGTGAGAGCGTGCTTACAAAGGTGACGCAGGAGAAGAATGATCTCCAAGATGCCAACACCCAGCTGGGCATGGAACTAAAGGATGTTCGTGCCCAACTGTCGGACTCCGTTAAGGAGAATCGGCGACTTCGACGCGGGATGTTTAGTAAGTGCTTGAACGAACTTTGAAAAAGAATTCGGCGAGGAAGTCGACTAACGGAGTTATGTCTGTAGGTATGCTAACGGGTCGTCCTGCAGAGGAAATGCCCGGTTCTACGGGTGACCTTCTTCCCGAGATATCACAACTGCACGACCGAGTTCGGCAAGCAATGCAAGGCGTTGCCCAGGCCTTGTGGCCATCCGTCTACATGCCCGAAGGCCTTGGAGAACTTGCAGAGAAGCTGAAGGGAGCACGGCGGCGCTTCCGATTATGGAAGATATTGGCCTATCGTCAAGGTGCCAGGGAGGCCCGCGCCATGGTGAATACGCGGTACATGAAGGCTGACCCAAACCACATGGCCGAGGTCGGACCTGTAGGGCCTGATGGGAAGGAGATCCCTGTGAGCTTAGTGTACGGCCAAGTAGAATTGGCCGCAAAATATTCTCAACATGACTAAACTAGACAGCCTGTTGGATGGCATTGAAGAGGAATATAACCAGTCAAATTGACTGTGTAATTTATGATGACATGTATAATGCCTTCTAGCCGAATTCTAGATCGTTTGTCATGGCAGACCTTTTCGCTTCGACCTCGGGACCCGACGGTCCGGAGTGTGTTCGAATACCCTTTCGGTTATGTAAGAACCGGGGCATGCATGGAGATCAGGCGTAGGGGTCATTAGTGCTTGAACAGACAAGTGCCCAACTAGTTATGTTATATTACATGGTTAGTACGAAACATCTTCCTGGGAGAATAGTTCCGTTAGGGGTTCCTTTCCCTGGGAGGCATGCCCTAAAGTGCATGTCCGGACTGTGAAAAAAAGACGCATGAAAAACATCTCGGGGCGCATAAGTAAATAAGTAAGAAATCATCTTTTAGTTCACCGACGGAATATTCCCTTAAGAACGCTAGCTTTCGGCTTCACCCAGTCTGAGGTACACATCCGACTGACCCGGCAGTAACAATCACAGAGGTGCTCCCTTTATCGCCTAGCTGAACAATCGGGAACGTAGGGGTAAGCACAGGAGCTAGGCAACCCAGCTTGGCCAAAACTTAAGTCATATCGATGCATATAATGGTGGATAAAAGGTACATGCGGAAGTGTGACACATGTGTTGGGCATGAAGCCCGTATAAATAAGCTTCTGCTGAAGAAGCCCCAGGTATAACGAGCGCGGATAGCGCGTCAGGTGTGTGCGAACAAAGCGCGAATGAGCCCTTAAAGGCTATAAGAGAAAGGGAGGGGAGAAGGAGAGAAATTAAAGACAACTAGTGTATAAAAAATAGACAGAGGAAGGAGACGAACACATAGTCCGGCGCTAGGCGTAGAATCTTCGGAGACGGGCTGCGTTCCATGGGTTTGGCTCGAGTCAGTTATCCGATGCATCTCGCAGACGGTACGCTCCACCAGTCAGGACTTGGTCAATAATAAAGGGACCTTCCCATTTGGGATTAAGATTGTCCTTTTTCTTGTCCGGCAGGCGTAGAACTAATTCGCCAACATTGTAAGTTTTGGCCCGTACTTCTCTGCTTTGGTATCTTCGAGCCTGCTATTGATAGAATGCGGAACGGGCTTTTGCCACATCACGCTCCTCCTCCAAGGCGTCCAAACTGTCCTGCCAATCGAGTTCGGCTTCTCTTTCTTCGTACATGCGCACGCGAGGTGAGTCATGAATTATGTCGCAGGGTAGAACCGCCTTTGCGCCGTATACCATAAAGAATGGTGTGTGTCCGGTGGTGCGATTTGGCGTGGTCCGCAGCCCCTAGAGTACGGATTCGAGCTCCTCTACCCAGTGCGTGTTAGATTCCTTGAGGGACCGCACTAATCTGGGTTTGATGTTGCTCATTATTAGACCATTTTCTCGCTCGACTTGACCGTTAGTTTGTGGGTGCTAGACTGAAGCATAGTCGAGCTTGATGCCCATATTTTTGCACCAGAGTTTGACCTCGTCGTCCGTAAAGTTCGTGCCGTTATCAGTGATGATGTTGTGGGGGACGCCGTAGCGGTGTACGACCCCGGATATGAAGTCTATCACCGGTCCAGATTCGGCCGTCTTAACAGGCCTGGCCTCTATCCATTTGGTGAACTTATCCACCATGACCAGTAAGTATTTTTGCTTGTGGGTTCCTTCTTCAAGGGGTCCAACCATGTCAAGCCCCCAGACCGCGAAGGGCCAGGTGATTGGTATAGTTTGGAGGGCGGTAGGCGGCATGTGGCTTTGGTTAGCAAAGAGCTAGCAACCAACGCATCATTGGACTAAGTCCTGAGCATCTTCCCGGGCCATCGGCCAATAAAATCATGTACGGAAGGCCTTGCTTACAAGGGCCCGGGCTGCAGCGTGGTGCCCGCTAAGTCCTGCATGTATTTCAGCCAGAAGATTCCGCCCTTCCTCTTCAGAGATACACCTTTGAAGGACTCCGGTGGTGCTTTTCTTATAAAGCTCTCCCTCATGGACTTTATATGATTTAGATCGCCGCACTATGCAGTGTGCCTCGTTTTGGTCCTCGGGAAGTTCCTGCCTGGTTAGGTAGGCTAGGAATGGTTCTGTCCACGGGGCCATGACTGCCATTATTACGTGGGCTGAGGATGTTACTTCGTTGGTCGAGCCTCCAACTGTGTCAGAGTGTTCGATGTCGGGTAGTGCGGTTGGGTCCGGGCTGTTATTTCCGGGTTCCCCTTCCCATACTACGGATGGCTTGAACAACCTTTCCAAGAAGATGTTGGGAGGGACGGCATCGCGTTTTGTACCGATGCGTGCCAGGACATCTGCCGCCTGCTTGTTTTCCTGGGCTATATGGTGAAATTCGCGCCCCTTGAACCGAGCTGACATTTTTAGGACGGCGTTGCGATAAGCTGCCATTTTCGGATCCTTGGCATCAAAGTCTCCATTTATTTGAGAAATCGCGAGGTTCGAATCCCCGCGCACCTCTACGCGTTGAATGCCCATGGATACTGCCATCCGGAGACCATGTAGAAGGGCCTCGTATTCGGCTGCGTCGTTGGAGTCCGTATACATTATCTGGAGTACGTATTGAAGGGTATCTCTTGTTGGGGACGTCAAAACAACGCTAGCCCCCAGACCAGCCAACATTTTGGAGCCGTCGAAGTGCATGATCCAGTTGGAATATGTGCCATACTCTTTAGGGAGTTCGGCTTCCGTCCATTCGGCGACGAAGTCGGCCAAAACTTGCGACTTAATAGCTCGCCGTGGCTTGTAGGTTATGTCGAACGGGAGGAGCTCAATGGCCCATTTGACAATCCGGCCCGTCGCGTCGCGGTTGTTTATAATATCGTATAGTGGCACTTCCGAGGCTGCCGTTATCGAACACTCTTGAAAGTAGTGTCGCAGCTTCCGGGATGCCATGAATACCGCATACGCTATCTTTTGATAATGCGGGTATTGTGACTTGCATCGAGTGAGGACCGTGGACACATAGTAAACCGGCTTTTGAAGGGGGAATTTGTGTCCGTCCGTTTCTCGTTCGATGACGAGTACTGCGCTCACAACTTGATGAGTTGCCGCAATGTACAATAGCATTGGTTCGCCAATGTTTGGCGCGGCCAGGATTGGGTTTGTTGCCAATATGGCTTTAATTTCGCCGAGTCCGGCCGTGGCGGCATCCGTCCACTTGAAGTGTTCGGTGCGCCGGAGGAGGCGATAAAGGGGTAATGCCTTTTCTCCCAAGCGAGAGATAAAGCGGCTTAGAGCCGCTACGCATCCGGTCAATTTTTGTATTTGTTTGAGGTCCAATTGTGACAGAGGTCGGATCTTGGCTAGATTTGCTTCAATTCCTCTACCGGATACAATGAAGCCCAAGAGCTTTCCGGCCAGTACACTGAAAACGCATTTTTCCGGGTTGAGCTTGATGTCGTATATTCGGAGGTTATCGAATGTGAGCCTCAAGTCGTCTACTAGAGATTCGACATGCTTGGTTTTGACGACCACGTCATCTACGTATGCCTCCACTGTTTTGCCGATATGGTTTGCCAGACATGTCTGAATCATGCGCTGATATGTTGCGCCGGCGTTTTTGAGCCCAAAGGGCTTTGTGTTGAAGCAGAATGGGCCGTATGGTGTGATGAATGTCGTTGCGGCTTGATCTGACTCTGCCATCTTAATTTGATGGTAGTCGGAGTATGCGTCGAGGAAACACAATGAGTCGTGTGCTGCGGTAGCGTCGATAATTTGATCGATGCGGGGGAGGGGGAAAGGATCCTTTGGGCAGGCCTTGTTGAGGTCCTTGAACTCGACGCACAAGCGCCAGGATTTGTCCTTCTTTGGTACCATCACAAGGTTTGCTAGCCAGTCCGGATGTTTTATGTCTCTGATGAATCTGACCTCCAATAGCTTGGCTAGTTCCTCTCCCATGGTCTGTCTCTTAGGTTCGGAGAAACGCCGAAGAGCCTGCTTGACTTGCTTGAATCCTTTTAGGATATTTAGGCTGTGCTCGGCCAGCCTGCGTGGGATTCCTGGCATGTCTGAAGGGTGCCAGGCAAAAATGTCCCATTTCTCGCGTAGGAACTCTCGCAGTGCAGCGTTTACATCAGGGTTTAATTGTGCCCTAATGGAAGCTGTTTTTGTAGGGTCCGTTGGATGGACTTGGAATTTGACTATTTCATCCACTGGTTTAAAGGAGGTGGACTTGGCTCTTTTGTCGAGTATCACGTCATCCCTGCTCACCGTGGAGCGCAGCGCAGTCAGTTCCTCAGCCGCTAGGGCTTCGGATAGTGCCTCGAGGGCTAGTGCGGTTGTCTTATTTTCGGCGCGGAGTGCTGTTTCCGGATCACTAGCAAGAGTGATGATTCCGTTGGGCCCGTGCATTTTGAGCTTCATGTACCCGTAATGGGGTATGGCTTGGAAGATTGTAAACGCCTCCTGCCCTAATAGAGCATGGTATCCTCTATTAAACGGGGCCACGTGGAATGTGACCTCTTCGGACCTATAATTGTCCGGCGTGCCGAACACCACATCTAGTGTGATTTTTCCTGTACAACGCGCTTCCTGACTGGGGATTATTCCTCTAAAGGTTGTGCTGCTTCGCTCAATGCGGTTCCAGCATATTTCCATTTTTTGAAGGGTTTCCTCATAGATGAGGTTCAATCCGCTGCCACCATCCATGAGTACCTTGGTGAGTCGAAAGCCGTCCACTATTGGACTGAGGACCAATGCGGCTGGTGCTCGGGCTGTTCGGAATTTAGGTTCGTCACTGGCATTGAAAGTAATAGCCGTGTCACTCCATGGGTTTATTGTTGCCACATGGTAGACTTCGGCAAGGCTGCGGAGTGTTCGTTTTCGTATATTGTTTGATGCGAAAGTCACAAAGACTGTTAATACCGTACTGGTATCTTTTGGCTGATGCTCTGTGGCTTCTAGGATTAGAAGATGTTCGCCACTTTTGGCCACCTGCCGGAGTATCCAACATGCTCTAAGGCTATGAGTTGGTGTGGCGCCCTCTGTACTGTGAATTTTACAGGGTCCATTGAGCCACCACTCCAGCACGATTCCGTGCCCTGTAGAGGGTTTATGCTTTTTGGTGTTTAACCCGGGTGTCTGGCGATAATGCACCCTTTTATTCCGGACTGGGTTTGTATTCAGGGCCGGATTGTCCCAAAATTTTATTTTGGTTTTCCAGGCGCTTTCCATCGCACAATACTTTTGTACTATGGATGCCAAGTCAGCGAAGCGTGTAATTTCACGGCGACTTATGGCGTTGATGATTCCCTTGTCCGTGCAATTATTGCGGAAGATTGAAATTGCATCCTCCTCGCGGCAGTCCTTTATCCTGTTCATGACCAGGAGGAATCTGGCCCAGTAATGGTGTACTGTATCTTCGGGCTCTTGCCTAATTTTGGATAGATCGCTTATGTTTGGGTGGGTGGGCGGAATTAAATCCGGAACCTCACCCGATATAAGACTCAGGGGCCAAGGAGTTTCCGAACTCGGAAACTTGGGTTTTTGGATGTTGTCCAATGAATCTAGTCCGCTGCCTGACTTTAGGTCCAGGGATTGAGTGACGTCCTTCCCTCCGCGGGTATCCGGCTTGGAGGGATCGGGAATACGGACATAACTAGTCCTTAAGATAGATGAAGGGTCGCCGCATTGTTCCTCCACCACTGTAACTTGATGGGTGACATGGGGAGAGTTAATCTCTCTCAGATCGGGTTTAAGCCCAATCTGATCGTAGTCCGTAGCGACTTCCAGGGCGGTGATGCGATCCAAGATCACGTTTAGGGAAGAGAGCTCCATCGGATCTAACTGCTCGGCGAGTTCCGAGTTGACATGAAGATTGCTTTCGATGACTCGAGAAGTCATCGTCGGCGTGGCGGTCGAACAGGCGGTCATAAGAAAACCACCAAGCCGGAGAGTTTGGCCGATAGCCAAAGCTCCTTTAGCAACAGCGCCGTCTTTAAAGACGGGATGAGGCATCCTTCCTGATGGCGACGGCATAGTGGAACTCTCAATGAAAGCACCAATGTCGGTGTCAAAACCGGCGATCTCGGGTAGGGGGTCCCGAACTGTGCGTCTAGGCGGATGGTAACAGGAGACAAGGGACATGATGTTTTTACCCAGGTTTGGGCCCTCTCGATGGAGGTAAAACCCTACTCCTGCTTGATTAATATTGATGATATGGGTAGTACAAGAGTAGATCTACCACGAGATCAGAGAGGCTAAACCCTAGAAGCTAGCCTATGGTATGATTGTTGTTCGTCCTACGGACTAAAAACCCTCCGGTTTATATAGACACCGGAGGGGCTAGGGTTACACAGAGTCGGTTACAATGGAAGGAGATCTACGTATCCGTGTCGCCAAGCTTGCCTTCCACGCCAAGGAAAGTCCCATCCGGACACGGAAAAAGGTCTTCAATCTTGTATCTTCATGGTCCAAGAGTCCGGCCAAAGGTTATAGTCCGGCTATCCGGACACCCCCTAATCCAGGACTCCCTCATGCTCCTTCAAGATCTGGGGGTCGGCATGAATGGCAGCCATCACGACCTCATCCGCGAGTGCGGCCGCGATTTGCTTCTACGCTGCCAAATGCTCCTTGAGGTCCTGGCTATACTGTGTGCACCATGGCTTAGGCCGGCGCTTATTTGGTGGAGGGGTCGGTGATTTGGGTGGAAGGTGTCCCGAGGTGGGTCGCCGGCGAGGAGGCGGCGGCGCTGCAAGCAAGGAGTGAAGGTTTCAACTTGGAAAGGAAGGCGGAAAGAGGGGAAATATGGCTTTTGGTAAGGGGGAGGGGGCGGGGAGGTAGATATTTTGGCGGAAGCCAAAAATTTAGAATCGCTTCGGCCAAAAAACTGGCGCACAAAGTGTCACCAGACACGGTCCCTTATTTAGAACTGTGTACGATATGTGGACATCCCAAACGATTAAGATAGCTTAACCTATGTGTGATGAGTTTGAACGTCAAAAGTTTTGGTTCAAATTTCCATGGTTGCAGTGGTCATCCACGTCATTGCATAATTTGGGTACACAAAGGAGACTACAGCACACCCACACTTCTTAATCGAGCAGGTTCAGCAATTAAACAGAGCTAGGTGACCTAAACATTATCTAGAAAATTGAAGATCGCCGCTCTTAATTAAACAAAACAAAGAGTAGTACTACGGCTGGTGCTCGCCGATCTCCGCTGCCGTCTCCATGTCCAGCTCGCGCCCGACGGTCTCCTGGGGAAGGGGCTCCTGGCATCCATCGCACCATACTCGGGAAGCATCTCGCCATCCGTGTCCGCCATCACTTTGGAAAAGGCCACCACGAGCTGGGCGTGAGCGGACGCGACCTGGGCGTGCTCGGGCCTCCCTCTCAAGAACATAATATCTTCCCTTGATGTGAACATCAAAGAGAGAAGGCGCATGCAAAAAGGTATCCACAATGGACCTTTTATTAAACAACATGTTATAAGTAAAATTTCGGCTTCACCATCTTATGAAGTTTCATAGCGTTAACGTCCAAGTACTGTGTGGGTAGGATGGATTCATAAGGCCAAGGTGAAACACCTAGCTCTCTTGCTAAACATGTGGCATAAATTCCACCATAAAAATATCCACTACCAGCGTTGTGTTGCAACCTGCGTGCAACAATCGCTCCAAGGTTACAAATTTTGTCACCGGTGAGAGTGGTGCATATGAGACTCAAGTTTGGAGCACAAAGTGTACTACAATCCTGTTTGCCTACAATGCATTTCCCATTGAAAAGTGCAAACAATTGAATTGAGGGAAAATGAATGCTCTTTATTCTACATTGTGTCACTCCTCTAGTCTCACCATAGTAGAGGCTAGTCAAGAATGTTTCATACTCAGATCTAGGTGGTTCGTTTAGCGAGCCCCAAAATGGAATTTGCAATGGTAAGCAAATCTCTCTAGAGATATGGTAAATGGGTTGTCATACAGTTTAAACGACACCCTAGACTCACGAGGATGGAATTTAAATTCTTTAGAAAATGATTCAGTGAGGTTGAGGTGTTGGTTGCACTTATCTGAAATGTAGGGACAGAGCTCGGCATTGTGAACATATTGCTCAAATTCTTCTTTAATACCTACACGCACCATATAATCGTTGCATGGCCATAAACATGATTTGGTGGTGGCATCTCGTATGGAATTTTCACTTGGTTCAACATAGGACCGACGAACAGAGCTGCTACTAGAAGATGCCTCTGAGGACCTCCTCCTCGAAGAACTCCTTCCAAAGAGGTTCATCATATTTGCGTACAATTTTCTGAAATTTTTTGGGTCATAAAAATTTGTCAACAAAGTTCCACAAGATTGATAGTAATTACTCATAGGGATGCATAGAAGCCAAATCAAGCATTCAAACTACTTAGAACTCTAAGAATTCAACATGCAAGCTCATCTACAGTAGCACCAAGAGTAACTAATTATTCAAAATATAAACCACTAAAGCAAAAACTAATTGGACCAATGTAGGAGTCACATACCAAGCAACAATCCCCCGAAACAGTTTCGAAAATGGATCTTTGAGCAAAGAGATCTAAATCCGCGGGTTTGAGAGCAAGAACACGAGAGAGAAATGGATCTTTGAGCAAAGAGATCTAAATCCGCGGGTTTGAGAGCAAGAACACGAGAGAGAGAGAGAGAGAGAGAGAGAGAGAGAGCAATGGTGATTTTTTCCTGGAGGTAGGTGGTGACATGGGCTAAAGAGATAAGTGAGGGGGCCCACATGGGGCACACAACCCACAAGCACGCGCATGGGGGAGGCTTCTCCAATTACTTAATGCTTTGCCTGATCATCCTCTCAAGAAAATGAAATAATTGATATGTTTTATAGTGGACTAACTGATGCTTCTAGGGACCACCTAGATAGTTGTGTTGGTTGTATTTTCAAGGAATGAATTGTTGAGCAAGCTGAATTGCTATTGAATAATATATTGAGTAATGATAATGATTGGACACTTCCTGAACCAACTCCTAAGCCAACTCCGAAGAAAAGAGGTATTGTATTTCTCAGTCCTGAAGATATGCAAGAGGCAAAGAAATCTATGAAAGAAAAAGGTATTGAAGTTGAAGATGATAAGAATCTACCGCCTATTGAAGAAATACATGGTCTTGATAACCTGACACAGGTAGTAGAGGTAAACTCTCTATATGTATTTGATGAAGGTGATATTCCTCATAATAAGTATGCTAGTCAATGCTTGGATGAGTTTGATAATTTTATTGTTAAACAAGAAAACTTCAATGCTAATGTTAGTAGACAATTGAAACGTAATGATTACATGCTTGACTGCTTGGTGATTATATGAGTAGAACTGTTTGTGATCTTAAAATTATTAGTAAGCATGCTTCCATGGTTAAAACTCAAGTAGAACAAGTACTTAAGGAACAACATGATTTACTCAGTGAGTTGAATAGTAAGAACAATGATATACTGTTAGAGTTATGACTAGAGGTGGTAAAGTGACCAAGGAACCTTTGTATCCCGAGGTCCATCTGAAAGTGCAACTATCCTGGGTGGTTTTCGTAATTCGTAACAACATATAGCTCATTGAGCTAATGCTATTTCAAGATAAACATTTCAGGAAAGCTCAATGATTGGCATGGCATGGATGAGAAAAGTGGACCCCTCAAAATACTAAGGACAAAGGATTGGCTCAAGCTCAAAGCACAAGACTCTACATTTTTCATTTTAAGTGATCCAAGATCACATTGAGTCCATAGGAAAAGCCAATACTATCAAGAGGGGGTGAGGTGTTGCTTAATGAGTTTCTTGCTCAAAGTGCTTAGTGATATGCTCCAAAAACCCTCAATTACTTTCTCACATCCACATATGTCCCAAACCAAAAGTCAAACTCGGCCCAACCGAAACTGTCTATCCGGCGCCACCGAGTTCAATTGACATAGCCACTGCCAGAAACCCTAGTCTTTTCGGTCTCACTGATAGGGATCTCGGTCTCCCCGAGATGGGATTGTAATCTCTCTGTTTCCCTTCATAACGTTTTGGTCAAACCGAGATGAGCGATCGGTCCCACCGAGATTGCAATGCAAACTCTCTATTTCCTTTTCGCAACGTTTCGGTCCAACCGAGATGAGCGAATCGGTCTCGCCGAGTTTGCCTGACCAACTCTCTGTTTGTCTATTACCAAAATCGGTCTCGCCGAGTTTGTGTATTCGGTCTCACCGAGATTACGTTATGCCCTAACCCTAACAAAATCCTCTCACCAAGTTGACGTGTCGGTCCCACCGAAAAACCTAATGGTCACATTATGAACTAAATCGGTCCGACCGAGTTTAACGATTCAGTCCCACCAAGTTTGGTAATTTGTGTGTAACGGTTAGATTTTGTGTGGAGGCTATAGATACCCCTCCACCCACTCTTCATTCATGGAGAGAGCCATCAGAACATGCCTACACTTCCAACATACATTTTCTGAGAGAGAACCACCTACACTTGTGTTGAGATCAAGATATTCCATTCCAACCACATAAATCTTGATCTCTAGCCTTTCCCAAGTTGCTTTTCACTCAAATCATCTCTCCACCAAATCCAAATCCTGTGAGAGAGAGTTGAGTGTTGGGGAGACTATCTTTTGAAGCACAAGAGCAAGGAGTTCATCATCAACACACCATTTGTTACTTCTTGGAGAGTGGTGTCTCCGAAATTGGCTAGGTGTCACTTGGGAGCCTCCGTCAAGATTGTGGAGTTGAACCAAGGAGTTTGTAAGGGCAAGGAGATCGCCTACTTCGTGAAGTTCTACCCGAGTGAGGCAAGTCCTTTGTGGGCGACGACCATGGTGGGATAGACAAGGTTGCTTCTTCGTGAACCCTTCGTGGGTGGAGCCCTCCATGGACTCGTGCAACCGTTACCCTTCGTGGGTTGAAGTCCCCATCAACATGGATGTACGATAGCACCACCTATCGGAACCACGGATAAAAAATCTCCGTGTCAACATTGCGTTTGCTCCCTCAAACTCCTCCCTTTACCTTCATAAGCAATTGTTTTACTTTCCCGCTGCTACACTCTTAGAATTGCATGTGTAGGTTGATTGCTCGACTTGTGCTAAATTTCTAAAATCTGCCAAGTACTAAAATTGGGAAAATGCTAGATTTTTAATTGGTCAAGTAGTCTAATTACCCCCCTATAGACATACTTTCAATCCTACAAGTGGTATCAGAGATTTGGTCTCCATTTGCTTTGATTTCCATAGCTTTTGGTGGTCATAGCCTTGGTTTCACAACCTAGGAGAGTATGGCGTCTAGCGAGGGAAATTACCACCATAGAGGTCCTTACTTTGATGGTACAAATTTTGCTTGTTGGAAGCATAAGATGAGAATGCATATTCTTGGACATAACCCCGCCGTTTGGGATATTGTGTGCATTGGCTTGCAAGGTGAATTCTTTGATGGGAGAGAACCAAACTGTGAAGCTACCGCGGAGGAGTTGAAGATGTTGCAATGCAATGCTCAAGCTTGTGATATTCTCTTCAACGGATTGTGCCCCGAAGAATTCAACAAAATCAGTTGTCTTGAGAATGCAAAGGAAATTTGGGATACTTTGATTGATATGCACGAAGGTACCGACTCCGTCAAGGAATCCAAATTGGATGTGCTCCAAAGTCAGCTTGACAAATTCAAAATGAAGGATGGTGAAGGCGTCGCTGAAATGTACTCTAGGCTTGCTCTCATCACAAATGAGATTGCCGGCTTAGGAAGTGAAGAGATGACCGATAAATTCATCATCAAGAAGATCCTAAGATCCTTGGATGGAAAATATGATACCATGTGCACATTGATCCAAATGATGCCCAATTACAAAGATCTCAAGCCAACGAAAGTCATTGGAAGGATTGTTGCTCATGAGATGTCACTCAAGGATAAGGAAGAGCTCCATAACAAGTCAAGCGGTGCTTACAAAGCCTCATGTGAAGCTCCCACATCATCAAGTGAGAAACAAACCTTCAATGAAGAATTGAGCCTAATAATGAAGAACTTCAACAAGTTCTACAAAAGTAGAAGCAAGGAAAGAAGTTCCAAGTCAAGGTCCTACAATGACAAAAGATCTTCTAGTCGTGAGCGTAATTGCTACAATTGTGAAAGACCCGAACACTATTCCAATGAGTGTACGGCTCCCTACAAAAGAAGAGAAGATTCTCCCAAAAGAAGGAATAGAAGAGAAGAATCACCATCAAGAGAAAGAAGGAGTAGTGATGGTCGTTATGAATGAAGACCCTCTCGGAGAAGCAAGGATTCGGAAAGTAAAGATAAGTCATCAAGAAGCTACACAAAAAGAAGACATCAAGCTCATGTTGGTGAATGGGTATCCGGCTCCGACTCCGACAATCACTCCGAAGGAAGTTATCACTCCGACTCCGAATATACTCAAGATGAAGGTGTTGCCGGACTAGCACTTGTGACAACCAACTCCTACGACATATTTGAATCACCAAATGAAGGAATTGGGAGATGCTTCATGGCTAAAGGTCCAAAGGTAACACACCCCGAGTATGTTGATTTCAATAGTGATGAAGATGATTTGCTAGCAGATGATGATTTACTTGTTGACAACTCTAGTTATGAAAACTGTGATGAACTTGCTATTAATCATGCTAATCAAGATAAAACAAATGATGATGATAATAAGGAGATTAAGCGTCTAACTAAAGAACTAAACACTCTTAAGTTAGCTCATGAAACTACGTTGGAAGATCATCGAGAACTTTTAAATACTCATGAGAAGCTATGCTTTGAAAAGCTCAACCTCGAGCAAGAGCATGAGTTTTTAAAGGCGATCATGATGAACTTTGGAAGAAAAGTTCTTCTTACATTGCCAAGAGTTTACTCTTGTCTACTTACATGCCACAAGTTAAATCTAACAACAAGAACAAGAAAGATTCTTCATCTAGGAGTAACAACAATCATGCTAAATCCAATGATGTTGCTTCTAGTAGTTCTCTTGATTCCACGAATGATTCTCTTAGCCAAGTTACACTTGAGCAAGAAAATAGTTTATTGAAAGGAATTATAGAGAAAGGTGTCTACAAGAGCCTTGCCGGAAGTAAGCAATTTGAGGAGATTGTACGCAAGCAAGGAAGACACCGGAAGAATCAAGGTGTTGGTTTTGAACAAAAGTTCAATACCAATGGAGTTGAGTGGGAAGAAGATCAATACCCCAAGACGAAGTTTGTTCCTCAACAAGAGAAGTATGATCCTACTTGTTTCAAAGGAACACAAGCTCAAGATGATCTTCCACCACAAGACCACAAGCAAAAAGGCAAGGACAAGCTTCAAGAGGAAATTGATGCATTTGAAGAAGCACCTAAGGCCTTAGTCAAGTGGGTTCCCAAGACTACATCAAGTTCTACTTCATCAAGTACAACTACAACTCCAAGGATTCCCATCAAGATGGTGTGGATCCCGAAGAAGAAGAACTAGAGAGTTCTTGAGGGTGACTCCGCCAACATACTTCACGCTTATCATTTTGGCAATGACAAGTGCAAACAACTTCCACATCTTGCACTAGTCCAAGGAGTCACAAACCCTCTTGTTAGTAAATCAAGGAACAAGGTAACCTAATGTTTTCAGGGACAACATCTTGTGTATACATCACTCTATGTCTATGGATATCCTTGCTTGTTCCTTGTGGGACTAACCCGTGTAGGTATTGAAAGTGCAAGTCAGTCCAAAGGATTGCTCCAAATGATCTACATCAACTTTGAGCATCCACATCTTCAACACCTACATGATGTCATCATCGACAAAACCCAAGGTTAGTTCATCCCTCTTAGGGGGATATCACATCTAGGGGGAGCTTTACTCTAAAAAATTGAGCTAAAGCAACTCTAATGGTGTGAGCACAACAATGCTTTATGTAAAAGCGGTAACCCCACTTGTGCTTAAACGATGAGTATGACCTATGATCAAATGTTCTCATTTGACTCCTAAGTCAATATACTCATATATAGATGGCCTAGTCATCGCCAATTGCTTGATAGATGCTAGAGTGTTTGTGCATGCTTTGTCACATATTTGATTTGCCATTTTAATTGTGTGAGCATGTTGAATGCATATTTTTCCCATTCGAGGACATCCATTTGTTGCTTTGATTGTTTGGCTTTTTCTCTTTTGCCAAATGGATGGACAAGAATGCCTAAGAAATCCCTCTAGCTATCTATGTTCTTCTCGTCTCAAACTCTATTCAAGCTACATCACAAAGTTTGATCAAGTCAGATTCGAACCACTCTGTGTGAGGAGCACTCGGAGTTGCCGATTCGTCATAGACTTAAACTTCCAAAACCTCTTTGTGCATTTCGGTCTGACCAATTCATCCTTTTCGGTCCTACTGAGATCACTAAGTTGATCTAGGTTTTCAATCTCGGTGCAACCGATTAGAACCTTTAGGTCACACCGAGTTGTAGTAACTACCTGCAGTTTTGTATCTTGGTGCCACCGAGTTGTTCCACTCGGTCACACCGACAGGGTCAGGTTATATATACCAACGGGTCAAATTTTGGAAATTTTTCTGAAACCCTTCACCCGCGCGTAACCTGCTCTGCCTCTTCGGGTCTCCGGATCGTGCTCTCGCCGCCAGCGACCTCCCGCCGCTGGTCTCCGCCGCCGTCAATGGAAATATGCTCCTCCGTTGCCGCCGTAGCAAACACTTGCCGTACTAGGGTAAGTGTTCGACCCCTTGTGCTGTCTTTTTCACTCCGATTCCTAGCACAAGGACAATGCCATGATTCTTGCCACGATTGAGATTGATCCATCCAGCAAAAACTTCCTTAGGTCTAGTTTGATTCGAAAATTTTAGGGTTAGCTCTCCGCAGAACTCATCTCGGACCGACCGAACTGTAGAAATCGGTCTCACCGATTTGGCCTTGGCCATTGCACATGCGCTTTTCGGTCCGACCGAAACGTGCAAATCGATGTGACCGAGTTCAGGATTCTGTGAAACCCTAACAATCTCGGTGCCACCGGACGGTGACTCGGCTCTACCAAGTTCACTAGTTTAGGTTCTAAGTGTTGGTTCGGTATCACCGAGTTTGTCAATTCGGTAGCTCCGAGATCACTTATGTAGAGAACTAAAACTACGCTTTTTAACTCAATTGTTTTGCAAAACCTCTGTACTTTGTGATGCTCATCTACTCTACCTCATCTACAACCTATTCACAGGGTCTGCTGTTAGTGAGCTTGAAGAGATGTCTGATCAAAGTGATAGTCAGAACAAGTCTGAAGAGCAGGTTCAGTTGAGGGAGGGCACTAGTCCCTCAGGGAGCTATGATGAGGGCAGCAGGAGCACACCTAGTAACTTGCCAAAGGCAGCTACCAGGACAAGGAAGAAGAAAACTTCAGATTCTGAAGATGAAGATTATGTGGCTGTTGAGGATGAAGCCACTTCCAGAAAGAAGGTGCTGAAGAAGGAATATAGCATTGTTGCTGCAACAAAGCCTGGACTGAAAACAAAGGCTCCAGCAAGAAGAGTTCCAATGTCAAAAGCCAGAGCCTCAACCGCTGAAGCTTCCAAGCCAAAGAAAGTTGCCACAGCCCACAGGTGAAACTATGAGGTTCACCATTGAATCAGATAATGGTGAAGCAGCAGGAGATGGTAAGAAGAAGAAGAGGGCAAGAACCACTACTGCCAGAGTTCTTGGCAAGCCCTCAATGAAGAAAGATTCTGAAGGAGAATAGGAAGAGGAAGAGGATGTTGCACCAGCACCCAAAACTCAGAAGCCCATGGGAGATGCAATCATATCAGGGGCTGCTCCATCTAAGCCCAAAGCTGCTCCCAAGGCTGCTGCTCTAGCTCAGAAACCCCCAAAACCCAAGAGAAGCACCAGGAACATCCCTGCTGAGGAGAAGAAAAAGGCCCGAGTGCGTGAAGCTGCTGAAGAAGAAGAAGAAGACTCACTTGTTTTGAGAAAGTTGAAGCCCAAGATCCCTGACCACAATGATGCACATCCTGTTGCAGAAAACATGAAAATCAGGAAGGATTCAGGACTGAGATTATGGAGAGTTTGGAGAGGATCATTGAGCAGAAGTTCTATGATCTGGATTTCAAGGTAACTGAGATCCAAACTGCAGTTGAGCAGCTACAGGAGGAAGCAAAGGAGAAGAAGGGCAAGTCTGCTACAGATGCTTTTGCTAGAGTGCCCAGAGGACAGAGATCTGATGCAGTGCCAGTCACAGATACTAGAGCTACAACATCATCTCCAGCAGCTACAACTCTAGTGCCACCTCCAGCATCCACTCCACCAGCTCCAACTACATAAACAAAAGCTTTCGTCATAGGAGTCATCTCTACACCACCTACCGAAGATCAAGCCCGAGAGTCGTTTAGCACTATGCATTTTTGAACTTTTTGGTAACTTTTTGCCAAAGGGGGAGAAAATTGTATAGATCATAGGCTTCGAGAGAGAGTGTTGCTTTTTTATCTCTCTTGCTATTTTGGTTGAAAACTTTTTATTGTGTGCTTGTGTGAGATACGTTATATGCTTGTGAGATACTTGTTTGATCATGTGTTTGATCATATGCTACCCTTAATGCTTGTTGGATGATATTATCTCTTATATCCTTATATGATCATTCACTTGCTTGGTGATGAGTGCATGCTTTTAACTTCTATCATTTTGAGCGCTCCACCAAGATGTATGTGACATGGAAGAGTAACCCATGATCCTAATCAATTGTGGATTTGCATTCAAAAGCAAATTTTTAAATAATGCACAAATTTAGGGGGAGCTCTTGCTTATCACATACTTCTCACAGCGACGATGTCTTTCAGTCTTATTATCATTTGTCGAAGCTTTGATCTATATGTTGTCATCAATTACCAAAAAGGGCGAGATTGAAAGTGCAACTATCCCTGGGTGGTTTTGGTAATTCCTAACAACATATAGCTCACTGAGCTAATGCTATTTCAAGATAAACATTTCAGGAAAGCTCAATGATTGGCATGGCATGGATGAGAAAAGTGGACCCCTCAAACTACTAAGGACAAAGGATTGGCTCAAGCTCAAAGCACAAGACTCTACATTTTTCATTTTAGGCGATCCAAGATCACATTGACTCCATAGGAAAAGCCAATACTATCAAGAGGGGGTGAGGTGTTGCTTAATGAGTTTCTTGCTCAAAGTGCTTAGTGATATGCTCCAAAAACCCTCAATTACTTTCTCACATCCACATATGTCCCAAACCAAAAGTCAAACTCGGCCCCGCCGAAACTGTCTATCCGGCGCCACCGAGTTCAATTGACATAGCCACTGCCAGAAACCCTAGTCTTTTCGGTCTCATCGATAGGGATCTCGGTCTCATCGAGCTGGGATTGTAATCTCTCTGTTTCCCTTCGTAACGTTTCAGTCAAACCGAGATGAGCGATTGGTCCCACCGAGATTGCAATGCAAACTCTTTGTTTCCTTTTCATAACGTTTCGGTCCAACCGAGATGAGCGAATCGGTCCCGCCGAGTTTGCCTGACCAACTCTCTGTTTGTCTATTACCAAAATCGGTCTCACCAAGTTTGTGTAATCGATCTCACCGAGATTAGTTATGCCCTAACCCTAACGAAAATCGGTCTCACCGAGTTGACGTGTCGGTCCCACCGAAAACCCTAACGGTCACATTATGAACTAAATCGGTCTGACCCAGTTTAACGATTCGGTCCCACCGAGTTAGGTAAATTGTGTGTAACGGTTAGATTTTGTGTGGAGGCTATAGATACCCCTCCACCCACTCTTCATTTGTGGAGAGAGCCATCAGAACATGCCTACACTTCCAACATACATTTTCTGAGAGAGAACCACGTACACTTGTGTTGAGATCAAGATATTCCATTCCAACCACATAAATCTTGATATCTATCCTTTCCCAAGTTGCTTTCCACTCAAATCATCTTTCCACCAAATCCAAATCCTGTGAGAGAGAGTTGAGTGTTGGGGAGACTATCATTTGAAGCACAAGAGCAGGGAGTTCATCATCAACACACCATTTGTTACTTCTTGGAGAGTGGTGTCTCCTAGATTGTCTAGGTGTCACTTGGGAGCCTCCGTCAAGATTGTGGAGTTGAACCAAGGAGTTTGTAAGGGCAAGGAGATCGCCTACTTCGTGAAGATCTACCCGAGTGAGGCAAGTCCTTCATGGGTGACGGCCATGGTGGGATAGACAAGGTTGCTTCTTCGTGGAACCTTCGTGGGTGGAGCCCTCCATGGACTCGCGCAACCATTACCTTTCGTGGGTTGAAGTCTCCATCAATGTGGATGTACGATAGCACCACCTATCGGAACCACGGATAAAAAATCTCCGTGTCAACATTCTGTTTGCTCCCTGAAACTCCTCCCTTTACCTTCATATGCAATTGTTTTACTTTCCGCTGCTACACTCTTAGAATTGCATGTGTAGGTTGATTGCTTGACTTGTGCTAAGTTGCTAAAATCTGCCAAGAACTAAAATTGGGAAAAGGCTAGATATTTAATTGGTCAAGTAGTCTAATCACCCCCCTCTAGACATACTTTTGATCAAGATTCTCAGAGAATTAATACTGATGCACCCACTCCTCCTAGTAATAAAAACAAAAAGAAAACTGAAAGGACTTTGCATGCTTCTAGTTAACCTGTTGTAGATACACCTGAGAATCCCAATGATATTTCTATTTCCGATGTTGAGACACAATCTGGTGATGAACATGAATCTAATGCTAATGTTAATGATGATGTTCATGTTGATGCTCAACCTAGTAATGATAATGATGTGGAGGTAGAACCTGCTGTTGATCTTGATAACCCACAATCTAAGAATCAACGTTATGATAAGAGAGACTTCATTTCTAGGAAACATGGTAAAGAAAGAGAACCATGGGTTCAAAAACCCATGCCCTTTCCTCCTAAACCATCCAAGAAAAAGGATGATGAGCATTTTGAGCGCTTTGTTGGAATGCTTAGACATGTCTTTTTGCGTATGCGTTTGACTGATATTCTGAAAATGTCTCCTTATGCTAAGTGTATGAAAGATATTGTTACAAATAAAAGTAATATACCGGAAGCTGAAATTTCCACCATGCTTGCTAATTACACTTTTAAGGGTTGAATACCAAAGATACTAGGAGATCCAGGAATACCAACTATACCATGCTCCATTAAAAGAAACTATGTTAAAACTACTTTATGTGATTTGGGAGCCGGTGTTAGTGTTACTCCTTTCTCTTTATATTGTAGACTTGAATTGAATAAGTTGACACGTACTTAAATCTCTTTATATCGGTATTTGTGAGGATGTGCCTATTGTGGTTTCAAACGTTACTATCTTAACGGACTTTGTTATTCTTGATATTCCCGAGGACAACAGTATGTCGATCATCCTTGGTAGACCCTTTTTGAATACTGCAGGGGCTGTTATTGACTGCAACAAAGGCAATGTCACTTTTCATGTTAATGGTAATGAGCATACGGTACACTTTCCCAAGAAACAACCTCAAGTTCATAGTATCAATTCTATTGGAAAATTTTAAACTATTACTATTGGAGGTTTTGAGTTCCCTCTCCCTACTATAAAGAAAAAAATATGCTATTCTTATTGTTGCGGACATGCATATCCTCGTTGAGGTAACCTAGTGTTATTCGAAAATTCTCCGGTTTCATGTCATTCGGAAGAAGTTTGTTAATATGACTTGATCAACCTTGTTAATGGATTCCTTTTGATAGGCATGAGATGGATGAATTTAGAAAGCACAACTTTCTATACCCACTTTTTAATTTTTGTTATTTAGAATAAATAAAGGAAAATTAGTACTATCTGTGTGTTTTCTGAATTATCTGTGTAATAAAATATGTCCCGAAAATAAAAGTTCTCCAAATGCCCTAAAATTCAGTATGATTTTTTAAAAATATTTTAGAATTTCTGGCACTAAACATGCACCAGGGGGATGCACCAGTGGGCCACAAGGGTGGAGGGCGCGCCCTACGCCCCTAGGCATGCCCCCTGCCTTGTGTGTCCCACATGGGTCCCCCTCACTTATTCCAGCACCCATCCACTTCGTCTTCCTCCAGAAAAATCATCTCATTTCTCAAACCCGTGTTCTTGCTCATCTCGCTGCCATTTTCGATCTCCTTGTGTAAAGCTCCATTTGCAAAAATTGTTTTGGAGGATTGTTCTTTGGTATGTGACTCCTCCAATGGTCCAATTAGTTTTTGTTCTAGTGCTTTATAAATTGCAAATTTTTGCTGTTGTGGTGACCTTGTTCTTGAGCTTGCATGTCAAATTTATATGGTCCGAAGTAGTTTTGATGCATGATATAGCCTCTAGACACTTGTATGAGCAGTTTCTATCAATCTTGTTAAGTTTGGTTCACTTTTATTTTGAGTCACTAAGAATTTCAGAAATTTGCAGAGAAAAGAAAATGATGAGGAGGTTGTTGAGAGGCTCTTCAAGCCGGGGTTCAAAGGAAAATGAAAATGAAGAGAAGAAGAAGCCCAAGTATAACCTTCCTCGCAGCAGGGATGTCCGGTCGTGTGAATGGCCAAGTGATGCATTCTTGGGGGCTGCCAGAATTTACAATGATTTTTATTGTTTGGCGGAGAATGCAGGCATCACCGACTTACTCCACGATAAGTGTGATCAATACCTCCTACTCACTAATACCTTTGTGCAAAATTTTCACTTTCATGTTAGGAAATCACCACCCACGGTAGAATCTTATTTATATGATGAGCATAAGGAGATGAGCTTTATGACTTTTGTGAGGTTTGCAAATTACCTTACGAGGGCAACGTCGATGAACCACGTCCTAGAGATGTGGAAGATTTTATTTGTGAAGTTACCGTAGGGGAAAGGAGAAGGGCGTCGGAAGCGAGAGTGGCTAGTTTACATTTTATTGTTTTACGCTATTACTCATTATTTGCTGGGAGATGTTTAATTGGTCACGGGGAGAGTGGAGGCCTTAGTGCTCTTGACCTTGCTATTTTGCACCATGCTTTACTTCGTGATAGAACTTTCAGTTTGGGTGCTATGGTTGCTCGACGGTTGAGTTTAAACCATTCGAGGGGTCCTATCTTTGGAGTATCTATGCCTCCCGCCTTGCTAAACGCTTTAAGATACCCATTAGGCACTAGGAGGAAGAGGAGATGCTGCTACCCACTATATACTTAGATTACAACAGCATGGTAGCACATGATTTGATTAGCGATGATAAGGATAAGAGACTCATCTAACCTGGTATTTAGCCAAAAAAACTTGTCGGATTATTAATTTTCCTGCACCTTCTTTGTTCAACATTCATTCAGGCACATACCTCATTCTGCCCGAGGACATTTATGCATACTAGGAGCGGATGCGATCCCCAATTCCTAAGCCAGAGCCATCACCTGATCCTTATTGATTAGTGGGAGCCACAGGAGCTCACTAACCAGTGGAGCCCCCAGGATCCCCCCCCTCAGCACTCCGGAGAGGGCTACTTTGATCCATGGGCTTAGACCAACTTAGGCCAAAAGCCTAAGATTGGGGGAGTACGTATTTCTCACTGACATTACATTCATGTTCACACACTCATTCCAGTTGTCGGTGTACGTGCTTTTTCATTGTATTATCCATGATTAGTTATTTTCTTTTCTCGCTTTCTTCTTGTGTGTTTGAAAAACTTTGAGAAAATTCAAAAAAAAATAGTTGTAGCTTCTTTTTAATTTACTATCCATGTTTATTTAGTAGTAGTATTAAAACAAAACCCAAAAAAGATTTCTCATTCTTCTTTTGCTTGTTGGGAGCTTTCCCGTGTAAATAGTTTTTCTAATTCTTGTTTTAATTTCCTCAGAAAAACAAAAACTCCAAAACATTTCAGTGTGTTTCTTTGAAATTCTTTTTCCTTTCTTCGGGTTGAGAGGATAAGACCACAATGAAAATGTTGAGTGGCTCTCATATGCATTATTGTTGATCTAACAAAGAGCCCATATTACCTTGTCTTCTCCTTTGAACAAATGTTTGCAGATTCCAGATTAGTCCAATGAACATGCACAATTATTATTATCCAGATCGTTCGGTCATGCAAGTGAAAGGCAATAATGACGATATATGATGAAATGATTGAGATGAGAAAAAGCTCGTATGAACTCGACCTATTTTGTTTTTGTAAATATGGTTAGTTCATCGTTCTTGATTCAGCCCATTATGAACGAAATGAAGGAAATATGCCCTAGAGTAAATAATAAAGTTGTTATTTATATTTCCTTATATCATGATAAATGTTTATTATTCATGATACAATTGTATTAACCGGAAACTTAGTACATGTGTGAATACATAGACAAACAGAGTATCCCTAGTATGCCTCTACTTGACTAGCTCATTAATCAAAGATGGTTAAGTTTCTTGTCCACAGACATGTGTTGTCATTTGATGAATGGGATCACTGATACGTCCATTTTGCATCATGTTTTCTTACTGTTATTTATAATGTTTTTATCAATAATAATGCTTTTTGGAGTAATTCTAATGCCTTTTCTCTCATAATTTGCAAGGTGCACACAAAGAGGGAGAATTCCGGCAGCTGGAAATCAGGACCTGGAAAAGCTACATCAGGCCACCCATTCTGCACAACTCCAAATAAGCTGAAACTTGACGGAGATTTTTATGCATTATTTAAGAAATATTGGAGCCAATAAACACCAGAGGGGGCCACTAGGTGGGCACAACCCACCTGGGCGCGCCAGGCCCCCCAGGCACGCCCTGGTGGGTTGTGGCCTCCTCGGCCCACCTCCTGTCGGTGTACTAGAGTAGGGGTACCCTAGTATCCCGAACTTGTGCACGGGCAGTCGCAGCACCCCGCGGCAAGGCTTGCCAGGTGATCGCCAAAGACCTCTATGGTTCCTTTGGAGCCATTCAAGAACAAAGTATTTAAGCCAAGGAGACAAGTCCCCGGCAAGAGGAGCTTGCCGGGAAGGCCACTCGAGGCACAAGACCCCGGCAAGAGGAGCTTGCCGGGAAGGCCAACCAGAGCATCTCAAGGAACTTTCCGCGACGCGCCACGCGTCCCGGCAGGACCCGGCGAGCGACAAGCTCCCGGACGCGGCAAGACGACGGCCGCGACAAGGCATTTGCCGCGGCAAGCAACCACTCTGTACCTGCGCTCCAGCTCACCCACCTACGTGTCGCTCTGGGACCCTTCCAGGCATACGTGGCGGGAGGCTGTGCAGCCAGGGGTACACTGTGACATGCAGCGCTGACAAGATCGCCATCGTGGCAAGCGGTGGTGCCCCTGATGGTCCCTTTTATGCACCGTGTGGGCGACGTAGATAGGCATTTAATGCCCTTGTCCCCTGCCGTCAGGGTTAGGTATGATTCACTGTGTAGGTAGCTGTACCTACCGCAACACCTTTCCATTTTTGCCCTCGCCTACGTTGCCACCTGTTGGAGACCCCTTGAGCATATAAAAGGAGGCCCATGCACAACGTAGAGGGGGATGGCCTCCAGGAGGACGAACAATAGAACACTCACGCTCGGTCTCGTTAGCTGCTGGTGTGTACTGTAGCACCCAGCGCTCCCGAGCAAGAACTCAATACAATCCACAAAGCAGCAGTAGGAGTATTATCTCTCCGGAGAGCTCCGAAGCTGGGTAAAACCTCTCGCGTGCCTCGCCTCGATCCGCTCTTTGCGCGACCTCCGCCCCCCGCCTAACCGAGAAGGGGCTCCGTCCCCATAGGTGCTCGAGGAGCCAGATTCCCCCGGCATCTTTGGCGCGCCAGGTAGGGGGCGTCGAGGTTGTGTGAACCCGATCCGGCATTCGCACGAGCTAGATCTTCATTGACTTCATCGACATGCCGCTGAAGAAGAAGGCTTCGGAGGCGGCTACTCCGTCCGCGTCGAACCCACCGCCGCCAGAACAAACGGCTGGTGGGGAAGACGCCGGCGGAAGAACGGGCGTCGACGAAGAAGCCCATGGTGCCACCAGGTCCAAGGACAAGGCTGCGCTGCCCGTCAGCGGTGTAGCAGGCTCCCACGATGACCGGGCGTCGATGGATGTTCCGCGCCCATCTCAGGAAGCGCGGGACCGGCAGCGTCGTGGTACTCACGGTACCATACGTTCGCTGGACCCAAATCGAGCTGGCGGATCTCGAGATGCTCCAGGCCAGCATCCACGCCAACGTGCTGGCGTAAGCGAGGCACGGTCGCCTGGACGGAATACTGCTCCTTCTAACATTGTTGGAAGTCCGAGCGTATCCCGCTCCTCGCACCGTTCGCCGCCGCTACCCGCCACTCCAGAAATGTGGAAGCCTACATGGATGACATAGTGGTCAAGAGCAGGCACAAAGCAACTCTGATTCAAGATCTAGAAGAGACTTTTGCAAATCTGCGCAAGATCAGCCTCAAGCTCAACCCCGAGAAGTGCGTGTTTGGAGTCCCTTCCGGCAAGCTTCTCGGGTTCTTCGTGTCTTAGAGAGGAATCGAAGCCAATCCCGACAAGATCAAGGCCATTGAGCAGATCGAAGCACCGAAGCGCGTCAAGGATGTGCGGAAACTTGCCGGCTGCGTGGCGGCTCTCAGCAGGTTTATCTCTAAGTCCGCTGAGCGTGCCCTGCCGGTTTTCAAAATCTTGAAAAAGGCAGGTCCAATGAAATGGACTCCGGAAGCGGAGGCTGCGCTGCAAGACCTGAAGAGATACCTGTCCTCCACTCCAATACTTGTCACACCTAAGCCACAAGAGAAGTTGCTGCTATATCTGGCGGCAACCAATCAAGTGGTTAGTGCTGCGTTGGTAGCGGAAAGGGAGGCATATGATGAGCCAGCGACCGCGGCAAGCACATCCAGCGACAAGCAGGGGGTTTCTCCGACAAGCCCTAGTCCCGACAAAGATGGATCTGCGCAGACGTGCGAAGAGATGCATCAGAAGAAAATGGTGCAGCGCCCAGTCTACTTTGTCAGTGCCCTTCTACAGGGGGCTAGGTCAAGGTACTCTGGTGTGCAGAAATTGCTTTTCAGCCTTCTCATGGCCTCGAGAAAGCTGCGCCATTACTTCCAAGCACATGAGATCACAGTTGTCACTCGCTTTCCACTGAAGAGGATACTGCAGAATCCAGAAGCAACAGGCAGGATTGTTGAGTGGCACTGGAACTGTCAAGCTTTGGCCTCAAGTTTGAGAGCACTTCAACTATCCAGAGCAGAGCATTGGCAGAATTCATAGCAGAGTGGACGCCAACACCAGACGACTAAATTCCAGAGACAAGCAGCCCCGTCAAGGAAACAAACAAAGAGTGGCTGATGTACTTTGATGGTGCTTTCTCGCTGCAAGGCGCCGGTGCTGGCGTGCTGCTTGTCGCACCCACCGGAGAGCACCTCGAGTACGTGGTCTAGATGCACTTTCCCAAGGAGCAAGCAACAAACAATACTGCAGAGTATGAAGGATTGCTCGCTGGTCTCAGGATCGCGGCAGACCTTGGGATCAAGCAGCTCATTGTCAGGGGTGACTCGCAGCTTGTCATCCGCCAAGTGAACAAGAATTATCAGAGTCCGTTGATGGAAGCTTACGTTGATGAAGTGAGGAAGCTAGAAGAGCACTTTGTCGGCCTACAGATGGAACATGTTCCAAGAGCTCAGAACGACATTGCTGACGGCCTATCAAAGTGCGCAACACTTAAGTTACCTGTGGAACCAGGGATCTTTGTGCTCAAGCTGACTCAACCGTCTGTGACGCCATCAACTGGACAGAGCAAGAAGAGGAAATTGATTTCTGGTGACTATCTTCCGGCAGAGCTTCCTAAAGCCGCCGCCAAGAAGGTTCCCAAGATCAACGCCAAGAGTGTTGAGGAGCAGTCTGCTCCGACAAGCCCCAGGGTTTGTTTCGTTGTAGTAGGCGCTCCCGACAAGTTTTGCTCCGGCAAGTTTGCCGGGGAACGTCAAGCTCCAGCTGAGCCGTAGGTTCTCGCCGTAGAAGCGGATGTTCCCGCAGCAGAAGATATGCCTTTAGTCCTTGTTGTCGAGCCACAAGCTCCAGCATGGGCACAGCAGATCGTCCGTTTCCTCCAGACAGGAGAACTTCCCGAAGAGTCAGAAGAAGCGGAGAGAGTAGCCCGGTAGTCAAGTATGTACCAAATCGTCGACAACGCACTGTACAGAAGAAGACTCAACGGTGTGAAATTGAAGTGTATTCCCCGGGAAGATGGGCAGAAGCTGTTGGCAGAGATACATGGAGGCATTTGTGGTCACCACATTGGCGCAAGAGCACTTGCCGGTAAGGCTTTCCGGTAAGCTTTCTTTTGGCCGACAGCCCTCCAGGATGCAACTGCACAAGTAACCAAGTGTGAAGCGTGCCAGTTCCATTCCAAGCAGATACACCAGCCAGCTCAAGCTCTCCAGACGATCCCTTTATCCTGGCCATTTTCGGTCTGGGGGCTCGACATCCTCGGCCCCTTCGCCCGAGCAGTCGGGGGCTTTGAGTACTTGTACGTCGCAATCGACAAGTTCACAAAGTGGCCAGAAGTGGAACCAGTGAGGAAGGTGACAGCACAGTCAGCAGTCAAGTTCTTCAGGTCGATTGTTTGCCGCTTCGAGATCCCTAACAGGATCATCACCGACAACGGTACGCAATTCACGAGCCGCACCTTCATGCAGTACGTCCAAGATCTTGGCGCCCAGGTCTGCTTTGCTTCTGTTGCTCACCCCAGGAGCAACGGTCAAGCGGAGAGGGCAAATGCTGAAGTGTTGCGTGGGCTCAAGACCAGGACTTTCGACAGGCTGCACAAGTGCGGAAGAAACTGGATTGAGGAGCTGCCGGTGGTTCTTTGGTCGATCAGGACGACGCCAAATCGAGCCACTGGCTAGACACCTTTCGCTCTAGTCTATGGAGCAGAGGCAGTTATCCCCACGGAACTCGTATACGGGTCACCTCGAATGCTCTCTTATGATGAGCTTGAGCAAGAGCAGCTGCGACAAGATGACGCGCTGCTCCTTGAGGAAGACCGTCTTCAGACTGCTGCATGAGCTGCTCGATACCAGCAAGCTTTGCGCCGCTACCATAGCCGCAAAGTTAAAGCCAGAAGTCTCGAGGAAGGCAACCTTGTTCTTCGGCGTGTTCATTCTGCCAACAATTCCAACAAGTTGACGCCGAAGTGGGAAGGCCCTTACCGGGTGAAACGAGTCACTAGGCCTGGCACTGTCCGCCTTGAGACCGAAGATGGCTTTCCGGTGAGCAACTCCTGGAACATCGAGCATCTTTGTAAGTTTTATCCGTAAGGCGCGGTTGTCGGACCCTGTCCGGCAACCACCATTTTGTACAAGTCTTGCCGATGTTGCATGTAATCCTTTGTACAAAGCCAGGCGCAGACCCTGTGCATAAATAAAGCTCACGTGCTCCGCACACCTTGTCAATTTCATGCTTTTCTGCATGAATTATCTGACACTTTGTGCAGCGAACACTCCCGGTAAGCAATAACGAGCCATAAGGCTCCATATCATTATGTCTTCTACTTTCTTTTTTCTCAAGGAAATGAAGCCTCCTTTGCCCACAAGTTTGCCGGGGGGAAAGGGGAAGATAATGGTAGGCGTCGTTCGAGAAAAGTTTCGCCTTGCCGGGAAGCAAACAACAGAAAAGCTAAGTGCCAAAGTTTGAGCAATCAGATCTTTTAATTTTAAGTTATTTTCCTTGAACGACCATGCTTTGTATGGAAAACCTGTGCGCGAAGGAACTGGCTCGTGGCTAGTTGCGCCGTTAGTTTGTTTCGAGCTCGCTCAACAGTTTAAGTGTGCTGCGACTAGAGTCACACCCTTACTTTATTTCGAGCCCGCTCAACAACTTAAGCGAGCTGCGACTAGTTACGACAAGGTTTCTTGTCGGCAACGGCACTGCCAGCAGGCTGCTGACGTCCCGCACTCAGCGCTCGTGGCAAAAGTGCCTACGCTGGCAAGTTCCCTAAGAGCGTAGGGCAAAAACATACAAAGGAAGGAATCAAGTAAAGGAAATAATATTGCAATCACTACCCAAAATAAAGTCATATATTACAAGATAGCTTGTCGCGGCTCTAATAGACTGCTTTCATAACATGATTAGCAGCGACAACAAAAGAAGAAAACGGGCGGCCTAGTCCACACGATCGCCCTCAACCCTCCTGATCCCGCTCACCTTGTCCACAATGGTTGCGACAAGGTCCTTGAGCGCCTCCAGATCAGCTTCCGCCGGCAGGGATCTGAGGACATTGGTGAGGTTGAGGCCCGGGTTGCGGAAGGCTACCTTCACCAACACCTTCTGAATAGCTCTCGTGCAGATCTTGCGCGACTCGTCGGCCAGCTGCTTTGGGATCCTTTCTCGGAGTCGCTGGAGGGCCATCGCCACGCCTTTGAAGAACAGAGTGAGCTTGGCACTGGATGGGAGGGTCTCATCGGAGGGATACCCGAGATCCCCCATCCCCAGCTGTGTCAGCTCCTCGTCGATGTCTGCGGCAGCATCCACAAGACCCTTCGTCCACTGCTCCACAGTCTCTCTAAAATCATTCTGGGTGGCGGCAATGCTCTCCAGCAGCGCCTTGTCAGCCTTGATCTCCTTCTTCAGGGACGCATCCTGCTCCCTGGCGCCGTCCAACGTCTTGGTCAAGGCAGCCAGCTTCAGCGCGAGATCGGCGTTGGAATCCTTGGCGGCGCTAAGCTCCTTGACCTTCTCGGCGAGAGGACCCTGCAGCTCACCAAAAGTGTAGGCGTCCTTATCGCGCTCATGCTTAAGCGCGGCAAGCGCTTCACCGCTCGCCTTAAGATCAGCCTCCAGCTGCGCCACCTTCGTCTCTACCTCCTTCTTGGCGGCCTCAGCAGCTGCGGCGGCGTCCTTTGTTTCCTTGAGAGCTCCGCTGAGTGTTTGCTCGCGCGCAGCAAGCTCCTCTTCGTGGCTGTTCAGGCTGGCTTTCAGCTGCACCAATTCGCCCTCCCGCGCAGAGATCTCCTCTGCGGCAAGCCGCTGTTGCTCTGCAACTTCTGCCTTCTCGAGGATGAAGGCCTTCTGTGCCTCATCAAGTTGCACACGCTCCGCCGCCAGCGACTGGAGAGCTGCCTGGTTGAGACCTCGGAGCTCCTCCGCGCGCTTCTCCATGTCCACCCCCGCCTTCGCGACAAGCGCTTCGCGGGACTCCAGTTTGGCTTGTCGAGCGCGGTAGAGCGACACCAGCTTCCGCAGCAGTCGCTCTTCCTCAGGCTCGTCGCTGCTACTGCCTGGCGCGTCGACCAGCGTCAGCCCAGCGGAGGCGAGCACCTCCACGTCAAAGCTTTCTCCTTCGACCGGCGCCCTGGACGTTGACGCCCAGGGGAGGTTGATGAAGACGTCATCGCTGGCCTTCAAGTAGACGCCTGGCTGAGGCTCTTCGGAGCCTGGCGCTGTGGCAGCGGCGGGAGGATCGGCGGTCGGTGTAGCGCCTGTTGCTCCTGCGGCCTCAGGGTCGTCAGTACGATCGTCGGACCCCCCGTCGGCTGCTGCGGCGGCGGCCCTGGCGGCCTCTTCGCCGGCGGGATCATCAGCGCCGGCCGCTTCTTCGGTGGCGGCGGCATCGTCAACAGTGACCTCAGTCTCCATCGGCTCCATAGTAGATGGATCTGACGGCCGAAAAAGGAAGAAAAGTCAAGAAAATACCCAAAAAGAAAAACCCAAGGGAAGCTTAGAAGCAAGGAGTACCTGTACCAGGCTCGGTAGTTGGGATCTCCGCTGCCGGGGGGTCGCTGGTACTGTCCCTTGCCGGAGACTTCTCCCTTGCCGGGGAGCTCTCCCCTGTCGGAGACTTCTCCCTTGCCGGAGAACCCTCCCTTGGCGGCGTAGTCGAAGCAGATGGCATGTCAGGGGCGACGTCCGGACGCTCCAGGTGGGGCTGCTCTGCTCCTACACAAGCCAACAGTCAGATATCAGCAAGCAAAGAGTATCCATGCGCGCCTAACAGCGGGAAGTAAACCATATACTTACGCTGGGGGCTGCGCTGGGGGCTGCTCTGAAGAACAGCTGTCGGGTCCGGCAAGTTTGTCTCGGGTGCACCCCCTGCTGGCACGGTGGGATCATCCTCGATGACAATCACCGGGACCTTGGCTCTCTTTGCCATTCTCTGGGCCAGAGTCCTAAAAAGGAATAAGTTCAGAGTAAAGCAAATGAGATACAAGACAAGACAACAAGTATTGAAGACATGCAAGTACAACAAAGATCTTACTCTTCTTCTTCCTCGTCGGAGCTGAGCGCGGAGAAATCAAAGCCCGACCCACCTCCCGCGCGAGGAGGCGGAGGAGTAGGATCCCTTGGCCGCTTGGCGGGAGCTGGAGCGGCGGATCGGGAGGACCCCGCTCCAGTTGCCGCTGCAGCGTGAGGTGCTTCCGCGGCGACGGAACTTGCCGCGGTGGAGCGTGTCGTGCGGCGCGGCGGGGGTTGACTCGTCCGCCGCTCCGCTACGTCCCCGGCCTTGCGAATACGCCTTCTTGGAGCCGGGGGCTCTGTTGACGGAACCGAGGGCTCTGCTTTCGGAGCCGGGGGCTCTGCTTGAGGAGCCGGGGGCTCTGCTTGCGGCAAGTTGTCCGAGGACGAAGAGGAAGAGGAGCCGATCTCCAACGAGCCGCTCGTATCCTCGATGGGCCCGCTCGGCCGGACGTCATGCCCGGCAGACCTCTTATCGCTGGCAAGCTCCTCTCGGTCGGCAAGGCTTGCCGCCTCTGCTGCATCTGCCTCCTCCACGGTGAACCCTAACTCGCCCGCAGCCGCGGCTGCCGCCGCCTCCTCCAGCCTGGTGGCGATGCGCTTGAGCTCATCTTCGGTAGTATCCCGGGTGAGGCCCCTCTTCTCATCGGCGTCGACCGACACCTCTATCAAGTTATCAAAGAACGCCCGCACGACATCATCTGCAGGCTCTATCCAGGCTGGATCAATTCCGTGCGAGTCGCACAGCGGCATCATTGCACGGATGCGGTCGAGCGCGGAGTTGTTGCACAGCGGAACGACACCCCTCGGCAACCTGAACACTTCGGGGTGCTGTGGGTCGTGCTTGAACAGATCCTGGAGCATCGCGTTGAGCTCCAGGACAGTGAAGTTGAAGTTGAGGCCCGGCTGCAACCTCATGATATCCGCCGCATTCTGGAACTCCCAGGCGGGTCTCCTCCTCTCCTGCAGGGGGGCGATGCGGCGGCGGAGGAAATCTGCGCCAACCGCTCCTACAGTAAGCCCGGCAAGCCTGAGGCGTAGGATCCGGGCGACGGCAATCTTCAGTCTGTCGTCTTCCGGGGCCATGCTACTCCAATCATTGCCGCGCACTACTGGGGTTTCGCGCAGAGCAGTAAACGGCTGCGGATTCTCCTCGACAATTAGGTACCAGTCTGCCCTCCACTCCTCCCACTTGCTGCGGAACTCTCCTTCTAGATAAGCATCCTTCTTGCCGGCTTTCGAGATCCAGGCGATTCTGCCGGATAAAGGCTCTCCTTTCTCAACCCGAGGCGAAAAGAAATGGTGGAAAAGGGCTACGTTTGGATGGATCGCGACAAAGTTTTCGCAGAGATGTGCAAAAACTGCCATGGTCAGGACAACATTGGGGTGAAGTCAAGGAGGTGGAGCCCGTAGGTGTTCATGATATCACAAAAGAATCAGAAAAGGGCGGGCAGAGCCCGCAGTAGAAGAACAAGGCGAAGAAGGGATACCCAGTGGGATACTTATCCCAAGGAGTGGCTGGGAGTACCCTCGTGCGCGGATGCACCCGCGTCCCCGTCGACCAGAAGAGGTAGAAGTCCTCCTTCAGCTCTGCCGCCTCGAGCCTCGGAGGGAAGATTGCCCGCTCCTTTCGCACCGCCACGAGCCGCTGCGCCTCGGCCGACTTCGCCTTCTTGGCTTTCGGAGCCATGGCGGTAATGGTGAGGGAGGACGACGGCGTTGGTGGTGCTGGTGGCGATGGGGGCGGGGCGCTGCTCTCCTTCGGCTTTGGGAAGAAGGGGGTGGCGGAGATTCTCGAGGAGGGAATAGCAACGGGCAGATGGGCGAACTGCCCCTGTTCCCCCTGCTTATAAGGAGGGAGGGGGCGGACAGTCGGTCTTTCCCGAATAAAGAACCACCCACGACCTCTCCCACGACGCCGCAATCGACGCGTGCCGTTCGGGGAGGGTGCGGTGGATGCGGAGTAAGGCACGACGTGACCCAGGCTGCGCGTGCCCGTGCCCTGTTTTGGGCCTGGCCCAACAGCGCTCGGCACCGTGTATGGCCCAGGCCCGGGGGCTCCTGTCGGTGTACTAGAGTAGGGGTACCCTAGTATCCCGAACTTGTGCACGGGCAGTCGCAGCACCCCGCGGCAAGGCTTGCCAGGTGATCGCCAAAGACCTCTATGGTTCCTTTGGAGCCATTCAAGAACAAAGTATTTAAGCCAAGGAGACAAGTCCCCGGCAAGAGGAGCTTGCCGGGAAGGCCACTCGAGGCACAAGACCCCGGCAAGAGGAGCTTGCCGGGAAGGCCAACCAGAGCATCTCAAGGAACTTGCCGCGACGCGCCACGCGTCCCGGCAGGACCCGGCGAGCGACAACCTCCCGGACGCGGCAAGACGACGGCCGCGGCAAGGCATTTGCCGCGGCAAACAACCACTCTGTACCTGCGCTCCAGCTCACCCACCTACGTGTCGCTCTGGGACCCTTCCAAGCGTACGTGGCGGGAGGCTGTGCAGCCAGGGGTACACTGTGATATGCAGCGCTGACAAGATCGCCATCGTGGCAAGCGGTGGCGCCCCTGACGGTCCCTTTTCTGCACCGTCTGGGCGACGTAGATAGGCATTTAATGCCCTTGTCCCCTGTCGTCAGGGTTAGGTATGATTCACTGTGTAGGTAGCTGTACCTACCGCAGCACCTTTCCATTTTTGCCCTCGCCTACGTTGCCACCTGTTGGAGACCCCTTGAGCATATAAAAGGAGGCCCATGCACAACGTAGAGGGGGATGGCCTCCAGGAGGACGAACAGTAGAACACTCACGCTCGGTCTCGTTAGCTGCTGGTGTGTACTGTAGCACCCAGCGCTCCCGAGCAAGAACTCAATACAATCCACAAAGCAGCAGTAGGAGTATTATCTCTCTGGAGAGCTCCGAAGCTGGGTAAAACCTCTCACGTGCCTCGCCTCGATCTGCTCTTTGCGCGACCTCCGCCCCCCGCCGAACCGAGAAGGGCCTCCGTCCCCATAGGTGCTCGAGGAGCCAGATTCCCCCGGCACCTCCGGTGCCCATCTTTTGGTATATAAGTTATTTTGACCTAGAAAAAAGTAAGGAGAAGGCTTTCGGGATGGAGCGCCACCGTCTCGAGGCGGAACTTGGGCAGGAACACTTTTGCCCTCCGGCGGAGCGATTCCGCCGGGGCAACTTCCCTCTCGGAGGGGAAATCATCGTCATCATCATCACCAAAAACTCTCCCATCTTGGGGAGGGCAATCTCCATCAACATCTTCAATAGTACCATCTCATCTCAAACCCTAGTCCATCTCTTGTATTCAATCTTGTTACCAGAACTACAGATTAGTGCCTGTGGGTGACTAGTAGTGTTGATTACATCTTGTAGTTGATTACTATATGATTTATTTGGTGGAAGATTATATGTTCAGATCCATTATGCTATTTAATACCCCTCTTATCATGAACATGTTTATCATTTGTGAGTAGTTACTTTTGTTCTTGAGGTCACGGGAGAAGTCATGTTGCAAGTAATCATGTGAACTTGATATGTGTTCGATATTTTGATAGTATGTATGTTGTGATTCCCTTAGTGGTGTCATGTGAACGTCGACTACATGACACTTCACCATATTTGGGCCTAAGGGAATGCATTGTGGATTAGCAATTAGATGGTGGGTTGCGAGAGTGACAGAAACTTAAATCCCAGAGTATGCGCTATTTCGTAAGGGACCGATTGGATCCTAAAGTTTAATGCTATGGTTAGAATTTATTCTTAATACTTTTCTCGTAGTTGCGGATGCTTGTGGGAGGGTTAATCATAAGTAGGAGGTTTTTTAAAGTAAGAAAATCACCTAAGAACCGGTCTACCCACATATCAAATTGTCAAAGTAGCGTACACAGATCGAACCAACATGATGAAAGTGACTAGATGAAATTCCCATGTACCCTCAAGAACGATTTGTTTATCCTAAGAGACCGTTTTGGCCTGTCCTTTGCCTCAAAATGATTGGTCTACCTTGCTGCATACTTTTTACTATTATCGTTACTTGCTCGTTACAAATTATTTTGCTATCAAACTACTCGCTACTTACAATTTTAGCACTTGGAGACATTACGTTACTGAAAACTACTTGTCATTTCCTTCTGCTCCTCGTTGGCTTCGACACTCTTACTTATCAAAAAGAGCTACAATTGATCCCCTATACTTGTGGGTCATCAAGGCTATTTTCTCGCATCGTTGCCGGGGACTGAAGCGCCTTTGGTAAGTGGAATTTGGTAAGGAAACATTTATATAGTGTGCTGAAATTTATTGTCACTTGTTACTATGGAAAACAAGCCTTTGAGGGGTTTGGTCGGGGTATCTTCACCTTGTCTGGAACAACAATTAGCTACCCCTCAACCTGCTGCACCTACTGAAAATATTGAATATGAAATTCCTTCGGGTATGATAGAACAACTGCTAGCTAATCTTTATGCAGGAGATGGAACCAAACATCCTGATATGCACTTCATACATGTAAAACAAATTTGTGGATTGTTTAAGCTTGCAGGTTTACCCAGGGATCAAGTTATGAAAAAGGTTTTCCCTTTATCTTTGAAGGGAAAAGCATTGGCATGGTATAGTCTATGCGATGATATTGGATCTTGGAATCAGAATCATTTGAAATTGGAGTTCCACCAGAAATTTTATCCTATGAATCTAGTTCATCATGATCGGAATTATATGTATAATTTTTTGCCTTGTGAAGGATAAAGTATCGTTCCAGCTTGGGGGAGGCTTAAGTCAATGTTGTATTCATGCCCCAACCATGAGCTCTCAAGAGAAATTATTATCTAGAATTTTTATGCTCGGCTTTTTCGTAATGACCAAACCTTGCTTGATACTTCGTGTGCTGGTTCTTTTATGAAGAAGACTATTGAATTCTGGTGGGATCTTTTGGAAATAATTAAATGCAACTCTGAAGATTGGGAACTCGATGAAGGGAAAGAGTCAGGTATTAAGCTTAAGTATGATTGTGTTAAATCATTTATGGATACCGATGCTTTCCAAAAGTTTAGCACTAAATATGGACTTGACTCTGAGATAGTAGCCTCCTTTTGTCAATCATTTGATAATCATGTTGAACTCCCTAAAGAGAAGTGGTTTAAAAATGGAATAATTGTATTGGTGCCTCTAGTTGGGTCACACTCGACTGATTTGCCCCTAATTTTTCAATAATTGCGGTTTTGCCCAGCTCACTTCACTCGCCTTGTGTTTTTGCCCTTCCTGAGCGGTTCTGACCAATGAGCAGTCACCACGTGCTGAACCGTGATTGGTCGGAACCGCCCTGGAAGGGCAAAAACACAAGGCGAGTGAAGTGAGCTGGGCAAAACCGCAATTGTTGAAAAACTAGGGGCAAATCTGTCGAGTGTGACCCGACTAGGGGCACGAATGCAAAAATCCCTTTAAAAATTATCCACCAATTAAAGAAGACATTAAAGAACCGATACAAGTTAAAGAAGAAACTATACTTTATAATGTTTATCCAGTTGTTCCTTCTGCCTATATTGAGAAACCACCTTTCCCTGTTAGGATAAAGGAGCATGCTAAGGTTTCAACTGTGGTTAACAAAAGCTATATTGGAACACCTAAACCTGATGAAAAAATTAAAGTAGAACCTAGCATTGCTATGGTTAAAGATCTCTTGGAAGAAGATATGGATGGGCATGTTATTTACTTCTATGAAGAAGCTGCTAAAATTGCTAAACCTGATAGAAAAGATAAACATAGACCTGTTGTTGGCATGCCCGTTATTTCAGTTAAAATAGGAGATCACTGTTATCATGGTTTATGTGATATGGGTGCTAGTGTGAGTGCTATTCCTTACTCTTTATATCAAGAAATTATGAAAGACATAGCACCTCCTGAGATAGAAGAAATAAATGTTACTATTAAACTTGCTAATGGAGACACCATATCACCAGTTGGGATTGTTAGAGATGTTGAAGTCTTGTGTGGGAAAATAAAATACCATACCGATTTTCTTGTTCTTGGTTCCCCACAAGATGACTTTTGCCCCATTATATTTGGTAGACCTTTCTTGAATACAGTTAATGCTAAGATAGATTGTAAGAAACAAATTGTCGGTGTTAGCTTTGGTGATGAGGCTCGTGTGTTTATTTTTTCCAAGTTTAGTAGAAATCTCATGAAAAATAATTGCCTAGTAAGGATGAATTAATTGTCCTTGCTACTATTGTTGTGACACCTACTGATCCTTTAGAACAATATTTGCTAGACCATGAAAATGATTTACATATGCATGAAAGAAATGAAATAGATAAGATTTTCTTTGAACAACGTCCTCTACTTAAACACAATTTGCCTATTGAAACTCTTGGAGGTCCACCTCCACCTAAAGGTGATCCTCTATTTGAATTAAAACAATTACCAGACACTTTGAAATATGCTTATCTTGATGAAAATCAGATATATCCTGTTATTATTAGTGCTAACCTTTCAAAACATGAAGAAGAAAGATTATTGAAAGTTATAAGGAAGCATCGGGCTGCTATTGGATATACCCTTGATGATTTTAAGGGCATTAGTTCCACTCTATGTCAACACAAAATTAATATGGAACCTGATGGTAAACCCATTGTTGATCACCAGCATCGGCTAAATCCGAAGATGAAAGAGGTGGTAAGAACGGAAATACTAAAACTTCTGGAAGCAGGTATAATCTATCCCATAGATGATAGTAGATGGGTAAGTCTTGTTCATTGTGTCCCTAAGAAAGGAGGTATTACCGTTGTTCCGAATGATAAGAATGAAATTATTCCACAAAGAATTATTACATGCTATAAAATGGTAATTGATTTTAGAAAATTAAACAAAGCAACTAGAAAAGATCATCACCCTTTGCCTTTTATTGATCAAATGCTTGAAAGATTATCTAAGCCTACACACTTTTGCTTCCTTGATGGATATTCAGGCTTTTCACAAATACCTATATCTCAACCTGATCAAGAAAATACTACTTTTACTTGTCCTTTTGGAACCTATGCTTATAGATGTATGCCTTTTGGTTTATGTAATGCACCTGCTACCTTTCAAAGATGCATGATGGCTATATTCTCTAATTTTTGTGAAAATATTGTTGAGGTTTTCATGGATGACTTCTCTATTTATGGGAAGTCTTTTGATGATTGTTTAACCAATCTTGATCAAGTTTTACAGAGATGTGAACAAACAAATCTTTTCTTGAATTGGGAGAAGTGCCACTTTATGGTTAAAGAAGGCATTGTCTTGGTTCATAAAATTTCTGAAAGAGGTATTGAAGTGGACCAAGCTAAGGTTGATGCAATTGAGAAAATGCCATGTCCTAAGGACATCAAAGGTATTTGTAGTTTCCTAGGTCATGATGGTTTCTATAGGAGATTTATCAAAGACTTCTCTAAAACTTCTTGGCCTCTTACTAATCTTTTGCAAAAGGATATTCCTTTTGTTTTTGATGATGATTGTCTTGAAGCCTTTGAAACACTCAACAAAGCCTTAATTTCTGCACCTATTGTTCAACCACCTAATTGAAACTTGCCTTTTGAAATTATGTGTGATGCTAGTGATTATGCTTTTGGTGCTATTCTAGGACAAAGAGTTAATAAGAAACTGAATGTTATTCATTATGCTAGTAAAACTCTAGACAATGCTCAAAGAAATTATGCTACTATTGAAAAAGAATTCTTAGCAGTGATGTTTGCTTGTGATAAATTTAGACCTTATATTGTTGATTCCAAAGTAACTGTTCACACAGACCATGCTGCTATTAAATATCTTATGGAAAAGAAAGATGCTAAACCTAGACTTATTCGTTGGGTTCTCTTGTTACAAGAATTTGATTTACATATCATTGATAGAAAAGGAGCTGAGAACCCAGTAGCTGATAACTTGTCTAGGCTTGAAAATGTGCTTGATGACCCACTACCTATTGATGATAGTCTTCCTGATGAGCAGTTAGCTGCGATAAATGTTGCTAATAGTACTCCTTGGTATGCTGACTGCTAATTACATTGTTGCTAAATATTTACCACCTAGCTTTACATACCAACAAAAGAAAAAATTCTTCTATGATTTAAGACACTACTTTTGGGATGACCCGCATCTTTATAAAGGAGTAGATGGTATTATTAGACGTTGTGTACCTGAGCATGAACAGGGACAAATCCGACGGAAATGTCGCTCCGAGGCTTATGGAGGGCATCATGCTGGAGATAGAACTGCTCACAACGTATTGCAATCTAGATTTTATTGGCCTACTCTCTTCAAAGATGCCTGTAAGTTTGTCTCATCTTGTGATGAATGTCAAAGGATAGGTAATATAGGTAAGCATCACGAAATGCTATGAATTATTCACTTGCTGTTGAACCATTTGATGTTTGGGGATTTGATTACATGGGACCTTTTCCTTCCTCTAATCACTGGTGCGTGTCAGTCCTAAACAAACAGTTTTTTACCCCTTTCCGCGACGGCATTTGGAACCGTCGCCAAGTGAGTGTGGGTGATAGGGGGTCCTTCCCACATGACCCGGAAACTGTGGGGATATGCCCTCCTGGCACAAACGTTCGGCAAAATGAGGTCATGTGCGACCAGCGAGCACTCAAATACAGAAATACGTACAGTAGAGCTAAAAAATACAATTATACAGCGAAATTGTTTCCGGTCACAAGTACATCCCACACAGTCAGTCCCTGCTAAACGTTTACGTTCGTATGCACATCCCACATAGTCGCTCCAAAGAAAACGTTTCCGTTCACAGGTACATCACACACAATTTTTCCCGTTAAATTGTTTGTGTTATTGAATGTTTCACACACAGTTTTTATGTGATAAACGTTTGTGCAAGGTGGCCTAACGCAAACAGTTTTCAAGAGAAAGTCGTGTGTGATTGTTCATTGATCCAACACGGTTTATTCCTAGAAACTGTGTGCGTTGCCTGAGGTCATCGCCCACGGTATTTTTTCAACAACCGTTTTCAATAGCAAAACACAATTAGGAGGCTAATTAACCATTAGCAGGCTACTTATCCGATTATTCATAATCCATTTATGAATCTAATTGAAATTTAATATTAAGCACACAATATATTTCATTTCCATATTAAGGAAGCAGAATTTCATAATTGAAATACATCAGAGTACAACATGATATAGCTTCAGCACTCAGCTACCCCATTACACAACTACACCAGCAGCAAGTTCCACATGCAACATGTAGAACCTTTCGAAATTAGCATCATAGAAGGTATATATACAGATGCATCTCATCTGGAAAACTGATGAAGCAGAAGGCGAATATTGAACCTTCATTCATGTTGAAGGTCTTTGCAACTTTAGGCCAGTGCCTGTGGATGATTGACCGTCCATCCTTCGTCCTCTTCAGGAACACTTCAATATTGAACCGTGGGTGTTGTATGAAAACCTTCCTCGCCTCCTGACCATAGAGGTGGTTTGAGAGGTAATCATCAGTGAACTGCTTTGGAAAGGCCTGAAAACAAGGATGTGCATAAATATCTTCTCTATATTGGAAATGGGGAAAAGGAATAAAAAAGGCAAGGTATAATAGTTAGTAGCACCTTGTAGTGAACTAATGTCTTCTTCATTGTGCAGACAAAGATCTTGTTATTTTTTGTCGCCGATTTCTTTATCCTAACAATCTTTCTGAGTTTCTTGATTTGATCGATATTCATGGACAACTCATTTCCCCATATGCAAAAAGGGTCGAACAGTGGGTCAAAACCTCTGACAGCAGGACGAACATATGCAAGACAAAATTGTTAAAAACCAAAATATTAGAATGGTTCCTGCAATTGCAAAATAATGTGCTATTAGACAACGGACCATGCACGTGCTAACTTCGATTGTAAACCTCAGTGCTTCCCATTGTTTCCCTGCAACACATATAAGGTAGTTAGTCATCAGGTTAAGTAAGGCTTCGCATGTTATCAGTAAAATATGTTGATGAAAAATAAGCACATTGCAGATTCACCAGATTAATTGAAGCCACACAGGAAACCCATTTACCCAAACCAAGCATGATTAAGAACTAGGAAATATATCACTTGTATATGGTTCTCATGTATTAAGTGCAGGAAAATTCGATTTATTCCTCACATGCACAACAGTATAAAATTCTACCCACGACAATTGGACATCGCATTGCAGAATTGAACCAAGCAGTTAACTAAACACCACAACAAATGAATCAAACATTAATTGAGCACCACATTGCACAATATAACACACTCCTAATAGAAGATCATAGAGTTAACCAGACAGTTAACTACAACCAATTTTAGCAATTGTATTTGTTTCTCATGTATTTACTACAGCCAAATTCAATTTAGTCCTCACATGGTGTACAATAACAGAATGCACCCACAATTTTGTAAAGATAAATTTGATTTATTTCTCACATGGAAGACAATACAAAATTGCAGCCTGAAGAATTGAACATCACATTTGCAGAATTGAACCAAACAGTTAACTGAAGACGACAACTAATTAACAAAATAGTTAATAAGTGATCACCACACTGCACGACATATAGAACATATACACTAGAGCAACAGATTGCATGGTGAAATTAGATAGCACAATTCACTAGAATTTATGAAGGAAAGGCAAGAGCAGCACATGCAACGGGTGAACCAAGCATGCTTAACCGGCGTAGCTAGAAATTGGCAACGTGCTCTGTCGGTGTCAAAACCGACGGATCTCGGGTAGGGGGTCCCGAACTATGCGTCTAGGCGGATGGTAACAGGAGACAAGGGACACGATGTTTTTACCCAGGTTCGGGCCCTCTCGATGGAGGTAAAACCCTACTCCTGCTTGATTAATATTGATGATATGGGTAGTACAAGAGTAGATCTACCACGAGATCAGAGAGGGTAAACCCTAGAAGCTAGCCTATGGTATGATTGTTGTTCGTCCTACAGACTAAAAACCCTCCGGTTTATATAGACACCGGAGGGGCTAGGGTTACAGAGAGTCGGTTACAATGGAAGGAGATCTACGTATCCGTATCGCCAAGCTTGCCTTCCACGCCAAGGAAAGTCCCATCCGGACATGGGAAAAGGTCTTCAATCTTGTATCTTCATGGTCCAAGAGTCCGGCCAAAGGTTATAGTCCGGCTATCCGGACACCCCCTAATCCAGGACTCCCTCATGCTCCTTCAAGATCTGGGGGTCGACATGAATCGCAGTCATCTCGACCTCATCCGCGCGTGCGGCCGCGATTTGCTTCTCCGCTGCCAAATGCTCCTTGAGGTCCTAGCTATACTGCATGCTCCATGGCTTAGGCCGGCGCTTATTTGGTGGAGGGGTCGGTGATTTGGGTGGAAGGTGTCGCACTCGCGCCAGTGGTCGGGGCATTTGGGATTTGGAAGGAGGAGGAGGATGGGGGTCGGGTGTGGATTACCTTCCTGGATAGAGGAGGCCGAGCAACGTGAAGGTGGGTAGTCGGCGAGGAGGCGGCGGCGCTGCAAGCAAGGAGTGAAGGTTTCAACTTGGAAAGGAAGGCGGAAAGAGGGGAAATGTGGCTTTTGGTAAGGGGGAGGGGGTGGGGAGGTAGATATTTGGGCGAAAGCCAAAAATTTGGAATCGCTTCAGCCAAAAAACTGGCGCGCAAAGTGTCACCAGACACGGACCCTTATTTAGAACTCTGTACGATATGTGGACATCACAAACGATTCAGATAGCTTAACCCGTGTGTGATGAGTTTGAACGTCAAAAGTTTTGGTTCGAATTTCCATGGTTGAAGTGGTCATCCACGTCACTGAATTTCAAAAGTTTTAGTACACAAAGGAGACTACAGCACACCCACACTTCTTAATCGAGAAAGTTCAGCAATTAAACAGAGCTAGGTGACCTAAACATTATCTAAAAAATTGAAGATCGGCGCTCTTAATTAAACAAAACAAAGAGTAGTACTATGGCTGGTGCTCGCCGATCTCCGACGCCGCCTCCATGTCCAGCTCGCGCCCGATGGTCTCCTAGAGAAGGGGCTCCATGTCATCCATTGCACCATACTCGGCAAGCATCTCGCCTTCTGTGTCCGCCATCTCTTTGGAAAAGGCCACCACGAGCTGGGCGTGAGCGGACGCGATCTGGGCTTGGACGGGCTCCGTCGTTGCAAGGTATGCGGCAGAGGAAGGGACGGCTGCTCGAACACTCTCGGTGATTTCCAGCTCTTCCGACGTGGGTTGCCGACCGTTGTTGGAGAAGATTTGTTCGATTTGTGTGGTGACCGCCAGGAGCTCGGCGTGGGCGGCCTCGACATGTCGTGGGCGGACTCCATCAGGGCTAAGGCCGTTTGGGCTGCCTTCGCCGCCCGGTCGCAAATTGCGGCCGCGCTCATGCCCCTTGTTAGCACGCGCATGGCGGTTGCGGCCGCGCTCTCTCTGGAGTGGGCCACCGAAGTTGCCCTCACAACACGGGTCCACGTGCTAATCTTTCACCGGCGACGATTGAACAGTGAAATGATATTTGGGGAGCGAGCTAGTGTGCTTGAGACGCCGGCTGTGGACTGTAGCCGACGCACCTTCTCGCGTAAACCATAGGCATACTATACACCAACGGGTTGTACTACATCTCACACAGTTGCTGATAATAAACTGTGTGCGATCTACTTGATTTTTCATCTTGATTTGAATTACATAATGGGGCCACAGCGGCAATGGACGGTGTTTGAATTGCTAGACCTTTTATCTGGAGTGAACATGCAACTATATGTGTGTCGTAATTGGAATAATACAGGGTTCATTTGAACATTTTATACATTAAATTGGTTTTCTAGCCATTTCAGGTGAACAATTAAAATTTGAACTACATGCACATGCTCCAGTGCATATAAATTGGTTGAAAAATCAAATATGTGTCCTTGGGAGCATGCTTAGGCCCCATGCAAGAAATGGGAATGAATTTCAAACACCAAGGAACCGTTGATTGCCGCTAAAACATTGATATGACTGGTTTTTAAATTCTAGTAAGTCCAAAACTCATCTGAAATTCATGAAACTTGGCATGCTATCATGGAGCGGCATCAACATGTCGTGGTACAAATTTTTTCCCATTTGGGGCAGGTTTGGGTATATGCTTCTCACAAACCAGAGCTTCTCATAACAAGCATGATGGTTTTCAGTAGGGAACATCCCACCATTGGGACGAAACGATATCCATTGCCTCTTATTGCTTTCAAAAAAAATTTCTTGTGTCAACATAGAACAACAAGAGTGTTGTGTGAATTTTTGTGATTTTTCGGGGTTTGTTTGGATATTTTTATGCATTAACTGAGTTTTCAATGCATTTTATGGGCATAATTCATATTTGAACTACATGCACATGCTCCAGTGCATATAAATTGGTTGAAAAATGAAAAATATGTGTCCTTGGGTGCATGCTTAGGTCCCATGCAAGAAATGGGAATGAATTTCAAACACCGGGGCACCGTTGATTGCCGGCAAAAGATTGAGATGAATGGTTTTTAAATTCTAGTAAATCCAAAACTCGTCTGAAATTCATGAAACTTCGCATGCTATCATGGAGCTGCATTCACATGCCATGGTACAAATTTTCTCCCATTTGGGGCAGGTTTGGGTATATGCTTCTCACAACAAGCATGATGGTTTTTGGTAGGGAACGTCCCACCTTTGGGGATGAAACGATATCCATTGCCTCTTATTGCTTTCAATTTTTTTTCTCGTGTCAACATAGAACAACACGAGTGTTGCGTGAATTTTTGTGATTTTTCGGGGTTCGGTTGGACATTTTTATGTATTAAGTGAGTTTTCTATGCATTTTATGTGTATAATTCAAATTTTAACTACATGCACATGCTGCAGTGCATATAAATTGGTTGAAAAATCAAATATGTGTCCCTGTGTGCATGCTTGGATCCCATGCAAGAAATGGGAATGAATTTCAAACATCGGGGCACCGTTGATTGCCGGCAAAACATTGAGATGCCTGGTTTTTAAATTCTAGTAAATCCAAAACTCATCTAAAATTCATGAAACATGGCATGCTATCTGTCGGGACCGCCTTTCCAATAAAACATTTATTGAAAAGCCGACCCTTGTGCTGACTAGTACAGAAGAATCCTTCTTACTCGTAGACAAAACCTTGATACAGAAATCCAGCAGTACTAAATATTATACAAGGCTGAGCTGAGGATGCTCAACAATTCATTATAAGCACGGCGATATTATACATAAAGGCGGATATGACTCAAGGGTATGGTGGCATAACTACTGACTCGTAATAAAAGTGGTGGTGGATATGTCACAGTGAAGTGGGTGACATGACTCCTATATCTTACAGCTCATCAAGCGTCGGAGTGAGGCTTGATGATTTTATTTGGGCAGCGGAAGCGTATATAATACAAGTGAACAACTCCAGGGTCGCACGTGACTGACTGGACTACTCTAGGCGTTGGACTCGCTATCGAACTCTTCATCCATAAGATCGCCTTCGTCAACATATGGCCAAATCAACAAGCCAGGTGAGTACTTTGAATGTACTCGCAAGACAGTTCGGACAAAAGATATAACAAATATTAACATGATGCACATGAGCAGATTAGTGATGCACATTCCGATAATAAATTTGCACTGCACAATAATTAAAAAGGAAGTCAGGTGGTAGTCCTCCCGAAATCCCAATGAAAATAACTGAAGACCGATCGGGTGTCTGAAGCAACGCCTCAAAAGGTAAAAATAAATTGGCATGCCGCAGTCGGGCGTCGGAGCGACGCCACATAAAGGGCTTATATTGAAAAGTAAATGATAGAACGTGCCACAGTCGGACGTTTAAGCGACATCTCGAAAAGGGCTTATAATGAAAATAAATAACAATGATGCCACAGTCGGACGTCTGAGCGACATCACATAAAGGGCTTATATAGAAAGTAAATAACAATAAGGCCACAGTCGGACGTATGAGCGACATCACATAAATGGCTTATATCATAAAGTAAATAACAGTAATGCCACAGTCGGACGTCTGAGCGACATCACATAAAGTAGCTCATGAATTTAAATTGTCGCAAGGAAACACTCAGCATGTAATCATAAACTGGTTAGTCCATCCACATTAATAACCTTCAACCGAGTTTACCACTCTCAGTTTCATGTTTATTCTTCGGAGACTGTCACTGGGGTTGACACTGAGATTTGACACTGAGACTGACACTGACACTGAGATGCTATCCAAGTCCTTGTTCGTGGACATGGATACTCGAATGGTCTTGACTCTGCAGAGTTTGTACTCTTTAGCCACAGCCAATGGATTTAATTAGACACAAGGACTAGTTCTGTTTATGGTGTTTTAGAAGAAACACGTCTAACCAGTACACACCCATTCCACATTCCGCTGCCAGGAATCACCCTCGGCAACATTCAAGAAAAAACTTAAGACGGGGAGGCCACAACCTCGAATAGCATGGGATCAAATTTATATCTCGCGCTCTAAGGGGTGCCCCCCTCTCGGTCCCAACTGGAAACACCCATGCCCCCTGACCGGATGACAGGCTTTAATCCAGGGCCATGGAACCCTCATCGCGATCCCTCTATTTGGTGTGTACACGGAAAGAGGTTTGCAACTTACTAAACCGCACTCTTTACAGAAAACATGTGGCAGCACGAAGGGGAAACGAACGGGATCGAGACTTGATCCTCGTTAACACTGGAGTTACATGGTTGACGTAAGACTGGCATGCTTCAACAATACCATCTTTACAACCTACCATGCCACGACATGATCAGGTTGTCTTATCATCATGTGAACGTATCAAACTTCAAAGCTCACCGGTAGCTTACCTTGCATGTAACATAACATTCACTAATGCTTATATAAACATGCCATGAGAAATAACTACTCGAACAAACATGCAAAACACTCATCATATCAAAGGTTCAAACATGCTTGCCTGGTTCGGAGAAGTTGGAGTCTAGCTCGGCAAAGTTCGCGTCTCCTTTACCTCCTCTGGTATCTACGTATTAAAAGGAAACCGGATAATACATAAATACCGTGCGTGCCAAAAATTATCCCAAATATTTTTCAAATAAATATGACAAAAAACTAGACAGAAAAATAAAGATGACAGAAAAAGAATCAAGTCAAAATCATCTTTTGTTAAAAAGTTACAAGAGTTTTAGTCCAGGGACCTTTCTGTAATGAAACAGAAAGTTTCCAGGGGCTAGATTATAAAAATAGAAAACGTTTCAGTTATGAATACGCCAGTCCAGAGGGGAAACATATTTTGCCCGAAGGCGTTTTCAGAAAACGGTTCAAATAAATAGAATAGAGGCTGACGTGGGGGTCCCACACGTTAGGTTTGAATCTTCAAAATAGAGCGCCAGGAGCCCGAGGGCCGCGGTGGTCACCGGCGGCGATCCACGGCGAGGCAGGGGAAAAGGAGGGTACCAACGTGTTCACCGAGTCCTTCCGCACCTGTGGGTGGTGGAGTTGAGCGTCGGTGAGCACAACGTCGACGGCGGCCCCAACTCCATCGGACGGTGGTTCGGGCGAGGTTGGTTCTCTCCAAACAGAGCTGCAAGCTTCAAATTGGGGTGTGGGTTAGAAGTGTGGGTGCACTAGGAGGTTGCTGACAAGGTATGGGAGGCGGGTTTGCTCTCACTGGAGCTGATCTTGCCGGAGCCCGAAGCGGATCGGGGCGGCCAGAGTCTGGGAAGAAGGCCTCACCGAGGTCTTCCCAGTGGCTGGGCATGGCTCTGGAGGGGTGGGAGGAGTGGTGCTGGTCGAAGGCGGGCTCGGGATGGCTATTTATAGCCGGCCCGAGGCGGTTACCGAGAACGGGGTAACTCCGGCAGCGATTATGGCAAGGCAGCGGCCGGACGGGTGGTTTAGGTGGTTGGGCATCAACGTGATGATCCATTGGTTCCACTCAAACGCTAACCTCGGTTGAATTATACCTGCTTCGCGGTTTTGACGGAACGGCGCTTCACGGGCCCGTCGGCGGCAGGGAGCATGCTCTGTGCTTGCCAGGCCACGACGACGGTGCCGCATCATGCGCAGAGGAGGGGGTGGCCACGCGGAGGCTTCGGGTGGCTTGAGCGATGCTGGACGGCGCCGAAAGGCAGGGCCGGCCCTTGTTGGCCGCCACGGGTGGCTCTGCCACCGCAGAAGATGTCGGCGCAGGTGGAACACGTCGCCACCGACGACCGCGCCCGGCCAAGCGAATTTGCGGAGCTTTGGATAAGGAGGAGGAGCAGTGCGTAAGGTGCCAACGTGCGCACTGGTGAGGTCGACGCCTAGGCTCTGAAGAAAATGACGCCGCTGACAGAAACTTGACACTGAACTCTGAACTTTCTGAATCTGTGACAGAAACAATGCTCGCCAGGTGTTTGATGAAATCTTTTTGGCATGTGGAAAATTTTTCTGGAGCTGGTCTTTGGTGAGGTGGCCTCTTGGTGTATATGGAAGCTGCATGGATTATTTTATAATTTTTGGAAAATTAAAAATATGAATTTCACCAAAAATGGCAATTCCGGTCCAAACTTGCAGTGGCCAAATTTTGAAAATTTTGAACTGAGGACAAGTGGCTCTTGATGGATCTAGGTTGGAGGTACTAAGGACTAGTCATAGGAGTTTGTTTGGGACCAAATCTCAAAAGGAAACTTGTAGTTCCTTTCTAAATCACCTAGGTCCAAAATAAATCACAGAAATAGTTTTGAGGGTAAAATAAATAGAATAAAAATTAAAAATGGTCTGAAACTTGCTGGAGGTGGGAGTCTTGACTTGATCCAAGGCAGGGATGGGTTTTGGAAGGCAATGTCAAAATGTGACATGGCAAAAGAGGAAATTTTTGGATGGGAAAGGAATAAACCCATAATCCCTAGGGTTTCTTTTTAAAAGAAGGAACTTTCAAGAACTTTCAAAAATAAATTTGTGTAGAGTCAAGACAAAATGAAAGTCTCTCAAGACCAAAAATCAAGGTTGAGAAGAGCACCAAAAATATCTGTCATAAAAGTTTTGAGAAGGAGAGGTTTTAAGAAAAAATTTAAATAGGCTCCTTCAAATCAAATAAACATTTTGATAAAAAATCAAATCAAAAATTTTGGACTATCACAACACCTACCCCCTTAGGAAAAATCTCATCCCCGAGATTTCAGCTGATCCTCAAATAGGTGTGGGTATTCTGCCTGGAGTGAATCCTCTCTTTCCCATGTCGCTTCGTCCTCGGTGTGATTGCTCCGCTGAATTTTGAAAAACTTAATTGTCGTCTGACGGTTCCTTCTTTCAGACTCCTCCAATATTTTTATTGGACGTTCCCTGTAGGTGAGGTCAATTGCACGTCAACGCTCTCATGTGACACTTGCTTCTCTGGGTTGCTTACGCATTTCCTCAACTGTGAAACGTGGAATACGTCGTGGACGTCTGACAACTCTTTGGGTAGGTCTAGCTGGTAGGCTAGAGTGCCTCTTAGTGCAACCACACAGAAGGGTCCAATAAATCTTGGTGCTAGCTTTCCTTTAACTTTGAACCATTGCAGGACCCTCATAGGAGATACTCGTAAATACACATAATCACCGGGTTCAAAGGTGACCTCACGATGTTTCTGATCGTAATAACTCTTTTGTCGGCTTTGAGCTGTCTTGAGTCGGTCCCTGATGAGTCTAACTTTCTCTTCAGCTTCCTTGAGCATGTCAGGGCCGAAGATACGACTGTCTCCTGTTTCTGACAAATTTAATGGAGTACGGCACCTCCGCCCGTACAGGGCTTTAAAAGGTTCCATTTGTAGGCTGGATTGTTAACTGTTGTTGTATGCGAACTCGGCATATGGCAAGCTTTCTTCCCAACTAGTTCCATAGGTGAGGACACATGCTCTCAGCATGTCCTCTAGAATTTGGTTCACGCGTTCAGTTTGTCCATCAGTCTGGGGGTGGTAGGCTGTACTGAATGCTAGTTGAGTTCCCAGAGCCTGTTGTAAATGATCCCAGAATTTCGAGACGAATTGAGTGCCTCTGTCAGATATTATAGTCTTTGGAACTCCATGCAGGCAAACTATACGAGAGAGGTAAAGCTTGGCAAGCTTCTGAGTGGTGTGGGTTGTCTTTACTGGGATGAAATGTGCCACCTTTGTTAATCTATCTGTGATGACCCATATGGCATCATTTCCGTGTTGTGACCGGGGTAGTCTGACAATAAAATCCATCCCAATTTCATCCCATTTCCACTCAGGTATCCTGTTTGGCTGTAATAGTCCCGCTGGTTTTTGATGCTCGGCTTTAATGCGTTGACAAGAATCGCAACATGCAATGAAGGTGGCTATACCCCTATTCATACCGTGCCACCAAAATCTTTCCTGAATGTCCTTTTACATTTTGGTTCCTCCAGGGTGGATTGAATATGGAGCGGTGTGGCCTTCAGCTAGAATTTGCTGTTTGAGATCCTCTATATTTGGCATGCAGAGTCTGTCTCCGTACCATAATATCCCCTCATCGTCTACGACGAACTCTGAGGCCTGGCCCATACTCACTTTTCTTTTTATGCCTTCGATGCTGGGATGTCCATGCTGAGCTTCCTTAATCTTCTCCAGAAGGGTGGGTTGTATTTCCAAATTTGATACAGTGCCTTTCGTGACCATCACCAAGTTGAGTTTGGTGAACTCCTGTTGAAATTCAGGTCTCAAGCTTTGTAAACTGTCGTTGTCTGAGCTGGGGTTCCGACTAAGAGCATCTGCCACTACATTTGCTTTTCCTGGATGGTAGTGGATGCCAACATCATAATCTTTCACTAATTCCAACCAGCGCCGTTGTCGTAAATTGAGCTCTGGCTGTGTGAAAATATATTTGAGACTTTTGTGGTCCGTATATATTTCACAACGATTCCCAAGCAAAAAGTGTCTCCACTCTTTGAGTGCATGAATGACTGCTGCCAATTCTAAGTCATGAGTGGGATAATTTTCTTCATGCTTTCGAAGTTGTCTAGAAGCGTATGCGACAACCTTGCCTTGTTGCATCAGCACGCACCCGATGCCTTTCCGGGATGCGTCACAATACACTTCAAAACTTTTTTGTATGTCTGGTATAACCAAAACTAGTGTTGTTGTTAATTTCTTCTTGAGTTCTTGGAAACTTTTCTCGCAGGCTTCAGTCCATACAAATTTCTTATCCTTCTTGAGTAACTGTGTCATTGGTTTTGCTATGGTGGAGAATCCCTCAATGAACCTTCGGTAGTATCCAGCCATTCCTAGAAAACTTCGGACATCTGTTACTTTGGCTGGTGGCTTCCAGCCAAGTACGGCCTTGACTTTTTCTGGGTCCACGGCAACACCTTCTTGGGTCAATACGTGGCCTAGGAAACCAACCTTTCTTAACCAAAATTCACATTTGCTGAATTTGGCGTATGATTGGTGTTTCCTTAATTCTCCAGCACAGTCCTGAGATGTTCTGCATGTTCTTCTGGTGTCTTAGAGTATACCAGAATATCATCAATGAACACCACAACAAAATTGTCCATGAATTTCATAAACACCTTGTTCATGAGGTGGACAAAATATGCGGGGGCGTTTGTTAGTCCAAATGGCATTACCGTAAACTCATATAATCTGTATCTGGATGTGAATGCAGTCTTAGGGATATCCTTTGTCCGTACTTATAATTGATGATATCCTGATCTTAAATCAATTTTTGAGAAAACTTTAGCTTGTGCAAGCTGGTCAAATAAATCATTTACCCGTGGCATCGGATATTTATTTTTGATGGTGACCATGTTGAGTGCTTGATAGTCTATGCATAATCTTAGTGTCCCATCCTTTTTCTTAGCAAATAATACTGGTGAACCCCAAGGTGAGGAGCTGGCTCGTATAAATCCTTTGTCCAGTAATTCTTTTATTTGCTTTTTTAATTCTACCAACTCGGAGGGTGCCATCCTATAGGGTTTATTGTATATGGGGGTGGTTCCAGGTGCTAGTTCAATGTTGTACTCTATTTCCCGGTCTGGCGGCATGCCTGGTAGTTCTTCGGGAAATACATCAGGGAACTCACATACCACTGGAACTTTCCTTATCTCTGAAATGTCCACTTTGTTCAACTTTGGTTGTTGTGATCTTGGTCTCTCTTGAGCTGTGACCTTTATTTTCTTCCCGTGATGGTGAGTGAGGATTACAGTCCGGTTGAAGCAATCAATAAATCCTTTATTGGTGGTTAACCAATCCATTCCTAGGATAATATCCAGCCCTTTATTCTCCAATACAATGAGGTTTGCTTGAAACTTTAGTCCTTCAAACTCAATAACCACACCTTGGTAGTAACTCTGAGTGATTTTCTTATTCCCGGGGGACTTGATGATCATGGATTTTTTCCAAAGGAAGCATCGAAAAATCGTGTTGCAAAGCAAAACTCTTTGAAATGAACGAGTGAGAAGCTCCAGAATCAAACAAAACCGTGGCAGGTATTGTGTTGACAGGGAACGTACCGAGCACGATATCCGGGGCATTCTGTGCTTCCTCCTTGGTCACATGGTTCAGGTTACCCTTCTTGTGATTGTTATTGGGGTTGAAGTTGTTACGCTTGGGTGCTGAACCGTTTCCATTGTTGTTCGGTTTTGGGGCCGAGTTTCTTGGCTTTAGGCACTGTTTAGCATCGTGTCCTTCCTCTCCACAAGCGTAGCAAGTAACACCCGGGCGTTATGTAAAATCCTTGTCCCTTGTGTGACATTTTTTGTTTGGGCATGAAACTTTGGTTGTGGGTCTGTTCGCTCCAATCTTCGGAGGGCCAGTCTTGTTCTGGTTGTTGCGAGCATGAGTAGTCTTGTCCCTTTTTCGCTTGCGAAATTCCTCCAAGCCGTGGCGCTCATTTTCCAATGTAATTGCCTTGTCCACAAGTGTTTTGAAATCCGGAAAGGTGTGTACGACCAGCTGGCATTTAAGTGTTGGTGCTAGACCGTCCAGAAACTTGTCCATCTTTTTGTTCTCCATCATATGCTCTTCGTTGGCATAACGCAATAATAGGTAAACCGACTATTGTAATCAGTCACTGTCATGCTTCTCTGCTTGAGGTCATCAAATTCCCTCTTCTTGATCTTCATAATGCTTTTGGGAAAGTGCGCCCCACGAAATCCTTCCTTAAAATCTTCCCATGTGATATTGTTTTCATTGGGTTGCATGTGTAGGAAATTCTCCCACCATGATGCGGCTGCTCCCGTGAGATAGTGAGGCGCATAAAGTACCTTCTCACGGTCTAAACATTGTGCAATAATTAACTTCCTTTCAATGTCTCGAAGCCAATCATCGGCCTCAAGAGGTTTATCAGTGTGAGAGAACGTTGGGGGACGCGTCTTTTGTAATTCAGACAATTTATAGTGCTGCTAATACGGTTCACGGTGGTTTCCCATATTGATAACATGGTTCATCATTTCTTGATGCTGCTGCTGGCTTTGCTCATAAAGGCGGCATACTTGAGAAAATGTTGTTTCACTGCCTTGCTGACTTGACTGTCCCTGTGTGAAATTGTTACTTGTCTGGGTACCATAATTTTCTTCCGGCGGACTTGGCATGGAATGAGTCCAGGGACGAGGCATATTCCACTCTGGTGTATTTTTGCAAATTTCATGAGAAAATTGAGTGGCAAAAATAAATAATTTTAAAAAGGCGGAAATTTTAAGAACTCCAACATTTTTTCAAGAAAACACTTGATTGCGCATGGAGAAGGACCGCTCAGTACATATATTACACGCAAGCCGTAATTATACAATACATCACTCAGGGTGTGCGTACACATTCCTGACATGTTATTTAGGCTAGTGCACTTCCCCGAGATACTACATGATGTGCGCACAAACTACTTCTCACCAAACCTATGTACATATAAACATATCATACAAGCTGGTACATCGCACGGCTGCTGGGCATACTCAGTCAGAGATGGTGAAAACTTCCTTTGGCCTGCCGAGGGTGAGACCCAGTGGTGCTGGAGACTCAACCTCCTCCTCACTAGTAGGCTCCAGGCGCGAAGTACTGGGTTGTGGAGCTGGCGTGGGTGTGGTAGGTGGTGCAGCTCTGACTGGGGTAGGAGCAATGACCTGGTCAAACTCCTCAGTGGTAGGCAGGCGGCGAGCAATGGCTAATATGGCAGGTGTATAGAATGCTGAGGACGAGGTGAATGTCAATGGTGGTGCCATATGGAGGAGCTCCCTCCTGCTGGCGGAGCAGCCATGGATGGAATCCATACGAGCAGCTACGAAGTCGTCCATGAGGTTGACGAAGGCTGCCTCAAGAACCTTGAGGTACTCAACAAGCATTTCAATAGCCTCATCTCTTTCTCCCCTAGCGCAAGTGAATGCATAGTGACAAGTGTATGGCACGTGGCATGGGAGGTAGCGGTAGCGACGAGTCTTCATTGAAGGAAGAACATCCCGGAGGCGGGCTATTGCCTCACGGGCAGCCATCTGCATGGCATGCCTCTCCGTAGGCATGGCCCTCCCGACAAATCGGAAGCGGTGGAACTCGGAGCGTCCTCCCTTGAACTGAACTGCGGCCTGGTACATAGACAAATTGTCGTTGAGCTTGTGCCGGTAGAGTGTGAGCTCCGGACGAACTGATGGCCCGATCGCGATCTTGGCAATGGAGATGAGGAGCTTGATAAACCCCTCAGGAACATTGGCGAACACCTGTGACTCACAATCGTTGCTCGCCATCTACAAAAGTAGACAAAATTCCGAATTGTCAAATCATAAATTTATGATGACTAACAGAAAATTGCCACAATATGTAGAATAATAAAATATCACTAGATATGCTAATAACCGATTAGCGACCGCGCCTAGTGGCTTCCTACAGTCAGCCTGGCTCTGATACCAAGTTTGTCGGGACCGCCTTTCCAATAAAACATTTATTGAAAAGCCGACCCTTGGGCTGACCAGTACAGAAGAATCCTTCTTACTGGTAGACAAAACCTTGATACAGAAATCTAGCAGTACTAAATATTATACAAGGTTAAGCTGAGGATGCTCAACAATTTATTACAAGCACGCCGATATTATACATAAAGGCGGATATGACTCAAGGGTATGGTGGCATAATTACTGACTCGTAATAAAAGTGGTGGTGGATATGTCACAGTGAAGTGGGTGACATGACTCCTATATCTTACAGCTCATCAAGCGTCGGAGTGAGGCTTGATGATTTTATTTGGGTAGCGGAAGCGTATATAATAGAAGTGAACAACTCCAGGGTCGCACGTGACTGACTGGGACTCCTCTAGGTGTCGGACTCGCTATCGAACTCTTCATCCATAAGATCACCTTCATCAACATCTGGCCAAATCAACAAGCCATGTGAGTACTTTGAATGTACTCGCAAGACAGTTCGGACATAAGATATAAAAAATGTAAACATGATGCACACGAGCAGATTAGTGATGCACATTCAAATAATAAATTTGCACTGCACAATAATTAAAAAGGAAGTCAGGCGGTAGTCCTCCCGAAATCCCAATGAAAATAACTGAAGGCCGATCGGGTGTCTGAAGCGACGCCTTGAAAGATAAAAATAAATTGGCATGCCGCAGTCGGGCATCGGAGCAACGCCACATAAAGGGCTTAGATTGAAAAGTAAATGACAGACCATGCCACAGTCGGACGTCTAGGCGACATCTCGAAAAGGGCTTATAATGAAAATAAATAACAATGATGCCACAGTCGGACGTCTGAGCGACATCACATAAAGGGCTTATATCAAAAGTAAATAACAATAATGCCATAGTCGGACGTGTGAGCGACATCACATAAAGGGCTTATATCAAAAAGTAAATAACAATAATGCCACAGTCGGACGTCTGAGCGACATCACATAAAGGGCTTATAGTTTATCATTCGAATTTAAGTAGCTCATGAATTTAAGTAGCTCTCGAATTTAAGTAGCTCATGAATTTAAGTAGCTCATAAACTGGTTAGTCCATCCACCTTCAACCGAGTTTACCACTCTCAGTTTCATGTTTATTCTCCGAAGACTATCACTGGGGTTGACACTGAGATTTGACACTGAGACTAACACTAACACTGAGATGATATCCAAGTCCTTTCTTGTGGACATGGATACTCGAATGGTCTTGACTCTGTAGAGTTTGTACTGTTTAACCACAGCCAACGGATTTAAGTAGTCATAAGGACTAGTTCCGTTTATGGTGTTTTAGAAGAAACACGTCTAACCAGTACACACCCATTCCACATTCCGCTGCCAGGAATCACCCTTGGCAACATTCAAGAAAAACCTTAAGACGGGGAGGCCACAACCTTGAATAGCATGGGATCAAATTTATATCGCGCGCTCTAAGGGGTGCCCCCCTCTTGGTCCTAACCGGAAACACCCATGCCCCCTGACCGGATGACAGGCTTTAATCCAGGGCCATGGAACCCTCATCGCAATCCCTCTGTTTGGTGTGTACATGGAAAGAGGTTTGCAACTTACTAAACCGCACTCTTTACAGAAAACATGTGGCAGCACGAAGGGGAAACGAACGGGATCGAGACTTGATCCTCGTTAACACTGGAGTTACATGGTTGACGTAAGACTGGCATGCTTCAACAATACCATCTTTACAACCTACCATGCCACCACATGATCAGGTTGTCTTATCATCATGTGAACGTATCAAACTTCGAAGCTCACCGGTAGCTTACCTTGCATGTAACATAACATTCACTAATGCTTATATGAACATGCCATGAGAAAGTACTACTCGAACAAACATGCAAAACACTCATCATATCAAAGGTTTAAGCATGCTTGCCTGGTTCGGAGAAGTCGGAGTCTAGCTCAGCGAAGTTCGCGTCTCCTTTACCTCCTCCAGGATCTACGTATTAAAAGGAAATCGGATACTACATAAATACCGTGCGTGCACAAAAATTATCCCAAATATTTTTCAAATAAATATGAAAAAAACTAGACAGAAAAATAAAGATGACAGAAAAAGAATCAAGTCAAAATCATATTTTGTTAAAAAGTTACAAGAGTTTTAGTCCAGGGACCTTTTTGTAATGAAACGGAAAGTTTCTAGGGGCTAGATTATAAAAACAGAAAACGTTTCAGTTATGACTACGCCAGTCCAGAGGGGAAACATATTTTGCCCGAAGGCGTTTTCAGAAAACGGTTCGAATAAATAGAATAAAGGTTGACGTGGGTTCCCACACGTCATGTTTGAATCTTCAAAACAGAGCGCCTCGTGCCCGAGGGCCACGGTGGTCGCCGGCGGCGATCCACGGCGAGGCAGGGGAAAAGGAGGGTACCAACATGTTCACCGAGTCCTTCCGCACCTGTGGGTGGTGGAGTTGAGCGTCGGCGAGCACCACATCGACGGCGGCCCCAACTCCGGCGGACAGTGGTTCGGGCGAGGTTGGTTCTCTCCAAACAGAGTTGCAAGCTTCAAATTGGGCCGTCGGCGGCAGAGAGCACGCCCTGTGCTTGCCAGGCCACGGCGACGGTGCCGCAATGTGCGCAGAGGCAGGGGTGGCCACACGGAGGCTTCGGGTGGCTTGGGCGGTGCTGGACGGCGCCGAAAGGCAGGGCCGACCCCTGTTGGCCGCCACGGGTGGCTCTGCCACCGCAGAAGACGCCGACGCAGGTGGGACACGTCGCCACCGACGCCCGCGCCCGGCCAATTGACCTTGCGGCGCTCTGGATAAGGAGGAGGAGCAGTGCGTAAGGTGCCAACATGCGCACTGGTGAGATCGACGCCGAGGCTCTGAAGAAAACGACGCCGCTGACAGAAACTTGACACTGAACTCTGAACTTTCTGAATCTGTGACAGAAACAGTGCTCGCCAGGTGTTTGATGAAATGTTTTTGGCATGTGGAAAATTTTTCTGGAGCTGGTCTTTGGTGAGGTGGCCTCTTGCCGTATCTGGAAGCTGCATGAATTATTTCAGAATTTTTGGAAAAGGAAAAATATGAATTTCACCAAAAATGGCAATTATGGTCCAAACTTGCATTGGCCAATTTTGAAAATTTTGAACTGAGGACAAGTGGCTCTTGATGGATCTAGGTTGGAGGTACTAAGGACTAGTCAGAGGAGTTTGTTTGGGACCAAATCTCAAAAGGAAACTTGTGGTTCCTTTCTAAATTACCTAGGTCCAAAATAAATCACAGAAATAGTTTTGAGGGTCAAATAAATAGAATAAAAATAAAAAATGGTCTGAAACTTGCTGGAGGTGGGAGTCTTGACTTGATCCAAGGCAGGGATGGGTTTTGGAGCAATGTCAAAATGTGATATGGCAAAAGAGGAAATTTTTGGATGGGAAAGGAATAAACCCATAATCCCTAGGGTTTCTTTTTAAAAGAAGGAACTTTCAAGAACTTTCAAAAATAAATTTGTGTAGAGTCAAGGCAAAATGAAAAGCTCTCAAGACCAAATATCAAGGTTGAGAAGAGCACCAAAAATATCTGTCATAAAAGTTTTGAGAAGGAGAGGTTTTAAGAAAAAATTTAAATAGCCTCCTTCAAATCAAATAATGATTTTGATAAAAAAAACCAAATCAGAATTTTTGGAGTGTCACACTATCATGGAGTGGCATCAACATGCCGTGGTACAAATTCTGTCCCATTTGGGGCAGGTTTGGGTATATGCTTCTCACAAACCGGAGCTTCTCATAACAAGCATGATGGTTTTCAGTAGGGAACGTCCCACCTTTGGGGATGAAACGATATCCATTGCCTTTTATTACTTTCAAATTTTTTTCTCGTGTCAACATAGAACAACATGAGTGTTGTGAGAATTTATGTGATTTTTTGGGGTTCGGCTGGACATTTTTATGCATTAACTGAGTTTTCAATGCATTTTATGTGCATAATTCAAATTTGAACTACATGCACATGCCGCGGTGCAAATAAATTGGTTGAAAAATCAAATCTATGTCCTTGGTTGCATGCTTAGGTCCCATGCAAGAAATGGGAATGAATTTCAAACACCGGGGCACCATTGATTGTAGGAAAAACATTGAGATGCCTGGTTTTTAAACTCTAGTAAATCCAAAACTCGTCTAAAATTCATGAAATTTGGCATGCTATCATGGAGCGACATCAACATGCCGTGGTACAAATTTTGTCCCATTTGCGGTAGGTTTGGGTATATGCTTCTCACAAACCGGAGCTTCTCACAACAAGCATGATGGTTTTCGGTAGGGAACGTCCCACCTTTGGGGACGAAATTATATCCATTGCCTCTTATTACTTTCAAATTTTTTCTCGTGTCAACATAGAACAACAAGAGTGTTGTATGAATTTTTGGGGTTTGTTTGGACATTTTTATGCATTAATTGGGTCTTCAATGCATTTTTAATTGCATAATTCAAATTTGAACTATATGCACATGCTCTTGTGCACATAAATTGGTTGAAAAATCAAACCTGTGTCCCTGGGTGCATGCTTAGGTCCCATGCAAGAAATGGGAATGAATTTCAAACATCAGGGCATCATTGATTGCCGGCAAAACATTGAGATGCCTGGTTTTGAATTCTAGTAAATCCAGAACTCATGTGAAATTCATGAAACTTGGCATGCTATCATGGAGTGGCATTAACATGCCGTGGTACAAATTCTGTCCCATTTGGGGCAGATTTGGGTATATGCTTCTCACAAACCGGAGCTTCTCACAACAAGCATGATGGTTTTCGGTAGGGAACGTCCCACCTTTGGGGACGAAATGATATCCATTGCCTCTTATTGCTTTCAAATTTTTATCTCGTGTCAACATAGAACAACACGAGTGTTGTGTGAATATTTGTGATTTTTCAGGGTTTGGTTGGACAGTTTTATGCATTAACTGAGTTTTCAACGCATTTTGTTTTCAACGCATTTTATGTGCATAATTCAAATTTGAACTACATGCACCTGCTCTATTGCATATAAATTGGTTGAAAAATCAAATTTGTGTCCCTGGTTGCATGCTTAGATCCCATGTAAGAAATGGGAATGAATTTCAAACACCGGGGCACCGTTGATTGCCGGCAAAACATTGAGATGCCTGGTTTTTGAATTCTAGTAAATCCAAAACTCGTCTGAAATTCTTGAAACTTGGCATCCTATCATGGAGTGGAATCAACATGTCGTGGTACAAATTTTATCCCATTTGGGGCAAGTTTGGGTATATGCTTCTCACAAACTGGAGCTTCTCACAAAAAGCACGATGGTTTTCGGTAGGGAACGTCCCACCTTTGGGGACGAAACGATATTGTCGAGGGGAATTGGCTTCCTCGAACACCTATGGGGACCGAGCCCCTTACTGGTTCGGCAGGGGGCGGAGGTTGCACAAAGAGCAGATCGAGGCGGTGCACACAGGGGGATTTTACCCAGCTTCGGGCCGCAAAGATGCGTAAAACCCTACTGCTGCTTGGTGGATTGTATTGTGTTCTTGCTCGGGAGCGCGCGGTGCTACAGTACACGCGGGCCGCCGGCGAGGTCGAGCGTAAAGATTGGTCTCCTCCCTCTACGTGCGCATGGGGCCTCCGTTTATATGCTCAAGGGGTTACCCACAGGTGGCAGCGTAGGTGAGGGCAAAAATGGTAGAATGTTGTAGTGGTTACAGCTGCCTGCACAGTGGCTGTAGAGTGCTATCATACCTAACTCTGACGGCGGGGGACAAGGGCATTAAATGCCCGTCCGCGTCGCCCAGACGGAGCAGGGGAGTGGACCGTCAGGAGCGCCACCGTTCGCCACGATGGCTACTCTGTCAGCTTCGCTTCACCACCGCATGCCCCTCGCTGCTCAGCCTCCCGCCACGTGCGCCTGGGATGCCCCCAGAGCGACATGTTGGTGGGTGAGCTGTAGCGCAGGCACGAGGTGGAAACTTGCCGCGGTGGATGTCTTGTCGTGCCCGGGAGCTTGTTGCTCACCGGGCCTTGCCGGGGCGCGGGGCGCGCCGTGGTAGGGTCCTTGTCGTGCCGTGGATGGCCTTCCCGGCAAGCTCCTCTTGCCGGGGTCTTGTGCTTCGAGCGGCAATCCCAGCAAACTCCTCTTGCCAGGGCCTTGCTCTCTTCGGGTGGCCTTCCCGGCAAGCTACTCTTGCCGGGGCCTTGGCTCAAATACTTTGTTCTTGAATGGCCCAAGAGGGGACCATTGAGGGTCTTGGCGATCGCCTGGCAGGCCTTGCCGCGGGTGCTACGACTGCCCGTGCACAAGTTCGGGGTACTAAGGTACCCCTACTTTACTACACCGACAGATATCCATTGCTTCTTATTGCTTTCAACTTTTTTTCTCGTGTCAACATAGAACAACACGAGTGTTATATGAATTTATGTGATTTTTCAGGGTTCGGTTGGACATTTTTATGCATTAACTGAGTTTTCAATGCATTTTATGTGCATAATTCAAATTTGAACTACATGCACATGCTCCAGTGCATATAAATTGGTTGAAAAATCAAATCTGTGTCCTTGGGTGCATGCTTAGGTCCCATGCAAGAAATGGGAATGAATTTCAAACACCGCGGCACCGTTGATTGCCGGCAAAACATTGAGATGCCTGGTTTTTAAATTCTAGCAAGTCCAAAACTCGTCTGAAATTCATGAAATTTGGCATGCTATCATGGAGCGGCATAAACATGCTGTGGTACGAATTTTGTCCCAATTGCGGCAGGTCTGGGTATACGCTTCTCACAAACCGGAGCTTCTCACTACAAGCATGATGGTTTTCGGTAGGGAACGTCCCACCTTTGGGGACGAAACGATATCCATTGCCTCTTATTGCTTTCAAATTTTTTCTCGTGTCAACATAGAATAACATGAGTGTTGTATGAATTTTTGTGATTTTTTGGGGTTCGTTTGGACAATTTTATGCATTAAGTGAGTTTTCAATGCATTTTTATTTGCATAATTCAAATTTGAACTAGACGCACATGCTCCAGTGCACATAAATTGGCTGAAAAATCAAATATGTGTCCCTGGGTGCATGCTTAGGTCCCATGCAAGAAATGGGAATGAATTTCAAACACCGGGGCACCGTTGATTGCCGGCAAAACATTGAGATGCCTGGTTTTGAATTCTAGTAAATCCAAAACTCGTCTGAAATTCATGATACTTGGCATGCTATCATGGAGTGGAATTAACATTCCGTGGTACAAATTTTGTCCCATTTGGGGCAGGTTTGGGTATATGCTTCTCACAAACCGGAGCTTCTCACAACAAGCATGATGGTTTTCGGTAGGGAATGTCCCACCTTTGGGGACAAAACGATATCAATTGCCTCTTATTGCTTTCAATTTTTTTTCTCGTGTCAACATAGAACAACACGAGCGTTGTGTAAATTTTTGTGATTTTTCGGGGTTGAGTTGGACATTTTTATGCATTAACTGAGTTTTCAATGCATTTTTATGTGCATAATTCAAATTTGAACTACCTGCACATGCTCAAGTGCACATAAATTGGTTGAAAAATCAAATCTGTGTCCCTAGGTGCATGCTTAGGTCCCATGCAAGAAATGGGAATGAATTTCAAACACCGGGGCACCGTTGATTGCCGGCAAAACATTGAGATGCCTGGTTTTTAAATTCTAGTAAATCCAAAACTCGTCTGAAATTCGTGAAACTTGGCATGCTATCATGGAGTGGCATTAACATGCCGTGGTACCAATTTTTTTCCCGATTGGGGCAGGTTTGGGTATATGCTTCTCACAAACTGGAGCTTCCCACAACAAGCATGATGGGTTTCGGTAGGGAACGTCCCACCTTTGGGGACGAAACGATATCCATTGCCTCTTATTGCTTTCAAATTTTTTTCTCGTGTCAACTTAGAACAACACGAGTGTTGTGTGAATTTTTGTGAATTTTCAGGGTTCGGTTGGACATATTTATGCATTAACTGAGTTTTCAATGCATTTTATGTGCATAATTCAAATTTGAACTACATGCACATGCTCGAGTGCATATAAATTGGTTGAAAAATCAAATCTATGTCCTTGGGTGCATGCTTAGGTCCCATGCAAGAAATGGGAAAGTTGGATTAGCACCGATTGAAGAGAAGCTTGTCCAACATTGTCTGAGATGGTTTGGGCATATTCAGCGCAGGCCTCCAGAAGCTCCAGTGCATAGCGGACGGCTAAAGCGTGCGGAGAATGTCAAGAGAGGGTCGGGTTGACCGAATTTGACATGGGAGGAGTCCGTTAAGAGAAACCTGAAGGATTAGAGTATCACCCAAGTGCTAGCTATGGACAGGGGTGCTTGGAAGCTTGCTATCCATGTGCTAGAGCCACGAGTTGGTTGCGAGATCTTATGGGTTTCACCTCTAGCCTACCCCAACTTGTTTCAGACTAAAGGCTTTTTCGTTGTTGTAATTAAAATTTGAACTACATGCATTTGCTCCAGTGCATATAAATTGGTTGAAAAATCAAACATGTGTCCTTGGGTGCATGCTTAGGTCCCATGCAAGAAATGGGAAACTCAAACACCGGGGCACCATTGATTACGGGCAAAACATTGAGATGCCTCGTTTTTAAATTCTAGTAAATCCAAAACTCGTTTGAAATTCATGAAACTTGGCATGCTATCATGGAGCGGCAAGAACATGCCGTTGTACAAATTTTGTCCCATTTGGGGCAAGTTTGGGTATATGCTTCTCACAAACCGGAGCTTCTCGCAACAAGCATGATGGTTTTCGATAGGGAAACGTCCCACCTTTGGGGATGAAACGATATCCATTGCCTCTTATTGCTTTCAAATTTTTTTCTCGTGTCAACATAGAACAACAAGAGTGTTGTGTGAATTTTTGTGATTTTTCGGGGTTCGTTTGGACATTTTTATGCATTAACTGAGTTTTGAAAGCATTTTATGTGCATAATTCAAATTTGAACTACATGCACATGCTCCGGTGCATATAAATTGGTTGAAAAATCAAATCTGTGTCCTTGGGTGCATGCTTAGGTCCCATGCAAGTAATGGGAATGAATTTCAAACACCGGGGCACCGTTGATTGCTGGCAAAACATTGGGATGCCTGGTTTTAAAATTCTAGTAAATCCAAACCTCGTTTGAAATTCATGAAACTTGGCATGCTATCATGGAGCGGCATGAACATGTCGTTGTACAAATTTTGTCCCATTTGGGGCAAGTTTGGGTATATGCTTCTCATAAACCGGAGCATCTCACAACAAGCATGATGGTTTTCGATAGGGAAACGTCCCACCTTTGAGGACGAAACGATATCCATTGCCTCTTATTGCTTTCAAATTTTTTTCTCGTGTCAACATAGAACAACAAGAGTGTTGTGTGAATTTTTGTGATTTTTCGGGGTTCGTTTGGACATTTTTATGCATTAACTGAGTTTTCAAAGCATTTTATGTGCATAATTCAAATTTGAACTACATGCACATGCTCCGATGCGTATAAATTGGTTGAAAAATCAAATCTGTGTCCTTGGGTGCATGCTTAGGTCCCATGCAAGTAATGGGAATGAATTTCAAACACCAGGGCACCGTTGATTGCTGGCAAAACATTGGGATGCCTGGTTTTAAAATTCTAGTAAATCCAAACCTCGTTTGAAAGTCATGAAACTTGGCATGCTATCATGGAGCGGCATTAACATGTCATGGTACAAATTTTGTCCCATTTGGGGCAGGTTTGGGTATATGCTTCTCACAAACCGGAGCTTCTAAGAACAAGCATGATGGTTTTTGGTAGGGAAACGTCCCACCTGTGGGGACGAAATGATATCCATTGCCTCTTATAGCTTTAAAAAAATTTCTCGTGTCAACATAGAACACCAGGAGTGTTGTGTGAATTTTTGTGATTTTTCGTGGTTCGTTTGGACACTTTTATGCATTAACTGAGTTTTCGACGCACTTTATGTGCATAATTCAAATTTGAACTAGATGCACATGCTCCAATGCATATAAATTGGTTGAAAAATCGAATTTGTGCCCTTGGGTGCATGCTTAGGTCCCATGCAAGAAATGGGAATGAATTTCAAACACAGGGGCACCGTTGATTGCTGGCAAAACATTGAGATGCCTGGTTTTTAAATTCTAGTAAATCCAAAACTCGTCTGAAATTCATGAAACTTGGCATGCTATCATGGAGCGGCATCGGCATGTCGTGGTACAAATTTTGTCCCAGTTGGGGCAGGTTTGGGTATATGCTTCTCACAAACCGAAGCTTCTCACAACAAGCATGATGGTTTTCGGTAGGGAAACGTCCCACCTTTGGGGGCGAAACCATATCCATTGCGTCTTATTTCTTTCAAAAAATTTTCTCGTATCAACATAGAACAACAGGAGTGTTTTTGTGAATTTTTGTGATTTTTCAGGGTTCGTTTAGACATTTTTATGCGTTAACTGGGTTTTCAATGCATTTATGTGCATAATTCAAATTTGAACTACATGCACATGCTCCAGTGCATATAAATTGGTTGAAAAATCAAATATGTGTCCTCGGGTGCATGCTTAGGTCCCATGCAAGAAATGAGAATGAATTTTAAACACGAGGGCACCGTTGATTGCCGGAAAAACATTGAGATGCCCGGTTTTTAAATTCTAGTAAATCCAAAATTGTGTTAACCATTCACGTGACGCCACGTGTATTGGTTTTAATGGTTGTAGGAGGTGTCGTGCGGACAGCTGCTTGATCTTGACTGAACGGGAGGCGTGCGAGCACCGTCTGGTGTGCAGGCTGACTGATAGGCGTGCAAGCTGTCCTTGAGTACGCAGGCCCACTGGGAAGCGTGCGAGTTGTACACTGCGCAGGCTCACTAGGAAGTGAGCCCTTTAACTTCCATTGTCACCCGCCTTGCTCGCATCCTCTCCATTAATGGCACCCAAGCCGCACTTTAATTCACTTTTTAAATATAAGACACTCATCGCAAACATTTTAGTTAGAACACACATATGCAAACCGACAGCTTCCCCAGGAAGCCAAGAGAAAATGTGCCTAGCAGGATTTCTGCAGCTCTTGATCGCAAACGTTTTAGATAGAACACCCGTATGCAAAGTGAGAGTAGTGCAGGATTTGTGCATTCCTTCAACGCAAACCGTTGTTTTGGATGACCCACGTGCAACCACGTACAAAGAATTTGGTAAGATTTATCAATCCTTGTAACACTGCGATTTGTCAAAATATGAAGCTAAAAATCACTAGCAGTATCTAATTTTTGCAACTAAAATTCAGTAATTAAGAATAGATTTCATTTATAGATTAAGCAGTCGTTCTTAATTTATACAAATAGTTCAACTCGACAGCTGAACCGACCAAAATTTTCCCCAATTGTTGCCAACGACATACTGAAATAGCTAGTTCAACTATATATACTAACTAATTTTAAGTACGTTGTACAGTTCCACCATAGCTATAATCAGATGAGCTGAACAAAATAGCCCCTAAATACTACTACTACTACTACTGTGGAGGGGCTTTGTACTACTGCCGGCTGCCTCTCCTCTGTCGAGTGCGCTCAGTAAGAGGATGAGGAGGAGCCTACCGACGAGGTGGGCAACCGCAATGCGGTGCCTGCCGCTAATGCAGCTTCAGCGACGCTCGCCTCGAATGCCCTCTGCCGCTCTAGACAAACCCTCTCGAAGCGGTGGTTCTCCTCGTAGATCTCCTGATTCCTTGCCTCTGAGGCGGCGTGTGCCATGGCGACTGCAGTGGTAAGGCTCTTTGCGTGCTCGACGAGGCACTCCTCCTCCTCCCGCAGGAACTCAGTGCAGCGCGCAAGGTCGCTGTCACACGTGCGGGAATCCACCTCCGCCTCCCGCCTTCGGGTGGCTGTGGCGGAGCGGGTGATGACCCCGGCGGTCGACGGTGGGCTAGCAGCCACGGCGGCCGATGATGGAGTGGCGGCCATGACCACCACCTCCTGCCTTCGGGCCGCGATGGCGGAGCGGGTGATGGCCACAGTGGCCGGCAGTGGGGTGGCGGCCACGACGGCCATCTCCCGCCTTTGGGCCGCGGTGGCGGAGCGGGCGATGGCCCTGGCTTTCGATGGTGGTGTGGCGGCAACGGCGGCCGGCAACAGCTGCCGATGGGCACCTGCGGCGGAGCGTGTGGTGGGTGTTCCGCACACACACAACAGGGACGCCACACGCACTACACTATGCCAGGGACTGTGCCAATGCCACGGTGTAGCCTCCCAGCTGGAGCTATCCTCTGATGACGGCGGAGTGGCTAAGCGACAACGATGGATCGGTGCTGTTGGCGAATGTGGGAGAAGCAGACGAGATAAGCTATAGGAATGGAGGGGAAAATGCGACGTAGGACTCATCGGCCGCGAGGATTTTTATAGCAGGCCTGTAAGCATTGGGATTTTGGGGGATTTGACCGAGTCGGGTGAGAAGCTTGTGCCGGAGCGGGCTCACCGAGGATTCATTGGCGCTATCGTTTGGCAAAAAGAATGCCCCCGCGCGCTGCGCAAGCTTGCGCTGTAAGCCGTCTGCGGCAACAAGGTGACAAGACGTGCGAGAGGAGGACGAAAGGCCACGTACACATACGGTTAATAAAAAAATGTTTACGATTTAATTACCTACTGTACCACCATCCTGGCTTATAAGTATGATTTAACTAATAAAATACGAATGCATGTCGCCAAAGATTATATAGTTGGATTTTTATTTGAACATAGTTTCCAATTATATAATTTTTAAAACACGCATTAACATTTTGTTGGTTAAATTTGAGGGCAAAGTATGGCACGGAATATAAAGGAGACTATAGACTAGATGGAGGTGGTACCACATGGCCGCTCTCTACGCAGCGACGCAACTGTCGGCCGGCTTGTAGGCGACCATTTCCTCGATGTTCAACTGCTCTATGTGGTGGTTGCTTGCGGTTCAGGCGGCCGCGGCGCGCTCTGCTCGCGTCCTGCCACGCGCGCTCTGCTCGTGTCCCGCCACGCGCGCTCTGCTCTTACGTCCCTTCGGGTGCTCTGCCCTCATCCCTCCATGCGTGCTGCCAGTGTTTTGGGCCGGCGCACGATCACGCACGTTAGTGTGCAATCAGCTGCGTCGGGCGCGGCGCGATGATGCAGTTACCCGCTGCAAAAACTGCCATGCGGACGCGCCGAGAATCAACGCCGCATGGCCCCCTTTTATTCCTACGGCCATTTACCTTCATCTCTTGTCTCACACGACACAATAAGCACACCCACGAGGACGCATAAGGACATCCAGCGGTTCCAATGGCGCTCCCCCTGGCTCCAATGGCGCTCCCAGCGGCCGACGACGACAACGGCTGGCAGTTCACCACTTATCATGTAGTGGACACCTACGTGAGGGGGAAGGCCTTCTCGGTGGAGTAAACGAACGATCCGGTCTCGTGGAGAGCTCCATCCAAACTATGGATTAGTTCCTTGCCGAGGATAAGTACACCATCGGTCATGCCGGGCACGATCAGAAGGTTGTCGTTGCCCAGTTGTACGTACGACATGACATCCTCGTCTACCACTTCCACCTTGCCACAAGGCCTTGCGAGCGTTTCTCCAAGTTTATCAACAACTTCGACTACAGTTTCGCTACGGTGGACACCACCAACGATCTAAAAGCACTCAAGGTTTCAGACATGAAACGCCCGAATCTTGTTCACATCCAACACCACTACAAGGTCTCGGGCAGCGGCAAAAGCAAACTGAACTCCTAGGTTGACCTCGCCTCGGCTATCATCGACCCCTACTACGCGAAGATGAAGCAAGAGAGCAATAAGGACAAGAACGCCTGGCACAGTGTGTGGCATAAGAGACTGGATGAACAACATGTCAAGTACGCGGCCATGGACGCGTACACAAGCTATGAGATGTACAGGTGGATCGTTGACATGAGGAACTGTCTTCTTCCTGACCCAAACGAGGGATCGAGTCACATAGCAGTGGCGGGAGCGTCACAAGAAGTAGATGACTAGACGATTGTTTCTCCTACTTTAGAATGCATGCAATTGTTTATCGAGGTGTGTGTGAATGATCTGTATAGTCACTTATGTAATTGGATGTTTATTTCAGTTATATATATACATGTTATTCTACTTTGACAGAGCAATTCACACGGCTTATTAGCAGCAATCGTATGTGTTATTATTGGTCTTCACACACATTTCAGATTACAGACATGTTTGCCGCGTATCACACACATCTTGTTCAGTTGAACCGTTTCCGTTGTGTTGCCTAATTACACACAGTTCATCCCAGTGAACCGTATGCTATATATCGCACACGCCTTTGTCTGGATGCCCGTTTCTTTTGTGCCTCCTCATCCCAAATAGTTAATTGAGCTGAACCGTATGCCCTGGATCGCACACGCAACTAAATTCTGAACCGTGTTTGATGCATTTGTCATCGCAAATGTTTTACACCTTTTTTGACGGTTTTTTCACACCACTGTTTGCGATTATGGCATCGCACATAGTTTCATCGAAGGGTCTCTGATCGTAGTGTCGCGTTTGGACCATCCTGCAGTAGTGAATGGGTATACACATATTTTGGTTGCTGTTGATTATGTCACTAAATGGGTAAAAGCTATTCCAACCAGTAGTGCTGATCAAAATAGCTCTATTAAAATGCTTAAGGAAGTTATTTTCCCAATGTTTGGAGTCCCTAGATATTTAATGACTGATGGTGGTTCACACTTTATTCATGGTGCTTTCCGAAAAATGCTTGCCAAGTATGATGTTAACCATAGAATTGCATCACCTTATCATCCTTAGTCTAGTGGTCAAGTTGAGCTTAGCAATAGAGAAATAAAATTAATTTTGCAAAAGACTGTTAATAGATCCAGGAAGAATTGGTCTAAGAAATTACATGATGCACTTTGGGCTTATAGAACAACATATAAAAATCCTATGGGTATGTCTCCTTACAAAATGGTTTATGGAAAAGCTTGTCATTTACCTCTTGAGTTAGAACATAAAGCATATTGGACAGTTAAAGGACTCAATTATGAGTTCAAACTTGCTTGTGAAAAGAGGTTATTTGATATAAGCTCATTAGATGAATGGAGAACCCAAGCCTATTAAAATGCAAAGTTATTCAAAGAAAAAGTTAAAAGATGGCATGACAAAAGAATTCAAAAGCATGAGTTTAAAGTCGGAGAATATGTTATTTTGTACAACTCTCGTTTTAAATTTTTTGCCGGAAAGCTCCTCTCAAAATGGGAAGGCCCATATGTCATTGAGGAGGTTTATCGGTCTGGTGCCATCAAAATAAATAATTCCGAAGGTACTAAGCCGAAGGTTGTCAATGGAAAACGAATAAAGCATTATATCTCAGGTACACCTATTAATGTTGAAAGTAATATTATCCAAACTTTGACACCGGAAGAACACATAAAAGAGTCCTTTCGGAACACTCCAGAATCGTGAAAATAAGGAGGCATGTGATACGGTAAGTAAATGGACTCCGAAAATTCCGCAAAAATATTTTTTGTCAGTTTTGGAATATTCTAGAATTTTGAAAATAAATAAACTTCCAGGAAGTGTCCCCTGGTGGGCACAAGACACCAGGGCACGCCAGGCGCCTGGCGCACCCAGGTGGGTTGTGCCCACCTGGGACACCTTCCGTACTCCGTTTTTCTTCCATGTACTTGTCCTCCAAGATAAAAAAAATCTATATATACTTCACAAACCTTTTAACCATCGTATCGCGAAGAAAATCCTCTGTTCTCTTTTCTTGTTGTTTTTTGACAGATTCAACTAGACCAACGTCATGTCTTCCTCACCCTTCAACAATGGAGAATGAGACATAAGGTTGGTACAAGAAGATCTAAGGAGGGATGAAGCTGAAGAGGTTGCTATGGAGGAAGAAGAGGAAAGTCCCTTTGGGATTCACCCTCTAGCCTCCGAGAGGGGTACACTAGCTGGCATCTCCACTCACCCTAATCCTCATCAAGCCATGGGATCATCGAACAATCAAGCAAGCCCGGAAGTGCAAGAAGATCTTCCACTGAGGAGGCCCTTACACAGGTTACATCGTAACAATTTTCATAATTTGATTAACAACTATGGGTTCGAGAACACTCCTCATAGGCACATACCGTCCAATTGGGACATATCTCGGCCAAGAGAAAACAGTGCAGGAACCAAACCGTGGGGCCCTGAGAATAAACATATAATGGTTGAGGTGAAGAAAAACAATGAATTAATTCATCAAGCTCTTCAGGAGATTCAAGGTTTGAAGGATCTACTCCTGGTTATATTGGAGAATACTACACCACCACCATCTTCTTCACCACCAAAGGATAACTAAGTATCGGGTATGGGCACTCCCCTTGGCTTCCGCCAAGCTTGGGGGAGGTGCCCCGGTATTGTATCATCCCACTATCTTTTTACTCTTATTTATCTTAGTTTGATCTTTTTGCTTTAGATGAAATAAAGTTAGTTCAATCCTTTCTTATTTTGAGAGTTTGCTTAGTGATCTATCATTGTAATCGCGTGCAAGTTTTATAATGAAGTTTAGTTTGAGTTTTTGCTTTATTTACTTTCATGTTGCAAATAAAGAAAGAAAAGGAGAAAGGAAACAAATAAAAGAAAGGAAATAAATCAGTAAGATCATATACTAATCCTATGGTAGGTGATAGCACCACATAAGGAAAAGTATAAGTAAGAAAATTTTATTAGAGATTGACAAACATAGCATTAGTCAATGATGCAACTCATCAAAGAATTAATAAGGGAAGAGAAGATTCACATATAAATATACTATCCTAGAAATCTTTTATGATTTTGAACCCTCATCAAAATATTATATGCCAAAATTGATTACGTTGGACAAGGAAGACAACTTAATGGTTTGTGTTTGTTTATATTCACATAGAAGTCATATTGTCATAGATCCTTTAACATGTGGTGCTTGACCCTATCTTTGCTAGCCAAAAATTCCGCACTAAGTAGAGATACTACTTGTGCATCGAAAAACCCTTAAACCCAAATCTTTTTCAAGTGTCCACCCTACCTACCTATGGATTGAGCAAGATCCTTCAAGTAAGTTGTCATCGATGCAAAAAGGCAATAAAAATTGCTTCTAAATACATGATATCATTTAGTGTAAGAGAAAATTGAGCGTTGTACGAACTTGGATGACAAAGAATAAAAGCGGCAGACTGCATAATAAAGGTTGTCATCTTAAGGGGCAAAGACGACGTGACGTTCTCTTGCACTAAGGGATTGAGCATGCAAACAAAAAAGCGCATGGAAACCTCTGCTTCCCTCTGCGAAGGGCCTATCTTTTACTTTTGTGTATTTACTTTTATGCAAAGAGTCAAAGTTTTCCTTCTATTCCTTTTTATTTTCTCTTTTGCAAGCATCATGTGGTGAGGAAAGATCTACGCACATATGTCCAGTTGAATATGGATAGCATGAGTTATTATTGTTGACATCACCCTTGAGGTGAGTATGTTGGGAGGCGAAAATATAAGCCCCTATCTTTCTATGTGTCCGGTTGAAACGTTTTGCTCATGGGTACAAGGTGAGTGTTAGCAATCATAGAAGACTATATGATCGTTGAGTATGCGGGCTTGCTTAAAAGGCTCCGACACGTGACTCTTCTTGAGAACATAGTTTGTTGGTTTCTAATAGAGTTTTTGCTTTATACTTCGATGTGATGGACTATTACTTATTCATGGGAAGTATATGATGCAAGTTTTATGATAAAAGTCTTATGTTTAATTTTGTTGCTCTTATAATCAACGTGATGCTTCTATGTCCGTAATTTTGTTTTTATTGACACCTCTCTATCAAAGCATGAGGACATGTTTTTCGTCATCATCATCACCAACAAATCTCCCATCTTGGGGAGGGCAATCTCCATCAACATCTTGAACAGAACCATCTCATCTCAAACCCTAGTCTATCTCTTGTATTCAATCTTGTTACCGGAACTATAGATTGGTGCCTGTGGGTGACTAGCAGTGTTGATTACATCTTCATCGTCATCATCACCAATAACTCTCCCATCTTGGGGAGGGCAATCTCCATCAACATCTTCAACAGAACCATCTCATCTCAAACCCTAGACCACCTCTTGTATTTAATCTTGTTACCGGAACTATAGATTCGTCGGGTGACTAGTAGTGTTAATTACATCTTATAGTTGATTACTATATGGTTTATTTGGTGGAAGATCATATGTTCAGATCCATTATGCTATTTAAGACCCCTCTGATCATGAACATGTTTATCATTTGTGATTAGTTACTTTTGTTCTTGAGGTCACGGGAGAAATCATGTTGCAAGTAATCATGTGAACTTGATATGTGTTCGATATTTTGATAGTATGTATGTTGTGATTCCCTTAGTGGTGTCATGTGAACATCGACTACATGACACTTCACCATATTTGGGACTAAGGGAATGCATTGTGGAGTAGCAATTAGATGGTGGGTTGCGAGAGTGAGAGAAACTTAAACCCCAGTTTATGCGCTATTCTGTAAGGGACCGATTGGATCCTAAAGTTTAATGCTACGGTTAGAATTTATTCTTAATACTTTTCTCGTAGTTGTGGATGCTTGCGGGAGGGTTAGTCATAAGTAGGAGGTTTATTCAAGTAAGAACAGCACCTAAGCACCGGTCCACCCACATATCAAATTATCAAAGTAGCGAACACAAATCAAGCCAATATGATGAAAGTGACTAGATGAAATTCCCGTGTACCCTCAAGAACACTTTGCTTATCCTAAGAGACCGTTTTAGCCTATCCTTTGCCTCAAAAGGATTGGGATACCTTGCTGCATACTTGTTACTATTATCGTTAGTTGCTCCTTACAAATTATTTTGCTATCAAACTACTCGCTACTTACAATTTCAGCACTTGCAGACATTACGTTACTGAAAACTGCTTGCCATTTCCTTCTGCTCCTTGTTGGGTTTGACACTCTTACTTATCGAAAAGAGCTACAGTTGATCCCCTATACTTGTGGGTCATCAATCACATCATTAGACAATGATGTGATGGACAAGACCCATCCGTTAGCTTAGCATTATGATCGTTTAGTTTTATTGCTATTGCTTTCTTCATGACTTATACATATTCCTCTGACTATGAGATTATGCAACTCCCGAATACCGGAGGAACACTTTATGTTCTATCAAACATCACAACCTAACTGGGTGATTATAAAGATGCTCTACAGGTGTATCCGAAGGTGTTTGTTGAGTTGGCATAGATCTAGATTAGGATTTGTCACTCCATGTATCGGGAGGTATCTCTGGGCCCTCTCGGTAATGCACATCACTATAAGCCTTGCAAGCAATGTGACTAATGAGTTAGTTGCAGGATGATGCATTACAGAATGAGTAAAGAGACTTACCGGTAACAAGATTGAACTAGGTATGATGATACCGACGATCAAATCTCGGGCAAGTAACATACCGATGACAAAGGGAAAGACGTATGTCGTTATGCGGTTTGACCGATAAAGATCTTCATAGAATATGGAGGATCCAATATGAGCATCCAGGTTCCGCTATTGGTTATTGACCGGAGGTATGTCTCGGTCATGTCTACATAGTTCTTCAACCCGTAGGGTCCTCACGCTTAAGTTCAATGACGATTTGTATTATGAGTTATGTGTTTTGGTGACTGAAATTTGTTTCGACTCCCGGATCATATTACGAACATGACGAGAAGTCTCGAAATGGTCGAGAGGTAAAGATTGATATATTGGAAGGTTACATACGGACACCGGAATGGTTTCGATAAGGTTCGGGGATTTATCGGAGTACCGGGAGGTTACCGGAACACCCCGGGAAAGTTAATGGGCCTATTGGGACATAGTGGAGGAGAGGAGGTAGGCCATGGTAGGTGGCTCCCCCCCTTGCCCAATCCGAATTGGACAAGGGGAGGCGGCGCGGCCCATCTCTTTCCTTCTCCCTCTCCCTCCTTTCCCCTTTCCCCCTCTCCGTTGGAAGGGAAGGGGGGCGAATCCTACTAGGAACGGAGTCCTAGTAGGACTCCCCCCTCTTGGCACAACCCCCCTTGGGCCGGCCTCCTCCTCCCCCTCCTTTATATACGTGGGTAGGGGGGCACCCCAAAGGCACAACAGTTGTTTCTTAGCCGTGTGCGGTGCCCCCCTCCACAGTTACTCCTCTGGTAATAGCATCATAGTGCTTAGGCAAAGCCCTGCGCGGATCACATCACCAACACCGTCACCACGCCGTCGTGCTGATGGAACTCTCCCTCGACCCTCTACTGGATTAAGAGCTCGAGGGACGTCATCGAGCTGAACGTGTGCTGAGCACGAAGGTGTCGTACGTTCGGTACTTTGATCGGTTGGATCGTGAAGACGTTCGACTACATCAACCGCGTTAACATAACGCTTCCGCTTTCGGTCTACGAGGATACATGGACACACTCTCCCCGTCTTGTTGCTATGCATCTCCTAAATATATCTTGCGTGATCGTTGGAATTTTTTTGAAATTGCATGCTAGATTTCCAACAGTGACATCCGAGCCAGGTCTATGCGTAGATGATATGCACGAGTAGAACACAATGAGTTGTGGGCAATAATAGTCATACTACTTACCACCAACGCCTTATTTGATTCGGCGGTATTGTTGGATGAAGCGGCCCGGACCGACATTACATGACCGCGTTCATGAGACTGGTTCTACCGACGTGCTTCTACACAGGTAGCTGGCGGGTGTCTGTTTCTCCAACTTTAGTTGAATCGAGTTTGACTACGGCCGGTCCTTGTTGAAGGTTAAAACAACACACTTGACGAAAAATCGTTGTAGTTTTGATGTGTAGGTAAGAACGGTTCTTGCTAGAAGCCCGTAGCACCCACGTAAAACTTGCAACAACAAAGTAGAGGACGTCTAACTTGTTTTTGCAGGGCTTGTTGTGATGTGATATGGTTAAGACGTGATGAGATATAAATTGTTGTATGAGATGATCATGTTTTGTAAAAGTTATCGGCAACTGGCAAAAGCCTTATGGTTGTCGCTTTATTGTATGAAATGCAATCTCCATGTAATTGGTGTACTTTATCACTAAGCGGTAGCGATAGTCATAGAAGCAATAGTTGGAGAGACAACAACGATGCTACGATGGAGATCAAGGTGTCAAGCCGGTGACGATGGAGATCATGACGATGCTTTGGAGATGGAGATCAAAGGCACAAGATGATGATGGCCATATCATGTCACATATTTTGATTGCATGTAATGTTTATCCCTTATGCATCTTATTTTGCTTAGTATGGCGGTAGCATTATAATATGATCCCTCACTAAATTTCAAGGTATAAGTGTTCTCCCTGAGTATGCACCATTGCTACAGTTTGTCGTGCCGAGACACCATGTGATGATCGGGTGTGATAAGCTCTTCGTTCACATACAACGGGTGCAAGTAAGTTTTGCACATGCAGAATACTCGGGTTAAACTTCATGAGCCTAGCATATGCAGATATGGCCTCGGAACACTGAGACCGAAAGGCCGAACGTGAATCATATAGTAGATATGATCAACATAGTGATGTTCACCATTGAAAACTACTCCATCACACGTGATGATCGGACATGGTTTAGTTGATATGGATCACGTGATCTTTTAGATGACTAGACGGATGTCTATCTAAGTGGGAGTTCTTAAGTAATATTATTAAATGAACTTTAATTTATCATGAACTTAGTACGTGATAGTTTTTGCATATCTATGTTGTTGTAGATCAATGGCCCGTGCTACCGTTCCCTTGAATTTTAATGCGTTCCTAGAGAAAGCTAAGTTGAAAGATGATGGTAGCGATTACACGGACTGGGTCCATAACTTGAGGATTATCCTCATTGCTGCACAGTAGAATTATATCCTAGAAGCACCGCTAGGTGCAAGACCCGCTGCAGGAGCAACTCCGGACATTATGAACGTCTGGCAGAGCAAAGCTAATGACTACTCGATAGTTCAGTATGCCATGCTTTACCACTTAGAATCGGGACTTCAAAGACGTCTGGAACGTCATGGAGCATATGATATGTTCCAGGAGTTGAAGTTAATATTTCAAGCAAGTGCTCGAGTTGAGAGATATGAAGTCTCCAACAAGTTCTATAGCAGCAAGATGGAGGAGAATAGTTCTGTCAGTGAACGTATACTCAAAATGTCTGGGTACCACAACTACTTGACTCAGCTGGGAGTTAATCTTCCTGATGATAGTGTCATTGACAAAGTTCTTCAATCACTGCCACCAAGCTATAAAGGCTTCATGATGAACTATAATATGCAAGGGATGGAAAAGACAATTCCTGAGCTCTTCGCGATGCTAAAGGCTGCGGAAGTAGAAATCAAGAAGGAGCATCAAGTGTTGATGTTTAACAAGACCACTAGTTTCAAGAAAAAAGGGAAAAGGGAAGAAGGGGAACTTCAAGAAGAACATCAAGAAAGTTGCTGCTCAAGGGAAGAAGCCCAAGTCTGGACCTAAGCCTGAGACTGAGTGCTTCTACTGCAAAGGGACTGGTCACTGCCACCTGGAAGAATGGAGCGAGCAACTAACTTATTCAAATGAAGCGAAACTGCCCCAAGTATTTGGCGGATAAGAAGGATGGCAAAGTGAAAGGTATATTTGATATACATGTTACTGATGTGTACCTTACTAATGCTCGTAGTAGCGCCTGGGTATTTGATACTGGTTCTGTTGCTCATATTTGCAACTCGAAACAGGGGCTACGGATTAAACGAAGATTGGCTAAGGACGAGGTGACGATGCGCATGGGAAATGGTTCCAAAGTCGATGTGATCACCGTCGGCATGCTACCTCTACATCTACCGTCGGGATTAGTTTTAGACCTGAATAATTGTTATTTGGTGCCAACGTTGAGCATGAACATTATATCTGGATGTTGTTTGATGCGAGATGGTTACTCATTTAAATCGGAGAATAATGGTTGTTTTATTTATATGAGTAATATCTTTTATGGTCATGCACCCTTGATGAGTGGTCTATTTTTGTTGAATCTCAATTGTAGTGATACACATATTAGTATATTGAAGCCAAAGATGCAAAGTTAATAATGATAGTGCAACTTATTTGTGGCACTGCCGTTTAGGTCATATTGGTGTAAAGTGCATGAAGAAACTCCATGTTGATGGGCTTTTGGAATCACTCGATTATGAATCACTTGATGCTTGCGAACCATGCCTCATGGGCAAGATGACTAAGACCCCGTTCTCCAGAACAATGGCGCGAGCAACTGACTTATTGGAAATAATACATAATGATGTATGCGGTCCAATGAGTGTTGTGGCTCGCGGTGGGTATCATTATTTTCTGACCTTCACATATGATTTGAGCAGATATGGGTATATCTAATTAATGAAACATAAGTCTGAAACATTTGAAAAGTTCAAAGAATTTCAGAGTGAAGTGGAAAATCAACATAACAAGAAAATAAAGTTTCTACGATCTGATCGTGGAGGTGAATATTTGAGTTATGAGTTTGGTCTTCATTTGAAACAATGTGGAATAGTTTCACAACTCACGCCACCTAGAACACCACAGCGTAATGGTGTGTACGAAGGTCGTTACCATACTTTATTAGATATGGTGCGATCTATGATGTCTCTTACCGATTTACCGCTATCATTTTGGGGTTATGCTTTAGAGACCGATGCATTCGCGTTAAATAGCGCACCATCTAAATCCGTTGAGACGACACCATATGAACTGTGGTTTAGCAAGAAACCTACGCTGCCGTTTCTTAAAGTTTGGGGCTGCGATGCTATGTGAACAAGCTTCAACCAGATAAGGTCGAACCCAAATCAGAGAAATTGTCCCAAAGGAGACTGTTGGGTACACCCTCTATCATAGATCTGAAGGCAAGATATTTGTTGCTAAGAATGGATCCTTTCTAGAGAAGGAGTTTCTCTCGAAAGAATTGAGTGGGAGGAAAGTAGAACTTGATGAGGTAATTGTACCTTCTCCTGAATTGGACAGTAGTTCATCACAGAAATCAGTTACAGTGATTCCTACACCAATTAGTGAGGAAGCTAGTGACGATGATCATGAAACTTCAGATCAAGTTAATACCGAACCTCGTAGGTCAACCAGAGTATGGTCCGCACCAAAGTGGTACGGTAACCCCGTTTTGGAGGTCATGTTACTTGACCATGACGAACCTACGAACTACGAGGAAGCAGTGATGAGCCCAGATTCCGTGAAATGGCTTGAGGCCATGAAATCTGAGATGGGATCCATGTATGAGAACAAAGTGTGGACTTTGGTTGACTTGCCCGATGATCGGCAAGCCATAGAGAATAAATGGATCTTCAAGAAGAAGACTGACACTAACGGTAATGTTAATGTCTACAAAGCTCGACTTGTTGCGAAAGGTTTTCGACAAGTTCAAGAAGTTAACTATGATGAGACCTTCTCACCCGTAGTGATGCTTAAGTCTGTCTGAATCATGTTAGCAATTACTAAAATTTATTATTATGAAATTTGGCAAATGGATGTCAAAACTGCATTCCTTAATGGATATCTTAAAGAAGAGTTGTATATGATGTAACCAGAAGGTTTTGTCAATCCTAAAGGTGCTAACAAAGTGTGCAAGCTCTAGCGATCCATTTATGGACTGGTGCAAGCCTCTCGGAGTAGAATATACGCTTTGATAGTGTGATCAAAGCATATGGTTTTATACAGACTTTTGGAGAAGCCTGTATTTACAAGAAAGTGAGTTGGAGCTTTTGTCGGATGTTGGGTTCCGGCAAACCCTTAAGGTTCAAACACTGGGGTGTGTGCGAAGTCTTTTGATGTAGGGTGGAACCCTAGATGGCCGATCTTTCACGAAAGGAGCGGATCCCTATGAAAAACACGATGAACACGAGGGGAAACACGAGGGGAAGACGAGAGAAATCACTCAACCAACAAGAATAGATCACACATGCACTAGATCGATGAACACAAAGGTAAGATACAAGATCCAAATTCAACAACGGACGATACAAACGGTAACCGGTTCTTCTCCGTAAGGAGGTCTTGATGGGGGCCGCCCAAAAGGGGGTCTTGATGATATATCCCGCAGGATCTTCTCCTAGATGGAGGTCTTGGCCTCCATAAGGAGTAGTAGTCTCTCTCTCTCTCAAGAGTAGAGTGGTACAAGGAGCAAAGCTCTCTATCAAATAAGCTATCACTTTGCTAACCCTAGAAAGGAGGTGGAGGTGGTCTATTTATAGTCTAAGCCATGAAGGGGTAAGTGGGAGAGGGATACAAGGCCAAAGGCCCGCGACTGCGCATAGGCAGGGCAGTAGTACCGCTTGGGAGGGTGGTAGTACCGCTTGCAAGAGGTAGTGCCACTTGGACTGGGCGGTAGTACCGGACCCGGGTCGCTCGAGCACAGGAGTTTGTCGGGTCGAGCGGCAGTAGAGCGGAAGTTCGGCGGTAGTGCCGCTTGGGGCCTCTAGCGGTAGTACCGCTTGGTGTGGGCGGTAGTACCGCTCGTCCTGGGTCTTCTTCCTCCTTCTCTTCCATGCTTCCCTCATGGATGGTGCAGTTGTTCCTTGGTGCTTGCAATCCTCCTCGTCGTTCGTAGTGTTCCGACAATACCTATGCATGCACACGAGTGGAGTGTCAAGTAGTATACCATCCTCGAAGGGTCCAAGTGAGCACGTATAAAGGAGATGATTCACCTTTGTGTATCTGAAGTAGATGTCGCACGTGTCACTCGCCGAACGGACTCTTGAAATGGTGATGTCCATAGAATGCTCCGCATCATCTTTCCCTCCTACCGATCTATGCTCTAGCTCGCTAAGATCTTGCGGACGAACTCGACGAACTCACAACACATAAAGACACGGGGTTTATACTGGTTCGGGCCACTGTTGTGGTGTAATACCCTACTCCAGTGTGGAGGTGGTGGATTGCCTCTCGGGCTGATGATGAACAGTACAAGGGAAGAATAGCCTCCTGAGGTTGAGGTGTTCTTGTGCGTATGAACTTGTGGTGTGGGGATTCGGTGAACTGCTCGATCTCCCCTTACTACTGTGGTGGCTAGTCCTATTTATAGAGGCCCTGATCCTCTTCCCAAATATCGAGCAGGAAGGGAGCCAACAACGGCGGGCAAATTTGAAGGGGGACAGCTAGTACAAGCTATCCTGACAAAAGCGGTCTTCGCCTGCGAAAAGCTCTGGGGTGACGCCGTCTTGGGCTCCACGATGACCTCCGCCTTGCCGTCCTCCTGGTCTTGGTCTTGTTGCACCAATATGGCAACCTTTGCATGATGCCTCGGTACTCTTCGCCTGCGCTTGCCTCCTTAGCACCAAAGAGGAAATAAGGACGTTGCGCGCACCGGGGCCCGCCTGGCACCCGCATGGCACCGTTCGTCATGGCTCACGTCACGAGAGCCTCGTGAGGTTTGCCCCGCCTTGATGTCTCCGCTCCTCGTGAGCCTGCCTAGCTAGGCCACTCCAGAGGAGCTCTTGCGTCGTCCGCCTCGCGAGGCTTGGACCCTCGCGAGGGTCTTGAGTGCCTTGTTGACGAAGATGGGTCGTACGACCTACTGCTTAGACACACGGTGGTCCGCATGCAGGCAAGTCTGGGGACCCCCATTCCCAGAACGCCGACAGTAGCCCCCGGGCCCAAGGTGCGCTCGGGCTTGGCTTCGCGGCGAATCCAAGGGTCAAGTTCGGAGCACCGCGGGCCCCAAAAGCCTGCGGCCTCGGTCGATGCGTGGCGGTTGATTGGACGTGGGCGTCTCCGCTTCCCCATGCTGCCTCGGCAACTGCTTGCCTTGACAAAGGATGGAGCGAGCAGTTCTTTCCTTCATTGCTTCTTCCTTGCCTCGCTCCAGATCCCCTTTCTCGCTCTTCGCCGCCGCTATCTCCAGATCTGCTCCACCCTTGCTCTGCTTCTGCCGCCCATGGCGCCGCTCAAGGTCATGTCTTCCTCAACACCGGCTTGGTATGAGCCGGCCCTCGAGGCGCCCACCGTCACGGATAAGACCCTCGCCTCCGTGCGCCTGCTGACAGTGGGCGAGAGCAATGAGTGGGGGAAGACGGAGCTCCGGCTTGCCTATGACGAGCCGGAGCCTGATGGGAGCACCTTCTTCCCCTTCTTCTCGAGCAGCGTCGCCCTTGGGTTGGTCCCTACTTTTTCCGATTTCTTTCATGAAGTCCTCGACCACTATGGTCTGCACGCGTTGCATCTCCATCCCAATTTTGTTCTCCTCTTGTCCATCTTCGCCTACTACTATGAGGCGTACCTGCGCGTCATGCCGTCCGTGGCGCTCTTGTGCCATTTCTTCTTCCTCCGTGTCAGTGGCGAGCATATCACCGGATGCACTAATTTCGTCTCCTGCGGCAAGGCCAACTCGATCTCGAGCACCGGGAAGAGGGCCGACAACATCCGATCCAAATGGGTCATGATGGATGCCCAGCGCGCCGACCCACGTCTGGCGTTGCCAACAGCTGCTCCTCCTCCCAACGGAGGGTGGACCAAGGCGGAGCTTGTCGACGAGCAGGCGTCGTTGGTTTTGGAGCAGATGATGACCGACCTAAGGCCGGGTAACGCAAGGCAGCCAAGATAACGGGGGCGATGCTCCTGAGGGAGTTCTTGACGCTGCGGGTTGTGCCACTCCAGGCGCGTGCGCGCCCCCTCTGGGAGATTGAGGAAAAGGAGAACAGGACCCGCCTGAGGCCAGGGGACCTGTCTGGCGATGAATTGGACACCGTCCTGCGCCTCATAGTCGGGGACAACCAGGAGTATCCGCCTAGTGCTTTCGTTCCCTTGTTTCAGCGTATCATAGTCGCGGACAACCAGGAGTATCCGCCTAGTGCTTTCATTCCCTTGTTTCAGCGCATCATAGTCGAGGACAACCAGGAGTATCCGCCTAGTGCTTTCGTTCCCTTGTTTCAGCGTAGGGATCAGGAGGAATTCGTCGCCTCCAGGCCAACTTTTGACGCGCGCGGGCTGGTGCCGCCAATGGTTCCCGGAGCTCCTTCGGCACAGAAATCGGTGGAGGTGTCTTCTGGTGAGTCCCGCGGAGAGGGAGAAGAGGAGGAGGACCCGGAGAAGACCCTAGAGGAGGTGGGGAGACTTCCGCCCTAGCAAGGCCGAGATTCTCCACGCCCTTCCTAATGATGCCGAGGCCGACGCCTTCCAAGGGGAGAGAGAGCAACCCCTCATCCCGATGAAGGGTAGGTCGTCGCTAGTGGCCCGCGATGCCGCCCCCGTCCTGGCGCCTCCTGGGGCGGGCTCCGGTTCTGTCTCTACTCCGCCTGGCGCCGCCGGAGCCCGAACGCCTACTCCTCAGGTCCCGACGCTGTCAGGCTTTAAGCTTCTCAAGCGGTCACTGGAATACGTCGCAGTGGATCGGTAAGTGTCTTAAGCTTCGCCTAGCCCTTGTTTGCACTCGTTGTTTCTTGATGCTCGCCCCTGTTTCATCAGGCCAACATCTTCGGCGAAGAAGAGGAAGGAGGATACGGCGGTCGTGCCTCCCTCCGTAGGGAAAGGAGGTAGCAGGGCCCGCATCTCCCCGGCTCGGTCGTCCTCACGGGGCCAAGAGGAGCATCGCCGCGTGGAGTCAGCCCCCATGGCCCCGCTGGCTCCGTAGGTGCCGGTACTTGGCACGGCTGACGAGGTCCCAGCTGCTCCGGAACCTGCGGTCTCCCAAGCCCTGGTAATGATGTCGCTTCCTCCTACTGTTGCATCTCCACTTCCTAGTCCTTCTGCTCTTGCTGCCGTCTTGGAGCGTGCCCTTGCGGAGATGACCCAGCTGCAGGCAGATGTCCTGAGCACGGACCCGCTCCTGGTGGCCGGGCGACTGGAGATGGCCTCTGGCTGGCTTCACTCTGACCTGGCAGTTCGTGCGGCGCTGGGTCAGGCTGCTGCGGCCTTCGAGAAGGAGAAGCAAGGAGCCGCCAACGCTTTGGCCGATCGTGAGGCGGCACTAAAGGACGCCAAGGCCGCCCGTGACCACTGCCAAGCGCTGGAGGGAGAGCTGCAGAGCCTGCGCGACAAGCACGCTGAAGAGGTGCGCTGCCGCCAAGCGAAGGAGGAGGAGATGAAGGCCCGGGAGGAAACCTTCAAGAATCATGATGCAGAGTTGGCGGAGCTGGGGAAGAAGCAGGGCCCCGAGCGCAACCGGTTGGAAGAGCTGGAGCGGAAGATGAGGACGAGGGAGGCCGATCTTGACGCCAAGGCGCTAGTCCTCGCGGAATAATGTTGTTTGCATTTAATTTGCATAAATGCCAAGTTAAAAAAATTTATTTCATAACTAAATAACCGTAGCTCTGAATTTAATAAACTTTATATGTAGACGGGGTGGAACAATGTATAGTTTAACTTGGTGCACTTTGTTTTACTGTTTAGCAATATTAAAATATGGTTTAGGGCAGAACAATACCAAATTCAAAATATACATATGGGGATTTTCTGGAATTGTTGTTTGTTGTTCTGGCCTCGTTTAAACTTGCCTAGATAGGTGGTTTTCATATGATTCACCCCTTGCCATGTTTAATAACATTTAATATTGTTGGGTACATACCCGAGAGAAAACTAACTAATTGATGTGGTGTTTCGTCAATATGCAACTCGTTGCATATTGAGCTCCACTTAATTTGTAGTATTGTTTGTTGCACTTTGTCATGCCATGCCTCATTAAGCCAGACATGCATCATACTTGATTGTGCATCATGCCATGTTGATGTGATGGTTGTTTACATGTTGTTTGCTTGTTTCCGGTTGCGCTCCTCCTTGATAGTTCCAGTTACGTTGCGATTGTGAGGATCTGTTCGACTACGTTGGTTCGTCTACTTCATGGATTCGATCTTCTTCCTAGTGGGATTTCAGGCAAGATGACCATTACCTCGATATCCCTTCTATCTTTGCTTGCTAGTTGTCCGTTCTATCGCTATGTCGTGCTACCTACCGCTTGTTTATCATGCCTCCCATATTGCCATGTCAAGCCTCCAACCCACCTTCCTAGCAAACCGTTGTTTGGCTATGTTATCGCTTTTGCTCAGCCCCTCTTATAGCGTTGTTAGTTGCAGTTGAAGTTGAAGATTGCTCCATGTTGGAACATGTTTATGTTGGGATATCACAATATCTCTTATTTTAATTAATGCATCTATATACTTGGTAAAGGGTGGAAGATTTGGCCTTTTGCTCGGTGTTTTGTTCCACTCTTGCCGCCTTAGTTTCCGTCATACCGGTGTTATGTTTCTTGATTTTGCGTTCCTTACGCGGCTGAGGTTATGGGACCCCCTTAACAATTCGCTTTGAATAAAACTCCTGTAGCAAGGCCCAACCTTGGTTTTACATTTGCCTAACAACCTATAACTTTTACTTGGGGTTGCAAACCCGAGGGTCATCATTATTTAACCCCTCCGGGCCAGTGCTCCTCTGAGTGTTGGTCCAAATTGAGTAGATTGCGGGGCCACCTTGGGGAAACTTGAGGGCTGGTTTTACTCATAGAATGTCTTATCCAGTGTGCCCTGAGAACGAGATATGCGCAGCTCCTATCGGGATTTGTCGGCACATTCGGGTGGTCTTGTTGGTCTTGTTTTACCATTGTCGAAATGTTGTAATCGGGATTCCGAGTCTGGTCGGGTTGTTTCAGGAGAAGGAATATCCTTCGTTGACCGTGAGAGCTTGTGATGGGCTAAGTTGGGACACCCCTGCAGGGTATAAACTTTCGAAAGTCTTGCCCGCGGTTATGTGGCAGATGCGAATTTGTTAATGTCCGGTTGTATAGAACTTGACACTTGACTTAATTAAAATGCATCAACCGCGTGTGTAGCCGTGATGGTCTCTTTTCGGCGGAGTCCGGGAAGTGAACACGGTTTGTGTTATGTTTGAACGTAAGTAGTTTCAGGATCACTTCTTGATCACTTCTAGCTTCAGGACCATTGCGTAGCTTCTCATCTTACTCTTATTTGCGTATGTTAGTCACCATATTTGCTTAGCACTTCCTGCAACTCCACCTCATAATCACATCCTACCCATAATCTTAAATAGTCTTGATCTCGCAGGTTTTGAGATTGTTGAGTCCTCGTGACCCACAGATACTACCAAAACAGTTGCAGGTGCCGATGATACCAGTGCAGGAGATGCTACCGAACTCAAGTGGGAGTTCGATGAGGACCTTGACCGATACTATGTTTCGTTTTCGAATGATCAGTAGTGGAGCCCGGTTAGGACGATAGGGGATCAAGCATTTGGGTTTATCTTCTTTTCATTTGGATTGACCATAGTCGGTCTATTGTGTGTATTTTGGATGATTTATGAATTATTTAAGTATTGTCTGAAGTGGCGATTGTAAGCCAACTCTCTTTATCCCATTCTTGTTCATTACATGGGATTGTGTGAAGATGACCCTTCTTGCGACAAAACCACAATGCGGTTATGCTTCTAAGTCGTGCCTCGACATGTGGGAGATATAGCCGCATCGTGGGCGTTACAGTATTTATATTGAGTGGTGGAGCTGTCAGTTGGTGCAGTTCCAAGAAGAGCATCGTGGCGGGATCTACGTGTGAAGCGGAGTACATAGCTGCTTCGGAAGCAGCAAATGAAGGAGTCTGGATGAAGGAGTTCATATCCGATCTAGGTGTAATACCTAATGCATCGGGTCCAATGAAAATCTTTTGTGACAATACTGGAGCAATTGCCTTGGCGAAGGAATCCAGATTTCACAAGAGAACCAAACACATCAAGAGATGCTTCACTTCCATCCGCAATCAAGTCAAGAAGGGAGACATAGAGATTTGCAAGATACATACAAATCTGAATGTTGCAGACCCGTTAACTAAGCCTCTTCCACGAGCAAAACATGATCAGCACCAAGACTCCATGGGTGTTAGAATCATTACTATGTAATCTAGATTATTGACTCTAGTGCGAGTGGGAGACTGAAGGAAATATGCCCTAGAGGCAATTAAGTTGTTATTTATATTTCCTTATATCATGATAAATGTTTATTATTCATGCTAGAATTGTATTAACCGGAAACTTAATACAGGTGTGAATATATAGACAAACAGAGTGTCCCTAGTATGCCTCTACTTGACTAGCTCATTAATCAAAGATGATTAAGTTCCCTGACCATAGGTGTGTGTTGTCATTTGATGAACGGGATCACATCATTAGATAATGATGTGATGGACAAGACCCATCCGTTAGCTTAGCATTATGATCGTTTAGTTTTATTGCTATTGCTTTCTTCATGACTTATACATATTCCTCTAACTATGAGATTATGCAACTCCCGAATACTGGAGGAACACTTTGTGTGCTATCAAATGTCACAACGTAACTGGGTGATTATAAAGATGCTCTACAGGTGTCTCCGGAGGTGTTTGTTGAGTTGGCACAGATCAAGATTAGGATTTTTCACTCCGTGTATCGGAGACGTATCTCTGGGCCCTCTCGGTAATGCACATCACTATAAGTCTTGCAAGCAATATGACTAATGAGTTAGTTGCGGGATGATGCATTACGGAACAAGTAAAGAGACCTGCCGTTAACGAGATTGAAGTAGGTATCATGATACCGACGATCGAATCTCGGGCAAGTAACATACCGATGACAAAGGGAAAGACGTATGTTGTTATGCGGCTTGATCGATAAAGATCTTCGTATAATATGTAGGAGCCAATATGAGCATCCAGGTTTCGCTATTGGTTATTGACCGGAGATCGGTCATGTCTACATAGTTCTCGAACCCGTAGGGTCCGCACGCTTAACGTTCAATGACGACTTGAATTATGAGTTATGTGTTTTGGTGACCGAAATTTGTTCGGAGTCGCGGATAAGATCGCGGATATGACGAGGAGTCTCAAAATGGTCGAGAGGTAAAGATTGATACATTGGAAGGTTATAGACGGACACTGGAATGGTTCCGATAAGGTTCGGGGATTTATCGGAGTGTCGGGAGGCTACCGGAACCCTCCGGGAAAGTTAATTGGCCTATTGGGCCATAGTGGAGGAGAGGAGGCAGGCCACGGGAGGAGGCGCGCGCCCCCCTTGCCCAATCCGAATTGGACAAGGGGAGGGGGCGCGGCCCCCCTCTTTCCTTCTCCCTCTCCCTCCTTTCCCCTTTTCCCCTTTCCCCTCTCCATTGGAAGGAAAGGGGGGTCGAATCCTACTAGGAACGGGGTCCTAGTAGTACTTCCCCCCTCTTGGCGCGCCCCCTTGGGCCGGCCTCCTCCTCCCCCTCCTTTATATACTTGGGTAGGGGGCACCCCAAAGGCACAACAATTGTTTCTTAGGCGTGTGCGGTGCCCCCCTCCACAGTTTACTCCTCTGGTCATAGCGTCGTAGTGCTTAGGCGAAGCCCTACGCGGATCACATCACCAACACCGTCACCACGCCGTCGTGCTGACGGAACTCTCCCTCGACCCTCTACTGGATTAAGAGCTCGAGAGACGTCATGGAGCTGAACATGTGCTGAACATGGAGGTGCTGTACATTCGGTATTTTGATCGGTTGGATCATGAAGACGTTCGACTAAATCAACCGCATTAACATAACGCTTCCGCTTTTGGTCAATGAGGGTACGTTGACTCACTCTCCCTGTCTCGTTGCTATGCATCTCCTAGATAGATCTTGCGTGATCGTAGGAATTTTTTGAAATTGCATGCTACATTCACAACACGAAACATGTTTGCAGTGACAATTAGAACTTATAGTTACTCATGACATGCTTAATTTGTTGGGGAACTTAGTAATTTCAAAAAAAATCCTACGCACACGCAAGATCATGGTGATGCATAGCAACGAGAGGGGAGAGTGTTGTCCATGTACCCTCGTAGACCGAAAGCGGAAGCGTTAGCACAACACGGCTGATGTAGTCGTACGTCTTCACGATCCGACCGATCAAGTACCGAACGCACGACACCTCTGAGTTCAGCGCACGTTCAACCCGATGACGTCCCTCGAACTCCGATCCAGCCGATTGTTGAGGGAGAGTTTCGTCATCACGATGGCATGGTGACGATGATGATGTTCTACCGACGCAGGGCTTCACCTAAGCACCGCTACGATATTATCGAGGTGGACTATTGTGGAGGGGGGCACCGCACACGGCTAAAAGATCAATGATCAATTGTTGTGTCTCTGGGGTGCCCCTGCCCCCGTATATAAAGGAGCAAGGGGGGAGAGGCGGCCGGCCAGTAGAGGGGCGCCCCAGGAGGAGTCCTACTCCCACCAGGAGTAGGACTCCCTCCCTTCCTTGTTGGATTAGGAGAAGGGGGGAAGGCGGACGAGGAGAAGAAGGAAAGGGGGTGCCGCCCCCTCCTTGTCCAATTCGGACTAGAGGGGGAGGCGGCGCGCGGCCTGCCCTGGCCACCCCTCCTCTTCTCCCATAAGTCCCATGTAGGCCCATTAAACCCCCCTGGGGGGGTCCGGTAACCCCCCGGTACTCCGGTATATTTCCGATAACCCCCGGAACCATTCTGGTGTCCGAATATAGTCGTCCAATATATCAATCTTCATGTCTCGGCCATTTCGAGACTCCTCGCCATGTCCGTGATCACATCTGGGACTCCGAACTACCTTCAGTACATCAAAACATATAAACTCATAATATAACTGTCTTCAAAACTTTAAGCGTGCGGACCCTACGGGTTCGAGAACTATGTAGACATGACCGATACACGTCTCCAGTCAATAACCAACAGCGGAACCTGGATGCTCATATTGGCTCCCACATATTCTACGAAGATCTTTATCGGTCAGACCGCATAACAACCTATGTTGTTCCCTCATCGGTATGTTACTTGCCCGAGATTCGATCGTCGGTATCTCAATACCTAGTTCAATCTCGTTACCGGCAAGTCTCTTTACTCATTCCGTAATACATCATCCTGCAACTAACTCATTAGTTGCAATGCTTGCTAGGCTTATAGTGATGTGCATTACCGAGTGGGCCCAGAGATACCTCTCCGACAATCGGAGTGACAAATCCTAATATCAAAATACGCCAACTCAACAAGTACCTTCAGAGACACCTGTAGAGTATCTTTATAATCACCCAGTTATGTTGTGACGTTTGGTAGCACACAAAGTGTTCCTCCGGTAAACGGGAGTTGCATAATCTCATAGTCATAGGAACATGTATAAGTCATGAAGAAAGCAATAGCAGAATACTAAACGATCGTGTGCTAAGCTAACGGAATGGGTCAAGTCAATCACATCATTCTCCTAATGATGTGATCCCGTTAATCAAATGACAACTCATGTCTATGGCTAGGAAACATAACCACATTTGATCAACGAGCTAGTCAAGTAGAGGCATACTAGTGACACTCTGTTTGTCTATGTATTCACACAAGTATTATGTTTCTGGTTAATACAATTCTAGCATGAATAATAAACATTTATCATGATATAATGAAATAAATAATAACTTTATTATTGCCTCTAGGGCATATTTCCTTCATAATTAGCTAGGAGTTTATAATGGTTTACCCTGCGTGACAACATGCTTTTAAGATGGTTGTGATGTAGTATGATAGGATGGTATACTTCTTTGAATGATTCGAGTGGCTTGACTTGGCACATGTTCACACATGTAGTTGAAACAAATCAACATAGCCTCCATGATATTTATGTTTATGGTGATTTATATCCTACTCATGCTTGCACTCAATGTTGGTTAATCTCAATGCATGTTTATGATTGTTGTCGCTCTCTAGTTGGTCGCTCCTTAATATTTTGCTAGCATTCACTTGTACTATGCGGGAATACTGCTTGTGCATCCATCTCCATAACCCAAAGTTGTTCCATATGAGTCCACCATACCTACCTATATGCGGTATTTACTTGCCGTTCCAAGTAAATTTGCATGTGCCAAACTCTAAACCTTCAAATAATAATCTGTTTTGTATGACCGAATTGCTCATCTAGCGACTAGGGGTTGTCAGTATCTTCCATGGTAGGTGGGTTATTCTCACGATGAGTGTTGATTCACTTGTCATTCATGAGAAAATGGCTGGTATTCGGGATGCCCAATTCCATGCTCAAATCAAATTTAAATATAATTTCAAACAAAACTCCCCCAGGACTATTGTTGGTATGGATGGTACCCGTTGTTTCGGACCAGCTGTGGAGTGTGCTTGTCGGTGGAGGGGGAGTAAAAACTTTACCATTCTGTTTGGGAACCGCCTATAATGTATCTCGTATGGAAGATACCAAGATCTGTTGGTTGTTATGTTGACAATGAAAGCATACTGCTCAAAATATTTTTCATCTCTGTTTCAAAAAGCTTGAGCTCTGGCACCTCTGCAAATCCCTGCTTCCCACGAGTTATCTTGCAACTTGATCCTATCTTGCAACTTGTAGACACCTATTACGAGTTATGATCCACATACCCCAAGGTGACAATAATTGGGATTCTTTTCGGTGATTACCGTAGTTTGAGGAGTTCCTGTATTCACTAAGTGCTAATGCTTTGGTCCGGTTCTCTATTAAAAGGAGTCCTTAATATCCCTTAGTTTCCATTAGGACCCCGCTGCCATGGGAGGGTAGGAGAAAAGATGTCATGCAAGTTCTTTTCCATAAGCATGTATGACTATATTCGGAATACATGCCTACATTATATTGATGAATTGGAGCTAGTTCTATGTCACCCTAGGTTATAACTATTGCATGATGAATGCCACATGACATAATTATCCATCATTGATCCATTGCCTACGAGCATTTTACATGTTGATCTTTGCTACGTTACTTTGTCGTTGCCACTTTTACTGTTACTTTTGCCACCAGTACTGTTATTTCCATACTACTTTGCTACTCAATACTTTGCTGCAGCTATTAAAGTCTTTCATGTGTGGTTGAATTGACAACTCAACTGCTAATACTTGAGAATATTCTTTGGCCCCCCTTGTGTCAAATCAATAAATTTGGGTTGAATACTCTACGATCGAAAAGTGTTGCGATCCCCTATACTTGTGGGTTATCAGTGCACCCCCCTCTGATGTTTTTGCATAAAAATTTGATAAATATTTAGGAAAAATTCGTATTAAATTTTCAGAGCATTCTGAGGACTTTTATTTTGAGGTCTTTTTTTATTGCACGGGAAATTCAAAAAATAGACCAAAGATGGCATTTTATTTTATTTAACTAATAAAACAGAAAACAAAAGGTTAGGATAAAAGGTAGTGCTCACTAAATTCATCAACTTCATACCTCTAAAAATGAACCATTAATAAGGTTGATCAAGTCTTATTAACAACCACTTTCGTTTAGCATGAAACCGAAGAACTTTCGCAAATCACTAATTACCTCAACGGGGATATGAATGTCCCAAAAAATAGGCATTTCATATTTGTTTTTTAACAGTAGATAGAGGTAGTTGAAAACTTCCAATAGTGATTGATACGTCTCCAACGTATCTATAATTTATGAAGTATTCATGCTATTATATTATCATTCTTGGATGTTTTATAATCATTTTATAGCAACTTTATATCATTTTTTGGGACTAACCTATTGACCCAATGCCCAGTGCCAGTTGTTGTTTTTTTGCTTGTTTTTACATCACAGGAAATCAATATCAAACGGAGTCAAAACACCACGAAACTTTTTGTGGATTTTTATGGACTAGAAGACATCCAGTGGGCCAGAGCAGCACCTGGGGGTGCCCCGAGGGGGGCACAATCCACTAGGGCACGCCCGGGGGGCCAGGCACGCCCAGGTGGGTTTTGCCCACCTCAGTGGCCTCCCGCACCCCTTCTTCGCCCTATAAATTCCCAAATATTCCAAAAACCCTGGGGGGAAACCAAAATCAGAAGTTCCGCCGCCACAGGCCTCTGTAGCCACCGAAAACCAATCTAGACCCTGTTCCGGCACCCGGCTAGAGGGATGATTCATCTTCGATGGCCATCTTCATCATCCCAGCGGCCACCATGATGAGGAGGGAGTAGCCCACCCTCGGGGCTAAGGGTTTGTACCAGTAGCTATGTGTTTAATCTATCTCTCTTGTGTTCTTCAGATGTCACGATCTTGATGTATCACGGGCTTTGTTAATATAGTCAGATCATATGGTATTTTCCCCTCTCTATCTTGTTGTGATGAGTTGAGTTTTCCCTTTGAGATTTCGTTTTATCAGAATGAATACTTTTATGGATTTGAGAGCAATTGATATATGTCTTGCAAATGAATACTCGTTGTCGGTGTACTAGAGTAGGGGTACCCTAGTATCCCGAACTTGTGCACGGGCAGTCGCAGCGCCCCGCGGCAAGGCTTGCCGGGTGATCGCCAAGGACCCCCGTGGTTCCTTTGGAGCCATTCAAGAACAAAGTATTTAAGCCAAGGAGACAAGGCCCCGGCAAGAGGAGCTTGCCGGGAAGGCCACTCAAGACATAAGGCCCCGGCAAGAGGAGCTTGCCGGGAAGGCCACTTAAGGCACAAAGCCCCGGCAAGAGGAGCTTGTCGGGAAGGCCAACCAAGGCATCTCAAGGAACTTGCCACGACGCGCCATGTGTCCCGGCAAGACCCGGCGAGCGACAAGCTTCCGGACGCGACAAGACAACGACCGCGGCAAGGCACTTTACCGCGGCAGGCTAGCAACCACTCTGTAGCCGCGCTCCAGCACACCCACCAACGTGTCGCTCTGAGACCCTTCCAGGAGTACGTGGCGGGAGGCTGTGCAGCCAGGGGTGCACTGTGGCAGCGGCGCTGACAAGGTCGCCATTGTGGCGAGCGGTGGCGTACCTGACGGTCCCTTTTCTGCACTGTTTGGGCGACGTAGATAGGCATTTAATGCCCTTGTCCCCTGCCGTAAGGGTTAGGTAGGATACACTGTACAGGTAGCTGTACCAACCATAGCACCTTTCCATTTTTACCCTTGTCTACGTTGCCACCTGTTGGAGACCCCTTGAGCATATAAAAGGAGGCCCATGCACAATGTAGAGCGGGGGGACGAACGGAAGAACGCTCGGTCTCGTTAGCTGCTGGTGCGTACTGTAGCACTCAGCGCTCCCGAGCAAGAACACAGTACAGATCACAGATGCAGCAGTAGGGTTTTACGCATCCGTGCGGCCCGAAGCTGGGTAAACTGCTCGTGTGCTCCGCCTCGATCTGCTCTTCGTGCGACCTCCGCCCCCCGCCGAACCGAAAGGGGCTCCGTCCCCATAGGTGCTCGTGGAGACAGTTTCCCCGACACTCGTGGTAACAATGGGGTATCATATTGATTCACTTGATTATGTTTTGGCACTAAACTCGCGGATTCCCGAGGTGATATTGGGGTAACATATGCATAGTGGTTGGTGCACGTTCTTGTTTTTGTTTCTCTGGTAGAAATCTTGGGGCACTCTTTGACGTTCTTTGTGTTGGATTGAGTATTATGAATTTGAAATTATTTGGTGTTATTTTAGTACGAACTCTTGGATAGATCGATCGGAATGAATAGCTTCGAGGTGGTTTCGTACCCTACGAACTATTGCTTCTTATGTTCTTCGCTAGATAGGAACTTTGGAGTGATTCTTCATCGCACGTTGAGGGATGGTTATATGATCCAATTATATTAGCATTGTTGAGATATTGCACTAGCGAAAGTACGGACCCTAGGCCTCATTTTCAAGCATTGCAAAACCGTTTGTGCGTCGTTTTATCAATTGCTACCTTGCTGTTTTTTATTCTTCCTATTACAAAAATTAATATCCACTATCATTACTACACTTGTATCACCATCTCTTCACCGAACTATTGCACCTATACAAATTACCATTGCATTTGGTGTGTTGGGGACACAAGAGACTTTTTATTATTTGGTTGCATGGTTGTTTGAGAGAGACCATCTTCATCCTACGCCTCCCACGAATTGATAAACCTTAGGTCATCCACTTGAGGGAAAATTGCTACTGTCCCACAAAACTCTGCGCTTGGAGGCCCAACGCGTGTCTACAAGAATAAATTTGCATAGTAGACATCAAACTCTTTTCTAGCTCCGTTGCCGGGGAGGTGAGTGCATGAATGTATATCTTTAGATCTTGCAATTGAATCTTTTAGTTTCTTGTTTTGTCACTGGTTTGGTTTTATAATAGAAAACAAAAAAATGGAGATTGGGATACCTCAGGTTGTTCTTTATCTTTATAATGTCTATCTTGAGAATAAGGATTCCGATAATTGTGCTCAATTGCTAGAAAAATAGTTCAACAAAATTTATGGCATAAAAATGTTGGATGATGGGCATGATTGCATTATTGCTAGTATGAAATCTTTGAATATCCATGATGTTAATGATGATTGCATTAGTCATGACAATGATGTCTCCTATAAGAATGTCAATTTTTGCAGAGTGAATTGGGAGTGCAATTGCACACCAAAAAGGGAAGATAGATTTTGTAAGAAGCATAAGTATTTAGAAACGAAAAAGTTGCAAGAGAGGCCAGATAATTGTGCTGAAAGATTTAATTTTTCTCGCCAACCTTGTGAATTTTGCAATGAACGTGGTCATTTAAATCTCTAATGCAAATTGTTTCACGATCAAATCGTGTCCAAAAATTGTGATAACTTGATTACCCTTGAGAATCATAAAGAGCTTAGTCTTCTTTTGGGGTATGAAGAAATGAAATGTATAACTAACGGTATTCCAAAATTTAATCTCAAGAGATTTCTTGATTTTGATCTAGAAGAAATTTATATGTTTTGTGTGGTAAATTGAATTGAGAATCCTTATATTTCCAACTATCTAAAGACAAGCAAACAAATAGAATATGAAGAGAGTACCAATGGAAGGGAAAATATTTCCCAATACACTCCTAGTGTTTGTTATGATGAATCAGGTAACGACGAGGAGCTTCCTATCCAATCAATCTCTTCAACTTGAAGCTTAAAAATTCATTAAACCCACACAGGATGTGGTGAAGAAGAAGAAAAGAAGAAAGAATAGAGGTAGAAAGGTATCTCTCACAAATAATGTTGCTCCTATTATTGTTGTGCCTCATGAAAATGAGTCCAAAATAATTGTGGAAGATGATGCACTTGATGATGATTTTGTTATTCCTATTGCTTGTTGTGATAATTATGATTGGGAAGATAATGATACTTCTTATAATCTTGTAAATCTTTTTGGCACCAACTTGGGAAATTATGATGATAGCAATTTTTATACCGTTGGTGCTATTCATACTATTAATGATGACAGTGATTATGCTTATGATATGCCAAGCCACAAGTTTGGGGATGCTATGTTTGATGAGAATGACATGTTTGAAAATTTATCTGCTACAATTAATGTTTGTCCCAAGCTTGGGGATGCTATGTTTAATGAAGATGATCTTTTTAGTCCCCTTACTTTGAATGATCAAATTTGCTATGATGATTGCATGCCTCCTATCTATGATGAGAACAAAGTTGCTACTTATGATGATTATTGTGATGATACTTATGCTATAAAAAGTAGTGATAATTATTGTCATAATTTTGAATATCCTTTTACTGATCATTACTCTTTTAACGTGGAAACAATTTTTAGTATTCAAGATTCATATGATACTCACACTATTGTGAATGAGAATAAAATTGCTTATATGGAGAGGAATAAATTTTCTATGCCTTTGAATGATGAAAAGAATGCTTTATGTGATGGTTATATTGATGAATCTATTCATGATGCTACTTAAAATTGTTATGAGAGAGGAACTTATGATTCATGATGCTCTTGTTATGTTTTAATCCATATCTTTTATGCGAGCATCATTGAACTCATCATGCCTAGCTAAAAGGCATTAAAGAAAAGTGCTTGTTGGGAGACAACCCAACACTTTGCCTACTGTTTTTGTGTGTTCAGATGATTATGCAACTTTAGTGATCATGTTTTATTGCTTTTGTTTCAATAAAGTGGCAAGTAAAGCTTTTGGGATAGTGTGGATGATAGTTGACTTGAATCTGTGCAAAAACAGAAACTTTTGTGCTTAGTCCAGAAATTTTGAAAATTCACTAGAACGTGCTTTTGATTTGAATTTTTTACATGTGATAGATATACAAATTTTCTACGTTGTCCTAATTTTTCAGAATTTTTGAAGTAGCAGAAGTATGGTTGGAGTACAGATTACTACGGACTGTTCTGTTTTTGACATATTCTGTTTTCAATGCACAGTTTGCTTGTTTTCTAGTTTCTATGGATTATATTGCTCAATATAAATTGTGGAAATGATATTCTATAGTAGGCATTGTGTGGAAACAATTATGAATCTTGTATTTGACAGTACCAATGTGAAATAGTTTGCTCTTTATCATACTAACCTATCTCACGAAGTTCCATTAAGTTTTGTGTGATTGAAGTTTTTCAAGTTTTGGGTAAGATATCGATATGAGGAGAATAAGGAGTGACAAGACCCTAAGCTTGGGGATTCCCAAGGCATCCCAAGGTAATATTCAAGGAAGATCCAAGCAACTAAGCTTGGGGATGCCCCGGAAGGCATCCCCTCTTTCGTCTTCAACTTTATCGGTAACCTCACTTGGAGCTATGTTTTCATTCGTCACATGATATGAGTTTTACTTGGAGCGTCATCTTATTTTTCTAGGATTTGCTTGCTGTTATTTATAATAATGTTTTGCATCTTTTATTTCAATAAAAATGTCAAGTATAGCCTTTGCCATGCTTATGTTGCAAGTATATGAGTTGCTGTTTCAAAACAGAAAGTTTATCGATGTTGAAAAAATACCCTAAAAAAGTCAGAATGTGATAAAATGTTGAAACTTTTTGAAAATTAAGCTATGGTAAAGTTTCTACAGTGTGGTAAATTTTCATAATTTTTGGAGTTTAAGAAGTACTGACACTCTTGCATTCTTTATAGACTGTATTCGTTTGGCAGATTGCTATTATGTTTGCATTGTTTGCATATGTTTGCTTGTTTAATGATTCTATTAGAGGATAGGTGTATTAAATATGCAGAGGCATTTAGTATGCAATGTTGAATAATAATTGTAGTGATTTTCTACAGTAGAGAATGATAAGGTTTTTGCATTGGTCTACACTAACTTATCTCACGAGTTCTTGTTGAGTATTGTGTGGAGGAAGCTTTTGAGATTTAGGAAAACCGTGATATGAGAGGAATTAAGGAGACACCAAAGCTCAAGCTTGGGGATGCCCAAGGCACTCCAAGATAATATTTCAAGAAGTCTCAAGCATCTAAGCTTGGGGATGCCCCGGTAGGCATCCCACCTTTCTTCTTCAAAAGTTATCGGTTACTATCGGTTGAGCCTAAGTTTTTGCTTCTTCACATGATGTGTGCTATTCTTGGAATGTTTTGTCTTTTTAATAAAATACTTAGATCTGAAAGTTTTTAAATAAGATAGAATCCTCAAATATATACCCATTTACTTAACTACTCGTTTGATCTTCAATTATATCTTTTTGGAGTAGCTTGTCATTTACTCTTGTGCTTCACTTATATCCTATGAGTAAAGTGTTGACTAAGTTGAATATAATGAAGATGAAATTATATGTTCATATCATGCCTAGTGGTGGCTTCACATTGGGTTTATAAAGTGAAATCTTTTGAAGATCGACAATCACAATATTGGGCATACAAGCAATTCCTGAATGATTACTATAAGGAAGATAAGTTTCACATGCAAATACACTATCTTGGAAATCTTTTGTGATTGTGAGCCCCCATCAAAATATTACATGCCAAAATTGTTGACGTTGGACAAGGAAGACAACGTAATGTTTTATGTTTGTTCATATTTACATAGAAGTTATATTGTCATAGATCCTTCAACATGTGGTGCTTGCCCCCCCCCCATCTTTGCTAGCCAAAAAGTCCGCACCAAGTAGAGATACTCCTTGTGCATCCAAAAACCCTTAAACCCAAATCTTATCTTCAAGAGTCCACCATACCTACCTAAGGATTGAGCAAGATCCTTCAAGTAAGTTGTCATCGGTGCATTAAGGCAATGAAGATTGCTCCTAAAAGTGTTAGATAATTTAGTGTAAGGGAAAATTGAGCGTTGTACGAACTTGTGATGGCAAAGTAATAAAAGCGACAGAGTGCATAATAAAGATTGCTATCATAAGGGGGAATATAACGTGAAGTTCTTCTGCACTAAGGGATTGAGCATACAAACAAAAATCACATGGCAACCTCTGCTTCCCTATGCGAAGGGCCTATCTTTTAATTCTATGTTTTTACTTTCATGCAAGAGTCAAAGTTTTTCTCTCTATTCCTTTTTATTTTTGTCTTTTGGAAAGCATCATGTGGTGAGGAAAGATCTATGCACATATATCCAGTTGGATATGGGTAGCATGAGTTATTATTGTTGACATCACCCTTGAGGTGAATACGTTGGGAGGCAAAATTATAAGCCCCTAACTTTCTATGTGTTCGGTTGAAAGGTTTTGCTCATGTGTATGCGGTGAGTGTTAGCAATCATGGAAGACTATATGATGGTTGAGTATGTGGAGCTCTTACTTAGACTCTGTTGAATAATTTGAATTGGAATTGTTTGGTGACTAAGAATATAGGTTGTTGAGTTTCAAGAGAATTCATTGTTTGAACCTTAACATGTGAATTGGTTGCTACTCTGTCATGATGAGTTTTATAAGAAAGAATTGCTATTATGATGCTAGGAAAAGTGATTGAAATTTTCATTGATCAAACTTGTGCAATTTGCTAGCATTCACACTTCACAAATTATTTCTTTTATCATTTACCTACTCAAGGACGAGTAGGATTTAAGCATGGGGATGTTGATACGTCTCCAATGTATCTATAATTTATGAAGTATTCATGCTGTTATATTATCATTCTTGGATGTTCTACAATCATTTTATAGCAACTTTATATCATTTTTTGGGACTAACCTATTGACCCAGTGCCCAGTGCCAGTTGCTGTTTTTTTTTGCTTGTTTCTTACATGGGAGGAAATCAATAACAAATGGAGTCCAAACACCGCGAAACTTTTTGTGGATTTTTTATGGACCAAAAGACATCCAGTGGGCCAGAGCAGCACTTGGGGGTGCCCCGAGGGGGGCACAACCCACCAGGGTGTGCCTGGGGGGCCAGGCACGCCCAGGTGGGTTGTGCCCACCTCGGTGGCCTCATGCACCCCTTCTTCGCCCTATAAATTCCCAAATATTCTGAAAACCCTATGAGAAAACCGAGACCAGAAGTTCCACCACTACAGGCCTCTATAGCCACCTAAAACCAATCTAGACCCCGTTCCGGCACCTTGCTGGAGGGAAGAATCATCGTCGGTGGCCATCTTCATCATCCTGGCGGCCACCACGATGAGGAGGGAGTAGCCCACCCTCGGGGCTGAGGGTTTGTACCAGTAGCTATGTGTTTAATCTATCTCTCTCGTGTTCTTGAGATGTCACGGTCTTGATGTATCGTGGGCTTTGTTAATATAGTCGAATCGTATGGTGTTTTCCCCTCTCTATCTTGTTGTGATGAATTGAGTTTTCCCTTTAAGATTTCATTTTATCGGATTGAATACTTTTACGGATTTGAGAGCAATTTATATATGTCTTGCAAATGAATACTCACGGTGACAATGGGTATCATATTGATTCACTTGATGTATGTTTTGGCACTCAATAGCGGATTCCCGAGGTGACATTGGGGTAATCTATGCATAGAGGTAGATGCACATTCTTGTCTTTGTTTCTCTGGTAGAAATCTTGGGGCAGTCTTTGAGGTTCTTTGTGTTGGATTCAGTACTATGAATTTGAAACTATTTGGTGTTATTTTAGTACGAACTCTTGGATAGATCAATTGGAAAGAATAGCTTCGAGATGGTTTCGTACCCTACAAACGATTTCTTCTTATGTTCTCCGCTAGATAGGAACTTTGGAGTCATTCTTCATCGCACGATGAGGGATGGTTATATGATCTGATTATATTAGGATTGTCAAGAGATTGCACTAGCGAAAGTACAAACCCTAGGCCTTATTTTCAAGCATTACAATACCGTTTGTGCTCCATTTTTTCAATTGCTACCTTGCTGTTTTCTATTGTTCCTATTACAAAAATCAATATCTACTATCACTAGTACACTTTTATCACCATCTCTTCGCCGAAATAGTGCACCTATACAAATTACCATTGTATTTGGTGTGTTGGGAGACTTTTTATTATTTGGTTGCAGGGTTGTTTGAGAGAAACCATCTTCATCCTACGCCTCCCACGGATTTATGAACCTTAGGTCATCCACTTGAGGGAAAATTGCTACCGTCCTACAAGACTCTACGCTTGGAGGCCCAATGCGTGTCTACAAGAATAAACTTGCGTAGTAGACATCAATGATTGTCAGACATTTTTCAATAACATTAATACCACTCACTTGGAATTGTTTCTTCGGAAAGTGCACTGTATGCTCATTACCATTGATATGAAAAGTGACATTGCTTTTATTACAATCAATAACAGCCCCTGCAGTATTCAAAAAGTTGTCCTTGGGCATCTCAAGTATAACAAAGTCAGTTAAGATAGTAACATTAGCAACAACAACGGGCACATCCTCACAAATACTGATAGGTATGGCAGATGATTTGTCACCATTTGCAGAGTTATTTCAATAGGTGTGATTTTATTCAAATCAAGTCTTTTATATAAAGAGAAAGGCATAACACTAACATCAGGTCCTAAATAACATAAAGCAGTTTTCACATATAGTTTCTTTTGGTGGAGCAAGGTATATTTGGTATTCCCGGATCCCCAAGCTTTTTAGGTACTCCATCCTTAAAGGAATAACTAGCAAGCATGGTGGAGATTTCGACCTTTGGTATTTTTCTCTTATTGGTGATGATGTCTTTCAAGTACTTTGCATAAGGGGGCATTTTTAAGATATAAGTCAAGCGGGTACGCAAAAAGACTGGCCTAAGCATTTCAACAAAGCGTTCGAATTCTTCACCATCTTTCTTCTTAGTTGATTTAGATGGAAAGGGCATAACTTTTTGAACCCATGGTTCTCTTTCCTTACCATGTTTTCTAGCAACAAAGTCCCTTTTATCATATCTTTTATTCTTGGGTTGTGGGTTATCAAGATCAACTACTAGTTCTATCTCAACATCATTGTCTTGTTCTTTATTATTTATTTGAGTGTCTTGATGAACCTCATCATTATGTTTTCATTATCAGAAGGTGAATGTTTATTACCAGATTGAGTTTCAGCATCAGAGATAGGGACTTCATTATCATTATCAGGAGGTTTTCCTACTTCAGGTTCACTAGAGGCATGCAAAGTCTTATCATTTTTCTTCTTCTTTTTCTTTTTAGAAGGACTCAGTGTTAACTCTTTGTGAGTCTTGTTCAATTCTTTTTGGGTGTCCCTGATAACCCACAAGTATAGGGGATCACAACAATTTTCGAGGGTAGAGTATTCAACCCAAATCTATAGATTCGACACAAGGGGAGCCAAAGAATATTTGTAGGTATTACCAGCTGAGTTGTCAATTCATACACACCTGGAGATTAATTATCTGCAGTAACGTGATCAGTAGCAAACTAATATGATAGTTTTGATAATAGCAACAACAGCAATGGTAACGGTAACAATGATAATAGTAGTTTTGTAGCAAGTGCAATAGTAACGAGAGCAGTAGTAACTTAACAAGAACAATATAAGATAAATTTGTAGGCATTGGATCGGTAATTTGTTGGATGATATTCATCATGTGACAGTCATAACCTAGGGAGATACGGCACTAGCTCCAGTTCATAAATATAATGTAGGCATGTATTCCCTAAATAACCATACGTGCTTATGGAAAGAACTTGCATGACATCTCTTGTGCTACCCTCCCATGGCAGCGGGGTCCAATTGGAAACTAAGGGATATTAAGGCCTCCTTTTAATAGAGAACCGGAACAAAGCATTAACACACCACTACTAGAAAAAGGGCTGCTAGTGGCGCACCTATTTTCGCTACCAATGGCGCACTACTGGTGCGCCACTAGCATCACGCCATTAGAATTTTTTTCTAATGGCGCACCTATGGTGCGCCATTAGAATCTGGTATTCTAATGGTGCACCGCTGGTAACAATTTTTTTTCAAATTTTTTTTACAGAATTTTTTTTAATTTTTTTCAAAAAATTTCAAATTTTTTTCAGCGGGGTCCAATTGGAAACTAAGGGATATTAAGGCCTCCTTTTAATAGAGAACCGGAACAAAGCATTAACACACCACTACTAGAAAAAGGGCTGCTAGTGGCGCACCTATTTTCGCTACTAATGGCGCACTACTGGTGCGCCACTAGCATCACGCCATTAGAATTTTTTTCTAATGGCGCACCTATGGTGCGCCATTAGAATCTGGTATTCTAATGGCGCACCGCTGGTAACAAATTTTTTTCAATTTTTTTTTCAGAATTTTTTTTGATTTTTTTCAAAAAAATTCAAATTTTTTTCATTTTTTTCTTAATCTCAGGTCATTATGTCTTAATCTCTGGTCAAATCGCACTCCGTGGTCAAACTTCGCGAAAGGTCACCCATCCTCACACTACTCCAGCCCAAGCACACTTAACTTCAGAGTTCTATCCAACCCCAGCAACAACTCACTTCACAGGCACTTGTTGATATATCTAGCATATCAATCCTATTATACCTTGTCGATGTCTAAGACTTTGTTCATGTTCATGACTATGATGAAATTTTGAAAAATATTTCAAACTTCCCGGTCATATTACGTATCATTTTTTGAAAAAAAATTAAAAACAAAATTTCAAAACCTTTTTTTTTAATTTTTTTGCCTCTAGGTCTTGAAAGCCCCGTAACTTTTTTTGTGTTAGGTTTTTGGGGATTTTGAAAATGTTTAACGGGGTAGATCATTTTTCATATATAAAACTTTTTAATCCGAGTTCGTATGCAAAAGTTATGCCCATTTTACAAATTTCCAAAGAGATTTTGCAAATAAAGTCGAAATTTATATTTGTAAATTTTCCCAACTAGACCACACATCACATGGCAAACTTATTTTCTTTTATTTTTTTGACATTTTTATCATTTTTTTTATTTTTTTTTAAAACTGAAAAGGCGATCCACTTGGGGGAGGGGGGTGCATTCGGTGGAAGCCGGGCAAACTAGTAATGGCGCACCGTGGGGTGGTGCGCCATTAGTAGTTAAACTAGTAATGGCGCACCACACCCACGGTGCGCCATTACTAGTTTTGAAAAAAAATAAAAAAAATTTGATTTTTTTTGAAAAAACATTAGTAATGGCGCACCAGTGGACAATGCGCCATTACTAACAAATTTTGTTTTTATTTTTTTTCAAAACTTCTAATGGCGCAACGCACACCAGGTGCGCCATTAGTAATCTATTACTAATGGCGTACCTGTATGTGGTGCGCCATTGCTATATTCTAATGGTGCACCACACACGTGGTGCGCCATTAGTGTCCATTAGGGCACGGTGAATACATGAAATCCTCAAACTACGGTCATCACCGGGAGTGGTCCCGACTATTGTCACTCCGGGGTTGCCGGATCATAACACGTAGTAGGTGACTATTACTTGCAAGATCAGATCTACAACATGGATATAATGATGATAACGTAAACTGTTTCAGATCTGAAATCATGTTACCCGGGCCCAAAGTGACAAGCATTAAGGATGGCAAAGTCATAGCAACATCAATCTCATAACATAGTGGATACTAGGGATCAAGCCCTAACAAAACTAACTAGATTACATGATGAATCTCATCCAACTCGTCACCGACCAGCGAGCCTAAGAAGGAATTACTCACTTCCGATGGGGAGCATCATGGAATTGTCGATGGAGAAGGGTTGGTGATGACGAAGAACGAAGATTCCCCTCTCCGGAGCCCCAAATGGGCTCTAGATCTGGCCTCCCAATGAAGAACATGAGGTGAGGGCAGCTCCGTCTCGTGGATCATGATAATTCTTTTCTCCCTGATTTTTTCTGGAAAAATAGGATTTTATAGCGTCGGTTTCAGGGTCTGCAGGGCCACCAAGTGGGGACAACCCACCTGGGCACGCCTGGGGGGGGGGGGGGCAGGCCCGCCCTGGTGGGTTTTGCCCACCCAGGTGCCCCCCTCAGGTGACTCTTGGCTCAAAAAATTCTCTTTTATTGTATAAAAAATCCTCGCAAGGTTTCGTTCCATTCCGAGAACTTTTATTTCTGCTAAAAAACAACACCATTGTAGTTCTGCTGAAAACAGCGCCAGTCTGGGGTTAGTTTCATTCAAATCATGCAAATTAGAGTCCAAAACAAGAGGAAAAGCGTTAGGAAAATTAGATACGTTGGAGACGTATCAACCCCCCCCCCCAAGCTTAAACCTTTGCTTGTCCTCAAGCAATTCAGTTGATAAATTGAAAGTGAAAAAGAAAAAAAATTGCATGTCCTCAAGCAACAACAGTCCCGGGGGAGTTTTATTTAATTATTTGCATTTTTGAGTTCGGGATTGGGAATCCCTATTACTGCCATTTTCTCATGCGATGGTGAGTGAATAAACACTCAACTTAAGAATAACCCGCTTAGCATGGAAGATACTGACCACCTCATGTCATTCCATGAACAATCCAGGCACACAAAAAGGATATTTATTTGAAGGTTTTAGAGGTGGCACATGGAAATTTACTTAGGATGGCAGGGTAATACCTCATATATGTAGGTATGGTGGACTCATCTGGAATAACTTAGGTTCAAGGTTTTTGAGGTACAAGCATAATTCCCACTTAGTACAGGCGAAGGCTAGCAAATAGGTTGAGAAGCGGCCAGCTAGAGAGCAACAACGGTCATGAACATGCATTATGCATAAGTAACATTGGACACTAGCATGAGTAGGATATGAACACCATGAACATAAATATCATAGAGGCTATGTTGGTTTTGATTCAACTACATGCATGAACATGTGTCAAGTCAAGCCACTCGAACATCCAGAAGAGGATACCATATCATCATACTACATCACAATCATTTTAACGCAATATCGATATCCAATACAAATCATTATCCACTCCTAGCTACTTATGCCTGGCATGAGAAACTATAATCTCTAATTGTCATTACAAGCATGTTTAATCATAATAGGTTGAATAATGGATACTAGGTTAAACATATTTACAAAAACAGAACAAGTCAAGTTCATAGCAGTTTTTCTCTGCCACGGCCAGTTCATCAAATATCGTCATTATTGCCTTTCACTTGCATGACAGAACGATGTGAAAATAATAATAGTGCAAGAGTGACGTGGACTAAGCTAGAATCTACAAACATTTTATTCAACAGGAGAAGACAAGGTAATATGGGCTTTTTGTTGGATCAACAATAATGCGTATGAGAGCCACTCAACATTTTTATCGTGGTCTCCTCCTCGGTACGACTCGAATAAAAAAGAAAAGAAATTTAAAGAAACACACTGAAATATTTTTGGAGTTTTTGGTTTTCTTGAACAAGCAAATAAAAAGGAAAAGCAAAAATGAGAAAAAAATATTTACACGGGAAAGCTCCCCAACAAGCAATAGAAGAACAAGGAAATCTTTTTGGGTTTTATTTTTAGTACTATAGCTAACTACTCTGGAAAAAAATAAAAAAGAAGCACGAAATATTTTTGTATTTTCTCAAGCTTTTCAAACACACAAGAAGAAAGCGAGATAATAAATCTAACATGGATAATACAATAAAAAAGTGTGGATACTGACAACTGGAATGAAATGTGTGAACATGAATGTAATGTCGGTGGGAATACCTACACCCCAAAGCTTAGGCTTTTGGCCTAACTTGGTAATCAATCAGTAGCCTGGATAGTAGTCGGGGTGCTGAGGAGCGGGCATCCACGGATCCCACTGCTGAGCCTCCTCCTCTGCTGTAGCCTAGTTGTTTCGATAGGCGATGATATCTGCAGGCATAATTCTATATCTGCCCCTAGCAACAACATCAAACAGAGCAGGTGTAGGCAATGGACTAATATCACGAGTATTAACGGTGAAAACCGGGTTATAAGGAATAGGAATGTTAGGGTAATCGCGTGTAATAAACTGGTGGTGTTCCATGGCTGCGTGATCTAGGTAAACCTTGGGCAAAGGATAATCATGAAGGTGTATCTCAACATCAAAGCGAGCCGCCAAACGAGTAGCATAAATACCACCATGTATTTTACCCTTGGATTTATTAAGGTGAAGGCGACGTGCCACAATAGCCCCAAGCTATAAGTGGTGTCACCCTCAAGTGCACGACGTAAAACAGCAAGGTCGGGGGCACTGAGTGACCCACCTTCTCTTTAGCAAGCAAGCATTTTGCAATAAAAAGTGTGAAATAATGAACAGAAGGAAAATGCAAGCCAGCGGTAGTGATACCCGACACCCCTCTCTCATCTCCCACTGTCAAGGTATGATAAAAGGCTTCAAATCTGCAGGCCTAGGTTCTACCAAACCACCATCAGAAGGAAGCAAGCATATTTCACAGAACTCAGTTAGCGGTATCTGATGGGGCTCGGCGTATAAATTAAACTGCACCTCAGGAGGATTATTCCTAGGAAGGAAATTAAAACTTTGAACAAAGGTGTTTGTGTGGAGATGACACTGTTCACATTCAGCTGCGATGAAGTCAGTGAGGCCGGCATTAGCAGCATATTGTGTAAACTCTTGAAGGATTCCAGCCCCTTCCATGAACGGGGTATGCGACCATTCGCATGGTCGTACTTCCTCCAACCTCTGGGTATGGGGACCACTGTCAGACGACTCCCCAATAACTCCCTTGGAGTTTTTCTTGGAAGCAAACTTCCTAAAGATATTCATCTTTTTCCTATGAACAAAATTATGAAATTTTTAGTCCACAAAATTTTTCTCAACAAAACTTTACAAGATTGATAACAACTACTCATAGGGATACATAGAGGCCATAGCAAGCATTCAAACTACTTAGAACTCTAAGAATTCAACATGCAAGCTCATCCACAGTAGCACCAAGAGCAACTAATTATTCAAAGTATAAACCACTAAAGCAAAAACTAATTGGACAAACGGAGGAGTTACATACCAAGCAACAATCCCCCAAAACAGTTTCGAAAACGGAGCTTCGAGAAAAGAGATCTTAATCCGCGGGTTCGAGAGCAAGAACATGAGAGAGAGCAGCAAGGTGATTTTTTTCCTCGAGCTAAGTGGTGATGTGGGATGAAGAGATAAGTGAGGGGGCCCACGTGGGGACCAGAACCCACTAGGGCATGCTTGGGGGTCCTGGCGTTCCCGGGTGGGTTCTGCCCACCTGCTGCACCTCCCTCTGATGTTATTTGCGCCTAGAATTCTTAAATATTTAGAAAAAAAATCATATTAAATTTTCAGATCATTCTGAGAACTTTTATTTTTGGGTCATTTTTTTATTGCACGGGAAATTCAGAAAATAGACAAACCATGGCATTTTATTTTATTTAACTAATAAAAACAGAAAACAAAAGGTCGGGATAGAAGGTAGTGCTTACTAAATTCATCAACTTCATACCTCTGAAAAATGATCCGTTAATATGGTTGATCAGGTCTTATTAATAACCACTTTCGATTAGCATGGAACCGAAGAACTTTCGTAAATCACTAAGTTACCTCCACGGGGATTGAGGGAGTCCTGGATTAGGGGGTGTCCGGGTAGCCGGACTATACCTTCAGCCGGAATCCAGGACTATGAAGATACAAGATTGAAGACTTCGTCCCGTGTCCGGAAGGGACTTTCCTTGGCGTGGAAGGCAATCTTGGCGATGCGGATATTCAAGATCTCCTAACATTGTAACCGACTCTGTGTAACCCTAACCCTATCCGGTGTCTATATAAACCGAGGGGTTCTAGTCCGTAGGACAACTTCATCATACAACAATCATACCATAGGCTAGCTTCTAGGGTTTAGCCTCCTTGATCTCGTGGTAGATCCACTCTTGTACTACCCATATCATTAATATTAATCAAGCAGGAGAAGGGTTTTACCTCCATCGAGAGGGCCCGAACCTGGGTAAACTTCGTGTCCCTTGTCTCCTGTTACCATCCGACCTACACGCACAGTTCGGGACCCCCTACCCGAGATCCCCCGGTTTTGACACCGACATTCGTGCTTTTATTGAGAGTTCCTCTGTGTCGTCGCTTTTGGGCTCGATGGCTCCTTTGATCATCAACAACGATGCCGTCCAGGGTGAGACTTTTCTCCCCGATAGATCTTCGTCTTCGGCGGCTTCGCACTGCGGTCCAATTCGCTTGGCCACCTGGAGCAGATCGAAAGTTACGCCCCTTGCCATCAGGTCAGGTTTGGAAGCCTAAACTACATGGCAGACATCCGTGGAGATTTGATCTTCGACGGATTCGAGCCACAGCCAAGCGCGCCGCACTGTCTCGCGGGGCATGATCTAGCTCTATCGCCAAACAGTGCCCTGGAGGTCGCAAGCGCACCGGCTCTCACCCTCAATTCGGAGCCAGTTGCGCCGATCGAGGATAATCGGTTGGACGTCACCTTGGGGGCTGCGATCTCAAAGGCGATCGAGCCGAACGCCAGCCCCGCACTCTGCAGGACCCGTGACTCCGAGGATCCGGACTCCTTTCCGGACTCCGAACCCCCTGCGCCCCTACCGATCGAATCCGATTGGGGGCCGATAATGGAGTTCACCGCCGCGGACATCTTTCAGCACTCGCCTTTTGGCGACATCCTGAATTCCCTCAAGTCTCTCTCTTTATTAGGAGAGCCCTGGCCGAACTACGGTCAGCGAGGATGGGATACGGACGATGAAGAAATTCAAAGCCCACCCACCACCCACTGTGTAGCCGCTGTCGACGATTTAACCGACATGCTTGACTTCGACTCCGAAGACATCGACGGCATGGACGACGATGCAGGAGACAAACAGCAACTAGCACCTGTAGGGCACTGGAAGGCCACCTCGTCATATGATATATATATATATATATGGTGGATACTCCAAAAGATGGAGATGGCGATGGAACAGCAGATGATGATACCTCCAAGAAACAGCCAAAGCGCCGGCGTCAGCGGCGCTGCTCTAAATCCCGCCAAAGCAAAAACGGTGGTTCCGGCACGGGAGATAATACTACCCCGGATAGCTCCTAAGAACACCCCCTCCAGAAAGATTCGGCACAGGAAGATGGAGAAGCCAGCCCTCATGAGAGAGCGGCAGACCGAGAGGTTGAGGATGATAACTACATGCCTCCCTCCGAAGACGAGGCAAGCCTCAACGACGCTGAATTCGTCGTGCCATCAGACCCCGCCGAGCAAGAGCGTTTCAAACGCAGGCTTTTAGCCACGGCAAACAGCCTCAAGAAAAAGCAGCAACAGCTTAGAGCTGATCAAGATCTGCTAGCTGATAGATGGACTGAAGTCCTTCCAGCCGAAGAGTATGAACTCGAACGCCCCTCCAAGCACTACCCAAAGCGCAGGCCACTACCCCGATCAGAGGAGGAAGCACCCACATCACCAGCGCACGACATGGCCGACCGGCCACCACGCGGCCGCGACAGAGAGGCCTCTCGACCCTCCAACCAAGCCATGCCCCGACGCCGTTCAACAAAGGCACGTGAAAAAGCGCTAGACCTACGAGACGTACTGGAGGATAAGGCAAGACAAACAAGATCGATCTACGGACTGCGCAGGCGCCCTACGACACGTGACGGAGATATTCATTCCGGATACAACAAATCCGGCCGGGCCGAATGTCGCGACCGGTTTTCCAGACATTAAATTCCAGAAAATGGCCGTCGAGCTCATCAGCCCCAGGATTACGGTTAGCTGATGAGGCACCAACTTGTTACAGAAATTCCAAGCAAGGGTACAATATATGAAGTACAAGACCATTGTGGCCTATGAGTACAACAAATGGTTTCTAGTGGTTGAGGGCGGAAGCGGTTTGTGGGTCACCACGGCTGTGGGACTCCATTTCCACGGGAACAGCTGACCAGGTTAACTCCTATCTTCACGAGGCTGCTATCACCGTCGCTCAGGTTCCGAGGCGGTCGTCGCAACGCTCCTCTCCAAGCATGCAATCTGGCCAAGACAATAGCCAGGGACAAGCCAGTGAGTACTTTGAATGTACTCGCAAACATTAAGAACACAGATATAATATAACCGTTGATGCTCATGCTTTGCAATGTCCATATACTCACTTAGTTAGTCATAAATAAATGTCTTGATGCATGTAAACAGGTTATTCATATGCAACCGGAAATTTATGCATTGGCCACGTAGAGGTAATAAATACTGGGTGCCAAGCGAGGGTCTGAATGACTCCTCGAGCGGAAAATGCGGAATAATAATACCACAGTCGGGCGTCTGAGCGACACCATAGAAAGGGCTTTAAAAGAAATGCCACAGTCGGGCGTCTGAGCGACACCACTGAAAGGGCTTTAAAAGAAATGCCACAGTCGGGCGTCTGAGCGACACCACAGAAAGGGCTTTAAAAGAAATGCCACAGTCGGGCGTCTGAGCGACACCACAGAAAGGGCTTTAAAAGAAATGCCACAGTCGGGCGTCTGAGCGACACCACAGAAAGGGCTTTAAAAGAAAAGATAATCATAGGAAAATGTCCCGGAGGTAGAACCATCCTAGAGATATTCGATGATAATATCAAGGGTTAGTCAACAGTAGTAATAATCATAATCATCACAAGTCTCAAGTAGTAATTCTCGTTCTGGTTTAACAGTTTCACCTCCGAAGACCGACACTAAGACCGACGCTTGACCCATCCCAGACTGTAGTCCTTCACCATAGACACGGCTATTCGAATAGGTTTAATCTCTGCAGAGGGTGTACTCTTTACCCGCGAGTAACGGATTCCTTTAGTCCATCGGGACTAATTCCGCCTACGGCCTTTTAGTTGAAAAACACACCTAACTTGCACACACCAGCTTAACTCATCGGTGTCTGGAATCACCCACGACACTTGTCAAGCAAAACTCTAAGTGGGGAGGCTACAACCTCGCGTAGCATGGGATCAAATTTATATCGCGCGCTCTAAGGGGTGGCCTCCCCTCTCGGTCCCAACCGGAAACACCCATGCCCCCTGACCAGGTGGCATGCCTACCGGCTACAACCGATATCTTCCACCATGGCCTCTCTGTACGGTGTGTGCTGGAAAGGGGTTAACAACTTACTGAACCGTACCCTACTTGCGGCAGGGACGAGTGGTAGCACGAGGCAAGTATGGGGGTTACTGGAACAAGACTTGATCTGCGGTCGACTCAGGAGGTTCATAAGTTCCCTGCATGACATGTATATCAAAAATATTTCAACCAGCAAAAATCACCAATCAATATACCTTAACATGCCATATCGGAAATAACCGCCCTGACGGGGACCGGCGACAAGCTCACGCCTACCCAAGGCCGAGACTTTCCCGGATTCCTTCCGGCAGGCATGCAAGACACATGAGGGTGATTGCCATTACAATCATTTCATTTCCAAAAGCAAGGAAAACGTTGATATGCTTCCATGCAAGTGATCATGTCACATGAAATATCAATTCCACCGAAATGAGGTGGTGTTATAAATGTGTCAACCATCACATCAAACATATTATGCCAAGGTTCAAGATGCTTGCCTTGAAGTTGTGGAGGGGTGAGGTGTTCTCCAAAATCTTTGAAAGTCTCTCCAAAATCCTATTAAAAAAATATATGAATCAACACACATTTCAAAACAGTACAAAAAGTTGTTTTGGAAAATTTTAAAATAAATATTAAAATAAACTAGATCAAATTTGAGGAAGGTAGGAAAAAGAATCAACTCATTTGGAGTTATATTTAAAAAGTTATAGGCAGTCAAAGTTGTGGTCAAAACTGATTTAAATAAAACAAAAAAGGAAAAACGTTTCAGAGGGGAATACGCTTTCGGAGCGGGGAGACGTACTGGGGGAAATTACGCCTTCACTTAAACACATGGACGGCGCGGTGTGTCACTGACAGTGGGTCCAGGGGGCCCACTAGTCAGGTTTGACTAGTCTTCTCCCTCTCTTTCCTCTGTCCCGAGCGGAGCCGGAGCTCCGGCGATCGTCGCCGGCGACTGGCGGCTCCTCGCGGGGCTCCGAGGGCGGGGATGGATCCGCTATTCCGGGGCGGTCCTCCCGGTGGTCGCCTGGCAGGTGGGGGCGGAGGGAGCTCCGGCGGCGAGCTCCTCGGCGGAGGTGGCCTCGGGAGCAAAGTGCCATTGGGGCTGCGGTGGCTCTCGATCAAAATTGAGCAGGGGGAAAGGTTCGCGGAAGGATGAGGAGGCTTCTGGTGGAGAGAGTTGAGAGGGGAAGGTCCTGGTGGCGCCGGAACGGCAGGGGCAGTGGCGGTGGTCGGAGTTGCCGGAGACGGGGAAGAAGACCTCCCTGGGTCGAATGCGGGCTAGGGGAATGCCATAGGGGTGGCCTGAGCTCGCCTGCGAGCGGGAACGGGCTCGGGGACTCCTTAAATAGGCGTGGCAAGGCGGTTCCGCGGCGGCCGTGGATAAGCTCTCCGGCGACCGCCATTCTGTAGCTAGGGGCGTCGTGGCGGCGACGAGCGCTAGGCGACACCCTGTGGATGAGCTTGCGCTGTTGCAGGGGCCAGGTTGCGAGCGGGAGGGGCTTGGGTGGCGCTGCACGGAGCAGGAGCTGTCGGCCGACGCCGGCGTGCCGCCAAAAGGCTCTGGCGGTGGCGCTGTAGGGCGCCAGGGGTGGTTGGCGTGTAGTGGTTAGGCGGGGAGTGTGTGGCGAAGTTCTCCCGTGCGGGCCAAGGCAGGGGGTGCGACGCGGCGGCACGGTTGCACGCGGCTGCAATTGGCGCGCTCTGGGCGCGTCCAGAGCACGCTCACCAGCTGCTCGGCGAAATGCCAGGGCATGCTAGGTGGCTCGTTGGAGCTGGGGTTTTGCAGGCCTAAGCTAGGGGTAGAGGGGAGTCCATTGGACAAGGTAGCTAGGCAAGGGAAGCAAGATCACAGTGTAAACAAAAACTTATGCCAAATCTGATCATGCCCATAAGGTGTTTGAAACAATGCCAAGGGCACTTAGGCAAGTCTTGGAGTGGTCAAAAACTCCAGATCAGTGTCTCCTTGGATGCACAAGAGGGTGGTGAGGTTAGTTTGGTAAAAGGAGAAACTTGTTAGTGCAAGCTTTGCAGAATTACAATTCTAGACAGGAAATGAATGGCATCATTTCATGAACCAAAATTGCTCCAAAGGGTGCATGCTCCTGGACTTAGCGGTTTGGTAGGGAGAACTATGAGCATGAGAAAACACAAGGTCACTGGAGTAAGAATTAATAGGGTTGCAGTAGAAAACACCAGTCTGGTCCAGAATGAAGATGATGTTGATTCACTCAAAATTTGCAAATAACATCACTGGGTTTTTGCATAAAGTTGAATCATATGGTATCACTAACATCCCATAATTTTGGTAGAGGCTAAAAGAAAATATTTAAATGGGTTGTAGTGCAAAAATGCCCACTGGACCAGAGAAGAAAAAAGGGTGTAGAGCTCAAAATATTTCATGAAATAAAGATGTTCTTGCATAAAAGCTATTTAATAACCTCACATGACATCTCCAAATTTTGGTGGAAATTTTAAGTGAATTTATCAAATGGTTGTAGTTTAAATATGGCCATTTAACCTTGAAAAACCATTTTCAAGAAAGTGAAGATCAAGCAACTTAATTGAGCAATTAGTTGCACTGATAAAAGTAAAGTTTTTCTAGAGAGGTTACTCAAGTCCAATATCACATTTGAAAAGTCCACACTTAGGGGAAAAACTCCACAATGACAAGGTTAAAGATAAAAAGGGAGCTCATAAAATAAAGTTTTTAAGTCCTGGCAAAAATTTAATTAATAAAACAAGGCCAGAAATTTTGGGGTGTCACACCGAACACAACAGACATAGCTCTTCTGAGCTGCGTCGTGATATTCCCAGTATAGAGGCGACGCACACCCACTATGCTTCACAGATGAAGTAATGGATCATAAAATCCCAGAGGGCTTTAAACCTGTAAACATCGAATCATACGATGGCACAACAGATCCCGCGGTCTGGATCGAGGATTATCTCCTTCATATCCACATGGCCCGTGGTGATGATCTACACGCCATCAAATACCTCCCACTCAAGCTCAAGGGACCGGCCCGGCATTGGCTCAACAGCTTGCCAGCAGACTCAATCGGTTCTTTGGAGGACCTGGAAGCCGCATTCCTCGACAACTTCCAGGGCACTTATGTGCGACCACCGGATGCCGATGACCTAAGCCACATAATTCAGCAACCAGAGGAATCGGCCAGACAATTCTGGACACGGTTCCTAACAAAGAAAACCAGATAGTCGACTGTCCGGACGCTGAGGCCCTAGCAGCCTTCAAGCACAATATCCGCGACGAATGGCTTGCCCGGCACCTGGGATAGGAAAAGCCGAAATCTATGGCAGCCCTCACGACACTCACACTACTAGAAAAAGGGCTATAGATGGGATTGACACTAATGGCGCACCAGATAAGAGGTGCGCCATTAGTATATACTAATGGCGCACCACCTTCTGATACGCCATTAGTGTTGAAACTACTAATGGCGCACCAGGCCTAGGATGCGCCATTAGTATCCATTTTTTTTTGAACTAGCGCGCCTGTCCAAACATACTAATGGCGCATCCAGACACAGTGCGCCATTACTAGTTGTAACTAGTAATGGCGCACTAGTCCCAGAGTGCGCCACCAATGTTGTTTTTTAAATTATATTTTTTATTCGTTTTGTTGCAAAACTACTAATGGCGCACTCTTCCATCGTGCGCCATTACTAGTTCAAACTAGCAATGGCGCACTGTGAATCAGTGCGCCATTAGTATGTTTTTTTTTGCAAAACTACTAATGGCGCATCAGACATTGGTGCGCCATTAGTAACCTGGATTACTAATGGCGCATTTGTTGTTGGTGCGCCATTAGTAAGTGGGCAGCAACAAGATATTTTGGGCAGCCTCTCCTTCCCACACTCACTTTCTCCCCACTTCATTCTCTCCACCTCCTCCTTGTCTCGGGTGCCTCCTCTTTTTCACCTCATTTCCACCATAGATTCATTCTAATTAATTGGTTAAATTACCTTGTTTTGATAGGTTAGTAAGGGGGGAAGCTATATTTATGTTGTTCTCCCTACAACAATGTGCACAGGCACTTTTTATGGCCTAGCTAAATCTATGTATGTTCGTGGTGTTGCATATGTTTGTGGTGTTGCATATGTGTTTGTGTTTGGAGGTGTACTGGTATTTGAAATGCGATAGTTGCCAATATTTTGCCGGAATGTTGATTCATTTCCGTTTCGGCGATAATTTTGGCATTAAGCATTCTTTTTGATCCTATTTTTAGGGAAAGTCATGCCAAATTTTTTCTTGGTTCTAAAATATCATTTTGCTCTACCCCGCAGGCGACCATGGTCCGCACGATGACCGAAGGCATCGTGAATAGGTTTTTGAGGTCCGCGAAGGCCGAGATGCTTCAAAAGAACGAGACGGAGATAAGATGTCCGTGTCGAAGATGCAAGCTGGAGAGCCTTATTGCGGGCCCGGATTCCGGGCAGGTGCGGGACCACCTGCTCTTGCGTGGTTCCATGGATGGCTATCGGTGGCAAGGTGATCAAGATGACTACGAAGTCGTCCATGGGGGACGGGCAAGAAATGAGGAAGGGCAGCAAGACAACTACCGTGGCTCGGGCGGGCGAGAAGACGAAGAATCCCCAGGAGATGATCACGACGGTGATGCTGTACACAGTCATCATGTAGAAGATGCAGGACATGATGATGAGGAAAATGCCGGAGCAGACGACGGGCATGATCATGAAGATGATGATGCCGGCGGAGCAGACGACGGTGGACCATCGATGGGCTGGGTGCATGACCCTTATATTCAAGAGCTGCTTCTCAAGCAGACGGATAACGCAAGAGCTGCCGCCCGAGAGAAAGCCAAGGTGGATCAACTTGAGTTAGACGCGGTTACTCCATTGTATGAAGGATGCAGGCCCGAGGATACCCGCCTGAAAGTAACGCTCATGGCTCTGGAGATGAAGGTAAAACACAAAATGACCGACGCATGCTTCGACGAGAACATGTCATTCTGGCACGAACATCTTCCAAAGGGGAACAAGTGCCCGACCAGTTTGGAGGAGGCGAAGAAAATCGTGTGTCCTCTGGATTTACCGCACATGAAATACCATGTGTGCATGAACAATTGCATCATTTATCGGGACGAGCACGCGGAGTCTACCATATGTCCGGTGTGCGGCGTCACTCGATACAAGAAGAGGAAGAAAGCTCCTCGAAAAGTGGTGTGGTACTTTCCGATCACTCCTCGTCTGCAGCGGTATTTCACGGATCCTAAGGTAGCAAAGCTCCTGCGTTGGCACGCGGATAGGGAGGAGAAGAAGTGAGAAGATGACGCAAATGATCTGGAGATAGATAAAAAAGACAAGATGCTGAGTCACCCTAAGGATGCGAGCCAGTGGCAAGCATTGAATTTTGAATACCCGGAATTTGGGAAGGATCCAAGGAACATCGTGTTGGGCACGAGCACCGATGGAGTAAATCCGTTTGGCAGCCAGAGAAGCACACATAGCACCTGGCCTGTGTTTGTGTGGATGTACAACCTTCCCCCTGGTTGTGCATGAAGAGGAAGTACATTCACATGAGTATGCTAATTGAAGGGCCGAAACAACCAGGGAACGACATCAATCTGTATCTGGGCCTGTTGAAGGAGGAGCTAGACACGCTGTGGAAAACGCCAGCCAATACGTGGGACGCTGCAGAGAAAGAATATTTCCCTATGAGAGCCGCACTGCTCACGACGGTGGACGACTATCTCGGTTACGGATATCTCGCGGGGCAGGTAGTCCACGGATTTTCTAGATGCGTAAGGTGCATGGATGACACAACGTATCGCCAGCTAGATAGAGATCCCGGGTCTTCGAAAACCGTGTTCATGCGACATCGAAGGTGGCTTCGCGACGATGACCCATGGAGGAAACGCAAGGATCTGTTCGATGGTGAAACCGAACCCCGAAAACGCCCGTGCACGAGGAGCGGCGAGGAAATAGACAAGCTGTTGAAAAATTGGAAATACTGCCCACTGCCGGGAAAGAAGCAAAAGGCGCCAGAGCTGGGAAAGAAGCGAAAGGCGCCAGAGCCGCTGCTGAAGGTATGGAAAACGAGGTCTGTTTTCTGGGACTTGCCGTACTAGAAGATCCACCGTGTGCATCACAGCCTTGATGTCATGCATATCACGAAGAACGTGTGAGAGAGTCTGCTTGGTACCCTGCTCAACATGCCAGAGAGGACCAAAGATGGGCCGAAAGCAAGGGCACACTTGAAATCAATGGGCATCAGGCAGGAGCTTCACGCTATATATGATGATGATGATGATGATGATGATGATGATGATGATGAGGCGAAGCAGGACACAGAAAGTCGTCGCAAAGGCAAAAAGGCCAAGAAGACTGGAAATGACTACCCTCCCGCGTGCTTCACTCTAAGTCAGGAGGAGATCGAGCAGTTTTTCACCTGCCTCCTAGGAGTAAAACTTCCTTACGGTTACGCGGGGAAGATAAGCAGATACCTAGACCCAGCGAAGCAGAAGTTCAGCGGGATGAAGTCTCACGACTGTCACGTGCTGATGACGCAGATACTTCCAGTTGCAATCCGTGGGATCATGGACGCGCACGTCCGTGAAATGCTATTTGGCCTATGCAACTTCTTCGACATCATCTCTCGGAAGTCGATTGGCGTGAGGCAACTCAGAAGGCTACAGGAAGAGATCATGGTGATACTATGCGAGCTTGAGATGTACTTCCCGCCTGCATTCTTCGACGTTATGGTGCATCTGCTTGTCCATATAGTGGAGGATATCATCCAACTCGGGCCGACGTTCCTGCACAGCATGATGCCGTTCGAAAGGATGAATGGTGTCATCAAAGGATACGTTCGCAACATGTCACGTCCAGAGGGAAGCATAGCCAGGGGCTTTCTGACCGAAGAGTGCATCTCCTACTGCACGAATTATCTAGGCATCGAGAACCCCGTTGGTCTGCCCGTCAACAGGCCCCTCGGCAGGCTCGCTGGATGGGGTCACCGTGAGGGTCGCCGCGAAATGCATGTCGACTTCGAGGGTCGACTCGCCGACTTTGAAAGAGCAAACCTAGTCGCGCTACAACACATAGACATGGTCGATCCTTGGGTTGTAGAGCACAAAACCTTTATTAAGAAGACGTACAATGACCGAGGCCAACAGAGGACGGACGGAGATATACTCAAAGAGCACAACTTATGTTTCACGCGTTGGTTCAAGCTGAAGCTTCTGTCGTACCCTTTACATGAGGATTCTTCCGCGGAAGAACAACTCATATTCGCCTTGTCACAGGGCGCCGAGCACAACCTGATGACCTATGAGGCGTACGATATCAAAGGCTACACATTCTACACCGAGGCCAAGGACATGAAGAGCGATGGTTATCAGAACTCCGGGGTAATGGTGGAATCCTACACCGGTAACGACAAGGACAAATACTACGGAAGGATCGAGGAGATCTAGGAGCTAAGCTACGCTGGAGAGAAGGTCCCGATGTTCCATGCCAGATGGGCCAACAACGTCCTAAAATAAGACCGGTATTTCACCACCATGGTTATACCCGAAGCCAAATCCAAGACCGCGGGCGCAAACGTCACCGCGAAAAATGAGCCATGGGTACTGGCTTCCCAAGTGGACCAATGCTTCTTCATTACTGACCCATCAAAGCCCAGTCATGTTGTCGTGAGGAGAGGCAAAAGGAAGATCATCGGAATGGATGGAGTAGCCAATGAGCAAGACTTCGACAAGTACGGCGACCCGAGGATCGAACATGACGACGATGATGAAGTAGCAACATACACCACAAGAAGAAGCAGGACCACCCTACCTAAAGGACGCCCATTCCACAGAAGAACTCCATTTGCAAAAAAGAAGGGCAAGAAGATTGTATTTAATTAAATCGCAGCCTTCATTTCTCGATTGTATTTCATGGGCACTTTTTGAACTATCATGAATATTTTTAAATTTCATGGACACTCGATCTCGATCCCCCTCCATCTCGATCGCTATCCCACCTCGCCAGATCCGGTCCCACTCACCGCCGAGCACCCCCCGGTCCACCGGCCGCCGCCGCCGACCCCCCGCACCCTCTATTCCCCTACTCAACTGCCGCCGCCAACCCCCCGCACCCCTCCCCTACTCAACCGCCGCCGCCGACCCCCCGCACCCTCCCCCGCTCCACCGGCAAAAAAAATACTAATGGCGCACCAGGGTGAGGTGCGCCATTAGTATGGATGTACTTATGGCGCACCGAGGGGTGGTGGGCCATTAGTATTGTGCCGCCCCCACCCATACTTCCTCCCGGGCCCACACCTATCCCCTCTCTCTCCCTCGCCCTCGCCCTCGATCCCCTTCCCCTCTCCTCTCCCGACGCCGCTGCACCGCCGCCTCGACGCCGCCCCGACGCCGCGACGCCATAGCCGCGCCACCGTGCTCCCCCCTCTCTATCACCGTGCACCCCCCAACCCCTTCTTCCTTTTTCGACCGCGGAGATCGCCGGCGGACCTCGCTCCAAACCCGCTCCGACGACCCCCGCGCCCCGCCTCGCCATCTCGGTCCTCGCCGTCGACGGCCTGCCGCCATGACTGCCAGCCCGACGCCGCGGCGCACCCAGCCGTCCGAAGCCTCCGCTGCCCCGCAACCGGCACAGGAGCCCAGCAGCGCCTCCCTCCGTCGAGCATCCGCTCCCACCAGCAGCGCCTCCTGCCCAGCAACGCCTCCTCCCGGAGCTACGCCGGCGACCAATCCATAGGCAAGTAGCCACCACTCCTTCGTCCCCCCTTCTTCCTCCTCCCTCTTCCCTCACCCCTCCCTCCTTCGTCTTGCATCCTCTATCTGTTCATTTTCCCCTGATTTTTTGCATTTGATGAGTACTTGCGCTAGATTGGGTATTGCTAGATAGGTGTTTGTGATAATGCTTCAGATAAGCAAATGTTTTGGTTTAAACATGTTAGTAGTGAAACATGCAATGACTGGTGATATATGAAAAGGAAAAGGATTAAGTTGTTTTATATGCACCGTCTTGACCTGAAATCAAAGCTTAGCAGTAACATTCAGTTTGAGAGAGCAGGAGCTTTGTCTTGGTTATACACTTATACTGGCCGAAATTTGTTAATACATTAGTACTGGTGGCCGTCTTGATGCAGGAGCCTAATTTGTTATATTGATCTTTTGAGTTGCACAAGTAACTATAGTTCCTAGCATAAGTTGGTTATTGTTGAGATGTACTGCTTATACATAACATTCTTTGTGTTTAAGTCTTGGTATGGGAAATTGACACATTCTTGCTTGTTTGCAATCACTCAATCAGTGCTGCAGAATCTATAATATATGCAATATATTTTGGTATATTGTCATGATCCACTATATGTAAACTGAACCCAAAGCAAGACTTTCTGTTTTAAACAAGTCCCAATGGACCTACTGCCAGCTTATTTGTTCTAGGACAATTTATCTAATTTTGTTTACTATGTTTATTTATGTTGAAGATCATTGCTGGCTTATTGGAGCATCGACTGGGAAAGAGCCTGGCAACTCAGTATAATCAGCCACTTCTTGCTGGTCTCTTGTCCTTCGTAGCAAGGACAGCCAACTCATACTTGGGAATACAGGTTGGGCACCATCATTGCTTTGGGGTCAATTAGCATGTTAATATTCTTTCAGTCCCTAAGGGCATCACAGACAACTTATGCCAAATTTGCAGCTTCACAGTTTTACAGTCACTAAGTGTGTGTAGAACAGCGATGCCTTACACTAGTTTTGTAGCCTCCTGCAAGTTTATGAGCAAACAGAATTTTCCTTCTCTTTTAGAAATATGCAGGCAGCTCCCTGATCAGTGTTGTTGTTGGTTGCTGTAAAAAACTAGTTACCAGTGCACAAATGAGTCTGAGACATGCCAAGCTAAGCTACTCACCATTTGCACTTTTTGCGCCATCATGAGTTATCTGGATTTTAGAGTACTCTAGTACAATACTTCTATTTTTATGGTAAATTTGGTGAATGAACAGTCAACAGTGTAGTGAATGAACAGTCAATAGTGTAGTGATTTAAGGAGGAAAGTTATCCGGCTGGATTTTCTTCTTCTTAAAAACTTCAACTTCAAAGTATAGTTTTACAAGCTTTTGCAACTTTTTCTTAACTGCTGCTGCTGCTGTTATGCCTGTATTCACTGCTGCTGCTGCTGTACTTGTGATGATGCTACTTGTGATCTTCTAAAATGACCCATTGGTGACTTCATTACGCGGGGATAATGATTTTGCAGGTACCCCGAGAGGCCCTTGAGTTTGTCGGAATGTCGATGAACTTCCGTTCCGGCAAATTTGGGTACTCCATATGTCCTATTTTCAGCAAAGGTCATGCTGAAATTTTCCGTGAATTTTAGCATGACTTTGCTAAAAATAGGACATATGGGGTACTTGTGACTAATGCATGGGCCGGGGTATCTTAGTAGTTAATTAAGTAGGATCAAGTGCCCCGGCGTACTTGTGACTAATGCATGGCTTTTAGGGTGCCTCGGTGTCGATAAAAACCGAAATGATGAAAGCTTAGGCTTTTAGGGTGCCTCGGCGTCGAAAAACCCTCAATGATAAAAGCTTAGATTTTAGGATGCCTCGGTGTCGACAAACCCTAAATGATGAGACCATGATCTTGTTCCTTGACAATAACAAACTTTTTGACCAAACTTTGTTTCTATTTAGAGAGAAACATGGCCAACAACGATGAGGCCGGGGGTTCGGGCAGCAAGGCATTCTGGGAGCTGTCCCAGGAGATGGAGGAACAACCTCACTTGTATGAGGATGCCGCCTTCCCCGCCGATCCTGAGACCACTGATGGTGCCGCCGAGGATGACCCCACTGATGCCACCACTGATGGTGCCGCCGAGGATGCCACCACTGATGATGGCGGCGCACGCACAGATGGCAGCCAGAAGAGGCAACGGAAGGACCGGCGCCCGACCGTGCTCCGCACCCTCAAGGAGGAAGTTACTGAAGTGGAGTCCGACGGGAATCCAACGGCGCCCGAACGAATAGTCAAGGGGTACTCGCTTCAGCTCGGGTGCATTCTCCGGAGCACCGTCTCGATCAACACCGAGAACCTGAGGCATCCTGACCGAGGGAATTTGCGCAACCTCCTCTTCACGAAGCTGCACGAACGATACAAGTTCCCCGCTGAATTTGAAAACACAAGCCTCAAAGGGAATAAAGTGAACAATGCTGCCCTCACGAAGATGAGCAAGGCCCTGTCTACTTGGAAAAGCAATGTGAAGAGAATGATCGAGAAAGGTGAGAGTTATGAGAAGATCAAGGAGAAAAATCCTTCGATCACCGAAGATGACTACAACGACTTCAAGATCAATTGCTCGAGCACCGCACACTCCGAATCAAGTAAGTGGGGGAAAGAAATGCGGGAGCTGAACTTAGGGGAACACACACTCGGTCCCGGCGGTTACAGAGTGGCGGAGCCTATATGGGACAAGGAGGAGGCGGACCGTGCCGAGCAAGGCCTACCGCCCCTCTTCGATAAATACGGTGACAAGTAGACCAGGAACTATGTCAGGGCCCGGTACAAGAAGGACCCGAAAACAAAGGAGCTTACCACGGATCCGAAGACCAGGGCGCTTGAGCTTGTTCTGGTAAGGAATACACCCCCGCGTAATTAGCTCCATATGGTTGCATTCTAATTAATGAAGCCAAATTTCTAAATGGTTCACATTCCTTCCGCAGGTGACAGTAAGCAGTAGCGCGGGGTCCACTAAGGGCAACCCTTGGGACACCACTCTAAATAGGGCGTTGAATGTCTTGAAGAACAAGGATAAGCTCAGTAAGCCAACGTCAGCTGGTCGTGTGGCCGACAAAGGCTTGTCGACAAAATGGGGGTCATACTATAACACTGGTGGACGAAAGGAGAAAAAAACCAGCTCGGAAAGCCAGGAGCGCGAGGTTCAAGAACTCAAGGCACAGGTGGCGCGGATTCCGGAGATTGTCCAAGAGCAAGTGCAACAACAAATCGGAGCGACGATCACCGCCATTGTGCCTACCTTGATCCAGGGGTTGAGTGCATGGATTGCGGGCGGCCAACAGGGGCCGCCCCCGATTCCTAGCTTCACGGCCAGCAACTCGCATAACGCGATGGCGGGGCCATTGGTGTCTCCGACGGAGGCGGCATTGGTGTCTCCGACGCCGGCACGGGAGCTTAATGCAACCGGGTGTACGCCGGCTGGCACCTCTGCAGCAAGCGGCCCCTCCGTCAACTACATGCCCGCCGTTGGCGGTGCCTCGACATTAGCCGAGCTCGACGCCATCATCACGGTAACTAATTAAGCCTCTCTCGGCCGAGGACTTCATCTCCTTGCCTTTGACTGGGCATCCCTGACGCCCTACATGTTTTCACAGGGCGCCGCCGACGTTCCGTGCACTCTCCTGCACTTCGTGAACAATGAGTTGGTCGATGTCGCCAAGGGCAAAATCGTTCAACCGGGCAACCCCTTGTTCCACGGTACCCAGATGCCACCCAACTTGTTTAGGGTTCAACTGGTTCGGGTGCTGCCAGGCTGCGATGAGTTGTTACCTCTGATTCGACCCGTCGGGGCCGACGATGATGACGTGATGACCCTTAGCGCCTGCCTGAGCTGGCCCCTGCTTTGGCCGAAGAGCCAGATTTGTTTGGGGGCGAGGGACACCACCCCAAAGACAACACCGCCAGTCGTGCCGGCGCCAAGTCGGCCCCATGGCAAGACCGCCGCAACGGTGCCGGACATCCGTATGCCACTGGATCCAAACATGCATATGGCACAGGATCAGAACGATGACGAGGAAAATACATTTGGCAACGTTGATCGGTACATTGCCGATCATGGGTACGATGGCGACTTCATGGGGCCTCCTTCTCAAGAACCCAACCCAACAAAAGACGTGCGCGATCTAGCTGGTACCGCGGAGAAGCCAAGTTGCAACAGGCGTCGTCTGCCGTTCAGCTCTCAGGAGACGCCTCCAGCTGCCGACTTCACCGAGCCTCAGATAGGCGAGGTGCGAAATATTCTCAGCCCCAACACACTCAAGAAGGCGGTCTGTGAGCAGAACTCGGTCCCATTACAGGAGAAGAAGAAGGCACGCAAAAGAAAGACTAACAAGGGTGCGGGCCAGCCGGCACCGAGTATGATCCGTGCTTAGGACGGGCCACCTTCACCTGAGGATTTAATGAGGAGGGTGCATGTGGCGGGTAGGCCGATGCTACCGAGAAATATGCTCGATGTTGCAGCCGGTGCTATGCGGAGTCTGCATGACAGTGTTCTTTCTTTGGAGAAGCGGCGTCTCAGAGAGAAGGATGTGGCATACCCGGTTTTCGTGGCCAAGGTGCCAGAGGGCAAGGGCTTTGTGGATAACTACATCGGGGGTACGATCGTCCTGCGGTTTGATGACATCCACGCTATGTTGAACCTTCATCCGCTGCACTACACCTTCGTTCGGCTATTTTCGCTGAGCATGGAGATGCGGATCATTCGCGACAAGACCCCGGACATCGTGATAGTCGACCCCTTCTACATGCGTGCCAAGATCTTGGGCAGCGCTGGGGACCGTCAAGTCGCGAGTTCTTACCTCGAAGGCGTCATTCTGGCAAACCCAGATAAGGATAACTTCCTCGTGCCTTACTTTCCCGAGTAAGTCCTCCCCTCAACCGCCCCGTAACATACGAATTCTTAGATTTCGATCGTTTTTCTTTTAACATTCCGTGTTTTCTGCAATGACACACATTGCATGCTCATCCTCCTAAGCCCCAAATATTCCATGGCCACGTATTTCGACCCGGACCGTCAGTCGAACATAGACTACACAAATGTCAAGAAGGTTCTTGATGATGTTCTCCCCGGCTACGCCCAATCTGGAGGCACCTTCAACAGGCCTATTCGTAAGTACGGCAAGCACGTGTTCTCCCACAATACGACGTTCTGCTGCGTCAAGCAGCCGCCTGGAGGTCAGAAGGGTGCCTACTACGCCATCCATCACATGCGGGCGATCGTACGGGACCATCATCAACTTCTGCTACCGAGTAAACTCAAAGATTGGGCCGCGAGCGTGTCGGCAATCCAGGACGCGGACATCAAACAAGAATTCTTTCGCATCCAGTCGGAGTTTGCGGAAATCATCCATCAAGATGTCCTTTGTACCTCGGGGCAGTTCTACCTCAGAAATCAACCATCCAACAGTGAGATAGACGGAATGCTACAAATGCAGGCTGACAACGCCCGTAATTTCATGACTCCCACGATAGACGGCGGCTTCATCCACGCTCCAGTCCCTTGAGTCGAGTCGAAAGCAGTGATGCTGTGTCTAGTTCTGAAACATCAATTGGCTCATGTTGTAATTAAACATTAATGAACTTGTAGTATGTCTCTTTGGTTTCGAGAGTCGTTCAACTTAGATGTAATTGATGCTATTAATATCTTGCTTTTCTCTTCCGATCGTTCTGTTGCATACTTATATATTGCTTATGTATTGTCTGTGAATTGGTACTAACGTTTCGTTTGGCTAGTGCATAGCGATGCCGTCGTATGTCGTGTACAAGGGTAAGGTTCCCGGAGTCTACGACGACTGGGAGGAGTGTCGGAGACAGGTTCACCGATTCAGCGGTAACAGTTACAAAGGGTACACCACTAGGGCCGAGCCCGAATCTAGATACGCCCGCTATCTAGCGGGAGAGGGGAGGGAGCGTTGGAGGAACCGGATGAAGACGAGTTTCATCGTGATGATGCTCATCGTGATGACCGCAGCTCTCTTCTATGTGATGGTAGTTTAGATGATTGATATCGACTTGTAATGTGAAGACAAACTCGCTACTCGCGGTCTCCAGACTTGTAATATAATGTTCTATCTTTGTTCGGTCTTTTCAATTCGGAGACTAATATGATGAATTGTATTCGGAGACTAATATGATGAATTGTATTCAGAGACTAATCTTCTATTGTATTCGATGAATCTGTTGTTGATGTGTGCTGTCTATATTTTGTCCAATTATACATTTTGTAACCTGTGCAAAAAAACAGAAAATTAAAAAATTAAAAAAAACCTAATATTCATACTAATGGCGCATCACATAACAATGCGCCATTAGTATGCCAGAGTATACTAATGGCGCATCCATAAGCAGTGCGCCATTAGTATGCCGAGGTTACTAATGGCGCATCCTCTTGTCGTGCGCCATTAGTATGCCAAAGCACCTGGCTATACATGGCCCCTGGGAGGCATACTAATGGCGCACCGTGCCCTATACTAATGGCGCACCAGTGGTGCGCCATTAGTATACCAGATACTAATGGCGCACCAGTGGTGAGCCATTAGTAAATATTACTAATGGCGTGCTAGTAATGGCGCACCACTAATGCGCCATTAATGGCCAAATTAGGTGCGCCATTAGTAGCCCTTTTTCTAGTAGTGTCATGACCCGCTTTTGCGCGGGAGAAGACAGCTGGCTAGCTCGTAGTAACAATTTATCAAAGAACCCTGGTAATTCGGATACCAAGGATAAAAGTGGCAGGACACGTCGGAACAAACAAAAGCGCCGTGTTAACAGCGACAGCAACGAGGATACGATAGTAAATGCCGGATTCAGAGGCTATAAATCCGGTCAGCGGAAAAATCCATTCAAAAAGAATACTCAGGGCCCGTCCAGTTTGGACCGAATACTCGACCGCTTGTGCCAGATACATGGCACCCTCGAAAGGCCAGCAAATTACGCCAACAGGGATTGTTGGGTGTTCAAGCAGGCAGGCAAGTTAAGAGCCGAAAGCAGAGACAACGGGCTGCATAGCGATGACGAGGAGGAGCCCAGGCCGCCGAACAACAGTGGACAGAAGGGTTTTCCCCCACAAGTGCGGACGGTGAACATGATATACGCAACCCACATTCCCAAGAAGGAAAGGAAGCGTGCGCTACGAGACGTATACGCGATGGAGCCAGTCGCCCCAACGTTCAACCCATGGTCCTCCTGCCCGATCACCTTTGATCGAAGGGACCACCCCACTAGCATCCGTCACGGCGGCTTCACCGCATTGGTTCTCGACCCAATTATCAACGGATTTCATCTAACAAGAGTCCTCATGGACGGTGGAAGTAGCCTGAACCTGCTTTACCAGGATATAGTGTGGAAAATGGGCATAGATCCCTCGAGGATTAAGCCCACAAAAACGACCTTTAAAGGCGTTATACCAGGTGTAGAGGCCAACTGCACAGGCTCAGTAACACTTGAAGTGGTCTTCGGATCTCCGGATAATTTCCGAAGCAAAGAGTTAATCTTCGATATAGTCCCGTTTCGTAGTGGCTATCACGCCCTGCTCGGGCGATCCGCGTTTGCAAAGTTCAACACGGTGCCACACTACGCGTATCTCAAGCTCAAGATGCCAGGCCCTCGAGGAGTAACTATGGTCAACGGAAACACCGAACGCTCCCTCCGTACGGAGGAGCACACGGCGGCTCTCGCAGCGGAAGTACAAAGCAGCCTTCTTAGGCAATTCTCCAGTCCGGCCGTTAAAAAGCTAAACACCGCCAAGCGCGCCCGGAGTAACCTACAACAAGACCGCCTGGCACGTTCGGAGCAGGCGTAGCAATGCGGCCCCAACCCCAGCCCTCGCGACATAGCGAAACCAGTGCTTCGCGTACATAACTACGCTCTCGAAATACCATGGGCGCAGGGGAAGGGGCACAAGAATGGCAAGCCCAAAATACGGCCTAAAACGTACTAGGGGCTGCCGAATTCTTTTTTTCTTACTTCCAGGACTCCATACTTCGGACGACCTGTTCGACAATTCAACTGCCGCACGAACGATGCAAGATCCGGGGAAGCAGGCAAGCCATGCCGCACTATGGAACTCACAGGTGGTCTCTGTTACGAGCAGTATACCTGTTTTAAATACAATTCCGCGGCCTGCCCCCGCCCAGGACATGTTAAATAGTCCAGTATCTTTTGCTTATCGCACTATTTATATCATTCTGCTTTGATAGCAGCCTCTTTATAAACAATGCATAGCTTTTTGTCTGTTTTGTGCATTATCCCCTTTTTTATACATATGTTCATTAATGACATGTGGCACCCGTACACTGTGGTACGGCAAATACGCCAGGGGCTTCAGTACCCCTTAATATGGTGTAAGAAGTCCGAACACTTCATAAGTGCGGCACCCCGAACTTATAGCACTATATGCATCGGCTCCGAATCATGATTTGGGTCAATAGTTGGGTTTGCCCGGCTCCTATGTTTTGGTGCCTTACGTTCCGCTATATCGGCTAAGGTAGCACTAGGAGAACCACTGTGATTGTGCCCCAGTTGAGCTGGGTTAAGCACCTCAGTGGAGAAAGCTAAAACTGACTGTCATGATGAGGCGAGAGACCGGTCGCTGTTTGAGAGGTTTTTCGAGTCCCTAAAGACTTATGCCGCTTCGAGCGAGGAGCCGACTTTGTCCGGCGAAGGCATGGATAGCGCCCCGAACTCGGTCTTCCGAACTAGGGGCTTCGCCGAAATTTAAAATTATAAAGTTCTATGGCTAAGTGAGAGTGTTCAAGCATTATAGTCCGATTGTCTGGTTCGTTGTGCTGAGCGCCTCCCTCGAAGGACCCACTAGTGGCATTATAGTCCGAAGCAAAAAGAGCGCTCAGGTTTATCCCGAACACCCCAGCACTAGTGGCATGGGGGCGGAAGCCGACGACTCGCCATCTCTCAATTTTTTGATAAACAGCTGCACAGAAAATAATATTTTAAATTCAACAAGCATTGCTTAGTGCATATGAACAAGTTTTCAGCGCACAGGATAAACACGAGCGAGTTCATTCAAAAATTACATCCTTGGTACATTCATCCGCCACAAGGCGGGCACCCGCAAGAACATCCTTATAGTAGTTCTCGAGCTTGCGATGCTCCTTCCCCGGCGGCGGCCCGTCCCTCACAAGCTTCTCACCGTCTAGCTTACCCAGTGCACCTTTGCGCGGGCAAGGGCCCTACGGGCACCTTCGATGCAGACGGAGCGCTTGATGACATCGAGCCTTGGACAGGCCTCCACCAGCCGCCGCACCAGCCCGAAGTAGCTCCCAGGCAGGGCCTCTCCGGGCCACAGCCGAACTATGAAGCCCTTCATGGCCTGTTCGGCCGCCTTGTGGAGCTCGACCAGCTGTTTCAGCTGGTCGCTCAAGGGCATAGGGTGTCCGGCCTCAGCATACTGAGACTAGAACACCTTCTCCGTCGAGCTGCCCTCTTCAGCTCGGTAGAATGCGGCGGTGTCGGATACGCTGCGGGGAAGATCTGCGAATGCCCCTGGAGAGCTTCGGATTAAGGTAAGTAACAAGTAGTTTACTTTTATATTTCTGCTTTGCATAAAGAATGCCTTACCCGCTGCTATCTTTTTCATGTCCTCCAACTATTGGAGGGCCTTTTGGGCTTCGGCCTTGGCGGACTTGGCAGCCTCAGAGGCCGTCGCAAGCTCGGACGCTTGCGTTTTTGACTCAAGCTCCAAAATCTCTTGTTTTTTCATAAGAGTCTGAAGGTCTTGCCGCACCTCGCCGACCTGGACCTCAAGTTTCTCTCGCTCGGTGCGCTCCGCGGCCGTTTTCTCTTTGGCCTCAGACAACGCCTGCTTGAGGGTCACCACCTCAGTCGTGGCCCCTACAATAGGCAGTACAATCCTGTTATTTTTTGCAATCGCGTCTTTTTATAGGCATTTTTTCCTGTAAGGTATTTCTTACCTTCTTTCTCCTAGAGCTGCCGCTTGGCAAGGCCGAGCTCTTGCTCGGTCTACTCGAGGCCCTGTTTTAGGGCATCCACCTCCATAGTCAGCGCGGCAGTGGCTAGCAGCGAAGCCTACATACGGATATTTTGACTCCTTTTTGTTAGACTCCTGCAAAATTTAATAGATCTTCTATTCGGATTTTCTTTCCGAACACCAAACAGAGCATCAGGGGCTACTGTCTATGTGGTTATATTCTACATATTTTTTACTTACCTCGAAGCATGTTAGAAGGCTAGCGCAAGCTTCATTCAGTCCGCTCTTGGCAGACTGAACCTTCTGGATCACCGTACTCATAATAGTACGGTGCTCCTCGTCGATGGAGGCGCCGTCAAGCACCTCCAGCAGACTATCCGGCACCTCCGGTTGGACAGAGGCAGCCAGCTCAGAAGGCTTGCTCCTCTTGATAGGAGTTCGCCTACCGCGGTCTGGAACTATTGAGGATTCCGGCGCGGTGTCCGGCTTAAAGCCGGACTTGGAGCCCTGGGGGGTTTTGTCCCCTTTACTCCTGGAGTCCGGGAGGTCTCCTTGCGGCTCCTCCGGGACCACCTCCTCCTGCCCCAGAGCTCGTTGCGATGCCACTTCGGCGTCGTCTGCAGCGCGGGGGGAGACAGCGGGCAGAACTGAGTTCACGTCCGACGAATCCAGGGAGCCGCTCGACGACTCGTCGAGTCCGGCCCGGGGCGGGCTGCACAACTATGTTCGGAATTAGGGAAAGCTGAACGACAAAGGAATATCATGAGTCACTCTGCTATCCGAATACTTATGATTTCGCCGGGCGCTTGGCCCTGTCCGGCCACTCCTCGTCGTCCTCGTTGGCGTCGGGGGAGTAGTCCGGCGGAGGGTCTTCCTCTTCTTGGACCCTCCGGCCTCCCCCGTTGGGGCGGCCTTCCTTTTCTTTCCACCCCCCGCTGGAGGGGGAGAGGTTTCTTCTTCCTCCTCCTCATTTTCACGGGAGGAGAGCGTCTCGAACTCATCAGATGACGAGTCCGACACCGCCACGTTACGAGCACTCTTTCGAGTCCCCGTGGCCTTCTTCTTCTTGGCCTTCTTCTCCGGCACCACATAAGGCAGCAGCTTCACTAGGAGAGCAGGGGTTGGGTCTTCGGGCAGGGGAGCTGGACAGTTAATCGGTCCGGATATCACCTGCCAATCCTGTCAAAGGTAAGGGAGTTTAGATCCCGCATAGAGTCAAACTATGAAAAAGAACTTAAACATCCTGTGAAAGGTGAAAATAGCTTACCTCGCTAGCGTGACGCTGCGAGCTGTACCCGCGGTCCTCGGAGGCGGATGTGGGAGCCTCGGCGCCTTTGGCTAGCACCTTCCAGACGTCTTCATACATCGTGTCGAAGAGCCTGTTGAGGGTTTGGTGCTGCGCTGGGTTGAATTCCCACAGAGTAAAATCCCGTTGTTGACACGGGAGGATCCGGCGGACGAGCATAACCTGGACAACATTGACAAGCTTGATCGGCTTGTTCACCAGGGACTGGATGCATGTTTGCAGTCCGGTCACCTCTTTTTCGTCGCCCCACGACAGGCCCGTCTCTTTCCAGGACATAAGCCGCGTGGGGGGTCCGGATCGGAACTCAGGGGCTGCGACCCATTTTGGATCGCGTGGCTCAGTGATCTAAAACCACCCGGATTGCCACCCCTTTAGGGTCTCCACGAAGGAGCGCTCGAGACATAGGACGTTGGCTATCTTGCCCGCCATGGCACCTCCGCACTCCGCCTGGCTGCCGCGCACCACCTTGGGCTTGACGTTGAAGGTCTTGACCCAGAGGCCGAAATGGGGGCGGACGCGGAGGAAAGCCTCGCTCACAATGATAAACACCGAGATGTTGAGGATGAAATTTGGGGCTAGATCGTGGAAATCCAGGCCGTAGTAGAACATGAGCCCCCGGACGAATGGGTGGAGTGGAAAACCCAGTCCGCGGAGGAAGTGGGGAAGGAAAACTACCCTCTCGTGGGGCCTTGGGGTGGGGAGAAGTTGCCCCTCCTCGGGAAGCCGGTGCGCAATGTCCTTGGACAAGTATCCGGCCTTCCTTAGCTTCTTGACATGGCCCTCCGTGACGGAGGAGACCATCCACTTGCCTCCCGCTCCGGACATTGCTGGAGAAGGTTGAGGTGGGAAGTGCGGGCTTGGACGCTAGAGCTCGGGTGCGTAGAAGATGGATAGGCAAAGGAGGAAGAAGGCGTAGGTAAAAAGGTAGATCCTTATCCCCTTATATGGGTGGATGCGGCTATGCGTCCCCACCAGCCTGGTAAAACTCGCTTGCCTCCCAAGCGCCGTGATAAATGGGGCGGTTGGGTTACCCACGTCCGTATTGATGAGAATCCCGTAAATGGGGGACACGATCTCTGCTTTGACAAGACGTGCCAAGGAAACCACCTCACAAAACACGCTGAGGTGGAAGAGTAAAAACGATTCGAGAAAAGAACTTGGCCGTAGTGTGATGTCATGCTACAGAATACGTCAGCAGATTAGATTTGTGTTAATATTATTCTCTCTATGGCAATATGTGGAAACTTATTTTGCAGAGCCGGACACTATTCTTGGTGTTTAAAATCTTCTTGAAGAACTTGGAGGAGGAACCCGCCTTGCAATGCCGAAGACAATTTGCGCGCCGGACTCGTCGTCATTGAAGCCTGGTTCAGGGGCTACTGAGGGAGTCCTGGATTAGGGGGTGTCCGGGTAGCCGGACTATACTTTCAGCCGGACTCCAGGACTATGAAGATACAAGATTGAAGACTTCGTCCCGTGTCCATAAGGGACTTTCCTTGGCGATGCAGATATTCAAGATCTCCTAACATTGTAACCGACTCTGTGTAACCCTAACCCTATCCGGTGTCTATATAAACCGGAGGGTTCTAGTCCGTAGGACAACTTCATCATACAACAATCATACCATAGGCTAGCTTCTAGGGTATAGCCTCCTTGATCTCGTGGTAGATCCACTCTTGTACTACCCATATCATTAATATTAATCAAGCAGGAGTAGGGTTTTACCTCCATCGAGAGGGCCCGAACCTGGGTAAACTTCGTGTCCCTTGTCTCCTGTTACCATCCGACCTAGACGCACAGTTCGGGACCCCCTACCCGAGATCCGCCGGTTTTGACACCGACAGGGATGTGAATGTCCCCAACAATAAACATTTCACATTTTTTTGACAGTAGGTAGAGGTAGTTGAAAACTTCCAATAGTGACTGTCGGAGATTTTTCAATAACATTAATACCATTTAGTTGGAATTGTTTCTTCAGAAAGTGCACTGTATGCTCATTACCGTTGATATGAAAAGTGACCTTGCTTTTATTGCAATCAATAACCACCCCTGCTGTCGGATTTTGGGTGCCAGCAAAACCCTTGAGGTTTGAACTCTGGGGTGCCCACGAAGATCTCTCCTCCCCATAGCTCACGCTCTCACCGCAATCTCAAAGCTCAGCACATCGAACTCGGGGAACAAAGGACACAGGGTTTTTACCGGTTCGGGCCACCGATGTGGTGTAATACCCTACTCTAGTGTGGTGTGGTGGATTGCCTCTTGGGCCGAGGATGAACAAGTACAAGGGAAGAACAGCCTCCTGAGGAGAGGTGTTCTTGAGCTCGGTGAGCTTGTGTAGTTGAGGATGATATGAATGGTCCAAGATTAGTTCAGTTCAGTTCCTACTGTGGTGGCTAGTCCTATTTATAGAGGCCCTGGTCCTCTTCCCAAATGTAGGCGGGAAGGGATCCAACAACGGCCAAATTTGAAGGGAGACACCTAGTACAAGTTATCCAGACTAAATGTGGTCTTCGCCTGCCAAACGCTCTGGTGGTGACGCCGTCCTGGGCTCCACGGTGACCTTCGTCCTGCCGTCCTGCTGGTCTTGGTCTTGTTGCACCGACATGGCAACCTTTGCCTGATGCCTCGGGAATCCTCTCCCGCGCTTGCCTCTTTAGCACCAAAGAGGAAACGAGTACACTACCGCTGGCACCCGCCTAGCCTTGGTCGTCTTGGCTTGCGTCACAGGGACCTTGCGAGGTGCCCCTCACCTTGATCTCTCCGCCCCTCGCGAGGCAGCCTGGTGAGGCCGCCCCCGAGGAGGTCTTGCATCGTCCGCCTCACGAGGCTTGGCCCCTCATGAGGGTCTTGAGTGTTCGCTGATGAAGATGGGCCGTACAGGGATGCTGGTGGAGCCACGCCGTGGGCTGATACGTCTCCAACGTATCTATAATTTTTTATTGCTCCATGTTATATTATCTACTATTTTGGACCGTATTGGGATTTATTTTCCACTTTTATATTATTTTTGTGACTAACCTATTAACCAGAGGCCCAGCCCAGAATTGCTGTTTTTTTCCTATTTCAGTGTTTCAAAGAAACGGAATATCAAACGGAGTCCAAACGGAATGAAACCTTCGGGAATGTGATTTTCTCACCGAACATGATCCAGGAGACTTGGACCCCACGTCAAGAAAGAAGGGAGGTGGCCATGAGGGTGCGGGGCGCGCCCACCCCCCTAGGGCACGCCCCTGCCTCGTGGGGCCCCCATTGCTCCACCGACGTACTCCTTCCTCCTATATATACCTACATACACCCAAATGATCAGATACGGAGCCAAAAATCTAATTCCACCGCCGCAACTTTATGTATCCACGAGCTCCCATCTTGGGGCCTATTCCGGAGCTCCGCCGGAAGGGGAATCCACCACGGAGGGCTTCTACATCAACATCATAGCCCCTCTGATGAAGTTTGAGTAGTTTACCTCAGACCTTCGGGTCCATAGTTAGTAGCTAGATGGCTTCTCCTCTCTTTTTGGATCTCAATACAATGTTCTCCCCCTGTCTCGTGGAGACCTCTCTCGTGGAGATCTATTCGATGTAGATCAAGTCTATCTATTAACAATATTTGAATCTTCTCTGAATTCTTTTATGTATGATTGGTTATCTTTGCAAGTCTCTCCGAATTATCAGTTTGGTTTGGCCTACTAGATTGGTTTTTCTTGCAATGGGAGAAATGTTTAGCTTTGGGATCAATCTTGCGGTGTCCTTTCCCAATGACAGTAGGGGCAGCAAGGCACATATTGTACTGCTACCATCCAGGATAACAAGATGGGGCTTTTATCATATTGCATGAATTTATCCCTCTACATCATGTCATCTTGCTTAAGGCGTTACTCTGTTTTCTTGCACTTAATACTCTAGATGCATGCTGGATAGCGGTCGATGAGTGGAGTAATAGTAGTAGATGCAGGCAGGAGCCGGTCTACTTGTCTCGGACGTGATGCCTATATACATGATCATACCTAGATATTCTCATAACTATGCTCAATTCTGTCAATTGCTCAACAGTAATTTGATCACCCACCGTAAAATACTTATGCTCTTGAGAGAAGCCACTAGTGAAATCTATGGCCCCTGGGTCTATCTTTATCATATTAATCTCCCAACACTTTATTATTTCTTTTGCCTTTTACTTTGCTTTTATTTTACTTTGCATCTTTATACCAAAAATACCAAAAATATTATCTATCATGTCTATCAGATCTCACTCTCGTAAGTGACCATGAAGGGATTGACAACCCCTAATCGCGTTGGTTGCGTGGAGCTATTTGTTTTGTGTAGGTACGAGGGACTCGCGCGTAGCCTCCTACTGGATTGATACCTTGGTGCTCAAAAACTGAGGGAAATACTTACTCTACTCTGTTGCATCACCCTTTCCTCTTCAAGGAAATCCAATGCAGTGCTCAAGAGATAGCAGGAAGATTTCTGGCGCCGTTGCCGGGGAGGTCTTTGCAAAAGTCAACATACCAAGTACCCATCACAATCCCTTATCTCTCGCATTACATTATTTGCCATTTGCCTCTCGTTTTCCTCTCCCCCACTTCACCCTTGCCGTTTTATTCGCCCTCTCTTTTCTGTTTGCCTTTTTCTCGCTTTCTTGTCATCATGGCTAGTCTTATATCTTCTCCGTTGTCTCCCAAGAATGAAGTTCTAAATTTTAAGCAAAGGGAGGGAGAAAATCTGAAAGACGCTTGGTATAGAATTTGCAATGCTCAAAATAGATCTACTAGGAAGTAATCTACTTCAGTTCTTCTCCGCAATTTTTATGTAGGAGCTAATCCTTGGTATAGATATATCCTTGATACCATTACCGGAGGGAATTTCTTGGGTAGCCACACTTTTGATTCTTATAATGCTATTATAGATTTATTTGGCTCACCACCTCTCTTGGTTAATGGAACTATGTTAACTTTGGAGCATGTAATGCAAAGACTTGAAATTATTGAAAATAAAGTTGCTACCGTCGAGTTAATTGAAAATCTAGATAAAAAGATCCACAATCAAATTACCCAATATGGATCTAAGGTAGGACTAACTTTGAAAAATATTAAGGAGAAGGAACCCATAGTTAATGAGAGAATAAATCAAGATTCCACTAGAATTGATAAACTTGAGGGTATAATTACCAACTTGGGAACCGCTTTTTCTTCCGTAAAGAATACTCCAAGTCCTCCCTCTAAAATTTCCAAGATTATGTATGTTCCTAAAAATAAGGGTGAATCCTCTAGTAAGGAACCTGCGGATCTTAAATCTATAAGTATTCATCCCAACCTTTTTACTATCATTAAGGAACCATTTGCTGCAAATGAATTTTTTGATTTTGTGCCTAAAAGTTTTATAATTACTAAAAATAAAGAAATTCCTAAGGAGGATAGATGTCTCATTGAACAATTGCCTACCAAAGATGGCAATACCTAGATCTATCCTTGCTTTTATGCCTAGCTAGGGGCGTTAAACGATAGCGCTTGTTGGGAGGCAACCCAATTTTATTTTTAGTTTTTGCTTTTTCTTCTGTTTAGGAATAAATAATCCATCTACCTTATGTCTAGATGTGATTTTATGTTATACTTAGTGTTTGTTCTAAGTTAAACCTATAGGATATTCTTGGATGATAGTTATTTGATCTTGCTGTAATTTCCAGAAACTTTCTGTTCACGAAAACAATTGTTAAAAATCACCAGGACATGATAAAATAGTGATTCTAATTGCTGATGATCAATAAACAAACTTCCTAGGTCGTCCTATTTTGGCTGAAGTGTTGGAGTTCCAGAAGTTTGCGTTAGTTACAGATTACTACAGACTCTTCTGTTTTTGACAGATTCTGTTTTTCGTGTGTTGTTTGCTTATTTTGATGAATCTATGGCTAGTAAAATAGTGTATAAACCATAGAGAAGTTGGAATACAGTATTTTTAACACCAATATAAATAAATAATGAGTTCATTACAGTACCTTGAAGTGGACTTTTGTTTTCTTTCGCTAAACGAGCTCACGAGATTTCTATTGAGTTTTGTGTTGTGAAATTTTCAAGTTTTGGGTGAAATCCTTTGATGGATTATGGAACAAGGAGTGGCAAGAGCCTAAGCTTGGTGATGCCCATGGCACCCCCAAGATAATCCGAGGACACAAAAAATTCAAAGCTTGGGGATGCCCCGGAAGGCATCCCCTCTTTCGTCTACTTCCATCGGTAACTTTACTTGGAGCTATATTTTTATTCACCACATGATATGTGTTTTTCTTGGAGCGTCTTGTATGATTTGAGTCTTTTATTTTTAGTTTACCACAATCATCCTTTTTGTACACACCTTTTGTGAGATCCATACATGAATTGGAATTTGTTAGAATACTCTTTGTGCTTCACTTATCTCTTTTGAGTTATATAGTTTTGCTCTAATGCTTCACTTATATCTTTTAGAGCATGGTGGTTGATTTGTTTTAAAGAAACTATTGATCTCTCATGCTTAACTTAGATTATTTTGAGAGTCTTAAATAGCATGGTAATTTTCTTAATAATAGTAATATATATGGTATTCAAGATTTGTAAAACTTTCTTTTGAGTGCGTTGAATACTAATAAGAGTTTGATGCTTGATAATTGTTTTGAGATATGGAGGTGATAGTATGAAAGTTGTGCTAGTTGAGTAGGTATGAATTTGAGAAATGCTTGTGTTGAAGTTTGCAAGTCCCGTAGCATGCACGTATGGTAAACGTTATGTAACAAATCTGAATTAGGAGGTGTTATTTGATTGTCCTCCTTATGAGTGGCGATCGGGGACGAGTGATGGTCTTTTCCTACCAATCTATCCCCCTAGGAGCATGCGCGTAGTGCTTTGGTTTTTGATGGCCTGTAGATTTTTGCAATAAGTATGTGATTTCTTTATGACTAATGTTGAGTCCATGGATTATACTCAGTCTCACCCTTCCATCATTGCTAGCCTCTTCGGTACCGTGCATTGCCCTTTCTCACACTGAGAGTTGGTGCAAACTTCGCCGGTGCATCCAAACCCCGTGATATGATTCGCTCTTCCACACATAAACCTCCTTATATCTTCCTCAAAACAGCCACCATACCTACCTATTATGGCATTTCCATAGCCATTCCGAGATATATTGCCATGCAACTTGCCACCATACTGTTCTTCATGACATACTCATTATTGTCATATTGCTTAGCATGATCATGTAGTTGACATAGTATTTGTGGCAAAGTCACCGTTCTTAATTCTTTCATACATGTCACTCTTGATTCATTATATATCCCGGTACACCGCCGGAGGCATTCATATGGAGTCATACTTTGTTCTAGTATCGAGTTGTAATCATTGAGTTGTAAATAAATAGAAGTGTGATGATCATCATTTAATAGAGCATTGCCCAATAAAAAAAGGAGAAAGGTTAAAGAAAAAAAAAGAAGGCCCAAAAAAATAAAAAATAAAAAGGGGCAATGCTACTATCCTTTTTTTCCACACTTGTGCTTCAAAGTAGCACCATGATCTTCATGATAGAGAGTCTCTTGTTTTGTCACTTTCATATAGTAGTGGGAATTTTTCATTATGGACCTTGGCTTGTATATTCCAACAATGGGCCTCCTCAAGTGCCCTAGGTCTTCGTGAGCATGCAAGTTGGATGCACACCCACTTAGTTTCTTTTGTTGAGCTTTCATACATTTATAGCTCTAGTGCATCCGTTGCATGGCAATCCCTACTCCTTGCATTAACATCAATCGATGGGCATCTCCATAGCCCATTTATTAGCCTTTTTGATGTGAGACCTTTTCCTTTTTTGTCTTCTCCACATAACCCCCATCATCATATTCTATTCCACCCATAGTGCTATATCCATGGCTCACGCTCATGTATTGCGTGAAGGTTTATAAAGTTTGAGATTACTAAAGTATGAAACAATTGCTTGGCTTGTCATCAGGGTTGTGCATTATGAGAGCATTCTTGTGTGACAAAAATGGAGCATGACTAAACTATATGGTTTTGTAGGGATGAACTTTCTTTGGCAAATTTATTTTGAGAAGACATAATTGCTTAGTTAGTATGCTTGAAGTGTTATTATTTTTACGTCAATATTAAACTTTTGTCTTGAATCTTTCGGATCTGAATACTCATACCACAATTAAGAAGAATTACATTGAAATTATGCCAAGTAGCACTCCGCATAAAAAATTCTTTCTTTTATCATTTACCTACTCGAGGACAAGCAAGAATTAAGCTTGGGGATGCCTGATACGTCTCCAACGTATCTATAATTTTTGATTGCTCCATGCTATAGTATCTACTGTTTTGGACCATATTGGGCTTTATTTTCCACCTTTATATTATTTTGTGGATTAACCTATTACCGTAGGCCCAACCCAGAATTGCTATTTTTTTGCCTATTTCAGTGTTTAGAAGAAACGGAATATCAAACGGAGTCCAAACGGAATGAAACCTTCCAGAACGTGATTTTCTCACCGAACATGATCCAGGAGACTTGGACCCCATGTCAAGAAAGAAGGGAGGTGGCCACGAGGGTGGGGGGTGTGCCCACCGCCCTAGGGCACGCCCCCCTGCCTCGTGGGCCCCCCATTGCTCCACCGACGTTCTCCTTCCTCCTATATATACCTACGTACCCCCAAACGATCAGATACGGAGCCAAAAACCTAATTCCACCGCCGCAACTTTCTGTATCCACGAGATCCCATCTTGGGGCCTGTTCCGGAGCTCCGCCGGAAGGGGAATCCACCATGGAGGGCTTCTACATCAACATCATAGCCCCTCCAATGAAGTGTGAGTAGTTTACCTCATACCTTCGGGTCCAAAGTTAGTAGCTAGATGGCTTCTTCTCTCTTTTTGGATCTCAATACAATGTTCTCCCCCTCTCTCCTGGAGATCTATTCGATGTAATCTTCTTTTTGCGGTGTGTTTGTTGAGACCGATGAATTGTGGGTTTATGATCAAGTCTATCTATGAACAATATTTGAATCTTCTCTGAATTATTTTATGTATGATTGGTTATATTTGCAGGTCTCTCTGAATTATCAGTTTGGTTTGGCCTACTAGATTGGTTTTTCTTGCAATTTGAGAAGTGTTTAGCTTTGGTTTCAATCTTGCGGTGTCCTTTCCCAGTGACAGTAGGGGCAGCAAGGCACGTATTGTATTGTTGCCATTGAGGATAACAAGATGGGGCTTTTACCATATTGCATGAATTTATCCCTCTACATCATGTCATCTTGCTTAAGGCGTTAATCTGTTTTCTTGAACTTAATACTCTATATGCATGCTGGATAGCGGTCGATGAGTAGAGTAATACTAGTAGATGCAGGCAGGAGCCGGCCTACTTGTCTCGGACGTGATGCCTATATACATGATCATACCTAGATATTCTCATAACTATGCTCAATTCTGTCAATTGCTCAATAGTAATTCGTTCACCCACCGTAAAATACTTATGCTCATGAGAGAAGCCACTGGTGAAATCTATGGCCCCCGGGTCTATCTTTATCATATTAATCTCCCAACACTTTATTATTGCTTTTGCTTTTTTACTTTGCTTTTATTTTACTTTGCATCTTTATACCAAAAATACCAAAAATATTATCTATCATCTCTATCAGATCCCACTCTCGTAAGTGACCGTGAAGGGATTGACAACCCCTAATCGCATTGGTTGCGTGGAGCTATTTGTTTTGTGTAGGTACGAGGGACTCAGGCGTAGCCTCCTACTGGATTGATACCTTGGTTCTCCAAAACTGAGGGAAATACTTACTCTACTATGCTGCATCACCCTTTCCTCTTCAAGGAAATCCAACGCAGTGCTCAAGATGTAGCATGGGCCGCTGGCAGGCAAGTCTGGGGACCCCTGTTCCCACGACGCCGACAGTAGCCCCCGGGCCCAAGGCACGCTCGGACTTGGCTTCGAGGTGAAGCCAAGGGGCAAGTGCGAAGCGTCGCGGCCCCAATAGCCTGTGACCTCGGTTGACACATGGCGACTGATGGGATGTGGGCATCTATGCTTACCCACGCTGCCTCGACAACTGCTCGAGTTGACAAGTCCCTGATACATGCAGAGAAAATCATCATTACATTTGATCGTGGGGTTCACCGGTTGTCCTTTTCCTGCTATAAATGAGGAGGGGGCTGAGCCCCCGTCGCCCATCTCTTCCTGTTCCGCTTTGCTTATCCTCCATTTCTTCATCGCTCGCAGCGACTCCCATGGCGCCGATTCATAGATTCTCAGTCGCAAAGGGAAAAGCCCCCTGCGACGAGCCGGGTCCGCTTCCGCCAAAGAAGAGGCTGGCCCACCACCGCGATGTAGTCGTGAGGCCGGAGGTGTCGAGACCTTGGTGTGACTGGCTTCCTCCCGGGTACCCGCTGCCCTTGTATGCCCAGGCCGAGGGCTCCGAAGGCGGAGGCAGCGACCAGCGTCGCCCATGTCGCGGCCGTTGTCGCCGCGCCATGGTGGTGTGCGCCATTGCCCCTGGAACCCACACCGAGGGCTCCTCGGGCGAACTCATGATGTGGGCGGCGATGCCTCCGCGCACTTGGATTCGCTTTCCACAGTTCTTCTCAACCAAGATGCCGCCGAGGGGTCCCCTCGAGCTTTCCCTGCAGCTCGCCGAGTGCGATGCCCCAGCGACAGGGGCGGAGGTTGAGGTCGTCTCCCCAGGCAAGATCTTCATGACCCGCGGCTGGGGTGAGGTCGCCTGGGTTTGCCGTACGGAGGGAACCCACGCCATCCACTTCGAGTACGACGACGCCTCCACGATGTTCTTCAAGGTATTCGACGAGGAAGGCCGCCGCTTGGAGTGCTGCCCTGGAGGGGGTCATCGAGACGGCGCCACGACAGTTGCAAGGCCTGCCGCTAGCCTTGCCGATGGTTCCTCCGGTAGCAGCGGTGGTGCTTGGGAGTCCAGCAACTCTCCTGAGCCCTACGAGACTCCGGAGACGAGCGACGACAACTACGTGCCTCCGAGCTCGCGTCGTGCCCAGAGTGCAGCCGCAGCGTCCGGCCGCCGCCGTTGCTGATCCGGTTGGGGTTGGCGCCGGCCTCCCGTGGCCCACTGTTGATGATGGCGTCGGCGGTGTTGGCGCATGTAGATAGGGCTCCTAGAAACTTCCTTCTTTTGTTCCCTGCGAGGAATCGAGATGGACCCCGTGGGGGGCGTGTAAAGGGTCTGTGTCGGTGTCAAAACCGGCGGATCTCGGGTAGGGGGTCCCGAACTGTGCGTCTAGGCGGATGGTAACAGGAGACAAGGGACACAATGTTTTACCCAGGTTCGGGCCCTCTTGATGGAGGTAAAACCATACGTCCTGCTTGATTAATATTGATGATATGGGTAGTACAAGAGTAGATCTACCACGAGATCAAGGAGGCTAAACCTTAGAAGCTAGCCTATGGTATGATTGTTCTATGTTGGGGTTGGCCTACGGACTAAAACCCTCCGGTTTATATAGACACTGGAGAGGGTTAGGGTTACACAAAGTCGGTTACAATGGTAGGAGATCTGAACATCCGCATCGCCAAGCTTGCCTTCCACGCCAAGGAATGTCCCATCCGGACACGGGACGAAGTCTTCAATCTTGTATCTTCATAGTCCAGGAGTCCGGCCATCCGGACACCCCCTAATCCAGGACTCCCTCAGTAGCCCCCGAACTAGGCTTCCATGACGACAAGTCCGGCGCGCAGATTGTCTTCGGCATTGCAAGGCGGGTTCCCCTCCCGGATTTCGTGTACCTATTGAATAATGTCCTATTCTTTATAAATGCATCGCTCCTTGGCTTCTATGCCCAATAATGGCCGTCTTCCACGTGTCAAACGAATACGAAAAGTCTGGGTGTTTTTACATTCACACCCCTAGCCGCGTAAATGAGCCACCTATTTAAAGGAATGGGGATTTAGATCCAAACCGCACCTTCTCCCCTCCACGAGTAGTCATTAGAGCGCATCCAAAAAAGGTCCATTCCACCATGGCCAGCCGTTGCAACTCCTCCTCTCGCCCTTCCAGTCCTAAGCCCGGAGACTGGGAGAGGTGCTCCATCCCGCATAGCGAGCTAGTATCGCTTCAGACCAAGGTATTCCTCCCTCCGGCCTACATGGTCCCGGTTCGAGCCGGACTCGCCGCCTATAATGGCGGAGAGCAAGCGGAGAGCGCTCCCACTCCCTCCAAAGGAGAGCGGGTACGCCTTGTCCCTTATCTAATCAGGGGACTCGGATTTCCAATTCATCCGTTTCTCCGAGGGCTTCTGGAGTTCTATGGCCTCCAGCTGCACAACCTCACACCTGCCTCTATATTGCATATCACGGGCTTCGTTGCCCTTTGCGAGCTGTTCTTGGGTGTTGAGGCAGGTGTGAGGCGGAGGAAGAGGCTGTTCTGCCTGGTGCCCGTTCTCACGAGGGGTTAATATATGAAGTGGGCGAAGCCGAAGTGTGGCGCATCGCCGGGACCGGATATCTATCCGGAACCCCAAAGAAGGCGTCCGAGGACTGGCCTTCGGAATGGTTCTATATAGAGGATGTCCCGCTGCCGGATCCTGTTCGGATCCCCCGAAGAAGCGCCTAAGCTAGCGCCCACGGAGCCCTCGGAGAGAAAGTGACAAGGACGTCCTTTACCTAATGGGCCGGATAAGATTATTGGCTCATTCCGGACTAACCATGATTGGAGTCATGGCCATATGCATCATGCGGCGGGTGCAGCCGCTTCAATATAGAAGTCACCCTATGTGGGATTTCAATGGGGAGGACGACGCCATCCGTCACGGCCGTAAGGGGCCGGACTCGGCTGCCGCTCTGATAATGATCTTGTCTACTTTGTACAAGGGAGAAGAGGAGGAATTTCTCCGTGTCAACCCTCAGGGTGGCTTTACCATGTATAATCCTCCGAACTGGGTAAGCAAACGCTTTCACCAGTCCATCCGTTTTGTACTCTTACTATTAAATATATGGTCTGACGACTTCGACCCAGGAATTGCGCTAGGCTGTTAAAAAGATAAACAACCCCCCTCCACAACCCGAGGATCCGGGACGGTCCCTCGACCTAGCCTCCCAAGAGGATCCGGACATATCTATGGAGCTAATTGATGGGGTATTCTATCAATTATGTATGGACAATGCCTTGGTGGCCATTACGGCCGACTACCCAGGGCTAATCCCCGCCTCCCAGGTAACTGAGACCGAAATCCCAGTACTTTGAAAGGGGACCCATCCTCGCGTGTTTTTGATGACCGTATAACGACTGTGTTTTGCAGAGGAGGTCTTTTAGGCGGGAGGCCGAGCCTACGACGGCCAGCCCACGAGGGGCTACGGGGCCCCGTGGGATAAAAAGAAGTGTAGTCCGGACCGAGATACCGACGCAGAGGTATAGCGCGCCTTTTTTATTCCCTAGTGTTTGTTCCTTCAAGGCATATTAACACACGTGCTCTGTTCAGGACAAAGATACCTCACCGGACTATATCCGGGGAGGCTGCCAATCGCGCCTCCACCAGCCAGGCTCCACAGCCTGGCCTGGAGGCGGAGGCGAACACGAGGCGCGGGCAGCCTCCACCAGCCAGGCTCCACAGCCTGGCCCGGAGGCGGAGGCGAACACGAGGTGCGTACCGGACGCTCCTCTGACAGAGGATGCGGACAGGCTGTCTGCCACCCATTCCAAGGTGGAGAGTGCCATGAATCACAGGCGTCGCCGGACTGTTCTTCGCGACGCTTGTTTCTCCCAAGAGGCATCTGATGCCTTCAATTTGGGAGATGCGTATCTCTGTGCCGCTCAAAATGGTCTAGCCAGAGCCACAGAGCAATATGTAAAAGACATATGGGTGAGAAAATTTAATGGTTATATATATATATCAGTAGCCCCCGAGGCTTGAAACAGTTAGAATAACTGATTTAAGGATCGTGTAATACGCAGGTTCTTTCAGAGAAGAATACCGAACTGTCCCAGGAGCTAAAAGAGTGCAAAGCCCAACTTGAGGCCGCACTAGCCGCGACGGGGGAGCCCAGGGAGCCCCCTTCTGGTAATATATGCTTCACAAAGATAAGTGTGAAGTGCGGCATATGTGCCAACCTGACAAGTGAAATTGCAGGTGGCGCCGGACTAGATCCGGACAAGCAACAACTCCTATGCCGGATAAAGGCTGGCGAGAGCGTGCTAACAAAAGTGAGGCGGGAGAAGATTGATCTTCAGGATGCCAATACCAAGCTGGGTGTTGAACTAAAAGATGTTTGTGCCCAGCTGTCGGGCTCCGTTAAGGAGAATCAGCGGCTTCGACGTGGCATATTTAGTAAGTGCTTGAACAAACTTTTGAAAAAAAAAAGGTTCGGCGAGGAAGTCGACTAACAGAGTGGTGTCTGTAGGTATGCTAACTGGTCGTCCTGCAGAGGAGATGCCCGGTTCTACGGGTGACCTTCTTCCCGAGCTCTCGCAACTGCACAAGCGAGTTCGGCAGGCGATGCAAGGCGTTGCCCAAGCCTTATGGCCATCCCTCCCCATACCCGAGGGTCTTGGAGAGCTTGCAGAGAAGTTGAAGGGAGCGCGGCGGCGCTTCCAATTGTGGAACATATCGGCCTGCCGTCAAGGCGCTAGGGAGGCCTGGGCCATGGTGAAGAAGCGGTACACAAAGGCTGACCCAAACCACATGGCTAAGATCGGACCTGTAGGGCCCGATGGGAAGGAGATCCCTGTAAGCTTAGTATACGGCCAAGTAGAATTGGCCACAAAGTATTCCCAGCAGGACTGTAAATTAGACAGCCTGTTAGATGGTATTGAAGAGGAATACAATCAGTCAGAGTGACTATGTAATTTTAATTGACATGTATAATGCCTTCTAGCCTGATTGTAGATCGTTTGTCGTTGCCGACCTTTTCGCTTCGACCTCGGGACCTGACGGTTCGGGGTGTGTCCGAATACCCTTGTGGTTATATAAGAACCGGCGTATGCATGGAGACTATGCGTAGGGGTCATTGGTGCTTTATCAGACAAGTGCCCAACTAGTTATGTTATATTACATGGTTAGTAAGAAACATCTTCCACAGAATAGTTCCGTTAGGGGTCCCTTTCTCTGGGAGGCATGCCCTAAAGTGCATGTCCGGACTGCGAATGCAGAAAAAGCATCTGGGGGCACATAAATAAGTAAAAAAGGTCATCTTTAGTTCACCGACCGAATATTCCCTTAAGAACGCCAGCTTTCGGCTTCACCCAGTCTGAGGTACACATCCGGCTGACCCGGCAGTAACAATCACAGAGGTGCTCCCTTTACCACCTAGCCGAACAATCGGGAACGTAGGGGTAAGCATAGGAGCTAGGCAACCCAGCTTGGACAAAACTTAAGTCATATCGATGCATATAATGGTGAATAAAAGGTACATGCGGAAGTTTGACACATGTGTTGGGCATGAAGCCCGTATAAATAAGCTTCTGTTTAAAGAAGCCCCCAGGTTTAGTGAGCGCGGGTAGCGCGTCTCTTGACGAGCCTTTAAGGGAAGGAGAGAAATGTAAGACAAAAAATATAAAAAATAGACAGAGGTAGGAGACGAACACAGAGTCCGGCGCTAGGCATAGAATCTTCGGAGACGGGCTGCGTTCCATGGGTTTGGCTCGAGTCGGTTGTCCGACGCATCTCGCAGGCGGTACGCTCCGCCAGTCAGGACTTGGTTGATTATGAAGGGACCTTCCCACTTGGGCTTCAGTTTGCCCTTTTTCTCGTCCGGCAGGCATAGAACTAGTTCGCCAACGTTGTAATTTTTGGCCCGTACTTCTCTGCTTTGATGTCTTCGAGCCTGCTGTTGATAGAATGCGGAACGGGCTTTTTCCACGTCACGCTCCTCCTCCAAGGCGTCCAAACTGTCTTGCGGATCCAGTTCGGCTTCTCTTTCTTCGTACATGCGCACTCGAGGTGAGTCATGAATGATGTCGCAAGGCAAAACAGCCTCTGCGCCGTACCATGAAGAATGGTGTGTATCCGGTGGTGCGATTCGGCGTGGTCCGCAACCCCCAGAGTACGGAGTCGAGCTCCTCTACACAGTGCGTGTTGGATTCCTTGAGGGACCGCACTAATCTAGGTTTGATGCCACTCATAATAAGACCGTTTGCACGTTCGACCTAGTCGTTAGTTTGTGGGTGATAGACGGATGCATAATCGAGCTTGATGCCCATGTTTTTACACCAGAGTTTTACCTCGTCGGCCGTAAAGTTCGTGTCGTTATCAGTGATGATGCTGTGGGGGACACCGTAACGGTGTACGACCCCGGATATGAAGTCTATCACTGGTCCGGATTCGGCCGTCTTAACAGGCTTGGCTTCTATCCATTTGGTGAACTTGTCCACCATGACCAGTAAGTATTTTTTCTTATGGGTTCCGCCTTTAAGGGGTCCAACCATGTCAAGCCCCCAGACCGCGAAAGGCCAAGTGATGGGGATAGTTTGGAGGGCGGTGGGTGGCATATGGCTTTGGTTTGCGAAAAGCTGGCAACCGACGCATCGTTGGACCAATTCCTGAGCGTCTGCCCGGGCCGTCGGCCAATAAAAGCCTGCAAGGAAAGCCTTGCTTACAAGGGACCGAGCTGCAGCATGATGACCACCGAGTCCGGCATGAATTTCAGCCAGAGAGTTCCGCCCTTCCTCTTCGGAGATGCACCTTTGCAGGACTCCGGTAGTGCTTTTCTTATAAAGTTCTCCCTCATGGACTTTATAGGCCTTAGATCGCCTCACTATGCAGCGCAGCTCATTTTGGTCCTCTGGGAGCTCCTGCCTAGTAAGGTAGGCTAGGAATGGTTCTGTCCACGGGGCGATGACGGCCATTATTACGTGGGCTGAAGTTGTAATTTCATTGGCAGGGCCTCCGATTATGTCAGATTGTTCGGTGCCGGACAGTGCGGTTGGGTCCGGGCTGTTAGTACCAGGTTCCCCTTCCCATACTACGGATGGCTTGAACAGCCTTTCCAAGAAGATGTTGGGGCGGACTGCATCGCATTTTGCGCCGATGCGTGCCAAGACGTGTGCCGCCTGATTGTTTTCCTGGGCTATGTGGTGAAATTCGAGCCCCTCGAACCGAGCTGACATTTTTAAGACGGCATTGCGGTAAGCTGCCTCCTTGGCATCGAAGTCTCCATTTATTTGCGATATCACGAGGTTCGAATCCCCGTGCACCTCTAGGCGTTGAATGCCCATGGATACTGCCATCCGGAGACCATGTAAAAGGGCCTCATATTCGGCTGCATTGTTGGAGTCCGTGTACATAATCTGGAGTACATATTGAACTGTGTCTCCTGTGGGGGATGTCAACACAACGCCGGCCCCTAGTCCGGCCAACATTTTGGAGACGTCGAAATGCATGATCCAGTTTGAGTATGTGCCATACTCTTTAGGGAGTTTGGCCTCTGTCCATTCTGCGACGAAGTCGGCCAAAACTTGCGACTTGATAGCTCGCCGTGGCTTATAAGTTATGTCAAACGGGAGGAGCTCGATGGCCCATTTTGCAATCCGGCCCGTTGCATCGCGGTTGTTTATAATGTCGTTGAGTGGTACTTCCGATGCTACTGTTATCGAACACTCTTGAAAGTAGTGTCGTAGCTTCCGGGATGCCATGAATACCGCGTATGCAATCTTTTGATAATGCGGGTACCGTGATTTGCATGGAGTGAGGATAGTGGACACATAGTAGACCGACTTTTGAAGGGGGAATTTGTGTCCGTCCGTTTCTCGCTCAACGACGAGCACTGCGCTGACAACCTGGTGGGTTGCAGCAATGTACAAGAGCATTGGTTCGCCGATATTTGGCGCGGCCAGGACTGGGTTTGTTGCCAATATGGCTTTTATTTCGTAGAGTCCGGCTGTGGCGGCATCCGTCCACTCGAAGTGTTCGGTGCACCAAAGGAGGTGATAAAGGGGTAGTGCCTTTTCTCCCAAGCGGGAGATGAAGCGGCTTAGAGCCGCCACGCATCCGGTTAATTTTGTATTTGTTTGAGGTCCTTTGGGATATCCAATTGCGTCAAAGCTCGGATATTGGCTGGATTTGCTTCAATTCCTCTACCGGATATGATGAAGCCCAAGAGCTTTCCGGCTGGAACGCCGAAAACGCATTTTTCCGGGTTGAGCTTGATGTCGTATGTTTGGAGGTTATCAAATGTAAGCCTCAAGTCGTCTACTAGAGATTCAACATGTTTTGTTTTTACGACCACATCATCCACGTATGCCTCTACTATTTTGCCGATCTGGTTTGCCAGACATGTCTGAATCATGCACTGATATGTTGCGCCGGCGTTTTTGAGCCCGAAGGGCATTGTGTTGAAGCAGAATGGGTCGTATGGTGTGATGAATGCCGTTGCGGCTTGGTCTGACTCTGCCATCTTGATTTGATGGTAGCCGGAGTATGCGTTGAAGAAACACAACGAATCGTGTCCTGTAGTGGCGTCGATAATTTGATCGATGCGTGGGAGGGGGAAGGGATCCTTTGGGCAAGCCTTGTTAAGGTCTTTAAAATCGACGCACAGGCTCCAGGATTTGTCCTTCTTTGGTACCATCACCAGGTTTGCTAGCCAGTCCGGATGTTTTATATCTCTGATGAATCCGGCCTCCAGTAGCTTGGCTAGCTCTTCTCCCATGGCCTGTCTCTTGGGTTCGGACAAACACCGAAGGGCTTGTTTGACCGGTTTGAATCCTTTTAGGATATTTAAGCTGTGTTCGGCCAGCCTGTGTGGGATTCCTGTCATGTCTGAAGGGTGCCAGGCGAAGATGTCCCAATTTTCATGTAGGAATTCTCGCAGTGCGACGTCTACATCAGGGTTTAATTGTGCCCCGATGGAAGCTGTTTTATTGGGGTCCGTTGGATGGACCTGGAATTTGACTATTTCGTCCGCTGGTTTAAAGGAGGTAGACTTGGATCTTTTGTCGAGTATCACATCGTCCCTGTTTACCGTGGAGCGAAGCATAGTTAGTTCCTCAGCCGCTAGTGCTTTGGATAGTGCCTCGAGGGCCAATGCGGCTATCTTGTTTTCGGCGCGGAGCGCTATGTCCGGATCACTAGCGAGAGTGATAATTCCGTTCGGCCCGAGCATCTTGAGCTTCATGTACCCGTAATGGGGTATTGCTTGGAAGATTGTAAACGCTTCCCGCCCTAGCAGAGCGTGGTATCCGCTACTGAACGGGGCCACCTGGAACGTGACCTCTTCGGACCTGTAATTATCCGGCGTGCCGAACACCACATCTAGTGTGATTTTTCCTGTACAGCGCGCTTCCCGACTGGGGATTATTCCTCTAGAGGTTGTGCTGCTTTGCTCGATGCGGTTCCAGTCTATTTCCATTTTTTGAAGGGTTTCCTCATAAATGAGGTTCAATCCGCTGCCTCCATCCATGAGTACCTTGGTGAGGTGAAAGTCGTCCACAATTGGACTGAGGACCAATGCGGCTGGTGCTCGAGCTGTTCGGAATTTAGGTTCATCACTGGCATTAAAAGTAATAGCCGAGTCACTCCATGGGTTTATTGTTGCTACTTGATAAACTTCGGCAAGGCTGCGGAGTGTTCTTTTTCGCATATCATTTGATGCGAAAGTCTCGAAGACTGTTAAGACTGTACTGGTGTCCCTGGGGTGGTTTTCTACGGCCTCCGGGATTAGGAGGTCTTCACCAATTTTGGCCACCTGCCGGAGTATCCAACATGCTCTAAGGCTGTGAGTTGGTGTGGCGTCCTCTGTACTATGAATTTTACAGGGTCCATTAAGCCATCCTTCCAGTACGGTTCCATGCCCTGTAGAGGGTTTTGGTTTTTTGGTTTTTAACCCGGGTGTCTGCCGATGATGCACCCTTTTATTTCGGACGAGGTTTCTATTCAGGGCCGGGTTGTCCCAAAATTTTATTTCGGTTTTCCAGGCGCTTTCCATCGCACAGTACTTTTGTACTATGGACGCCAAGTCAGCGAAGCGTGTAATATCACGACGACTTATGGCGCTGAGGATTCCCTTGTCCATGCAATTATTGCAGAAGATTGAGATTGCGCCTTCCTCGCGGTAGTCCTTTATCCTGTTCATAACCAGGAGGAATCTCGCCCAGTAATGATGTACTGTTTCTTCGGGCTTTTACCTGATTTGGGATAGATCGCTTATGTTTGGGTGGGTGGGTGGAGTTAAATCTGAAACCTCACCCAATCTGAGACTTAGAGGCCAAGGAGTTTCCGAACTCTGAAGTTTGGATTCTTGGATGTTGTCCAATGAATCTAGCCCGTTGCCTGATTCTAAGTTCAGGTCTTGAGTTACATCCTCCCCTGCACGGGTATCCGTCTTGGAGGGATCGGGAATCCGGACGTAGCTAGTCCTTAAGATAGATGAAGGATCGCCGCACTGCGCCTCGACCACGACAACATGATGGGTGACTTGGGGAGAGTTAATCTCTCTTAGATCGGGTTTAAGCCCAACCTGCTCGTAATTCGTAGTGACCCCCAGGGCGGTGATGCGACCCAAGAGCTCGTTTACGGAAGATAGCCCCATTGGATCTAACTGCTCGGCGAGTTCCGTGCTGACGTGAAGATTGCTTTTGATGACCCGAGAGGTCATCGTTGGCGCAACAATCGAACAGGCGGTCATAAGAAAAACGCCTAGCAGGAGAGTTTGGCCGACAGCCAAAGCTCCCTTGGCAACGGCGCCATCTTTAAAGACGGGAAGAGGCATCCTTCCTGATTGCGACAACACAGAGGAACTCTCAATGAAAGCACCAATGTCGGTGTCAAAACCGGCGGATCTCGGGTAGGGGGTCCCGAACTGTGCGTCTAGGCGGATGGTAACAGGAGACAAGGGACACAATGTTTTACCCAGGTTCGGGCCCTCTTGTTGGAGGTAAAACCCTATGTCCTGCTTGATTAATATTGATGATATGGGTAGTACAAGAGTAGATCTACCACGAGATCAAGGAGGCTAAACCCTAGAAGCTATCCTATGGTATGATTGTTGTATGTTGGGGTTGGCCTACGGACTAAAACCCTCTGGTTTATATAGACACCGGGGAGGGTTAGGGTTACACAAAGACGGTTACAATGGTAGGAGATCTGAACATCCGCATCACCAAGCTTGCCTTCCACGCCAAGGAAAGTCCCATCCGGACACGGGACGAAGTCTTCAATCTTGTATCTTCATAGTCCAGGAGTCCGGCTGAAGATATAGTCCGGCCATCTGGACACCCCCTAATCCAGGACTCCCTCAGTCCGTAATGCCTTTTGTTGATATCGTCCTTATTATGAAGATTTACGAATGCATGTCCTGCTTCGGCTCGGTCTCCCCTTTCCAACCTCGCGGTAGCTTGGTGCTCTACACCGACAGGTCCCGGTCCCCAGGCAGGGTGCAGGCGTCGCTGGTATGCCAGGTCGCGATGCCGTGGTTAAGGCCAGGAGGTGAGCGACCCGAGGTCCAGTTATAAATCCTGAGGCGTGATGCTCAAGAGGTCCCCTTTAGCGTGCAAGCAGCTACCTAAAGGTGGGAAAGGGAGGCGACATTGCCGTAACAGGGCTGCAAGAGATGGGAATTCTATGCCGTGGCGCTCGGCTGACACGGGTGCGGAACTTATCTTAGCGGTCCAGAGTCGGTTCCACGCGTGTGATACATCTCCATCATATCTATAATTTTTTGTTGTTCCATGCCAATATTCTACAACTCTTACATACTTTTGACAACTTTTTATACTATTTTTGGGACTAACATATTGATCCAGTGCCCAGTGCCCGTTCCTGTTTGTTGCATGTTTTTTGTTTCGCAGAAAATCCATATCAAACGGAGTCCAAAAAGGATAAAAACTTACGGATATTTTTTCTGGAATATATGTGAATTTTGGGAAGTGGAATCAAACACGAGACGATGCCCGGGGGGCCCATGAGGGTGAGGGGGCGCCCCAGGGGGTAGGGCGCCCCTGGGCCCTCGTGGCCACTCCGTAAGGCGGTTGGTGCCCTTCTTACGCCGCAAGAAATCCAATATCCGAATAAAAACCGTGTGCAAATTTCAGCCCAATCGGAGTTACGAATCTCCCGGAATTTAAGAAACGGTGAACGGGCAGAATCAGGGAGCACAGAAACAGAAGCAAACAGAGAGAGAGAGAGAGAGAGAGAGAGAGAGAGAGAGATCCAATCTCGGAGGAGCTCTCGCCCCTCCACCGCTATGGAGGCCATGGACCAGAGGGGAAACGCTTCTCCCATATAGGGGAAGGTCAAGGAAGAAGAATAAGAAGAAGGGGGGCTCTCTCCCCCTCTCTTCCGGTGGCGCCGGAACGCTGCCGGGGCCATCATCGCGACAACGGTCTACACCAACAACTTCACCGCTGTCATCACCAACTCTTCCCCCCTCTATGCAGTGGTGTAACCCCTGTTTTACCCACTGTAATCCCTACTTAAACATGGTGCTCAATGCTATATATTATTTCCCAATGATGTATGGCTTTCCTATGATGTTTGAGTAGATCTGTTTTGTCCTATGGTTAATTGATGATCGTGATTGGTTTGAGTTGCATGTTTTACTATTGGTTCTGTCCTATGGTGCTCTCCGTGTCAAGCAAGCATCAGGGATCCCCGCTGTAGAGTTTGCAATATGTTCATGATTTTCTTATGGTGGGTGGCGTGAGTGATAGAAGCACATACCCGAGTAAGTAGGTTATTTGCGTATGGGAGTAAAGAGGACTTGATGCCTTATAATTCTATGGTTGGGTTTTACCTTAATGATCTTTAGTAGTTGCGGATGCTTGCTAGAGTTTCAATCAAAGTTCATATGATCCAAGAAGAGAAAGTATGCTAGCTTATGCCTCTCCCTCAAATAAAATTGCAATAGTGATTACCGGTCTAGTTATCGATTGCCTGGGGACAAATAACTTTCTTGTGATAAAAAGCTCTCTACTAAAACTAACTTAGTTATTTCTTTATCTAAACAGCCCCTAGAATTTATTTACGTGCTCTTTATTATCTTGCAAACCTATCCAACAACACCTACAAAGTACTTCTAGTTTCATACTTGTTCTAGGTAAAGCGAACGTAATGCATGCGTAGAGTTGTATCGGTGGTCGATAGAACTTGAGGGAATTTTGTTGTACCTTTAGCTCCTCATTAGGTTTGACACTCTTACTTATCGAAAGAGGCTACAATTGATCCCCTATACTTGTGGGTTATCAGCGTGGCGCCAAACTCCTTGTGCGTCGATGACTGTAGTGTAGCCAGGTTAGGCCCATGTGAGTCTCCCCTTCTTTCCCACGCTCTTCCGTGTGCTCTACGTCCTCGGGTCCCGGCCCTCAAGCGATCTCAGCCACCGCTGGTATGCCAGGTCGCGATGCCATGGTCAAGGCCAGGGGCTGAGGGCTGGAGAGCCAGTAAGAGCTCCTGAGTCTCGACGCTCAGGAGCCCCCCTTTCAACGCGCAAGTGAATTGCATGGGAAAATGAGGAGCCCGCTATGCCGCCCGCTGTCGCCCTCGGGAGGTTCCTGCAGTGTTAGCGCAAGGAGGGATACGAGTGCAACCACGCTTGCAGGTCTGCCACTAGTTGTTCCGCAAGAAGATGAAGGCACTGAGGGCTTGGCGAGGTGACGTGTGGGAGGAGTGCCGTGAGCCAGAGCTCGGCCGCTCAGATTTGTCAGCGTTGCAGGGACGGCCCAAGCACAAGCGTCGTGCCAGCATGAGTAGCTTCCACTGTGGGGTGAGCAAGGGGCCAATCGGTGGCGCCGGCAGCCGCAGTGGGTGACAATCAAGCAGGTGATAACCATGGATAACTCATGAGAGGAAGCAAACTAGCTTAGATAGATGCGAGAATGATACATGCCACTGGGATGGACCCGAGCAGCTTGGGGATGATGCAGCCCGAGGGGCGCCCCCGGTAGAGTAAGATAAAGATGCAAAAGGATACATGCCACGGGGACAGGCCCATGCGACCTGGGAATGATGCAGCCCGAGGGGCGCTCCTGGCTGAATAAACTTGGAAAATGTCACAAAATTTTGTTGTCGAAGGAGTGATGGGGTAGCTGAAGGCGCGCGCTGAAGAAGTTGCTCCTCATGAGCCGCCAAGACCCTGAGCCTCAGGAGGCTCTGGGGGCTCAGGTGGTTCCTTGAGGACCGTCTTCATCTCTGCCAGGACCGCGTGATGCCTGGCCTCCTAAGTTGCGAGGATGCTCCGTAGGTTGCGCTAGAAGGCGTCTGCCAGGCTCGGCAGGCCAAACGACATGCAAACATAGCTGTGAGGTGGACCCTTGCACCTTCCAACGTGTGAAGGCCAGAAGCGCTCCTAAGATGCGGCCCTAATGAGCCCTGGGATGTCGATGCAGACTCGGAGCCCGCCATCCTCGCCTGGATGGGGAGCCGCACCAGGTGGGCGGCGGTCGCCGCGCATGGACCCTGCTTCTTGAAGCTCCTGGGTGGCCTTGACAATTAACTCCTGAGCGCCGGGCGCTCCTCGCTCGGTGCCCTCGTGAGGGAAATGTGCCGCAAAGCACGCCTCCACGTGGTGCCCGAGCGCCTCCCTCATGATGTTGGCTAGGTCTGAGGCCCTCCAGAAGAGAGCCCCTGAGCCTCGCCCGAGGAGGGTGCCGGGCGCGGCTTCCTATGCGAGGGAGGGAGACGCCGCAAGTGCGGGCGCTGATCCAGAGGCGGCGCCGCCGGAGATGCTGCTCTCGTGATGTCCTGTGCGGAGTAGTTGCTTCTTCTTCTTGGGGATGGCCTTAGGAGGGTACTGCGTGCCTTTGCTGTCAGGGTTTTCAATTTCCGCGGCTTGGAAGACGCGCTCGAGGGAGCACACCGCATCTCTTTCTTCGCAGGGGACTGTGATGATCCCGCCGCTTCCTAGCATCTTGAGGACGTTGTAGCCATGGTGGGTCACTGCCACGAACTTGGCTAATGCTGGATACCCGAGGATGGCGTTGTACGGCAGACGGATATGGACGACATCAAAGTTGATGATCTCGGTGCGGTAGTTGTCGCGCTGGCCGAAGGTGACAGGGAGGCAAACTTGCCCTATCGGGGTGGTGGAGCCGTCGGTCACTCCTGAGAAGGGCTTGGTAGGCTGTACCTGATCGTATGGCACTTGGAGCCTGTCGAATGTCTCGACGGACAGGACGTTAAGCCCTGCGCTGACGTCGATGAGGGGTTTGGTGACTTGGACGTTGCTGATGACGGGCGAGCACAGCATCGGGAGGGAGCCGGCTGTCACCGCACACATGAGCTGGTCCACCGAGCTGAAGGTGATGGCGCACTTGGACCACCTGAGCGGGCGCGTGGCCTCGAGCCTGGGAAGGGATGCATTCACCTCGCGAGAGAACTATTTGAAGATGCGCTGGGATGCTGGGGCCTGAGCTCCGCACAAGATGCGGGCGATAGCACGTGGCTCCTGGAAGCCCCTAGCCCCGTCGTCCTGATGGTGGTCGTCGTTCCTTCTTGGCGGTGGCGGCAATCGAGGGAGACCAACATTGCCCCGAGGGCAGTCCTCGCGAGGCTGATCCCTCCATGCGCCCTCACGAGGCTGGTCCTGCCAGCGGTTCTCACGAGGCCGGTCGTGCCACTCCTGGCGGGGGCCGCGATCGTCCTAGCGTCCTCCACCTCGTCCTCCTCCTCGGCCATAGCCCCGGTCGTTGCGCTCGGGGCGTCGACCGAAGCGTCCATCTCGAATGGCTCTGAGCTCTTGACAGTCATTGGTGTTGTGGCTATGTACGTTGTGGAAGGCGTAGAACGGACGGCTGTTCTTGGATGACTCGGGATGGTCCCGGCCGCGCTTTGTGTCTGGCTCCGCCGCGAGCACGGCCACCCCCTTGCGCTTCACGTCTTTGGCCTTGGCTTTCTTCTCCTCTGGGTCGATAGTAGGGAGCTCGAGGAGGGAAAGGCGTGCTTCCTCAGCTCTTGCGCACTTGGTTGCCATGTTGAACAGCTCCAGAGCTGTGAATAGCTCCTCGTGGATGGCGGGCTCCTCCTTCATCTTGACGCCGCGGACGCCGTCGGAAAACGCGGAAATGATGGCCTCGTCCGTCACCTTAGGGATCTTGAGGCGAACGCTGTTGAAGCGCTGGATGTACTTCTGCAGGGTCTCTCCTGGCTGCTGCTTGATGCGGCATAGGTCACCCGCGGCCGGCTGGCAATCGCGAGTGCCCTGGAAGTTGGCGACGAAGCGGTCGCGCATCTCACCCCAGGAGGAGATCGAGCCCGGGGGCAGGTTCAGGAGCCACGAAATAGCACCATCCTTGAGAGCCATGGGGAACCAGTTCGCCATGACTATCTCATCGCCGTTGGCGACCTCGATGCTCAGCTCATAGAGCTGCAAGAACTCCGCTGGGTCGGGGGTGCCGTCGTAGCGAGGAGGCAGGTCTGGCTTGAACTTGGCCGGCCAGACGATGCTACGCAGCTCTGGAGTGAAGCCTGCTCTGGCCACCGGGGCGCTTTGCACAGGTGGAGCCTGCCCTTGATGTCCGTGCCGCCACCGCAGGTAGCACACGGTCTTGTCATGGTGGCGCTGGGAGCGCAGCAGTGTTTTCTTGCAGCCGGGGAACCTCTTGCACGGGCGCTCGGCGCGGTGGGTCCCATCGGGGAACCGCGCGTCTTGGCGCCAGGGCACCGTGTTGGTGCAGAGGTGGTGGAGATGCTCCATGAGCTACATTGCCCGCAGCTGGCGGAGGGCGAGGCAGCGAGAGGGATGGTGCGGGAGAGCCCCCAGCGACGCTGACGAGCTCGGCAATGCGGTCTAGCCAGTCCTCATAGAGGTCGTTGACCGGGCTGTAGCGCAGGAGCTTGCGTGCCATGAGCAGCGCGGCCTGCTCGTCCGTGGGTGCGCGATGAGCCTGAGACGATGAGCCTAGTGGAGTTAGTGATGGAGTGGCGGTGCAGCTGTCCCGCCGCGTAGAGGGGTGCAGCGAGGACACTTGCTGCTCGTTTCCCGCCGGGCCGGTGGTGGCGTTCGTGGTGGGCGACGGAGAACGACGGGGAGGCCCGCCGACAGGGGCCATCTATGCGACACGGGTGGCGAGGGCGGCCCGGCGCTCGGCGCGGGCTCGACGAGCGTCTGCCATGGATGCGGTGGAGTGGTGGAACGTGGATCAGCGGAAGGAAAGCTTTGGCGCACCCCTACCTGGCACACCAAATGTCAGATTTTGGGTTTCGGCAAAACCCTTGAGGTTCCAACTCTGGGGTGCACACGAAGATCTCTCCTCCCCCGAGCTCACACTCTCACCACAATCTCAAGGCTCAGCACATCGAACTCGCGGAACAAAGGACACAAGGTTTATACTGGTTCGGGCCACCGATGTGGTGTAATACCCTACTCCAGTGTGGTGTGGTGGATTGCCTCTTGGGCTGAGTATGAACAAGTACAAGGGAAGAATAGCATCCTGAGGAGAGGTGTTCCTGAGCTCGGTGAGCTTGTGTAGTTGAGGATGATCTGAATGGTCCAAGATCAGTTTAGTTCAGTTCCTACTATGGTGGCTAGTCCTATTTATAGAGGCCCTGGTCCTCTTCCCAAATGTGGGCGGGAAGGGATCCAACAACCGCCAAATTAGAAGGGAGACAACCGGTACAAGTTATCCTGACTAAAGGTGGTCTTCGCCTGCCAAAGGCTCTCCTCGTGACGCCGTCCTGGGCTCCATGATGACCTCCGTCCTGCTGGTCTTGGTCTTGTTGCACCGATATGGCAACCTTTGCCCGATGCCTCGGGACTCCTCGCTTGTGCTTGTCTCTTTAGCACCAAAGAGGAAACGAGTACACTGTACGCGCTGGCGCCCGCCTGGCCTTGGTCGTCATGGCTTGCGTCACAGGGACCTCGCGAGGTGCCCCTCGCCTTGATCTCTCCGCCCCTAGCGAGCCAGCCTAGTCAGGCCGCCCCCGAGGAGGTCTTGCGCCGTCCGCCTCGCGAGGCTTGGCCCCTCGCAAGGGTATTGAGTGTTTGCTGATGAAGATGGGCCGTACAGGGCCGCAGGCAGGCAAGTCTGGGGACTCCCGTTCCCAGGACACCGACACCTGCAGTATTCAAGAAGGGTCTACCAAGGATAATCGACATTTTGTCGTCCTCGAGCATCTCAAATATAACAAAGTCAGTCAAAATGGTAACATTAGCAACAACAACGGGCACATCCTCACAGATACCGATAGGTATGACAGTTGATTTGTGAGCCATTTGCACAGATATTTCAATAGTTGTGAGCTTATTCAAATCAAGTCTTTTATATAAAGAGAAAGGCATAACACTAACACCAGCTCCTAAATCACATAAAGCAGTTTTCACATAATTTCTTTTGATGGAGCAAGGTATAGTTGGTATTCCCGGATCTCCAAGTTTTTTAGGTACTCCATCTTTAAAAGTATAATTAGCAAGCATGGTGGATATTACAGCTTCCAGTATTTTTCTCTTACTTGTGATGATGTCTTTCATGTACTTTGCATAAGGAGGCATTTTCAAGATATCAGTCAAGCGAGTAAGCAAAAAATACTGGCCTCAGCATTTCAACAAAGCGTTCAAATTCTTCATCATCTTTCTTTTTAGTTGACCTAGGTGGAAAGGGATAGGTTTTTGAACCCACGGTTCTCTTTCTTTACCGTATTTTCAAGGAATAAAATCTCTTTTATCATATCTTGTATTCTTGGATTGTGGGTTATCAAGATCATCTGCAGATTCTATCTCAACATCATCGTCTGGTTCTTTACTATTTGTTTGAGTGTTTTCATGAACCTCATCATTATCTTTTTCATTATCAGAAGGTGAGTGTTCATTACCAGACTGGATTTCAGCATCAGAGATAGAAATTTCATTATCATTATCACAAGGTTTTTCTACTTCAGGTTCACTAGAGGCGTGCAAAGTCCTATCATTTTTCTTATTCCTTTTCTTTTTAGAAGGACTACGTGCATCAGTGTTAACTCTTTGAGAGTCTTGTTCAATTATTTTTGGATCTCCCTCAGGATAAAGTGGTTCCTGAGTCATTTTACCTCCTCTAGTTGCTACTCTAACATCAAAGTCACTTATATTATTATTCATTTCATCTAGCAACTCTCTTTGAGATTTAGCAACTTGTTCTAACTGAGTTTGAACCATAGAAGCATGCTTCCCCGCACCTCTAACATCATTTGAGATCCTAAATAACAAGTCACTCAAGCGAGCAATCATATCAGAATTATATTTCAATTGTTTCATAACATTTGCATTGAAGTGATCTTGTTTTCTAATGTAGTTTTCATACTCATAAAGGCATTGGCTAGGGTGCATATTGTGAGGATTGTCATTATCATTAAATTTCATTAGATAATTTACCTCTACCACCTTAGGAAGTGGTGGTGTATCAAACCCATGTATTTCTTTAATAGGAGGTAAATTTTTGACATCCTCAGCTTTATTACCTTTTTCCTTCATAGATTTCTTTGCCTCTTGCATATCTTCAGGACTGAGATATAAGATACCCCTCTTCTTCGGAGTGGGTTTAAGCGGTGGTTCAGGAAGAGTCCAATCATTGTAATTTTTCAATATGTTATTCAATAATTCTTCAGTTTGCCCAACAGTTCGTTCGCTGAAAACACAACCAGCACATCTATCTAGGAAATCCCTAGAAGCATCAGTTAGTACATTATAGAAGATATCAATTATTTAATTTTCTTTAAGAGGATGATCAGGCAAAGCATTAATTAATTGGCAAAGCATCCCCCAAGCTTGTGGGAGACACTCTACTTCAATTTGCACATGTTGGGTAACGTAGTAATTTCAAAAAAAATTCCTACGCACACGCAAGATCATGGTGATGCATAGCAACGAGAGGGGAGAGTGTTGTCTACGTACCCTCGTAGACCGAAGCGGAAGCGTTGACGCAACGTAGAGGAAGTAGTCGTACGTTCTCCTCGCGATCCGACCGATCCAAGTACCGTTACTCCGGCACCTCCGAGTTCTCGGCACACGTTCAGCTCGATGACGATCCCCGGGCTACGATCCAGCAAAGCATCGGGGAAGAGTTCCGTCAGCACGACGGCGTGGTGACGATCTTGATGTGTTACCGGCGCAGGGCTTCGCCTAAGCACTGCAACGATATGACCGAGGTGGAATTTGGTGGAAGGGGGCACCGCACACGGCTAAGGAACGATCCGTAGATCAACTTGTGTCTATGGGGTGCCCCCTGCCCCTGTATATAAAGGATGGAGGAGGAGGAGGCCGACCAAGGCTTGGCGCGCCAGGGTGTGGAGTCCTACTAGGTTTCCAAGTCCTAGTAGAAGTCCACCAAGAGGGGAGGAAGGGAGAAGGAATAGGAGGAGAAGGAAAGGTGGCCGACCCCCTTTTCCCTAGTCCAATTCGGACCAAAGGGGAGGGGGGCGCAGCAGCCTTTTCTTCTTCCCACTAAAGCCCATCAAGGCCCATTACTTCTCCCGTAATCCCGTAACTCCCCGATACTCCCGAAAATACCCGAATCACTCAGAACCTTTCCGATGTCCGAATATAGTCGTCCAATATATCGATCTTTACGTCTCGACCATTTCGAGACTCCTCGTCATGTCCCCGATCTCATCCGGGACTCCGAACTCCTTCGGTACATCAAAACTCATAAACTCATAATAGCTGTCATCGTAACCTTAAGCGTGCGGACCCTACGGTTCGAGAACAATGTAGACATGACCGAGACACGTCTCCGGTCAATAACCAATAGCGGGACCTGGATGCCCATATTGGCTCCTACATATTCTACGAAGATCTTTATCGGTCAGACCGCATAACAACATACATTTGTTCCCTTTGTCATCGGTATGTTACTTGCCCGAGATTCGATCGTCGGTATCCAATACCTAGTTCAATCTCGTTACCGGCAAGTCTCTTTACTCGTTCCGTAATACATCATCTCGCAACTAACTCATTGGTTGCAATGCTTGCAAGGCTTTATGTGATGTGCATTACCGAGAAGGCCCTAAGATACCTCTCCGACATTCGGAGTGACAAATCCTAATCTCGAAATATGCCAACCCAACAAATACTTTCGGAGACACCTGTAGAGCACCTTTATAATCACCCAGTTACGTTGTGACGTTTGGTAGCACACAAAGTGTTCCTACGGTAAACGGGAGTTGCATAATCTCATAGTTAAAGGAACATGTATAAGTCATGGATAAAAGCAATAGCAACATACTAAACGATCGGGTGCTATGCTAATGGAATGGGTCATGTCAATCAGATCATTCAACTAATGATGTGATCTCGTTAATCAAATAACAACTCTTTGTTCATGGTTAGGAAACATAACCATCTTTGATTAATGAGCTAGTCAAGTAGAGGCATACTAGTGACACTCTGTTTGTCTATGTATTCACACATGTATTATGTTTCCGGTTAATACAATTCTAGCATGAATAATAAACATTTATCATGACATGTAAGGAAATAAATAATAACTTTATTATTGCCTCTAGGGCATATTTCCTTCAGCACAAAGTTAAATATTTCCTGTAAGGCAGCTTTTTTCTTATGAGCAGGGAAATATTTTTCGGAGAAGTAATAGATCATATCCTAGGGACTACGCACACAACCAGGAGCAAGAGTATTGTACCAAGATTTAGCATCACCCTTTAATGAGAACGGAAATAACTTGAAAATATAGTAATAGCGAGCTTTTTCATCATGATTAAAAAGGGTGACTATGTCATTCAACTTAGTAAGATGTGCCACAACAGTTTTAGTTTCATAACCATGGAAATGATTAGATTCAACCAAAGTAATTAAATCTGGGTCGACAGAGAATTCATAATCCTTATCATCAATAAAGATAGGTGAAGTAGCAAATTTAGGATCATATTGCATTCTAGCATTCAAAGATTTTTCTTTATACTTGCATAATAATTTCTTTAGATCATCTATATCCTTAGAAGCAAGAACGTCTCTAGTTGTCTCCTCATGCATGACATAGCCTTCCGGTAAGTTAGGCAATTGATATCTAGGAGGGCTAGTTCTAGTAGGAGTTTCAATATTTTGAGTTTCAAGCCCATCATCAGTTTCAACATCATGTTGTCTTACTCTAGCAATTTGTTCATCAAGAAAATCACCTAGTGGCACATCATCATCCTCAAGCAAGGTACTCGCATCATCATAAGTATCATTCATAGTAGAAGTAGCATCATCAATAACTTGTGACATATCAGGATTAATAGCATGCGGTGGTGTTGCAAGTTTACTTATAACAGAAGGTAAATGTAAAGCAAAGCTAGATGGCAGTTCCTCCCCTCCCCTCATCTTATAAGGATAAATCTTAGTTAGCATGCTTCATATTCTTCATAGTGATAAATTGATAATAATCCCAAGTGACTCAACAAATATAACTATGCTCCCCGGCAACGGCGCCAAAAAAAGGTCTTAATAACCCACAAGTATAGTGGATCGCAACAATTTTCAAGGGTAGAGTACTCAACCCAAATTTATAGATTCCACACAAGGGGAGCCAAAGAATATTTGCAGGTATTAGTAGCTGAGTTGTCAATTCAACCACACCTGGAGATTAATTATCTGCAGCAACATGATCAGTAGAAAAGTAATATGATAATTATGATAATAGCAGCAGCAACAATGGTAACAGTAATAGTGATAGCAGAAGCTTTGTACCAAGTGCAACGGTAACGATAGCAGTAGTAACTTAGCAAAAACAATATAAGATAACTTCGTAGGCATTGGATCAGTAATTTGTTGGATGATATTCATCATGTGACAGTCATAACCTAGGGCGATGCGACACTAGCTCCAGTTCATAAATATAATGTAGGCATGTATTCCGTAAATAGTCATACGTGCTTATGGAAAGAACTTGCATGACATCTTTTGTCGTACCCTCCCGTGGCAGCGGGGTCCATTGGAAACTAAGGGATATTAAGGCCTCCTTTTAATGGAGAACCGGAACAAAGCATTAACACACGGTGAATACATGAACTCCTCAAACTACGGTCATCACCGGGAGTGGTCCCGACTATTGTCACTCCGGGGTTGCTGGATCATAACACTTAGAAGGTGACTATAACTTGCAAGATCGAATCTAGAACATGGATATAATCGTGATAACATAAGCAATTCAGATCTGAAATCATGGCACCAAGGCCCAAAGTGACAAGCATTAAGCATGGCAAAGTCATAGCAACATCAATCTCAGAACATAGTGGATACTAGGGATCAAGCCCTGACAAAACTAACTAGATTACATGATGAATCTCATCCAAATCCTCACCGACCAGCAAGCCTACAAAGTAATTACTCACTCCCGGTGGGGAGCATCATGGAATTGGCGATGGAGAAGGGTTGGTGATGACGAAGAACAAAGATTCTCTTCTCCGGTGCCCCAAACGGGCTCCACATTTGGCCTGCCCATGAAGACCAGGAGGTGATGGCGGCTCCGTCTCGTGGATCACGATAATTCTTTTCTCCCTGATTTGTTTCTAGAAAAATAGGATTTTATAGCATCTTTCAGGGTCTACGGGGCCACCAGGTGGGGACAACCCACCTGGGCACGCCTAGAAGGGGGGCAGGCGCGCCCCTGGTGGGTTGTGCCCACCTAGGTGCCCCCCTCAGGTGACTCTTGGCTCCAGAAATTCTCTTTTGTTGTATAAAAAATCCTCGCAAAGTTTCGTTCCATTCCAAGAACTTTTATTTCTCCACAAAAACAACATCATGGTAGTTCTGCTGAAAACAGCGTTAGTCCAGGATTAGTTTCATTCAAATCATGCAAATTAGAGTCGAAAACAAGAGGGAAAGCGTTAGGAAAAGTAGATACGCTGGAGACGTATCAGTCCCTCAGGATAAAGTGTTTCCTGAGTCATTCTACCTCCTCTAGTCATTACTCTAATAGCATGATCATTGATAGTATTATTCATTTCATCAACCAATTCTCTTTGATATTTAGTAACTTGTTCCAATTGAGTTTGAATAACAAGTCACTCAAGCAAGCAATCATATCAGAATTGTAATTCAATTGTTTCATAACATTTGCATTGAAGTGATCTTTCTTTCTAATGTAGTTATCCAACTCATAAAGGCATTGACTAGGATGCATCTTGTAAGGATTGTCATTGTCGCGGGAAACCACGACCACCTATGGGACCAGAAGACCCCTTGCTAGTTTGGCAGGGGTGCGTCGCGTTGCACAAGGAGGAGACGACTGTGGGGCAGCACGACAGAGATCACGCGGGCATTTTTACCCAGGTTCGGGCCGCCGTGAGGCGTAAAACCCTAATCCTTCTTTGGTGGATTGATGGTGGAAAGGTGGTGGTGGAGCATAGTACACTTGCCCGGCAGGGGTTGCCTTAGGGCGGCAGTGGCTACGCGCGTATGGGGGTGTGAGTTATCCAACCTTCTAACCCTTTCTACGATTGCCATGGGCCTCCTTTTATAGATCAAGGGGTTACCACAATGGCAAAAGTAGTCATTATGCACCAATAAGATAGAAAACAGTGCTATCATACCTAACTCTACGGGCTGACAGGGCGCATTAAATGCACCGCTCAATGTCACATTGTTGGTTGCCCGACAAGGCTTGCCGGGCCATCTCACCAGCTCCACTCCTGCTCGCTTGACACGTTGCAGGACGGGTGTCATCTGTGGGTGTTTCCTATAGGGAGAGGCTTCCATGTGGCGAATGGCTGCAACTCAGCCACTTTGCGGCTTGACACCGCACTGATCGACGACGTGGGTCGTGGTGGAGTGGTTGGTGAGGTGATCTCGTCTCCGTGAGTCCCGGCAGGCCCTGCCGGGATGCCTTGGCTGTCTGCTTTTGGGTGTGGCCTCGCCCTTTGCCGAGCTCGCCTGCCCGACAAAGGAGGCCTTTCCTCTGTGGGTATCTTGCTTCTCTGGCTTGATCTTGGTCCCTGACTTGGGTTGGTGCTTCAATCTTGTTCCTGTGCCTGTGCACAGTCTGGGCAACAGACCCAGCGTTTGTTACACCGATAGAAGCCCCCGAGCCTGCCCCGAATGCGCTGATGAGCGTCATCAGGGTAGGGCCTAATAAGTTCACATGCGGGGTTGCTGAAGAGGCTGGTCTCTTGAGGTATTCTTTTCTTCTTCATTAGCCTTGATTACGGGCCAGTTTCCAGTTCCTTCACGCGTCACGGGCAATGTTGTGGAAGGACTTTGATCGTGGCGTGCGGATTCTCCTCGCCCCACGATCACAGGGCGGAAACTACCATCCCACTTGCCTCCCGTTCGCACACACCTGCCATCCCACGATCGTTTGTAGCCTTCTTCGATAAATAAGAGTGTCGGACCCAACGAGGAGCTAAAGGCAGAACAAATATTCCCTCAAGTTCTAGCTACCACCGATACAACTCTACGCACACTTGATGTTTGCTTTACCGAAAACAAGTACGAAACTATTTTGCAGGTGTGATGCTAGAACTACTTTGCAAGAATACAACTAGAAGTACTTTGCAAGCTAATAAAATTTAGGTGTTTAGAAAAAGGGTTTGTGTCAACAAGAAAGTTATTTGTTCCTAGGCAATCGATAACAAGTACCGGTAATCATTCTTGTAATTTTATATGAGGGAGAGGTATGAGCTAACATACTTTCTCTACTTGGATCATATGCACTTATGATTTGACCCCTAGCAAGCATCGCAACTACTAAAGATCATTAAGGTCATGAAACCCAACCATAGCATTAAGTATCAAGTCCTCTTAACTCCCATACGTCATACCCCACTAACTCGGGTTTAAGCTTCTGTCACTCTCGCAACCCACCATAAGTGAACCATGAACATATTGCAACACCCTACAGCGGGGGGCCCTCACGTTTGCGCGAGAACGGAAGGCATCGTAGGACAACACCATAAATAAAATGTACAATCATACCAACCAGGATCACGATTAACCCATAGGACAAAACGGATCTACTCAAACATCATAGGATAACCATAGATCATTGGGAAATAATATATGGAGTTGAGCACCATGTTTAAGTAGAGATTACAATAGGGGGAAGAGGTGTTACACCGCTGCATAGCGGGGGAGAGAGTTGGCATTGACGGTATCAAGATTGTTGATGTAGATCACCGTCCCGATCGTTACCCCGGTGGCACTCCGGCGCCACCGGAAGCGAGGGGGAGAGAGCCCCCTCCTTCTTCTTCCTTGGCCTCCCCCTAGATGGGAGGAGAGTTACCCCTCTGGTCCATGGCCTTCATGGTGGCGGAGGGGCGAGAGCCCCTCCGAGATTGGATCTCCCTCTCTGTTCTCTTCTGTTCCGCGTTCCCCTGATCTGGCCGAAAATCGTTTCTTATATTCCGGGAGATCCGTAACTCCGATTGCTCTGAGATTTTAGCATGATTTTTTCCGGATATAAGCTTCCTTGCACCCAAATTAGAGCTCCAACTGACGTACGAGGTGAGCACAACCCACCACCACGAGCGAGGCTCCTCTGGTGCACCCTGGTGTCTTGGGGGCTATGTGGGGCTCCGTTTGCGATGATTCCAACTCCCAAAAATCACATATATTCCAAAATAATTCTCTGTGAAATTTTATTGCATTTGGACTTTGTTTGATATGGATACTCTGCGATACAAAAAGCATGCAGAAAGTAGGAACTGGCACTGGGCACTGGATCAATAAGTTAGTCCAATAAATCATATAAAAAGTTGCCAAAAGTGTATAAAAGTTGTATAATATTGGCATGAAACAATCAAAAATTATAGATACGACGGAGATGTATCACTGCCCAGGCGCTCCTTTTGCCATCCTCGCCTTCGACCGCTGCACCTAGGAGGAGAGGGACAAGAAAGGGCATTATGGGGCACTTATCTTTTAGCAATCTTAAATGTGTAGGCACTTGCCCAATTTTAATTCAAATAATGTAATCTCTCGAGTCCATGTTTGTGTTCTGTAATGCTTGTACTTATATCAGCATACTAATGAAAAAGATTAACCTTGCCGGGAACCCGTGCATGTGTATGTCCATGAAGAGGTGAGATGCCTCTTTAATGTAAATAAACAAGTTTTCCCCGGCAGGCTATCCTGTCGGCACCCTTTTTGTCTGCCGGAGAGTTGTGTCTGCTGGGTAACAGACAAAGGGACCAGCCCCCCGCCAACTTCTTTTTACCAAAGGCCACTGCGACCATCCTAACCGAAGCAATGCTCTAGCCAGGGATGGGAGCACCTAAGTCTCAAAGAGTGGCGAGGTTTTCTTATGCACAAGTTATAACTTACAGAACACTAACGAACATGAGGTAGAACTTATCTGTCTGGCTTTTCGGGGATCGCTGTGCCGGGCAATCTTCTTAACTCCTTGTCGAAGCCAAGTTCACGATAGGAACCTGCAGCTTCATGCAGATGAGAATGAATGCCGGATGTGATCCTATCTGTATGCATATGCAAATACTCATGAAATGCTTATGCAGGGATCTAGGAATGCTCATGCATGCATGCAATCTTGATCGGGCCCCCCCATAGCGCTTCTTTATTTTCACTTGCACATGGTCATTGTCCTGGCTTTGTACAAGGGGTTACATGGAGCTAAGGAAAGGCCTGTACAAAAGGATGGCTGCCGGGCAGGGCCCGACAGCCACGCCTTACGAGTAGATCTTGCGGAGATGCTCAATATTCCATGAGTTTTGCAACTGAATTCCATCTCCGGTCTCCAGATGGACTGCGCCAGGACTGGTGACTCGTTGTCGTTGTCAAAACCGGCCGATCTCGGGTAGGGGGTCCCGAACTTTGCGTCTGAGGATTGAAGGTAACAGGAGACAAAGGGGACACGATGTATACCCAGGTTCGGGCCCTCTTGATGGAGGTAAAACCCTACTTCCTGCTTGATTGTCTTTGATGGGTATAGGGGTTACAGGAGTTGATCTACCTCGAGATCGTAATGGCTAAACCCTAGCTGTCTCGCCTATGTGAATTCTGATGAACCCTACGGAGTAAACCCTCTGGTTTATATATACACCGGAGGGGTACAGAGTCATCGTACAAGGGAAGGAAATAGTACATCCAGACTCCAATCTTGCCGTCCACGCATCCAGGAGTCCGACCCGAACACGGGGAATGATCTTCTGGTTTATCTACACGGCCCGCCAGCCTGACCCATATCGAATAGGCCGGACACCTGAGGACCCCCGAATCCAGGTCTCCCTTAGTATCCCCCAAACTTTCCTTCAATGAGGGCGTAGTATCCGACTTATATCTTTGGCTTTGCAAGGAGGGTTCTTCATTATACTTTGGAGGGACGACAATCCAGTTTTGACCTCTGTGTTCTGCCTTTATGATTCCTTCCTATCGTCGCCTCGATTTCCATGCACCGGGGGAATCTGAAAGGTCCATGATTTTTTGCAAATAAGCCCCTTATCACGCTCGGGATGCATCTATATAAGGAGGTTAGATTCCCAAATGCCATCTCACATTGCCCAAAGAGAAAATGTCAAGATTAGCTCACGAAAAAGCCTTCCAACATGGCGAGTGCCCCAGGCACTTCTACACACCTCCATTGCCCTCAAGAGGGCGATTGGCAAAGCTTCTCAGTGTCTCACCATCAGTTGAGTCGACTATAGACGCAAGGCTATCTTCCCTGTCCGCGTTCTGGGAACGGGTGTCCCCAGACTTGCCTGCCTGCGGCCCACGGCGTGGCTCCTCCAACGGCCTGATACGGTCCATCTTCACCAGCAAACACTCAAGACCCTCGCGAGGAGCCAAGGCTCGCGAGGCGAACAACACAAGACCTCCTCAGGGGCAGCCTCACTAGGTTGGCTCGCAAGGAGCGGAGAGATCAAGGCAAGGGGCACCTTGTGAGGTTCCCGTGACGTGAGCCATGATGACCAAGGCGAGGTGGGAGCCAGCGGGCACAGAGTACTCGTTTCCTCTTTGGTGCTAAAGGAGCAGGCACAGGCGAGGAGTCCCGAGGCATCAGGAAAAGGTTTCCATATAGGTGCAACAAGACCAAGACTGGTAGTACGATAGGACGGAGGTCACCACGGAGCCCACGACGTCGTCACCACCAGAGCCTTAGGCAGGCAAAGACCACCTTTTGTCAGGATAGCTCTTACTAGCTATCCCCCTTCAAATTGGCCGTTGTGGGATCCCTTCCGGCCTAATATTTGGGAAGAGGACCGGGGCCTCTAAAAATAGGACTAGCCACCACCATAGGAGGGGGGACGAACCTTGGATCAAATCCATTCCACCCTCACACGCACAAGCTCACCGAGCTCACGAACACCTCCCCTCAGGAGTCTGTTCTTCCCATGTACTTGTTTATCCTCGGCCTAGAAGGCAATCCACCACACCACACTGGTGTAGGGTATTACAGCACATCGGTGGCCCGAACCAGTATAAACTCTTGTGTCCCTTGTTCTTCAAGTTCGATGAGATGAGCTTTGAGATAGTGGTGAGTGAGTGAGCTAGGGGGAGAGAGAGATCTTCGTGCGCACCCCAGAGTTCGAACCTTAAGGATTTTGCCAGAACCCGCAATCCGACATTTGGCGCGCCAGGTAGGGGTGCGCTGAAGCTTCCTTCCATCGATCCATGCTCCACCCCTCCACCATGTCCATGGCAGACGCGCGTCGAGCTCGCGCTGAGCCCCGGGCCGCCCTGGCCGTCCGTATCGCGCAGATAGCCCATGTCGGCGCGCCTCCCCGTCGTTCTCCATCACCCGCCGCCAACGCCGCCACCGGCCCGGCGGGAAACAAGCAGCAAGCATCTTCGCTACACCCCTCGATGCGGCGGGATGGCCGCACCACCACCCCGTCGCTGACTCCGGCCGGCTCATCGTCCCACACTCGTCGCGCGCCCACAGACGCACAGGCCGCGCTGCTCATGGCCCGTGAGCTCCTGCGTTGCCGCCTGGTCGACGACCTCTACGAGGACTGGCTGAACCGCATCACCGAGCTCGTCAGCGCCGCTGGGGGCTCACCCGTACTGTCTCTCTCGCTACCTCGCCCCCCTCCAGCCGCGTGTGACGTAGCCCATGGAGCGCCTCGGCCACCTCCGCACCAAGACGGCGCCCTGGCACCAAGACGAGCGGACCCTCGGCGCGACCTGCCGCGTCAGGAGCCCGCGCGCGAAGAAGGAAGCTGCCAAGAAGTTCCCCGACCGCAAGAAAACGCTCCTGCGCTCCCGACGCCACCACGTCAAGACTGCGTGCCGCCTGCGGTGGCGGTGCGCGGGTATCAAGAGCAGTCTCCGCCTTTACAAAGGGCCCCGGTGGCCAAAGCAGGCTGCCGTGCCTTCACTCCGGAGCTGTGTAGCATTGTCTGGCCAGGCAAGTTCAAGCCAGACCTCCCTCCTCGCTACGTGTCGGTGTACAAAAGAGGGGTACACTTTTTGTACCTGTCGGCGTTCTGGGAACGGGGGTCCCCAGACTTGCCTGCCTGCGGCCCGCGGCGTGGCTCAAAGGAGGCCCAGCGCGGCCCAACTTCATCAACACGAGACCCAAGACCCTCGCGAGGGGCCAAGCCTCGCGGGGCGGACGACACAGCGCTTCCTCAGGCACGACCTCGTCAGGTTGGCTCACGAGGAGGCGGAGAGATCAAGGCGGGGTACCTCGCGAGGTGCCCATGACGCAAGCCATGACGACCAAGGGCGCCAGACGGGCGCCAGCCCGCGCAGTGTCCTCCCTTTCCTCTTTGGTGCAAAGGGGGCAAGCGCCGGCGAGAGGATCAAGCAAATGCATCCATTTCGGTGCAACGAGACCAAGACCAGTCCAACGGTGGGAAGGAGGTCATCATGGAGCCCAAAACGGCGTCACCACAGGGCCTTTGGCACGCGAGGACCAACTTTAGTCAGGATAAGTGTACCAGATGTTCCCATTCAAATTGGCCAATTGTTGGCGCCCTTCCCGCTCAATATTTGGGAAGAGGCCCAGGGCCTTTGCCTACAAATAGGACTAGCCACCCCCAGGGGAGGGGGATCGATGAATCTCACATCGAGCAATCAGGCCAGCAGAACCCAAGATCAGAGCAAGCACAGAGCAAAGAGAGAAAGAAGAGAAGGGCGGGTGAACTCCCCCTAGCAGTTCGCCCCCCTCGCCAGGAGCAGACCCTCGCGAGGCTGTTCTTCCCTGTATTGTTCATCAACTCCAGCCCAAGAGGCAATCCATCCACCACAAACTAGAGTAGGGTATTACACCACAACGGTGGCCCGAACTAGTATAAACTCTGTGTCCCTCTTGCTGTTCTTTCGGTAGTTAGATCCTTGCGAGACGGAGAGGTAGAGGGCGTAATCTCCGCGCGCACCCCAGAGTTCGAACCTTAAGTGTCTGCCGGAACCCGAAATCCGACTTTTGGCGCGCCAGGTAGGGGTGCGCCGGAGTCCACCTCTCTACCGCTCCGCGGCCCGTCGCACCGCCATCACCATGTCCGGCGACCAGGCGGGCAACCAAGATCCATGGGCGGCATGGCCCGCCCGCGCGGAGCCGCCCGCCTCGGGCGACCCCGCGCCCCAGGCAGCTCGCGGTCCGCAGGGCGCTGCGGGCTGCGGGCCGCGGGCGGCGCGGACAGGCTTCAGCAACCCTTACGCCACGGCAAGCGCGGTCGGCAACAAGGGCCTCCAATCATGTCGCGGCCACGACACCATACACTCACCGGGAGCAAGCGAACTCGAGGGCCGCGCTCACGGTGGCCCGAGAGTTGCTGCAGTGTAGGCTGCTGGAAGGCGGCCGCGACGTGCTGCTGGAGCGGGTCGCCGAACTTCTGGGCTTCGCCGCTTCGGGGGCTCACCCCTTCTGCATCCAGCTTCTGTCTCAAGCTCAGGGCGGCACACGCGGGGGCCCCACGAGCTCCCGCGGCCCTCTGGGCTACCCTAACACCAGCGAGTCCGTCGGCGCCGAGCTGGCAGTAGCGCTACCCCCGCCCCCGGCGCGTGAGGGAGAGGGGCTCGGTGCAGTGCATGGCGCCGGAGGGCAGCCGCGCTACCACGTGCCGGTGGGCGCGTCAAGCAGCGCTGCATGGCGCACGGAGCACTACAGCACGGCCTTCGGGGTAGCGGCGCCAGAAGAATACGTGCCCCGCATGATGGACCAAGTGCACACTCACGAGGGCGAACAAGGCTCGCTTCTCAGCCCAAGCTGGGGAGACGAGACACCAGAAGCTGAGCCCTTCCAGGAGCCCCGGGACGGCTCCGTCGGCCATGCTGGAGGCGACAATTATCGGGTACCACTAATCCCTCAGGAGCAGGCATACGCTAATCATGGATCGCAGGAGGTGCAGGTCGCCGCAGCGAGCATCTGCCCCGCTCCCACAGTCTCCTACCCCTCGGGAGGAGGGCGCAGGGGGCTGCAGGAGAGGGGCAGGGACCCTACATCACCACCGCGGCGTTCGGAGCAAGGTGTTCTCACGAGGTAGGCCCTCCACTGGGGAGGTGCCTGAGGGCCTGCCCCTGGCGGAGGACCCGTGGTCGTTGGAGGAACCGCCGGCGACCGCTCTACCCCACCGCCGGTGTCCTGGTTTCCGGTCGTCGTTGGTGGCACTAGAGTGTGGCGCAAGGCGGGGCCCTCGTCTAGCGATATGAAGCAAGGCCGGTACCTGTGAAGAAGGCCTAGTGCCTGTGAAGCTCGCCGCCCCGTGACACTCTCACGTAATAATGAATGGGGTTGTACACGCCCCAGAGTCTCAGGGGTGCCGGCCTCAGGCCCTGGGGCTCCCTCCCACGCCTAGTGGATAGCACTTAGCTCCGCGCTGGTGAGAAGACGTCCAAGACTAGATTAGGTGCCGGACGCGGCCATTTGCCTGCTTTCATTGCCTTGTTTTTGGTTGTAACTTTCCCCCTGCTGGATTTAAGTTGGATTCTAATTTGAGGTTTGCGTGCGTTCGGGGAAGGGGTGCTTAGTCTCGTTCGAGCTATTTCTCGCGTTCTGGTTACCGCTTCACCACAGCTGCCCCCCTCGCGAGCCCCTCGCGAGTCGGGCCGGGCCAGGCTCATGCACAGCCCAGACTGCCGTTATTGCTCCTTCTCGGGAGGACTTTCCGGTACCTGCAGAGGATGCCCCTTTACAAAAAGGCCGGGAGCCCGTTAAGAAGGCGAATGCCTATGAAGCTATCGCGCTTATAAAAGGCCCGGAGCCTGTGAAGAAGGCGAATGCCTGAGAAGCTATCGCGTTCATGAAAAGGCCCGGAGCCTGTGAAGAAGGCGAATGCCTATGAAGCCATCGTGTTTATAAAAAGGCCCGGAGCCTGTGAAGAAGGCGAATGCCTGTGAAGCTATCGCGTTCATGAGAAGGCCCGGATCCTGTGAAGAAGGCCAGCGCCAGTGAAGCCCCTCACTAACAGCACCTACGCGTCCTACGATTTCAACTGGAGAACACTCAGGACACCACGTCCTCCAATGAGCCGCCTCAGGGCTTGCGCGAAACAAAGGTAAACCAGCCAGCCGCCAGGTGCGGGTGCTCGTGCAACACAATAGCTGCTAATATGATCTACACAAGTTTTACATGAGGGGCTTCCCCTCCCAAAATGCTCTCACGACCATCAGGCCAAACACCTGAGTTCTATCCATGCAGGGCAAAAGACAGGAGCAACACACGGTCAGTCTGACAAATCCCCCAAGGCATCCTCGGGGGCACCTTCTGAGCCGCCGCTGGCATCGCTGGATTCGCCACTGCTACCTGCATCGTCGCCAGCGGCGTCAAGGCCATCCACCACACCACCTTCGTCGGCAGCCACGATCACGTCGTCGTCATCCGAAGTGAAGGCCTTCACAAGAGCGTCCACGTTGTTTTCCACCCAGTCCGCCAGGTTGCCTCGGACGGCCTGGGGGACTGGGGCGATGGCGGCGTCAAAGTCGAAGTGGGGATCCATGTCCTGAAGATGGATGAAGACACGGGAAAAGGCGCGCCCGAGCAGGGCGTGGCTCCTCTCCTCCACCAACCTGTCGGCCCTGACCGACCGCGCCTCCAGCTGCGTCACCACGACGGTGAATAACTGCAGGTTGCCGGCATAGTTGATCGTGTGCGGCTCGCCGACAGTCGCCTCGCAGATGTTGCCCAAGGCTGCGTTAGCCCTCTCCCTGAGCGTAGCCATCATGGGGCCATGCATGTGCTCCAGGACCTGCCGCTGGCGTATCTCATCAGCGTTCTGGCGCTTGACAGCCTCGGCCTCTTCCGCCCGCTGACGAAGACGGAGTACCTCGGCCTGAAGGGCAGCCGGCTCCTTTTGCGCTGCCTCAAGGGCGGCCCGGGAAGCGTCGACCCGCCGCGTCGCCTCATCCCGTTGGGCCCTCAGGGCTGCAGTTCTTCCCTCAGTCTCGACCCGGATCAACTCCAGCATCCTCTCGAACTCGCGCTCGAGGCCTTGGCGCGTTGTCGCCACCCGACGACCAACCTCCTCCAAGACACATGCCTCCCGCGCAGCAACTTCATCTTCCGCCTGCGTCACCAGGTGCTCCCTCATCTCCAACCACTCGTACTCGCGGGTGCGTTCGGCGGCCTCCAGCGTCAACGCCTCCTCACGTCTCTAGAGCTCAGCTGGGTCGCCAGAGGCTACCCTCATCGACGCAAGGGCCGCCTCGCGCAGTTCCACCTGCTCCTCTAGCGAGTGGCATCGGGCCAGGAGCTCCCGAGCCCGCTCCTCCGCTGCCTCTCGCCGTTGGTCGGCCCCCAGGGCCTCTTCAGTGGCCTGGGATCGGGCCACCCGGGAGGCCTCCAGCGACGCCTTCGCTTCTTCGTCTTCAAGGTCGCGCTGGTGGCGCGCGAGGGCGACGGCGGCCTCCAGCTCGCGCCTCTCGGCGGCCAGGCGCAGGACCTCGGCCTCCAGGCGCGCGTCTTCTTCAGCGAGCTCCTCCCCAAGCAGGTCTACCGCGCCGCTTGCCCTTCGAAGGAATTCATGGCGGCGAGCGCGGCGCTCCCGAGCACGCTCGCGCACGTCTCTCGCACCATCGTCAGCCCCAGGCACGCGCCTGGGAAAACGAATCATCGCTCCCCCTCCGGGCAGGGGGCTGGGGGCTGGCGCCCCCACAACGGCCGGGCGCGCCACGCCAGAAGCTCGGCCTGGGGCCGGCACGTCTCCACAAGAAGGGCGCAGGGCGCGCCTCAGCCAGTCGCAGCCCGCGACCAGATGAGAAGCCCATGGCAGGCTGGCCATGCCAAGAGAGGGCCCGCGGAGGAAGATCGCAGGAATAGAAGGGCTGCGGGGCACCTCAGGGCGGTCCGTCCCTTCGTTCGTCCTCACCACAAGAGCCGTGCTGCTCGGGATGTTTTGGGGCGACGGGGGAGGTGAAGCCAAAGGAGGCGGCACCTCAGCGGCTTCCACGACCTCGGCAGGAAGAGGCCTGCAGAGCAAGGGTCAGCAGACGCAACAAGGGGATCAGGAGCTAGGAAAGGAGAAGGCTTACTCGTTGGTGGAGAAGTACTTCCGGCGCTTCAGCAAGCGACAAGGGAAGTTATCACCCAGGGCCTCCCTTTTGCTCCGAAGGGCCTCAAAGTCCACACGGAAGCGGCCCAAGAGAAGAGTGCAGAGATCAGCCTGCGACGAAGGCGAAGCAGCAGCGCTGTCCGCGTCAGGGGCACCTGCCTGGCGGGTGTTGCCAATCACCTCGGCAGAAGACGCGGCCGGGACCTCGGGAGCCTCGGCCCCAGGCGCTGGGAGCAACTGCTTGCCACCCACAGCCACTGCAGCACGAGCCTCAGGAGCTGCTTCCTCGAGGGCATCGCCAGGCGCAGTCTCCTCCTCGGGAGCCTCATCGGTCTCCGTCATCTCACGCCTCCCTGCCCCGCCGCTCGAGGAGGACTCGCCTTGACCGACCGGAAGGGCAGTCACCACCACAGGGTTCTTGCGAGGCCCTTGGAGGCCGGCGGGACGCAGCCCCCATTCATCGAAGGAGGGCATCTGCTTCACGAAGTCGTCCCTGTTCTGGCAGAGGTACAGCAGGGCCCCTCCTCTCTGGATGCTGCCCGGGTTGGGGTCGCCAGCCAGGACCAAGAGCACGGTCCGTAGCGCCCCGGGCGTCAGGTCTTCTTCCTGGAGCCTCATGCGGTCTCCATGCCCGCTGAAAGCCCACATTCGGCGAGAGTGGCATTGGAGAGGGGCGATGCGGCGTAACAAGAACTCCTTCACCACTTTGGGTGCCGTCACGCCGAGCAACCTCAAGGACACGAAGCGGCGCTAGATGAAGGCGAGTCGGGGGCTCACGAGCGTCTCCTGGCCCCATCCCGAATTGGGTGTTGTAGGGGAAGTCGGCTTCGCCAGCAGGGGGCTGGGCACCCCGACATCAACGTACAACCACCGCTCGCAGAACCCAGTTGAAGGCGGAGGAAGCTTGAAGTCAATCCCCGAGGCCGCAGTCTCGGGCGCGGCAACGAAGCTCACACACGCTGAGCATTGACTGGGGTCAGTAAGGCGCAAAGAGAAGAAGTGGTGCAGCGAGGCAACGGAAGGAGGGATGCCCATTATCGCTTCGCAAACAAAAGCAAAGACCGAAAGAAGGGTGATGGATTCGGGACCCAAATGCATCATATGGATCTGGTAATGGGAGAGGACGGCCTTGAAGAAATCAGAAAAGGGGGGAACGAGACCCGCCCACAAGGCATCGGTGAAATAATGGACCTTAGTGATTATCCTGTCAGTGGGGAAGTGAGGCGTAGACCAGGCCGTCGTCCTCCCGCACTCGTTGAAGGTGGTGTCCAGAGCCGGGCTGAGCTTACTCAGGCACTCTTGATTGAGTATGATCGATTTGCCGATGGCGGGGTTCACCGACGGCGGCGAGCGGGACGGAGTCATGGGTTTCTTCCCTTTCTCCTTCTTTGTCGGAGCCATGGCGATGGAAAGGAGGGGGAAGATGAGAGATGGGATTGGAGACAAGAGTCGGAGGTCGAAGGGAGGAAGGATTGGGGACGGTCGAGCTACAGGAAGGGGAGCGGCTGTGTACAACTACGAGTCCACATAGCATGGGGGAACAGTGCCGCCCATGTCCAATCAACCGCCACGCGGCGCCCGAGGCCGCAAGCTGTTAGGGCCCGCGGCACTTCACCCTTGCCCTTTCGCCTCTCGGCACGGCCAAGTCTGGGCGCGCCTTGGGCCCGGGTGCTACTGTCGGCGTTCTAGGAACAGGGGTCCCCAGACTTGCCTGCCTGCGGCCCGCGGCGTGGCTCAAAGGAGGCCCAGCACGGCCCAACTTCATCAACACGAGACCCAAGACCCTCGTGAGGGGCCAAGCCTCGTGGGGCGGACGACACAGCGATTCCTCAGGCACGACCTCGTCAGGCTGGCTCACGAGGAGGTGGAGAGATCAAGGCGGGGTACCTCGCGAGGTGCCCATGACGCAAGCCATGACGACCAAGGGCGCCAGACGGGCGCCAGCCCGCGCAGTGTCCTCCCTTTCCTCTTTGGTGCAAAGGGGGCAAGCGCAGGCGACAGGATCAAGCAAAGGCATCCATTTCGGTGCAACGAGACCAAGACCAGTCCAACGGTGGGAAGGAGGTCATCGTGGAGCCCAGAACGGCGTCACCACAGGGCCTTTGGCAGGCGAGGACAAACTTTAGTCAGGATAAGTGTACCAGATGTTCCCCTTCGAATTGGCCAATTGTTGGCGCCCTTCCCGCTCAATATTTGGGAAGAGGCCCAGGGCCTTTGCCTACAAATAGGACTAGCCACCCCCGGGGGAGGGGGATCGATGAATCTGGCATCGAGCAATCAGGCCAGCAGAACCCAGGATCAGAGCAAGCAGAGAGCAATGAGAGAAAGAAGAGAAGGGCGGGTGAACTCCCCCTAGCAGTTCGCCCCCCTCGCCAGGAGCAGACCCTCGCGAGGCTGTTCTTCCCTGTATTGTTCATCAACTCCAGCCCAAGAGGCAATCCATCCACCACAAACTAGAGTAGGGTATTACACCACAACGGTGGCCCGAACTAGTATAAACTCTGTGTCCCTCGTGCTGTTCTTTCGGTAGTTAGATCCTTGCGAGACGGAGAGGTAGAGGGCGTAATCTCCGCGCGCACCCCAGAGTTCGAACCTTAAGGGTCTGCCGGAACCCGAAATCTGACAGTACCCCTATAACTGTGCACAGGCAGTGTGAGCCACGGGCACCACCACACTGAGCAAGGCGAGGGAGGTGCGCCAAGGTAAGACCGAAGCTCGAGGGAAGCAGAACGACGCCAAGGCCAAGACCACAAAGAGCAAACCAGACGAAGCGGACTCCCCCGGCAAGATCCTTGCCGGGAGGCGGTTTTAGCAAACCCAGCAAGACCCTTGCCGTGGCAGCTCGCCCCACACCTACGGAGCGAGTCACCCTTGAGTCCACTGCCCCCATGAGGAAAGGATTCGGGAGGCATCCCCGTGGTGGTATGCAGATCTTTGTGAAGACATTCAAGATCAGATGCACACTTTAGAAGATGATGGTCCTGCGTGACAGCAAGCGGATCTTCGTGGAGACTCACCACTGCGCCACCTCAGCTACCTGCCTGCCTACATGGCCCCGCGGGCACCGCTGGCCAGGGCGCGTGTCGACGCAAGAGGGAGCGGCGACGGACGAGACAGGGCTCTCCCCCGTCCACGATAAAGCAAGGACACCTAAGCAAGACGCATTAAATGCGCCTTGTCACGTAATGCGAGGGATAACCTCGCATCACTGTACCCTTTCCACCTCCTGTGTGCCACTGTTGCAACCCCTTTCCCTATAAAAGGAGGCCCAAGGCGACCAGGAGGAGGATTCGGCTTTTTGGAGCTCCTCACGCCCCATTGTTAGTTCAAGAACACATATAAACAATCCACCAAAGCAGGAGTAGGGTTTTACGCATCCTCGCGGCCCGAACCTGGGTAAAGGAACCGTGTGCTATCTGTTTGATCCGCTCTTCTCATGACCCCGCGCCCCGCAACCGTAGTAGGGATTCTTGTGATCCCATAGGTGTCGTTCCACACCGACATCTTTGGCGCGCCAGGTAGGGGGCGCAGTTGTGAGAATCGGCTTTAGCAGTGAGCCCGGCGCTCCTTCATCTCCGTGACCCTTGAAGAAGAAAGGAGGCCAGAAGATTGACACTCGAGCGATCGCAAATAGAAGCTAAGTTGCACTGAACCCTTATTTGTGCTACCTTTCTTATTTGAGGTTTCCCCCCCCCCCCCGGAGATGTCACGCCTTTGTATGAGGAACCTGCACGCCAGGGGGCTCTCCCACTATCGACATCGCCCTTGCCCTGTTTCGAGTCCGCTCAACAGCCCAAGCGGCTACGTCGAGAATGGCAGAGTAACCTTCCGCGATCGACAACGCCCTCGATTCTGACTCGAGTCAAGCTCGACAGTTCGAGCAGCCGCGTTCGGAACGGAAAGGTGGCTCGTCCGACAGCACGCGTACCCGCCAGGCCATGGGGATCCATCCCCAAAACGCCGCTAGGGGCTTTCGTGCCGGCGAGCCTACCCAATTGGCGTAGGGCACCCATACAAAGAGGAGTCGAACGGGGAAATAACATGCATTAAAATTAAGAATACTTCAGAGTTATATTACATCACATCATAGCTGCGGTTCTAACTAAAGATAAAATTTGTCTTGGTCGGGAACCTGCAGCGGCGAAGAAGAACGAGACGCCTAGTCCCGGCGCTGGCCTTCCACCCTCTTGATTTCGTCGATGCAGTCGGTGATGGGCTTGATGCGCTCCTTGAGCACCGTGAGGTCAACACCATCCGGCAAGCTCGTCATCGCAGCCGCGAAGTCAAGGTCGGGATTCCAGTGCGCCACCTTGGTGAGGACCTTGGTCACGACCCCCCGGCAAAGTCGCCGGGCCTCCTCGGCCAGTGTGGCTGTCCTGTTGGAGTGAAGATAGGCCAAGGCTCCAAGGACGCCCTCGAAGAACTGGGTCAGCTTGGCGTTGACGGTCCCGCTGCGCTCAGGGGCGTACCTCACGTTTGGCATCCCCATGGTGGCCAATTGCAAGGTGACCCTGCCGGCGACGACCTCCAGATGGCTGATCCACCTGTTCTCGCCCGCCACATATTCCTAGTGGGAGGCGGCCTCATTTGCCCGTAGCTGCTTCTCCTCCTCCAGGCTCCTGCTCAAGGTCTCCTCCCGAGCCCTGCTCTCCGACAACAGCTTCTCGAGATCCTCCAGCTTCAGCTTGAGGTCTCTTATGGAGTTTTGCGCCTCGGAGAGCTCCCCAGTCCTGCTGATGACCGCTCCTTGCGCCTCTATCAAGGCGCGGTTGAGCATGCTCTTCTCGCTGGACAGCTTGAGGGCCTGCTCCTTCATCTCGTCCCACTCTGCTTCCAGCCCCTTCACCTTGCCGTCGTGGGCCAGGGCTTGGGCATCGAGCGCCTCTCTATGCCTCTGCTCCAGCTCGTGAGTCCGTCGCGTGACAAGGGCCTCGAGCTCCTCCTCCTTGCCGCGGAGAGTTGCGGCAAGCTTTGCCTCACGCGCGGAGAGGTCCTCCTCCTGGGAGTCCTAGGTGGCTTGATGCTGGTTCCGGGCGGCTTCGGCTGCGACAACCAAGTTCGCCGCCTTCTCCTGGGCCTTCTTGATGTCGGCCATCTTCATGGTGAGCTCCACATCGCGTCGGGCTAATTTCTCCTAAAAGGCCCTCTGCTCCTCGCGAGTCTAGTGGAACCAGGCCTGCGTCTCGGCAACGCGCGCCTTGAAGTCCACCTCCGCGTTGTCCACCGTTGCCATCCTGGACTTGACCTTGTCCAGGCGGGCACGGTAGAGCACTTGGAGCTTCCGGAAATTGGCCCCCATGGCACGGAAAAGCTGCTCTTCTGGAGAACCGTCGCCACCAACGCTCGGCGCGTCAACCACCTCGAGCCCGGTGGCGGCAAGCACCTCGCCATCAAAAACTTCCCCTTTGGCGGGCGCTCGGCTTGACGCCCCTGGGAGGTGGACGAAAAGATCATCGCCCACCTTCTGGTATCTGCCGGGGGCCGAGGTTGAGGAGGAGGGAGGCTGATCATCCATCACCTCTTCCTCGGCGGAGGCCTTGCCGGCCTCCCCGGCAGGTCCACCGCTAGCGCCCTCGGTGGAAGCCTTGCCGGTAGCCTTGGCGGCCCCGCAGCGGCATCCTCGGCAGCACCCTTGGCGGCCTCATCAGCGGCGGCCTCGTCAGCATCCTTGGCGGCCTCCTTGGCGGCAATTCTGTCGGCCTCAACCGCGGCCTCTTCGGTAATATCTCCGACAACAGTGTCCACGTCCTCCAGAGCTGTTGAAGGGGGGCCTGGGAGCAACGGGAGCAATGAAGCCAAGAAAAGAATAAGGGAAAAACAGAGACGAAGGACAGGCGACTCACCAGTGCCAGGCTGTGAAGCAGGAGTCCCCTCTCCACCAGCATTTCGCGCCATGGCAGAGCCACCAACGCCCAAGTTCCCCTCTTCCTCCATGGGTGTGGGCTCCGTGCCTGATGCCCTTGCCGGGGACGCCCCCCGCGGCGGCGTAGTCGATGGGAGTGTTGTGTTAGGAGTAGCCCTCTGTGGCTCCTCCTGCTGCCGCTCCCCTCCTACAAACCCGGCAAGGTCAGCGTCATAGCATCAAGCGCCTACCACATGTCGAGTAAGAAGAGGGTGACGAACTTACGATGGGTGCTGCGCCGGGGGCTGCTGTCCGGGCTGCTCAGCACCACCAGTGGTGTCTTTGAAGCCCTAGCCGGGGGCTGGCTGCTCGCTGAGGTCCTCGCCCTCTTCACCCTCTGGGCCAACATCTCTGCCTCCCTGCAAAAGCAAAAATGGATCAAGACAAGCGACCCAATTCGAGGAAATGGAAATGACAGTAAGGAACGGAGTACTTACTCATCATCCGTCTCCTACTCTTCCACTAGTTTCCTTTTCCTCTCCGGGCTGAGAGGTCCGAGATCAAAAGGGAGCTCCACATCATCATCCGAGTCCACGCCTGCCGGAGGAGGCAAAGAAGGCGGCGGGGTTTGTGTGTGCCCAGATGCGGAAGGGGCTGTTGCCTTCTTCTTCTCAGCGGCCTTCGTTAGCCTCTTCGCTGCCGAGGCCCTCGTGTGACACCCGGACCCCTCCAGGGTCAATTGAGGCCGCGTAGCCCTGCCTGGCCGGATTGGTTCGCCGGAGCCAGACCGCCGCAGGACTCGCCCTCTTCCCCTGGCTAGCGTCGAGCCCGCCACCATGCACTCCTCCGACGACGACTCGTCGGCCGCGTCCTCGACAAGCGAAACTCCGGTGTCGGTGCTGCTGGCCTCCTTGGTGGCCGCCGCCCAGAGGGTGAGCTGCTCCTCCTCCGCAGCCGTTGCGGCCTTGTCCTCCACGCCCCTGGCGCTGCCGGCCTCCATGGCAAGATGTGCCTCCTTCGTCCTGGTGGCGATGTAGTCCACCTCTGTCTGTGTGGTGTCCATGACAAGCCACCGCTCGCCGTCAGCATTGACGTACACCTCAATCAAGGTGTCGAAGAATTGCTGCACGTCTGCGTCCGTTGGCTCCCTCCAGCTCGGGACGGGGCCGTGCACGTTGCAGTCCGGCATCATGGAGATGATCTCAGACCGGTGTGAATTATTGCACAACGGGACCACCCCCGCTGGCAACTTGAAGAGCGGCCCCTTGACGGCCTTGCCGGCCTTTACGACAACCCTTGCGGCCTTGCCGGTCGGCTCGACCTCGCCATCACGACCCACATCCAGATGAAAGAGCCGCTGGCAGAAGTGGGCATGCGCCATCACCGTGAAGTTGTGGTCGAGGCCAAGGCGGAGCCGCATAATGTTAGCCGGATTCGTAAAAAGCCAAGCTGGCCTCCCCTTATTGTGCAACGGGGCGATCCGGCAGCGAATGAAGTCCGCCCTGATCATCTCAAGGGTGAGCCCAGCCCGGGTCAGCCGAAGAATCCTGGTGGTGGCGACAGTAAGCCTCCCGTCAGCGGCGTCGACATCACCCCAATCGCTGCCGCGGAACGGCAGCACTCGGCGGACCTTGCAAAATTACAGCGGGTCTTCGTCCTCAATCCAGCAACACCGGTCACGCCGTTCATCCCACCTCTCCTTCACGGCTCCGTCCGGGTACGCCCCCTTGGATCTTGGGATCCAGGTGACGCAACCAGAGATGGCACCTCCCGCCTAGATTCGAGGATAGAAATAATGGCGGAAGAGCGCCGTGTTGGGCTGCACCCCGGCGAAGCCCTCGCAGAGATGCGCAAAGAAAGACATGCACGCCACCGCATTCGGAGTAAAATCCAAGAGGCGAAAACCGAAGGTGTGCATAATGTCGTAGAAGAAATCGGAGAAAGGGGGGCATAACCCGCAAGAAAAGTAATCAACGAAGAAGGGGTACCGATTTGGGGCAGGATCAACACAAGCGGCAGGAACGACGCGCGTCGTCGGGTGTCCCGAATCCTCTCCCCCCGTCTTCACTCCCCATAGGGGCTTGAAGGAGGCCCGGAGCTCATGAACATCAACCGTCGAGGGGAAGAAGAAGGCGGAATTCGTCCGGTCCCCCAACAGCGTGCTCTCCGGTGGCTCCACGGCCCCGGAGCCCTTAGCCACCCCCTTGCCCTTGGCTGATTTGGGCGCCATGGCGGCCGAGAAGTCTAGAGGGTTGAGGAAGGGGCTGGCAAAGAAGCAACGGCGGACGATGATGAAAGCTTCGGAAAGAAGGAAGAGAGGGAACGGCGGCCCTGAGATTGGAAAAGGCACGAGGGAAGAGGAGAAAGTCAGCAGCGCGCCCGCGGTTATTCCTTCTTATGGGGGGAAACGCGGGCCGCCTCCTTTCACAATAACTATGATGTGACGCATGCCCGCGGGAAGCAACCCCGCGCATGCCGCCCACGTCACGCACGCCTCCCCACGCCGCGCCACGCGCGGGAAGCATGGGAAGCGCAGCGCGCGAAGAGACTTACGGCGGTAAAAACCACCCCGCCTGCCCGTGCACCGTTTTTGGGCCTAGCCCAACGACGCGATTGCGCTTACGTGTGGCCCAGACCCGGGGGCTCCTGTCGGTGTACAAAAAGAGGGGTACACTTTTTGTACCCCTATAACTATGCACAGGTAGTCTGAGCCACGGGCACCACCACACTGAGCAAGGGGAGGGATGTGAGCCAAGGTAAGACCAAAGCTCGAGGGAAGCAGAACGACGCCAAGGCCAAGACCACAAAGAGCAAAGGGGACGAAGGGGACTCCCCCGGCAAGATCCTTGCCCGGAGGCAGTTTTAGCAAACCCAGCAAGACCCTTGCCATGGCAGCTCGCCCCACACCTACGGAGCAAGTTACCCTTGAGTCCACTGCACCCATGGGGCAAGGATTCGGGAGACATCCCCGTGGTGGCATGCAGATCTTTGTGAAGATATTCAACATCAGATACACACTTTAGAAGATGATGATACTTGGCAGGATCCCAACCAAGGAGGACCACAAGGCTCCCGGCAAGAGCCTTGCCGAGGATGATAGCAGGCGTTGCGGCAAGACCTTTGCCGGGGCCCCGGCAAGGCCCTTGCCAAGAACAATCGTAGGGACACCATCAGGCCCACGCCAATCAAACCTCCAAGCTGGGCAGGTACCTGCGTGGCGGCAAGCGGATCTTCATGGAGACCCACCACTGCGCCACCTCAGCTACCTGCCTGCCTACATGGCACCTCGGGCACGGCTGCCCAGGGCGCGTGTCGACGCAAGAGGGAGCGGCGATGGACGAGACAGGGCTCTCCCCTGTCCCCGATAAAGCAAGGACACCTAAGCAAGACGCATTAAATGCGCCTTTTCATGTAATGCGAGGGATAACCTCGCATCACTGTACCCTTTCCACCTCCTGTGTGCCACTGTGGCAACCCCTTTCCCTATAAAAGGAGGCCCAAGGCGACCAGGAGGAGCATTCGGCTTTTTGGAGCTCCTCACGCCCCATTGCTAGTTGAAGAACACAGATAAACAATCCACCAAAGCAGGAGTAGGGTTTTACGCATCCTCGCGGCCCGAACCTGGGTAAAGGAACCGTGTGCTATCTGTTTGATCCGCTCTTCTCACGACCCCGCGCCCCGCAACCATAGTAGGGATTCTTGTGATCCCATAGGTGTCATTCCACACCGACACTACGACGGCACCCCCGACCCTGCGGAGTTCTTGCAGCTCTACGAGCTGAGCATCGAGGCGGCTAACGGTGACAAGAAAGTCATGGCAAACTGGTTCCCCATGGCTCTCAAGGATGGTGCTCACTCGTGGCTCCTAAACTTGCCCCCGGGGTCAATCTCTTCCTGGGGTGAGATGCGCGACCGGTCGTCGCCAACTTCCAGGGCACTCGCGACCGCCCTCCTGGCGTGGGTGACCTGTGCCGCATCAACCAGCAGCCAGGAGAGACCCTGCAGCAGTACATCCAGCGCTTCAACAACGTTCGCCTCAAGGTCCACAAGGTGACAGACGAGGCCATCATCTCAACGTTTTCCGATGGCGTCCGCAACGTCAAGATGAAGGAGGAGCTCGCCATCCACGAGGAGCTATGCACGGCACTAGAGATGTTCAACATGGCGACCAAGTGCGCAAGAGCTAAGGAAGGGCGCCCTTCCCTCTCCGAACTGCTTGCTGCCGACCCAGAGGAGAAAAAATACAAGGCCAAGGACGTGAAGCGCAAGGGGGTAGCCGTGCTCCCGCCGGAGCCGGACACGAAGCGCGGCCGGGACCACACCGAGTCGTCCTAGAGTAGCCGTCCGTTTTGCGCCTTCCACAACATACACAGCCACAACACCAACGATTGTCAAGAGCTTAGGGCCATCCGATATGGACGCTTCGGTCGATGCCCCGAGTGCAATGACCAGGCCTACAGCTGAGGAGGAGGACGAGGTGGGGGACGCTAGGACGACCGCCGCCCCCGCCAGGAGTAGCGCGACCGGCCTCGTGAGGACCGCTGGCAGGACCAGCCTCGTGAGGGCGCCTGGAGGGACCAGCCGCGCGAGGACCACCCACAGGGCAATGTTGGTCTCCCTCCACTGCCATTGCCTCCAAGAAGGAACGACGACCACCATCAGGACGAGGGGGCTGGGGGCTTCCAGGAACCGCGCTCTATCGCCTGCATCTTGGGCGGGGCTCAGACCCCAACATCCCAACACATCTTCAAGCAGTTTGGTCGAGAGGTGACCACGGCCCTTCCCAGGCTCGAGGCCACGCGCCCGCTCAGGTGGTCCAAATACGCCATCACCTTCAGCTCGTCGGACCAGCTCAAGTGCACGGCGCCTGCCGGCGCCATCCCGATGCTTTGCTCGCCCGTCATCAGCAACATCCAAGTCACCAAGACCCTCATCGATGATGGCGCAGGGCTCAATGTCCTGTCCGTCGAGACATTCGATAGCCTCCAAGTGCCATACGATCAGCTGCAGCCTACCAACCCTTCTCAGGTGTGACCGACGACTCTACCACCCCGATAGGGGCAGGTCCGTCTCCCTGTCACCTTCGGCCCGCGCAACAACTATCGCACCGAGCTCATCTACTTCAACGTCGCCCACATCCGTCTATCGTACAACGCCATCCTTGGGTATCCAGCATTGGCCAAGTTCATGGCAGTGAACCACCACAACTACAACTTCCTCAAAATGCCAGGAAGCGGCGGAATCATCACGCCCCCCTGCGAAGAAAGAGATGCGGTGTGCTCCCTGGAGCGCGCCTTCCAAGCCGCAGCAATCGAAGACCCCGACAACGAGGGCACCCTGTAGCCTCCTGAGGCCATCCCCAAGAAGAAGAAGCAGCTACTCTGCATAGGGCCTCAGGAGAGTGGCGTCTACAGCGGCACCACCTCACGATCAGCGCCCGCACCTGGGGCACCTCCCTCCCTCGCATAGGAAGGCGCGCCTGATGACACACAAGTGTAGGGGATCTATCATAGTCCTCTCAATAAGTAAGAGTGTCGAACCCAACGAGGAGCAGAAGGAAATGACAAGCGGTTTTCAGTAAGGTATTCTCTGCAAGCACTGAAATTATCGGTAACAGATAGTTTTGTGATAAGGTAATTTGTAACGGGTAACAAGTAATAAAAGTAAACAAGGTGCAGCAAGGTGGCCCAATCCTTTTTGTAGCAAAGGACAAGCCTGGACAAACTCTTATATTGATAAAAGCGCTCCCGAGGACACATGGGAATTATTGTCAAGCTAGTTTTCATCACGCTCATATGATTCGCGTTCGTTACTTTGATAATTTGATATGTGGGTGGACCGGTGCTTGGGTACTTCCCTTTCTTGGACAAGCATCCCACTTATGATTAACCCCTATTGCAAGCATCCGCAACTACAAAAGAAGTATTAAGGTAAACCTAACCATAGCATGAAACATATGTATCCAAATCAGCCCCTTACGACGCAACTCATAAACTAGGGTTTAAGCTTTTGTCACTCTAGCAACCCATCATCTACTTATTACTTCCCGATGCCTTCCTCTAGGCCCAAACAATGGTTAAGTGTCATGTAGTCGACATTCAGATAACACCACTAGAGGAGAGACATCATACATCTCATCAAAATATCGAACAAATACTAATTCACATGACTACTTATAGCAAGACTTCTCCCATGTCCTCAGGAACAAACGTAACTACTCACAAATCATATTCATGTTCATAATCAGAGCGGTATTAATATGCATAAAGGATCTGGACATATGATCTTCCACCAAATAAACCAACTAGCATCAACTACAAGGAGTAATCAACACTACTAGCAACCCACAGGTACCAATATGAGGTTTTGGGACAAAGATTGGATACAAGAGATGAACTAGGGTTTTAGAGGAGATGGTGCTGGTGAAGATGTTGATGGAGATTGACCCCCTCCTGATGAGAGGATCGTTGGTGATGACGATGGCGATGATTTCCCCCTCCCGGAGGGATGTTTCCCCGGCAGAACAGCTCCGCCGGAGCCCTAGATTGGTTCCGCCCAGGTTCCGCCTCATGGCGGCGGTGTTTCTTCTCGAAAGCTTGCTTATGATTTTTTCCATGGTAATATACTTCATATAGCAGCAGATGGGCACCGGAGGCCTGCCAGGGGGCCCACCACCCTCGTGGCCAGGGTGTGGCCCCCCTCTGGTTGATTATTTCTCCAGTATTATTTACATATTCAAAAACGTGCCTCTGTGAAGTTTCAGGACTTTTGGAGCTGTGCAGAATAGGTCCCTAATATTTGCTCCTTTTCCAGCCTAGAATTCCAGCTGTCGGCATTCTCCCTCTTCATGTAAACCTTGTAAAATAAGAGATAATAGGCATAAGTATTGTGACATAATGTGTAATAACAGCCCATAATGCAAAAAATATCGATATAAAAGCATGATGCAAAATGGACATATCAGCGCCCGGCGCCCTTCTTGGGCAAGGCTCGGGAGCTCTTTTCTAGAGGGCCTCAGACCTAGCCAACATCACGTGGGAGGCGCTCGGGCACTACGTGCAGGCATGCTTTGCTGCACGTTTCCCTCAAGATGGCATTGGGCGAGGAGCGCCCGGTGCTCAGGAGTTCATCGTCAAGGCAACCCAGGAGCTTCAAGAAGCAAGGACCATGCGCGGCGACCGCCGCCCACCACCCAGCGCAGCTCCCCATCCTGGCAGGGATGGCGGGCTGCGTGTCTGCATTGACACTCTGGGGCTCAACAGGGCCGCATCTCAGGGTCTTCGCGCGTTGGGCGGTGCAAGGGTCCACCTCACAGCTACATCCGCATGCCATTTGGCTTGCCGAATGTAGCGGCCGCCTTCCAGTGGCACCTGCGGGGTGTCCTGTCGGCTCAGGAGGTCAGACATCACGCAGTCCGGGAGGAGATGGCGATGGTCCTCGAAGACCCGCCTGAGCCCCCAAAGCCTCCCGAGGCCAGGGTCCTGGCGGCTCGTGAAGATCACCTTGACTCTTGCATAAAGCATAAGACGAAAGTGAAAGATAGGCCCTTCGTAGAGGGAAGCAGAGGTTGTCATGTGCTTTTATGGTTGGATGCACAAAATCTTGATGCGAAAGAACGTCACTTTATATTGCCACTTGTGATGTGGACCTTTATTATGTAGTCCGTCACTTTTATTTCTTCCACATCACAATATCGTGTAAAGCTTATTTTCCCCACACTAATAAATCATACATATTTAGAGAGCAATTTTTATTGCATGCAACAATGACAACTTACTTGAAGGATCTTACTCAATCCATAGGTAGATATGGTGGACTCTCATGGCAAAACTGGGTTTAAGGATATTTGGAAGCACAAGTAGTATCTCTACTTGGTGCAAAGAATTTGGCTAGCGTGAGGGAGAACGGCAAGCTCAACATGTTGGATGATCCATGACAATATACTTTATTTTAGATATAAGAAAACATAACCCATTACTTTGTCTTCCATGTCCAACATCAACCCTTTATCATGTCATATTTTAATGAGTGCTCACAATCATAAAAAATGTCCAAGATAATATATTTATATGTGAAAACCTCTCTTTCTTTATTACTTCCTATTAATTGCAACGATGACCAAAACTATGTTTGTCAACTATCAACAACTTTTATTCATCATACTCTTTATATGTGAAGTCATTACTCTCCATAAGATCAATATGATCTCTTTTATTTCTTTTTATTCTTCCTTTTTCTAATATTTCCTCAAGATCATAGCAAGATAACCAAGCCCTTGACTCAAAACTAATCTTTATTATATATATATAGCTCACGGACTCGATTACATAGAAGGATCATAAAGCAAAACTCAAACTAGATAATACTAAAACTTTATTCTACTAGATCAAGATATTACCAAAAGGATCGAACTAAGAAAAATGGTAAAGATAGGAGTGTGATGGTGATACGATACCGGGGCACCTCCCCCAAGCTTGGCAGTTGCCAATGGGAGTGCCCATACCCGATACTCAGTTTTCCTTCCTCGGAGGTGGTGAGGAGGGTGATGATGAAGATAACTGTGCCTTTATCTTTTTCATATTGTAATTCAGAAGAGCAATTTCCTCCTTCAAATCATCGACCTTAGATTCTAGCTTCAAAATCTTGTCACGTAAATCCCCTTTGCTTTTCTACCGAAAACGAGGAGGAATAGATAGGTTGTTAGACAGCTTAGCCCTCTTAGGGAGACTAGACTTCTTGAACTTCACGTGCATAACCCCAGGTTGAGGTAGAGGAACATCTTCCCCCTCTGAACTTGAATCATTGATCCTCCTCGAATGAGCATCCTCCTCATCATCCGTAGTTCGGCCACAAGGAGATAGGTCCCCATAGGTCTTTTGGTCAGCAATGGGATGTGAGACATAGCTCTCTCCGTTGGAGTCCTGAGATGACATCTTGCTCTAAATCTGCAACAGAAATAGCTCGAAACAAAAACAGAGGATATTTGCATGGTATGGTGGTCAAAACCTTCGGGAGATTATATAATGAATTTTTACCGACCAAAAGAAGTATCCTGCAAGAAAACAGAGTCCGGTGGGCACACGAGGTGCCCACGAGGCAGGGGGCGCGCCCTCCACCCTCGTGGACGCCTCGTGTCCTTCCCGGACTACTTCTTATTTTCCTATCTTTACATAATATTAAAGGACGGAGCCTTTCATAGTTCTCCATAAGTCACCTCTTTATATCCGTTATTTTTATGTTTACTTTAAAGATTGACGGCTAAGATTTAACCTGTTTTTCCTCTTACCAAAACAAGACCAACCCTCCTCGTGTGTCCAAATCCATTGCTTGATCGGGACAAAACTAACTGCGCAACCTGGCCGACCAGAACTCACCTAAAGCCCATGCGCCCAGCCAGCCAACTACCTAACCCTACCCCAAGCATCCTCTTAATTTATCCCTCGAGCACCGTCACAAGGAGAAGCGCCCCGCGACCGATCACTACAGGCGATGCCAGGGTGCCCTCACACGGGCAGCGCCACTGCTTGCCGCCGGTACTTGCCGAAGGAGCCGCCGATCCGCGAGCTTCCTCTACATCCGTCGCTGCTGGAAGCCGCTGCCTGGGATGATGGTGGCGGCTTGCAGAAGTTTGGTGGGGCCGTGTAGACACAATTATGACAGGTCATATGTTGCTGATTTTGGATCTACTTTCCAAGTATGCATGAACCACACGGACTCTCAAGTTTTTGTTGAATTAAGCATTTTCCAATCTACACGGCGTGTGTACAACTGAACATGCATGCATCTTTTTATTTGCTTTTCGGCAGCTTATGCATGGTTTCAGCTATGTCAACCTAAGTCCTTTTCTCCATGCACCCCTACTGTCAGGTGACTACTCAATGTGGTGTAGTTGATGGGTGTTTGGCTATCGTATGATGCGCAATATTATATCCAATGTCCCTAATCGACATCCCGAAGTTTTGTGAGTCCAACCCTTGTTCATTGCAACTTTGCAAGTAGCACTTGATCCGTATCGAAGCATGTGTGTTGTGCTATAACTAGATGGTGGACCATGCCCGAGAGAGAGTGGAAACCTTAGATTATATGCTCATGCAACTGATCCTCGCCAAGGGCTCAAACTTTGCACTGCTACATGCCCTCGTGTTCCCCCTGGCCGAATCGGGATGCCACCTAGCCCCGTTGCATGCCCGTGTGCCTGTTAGGTCAAATCATTGGGTAAAGGAAGAGTAGGAGACCGAGGGCGACATTGAGGGTGCCTCATCATGCTTGGCTTTTTACATGCTACGTGTTCACCGAGGCTGCCACACCTTGCCGGTGATAGTGGACAACGACGGTTCATGGTGAAGCAGTTTTGGATCCCTGGCCACATCTTAGATAATTCTACATGCGTTGTTCCATCATTGTATGCAACCCAGTTTAAAGAAGGGCGTCAATCAGGATGTGTTAAAGAGGAAAAACCATGCATAAATCCTTTTATGTATACTTTCTTGCATTCTTCTGCTGACATGATAGAGTTTAATCAATGTATCTCCCATTGCAATGCATGAGAAATTTTCCTAGTTTTCTTAAATATTCCAAAATGGAGGAAAATTTCCATTAGAACTGTTTTGGAGTCGGTTTACTTACCGTACCACATACCTATTCCTTTTCGGAGTCTGAAACATTCTGGAAGGTGTCCCTTATGTATTCCTCCGGGGTTACGGTTTCAATAACATTAGTTTCAATAACATTACCTGAGATATAATGTTTGATTCTTTGACCATTGACCACCTTCGGATTTGTGCCTTCGGAGTTGTTGATTTTTATGGCACCGGAACGATAGACCTCCTCGATAACGTAAGGACCTTCCCATTTAGAGAGAAGTTTTCCTGCAAAATATCTTAAACGAGAGTTGAATAGCAACACATAATGACCTACATTAAACTCACGCTTTTGTATCCTTTTGGCATGCCATCTTTTAACTTTTTCTTTAAACAGTTTGGCATTCTCATAGGCCTGGGTTCTCCATTCATCAAGTGAGCTAATGTCAAATAACCTCTTCTCACCGGCAAGTTTGAAATCATAATTGAGCTCTTTAATGGCCCAATATGCCTTATGTGCTAGTTCGAGAGGTAAGTGACGTGCTTTTCCATAAACTATTTTATATCAAGACATACCCATAGGATTTTTATATGCAGTTCTATAGGCCCACAATGCATCATCAAGTTTCTTGGACTAATTCTTTCTAGATCTATTAACAGTCTTTTGCAAAATTAATTTGAGCTCTCTATTACTAAGTTCTACATGACCACTAGACTGCGGGTGATATGGAGATGCAATTCTATGATTAACATCATACTTAGCAAGCATTTTACGAAAAGCATCATGAATAAAATGTGAACCACCATCAGTCATTAAATATCTAGGGACTCCAAACCTCAGAAAAATAAGTTCTTTAAGCATCTTAATAGAGGTGTTATGATCAACACTACTAGTTGGAATAGCTTCTACCCACTTAGTAACATAAAATCAACATCAACTAAAATATGTGTATACCCATTAGAGGAAGGGAACGGTCCCATATAATGAAAGCCCTAAACATCAAATGGTTCAATAACAAGTGAATAGTTCATAGGCATTTCAACCTCTAATAATATTACCAATTCTTTGACATTCATCACAAGACAAGACAAACTTATAGGCATCTTTGAAAAGAGTAGGCCAGTAAAAACCGGATTGCAATACCTTATGTGCAGTTCTATCTCTAGCGTGGTGTCCTCCATAAGCTTCGGAGTGACACTTGCGTAGGATCTGTTCATGTTCATGCTCAGGTACACAACATCTAATAACACCATCTACTCCTTCTTTATAAAGGTGTGTGTCATCCCAGAAGTAATGTCTTAAATCATAGAAAAACTTTTTCTTTTGCTGGTATGTGAAACTAGGTGGTATGAATTTAGTGAGACGCCCTCGATGCGGCTATATCTCCCACGTGTTGAAGCACGACTTAGAGGCATAACCGCATTGAAAGCAATGTCCCAACTGTTTTGGTAGAATCTGTGAGTCACGGGGACTCGGCAATCTCACACCCGCGAGATCAAGACTATTTAAGCTTAATGGTAGGATAGGGTTGTGAGGTGGAGCTGCAGCAAGCGACTAGCATATATGGTGGCTACACTCGCAAAAGAGAGCGAGAAGAGAAGCAAAGCACGGTCGTGAAGCTAGAAGTGATCAAGAAGTGATCCTAGAACAACCTACGTCAAACATAACTCCAACACCGTGTTCACTTCCCGGACTCCGCCGAGAAGAGACCATCACGGTAACACACGCGGTTGATGTGTTTTAATTTAAGGTCAACTTCGGGTTTTCTACAACCGGACATCAACAAATTCCCATCTGCCTCATAATCGCGGGCACGGCTTTCGAAAGATAATACCCTGCAGGGGTGTCCCAACTTAGCCCATTATAAGCTCTCACGGTCAACCAAGGATATTCCTTCTACCGGGAAGACCCGATCAGTCTCGGAATCCCGGACTACAAGACATTTCGACAGTAATAAAACAAATCCAGCAAAGCCGCCCGATTGTGCCGACAAATCCTGATAGGAGCTGCACATATCTCGGTCTCAGGGCACATCCGGATAAGCGAAGCGTACAGGTACCAACATAACCCAAGTTGCCAAGGGACGGTCCCGCACGGTGCTCTAGTTTGGACCAGCAATCGAAGGAGAACTGGCCCGGGGGGTTAAAATAAGATGACCCTCGGGCTCGCGAAAACCCGGGGGGTAAAGGCTTAGGTGGCAAATGGTAAAACCAATGTTGGGCCTTGCTAGAAAAGTCTTATTCAAAGCGAACTGTCAAGGGGGTCCCATAAATCACCCAACCGTGTAAGGAACGCAAAATCAAGGAACATAACACCGGTATGACGGAAACTAGGGTGGCAAGAGTGGAACAAAACACCAGGCATAAGGCCGAGCCTTCCACCCTTTACCAAGTATATAGATGCATTAATTAAATAAGAGGTATTGTGATAACCCAACAAGTAAACATGTTCCAACAAGGAACAACAAGTCCATGTTCCAACAAGGAACAAACTTCATCTTCACCTGCAACTAGCAACGCTATAAGAGGGGCTGAGCAAAGCGGTAACATAGCCAAACAACGGTTTGCTAGGACATGGATGGTTAGGGGCTGACATGGCAATATGGGTGGCATGATATAGCAAGTGGTAGGTATCGCAGCATAGGCATAGCAAAAGAGCGAGCATCTAGCAAGCAAAGATAGAAGTGATTTCGAGGGTATGGTCATCTTGCCTGCAATGTTCTCAGAGTTGTCGAGAGCTTGGTCCTCGAAAGCGTTCTCGACAGGTTCCTCGTTCACGTACTCGTCTCCCGGCTCTACCCAAAACAAGAGCACAAGCAAAGGGGACAAACATCAATCACGATGCAATGCGCAAGCAACATGATGCAAAACATGGCATGATATGCGAGATGGGATATGCAATGCATATGCGTGCTTCGGAAGGAAAAAGATGAACAAGGCATAATCTTGGCAAACCAAGTATGCCACTGGATAGGTGAGGTGATTTTGGTTGAAATCGATATAAAGATCACCGGCATCGGATGCACGGTTTGCAAATGACAAGCAAAACAAGAATGACAATATTCTGCCATTAACAGCATGGTGCTACTTAGCAAGCAACAAGAAATTAAGCTACTGCACCCAAACATATCAGCAAAGCATATGACAGTAATCTACTCAAGATGCTTGACAAAAAGATGAACACTGAGCTACGGCTAAATCACGCCACAACAGGTTCAAACAAGCATGGCAAAAGTGCAAAAGATAACAGGTTCACAGACTTAGGTGAAAATAACAACATGCCAGAAATTAACATCAGGATGACAAGTTTAGAGCAAGCAAACAACATGCTACAGGAACAGGACATAGAAAAACAAGGCACGGAATGAATCTACTCAAAGCACTTAACAAAAATCCCTTACTGACCATAAGCCAAAAAGAATCAGAAAATATAATAGCACCCATGTCAATTAAGCAAGTTTCATTACAGGTTTCAGACTTAGCAGAAAACTGGGCATGTCAAAAACAGATAACAAGTAGGCATGTTTACGAGCTCGATGCACTCACTACAGAGCATTGCATGATAAACTAATCATACATACATCAAGAAGACATGGAATAGAAGCTATACATGGCAAGAATAACATCATAGAATGCAAGGATCAACTACACCAAGCTTGGCAAAATCGAATGACATGTAAACAATCTGCCAGCAACATTTTATAGCGAAAGTAGAGCTCGATCGACTCAAGCTATGACACTCCATAAATACGAACAAAGGAATGGATGGATAGAGAAAAACCATATGCTAAAAACACCTTTAATGAACATGCTCAAAAGAGGCATAGATCTCTCGGAAACAACATGAACACATGGCATAAAAATAACAGCAGGCAGGGACTTTGTGAAATTACTGTCTCTGAAATCAGCAACATTAAGTACCCTAGTTTGCATGCTTGTGATAGTCACCACAAAGATCACAAAAATACATGGCAAACACCTCTGGAAAGATGGCATGGCATATTACAAAACACATGTAGGACTCAACTTCATAGGATGCACACATCAATCATGGCAAAAATGACAAAAGTGCATTTTCTGAAACAGATCTGAAACTAACATTACATAGCCCTCTTCTAACAGCATTTCGGGCATCAATATGAGCTCAAATGACAATGATGCAATGATATGAAATGATGTACTCAGCGAGGCGAACAATTCGACATATTATACGCACGAAACCGAGCAATATGCAGCAAGTTATGATGCGATGAACATGCGACAACAATGCAAAATATTATGACTTAGAAGAAAAAATGAGAGGGGAAGAAGTCAACCCGCGTGCACGCGAACTGAGGCGGGCGGCGCGGCGGCCGGGGATGGGGCGCGCGGCGGCGGAGAAGGATCGGAGACGGCGGGGCCGGCCGGATCCGGGGCCGGGCAGCGCGGGCGCGGCAGAGGAGGCGACGGCGGCGGCGTGGCGGAGCAGCTGGCGACGGGGGCCGCGGCGGAGAGGCGGCGCGACCGGCGACGAACGGCGGCGGGGGCGCGCGGGAGGCGCGCGGCGGCGCGTCGCGCGGGCCGGGCGGCGGCGCAGGACGGGCCAGGCGGCGGGGCACGGCGGGCCGCGGCGGGCCGCGGGGGCCGGATCTGGGCCCCACGGGCCGGCGGTGAAGTGGGCGCGGGGACGCTGACGTGGCGGCGTGTGGTTGGTTGGCGGCGGCGGGCGGACACGTCCGTCCGTCCGGATTTTTGTCCGGCGGTGGCGGGAGGGGAATTTGTCTAGGGTTAGGGTGGAATGGACCCGGGATTTCGAAGGGGGAGGTCTATTTATAGGTAGAGGGGGCTAGGAAGCTCCGAATGGAGTGCGGTTTTCGGCCACGCGATTGTGATCGAACGGTGATGGACATGGGAGTGTCTTAGATGGGTTATTGGGCTGATATGGAGGGGTTTTGGGCTGCAACACACACGAGGCCTTCACGGTTACCCGGTTAACCGTTGGAGTATCAAACGACCTCTGATTGGCCCGAAACTTGACAGGCGGTCTACCGGTGCTATACCAAGGCCGCTTGACAAACCTCAGTCCATTCCGAGACCGTTTAACACCCGCACAGGAAAATAGGTAAAAGGGGACGCCGGGGGACATAGGAGCGCCGGATTGCAAAACGGACAACGGGGAAAATGCTCGGATTCATGAGACGAACACGTATGCGAATGCGATGCACATGATGACATGAAATGAAATGCATGACATGAAAAAAATGCGAACTGACGGGAAACCCAACCACGGAGGGAATATCATATCACATTGCCGAAAATGGCAAGAGTTGGATTACAAATATGGCAAGTTACATCCGGGGTGTTACATTTAGCAACAATGTAATTAGCATATCCAACATACCATGGAGCAGTACGAGAAGCATTTATGATAGCTAATTGTTCATCAGGGAAGCTATCATCAATAGGTAGTGGGTCATCAGGAACATTCTCTAACCTACACAAGTTGTCTGCAACGAGGTTCTCAGCTCCCTTTCTATCAACTAGAAAAGTGGCCCGCTCGATGCGCGGGCTAGAAATTTATAAATTTGATTGATGGGAACATAATATTTCAATTTTCTTTTTTTTGAAATTACATGCGATGCCATTTTAAATATTAGAATTTTGTGAACATAGTTTTATCTTTGGTATATTTGGGTTTTTACCGATATATAAATATTGTGTTATCGCTTCGTCATTTACGTGTTAATTATGCATGATGTACTAACTTCTTTTATGTTTAGCTTCGTTGTTCAGATTGTATTTGTATAATTTTTTCAGCTTTTTTCTCATGCTGCTTAGTTATATTTTTTCTGTAAACACAAATTTTGTAGTTATCATTGTTTTTGTGTAGGCATTTGTTGATTTGCTAACGATGTTCAAGATTGGTAGATATTTGTTTCAATATACAGTGAATCTTGCACTCCAAGTGATTTCTTTTTAATTTGATATAAAAGTTAGAGTGTATTTATATATTGCACACATCCACTAAAACTTTCTTGGTAGGTATTTGTGTTGAAGGCCATTTGATTTAGTTAAGTTAAGTTAAGACACACAATAGTGACGGACCTAGAATAATGGGCTTGGGGGTACCACCATTCAAAGTTTGCATTAAACATCATCGTAATCTCAACAATAGTCTGAAAATAGCAACATTGTGTATTTAGTGTTAATTATGTAGTAACATTTATTTTACAATTTTGGAAGGGTGCCATGGCACTCACGACACTCATTGGATCCGTCCCTGGCACATAGGCTCAATTAAAATAGGGTTAGCTATTATTTGGTCGTTCTATGATGGAACCACTTGTTGAGTACGCCGTGTACCAAACTCTGCTTCGGATTTTGTCTTAGCGACCATAAGTGGAATAAAACTCGCTTAGCCGTACCAAACAGTCGCTTGTATCACGTTTGCAAAGTTTGCTCTCAGACTGTCCAGTTTTTACAAAAGAAACATCGTCCACAGTTCTTTCAGACTATCCAGTTTCTAGAAAAGAAACAGTGTCCATAATTCCTTCATTAGAAATGCACTATGCATAGTAGAATACATGTAAAGAACGTCACTGGTTCCCACCATGCTAATTGTTCGCCTTCCTTTTTATGTAGTCTTCTCGACTTCTGAGTAGAATTTTTCTGTCTTATTTCTATAAAAGTTCATTTCTTCTGCTAGTGAAATATTATGGGATTTATACCAAAAAAGGCCCATGCAGATGGACATACCGTAAAAACATTCCTCTTTCCCTTTCACACTTTCACACAGTCACATGTTCCTCTTGCCCGATCCCCTTTTCTCTCTTTCAGTCTTCCCTACTCTCTCCGGTCACTCCAACATTTCTGCCGCCGGCGCCGAATAGCTCCCATCAGCTTTCTTCCTTGATTATGTGCCTTGAGCTTGCTCGTCCTCACCTGCAGCCACCCCCACATCTCGATTCTCTGTTGTAGCCACAGGGTGCCCCACAGCTCGATTCGCCATTCCAGCCACAGTGTGACCTTCGATGGCGGCTGGTTTTCGTGTGCGTCCTCGGTCTCCTAGGCTGGTAAATAGCGATGGAGGGGTAGCAGGGCCCAAGATGGAGCTGCGCAAGGGAGGAGGCAAGATCATCGATCTGCGCGGTGTTGTTCCTGTCAGCGTTCATGCAGGTGATGTGGGCGTGGATTTCGTCTCCCGCTTTCAGCTTTGATCCATCTTTAGTATGAGGATGGTGGAGACGTTTTCTGCCCCTTGAGCGCCAGAAGCATCCTATACATCGGTGACATTCTTCGAAGGTCCCCATTTTCCTTTTTCTGACTTTTTCATATACTTTTTTTCGTAACCGGTTTCTTTGTTTGTGCAGTTGAACCAATATAATATAATTAAGGGAATGCTTGTTAGTGAAAAATGTTTTCCCACATACCCTTGAAATCATGGAAAAACATGTGATTCTGTTTTTAAGTATAAGGTACTGTAGATAATAATTAGTGAGTGAAAATAAAAAAGATGTCAAGTATATTTCTACGCACACATGATAATTGGACATGTGAGGTTCGTGGGGGCGTTGTTGTCCCCAAGCTCCGACTCGGACGCGTAGTCACAGTCCCAAAGTGAGGCAGCTAAAAAATTTATCTTTGTCTGCAGCAGAGGTAGCCGGGCTTGGTCATCGAATATTTTTGCTCCTCTTTGTTCAGATGTTGTTCGGAGTTCAAACTACCAAAGATCCTCGAGTTGTCTTCTTTTTGCTCCACTTTGTTGTGATTAATCTCTTCATTCAATAGCCTGTTTCCAAGTTCAATTATTTCTGAAGAAAGTGGGAGCTCAATTTTGGGGTTTACCTTGAGTTTATTTTCGAGCTTGTCTCTAATTCCACCAAGGCATGTCCTTGTTTCTGTGAATTTGTGGCATAACATAGGTCTTCTGACTTTGCAGTGGCATAATATTATTGTGAATAGTTGTCCTAGGTGGTTGCCAATCGCCCACTGAAGCCACTCTGTTGTCATTGATAAATCCTAGTGCTTCGCAAGCAGATCTGTATGATGTGTGGACAACTCCATTTACTGTTCTCATGTCTAGAAACATGTGCACCCTTTCTTGAGTTTAGTAGTATTCACATCTATTCTTTTTTTCTGATTGCGGGATGGGCATAATATATCCTTCCAACTGATCTTCATTTCTTCCATTTGCTTCACTTCGTGTCTTTCTTCTTCCATACCTATTTTGACGGGAACTCTGCATATGTTAATTCTCTGGCTTGCTCACACATCTTATGTGTCCCCATCTACTGTGTAAATTTAGTGATTCTCCCTCCTTTCCTTATTATATTTGTTTACTCTGTAGAATCTGCTAAAATGACGTGTTGCTCATTTTCCAGGTGGAAAGTCAATCTTTCAATGCAGGGATCTCTGAAGTGCATTTCAAATTGAAATATTCTCCAACACGCATCATCTCTTGATCTCATTGTTTTGTATTAGCACCGTGGATTGGTCATCACCTTTATTTATGTATTTAAAAATGTATCTTTTTTTATAAAGATCATCTGCACACCTCTTCATTTGTATGTGCTTGAGATTTTCCAGTAAATTTATATTGTATGGGGTACATAATGTTGCTTCATGTATACTACTACCAGTCTGCATTATTAGTGGTAAAGTTTAGAACCAAATGGATGATAATACACATGCGAGTAGAACTTTGTGAAGATTTTCTTACCTCACTTGTATCAAAGGTTGTCCTTTTGGTGTAGTTGAGTAGTGTGGGACATCCTCATGTATGATCAAAGACTGACTATTTTTCTTGTCTGCAATATCATTCTCCTTTTGAATCTTGCCGTTTTTGTTGATTGTCTGGATTTGCATCAATAAGATAACAATTAATAATATTGTTTTTCTTGTCCAAGTTGAAATAAATTAGGAACCTCTTGTGCCTAGTTGGAAGTGTTACCTTTTTAGTTGTAACATTCTCGTGGTATAAGATATAAAAGATTCGCAATTAGTAATGGGTCACCTTGTTAGATTGCATACTTGATTTGTTTTAACCACCTTGGTAGGTTTCTCAAATTCCTTGTTGTGTGGACGACCTTTTGTTTTCATTATTTATTCCTGCACAATAGAGAATGCAAATATAAAGTTAAAGAGGACCATATTATAATATTATTACAGAAAGTGTCAGGCGACGGACGACTACAAAGATCAATGGCGATGCGCCTGCTGTTCTTTGGACTGAGGATAGTACCTTGCTCTGCTGCTTCAGACCTGGGCCGGCCATGCTCATCCAAATGGTGGGTTGACCACTGATTACATATTACTTCTCAAGTTTAGGATGATATGTTATTTTTTTTAGTTTTTACCTTCTAAATATTCGTTTTTCACTGAAGTAAAGGATACCAACTTTGTGCCAAAATCTTTAATGTTAAAGAGGATCTTAAGTTCCAATCATCACGCGAAGACACAAATATTGAGTATTTTTTTAGTAGCAGCCGGATGAAGCCATATCTACTTGATTAATGAGGTACTTCACTTAGACGTCATTATTGAGGTACCGAGTCAAAATATTATGTGAACCATTATCTGTTCTACAAACTCTAAATGGATAGTCGACAGGAGATTAGGGGGCTGGTGACCGATGCAGGAAGACTATGCTGAAGTGCCACTTGTTGGATTCCCTGCTAGCTTGCTTAGAAAATGGAAGATTGATTAGATTGTCGTATTACCAAATAGTCTTGATGCAAGCTTCCTTTTGTGTTTAGTGTTAACATGACTGTGAATAGTGGGCATAAAGTAATTCGACATTGTTAAATCACAACCATTAAAATTCCTAGATGAGGTCATGTGCTAGCTGAGAACGTATGGGTTACATAGCGTATCAAGAAACCAAAGTAGTTAGCAACATGCAATGTGCTTTCTCACCATTTTCAGTTCATCCCTTTCAAGTTGTAGAGCATTGGTCTCGTGTTAAACTCGGCACCGTCCTACATGTGTAAACATTAGTAAACCAAAACTTAATCATTAAGGTATGCAATCGAGGGTGATGTTTAGTTGAATTGATGTGAGAGATAAAATCCATGACAAGGGACTTACCAGAGGCATGCATGCGTGTATTAGACATCATCAACTTCACCTTCTCATGGCCATCCTTGCAAAAGTGTATACGTTGCATCTCAGGTCTTTTTATTTACAAGTATAATTTCCTCTTTGTATGTCGTTGGTGTCTAACACGTTTGGGGCACAGGCTGCAGCCATCTGCACTAATGATCGATGTCATATGGAAATCATGTAGGAATAAGCATGCGCTCTCCAATCTCCAGGGACGCCAGTGCCTCGTCTGCCTCCATCTGCACCCGCCGCTGCAGCATGGCCCCAGCGTCTTACTCTCCGTTGTTGCTGCTGACATGGTGTCGTAAGCATCTGTCTGCTGCTCAACTGCAGCGTACCACCACTCGAAGCGGCTGTAAGAGTCCTAGGGAAAAATCCATCCCCATGCAAGGTTCCTCCACACGGCATGGTGGCGGCGTGCGAAAAAAGGAGTCGAAAACCCGGGCGAGCGATCTTTTCCTCTTATTTTTGTGTTTGTGAAATCGTGTGGATCCTGAGAAATTGCATGGATCTGTGTAACGTGAATGTAATTTTTTTCTATGTACGTGTAAGCTAAAAAATATTTATGTACATGTATATGCCAACTCACGTGCACATATGGGTCATTTTTAACAGAATTGAGAGACTGTTTATAATTGAGAGATTGTTCATGATTTGGTGCGTAGGGTATATGGGTCCACCCGGTTATGAAGATATAACATTTCTAGATTGATCAATGGAATTAGGCCCACTGGATTAAAGGTCGGATGTTTCTAATTATTGTGGTATTTTCTAGACTAATTATCTTTTTCCTGTTTAACCCGTCAAGTACTTTTAAAATATAAATAGATAATATGCAAATCAAATTCTTGTAGTAAGAGAACCCATCTAACGAGTCTAGGTTTAGCATCTTTCTTTTCCATAAAATATTTAATAGCAGCACGATCAATGTGAACAGTTACTTTAGAATCAACAATATAAGGTTTGAACTTGTCACAAGCAAATACAATTGCTAAAAATTCTTTTTGCATAATTTCTCTGGGCACTGTCTAGACTTTTACTAGCATATTGGATAACATTTAATTTCTTATCAACTCTTTGTCCTAGAACAACACCTATAGCATAATCACTAGCATCACACATAATTTCAAAAGGTAAATTCCAATCAGGTGGCTGAACAATAGGTGCAGAAATCAATGCTTTCTTAAGTATTTCAAATGCTTCTACACAATCATCATCAAAGACAAAAGGAACATCTTTTTGTAAGAGATTAGTCAGAGGCCTAGAAATTTTAGAGAAGTCCTTAATGAACCTCCTATAAAAACCGGCATGACCAAGAAAACTTCTTATACCTTTAACGTCCTTGGGACATGCCATCTTTTCAATAGCATCAACTTTAGTTTTATCAACTTCAATACCTTTTTCAGAAATTTTATGCCCGAAGACAATACCTTCATTAACCATAGAGTGACACTTCTCCCAATTCAAGACAAGATTAGTTTCTTCACATCTCTGCAAAACTCGATCAAGGTTGCTCAAGCAATCATCAAAAGAAGTTCCATATACGGAGAAATCATCCATGAAAACCTCAACAATCTTTTCACAAAAATCAGAGAATATAGCCATCATGCATATTTGAAAGGTAGTAGGTGCATTGCATAAACCAAAAGGCATACATCTATAAGAAAAGGTACCGAAAGGGCAAGTAAAAGTGGTCTTTTCTTGATCCTCCTTTGACATAGGTATTTTAGAGAAACCAGAATAATCATCTAGAAAGCAAAAATGTGTATGTTTGGATAATCTTTCTAGCATTTGATCAATAAAATGTAAAGGGTAAAGATCCTTTTTAGTAGCTTTATTTAGTTTGTGAAAATCAATTACCATTCTATAACCTGTAACAATTCTTTGTGGGATCAATTCATCTTTATCATTAGGAACAACAGTAGTACCTCCCTTTTTAGGGACACAATGGACAGGACTTACCCACTGACTATTAGCAACAGGATAAATTATACCTGCCTCAAGCTTTAGTATTTCTTTTCTTACCACTTCTTTCATCTTAGGATTTAACCGTCGTTGGTAATCAACAACTGGTTTAGATTCTTTCTCCTATTTTATTTTGTGCTGGCATAAAGTGGGACTAATGCCCTTAAGATCATCAAGAGTATATCCAATAGTAGCACGGTGCTTCTTCAGAGTTTTCAATAATTTCTTTTCTTCATGCTCTGAAAGGTTAGCACTAATAATAACAAGATATATCTTTTTCTCATCAAGATAAGCATATTTAAGAGTATCCGATAATGGTTTAAGCTCAAACACGGGATCACCCTTGGGTGGAGGAGGATCCCCCAGGATTTCAACAGGCAAGTTGTGTTTCAAAATAGGTCCCTGTTTAAAAAATACTTCATCTATTTCCCTTCTTTCATTCATAAACATATCAATTTCATGGTCGAGCAAATATTGTTCTAAAGGATCATTAGGAGGTACGGCAATAGAGGCAAGACCAATAATTTCATCTTTACTAGGCAATTCTTTATCATGGGGTTGTCTACGAAATTTAGCAAAATGAAACTCATGAGACATATCCCCCAAACCAATAGTAACAACATCCTTTTTGCAATCTATCCTAGCATTAACAGTATTCAAGAAGGGTGTACCAAATATAATGGGACAAAAGTTATCTTGTGGGGAACCAAGAACAAGAAAATCAGCAGGATATTTAACTTCCCCACACAAGACTTCAACATCTCTAACAATCCCAACTGGTGAAATAGTGTCTCTATTGGCAAGCTTAATTGTAACATCAATTTCCTTGATCTAAGCAGGTGCAATATCATGCATAATTTCTTTGTATAAGGAATGAGGTATTGCACTTGCACTAGCACCCATATCACATAAGCTATGATAACAATGATCTCCTATTTTAACAGAAATAACAGACATGCCTACAATAGGTCTATGTTTATTTTTAGTATCAGGTCTAGCAATTCTAGCAGCTTCATCACAGAAGTAAATAACATGCCCATCAATATTATGGGCCAAGAGATCTTTAACCATAGCAATACTAGGTTCAACTTTAATTTGCTCAGGGGGTGTAGGTGTTCTAGTGTTACTGTTACAAACCATAGTTGAAGCTTTAGCATGATCCTTTATTATAACAGGGAAAGGTGGCTTCTCAATATAAGCAATAGGAACAATAGGATCAACATTATAAGTGATAGTCTTTTCTTCAACTTTAATAGGTGCAACTACTTTTACTTCGATGGGAGGATTATATTTAAACCACTTCTCCTTAGGGAGATCAACATGAGTAGCAAATGATTCACAGAAAGAATCTACTATCTCAGAGTCAAGTCCATATTTAGTGCTAAATTCACGGAAAACATCGGTATCCATAAAAGATTTAACACAATCAAACTTAGGTGTTATACCTGACTCCTTACCTTCGTCGAGATCCCAATCTTCATAGTTGCATTTAATTCTTTCCAATAAATCCCATTTGAATTCAATAGTCTTCATCATAAAAGAGCGAGTACAAGAAGTATCGAGCATGGAGCGATTGTTGAGAGAAAGCCGAGCATAAATTTTTTCAATAATAATTTATCTTGAGAGCTCATGATTGGGGCATGAATACAACATTGACTTAAGCCTCCCCCAAGCTTGAGCGATGCTTTCTCCTTCGCGAGGCCAAAAATTATATATATAATTACGATCACGATGAACAAGATGCATAGGATAAAACTTCTGATGAAATTCCAATTTCAATCGGTTGTAGTTCCATGATCCCATATCATCACATAGCCTAAACCATGTCAATGCCTTTCCCTTCAAAGATAAAGGGAAGACCTTCTTATTGATAACATCCTCGGGCATACCTGCAAGCTTAAATAATCCACAAACTTCATCCACATAGATTAGGTGCAAATCGAGATGTAATATTCCATCACCTGTGAAAGGATTAGCTAGCAGTTTCTCTATCATACCCGAAGGAATTTCAAATTAAACATTTTCAGTAGGTTCAGTAGGTTGAGGAGCAACTCTTTGCTCTGCTGGTTGGGGTGAAGATACCCCTAACAAGCCCCTCGAAGGATTATGTTCCATAGTAACAAGTGACAGTAAATTTCAGCACACTATATAATTTTTTTCCTTACCAAATTCCACCTACCAAAGGCGCTTCACTCCCCGGCAACGGTGCCAGAAAAGAGTCTTGATGACCCACAAGTGTAGGGGATCTATTGTAGTCCTTTCGATAAGTAAAAGTGTCGAACCCAACGACGAGCAGAAGGAAATGACAAGCGGTTTTCTGTAAGGTATTCTCTGCAAGCACTGAAATTATCGGTAACAGATAGTTTTGTGATAAGGTAATTTGTAATGGGTAACAAGTAATAAAAGTAAACAAGGTGCAGCAAGGTGGCCCAATAATTTTTGTAGCAAAGGAGAAGCCTGGACAAACTCTTATATAGAGAAAAGCTCTCCCGAGGACACATGGGAATTATCATCAAGCTAGTTTTCACCACGCTCATATGATTCGCGTTCGTTACTTTGATAATTTGATATGTGGGTGGACCGGTGCTTGGGTACTGCCCTTTCTTGGAAAAGCATCCCACTTATGATTAACCCCTATTGCAAGCGTCCGCAACTACAAAAGAAGTATTAAGGTAAACCTAACCATAGCATGAAACATATGGATCCAAATCAGCCCCTTACGAAGCAACTCATAAACTAGGGTTTAAGCTTCTGTCACTCTAGAAACCCATCATCTACTTATTACTTCCCAATGCCTTCCTCTAGGCCCAAACAATGGTGAAGTGTCATGTAGTCGATGTTCACATAAAACCACTAGAGGAAAGACAACATACATCTCATCAAAATATCGAACGAATACCAAATTCACATGACTACTTATAGCAAGACTTCTCCCATGTCCTCAGGAACAAATGTAGCTACTCACAAATCATATTCATGTTCATAATCAGAGGACCAACTAGCATCAACTACAAGGAGTATTCAACACTACTAGCAACCCACAGGTACCAATCTGAGGTTTTGGGACAAAGATTGGATACAAGAGATGAACTAGGGTTTTAGAGGAGATGGTGCTGGTGAAGATGTTAATGGAGATTGACCCCTCCCGATGAGAGGATCGTTGGTGATGATGATGGCGATGATTTCCCGCTCCCAAAGGGATGTTTCCCCGGCAGAACAGCTCCGCCGGAGCCCTAGATTGGTTCCGCCAAGGTTCCGCCTCGTGGCGGCGGTGTTTCTTCCCAAAAGCTTGCTTATGATTTTTTCCAGGTTAAAAGACTTCATATAGCAGAAGATGGGCACCGAAGGCCTGCCAGGGGGACCACGAGGCAGGGGGCGCCCCTCACCCTCGTGGCCAGGGTGTGCCCCCTCTGGTTGATTATTTCTCAAGTATTTTTTATATATTCCAAAACGTGCCTCCGTGAAGTTTCAGGACTTTTGGAGCTGTGTAGAATAGGTGTCTAATATTTGCTCCTTTTCCAACCCAGAATTCCAGCTGCCGGCATTCTCCCTCTTCATGTAAACCTTGTAAAATAAGAGAGAATAGACATAAGTATTGTGATATAATGTGTAATAACAGCCCATAATGCTATAAATATCGATATACAAGCATGATGCAAAATGGACATATTAGTGCCTGGCGACCTTCTCGGGCAAGGCTCGGGAGCTCTCTTCTGGAGGGCCTCAGACCGAGCCAACATCACGTGGGAGGCGCTCGGGCACCACGTGCAGGCATGCTTTGTTGCACATTTCCCTCAAGAGGGCACTTGGCGAGGAGCGCCTGGTGCTCAAGAGTTCAACGTCAAGGCAACCCAGGAGCGTCAACAAGCAAGGACCATGCGCGACGACTGCCGCCCACCACCCAACGCACCTCCCCATCCTGGCGAGGTGCGTGTCTGCATGGACGGAGGTGCGAGGGTCCACCTCACAGCTACGTCTGCATGCCATTTGGCTTGCCGAACATGCCGGCCGCCTTCCAGCGCACCTGCGGGGTGTCCTGTCGGCTCAGCAGGCCAGACATCACGTAGTCTGGGAGGAGTTGGCGATGGTCCTCGAAGACCCGCCTGAGCCCCCAAAGCCTCCCGATGCTCAGGGTCCTGGCGGCTCGTGAGGAGCGACTCCTTCATCACGCGCCTTCGGCTACCTCAACACTCCTTAGACAACGGTACCAGATGACACTTTCCAAGTTTACTCAGCTGGGAGCGCCCCCCGGGCTGCACCATTCCCAGGTCGCACGGGCCTATCCCTGTGGCATGTATCGTTCTGCATCTTTAGCTTACTCTGTCGGGGGCGCCCCTCGGGCTGCATCTTCCCCATGCTGCTCGGGTCCATTCCGGTGGCATGTATTGTTCTTACATCTATCTGAACTAGCTTGTTCCCTCGCATGAGTTACCTATGATTACCACCTGCCTGCCCGGCACTTCGATGCCGTGAACGTCGTGCGCCCTAGCAAGCCCGCCCATGACCACCTCATGACTAAGGACTGGCATGGCATCTGTGCTCGGGTCCGTCCCTGCAGCATCGTCAAACCCAAGAGGCTGAGCTCTGGCTCGCGTGCCCGCTCCCGTGTACGTCACCTCCCATGGCCCTTGGTGCCTTGTTCTCGCATGAGCTAATCATGGACGGATAGGCTAGGGTAGGCGACCCGGTGCCTCGCCACCGCGGGAGCCGTGCGCCGGTTGTCTTTCTTTACGATCCCTCGCATGAGAAGACTAGGCACGGTGTCTGTGCTCGGGTCCGTCCTTGCAGCGTCGATAAACCCAACCACCGAGCTCTGTCTGGCGGGCCTTCTCATGTGATCGCCTCAAGAGATTCACCGACGCAGGTTGCCTAACCATCTCGCAGGACCACTACAGCCATCAATACTCAAGACCAGGCGCAACCCGCCTTGAGGTAGGGCCTCATGAGTCCCGCACTGGCTCACGAGTGCCCAGACACACCTCGTCTAGCCCTGCCGTGCAAGCCATCTGTCAGGGCGGGGATGTACACGCCCCGGGGGCTCCACTCAGAGGGAGCCCTCACCCATGCAACAGTGGAAGCACCATGCTCCGCGTTGGCAGTCGACATGGTCGAGGAGCGGCTATGCCCGTGCAAGTGCGGAAGCGCTACGCTCTGCGCTGGTGATAAATAACTGAGGGCGGCCCCATGGCAATACCAGCCTCAGGGAGCCACACGGCTTAGTGTCCAGCCTCACCGCAACGCTTCCCCCTCGGGAGAGCCGCGCGAGGGGGCTGGGCACGAGGGCTGCGCTCGGGTCACGCCCAAGCGTACGTCGCCCTGCCAAGTCCCTCGGACCTGGTCGTCACTGTTGGGGAACACAGTAAAATCAAAAAATTTCCTACGCACACGCATGATCATGGTGATCCATAGCAACGAGAGGGGAGAGTGTTGTCTACGTACCCTCGTAGACTGAAAGCGGAAGCGTTATGACAACACGGTTGATGTATTCGTATGTCTTCATGATCCGACCGATGCTAGTACCAAAAGTACGGCACCTCCGCGATCTGCACACGTTCGGCTCAGTGACGTCCCATGAACTCTTGATCTAGTTGAGTGTCGGGGGAGAGCTTCGTCAGCACGACGGCGCGATGACGGTGATGATGAAGCTACCGGCGCAGGGCTTTGCCTAAGCACTGCAACGATATGACCGAGGTGGAATATGATGGAGGGGGCACCGCACACGCTAAAAAAAGGTCTGTTGTTGTATTCTAGGGTGCCCCTGCCCCCGTATATAAAGGAGCAAGGGGGAGGTTGGCCGGCCCTAGGGCGCGCCAAGGAGGGGAGCAGTCCTCCTCCTAGTAGGAGTAGGACTCCCCCTTTCCTAGTCCTTCCAGGAGGGGGAAGGGGGAAGGAATGAGAGGGGAAGGGAGAGGGAAAGAGGGGTCGCGCCCCCTCCCCTAGTCCAATTCGGACTCCCTTGGGGGGCATCTCCTGGCTGCTTCCCTCTCTCTCCCCTATAGCCTACTAAAGGCCCAATAACTTCCCCCGGGGGGGGGGGGGGTTCCGATAACCTTCCAGCACTACGGTTTTATCCAAAACCTCCCGGAACACTTCTGGTGTCCGAACATAGCCGTCCAATATATCAATCTTTATGTCTTGACCATTTCGAGACTCCTCGTCATGTCCATGATCACATCCGGGACTCCTAACTACCTTCGGTACATCGAAACACATAAACTCATAATACCGATCATCACCGAACGTTAAGCGTGCGGACCCTATGGGTTTGAGAACTATGTAGACATGACCGAGACACGTCTCCGGTCGATAACCAATAGCGGAACCTGGATGTTCATATTGGATCCCACATATTCTATGAAGATCTTAATCGGTCAAACCGCATAACAACATACTTTGTTCTCTTTGTCATCGGTATGTTACTTGCCCGAGATTCGATCGAAGGTATCTCAATACCTAGTTCAATCTCTTTACCGGCAAGTCTCTTTACTCGTTCCGTAATGTATCATCCCGCAACTAACTCATTAGTCACATTGCTTGCGAGGCTTATAGTGATGTGCATTACTGAGAGGGCCCCGAGATACCTCTTCGACAATCGGAGTGAAAAATCCTAATCTTGATCTATGCCAACTCAACAAACACCATCGGAGACACCTGTAGAGCACCTTTATAATGACCTAGTTACGTTGTGACGTTTGGTAGAACACTAAGTGATCCTAGGGTATTCGTGAGTTCCATAATCTCATAGTCATAGGAACATGTATAAGTCAGGAAGAAAGGAATAACAAATAAACTAAACGATCAAGTGCTAGGCTAACGGAATGGGTCAAGTCAATCACATCATTCTATAATGATGTGATACCATTAATCAAATGGCAGCACATGTCTATGGCTAGGAAACTTAACCATGTTTGATTCAACGAGCTAGTCAAGTAGAGGCATACTAGTGGCACTCTGTTTGTCTATGTATTCACACATGTACTAAGTTTCCGGTTAATACAATTCTAGCATGAATAACAAACATTTATCATGATATAAGGAAATATAAATAACAACTTTATTATTGCCTCTAGGGCATATTTCCTTCAGTCTCCCACTTGCACTAGAGTCAATAATCTAGATTACACAGTAATGATTCTAACTCCCATGGAGTGTTGGTGCTGATCATGTTTTGCTCGTGAGAGAGGCTTAGTCAACGGGACTGCAACATTCATATCCGTATGTATCTTGCAAATCTCTATGTCTCCCTCCTTGACTTGATCGCGGATGGAATTGAAGCTTCTCTTGATGTGCTTTGTTCTCTTGTGAAATCTAGATTCCTTTACCAAGGCAATTGCACCAGTATTGTCAAAAAAGTTTTTCATTGGACCTGATGCACTAGGTATGACACCTAGATCAGATATGAACTCCTTCACCCAGACTCCTTATTTTGCTGCTTCTAAAGTAGCTATGTACTCCGCTTCACACGTAGATCCCGCCACGACGCTTTGCTTAGAACTGCACCAACTGACAGCTCCACCGTTCCATATAAATATGTATCCGGTTTGTGAATTGGAGTCATCCGATTCAGTGTCAAAACTTGCATCAACGTAACCATTTACGACGAGCTCTTTGTCAACTCCATAAACGAGAAACATATCCTTAGTCCTTTTCAGGTATTTCAGGATGTTCTTGACCGCTGTCTAGTGATCCACTCCTGGATTACTTTGGTACCTCCCTGCTAAACTAATAGCAAGGCACACAACAGGTCTGGTACACAACATTGCATACATGATAGAACTTATGGCTGACGCATTAGGAATGACCTTCATTTTCTCTCTATCTTCTGCAGTGGTCGGGCATTGAGTCTGATTCAACTTCACACCTTGTAACACAGGCAAGAACCCTTTCTTTGCTTGATCCATTTTGAAATTCTTCAAAACTTTATCAAGGCATGTGCTTTTTGAAAGTCCAATTAAGCGTCTTGATCTATCCCTATAGATATTGATGACCAATATATAAGCAGGTTCTCCGAGGTCTTTCATTGAAAAATTCTTGTTCAAGTATCCTTTTATGATATCCAGAAATTCTATATAATTTCCAATCAACAATATGCCATCCACATATAATATTAGAAATGCTACAGAGCTCCCACTCACTTTCTTGTAAATACAGGCTTCTCCAAAAGTCTGTATAAAACCATATGCTTTGATCACACTATCAAAACATTTGTTCCAACTCTGAGATGCTTGCACCAGTACATAAATGGATCGCTGGAGCTTGCACACTTTGTTAGCATCCTTTGGATTGATAAAACCTTCAGGTTGCATCATATACAACTCTTCTTCCAGAAATCCATTCAGGAATGTAGTCTTTACATCCATTTGCCAAATTTCATAATCATAAAATGCTGCAATTGCTAACATGATTCAAACGGACTTAAGCATCGCTACGGGTGAGAATGTCTCATCGTAGTCAACTCCTTGAACTTGTCAAAAACCTTTCGCAACAAGTCGACCTTTGTAGACAGTAACATTGCCGTCAGTGTCAGTCTTCTTCTTGAAGATCAATTTATTCTCGATGGCTTGTCGATCATCGGGCAAGTCAACCAAAGTCCACACTTTGTTCTCATACATGGATCCCATCTCAGATTTCATGGCCTCAAGCCATTTTGCGGAATCTGGGCTCTCATCGCTTCCTCATAGTTTGTATGTTCGTCATGGTCAAGTAACATGTCCTCCAGAACCGGAATATCGTACCACTATGGTGTGGATCTTACTCTGGTTGACCTACGAGGTTCAGAAGTAACTTGATCTGAAGTTATATGATCATCATCATTAGCTTCCTCACTAATTGGTGTAGGTGTCACAGGAACTGATTTTTGTGATGAACTACTTTCGAATAAGGGAGCAGGTACAGTTACCTCATCAAGTTCTACTTTCCTCCCACTCACTTCTTTCGAGAGAAACTTCTTCTCTAGAAAGGATCCATTCTTAGCAACGAATGTCTTGCCTTCGGACTGTGATAGAAGGTGTACCCAACAGTCTCCTTTGGGTATCCTATGAAGACACATTTCTCCGATTTGGGTTCGATCTTATCAGGTTGAAGCTTTTTCACATAAGCATCGCAGCCCCAAACTTTAAGAAACGACAACTTGGGTTTCTTGCCAAACCGTAGTTCATAAGGTGTCGTCTCAACGAATTTAGATGGTGTCCTATTTAACGCGAATGCAGTCGTATTTAAAGCATAACCCCAAAAGGATAGCGGTAAATCAGTAAGAGACATCATAGATCGCACCATATCTAGTAAAGTACGATTACGACGTTCGGACACACCATCATGTTGTGGTGTTCCAGGTGGCGTGAGTTGCGAAACTATTCCGCATTGTTTCAAATGAAGACCAAACTCGTAACTCAAATATTCTCCTCCATGATCAGATCGTAGAAACTTTATTTTCTTGTTATGATGATTTTCCACTTCACTCTGAAATTCTTTGAACTTCTCAAATGTTCCAGACCTATGCTTCATCAAGTAGATATACCCATATCTTCTCAAATCATCTGTGAAGATGAGAAAATAATGATACCCGCCGCGAGCCTCAATATTCATCGGACCACATACATCAGTATGTATGATTTCCAACAAATCTGTTGCTCGCTCCATTGTTCCGGAGAACGGTGTTTTAGTCGTCTTTCCCATGAGGCATGGTTTGCAAGTACCAAGTGATTCATAATCAAGTGATTCCAAAATTCCATCAGAATGGAGTTTCTTCATGCGCTTTACACCAATATGACCCAAACGGTAGTGCCACAAATAAGTTGCACTATAATTATCAACTCTGCATCTTTTGGCTTCAATATTATGAATATGTGTTTCACTACTATCGAGATTCAACAAAAATAGACCACTCTTTAAGGGTGCATGACCATAAAAGATATTACTCATATAAATAGAACAACCATTATTCTCTGATTTAAATGAATAATCGTCTCACATCAAACAAGATCCAGATATAGTGTTCATGCTTAACGCTGGCACCAAATAACAATTATTCAGGTCTAAAAGTAATCCCGAAGGTCGATGTAGAGGTAGCGTGCCGACGGTGATCACATCGACTTTGGAACCATTTCCCACGCGCATCGTCACCTCGTCCTTAGCCAATCTTCGCTTACTCCGTAGTCCCTATTTAGAGTTGCAAATAGTGGCAACATAACCAGTATCAAATACTCAGGCACTACTGTGAGCATTAGTAGGGTACACATCAATAAGATGTATATCACATATACCTTTGTTCACCTTGCCATCCTTATTATCCGCCAAATACTTGGGGCAGTTCCACTTCCAGTGACCAGTTCCTTTGAAGTAAAAGCACTCAGTCTCAGGCTTAGGTCCATACTTGGGCTTCTTCACTTGAGAAGCAACTTGCTTGCCGTTCTTCTTGAAGTTCTCCTTCTTTCCTTTACCCTTTTTCTTGAAACTGGTGGTCTTGTTGACCATCAACACTTGATGCTCTTTCTTGATTTCTACCTCCGCAGCCTTTAGCATCGCGAAGAGCTCAGGAATTGTCTTATCCATCCCTTGCATATTATAGTTCATCACGAATCTCTTGTAGCTTGGTGGTAGTGATTGAAGAATTATATTAATGACACTATCATCAGGAAGATTAACTCCCAGTTGATTCAAGTGATTGTTATACCTAGACATTTTGAGTATATGCTCACAGACATAACTATTTTCCTCCATTTTGCAGCTGTAGAACTTATAGGAGACTTCATCTCTCTCAATCCAGGCATTTGCTTGAAATACTAACTTCAACTCCTGGAACATCTCATATGCTCCATGACGTTCAAAACGTCGTTGAAGTCCCGGTTCTAACCCATAAAGCATGGCACACTGAACTATCGAGTAGTCATCAGCTTTGCTCTACCAGACTTTCATAACATCTAGCGTTGCTCCTACAGCGGGTTTGGCACCTAGCGGTGCTTTTGGGAAGTAATTCTTCTGTGCAGCAATGAGGATAATCCTCAAATTACGGACCTAGTCCATGTAGTTGCTACCATCATCTTTCAACTTAGCTTTCCCTAGGAACGCACTAAAATTCAATGGAACAACAGCACGGGCCATCTATCTACAACAACATAGACACGCAAAATACTATCAGGTACTAAGTTCATGATAAATTAAAGTTCAATTAATCAAATTACTTTAAGAACTCCCACTTAGATAGACATCCCTCTAATCATCTAAGTGATCACGTGATCCAAATCAACTAAACCATGTCCGATCATCACGTGAGATGGAGTAGTTTTCAATGGTGAACATCACTATGTTGATCATATCTACTATATGATTCACGCTCGACCTTTCGGTCTTAGTGTTCCGAGGCCATATCTACATATGCTAGGCTCGTCAAGTTTAACCCGAGTATTGTGTGTGCAAAACTGGCTTGCACCCGTTGTATGTGAACGTAGAGCTTATCACACCCGATCATCACGTGGTGTCTCGGCACGGCGAACTTTCGCAACGGTGCATACTCAGGGAGAACACTTGTACCTTGAAATTTAGCGAGAGATCATCTTATAATGCTACCGCCAAATTAAGCAAAAATGCATAAAGGATAAACATCACATGCAATCAATATAAGTGATATGATATGGCCATCATTATCTTGTGCCTTTGATCTCCATCTCCAAAGCACCATCATGATCACCATCATCACTGGCTTGACACCTTGATCTCCATCGAAGCATCATTGTCATCTCGCCAAATATTGCTTCTATGACTATCGCTACCGCTTAGTGATAAAGTAAAGCAATTACATGGCGATTGCATTTCATACAATAAAGCGACAACCATATGGCTCCTGCTAGTTGCCGATAACATTGTTACAAAACATGATCATCTGATACAATAAAATTTAGCATCATGTCTTGACCATATCACATCACAACATTCCCTGCAAAAACAAGTTAGACGTCCTCTACTTTGTTGTTGCCAGTTTTACGTGGCTGCTACGGGCTGAGCAAGAACTGTTCTTACCTATGCATCAAAACCACAACGATTTTTCGTCAAGTGTGCTGTTTTAACCTTCAACAAGGACCGGGCGTAGCCACACTCAATTCAACTAAAGTTGGAGAAACTGACACCGGCCAGCCACCTGTGTGCGAAGCACGTCGGTAGAACTAGTCTCGCGTAAGCATACGCCTAATGTCGGTCCGGGCCGCTTCATCCAACACTACCACCAAATCAAAGTATGACATGCTGGTAAGCAGTATGACTATTATCGCCCACAACTCATTTGTGTTCTACTCATGCATATAACATCTACGCATAGACCTGGCTCGGATGCCACTGTTGGGGAACACAGTAAAATCAAAAAAATTCCTACGCACACACAAGATCATGGTGATGCATAGCAACGAGAGGGTAGAGTGTTGTTTACGTACCCTCGTAGACCAAAAGTGAAAGCGTTATGACAACGCGGTTGATGTAGTCGTACGTCTTCATGATCTGACCGACCCTAGTACCGAAAGTACGGCACCTCCGCGATCTGCACACATTTGGCTTGGTGATGTCCCACGAACTCTTGATCCAGTTGAGTGTCGGGGGAGAGCTTCATCAGCACGACGGCCTGATGACGGTGATGATGAAGCTACTGGCACAGGGCTTCACCTAAGCACTGCAATGATATGACCGAGGTGGATTATGGTGGTGGGGGGCACCGCACACGGCTAAGACAATGTCTGTTGTTGTATTCTAGGGTGCCCCCTGCCCCCGTATATAAAGGAGCAAGGGGGGAGGCCGGGCGGCCCTAGGGCTTGCCAAGGAGGGGAGGAGTCCTCCTCCTAGTAGGAGTATGAGTCCCCCTTTCCTAGTCCTACTAGGAGGGGGAAGGGGGAGGAAGGAGAGGGAAGGGAGAGTGCGCCCCGTCCCCTAGTCCAATTCAGACTCCCTTGGGGGGGACCGCCACCTCCTGGCTGCTACCCTCTTTCTCCCCTAAAGCCTACTAAGGGCCCAATAACTTCCGGGGGGGTTCCGATAACCCTCTGACACTCTGGTTTTATCCGAAACCTCCTGGAACACTTCTGATGTCCAAACATAGCCGTCCAATATATCAATATTTATGTCTCGACCGTTTCGAGACTCCTCGTCATGTACGTCATCACATCCGGGACTACGAACTACCTTCGGTACATCCAAACACATCAACTCATAATACTGATCGTCACCGAACGTTAAGTGTGCGGACCCTGCGGGTTCGAGAACTATGTAGACATGACAGAAACATGTCTCTGGTCAATAATCAATAGCGAAACCTGGATGATCGTATTGCCTCCCGCATATTCTACGAAGATGTTTTTCGGTCAAACCGCATAACAACATACGTTGTTCCCTTTGTAATTGGTATGTTACTTGCCCGAGATTCGATCGTCGGTATCTCAATACCTAGTTCAATCTCGTTACCGGCAAGTCTCTTTACTCGTTCCGTAATGTATCATCCCGCAACTAACTCATTAGTCACATTGCTTGCAAGGCTTATAGTGATGTGCATTACCGAGAGGGCCCAGAGATACCTCTCCGACAATCGGAGTGACAAATCCTGATCTTGATCTATGCCAACTCAACAAACACCATCGGAGACACCTGTAGAGCACCTTTATAATCACCCAATTACGCTGTGACGTTTGGTAGCACACTAAGTGATCCTCCGGTATTCGGAAGTTGCATAATCTCATAGTCATAGAAACATGTATAAGTCATGAAGAAAGCAATAGCAAATAAACTAAACGATCAAGTGCTAGGCTAACGGAATGGGTCAAGTCAATTACATCATTATGATGTGATCCCGTTAATCAAATAACTTAACCATCTTTGATTCAACGAGCTATACCAGTGACACTCTGTTTGCCTATGTATTCACACATGTACTAATTTTTCAGTTAATACAATTCTAGCATGAATAATAAACATTTATCATGATATAAGGAAATATAAATAACAACTTTATTATTGCCTCAAGGGCACATTTCCTTCAGTCACGCACCCTCCTGAGCGGAGCCAAGGTATGAAGGTCGTTTGGGAATCAAGGGGGACTCCTGAGCATCGCGACTCAAGAGCCTAACTGGGCACGTAGCTCCTCACCCCTTGGTCTCGTCCTGGCGATCCGGACGATCCAACGGCGGTTGAGGTATGCGTGGAGTCAGGCCCCACCGACGTAGACCGCTAGGCCTACTCCCGCATCTCCTTTCCGTAACCTGTTTGCGCATCAAGGGGGACTCCTGAGCATCACAACTCAGGAGCCTAACTGGCCACGTAGCCCCTCACCCCTTGGTTTCGTCCTGGCAATCCGGACAATCCAACGGCGACTGAGGTATGCGCGGGGTCGGGCCCTGCCGACGCAGAACACCAAGCAAACGGGAAGGAAATCATGGAATCTGAAACAAATATTACAAGGCATACTATTGTTTGAATACCAAACACAAGTTTAAACGCCTCCACTAGGCATGGTGCATGTTGCAGAAGCAAAGCAGGAAAAGGAGCCGCCAGCAAGCCATCTTGTCATCCCTGGACATCGCCGTCACTTGCAAGGGGTGCCCCTTTGACGGCGATGTTGCCCTCACCTGTGCCGTCTGCCGGAGTTGTAGGTTCAGCAACATCACCAGTCGAGGGTGCAGGATCGAAGGCACGGAACTTCTTCAGCAAGGCCTCCACCTGGCTCTTCACGGCTTCCGCAGCGGCTGCGCAAGGCTCGTCATCCACGGGCTAGAGCAGCTCGTCAAGGTCGGCGTCAGGATCACAAAGATGGAGGTGGCTGAAGACGCGCGTCAGTGCAGCTAAGGAGAGCGCACGAGCCTCCCCCTCCACCAAGGGGACGATCCCATCCACGACGTCCTCAAGCGTCGCGACCAGATGAGGAAGCAGCTGGGTGGGGCCCTTGTTGTCCAAGCCCTTCTAGTAGAGTGCCCGCAGCGACACGCGGGACTTCTCCTCAAGGGACTTGAAGGCCACACGGTCCTCAGCCAGGACCTTCACTTTAGCTTCCAGCTCGGCCTTCTCTGCCTTCATCTCCTGCTCCAGCTTCTCCAGCCGGCTGCGCTCCGTGGCCTGTCCCCTCGCCAACTGCTCCACCTCGGCGTCGCGACCCCTGATGGCGTCCTCTCGGGCCTTCATCTTCTCCTCCTCCGCCTTGTGGTCTCGAGCCTCGGCCACACACTCATTGCGCATGGTCTCCAACTCGGCCTCCAGCGCCTGGCAGTGATCCTGGGCAGCCCCAGTGTCCTTCAGCACCACCTCGCGGGCAGCCGCGATTTGGGCAATGGCCTGCTTGTCCTTCTCGGAAGCCGCAGCCTACCTTAGCGCCACCCAGACGGACGCATCGGAGTGGAGCCAGCCAGAGATCAGCTCCGGGCGCCCGGCCAGCAGGCGATGGTCGGTGCCTTGAAGATCCTCCCGCAGAAGGGTCACCATAGAAAGAGCGTGCTCCAGGATGTTAGGAGAGGCAGAAGGATCATGAAATGATGGTGGGGTGGAGGAAGGATTCAGCATCGTCGCCAAGACCTGCAGGTTGATGGCGGTAGAAGAAGAGGCCAGGAGCTCCAGAGCCTGTGGGGCCTTTTCCGGCGAGCTGGGGATGACGGCCTCAGGAGCTGATGAGGCCTTGGGGGGCAGTCTCTCCTAGAGACGCTCCTCTGGGCCTTGCGAGGACGACCGAGCCGGAGGGGTGCGGGCGCCGTCACTGCTTTTCTGCATCAGTGGAGGTGCAGCCGTGCCAGGCTGCTGGGTCCCCGAAGATGTGGCCGCCCCCTCGCTCTTCTTCTTCGATGAAGACGTCGGCCTAGCAGCACAAGGAGGAAGCGTCAGGAAGCCGCAGCGGAAGTAGGATCAAGGAGCAAGAAAGGAGATCTGGAGCAAGACGAAGGAAAGCAATGAAGTCAGCACAACCCGCGTTAGCCTTTTGCCAGTCAAGCAGTTGCCGAGGTAGCGTGGGGTAGCAGAGACGCCCACGTCCCGTCAGTCTCCACATGTCGATCAAGGCTGCAGGCGGTTGGGGCCCGCGGCACTCTGCACTTGCCCCTTGGCCTTGCCTCGAAGCCAAGCCCGAGCGTGCCTTGGGCCCGGGGGCTACTGTCGGCATTCTGGGAACGGGGGTCTCTCGACATGCCTGCCTACGGCCCACGGCGTGGCTCCTCCAACGGCCTGGTACGACCCATCTTCACCAGCAAACACTCAAGACCCTCGCGAGGGGCCAAGCCTCGCGAGGCGTACGACACAAGACCTCCTCAGGGGCAGTCTCACTAGGTTGGCTCGCGAGGAGCGGAGAGATCAAGGCAAGGGGCACCTCGCGAGGTTCCCGTGACGTGAGCCATGACGACCAAGACCAGGCGGGTGCCAGGTGGGAGCTAGCGGGCGCAGAGTACTCGTTTCCTCTTTGGTGCTAAAGGACAGGCATAGGCGAGGAGTCCCGAGGCATCAGGCAAAGGTTTCCATATCGGTGCAACAAGACCAAGCTAGCAGGACGGTAGGACGGAGGTCACCACAGAGCCAATGACGTCGTCACCACCAGAGCCTTTGGTAGGCGAAGACCATCTTTTGTCAGGATAGCTTGTGCTAGCTGTCCCCCTTCAAATTAGCCGTTGTGGTATCCCTTCCTGCCTAATATTTGGGAAGAGGACCGGGGCCTCTATAAACAGGACTAGCCACCACCATAGGAGGGGGGACGAACCTTGGATCAGATCCATTCCACCCTCACATGCACAAGCTCACCGAGCTCAAGAACACCTCTCCTCAGGAGGCTGTTCTTCCCTTGTACTTGTTCATCCTCATCCTAGAAGGCAATCCACCACACCACACTGGAGTAGGGTATTACACCACATCGGTGGCCCGAACCAGTATAAACTCTTCTGTCCCTTGTTCTTTGAGTTCGACGAGCTGAGCTTTGAGATCATGGTGAGTGAGTGAGCTAGGGGGAGAGAGAGACCATCGTGCGCACCCCAGAGTTCGAACCTTAAGGGTTTTGCTGGAACCCACAATCCGACATTCCCCTCGCAGATCTAGTCTCCGTTCAAGCTGGATTCGCCTCAATCCGCAACGACGTGATGGCTGAAAATTTCCCCAACCCCAATAAGGAGGAGAGGGCGTGCTTCGCCCCATTCCTGTTGTGGGGCCTAGGATTCCCAATCCACCCATACCTCAGGGGACTATTGGAATGTTACGGCATCCAAGCGCACAACCTTACCCTAGGTTCGATTTTGCACATCTCAGGTTTCGTTGCTCTCTGTGAACTGTTCTTTGGCATCGAGGCCCATTTTGAACTATGGAGGTAGTTCTTTTGCCTCATTCCCCACCATCGAGGAGGCTCTATATTTGAAGTGGGCGGTGGCGAAGTATGGCGTATAGCCGGATCCGGATACCTCGTTGGAACTCCCAAAGAGATATACCTACAGTGGTCTTCGGAGTGGTTTTAGATGGACGACATCCCACTGCCAGACCCAGTTTGGTGCGGCCTTCCTGAATTTTCCAGCGCTCCTCTAAGGAAGCGCCTCAACTAGCACCCCAAAGCCCCAGGGATGAGGACAGTGCGGAAATAAAAAGATTAGTAAGCAAGGTCAGATTGTTGGCCAACACCAAGCTCTCAAAAATTGAGGTTATGGCCATTGCAATAAAAAGGTGCGTCCAGCCTCTCCAGTCCAGAGTAACTCCTTTATGGTGCTACAACAGAGAAGACGACGCGTCTCGTTACAGACGCAAGGGTCCGAATACCCCGACCGAACTGGCCGTGATCTTGACCGATCTGTACAAGGGCGAAAAGGAAGACTTCCTCCACTTGAACTAGAGGGAAGGTTACTCCATGTACAACCCCATCGATTACCTGTGTTGCTTCATCGTTGCCGCGGCATACTAGTCAAATTCGTTCTTTGCAGTCACAAAACAGTCATGGAGGAAAATGATCGAAGACGTTCACTATCCTGCCCCACAGCCAGAGGATCACAATCGCGACAAAGGCCCTAGCTTCTGCGAGGATCCGGATATATACATAGAGTTCGACGATGGGGTATTTTATCAAGCGGGCTTTGACGGCTCAGAAGTGACTATCATCGCCGACTACCACCGCCCCTATCCCTTCTCCATCATAAGCATTCGAAGAGCTTTCAAAAAGAAGTCCCTGCTTGCACTTTTATCCATTTTACTAATCCGTACTTAATAGGATCGGCGCTCGGGGGACCGTACTTCCTCGAGGGCGGCCCCTACGCAGGGTAATTGTTCAGAACAAAAGGAGACCGGGAGCGTTGTAGGAAGCTCATAGTCTTCTAAGAGGTATGTCTGCTTAATACATGTCTGGGCATGAGTTTGGATTGTTTAAGGTCTCTTTTTATCCTTGATTTCAGGAGAAACACGCGGCAGACGGTGGGAAAACGCCCTGTTAGCCGAATATCAACCAATCCGGTGCCGGACTTGCCTACTAGGATGAGGTCCGACGCAATGCCAGTTCCGCCACCTCTTAAGGATTCGGATGACATATCTGTCACCAATTCCGAGGTAGAGAGCATGATGAATCACCATCAATTGAAAGAGGCCATCCGTGCTCCAGCCTTTTTTGAGCAAGAATTTACCGCACTCAGCTTGGTGGATGCATATATCCGAGCCGCTCAAGACGGACTTGCCGGAGTCACTCAGCTATTCTCAAAGGATATACAGGTAAGAGTTTATGCAGTTTTGGTAGTTGCATGCCAGTAGCCCCCGAGACTTGAAGCGATGAGGTAAACCAATTTAAGGATCGATATGACCCACAGGTTCTCAAATAGAAGAATACTGCGCTATCCCAGGAGCTGAAGATAAACCACACACAACAGAATGCCGTCACCGCTGAACTGGCGGAAACTAAAAAGGCCACAATGAGTACGTCCGAGAAGAAAAATCACGAGGGGGAAAAGGACAAACAATCTGAAGAGATAGTGAGCTTAAAGGCTCAGTTATCAGCCGCTCAGAAAGAAAATGAGAAGTTGAAGGGCGGCATGTTCAGTACATTTAAAACCACCATAGGGGATCACGTTTAGTCCATAGTGTGGAATTTCATAACTCTATTTCTGCAGGTCTGTTAACTGGTTGGCCGAAAGAGGAAGTATCCGGATTCCAAGGCGACATGCTGACGGAACTATCCATGGTACATGCTCGGGCCCAGAAAGCCATGAGGAGTATGGTCAAGCCATTGTGGCCATCCGATACCCCTCTAGAAAGTATGGAGGGCTTGGAAAATCTGTTCAAAGGTGCCTGGCGCTGCTTTGAGCTATGGAAGACATTTGCCTGCCATGAAGGCGCACGAGAAGCCTGGGGCTATGGTGAAAATTTGCTTCACCAAGCTAGATCCGAATCATATGGCCTGAGTGGGACCACAGGGACCAGACGCGAAAGAAATTCTTGTGAATTTGGTGTTTGACCAAGTAATGATAGCCGCGAAGCATTCACGGGAAGACTGTAGGTTGGACAGTCCTATAGCTGGAATAGATAAGGAATATGCATTTGATTCAATGTATTAATGTACTTTATGATCAACCTGTACCTTTATCCGAACATGTGGAAAGTTTTGTCATCGCAGGCTTTCGGCTTTAACCTCCGAAGCAAAATGGTGGAGTGTTTCTGGATACTATTTTGGAATGAACAGAAGCATTCACTATGTCCGGAAACCAGGCAACCCAGTAATTGTGCTTGAACAGACAAAAATATGAGTTCGGGGTGTATGTTATATTACATATGTAAGAAACATCTTCCAAGGAGAATAGTTCCGTTAAGGATTCCTTTCCTTAGGTTTGCATGCTCGCCTGGGCTTTGGTCTGTAATACGGAAAAAGTTGTCATGTATGTTTGAAGAGTAGAATGTAACAATCTGTCGTTTGATTGCTGACCAGTTATTCTCGTAAGAACGCTAGCTTTTGGTACACCCGCATGAGGTACATGTACGGATTACCCGGTTGTAACAATCGCAGAGGTGCTCCCTTTACGCCCTAGCCGAACAATCGGGAACGTAGGGCATAAACACAGGAGCAAGCCAACCCAGCTTGGCAAAAACTTAAGTCATAGAGGTGCATATAATGGCAAAAATATTGTATATGAACAAACGACGTATAAATTGTGAGCTCCAGGCTCTGAATAATAATAAGCTTCGGTTAAAGAAGCCCCCAGGCGTCATGGGGTGTATACATTTGAGGATGTGTACCCCTTAAGTGTTCGGCCTATCCGAACATACCCGGGGAATCGTACAAAAACGGGGAAACAAAAAGAAATGAAGAGGAGAAAAAATGAACAAGAAACATGGCCAAACTTATGCGTAGAATATTCGGAGCCAAGCAGCATTCCATGGATTCGGCTCTAGGCAATTATCCGATGCTTTACAAAGGTGGTAGGCCCCTCCTGTGAGAACTTCATAAATAATGAAGGGGACCTCCCATTTTGGTTTGAGCTTGTCCTTCTTCTTCTCTGGGCCCGCACGTCTCTGCTTTGGTATCGCCGAGCCCATTGTTGATAAAATGCGGAACGGGCTTTCACAATGTCGCGCTCCTCCTCCAGGCCATCTAGGTCGTCCTGCCGATCGAGCTCGGCCTCTCTCTCTTCATACATGCGCACTCGAGGTGAGTCATGAATAATGTCGCAGGGCAAGACAGCCTCTGCGTCGTACACCATAAAAAGGGGGTGTATTCGGTCGTGCGATTGGGCGTAGTTCGCAGTCCCCAGAGTATGGAATTAAGTTCCTCGACCTAGTGTTTATCTGACTCCCGTAGGGAGCGCACTTGTCTGGGTTTGATGTCGCTCATTATCAGGCCATTAGCCTGTTCGACCTGACCGTTTGTTTGAGGGTGATATAAGGAGGCATAATCGAGCTTAATGCCCAGATTAGCACACCAAGTTTTCACCTCATCGACTGTGAAGTTAGAGCCATTGTTAGTGATGATGCTGTGCGGGACACCATAAGAGTGTACCACGCCAGATATAAAGTCGATCACCGGACTAACTTCAGCTATTTTTACTGGTTTGGCCTATATCCACTTAGTGAATTTATCCACCATAACTAGTAAATATTTCTTCTTGTTGCTTCCCCCTTTAAGGGGTCAGACCATATCTAGCCCTCATACCGTAAAAGGCCTAGTAATGGGGATTTCACTTAAGGCAGTGGGCGACATATGACTTTGATTGGCGAAAAGCTGACATCCTACACAGCACTGTACAAGGGCTTGTGCATCTGATCGGCCGTTGGCCAAAAGAAACCTGTACGGAAGGCCTTGCTTATGAGGGCCCGAGCTGTAGTGTGATGGCCACTAAGACCAGCATGTATTTCGGCCAAGAGCTACCATCCCTCCTCTTCGAAGATGCATCTTTGCAGAACTCCAGTGGTACTTTTCTTGTAGAGTTCACCTTGGTGAACTTTGTAGGCTTTAGATCGTCGAACTATGTGACAGGCCTCATTCTGGTCATCAGGAAGCTTCTGCCTATTAAGGTAGGCCAGGAAGGGCTCGGTCCATGGAGCAATGACAGTCATGATTACATGGGCGAAAGGTGTCATCTCAGAGCCCGAACCCCCGATAATATCAGAATTGTGTTCGGCATCTAGGGGTATGATCGGCTCCGGACTAGTATTTCTGCTCTCGTCCTGCCATACCACGGATGGCTTGAAGAGCCTGTCCATAAAGGTGTTTGGCGGGACGGGATCGCGTTTAGCGTCCATTCGAGCAAGGATGGCTGCTGCCTGATTACTATCTTAAGCAACGTGATGGAATTCGAGCCCCTCAAACCGAGCTGATATTTTGAGTATGGTGTTTTGGTATGCTGCCATCTTTGGATATTTTGCATTGAATTCTCCATTTATTTGGGATATTGCAAGTTTCGAATCCCCATGCACCTCTAGGCGTTGTATGCCCATAGAGATAGCCATTCGGAGGCCATGTAGTAGTGCCTCGTATTCGGCCGCATTGTTGGAGTCTGTATACATGATTTGTAACATGTAGCGGACTGTGTCCCCTATAGGGGATGTTAAGATGACACCAGCCCCCAATCTGGCTAACATTATAGAGTTGTCGAAGTACATTATCCAGTTGGAGTATGTGATGTACTCTTTAGGGAGTTCGGCTTCCGTCCACTCGGCGATAAAGTCTGCCAACACCTGATATTTAATAGCTCGGCGTGGCTTGTATGTTATTTCAAATGGTAGGAGCTCGATGGCCCATTTGGCTATGCGGCCGGTGGCGTCACGATTATTTATGATGTAATTGAGTGGTACTTTGGATGCCACCATAATCGAACACTCTTGAAAGTAGTGTCGCAGCTTCCGGGATGCCATGAAGACCGCATACGTTGTCTTCTGATAGTGTGGGTATCGAGATTTGCATTGCGTAAGGACCGTCGATACAAAGTATACTGGTTTCTGGAGTGGGAATTTGTGTCCCTCTTCCTCTCGTTCGGCGCTGAGTACGGCGCTCACCACCTGGTGAGTCGCTGATATGTAGAGCAACATACGCTCGCCAACACTTGGTGCGGCAAGGATTGGGTTGCTTGCTAACAGAGATTTTATTTCTTCCAATCTGGTTGTAGACGCATCCGTCCATTCAACGTGGTCGGTGCGTCGGAGCATTCAATAAAGTGGCAGCGCATTTTCTCTCAATCTGGAGATAAAGCGACTCAAGGCTGCCACGCACCCAGCTAGTTTTTGGACCTGCTTTAAGTCTATTGGCGTTGTCAATTCTGACAGGGCTCAGATTTTGGCTTGGTTTTCTTCAATTCCACTATTGGAAACAATGAACCGGAGTAGTTTCTCGGCTGGAATGCCGAAGACACATTTGTCCGGATTGAGCCGTATGTCATATGTTTGAGGGTTGTCGCATGTGAGGCGCAGATGGTCCACCAATGATTCGACATGTTTAGTCTTGATGACTGAATCATCAACGTATACCTCCACTGTCTTGCCAATTTGTTTTTCCAGACATGTTTGAATCATGCATTGGTAAGTGGCGCCAATGTTTTTGAGCCCGAAAGGCATAGTGTTGAAGCAGAAAGGCCCATATGGGGTAATGAATGCCGTTGCGGCCTAGTCAGACTCCTTCATCTTGATTTGATGGTATCTAGAGTATGCATCGAGGAAATACAATGAGTCGTGTCCTGCGGTTGCGTCAATGATTTGGTCAATGCGGGGCAGTGGGAAGGGGTCCTTATGGCAAGCCTTATTGAGGTCTTTGAAATCGACGCAAAAGCGCCAGGATTTGTCCTTCTTCGGCACCATGACCATGTTGGCTAGCCAATCCGGGTGCTTGATTTCTCTAATGAACCCGGCCTCAAGTAGATTGGCTAGCTCCTCCCCCATATAGCTTGTCGTTTGGGTTCAGAAAATCGCCGCAACGTTTGCTTGACTGGTTTGAACCCCTTTATTATGTTGAGGTTGTGTTCGGCTAGTCTGCGTGGGATTCCGGGCTTGTCGGAAGGATGCCAGGCAAAAATGTCCCAATTGTCATGCAGGAATGCTCATAGGGCGGCATCGACCGCCAGATCCAGCTGTGCTCCAATGGATGCTGTTTTGTTTGGATCTGTCGGGTGCACTTGAAATTTAACTATTTAATCTGCTGGTTTGAAAGATGTTGATTTGGGCCTCTTGTCGAGGATTACATCATCTTTGTCCACTATGGAACGCAGAGTGGTTAGTTCCCCGGTCGCGTAGGCCTTGGATAGTGCCTCGAGGGCCAAGGGTGCGGTTTTGTTTTTGGCACGGAGTGCTATATCCGGATCACTGGTGACAATGATTACTCCGTTGGGCCCTGGCATTTTAAGCTTCCTGTACCCGTAATGGGGGATGGCTTGGAAGTGTGCAAAGGCGTCCCGCCCCAAAAGGGCGTGATATCCACTATTGAAAGGAAACTCTTCAGACCTGTAGTTATCAGGTGTGCCTAATACTACGTCGAGTTTAATTTTTCCCGAGCATCGCGCTTCTTGACTAGGGATAATACTTCGAAAGGTTGTACTGCTTTGCTCGATGCGACTCTTGTCCATTTGTATTTTATCGAGCATACCTTCATAGATGAGGTTAAGTCCGATGCCGCCGTCCATGATCACTTTGGAGAGTCGAAAGCTGTCGGATCACGGGGTCCGGCAGACCCTTAGGGTTCGAACTCTGGGGTGCGCGCGGAGATCGTGCCCTCTACCTCTCCGTCTCGTAAGGATCTAAACTACTGCAAGAACAACACAAGAGACACATGCTTTATACTGGTTCGGGCCACCATTGTGGTGTAATACCCTACTCCAGTGTGGTGTGGTGGATTGCCTCTTGGGCTGATGAGGAAGAACAGTACAGGGAAGAACGACCTCGCGAGGGTCTGTTCTTGGCTAGGGGATGAGCTGCTAGGGGGAGTTCGATCGCCCTTCTCTCTCTCTCTCTCTCTCTACTTGCTCTAGGTACTGAATTAGATTGGGCTCGGTTCAGTTGCCTCTACTCTGTGGGTGGCTGGTCCTATTTATAGGCAAAGGCCTTGGGCCTCTTCCCAAATATTGAGCGGGAAGGGCGCCAACAATTGGCCAATTTGAAGGGGAACATCGGGTACACTTATCCTGACTAAAGTTGGTCTTCGCCTGCCAAAGGCTCTGGTGATGACACCGGCTTGGGCTCCACAGTGACTTCCTCCTTGTCGTGGAGCTGGTCTTGGTCTCGTTGCACCGAAATGGGTGCCTTTGCTTGATCCTCTCGCGTACGCTTGCCCCCTTTGCACCAAAGAGGAAAGGGAGGACACTGCGCGGGCTGGCGCCCGCCTGGCACCCTTGGTCGTCATGGCTTGTGTCATGGGCACCTCGTGAGGTACCCCACCTTGATATCTCCGCCTCCTCGCGAGCCAGCCTAAGGAGGCCGTGCTGGAGGAAGCGCCGTTTCATCCGCCTCGCGAGGCTTGGCCCCTCGCGAGGGTCTTGAGCCTTGTGTTGATGAAGATGGGCCATGTTGGGCCCCCACTCGAGCCACGCCGCAGGCCGTAGGCAGGCAAGTCTGGGGACCCCCATTCCCAGAACACCGACAGTAGCCCCCGGGCCCAAGGCGCGCACGGACTTGGCCGTGCCGAGAGGCGAAATTGCAAGGGCGAAGCGCCGCAGGCCCTAACAGCCTGCGGCCTCAGGGGCCGCGTGGCGGTTGATTGGACGTGGGTGCTTTTGCAACTGCGCAGGATACTAAAGGCGTGGCATCTGCTCGGGCTTTGTTCCTCTCCTTCTTCATCCGCTGCTCAGATCCCCTTCCTTGCGCTTCTTCTCCCTTCCTCCAAGCTTCCAGATCTACTCCACCCGCTCGTCCCAGGTAGCCATGGCGCCTCGCCGGACCCCGGCCGAAGCTTGGTTCTCGCCTGCTTTGGATTCGCCCAACGTGTCGAAGGCGAGCCTCGCCCTACTGCATCGGATGGCCGCGGCGCAGGGCATTGACGGGGCGCAGATGTTCAAGGTCGGCTCCGATGCCCCTGAAGGCCAAGGGAGCACCTTCTATCCTTTCTTCGTGAGCTCCATTGCAGCGGGCCTGGTACCTCCTTTTTCTGAGTTCTTCCTCGCCGTCCTCCGCCATTATAACTTGCAAGCTTTGCATCTCCACCCCGACTCCGTCCTTCTCTTAGCGATCTTCGCCTACTACTGCGAGGCGCATGTGGGGGTGCAGCCTTCAGTGGCCTTGCTGCGCCACTACTTCTACCTCCGGACTTCCAAAGGTTCTCCTTCGGCGTGCGCGGGCTTCGTCGCATGCGGCAGCTCCATGGCCATCTCGAATCCGGGGAAGAGGATCGAGGGCTTCCGGAGCAAGTGGGTGTTGGTTGATGCCGGGTGCGTCGACCCTCGGTTGGCCCTTCCTACGGAGCCGGCCGTGAGCTCGGAAGACTGGTGTCGGGCGGAGCTCACGGATCCCTGCGCGAAGTCCGTGCTGGCGAAGATGGACGCTGATCTGAAGCCGGCCAACTTGGCGGCGGTGAAGCTGACCGGGGCGTCGTTGCTGAGGGAGTTCCTGGAGCACCAACTAGCTCCGCTTCGGCAGTATTCTCCTCCGATGTGGAGGCCTCACCCGAGTCCCGCAGCCGTGGGAGAAGGGGACGTGACTGCGGTTCTCCAGTCCCTGGTCGGGGGCGAGGTAGCAATGCCGGAGGGCGCGCCTTCGCCCTTGTTCCTCCGCAACGATTGGGAGAAAGTGGTGGAGTCCATGCCCGTCTTCGACGGGGATGGGCTCGTGCCCGTGGTGGCTCCCGAGGATCTGGTGAATGTGTCTTCCGGCGACTCCAGCGGAGGTGTGGGCGAGGAGGAGCAGGGGGCAGGCCCCGACCCCGAGGCGACTAACGGAGAGTCTAGGACTCCTTCGCTCCAACGCAAGCCCCGTGCTCTCCGCCTTTCGCTGAGTGATGATGATCACGGCGACGTGCTGGGCAGCGGGAGCTCGCCTCCGGTCCCGAAGAAGGGCAGGACCGGGTTGATTCCTCGCGGGTCCGCCCTAACTCCGGGGCGAACCGCGGACGCGCCTTCTGCTTCCGAGGTCGACCCCTCCAGCCGGCTCTCCGGCTTCAAGTTTGGCAGGAGACCACCGGAGCTTTCTGCCGACGACCTGTAAGTGCTTGATCCCTGATTCCTGGTTTCTTGTTCCGTTGATGAGGCTTGACGATCACTTCTCCTGAGCAGGCTGGCGCCGCGACGAAGAAGCCGAAGGGGGCTCCCGAGGCCCCGACTGCGACGACACCTCCACCTGCAGGGGAGGGCGACCGCGACGCACAGGCTCCCCCTGCCCACTCGCCCTTGCAGGGCTTGGCTGATCTGGCTGGGGCCGCAGCCCCCATGGCTCGGTCGACCCCAGAGGTGCCCTTGTCTGGTGCCGCTGCTACGGCTGGGGAGGCGCAGCAGAATCCGCCCCGGGATACTGCAGCCTCGCCGCCGCTACCTTCTCCTCCCGTTCCGCCGGCTGCTGGTTCCGGGACTCCTCCTGCTGCCCTGAAGCGCCCTGATGCTTCCCCGCCTTCTTCTTCCATCCTGGAGCGAGCAGTTGCTGGACTGGACGGGCCACGGCAGACTCTTCTGGGCGCCGACCCTCGCCTGGTGGCCGGGCGCCTGGAGCTGGCCTCGGGGTGGATTCGCTCCGATGCCTCGATCCGGGCAGCGCTGGTTCAGGCCTCGATGGCCTGTGACGAGGAGAAGGAGGCTACCCTCGAGGCGAAGGCTGCCCGTGACGCGGTCCTGGGAGAGGCGGTTGGAATCCGCGACCGCTGCAAGGAGCTGGAGGACGAGTTGCAAGGCCTGCGTGGTCAGCTTGCAGAGGAGACCCGCCTTCGCCAAGAGCAGGAGAAGGAGGTGAAGGCTCGCGAGGCGGCGCTCGAGGACCGGGAGGCGAAGTTCAAGAAGCACCGCAGCCACCTAGGTGCGCCGAAGAAGGAGCTGGAGACGACGAAGGCCGAGTTGGACGTCAAGGCCCGGGTTCTTGCCGAGGATCGCGTGGCCTTCGCGGACATGGAGAAGGATGCCCGCGCTTCGTTGAAGACGCTTTACAAGAGTGGCCTGGATTGCCCCCTGGCTGGCGATGGGGACGGCCCTGCCAAACTGCTTCCCTTCTTGGTGAAGGCTCTTGGAGATGTCGCCCTCAGACTCGTCCCCACGGTCGAAGCCGAGGCGCGCGTCCTGTCTTCTGCCGCGCTGACGCGGGTCTTCGCCCATGTCTACCTTCGCGACCCCAGCGCCGACCTTGATAGCCTGCTGGAGCCGGTGAGCGGCGAGGGCGCCGCTGCTGCTGTCGAGGCCGTGAAGGGGCGCGCGGAGGCGCTGCTAGGGAAGTTCCGGGCCTTCAGCAACAAGCCGAAGCGAGGCGCTGCCGGCTCTACTACCCCGCAAGGTGAAGCCACTCCATGCGACTCAGCTGCCGACAAGTGACTCCGCTATCGTTCCTGTTCTTGTTTCGATTCCTGCACATGCACGACGCCTCGAGGAGGCATTTAAATTTGCGTTTGGAACCAAGGCGACATTATGGGTTGTAATATTCGTTTTTAAGTTCCTTGAATTTTATGTTCCTCTTCCCTACTTGCTTATGCTCTACGCCGGCAGAGCCCGGCCACGCGCATGCCTCACCCAGCTTCAGCCCCGACCGGAAACCAGGACGGGACCAAAGGAATGAGGGGCCACGTGACAAGTTAGGCTCCTGAGTCGCGATGCTCAGGAGTCCCCCTTAGCGCATGAGCAACAAGTAGGGAAGCGCGATGTAGGTGCGTTTCCGTTCTACGTCTGCAGAGCCCGACCCCACGCATACCTTAACCAGCATAGCCTTTCGGAACTAAGGAGTGAGGGGCTACGGGGCCAGTTAGGCTCCTGAGTCGCGATGCTCAGGAGTCCCCCTTGACGCGCGAACAGCAGGAGACGAGATGAAATGCAGGCGGGGCTACCGTTCTACGTCTGCAGAGCCCGACCCCGCGCGTACCTCACCCAGCATAGCCTTTCGGAACTAAGGAGTGAGGGGCTACGAAGCCAGTTAGGCTCCTGAGTCGCGATGCTCAGGATTCCCCCTTGACGCGCAAACGGCCTTCATACCTTGGCTCCGCTCTGGGAGAGACGCGCGACGAACCAGGCCCGAGGGGCCTGGCTGGGCCGTACGGCTGGGCGTGAGCCAGTCGTAGCCCCCGTGCCCAGCCCCCTCGCGCGGCGCTCCTGGGGGGAGGCGTTGCGATGAGGCCGGCCACTGAGCTCGGGGCTCCCAGAGGTTAACGTGGCCCGGAGGCCACCCTCAGTTGTTTATCACCAGGGCGGAGCATAGCGTTTCCGTATGTGTACGGGCATAGCCGCTCCTCGGCAGTGTCGTCAGCCAGCGCGGAGCATGGTGCTTCCACTAGTACGTGGGAGGGGCTCCCCTCCGGGAGGAGCCCCCGGGGCGTCTACAGCCCCGCCCTAACACGTGGCTGGCACGGTAGAGCTTGGTGAGGTGTATCTGGGCACCCATGAGCCAGCGCGGGACTCACGAGGCCTTACCTCTAGGCGGGTTGCACCTGGCACTGGGCCGTATATTGAGATGTGTCCCTGCAAAATCTGGTTAGATGCCGGCACTCTACGTCCTCGGGTCCCGGCCCTCGAGCTTGTCTCAGCTGTCGCTGGTATGCCAGGTCGCGATGCCGTGGACAAGGCCAGAGGGTGAGGGCTGGAGAGCCAGTAAGAGCCCTGAGTCACGATGCTCAGGCACCCCCCCCTTTAACGCGCAAGTGGTCGACATGAAGAAGAAGAGGTGCCGCGGACGGCCTCGAGTAATGATGCATAATTGGAAATAAGCGCGGAAGGGATACATGCCGCTGGGCCTAGCCCGAGTGGCCTGGGGTTGATGCAGCCCGAGGGGTGCCCCCAGCAAAGCAAGCTAGCGACTGAGAAGATAAAAAGGGATACACACCGCAGGGACAAACCCACGTGGCCTGGGAATGACGCGACCCTAGGAGGGCGCTCCCAGCTGAGAATGAAACTTGAAAGATGTCACCTGAAGACGTCGTTGGTGCGGTGGCGTTGGTCCAGCAGACTCGGTGGGCCACGGAAGCTGATCCTCACGAGCCCCCAGGCCCGGGGGCCTCAGGAGGCTCCGGAGGCACTGGTGGCTCCTCGTGAGCAGCCTCCATCTCCGCCAGGGCTGCGAAACGCCTGCCTTCTTGCGCCTCCAAGATGTTCCTCATGATGCGCTGGTACGCCGCAGCCACGCTCGGCAGGCCATAAGGCATGCGAACATAGCTGTGGGGTGGTCCTTCGCAGCGCCCCACTTGTGAGGGCCAGAGGCGCTCCGTCGTGGCGATCTGATTGAGCCCTGGTACGTCGACGCAGACGCACAGCCCACCATCCTCGCCTGGATGGGAGCCACAGCTGGTGGGCGACGGCAACCTCTCATGATCCTCGACTCCTATAGTTCTTGAATGGTCTTGCTAACAAACTCCTGCTGGTCTGACCTTCCTCCCCTGGCTTCCTTCTGAGGGAAGCGTGCTTCGAAACACGCCTCCACATGGTGCCCCAGCGCCTCCCTCGTGACCTTGGCGAGGTCGGTGGCCCTCCAGGTGAGAGCCCCCGAGCCCTGCCTGAGGAGGGCGCTGGGCGAGCTTCCCTATGCGATTGAAGGAGGGTCCCCCTGGGCAGACGCGGGCCTTGAAGGGCCTGCCTCCTGAGGGTCTGAGCCTGACGTTGTCTTCTTCTTCTTGGGGGTGGTCTCAGGATGCCTCCTGCTTCCGCGATCTGGGTCTTCTAGTGACGCGGCCTGGAAGGCTCGCTCCAGGGCACACACTGCATCCTTCTCTTGACATTGCACCATGATGACGCCGCCGCTTCCTGGCATCTTGAGGACGTTGTAGCCATGGTGAGTCACGGCCATGAACTTGGCCAGCGCCGGGTACCCGAGGATGGCGTTGTACGGCAGGCGGATGTGGGCGACGTCAAAGTCGATGAGCTCGGTGCGGTAGTTGTCGTAGGTGCCGAAGGTGACTGGGAGGCGGACCTTCCCGATCGGGAATGTGGAACCGTCAGTGACTCCGGAGAAGGGCTTGGTTGGCTGAAGCTGGTCATAGGGCACTTGGAGGCTGTTGAACGTTTCCACGGACAAGACATTGAGCCCTGCCCCTCCGTCGATGAGGGTCCTGGTGACCAGAACATTGCTAATGACTGGGGAACAAAGCATTGGGAGGACTCCGGCTGTGGCTGCGCACTTGAGCTGGTCTGCTGAGCTGAACGTGATGGTGCAGGCCGACCACCTGAGGGGACGCGTTGCTTCAAGCTTGGGGAGGACTGCATTCACTTCGCGAGCCAACTGCTTGAAGATACGTTGAGAGGCTGGGGCTTGAGCTCCGCCCAGGATGCAGGCGATGGCGCGAGGCTCTTGGAAGCCCGCAGCCCCCTTGTCTTGGTGGCGGTCTTCATTCCTTCTCGGCTGAGGCGGCAACGGCGGCAGGCCTGGGTTGCCATGAGGGCGATCCTCATGAGGCTGATCCCTCCAGTCCCCCTCGCGAGGCGGGTCGCGCCAGCGGTCCTCGCGAGGTTGGTCACGCTAGCCTAGACGTGGGCCTCGGTCTTCCCAGCATCCCGGGTTCCTTCCTCCTCCTCGGTCGTAGCCCCGGTCAGCACGGTCAGGGCGTCGGCCGACTCTTCCTTCTCGCACGGCGCGGAGTTCTTGGCATTCATTGGTGTTGTGGGTGTGGAGGTCGTGGTACACGCAGTACCGGCTGCCCTTGGAGGATTCAGGCAGATCCTTGCCCCGCTTGGTGTCCGGTTCTGCCGCGAGCACGGCAGCCCCCTTGCGCTTCACGTCCTTGGCATTGGGCCTCTTCTCTTCTGGGTCTGCGGCAGGCAGCTCGAGGAGGGAGAGGCGTCCCTCCTCAGCTCTGGCGCACTTGGTTGCCAGGTTGAACAGCTCCAGGGAGGTGCAGAGGTCTTCATGCATCGCCAGCTCCTCCTTCATCTTGACGTCGCGCACGCCATCGGAGAAGGCCGAAATGATGGCTTCTTCAGACACTCTGGGGATCTTGAGGCACGCACTGTTGAAGTGCTGGATGTACTTCTGCAGGGTCTCTCCAGGTTGCTGCTTGATGCGGCGCATGTCGCTCACGGCGGGAGGCCGGTCGCGGGTACCTTGGAAGTTGGCGATGAAGCGAGTACGCATCTAGTCCTAGGAGGAGATCGTGCCTGGGGCCAGGTTCAGGAGCCAAGTGCGAGCACCTTTCTTCAGTGCCATGGGGAACCAGTTCGCCATGACCTTCTCGTCCCCGCTGGCAGCTTCGATTCCCAGCTCATAGAGCTGGAGGAACTCCGTGGGATCAGTTGTGCCGTCGTAGCGAGGAGGCAGGTCCGGCTTGAACTTGCCGGGCCACGCGACGCTACGCAGCTCGGGGGTGTAGGCGCGGCAGCCAGCGGTGGCCGCGGGAGGTTTTGGTTGAGGGAGAGCTTGGCATTGCGGGTCCCCTTGCGCCGCAGCTGGGAGCAGCGCGGGGTCTTGACGTGTCGGAGCTGGAGCAGGGTCTCGGCGAGCCAGGGCCGGGAGAGCCCGGGCGGCCTCTTGCGGTCGCGGGACTTCTTGGCAGCTCCGTTCCTGCTGGGCCGGCGCATGACGGAGCGGGTTCCGCCCAAGAGCTGCGCGCCTTGGGGCCATGGCATCTTCTTGGAAAGGTGGCGGCTGGAACGCCCCCGGGGCTTCATTGCCCATGAGGAGCGGAGTGCGGCGCAGTGGTGCGGAAGGCGCGGGAGAGCCCCCTGCGACGCGGAAGAGCACGGCGACGCGGTCGAGCCACTGCTCGTAGACGTCGTCGACGGGGCGGTAGCGCAGGAGCTCGTTCGCCGCAAGGAGCGCAGCTCGAGCCTCCAAGGGCGCGCGCAGCGCGTCCGACGAAGAACCGGCTGGGGTGAGCGACGGAGTGGCGGTGCGGCCATCCCGCCGCACGGACGGGTGCTAAGAGGACGCTTGCTGCTCGTTCCCGGCCGGGCCGGTGGCGGCGTTGACGGCGGGCGACGGGGAACGACGAGGACGCCCACCGACAGGGGCCGTCTGGACGGCGCAGGAAGCGATGGCGGCCCGGCGCTTGGCGCGGGCCCGACGAGCGTCAGACATGGATCGGTGGTCGGAGGAGAGCGAAGCGGTGGAAGACTGATTCCGGCACACCCCTACCTGGCGCGCCAAATGTCGGATCACGGGTTCCGGCAGACCCTTAGGGTTCGAACTCTGGGGTGCGCGCGGAGATCGTGCCCTCTACCTCTCCGTCTCGTAAGGATCTAAACTACTGCAAGAACAACACAAGAGACACAGGGTTTATACTGGTTCGGGCCACCATTATGGTGTAATACCCTACTCCAGTGTGGTGTGGTGGATTGCATCTTGGGCTGATGAGGAAGAACAGTACAGGGAAGAACGACCTTGCGAGGGTCTGTTCTTGGCTAGGGGATGACCTGCTAGGGGGAGTTCGATCGCCCTTCTCTCTCTCTCTCTCTCTCTACTTGCTCTAGGTACTAAATCAGATTGGGCTCGGTTCAGTTGCCTCTACTCTGTGGGTGGCTGGTCCTATTTATAGGCAAAGGCCCTGGGCCTCTTCCCAAATATTGAGCGGGAAGGGCGCCAACAATTGGCCAATTTGAAGGGGAACATCGGGTACACTTATCCTGACTAAAGTTGGTCTTCGCCTGCCAAAGGCTCTGGTGATGACGCCGGCTTGGGCTCCACAGTGACTTCCTCCTTGTCGTGGAGCTGGTCTTGGTCTCGTTGCACCGAAATAGGTGCCTTTGCTTGATCCTCTCGCGTGCGCTTGCCCCCTTTGCACCAAAGAGGAAAGGGAGGACACTGCGCGGGCTGGCGCCCGCCTGGCACCCTTGGTCTTCATGGCTTGCGTCATGGGCACCTCGTGAGGTACCCCACCTTGATCTCTCCGCCTCCTCGCGAGCCAGCCTAAGGAGGCCGTGCTGGAGGAAGCGCCGTGTCGTCCGCCTCGCGAGGCTTGGCCCCTCGCGAGGGTCTTGAGCCTTGTGGTTATGAAGATGGGCCACGTTGGGCCCCCACTCGAGCCACGCCGCAGGCCGCAGGCAGGCAAGTCTGGGGACCCCCGTTCCCAGAACGCCGGCAAAAGACATCCACAATTGGGTTTAAGACCAAGGCGGCTGGTGCTCGGACTGATCTGGCCCACGGTTCATCGTGGCGGTGAAAGTTATTGCCGTATCGTTCCAAGGGTTTATTGCGGTTACTTGGTTGACTTCGGCGAGGTCGTGGAGTGCCCTTTTGCGCCGATTATTTGAAGAGAAGGTCTCGAAGACCGTAAAAGCGTTGAGATTGTCGACCTTTGAAGAGTACTTCTCTGGGATAGCATTGGTGAGGATAGCCTCGCCGCTCTTAGCCAGCTGCCGGAGTACCCAACATGCCCGAAGGTTATGCGTTGGTTCGGTGCTCGGCGTCGTATGTATCTGACATGGCTTGTCGAGCAGTTCATCAAGGACGGTTTTATATGCCGTGATGGGCTTGTTTTTCTTGTCAATAAGCTTATGATTGGATGCCTGCATCCGTTTTGCCCGTTCGGTGAGCTGCTTAAAGGCAGGAGGTTCCCACCGGGTTGTCTGGTTTTTCCAGGCACTTTCCATCGCGCAGTACTTCTGTACTGTGTGTACAAAATCCACAAAGTGCAGTATGCAGCGACGGTTGAGGGCATTGAGGATTCCCTCGTCAGTACAGTTGCGGCAAAAAACTGAAACCGCCTCGTCGTCGCAGCAATCATTAATCTTGTTTTTAACAAGGAGGAACCAGACCCAAAAGTGATGGACCATTTCTTGAGGTTGCTGCCGTACATACATTAGGTCACATATATCTGGAGGCCGTGAATTGCTTGGGGAATATTGCCTGTGGTGGGTGGGCAGGCTAGAATCTGAACCCTGACCCGCGATTGGATCCAGAGTTTGAAGAATTTCCGAGGTCACAAGTTCAGGATCAGTAAGGTCCTGAAGAATTCCGGGCTTAATACCTGATCCTATGTTCGGGGGGCATGAGGTCTCTTCTCGAGGATGGGTATCCAGCTCGCAGGGCTCGGAAATCCAAACACAGATGGTGCTTAACTTAGGGGGAGAAGCATTCACAACTCGTTCCTCAACGACCGCTGCCAGATGGGTGATCGGAGGGAACTTGATTTCCCTCTAATCGGGTTTAAGCCCAATCTGATCATAGTCTGTTGCGACCCCCAGGGCGGCGATGCGATCTAGCAGCTCGTTCAAGGACGAGACATCTGCTGGATCCATCTTTTCGGAGTGTACGAGGCTGATGTGGAGATGATGTTTGGCGAATGTGGGGGCCGCCGTTGGCTTGACGGCTGTGTGAGCGCCCATGGTAAAACGCCGAGCCGGAGGACCTATCCGGGAGTCAGGGCCCTTCCAGAAGTAATATCGTCATTAATGACAAGGTAAGCCATCGATCCTTCTATCGACAACACAAAGGAACTCTCAATGAAAGCACCAATGTCGGTGTCAAAACCGTCCGATCTCGGGTAGGGGGTCCCGAACTATGCGTCTGAGGATCGAAGATAATAGGAGACAAAGGGGACATGATGTTTACCCAGGTTCGGGCCCTCTTGATAGAGGTAAAATCCTATTTCCTGCTTCATTGTCTTTGATGGGTATAGGGGTTACAAGAATTGATCTACTTCGAGATTGTAATGGCTAAACCTTAACTGTCTAGCCTATGTGAATTTCGATGAACCTACAGACTAAACCCTCTGATGTCTACTACACAACATTCTCCTTGTAGACGTTGTTGGGCCTCCAAGTGCAGAGGTTTGTAGGACAGTAGCAAATTTCCCTCAAGTGCATGACCTAAGCTTTATCAATCCGTGGGAGGTGTAGGATGAAGATGGTCTCTCTCAAGCAACCCTGCAACCAAATAACAAAGAGTCTCTTGTGTCCCCAACACACACAATACAATGGTAAATTGTATAGGTGCACTAGTTCGGCAAAGAGATGGTGATACAAGTGCAATATGGGTGGTAGATAAAGTTTTTGTAATCAGAAAATATAAAAACAGCAAGGTAACTAATAATAAAAGTGAGCGTAAACAATATTGCAATGCTAGGAAACAAGGCCTAGGGTTCATACTTTCACTAGTGCAAGTTCTCTCAACAATAATAACATAATTGGATCATATAACTATCCCTCAACATGCAACAAGAGTCACTCCAAAGTCACTAATAGCGGAGAACAAACAAAGAGATTATGGTAGGGTACGAAACCACCTCAAAGTTATTCTTTCTGATCGATCTATTCAAGAGTACGTAGTAAAATAACACGTAGCTATTCTTTCCGTTCAATCTATCGTAGAGTTCATACTAGAATAACACCTTAAGACACAAATCAAACAAAACCCTAATGTCACCTAGATACTCCAATGTCACCTCAAGTATCCGTGGGTATGATTATATGATATGCATCACACAATCTCAGATTCAGGTATTCAACCAACACAAAAGTACTTCAAAGAGTGCCCCAAAGTTTCTACCGGAGAGTCAAGACGAAAACGTGTGCCAACCCCTATGCATAGGTTCATAGGCGGAACCCGCAAGTTGACCACCAAAACATACATCGAGTGAATCAATAGAACACCCCATTGTCACCATGGGAATCCCACGCAAGACATACATCAAGTGTTCCCAAATCCTTAAAGACTCAATCCGATAAGATGACTTCAAAGGGAAAACTCAATCCATTACAAGAGAGTAGAGGGGGAGAAACATCATAAGATCCAACTATAATAGCAAAGCTCGCGATACATCAAGATCGTACCACCTCAAGAACACGAGAGAGAAATGAAACACATAGCTACTGGTACATACCCTCAGCCCCGAGGGTGAACTATTCCCTCCTCGTCATGGAGAGTGCCAGGATGATGAAGATGGCCATTGGTGAGAGTTCCCCCCTCCGGCAGGGTGCCGGAACAGGGTCCCGATTGGTTTTTGGTGGCTACACAGGCTTGCTGCGGCGGAACTCTCGATCTATTCTGTTTTATGAAAGTTTCAGTATTTATAGGATTTTTGGCGTAGGTCTCATATCAGGGGGGTCTCCAGGTTGTCCACGAGGCAGGGGCCCACGCCCAGGGGGCTGGGCGCGCCCCCACCCTCGTGGGCAGCCCGGGACTCTCATGGCCCAAATCTTTTACTCCGGGGCTTCTTTTGGTCCAGAAAAAATCATCAAAAATTGGCACGTCAATTGGACTCTGTTTGGTATTCCTTTTCTATAAAACTCAAAAACAAGGAAAAACAGAAACTGGCAATGGGCTCTAGGTTAATAGGTTAGTCCCAAAAATCATATAAAATACCATATAAATGCATATAAAACATCCTAGATGGATAATATAATAGCATGAATACTTCATAAATTATAGATACGTTGGAGATGTATCTGCATACCCAAGCTTAATTCCTGCTCGTCCTCGAGTAGGTAAATGATAAAAGAAATAATTTATGAAGTATGAATGCTAGCAGGTGCACAAGTTTGATCAATGATAATTTCAATCACCTTTTCTAGTATCATTATATTTCATAACAGTAGCTCAACTCATAAAACTTTTCATGATCAAGTAACAAGCTATTAACATGTTAAAGCATAGACCATATACTTTCTTGAAAACTAACAAACTATGTTCTCAGTTATCAAACAACTGCAATTCATCTTATTTTCAGGAAGGGTCTATGTAAGAGCTTTGATTTAGCAAATCCCACATACTCAACTATCATATAGTCTTCCATGATTGCTACCACTCAAAGCATATCTTTAGAACAAATAGCATTCATTGAACACAGAGAAAGATAGGGGCTTAATGTTTCGCCTCCCAACCTTTTACCTCAAGGGTAATGTGAACAATAATAATCCATGATCAAATTTATTTGAATGGCCATATATGCTTAGATCTTTCTCCACCACATGATGCTTGCCAACTAAAAAGTAGGTTGGAATGAGAAGGAATACTACTGACTCTTGCATAAAAGTTAAAGATAGTCCCTTCGCAGAGGGAAGTAGGGATTTGTAGAGGTGCCAGAGCTCGAAGCTAAAACAGAGATGAAAATAATTTTGAGAGGTATGCTTTCATTGTCAACATAACGACCAAGAATTTCCAATATGTTCCATACTAGATACATTATAGGCGGTTCCCACGCAGAAAGGTAAAGTTTTTACTCCCCCTCCACCAACATTCACACTCCACGGCTTGTCCAAAACAACGGGTGCCGTCCAACTATCAACATTCCTGGGGGACTTTGTTTAAATTAATTGTGATTTTTTTTATCTTTTGATCATAGGACTGGTCATCCCAGTTACCAGCCATTTTCTCGTGAATGATGAGCGGAGTCCACTCATCGTGAGAATAACCCACCTAGCATGGAAGATACTGACAACCCCTAATCGCTACATGAGCGATTCGGGAATACAAAACAGATTGTTATTTGAAGGTTTAGAGTTTGGCACATGCAAATTTACTTGGAACGGCAGGTAAATACCGCATATAGGTAGATATGGTGAACACTCATGGAAGAAACTTGGTTCAAGGAATTTGGATGCACAAGCAGTATTCCCGCTTAGTACAGACATTTTGGCTAGCAAAGGATTCTAAATAGAAAGCACCACATGTTAGAGGATCCATAACAATATGACTTTTATACAAATATACCCAAGCATAACTCATTATGTTGTCTTCCTTGTCCAACTTCAACTAATTTAGTCAGGTTTGAAAATAATTAATGGGGCTCACAATCATAGAAGATGTACAAGATAGTATATTTATATGTAAAATCTCTCTTCCTTCAATATTCTTTCATGAATTGTTCAAGTGACCAATACAATGTTTGCTAACCTTCAACAAATTTACCACCTATACTTCTTATATGTGAAGTCATTACTCCCAATGGGATAAGCATATGAAACATATATAATTTCAGATTTATGACATTCAAATCATTCAACCATTTACTCATAGGATATAAGTAAAGCACATGAGTAAATGACAAACTACTCCAAAAAGATAAAAGTGAAGATCAATGAGTAGTTAAATAATTATGTAGCTATGTGAAGACTCTCTCTCATTTAAGAATTTCAGATCTTGGTATTTTATTCAAACAACAAGAAAAGCTAAAGAAAATAAAATGATGCTCCAAGCAAAACACATATCATGTGGTGAATAAAATTATAGCTCCAAGTAAAGTTACCGATGAACGAAGATGAAAGAGGGGATGCCTTCCGTGGCATCCCCAAGCTTAGACGCTTGGTTATCCCTTAATATTACCTTGGGGTGCCTTGGGCGTCCCCAAGCTTAGGCTCTTGCCACTCCTTATTCCATAATCCATGGAATCTTTACCCAAAACTTGAAAACTTCACAACACAAAACTTAACAAAAAACTCATAAGCTCTGTTAGTATAAGAAAATAAATCACCACTTAGGTACTCTTGTGAACTCATTGTAAATTCATATTGGTGTAATATCTACTGTATTTAAACTTATCTATGGTTCATACCCTCCGATACTACTCATAGATTCATCAGAATAAGGAAACAACACAATGAAAACAGAATCTGTCAAAAACACAACAGTTTGTAGTAATCTGTATCAAACGCAAACTTTTGGAACTCAGAAAAATCTGCCAAAATAGGAAGACCTAGATAATTTGATTATTGATCTACTTCAATTCGAATCAGTGTTTATCACTTTCTGGTGATTTTTCAACAATTGTTTTCGTGAGCAGAAAGTATCTGTCTTTTTCAGCAAGATCAAATAATTATCATCCAAGAAGATCCTATAGGTCTTACTTGGCACAAACACTAATTAAAACATAAAATCACATCTAACCAGAGGCTAGATAGAATATTTATTACTAAACAGGAGCAAAATCAAGGAACAAAAATAAAAATTGGGTTGCCTCCCAACAAGCGCTAACGTTTAACGCCCCTAGCTAGGCATGATGATTTCAATGATGCTCGCATAAAAGATAAGAATTGAAACATAAAGAGAGCATCATGAAGAATATGACTAGCACATCTAAGTCTAACCCACTTCCTATGCATAGGGATTTTGTGAGAAAACAACTTATGGGAACAATAATCAACTAGCATAGGAAGGCAAAACAAGCATAACTTCAAAACTTTAAGCACATAGAGAGGAAACTTGATATTATTGCAATTCCTACAAGCATATGTTCCTCCCTCATAATAATTTTCAGTATCATCATGAATGAATTCAACAATATAACCAGAACCTAAAGCATCTTTTCATGATCTACAAGCATAGAAAATTTACTACTCTCCACATAAGCAAAAATCTTCTCATTTGGGATAGTGGGAGTATCATAAGAGACTTGAATACTATAAATTGTTTCCACATTAAAAGAGTAATGTTCAGAAAAAGGGTAACCATAATAATGACAAGTTTTATAAATATAATCATCACTACTTTTTATAGCATAAGTTTCATCACGATAATCATCATTAGTAGGAGGCATGCTATCATCATAACAAATTTGCATATCAAAACTTGGGAGACTAAAAATATCATCTTCATTAAACATAGCATCCCCAAGCTTGGGACAAACATTAATTGCAGCAAATATATTCTAAAAAACATCATCTTCATCAAACATATCATCCCAAATCTTGGGCCTTTTCATATCATAAGCATAATCACTCTCGTCATTAATAGTGTGGATAGCACCAATAATATAGCAAACATTATTATCATATTCTTCCAAGCAAGTGCCAAAAAGATTTTCAAGATCATAAGAAGTATCATTATCTTCCTAATCATAATCATCACAACAAGCAATAGGCATAACGAGATCATCATCAAGTGCATCATCTTCGACAATTATTTTTGATTCATTTTCATGAGGCATGACAATAATAGGAGCAACATTATTTGGGAGAGATATATTTTTACCTCTCTTCCTTTTTCTTTTCTTCTTGTTCACCACATCATGTGTGGTTTCAATCCTCTTTTCTGAGCTCCTTATTGATGAGATTGGTTGAATTGAAGGCTCCTCCTTGTTACCTGATTCATCATAAGAATTAATAGGAGGATATTGGGAAGTCTCTTCCCTTTCATTAGTATTCTCTTCATCTTCTATTTGTTTTCTTTTCTTTATGTAATTGGCAATATAAGGATTTTCAATGCAATTCACCGCACAATACATATAAATTTCTTCTAGATCAAAATGAAGAACTCTATCAAGGGCAAATTCTAGAATAACCTTAGTTATATGTTTCATTTCTTCGTAACCCATAAGCAAACTAAGTTCATTATAATGTGCAAGGGAAATCAAGTCATCACAATTTTTGGACACGATTAGATCATGAAACAATTTGCATCGGATAGTTAAATGACCCCGTTCATTGCAAAGTTCACAAGTATGGCCGAGAAAATTTAAATTTCAGCACAAACATCTAGCCTTTCTTGCAACAATTTAGTTTCTAAATGCTTATGCCTCTTGCAATATCTATCTTCCCTATTTGGTGTGTACTTGCAAACCCAATGCACTCCACAAATATTGACATGTTTATAGGAGACATTTTCAGCATAACTAGTGCAATCATCATTAGTACTATGGATATTCAAGGAGTTCATACTAACAACATTGCAATCATGCTCACCGTTCAAAGATTTAGTGCCAAACAATTTAATGCATTCTTCTTCTAACACTTTGGCACAATTTTCTTTTCCATCATACTTATGAAAGATATTAAAAAGATGAAGCGTATGAGGTAAACTCAATTCCATTTTTTTGTAGTTTTCTTTTATAGACTAAACTAGTGATAAAACAAGAAACAAAAAGATTCAATTGCAAGATCTAAAGATATACCTTCAAGCGCTCCCCGGCAACGGCAGCAGAAATTGCTTGATGTCTACTATGCAACCTTCACCTTGTAGATGTTGTTGGGCCTCCAAGTGCAGAGGTTTGTAGGATAGTAGCAAATTTCCCTCAAGTGGATGACCCAAGGTTTATCAATCCGTGGGAGGTGTAGGATGAAGATGGTCTCTCTCAAGCAACCCTGCAACCAAATAACAAAGAGTCTCTTGTGTCCCCAACACACCCAATACAATGGTAAACTATATAGGTGCACTAGTTCGGCGAAGAGATGGTGATACAAGTGCAATATGGGTGGTAGATAAAGGTTTTTCTAATCTGAAATATAAAACCAGCAATGTAACTAATAATAAAAGTGAGCGTAAACGGTATTGCAATGCTAGGAAACAAGGCCTAGGGTTCATACTTTCACTAGTGCAAGTTCTCTCAACAATAATAACATAATTGGATCATATAACTATCCCTCAACATGCAACGAAGAGTCACTCAAAGTCACTAATAGCAGAGAACAAATGAAGAGATTATGGTAGGGTACGAAACCACCTCAAAGTTATTCTTTCTGATCGATCTATTCAAGAGTCCGTAGTAAAATAACACATAGCTATTATTTCCGTTCAATCTATCATATAGTTCGCACTAGAATAACACCTTAAGACACAAATCAACCAAAACCCTAATGTCACCTAGATACTCCATGTGACCTCAAGTATCCGTGGGTATGATTATACGATATGCATCACACAATCTCAGATTCATCTATTCAACCAACACAAAAGTACTTCAGAGAGTGCCCCAAAGTTTCTACCAGAGAGTCAAGACGAAAACGCGTGCCAACCCCTATGCATAGGTTCATGGGCGGAACCCGCAAGTTGATCACCAAAACATACATCGAGTGAATCAATAGAACACCCCATTGTCACCATGGGTATCCCACACAAGACATACATCAAGTGTTCTCAAATCCTTAAGGGCTCAATCCGATAAGATAACTTCAAAGGGAAAACTCAATCCATTACAAGAGAGTAGAGGGGGAGAAACATCATAAGATCTAACTATAATAGCAAAGCTCCCAAAACATCAAGATCGTACCACCTCAGGAACACGAGAGAGAAAGAGATCAAACACATAGCTACTGGTACATACCCTCAGCCCCGAGGGTGAACTACTCCCTCCTTGTAATGGAGAGCGCCGGGATGATGAAGACGGCCACCGGTGAGGGTTCCCCCCTCTGGTAGGGTGCCGGAATAGGGTCCCGATTTGTTTTTGGTGGCTATAGAGGCTTGCGGTGGCGGAACTCCAGATCTATTCTATTTTCTGGAAGTTTCAGTATTTATAGGATTTTTTGGCGTAGGTCTCACTTCAGGGGGGGTCTGTGGGTTGTCCACGAGGCACAGGCCCACGCCCAGGGGGGGTGGGCACGCCCCCCACCCTCGTGGGCAGCCCGGGACTCTCCTGGCCCAACTCTTTTACTCCGGGGGCTTCTTTTGGTCCAGAAAAAGTCATCAAAAATTGGCACATCAATTGGACTCCGTTTGGTATTCCTTTTCTGTAAAACTCAAAAACAAGGAAAAAACAGAAACTGGCATTGGGCTCTAGGTTAATAGGTTAGTCCCAAAAATCATATAAAATGCCATATAAATGCATATAAAACATCCTAGATGGATAATATGATAGCATGAATACTTCAAAAATTATAGATACGTTGGAGACGTATCAGCATACCCAAGCTTAATTCCTGCTCGTCCTCGAGTAGGTAATGATAAAAGAAATAATTTATGAAGTGTGAATGCTAGCAGGTGCACAAGTTTGATCAATGATAATTTCAATCACCTTTTCTAGCATCATTATATTTCATAACAGTATCTCAACTCATAAAACTTTTCATGATCAAGTAACAAGCTATTAACATGTTAAAGCATAGACCATATACTTTCTTGAAAACTAACAAACTATATTCTCAGTCATCAAACAATTGCAATTCATCTTATTTTCAGGAAGGGTCTATGTAAGAGCTTTGATTTAGCAAATCCCACATACTCAACTATCATATAGTCTTCCATGATTTCTACCACTCAAAGCATATTTTTAGAACAAATAGCATTCATCCAACACAGAGAAAGATAGGGGCTTAATGTTTCGCCTCCCACCTTTTACCTCAAGGGTAATGTCAACAATAATAATTCATGATCAAATATATTTGAATGGACATATATGCTTAGATCTTTATCCACCACATGATGCTTGCCAACTAAAAAGTAGGTTGGAATGAGAAGGAATACTACCGACTCTTGCATAGAAGTAAAAGATAGGCCCTTAGCAGAGGGGAGCAGCGATTTGTAGAGGTGCCAGAGCTCGAAGCTAAAACATAGATGAAAATAATTTTGAGAGGTATGATTTCATTGTCAACATAACAACCAAGAATTTCCAATATCTTCTATACTAGATACATTATAGGCGGTTCCCACACAGAAAGGTAAAGTTTTTACTCCCCCTCCATCAACATTCACACTCCACGGCTTTTTCGAAACAACGGGTGCCGTCCAACTATCAACATTCTTGGGGGAGTTTGTTTAAATTAATTGCGAATTCTTTTTTGATCTTTTGATCATAGGACTGGGCATCCCAGTTACAAACCATTTTCTCGTGAATGATGAGCGGAGTCCACTCATCCTGAGAATAACCCACCTGGCATGGAATATAATAGCATGAATACTTCATAAATTATAGATACATTGGAGACGTATCACCCTCCGGTTTATATATACATCGGAGGGGTACAGAGTTGGTTTACAAGGGAAGGAAACAGTACATCCGGACTCCAATCATGTCGTCCACGCATCAAGGAGTCCCACCCGAACACGGGGAATAATCTTCCAGTTTATATTCATGGCCCACCAGCCTGGCCCATATCCAATAGGCCGGACACCTGAGGACCCCTGAATCCAGGTCTCCCTCACTCGTACTACCCGGTAAGGGCCTTCCCACTTTGCTGACAACTTGTTTGCACCTTTGGCGTACTGAACGCGCCTAAGGACAAGGTCACCTTCCTCAAGACACCGGGCGTGAACCCTGCGGCTATGATAGCGACACAGGGCTTGCTTATAGCGTGCAGCATGCGTAGCAGCCTGGAGACGATTCTCCTGGAGTAGCATAGCATCATCACGCCAGTGCTGATCTTGCGCTACTTCATCGTAGGCAAGCACTCTAGGCAACCCGTAAATGAGTTATGTGGGGATAACTGCTTCTACCCCATAGACCAGCGAGAAGGGAGTCTGCCCGGTAGCTCAGTTTGGTGTCATTCTGAGGGACCAGAGAACTACCAGTAGCTCCTCGACCCACTGCCTGCCGTGCTTCCGCGTATCAAAGGTTCTCGTCTTGAGTCCGCGCAGCACTTCAACATTCGCCCTCTCAGCTTGTCCATTGCTCCGGGGGTGTGCCACAGAGGCAAATGATATCTTGCATCTGAGGGCATGAACATATTGCATGAAGGCGCGGCTCGTGAACTAGGTGCCATTGTCGGTAATGATCCTTGCCGGAACAGTGAAATGACAAACCAGTTCTTTCAATAACTTGATAGCTGACTAAGCAATCACCTTTCTCACGACAGTCACTTCTAGACACTTTGTAAACTTGTCGATAGCAACAAACAATAATTCAAAGCCCCCGATTGCTCGGGGGAAGGGGCTGAGGATATTGAGCCCCAGACCGAAAATGGCCATGATAGAGGGATTGATTGAAGAAGTTGGGCAGTCAGGTGGGTTTCCTTGGAATGGAACTGGCATGGTTCACATTTGGTGACTAGCTCGACCGCATCTTGGAGGGATATGGGCCAATAGAATCCTTGCTGGAATGCTTTCCCAACTAATTCCCTTGATCCAATGTGGGGGCTGCACATGCCCTTGTGCATCTCAGCCAGCTGTTCCTTTCCTTGTTCTCAGCAGACACACTTCAATTTCACACCGTTGGATCTCCTTCTATACAGAGTGTCATCGACAAACTAATACATACTGGCCCTCCGGGCTACTTTTTCAGCTTCATCTTGGTCGCGGGGAAGCTCTCGGGTTTGTAGGAAGTGAACAATGTGCCTTGTCCAAGTTGGAGCTTGGGGCTCGGCAACAAGGACTAGCAGAACCTCCTATGCTGCAGGAGCACATGCCTTGTTCGCGGGGTCCATGGGCCCGGCTGGAGGGTGTGGTCCAGCAGGCGATGAGGAGTTGTTTTTTGCAAGGTCTCTGCCAGGAGCGGACAACTCTACCGGGAGAGGCTTACCGGAGTCCAATTTTCTCCTTTTCCGGGCCATTGTTGCTGGGGATACGGAGGGCTGAGTGAGATGGAGAACAAAAGTCCCTGGTTCCGTAGGAAGCTTTTGCCCAGCACACTTTGACAGATGATCAGCTATGCTATTTTCCGAACGGGGTACGTGCTCTGTTAGCAATCTGTCAAAGTGCTCCTCGAGTCTCCTCACTTCCTTGATGTATGCCTCCATCAACGGACTTTGGTAATCCTTGTTGACTTGTTTCACCACAAGCTGTGAATGTCCTCGAATGATCAGCTTCTTAATTCCCAATTCAGCTGCAATCCTGAGCCCCGCAAGGAGCCTTTCATACTCAGCTATATTGTTGGTTGCTTCTTCCTGAGAAAATGCATTTGGACGACGTACTTCAAGTGCTCCCCGGAGGGGGCGACAAGAAGCATGCCAGCTCCTGCACCTTGTAGGAAAAAGCACCATCAAAATAAATAATCCATTCTTAGGGTGATTTCTTGCCGGGAATAACTATTTCTATCACTTCCTCATCAGGGATTGGCATCCATTATTCAATAAACTATGCCAATGCCCTGCTCTGAATAGTTGATGTGCTCTCAAACTTCAAACCAAAATTGGATAACTCCAAAGCCCACTCCACTATTTTGCTGGTAGCCTCAGGGTTTCGAAGTATCCTTTGCAACGGGAAACAAGTGACAACCGTGATCTCATGGGCTTGGAAGTACTGGCGCAGTTTCCTTGAGGCCATGATGAGACCAAAGATCAACTTTTGCACGCCAGAGTACCTCGATCTCTCCCTGTGTAACAAGGAGCTGGCAAAGTACACTGGGCGCTGCACCATTTTCTTTCTTGCTGCATCCTTGGGGTTCCTCTTGTTGCCATGCTCATTGATGTCCTGATCCTTCTCTGACTCTGCTGGTCCCTGCTCACTCTCTCCCTCATCCACTTCTCGCTGCGCTACCAAGGCTGCAGTGACCACTTGGTTGGTTGCCACTAAGTACAGCAGCAACAGCTCCTGGGGTTTGGGAGCAACCAAGGTAGGCACGGAGGACAAGTGGGCCTTCAACTCTTGCAAAGTTGTATCCGCTTCTGGGGTCCGCTCCATAGGCCTTGCCTTCCTCAAAATTTTGAAGAATGGCAGGGTGCGCTCGACAGACATGGAGATGAATCTACTTAGCACGGCAACGCATCCTGTCAGACGTCTCAAATCCTTAACTATCCTTAGCGCTTGGATCTGCTCGATAGCATTGATCTTGTCAGGGTTGGCTTTGATCCCACAATGGGATAAGAAGAACCCAAGCAACTTGCCGGAGGGAACACCAAATACACACTTCTCCGGGTTGAGCTTCAAACTGATCTTGCGCAGGTTAGCAAACATATCGTCTAGATCCTGAATAAGGGTGGCTCTATCCTTGGTCTTGACCACAATGTCATCCATGTAAGCTTCTATGTTTCTGTGCAGCTGTGGCTCAAAACCGATCTGGACTGCCCTTGCAAAAGTGGACCCGGTCCAAATGGCATGTGGACAAAACAGTATGCACCACATGGAGTAATGAACGACGTCTTCTCTTCATCTTCCTTGGACATGAAGATTTGGTGATACCCAGAATATGCATCCAGAAAGGAGAGCAAATCACAACCCGAAGTGGAATCCACAATCTGATTGATGCGTGGCAAGGGAGACGGGTCCTTCGGGCAAGCCTTGTTGAGATCTGTGAAATCTATGCAAAGCCTACACTTCTCGTTAGCCTTCCGGACTACCACTGGATTTGCCAACCATGTGGGATGCATCACTCCTCTGACCAAACCAGCTGCCTCAAGTTTCTTGATCTTTTCCGTGATGAACTGCTGCCTCTCCAAGGCCTGCTTCCGGACATTCTGCTTGACAGATCAGGCATGTGGGCAGACAGCAATGTGGTGCTCAATTACCTCCCTAGGAACACCGGGGATATCAGATGGTTGCCAGGCAAACACATTGATATTCATCCTAGGAAGGCAACGAGCATGCTTTCCTATTTGTCATCGAGGGTGGCGTTGATAGTGAAAGTACCATCAACGCCAGCCAGCCCTGTCGGGACCTTCTTCACTTGGGGTGCAGCGACCTTCGATCACTTGCTGTTGGAAAACTCTAGCACGTCGTCAACGGGTGCCGTGCACTCGTGGGGGCACGCTTCCCGGACTCTTTGCCAGAGTTCCTAAAATCTCTCTTTTTTCCTTTGCTTTCCTTAGCGAGAACCGCTGCTACCGCTGCCTCTACCGCGACCGCATCCCGGTACGTCTTGTTCACACAAATGATTGCATCCTTCTCATCTGATGGGATGGTGATGACTCCCAGTGGCCCAGGCATCAATACCACTATACACCCACAACCCCTGCTACTAATACATACTGGACCAATTACTAGAGCTCATGCATGCTAATTAAATTACCAGGTACTTCCGTTTCTTGGTAATGATTCTAATGTTCATGGGAATATGATGCTTCCTAAACTGGATATATTTGTTTTGCTTACAAATGAAGGGCCTAGCTTTGAGAAGAATGAACATTGGAGCAAGAACAAGCATGGAGATAATGGCATGCGCAAGGGAAACAAGAATGAAGTTCCAGGTGATGATTTCAGGACGTTGAAGCCGCCGTAATGTGTGCATGAAGTTTTGATGAAATATACAAGATGCCACTTCGTAAATTTCGTCCAGAGGATATTCTAGGTGTTGCGTCACCTTATTATTGGGGCAGGCCCATGTAATTTCGAAATACTTAAGTATAGGCTGTTTTTAGAGTCCGTATGTGTGGGGAAACAAGAGTTAGGGTTGGTTTCGGACCCCTCCTCCAAGGGTCACGAAATTCCCCCCTCTTCCTCCATATATACAGCCCTTAGGGCGTCGTTTAGACTTTAGGTTTTGTTTAGATTAAAAGTTTGCCATAGCTGCAACTTTGAGTACTTCGTTTGTGTTCAACGACCAGACCAAGGCGTCATAGAACCCCACCTTGATCAATAAAGTTTTCATCTTATATTCGCAATATCCAGATTGCAATCTTAGTTTCTTGCTTGTTCTTTGTTTGCTTGCAAGAAAGAGACCTTCGTGGTCGGGTTGATCGTGCTCCGGCATGGTCAATAACCTCTTTGAGTTGGTTTAGCGATTGCTAAGGCGCGACGTCCTCGCATGTTTGTAGTCGGATCGTGAAAGTCTACTCCTCCGAAATGAAAATGACCATCTCATCAAAAGACGGGAAACCGTTGCCTCTATCAAGTGGTATCCTATTTACAGGTTGCTCGGTGAGATTTTACAGTTTTTCCTATTTTAGATCGAGTATGTTCTTCATACCTACAATCCATGAAAAAGCCAAAAAAATTAGGGTTAGTTCATCATATCCGAACCAATCTAAGCCTTTGCATAATCTTTTTAGGGTTTTGCTTTATTGAATTTGTGGTTGCATCGTCGTGTCTAGTTGCTGGTCTTAACATCTAGTCCTTTAGAGTTTCGAGTTCTGTCACAGTTTGTCACGCCGCCGCCACACCGTCTTCATTGTTGCTGCCACATACCACCACCGCTGCCATATCCCACCACCGCTACCATATACCACCACCGCTGCCATATCCCACCAACGCTGCCATATACCACCACCGCTGCCATATCATACCACTGCTACCATATACCAACACCGCTGCCATATCCCACCAACGTTGCCATATACCACCACCGCTACCATATCCTACCACCATATATCCACCACCGATCCGAGTTCTTTTCATATTAGGTTTGTTTTCGAGATCCATCTATTTTCCGATTCGTGTTTCCTTGCCTGAGTAGGTTTCGGAAAAAAAGTCTGGAGACCCCCGGGCAGTTTTTAGGCCAAAATTTTGGCAGGCGATTTTCTCCCTATCCTGTTTTTAGGCTTTTGTGAATCTTTTGAGACACTCGCCATCATAGTGATTTTTTGTCGCATTTTTTCGTCGTCGCTACCCTGATTTTTGAAAAAAATAGTCAAAAAGTTTTCGTGCCTATCTTGTCAATTTGACATGGGAAGAGTTTTCACACACTCGACATTATAGTGAATTTTCGCAAAAAAGAGAGCGCAAAAAAAGAGCAAACAAAAATATTCCAGAGTGAGCTTTTCCCTTGTTTCTGTGCCGCGACGTGATTTTGTTAGTGTTCTAGGCTCGCATCTCTAGTACGGTCTAGCCTAGGACCAGCACAGTACCGTGATCGAGCATTTATTCAACTTTGCATCTCTGAATTGATTATTGCTGACCCTTTTTGCTACCATATTATAAGCCTTCCTAGCTCCACATACATCTACGTCATGCGTTTGATTCTCCCTGGTAATTGCTCTATCCAAGCTTTGAGAGTTTTGACTACAACGGTTGCCAATCACCACCTGCCGCTTGGTAAGAACTAGTAAGAATTTGAGATTTGCTTGACGGATTTGTGACACACTGCCACTTTCTAGTAGTCTGTAGGATCATATTCTTGTGTGTTTCTTTTGCTGCTAACCATGGCAGGACCACAAGCCGACGAGATTGACTGCGATAACATGACGAAGACGGAGCTTCATGATAAATTTCAGCAAATGTTGAGTCAACAGGTGGAAGACGTCATGGCCACCTTCAGAAAGGCACTGGTGAGGATTGATGACGTTGAGAAGACAATTGAAACCAAGTTGGACGCCAAGTTCGACGAAGTACTCGCGCGTCTTCCACAACCACCTCCCACTGCACCTGTCGCACCTCTACATCATCATCATCAACAACAACAACAACAACAACAACAACAACACCAACAACAACAACAACAACAACAACAACAACAACAACAACAACAACACCGCCTTCCAAATCAAGTGGGACGAGCATTACACGTTCCCCTTGAGCCCGGTCAATATTCTGGTTCCGTTGTACCTACTGTTGATGCTTCTGTAGCTCCTCCTGCTACTGCGGAGGCGGAGGACCTTTACGCGGATGAGGTTGATCAAAATCAGCACGACGTGCAACCACCACCACCACCACCAGGTCATCCTCATGCATATCATCGCAACGGTAGGGTTGCACCAACACCTGAGGTACGAGATCATGACCATATTCCTAAACTAAAATTGAATATTCCACTATCTGAGGGTAGATATGTTCCTGATATATATCTTACTTGTGAGTTAGAAATTGAATAACATTTTACATGTTTATAATATCCTGAGGAGAGACATGTTCATGCTGCTGTTTGTGCTTCCACTAGTTTTGCATGTGTTTGGTGGTCTGAACATTGTAGATTATATCCTATTCCAGCTACTTGGGTTGTGTTGAAAACTGCTATGAGTACTCGCTGGGTTCCACCATGTTATCAACGTGAATTGCTTCAAAAATTGCAGCGTTTGAGACAAGGAAAAAATTATGTAGAAGAGTATTATCAGGAATTACAAACTGGTATGATTAGATGTGGTGTTGTTGAGGATAATGAAGCTATGCTTGCATGTTTTATGGGTGGATTAAATAAAGAGATTCAGACCATTCTAGAGTATAAGGAATATAATAATATCACTCGGTTATTCCATCTTGCTTGCAAAGCTGAACGTGAAGTGCAGGATTGACATGCATTGGCGCGAACTAACTTTTCTGCAGGTCGACATTCATCATGGACACCGCGTGCATCCTCTACTCCCACACGTCCTACTGCAGCACCACTGACTTCAGCCACTAATTCCAACCGAGATACAAGAAAACAGGCACCACCACCACCATTTGCCAGGAGTACACCTTCCAGTTCCGCACAGAGCTCTTCTTCATCCATGGAATCAATAGGGAAAACACATGATTTTATTTGTCGTCGTTGCAAGGGTGGAGATCATTATGCGAGAGAATGCCCATCTAAGCGTGTGATGATAGCTACTGAGGATGGTGGGTATGAGTCCTCTAGTGACTATGATGAGGAGACTTTGGATCTTATTACAAGTGAAGAACCCGGTGGAGATGATTCTGGTCATGAGACACAATACATGGCTCCTGAAGATGCTGACAGGTATGAATGTTTAGTTGCTCAACGTGTTTTGGGTGTGCAAGTCACACAAGCTGAGCAAAATCAGAGGCATTTGTTCCATAAAAAGGGAGTTGTGAAGAAATGTTTTGTTCGCGTCATCATAGATGGAGGGAGCTGCAACAACTTGCCTAGCATGGAGATGGTGGAGAAGCTATCTCTCACCACAAGACCACATCCACATCCTTACTACATCCAATGGTTCAAAACAGCGGCAAGGTTAAGGTAACACGTACTGTTCATGTGCATTTTAGTATCTCTACATATGCTGATTATGTTGATTGTGATGTGGTACCTATGCAAGCATGTTCCTTATTACTTGGTAGACCATAGAAATTTAATAAAAACTCTGTACACCATGGTAGAAACAATTAGTATACTCTTGTTTATAAGGATAAAAATATTACTTTGCTTCCTATGTCTCTTGATTCCATTTTGAAAGATGATATTAATCTATACCTACTAATAAAGCAAGGTGCGTTTTGCTAATTTTTTAATCCGTTCACCCATATTATTTTTCTTCACCATTTTACTATCTGAGGTGGTACTATTTGTGTCTTCAACACTACGTTTAAATTTCCCGTGTGTGGCTCGACTGGGCCTCGGCATCGCTGCTTTGCTGAGTTGGGCCTATGGCTGGCCTGCATTGGTGCTAAAAACGGTGTGCTTCTTAGGTTGCAGCCAATCAAGCGAATAATTCCACCTCGCTCCAATGAACCAACTATCACCAATTCATATACATCAGGGATTATCTATAGTATCAATTAGCCTACTCAATATAATCAACAAAAGCACCTGAGAATGGTCGAGAGGCTGATAAGAAGCGCATGTAAAGGCGGGACAGTGGTCGAATGCGGCGGCGCGGAGGAGAGCTAGCTGGCGGCAGGGCAAGAGGAAGGCGAGGGAGCAAGGAGGCCAGTGGGGATGGGCTTGCTCAGTGCTGGATGTGGACAAGAGGAAATAGTCGCCAGCAAGCCAGAAGGTCGAGGCTGGTGCTCGGGACGGCCGGCCAAAGGGCGGGGAGGTGCTGGCGGCGCGAAGAAGCCGCTGGCGAGAGCGATGCCGCGAGGATAGGAGGCAAAGCCACCGCTCAGGACGGCTAGCCAGTTGTCGGGGAGGCTCTGGCGGGGGAAGAGCACACCGCCCCCAGACTGGCAAGAGCTACACCGATGCTTGGGACGTCCGGCCAGAGGTCGTCGGGGAGGTGCTAGCAGGGCGAAGAAACTGCCGGCCAGAGCGCGACGCCACGGGCAGAGGATGCGAAGACGGCGCTCGGGATGGCTGCTAGTTGTCAGGAAGGCGCTCGTGAGGGAAGAGCCCGCCGGCCAGAGTGGCCGCGAGGCTGAGGATCCACACTTAGGACGGCCGGCCGGAGGCCGGGGAGTCGCTCGCGGGGCCAAGAGCTCGCCAGCCAGAGTGCCTTGAGGCGCACGGTCTCTCATAGGCTGCTGGCTGTGTGGCGGCGCATGACGGTACGATGGAGGGGTGAAGAGAGTGCGGATCGGGCTAGGTTTACAGTGGGGGCTAGCTGGGCCTGCTGGGCCTTCAAACGTACTCCAAAAAAAATCCTCAAAAAAAGATGGATTTTCTTCATGAGACCAACTTTCTTGGTTCCACAAATATTTGGAAGCTTGGAATTCAAACCTATTTGAACTAGAAATGTCCAAAAATTGGGAAGATGTTTAGTGGAGCTTGGTTATGTGACGAACGAATTAAGGGTTTGACGCCAAGATTTGAGGTAGATTATGAAAAGCTCAAACCCTTAATTCAAAAACCAATTCACACAAACATACATAACTTTATTAAAAATTTAAAATAGATCCTTTAAGGCAAGTAATAGGTTTGGGTTGTCACAACATCAAGGGTAGGAGGTCGGGGGTAGCAGCTACATATCACGAGGAGGAGACAAACGGGGTGTTGTTGATGCTCGGTTGCACGTATGCCGCTATACGCGTGTAAGGTATATTTTCTATGCAAAGCTGTTTTTACTCTATGCGTTCCTAATTAGAGTTAATTGCAGCCACTGGTGGTTTCTGTGTGTAGTGACATGACCAAACACCGTTGTTAAGAATGCATAGGGACGCGACATGGGGGCTTTAGACGAATCACACACGGTTGATTGGTCGTCTTTGATGCGGCCATGACATATAGATGTATAAACTCTAAGTTTGTGAGGTCTACTTTAGGTAGAGCTTTGTCAGCTATGCAACATATATCTGTCTCTGGATCACCAATGTAGCTGAAGGAGATAGTGAAGAGAAAGCGGATCTATTTTTATGTCTATATTAGATTAGAAGAGAGGGTGAAGGAATGGATAACACTCCAACCAATTAGTTGTTTCACTTCTAAGGAGTTAGTGAGAACGTACTATAAGATTATGTATTTATTTCTTACAATACTAGGTATAAGATGCCAGTATTTTTTCCTACATGTGTTTTAGTCTGTGAAGCAGATTTTTTGAACATAAACACATTGTTTTGTTGCTTTGATGATTGATTTTCGTACATGTAAACAATCCTTTAGTTGTTAGAGCTCATGCACAAGCAGAAGGTTTCACTTAGGTTCATCTTATTCTATTAGTTATTTTCTCCGTTATATACTATTGGAAAGCATGAATTTAGTGTTCAAGGAAAATGCAATATCGTACACATGTCTATTGGATACACATATGACTACAAGTTAGAAGTTGTCATATCTATACCGACAAAGATTTCATTGCATCAAGAAATAAACATCAAATGTACACCAGATTAGTGAGTTTCCCCACTATAGTTGACCTCCTATGTTCTTGCACCAGTTTTTTTTGCAGGATTTAGACTATGACGCAAAGTGGACATCACCGACACCGTCGATGAGGGCAGAAAGGAATATAAGCGGAAATACATGTTGGGGTATTGTGTTGAAATAAAGGGACAAAGACAAGTATGCATGGATGAGGACGGATAAGTTGTGATATGTTTTTTCTCCCGTTGCAACGCACGGGCATTTTTGCTAGTAGAGCTAATAAAGCAAAACAAGAGAAAAATAAGAGTGAAAATCAGATTGTGGCAAAAGAATTTGAGCAAGAAATGAAGCCTAATAATAAACCATCTAGTGTTGCTTCTAAAATTAAATTGAAAAGTGCATGTTTACTTGCTACCAAATTTGATATTGATGAGCTAGATTTTAGCAAATCTATTTGCTATGCTTTTGTGTGCAAAGAGGCATTATTTTCATTTGAGGACATGCCTTCCTCTTTGCCTCCTGCTGTTACTAACATTTTGCAGGAGTTCGCTGACGTCTTTCCACAAGACGTGACACCGAGATTACCACCTATTCGAGGGATTGAGCATCAGATTGACTTAATTCCTGGTGCATCGCTACCCAACCGTGCACCATACCGTACCAGTCCAGAGGAGACGAAGGAGATTATGCATCAAGTCCAGGAGCTGCTTGACAAAGGTTATATACGTGAATCCCTTAGTCCTTGTGTTGTTCCTATTATTCTAGTGCCAAAAAGGATGGTACATCACGTATGTGTGTTGATTGTAGAGGCGTTAATAATATTACTATTCATTATCGCCATCCCATTCCTAGGCTAGATGATATGCTTGATGAATTGAGTGGATCTACAATATTCTCCAAAGTTGATTTCTGTAGTGGATTCCATCCAATTTGTATGAAATTGGGGGATGAATGGAAAACCTCATTTAAAACTAAGTTTGGATTATATGAGTGGTTAGTCATGCCATTTGGGTTAACTAATGCACCTAGTACTTTCATGAGATTAATGAATGAAGTTTTACGTGCTTTCATTGGATGATTTGTGGTAGTCTATTTTGATGATATACTGATTTACAACAGATCTTTGGAGGAACATTTACGTGTTGTTTTTATTGCTTTACGTGATACAAGTTTGTTTGATAACCTTGGGATATGCACCTTTTGCACCAACCCAGTATCTTTTCTTGGCTATGTTGTTACTCCACAGGGAATTGAAGTTGATAAAGCCAAGATTGAAGCTATCGAGAGTTGGCCGCAGCCCAAAACGGTCACACAAGCGAGGAGTTGTCACATCCTAGCTACACCATGCATTACAGTGTTGCATCATGTCTTCTTTCAACAGAAACTTGAAATGGGGAAGGCAGAACCCCCAGCCCCCCCCCTGAAATCAACTAGGGTTTACTAAAAATAATTTCAATGAACCTGAAATGCCCTTCTAAAATGTTCACCCTCTTTGTCTTGGGTTAGGACCTATGGCAAAATTGGTGCACAACTTTCTAGGTCATCAAAAGGTCACTGAATTAAATCATATGTATGTTGCCTTTGGACATTTAAATGCTAATAAATATTTTAAATGTTCAAATAATTCTGGAAATAAGTCAGGGCTGTTAGGAATAATCCCAACAGAGCCCACAGTTATTTTCAGGATTTTAGGAAGTTTCTAAGTATTTTTAATAATGCCACAAAGTTACAGAAAAATAGAAAAAAGAAAGAGAAATGAAAAGAGAGAAAACTAACCTGGCCGCAGCCACCAGCCGGCCCACCTGGCGGCCCAGCGCTGTGCTGGCCCATGCCAGCCAGCTGCTTTGTCCCCGCCAGGCAGGCAGGGAGCTGACGCCGGCGAGCGCGAGCTCGCCACGGCGCCAGCAGCTTGCCGCTTCGCGCGCCTGGACGCTGGGCGACCTCCACGTCGCCGTCCCGACCCCGTGGACACCTCATTTCCCCTTGCCTCTCTCCTTCGCTCCCATCCGCCATGGCCGACGCTGTTGCGCCCGCGCCACCGTGAAACCACGCCCTCCGTCGCCCCCGTACTTCTCCACCATGTCCTGCAGCTCCGCCACTTCCTCCTCGATCGCTCCACCAAGCCACGCCCCGCCGGAGGCCCGCAAACGACTCCACCGAGCTCGTCTTCAACCTCCTGCCGACCAGATCGCCTCCGCCGCCACGCTTGCTCCGGCTCGTCCCCGACCTCGCCGTCAACTCCGACGCAACTGTCGTGAGCATAGCCACCTCCCCGTCCTCTCCGTTCTTCTTCTCGTGCACCACAGCGAGCACACGCAACTCACCGCACGCGCCGCCGCCTGACCACATCACCGGCGTTGCTCCGGTGACCATTTGGTCACGGGCTTGTGCCCGTCACACTCCTCGCGCCACGTAGAGGCCGTAGGTGCTAGCGCCACATCGCCTAAGCCACTGCAGCCACGCGCACGAGCTGGCCGAGCTTCGGCCTCCGCCTGACCTCGTTGCCGACGAAGCTCCGGCCACTCCCCGGCCAAGCCGCCACCACGGCTGGATGCGGGCGAGCACCAGCTGCCCGTAGCTGCTCTCCGCGCAGCAAACGGAGCCCTGTGGGCGAATCCCGCAGCACGCCGCCGCGTCTGGCCTCACCGGCGGCTAAACGCCGGCAGGCTTTGACCCATTGACCGGCGGGTTTGACCCTGACGTGGACTGGGTGGGCCCAAGTTGACTCCTCTTAGTCAATGACAAGTGGGCCCCCCTGCTAACTAATTTGATTAGTTTTAATTAAAATTAATTAGTTTAACTAATTACTGACATGCGGGACCCACTGGTCAGTTTGACCTGGACGACCCCGTTGACCTCTGACGTCATCCTGACGTAGTGCTGACGCAGTAATTTAATTACTGGAATTATCTTTATACAGGAAATTCCAGAAAATAGTTCAAACTTCAAAAATTCATAGAAATTAATCTATAACTCCAAATGCAAAGATTTATATATGAAATTTGATCAGAAAAATTCAACTTATCCATTGGAAGTGGTTTCATGCATGTCAGAACAAGTTAACCCTGCTGTTTAAGCAATACAAGATGATGCACTTAAATGGCCATGTTAAATGATCTAACACTTGAACCTTTGGTTCAATTAAGCACATTCCTTCCTGTTTAGATTGCATTAGGCCAAGACACTCTCATATTGCCATGTCATAGCATGCATCATATTGTTGCATATCGTCATGTGTTGATTATGTTCCGATGTGTTCTTCGTGGTAGGTTCTGCCTCCGAGGATATTCAAGAGTATCCAACTGAAGGGAAGTATCCCACTACCACTCCATCAGGCAAGCAACCCATTGATCATTCCGATACAAACCCATGTTCTTGCTTCTGCTCTCGTTTACTGCATTAAGACAACGCGATTCAAACTGCTATGTGTTGCGGTAGTTGAACCCACTTCCTTTGCATGACCTGTCATTGCCACAGTAACTAGATGAAACCCACTAGCATGTGTAGGAGTTGATTGAGCCATATGTGTGTGTTTCCTACCATGCTATGCTTGCTATGCTTAGAGTTGTGTCAGGTCTGGCTCATCGGGATGATGAACTAGAGTGAAAGGTTGTGACGGTGTCGAGAGTGTGGAAGTGATGAATAGGATTTGGTAAAGGAATCGATAAGAGGCCATGTAGGAGTACATGGTGGGATGTTTCATTGAATCCGTCCTTAAGAACTGAGATCTGTGTGTGTGATTTAAGATTCAGATACTACCACGCATTGGTCCCGAAACAAATGGACCCTCTCAGCTTATTAACCACGCTTGTCCCCTGTCCGGGAGTTGCAAAGTAGTTTCTGGTGTTTGTAGTATGCTGGGGGCCGCACGCAGCACTGACCATAGGGGTGGGCTGTGTTGCGGTAGGCACGTGGCCCGGTGTACCGATTCGCCCGTTTGGTGTCTCGGGAACCCTACACACATCGTTCGGGGCCGTTAGTGGAAACCTCGGCCGGACTCCCTGCGGATGGAACCCGAATAGGCGATAAACCTGGACTAGGGACTCGTGTGTTTAGTCAGGTCGTGGCCGACACCCTCGCTGGGCTTCTGCTTGAAGGTTGTCGAGTACATGTCGTGTAGACGGAGATACGTGGTGAGAGCGTGTGTGAAGAAGTACACCCCTGTAGGGTATAAAACTATTCGAATAGCCGCGTCCGCGGTAAAGGACTACTTGGTCACCTATGCAGTTCATAGACAAGTAAATGGATACTACTAAAAGCCTCAAGATAAGTGTGAGTACCGCGGATGGCCCTCTCGTAGGATGGCGAGAGAGGATCCACGGTGGAGTATTGTGTTGGTAACAGTGGACTCGTGTGCGAAAAATGTTTACAAGTTGTGTCTGTCGTAGAATAGCTTAGCCAAGAGTCAAAGCTGGCTTGCTGCAATAACTCCACTACCTTCTTGAGAATGTGCATGTATAGTAGGATCCTGTTGTAAGACTTGCTGTGTACCCCGTACTCATGTTGCTTTAATTAATGTTTTCAGACGACAACACCAACCCCTCCGATGGGTTCTATGTAGACCTCGACGTTGACGAGTGACTTATCACCCAGGTGGTGATCCAAGACTTGTGAAGGGTCGATGTAGATAGACAGGCTTCGTCAAGCCTTCTTTCTTTCTAGTGTCTGTACTCAGACTACTTTGCTTCCGCATGTGCTTGTATGTTTATATGACTTGAGTGTCGGGTCATGTGACCCCTACCTGTATGAATGTTATGTATGGCTCTTCGGAGCTTCTTAAATAAAGTACTTGAGTTGTAGAGTGTTGTTGTGATGCAATGTTGTATTTACTCATATCGGGCATATTGTGTGTATGATTGAAATGCTTGGTATGAGTGGGATCCGACTATCTAGTTGTTTATCCTTGGCAGCCTATCATATGGGGAAATGTAGTCTAGTGCTTCTGAGCGATAGTAGTCCGCTACAGCCCGATTCACCGGAGTCCTGCTAGCCCAGCACTACGGCTCGGAACACTTGACTGGCCGGCATGTGTTTCACTTCGTTCCTGTGTCTGTCCCTTCGGGGAAATGTCACGCGGTATTATTCGGAGTCCTGCCTAGCCTGCTACAGCCCGGGTTACCGGAGTCCTGTTAGCCCAGTGCTACAGCCCAGATTTATACGTTGTTGACCGACATGCTCGATGTGATTCATGTATGCCTGTCCTCATGGGTTAGTGCCGCCTTGGGTTCACGACTAGCCATGTCGGCCCGGGTTCTCTGTCATATGGATGCTAGCAACACTATCATATACGTGAGCCAAAAGGCGCAAACAGTCCCGGGCCAGGTAAGGTGGCACCCATGGGAGTACCGTGCGTGAGGCCGCAAAGTGATATGATGTGTTACATGCTGGGTCGATGTGGCTTAGGATCGGGGTCCTGACACGAGTTTTCCTGGATTCGCTGGTTGCTATAGGCATTTTATGAGAGATTTCAGCAGCATTGCTGCACCTCTCAATGAGCTTACAAAGAAGGATGTGCCTTTTGTTTGGGGTACCGCACAGGAAGAAGCCTTCACGGTATTGAAAGATAAGTTGACACATGCTCCTTTACTTCAACTTCCTGATTTTAATAAGAAATTTAAGATTGAATGTGATGCTAGTGGAATTGGATTAGGAGGTGTGTTATTACAAGATGGCAAACCTGTTGCATACTTTCCTGAAAAATTGAGTGGGCCTAGTTTGAACTATTCTACTTATGATAAAGAATTATATGCTCTTGTTTGGACCTTAGAAAAATGGCAACATTATTTATGGCCCAAAGAATTGGTTATACATTCTGATCATGAATCTTCGAAACACATTAAAAGTCAAGCAAAACTGAACCGTAGACATGCTAAATGGGTTGAATTCATTGAGACTTTCCCTTATGTCATTAAACACAAGAAGTGTAAAGAAAATGTTATTGCTGATGCATTGTCTTGTCGTTATACTATGCTTTTCACAACTTGACTTTAAAATATTTGGTTTGGAGACCATTAAAGATCAATATGTGCATGATGCTAATTTTAAAGATGTTATGTAAAATTGTAAAGAAGGAAGAACGTGGAACAAGTTCGTCGTTAACGATGGATTTGTGTTCTGTGCTAACAAGTTATGCATTCCAGCTAGCTCCGTTCGTATTTTGTTGTTGCAGGAGGCGCATGGAGGAGGATTAATGGGACACTTTGGCGTGAAGAGTACGGAGGACGTACTTGCTACACATTTCTTTTGGCCAAAGATGAGACGGGATGTTGAGCGTTTTGTTGCTTGCTGCACTACATGTCAAAAAGCTAAGGCACGACTCAATCCTCATGGTTTATATATGCCTTTGCCTGTACCTAGTGTTCCTTGGGAGGATATATCTATGGACTTTATTTTAGGTTTACCTCGAACAAAGAAGGGGAGGGATAGCATATTTGTTGTCATGGATAGATTCTCGAAAATGGCACACTTTATACCATGTCGTAAAGGCGATGATGCTGTTAATGTTGCTAATTTGTTCTTTCGTGAAATTATTCGCTTGCATGGTGTGCCAAATACTATTGTTTTATATCGTGATACTAAATTTCTTAGCCACTTTTGGAGATGTTTATGGGCTAAGTTGGGGACTAAACTGCTTTTTAGTACTACTTGTCACCCCCAAACTGATGGACAAACTGAAGTAGTCAATAGAACATTGTCTACTATGCTTAGAGCTGTTTTGAAGAATAATAAGAAAATGTAGGAAGAATGCTTGCCTCATATTGAATTTGCTTATAATCGTTCGTTGCATTCTACAACTAAGATGTGTGATGTCTACTACACAACCTTCTTCTTGTAGACGTTGTTGGGCCTCCAAGTCCAGAGGTTTGTAGGACAGTAGCAAATTTCCCTCAAGTGGATGACCTAAGGCTTATCAATCCGTAGGAGGCGTAGGATGAAGATGGTCTCTCTCAAGCAACCCTGCAACCAAATAACAAAGAGTCTCTTGTGTCCCCAACACACCCAATACAATGCTAAATTGTATAGGTGGACTAGTTCGGCGAAGAGATGGTGATACAAGTGCAATAATGATGGTAGATATAGGTTTTTGTAAACTGAAAATATAAAAACAGCAAGGTAACAAGTGGTAACAGTGAGCGTAAACGGTATTGCAATGATAGGAAACAAGGCCTAGGGTTCATACTTTCACTAGTGCAAGTTCTCTCAACAATAATAACATAATTGGATCATATAAATATCCCTCAACATGCAACAAAGAGTCACTCCAAAGCCACTAATAGCGGAGAACAAACGAAGAGATTACGGTAGGGTACGAAACCACCTCAAAGTTATTCTTTCCAATCAATCCGTTGGGCTATTCCTATAAGTGTCACAAACAGCCCTAGAGTTCGTACTAGAATAACACCTCAAGACACAAATCAACCAAAACCCTAATGTCACCTACATACTCCAATGTCACCTCAAGTATCCGTGGGCATGATTATACGATATGCATCACACAATCTCAATTCATCTACTCAAACCAACACATAGAACCTCAAAGAGTGCCCAAAGTTTCTACCAGAGAATCATGACGAAAACGTGTGCCAACCCCTATGCATAGGTTCATGGGCGGAACCCGCAAGTTGGTCACCAGAACATACATCAAATGGCACGTGATATCCCATTGTCACCATAGATACGCACAGCAAGACATACATCAAGTGTTCCCAAATCTTTAAAGACTCAATCCGATAAGATAAATTCAAAGGGAAAACTCAATCCATTACAAGAGAGTAGAGGGGGAGAAGAAACATAAGATCCAACTATAATAGCAAAGCTCGCGATACATCATGATCGTGCCAAATCAAGAACATGAGAGAGAGAGAGATCAAACACATAGCTACTGGTACATACCCTCAGCCCCGAGGGTGAACTACTCCCTCCTCGTCATGGAGAGCGCCGGGATGATGAATATGGCCACCGGTGAGGGTTCCCCCCTCTGGCAGGGTGCCGGAACACAGTCCCGATTGACTTTTGGTGGCTACAATGGCTTGCGGCGGCGAAACTCCCGGTCTAATCTCCATTCTGGAAGTTTTAGGGTACGTGAGTATATATGGGTGGAAGGGGTATGTCGGTGGAGCTTTGGGGGCCCCACGAGGTAGGGCGGTGCGCCCTAGGGGGTGGACGCGCCCCCACCCTCGTGGCCAACTCCTGTATCTTCTAACGTAGAGTCCAAGTCTATCCGGTGGCTTTCCTTCCAAAAATAGCTTCTCCAGTTGATTTCGTTCCGTTTCGACTCCGTCTGATATTCCTTTTCCTCGAAACACCGAAATAGGCATAAAACAACAAATCTGGGTTGGGCCTCCAGTTAATAGGTTAGTCCCAAAATAATATAAAAGTGGATAATAAAGCCCAATATTTCCCAAAACAGTAGATAATATATCATGGAGCAATAAAAAATTATAGATATGTTGGAGACGTATCAATGTGCCGTTTTGAAATTCTGTATGGTTTACTACCTCGTGCACCTATTGATTTGTTGCCTCTTCCATCTTCGGAGAATGTTAATTTTGATGCTAAACAATGTGCTGAATTGATATTCAAAATGCATGAGTTAACTAAGGAAAACATTGAGCGTATGAATGCTAAATATAAACTTGCTGGAGATAAGGGTAGAAAACATGTTGCGTTTGCACCTGGAGATCTTGTTTGGTTACATTTGCGTAAGGATAGTGTCGGTGTACAAAAAGAGGGGTACACTTTTTGTACCCCTATGACTGTGCACGGGCAGTCTGAGCCACGAGCGCCGCCGCACCGAGCCCGGCAACGGAGGTAGAACCAAGGTAAGGCCGAAGCCAAAGAGGAGCAGAACGACGCCAAGACCAAGACCACAAAGAGCAAAGGGGACGAAGCGGGGCCCCCCGGCAAGATCCTTGCCGGGAGGCGGTTTTTGCAAACCAGTCAAGACCCTTGCCGTGGCAGCTCGCCCCACACCTACAGAGCGGGTCACCCTTGAGTCCACTGCCCCCATGGGGCAAGGGTTCGGGAGGCATCCCCGTGGTGGTATGCAGATCTTTGTGAAGACATTCAAGATCAGATGCACAATTTAGAAGATGATGGTCCTTGGCGGGATCCCAGCCAAGGAAAACCACAAGGACCCCGGCAAGAGCCTTGCCGGGGATGGCAGCAGGTGCCACGACCAGACCCTTGTCGGGACCCCGACAAGCCCTTGTCGGGGCCGCGGCAAGGCCCTTGCCAAGGACACCCGTGGGACCACCATCGGACCCGCACCAGTCACGCCTCCACCACCGTTCGCATGCAGCTGCCGACCCAACCAGCTGGGCAGGCACCTGCCTGGCGGCATGCAGATCCTCATGGAGACCCATCACTGCGCCACCTCAGCTGCCTGCCCGCCTACATGGCATCGCAGGCACCGCTGGCCAGGGCGCGTGTCGATGCGGAAGAGAGCGGCGACGGACGAGACAGGGCTCTCCCCCGCTCCCGATAAAGCTAGGACACCTAAGCAAGGCGCATTAAAGGCACCTTGTCATGTAATGCGAGGGATAACCTCGCATCACTATACCCTTTCCACCTCCTGTGTGCCACTGTGGCAGCCCCTTTCCCTATAAAAGGAGGCCCCGGGCGACCAGGAAGAGGATTCGGCTTTTTGGAGCTCCTCACGCCCCATAGCTAGCTCAAGAACACAAACATATAATCCACCAAAGCAGGAGTAGGGTTTTACGCATCTTTGCAGCCCGAACCTGGGTAAAAGAATCGTGTACTGCCTGCTCGATCCGCTCTTCTCACGGCCCCGCGCCCCGCAACCGCAGAAAGGGGTTCTCGTTATCCCGTAGGTGTCGTTTCCCACTGACATCTTTGGGGCGCCAGGCAGGGGCTGCGTAGTTGTGAGAATCGGCTTTAGCAGTTAGTTCGATGCTTCTTCATCATCATGGCGCCCAAGAAGAAGACGACGGTGGCGGTTGGCCCGTCGGACGCCGGGCATCCCGTCTCGACGCGGGCGAGCAGATGACCGGTCGCCGAAAGGACCCGGGGCGCTGTTCGCGAACACCAATACCGTCCCAGCAGCCGGAGTTTGGGAGGCGGCGATGTTCGTGCGCCCGGTAACGGGCCGCACGCCGCCAAATCCAAAGACGGAGCCGGGCCCTCCGCAGGTGGCGCGGACCTTCCGAGGTCGCTGCTGCCCCGCCCGCTGGCGGCGGGAGGGCCTCCAGGACTCCCACTCAGGCGCCGACGGCGCGTTCCTCTCAAGCGGCGCGCGACGAGCGGCGTGATCGCCCCAAAGACCACGGGCGTCGCCGTGGGAAAAGCCCCGAGCGCCCCTCCCGGGATGTAGAAGACCTGCCCGCTTGCCGAGGCGCTTGTGAAGGCGGCGTGCAACCGCGCGATCGTGATAGAGCTCCTTCTGACGTGGTCAGAAGTCGAAGCGCATCGCGATCCGGGCAGGTTTCGCTGCCACCGACGCCAGCAGATGCCCTGGCGCGTACGCAGTTGCTCCTCGACTTTCCTCCCACTACGGGGAAACTCGACGAATGGAGAGCCACCATCCGAAGCCTTGTTGCGGTGGCCAACAAAGATGAGCCGACCCCGACGGGGCCCCCGGGTCGACATTCCGATGGGGTCCCGCGTACCAATGGCAGGAAGGCTGGCGGCGCCGCGACCACGGTGCACTCGCCTCCTCCTCGCCCGGTGCCACGGACACCTGCCCGTCGCGACGTTGCGGGCGACGAAATCTCCATACTGTCGTCTGACCCGCGGACCCACCAGGACCAACGCCAGGTCCTTCGGGATCGGGAACATGAAGATGCTCGGACCACCATCGAGCGCCGGCGCGGAGCGCGCCACCAGTCAGATCGGCGAGCGGGGCCTGCTGTGGACCACCCGACACCGGGGAGCCCTAGGGGCCTGCCTTACGAGGTAGGCTGCCCGGCTTTTACCCCTGAGATGCGGCAGTTCCAGTGGCCCACTCACCGCACTTTCAAACCTGACGTGGGCGAGAAGTACGGCGGCAAGACCCACCCGTCCGAGTTCCTCAGCATCTACACCATCACGATGCAGGCTGCCGGAGCTCGTGACGATAAGGTGCTTGCAAATTACTTCCCGTTGGCTCTTAAACCCAACGCCATGTCATGGTTGATGCACTTGCCGGTAGACTCCATTTCCTCCTGGTCGGATTTGTGCCATGAGTTCGTGGGCGCCTTCACTGGCGGTCACCAAGCTCATGGCCAAGCGAGTGATCTCCACATCATTCCCCAGAAGGGAGGCGAGAGTCTCCGCAAGTACATACAGAGGTTCAGCCGGGTACAGTATAATATCCCAGATGTTGACCCCGCCGCCATCATCAGCGCGTTCCATCAGAACGTTCAGAACCACAAGATGCGCGAAGAGCTGGCGATGAACAAGGTGAAAGATGTCGCAGAGCTCTATGTTCTCGCGGACAAATGTGCCTGGGCTGAAGAGGGGAGGAAGTACCTCGGCGAAGATGCCGGTGTGGAAACCGAATCCTCTGAAGAGGACACCGCCGCCCCGGCGAAGAAAGGCCGACACCGCAACAGGAAGCGCAAAGGGAAAGCTGTGCTTGCCGTCGAGGGGTCTGACGACACCGGCTCCACCAAGAAGACCAAGGCAGGTGACCCCGGCAAGGAAATTGCAGGATGTGTCGCCTGCCAGGCCTTGGCGGTTCCCGAGAAGCTAGACAACTCCGACAAGCGATACTGCAAGATCCATCGCACCAAAGGCCATGCTCGCCAAGACTGCCGGCAGGTTGAGCTCCTCGCTGAGAAGCAGAGGGCTGAATACGAGAGGTGGGACAAGGAGAAGGGCGAAGACGGTGCTGAGGGATCCGGCAAGAAACGCGACGGCCAGGCGGGCCGTCGTGGCAAGGATAAGCAACAAGAGAGGCCCGCTCAGGGCCGTGACAGAAAGCCAGAAGATGACGATCACGAAGAGGACGACGAGTCAGGCGACCAAGAGTTTCAGAAAGCTACAGAGGCCATGTGGGTTGATGGCGGCGCTTCGCTGCATGCCTCTCGGCGCCAGCTTAAACAGTGGGCGCGAGAAATTACAACAGCAGAGCCGTCGTTTGATGCCCAGATCGCACTACTGCACACCTATCATTTTTGACTTTGAGGACCACCCTGATCGCACTACTGCGGTCGGGTGCTTGCTGTTGTTGGTTTCACCAACAATACGCAACCTCAAGGTGACAAAAATGTTAGTAGATGGCGGGGCCGGTCTGAACTTGATCTCGCCTGCCGTGATCGAGAAGCTGCAGATCCCTGATGGAGACCTCGAAGAAACGGGCACATTTCAAGGGGTCAGCCCGGGGAGAAGCCAACCCAAGGGAAAGGTCACATTGCCCATAACTTTCGGGAGCGACCTGAACTTCAGGACGGAGAGGATTGTGTTTGATGTTGCCAAGATCCCCTTGCCCTACAACGGGATCCTTGGCCGCCCAGCGCTGGCCAAGTTCATGGCGGCGTCGCACTACGCCTACAATACCCTGAAGATGCCAGGGCCCGTGACGATCATCACCATCCCCTCCGACAAGAAGGATGCGCTGATTTGCACTGATCAAGTGTACCAGCAAGCAGTCGCAGCAGCAGCCGCCGCTGGGGCACTCGCTCCTGCTGTCGGGACCCCGAGGGGGAGAAAGAAGAAGAAGGCCGGTGAGACCTCGGACACCCACTCCGGCAAGCGCACCTCTTCGTAGTGTAGCGCTGCCGTCGAGGACGTGCCAGAGAGCTCCGCCGGCGGAAGCAAGAAGTCCAGGGCCACGCTGCCGGGAACCAAGAAGGTTTCCGTCAACAAGGACGGCACGGGAGGAGCTTTCACCATAAGCTCCACCCTTGACGACAAATAGGAAGACGCGCTCGTCACCTTCCTGCGGGCGAATATCAATGTGTTTGCATGGCAAGCTTCCGACATCCCTGGCGTTCCCAGGGAGGTGATTGCGCACCATCTTGCTATCTGTCCTCATGCGCGGCCCGTCAAGCAGAAGGTCAGAAAGCAAGCTTTGGAACGACAAGAGTTTATCGTAGAAGAAATCCGGAAACTGGAGGCAGCGGGTTTGGTAAGAGGAGTGCTCCATCCGACGTGGTTGGCCAATCCGGTCGTAGTGCGCAAGGCAAATGGGAAGTGGAGGCTGTGTATTGATTACACAGATATCAATAAGGCTTGTCCTAAAGATCCCTTCCCGTTGCCGCGCATCGACCAGATTGTTGACTCCACGGCTGGGTGTGATCTGTTGTCATTCCTCGATGCCTACTCCGGCTGCAACCAGATCTTCATGACGAAAGAAGACGAAGAGAAAACATCATTCATCACCCCATGTGGTACGTATTGTTTCATACGGATGTCTTTCGGGTTGAAGAGTGCTGGATCGACGTTTGCGAGGGCGGTCCAGATTGGTTTTGAGCCCCAGCTCCATAGAAATATGGAGGCTTATATGGACGACATAGTGGTCAAACCCAAGAACAGGGCCACCCTCATATCAGATTTGCGGGAGACATTTGCAAATCTGCACAAGATCAACCTCAAGCTGAACCCTAAGAAGTGCGTCTTTGGCGTCCCGTCCGGCAAGCTTCTCGGGTTCTTTGTGTCGCAGCGGGGGATAGAGGCCAACCCGGACAAGATCAACGCTATAGAGCAGATTGAAGTGCCCAAGCGAATCAAGGATGTGCGTCGGCTTGCTGGTTGCGTCGCTGCCCTCGGCAGGTTCATATCCAAGTCTGCCGTGCGCGCCCTTCCCTTTTTCAAGATCGTGAAAAAGGCGGGCCCGGTGGAGTGGACACCAGAAGCCGAAGCGGCATTGCAAGATTTGAAGAAGTACCTCTCCTCCGCGCCAACACTAGTTGCGCCCAGGCCCCAGGAGCCGTTGCTGCTATACTTAGCGGCAACGAACCAGGTGGTCAGCGCCGCACTAGTGTGATGCAGCGCCCGGTCTACTTCGTTAGCTCCCTCTTGCAGGGGGGCTACGTCAAGGTACTCTGGTGTGCAGAAACTGCTCTTCGGCCTCCTCATGGCCTCGAGGAAGCTGCGTCACTACTTCCAGGCACACGAGATCACTATCATCACCCGCCTCCCTCTGCAGCGGATGTTGCACAACCCAGATTCGACGGGGAGGATTGTGGAATGGGCACTGGAGCTGTCCAGCTTTGGCCTCAAGTTTGAAAGTACTTCGACAATCCAGAGCCGAGTCCTGGCGGAGTTCATTGCAGAATGGACCGCCACACCTGACGAAGAAGCCCAAGAGACTGCTCTCCCCGGCAAGGAGGCAAGTTGCGATTGGATTATGTACTTTGATGGGGCTTTCTCCCTCCAGGGTGCCGGGGCTGGCGTACTGCTCGTCGCCCCCACCGGAGAGCACCTCAAGTACGTGATCTAGATGCACTTCCCCAGGGAGGCGTCAACAAACAACACGGCGGAATACGAAGGGCTGCTTGCCCGGTCTTAGGATCGCGGCGGACCTCGGAATCAAAAAGCTCATCGTCAGGGGCGACTCGCAGCTTGTCGTCAAGCAAGTCAATAAGGATTACCAGAGCCCGTTGATGAAGGCTTACGTCGATGAAGTGAGAAAGTTGGAAGAGCGTTTCGACGGTATCCAGGCTGAATACGTTCCCCGAACGGAGAACAATATCGCCGATTACCTGTTGAAGCGCGCTGCCCTCAAGCTAACTGTGGAACCAGGTACCTTTGTGCTTCAGCTAACTCAGCCATCCGTTGATCCATCAACAGAGCAAAACAAGAGAAGGAAATCAGGACCCGGCAAGTACTTTCCCGTCGAGCTCCCCGGAGCCGCCGGCAAGGATGTTGCCGAGGACACTGAACCCACCACGGGACGGCTAGCTCCGGCAGGACGCCAAGCTCTTGCCGTCGAGATAGCCGCCCCTATCACGGAGGAAATGCCTTTAGTCCTCGCCGTCGAGCCTCAGGCTCCAGCGTGGGCACAACATACCGTCCGATTCCTCCAGACAGGGGAGCTTCCTAAGGAGCAGGAAGAAGCGGAAAAAGTAGCCCGTCGCTCTGCCATGTACCAGTTCGTTGATGACGTCCTGTACAGGAAGAGACCGAACGGTGTGAAATTGAAGTGCATCCCTCGAGAGGAAGGACTGGAGCTGTTGGCAGAGATACATGGAGGCATATGTGGATCCCACATTGGGTCGAGAGCCCTAGCCGGCAAGGCGTTCCGGCAGGGTTTCTTCTGGCCCACTGCCCTCCAGGATGCAACGACACTCGTCACCAGGTGTGAGGCGTGTCAGTTCCATTCAAGAAAGCTTCATCAACTAGCTCAAGCCCTTCAAACCATTCCTCTCTCCTGGCCCTTCTTGGTCTGGGGGCTCGACATACTGGGCCCTTTCCCCCGCGTTGTCGGGGGCTTTGAGTACTTGTACGTAGCCATCGACAAGTTCACAAAGTGGCCAGAAGTGGAGGCAGTGAGGAAGGTCACAGCTCAGTCAGCCGTCAAGTTCTTCAAGGGGCTAGTGTGCCGTTACGGTGTACCCAACCGGATCATCACCGACAACGGTACTCAGTTCACAAGCCGCACCTTCATGCAATATACTCAGGACCTCGGCAGCAAAGTCTGTTTCGCTTCCGTCGCTCACCCGCGTAGCAACAGGCAAGCTGAGAGGGCAAATGCTGAAGTGTTGCGAGGCATAAGGACCAAGACCTTTGACAGTTTGCACAAGAGCGGAAGGCGCTGGATTGATGAATTGCCGACGGTTCTTTGGTCAATCAGGACGACACCAAATCGAGCCACCGGCCAGACACCCTTTGCCCTTATACGGGGCAGAAGCAGTTATCCCCACTGAACTCATATACGGGTCACCTCGAGTGCTCGCTTATGATGAGCTTGAGCAAGAGCAATTGCAGCAAGACGACGCACTGCTCCTTGAGGAAGATCGTCTTCGGGCGGCTGTGAGAGCAGCATGCTACCAGCAAGCCTTGCGCCGCTACCATAGCCGCAAGGTTCATGCCGGGAGCCTTGAGGAAGGCGACCTTGTTCTTCGGCGCGTTCAATCGGCCAAGAATTCCAACAAGTTGACGCCGAAGTGGGAAGGCCCTTATCGGTTAATACGAGTCACCAGGCCCGGCGCAGTCCGCCTGGAGACCGAAGATGCCATTCCGGTGAGCAACTCCTGGAACATCGAGCATCTTCGCAAGTTTTACCCATGAGGCGCGGCTTGTCGGGCCTCCCGGCAAGCCACCTTTTCTACAAGCATTGCCGATGATGCATGTAACCCTTTGTACAAAGCCAGGCGCAGACCCTGAGCATAAATGAAGCGCTGGCGCCCTAAGTTATAGCATGCATGCTAGATCGAGTCTCATCCTTGGTTAGGGTTGATAGTGCTTAGCGGCGGCTAACCCCTAGCTTAGAGGTCGAGTGTGCGTCTCCTTTGGTTCGCAGGGATCGGATATCCTTGTCGGATCACTTGAGGATAAAAAAAAGGAGAAGAGGGACGGACCAGCATATGGACCCCGGCAAGCCAGTGTTGCCGGGGGCTGCAAGTACAAAGATTCACCCACGGCGAACCAGAGTTGCCGGGGGCTGCAGTTTCAGATAAGTTCTTCATCCCTTATCATGCATTCTCTTATGGACTGAGGTATGCGAAACCTCGTTTCTTCCTAAAGCTACCGGGCTCCCCTAACTATAGGCCCTAGGGCTCGTTCCTGGGGCCAGGTTTGGTCGTAGTCGCGGCAGCGAAAGGACGAAACAAGGAGCCTGAACCCGCCTCATCCCTGCCTCCGCCGAAAGCGTGAGAAAGGTCGAGCGATGTGGGAAGACGGCAGGTCCTGCTGCCGGGCAAGGAAATGTCTATCTTAAAGATATCAAGGATTTACCACTTGACCTGGGTTCCACCCGCAAGACAAGTGACCCGGCAAGCATCCGTTTTTCATTAAAAACATTCCACTCAGGTACAGTTCATGGAGAATGAAAAACATGAATGATGGGAATACAAGCTTTAAATTCAGCTAAGGCCCGAAGGCTTACAAACTAAAAAGAGATAAGGTGCCCGTAATACCTTTCTTGTCCCTCTTCAGGAGGCAGGTCAAGGAGGCGAAAAGGGAAAAAGGGGCGCCTAGATGAGCTATAGGTAGCAGAAGACACCAAGAGAACATCTCGATGGTCGTCCAAAGGCTGGATGGTGATGGCAGCGCCGGAGGCAGAGCTCGAAGACGAGGCGGCAGGACGTCAGCACGCGTCGAAGGCGTCGTGTCCACGTACTCCGAGTTGACGGCCTTGCCGCCCGCCCTCTTCCTCTTCCGCAGCCTCCCAACGCCAGCCGCCCAAGGAGACGACCCCGAGAAGTTCAAGGAGCCGGCGACATGGATGATGGGGTCGCCGGTGCCGCACGGAGCGGCGCCCAACAACTAGTCGGACCCGTCATCCTGCCGCCCGCTACCCTCGTCGTCGATGCCACTGTCCTCCTCGTCACTCCCGCTCGAGGAGGAGTCTTCGCTATCGGAGGAGCTCTCCACGCAACATCTTGCCCGAGTCCCGAAGCACCCGAAGACCTTGACGGAGAGGAGACCGCCCTCCATCAGCTTAAAGTCGACGCGGACTCGCGTACCGCTGATTCCACAGCCCCTCATGTGCAGCCTCAGTGTCTCAGGCGGGTCCAGCTCCATCTCGCTCGCGAATGGAGCCGGGAGATGAAGACGACGGCGAGGCGGCCGCCGCAGCCTGACGAAGAACTCACAAGGGCCGTCCCCAACGTTGCCCTCCATAGGGAGAGGAACTGCTGGCGGAGGCAAAGCCGGCGCGCCGCCCCGTCCTCCTCTTCCCCGAGCGCCTCGGCCTCACCCACGGCCTCGCCCTCTCCCCCTTCCCCTCGCGACTGGCTCTGCCATCGCAGGTGCAGGAGAAGGAGGGACGCGTTGTCGAGCGGCGACCCTCGTCGCCACCGTTGAAGGACCAGGGTTCCCTTTCTCCATGGCGAATGAGAGGGAGGGGAGCAGAAGCTGAAGAAGTGAGATGGAGGAATGCAGGGCACCGCCCCCCCTCCCGCTCTTTATAAAGGAGCAGGGCGGGGGCTCGACCGCCCCGTTCCGCCAATGAAGACGTGAATGGCGCAGGATACTGGGGCCGATCCGCCGCCCCAGCACGCGACGGCCCAGCTCCCCGCCTCCACCAACTGCCACCCCAGGCGCATGAGCGCTGCATGGCAAACGTGCAGGACCGAAGCGACGGGTGAGGTGACTTCTCCCCGCCCCGTGATTAAAGGGAGTGGGCGCCTTGAAAGACCACGCCTCGGTCCCGTCCAGTAAATGGGCCGCGCCTCCACGCCTCCCTCCGTTTATGGGGAAGACACGAGCCGCCCCCTTTTACTACGACGTGACGCATGCGTGCAGAGGCTAGCCTCACGCATGCCGCCCACGTCACACACGCCTCCCCACGACGCGCCACGCGCGGGAAGCATGGGAGGCGCAGCGCGCGAAGAAACTTACCACGGTAAAAACCGCCCTGCGTGCCCGCACACCGTTCTTGGGCCTGGCCCAACAACGCGCGGCGCTTATGTGTGGCCCAGGCCCGGGGGCTCCTGTCGGTGTACAAAAAGAGGGGTACACTTTTTGTACCCCTATGACTGTGCACGGGCAGTCTGAGCCAAGGGCGCCGCCGCACCGAGCCCGGCAAGGGAGGTAGAACCAAGGTAAGGCCGAAGCCAAAGAGGAGCAGAACGACACCAAGACAAAGACCACAAAGAGCAAAGGGGACGAAGCGGGCACCCCGGCAAGATCCTTGCCGGGAGGCGGTTTTTGCAAATGGGGAAAGACCCTTGTCGTGGCAGCTCGCCCCACACCTACGGAGCGGGTCACCCTTGAGTCCACTGCCCCCATGGGGCAAGGATTCGGGAGGCATCCCCGTGGGTGGTATGCAGATCTTTGTGAAGACATTCAAGATCAGATGCACACTTTAGAAGATGATGGTCCTTGGCAGGATCCCAGCCAAGGAAAACCACAAGGCCCCCGGCAAGAGCCTTGTCGGGGATGGCAGCAGGTGCCACAGCAAGACCCTTGTCGGGACCCCGACAAGACCCTTACCGGGGCCGCGGCAAGGCCCTTGCCAAGGACACCCGCAGGACCACCATCGGACCCGCACCAGTCACGCCTCCACCACCGTTCGCCTGCAGCTGCCGACCCAACCAGCTGGGCAGGCACCTGCGTGGCGGCATGCAGATCCTCGTGAAGACCCACCGCTGCGCCACCTCAGCTGCCTACCCGCCTACATGGCATCGCAGGCACCGCTAGCCAGGGCGCGTGTCGACGCGGAAGAGAGCGGCGACGGACGAGACAGGGCTCTCCCCCGCCCCCGATAAAGCTAGGACACCTAAGCAAGGCGCATTAAAGGCACCTTGTCATGTAATGCGAGGGATAACCTCACATCACTGTACCCTTTCCACCTCCATTGTGCCACTGTGGCAGCCCCTTCCCTATAAAAGGAGGCCCCGGGCGACCAGGAAGAGGATTCGTCTTTTTGGAGCTCCTCACGCCCCATAGCTAGCTCAAGAACACAAACATATAATCCACCAAAGCAGGAGTAGGGTTTTACGCATCTTCGCGGCTCGAACCTGGGTAAAGGAATTGTGTACTGCCTGCTCGATCCGCACTTCTCACGGCCCCCGCGCCCCGCAACCGCAGAAAGGGATTCTCGTGATCCCATAGGTGTCGTTTCCCACCGACAGATAGATTTCCTGATTTGCGCAAAACAAAGCTAATGCCACGTGTTGATGGTGCTTTTAAGGTGTTAGAGAAAATAAATGATAATGCATAGAAACTTGAGCTGCCTGCACATTTTGGGGTTAGTCCCACTTTTAACATTGCAGATTTGAAGCCTTATTTGGATGAGGAAGATGAGCTTCCATCGAGGACGACTTCATTTCAAGAAGGGGAGGATGATGAGGACATCAATACCGTTGTTACACCCACAGCCCCTGCTACTATATATACTGGACCAATTACTAGAGCTCGTGGACGCCAATTAAATTACCAAGTACTTTCATTTCTTGGTAGTGATTCTAAAGTTCATGAGAATATGATGCTGCCTAAATTGGACACATTTGTTTTGCTTACAAATGAAGGGCCTAGCTTGAAGAAGGATGAACATTGGAGCAAGAACAAGCATGGAGATGATGCCATGCGCAAGGGAAACAAGAACGGAGTTTCAAGTGATGATTTCAGGACTTTGAAGCCACCGTAATGAGTGCATGAAGTATTGGACGAAATATATAAGATGCCACTTCATCAATTTCGTCCAGAGGCTATTCTAGGTGCTGCGTCACCTTATTATTGGGCCAGGACCATGTAATTTCAAAATACTTAAATATAGGCTGTTTTTAGAGCCCGTATGTGTGGGAAAAAAGATTTAGGGTTGGTTTCGGAATCCTCCTCCAAGGGCCATGGAATTCCCCCATATTCCTCCATATATACAGCCCTTAGGGCGTTGTTTAGACTTTGGGTTTTTTTAGATTAAAAGTTTCCCATTGCTGCAACTTCGCGTACTTCGTTTGTGTTCAATGACCAGACAAAGGTGTCATAGAACCCCGCCTTGATCAATAAAGCTTTTATCTTATATTCACAATATCCAGACTGCAATCTTAGTTTCTTGCTTGTTCTTCGTTTGCTTGCAGGAAATAAACCTTCGTGGTCAGGTTGATCATGCTCCCGCATGGTCAATAACCTCTCGGAGTTGGTTTAGCGATTCATAAGGCACGACGTCCTCGCACGTTCGTAGTCGGATCGTGAAAGTCTACTCCTCAAACACGAAAATCACCATCTGATCGAAAGACGGGACACCTTTGCCTCTATCATCGATTCATCATCATCCTCTGAACCAACATGGGTGCAATCTTCCTCTCCGGGCAACTTTCTTCCCTCCTCCAACCGAGCACACTTATCCACCAATGTCTAGAGCTCCTTCACAGTCTTGGGCAACCGTATGTTCATCTTGGAATGGATTCGGCGGTTGCGCACATTGGACTGGAAGGCAGCTATCACGGTTGCTGGATGGATATTTGGGATGTTTCTATGAACTTTGATGAATCTCTGTAAATACTTCCGAAGGGTTTCTCCTTCCTTCTGTTGGAGAAGCTGCAATTCACTAGGCCTGCTGGGTTCTTGATGACGACGGAGAAGGCGCCAATGAATTCATGGCACAGGTCAGCCCATGACAAAATGGAGTTCTCCGGCAGGTGCATCAACCAAGACCTCACATTGCACTTGACGGCCAAAGGGAAGTAGTTGGCAAACACCTTCTCATCTCTTCCAGTGGTAGCCTGAACAGCGATGATGTAGATGCTCAGGAACTCTGTCGGGTTCAGCCTCCCATCATACTTCCCAGGTATCTCTGGCTTGAACGTCTGAATGGACGACCAATGGACTTTCCACATCTCACGAGTAAAGGAAGGGCTGCCAACCTCGAAAGGTAGGCACCCACCAAAACCGAGCACGGGCTCCTAGACAACGGCCCGTCGCACACATCTTTCTGACGGAGGTCGTCACGGCGTTGCTCGGCAACAACTCACGTGTCTCCCCTCCGCCTATCCTCTGGGGGTCGTTGGCCGGACACGCTCGAGGGTCAGAAGAGGCCATCAAGATGTCGTCGGGGTCTTGATTCTGTTGCACTTGCACTGGCTACCGTGGTGGGGACTGCACCGTAGGGATGGCCCCTTCCGTACGGTCAGCAGCATGAGCCGTCACCCACACTTGGGGAGGCCGTGGTGGGCCAGCTCACCATGAGCCCCCAACTTTGACGAAACCGAGTAGACTTTGGATGGTGGCACGCCATTCGTCCATCTTCTCGGCCGCTTCCAGAAACCTCAGCGGCAGTTAAGCCCGCGCCATGGCCTCCGAAGCTGTATTTGGCATGGGTGATGATGAAGTTGATCCCACCGTCGCTCGGCTCCTGACGGTGCCAGCAACGGCAGCATTGCGCCCCCGCTGCTGCTGCAGGGTGACCACCTGGATGTGGTGCGACGAAGGCGCTCGAGGGCCAGCGGCTCCATTGCGCGCAACGTCTTGGTCGACCCGTCCCGGGGGAGGTGCACGTGCTGTGGCCGCACCCGTGTTGGGAGCGGCCGGAGAGCGGTGATTCGCCCCGATCCGTGTGCCTTTTGCTGTGGCTGTGCGCGTCGGTGGGAGAGAGGGGCATAGATGGAGTAACTCCATCGCCCGTACCTTGTGGAGCATAGCCGTCGGGGTGTTACTAATGCTTCTCTTCTCCAATGCCTCCTGCTCCTGCGTCGGCCGCGGGGGAAGTGGTGACGGTGCCGCCTGCTCCGACCACACCCCAGCAGCGTCCATGTCCTGGCGTGTCTCCGCCCCCCCCAGTGGCGTTAGAGGCCGCGGGCGGCGGAGCCTTCGAGGTGGATGGCTGAGCACTACAAGAAATATGTCAACTAGTGACCTTCTGCCAGTGACCCTGGAAGAATTGGTCATAGATCTATGACCATTTGAGACCAATTGGTCAAAAGCTACTCGGGGGGCTCCAAACCCTCAACTATATCGACCATTTTGTCCATAAAGGTCTTAATTTCCTTACACAAAATGGTCATAAAGCAGATAACACTGATCTGCAGCCTTATTTCTAGCTGATCACGACCAATATAGATGGTCATAACCTTGTAAGTTGTGGTGGATTGCTATGACTAGGCGCCACCTCATCAGTTTTGCCTATGTGTCATGTCCATGTATCAATTTTTGCCCTAGGTTGTGAAGCAACCTATATTTCTGTCATTCCCAAAATTCCCAAAAAAATTGGGCATTCTTTAATATCCAAATCATTGACTCATGACAATATTCAACTCCATTTGTGTGGTAAATCTTCCTCGTCAAATTTCCAAAGTTTTTGTTCAACTCAAACTATTGTGAAGGAAGTACTAGCTAGGCATATCCTAATGAGCTGAATTTTTTCCACATCTTCTATATTCCCAAATAATTGCTCTCCACAAAATTTGAGCCCCATCTAACAATACATGTGAGTGTGGCTTGAACATTCATATTTCTGTCCAATGTGGTATGTTGCAAAGCAAGTGACACCTAGGCTCCTCCATTTGATCTGCAATTTTTCCAAGATAGTGTCCTCAGTAGATGATCATCCTCGGCCAAACTCATGCCCATTGGCCATGTGCATTTCCCGTACCACTAATCAAACACTTGGGTGCTAATTCACGTGTGAGCATTGTTCGGCCTCCTCGTGAGATTCTTCTGTTGTTATTTTCTTCCAAGCATCTACCTGGGGAGTGCCAAACCTACTAGAAATGCCTAGGCTTCCTAGAACGCATGGAAACGCCACGGTCACGCGGTGACCACGCGGCGGGCATGCGAGTCTACGCGCTTTGGAGTTGGGGCCCTGGGCCACCGTCCAAAACTCAACGTATCACCACCAAACCATATATTTATGCTTAAATAGATACTTATGTACCTAGAAATGATTTTTTCGAAAAAATAAAGAGCAAACTATAAGGTAGCTGCAGTTCAAATTTGACCCGCTTCCTACTGAATCGGCGGATAAAAACATTTTACACCCAACCATTTTGTCAATTATGCATTAAACATGGCCTAGTATTTTATAAAATTGATTTGGTCCATTTTTGCAACAATTATTTGGTACTTCCTTCACAAAAAAACCTCATTTAGTCCACTCGAAAAATGGAAAATGAATTTTCCATGCAAAGAAAATGAAAACTCCCTTAGGCAACATTGTTTGGAATTCCAAGATGCACCCTTGTGCATAATATGAGATCATTTGAACAAACTATGCCATGAATGTGGCCATAAGGTTGATCATTTGGCTTGAAAGCCATGAATCTTCACGCATGATAGCTCATTTCTGAGAACACTTTTTTTTAAAAGAATTGCCGTATTACACGTTTATTATTTTTCCTGGAAACTTGGTCAGATATGATGACACAATGCGAAGGTTCTCCAATTTTTTGATTTTTTTGAATTTTTTATGCCCTAGTTTTTGAATCTTGGAAACCTTTTTATGTTTCTCCGATTAAATAGATAGTTATGTACCTAGAAATGATTTTTGGAAAAAATAAAGAGCAAACTATGAGGCAACTACAGTTCAAATTTGACCTGCTTCCTACTGAATCGGTGGAAATTTGTCTTTTTCACGAAAGGTGGATCAAGGCTTTTGACACCCAACCATTGTGTCAATTGTGCATGAAACATGGCCTAGTATTTTATAAAATTGATTTGGTACATTTTTATAACATTTATTTGGTAGTTCCTTCACAAAAAACCTCATTTCGGGCACTCGAAAAAGGGAAAATGAATTTTCCGTGCAAAGAAAAAGAAAACTCCCATTGGCAACATTGTTTGCCATTCCAAGATGCACACTTGTGCACAATATGAGATCATTTGAACAAACTATGCCATGAATGTGGCCATAAGATTGATCATTTGACTTGAAAGCCATGAATCTTCACACACGATAACTCATTTCTGAGAACACTTTTTAAAAAGAATTGATGTATTACAAGTTTATTATTTTTGTTGGTAACTTGGTCATATATAATGACACAATGCGAAGGTTTTCATTTTTTTTTTACTTTTTTTGAATTTTTTATGCCCGTTTCAAAATGTGGTCAAAACAACGGGAAATGACCGTTCCTAGCTAGTTATTGAATCTTGGAAACCTTTTGATGTTTCTCTGATTAAATAGATATTTATGTACCTGGAAATGATTTTTGGAAAAAATAAAGAACAAACTATGAGGCAGCTACAGTTCAAATTTGACCCGCTTCCTACTGAATCGGCGAAAATTTGTCTTTTTCACCACATATGGATCAAGGCTTTTGACACCCAACCATTGTGACAATTGTGCATTAAACATGGCCTAGTATTTTATAAAATTGATTTGGTCCATTTTTACAAAATTTATTTGGTAGTTCCTTCACAAAAAAAATTTCATTTCGGGCACTCGAAAAATGGAAAATGAATTTTTTGTGCAAAGAAAATGAAAACTCCCTTAGGCAAAATTGTTTGTAATTCCAAGATGCACCATTGTGCACAATATGAGATCATTTGAACAAACTATGTCATAAATGTGGCCATAAGATTGATCATTTGGCTTGAACGCCATAAATCTTCACGCATGACAGCTCATTTCTGATAACACTTTTTTAAAAGAATTGCCGTATTACAAGTTTATTATTTTTCATGGAAACTTGGTCACATATGATGACACAATGTGAAGGTTTTCCAATTTTTTTATTTTTTTTTTATTTTTTATGCCCGTTTCAAAATGAAGTCAAAACGACGGGCATGACTGTTCCTACATAGTGGTTGAATCTTTGGATTTTTTTTATGTTTCTCTAATTAAATAGATAGTTATGCACCTAGAAATGATTTTTGGAAAAAATAAAGAGCAAACTATGAGGCAACTACAGTACAAATTTTACCCTCTTTCTCCTGAATCGGCGGAAATTTGTCTTTTTCACGAGAGGTGCATCGAAACTTTTGACACCTAAACATTTTGTCAATTGTGCATTATATATGGCCTAGTATTTTAGAAAATTGATTTGGTACAATATTGCAACAAATATATGGTAAGTCCTTCACAAAAAAACTTATTTTGGGCACTCAAAAAATGAAAAAATTGTTTTTTCATGCTGAAGAAATAAAAACTCCCTTTGTCAATGTTCTTTGCCAATCTACGATGTAAAATTGTGCAAAATATGACATCATTTGAACAAACTATGCCATGAATGTGGCCATAAGATCGATCATTTGGCTTGAAAGCCATGAATCTTCGCGGGATCCGTCATCGCCGCTGTGTTGCATCACAGGATCCGTTGTCACCGCTGCGTGCTTCATCCCAACACCCTTCGCCCTCACGTTGCACTATAGTGAAATTTCACAAGCAACCATTGGATGCTGCAGTGGAGGTTCGACGGGGCAGCTGATGCTGCTATGGAGCACCGCTGTGCAGCGGTGGCGCTGCAGTGAAGCTTCACCACCGGCCGGCGGGAGTGCTACCGAAGTTTCAATGAAGCGCCCATGGAGCTGCAGCGCCGCTGGTGCAGTGAAGCATCGCGGGAGCTGCAGTGAAGCGTTGCCGGGTTCGTTGAAGCTCCGACGAGGGCGGAGCTGCAGCGAAGCGCCGCCAGGGTTGTTGAAGTTCCGTTGAGCGGTGCTGCCATGGAGCTGCTGCATGCTGCTGCCATGGGAGTTGCCGGATTCAATGGCTATGGTGCGTCTGATCGAATGGCTCTCCATGCGGCTTATTTTTGGCTAAAATCATCCGGATGATTTGTAGTAACTGCCTATTTTTAGTCAATTTGCGACCAATTTAGATGGTCATAATGTCGTACTGCATTCTGATTGGTCCGCGGACGTCTCACACGGATCATGCATCAAACACCGTCGGATACTCGTGGATCCAACGGCAGTCATCAACCCTTCCACACTAACCCCGAAACCCTAGCTATGTCCTCGTGGTCATTTTCCATCCACCCCCCGCCTCCTTTCTTTCCCTCTCCTCCTCTCCACTTCCAGATCTGGCGGAGCTCCTCTCCACACCGCCCTTCCTCACCGCATCGCCACCCCGACCCCTCCCCTTCCTCCCCGCCGTCTTCTCTCTCGCGACGCCGCACCCTCACCGCCAGCCCCTCGCTTCCTTCTCCCCTTCTCACGCTCCCTCCCCAACCGATCCAAGATACCGAAGCAATCCTCCTCTCCCCCTCGATCGACCGTTCACGACCGGCCGCAGTGGCGATGGATCTCTCCGGCGGGGCCGGTGGCGGCGCGACACTGTAGGAGATGTACCAGAGCATGCTGCCACTACGGGGCAAGGGAGCCGCCGCGGCCCAGCATCGGCGGGCTCCCCCCGCTCTCTAATAATCCCCAAGTGCAGGGAATCATCATAGCAATTCCCAAAGGTGGAAGTGATAAGTATGGAGTGTCGAACCCACAAGGAGCTAAAGGTAAGATTGATATTCTCTCAAGTCCTATCTGCCACTGATATTACTCTACGTACACCGAACGTTTGCTTCTAACTAGAAACGAGAAATAAAACTACATTGTGGGTATGAAGAGGATAACTTTGTCGGAGAGCTAAAACATAAAAGTAGGTGATGTTATCATAAAGTTAGAATATATTACTAAATATTATAAATAGCGACTGTGGAATAATGATGGGTCAGTGTGCGGAATTATCCTAGGCAATTGTTAACAAGACCGGTAGTCGTCATTGCAATTTCATATGAGGGAGAGGCATAAGCTAACATACTTTCTCTTCTTGGATCATGTAAAGACATTACAACCGAACACTATTCCATCCCTCTTAGGCCATCAACATTTTTGGCCGTTGGATATGGAGTTGTGTGCATTTCTGGCCTTTGATTGTTTTGGCAGTCCCGACTAGGCTTCGATTGCATACCATAAAGTGCTACACGGACAGGGCCGCTGCTCCCATAACAAATTCGTTGATCTTCTGTTAACTTGGGCTGACTGGGCTTTTTAAGTGTTGTATGTCATCCGTTCTCAGCGTTGCTTTGTACACGTACGCATCAACACACGCTCAGCCCACCGCCGCAGCCGTAGGCCTCGCAGGGCGAGCGGCCAGCGACCTGGCTGTTGCAAAGCGAGCGACAAGATCGACTCGTCGGGCAACGCCCTGGGCACGCTAAATGATGCAGAGAATCATCTCATGTCGATTGGAGTCCACTCGCTGGCGATTGAGAAAATGAATCACCGCTACAGGACTTTAATGGCAATTGATAGTATGCACTAACTGACTGGGCCGATTATTTCAAGTCAGTTACCGTGTCGCTTTGTATTCTTACTTCGCTCCACACGCGTCCATATAGTCTCTATTGTGTGTCATCCGACTGTTCGTCCCCCCACTCCTCTTCCTTGGTTCCTTAGTCCAAGATAGTCTCTGCCTCTCCGGCAGCCATGGTTGACGCTCCTGTGCGTTCTGCCAGTCTCCCCTCCCTTCTACCTCATCTATCTCTCCCCCAATTCTTTCTCCATGGAACTTAGGAAATCTTCTACTCCCAATTCTCTGATTCCCGTTATTCTACCGAGTTCGGTGTGACTTACTGCTACAAGCTTGGGATTATGTACACAAATTGGATGTTCTAAGGCAGACAGGGGTTGCGAACTTATCTCTTTCACCCAATCAACTATGTGTTCTGAATTGTTGTTATATTTTCCTTCCTAATTTGATGCAGGTGGTGTCCATGTATGGATTGGCGACTTGTTCTACTCAATTGGCTGGAGGAGTCTTATAGTTTTCGATCTTCAATGGCTAACGGCCAGGTTAGAATATGTACGTGTATAGCCAGGTTAGAATCTGTACGTGTACTCTTAGGCGCCCCCCTCTTTCCGTCCTGACGTTCATGTGCTGATGAAAAAAATTAGCAGTGAGCAATCTGCTATCAACTTCTCCATTCTTACTATATTTGATTGATCCAAGGGCGAGATGAAAACTATGTGTTGCTGGACATGGTTGATCCAAGGAAAACATGAAAACTATGTGTTGTTGAACAACCAGGTTTCATTCTCTCATGTTCATTTTCTATAGCATATATTCATATATATAACCATATATGTTTTTGTTCCCAACAATTTCTATTCTCTGGTAGGGACTTTTAGAACATGAAGACTGTCATGAAAGGATTCAGAGTTTGACACATATATTTATGGTTTCCAAAATCTGTCCAGATTAACAATTAGTTTGCGGATAGGTATAACTCTGCACATTCCTAATATGCACGTTCCTAATGGAAGCACAAAACTGAACACACACAAAACATCTGCTATGATGCAGGGGCGTCTTCTTCTTTTCCTCAACATCAACTATGCAACTGCTAGTATAAGTTATCTAAACCAGAACAGTTAAATTAGGGTGGATTTTTTCACAGGAAATAGAGCTCCCACTTTGGCAAGATTCTCCTTGCATTGCAGCAAGGTCAGAAAATAGTAGCTGAAGTAATTAGTCCAGTATGGATGGAAACTTGCATCTAAATAAATACCCAACAAAAAGGAAAAACCCTAAACCAATTGGGCATAAAAAATGGTTAGAAGAGGTTTAGTTAGGGACATCTTGGTGTACCCTCGTGCATACCCAGTGTTCATAGATATAGAACAATATACTTATTCTCGCATCGAAGCATCAAGTTATGTTTGTTGACTATAAGATCCTTATGTTTGTTGACTGTAAGATCCTTGCTGGATGTGAAGCTAAGTACTTGCAATACAATATAGGTATTTGTGAGTTGTGAAGATTACGTTGCTACTTACATATGGGCACTACTACTGGAAAATCTGTCTTCACCGCTCGGCGAAGACAATATCTAAGTCGAGTATGGTTCTTGGCAATGGGACGGAGAGTTAATTTTCTTTCACTCAATTTAGGAAAGTACTTACAGTGGTGGTATATTCTAGACCAATTTTATATAAACTATCTTAGTATATCCTGCTAATATCATGAAATTTAAAACAAGCACGATTACCTTTTGTGCTATTACATCAGTCTCCAATTATTTGTAGATCTATTGAAATATAAAAATACCATATGGGAACTATGTTTAATTTTTCAAAAAGTACCAGCGGATGATATTATTATTTGTAAGAAAAAGGCAATAACTAAATTTAAATGATTTTAATTAAAAAATTAGTCCTATTGACAATAGATGGGCGTAGCAACTTGCATACCACTCAAATTCCTCTCTAATTAGATAGCAATTTTCTTTTTAAATTAAGACAAGCATAAGTTACAAGAAAGAATTTTTTTTTGAGGAAATTGCATATAAATTATTTTATATGCCTAATAACTAAGAGCCAAAACAGATGGGCGCAGCAACGCGCGCCATCAATGACCTAGTATGCACTTATGATTGGAACTCTAGCAAGCATCCACAACTACTAAAGATCATTAAGGTAAAACCCAACCATAGCATTAAAGTATCAAGTCCTCTTTATTCCCATACGCAACAACCCCCTTAATCGGGTTTGTGTTTCAATTACTCACCAACCCACTATAAGCGAATCATGAACGTATTGCAACAACCTACAACGGGAATCCCTCATGCTTGCGCGACACGGAGGGCACAATAGGACAGCACCAAAATAAAACATAGAACTCATACCAATCTAGATCATCAATCAACCCAAAGACAAAGGATATCTACTCAAAACATCATAGGATGGCAACACATCATTGGATCATAATATGTGGCATAAAGCACCATGTTCAAGTAGGGATTACAACAGGGTGCGGGAGAATGGACCGCGTGAAAGAGATGAGGATGGTGATGATGATGGTGATGTTGATGAAGACAATCACCACGGCGATGATTCCCCTCCCGATGTGTGAGAACCTGGAATTAACTTCTAGACCCTCCTGTGTATATTTGTCAACCCCAGGATCATTGTTGACAACACAGTGAAATGATATCATTGCAGAATACGTAAAAGCATTACGAGTAGTATATTTGTCACAAGACATACCTAGTGAGATGTCTCATGACATTTACAATCAGAAAACAACGGAAAGTAAAATGCGTAGTGACTCCATCTCAGCCACAGGCAGTCGATGTAGTCCACGTGACCTCACTCCTACGGATCGCCATAGTAGCTGTAACCATCACCTTTGTCTACATGGAACTCTGTTGTCAACAAAATTATTGCCATGAGTACATTACGTACTCAACATGCCTCCCACGGGGAAGGACCTAATAGCTACATGTGGCTTCAAAGGAAGGATGTATGGCTCATTTGCATAAAAGCTAATTTTGTTTGAAGTAACATAGTACTTGGATATAGCAGTTTTAGATGAAAACATGTTTTGTCTCCAGAATGACTTTCATCAAGTGAGGATCCTCGATCAACTCACACTCTTCATAGGTTCCAAGAATAGGGGCAAAGAGGGAATAAGAAAGGCAGGTCCTGTACGTCAAGAAAGATTCATGTGTTGTCCATGACCGTGGACACGGCTATTCGAATAGTTTTACACTCTGCAGAGGTTGTACACTTTACCCACACGACACAATCCCGACTTGTTGCCACCAGTGGTCGCTGGCGTAGTACACCATTTGGTATACCGGCAGGGAGATTGTGACGAGGTCTTTCATTAGACCAAACTTACTGTGCCAAGCCCACTAGGTTTCAACACGGAAGTAACCGCAGTTCACAGTCTGGGCCCCCCTTTTGTGCCGAGGATACTCCTCGCAAGGCAGCTATCCCATCTACGGTACGGCGATGACGACAATAAGAGTGAACTAACTAATTAACCAAGCCAGTGCCCATATAGCATGTGGTTGTACTGTTATCACAATCTTCAAATCCAAGACTTATTAGGCCTCATGCGGCACGGACGACTGATTGCCCCCTTCAACTCATGAAGGGCGGCCAATCGCTCCTTCAATCCTTGATTCAGCTGTCGCCCGCGGCAGTATTCAGATGGTAAGTTTCACCCAGAGTAGAAGAGGATAGAGAAGGTCAACAAGGGCCAACAGGCCTAGCTCAACGTTAAGTTTTCAACTGTCAATGACTCAGAGGTCATTCAACAAAGAACCTATAGGGTGATAAGCATGACTAAGCATTTCTACTCTACCGGAATCATATACTTCTACTCAGGTGTCAAGTAATTAGGCGACAAGCGGATCAACGTAATGTGTCAATCGACACGCTAGCTACGGGAATTAAAATAGCATGCACATAGTAACAATAAACTCAATGCAATTTTATAAACCATAGGATAAGTATGATCAAAGAAGGAGGCATGCCTTCATTGTTGAGTCCTTCTTCGGTAACCTGATTCTGTCCTTGTCCAACATCGTCATCACTACCTACTCGTCGTAACGATAGCAAATGGAAATAGTAAATACCAAAACAATAGTGAATCCAAATAACATCCAAAAGAAATTAAGAGTGGATGGATAACAAGATATTGATGAAGACGGAGATTCTGAAATGAGTTAGCATGATAAGGAGATAAGAGATAGGATTCAATGAAGTGCCAGGGTTTAGATTGAAACTTCAAAGGGAGGCTTTGCGATCAAGACTGAAGTTCTGATTTGAACTAGTAGTTCCCACTACACATCTTGACTATGGAAGTACTATAACACCAACACAATGGCAGCAACACAGATGGAATGGAACCAACATATGCATTTAACTGCATAATCACAAGATGGCATGATGAAGGTAAAAGTTAACCACAAATAAATATTTAGATAGAATCTAAATATTTATAATGATCAATAGCATTCAAACATATACATCTACTATATAATAGTTGAATAGCAAGTGTTGCATAAGACAACCAAACCAACATTATAAACCATACAAGTTAAGCAATCAAACACCATTCAACAATTGAAATGATCTATGTCTAGCCCTAGAATACTATTAAAAGGAAATAGAATCAACTTCATTATATCAAACCAATTCATTTGTCAAACAATTAGCAAGAAACTATACAAGACATGGAACAAAACAGTGAACTACTATCCAGACATGATATGATTAAGATTAATAATCAACCAAAAGTAAATATTTGGATGTATCCAAATATTTATAATGGTTAACAATAAGCAAAGACTAAACACCAATCATAACAACTATTAGCAAGCATTTTTATAACAAGAGACAAACCAATGCTTATCACAAAACTAATTGGACAATTAAATAATCAGACACATCATACAAGTCATGTGAGTATAGAATCGTGAAGAGGTCTTATCTAATAACACAAGCACTAAACATATAAGTGACCATGAGAAGATACTAAACAAGGACATTCTCTTTATAATAAAAGGAAACAACTAATATCCAAATGACCTCTAGCAAAAAGATTACCACAACATGATTAACAACAAAGCAAACTATGTGCACTAAGCATATGAGAAAGACACAACTCAACTATTGAAAGGTAAACTATCCTAATCATGTGATGAGCTAATGCAACATGTGCCAAACACTCATAATGCTACCATGAGATAAGTCAAACACATATAAGGAACAAAAGGGTCTAAGTACTAAATTATAGCACATGAAGCATAATAAGACATGAAATATAAGTTACATTAATGATGTCTAGATATACAACAATGCAACAACTAGATACAAATGTATAATGCTAAGTATGAATGATCATCACACGATATGCCAAAGTATTATACCAATAGAATACAACTCACAACAATGAGATAACTTAGTTGATATTAACTAACATGAATATCAAGAATGGTACGAGCACGCAAGCTTACATACTTGTTATGTCATATAAGCATATGGACATACCATACTAGACATCTAGGCAAGTCAGAGAACTAGATCATGACCTCAAGCAATGTACTATACTAGCATGAGTAACAAAATGACATGAAATTCTATTTGTTACAATCTGTAGTAGAAAAGACATAAGATACATCACTAGGCATGATCTAATACATGAATTGCTATAGACATGCTATACAACCTAGTTATACAATCACAACATTGTAGCATGGTATTGATCAACTAAATTAAGAAGGGATCCTTCTTAATTAAAATATATGAAATCATAAACTACTAACATGTATCTACTAAGCAAAGGCAAACCACATGTGGGATCATAAAGTACAAACTAGCAATTCTATAACATGCAGTAGGCATACAACCAAATCATGCATTCTACTTTGAGTAAGCACTAACATGGCATGGCAATCAACTAAGCATGCATAGCTACCGTCGTAGTTAAACAAAACACCTAGAATAATTAACAAGAGGTAATAAACTAAGGTAAATAAACACACATGACAACTACCAGGATGCAATGAACTAAGTTGTATGCATGAGAATAAACTCTATATAGCAATACATATATGAGCTAAGACATCATGCATCCAACCATGCAAATCTTGGATAATAAATATCTACTAAATAGGATTAAAAACTACTCAAAATTTCCTACTAAAATATCACACGAAACATGTCATGCGACACAAAGTAGAGCTAGCACAAAATAATACAGTGGTCTTGAACCATGATGCAACAATGAGCAATTTGCCACAAGCAACTATATCCTAAGTTATCACAAAATTCACAACAACTATTATAAAGAACTAAACCACAGATACAACAAATTGATGAACAACCATCAAAGGCATGACATGATTTCAAATGCACAAAAAAAACACATGATAAAAGGATGTAAAAGACTAGACAAAACATATCTAAGATATATTCATGCAAAATAAAAGATGAATATAATCAAAACATGAAATAATAATCATGGAAAGATTAAGATAATCCTACGTAAACCCACACACGGTAATAGTACGCAAAAACTTGTACTTAAGCATGTCATAAGACTACTACCGCACAAACGAAAAATAACACATGAAACAACATGTTCAACAATTTTCAAATAACTATAATCGGTAAAAAGAGAAATCTATTAAGTCACTTGCCACATAAAAAATTATAAGACAAATAGCATGCGCTCCTAGCCATATCCTGAACTTATGGAATTAACACAAAAGTTCACTGATCAACTACTACTCATGATGATAATTCACAAGAACTAATACAAAAACATATCACACTACTACATGATACAAGAAATTATCTAGATGAAAACATACAAGACTATAGTTAATAATTTAAAACATACATTCAAATCAATCGATTAAACCACATGATACTCCTATGATATAATTCTAGATAACTCCTAGGCATACATAACACACGTAAAAATAAACAGTACCAACAAACATGCATGTAGTGCAATTTCCAATTTAACTCAACGAGTGCCTAATATGGTAAAAAAAAGATATATGACTCTATGATATATTAAAACAAATCTAAAACAACGAGCGGGTTCCCATAGCCACTTAGAGCATTTTATCTATTGGGATCGAGATCAAACAATGGACAAACAAAATGGAAATAAACCAATGACCTACGGTCCATGTGACAGATAACATCGATGCGCCCAACAACGAAAAAAAGGTGCTATGATGTCTAGGAGATACTATGAGTGGCATTTGGAAGGCGCACAAAAGGAATTGGATAGTTGCTCACCGAGCATGAAGATACGATGCGATGAACTTGATGAACAGTGTGGACGAACATGTAAAATTCTTCGCGTGTGGTCGACGGATCATGTTCTTTCTTCTCTGAATGGATTTGTGGTGTGGAGAAGAATCTGCAGGTGCAAGGGTGCTGATGGAGAGGTTCTACGTCACCGAGGACGAGCACCGACGTCCATGGAATAGTAGCACTTCGGGAGATATGATGGGAGGAGGAGGAAGGGCGGAAAGCAGGAGGTGTGAGAGGAATGACAAAGGAGATCGGGACGCATCTCTAGATATCTTCGGAACTGAAAATGGTTCAGATCAAGGGAGTTAAGAGAAAGGCAGGTTCATGCCTGTACGTTTCTCTTCTCTGTTCTGTATGGCGCACATGTATGTGTAGGTGGGTGGAGAAAGAGATGAAGTGGTTAGCGTGGAAGAGAAGATCAAGGAGCAAGTCTACATATCCTCATAATTGGAAACGTTTAGAGATTAAGGGAAACAATCAAAGTACACAGTGGTTGTTTCTATTCTGTGCAGGTAACGTACAAAGAAGAGAGAAGAGATGCTTCGCTGGCATGGGTATTGGGCCAATTCGGCCAGGCCCATGCGGGAGAGAAAGAAAAGATAAAAAATATGAGTTGCCCTTTGTCCCATTCATTTGAGAGGAAAAATGGTTTGGCTGCACACAGGGAAAATAGAAAGGAGATGTTCTGCCAGGGGATTTGGCCACTGTCTATGAGAGAAAATAATTAGATTTTCATTTTAGGAAAATCTTGGAAAAGGAAGAGAAGCTAAAATAACTATGAAACGAATTTTAGATAAACCAAGAAAAATCCAAAGGCACATATTTGAATATGCCAAAGAGAAAAATAAAGCCGGACTAAAATAAAAGAAGTGACTCAAATTTTAATTTAGGTACGCATTAGATCAAGTTAAATCCTCCAAATTATAAAAGTCCAATTTAAGCTTTGTTACCAAATAAACAAATGAAATTTTCTTGCCCTGATTGTTGGTAAAATTTTTCTTAAAACATTCCAAAACTCAGGATGTTACACGATGGCACTCCGGCGCCACCGAGAGAGAGGAGGAGAGGTTCTCCCCATTGTGCTTCCTCCTCCATGGCCTCCCCCATAGATGGGGAGAGGTTCTCCCTCTAGTCCTTGGCCTTCTTGGCGATGATGGCCCCTCCGGGATCCTCCTCCATGGCCTCTGGCGATGATGGCCCCCTCCGGAAGGGTGCCAGAGAGGGCCTAGATTGATTTCTCGTGGCTAAAGAGGCTTGCGGCGGCGGAACTTCCGATCTAGGTTAATTTCTGGGGGTTATGTATTTATAGGAATTTTCGGCGTTGGTTTCACGTCAGGGGGGGGGGGTCTCCGAGTCGTCCACGAGGCAGGGGCCCACGCCTAGGGGGTGGGCACACCCCCACCCTCGTGGACAGCCCGGGAGTCTTCTGGCCTAACTCTTTTACTCCAAGGGCTTCTTTTGGTCCATAAAAAATCATCAAAAATTGGCACGTCAATTGGACTCTGTTTGGTATTCCTTTTCTGTAAAACTCAAAAACAAGGAAAAAACAGAAACTAGCATTGGGCTCTAGGTTAATAGGTTAGTCCCAAAAATCATATAAAATAGCATATAAATGCATATAAAACATCTATGATGGATAATATAACAGCATGAATACTTCATAAATTATAGATACGTTGGAGACGTATCACTCTCCGAGCTGGGAGGTAGTCTGCTTCTCCACGGTCGCACGCTCGCGCCGGTGGAGGAGCCGCCCTGCTTCTTCTCCGGCGACGACGCGGCCGTGCCCTCCGACGCCTCTCGTCCGCGTCCGGTGCCGTACAAGAGACGCTGACTGCTGTCGTCCTCCGCTCCTACTGGCCGCAGCCGCCCCCGCCCCCGCCTCTGAGGTCAAGGTCGACGCGGTGGAGAATGACGAGGTCATCACGCACGCCTTGCAGGAGGAGCTCGGGCAGGTCGCCATGGCCGACGGCGGGGAGGCCGAGCACCGTGCCACCGTCCTCGCGCAGCAGTGGTTCCGTCCCAAGGTCGTCAGCTATCTGCCCTTAGGTACTACTAATTTCAGTTACCAACATAGACACAACACATAGTAAATTCAGACATGCCGATCCTTAAAAAAATGTTGGTGTAGCTCCACCGTATGTAGAAGAAGCATGCGGTCTTTCCTTCTTATTAGCTAGAATGGTCTAAATTCTTTAACTATGTTTGGATGAACTCTCTCCTGTCATATAGCACATATGCCGATTGAAGGATTTGGTACACCTGCACGTGTAGTAGAACTGGTCCAGACATGAGAGCAGAGAGCAGGTCCTTTTTTAGTTGGACATTGAACTGAATTCTCTATCTTTGGTGCATGATTTCAATTATCTTCAGACATGGTTTGTGTACCTGGCTGACATAGTTTGTTTGGTTCAGATATGGTATAGCAATGTTCCTCATACAAAGCTGGTGGAGTACAAGGGGTACCAGAACTGGGTTAATGTCTCCGGGTAAATTGGATGTTCCTCATACAAAGCTGGTGGAGTACAAGGGGCACCAGATATGGTATAGCAATGTTCGTCCATCTGCAGTGAATCGGATGTGTTCACGACTGATTGTTTTCTTGATTCACTACAAGTTGGATGGAGGATGTTGCTGTGACACTTGTATATTAATGTTGCTACAGAGTTAATAGAAACAAGTTAGATGATTGTTGATTCTTGATTGTGTGAACATTATAACACTCCTATATTAATGTTGTTGTGACACTCGTATATTATTGTTTTCTTGATTTTTGATTCACTGATTCTCTGCAATTACCTAAATGATTGTTGTGTTTCATAATTAAGTGAAAAAATCAATGGACATTGAAGTTATATTTCATCTTTGAATTCTTGTTAACAAAAACAAGTTACATCAAATGGCATTGTGAAGCTTTCGGTAAAACTATCAAGCAACTTATTGTTCTAATAGTAATTCAAGAATAACAAGTGACTGATTTAAACAATTTCATAACCTCATTAGTAGTATAATAAATAGAAAGTGCCAAGTATAGTACCATAGCCAGATTGTGTGAACTCCTTCATAGCCTCAACAGTCTCTCGGACAAGCTGGGTCACCGGGATGGTTTCCTGCATTTGGAAATGAGTAATAATCAGGAAACATATATTTGCTAGAGATGAAATTGTAGTCCCAATCTCTGATTCACTACGACCTTCAAGATGCATTTACTTATTGCAAGCGAATCATCCTATATTATTCTCATTGCACTGTACACAGTCTTCTCGCAAGAAATGTGTTTTGTTTCATGCAAGAAGTCAAGAACTATCATCCAGCTTGAACTTTTGGGGATAACTGTTCACACCTTACAATTGCTTTGCAGGATAACATTCACCCCGACTGTGCAACACTGCAGTATGGCTACGGTGACTGGTCTGTGCCTCAGGCTTAAGTTGATGCAAAACCCGCGCGACTACACCACTGGTCGTCGACCTACCCCGCAGCAGGCAGACCCTCAACATCATTGTCGTCATGGTCGGGACCCCAGGTGAGACGCACCATTGCCAGCTTTCTAGCTCCTACTGGTCGATACTCTTTGCTGCATTCACATGACCAGCTTGTGCCGGAAGATAGTCTAATGAAACTGTCTGAAGAACAGTTTACTAAAACTTAACTGTTGCTAATATTCAGTTAGAAATTGGGAGTTGTGTGGACACTTGTAGTATTAGACATAAGTAGAAGGAGTTGAATGGAAACAGTTGGTATTTGCATTATGCCTGTTGTAAAGATGCTAGAAGGCAATCTGAATCCAGTTTGCTTGGGGATAAAATCATAACATATTCACACTAACCCCTTGCAGAGAAATTAGTTCATAGTACTGTCCTTGATACAAATAGTTCAATTTTCCCTTTTGGCACTATTTGTCACTTGTAAAAACTTTGGAATATACTGCAAATTCATGATAAGACTTGGTTAGGCTGAGGCCATCACTGAGTTATATATATGTCCATGCCCTCGCTTTGTTATTCAGATACATATTTCCACTAACTGGCTAGTTCGCTCGGAAATGACAGTAGGATTGTGCTGAATAAACTGAATGTACGCATGATGGTTGCAGGCTGGATACAGGCATGTGGACACAGCCACGGCCACAGCTCTCCGGCAACCAAGAGGCGACAGCGTCGACTAGATCCTCGGATGACCTACGTCCTTCCCTGACCACCCCCGTGACCTGCATCTAGCTGCTCCTGCCCCAACCCTCCTCAACTTCGCTCCTGGTGAGCTGCTGTACGTGCGACAATTGACTTGATTTGTTGCTACTGGTAGAACTGCTGATGTAGTTTGTGTGTAGCCACAACTGCTGTAGGTTGGGTGTATAGGAGGCTGACTGTATAGTTTGGTTCAAGCTGCTGCTTTGCTGTGCTCGATGATACTATTGCTGCCTGTATACTGATACATGTGGTGATATTTACGTGAACTGAAGTTGTGAATGTACCATTATTTTCCTGCTGCTACTTATCCCTCGCTCACCTGCTGTAGTTAGTTTCAATTGATATTTTTCTCATCCAACACTCTGACTATAAATGTGTTGTTTTAATCCTAATGATGATGTTGTAGTATAAGGTGGACACCATATTCCACTTTTAATCCAAAATGAATAATTTTGTTTCATCATGTCCTGGTTTACCCAAGTCAGATTGTTTTTGGTTTGTACTTTGGACCCTATGTGTTTCTCACATGGACTAGTGTTGTTGTAACATGAACTGTAGTAGGTCGATGCTATATAACTATGATCATTGCATGGAGGAACCACTATTTGGCTTCAGCCCTTCCTCATTTGATCATTTTTATGGCCTATATGCATGCTACGTGTTGGCTGACTTGGCATGACGTGCACGAAAACTTGAGGGCATCCACACTAAATAGCACTTCTTAAGTTTCATGTAGACTTGCTCTAGCTCTTCTTAATTTTCATGCATGTATCTTTCCAGACATGATCTTACTACTAAATAGCACCCCATCACCTATTGTTGTTGTTGTTGTTGTTGTTGTTGTTATTCACCATATCCTTGTTGTTCTATTTTCTTGTTGGCAGATATTTTGTGTAAATTCAAGACAAAAGATGTTCAAAGAAGCTCCAACACATTCTTATATAGCAAGTTATGTAATAATAGCTGGGTTATCTGGGCATTGAGAACTCTAGAATTTCATGTATCTTCTCTCTGTTTCTGAATTAAATGTTGTATGTTTCAGAATTACAATTTCTATTTCATGTGAAATAGTAATTATGTACGTGATTTGAAAATGTGTGCAATGGAAACATGACTCATGCGACCCACTTATCAAAATAATTTGAGCACATTTGAAATTTCTGACATGTGGGACTAGTGTATGATATTATGATATTTGGGACCAATATAAAATGGTGAAAAATAAAATGGCGAAAAATAAAAGATCATACGCTGTAAAAGGCTGCACATAGAAATAAAAAGGTCGAATTGCTGGGCTAGGCCAATATAGCTAGCATAAATTGACAGGAAAATAAATATATAAATGGGTTGAATTGTGGGGCTCGGCCCATATAGACACCTAATCGGACCGGGCTGAATCTTATGAACGACCTTTTCAATTGGTCGCAATTTTGCCACGTCAGATTGCCACATCGGATCCGACGTGGCCTGGGCAGAGAGCTAGCGATCAAAACAGAATGTCATAGAATCAATGACCTTTTGTTTTGGTCGTGGAATTCCACGACCTTCTCATAGAGAAGGTCGTTAATTTCAGTTTACGACCACCAACTTTTGACCTTCTATTTTTGGTCACAAAAAGGTCGCAAATGAAAAACAATGAACTTTTAGTGACCAATAGTGACAGTCGCAAGTTGACATATTTCTTGTAGTGGAGCAAAAGGACCGGGTTTCTTCTTGGGCGCCATGGTCTATCGTGCCGTCAAAGATGAAGATGGCGATGAAGATGACGCGCTACACACGCCTTCAAGTTTGCGTAAGCGAGTCCCCTAACTGGCGCGCCAAAGATGCTCGGGAAACAACGACCACCTATGGGACGAGAAGGCCCCTTGCTAGTTCGATAGGGGGGCGTCGCGTTGCACAAAGAGCAGACGAGTGTGGGGCAGCACGACAGAGATCACCTGGGCATTTTTACCCAGGTCCGGGCCGCCGTGAAGCGTAAAACCCTACTCCTGTTTTGGTGGATTGATGGTGGAAAGGTGTTGGTGGAGCGAAGTACACTTGCCCGACAGGGGTTGCCTCAGGGCGGCAGCGGCTACGTGCGTATGGGGGTGTGAGTTATCCAGCCTTCTAACCCTTTCTACGGTTGCCATGGGACTCCTTTCATAGATCAAGGGGTTACTACAATGGCAAAGTAGTCATTATGCACTGATAAGATAGCAAACAATGCTATCATACCTAACTCTGCGAGCTGACAGGGCGCATTAAATGCACCGCTCAACATAACATTGTTGGTTTCCCCGCAAGGCTTGCCGGGCCATCTCGCCAGCTCCATGCCTGCTCGCTTGACACGTCGCAGGACATGTGTCATATGTGGGTGTTTCCTGTCGGGAGAGGCTGCCATGTGGCAAATGGCTGCCACTCAGCCACTTTGTGGCTTGACACCACACTGATCGACGACATGGGTCGTGGTGGAGTGGTTGGTGAGGTGGTCTCGTCTCTGTGAGTCCTAGCAGGCCCTGCCGGGATGCCTTGGTTGTCTTCTTCTGGGTGTGGCCTCACCCTTTGCCGAGATCGCCTGCCCGGCAAAGGAGGCCTTTCCTCTGAGGGTATCTTGCCTCTCAGTCCCTTGTGCCCTGACTTGGGTTGCTGCTTCAATATTGTTCTCGTGCCTGTGCACAGTCTGGGCAATAGACCTAGGGTTTGTTGCACTGACAGTCATTGTCATTGAATTTCATTAAAGAATTTACCTCTACCACCTTAGATGGTGGTGGTGTATCAAGCCCATGTATTTCTTTAATAGGAGGTAAATTTTTGACATCCTCAGGTTTAATACATTTTTCCTTCACAGGTTTCTTAACCTCTTGCATATCTTCAGGACTGAGATATAAGATACCCCTCTTCTTCAGAGTAGGCTTGAGCGGTGGTTCAGGAAGAGTCCAATCATCATAAGTTTTAAATATGTTATTCAATAATTCTTCAGCTTGTTCAACAGTTCATTCCCTGAAAATACAACCGGCACAACTATCTAGGAAATCACTAGAAGCATATGTTAGTCCATTATAGAAGATATCAAGTATTTCATTTTTCTTAAGAGGGTGATCAGGCAAAGCATTAGGAAATTGGAGAATCCTCCCCCAAGCTTGTGGGAGTCTCTCTTCTTGAATTTGCACAAAGTTAAATATTTCCTGTAAGGCAGTTTGTTTCTTATGAGCAGGAAAATATTTTTCAGAGAAGTAATAAATCATATCCTGGGGACTACGCACACAACCAGGAGCAAGAGTATTATACCAAGTCTTAGCATCACTCTTTAGTGAGAATGGAAATAATTTGAGAATATAATAATAGCGAATCTTCTCATCATGAGCAAAAAGGGTGGCTATGTCATTCAACTTAGTAAGATGTGTCACAACAGTTTCAGTTTGATAACCATGGAAAGAATCAGATTCAACCAGAGTAATTAACTCTGGATCGACAGAGAATTCATAATCCTTGTCATAAAAAAAGATAGGTGAAATACCAAAGTTAGGATCACATTTCATTCTAGCATTCAAAGAATTTTCTTTTAGTTTGTGTAATAATTTCTTAAGATCATCCCTATCATTGCAAGCAAGAAAGTCCCTAGTTGTCTCCTCATCCATAACATAACCTTCTGGTACCTTAGGCAATTCATATATAGGAGAACTAGGTCTAATAGGTATTTCAAAATTTCAGTTTCAAGCTCTTCATCAGTTTCAGCATTATGAAAAGCTTTAGTTCTAGCAAGTTGTTCGTCAAGAAATTCACCTAGTGGCACATTATTATCAAGCAAGGTACTAGAATCATCACAAATATCATTCATAGCATAAGTAGCATCATCAATAACTTGCGACATATCAGGATTAATAGAATGTGGTGGTGTTGCAAGTTTACTTATAACAGAAGGTGAATCAAGTGCAGAGCTAGATGGCAAGTCCTTACCTCCCCTCGTCTTGGAGGGAAAAATATTAGTCTTAGCGTCCTTCATGTTCTTCATAGTGATAATTTGATAATAATCCCAAGTGACTCAACAAATATAGCTATGCTCCCCGACAACGGCGCCAGAAAAAGGTCTAGATAACCCACAAGTATAGGGGATCACAACAGTTTTCGAGGGTAGAGTATTCAACCCAAATTTATTGATTCAACACAAGGGGATCCAAAGAATAATTGCAAGTGTTAGCATCTGAGTTGTCAATTCAACCACACCTAGAGATTAATTATCTACAGCAAAGTGATCAGTAGCAAAGTAGTATGATATTTTTGATAGTAGTAGCAACAACAATAGTAATGGTAACAGTGATAGCAATGATTTTGCAGCAAGTGCAATAGTAACAGTAGCAGTAGTAACTTAGTAGAAACAATATCACAGAAATTCGTAGGCATTGGACCGTCGAATTTGTTGGATGATATTCATCATATAACAATCATAACCTATGGCGATACGACACTAGCTCCAGTTCATAAATATCATGTAGGCATGTATTCCGTAAATAGTCATACGTGCTTATGGAAAGAACTTGCATGACATCTTTTGTTCTACCCTCCCGTGGAAGCGGGGTCCTATTGGAAAATAAGGGATATTAAGGCCGCCTTTTAATAGAGAGCCGGAACAAAGCATTAACACATACTGAATACCTGAACTCCTCAAACAACGGTCATCACCGGGAAGTGTACCGACTTCTGTCACTTCGGGGTTGCCGGATCATAACACGTAGTAGGTGATTATAACTTGCAAGATCGGATCTAGAACATAGATATAATGGTAACGGTTCAGATCTGAAATCATGGCACCCGGGCCCAAAGTGACAAGCATGAAGCATGGCAAAGTCATAGCAACATCAATCTCAGAACATAAGGGATAATAGGTATCAAGCCCTAACAAAACTAACTCGATTACATGATGAATCTCATCCAACTCCTCATCGACCAGCGAGCCTACGAAGGAATTACTCACTCCCGATGGGGAGCATCATGGAATTGGCGATGGAATAGGGTTGGTGATGACGAAGATCGGGGATCCCCCTCTCCGGAGCCCCAAACGGACTCCAGATCTGGCCTCCCGATGAAGAATAGGAGGTGGCGGCGGCTCCATCTCGTGAAACGCGATAATTCTTCCTCCCTGATTTTTTACTCCGAAAATGTGATTTTGTAGTATCAGGGTTGAGGTCTGCGGGGCCACCAGGTGGGGATAACCCACCTGGGTGCACCTGGAGGGGGGCCTGCCCTGGTGGGTTGTGCCCACCCAGGTGCCCTCCTCTGGTGGTTCTTGGCTCTAGAAATTATCTTTTATTGTATAAAAATTCCTCGCAAAGTTTCGTTCCAATCCGAGAATTTTATTTCTGCACAAAAACAACATCATGGTAGTTCTGCTGAAAACAACGTCAGTCCGGGTTAGTTTCATTCAAATCATGCAAATTAGAGTCCAAAACAAGAGAAAAAGCATTAGGAAAAGTGGATACGACGGAGACGTATCAGCTCCGTCGGGGTAGTAGTAGTAAACAGCGGGATCAGCTGGCTCCTGGGCTCCATCATCTGATTGCAGCAATTGGGTAAAGAGGAAAAAGGTAGCAAATCAGCCGTGAGTACTCATCCAAAGTACTCACAAGACTTACATCAGATCTATGCTAAGTATGCATAGGTATCAAAGGAATGGGGTTATATCTTTGGTCTATACTGCAGAAATGCCAGAATAGAGGGGAAGGCCTAGCCTATCAAAGACTAGCGTCTTGCAGCATTAGAAGAGTGCAGATTAGCATAACATAAGTAACAATTACCTTTTAGTAATACCCAGAGATCCTTCCTCAACTCCCTGCGAGAAAGCGATCTCGGAGCCATCATATCCATTTAGTGTCTCAAGCATCCAGTTCTAGTTGTAATAGATCGGCATACAACTCCGATTGTCCGTTACTGTGGACACGTCTATTCAATAGATATACCTCCCTGCAAGGGTGCACCAACTTACCCAACACGCTCGATTAACTTTGGCCGGACACACTTTTCCGGGTTATGCTCGGCCTCCGCTGATCGACACACTATAGTCCTACCTAGGCTCAACAGAGAGGCCATCACGCTGGTCTACATCCTAAGCGCTCCGAGTCTTGGGCCCATCGCCCTTTGCACTCATGCGTGTTGCGTACGCGGCCTAGAGCAGACCCACCTCCTTATACAAGCGCATGTGGTTACCGTCCAACCGGGCGCGCGCCACTCAATCGCTGACATACGAACAACTTTTGGAGAATTGTATGACACCGAGTCCCCATACTTACTCCCGTGTGGTGATTAGTGCAAAAATGCCAGAGGCCTACTCAGATCAAATCCAAACTATGAGTGTCTTGGGAGAGCGCAGAGAAGATCCGTGATCTTGTCGCCCCGTCTCGAGGATTTACGACAAGGGTCAGGCCCATCCCTCTCTAGGGTGGTCTGCCTGCCCGGCCTTGCCTCATAATTATCTCGCGGGTCCCCTCCAGGTCAACCGACTTACAAGAGACTGTCGGGAACTCAGGTCCACCTCTATCGGGGTGGTACCGCTTATCCCTTCAGTTCCACAACACCAGTAAAAGGGGAAACAGGTAAAGGTAACATTGTGTTTGTGTCATCAAGGGGGAAATCCGAGGAATCACCCTCGATGGATTCCCACTCAAAGTATCCGTCAAGGTGAACTTGGAGGAATCACTTTCGATAGGTTGACACTTGAGGGGTTGCACGATAGAGGCATCATCGGAGGTGGTGAAAGAGGAATCACCCTTGGTAACCCACAACCGACTAGCTACGCTACAGAGGTATCATCTGGAGTGAGGTAGGAGGTATCACCCTCAACACTCGATAGTAGCACTACAGAGTCGTACAACTAAGGAGGTGTGCGGTGATGTGCCGGTCTCTATCGTGGTTCTAAGTCTAACAGTAGTGTAGGGGGGTAAGTATGGAGAGGAGGCAAGATCCTAGCTATGGAGTAGTTGTGGACACACAAGGTTTACGAGTTCAGGCCCTTCTCTGAGGAAGTAATAGCCCTACGTCTCGAAGCATGGAGGCGGTCGACTGGATTATGCGTGTGTGAATTATAGGGGTGCGAACCCTTTACACTGAGGAGGGGGGTGGCTTATATAGAGTTCGCCAGACCCCTCCGGCCCTCAGTTATGCAAGGTTTAAGGTACATTAAGGTCGGGCGTTACTAGTAACGCCACTAATAAAGTGCTATGATGACCATAAAAGCCACTTAATGCCCGTCCGTTAGCGAGTGGAGTGACTTTAGATCTCCTAGCCGTCGAGTGGGCGGATCTTGGTCGAGTGGTAGTCTTCATGGTCGAGTGTCTTCGAGTCCGTTGAGTGGATCACTTCCAAGTCGATTAAAAGGTGATTTCTTCTAGGGATGTCCTTGGGGAGGGTAGTTTGGATAGGTCCATGACCCTACCCTAGGTACATAGCTTCATCATTATCCCCCGAATGGATAGAGGTTTGAGTGGGGAAGGATTTGAGCACTCATCCGACGCATTCTTCGTGTTATGAGTATATCTTGTCTTGGATCAATGAACTTGGGCGTCGTTACCAACTTCTTTTTCAGTCGCCTAGATCCATTCTTAGTTTTTGTCAAATGAATTTATTTATTTGAAGAGCTCCGAGTGACTGTGTGGAGGAGATCTTCTGTCTGTCATGTTGCTCTGCTGCTCGCAGATTTAGCGGGATTAGAATTTTGGGAAGCGCGCGGGACGAAGGAGGCCGTAGTAATCGGATGGGATAGAGCAGAGCCGCCTCGATCTCCACGCCGCCTTTTTCGCCACGTATCGCGTGCGTGACTGTTGCGGGATTTGACAGGATTGCCTGGGCCTACCAGTCAGTCACTCGGAAGTAACCTCATATAAGGCATCGAACCGGGGTCTTTGAACAGTGCGTTCTCATTTCCTCCTCTTCTCCTCAGACTCCTCCGCCGCGTTCGCTCTCCCCCCAGTGCTGCTGCTCCGTACGCATCTCGCCGGCGATGATGGGGAAGGAGAAGACGGTGGCCCTGGAACGGGTGAAGAAGGCGACGACGAAGGCAAAGGAGAAGATGACCAGTCGGGGCAGATCTTCCTCGAGGACCAGTCTGCCGAAGGGCTGGATCTAGGGCGACTGGATCCGCTTGACGATCCGCCAAGAAGACCTCGACGACCTGGCTGACAGAGGACTGACCCCCATGGATCGACGAGGCTTCCGGGGAAGGAATCCGAGCCACAGCCTCGGGAGGGTGAGCGCATTCTCCTTGCCACTCACATCGACCGTGGGTTTTCTCTGCCTCCCCACCCTTTCTTTCGGGGATTTCTGAATTTCTTCGGGGCACAACTCCACCACTTCACTCCCAATACCATCGTGTATCTCGCTGCTTTCGTGTCTTTGTGCGAGAATTTCTTGGGTTGTCGGCCTCACTGGGGTCTTTTCAAGCACACTTTCACCTGTCGTTCTCAGACGGTGAAAAAGGCCAATCCGAGTGATGAGAGAACACAAGTGATTCAGATGTGCGGGGCTCATGGGGTTCAGATGAGAGGGAAAAGTTCTTTTCCGGCCATGATTCTTCCTGACTCGGTCCGTGGATGGCAGTCGACCTAGTTTTACTCTAAAGACCAGACGACGCCAGGGCAGTCGACTGGACTTCCTCCTTTTTCCATGGACCGAGTGAACAAGCCTTCCTCTTTGAAGGTGATCCCGGAGGAGAAAGCGTAGGTAAAGGTGTTGGTCGAATGAGTAGTCCAGCTTATCCATAACGGGGTCACTGGTATGGATCTCCTGGAGGTCTTCCTCCGGTGACGCATCCAGCCACTTCAAGCTCGAGACCATCCGATGTGGATGTATTTGGGAACTGAGGACACCACTTGGATCCATCCGGAGGAGGTCGAGGATGACACGCTGGAGGGGTGGCTGACGGGCATCACCAGAAACAAGGACAACCCCAGGGGAGCCAGGAGGGTACCTCCATTCGACCAGTCCCACGAACCAGACAAGGTTTGACTCTGAACTTCTGACTATGATCTGGATTCACTCGCGCGGCTATTTATGTTGCGCCGACTGACTTTTATTCTTCCTTCTTTCTTTGAGGCCCTTACCGACATGTACTCAATGCCCAACGGGGAGCAAGATCAGGACCCGGAAGGAGAGGCGAGTGGTGGCGACTGGCATTCTGATGGAGAAGGGGACAAGGAAAGCAACAACTCAAGTGACGAAGAAGAAGTCGAGTCACCTCCGCGCAGGGAGAGGCGATCCAAGATTGACCAAGACCGGCCGAGCGCCCATGAAAAGGCGATTGCTCAGACTGGCCAGTCTTCAAAGCGTCCTCGGACATCTTCACCAGCCCCGACTGAAAAAGTGTCAAAGCAACCCAAAGTTGTAGAGCAGAAACCTCGGAAGGCGTTGCCGAGGATTAAGATTGACATTCCTGTCGCTTCTACGTGAGTGTCTCCCTTTGTACTCACTCGACGATCCGTGCCGTTTATTTTTCCTTGATTTTACCAGTTGAACTTTGGAACTAGCAGCGCTGCTACTTCCAGGACTTCAGTTTACAGGGATGAGGATGAGGCAATGGAGGATGCAGTCACCTCCAATCTGGGTATGATTCCTGACATTCTGTCTTCATTTGGTCGATTCAACTGTACTGTATACCATTGGGTGATGTAGTTTTGGCGATTGATCTTTGAACAACTCCTAACATCATTGACCTCCCCGATGATGACGATGAAGAGCCTGAGAGACCTTTGACGAGGAAAAATAGGAAAGCTTCTGCAGACAAGGTGCCACAGCCGACGCCGATAGCGGAACCAGTCGTTCAGGACGCTAGTGATGCCAATCGGGCTTCTGTTACCTTCGTCGTACCATTGTCAAGTGCCCAGCCTTCTTCGTCGATTGCTCAAGCTCCTGTCGACCCACCTTCAGTTTTTGTCACTCATCATGTCCCAGAGGACGAAGTGAGTGCTGCCAGGGAAGCCATACGCCAAGCAGGTATTATGATGGAGAAGATGAAGACGGTGCGGGACGCCAGTCAGGCTGCCTATAACACCAGCTCGGCTCTCCAAAGCAATGTTCAGGTTAGCCGCACGTCGACTGATTTTCTTGGCTTGCTCTGTTAGGATATGGTACCTGAAGAACTCTCTTTCCAAGGATCTTTGCATCTGTACACCCACTGGGTGTTTCGAACTGTCACATACTTTGAGCTGAATTTTTGTTGTTTGAAGTTTTAGACTAGTGGGGGCACGCTGAGTGCACCCACTGGGTGTACTCCCCGAGACTACGGTGGACTGCTGGCAGTCGACTATAGTCTTTATACTGTGTTGCTTCACTCGAATTTCTTCACTCGGTCTGGTCAGGCCATTCCGAATGGAATATTGGAACCAGTGGGGGCACGTTGAGTGCACCCATTGGGTGCAGTCTCTGAGACCGTGGTCGACTGCTGGCAGTCGACTATGGTCTGAAGAACTTGTTTGTTGCTGTCTTTCTTCTCTCTCTTTCGCCGAAAAGGTCTCGCTGAAAGTTAACTGAACCAGTGGGGGCACGCTAAGTGCACCCACTGGGTGTAGTCCCCGAGACTATGGTGGACTGCTGGCAGTCGACTGTAGTCTTAGTATTTATTGTCTTTGTTGTTTTCCTCTGTAAAATAACTCCTCCTCCCCGATTGCAGAAATCTTGTGATCTTGGAGCTCGCTTTGCTGACTTGGAGAAACAGCAGATCCAACTCAACCTTGACTTGGAATTGGCTAAGACAGAGCTGCAGAAGGCCAAGGACGATGCCAATGGTAAGACGGATCTGTCGACTGGTTTGTCTTGAGCATGGATTTCCTTCCGCTCTTTCTGAATTAAGCATCATTTCTTTTCAGAAAAACTGAACCAAGCTCTGTTGAAGAAGGATCAAGATCTGGCTGCTGCTCAGAAGGAGGCTGAAGATAAAACTGCTCTGGCTGAACAGAAACTGGCTTCAGTCGGCCAATTGGAAGAAGAGAACGCCAAGATGAAATCTGCCCTGGACGCAGCCAACAAGGAAGTCACGCGCTTGAAGAAGGACAAGGTGAGCCTGAATGAGAAGATGGAAGGCATTGCTCGCAGGAGGGACGATCTGGAAAGCTATATGAGGAGTCTTGCCAAGAAGTTGTTCATCAAGCTTGAAGGTATATATTTTGCTCCGACTGAGTTTTCCTTCATCGACTCGGCATACGAAAAACCGACTTATCCTTGGATTGTGCATGCAGAATTATACAGAGACTTGAGGAGGAGACTGGGCGGATTGAGCCAAACTTGGACCCCATCAACTCTCCTGTGAAGGATGAAACCACTATGAATCTGCTCCGGTTGGAATCCCGCATCGACGGCGTTGTTGACTACTTGGATCGGCTGAAGGTCGCCATGTCAAGGATCGACACGGCACTTTGGCCAAGGGCAACGCTCCAGAGTGACCTCGAGTCACTGATGACTCGGCTTAACGAGATTCCTGGTCGAGTGCAGGAGTGGAAGAAGTCTTCCTCCTGGTGCCGTGCTGATGTGGCCCTGTTTTTGGTTCGTATCCACTATAAGGAGGCGCGAGAAGATAACCTGGCAGCGATCAAGGTCGCCAACACCAAAAGGCATGATTTCGGATCTTTCATGGAGAATTTCATCGCTGCTGCCACTCGGATCACCGACGGTGTCGACCTGGACGAGTTTGTCGAGCCTGCCAGCCCTCCTCCCCCGGAGTAAACAAACTTTTATGCCTCACCTTAAATTTGCCTCGGAATGCCGAGTGGATTTTGTAACTGTTAAACTCCTTCGGGCTGAATGCCCGAGTACTTTGATCTGCGGTCTGGGACCTTTAGGATTTATCTGAACTTGGTTTATCATTGAATTTGCTTGCATTTGCTTTCGAGCAAACTTTGTTCTTCACTTGGAATACACTTTGTGCTTGAGATGCAGTTCTGAGGTGGAAAATCCAGTCGACCTGCACCTCGTCGTCCCTGCGGATCGGGATGGATTTCGTACTTAGGCGAGTACTTGGACTGCAACTAAGCCTCCGAGTGGGAGGATTGCTCTCCACTCGGTAGGATTTTAAATACTTAGGCGAGTTCTTGGACTGCAGCTAAGCCTCCGAGTGAGAGGATTGCTCTCCACTCGGTAGAATTTTAAATACTTAGGCGAGTACTTGGACTGCAGCTAAGCCCCCGAGTGGGTGGGTCGCTCTCCACTCTGTAGGATTTTTTCAAACTTAGGCGAGTACTGGACTGCAGCTAAACCCCCGAGTGGGAGGGTCGCTCTCCACTCGATAGGATTTTTTTCAAACTTAGGCGAGTACTCGACTGCAGCTAAGCCCCCGAGTGGGAGGGTCGCTCTCCACTCGGTAGGATTTTTTCAAACTTAGGCGAGTACTGTACTGCTGCTAAGCCCCCGAGTGGGAGGGTCGCTCACCACTCGGTAGGATTTTTTCAAACTTAGGCGAGTACTAGACTGCAGCTAAGCCCCCGAGTGGGAGGGTCGCTCTCCACTCGGTAGGATTTTTTCAAACTTAGGCGAGTACTGGACTGCAGCTAAGCCCCCGAGTGGGAGGGTCGCTCTCCACTCGGTAGGATTTTTTCAAACTTAGGCGAGTACTGGACTGCAGCTAAGCCCCCGAGTGGGAGGCTGGCTCGCCACTCGGTAGGATTTTTTCAAACTTAGGAGAGTAATGGACTGTAGCTAAGCCCCCGTTTGGGAGGCTGGCTCGCCACTCGGTAGGATTTTTTCAAACTTAGGCGAGTACTGGACTGCAGCTAAGCCTCCGAGTGGGAGGCTGGCTCGCCACTTGGTAGGATTTTTTCAAACTTAGGCGAGTATTGGACTGCAGCTAAGCCCCCGAGTGGGAGGCTGGCTCGCCACTCGGTAGGATTTTCAAACACTTAGGCGAAACGGGTTCGCAGCTAAGCCCCCAAGTGGGAGGGTTGCTCTCCACTCGGCAGGATTTTTTTGTTACAAACTTAGGCAAAACGGATTCGCAGCTAAGCCACCCACTGGGGGATTTCTCATGCAAACAAAAGCAACAACAATCATTAGGAAAATTATAACACTCTTGTCTTTGATAAATAAACTATAGAGGTATCTCTTATTACATCTCATCCGAGTGAGTACTTAAGTGTAAAAGGGGCGGAGCAGCTCCGCGTTCCAGGCTCGTGGCTCGTCGATCTGGCGATCGATATTGTAAAGGTGGTACGCTCCATTGTGGAGGACTCTGGTGACGATGAAGGGACCTTCCCAAGTAGGAGTGAGCTTGTGTGGTTTCTGTTGATCCACTCGGAGGACCAAGTCTCCTTCTTTGAAGGCTCGACTCTTCACATTTCTGGCATGGAATCAACGCAAGTCTTGCTGATAGATAGTTGATCGGATCATGGCCATCTCTCTTTCTTCTTCTAGGAGGTCGACTGCGTCCTGCCGGGCATGTTCGGCTTCATCCTCAGAGTAGAGCTCGACTCGGGGTGCATTGTGGAGCAAGTCACTCGGCAAAACTGCTTCAGCCCCATAGACCAGAAAGAATGGAGTTCCTCCAGTCGACCGATTCGGGGTGGTTCTCAATCCCCAAAGAACTGATGGAAGCTCGTCGACCCACGCGCCAGCGGCGTGTTTGAGGTCACGCATCAGCCGGGGTTTCAGTCCTTTGAGAATCAAGCCATTTGCTCTTTCTGCTTGTCCATTCGACTGGGGGTGGGCGACTGAAGCATAGTCGACTCGTGTGCCTTGGGAGGCGCAAAAGGCTCTGAATTTGTCAGAATCGAAGTTTGACCCATTGTGAGTGATGATGCTATGTGGGACTCCATATCTGAATATTAACTCTCTGATGAAACTGATAACCGTGCAGGTATCAATATTCTTGATAGGTTTAGCTTCGATCCATTTGGTAAACTTGTCGACTGCCACTAGTACATGAGTGAAGCCGCTCCTGACCGTTCTCAGAGGTCCAACCATATCTAATCCCCAAACGACAAAGGGGCAAACGAGTGGGATGGTCTTCAGGGTTGACGCGGGCTTGTGCGACATATTGGAGTAGAACTGGCATCCTTCACATTTGTCGACTATCTCTTTCGCCATTTCATTTGCTCTTGGCCAGTAAAATCCTGCTCGGTATGCTTTAGCCACAATGGTTCGAGATGACGCATGATGGTCACAGGTCCCCGAGTGGATATCATCAAGAATTATTTGACCTTCTTCTGGCGTTATACACTTCTGGCTGACTCCAGTCGCGCTTTCTCTATACAACTGTCCCTTTATGACGGTAAAGGCCTTGGATCGACGGGCGATCTGTCGAGCCTCTTCTTCGTCTTCCGGGAGTTCTTTACTTGGGATGTACGCGATGTACGACACCGTCCAGTCGGGAGTGATGACCAAAACCTCCATGATCAGGTCGACCACTGCTGGAATCTCAACTTCAGTCGGATCCGTGGCACTTTTTGGCTGCAGGGCTTCTTCAGTGAAAGGGTCTTCTTGAACCAATGGTGTGTGGATGTGTTCCAAAAACACATTGCTGGGAATGGCTTCTCTCTTTGAACCTATTTTTGCCAAGTCGTCAGCTGCTTGAATTTTTAGTCGGGTTATATGATGGAGCTCTAACCCCTCGAATTTCTTCTCTAACTTTCTCACTACATTGCAATAACCAGTCATGGCCGGACTTCTGACGTCCCACTCCTTCATCACTTGATTAACCACCAAATCTGAGTCGCCATAAACCATGAGGCGACGGACGCCGAGTGAAATGGCCATGCGCAACCCATACAATAGTGCTTCATATTTTCCTTCGTTATTGGTGGAATCAAAGTGGATTTGGAGAACATATCTGAGCTTATCTCCTCGGGGGGAAACCAGTACTACTCCAGCGCCGGAACCATTCCGCATTTTGGAACCATCGAAGAACATGGTCTAGTGCTCCGAGTGAACCTGAGTCGGCAGTTGTTGTTCAATCCACTCGGCGACGAAATCTGCTATTGCTTGGGACTTGATAGCTTTCTTTGCCTCAAACTTGATATCTAGGGGAAGAAGTTCAATCGACCATTTTGCCACTCAACCAGTTGCATCTCTGTTGTGCAGAAACTCTGACAATGGAGTGTCACTGATGACTGTAATGGAATGATCAGAGAAGTAGTGAGCACCTTTATTTGTGGTCATATAAATCCCATAGACAAGCTTCTGATAATGAGGGTATCTATCTCTGCTTTGATGGAGTAAAAACTTCAGAAATATAATATACTGGGCGTTGAACTTTAAAGGCCTTTCCTTCTTCTTCCCGCTCGACCGTAAGTACTGTACTGACAACTTGTCCTATGGCTGCAATGTAAAGCAGTAAAGGCTCTTGATTGATTGGGGTAGCAAGCACCGGCTGGGTGCAGAGCAGGGCTTTTAGCTCTGCAAACGCTGCATCAGCTTCTGGATTCCACTCGAACTTGTCGGACTTCTTCATCAGTCGGTAAAGAGGCAACGCCTTTTCAACGAGACGAGAAATGAATCTACTTAAAGCGGCCAAGCAACCAGTAAGCTTCTGGACATCGTGCACGCGCACAGGGCGCTTCATTCGGAGTATAGTACCAATTTTTTCTAGGTTGGCATCGATTCCTCATTCAGAAACGAGAAAACTGAGTAACTTCCCACCAGGAACTCCGAATGTGTACTTGGATGGATTGAGCTTGATATCATACCTCCTGAGGCTGGCAAGGGTTTCAGCAAGGTCAGTCAGTAGGTCGGAACCCTTTCGTGACTTGACCACAATATCATCCATGTATGCCTCCACGTTCCGACTGATTTGAGTGAGCAGACACTTCTGAATCATCCTCATGAACGTGGCTCCGGCATTCTTGAGGCCGAATGGCATGGTGACGTAACAGAAGCACTCGAATGGAGTGATAAAAGCTGTTTTGATCTCGTGGGTCCATACAGACGGATCTGATGGTACCCGGAATAGGCGTCTAAAAAAGACAGGCGCTCACATCCCGCAGTTGAATCGACTATCTCGTCGATGCGGGGGAGAGGAAAATGATCTTTCGGGCAGGCCCGATTGATATGTTTAAATTCAATGCACATGCGGAGTGACTTGTCCTTCTTGGGGACCATGACAACATTGGCGAGCCACTCGGAGTGGTATATTTCTAGGTTGAACTCTGCTGCTAACAGTCGAGGCACCTCCTCACCAATGGTCTTTCTCTTCTGGATGGCGGACCGTCGAAGATGTTCTTTCACAGGCTTAATTTTTGGGTCGACTCATAGACGGTGCTCAGCCAGCCCCCTGGGAACGCCCGGCATGTCAGAAGGCTTCCATGCGAAGATGTCCCAGTTCTCACGGAGGAACTGGATGAGCGCTTCTTCCTATTTGGAGTCGAGCGTTGTCGAGATATGGGTCGGAGCAGCATTGGGGTCGGTCGGGTGAATGTGAATCGGCTTTGTCTCACCGGACGACTGAAACGCTGATTCCGTAGCGGGCTTCTTGGCTCGCAACAAATCACTCGGATCTGTTGTTTTCTGGTATTCTTGCAGCTCTACCGCCACCAACTGTATATCGGTGATATTTGAGCCTTTCTGAAAGCACTCTTCCGCCTTCTTCCGATTGCCAGTAATAGTGATCACACCCCTGGGACCAGGCATCTTGAATTTGAGATAAACGTAACATGGTCGAGCCATGAAATGTGCATAAGCTGGCCTGCCCAAGATAGCGTGATAACCACTCTGGAAATCCACCACTTCAAACGTCAACTTTTCTTTGTGCTAATTCTTGGAATCTCCGAAAACCACATCAAGAGCGATTTGGCCGAGTGACTCAGCCTTGTTTCCAGGAATGATTCCATGGAAACTCATGTTGCTGGCACTGAGTCTGGACATCAAAATGCCCATCCCTTTCAAAACGTTTCTGCATACAATAAATTCAGACCGCTGCCTCCATCCATCAGCACTTTGGTCAGCCGAGTGCCTTCGACAACTGGGTCGACCACCAAAGCCTGCCTCCCAGGGTGGCAATGTGCGTTGGATGATCGGACTGGTCGAATGTGATGGCAGTTTGAGACCATTTCAGATAACTGGGTGTCGCCGGGGCAACCATATTCACCTCTCGGTTGATAACTTTCAGTCGACTTTTGCTTTCAACATCAACAAAAATCATCAGGGTGGAATTGACCTGAGGGTATCCATCATCACTATCTTCCTTGTCCTCAATCTTGTCTGACTCCTTTTCCTTATCTTTTGGCTGCTTTCCCTGGAACTGCTGGATCAAGAGTCGACACTGTCGAGTGGTATGTTTTGGGTAAATGAGTTTGCCCTCTTCATCTTTCTTCGTGTGGATGTGGCATGGTAGATCCAACACGTCATTTCCATCTTGGTCCTTCACTTTCTTAGGGTTCCAACGTGCTTTGGGCTTCCCCTTAAACTTCCCTTGAGTCACGGCCAAGGCCTCTCCTGGAGCAATTGGCTCGGCTTTCCGCTTTTGCTTCCGACTGGAATTCCCTCCTCCGGTTTCATGGGCGACTGACTTGTGCTTGCCACTCCAGAGTCGATCCTCTTCTTCACCATGGGAATACTTGGTGGAAATCTCCATCATTTGACTCACATACATGTCTCCGGTTCGACCGAATTTCATGTTCAGTTCTCTGTACTTAATGCCTTCCTTGAAGGCACAAACTGCTTGATGATCAGACACGTCCTCTACTGTGTGATGCAACGTAATCCATCTCTAGATGTAATCCCTCAAGGTTTCATTTAGCTTCTGCACAAAAGACTGTAGCTCTGTTAATCCTGCCGGTCGCTTGCAAGTTCCTTCAAATGTTCTGACAAACACTCGGGAAAGGTCTTGCCAAGTGTAAAATGCTGCTGGGCGCTAACTGATTCAGCCATGCTCTGGCCGAACCCTCCAACATGAGAGGTATGTGTTTCATGGCCATTTCACCGTTGCCGCCGCCAATCTGAACAGCCACTCGGTAGTCTTCTAGCCAAGTTTCGGGCTTGGACTCACCAGTGGACTTACTGACTCCAGTCGCCAACCTGAAATTGGGAGGAATCACCGCAGCCCTGATGGCCCTACTGAAGCATTCTAGTCCTGAAACATGCACTCTGCTGCTGGTGGGTATCTCCCTGTCATGGCCTTCTCTGTGAGCTCTGTTCCTGTCGACCAGACCCTGGACGAGAATGGATCTCGCGTCAAAGCCTGGTTCCCTAGGGTCGACTAGAATCCTTCGCCCAACACTGTGACGGTGTCTGTCATCCTGCCGTTGAGAGACGTACAATCCACTCCTTGGGGGAGGGGTGGGCACTCGACGTCGATCATCACGTCTGAGTCGGTGCTCATACTACTCACGGTTCCTGTATTGATCACGCCGGTCCTCACGTCCCTCACGCCTCGGGGGCGATCTTGGGATGTGGGCCGACTGAACTGTTTCTGCAGCAACGGATCTGCTGTAGATCCTGTTTCGCGACTGTGACACAGATGAATTCTGATCTCCTGCCGCACGGAGTAATGCTCTGATCTGTAACAAGCCTCTGCCAGCCTCTGACTGAGAGGGCTGGATGGACTCTGCTATACGAGCTGCAGCTGCTAAATTCTTAATCGGAGTTCGATATACCTGAGTCGGTGGTGGAAAGAGCTGACGTCGACTGGACTCTGGAACTCGTTGTTGTGCGCGCTCGTCGAGTGCTCGCTGGAGATTATCCAGTCGAGTGCGCTCAGCCAAGTTGGCAAGCGCGCGTCCTCCAAGGCGCGGGCCTCGGGGGTTTCTCCAACAATAGGAGTGTGTAGCGCATCCGTGTTTTTGGCGGCGAAGTTCTTCTCTCTGCACCGATGTGAGAGGCTCAAGGAGATATTCCTCATGGGCATGCGACGGGTCGCCGCCGCCGGTGCCTCCATCGGTGCGGGGAAAACCGGGAGGACTGCGAGATCCATCGGCCATCAAAACCTCCGCCGCTGGATCACTGCTGTCGCACTCGAATGCGGTCTCTGCGGAGCCAGTCGACAGATCGAACAGGCGGTAGAGAGATTTGTCGGGCTTGATCACCGCGACTTGAGGGATGGCCGACTAGCGTGCCACCGCGTGTCTCACCCACCGCTGAAGTCTCGACCGACCGGAGCGCTCGCGCCGGCAGGAAACAGGGAGGGAGGACAGCACAGGGGCTGACCAATAATGGGTCGACGGTTGCCGCAAAAGTACGCCGCGAACGCACGCGCGAAAGTGTGTTGCCCCGCGAACAGGGAGCGCGTCGACGTCGAGCGGGGCCTCCTAAAGCCAAGCGGAGTCATCGGCGATGAACGTGAGCGCATCGAGACGGATCTCGCGGCCCTCTACCAAAAATCCACCGGAAACCATGATGATTTGGATCGAAAAAAAAGGCAACTTCTCCAACAAGTCGCTAAGACACCTGCCCCACGGTGGGCGCCAACTGTCGTGGTTCTAAGTCTGACAGTAGTGTAGGCGGGTAAGTATGGAGAGGAGGCAAGATCCTAGCGATGGAGTAGTTGTGGACACACAAGGTTTACGAGTTCAGGCCCTTCTCTGAGGAAGTAATAGCCCTATGTCTCGGAGCCCGGAGGCGGTCGACTGGATTATGCGTGTGTGAATTACAGGGGTGCGAACCCTTTACACTGAGGAGGGGGTGGCTTATATAGAGTTCGCCAGACCCCTCCGGCCCTCAGTTATGCAGGTTTTAAGGTACATTAAGGTCGGGCGTTACTGGTAACGCCACTAATAAAGTGCTATGATGACCATAAAAGCCACTTAATGCCCGTCCGTTAGCGAGTGGAGTGACTTTAGATCTCCTGGCCGTCAAGTGGGCGGATCTTGGTCGAGTGGTAGTCTTCATGGTCCAGTGTCTTCGAGTCCGTCGAGTGGATCACTTCCAAGTCGATTGAAAGGTGATTTCTTCTAGGGATGTCCTTGGGGAGGGTAGTTTGGAAAGTTCCATGACCCTACCCTAGGTACATAGCTTCATCAGTCTCTAAATGTCAGTCACGTTGATCGAGTCCTTGGTAACAAAGCGGGGCAACAAGGACAAGGATGAGGGATAACTGATGGATCACTAACCAACCTATACTAAGCACATAGGATATCAGATAAAGTAACAATAGCAGGTTACAAAAGTAGGCTATGCATCAGAATAGGAGCTATCGAACAACAGTAGCAAAATCTAATGCAAGCATGAGAGAGAAAGAATGGGCGATATAGGAATGATCAAGGGGGTTTGATTGCTTGGAAGCTCTGCTGAAAGGGACTCGTCGTCAGGAGTGTGGTCAAACTCGGGAGCAGCATCAGCCTCGGGGTCTACCGTAGAGAAGAGGAGGAAGAAACAATAAATATAAAGCAAACAAATGCATCCCGATGCATGACATGGCAATATGCTATGCTAGGGATGACCTATCGCAATGCTACACATTATAGACGGAGCAGGAAAATATCTGGGAATATTTTCCCAGCTCCGCACATTTATCGGTCAAACGATCCAGAGGGGAAGGTTCCATGTTTGCAGTGTTAGAGGCATGTGACAGGTATGTAGGTGGCATATTCGGATTCGTCCTATTTTTCTGATCATTTTTAATATATAAATTAGTTTCATCTGACTTACAGTTTATTATCTATGATTTTTCAAAGTTTATTCGAATTTCTGGAATTGGTGGATTAATTTTAATTCGAAAAACAATTAGAGTGAAATACTAAGTGGAGCCCGTGCAATACTAAGTGAAATACAGCTTGGTTCACATCTCCGTTGGCATGGGTGACAAGGTGTTGTTCTGGCGTGACCGGTGGATTCACGGATTTGCGGTGGCTGATATTGCACCATTACTACTCGCAACGGTCCACAAGAGGGTGATCAACAATAGAACGGTGCAACATGCGCTTCTCAATGACAGTTGGAGGGAGGATTGTCAACCTGAGATCTCCTTCACGGCGCTACTGCAATGCATGCACTTAAGTCATGCGGTGGCGACCGTACCCAGGAATGAGGCCGAGCAGGATACCTTCACCTGGACGTGCTCTAGCTCTGGACAATACTCTGCCAAATCTGTCTATCGGAGCCTATGCAATGGGTGTCCTAAGTCGCCACTCGCGAAGTGTGTCTGGAGGAGTTGGGCACCTCTAAAATGTAAGATTTTTGTCTGGCTGGCGATGCAGTACAGGATCTGTCGGGCTAGGCATGGCCTTCAGGATGCGAGTGCAGCTTGCTACACTTGCCTGCAGGACCAGGACAACGTGGATCACATCCTTTTGCAATGCACGTACGCCCGGGAGGTGTGGTACAACACATGGGACACTCTACAGATCAACACGCCACCCTCGTCATCAACTGAGACTACCTTGGAGTGGTGGGTTCGAGCAAGGAAGAGTTTTCATGGGCTGGACAGGAGAGGCTTTGACACAACGGTCACTGCGGTCCTCTGGGCTTTGTGGAAGCAAAGGAATGCGAGAGTGTTCAATAGGGTAGAGCAACAGAAAAACCAGATTTAGCTAGTCACCTCTACGCTAATTGAGATAGCCGAGTGGAGGCAAGCGGCAGGCGGTGTCGGTGGGTTACAACGCTTCGTGAGAAGTTAGCCTAGGTTTAGTTGGTTGGTGTTGGTGTTGGGTTGCTCGTGTCGGCCGTCTGTTCGCATTCCAGCCACACGTCTTGTAATTATACTTTCTTCTTTCTTCTATAAAAATATGGTACGCCTTTGGCGTACTCTCGAAAAAAAGGCTAACATGGCGGGCCTAGTCAACTGCAAAGTCAACAGTTGAATGGTTGAAGGGTCCAGGGGGACCCATATGTCATTGACTGGGGCTACCACAGTCAGCATTTGACTGGGTCAACGGGCCCAGAGGGACCCAGCTGTCAGTGTAACAGTGACTTAACAAGGTTTTCATTGGTTTTAATTAAATTAGCTAACTGGCGGGCCCACAGGTCAATGTCACAAGGTTATTATATTAACTCCCTAATCCTAATCCGGCTGGCCCATGTGTCACTAGCACCAAGCTAGTCTAAACGCATGTGCGCGCGGTGGTGCATGCCGGCAAGAACCTGATGCGGCGGCGTCCACCGCTCTCACTATGTCAATGGGTGGTGCTAGCGGTGGCAGGGGTTGCCGTAGATGGGGCATAGGGGCGCTGGCGTCGAGCTGGGCGGCAATGGCACGGGCGGCTGTGCAGTCATGCGAGGGCGACGCGTGAAGAGTGGGCTGGGCGAGCACCCATCAGCAGCGGCAACGGGCGACCAAGGCATGCAGGGTGCGTGGTCATGCGCAGGCGGGCGCGTCTAGAGGGCGCGGGCGAAGCACGCAGTGGAGCTCGGCGGGCAGCGACAGGCGTGGCCAGTGCGGTGGGGGCACCAGCGTGTGCAGGCGAGGCGGGGCACGCGTGGGGGAAGGAGCGAGCAGCGGCAGGGAAGCCGCAACAGCAACAGCAGTGCAGCAGCAACGCATGGGGGTGGTCGGAAACGACGGATGTGGTGATGGCCGACGGCGACTACGGGCGGAGCTAGCAGGAGACGACATTAGAGGGCGCGATAAGGAGAGGGGGAAGGTCACAGAGGACCGAGAGCTCACAATAGAGCTCGTGGAGGACTTGGGGAGTTTGGAGAGGCTCGGGGTGGAGTGGATCGAGAGACGACCTTGTTGGATGCAGTCGGCCGAGACAGCGATTGCGACGGCTCGGAGGAGCTTCCGCTTGAACCAGTACTTGTCGTTGGTGTAGAAGAGGACGGGGGTGCTCCGAGACATCCTCCGATGGCTCAAGACGCACGGTGGCCGCGACAACATGAAGGCGCGGCGGCAGTAGTGTACGGTGACGTCGAAAACAAGAGAGAGAGAGAGAGAGAGAGAGAGAAGTGAGGGAAAGGGGAGGCTAGGGATTGTCGGGGGATTCGGGGTGATCATATCCTTCTCTAGAGCACCGTGGATGATCAACACGAAGAAAATCGAGTTCATGGATGGCATGCGTGTGGGCACAGCGCCATGGCCTCTCCGCCTCTGCCCAGAGATAGAGAAAAAGGCCCTAGTGAGCTGGGCAACGGGCATTGTAGGGGATTAAAGCCCATATGTACAGTAGATTTTGCTCATTTCTTTTATTGTTTTCTGTTTTTATATACTCGCTGATGTTTTGTATTTATTTGGAGCATCAAATGATTTTTGTTAAATGTGAAGGTTTCCACAAAAATACAGGGCAATATACTCAACCTGCAAAAAAAGTTTCAGGGCACTTGGAATTGTTTATATATTTTTAGAAATTGAAAAGGTCAATTATTTTGCTACTGATCCACTTAATTAATTTCCAGGGGCATTTTCGGAATTCAAATCAGCTTGGTTTCACCATGACAAATACTTAGTGAATATTTTTCATATAATGAACTATTTTGTTTACATGTTAGAGGATGCAAATATTTGACTTGCATTTCAAATTGGATTCTGAATTTGATTTTTTTGGCAAGTGGCAATTAGCAAGGTAATAATGATGGCATGGCCACCATTAGGGGGAGATTACTCTGGCATGATTCTCGGGGTGTTACATTGTTGAAAATATTCCCTCTATAGATTCCATGTAAATAGAATGATAATATATGCATAGCAGGGCCGATAACTCATGCACAAACATTGTGCTAAGTTTTTGACCCGAGAAGAAGTCGTGGAAAAACATCCCATCGGTAACTTCAGTGTGAATAGCATGGTAACATACGCACTGTTGCCATGAAAATTTTGAAAGAAATATGCACTAGAGGCAATAATAAAGTTGTTATTTTATATTTCCTTATATCATGATAAATTTTTATTATTCATGCTAGAATTGTATTAACCGGAAACTTGATACATGTGTGGATACATAGACAAAACACGGTCTCCTTAGTAAGCCTCTACTAGACTAGCTCGTTAATCAAAGATGGTTAAGTTTCCTAACTATAGACATGTGTTTTCATTTGATGAATGGTATCACATCATTAGGAGAATCATGTGATGGAAAGACCCATCTGTTAGCTTAGCATAATGATCGTTCAGTTTTATCGCTATTGCTTTCTTGATGTCAAATACATATTCCTTCGACTATGAGATAATGCAACTCCCGGATACTGGAGGAATGCCTTGTGTGCTATCAAACGTCACAATGTAACTGGGTGATTATAAAGATGCTCTACAGGTATCTCCAAAGGTGTTTGTTGAGTTGGCATAGATCGAGATTAGGATTTGTCACTCCGAGTTCCGGAGAGGTATCTCTGGGCCCTCTCGGTAATACACATCATAAGAAGCCTTGCAAGCAAAGTGACCAATGAGTTAGTTGCAAGATGATGTATTACAAAATGAGTAAAGAGACTTGCCAGTAACTAGATTGAACTAGGTATGAAGATGCCGACGATGGAATCTCGGGCAAGTAAACATACCGATGGACAAAGGGAATTGCGTATGTTGTCATAACCGTTCGAACGATAAAGATCGTCGTAGAATATGTAGGAGATACTATGAGCATCCAGGTTCCGTTATTGGTTATTAGGTGTCTCAGTCATGTCTACATAGTTCTTGAACCCGTAGGGTCCGCACGCTTAACATTCGATGACGATATTGTATTATATGAGTTCTGTGATTTGGTGACCAAATGTTGTTTGGAGTCCCGGATGAGATCACGGACATGACGAGGAGTCTCGAAATGGCCGAGAGGTAAAGATTGATTTATAGTACGATAGTATTCGGACACCAGAAGTGTTCCGGAGGGTATCAAGTACGTATCGGGTCACCGGAAGGTGTTTCGGATATCCCCGGCAATCCTATGGGTCATATGGGCCTTCTGAAGGAAGACACCAGCCCACAAGGGGCTGGTGCACCCTATAAGGCCATAGGAGGAGGAGAAGGAACGGGGGGAAGGGAAGGAAAGTGTGAATTAGGATTCCCACTTCGTTCCCTCACCCCCACCCCCTCTTTCTTTCCCCTTCATGCATACATGGAAAGAGGTGCGCAGGGCAAGGCAGGGCACCTAGGGGCGGCAGCCAACCCTAGGGCGCGCCCTGGATGCCTCCCATCCCCTCCCACCTATATATATGTGGGGACGGGTGCCTCACAAGCACACAAAATCAATTGTTAGCCGTGTGCGGCGCCCCCCCCCCCCCCCCCACAGTTTACACCGCCGGTCATATTCTCATGGTTCTTAGGCGAAGCCCTGCGCGGATCACTTCACCATCACCATCACCATGCCATCATGTTTAAGGAACTCATATACTTCCTCGAAACCTTGCTAGATCAAGGAGGTGAGTGTCGTGGGAAACCACGGCCACCTATGGGACCAAAGCTCACTTGCTGGTTCGGCACGGGGATGTCATGTTGCACAAAGAGCAGAAGAGTGCGGGGCAGGACGACAAAGATCACACAAGCAATTATACCCAGGTTCGGGCCACCGCGAGGCGTAAAACCTTACTCCTGCTTTGGTGGATTGATGGTGGAAAAATGGTGGTGGCCGTAGCGCGTTTGCCCGACAGGGTCACCTGAGGATGAAACAACTACGTGCGTATGAAATATGAGGGCGTGAACTAGCTAATCCGGGGTCCAACCTTTCTAAGGTTACCATGGGCCTCCTTTTAAAGGCTAAGGGGTCACCAGAGTGGCAAATCAGTCAATATGCACTGATAGGATAGCAAATAGTGCTATCATACCTAACTCTGCAGGCGAACAAAGTGCATTAAATGCGCCACTCGATGTCACGTTGTGCTCGCCCGACAAGTCTTGCCGGGGCTATCTTGCCAGCTTTGCGCCTGCTCGCTCGACACGTCGCAGGACGGGTGTCGTATGTAGGTATCTTCTGTAGAAAGAGGCCGCCATGTGGCAAATGGCTGCCACTTATTCACTTTGCGGCTTGACACCGCACTGATTGACGATGTGCGTCGTGGTGAGGTGGTTTTTCCTCCGCGAGTCCCGGCAGGCCTTGCCGGGGCGTCTTGGGGGTTTACTTCTAGGGGTAACCCCATCCTGGCCAGGCTCATCTGCCCGGCAAGGGAGGCTTTACTCCTGGTGGCATCTTGCTTCCTTGGCTTGGTCTTGGTGCTCTTGATCTGCATGTTGAACCTCTGATGATCTTGATCTCTTGTACTTTGGCTTATAACCTTATACCTGCGCCTGTATCTCCACTGTCCATGCACAAGTCAGAGGAAAATATATGCCCCTATTTGTTTTCCCTGACATAAGCCCCGGGGTTTGAGCCATATGTGTAGCGCGGCACGTTGGGTTAGGGCCCCAAACAGTGTACGGACACGTGGCGGGACAAGGCTGCCTATGTCTAGTTTGCCATGACGACTAGTCAATCCAATGTCCACTTCGTGTAATTACTGCGAGTCGTGGGGTCATGGGACGGTTGCAGTTAAGGTAAAACGGTAACTTTCTGAAGCATCGCGCCTCCGCTCCATGCCCCTTCCCTTAAAGATAGGAAAACATGGAGCGGCACGGTTCACCTATTACCTGTTTCACCCTTCCATCATCTTCCTCTGCAAGCCAAATCACCGCCCTTTCTCCCACTTTCTCTTGCCCACCGCTGACCCTCTCACGGGACCCCTTCTCCCATTCGCATCGCCGTTCGCGGGAATGGGGAAGAAGCCTGCAGAAAAAGGGAAGCAGACGGCCGCGCTGAAGGAGGTGGCCGTCGAGGGGAGCAAGAGGGCAGCGGAGTTGAACAAGAAGCGGAGGGGAAACATCGTCTTCCTTCTGTCAAATCTAGATGGCCTAGTTCTTCAAGCAAGCTACGGGTATCTGTGGGGGAGGCCCGTCCCAAAAGGGCACGGGGCGCCCAACGTTCTTCTATGCTTATTTCATCTGCGGCCTCTGTCCCCCTTTCTTGGAGTTCTTTGAGGCTGAGGGAGTCCAGGATTAGGGGGTATCTGGACAGCCGGACTATATCCTTTGGCCGGACTGTTGGACTATGAAGATACAAGATTAAAGACTTCGTCTCGTGTCCGGATGGGACTCCCCTTGGCATGGAAGGAAAGCTTGGCGATACGGATATGAAGATCTCCTCCCATTGTAACCGACTCTGTGTAACCCTAGCCCCCTCCGGTGTCTATATAAACTGGAGGGTTTAGTCCGTAGGACCAACAACAATCATACAATAGGCTAGCTTCAAGGGTTTAGCCTCTACGATCTCGTGGTAGATCAACTCTTGTACTACTCATATCATCAAGATCAATCAAGCAAGAAGTAGGGTATTACCTCCATCGAGAGGGCCCGAACCTAGGTAAACATCGTGTCCCCTGCCTCCTGTTACCATCAGCCTTAGACGCATAGTTCGGGACCCCCTACCCGTGATCCGCCGGTTTTGACCCCGACATTGGTGCTTTCATTGAGAGTTCCACTGTGCCGTCGCCGTAAGGCTTGATGGCCCCTTCGATCTTCCTCCCCAGACAGATCTTCGTATTCGACGGCTTCGCACTGCGGGCCAACTCATTTGGCCATCTGGTGCAGATCGAGAGCTACGACCCTGGCCACCAGGTCAGGTTCGGAAACTTGAATTACACTGCCAATATCCGTGGAGACTTGATCTTCGATGGATTCGGGCCGATGCCAAGTGTGCCACACGATCACGACGACCACGATATAGATCTGCCGCCGGACAGTACTCGGGAGATCACACCAGTAACTACTCCGGCCTTCAATCCGGAGCAGATTGCGCCATCCGAGGACGGGCGGATAGACCCCACCTTGGAGGCCGAACTCTCAGCAGCGATAGAACCGAACACTGACCTTACCCTTCACGAGAGCCGTGACGCCGAACCACTAGACTCGTCTCCGGCCACGGACTCTGAACCGCCTGCGCCCATGCCTATCGCATCCGATTGGGTGCCAGTCATGGAGTTCACCTCCGCGGATATCTTTCACCACTCGCCCTTCGGCGATGTACTGAACTCATTAAGGTCTCTCTCCCTATCAGGTGAACCTTGGCCGAACTATGTTCGGCTAGAATGGGATGTGGATGACGGAGAAATTCACTCCCCACCCACCACCCACTTAGTAGCCACTGTCGATGATTTAACCGACATGCTCGACTTCGACTCCGAAGACATCGATGGTATGGACAACGATGAAGCAGACGAGCAGGAACCACTGCCCACGGGGCACTGGACTGCCACCTCATCATATGATTTATATATGGTGGATACACCCAAAGAAGGCAATGGAGACAAGACAGCGGAGGATGACCCCTCCATGAAGCAACCCAAGCGCCGGCGTCAGCGGTGCCGCTCTAAGTCTCGCCACAGCAAAGCGGTGATACCGGCACTGGAGATAACAGTACTCCGGACAGTGCCGAGGATGATGACAATCCCCTCCAGCACGATCTAGAGCCGGAGGATGAACAAGCCAGCCCTCCTAAGCGAGCGGTAGAGGGAGAAGCAGAGGATGACAATTTCATGCCTCTCTCCGAAGACAAAGTGAGCCTCGACAATGAAGAATTTGTCGTGCCTGAGGATCCCGTCGAGCAGGAGCGCTTTAAGCGCCGGCTTATAGCCACAGCAAACAGCTTGAAGAAAAAATAGCAACAGCTTTGAGCTGATCAAGATTTGCTTGCAGACAGATGGACTGAAGTCCTTGCGGCCGAGGAATATGAACTCGAACGCCCTTCCAAGGGTTACCCAAAGCGCAGGTTGCTACCCCGACTTGAGGAGGAAGCATTGAAACCTACATCACCAGCGTACGATGCGGCTGATCGGCCACCTCGTGGCCTAGATAGAGAGGCATTCCAGCCTGAAAATCAGCCTGCACCCCGCCACCATTCAAACAAAAACACCAAGGCACCGGGAAACACGCGAGACCTGCGAGATTTATTGGAAGACAGGGCAAAACACGCTACACCGGATACAGTAAAAGCAAATCCGGCCGGGCCGAATACAGCAGGCAAGTCTCATACGAGCTGCGTCGCGATATATCCCAACACAGAGGCGCAACACACCCCCTATGCTTCACTGATGAAGTAATGGAGCATGAATTCCCAAAGGGTTTTAAACCCGTAAATATCGAATCATATGATGGTACAACAGATCCCGCGGTATGGATCGAGGACTTCCTCCTCCACATCCACATGGCCCGCGGTGATGATCTACATGCCATCAAGTACCTCTTGTTAAAACTTAAAGGACCAGCTCGGCATTGGCTGAATAGCTTGCTAGCAGACTCCGTTGGCTGTTGGGAGGATCTGGAAGACGCATTCCTCGACAACTTCCAGGGCACTTATGTGCGACCACCACATGCCGATGACTTGAGACACATAATTCAGCAGCCAGGGGAATCAGCCAGGCAATTCTGGACACGGTTCCTAACCAAGAAAAATCAAATTGTCGACTGTCCGGATGCAGAGGCCTTACCGGCATTTAAGCACAACATCCGTGAAGAGTGGCTTGCCCGGCATCTCGGCCAGGAAAAGCCGAAGTCTATGGCAGTCCTCACGACACTCATGACCCGCTTTTGCGCGGGAGAGGATAGCTGGCTGGCTCGCAGCAACAGCATATTAAGGAAACTTGGCACTTCGGATACCAAGGACAGTAACGACAGGCCACGTCACAGCAAACACAAGCACCGCAACAACGGCGATAATGCTGAGGATACGACAGTCAATGCCGGATTGAGAGGCTCTAAACCCGGTCAGCAGAAAAGGCCATTCAAAAGAAGCACTCCGGGCCTGTCCAGTTTGGACCGCATACTCGATCGTTCGTGTCAAATACACAGCACCCCCGATAAGCCATCCAATCACACAAACAGAGAATGCTGGGTGTTCAAGCAGGCCGGCAAGCTAAACGCCGAAAACAAGGACAAGGGGATGCATAGCCATGACGAGGTGGAGCCACGGCCGCCGAACACGGGAGGACAGAAGAGGTTCCCCCCGCAAGTGAGGACGGTGAACATGATATACGCAACCCACATCCCCAAGAGGGAACGGAAGCGTGCACTAAGGGACATGTATGTGATGGAGCCCCTCGCCCCAAAGTTCAACCCATGGTCCTCTTGTCCGATCACCTTCGATCGCAGGGACCACCCCACTAGTATCCGTCATGGCGGATCTGCCACATTGGTCTTAGACCCCATATTTGACGGATTTCACCTCACTCGAGTCCTCATGGACGGCGGCAGCAGCCTGAACCTGCTCTATCAGGATACAGTGCGCAAAATGGGTATAGACCCCTCAAGGATCAAACCCAGAAAAACGACCTTTAAAGGCGTCATCCCAGGTGCAGAGGACCATTGTACGGGCTCGATTACACTGGAAGTGGTCTTCGGGTCTCCGGACAACTTCCGAAGCGAGGAGTTAATATTCGATATCGTCCCGTTCCGTAGCGGCTATCACGCACTGCTCGGGCGAACCGCATTTGCAAGATTCAATGCGGTACCGCACTACGCATACCTCAAGCTCAAGATGCCAGGACCCAGGGGGTCATCACAGTCAATGGAAACACAGTGCGCTCGCTCCGTACGGAGGAGCACACTGCGGCCCTCGCAGCGGAGGCACAAAGCAGCCTTTTAAGGCAATCCGCCAGTCCGGCGATAAAGCCCCCGGATACCGTCAAGCGCGTCCGGAGTAACCTGCAGCAGGAACGCCTGACACGTTCAGAGCTCGCCTAGCAAAGCGGCCCCCGCCCTAGTCTCAGTAGAACGGCAAGATTCACGCAGTGCGTACATAATTACGCATTGAAAATACCATAGGTGTAGGCGGGGGCACGATCATGGTAGGTCCCACAATGCGGCTCAACTGCACTAGGGGCTTACTACCTTTATCATTCTCTCTCTTTCAGGACTTTACTATCTGGAAGCCCTATCCGGCAGTATGATTGCCGGACACATGATACAACATCCAAGGAGGCAGGAAGCTACGTCGTACGATGGAATCCCCAGGCGGTCTCTGATAACGAGTTACATACCTACTTTAAGATACTAGTCTGCAGCTTGCCCTTTGACAGGACATGTCAAATAGTCCCATTTTTTGCTTACCGCACTACTTGTATTAGTATGCCTCGATGCATTTCTCGAATAAACAATGCATAGCACTAGTCTATTATCGCATTCTATATTCTTTTTTATATATGTTCATTTATGACAATCAGCGCCCGTACACTATGGTATGGCCAGTACGCCAGGGGCTTCCGTATAGCCCATAATACGGCGTGAGAAGTCCGAACACTTTTGATAGTGCGGCACCCCGAACTTATAGAATTATATGCATCAGCTCCGAATCATATATTGGGTCAATAGTTGGGTTTGCCCGGCTCCCATGTTTTGGTACCTTACGTTCCGCTATATCGGCTAAGGTAGCACTGGGAGAACTAATGCGATTGTGCCCCGGTTCTTCCGGACGAGCACCTAAGTAGAGAAAGCTAAAACTGACTGCCATGATAAGGCGAGAGTTGGTCGCTGTTCGAGAGGTCTCAAGTCCCTAAAGACTTTTTCTGCTTCGGGCGAGGAGTCGGCCTTGTTCGACTTAGGCGTGTATAGCGCCCAAATTCGGCCTTCCAAATACTAGGGGCTTCGCCAAAATTTAAAATTGTAGACTTCTATGGCTAAGTGAGAGTGATAAAGCATTAGAGTCCAATTGCCTAGTTCGTTGCACTGAGCACCTCCCTCGAAGGACCCGGAAATGGGAAAAAGAGTGCTCCGGTTTATCCCGAACACCTCAACACTAGTTGCATGGGGGCAGAAGCCGACGACTAGCCAACTCTCAGATTTATAAACGGCCGCACAGAAGGTAATATTTTAAATAAAAAAGCGTTGCATAGCGCACATGAAGTAGTTTTGAGCATACAGGATCACATGAGCAAGTTTATTCAATAATTACATCTTTGGTACACTCGTCCGCCACGAGACGGGCACCTTCAGGACACCCTCATAAAACATTCCGGGGTGGCGATGCTCCTTGCCCTGCGGCGGCCCCTCCTTCACCAGCTTCTCGGCGTCCATCTTGGCCCAGTGCACCTTCGCACGGGCAAAGGCCCTGCGCGCACCTTCAATGCAGATGGACCGCTTTATGACTTCCAACCGGGGGCAGGCATCCACAAGCCGCCTCACCAGGCTGAAGTAGCTGTTGTGAAGGGCATCGCCGGGCCACATCCGGACTATAAGGCCCTTCATGGCCTATTTGGCCGCCTTGTGAAGCTCGACCAGTTGCTTCAGCTGGTCGCTCATGAGCATTGGGTGTTCGGTCCCAATATACTCAGACCAGAACACCTTCTCCATCGAGCTCCCCTCCTCGGCCCGGTAGAACTCCGCGGCGTCAGACACACTGCGGGGCAGATCTACGAACGTCCCTGGAGAGCTCCGAACTCGGGTAAGTTAATAGAAATTTTCTTTCACATGCTTGCTTTGCATAATGAATGCCTTACCCGCCGCTATCTTCTTCAACGCCTCAATCTCTTGGAGGGCCTTTTGGGCTTCGGCCTTGGCATGTTTTGCGCTTTCGAGGGCCTTGGCAAGCTCAGACTCTCGCGTCTTCGAGTCAAGCTCCAGTGCTTCTTAACGAGCGCCTGGAGCTCTTGCTGCACCTCGCCTACTCGGGCTTCTTGCCTTTCTCGCTCGAGGCGCTCCTTGGCCGCTTTGTTTTCGGCCTTGGACAACGCCTTCTTCAGGGTCGCCACTTCGGTCATGGTCCCTGGAACATTCATGATGATCCTATTATCTTACAACCAAAACTGGTTTTTATATATACAAGGTATTGCTTACCTTTGTTCTCCTCGAGCTGCCTCTTGGCAATGCCGAGTTCTTCCTTGGACTGCTCAAGGTCTTGCTCTAGGGCAGCGACCTCCACAGTGCGTGCGACAGCAGCCAGCAGTGAAGCCTGCATACACATATAGACATATTTGGATTAAACTCCTGCAGTTACTATTTGATCCTCCATTCGACTTTTCTTCACGAACACCGAATAGAGCATCAGGGGCTACTATCTATGTGGTAATTTTCGTGGAATTGTCACGGCAGATGTCCTCTTGCATGGACTTAGTCATGGAGCCATCGCAACTAGGAAGCTTAAAGGGGTTAATCGGGAAAAAGGACACGAGAGGTTTATACTAGTTCAGCCCCTTATGGTGAAGGAAGGCCTACGTCTAGTTGGGTTGGTATTGCTTGATGTTTCGATGACCAGGGAGCGAGATACGCTATGCCCGGCTCTTGATGGGTTGTTTCTGGCCCTAAGGCGCCAACGGGTTGTCCCCTTATATACACGTGTTGACGCCCTGCGGCCTACGGAGTCCCGTCCGGCTCATAAACAGTGTCCGGCTCGGTGACTAGTTACTTCTACCTTATGTTACAAGTCATGCCATCATGGCGGTTTGTCACTATGGGCCTTAAGCCGCCTGTGGGCCTTAGACTCTTTGAACCGCCATCTTCATGCTTGGTCTTGGGCTTCTCTCTGATGAGTCTTCCTTGCGTAACCCGGCCCCTCCTGGGCGGCTTACAAAAATAATTATATCCCCAACATTAGGCCCCAGATTGATTTGAACCGGTTCATGTCAATCTTAAAATACCTTAATAATTAGTCCTTCTGTCTTCTGTCTGTGGAAAGGTTATAACCCGTTGTGATGTCATCTTCTGGATCCGGGTTAACCCACCGTGACATCTTGTTTTAATTAAATCCCTATTTTATTCGACCATATCTTCAACGGATCTTTGCCTTTACTGACCATCCGAAAACTGAGGCGTCGGGGCCGCTGGATAATGATACTCCATCTCCTCGTTTCCCGCACCGTCTTGGTTGGCCCCTCCTTATAAATAGATGTGACCTAGGTCTTTCCCATTTTCTTCAGTCGTCTTCCTCCTCACACTCCCTTCTCTGCTGCTCGAGCTCCGCCTCCGCCGTCGTCGAACTCCTCGTCTTCACCGACTCAGGCCGCTGCATCAACCTGACTCTGATTAGATATCGACGGCAACCCTCCGCAGCTCGTCCGCATCTCTGAGTTCCTCTTCTTTCCTTCTTCAGATCTATATTGGAACTGTCTTGAGTTCGTCGGCGTTCGTCGCCGCCCGACACAAACCCTTGCTAGTTTTCACCTCCAATGCCCTGTTTAGATTGTAAAAACAACGTAGAACTGCTGCGGCAATTATTTGCACTTATCTTTTATAGAAATAGATCCCATTTCCCTTGTTTGGAAGCCATCTTCGAGTGTATGAACTTCTCTGCCCTGTTTTAGGTCTAGAATATTTTCTTTCCAGAGCGACCATTCGATCCAAAATAATAATTGCAACTTGTGAAACCTGTTTGTCCCACACTTAGCCAAAAACTGCATCTGTTGAATCTGTTTTAGCCATAGTAGTCCATGTGACCGGTTTAAGACAACGCCGACTGTCGGCACCGCCTACACCCGGCGACTTAAGAAAATTTTAATTACCTTTGATACCTGTAGTGACTTAAATGCCATTACGTAGTTCCTCATATGTCATTAGGCCCCTTCTTAAGCCGCCACCTTGAATAAATCAACAATGCTCTCTTCCGGGTTACGATTGAGCCGGAATTTTTTTATCTTGCTGTAGGCTTCGATTTATGCAATGGCACCCAAAGCTCCCAAACCTCGGGTGACCTGCAATTGGGTCCCATCCGTTGTCACGGAAAGCAAATTGTCCGAATTTGTGAAGTCTGGTTACCTGCCCAAGAAGGAGGTCATGTCTTATCGTGCTCCTGACCCGTCCGAGGAGAAACCTCATCCCAAAGAAGGGGAGATAGTAGTTTTTACGGATCATATGAGCCGGGGATTCGCTCCACCCGGTTCAAAATTCTTTAGGGATGTTCTGAAATTCTTTGATCTAAGGCCTCAAGACATCGGACCCAATTCCGTGTCAAACATATGCAACTTCCAAGTCTTCTGCGAGGTGTACCTTGGAGAAGAACCCAACCTACTTTTGTTCAGATATCTGCTCTATTTAAACCGGCAGAATGAATGTGCCAATGGGCCTAGTCTGGAACTTGGTGGCATATCAATTCAAAGGCGGAGAGACTGCCTGTTTCCTTATGCTGAACTGCCGAGTCATCCAAAGGACTGGAACCAGACATGGCTCTACTGCCAGGATACTTCTCCGGCTGACGAACCCGCTGCCCGGCTTCCGCGCCTTGCGCCTTGAATCCAACCATCCGCTGCCAGACAAGTTGATTGCCGTTGAACATCTGCCACTTAACCCTACCATCAAGAAGATCAAAGCTCTTTTGGGGAACGGCTTAGATGGCATCGACCTAGTCCGAGTCTGGGTTGCTTGGAGAGTGATTCCGTTAAGCCGCCGTCCCGGCTTAATGTGTACTTACTCTGGCGAGAAGGATGATCCTCAGCGCCACAGTCCTGACGACTTACCATATGATGTGGTGGAGGTTACCACCCAGTCCTTGTTGAAAGAGGGCACAATAACCAGTAATGCCTTTGGCTTATTGCCCTTCTGCAAGAAGAACCCGGCCCCTTCAGTAAGTCATCAGCCTCAATGATTACTCTTTATTACACTGTACCTAATTTTTCTCATGACCCTTTATAATTTTTCCACAGGCAAATACTGACTTCTGGAAGGTCAAGTACGATCATGAGGCGGCAAAAACAAGCCAGGGTAGCTAAGAGAGCCGAAAGGAAAGCCGCCAAGCCCACAACTTCGAAGAAGAGGAAACCCAGCGCCTCTGAGATGTTTAAACTTGATGATTCTGATGATGATGAAGAGGAGGAAACTTTTTTTTAACTTTCCTAACTCTTCTATGACCACTTCACTGACATTACTCCCCTTTCAGGAAGACACGGGAAACAACCAACCCGTCGAAGAAGAGGTAACTTTAATCTCCTCCGACTCCGAGCCTCTGCCGCGTCAGAAAATTCGAAGAGTAACCCGGAAAGTAAGATTGCCACATCCTTTGGCTTACCAAGATCCTGACTTTCTTTTGAAGCAACAGCAAATTGAAAGCCGGATGCAGACCCGGACCAGTAAGGATGCAGAACTCTCCTCTGGCTTACCCGGCATAACCAGGAAGCATTGGAATGAGGTTATCTCCGACTTACATTCTGTTTCACCTTTGGCGGATTTAATCCGTCAACCTCTCAATTCCTCTGACTCCAATTATCAGGATGCCTCTCCTTCCTCTGGCGAGTCTATGCAGTCAAACATGTCGGCCTTTAAGACTGCCCCTGGGTAATGTCAATTTGTTTACCTTATGCTTTATCTTACTTATGTTTTGGCACTCACCTTTCCGCCTTGTCCATAGTGTGCAAGTGCGGCCCAGGAAGAAAACAAAGAAGGATAAGCCGGCCCAAGACCCTATAGTGACTGAGCCAGAACTGGACACGGCTGCCCCCGACTCGTCCACACATCAACCGCCACCTGAACCAGCTCAAGATATTCCGGCACCAACTTCTGACCCGCCTGCTAAAGATATTCTTGATGGTTCTGTTAACCCGGAAGCACTTAGCCCAGCCAAGACGACTGACCCAGAAGTGGAAATTCTCAAGACTCATTTCGTTGAGCCGGCCCGGACCACTGTTCTTGCCAAGTGTTCTGCTAAGGAGGAGTTGCTAGAGCGTCGTAAAGCCAAGATGGACATCACTGACTATGCTCATTTGAGTATTGGAGAGATCGTCTCGGGCTATATCAACCAGGTGCATAGCAGCCGTGACCTGGAAGTTGACATGGTGAAGCAAATACAACAAAAATCTGAGGTATGACTTATGCTTCCTTACTGTCAATCATACTTACTGTACCAGCCCCCAAGTCTATTGCTTATGAGTAAATATGTTGTAGACTTAGAAAACTGTCAAGCACTGCTTATCCCGTTTAAAGAGAAAATACTTAACCCGGTTGTAGCCTGATACCTTGAACTTGCGATACGCATTAGCCCCCAAGTGCCAAGTATCTTTGCTTGCAAAATGCTTGGGACTTTAGTTTGTATAAGCCGGCGTAGTAATTTAGAATTCTTCAGCATACATTAGCCCCCAAGTGTCAAGTATCTTTGCTTGCAAAGTGCTTGGGACTTAACTTTATTTGTATCATGATCCTGACTATGACTCGGTACCAATGCAGACCACCATAAGTCAATTTGAGTCGGAGATTGCGGACCTAAAGAGCCGCCTGACAGCCCAGGAACTTGAAATTCAAAAGGCCAACTCCAAGTTTGAATTCAGCATCTCTAAACAAGAGAAGTTAAAGAAGAACTTTGAATCGGAGAAGAAAACCTGGGCTGATGAGAAGGCCTCTCTGGCGACTCGAGCCGAGACAGCCGAAGCATCCCTTGCAAAAGCAAACACCGTGCTGTCCGGCTTAAAGCGTCAGATATCTCAAATGGTCTTAGCAATCTTCGGTAAGTTACTTTATAAGAACCTCGAATATTGCAATCCTTACTTTGATGACTAGGTTAATTATTGCCTCCGGCTTACCCTTTGTTTAATAATACAAGCCCAGGAGCACAAACCTCAAGCAGGATAAGGTGGTCAAACTGAAGGCAGTCTACACTCTGGTGGAGCAATTGTACACCAGGTCACAACGTGCTTTGGCCATTGTGGCTTTATCAAATGATGTCCCCCATCTCCTGCAAGATGTGCTAAAACGGCTTGCTGTGGCCTCAGCGGGTCCAAGAGCTAAGACGGGCATCTGCCAGAGCCGGAGCGATAGCTGCCTTGAGCCGGGCCAAGGCGTGGATTCCAGAACTAGATCCGGCCGACCTCAGTCTTGGATATTCGAGTCTGAAGGAGGATGGCACCTTGTTTGATGAGGCGGACTTCACCGCCTGTGTAAAAGACATACGCCCTGTGGCTACCCTCATTGGGAATGACACTGATCTTACCAAGTACCAGCCGGGTTATGACAACGAGAACCGGAGGATTCCAACACCTTATTATGATGATGTCAGCCTGATCCCTCCAACTCGTAAGCATACCCTTGCCCCTGAAGTCGACCCAACCGGTTTAATAGATGATGAAGCTGAGTTTGAAGCCTTGAGTGGCATTGACTGGGCCTCCTCAACCTTCCAGGACAGGGCAGCAGACGAAGAGGCGGAGAAGGATAACCCGGAATCGTCAAGCCAACCAAAGGAGTAAAGACGTCGGGTGTCATACGTTTGTGTCTTTATGAAGACAATGCTTCACTATTCAGACTCAGGGAGTCTTGTAATAGGGTAGAAAAACTCTCAATTTTTGTTTATGGCGCTCAATACTTTCTTAAGCCGCCATCGCTTTATACTTCCAGCTTTTTATTGATCTTCTTGTTCCTTTATGCTTAAAGAAAAGTCATTTGCCTTATCCTGCATAAGGGACAAACAAAGAATCCTCTAGCCACTTACCATCGCGGGGGTCATATAAAGGTATTGATAACCCAGAGTATATACCAAGCAATATTAGGAAAACCAACTTATGATTAAGCTTAGTAAACATAATCATAATGATATACCTGTGATGCTTGTAGTTACCTCTCCGGCTCATATAACCCAACCCCTGAGGGTATTCTTAACTCCTGAAAATTGATATATAGATGTTTACCTGGTTCGTAACAACCCAAGGTAACCAATATTAATCCGGAGGAATGGAATCCACTCCATAATGTTTTCAAGAGAGTCTCAAGATAGTTAAATATTGACACTTACAAAATATCACGAATAATAAATAAGATCTAAAGGCCTCCGATTCGAACACAATCAGTGAACCGTTCCAAAGGGGTTAAGCTAAGATTCGGATACGATCATATAGCCCCCAGTGGCTGTGGCGATGCCGATCAAGTGGGTATCGACAGCTATGTTCTCTTTTGTAATGCCCCCGATGTAACTTGCCATAATTGTAATCCAACTCTTGCCATTTCCGGCTATGTGCTATGTTTTTCCCTCCGTGGTTGGGTTCTCTCCGTTTTGCATTTTGGTCATGTCATGCATTTTATATCATGTCATCATGTGCATCGCATTTGCATACGTGTTCGTCTCATAAATCCGAGCATCTTTCCCGTTGTCCGTTTTGCAATCCGGCGCTCCTATGTCTCCCGGCGTCCCCTTTTACATTTCTTCGTGAGCGGGTGTCGGTGTACTAAAGTAGGGGTACCTTAGTACCCCAGACTTGTGCACGGGCAGTCGTAGCACCCTGCGGCAAGGCCCGCCCCGGAAGCGCCAAGAGAAGACCAAGCATTCAAGACAAGGCCCCCGGCAAGAGGAGCTTGCCGGGCCAAGAAGACAAGGCCCCCGGCAAGAGGAGCTTGCCGGGCCAAGAAGACAAGACCCCGGCAAGAGGAGCTTGCCGGGACGACTGAGCCCATGTAAGGCCATCCAGGAACAAAGTATAACGAGACAGAAGATCGAGCCCCCGACAAGAGGAGCTTGTCGGGAAGGCCGAACTCAGGCACCACAAGAGAAGCCAGCCGCGGCGCGTCAAGCGCCCCGGCAAGGCCTGATAGCTAGCACGCTATCAGGCACAGGAAGACGACCCCCGCAGCAAGCCACTTGCCGCGGTAAGATCGCCACCTCAAGACTGCGCTCCAGCTCGCCCGCCACGCGTCGCTCCAGGGCTTCCCCCGAGGGCACGTGGCGAGGCACCGCGCAGCCTGGGGCATGCGGTGGCATGCAGCCGCCATCGTGGCGAACGGTGGCGCACCTAACGGTCCGCCTCGGTGCTGTCCGGGCGACCGTGACGGGCATTTAATGCCCTTGTCCCCTACCGTCAGAAGTAGGTATGATAACACTGTGCCGCACTGTAGCACCACCGTTCCCGCACTATTACAGCTACCACCCCTTTTACACTTTTACCCCTTTCTCTTACGTTGACACCTGTCGGTGACCCCTTTGCGTTATAAAAGGAGGCCCGTGTGCAACGTAGAGGGGGTTCCGGGTTCCGCAATGGTTCCGGGGTTCGGAGGTTCCGGGTTCCGCAATGGTTCCGGGGTTCGGAGGTTCCGGGTTCCACAAGGGTTCCGGGGTTCGGAGACTCGGCATCCAGACGGCCATACGCTCGGTGCAGCTAGCTCCCCAAGCTCCCGAGCTCCCCAGTTCAATACAACTAAGCAGGAGTAGGGTTTTACGCGTCCATCGCGGCCCGAACCTGGGTAAACCGCCCGTGTGTTCGCCTCGATCTGCTCTCCGCGCTCCCTCCGCCCCCCTCGCCGGACAACGAAAGGGGCTCCGGCCCCATAGGTGCTCGCGGGGGGACGCCCGTCCGCCCCGACATCTTTGGCGCGCCAGGTAGGGGCGCGTCGAGGTTGTGCGGATCAGATCCTGCGTTCGCGCGAGCGCGCTCTTCGTCAGCTTCTCCGAACTCGCTAGCTTCATCAACACCATGGCCCCGAAGAAGAAGGCTTCGGAGGCCGCGGGCCCGTCCGCGTCACTCCCACCACTACCGGAGCCGACGGTGGGCGGGGGAGACGCCGTCGGAGTGGTGGCCACCGGCGAGAACACTCGCGGTGCCACCAAATCCAAGAACAGGGCGGACGACCGAGCCTCGGCCTCCGAGGACACGCCGCATCCGTCCCTTCAAACGACGACCCAGCAGCGCCATGCCACGGGAGGTGGCATCCGCTTGCTGGAACAAGGGCAAACAGGAGGTTCGCGGGACGCCACGGGCACCCGTCCGGACGCGGGCAAGGCGAAGGCGCCGGGGAGGGACCCCGCTCTTTCTAACATTGTTAGGAGTCCGAGCGCATCCCGCTCCTCGCGCCACTCGCCCCCGCTCCCCTCCACTCCGGCAGAAGCGCTCGCGAGAGCGCAACTGCTCCTCGACTACCCTCCAGCGGCTGGCAAGGCCGAAAGCTGGAGGGCCACCATCCAGAGCCTGATCGCCTTCGCCAACAACGACACGCCGCAGCGGCCGGCGACCTCACGGCCCCGGCAGGTCGAGAAGACGAAGGCCGACGGCGACAAGACCGCCGGAGGTGCGACCACCATGCACTCCCCGGCGCAGAAGCAGAAGACGCCGCCCCGCTGGAACAACGCCGACGACGGCTCCACAGCATCGTCGGACCCGCGGACTCGCCGGGACCATCGCCAAGTCCTCGACGAGTGGCAGCAAGAAGACGCTCGAACAAGGATTGAGCGCCGCCGAGAAACTCGGCGGCAATCAGACCAGCGGGCTGGGAACACTGCCGACGCGCACGCGCCCGGTGAACCAGGTGACTTACCGTACGCGGCAGGTTGCCCTGCGTTCACCCGCGAGCTGCGACGCGTCCGGTGGCCCAGCACGAAGAACTTCAAGCCCGACGTACCGGAGAAGTACGACGGCAGGACGCACCCCTCGGAGTTTCTCAGCATCTACACAATCGCTGTACAAGCTGCCGGGGGGCGCGACGAAAGGATATTGGCGAACTACTTCCCGCTCGTGCTTAAGCCGAACGTTCGTTCGTGCCTTATGCACTTGCCGGAAGGCTCCATCTCTTCCTGGGCGGATCTTTGCCATCAGTTTGTTGGCGCCTTCACAGGCGGCCACAAACCTCATGGCCAGGATAGCGACCTCCACATCCTAGCCCAGAAGGAAGGAGAACCCCTGCGCAAGTACATCCAGCGCTTCAGCCGCGTGCATCGCAACATCCCCGACGTTCACCCTGCCGCGGTTATCAGCGCGTTCCACCAGAACGTGCGTAACCGCCGCATGCGTGAAGAGATGGCCATGACCAAGATCCGGGACGTCAGCGAGCTATATGCCTTGGCTGACAAGTGCGCGCGCGCGGAGGAGGGGAGGAAACTCCCCGGGGAGGATGCTGGCGCAGGAGAAAGCGACAGTGACGACACCGCCCCGGCGAAGAGGAGCCAGCGGCGGAATAATAGGAGGAAGAACAGGAAAGTGGTGCTTGCCGTCGAGGGGTCCGGCAAGGAGGCTCCCGCCAAGCAAACGCAGGCTGGCGGCTCCGGCAAGGAGCCTGCCCCCATGGCGGCAGCCGACAAGCCGGACGGCTCCGACAAGCAATACTGCAAGATCCACCGCACCAAGGGCCACGATCTCTCCAACTGCAAAAGCGTCGAATACCTCGTCGTGCAGCAGAAGGCTGAGTACGAGAGGCGCGACAAGGGGAAGGCCCAGGGTGGGGGTGGCGAACCAAGCAAGAAGCGGCCGCCCGTCGGCCGGGGAGGACGCCGCGGCAAGGCCAAGCAGCGGCAAGGCGATCGGCCTCCCCGGGGCCGCGACGAGGATGACGAAGACGACGACGAAGACATGGAAGACGAAGATAACAGCGAGCAGGAGTTCCAGAAGGCCACGGAGGTCCTATGCGTTGACGGCGGCGCCTCTCTGCACACCTCCCACCGCCAGCTTAAGCGGTGGGCGCGAGAGGTGAACGCAGCAGAGCCGCCCGTGGAGTCGCGCAGGCTCCTCAAATGGTCCAGCACGCCCATCATTTTCGATCTTGAGGATCACCCCGACCGCACAACCGCGGTCGGGTGCTTGCCGATGCTGGTCTCACCCACCATCCGCAACCTCAAGGTCGCCAAAATGTTGGTAGACGGCGGGGCCGGGCTGAACTTGATCTCCTCCGCTGTGATCAAGAAACTCCAGATCCCAGACGGCGAGCTCGAAGAGACCGGATCCTTCCAAGGGATCAACCCGGGGAGGAGCAAGCCCAAGGGGAAGATTACTCTGCCGGTGACCTTTGGCGGCGAGCTTAACTTCAGGACCGAGCGTATCACGTTCGACGTCGCCGATATCCCGTTACCATACAATGGGATCCTCGGCCGTCCCGCTCTCGCCAAGTTCATGGCGGCTTCCCACCACGCCTACAACGTACTCAAGATGCCGGGGCCGATAAGCGTCATCACTGTCCATGGCGACAAAAAGGACGCGCTTATCTGCGCCGACAAGATCTACCGGGACGTAGCAGCCGCGGCAGAGAAGGACACACTTGCCGCTGAAGCCCCCGGGGGGAAGAAGACAAAGGCCAAGCCCGGTAAGTGCTCTGGGGCCCACTCCGGCAACCGCACCTCTTCGGAGTGCTGCGCCGCCGTCGAGAACATTCCATCGAGCTCCGCCGGCAAGTACAGGAAGGGAATGACCGCTCCTCCGGCAACCAAGAAGGTGTCCGCCAAGGAGGACGGCACTGGCGGTACCTTCACCATCAGTGCCACGCTTGACAGCAAATAGGAAAGCGCGCTCGTCGCCTTCCTGCGGGCGAATGACGACGTGTTTGCATGGCAACCGTCCGACATCCCCGGTGTTCCCAGGAGGGTGATTGAGCACAAGCTCGCTGTCTGTCCTCACGCGCGACCCGTCAAGCAGAAAGTGAGAAAGCAAGCCGTGGAGCGCCAGGAATTCATCAGCGAAGAGATCAAGAAGCTAGAGGCAGCAGGCCTAGTGAGAGGTGTGATCCATCCAACGTGGCTGGCCAATCCGGTCGTCGTGCGCAAAGCCAATGGGAAGTGGAGACTGTGCATAGATTTCACCGACGTGAATAAAGCATGTCCCAAAGATCCATTTCCCTTGCCGCGCATTGACCAGATTGTTGACTCCACTGCCGGATGTGAGCTACTCTCTTTTCTTGATGCATATTCAGGCTACCACCAAGTCTTTATGGCCAAGGAAGATGAAGAGAAGACCGCATTTATCACTCCGTGCGGCACCTATTGCTTCATACGCATGCCGTTTGGACTGAAGAATGCGGGATCAACGTTTGCAAGGGTAGTGCACTCTGCTTTCGAGCCGTAGATCCATAGGAACGTGGAGGCCTACATGGATGATATCGTGGTGAAGAGCAGGAGCAAGGAAACCCTGGTCCAAGATCTGGAAGAGACATTTCAGAACTTGCGCAAGATACAGCTCAAGCTGAACCCCGAGAAGTGCGTTTTCGGAGTCCCCTCCGGCAAGCTTCTCGGGTTCTTTGTGTCACAGAGAGGGATTGAAGCTAATCCCGACAAGATCAAAGCCATCGAGCAGATCGAAGCCCCAGAGCGCGTCAAGGACGTCAGAAAGCTTGCAGGTTGTGTAGCCGCCCTCAGTCGGTTCATTTCAAGGTCTGCAGAACGCGCCCTGCCCTTCTTTAAAATCTTGAAGAAGGCAGGCCCCATGCAGTGGACTCCAGAAGCGGAGGCAGCGCTGCAAGATTTGAAAAGGTACCTATCCTCCCCTCCAATACTTGTCGCACCTAGACCACAGGAGAAGTTGTTGCTATACCTAGCGGCAACCAACCAGGTGGTTAGTGCTGCGTTAGTGGCGGAGAGGGAGGCCGACGAGGAGCCTATACCACCTACAAGCGAGTCCAGCGACGAGCGGGGGGCTGCTCCAGCAAGCTCTGGCCCCGACAAGGGCCACCCTGCGCAGGAACCGGATGGAGCGCGGAGGAAGATGGTGCAGCGCCCGGTGTATTTTGTAAGTTCCCTCTTGCAGGGGGCTAGATCAAGATACTCCGGGGTGCAGAAATTGCTTTTCGGCCTCCTCATGGCCTCGAGAAAGCTGCGCCATTACTTCCAAGCGCATGAGATAACAGTAGTCACTCGCTTTCCGCTGAAGAGGATATTGCACAATCCAGAGGCAACAGGCAGGATCGTCGAGTGGGCACTGGAGCTGTCGAGCTTTGGGCTCAAGTTTGAAAGTACTTCAACCATACAGAGCCGAGCTTTGGCAGAATTCATAGCTGAGTGGACCCCGACGCCAGATGGAGAATGCCAAGAAACAAGCGCGCCCGTACAAGGAGCAACAAGCGAGTGGGTAATGTACTTCGATGGTGCCTTTTCGCTGCAAGGCGCCGGTGCTGGCGTGGTACTCATCGCGCCCACCGGAGAGCACCTCAAGTATGTTATCCAGATGCACTTCCCAAGAGAGCAAGCTACCAACAATACTGCTGAGTATGAAGGCTTGCTCGCCGGCCTCAGGATTGCGGCCGAACTTGTGATCAGAAAGCTGATCGTGCGGGGAGATTCTCAACTGGTGGTCCGGCAAGTCAACAAGAGCTACCAGAGCCCTCTGATGGAAGCTTACGTCGATGAAGTGAGGAAGCTGGAAGAACACTTTGAAGGGTTGCAAATGGAGCACGTCGCGAGAGCTCAGAATGAGATAGCAGACGGCCTTTCGAAGTGTGCTTCGCTGAAGTTACCTGTGGAACCAGGGACCTTCTTGCTCAAGCTGACTCAACCATCCGTTACACCGTCAGTTGGGCAGTCCAAGAAAAGGAAGTTGGTCTCCGGCGATTACTCGCAGGCGGACCTCCCTGAGACCGCCGCCAAGGTCCCCAAGATCAACAACCAGAACGCCGGGGGACAGCCCGCTCCTGCGGATCCCAGGATCCGTCCAGTCGAAGCCGGTGTCCCCGGTAAGCCTCGCTCCAGCGGGCTGATCAGCAGCCTGAACGCCGAGGGACAGCCCGCTCCTGCGGATCCAAGGATCCGTCCAGTCGAAGCAGGTGTCCCCGGTAAGCCTTGCTCCGGCAAGCGGATCAGCAGTCCGAACGCTGAGGAACAGTCCACTCCTGCGGATCCGAGGGTCCGTCCAGTGGAAGCGGAGGTTCCCGACAAGCTTTGCCCCGGCAAGCTTGCCGGGGGATCACCGGCTCCGGCTGAACCAGAGGTTCTTGCCGTAGAAGCCGGGGTCCCCGCAGCGGCCTTCATGCCTTTAGTCCTTGCCGTCGAGCCCCGGGCTCCGGCATGGGCACGGCAGATCGTCCGTTTTCTGCAAACTGGAGAACTTCCCGACGACCCAGAAGAGGTGGAGAAGATCACCAGGCAGTCAAGTATGTACCAGTTCGTGGACAACGAGCTGTACAGAAGGAGACTCAACGGTGTCAGATTGAAGTGCATCTCCAGGGAAGACGGACAGAAGCTGTTGGCAGAAATACACGGAGGCATGTGCGGCCATCACATTGGCGCAAGAGCACTTGTCGGGAAAGCCTTCCGGCAAGGGTTCTTCTGGCAAGAAGCCCTCCAAGATGCAACTGCACTAGTAACCAAGTGTGAAGCGTGCTAGTTCCATGCAAAACAGATTCATCAGCCAGCTCAAGCTCTCCAAACAATCCCTTTGTCCTGGCCCTTCTCGGTCTGGGGGCTCGATATCCTCGGCCCTTTTCCCCGAGCCGTCGGGGGCTTCGAGTACTTGTACGTTGCAATCGACAAGTTCACGAAGTGGCCAGAAGTGGAGCCAGTGAGGAAGGTGACCGCGCAGTCAGCAGTCAAGTTCTTCCGGTCGATCGTCTGCCGTTTCGGAATCCCCAACAGAGTCATCACCGACAACGGGACACAGTTTACAAGTCGCGCCTTCATGCAATACGCCCAGGATCTCGGCACCAAGGTCTGTTTCGCTTCGGTTGCTCACCCCAGGAGCAACGGTCAAGCAGAAAGGGCCAACGCTGAAGTGCTGCGCGGACTCAAGACCAGGACCTTCGACAGGCTGCACAAGTGCGGAAGAAATTGGATTGAGGAGCTGCCGGCGGCTCTTTGGTCAATCAGGACGACACCAAGTCGAGCCACCGGACAGACACCTTTCGCTCTAGTCTATGGAGGGGAGGCAGTTATCCCCACGGAACTCGTATACGGATCTCCTCGGGTGCTCGCTTATGATGAGCTCGAGCAAGAGCGGCTGCGCCAAGATGACGCGCTGCTCCTTGAGGAAGGACGTCTCCAGGCTGCGGTACGAGCCGCTCGATACCAGCAAGCCTTGCGTCGCTACCATAGCCGCAAGGTCAAGGCCAGGAGTCTCGAAGAGGGCGACCTTGTTCTTCGGCGCACTCAGTCGGCCAAGAATTCCAACAAGTTGACGCCAAAGTGGGAAGGACCTTATCGGGTGAGGCAAGTCACGAGGCCTGGCGCTGTCCGCCTCGAGACCGAAGAAGGCGTACCAGTGAGCAACTCCTGGAACATAGAGCATCTTCGCAAGTTTCACCCGTAAGGCGCGGTTGCCGTGACCCGCTCCGGCAACCATCGGTTTGTACAGGCCTTGCCGCTGCTGCATGTAACCCCTTGTACAAAGCCAGGCGAAGCCCCTGGCACCAGATAAAGTTGCCCTGTTAGGCGACCTTGTTCTTAGGCACGTTCAGTCGGCCAAGAATTATAACAAGTTGACGCCGAAGCAGGAAGGCCCTTGTCGGGTGGAACGAGTCGCGAGGCCCGGCGCTGTCCGCCTCAAGACCGAAGAGGGCTTACCAGCGAGCAACTCCTGGGAATACAGAGCATCTTCGCGAGTTCCGCCCACTAGGCGTGGTTGCCGTGATCCGCTCCGGCAACCATCGGTTTGTACAGGCCTTGCCGCTGCTGCATGTAACCCCTTGTACAAAGCCAGGCGAAGCCCCTGGCACCAGATGAAGTTGCCCTGTTAGGCGACCTTGTTCTTAGGCACGTTCAGTCGGCCAAGAATTATAACAAGTCGACGCCGAAGCAGGAAGGCCCTTATCGGGTGAGACGAGTCGCGAGGCCCGGCGCTGTCCGCCTCAAGACCGAAGAGGGCCTACCAGTGAGCAACTCCTGGGAACATAGAGCATCTTCGCAAGTCTCGCCCATAAGGCGCGGTTGCCGTGATCCGCTCCGGCAACCACCGGTTTGTGCAGGCCTTGCCGATGTTGCATTTAAGCCCTCGTACAAAGCCAGGCGAAGCCCCTGGCCGAAGATAAAGAAGCGCTGGCGCCCTAGATTTTAGCATGCATGCTGAGTCAGAGTCTCGTCCTTGGTTAGGGTTGTCAGTTCCTAACTGTCGCTAACCCCTAACTTAGAGGTCGAGTCCGCGTCTTTTTCCCGTCCTTTCCCTTTGGCTCGCAGGAATTGAATGTCCTTGCCGGGCCGCTCAAGGACAAGGAAGAGGAGAAGGACGAGCCAACACCTACGCCCCGGCGAGCCAGAGTCGCCGGGGGCTGCAACCTCAGATAAGTTTTTGCATCCCTCATCATGCATTCTCTTATGGACTGTGGGATTTGAAAGCCTCCTTTCCTCCTGGAAAGCTACCGTGCTCTCTTAGCGGCAAGCCCCAGAGCGCGTTCCTGGGGCCCGTTTCGATAGCAGCCGCGGCAGCAAGAGGGAGGGAAGCGAGGGGCCGGAACCCGCCTGCTCCCCGCCTCCGCCAAGGGCGTGAGAAAGGTCGAGCAGTGCAGGGGAGCGGCTGGGCCTGTTGCCGGGCGAGAACTGTCTATCTTAACGATGTAAAGGATTCGTTCCTTACCGCGGTTTCCACCCGCGAGACAAATGATCCGGCAAACATCCCCTTTTCATTAAAAACATTCCACTCAGGTACAGTTCAGAGAGAATGAAAAACATGAAAAGAGGGATTACAAGGCTTAAACGCAACTAAGGCCCGAAGGCTTACAAGCTGAAAAGAGATAAGGTGCCCGTAATCCCTTTCTTGTCTCTCTCCTCAGGAGGTAGGGCAAGTAGGCGAAGAGGGCGAAAGGGGCGCCTAGATGAGCTACGGGTGGCAGAAGGCACCAAGAGAAGATCCGGGGGCTCCGCCCGGGGGTCTCCGGAGGCTGAAGAAGACGGAGGCGCCGGAGGCAGAGCTGGAAGATGAGGCAGCGGCCTTGCCGCCAGCCTCTTCCTCTTCCGCAGCCTCGCCACTCCGGCCGCCCGAGGAGATCAAGCCCCCCCCCCCGGCAAGAGGAGCTTGCCGGGCCGAAGAGAAGACCCCGGTGGTCGTCACCGAGGGCAAGGGTGATGACGGCGTCTGGGGCGCATCTGGAACACGAGGCGCCGGAGCGTCAGCCAGCTGTCGAAGTCGGCCCGTACTCCGACTTCGCGGCCTTCGACGTCCGCCCTCTGTCCTCCTCAGCAGCCCCCCCTACGCCAGTCGCCCAAGGAGACGACCCCGGGGAGTTCACGGAGCCCGGCGCGGTCGATGGGGCCGCCGGCGCCACCCGGAGCTGCGGCCGACGCCTAGTCATACCCGTCATCCCGGCGGCTGCTCCCCTCGTCGTCGCTGTCGCTCCCCTCCTCGTCACTCTCGCTCGAGGAGGAGCCTTCGCTGTCGGAGGAGCTATCTTCGCAGCACCGGGCCCGGATACCGAAGCCCCAGAAGGCCTTGACGGAGAGGAGGTCCTCCCCCACTAGCTTGAAATGGAGGGTGAACCCCTCCGTCAAGCTATGTATCCGGGCGAACGTCTTCCACCCGCGGCCCAGACACACCACGCCGGGGGCTCGGGACTCGACGTGGACTCGCGTCCCGCTGATCCCGCAGCCCCTCATGCGCAGGTTTAGCGTCTCAGGCTGCTCCACCTCCAACACGTTCGCGAATGGAGCGGGAAGCCGGAGGTGGCGACGAGGCGCCCGGCGCAGCCTGATAATGAACTCACAGGGGTCGTCCCCGAGATGGACCGCGGGAAGGAACGGAGCCGCTGGCGGGGGCGAGGGCGGCGCACCGATCCGTCCGCCCCGAGCGCCTCGGCCCCGTCCACGACCTCGTCCGCGACCTCGCCCTCTCCCTCTTCCCCCGACGATCGGCTCCGCCGCCGCGGACGCAAGGGGAGGAGGGGCGCGTTGCCGAGCAGACACCCTCGCGGCAACCGAAAAAGAACCAGGGTTCCCCCCCTCCATCGCAGATGGGGGAAGGAAACCAGAAGCAGAAGGAGGAAGGAGATGGAGTGCGTATCTCCGTCGCCCCCTCTCGCTCCTTATAAAGGAGCGGAGTGGGACCGCGGCCGCCCCGCTCCTCCAATAGAAGCGGAGGAAGGGCAGGCGACTGGGGCCGACCCACTGCATCGGCCCGCGCCGGCCCGACTCCCTGCCTCCGCCGCCACGACTCCGAGTGCGTGAGGACCGCGTGGTGGGCGCGCAGAACCGAGGCGACGGGTGGGGCGACCTCTCCCCATCCCGTGACTATGGGGAACGGACGCCTCGAAAACCGCGCCCCACCCCCGTTCATTTGTTGAGCCGCGCCTCCGCACCTCCCTCCACTTAAAGAGGGGACGGGCGTTTTCGCCCCCACGACGCCGCGGTAAGCGCGCGCCGCCTGGGGAAGGCGCGGCGGATGCGGAGTTAAGGAGCAGCGCGACCAAGGCCATGCGTGCCCGTGCACCGTTAGGGCCTGGCCCAACAACGCTCGGCACCATGTGTGGCCCAGACCCGGGGGCTCCTGTCGGTGTACTAAAGTAGGGGTACCTTAGTACCCCAGACTTGTGCACGGGCAGTCGTAGCACCCTGCGGCAAGGCCCGCCCCGGAAGCGCCAAGAGAAGACCAAGCATTCAAGACAAGGCCCCCGGCAAGAGGAGCTTGCCGGGCCAAGAAGACAAGGCCCCCGGCAAGAGGAGCTTGCCGGGCCAAGAAGACAAGACCCCGGCAAGAGGAGCTTGCCGGGACGACTGAGCCCATGTAAGGCCATCCAGGAACAAAGTATAACGAGACAGAAGATCGAGCCCCCGACAAGAGGAGCTTGTCGGGAAGGCCGAACTCAGGCACCACAAGAGAAGCCAGCCGCGGCGCGTCAAGCGCCCCGGCAAGGCCTGATAGCTAGCACGCTATCAGGCACAGGAAGACGACCCCCGCAGCAAGCCACTTGCCGCGGCAAGATCGCCACCTCAAGACTGCGCTCCAGCTCGCCCGCCACGCGTCGCTCCAGGGCTTCCCCCGAGGGCACGTGGCTAGGCACCGCGCAGCCTGGGGCATGCGGTGGCATGCAGCCGCCATCGTGGCGAACGGTGGCGCACCTAACGGTCCGCCTCGGTGCTGTCCGGGCGACCGTGACGGGCATTTAATGCCCTTGTCCCCTACCGTCAGAAGTAGGTATGATAACACTGTGCCGCACTGTAGCACCACCGTTCCCGCACTATTACAGCTACCACCCCTTTTACACTTTTACCCCTTTCTCTTACGTTGACACCTGTCGGTGACCCCTTTGCGCTATAAAAGGAGGCCCGTGTGCAACGTAGAGGGGGTTCCGTGTTCCGCAATGGTTCCGGGGTTCGGAGGTTCCGGGTTCCGCAATGGTTCCGGGGTTCGGAGGTTCCGGGTTCCGCAAGGGTTCCGGGGTTCGGAGACTCGGCATCCAGACGGCCATACGCTCGGTGCAGCTAGCTCCCCAAGCTCCCGAGCTCCCCAGTTCAATACAACTAAGCAGGAGTAGGGTTTTACGCGTCCATCGCGGCCCGAACCTGGGTAAACCGCCCGTGTGTTCGCCTCGATCTGCTCTCCGCGCTCCCTCCGCCCCCCTCGCCGGACAACGAAAGGGGCTCCGGCCCCATAGGTGCTCGCGGGGCGACGCCCGTCCGCCCCGACAGCGGGTATTAAACATTCTCGGAATGGACCGAGGTTTGACATGTGGCCTCGGTATAGCAACGGTAGACCGCCTATCAAGTTTCGGGTCGATCGGAGTTCGTTTGGCACTCCAACGGTTAACCGGGTAACCGTGAAGGCCTTGTGTGTGTTGCAGCCCAACACCCCTTCAAAACAGCCCCATAACCCATCTAAGTCACTCCCATGTCCTCCGCCGTTCGATCACGAACGCGTGGGCGCAAACGGCACTCCGTTCGGAGCTTCCTAGCTCTTCCTACGCCCAAAAACGTCCGATCGAGATCCGAGGGTTCGAAAACGGATGTAAACCCCTAACCCTAGCCAATCTGCTATAAATGGACACCCGCTTGTCCATTTTGGGCATCCCTAGCCTTCCCCTACCTCCCAGCCGCCTCCCTCCTCGTAATCAGCGCCTCCCCTCGAAACCCGCCGCCGGCCAACCTCTCCCCGCCACTTGGCGCTGACCCCGCCGCCTAACGCCTCCAGCGCCGCCGCCAAGTCAGCGCAGCCGCCACCCGCACCCAACCGCCACGCGCCACGCGTCCCAGCGCGCGCCCCGCCGCCGCAGGCCCGCCCCCGGGCCGCGCCGGGCCCGAATGCCCGTGCCTTCCGCGCCGCCCGCCCGGGAGCTTCCCCGCGCCTGCCGCCCGGCCCGCGCGCTCCGGCCGTCCGCCGGCGCCCTTCCTCCCGCCGGCGCCCGAGCCGCCCAGCGCTGCCGAGCCCCGCGCCCGACCCCGCTGCTCGCCGCCGCCGTCCACCGCTCGCCGCGCCCGCCGCCTCGCCAGATCCGGGCCGGAGCGCCCAGATCCGGCCTTCCACCGCCTCCTCCGGCGCTCCTCCGGCGACCCGCGCCGGCGAACCTCGATTTCCGCGCCAACCGTTGACTTCTCTCCCCTCAAAATATTTCCAAGTCCCGTGCATTTCATCATTATCATCGCAACTTCATCATGCCATAACTTTGCATCCGTAGCTCCGTTTCGCGTGTATAATATGTCGGTTTGTTCGTCTCAAATAGTACATCATTTTGTTCCATTGCTTCATTTTCATTTGAAGTCATCTTGATGCCCGAAATGCTGTTAGAAGAGGGCTAGTTGATGTTAGTTGCTGGATCTTATCTGAACATGCATTTTTGTCATTTTTGCCATGATTGATGTGTACCTCCTATGAGGTTGAGCTATATATGTGTTTTGTAATATGCCATGTTACCTTTCCAGGGAATTTTGCTATGTATTTTTGTGATGCTTGAGGTGGCAAGAAATTGCATGCAAAGTAGGGATGATGATATTGCTGTTTCCAGAGATTTAGTGATTTCACTAAGTCCCTGACTTTTGTTATTATCATGCTGTATGTTCATGTTGTTTTCGAGAGATCCGTGCATATTTTGAACATGATCAGTAAGGGAGTTTCGAACTTGAGTATTTTCTTAATCCATCCATGCCTTTGTTTGAAATTATGGAGTGCCATAGCTTGAGTCAATCGAGCTCTAGTTTTGCTTCAAAATGTTGCTGTCAGATTGTTTACATGTTATTCGATTTTGCCTAGCTTGGTGTAGTTGATCCTTGCATGATATGATGTTATTCTTGCCATGTCTAGTTACTATGCCATGTCTTCTTGATGTATGTATGCTTAGTTTATCATGAAATGCTCTGTAGTGAGTGCATCGAGCTCACGAACATGCCTAGTCGTTAACAGTTTTCTGCCATGTCCAGTTTTTCTGCTAAGTCTGAAACCTGTAACGAAACTTGCTTAATTGTCATGGGTGTAATCTTATTCTCTGATCCTTTTTGGCTTATGGTCAGTAAAGGACTTTTGTCAAGTGCTATGAGAAGATTCATGCCATGCCTTACTTTGCTATGTTCTGTACCTGTAGCATGTTGTTTCATTGCTCTGAACATGTCATCCTGATGTTAGTTTCTGCTACTTTGATAATTTCTCTAAGTCTGGGAACTTGTTATCGTTTGCACTTTTGTCATGCTTGTTTGAACCTGTTATGATGTGAATTAGCCGTAGCTCAGTGTTCATCTTTTGTCGTGCATCTTGTGTAGATTACTGTCATATGCTTTGTTGCCATGTTTGGGTGCAGTAGCTTAATTATTTATTGCTTGCTAAGTAGCATCATGCTGTTTATGGCAGATTCATGTCATTCTTGTATTGCTCGCCATTTGCAAACCGTGCATCCGATTCCGGTGATCTTTATATCGATTTCAACCGAAATCACCTCATCTATCCAGCGGCATGCTTGGTTTGCCAAGATTATGCCCTGTTCATCCTTGTCTTTCCGGAGCATGCATACGCATTGCATATCACCTCTCGCATATCATGCCATGTTTTGCATCATATTGCTTGCGCATTGCATCGTGGTTGATATTGGTTCCTTTGCTTGTTCTCTTGTCTTGGGTAGAGCCGGGAGACGAGTACGTGAACGAGGATTCCGTTGAGAACGCTTACGAGGACCAAGCTTTCGACAACTCTGAGAACCTTGCAGGCAAGATGACCATACCCTCGAAATCACTTCTATCTTTGCTTGCTAGATTGCTCGCTCTTTTGCTATGCCTATGCTGCGATACCCATCACTTGCTTTATCATGCCTCCTATATTGCCATGTCAGCCCCTAACCATCCATGTCCTAGCAAACCGTTGTTTGGCTATGTTACTGCTTTGCTCAGCCCCTCTTATAGCGTTGCTAGTTGCAGGTGAAGATGAAGTTTGTTCCTTGTTGGAACATGGACTTGTTGTTCCTTGTTGGAACATGTTTACTTGTTGGGATATCACAATACCTCTTATTTAATTAATGCATCTATATACTTGGTAAAGGGTGGAAGGCTCGGCCTTATGCCTGGTGTTTTGTTCCACTCTTGCCACCCTAGTTTCCGTCATACCGGTGTTATGTTCCCGGAGTTTGTGTTCCTTACACGGTTGGGTGATTTATGGGACCCCCTTGACAGTTTGCTTTGTATAAGACTTTTCCAGCAAGGCCCAACATTGGTTTTACCATTTGCCACCACCTACCCTTTTTTCCCCGGTTTTTCGCGAGCCCGAGGGTCATCTTTATTTTAGCCCCCCCGGACCAGTGCTTCTCTAAGTGCTGGCCCGAACCGAGCAACCTGCGGGGCCACCTCGTGGCAACTCGAGGGCTGGTTTTACTCGTAGCTTGACTTATCCGGATGTGCCCTGAGACCGAGATATGTGCAGCTCCTATCAGGATTTGTCGGCACAATCGGGCGGTTTTGCTGGACTTGTTTTATTGCTGTCGAAATGTCTTGTAGTGCGGGATTCCGAGATTGATCGGGTCTTCCCGGTAGAAGGAATATCCTTCGTTGACCGTGAGAGCTTATCATGGGCTAAGTTGGGACACCCCTGCAGGGTATTATCTTTCGAAAGCCGTGCCCGCGGTTATGAGGCAGATGGGAATTTGTTGATGTCCGGTTGTAGAAAACCCGAAGTTGACCTTAACTAAAACACATCAACCGCGTGTGTAACCGTGATGGTCTCTTCTCGGCGGGGTCCGGGAAGTGAACACGGTTGTTGGAGTTATGCCTGACGTAGGTTGTTTCAGGATCACTTCTTGATCACTTCTAGCTTCACGACCGTGCTTTGCCTTCTCTTCTCGCTCTCTTTTGCGCTATAGCCACCACATGCTAGACGCTTGCTGCAGCTCCACCTCATAAACCCCTTTCCCACCTTTAAGCTTAAATAGTCTTGATCTCGCAGGTGTGAGATTGCTGAGTCCCCGTGACTCACAGATATTATCACCTCAGTTGCAGGTACCAACGATGTCCGTGCAGATGACGCGACCGAGCTCACTTGGGAGTTCGATGAGGAACGTGGCCGTTACTATGTTTCTTTTCCAGATGATCAGTAGTGGAGCCCAGTTGGGTGATCCGGGGATCTGTTTAGCATTTGGGGTAGTCTTCTTTCATTTTGGTGCCGTAGTCGGACCTTGAGTGTAATCTGTTTGATGGATGTTATTTATGTACTTGTGTGAAGTGGCGATTGTAAGCCAACTATGTATCTTTCCCTTATTATTACATGGATTGTGTGAAGATTACCTCACTTGCGACATTGCTTTCAATGCGGTTATGCCTCTAAGTCGTGCCTCGACACGTGGGAGATATAGCCGCATCGAGGGTGTTACAAGTTGGTATCAGAGCCTTTCCCGACCTTAGGAGCCCCCACTGTTTGATCGTCATTAGTGGCCGAGTTGTGTCTAGAAAAAATGTTTTGAGTCATTTAGGAATTATATATCGGAGAGTTTAGGAATTCTTTTTACTCCCCAGTCCCTTCGACCTTCTGGTAAGGCATCCTGACGTAGAGTTTTGACTCTCCTCTTCTCAAATTTCACTAAAAAAAATTTTAGGATCACGCGGGTATATTACAATCGTTCCGATGGTTTTATGATGACAACATTGTCTTTGTTGCCTCCTGACATTTAGGGGTTGTGGAAGTGTCCGGGGGAGTTGAGCTCCGAGGTGTTGTCGTCATATTCTTATCGTTGCGGTTTTGGAATACCTGAGTTTAGTACGACCGACATCGAAAATCTCTTTTGTATAGTTGTTGGTGAGATAACCCTGATAGCCCAGTACTGTGGCGAGTGCAGGAGTATTGCCATGACTTGTATAACGGATGTGTTTTCGAAGGTTGAGGTAGACGATTTCCGAAGGTTTCTTGGTTATGTGTTGAAGGATGGATACAGCTGGTTGTAGGATTTGCTAGTTTGGGTGAGATATTATGCTTCCCCTGTATCCCCAACACCTGATTGCATAACCAGAAAGTTTCGAGAGTTTATAAGTGGGAATTCTTGTAGCTTTAGTATTTCTTCCGCAGATATTTGGTTTGTGATTGGGTAATCCTTACCAAGTATTTGTTCACATCCGTACCTTGTTGATTTTATTCCTTACCATGTTCTTAGTGGCTTCTCAGCTTTGGAAGTGTGATGATTTACATTGGAATTCATTCGTTCATTCTCGTTCGGATGTTAATTGTGAAGACTATATGTTGCAATTTCGTTCCTTTGATTCAGCTTCAATATATCTCTGTCAAGATGCTAATGGATGTCACCTCTTCAGGATGGCTCCACCAACGCGTCAGAATCCGGAACGCAATGACGGGAATCAGGCTAACCCTCCGCCACCACCTCCGCCTCCGGAAGCTTGGCAAGCCTTGATGACTGCTACAAATGCCAATGCTCAGATTCTGATTCAGCTCTTGCAAGATCGCAACCAAGGGCAAGCTAATCAAGAGAATCAAGGCCAAGGCAACAATCAGCCGCATTTCGCTTCACTGAACCAGTTCCTTGCTAATCAGCCAAAGACCTTCAGCTACTGTGTCGAGGCCACAGACGCAGATGATTGGCTCGTGGACATCATCAAGCATTTTGAGTGCAGCAATGTGAGACCTGAGGACTTAAGTTTGCCTCTTTTCAACTCAAAGATCAAGCTGCTGAGTGGTTCCAGCAATACAAAGATTCCAGAGGAGGTCGTGTGATCACTTGGGATGATTTCCGCCGTGACTTCAAAGCGCACCACATTCCTGAAAGTGTTGTTGAGCTTAAGCGTGAGGAATTCCGCAATCTCAAGCAAGGCACCATGTCTGTCTATCAATACAACACTCAGTTCCAGAAGCTTTCTCGTTTTGCGAGGCAAGACATCCCTGATGAGAGGAGTATGATCTACCAGTTCAGGCGTGGTCTCAGAGAAGATCTGCAACTTGCTCTCGTGCTTTTCGAGCCATTAAAGTATGATGAATTCTACAACATTGCACTGAAACAAGAAGCTGCTCAGCTCAAGTGTGAGGCATCTAAGAAGAGAGTCAGAGACGCAGTCCAGTCTTCTTCTTCCTCACTGGTGGCAGCTAAGCAACAGAAGTTCTGGTTGCCTCCTCCTCCTCCGTTCCGTCAGCCTTATCAACAGAAGAACTCAAGTGGCCGTGGATCTTCCCACCCACCCAACCCTGGCTATAAGAACAAGTCTCAGAACCAAGCTCCAAGGCCAAGTGCTCCTTACCATCGTCCGCTCTCAGAGGTGACTTGTAACAAATGCCAGCAGAAGGGTCACTATGCGAACAAGTGCTTCAACCAGAGGCGCCTTCCGCCTCCTCCTCCTGTGAAATCTTCCAGCAATGCAGTGGTCAAGCATAATCCTAAGCACGTCAAGGTGAACATGTTGAATGCAGCTCAAGCAGAGGATTCTTCTGAAGTGATCATGGGTAATCTTCCTGTTAATGATATTCCTGCAAAAGTCTTATTTGATACTGGTGCATCGCATTGTTTCATGTCAAGACCATTTTTCGCCAAGCATGAGTTCACTTCTTCAAATTTGGATAGACCTATGCCTGTCGTTTCTCCAGGCAAGCGTTTGAGCTCTAGTTTGGTGGTTCCGGATGTTTCTATCAAGATGGGCGACTATAAATTTCTATCTTCTCCAATGGTGCTTGGTGACTCTGATATTGATCTTATTCTCGGGATGGACTGGCTTTCTAAGCACAAGGCTCAGCTTGAGTGTGCTGCCAGGGAAATCAAATTGACTCACTCTTCTAACGATGTGATCATCTATGCTTCTCGTGATGATACCATTCGGTTGTTTTCTCTCAATGAGAATGATGAATTGGGGGCTATCTCTCAGATTCCAGTCGTATGTGAGTACCAAGATGTTTTTCCAGAAGAGCTTCCGGGTATGCCTCCCCGTCGGCCAGTTGAATTCGTTATTGATCTTGAGCCTGGCACGGAACCTGTTTGCAAGCGTCCTTACAAGCTTGGACCAGATGAGCTCAAGGAATTGAAGATTCAACTCGATAAACAAGAACGTCTGGGTCTGATCAGACCGAGTTCTTCTCCTTGGGGTTGTGGTGTTCTTTTTGTCAAGAAGAAGGATGGCACGGACCGACTTTCCGTCGATTACCGTCCATTGAACAAGAAGACTATCAAGAACAAGTACCCACTTCCCAACATCAATGAGCTATTTGAGCAACTCAAAGGTGCTAAGGTGTTCTCCAAGCTTGACCTTCGTATGGGTTATCATCAGATTCGCATTCGTGAAGAAGATATTCCCAAGACAGCATTCAGAACAAGCTTTGGTTCTTATGAATACACTGTCATGTCTTTCGGCCTCGTCAATGCTCCTCCGTATTTCACTCGCTTGATGAATTTCATCTTCAACCCCTACATCAACGAATTTGTCTTGGTCTATCTCGATGATATTTTGGTCTTCTCCAAGAATAAGAAGGATCATGCCGAACATTTGCGATTGGTACTCGACAAGCTTAGAGAGTATCAATTATATGTGAAGTTCTCCAAATGTGAATTTTGGCTTGATGAAGTTCTTTATCTTGGTCATATCATCTCTGCCAAGGGCATCGCTGTTAATCCAGAAAGGGTGTCTGCAGTTTTGAATTAGAATCCTCCTCAGAATGTCAAGCAGCTTCGCAGTTTTCTTGGACTTGCAAGCTATTGCAGGAGATTCGTTGAGAATTTCTCCAAGATTGCCAAGCCTCTTTCCAACCTCCTCCAGAAGCATGTGAAGTATGTCTGGTCTCCTGAGTGTGACGTTGCTTTCAACACTCTCAAAGAGAAACTTGTCACTGCTCCAGTTCTGACTCCTCCTGATGAATCAAAGCCTTATGAAGTATTCTGTGATGCTTCTCTCCAGGGCCTCGGTGCTGTCTTAATGCAAGAGAAGAAGGTTGTTTCCTATACCTCTCGCCAGTTGAAGCCCAATTAAAGGAACTACCCCACTCACGATCTTGAGTTGGCGGCAGTTGTCCACGCACTAATAACATGGAGACATCTCCTGTTGGGAAGGAAAGTGGACATTTTCACAGATCACAAGAGCCTCAAGTATATCTTCACTCAGCCTCATCTCAACCTCAGGCAAACTCGATGGGTCGAAATGATTCAAGAGTATAATCTGAGTATTGAATATACTCCAGGCAAGGCTAATGTGATTGCAGACGCTTTGAGCAGGAAGGCTTACTGCAACAGCTTAATCCTCAAGCCATTTCAACCGGATCTTTGTGAAGCTTTTCGCAAGTTGAATCTCCAAGTTGTTCCTCAAGGTGTTCTTGCCAACCTATTTGTCTCTCCTACTTTGGAAGATCAGATTCGTGAGGCACAATTGTTGGATACCATGGTGAAGAAGGTGAAACGTGGTATTGAAAAGATCATCCCCAAATGCAAGTGCTATCGAGTTGATGACAGAGATACTCTTTTCTTCGAGGACCGGATCGTGGTTCCAAAGGGTGATCTTCGTAAAGTCATTATGAATGAAGCGCACAATTCTCTCCTGTCAATTCATCCTGGTAGTTCGAAGATGTACCATGACCTTAAGCAGTCGTATTGGTGGACTCGAATGAAGCGTGAGATCGCTCAATTCGTGAATGAGTGTGATGTCTGCAGAAGGGTGAAAGCAGAACACCAACGACCAGCTGGTCTTCTCCAACCTCTTGCTATTCCTGAATGGAAGTTCGATCATATCGAAATGGACTTCGTGACTGGTTTTCCTAAGTCCAAGCGTGGAAATGATGCTATCTTCGTCGTCATCGACAAGCTCACCAAAGTGGCTCATTTTCTTCCTATCAAAGAGTCTATCATAGCAGCGCAACTGGCAGAGCTTTACACCTCCAGAATTGTCTCTTTACACGGCATTCCACAATTGATCTCGTCAGACCGTGGCAGCATCTTTACCTCCAAGTTTTGGGATTCTTTCCAGACGGCCATGGGCACCAATATTCGATTCAGCACAGCGTTCCACCCTCAGACTAGTGGACAAGTCGAGCGTGTCAATCAAATTCTTGAAGATATGCTCAGAGCCTGTGTTATCTCTTTCGGCATGAAGTGGGAGGATTGTCTTCCTTATGCTGAATTCTCTTACAACAACAGCTTTCAAGCCAGCTCGGGCAAAGCCCCATTCGAGATCCTCTATGGCAGGAAGTGTCGTACTCTTCTCAACTGGTCTGAAACCGGTGAACGTCAATTGCTCGGCAATGATTTGATCTCAGAGGCTGAGGCCATGTGCAAGGTGATTCGTGAGAACCTCAAAGCCGCGCAATCGCGCCAGAAGAGCTATTACGATAGCAAACACCGCGATGTGGCATTCGAGATCGGAGACCATGTTTACCTCCGTGTCTCGCCATTGAAAGGAACTCGTCGCTTCGGTATCAAGGGGAAACTTGCCCCCAGATACGTCGGTCCCTTCAAGATCATCGGCAAACGAGGCGATCTAGCCTATCAACTTGAGCTCCCCTCCAACTTTGCAAATGTGCATGATGTTTTCCACGTGTCACAGCTTCGAAAGTGCTTCAAGACACCTGAGCGCACCATCAACTTCGAAGAGATTGATCTTCAAGAAGATTTGTCCTATCATGAGCATCCAGTTGCCATTCTTGAGACAACTGAGTGCAAGACTCGCAACAAATCAATCAAATTCCTCAAAGTGAAATGGTCTCATCATTCAGACCGAGAGGCCACCTGGGAGCGTGAAGACCACCTACGTTCTGAGTACCCGGAGTTCTTTCAGTCCTAGATCTCGGGACGAGATCCTCTCATAGTGGTGGTGTGTTGTAACGCCCCCGATGTAACTTGCCATAATTGTAATCCAACTCTTGCCATTTCCGGCTATGTGCTATGTTTTTCCCTCCGTGGTTGGGTTCTCTCCGTTTTGCATTTTGGTCATGTCATGCATTTTATATCATGTCATCATGTGCATCGCATTTGCATACATGTTCGTCTCATAAATCCGAGCATCTTTCCCGTTGTCCGTTTTGCAATCCGGCGCTCCTATGTCTCCCGGCGTCCCCTTTTACATTTCTTCGTGAGCGGGTATTAAACATTCTCGGAATGGACCGAGGTTTGACATGTGGCCTCGGTATAGCAACGGTAGACCGCCTGTCAAGTTTCGGGTCGATCGGAGTTCGTTTGGCACTCCAACGGTTAACCGGGTAACCGTGAAGGCCTTGTGTGTGTTGCAGCCCAACACCCCTTCAAAACAGCCCCATAACCCATCTAATTCACTCCCATGTCCTCCGTCGTTCGATCACGAACGCGTGGGCGCAAACGGCACTCCGTTCGGAGCTTCCTAGCTCTTCCTACGCCCGAAAACGTCCGATCGAGATCCGAGGGTTCGAAAACGGATGTAAACCCCTAACCCTAGCAAATCTGCTATAAATGGACACCCCCCTTGTCCATTTTGGGCATCCCTAGCCTTCCCCTACCTCCCAGCCGCCTCCCTCCTCGTAATCAGCGCCTCCCCTCGAAACCCGCCGCCGGCCAACCTCTCCCCGCCACTTGGCGCTGACCCCGCCGCCTAACGCCTCCAGCGCCGCCGCCAAGTCAGCGCAGCCGCCACCCGCACCCAACCGCCACGCGCCACGCATCCCAGCGCGCGCCCCGCCGCCGCAGGCCCGCCTGGCCCAAGGCAGGCCCGCCCCCGGGCCGCGCCGGGCCCGAGTGCCCGTGCCTTCCGCGCCGCCCGCCGGGAGCTTCCCCGCGCCTGCCGCCCGGCCCGCGCGCTCCGGCCGTCCGCCGGCGCCCTTCCTCCCGCCGGCGCCCGAGCCGCCCAGCGCTGCCGAGCCCCGCGCCCGACCCCGCTGCTCGCCGCCGCCGTCCACCGCTCGCCGCGCCCGCCGCCTCGCCAGATCCGGGCCGGAGCGCCCAGATCCGGCCTTCCCCCGCCTCCTCCGGTGACCCGCGCCGGCGAACCTCGATTTCCGCGCCAACCGTTGACTTCTCTCCCCTCAAAATATTTCTAAGTCCCGTGCATTTCATCATTATCATCGCAACTTCATCATGCCATAACTTTTCATCCGTAGCTCCGTTTCGCGCGTATAATATGTCAATTTGTTCACCTCAAATAGTACATCATTTTGTTCCATTGCTTCATTTTCATTTGAAGAAATCTTGATGCCCGAAATGCTGTTAGAAGAGGGCTAGTTGATGTTAGTTGCTGGATCTTATCTGAACATGCATTTTTGTCATTTTTGCCATGATTGATGTGTACCTCCTATGAGGTTGAGCTATATATGTGTTTTGTAATATGCCATGTTACCTTTCCAGGGAATTTTGCTATGTATTTTTGTGATGCTTGAGGTGGCTAGAAATTGCATGCAAAGTAGGGATGATGATATTGCTGTTTCCAGAGATTTAGTGATTTCACTAAGTCCCTGACTTTTGTTATTATCATGCTGTATGTTCATGTTGTTTTCGAGAGATCCGTGCATATTTTGAACATGATCAGTAAGGGAGTTTCGAACTTGAGTATTTTCTTAATCCATCCATGCCTTTGTTTGCAATTATGGAGTGCCATAGCTTGAGTCAATTGAGCTCTACTTTTGCTTCAAAATGTTGCTGTCAGATTGTTTACATGTTATTCGATTTTGCCTAGCTTGGTGTAGTTGATCCTTGCATGATATGATGTTATTCTTGCCATGTCTAGTTACTATGCCATGTCTTCTTGATGTATGTATGCTTAGTTTATCATGAAATGCTCTGTAGTGAGTGCATCGAGCTCACGAACATGCCTAGTCGTTAACAGTTTTCTGCCATGTCCAGTTTTTCTGCTAAGTCTGAAACCTGTAACGAAACTTGCTTAATTGTCATGGGTGTAATATTATTCTCTGATCCTTTTTGGCTTATGGTCAGTAAAGGACTTTTGTCAAGTGCTATGAGCAGATTCATGCCATGCCTTACTTTGCTACGTTCTGAACCTGTAGCATGTTGTTTCATTGCTCTGAACATGTCATCCTGATGTTAGTTTCTGCTACTTTGATAATTTCTCTAAGTCTGGGAACTTGTTATCGTTTGCACTTTTGTCATGCTTGTTTGAACCTGTTATGATGTGAATTAGCCGTAGCTCAGTGTTCATCTTTTGTCGTGCATCTTGTGTAGATTACTGTCATATGCTTTGTTGCCATGTTTGGGTGCAGTAGCTTAATTATTTATTGCTTGCTAAGTAGCATCATGCTGTTTATGGCAGATTCATGTCATTCTTGTATTGCTCGCCATTTGCAAACCGTGCATCCGATTCCGGTGATCTTTATATCGATTTCAACCGAAATCACCTCATCTATCCAGCGGCATGCTTGGTTTGCCAAGATTATGCCCTGTTCATCCTTGTCTTTCCGGAGCATGCATACGCATTGCATATCACCTCTCGCATATCATGCCATGTTTTGCATCATATTGCTTGCGCATTGCATCGTGGTTGATATTGGTTCCTTTGCTTGTTCTCTTGTCTTGGGTAGAGCCGGGAGACGAGTACGTGAACGAGGATTCCGTTGAGAACGCTTACGAGGACCAAGCTTTCGACAACTCTGAGAACCTTGCAGGCAAGATGACCATACCCTCGAAATCACTTCTATCTTTGCTTGCTAGATTGCTCGCTCTTTTGCTATGCCTATGCTGCGATACCCACCACTTGCTTTATCATGCCTCCTATATTGCCATGTCAGCCCCTAACCATCCATGTCCTAGCAAACCGTTGTTTGGCTATGTTACTGCTTTGCTCAGCCCCTCTTATAGCGTTGCTAGTTGCAGGTGAAGATGAAGTTTGTTCCTTGTTGGAACATGGACTTGTTGTTCCTTGTTGGAACATGTTTACTTGTTGGGATATCACAATACCTCTTATTTAATTAATGCATATATATACTTGGTAAAGGGTGGAAGGCTCGGCCTTATGCCTGGTGTTTTGTTCCACTCTTGCCACCCTAGTTTCCGTCATACCGGTGTTATGTTCCCGGAGTTTGCGTTCTTTACACGGTTGGGTGATTTATGGGACCCCCTTGACAGTTCGCTTTGTATAAGACTTTTCCAGCAAGGCCCAACATTGGTTTTACCATTTGCCACCACCTACCCTTTTTCCCCCGGGTTTTCGCGAGCCCGAGGGTCATCTTTATTTTAGCCCCCCGCCCCCCGGACCAGTGCTTCTCTAAGTGCTGGCCCGAACCGAGCAACCTGCGGGGCCACCTCGTGGCAACTCGAGGGCTGGTTTTACTCGTAGCTTGACTTATCCAGATGTGCCCTGAGACCGAGATATATGCAGCTCCTATCAGGATTTGTCGGCACAATCGGGCGGTTTTGCTGGACTTGTTTTATTGCTGTCGAAATGTCTTGTTGTCCGGGATTCCGAGATTGATCGGGTCTTCCCGGTAGAAGGAATATCCTTCGTTGACCGTGAGAGCTTATCATGGGCTAAGTTGGGACACCCCTGCAGGGTATTATCTTTCGAAAGCCGTGCCCGCGGTTATGAGGCAGATGGGAATTTGTTGATGTCCGGTTGTAGAAAACCCGAAGTTGACCTTAACTAAAACACATCAACCGCGTGTGTAACCGTGATGGTCTCTTCTCGGCAGGGTCCGGGAAGTGAACACGGTTGTTGGAGTTATGCCTGACGTAGGTTGTTTCAGGATCACTTCTTGATCACTTCTAGCTTCACGACCGTGCTTTGCCTTCTCTTCTCGCTCTCTTTTGCGCTATAGCCACCACATGCTAGACGCTTGCTGCAGCTCCACCTCATAAACCCCTTTCCCACCTTTAAGCTTAAATAGTCTTGATCTCGCGGGTGTGAGATTGCTGAGTCCCCGTGACTCACAGATATTATCACCTCAGTTGCAGGTACCAACGATGTCCGTGCAGATGACGCGACCGAGCTCACTTGGGAGTTCGATGAGGAACGTGGCCGTTACTATGTTTCTTTTCCAGATGATCAGTAGTGGAGCCCAGTTGGGTGATCCGGGGATCTGTTTAGCATTTGGGGTAGTCTTCTTTCATTTTGGTGCCGTAGTCGGACCTTGAGTGTAATCTGTTTGATGGATGTTATTTATGTACTTGTGTGAAGTGGCGATTGTAAGCCAACTATGTATCTTTCCCTTATTATTACATGGATTGTGTGAAGATTACCTCACTTGCGACATTGCTTTCAATGCGGTTATGCCTCTAAGTCGTGCCTCGACACGTGGGAGATATAGCCGCATCGAGGGTGTTACATCTTTGGTTCGAATACGACCTATGTTTGAACAGGAAGCCCCCAAGTGACCATAAGAGTTGTTTAACGACGCCGATTCAAATACGATCCACGTCAGACCCAAAGGGGTTAGGCTATGATTCAAATATGATCAAGAAGCCCCCAAGTGAGTTTGGCAGTATGCCGATCAAATGGGTATCGACAGCTATGTTCTCTTTGGTTCGAATACGACCTATGTTTGAACAGGAAGCCCCCAAGTGACCATGGCCAGATTCGGATATGATCTTAAGCCAGACCAGAGAGAAAGCCGGATTCAGATATGACCCGTTCCCTAATGGTCGTTTCGACCACATGACAAAGAAGACACATACACTTGTTTAGGGTGGAAAAAAGGACAGAGGTCCTACTTTATTGCTTTATATAATATATACATTATCAAAATGTCTACATATTTAGAGCCGGTGGATCAAGTATAATAAGGCCGAAGATAAGCGATATTCCACGACCGGCGGGTCTCCTCCTCCGAATTACGTGAGTCTTTGTGCTCTCGAACATCGATAAGGTAGTATGACCCGTTGTTCAGATTCTTGTTGACCACAAAGGGTCCTTCCCAAGGAGGGGATAGCTTGTGCATGTCAGATTGATCCTGGATGAGCCGGAGCACTAAGTCGCCTTCCTGAAAGGTTCTGGATCTAATCCGGCGGCTGTGGTAGCGGCGCAGGTCTTGCTGGTAAATCGTCGAGCGGGAAATTGCCAAGTCTCGCTCTTCGTCCAACAGGTCAAGTGCATCTTGACGAGCTCTTTCGTTGTCAGCCTCAACATAAGCCGCCACCCGGGGTGAGTCATGACGGATGTCACTCGGTAGGACTGCCTCTGCTCCATACACCATGAAGAAAGGTGTGTAACCCGTAGATCTGTTAGGTGTAGTATTGATGCTCCAAAGTACAAAAGGTAACTCCTCCACCCAACAACCCGGTGTTCGCTGTAAGGGGACCAAAAGCGGGGGGTTGATGCCTTTCAAGATCTCCTGATTTGCTCTTTCTGCTTGACCATTGGATTGAGGATGAGCAACAGCCGAAATATCAAGCCGGATATGTTCCCTTTGACAGAACTCTTCCATGGCACCCTTGGAGAGATTAGTTCCATTATCAGTTATGATGCTGTGTGGAAAACCAAAACGGAAGATCACTTCTTTCATGAACTGAACCGCTGTTGCTGCATCACACTTACTGACCGGCTCTGCCTCGACCCACTTTGTGAATTTATCCACTGCCACTAGGAGATGTGTCTTTTTGTCTTTGGACCTTTTGAAAGGTCCAACCATGTCAAGCCCCCAGACTGCGAACGAACAAGTAATTGGAATCATTCTCAATTCCTGAGCCGGCACATGAGCTCGTCGTGAGAATTTCTGACATCCGTCACATTTACTGACCAGATCTTCTGCATCAGCATGAGCCGTCAGCCAATAAAACCCATGACGGAAAGCCTTGGCCACAAGGGATTTTGAGCCGGCATGATGACCACAATCCCCTTCATGGATCTCACGAAGTATCTCCTGACCTTCCACAGGTGACACGCAACGTTGAAACACTCCAGTGACGCTCCAGTGATGTAACTCGCCGTTAACGATTGTCATGGACTTGGACCGCCGAATGATTTGTCTTGCCAAGGTCTCATCCTCAGGCAACTCTCTCCGGGTCATATAAGCCAAATAAGGCACTGTCCAATCCGGGATGATGTGGAGAGCCGCCACCAGCTGCGCCTCCGGGCCAGGCACTGCTAGATCTTCTTCTGTAGGTAACTTGACAGAAGGGTTATGCAAAACATCAAGAAAGGTATTAGGCGGCACCGGCTTACGTTGAGATCCCAGCCGGCTTAAGGCATTAGCCGCCTCATTCTTCCTTCGATCAATGTGTTCCACCTGATAACCCTTGAAGTGCCCAGCTACAGCATCAACTTCACGACTGTAAGCCGCCATAAGGGGATCCTTGGAGTCCCACTTTCCTGGCACTTGTTGAGCCACAAGGTCTGAGTCGCCCATGCACCTTATCCGGCTTAAATTCATCTCTTTGGCCATCCGGAGACCATGGAGTAAGGCCTCATACTCAGCTGCATTGTCAGTACAAGGAAACATAAGCCGGAGCACATAACAGAATTTGTCACCACGAGGGGAAGTTAAGACTACTCCAGCCCCCGAGCCTTCTAACTGCCTGGACCCATCAAAGTGAATAGTCCAATATGTGTTATCTGGCTTCTCCTAAGGTGCCTGCAACTCTGTCCAATCATTGATAAAATCCACCAAGACCTGAGACTTAATAGCAGTACGTGGCATGTACTTGAGACCGTGAGGCCCAAGCTCAATGGCCCACTTGGCGAATCGTCCCGTGGCCTCTCTGTTCTGGATTATGTCTCCCAAGGGGGCAGAACTCACCACAGTGATAGGGTGACCTTGGAAGTATTGCTTCAGCTTCCGGCTTGCCATGAACACCCCGTAAACAAGCTTGCCAATGTGGATATCTTTCTTTAGACTCAATGAGCACCTCACTGACGTAATAAACCGGTGTTGAACCAGATGCTCCTTGCCAGCCTCCTAGCGCTCCACCACGATCGCAACACTGATAGCTCACGAGTTGGCGGCGACATATAACAGCAATGGCTCTCTATCAATGGGAGCTGCTAGGACCGGCGGTTCAGATAACTGTCTTGTTAAATCCTCAAAGGCAGTATTAGCAGCATCGCTCCAGACAAAAGTTTCTGTTTTCTTCATCATTTGATACAGCGGTAGGGCCTTCTCACCTAACCGGCTTATGAACCGGCTTAAAGCAGCGACACGACCCGCCAATCGCTGAACATCATTGATGCACGCCGGCTTAACCAGAGAGGTAATTGCCTTGATCTTCTCTGGATTAGCTTCAATGCCCCTGTTTGAGACCAGAAATCCCAAAAGCTTGCCTGCAGGTACAGCAAATACACACTTCTCCGGGTTAAGCATCATCTTGTAAACCCGGAGATTATCAAAGGTCTCCTTTAAATCAGATATCAAGGTTTCCTTCTCTCTGGATTTCACCACTATGTCATCCACATAACCATGAACATTGCGCCCAATCTGATTGTGGAGACAGTTCTGTACACACCGCTGATAAGTCGCCTGGGCACTCTTGAGCCCGAAAGGCATAGATACATAGCAGAAGGCTCCAAACGGAGTAATGAAAGCTGTCTTCTCCTGGTCCTTAACTGCCATTTTGATCTGATGATAACCAGAGTAAGCATCCAAAAAGCTCAAACGCTCACAACCCGCCGTAGCATCAATGATTTGATCAATACGGGGGAGAGCAAAACGATCAGCCGGACAAGCCTTATTTAAGTCCGTGTAATCCACACACATTCGCCACGTGCCGTTCTTCTTGAGTACGAGCACCGGGTTAGCCAACCACTATGGGTGAAAAACTTCAATAATGAACCCGGCCACCAAGAGTCGGGCGACCTCCTCTCCAATAGCCTTTCGTCGTTCCTCATTGAATCGCCGAAGAAACTGCTTGACCGGCTTATACTTAGGATCAATATTAAGAGTGTGCTCAGTGAGTCCTCTCGGTACACCCGGCATGTCAGAAGGTTTCCATGCAAGGATGTCCAGGTTCTCACGGATGAACTCGATGAGCGTGCTTTCCTATTTAGGACCAAGTTGGCACTGATGCTGAACTGTTTAGATGAGTCACCTGGAGTGAAATCCACAAGTTTAGTGTCAGCTGCCGATTTAAACTTCAACGCCGGGTCATGCTCCATAGTTGGCTTCTTCAGAGAGGTCATATATGCCAGGTCAACATTATCTTGATAAAACTTTAGCTCTTCTGCTGCACAGATAGACTCAGCATAAGCCGCGTCGCCCTCTTCACACTCCAAGGCTACATTTCGGCTCCCATGCACAGTGATGGTGCCCTTGTGACCCGGCATCTTAAGCTCCAGATAAACATAACACGGTCGTGCCATGAACTTCGCATAAGCCGGCTGCCCAAACAGAGCATGATATGGACTTTTGGTTTTGACCACCTCAAATGTCATTTTTTTAGCTCGGGAATCATATTCATCTCCAAAGGCCACCTCCAATTCAATCTTACCGACCGGGTATGCTGACTTACCAGGCACCACTCCATGGAAGACGGTGTTGGATGTATTTAAATTTTTGTCAGTCAAACCCATGCGCCGAAAGGTCTCGTAATAGAGGATGTTGATGTTGCTACCTCCATCCATGAGTACCTTGGTGAACTTATATCCACCGACCTGAGGTTCCACCACCAGGGCTAATTGACCCGGATTATCAACCCGGGGAGGGTGATCCTCCCTGCTCCATACGATAGGCTGCTCTGACCACCTTAGGTAACGAGGAACTGCTGGCTCAACAGAGTTCACGGCCCTCTTATGAATCTTCTGGTCACGTTTGCATAAGCTAGTGGTGAACACATGATACTGCCCACTATTCAGTTGCTTTGGATGGCTTTGATAACCCGACTGATGTTGCTGCTGTCCTCCTTGACCAGACTGCTGCTGATTATAGCTGCCTTGATTTCCCTGAAAGTCGGAACTTGAACCGCCGCCCGGGCCATGAAAGCCACCAGCACCTGAGCCGCTGCCCGACCCATGATTGCCATCAAACATGTTGGAATTCTTGAAAGCCTTCATGATGGCACAATCTTTCCACAAGTGGGTGGCGCGTCGTTCCCGGGTGCTGTGTCTCGGGCAGGGCTCATTGAGTAGATGCTCAAGAGATGGACCTGACCCACCAGATTGAGGGGCGGTTTTCCCTTACGTCTCTGAATGTTACCCTGTGCATTGGCATTAGCCACAAACTCCGGGTTACCCTCCGCCTTATGCTTATTGCCTCCTTGATTCGTCGGGTTATGCTGCTGACCCTTTCCATTGTCGTTCTTCTTTCCCTTCCCTGCCTTTTCCTCATCAGACGTGGGATCCTTGGTACTATCAGAGTCGGCATATTTGACTAAAGCTGCCATCAGGGTACCCATATCATTGCAATCACGCTTAAGGTGTCCCAGTTTCTGTCTCAGCGGCTCAAAACGGCAATTCTTCTCTAACATGAGGACTGCAGAGCTGGCATCCATCTTGTCAGACGAATGTATAATCTCCTTGACTGGCGCACCCAATGAGTTGTGGATTCACCCTCCTCTTGCTTACAATTTGTTAAGTCCACAATTGACATAGATTGCTTACAAGTATCCTTGAAGTTCTGGATGAACCGGGCCTTTAACTCGGCCCATGAACTAATGGAATTGGGCGGCAAGCCCTTTAACCAAGACCGGGCTGTTCCATCCAACATCATGGTGAAGTACTTAGCCATCGCCGCATCGCTGACCTCCAACAGTTCCATGTCCATCTCATAACTTTCGATCCATGCCCCAGGCTATAAGTCGGACGTATAATTCGGCACCTTTGAAGGCCCTTTGAAATCCTTGGGCAAACGCACATTACGTAGAGCCGGCACTAAACAAGAGACACCGCCAGTTCTAGTGGCTACTCTTGCCTCAACAGAAGTCGTCGGGTAATCCGGAAGGGCCTCCTGAGCCGTCAGCTGATCCGCCAGCTCGTCCTCCTGACGTATTCGGTCCTGCACCGAGTTATAACTGTCGGTCTGGTTATGTGCCAGGACCCCGATCTTAAGTCACACCGATCTAGCATGTAACACGTCATATCACTTTGCGGCCTCACGCACGGTATTCCCACGGGTGCCACCTTACCTGGCCCGGGACCGTTTGCGCCTTTTGGCTCACGTATATGGTAGTGTCGCTAGCATCCATATGACAAAGAACCCGGGCTGACATGGCTACGGCAGGGGGAAAGACTACCGGGGAAGATGGGAAAGGTAGTAGAGCTCACAACGGTCTCGTAGGCGGTCTCAGTCAGCTCGGGGACGTACTACATGCGGCGAATCGACGGTGGCGATCACCGGACAGAGGCGAGGAAGATGGCGACGATGACGGCTCCACAGGACCTCCGCGTTAGCTTTCTTCGATGCAGAGGCGTGGTGTGGGGTGGCGGAGGTGCTGGACTAATCGGGGAGGCAAGGCATCGGCGGTGGGCGCGGCAACGGCGAGCGGCTGCTTTCGGTGCGTGCGATGGAGAGAGCCAGGGGAGGGGATGGGGACGAGAGAGAGCGAGCGGTCCAGGGGTGTCGAGGGGGGTGCGTGGTGCCCTCGGGTGCTTCTAGCGGTGAGCAGGTAAGCAGGAGGTGGCCGGCGTGCCGTGGGCACACGCCCTCCTGCCTACTGGCAGGAGGTTGAAGACGGGGCGGTGGTTGGCTGGGCCTAGCACAGTACTGGGCTACCGGGTGAGCTGTTAGGTAAGTGGCCCAGTTGCCTTTCTCTCCCTCTCTTTATTATGTTTTTGTTTTTCTATTTCTGACATTTGTTTTAATTTGGTTTTTGAACCAAACTAATTTTGTTGCTTCTGATAAACTTTGCAGGGACTAAAAGGATTATTCCAAAGCCCCTCAACAAAAATCAGAATTATTGGAGCAATAAAGTATTTATAATATTTATTTGTTCCAATTCGAAATACAATATGTGTTAATTCAACAATCCAAAATGTCATGCAAAAATGTGCATCACCTCTGGTTGCTGTTTCCAGCATTTTCCAAAAATGATGAACATTTTTGAAGGCCATTTGGGTTCACTGAAAAATATTTTAGTTGAACCTGGTGGATTCCTTTTTATGCTAGGGTTTGAACATCCCCCATTTCAAGTTCATTTGAAAATTTAAACATGATGCACACACGGATGGCTAGCCTAGTGCATACCAGGACTAGGGATGTGACAACTCGCCTCCACTAAACAAGAATCTCGTCCCGAGATTCAAGGCGTGAGGTAAGAGGAAAGGGGGTCACAAAACTATCATGATCTTCAGGATCCAACTGCCCTTCTCAAGGATGTTGATTCATTCCATCATCTTGGTTTTGACATCTTTGCCTTCGAGATCTTCACTCGTCACGATAACGAAAAGAGAGGGAAACTCTACAGGATTCGATCTTCGTGAAGATCAGGCGAACCATGATCAACTCACGGAATGAGACGTTGAATCACCTATTGAGCTGAGGCACAAGCACACATCAGAGATGATGGATGAGAAACATATGACATGGGTTCAAATTGGTAGGCAACAATTCGACGCTTAAATAGATGGTGAGGGGGGTTTCAAAGTAGCGAGGAGTTAAGTTTCCCATGATACCATAAGGGGACACCTCGGGGAAGGTGACTCGTAGAATTATTCCCTTATGTGGCAAAAAGAATTACTTTTGATACATAGATCATTGAAACTCTCTATACCAGCCTAAGGAAAATCACAATTGATCATTTGAATAAATTTGAAAGAATGGCATACTCAGTTTGGAGAGGAACTAGAGTTATAGGACAACTCGGCAACGGAAGGCACATTCCAATTGATACCGAGGATATAACCCTATGACTGAGCGTGCTCTCAAGAAGTTGAGCATTTCTATATTCATCAAGGTTTTACCAACATCTGTGTCGAGGATCCCGGCAACACATCATACTACCATGATAAACGGTGATGTAGGATGCAGATGCAAAGGAGGACATCACTTTCTCAATTTTTTCCTTAGCAATGCCAAAGAAGCAAATCTGGATGATCGACCGAGAGACATTTAGCACTCCGCTTCTAATGTCCTGCTTGATGTACTAGGTACCACGGTCAATGCTTAAGAACATCAACATGGCCATCAAGTAAAAGTCGGACTTCGGAAGCACAAAAATCCAAAAGGAACAACTTGTGGAATAAGTCATACCAAATCCTCATGGAGAAGATGGTCGAATTGCTCGCTCAAGATACTACAATAATAGATCTTCCGGCTAGGTGTGTCACCAGAACATCAACCTCGTCGGGTCCTACATCATAGATCTTGGAAATGTTCCAGCCATCATACCTGCCTGAGATTCAGATCTGGCTGGTAACAGGATTTTTCAGACAACATGTCTAGAAAAGAAAGGTTGCAACACAAGTGGACGAGATAACATTGCGAGACTCTCGGGAGATGAACTACGATAGCAAGCTCCAAAACATGAGTTGGTTCTGCTACACACATGTGAACATGTTGTCCAAGAAAAGCATGACCACAGCAAAGTTCAGGTGAGGAACCATCATCGAGGATATCGAAGTCCTTACACAAGTCCAGATTAGCTCTTGGGAAGGAACTTCTTCTCCTTGAACAAATCAATCAGTGGCTTGGTGTGCTAGGGATTCATATAGAATGAAGGTTGCAAGTCTCCAGACCACAGGATACTTCGCACATATGCATGAATGACTTGGGATGATTCCAGAGGAAGCAAAAACAAGCTTTCTCGAATTCACGGCGGCAACTTGCATCGACTACACGTGAACTTAGAGGAAGTCGCTACTTTCATCCAAACGTATGCTTCATGAACGGAACATGAAGGCATTGTTTACAAAGTTTCCAACACTAGCTTAATGTTTAACACGAATCATGGGGGAGACAAGATGCTACTGATGAGCTCAACAGCAACTCATCGGAATTTCCATATCACTGGACTTCCACCATTATGTGAACAATGTGATAGTATTGGTCAGACCAAAAAAATGTAATGGTGTATGCTCGAGGAATCAACCACGAGTAAGACAACATTACGAACATCGTTGGTTCTGATTTGACTTGACGATAGCCCATACTCAAATCAAAGTTTTGACAAGGCAATAGATCCAACAACTGATCATGAGGACCAATTGGTGAAGATATCATCTTTCTTCAACACACACACACACACACACACACTAAAAAATTATCCCTTAACATGAACTAAGTCAGACAAGCTTTTATCTTCCAACTCTCCAAGTTGTTGTTTGGCTTATCCAACTAGCGCAGGGATATCCAACACAGATTCCTGGAGAATGGAAGGTTTTGGGGGAAAACCAACATGATCACGAACTCAAGATAGCGGTCAGGTGACACCCTGGTGATCCCTCCAAGAAGATATTCGGAACATCACGAACCACCGTTATGTTACTAAGCTCGAGAACAATCTTGCTTTTCAGGGCAAGACGATATGATCAAAAGAGTGAGGGATTGACACAATCCTAACTCATCGATCGAAGGGTGCACCAACAAAACTGGACTAGATAGCATGATCAATCCTAGGATGGTGATTCAATAACCAACACGCTAGGAATGAGAATATTATCCATTTACTACCAAGCAACGGAGTTGCTAGGAGTATTGATTTCACACATCACGATTCACTTGTCGGCATTCCAGTTACAATAACACGGGAACCGAGGAATGAACAATGATGGCAAGAAGTATCACCGCGTCAAGAATTCATGAGAGATTGTGCAATTCTCCCGTCATTCATGATATGAAAGAGGGTGACACTCCAAGGTAGAGCAGAACAAAAGCTGGTTTGGCATTTTGATCTGCAGAATACAACTGCTTCGACCCAATCCTAGAAATGGATGAAGTACTGGAGTTTGTTTCTCCTAGTCATTCCGGAATAGAATGGCTTGACGGACCACAAGAGTAAAAGGCACCGATAAACACGAATGCACACATACTCTTGACTATCAACTGATAGGCTAAGGTCGAAATACAACTAAAGAGGGACAACTCAAAAGAACATCTGATTTTCTGAGTTGTGGATACATAGGTTGGTATGTCGAACGAGTTCAACATATTTCTTCCGAATAACCCATGCGGAAAGGTAGAACTGGCAGAGTCACAATATAGCATGGAGAACTCATCGAGAGCACTCCTGTTGTGATCCATTGATCCAACGAACTTCTGCCATAAGTGGTTCATAGTATTTGGAAGAAGGAAATACCACGGACCTCAAGGACTATCGCAACGTTACAAATATCCTAAAGGAACTAGCAACACTATCAACATGAGATAAGTAGGGTGGATCTCGGGTTCAAGAACCCAGAATAGAATACCTACTAACTAATAACATCACGGGATGCTTTTGAGAATGATGGCCAGAATCATCACGCTGGGAACACAAAATATGGCTAGATTACTAGGTGACTCCCTAAAACACCTAGGGTCATAATAAAAGCTCCAACATATATGTCGAGGCAATAGACTACCTCAACTCACCGATTAGTGTGATTAGTCTGACCCAAAGGAACATCGGAAACGGAAGAAAGGATTTGCAAATGCATCAGTCTATTTAGAAACCTGGGATGACTCGGACAGCATAACAGCTATAAATGCTCAGAAAAGGATTTGAAACACCCTGCAAAATGGTGGCATAGCCACTTAACATCACAATAGCAAGGTTGCGAGACCAACTGCTAACACAGGAAAATACTAGGAACTAAACTGAGACTTGAATCCATCAATCCTAAGATTCTACGGATTAGTAACACGTCATCTTGATAGATAGATGAGAAGGCCTAGTTCTTAAACCCCGTAGAAAAGAAGAGGTTGACTCAGATCAGAAGGACATAGGGTATAAGGAGTAAAAAGAGCCTTACGTTCCCATCCACAATGAATTCCATTACATAACTAAAGCATTTCTAGACTCAACTTCGACCAGTTTGGCTTGGTAATCCTACAGGAAGTCAGGCTCTGATACCAAAGCTATCAGGACCCCGATCCTAAGTCACACCGATCTAGCATGTAACACATCATATCACTTTGCGGCCTCACGCACGGTATTCCCATGGGTGCCACCTTGCCTGGCCCGGGACCGTTTGCGCCTTTTGGTTCATGTATATGATAGTGTCGCTAGCATCGATATGACAAAGAACCTGGGCTGACATGGCCACGGAAGGGGGAAAGACTACGGGGGAAGATGGGAAAGGTAGTAGAGCTCACAACTGTCTCGTAGGCGGTCTCAGTCAGCTCGGGGACGTCCTGCGTGCGGCGAATCGCCGGCGGCAATCACCGGACAGAGGCGAGGAAGATGGCGACGATGGCATCTCCACAGGGCCTCCGCGTTAGCTTTATTCCATGGAGAGGCGTGGTGCAGGGTGGAGGAGGTGCTGGACTGATCGGGCAGGCAAGGCATCGGCGGTGGGCGCGACAACGGCGAGCGGCGGCTGCTTTCGGTGCGTGCGATGGAGAGAGCCAGGGGAGGGGATGGGGACGAGAGAGAGCGAGTGGTCCAGGGGTGTCGAGGGGGGGTGCATGGCGCCCTCGGGTGCTTCCAGCGGCGAGCAGGTAAGCAGGAGGTGGCCGGCGTGCCGTGGGCACACGCCCTCCTGCCTACTGGCAGGAGGTTGAAGACGGGGCGGTGGCTGGCTGGGCCTAGCACAGTAGTGGGCTGCCAGGTGGGCTGTTAGGTAAGTGGCCCAGTTGCCTTTCTCTCCCTCTCTTTATTATGTTTTTGTTTTTCTATTTCTGACATTTGTTTTAATTTGGTTTTTGAACCAAACTAATTTTGTTGCTTCTGATAAACTTTGTAGGGACTAAAAGGATTATTCCAAAGCCCCTCAACAAAAATCAGAATTATTGGAGCAATAAAGTATTTATAGTATTTATTTGTTCCAATTCAAAATACAATATGTGTTAATTCAACAATCCAAAATGTCATGCAAAAATGTGCATCACCTCTGGTTGCTGTTTCCAGCATTTTCCAAAAATGATGAACATTTTTAAGGCCATTTGGGTTCACTGAAAAATATTTTAGTTGAACCTGGTGGATTCCTTTTTATGCTAGGGTTTGAACATCCCCCATTTCAAGTTCATTTGAAAATTTAAACATGATGCACACACGGAGGGCTAGCCTAGTGCATACCAGGACTAGGGATGTGACATTACGGTGCTGAGCGTTGCTTGACAAAGCCTCTGACTCGATGTGCCTGCTGTAACTCGGGCTCCGGTTTGGACGAGTCGGAGCTAACCAGGGTGGTGGGGTTGAATGAATCATGTCCCGGCTATAAGAATAGGTCTCTTGCTGAGCCAGGGCCGTCTGAATGAGATCTCTGATCCTCCGTGTCTCCACTGCTGTCGGATCATCACCATCCACTAGAAGAGTCGCCAAACATGCCGATGCTGCAATTAAGTTCTCCATGGGGTTGGAGAAGTGACCCGGTGGTATCGGCATGTAACGGGGTGGTGCCATGTTTCCACGAAGAGGTGCCGTCTCCTGAGGTTGAACCGGCCCCCGGCTATCATGAACTGATTGACCTCCGGCAGGTTACTTGGGCTAGCTCTGGGAGTCGCGAAGAGGTACCGTGGATCGTAAATCGGAGGTAAACGGGATTGAGTTTTCTGATGCCTTCTCCTCATCACCTCATTAGACGCATTCATGCTCATGGTAAGCTGGAAAGCCTCTGACTGGAGCTGTTGTGCCCGAGCATCCAAAGCCGCCCGTTCTGTGGCTAACCTGACGTCCTCGGCTGCTAAGGCCTCCTTGGCCCGAGCTATCTCCTCACGAACCTGTGCCACCTCTGCATTATGCTCATCTTAATTCGCAGGATAACTGTGGTGGTTAACAGGGCCGTAAGTTTATCCATGAGATCCATCAGCACCTGAGCCGGCGGGCGCACAGGGCCTCCTGCCCTGGCTGCTCCTGGCCCGGACGTTATGGCTGCTACGGCTGTGGATTTTTGGCCGGGTTGAGTACCAGCCATGAAGACTCCTGCCCAACTTGGCGGCTCATAGGGGTCCGGAACACTAGAACCATCGGAACAGCCCCCAAGTCCGCCGTCTTGCACTGGATATAGAGAATCTGTTGAACCGGCGGACGAATCACCATCAGAGAGGACGGCCGTCTCACCACCGCCTTTAGACCCTTCAGAAAGTTCCCCTCCATGGATGCATCCCATGAAAGCACGCTTCACGACGGGTTGAGCCCGGGCGGGTCTCGTGCACTGAGCCGTCTCGATGAGGTCGGTGCAGTTGTCCGGCTCAGGGCCCGGCTCACCAATCCGGCTGATGAAGACATGGATTCCGTCGAAGGGGACCCGGTACCTGTACTCAATTGAGCCGGCGTCGGGGCCCCAGCCTTCGTCGTCGATGTAGATCTTGCCGCGACGACTCTTGGTCATCCGGTCGACGGTGTATCCCTTGAGCCCTTCGAAGCTGCCCTTCAAGAACTCAAATCCACTGTGCGCTGGCCCCACGGTGGGCGCCAACTGTCGTGGAATTATCACGGCAGATGTCCTCTTGCAAGGACTTAGTCGTGGAGCCATCGCAACTAGGAAGCTTAAAGGGGTTAATCGGGACAAAGGACACGAGAGGTTTATACTAGTTCAGCCCCTTACGGTGAAGGAAGGCCTACGTCTAGTTGGGTTGGTATTGCTTGATGTTTCGATGACCAGGGAGCGATATACGCTATGACCGGCTCTCGATGGGTTGTTTCTTGCCCTAAGCCGCCAACGGGTCGTCCCCTTATATACACGGGTTGACGCCCTGCGACCTACAAAGACCCGTCCGGCTCATAAACAGTGTCCGGCTCGGTGACTAGTTACTTCTACCTTATGTTACAAGTCATGCCATCATGGCAGTTTGTCACTATGGGCCTTAGGCCGCCTGTGGGCCTTAGACTCTTTGAACTGCCATCTTCACGCTTGGTCTTGTGCTTCTCTCTGATGAGTCTTCTTTGCGTAACCCGACCCCTCCTGGGCGGCCTACAAAAATAATTATATCCCCAACAGTAATATTTTCCTATATTTCGATTACTCACCTCAAAGTCTGGTAGGAGGCTGGCACAGGCTTCAGTTAGTCCGCTCTTGGCGGACTGAACCTTCTTGATCACCGCACTCATGACAGTGCGGTGCTCTTCATCGATGGAAGCGCTGTGAAGCACTTCCAGCAAGTTGTCCGGCCCCTCTGGATGGACAGAGGTCACCGGCGCAAGCGGCCTGCCCCTCTTAACAGGGGGGCGCCTGCCGGAGTCCGGGACCACTAGTGGTTCCGATGCGGTGTTCGGCTGAGGGCCGAACTTGGAGCCCATGGAAGCCTTGCTCCCTCCGTGCCCAGGGTCCGAAAGGTCGCCTTGAGGCGCCTCCAGGACTACCTCCCCTCGGCTTGGTTCCCTTTGAGACAACACCTCGAGGTTGTCCGTAGGGCGAGGCAAGGAGGCGATCGGAAGTGAATCGCTACTCATGGCCGACGGGTCAAAAGAACCGTCCGACGAAGACACGTCGATGCGGGCTCGAGGCGGACGGCATAATCATTTTCGGCGTAAGGAGAAGCAGTGCAATAAAAGCATACCATGAATTACTCTGGTATCCGAATACTTACGACTTCTCCAGGGGCTTGTCCCTGGTCAACCACTCATCTTTGCTATGAGCGGCGGTCGTGGAACAGTCCGGAAGGAGAGTACTTCCCTTCTTGGACCCTTCGGCCTCCCCGGTTGGGGTGGCCTTCCTTTTCTTGTCTCCCCCGACTGGAGGGGGAGAACCTTCATCTTCCTCCTCCTCGTCTTCACGAGAGGAGTGCGTCTCGGAGTTATCGGACGATGAGTCCGATATCACCTGACGCCGGGAACTCTTTTGAGTCCCCGTGGTCTTCTTCTTCTTGGTCTTCTTCTCCGACACCTCATAAGGTGCCAGAGTCAGCATGTCTGTCAGGAGAGCGTTGGCTGGATCTTCAGGCAGGGGGCCGGGCAGTCGATCTGCTCTGATGTCTCCACCCAGTCCTGTCCAAGGCGTGGGAGCTCAGATCCCGCACATGATTAAAATGGGGAAAGTAAATACCCTATAAGGTGTAGAAAACTTACCGGATTCGCAGGGCGCTTCGCGCTAAGTCTGCGGTCCTCGGTAAGGGAAGGGGGGACCTCGGCACCCTTGAACAGCACCCTCCAGACGCCCTTGTGCGTCGTGTCAAAGAGCTCGCGCAGAGTCTGGTGGTGGGCCGGGTCGAACTCCCATAAATTGAACACCCGTTTTTGACACGGGAGGATCCGCCGGAAGAGCATGACCTGGACCACGTTGACAAGCTTGAGTTTCTTGCTTATCATGTTCCGGATACACTTCTGGAGTCTGGCCAGCTCCACCGGTGAACCCCAGGACAAGCCCTTCTCTTTCCAGGAGGTGAGCCGCATGGGGATTCCGGATCGGAACTCGGGGGCCGTCACCCAGTTGGTGTCGCGCGGCTCGGTGATGTAGAACCACCCCGATTGCCACCCCTTTATGGTCTCCACATATGAGCCCTCGAGCCATGTGACATTGGGCATTTTTCCCACCATGGCGCCTCCGCATTCCGCTTGTTGGCCGCCTACAACCTTCGGCTTGACATTGAAGGTCTTCAGCAACAGGCTGAAGTGGGACCGGACGCGGAGGAAGGCTTCGGACATGACGACAAACGCTGAGATGTTGAGGATGAAGTTCGGGGCTAGATCATGGAAGTCCAGCCCGTAGTAGAACATGAGGCTGCGGACGAACGGGTGAAGGGGAAACCCCAGTCCGCGGACGAAGTGGGTGAGGAAAACTACCCTCTCATAAGGTTTCGGGGTAGGGATGATCTGCCCCTCGTTGGGCAGCCGGTGCGCGATATCCGCGGCCAAGTATCCGGCTCTCCTCAGCTTTTTGATGTCCTCCTCCGTGACGGAGGATTTCATCCACTTGCCTCCCGCTCCGGACATGGTTGGGGCAGTGTGAGGAGAAAGGTGCGAACTTGGGTGTTGGAGCTCGAGTGCGCGAAAATGGATGAGCAAGGAGGAAGAAGGTGTGGGTGAAAGAAGGTGAACCCTTATCCCTTTATAAAGGCAGACGAAACTATACGCCCCCACTAGTCCGGTAAACCCGCTTATTCCCCAAGCACCGTAATTGATGGCGCGGTTGGGTTACCCACGCCCGTATTGATGAGAATCCCGTGATAAGGGGACACGATCTCTGCTTTGACAAGACGTGCCAAGGAAACCGCCTCGTGATATGCACCAAGGCTGGTTGAGAAAAATGGTTCGAGTAATGACCGGGCCGTGGTATGATGTCATGATATCAAGTGCGTCAGCAAATTAGATTTGCGAAAATATTATTCTCTCTATGGTGGTATGTGGAACTTGTTTTGGAGAACCGGACACTATCCTTGTGTTCAAGATCTTCTATGGAGTATTCGAAGGAGGAACCCGCCTTGGAAGGCCGAAGACAATCTGCGTGCCGGACTCATCGTCATTGAAGCATGGTTCAGGGGCTACCGAGGGAGTCCAGGATTAGGGGGTATACGGACAGCTGGACTATATCCTTTGGCCGGACTATTGGACTATGAAGATACAAGATTGAAGACTTCGTCTCGTGTCCGTATGGGACTCTCCTTGGCGTGGAAGGCAAGCTTGGAGATACGGATATGAAGATCTCCTCCCATTGTAACCGACTCAGTGTAACCCTAGCCCCCTCCGGTGTCTATAAACTGGAAGGTTTAGTCCGTAGGACCAACAACAATCATACAATAGGCTAGCTTCTAGGGTTTAGCCTCTACGGTCTTGCGGTAGATCAACTCTTGTACTACTCATATCATCAAGATCAATCAAGCAGGAAGTAGGGTATTACCTCCATCGAGAGGGCCCGAACCTGGGTAAACATCATGTCCCCTGCCTCCTGTTACCATCCGCCTTCGACGCACAGTTTGGGACCCCCTACCCGAGATTCGCCGGTTTTGACACCGATAGAGGCGATCATGACCATCTATGGATCGCACCTCCTTGACTTCACGCAAAATGCAATGGCGACCATGGCCATTTTTGCCCACTTGTGCGAGAACTTTGTCGGAGTCGCCCCCAATATGGATCTGTTCAGGCACTATTTCATTTCGCGAGTGGAGAACAAGAGTCGTTGCTCCGGGAACATCAGATGGATGTCGCTCGTGGTGAGGAAGCTTTGGGATTACATCCCTGGTAAGCAGCATGAGAGGTGGGATGAGTGGAGAGGGGATTGGTGCTGGATTCAGGAAGAGGAAGCCCCTGATTTCTGTGGGGCACAGACGGAATGAGTCGAGCGCGGCAAGGAATGGAGTGCTTATGGCCTCACCAATGATAGGTTGCACCCGACAATAAACAGGATCACCCGTTTGAAGACTGCTAGGCTGACCATTGAGCATGTGGGGGCAGATTTTCTCCTCAGCATTGCGCCGCTGTAGAAGAGGGACATACCTACTTGGTTGTATGGAGATGCTGGGGACAGGATGAGGTTGCTCCCGGGATCGGACAACAACTTGTTAGTTTACGGCCACGCCTGGTTGTGTGACCATTTGTTTGGCCACTTTGCGATGTTCAAACTCCTGGCGACAGTTGTCCCACTGAACATTAATTCAGCCCAGGACCAGATATTGAAGTGGATGCCGAACTACAACGCCCATGGAGTGGACAGCGATTGGTAGCTGCCCACTCTTGATGAAGAGCTTGAGTGGCCTGGTGCTCTGGTGGAGAGGGCCACCAGGGTTGAAACCCAGATGTACAAGCGCACATCCTCCATGGAGGTGGCGTATATCCTAAGGAAGATTGAGGAGGACAAAGCTGCCCGTCTTGCGGAGATGGCAAGGGCCGCGAAGGCCGGAAAGGGCAAGGGGAAAGAAGATGAGAGTTCTTCCCATGGCGGTAGCGAGGCGCAGGCCATGGAGGGGGCTGCCGGGGAAGAACTTGCCCAGGATGTTCCTACCGGGAACAAGTTTACCGGGCTCGATGCCCTAGCCACCGCAGCAACGGAGCTCCAAGAGAGGGAGGAGGAGATCAGTGAGGTGGCGGAGCTCGAGGTCGAATGGCTCGCGGATGGGTCCCTAGCCCCCGACCAGGTCTTGGATAAGCGCCCTCGTAGGCGTACTGCTAACCGGGGGACGGTGGCTCCTAATCTAGCGCCTGCCGCCAAGAGGGTGAAAAAGACCACAACCAAGGTCACCAAGACTGACGTGGTGTGCCGCCAATCCACTCGCCTAGACGGGATCAAGACTTCCCCTACCAAGCAATTGGCGGTTGTGGAAGTTGATTCCAGCCCCCACTCCTGCTCGAGCTCTTCTCAGAGCTCACCCCTGCTGGAGCCCCCTGCGCCTTGCCTCACGTCAGAGTTGCCAGATAGTTCTGCCCCTCCACCTCCGAAGAGAGGACGGGAGCCCTCCCCTCCCATGGAGTTCAACTTGAACTCCATGCTTATCAAGGAAGAGTAAGGAAGATATCCCCCCCTTCGTAAATAGCTTTGGTATACTTGATTATCTTTGCCGACTGACCTTTCATCTTGCTGTCGCTGGCAGGGAGGTGGAGGACATGGAGACCCTTATCCACCGCCCGTGGAAAAGGCTCTGGCGCGTTGGGTTGCCAAAGACCGCGGAGATCCCGGCCTTGGCGGGGAGCAACACGGAGGATCCCGTGGCGAACCCCTAGTCCAGCTCTCGGCCGGACGTGGAGGACCGAACTCTTCAACTGGAGGTGATGGGGACGGCCTTGCTGCTCCCTCGGCCGAAGGGAACGGTGAGACGACGCAGGGTGAGCCCCTCGCGGAGGGGCATGTCTCCTCCTCCGACCGAGCCGAAGAATCCCTGACAGAGCGTTTCACGGATGAAATCGCGTAGAGAGTTGCCGCGACTGCCGCGGCAGGGGGTGAAGTTCATGGCCCAGCAACAGACGCTGCCGGGGAAACTGAGGTCCCTGCCCGACAGACTTCTCTAGGTACTCAACTCACGCCGTTTCCCTTTGTTTCTCTGATCACTTCTCCTTGTTTCCCAATTACCTGAAACTTCAGTATCTTTGTTTTTTGTCTTTTGCTTCTCGGCAGCCCCCCAGGCTGAAGAACCAGAGCTGCTGGAAGAGGTGTCCAGCATAGGGAGGGCTGCTACAGATGCTGCTGCCAAGATCGCCACAATGGAGGAGATGGGCCTTGTCGCTGATCGTGTTCAAGATGCCTTAGCGGTGGTGGAGCATTCTTTGGAGAATGCCCCGTAGGAGGAAGCAGTGATCGAGGGGAAAATTCCTCTCCAGACTATGGATCCCCTTTCCTCCTTTGGGATTGTTATGGAGACCCCGCCAACCTTCTCGAACCAGCTGGCAATCACTACAAAAATAAGACAAATTCGTGACATTTTGGGCCGAACGAATTTTTTCTGTCATAGTTATGACACTTCTATGACGATAATTGTGACAAAACCCGGTATCATCATAGATGTGGCGGGTCCTACTTCTATGACAAAAAATCATTAGAAAAAATGGGCTTTTCATCCTGGGCGAGCCGGAGACGCAGGTGCATGACATTCTTTGGGCCGTCCATGATAGAAAAAACCGTGGTAGAAGCGAGGGCGAGGAAAATATCGGGGAGTTCCTGGTTACGGTGGGTGGTCGGGGCCGAGCGATGCACGTTTCTCTCATACATGCACGCGTGTGTGCGAGGCGTTGGGCTCTAATTGAACCCGAGCGATGCGTTGGGCTCTAACTGAACCCGAGCGACCGCACTGCAGGTTACGCGTTACTGAACCCAAGCGATCGATCGATCCCTTGCTGTTAACTAAACCCGAGTGTGATTCCTTCGCTACTGCTGCTAACTGAAGCCGATCGAACACTGTTGCCTCCTTCCCTGGATGAACAGTGAGCGTTGTTGAGGGGATTTGGATGAACAGTTCCCGATGTGGGGGTTGGATGAACAGGACCTCGTGGTAGTAAAGGCCGTTGCCGCTGGATGAATAGTACACCGATCGATCGAGCCGGTGGATGAACAGGCCCCCGTGGAGGGCTGGATGAATAGGACCCCGTGGAGGGCTGGTTGAACAGTAGCCGATGTAGGGTTGGTTGAACAATAGCCGGTGGAGGGCTGGATGAACAGTAGCCCGTGGAGGGGTGGTTGAACAGGACCCCCCGTGGAGAGGGCTGGTTGAACAGTAGCCGGTGGAGGAGCGCGCGGTGGAGGCTGGATGAACAGGAGCCCGTGGATGAACAGTCGTAGGTGGAGGCTGTAGGAGGTCGACGGTGGATGAACAGTAGCCCGTGGAGGCAGTCGACGGTGGAGATGAATAGTATCCCGTGGAGTCCCGTTTTGCGGTACGCCACACGCTCCCGATGAACATGACCCCCGTTTCGACTGTAGCGCTCGAACACAAGTATGTTTCCTCCGTTTTGTGGTACGCCACACCCCTCCTGATCAACATGACCCCGTTTCGACCATAGGAGGTCCATTTTCTCCGTTTTGTGGTACACCAAACCCCTCCCGACGAACAGGATCCCGTTTCCACCATGGCCGGTCGAACACAAGGCCGTTTCCTTCGTTCTGCGGTACGCCAGGCCTCATTTCCATTGGCTGTTCCGTCCAAGCCGGTTGGCTCCCGATGAACAGCACACGTTCCGTTGCTTCTCGATGAACACGACACATTCCGTTGCCTCCCCATGAACGCGACGACGACGTAGTTTCTCCGTTCCGACCCAGCCACAGCTATGTACACGAGCCTTGGCCACACGTATGCGTGTGTAGGCGTTCGAGTTCCCGCACGTATGTACATACGTGGCCGTATTTAGTTTCTTCCACCATGGCCGCTGTACGTACATGTACATGCTACGTGCGCGCCTTTACTACCACACGAGCGCACCTCTACTACCACACATGCCCTTCCTTACACGGCCACGGTTCATCGCTGCAGCCTGCAGACAAACCGATCGACCACTATGTACGTACACGTTCACGACCAGAATGACAACGCCACGTACGCTTAGACCGGGTGGGTCCCAACTATCACGCACTTCCTTGCGTGCGAAGATGTAGCTGGTGGGTCCCAGCAGTCAGGGGGGCGAATCATTTTTTTTGCCCGTAATATGGATGCACTTCCTTGTGTGCGAAGATGTAGCTGCTGGGTCCCAGCAGTCAGAGGGGAAACGTTTTTTTTCACAAAATACGGTGGCCCATCCGGTGGGTCCCTACTGTCAGGTGGAGGAATCATTATTTTGCGCATAATAAGGAGGCCTTTCCTTGCTGCGGCCGCGGACCCAGCTGTCAGCCTCTCCATGTACAGTACTCTTCCCATGGAAGTCGTTCATTGAGCACATTGACCACGCCGCGCTGAGAGCACCAAGGCGGTGGACGACGGCGAGGCCTAGGAAGGGGACAACACGGAGCCGGGGAAGACGGGCAGTGGATGCCCACGCAGAGGGGAGTATGTGGGTTGACTGCTTCGGCTGCGGTGTGAGGCTGCCATCGCCGGAGAATAACAGGAGGTGTGGGTGAGTATAGAGGGATGGCATCGCCAGTGGTGGCAGCACAGCCGGACATGGGAGGCAGGAGCAGGCGGCATGGCTGACGCTTGTTTGGGCGGCTGGAGCAAGAAGACCAGAGGTTGAAGAAGCACTACGACCGTTGAATGGACATCGTACGGTCACTAGAGCTAGAATGGTTCATATTTACTAAGTTGACAAAGCCCTCTGTCCCCATCATCTTAGCAGGCCCACAAGTCAGCCTCCCATATGGTGGGTCCCAGCTAGCAAGGGGTATTCATTTTTTTTGTGCGTAATAAGGAAGCACTTCCTTGCGTGCGAAGATATAGCTAGTGGGTTCCGAGCTGTCAGCGGCGGGAACATTTTTTTTCACGAAATACAGAGGCCCTTTCGGTTAGTCCCAGATGTCAGGTGGAGGAATCATTATTTTGCACGTAATAAGGAGGCATTTCCTTCTGTGCGGCCGTGGACCTAGATGTCAGCCTCCCCTCGTACAGTCCACGTCCGATGGATGTCGTTCGTTGACCACGTTGACCACGCTGCGCCGAGAGCACTAGGGCGGTGGACGACGGTGAGGCCTAGGAAGGGGACGACGCGGAGCCAGGGAAGACGCGGCAGTGGATGCCCACGCAGAGAGGAGTACGAGGGTTCACTGATTCGGCTGCGGTGTAAGGTTGTCGTCGCCGCAGAATAACAGGGGGTGTGGGTGAGTAGAGGGATGGCCTGGCCAGCGGTGGGAGTAGTAGGGGGCGGTGAGGCCTCTGCGGCAGCATAGCCGGCCACAGGCGGCAGGAGCAGGCGGCATGATCGGTGCTGCTTTGGACGGCTGGAGCAAGAAGATCAGAGGTTGAAGAAGCACGACGACCGTTGGATGGACATTGTACGGTCACTGCAGCTAGAAACGTTCATAATGACTAAGTTGACAAAGCCCTTGGTACGCGTCAACTTATTAGGCCCACAGGCCAGCCTCCAAAATGGTGCGCCCCCGATGTCAGGGGGAGGAATCATTTTTTGGGCGGCTGAAGCTAGAATATCCGAGACCGAACAAGAAGCACGACATCCGTTGGATGGACATCCAACGGCCACTGCTGCTAGAACCGTGTGTTGACTACAAGTTCACAAAGCCTTGCATCCGCATCAACCTACTTTTTTAGGGGATGCGTCAACTTAGTAGGCCCACAAGTGTGTGGGAGAGAACTTATATCCCATTTGCGATTTGCAAGAATGTACAACCCATGTTTGAACTCTAATGGAATTTACTACAGCCTATTTACAGTTTGTTAAAAGTACAGCCCGTTGTCTAGCAAGGACAACGATTAATAATTTCAACCAACCGTTCAAAACAGAATTAAAAAAATTCCCACATTTTGATGGGATACAAAATATTTTTATCCCAAAATTTCTAGTCGAATTAAATACAATTTCAATATAAATTTGGATTACTTAAAAATCCAACGAAACACGGCGTGCGCAACTATTAATGAAATTAAAATTTTCAAATTCCAAAAATAATATTTTATAAACTAATTATGTGTTTGGTGCATTTTTTATAGTTACTGCCTAGGTTTTATAATTACATCCCATTTAATATTTATTAAAGCCCATTTTCCTGTTAAGCCTAATGCATCCCTCCTAGGGAAGATTTGCTGCCCAGCGGGGCGGAGAATAACAAGTTGACCTTGCCTGGGTATTCCTAAAAAACAAGTATAGCTGGGCTAGCCATTTTCAGCTTGAAAAAAAATTAATATCTGGGATGGATATCTGGCTTGAGCTAGACGGGCCATAGCCCGCCCAGTTAATAGCCTACTCTCCTTTGAATAACAACGAAAACATCGCTTAAGAAAAACTCTGAAGTGCTCACCCCTCAAAAACACAAATACTACTCGAGATGCTAGGTCCCAACTGTCGGCCGTTCCTTGTGTAATTCTCTCGTTTACTGACTACATAGGTTGACAAGGGTGTGGGACAGTGATGTCAGGAAACCAGGAGGAAGCAAAAAAAATATAGAGGCACTTGCGTACGTACGGCTATGGCCTTAGTGGGTCCCTACTGTCATCCAGTCAAAATAAAGTCATCTCCTGAATCCTCATGTTCGTTGACCATGTTGACGATGCTCAGCGCCACGGCGAGCGCAACAACTCGAAGGACGACGGAGAGGGCCTCGCGGGCCTTACGGATGGTTTGATGCAGCGTCCGCTGCTCATTCAGGAAGCCAGGATCATCGTACACCTATGAGCACCTTCGAGAGACTGAGACGACATGAAACGGTAAGGCCGCCCTTGGGAGCTCTAGTTTATTTCACACCCTTATTAAGATACAAGTGTAATTTACTCGTCATCATAAACAACGCATAAAATACAGGCGTAATGAAACCGAGGGCCCGAGGTCTGTAAGTAAAACCGGCGGGTTACACGTGTAATTTGAGAGACCAGTATATATTTTACTAGTCAAAATCGACCAACCAAGCGCTTCGCCATAGACCATCTGCTTTTATTTACAAGCGTAAGTTTTACAAGCGGTTTTGGTTGGAAAAAGACGATCCAATGACAGCCTAAGATGATGAGTTTGTCGGAAAATCATATGGTTTCACCTCTAGCCTACCCGAGTTGTCGTATACGCTATGAATGAAACATAAGACAATGAACTTCTTAAGCACAGAAACAACAGAAGAGGATGATATTCTTAACATGCAAATCACGGGCATTAGATCAACATGCAAAACAATATGAAGCACTATTCTCAGGAGGCACGGTGAACAGCTTGTGATGCCGCATGCCACAGCATTCCAAGCTCAACTTTGCAATCAAACTCACAAGGCCTGGCATTACATAGAAGACATTCAGAACAAACTCTTAAAATATCTTACATAAGTCAACATTCATGTGACTATGCATCTCAACAGAGTAAATATTTACTTCTGAACTGAAGATAGGAATACGGCATCCCACTCAAAAATATCAAATGCATGTCTTCTGGCTAACATCAATAAGAAAATATTGACTAGATCTTCCAATTCCAATATATTAAACTAATGTCAACTTTGACAGGCTTTTCCCATTCAAAATATGTAATGCCTATGATTGTGGAACGGGAAGGGTTTGTCATCAGTTTGTCATCTTATAGTCCGGTGGCTCAAGGTGACGATGAATGATTAGAGAACCATTTGATGTATTGTGCATGATGAAGTATTATGGAGGACACGAACCATCTGAACATTTTGTGCAGTTCCACTAAAATCAAGCTAAGCATCCCTGTGGATTTCATATTTATATGCTGCGAGAAAACAAAGACACATCAGCACACACATGAATATTGGCCCCAGTGTCAACCCACCAATCGGTGGACTAACAAACTGAATGTACGTTAAACAGATTACCATACCCAGATGCCCCATCATTGTTGCTTAGAGTGTCATTGACAGACTTGGAGTCCTGTCCTGGCTTCTTGGTACTTGTTTGGGCACTTGTTTCCCCTGTGTTCCTCCGAACCACAAGTAAAGTAGCCATCTCTATTTTTGTCTTTCTTCTTACCCTTCTTAATGGCCGACGCTGGCAGCACCATTCAAACATATAGTCTGGTGGCTCAAGGTGACGACGAATTATTAGAGAACCATTCGATGTATTGTGCATGATGAAGTATTATGGAGGAAACAAAACATCTGGACATTTTGTGCAGTTCCAGTAAAATCAGGCTGAGCATCCCTGTGGATATCGTATTTATATGGTGCAAGAAAACAAAGACACAGCAGCACACACATGAATATTGGCCCCAATGTCAACCCACCAATCGGTGGACTAACAAACTGAAAGTACGGTAAACAGATTACCATACCCAGATGCCCCATAATTGTTGCTTAGAATGACATTGATAGATTTGGTGTCCTATCCTGGCTTCTTGTACTTGTTTTGGAACTTTTTGCCCAGTGCACTCCACGTGTTGTAGAGTTTCCTATGCTCTCTCTAGACTAGTCATGTCACCAGCGTCTACTAATACTCTGTAAAGCTTCTCGATCATTCCTTGTGTAATGTAGCGCAAACAGTGACTGCTTCTTTCTGCAAAGTGGTAAGACCAACTGGACCCACTAATGCAGCAGTTTGCCTTAGACACATTGGCTCCTTTTGTGCAGTTCAACTAAAATCAAAGTCGGAATAAAACCGAGCTTTAATTTTGATATCCCTGTAAGCAAAAATAGGTATAAGGGAAACAATTACTGAGAAATAACGGTTGATGACTTGTACTCCAAGAAGAAAAACATCTACTGATCTACCTTATCTTAATGGGAAACAAAGCAGGAGAGTAGCAATTCTAAATCAGTGTGATTCATTCATGTTAACTGAGACATTATCTTAACAATGCCTTGTTTCAACATGTATAAAGAACGACAAAGCAGAAAAGTATCATTGCTAAAACAATGTGACTGATTCATTTTAACGAAGACATTATCTTAACAATACCATGGTTAAACATGTAGAAAGAACTACAAAGCAAAATAGTACCATTTGTAAACCACTGTAACTGATATATAATAACAGAGACATTATCTGAACAATACATTTCTTAAACATGTACTCCGGCCGATCCCTAACAGAAATGGTACTGCCGCCGATCCCTAACAAGTATTGCAGTTTTGAACTAAGATTGAGTAGTTAATTTTGAGGAAAGTAGGTACTGACCTTTCAAGATCAAGATTTGAAACAACTCCTGAGGAAGATATAAAAGAGATCTCAACACATATATGGAAATCCGGTCTCATTTTGTGCAGCTCCACGAAAATTAAGCGAAGCAAAATGTCGCAATAGCAACAAGTTGAATAGATATCCCTATTTTAGTAGAGGCAAAAAAGGAATCAATTACTGGCCAATAAAGGAGGATGAAACATGCAGCCACAAAAATGGTAATCCCGCCAATCCCTAACAAGTGTTGCAGTTTTGAACTAAGATTCAGTAGTTAATTCTGAGAGTGACATTGCTTAATTGTACCAGCGGCATTAGATCAACAAAAAGCATAAACAGTTCCAGGGGAGAGTGGGCGCAACAACAACATGTGCTTCCATCTACTTATAAAGGGGGTGATGCAAAGTTTGTTGTAACAAAGCAACAAGCATAATGTCTGGGTTGGTCCCATTTGTGTTCACTACTTAATGGGAAAAGACAACAATACAATAGCTTCAATTCAACATTTATTTAAAACAGTACTAATACAAGTAGCACAACATCTCAAAACACACTGCACGATCATGTGGATGAAGGCAAGTACCAACCTATCATGACGCACACAAGATCACGTACGAATCTACCAACACGAATAGGAAATCCAATCTCGTTTTGTGCAGTTGCACTGAAATCAAGTAAAGTCGCCGGTGTGACACTTAAGTTTGTTATAGCAACAAGTTGAATAGATATCCCTGATTTGACAGAGGCAAAAATGGAAACAATTACTGCCAATAAAGGAGGATGAAACATGCAGCCACAAAAAGAAGCATCTACCTTATCTTGATGGAAAACAAAGTATAGGACAATAGCATTTCTAAAACGGCTGCATTGATTCATATTAACAGAAAAATACTCTTAAAACAGTTCAGTAGTTAATTCTGAGAGTGGCACTGCTTAATTTTACCATCAGCATTAGATTAAGATAAAGCATGTCGTAGTATTTCTCACGAGGGGTGCTAGACGACATATGCCACAAGGTGGCTGCATGTGAGGGCAAGACTGCTGACGGAATATCCAGGGACGGGTATGCGAGTAGCACGCGCTAGTTTACCCAGCTTCGGAGCTCTCCGGAGAGATAATACTCCTACTGCTGCATGTCTGAGTGTATCTGATATATCTAATACATAGTGCTCCTGGAGCTGTATCTGAACTCGGTGCCATAGGCATCTCGCTGTGTATATGCCTATATGAGGCATGCTAGTGGCCGTGAGCATGTGTGCTCATGTAGATGGATGGATGGATAGCTAGCTAGCTTGCTAGCTAGTTGGTTGTGTGTGTACGTGAGAGTCCATCCAGGATGGATGGATGTGTGCCCATATATATAGGCATGGCTAGCTTAGAGAGTAAGCTATGTGGTGGCATGGGCAAGGGATGGTGGGGTGTCATGCTTGTCCCCTGGGTCACTTCATAAATAGTGCCAGGGGACAGGTGACACTGTACATGATGGCTGGGGTGACACATGAACAGTGTCGGGTACGGTCGTCATGTCGGGGTCGCGTCAGGCTGCAGTTGACTACGGGCAGCCGGCCTGGTGGAGGAGTCGCCAGCCAGCAGTCGGCCTGGAGCGGCCGGGAAGTCGGCAGCCTGTAGTCGGCAGCCGGCAGTCGGCAGCCTGCAGTCGGCAGCCTGCAGTCGGCCTGGTGGTGTAGTCGGCAGCCTGCAGTCGGCAGCCTGCAGTCGGCCTGGTGGTGCAGTCGGCAGCCTGCAGTCGGCGTGGTGGTGCAGTCGGCAGCCTGAAGTCAGCAGCCGGTAGCCGGCCGGGTAGTTGGACTGAGGGGCTTTGCTAGCCCCGATGTCTTGATTTATTGTCTCGCCATCTTTGGCGTATCCGTGTCCAATTACTCCGACAGTAGCCCCCAAGCCTCCGGGCAACTTGACAAAGTTGGGCGGAGGTTTTTTGGTGAGTGTTCATGAAAATGATCATGAAAAAGACGAAGTTAGTCCACGCAGATATGTCAAATGTTTGCTTTTTAGCATTGCAAGTTTTATGCGGAGGGTGCCGACTCGGTTTGGTCCGAGCCCCCTTAATCTTTTTCGTGTTCCCTCTGCTTTTTGGCTTGTGCTCTTGCTTGCCGGAGAGCCGCTCTGCGGTCAGTGGCTGAGAGTGGGCCGCGAAGCGGAGTGTACACTACTCAGAGTCTGGGAGCAGATTCAACCGAGTAGATACTTGTAAAGGAAACGGTCGGGTCGCCCAAAGCGTTTCTCTCCCCGGACGTTTTTCGCGTGGGTGGCCTCCAGCGTTCACTCTTGCTAGTCGGACAGCCGCTCTGCGGTCTGTGACTAAGAGTGGGCCTTTGGTACCGCGCATGGTACTAAGCCGTCTGCTGGAACTAACGTCTCAGGCCAAGCGGCCAGGCGAACAGTGATGCTAAAGTAATGAAATGCGGAGATAGTTCCCCGAGCATCGCTCGGGGTTATCCGTGCTTGCGTGGAGCAAAAAACATGCGGGTGAGGAGCTCACATTGGTTTTTGTGTAGTCGCGGTCGTCGAAGACAGCCGACGTGACTCGGCGCTCGCGGAGCGCGTCGGCGCACCCGCTGGGTGAAGCCTTCGACCCTCCGGGCGCTCGAATGGGGGGTCCCGGCCGGTCAGGCTCGACCGGCCAGGCGGCGAGGCGTCTTGCAACGCCCTTCCTCTTCTTTTTCTCTTCTGCCGGCTGCTGGCAGCCGGACAAAACTCTTCTCATGTCTGCAATCTTCACGGGGGTGCGCCAGCGCACCCGCTGGGTGTAGCCCCCGAGATTCGGGCCGACTGCTGAGTAGTCGGGCCGGATCTCTCTGCGACTACCTTGTCTTCTTCCTCGTAGGGGCGCATTAGCGCATCCGCTGGATGTAGCCCCCCGAGATTCGGGTCGACCTTCTCTTTGTCCGACTACGGGCATCCGGACGTACATTTCATTTTCAGCTGGCTGGGCAGCCGGACTCTTTCTCCACCCGGCTCTTCTTCTTCTCTCTTTTTTTTAGCCGGCCTGGAACCCGGCCTTTTGACTTTTCTTTTAGCCAGCACGGGCAGCCGGGCCCTTTCTTTTTCTTTCTTGTCCCAACCGACTTCTTTCTCTCTCTCTCTCCCTTTTTTTCAGCCGGCCTGGAACCCGGCCTTTTGACTTTTCTTTCAGCCAGCACGGGCAACCGGGCCCTTTCTTTTTCTTTCTTGTCCCAGCCAACTTCTTTCTCTCTCTCTCTCTCCCTTTTTTTTCAGCCGACCCCTTGAGCAGCCGGCCACCCCTCTTTCTTTCTTTTTTCTATTTTCTCCAGCTGGCGACAGAACGCACGGGCGCAGCTGGCCTGAGGGCACACGGGGCGGGAGCCGGCAGGCGGCCGGGTCGGAGGCGAAGTCGGCCTGCACAGGCCGGAGACGGAGCCGGCGTGCGGGAGCCGGCTGGCGCAGGCCGGAGGCGGAGCAGCGAGCCGGCCAGCCGGCGTGCGAGCGGCCGGGATGCAGGCGGAGCCGGCGCGGCGACTACGGAGGCCGGGCGCGACCTGAAGCCGGGCGGAGGAGTGCGTGGGCGCTGCAACCCAGCGGCCAGGCACGCGCGAAGCCGGCAGGCGCGACGAGCTGGCAGGGGCTCGGGAGGCCAGCCAGCCGGCACGGGAAGGCGGCCGGAGGCGCGGCGACCCGGCAGAGAGCTCGAGAGGCCGGGAGGCAGGCGGAAACCTGCCTGCATGGGATGTGCCGGACTCGGCTCCGACGGCGGAGACGGCGTAGTGACGCGGGAGGAGCCGGGCCCGGCGCCGACGGCGGAGACGGCGCAGCGGCGCGGGATGACCCGGACCAGGGGGCGTGGAGCCGGACCCGGCGGGCGGGCGCGCGGCAGCGCGGGCACGTGGGACTCGGCCACGGCGGTGCGGGCACGGAGTCGGGGGGATGACGCGGAACCGGCGGCCGGCGAGTGCGGCGGGGCACTGGGCGGAGCAGGTGGGGGCGTGGCGCTGCGGGGGACCGCGTGCAACGGCGCGGCGGTAGAGGGAAGCGACCAGCCGGCGCGGATGCAGGCGCGACACAAGGGCGGCCAGTTGGCGGGCGCGCAGGACAGCGCGAGGCGAGGCAGAGTGGCGGCGCTGGAGCGCGAGATGCTGGACAGGGCGGGGACGAGCCGGCGCCCGCGGGAGGAGCAGCGGCACGGCCGGGGCAGGCGGAGCCAGTCTCGAGCTTGGACTTGGCGAAGACGGAGGGCGGAGCCAGCGAGCAGGGGCAGAGCAGGCCAGTGGCTAAGAAGCGGAGGTGAGCAAGCACACAGCTGCGCGCGTGCGCAAGAAGAGAATAGTAGAGTCGAGTTGTGTTGGCCTTTTTTTGACTAGTGTATGCGCATTATACACCCAATATCCAGGTCGTGTACGTGCGATGACTGGCTAGTATTTGGCTTTGGTCTGAGTTGTGTACCGGTGGTGGTAGGTAGCAGCGGAAACAGCAACAGCGCAGCGACGACAGGGAAACTGCACGCAGCTGCAAGCGCAATAGCATCGCGAGCCGTGGCGGCCATGGGCACGCGGGATGAGTGACAACATGCCAGCAGAGGTCAGTGGCACCGACGGAGTGCAGCAGCGAGCGGAGCCGGGCGCAGCCGGCCGGCCGGAACGAGATGTAGCGCGCGGACAATGGCGGTGCCACGATGGTGGCGACGTGGACAACGAGGACGCGCCGTCCCGTGCGGTCGCTCCGGGGGTGGGTCGATGTCGAGCCCCTGAGCGCTACCGGAGAGACAACACGACGCCACGGTGATGATGACAAAAATAGCGAGGCCGATGATGGGGACGCGCCGCCCCTCGCGGCCGCTCCGGGGGCGCGTCGATGTCGGGCCCCCGAGCGCTATCGGAGAGACGACGGCGACGTCGCGGCGGAGATGACGAAGATGGTCCCGCCCGGATTGCGAAACCAGCAGCAGCGGGGTAGCATAGTACCGCCCCACGGTGGGCGCCAACTGTCGTGGTATTTCTCATGGGGGGTGCTAGACGACATATGCCACAAGGTGGCTTCGTGTGAGGGCAAGGCTGCTGCCGGAATATCCAGGGACGGGTATGCGAGTAGCACGCGCTAGTTTACCCAGCTTCGGAGCTCTCCGGAGAGATAATACTCCTACTGATGCATGTCTGAGTGTATCTGATATATCTAATACAAAGTGCTCCTGGAGCTGTATCTAAACTCAGTACCATAGGCATCTCGCTGTGGATATGCCTATATGAGGCATGCTAGTGGCCGTGAGCATGTGTGCTCATGTAGATGGATGGATGGATAGCTAGCTAGCTTGCTAGCTAGTTGGTTGTGTGTGTACGTGAGAGTCCATCCTGGATGGATGGATGTGTACCCATATATATAGGCATGGCTAGCTTAGAGAGTAAGCTATGTGGTGGCATGGGCAAGGGATGGTGGGGTGTCATGCTTGTCCCCTGGGTCACTTCATAAATAGTGCCAGGGGACAAGTGACACTGTACATGATGGCTGGGGTGACACATGAACAGTGTCGGGTACGGTCGTCATGTCGGGGTCGCGTCAGGCTGCAGTTGACTTCGGGCAGCCGGCCTGGTGGAGGAGTCGGCAGCCAGCAGTCGGCCTGGAGCGGCCGGGAAGTCGGCAGCCTGTAGTCGGCAGCCGGCAGTCGGCCTGGTGGTGTAGTCGGCAGCCTGCAGTCGGCAGCCTGCAGTCGGCCTGGTGGTGCAGTCGGTAGCCTGCAGTCGGCAGCCTGCAGTCGGCCTAGTGGTGCAGTCGGCAGCCTGAAGTCAGCAGCCGGCAGCCGGCCGGGTAGTTGGACTGAGGGGCTTTGCTAGCCCTGATGTCTTGAATTATTGTCTCGCCATCTTCGGGGTATCCGTGTCCAATTACTCCGACAAAGCATAAACAGTTCCAGGGGCGAGTCGGCGCAACAACACCATGTGCTTCCATCTACTTATAAAGGGGGTGATACAGAGTTTGTTGTAACAAAGCAACAAGCATCATGTCTGGGTTGGTAGCATTTTTGTTCACTACTTAATGGGAAAAGAGAGCAATACAATAGCTTCAATTCGACATTCATTTAAAACAGTACCAATACAAGTAGCACAACATCTCAAAACACACTACACGATCATGTGGATGAAGGCAAGTACCAACCTATCATGACGCACACAAGATCACCTAAGAGTCTGCCAACATGAATAGGAAATCCCATCTCGTTTTGTGCAGTTTCACTGAAATCAAGCAAAGACGCCGGTGTGACGTTTAAGTTTGCTAGGCAACAAGTTGAATAAATATCCTTGTTTTACCAGAGGCAAAAAAGGAAACAATTACTGGCTAATAAAGGAGGACGAAACAAATGGCGACAAAAAGATGCATCTAACTTGTATTGATGGAAAACAAATTAGGACAGTAGCATTTCTAAAACGGTTGCATTGATTCATATTAAAAGAGACATTATCTTAAAATAACATTCGTTAAGAATGTAATTTACTTTTAACAATGGCATTGCTTCAATTTTCCAGCAGCATTCTTAGATTAACAACAGCAAAATAGTTGTATGGGACATGACATGGGACATGGGACATGCCAGTACCATGTGCGTCCACACGTATAAATGGGTGATGCAGAATATGTAGCCAAGCAACATATTTGTGTTGCTCCCATATTTGTTCTCTTTGAACTTTTTGCTATGTGAGGGCAGCAAATCTAGTCCTGCACAAACTACCCGACCCCCCAGTTTCTTTCCCTTTTCAACAAAGAGTTCGATTCCTTATAGATGTGTGTACCAGGTTACCCCCATTTTCCCTTTTCGACCAATAAAGCGGCAGGATAGCTAGTCTATACTACTTTCCCTCCCTCCTTTCCTCATTGAACCACGTCCTAGATTCATCCTCCACCCCACCGCACCCTTCTTTCCTCTTTGAACCAAGACCTAGATTCGACTACAGAATCGAAAAAGATCCGCATGCAGCTAGAGCAATGACGGTTTCAGAGAAACTTATACCTTAGGGTCGTCGGGATGTGGCAAGGCGTGTGGAGGGAGGCCGGATCTGCCCACGCTACATACGACAACGAGGAAGAAGGGGTCGGTGGCCCTCCCGCACAGGTGCTGGGTGAGAGAGAAAAGCGTAGCCGGCAGTGGATTGCCTCCCTCGCCGAAGGCGATAGAGTGAACGCTGCACCTCCTCCCCTTCCCGGTGCGACGGGATCCGGACGCCTCCTCCGCCAGCTGTGAGGGGGGTGAGAGAGAAAGATACCACAACGCAGTCTTGTTTATATCTAGTGAAGAGGGTGAGAGACTGTGAATATAGCAAACCCTAGCAAAGGAACATTGAGCCTCCAGCGTGTATATATATATGTAGTGCGGCGAGAGTGTGGCGACTGCAAACCCTAGCAAACAAGCGCTGAGGCTCCAACTTATATATTGTACTACATATATACTGTATTATGGACTGAGCTCCGGTGCCTTAACTGCACTATCCTTTGGCTGTATGACAGGTGGGCCAGCCACATTATGGGCCCACTTTTCATACACCCAAAGGCAGGTGCACTAAGTCAATGAAGCTGCGTCCATATAGTACTCGTGTATACTACTAATATATAGGGGAGTGGTTTTCTTATTGTCTCCATAACAATCGTTTTAAATTGTGTAAGTACGAAATGAAACTCTCTATTTAACGCACCAGTGAAGAAAACTACTACTTCCGATGAACTAATGATACACGCGTCCTGGTCGCACTTCCTGTCCTTCACGTGCAGTACACTACCCTCCCTTATGTGAACAACCACACATGCGCCAAATTATCGGAAACATGTGAGAGTGTGTACAAATAAAGAATTTTAATTTCAGTTATCGGAAAGGTTTGAGAGTACGTATAGTTTGCCCTCTCTCAATAATTATGGTTTGCTGTGTTCGACCTGAACTTGGTCAAACTTACAAAGTTTGACTTTAGTCAAATCTAATATGCAGAGTAAATAAAAGTGGAGGGCTACTATGTCCATCCGGGTTTTTACTCCAAACCATTTTTAAATCAAAGTTAATAGTTGGGCAAATAAAATTACAGGGGAGTTGAAGATGAAGTTGTGAGAAGGCTTAGAAATCAATACAGAATTTATGCTCGTAGTACCAACATCGATCCTTCTTCGAGGAAACATTTGGTTCATAGCCAATTGTGATAAAATTGCACCAACGTGAAAGACGAATGCGTCTGCAATGCAACCAAGGTGAACTCATGAAGGATATCATCTTTGTGGGTAACAAGCAAAGAGCACTGATGGAAGACAGCTTATTTTTCGTGGAAAATCGACCAGCTTCGCCAGCGGACGCAACCATGAGGCGCAACCATGAGCATCGATAGGTCATCATGGTGATGCATCATCCATTTGGCATCAAGTTTGGGTGAGGAACCTATGAAGTTTGACAAATCCTCACTGTGGTCTGTTTCTTCTCATTAATCAAGCTCGAGGAAGGAAGAACCACATGGCAGAGGACAGTGAGGCGGAACAACAATGGCCATCCAATTTTGTGCAGTTCCACTAAAATTGAGGAAGACATGCCCGGGTATGGAGATACACATCGCTGTTTGCAAAAATATAAGAAAGGGATATAGTGTTGTTACTTTGTTTTGGCAGTGGTACAAGATTAACAATGACATCTTAATTGCCAATAAGAATTAATGAAAAGTACACCAACAGACATAAGCATCATGATTATCTTGATGGGAACTAAACCAGGATACCCGAGAAAAAAGAATTTCTTCATTTAACCAGTGATAGTATCAGATTAGCAGCAGCAATAGGAGCATATGGACAATGACCGCACAACCACCATGTTTTTGTCGAAGCAACATGTATACCTCCACCGAGGCACAAATCAGGACAACTTTTCGAGTGGCATTTCCTCTATAATAGTTGGTGATGTTGGACCAGCCGACGAACCCTAGCTTCTATACATGGGGAGCTGGGGAGTAGTCGCATAGAAGAAAACCCGCATGCAGCAACCTGGGGAGCTAGACCAGTACAAGAAGTTATACCTCAGGTGGGCGAGATGTCACTTAGGTGGGCGGGCGGGATCTGCCCCCATGACGGCAGCGACCAAGGGCGTGGAGGACCTTCATCCGTGCCAGCGCCGGCTCCGAGAGGATGGTGCGCATTGGCTTCCTCCATCGCCAATGGCGACAACGTCAACGCTACACCTCCTCACCTCCCGCAGCGGACGGGATTCGACCAGATCTGTGACCACCGGTGAGTAAAGAGATAGAGTGGACACTGTCATATTGTTTTGATATGGAGAGGGTGAGAGAGCGAGACGCGAGAAACCCTATCAAACAAGAGGCTATATTTACGATGGAGTAAAAAAATCTCTCCATACCTGTGGTTTTAAATAGAATACGCGCGTTCCCGGAAAAAAGAAACGAAAACTGGCGGACAATTTTTTAACGTACCAAGAAAGAAAACTCGATCAAAAACACGCCCCGCTTCCAGGTCGCGAGAGTCGTCGTGCACACACACATAGACATAGACATGCATCTGAGGATGGCTGGGTAAAACTGAATACGGATGGTTCCTTCTTGCCATAGAACGGAACTGCTGGTACAGGCATGATACTAAGGGATCATGGGGGTGCTATAATTTTCTCTTCATGTAGAAGCTTGTGTTATTGCACGAACGCACTGGAAGCAGAATTGTTGGCCATCAAAGAGAGTTTGTCGCTCGCACTGCGGTGGAGTAATCTTTTTTTTGACCCACACATCGTATTTCTACGGTAAATTATATTAATATAATAAAGTACATGGGGAGTCTAAGCTCCAAATATCAATATCGAGACCGACTGCCTTGAAGCTACAAATATGGTGAGGATTAGGAATGAAGATCTTGATAGATCTCAGTTTGGTTTTTTGGTGCGTGAGATTAGATCGCTCATGGCACTCCGAAATACTTGTATTGCTCATGTTCGAAGAAACAACAACATTGTCAGTCATACTTCAGCTCATTATGGTAGGACTAGTGGTCGTATCGCTGTTTGGCTAGGTTCAGGCCCTGATGGCATTGTCGAACTTTGTAACCCCGAGTGTAGCCTGGCTACGTGAGTAATACAAGTTTGTTCCCATAAAAAAAGACATAGACATGCATATCTGTGTTTATGTAAAATTCTTTCTCCATCTCCATCTCCATCTCCAATCATATTTGTCCAACTGGCACATTATTTACGTTGTTAATTATATACGCAACAATATTAATGTATGTTGGATGTGGGGTTTCGGCAAATCCTTAAGGTTCGAACTCTGGGATGCGCGCGAAGTCTTACCTCCTACCGATCCACGCCCTAGCTCGCTAAGAACTCGAGGACAAAATCGACAAACTCGCAACACGGAAAGACACGAGATTTATACTGGTTCGGGCCACCGTTGTGGTGTAATACCCTACTCCAGTGTGGTGGTGGATTGCCTCTTGGGCTGATGATGAACAGTACAAGGGGAAGAACAACCTCCTATGGTTGAGGTGTTCTTGTGCTCGGCGAACTGGTGGATGAGAACTCTATGGATCTGAACTCTCCTACTGTACTGTGGTGGCTAGCTCCACTTATATAGGCCCTGGTCCTCTCCCCAAATATTGAGCGGGAAGGGAGCCAACAATAGTGGGCAAATTTGAAGGGGGACAGCTAGTACAAGCTATCCTGACAAAAGTGGTCTTCGCCTGCAAAAGGCTCTGGTGGTGACGCCATCTTGGGCTCCACGATGACCTCTGTCCTGCCGTCCTTCTGGCCTTGGTCTTGTTGCACCGATCTGGCAACCTTTGCCTGATTCCTCGGTACTCCTCGCATGCGCTCGCTTCCTTAGCACCAAAGAGGAAACAAGGACGTTGCGCGCTGGCGCCCGCCTGGTGCCGATCGTCATGGCTCATGTCATGGGAGCCTCGTAAGGTTTGCCCCGCCTTGATATCTCTGCTCCTTGTGAGCCCGCCTGGCTAGACCACTCTTGAGGAGGTCTTGCATCGTCCACCTCGCGAGGCTTGGCCCCTCGCGAGGTTCTTGGGTGCCTTGTTGAGGAAGATGGGCCGTACGGCCCGCTGACTTAGCCACGCCGTAGGCCGCATGCAGGCAAGTCTGGGGACCCCCGTTCCCAGAACGCTAAAAGTAGCCCCCGGGCCTAAGGCGCGCTCGGGCTTGGCTTCAAGGCGAAGCCAAGGGTCAAGTACAGAGCGTCGCAGGCCCCCAATAGCTTGCGGCCTCGGTTGACGCGTGGCGGTTGAGTAGACGTGGGCGTCTCCACTTCCCCATGCTGCCTTTGAATCCGCCTGGCTATGCGGCCCCCGCAGCCAGTTATTCCTCCGCCGCCTGCGCCCTGCTTCCCTAATCTCCCTGCATCCTAGAGACTCTGCTTCTCTTCTCCAATCTGACCTGCTCTCTACCCGCTTCGTTTCCATGGTGCCGAAACAAGTAGATAAGGAAAGAAGCCCTTGTCTCCACCAAGCGCTCCTCCGGCCGTCGAGCCGGCGCTAGGTCGATCCCGAGTGCTCGACGACGAGGCCATGGACAAGGTGCGTCTGATGCATGCTTCTAGCTTCCACGAGTGGGGAGAGATGGTGGCTTGGACTGCGTCTCGCACTCGCATGGCTCGGGCAGCCACTGAAGTCCCAATCTTCATAGATGCCCTCTGGGTCGGCCTGATTCCTCCCTTCTCCACCTTCTTCAACGCGGTGCTCGAGCATTATCAGATCCACATGTTGCACCTTGTCCCTCAATCTGTGACCCTTCTTGCCGTCTTCGCCTTCTTGTGCGAAGCCATGGTGGGTATCGCTCCCTCGGTGGCCCTTCTCTACCAGTTCTTCTCATTGCATCTAGCTGATCCTCGTGAGAACTCAGGGTGCGTGAGCTTCCAGGTCGTTGTCGCCACGGTGGGCGCGGGGATTGACTTCGAGCTTCCTTCATCCACGAGCGAGTTCCGTACAGGATGGGTGTTTGTTGACACCGGCGTGCTCAACCCTCTGCTCCAAGTTCCGGCGGGGCCTGCTATTCCAAACTCCGGCTGGGGCCATCACAAGCTCACGATCCCCTGCCTCGCTCCCGTCTGGGCTAGGCTGAGGAGGTTGAAGGACCGCGACGTGATTGCGCCTATGGTGGTGAAGGAGTTCGTCAAGCACCGAGTCACACTGCTTCAGCAGCATTCCCGCCCAATGTGGGACTTGCTCAGCAGTCAGGACCATATGAGGTTTCAGGAGAAGGGGCTTCCTCTTACGACTCGGCAAACGGTGCTCACGGTCCTATCGGGTGTCCCTCTACCGGACGACATGCCCAGGAGTAGCTGCCTGCTATACCGCTGCGAGAACAAAGCCGCATTTGTCGCGAGCATGCCTTCCTTTGATGAGTGGGGGTTGCGCCCAATCGGCCTGGTGGTGTCCCGCGAGAACCCCGTCAACGTGGTTCCCTTCCTTTCCGCCGGTGGCATGCTCGCCCCAGGTGAGGGTGCAGGAGGGCGAGCTCCGACGGGGGCCGGTGGCTCAAGTGCTGAGGAGCACATGCTGAGTGGTGGTCCTGGGGCGTCGTCCTCGGGAGCTTGCGACCCCTCTCCTGAGGCATTGGTCACTGAGGAGACGCGGCATGCGGCTCCTGAGGCCAAGGCTCCAGGAGCCTCGGGAGGTTGTGGTGAGGCGGCGCCCGACTGTTCACCGCAGTCGGGCACCCGTGAAGTAGGCCCCCCGAGCTCCTCCTCGGCCTCGCCACGTGCAGGCCGCCATGTCCAGCGCTTCGGTCGTCTGTGTGTGGACTTCGAGGAGTCCTACGAGAGGAAAGGATCCTCGAGCGGCAACAACATCTTTGGGTCGCTGAAGCGTAGGAAGTACATCGTTGTCGATGTGTAAGTACCGTACTATTATGGTTTCTTGCGCGCTGTTTTCTTCTCCTGACATCAGTTCTTCAGGGCTCCTTCCATTGAGGCGGCTGTGCCTTCTGAGAAATGGCCTCCTCCTTTCTCGACTCCCCCGTCGGCCTGGAGCAGGGTTGGTTAAAGGAGCACTCTTGCCCTCATAGCGCACTGAACCTGCTGCTTTGTCGCCCCTTCCCCACGGTCTGGCGTGGAGGTTGGCGGGCGTGCCCAAGACCCCTCCTTTGGTCATGGACAGTAGCTAGTTGGCTTCGATCTTTGGTTCCCCTTCAAGCAGCGAGTCCTGATTGGCTTGGTCTCCTCGTGAGGACTGGTTGATGTCAGGTGCAGCGCCAGTCCCTAGGCCCCTGACGAGAGGTGGTGCGCCGCTTGATACGCTGCCCGCAGCCCCCGAGGCGATGGACGAGGCGGGCCGTGCATTCGAGCTCGAGCACTAGCGGAGCATCGTTCGTCACGAGCTTTTCCAGGAGGCGATGGGCGCGATGAGCCGGCTTGGTGAAGAACTCGCAGGTGTCGACCCGCGCCTTGAGGCTAAAGGTCTCCGGTTGGCGGAGGAATAGCGCAAGCTGAGGGTGGCTATCAACCTCGGCCGCTACCAGCATGATCTTAACAATGCAAAGGCTGAGGCGTTCCTCAAGGTTTCCCGTGAGGCTTGCTCCCGAGCCTTGGAGGAGGCTTACGAGGTCGACCGCCATCATGACGCCGCGGAGAAGCGCGCGTGGGAGCTTCACGCCTGGAGCGTGTCCCTAGAGCATTCCCAAGCTTTGGATTTTCGGTGTCCTTAGATTATCTTGGGGTGCCTTGGGCATCCCCAAGATTAGGCTCTTGCCACTCCTTGTTCCATAATCCATCAAATCTTTTACCCAAAACTTGAAAACTTCACAACACAAAACTTAACAGAAAATCTCGTGAGCTCCGTTAGCGAAAGAAAGCAAAACACCACTTCAAGGTACTGTAATGAACTCATTATACATTTATATTGGTGTTAAACCTACTGTATTCCAACTTCTCTATGGTTTATAAACTCTTTTACTAGCCATAGATTCGTCAAAATAAGCAAACAACACATGAAAAAAAGAATCTGTCAAAAACAGAACAGTCTGTAGTAATCTATAACTAACGCAAACTTATGGAACTCCAAAAATTCAGCAAAAATAGTAAGACCTAGACAATTTGTTTATTGATCAGCAGAAATTGGAATCAATATTTTATCACGTTCTGGTGATTTATAACAATTATTTTTGTGAAGAGAAAGTTTCTGGAATTTTCAGCAAGATCAAATAACTATCATCCAAGAAGATCCTATAGGTTTAACTTGGCACAAACACTAATTAAAACATAAAAACACATCTAACCAGAGGCTAGATCAAATATTATTCCTAAACAGAAGTAAAAAGCAAAAAAACTAAAAATAAAATTGGGTTGCCTCCCAACAAGCGTTATCGTTTAACGCCCCTAGCTAGGCATAATAGCAAGGATAGATTTAGGTATTGCCATCTTTGGTAGGCAATTCTTCAATGAGGCATCTATCATCCTTAAGAGTTTCTTTCTTTTTAATTATCAAACTTTTAGGCAGAAGATCGAAAAATTCATTTGTAACAATTGGTTCCTTAATGATAGCAAAAAGATTGGGATGAACACTTAAAGATTTGAGATCCGCAGTTTCCTTACTAGAGGATTCACCCTTATTTTAGGAACATACATAAGTTTGCCAATTTTAGTTGGACGACTTGGAGTATTTTTTACGGAGGAAAAAGCGGTTCCCAAGTTGGTAATGATATTCTCAAGTTTATCGATTCTAGTGGAATCCTGATTTATTTTCTCATTAACTATGGGTTCCTTCTCCTTAATATTTTTCGAAGTGACTCCTACTTTAGATCCATATTGAGTGATTCAGTTGTGGATCTTTTTATCCAAATTTTCAATTAGCTCTACGGTAGCAACTTTATTTTCAATTATTTCAAGTCTTTGCATTACATGCTCCAAAGTTAACATAGTTCCATTAATCATAAGAGGGGGTGAGCCAAACAAATCTATCATAGCATTATAAGAATCAAAAGTATGGCTACCCAAGAAATTCCCTGCAGTAATGGTATCAAGGATATATCTGTACCAAGGAGTAGTGCCTACGTAAAAATTGCGGAGAAGAACGGAAGTGGATTGCTTCTTGGTAGACCTATTTTGAGCATTGCAAATCCTATACCAAACGTCTTTTAAATTTTCTCCTTCCCTTTGTTTAAAATTAAGAACTTCATTCTCGGGAGATAACGTAGAAGATAGGGGGCAAGCATAACGACAGGCAAACAAAAAAGAGGCGAATGGAAAAGAGAGGGCGAATAAAATGGCAAGGGTGAAGTGCGGGAGAGGAAAATGAGAGGCAAAAGGCAAAAAAATGTAATGCAGGAGATAAGAGTTTGTGATGGGTACTTGGTATGTTGACTTTTGCGTAGACCTCCCAGGCAACGGCGCCAAAAATCATTTTTGCTACCTCTTGAGCACTGCGTTGGTTTTCCCTTGAAGAGGAAAGGGTGATGCAGCAAAGTAGTGTAAGTATTTCCCTCAGTTTTTGAGAACCAAGGTATCAATCCAGTAGGAGGCCATGCACGAGTTCCTCGCACCTATACAAGCAAATAAATCCTCGCAACCAACTCGATAAGGGGTTGTCAATCCCTACACGGTCACTTACGAGAGTGAGATCTGATAGATATGATAGGATAATATTTTTGGTATTTTTATGATAAAGATGCAAAGTAAAGTAAAAGGCAATAGAAATAACTAAGTGTTGGAAGATTAATATGATGGAAAATAGACCCGGGGCCCATAGGTTTCACTAGTGGCTTCTCTCAAGCGCATAAGAATTTACAGTGGGTGAACAAATTACTATTGAGCAATTGACAGAATTGAGCATAGTTATGAGAATATCTAGGTATGATCATGTATATAGGCATCACGTCAGAGACAAGTAGACCGACTCCTGCCTGCATCTACTACTATTACTCCACACATCGACCGCTATCCAACATGCATCTAGAGTATTAAGTTCATAAGAACAAAGTAACGCTTTAAGCAAGATGACATGATGTAGAAGGATAAATTCATGCAATATGATATAAACCCCATCTTGTTATCCTCGATGGCAACAATACAATACGTGCCTTGCTGCCCCTACTATCACTAGGAAAGGACACCACAAGATTGAACCCAAAGCTAAGCACTTCTCCTATTGCAAGAAAGATCAATCTAGTAGGCCAAACCAAACTGATAATTCGAAGAGACTTGCAAAGATAACCAATCATACATAAAAGAATTCATGGAAGATTCAAATATTGTTCATAGATAAACTTGATCATAAACCCACAAGTCATCGGTCTCAACAAACACGCTGCAAAAGAAGATTACATCGAATAGATCTACACGAGAGAGGGGGAGAACATTGTATTGAGATCCAAAAAAGAGAGAAGAAGCCATCTAGCTAATAACTATGGACCCAATGGTCTGAGGTAAACTACTCACACTTCATCGGAGAGGCTATGGTGTTGATGTAGAAGCCCGCCGTGATCGATGCCCACTCCGGCGAAGCTCCGGAACAGGCCCCAAGATGGGATCTCACGGGTACAGAACGTTGCGGTGGTGGAATTAGGTTTTTGGCTCCGTATCTGGTAGTTTGGGGGTACGTAGGTATATATAGGAGGAAGAAGTACGTCGGTGGAGCAACATGGGGCCCATGAGGGTGGAGGGCGCGCCCAGGGGGGTAGGTGCGCCCCCTATGTCAGGACCCCGATCCTAAGCCACATCGATCCAGCGTGTAACACATCATATCACTTTGCGGCCTCACGCACGGTACTCCCACGAGTGCCACCTTACCTGGCCCGGGACCGTTTGCGCCTTTTGGCTCACATATATGATAGTGTCGCTAGCATCCATATGACAGAGAACCCGGGCCGACATGGCTAGTCGTGAACCCAAGGCGGCGCTAGCCTATGAGGACAGGCATAAATGAATCACTTCGAACATGTCGGTCATCAACGTATCTATTCGGGCTGTAGCACTGGGCTAACAGGACTCCGGTAACCCGGGCTGTAGCAGGCTAGGCAGGACTCCGAATATCAGCGCGTGACATTTCCCCTAATGGACAGACATAGGAACGACGTGAGACACATGCCGGCCAGTCAAGTGTCCAAGCAGTAGTGCTGGGCTAGCAGGACTCCGGTGAACCGGGCTGTAGCGGACTACTATCGCTCAGAAGCACAAGACTTACATTTCCCCATATGAAAGGCTGCCAAGGATAAACAACTAGATAGTCGGATCCCACTCATACCAAGCATTTCAATCATACACACAATATGCCCGATATGAGTAAATACAACATGGCATCACAACAGTACTCTACGACTCAAGTACTTTATTTAGAAGGCTCCGAGGAGCCATACATATCATCCATACAGATAGGGGTCACATGACCCAACACTCAAGTCATACAACATACAAGCACATGCGGAAGCAAAGTAGTCTGAGTACAGACACTAGGAAGAAAGAAGGCTTGACGAAGCCTGTCTATCTACAACGACCCTTCACAAGTCTTGGATCACCACCTGGGTGATAAGTCACTCGTCACCGTCGAGGTCTACATAGAACCCATCAGAGGGGTTGGTGCAGTCGTCTGGAAAACATGATTAAAGCAACATGAGTACAGAGGTACTCAGCAAGTCTTACAACAGGAACCTATCATACATGCACATTCTCAAGAAGGTAGTGGGGTTATTGCAGCAAGCCAGCTTTGACTCTTGGCTAAGCTATCCTACGATAGACACCACTTGTAAATCATTTGTCGCACACGAGTCCACTAACACCATCACAATACTCCACCGTGGATTCTCTCTCGCCATCCTACGAGAGGGCCATCCGCAGTACTCACACTTATCTTGAGATTTTTAGTAGTATCCATTTAACTTATCTATGAACTGATATGAGCGAACCAGAAGTCCATTACCGCGGACACGGCTATTCGAATAGATCATTTATAACCCTGCAGGGGTGTACTTCTTCACACATGTTTCCACCACTTAGCGTCTGCACACGACATGTGCTCGGCAGACTTCAAGCGAGAGCCGACGTGGGTGTAGACCACGACCTACCTAAACACTCAAGTCTCTAGTCCAGGTTTATCGCCTATTCGGGTTCCATCCGCAGGGAGTCCGGCCGAGGTTTCCACTAACGGCCTCGAACGATGTGAACAGGGTTCCCGAGACACCAAACGGGCGGGTCGGTACACCGTGCCACGTGCCTACCGCAACACAGCCCACCCCGATGGTCAGCACTGCGTGCGGCCCCCAGCATACTACAAACACCAGAAACTACTTTGCAACTCCTGGACAGAGGACAAGCGTGATCAAGAAGCCGAGAGAGTCAATTAAGGATCCCAATGTGTGGTAGTAACTGTATCATGGATCAAAAACACAGAACTCAGTTCCTAAGGACGGCCTCAATGAAACAACCCACCATGTACTCCTACATGGCCTTTCATCGATTCCTTTACCAAATCGTGTTCAACACCTCACTCTTGTCACCGACACATCCTTTCACTCCAGTTCATCATTCCGATGAGCTAGACCTGACACAACTCTAAGCATAGCAAGCATAGCATGGTAGGAACACACACACATGTATTGGCTCAATCAACTCCTACACATGCTAGTGGGTTTCATCTAGTTACTGTGGCAAAGACAGGTCATGCAAAGGAAGTGGGTTCAACTACCGCAACACACAGCAGTTTGAAACGCGTTGTCTTAATGCAGTAAACAAGGGCAGAAGCGAGAACATGGGTTTGTATCGGAATGATCAATGGTTTGCTTGCCTGATGGAGTGGTGGTGGGATACTGCCCTTCAACTGGATACTCGGAGATATCCTCGGAGGCAGAACCTACCATGAATGACACATTGCAACACAATCAATACATGACGATATGCAACAATATGATGCATGCAATGACATAGCAATATGAATGTGTCCTGGTCTTGTGCAAGTTAAACTAGAAGGAGATGACCCCATTTGAACCAAGAATTCAAATGGTAGTGCATTTATAAGATCATATTAGTGCAATATCTTATAATGCCTAAACAGTGGGTTTAACTTGTTTTAACATGCATGAAACCAGTTCCATTGGATAGATTGGATTTTTTTTGATAGATTTTCATATATAAAACTTTGCATTTGGAGTTATAGATAATTTTCTATGAATTTTTGAAGTTTGAACTATTTTCTGGATTTTCTGTATAAAAAATAAATCCAGCAAAATAGATTACTGCGTCAGCATGAAGTCATGCTGACCTCAGCAGGTCAACAGACCGGTCCAAGTCAAAACTGACGCGTGGGTCCCGCGTGTCAGGGTCATTAACTTAAACAGAAAAGATTATTTTTTAAACCTGGATTAAGTTGCAGTCGGGGCCCACATGTCATAGACTCCGAGGAGTCAAACTGGGTCCACAAGTCAACGGTTAGGGTCAACTCGCCGGCGTCTAGCCGCCGGCGAGGTCAGACGCGGCGGAGCAAGTGATTTTGCTCGTTTTGGCCACCAAACAAGGCGCGAAGGCCATCTACGGGTAGCTGAGATCCTCCCGCGGCGTTCGGTGGCAACAGCTGGGCTCGGGGTGGCTGGAAACATCGCCGGCGACGGGTTTGGCGGTGCCGGGGCTCGGGTGGAGGTGGCTTTGGCGCTACGGTGCGTTAGGGGGCCGGCTGGTGGCTGTTTTGGCCTCCTGGAGACTCCAGGAACACGTTGACGCGCTCTGGCGCGGTTGGCAGGGGCTATGGCCGCGGTGGCGCCATGGCCGGCGGAGCGGCGACGGGTGCGGCGGCCATGGCGCTGGAGAGCGAGAGAGAGAGCCAGGGGGAGAAGTGAGGTGTCCACGGGGTCGAGGGCGCGACGTGGGGGACGTCCAGCGCGTCGGGCAGCGAAGCGGCGAGCAGGTGACGCCGTGGCGAGCTCGCGCTCGCCGGCGTCAGCTCCCTGCCTGCCTGGCGGGGACGAAGCAGCTGGCTGGCGCGGGCCAGCACAGTGCTGGGCCGCCAGGTGGGCCGGCAGGTGGGTAGCGTCCAGGTTAGTTTTTCTCTGGTTAACTGTTTTCTTTTCTATTATTTCTGCAACTTTGTGGAGTTTATTTAAAATACCTAGACCACTCCAAAAATCCTCAAACTGCACATGCTTGCTATTTAAAATATAGACAACATGAAACATTTCTGTTTGAGAATATTTGAACATTTAAAATATTTTTATAAATTTTAAATGCCCAAATTCAAATACTTATGTGTTAATTCAAAAACCTTCTGTTGACCTAGAAAATTGTGCACCACTTTTGTCAAAGGTTTAAACCCAAAACAAAGGGGGTGAACATTTCAGAAGGGCATTTCAGGTTCATTGAAAAAGATTTTAGTAAACCCTAGTTATTTCCAGGGGGGGGGGGAAGTGTGTGTGTTGGGGGTTCTGGCATTTCCCATTTCAGAATTAATAGAATTTAAACATGATGCACACTCTAATGCATGGCCTAGCTAGGGATATGACAACTCACCCCCACTCAAAAGAATCTCGTCCCGAGATTTAGGTTCCTCCGGAAAGAAGGCGGGGTACTCAAGTCGAAGACGATCCTCCCTTTCCCATGTAGCCTCTTGCTCGGAATGGTGTGACCATTGAACCTTGAGAAACTTGATATTGTGGCGTCGAATGGTACGTTCGGCTTGATCAAGGATACGAACGGGGTATTCCCGATAAGTGAGGTTATCTTGGAGATCAAGTGTTTCGTGGTCCACCCTACGGATAGGATCCGCGAAGCAACGCCTGAGTTGAGAAACATGGAAGACATCATGAACTCTGGAGAGATGCGGAGGTAGTTCCAATTGGTAGGCAACTTCCCCTCGTTTGGCAAGAATGCGAAAGGGTCCAATGTAGCGAGGAGCCAATTTGCCTTTGATACCGAATCGATGGGTCCCCTTTAAAGGTGTAACCCGAAGATAAGCCTTCTCGCCGACTTCATAGGCCATGGGCTTATGCTTGCGGTCATACTGACTCTTTTGTCGAGACTGGGCGGTTTTCAACTTCTCACGAATAATACGAACCTGCTCTTCTGCGTCCTGTATCATGTCCGGGCCAAAGAGTTGTCTCTCGCCGGTTTCTGACCAGCTAAGAGGCGTTCGACATTTTCGTCCATAGAGAACTTCGAAAGGAGCTTTGCCCAAGCTAGCTTGATAACTATTGTTATAAGCGAACTCGGCGAATGGTAGGCACTTCTCCCAATCCATGCCGAAAGAGATGACAGAAGCTCGGAGCATATCCTCCAGAATTTGATTGACTTGCTCCACTTGACCACTTGATTGCGGATGGAAGGCGGTGCTAAAGGAGAGACGAGTTCCCAAAGCATTTTGGAAACTTTCCCAAAATCGAGAGGTGAAAAGACTTCCACGGTCCGAATTAATTTCCAATGGAACACCATGGAGAGATACTATTCGAGAGATGTACAAATCAGCTAGCTGGCTAGCGGTTATACTCTCGCGAACAGGTAAGAAGTGGGCTACTTTGGAGAGACGATCGACAACAACGAAGATAGCATTATTCCCTCTTTTGGTCCTGGGAAATCCGGTGATGAAATCCATACCGATTTTATCCCATTTCCATTCAGGAATCTCCAATGGTTGAAGGGTGCCAGCAGGCCGTTGATGCTCTGCTTTAACACGACGACAGACGTCGCAATTAGCAATGTATTGAGCGATTTCTCTCTTCATCCTGGTCCACCAAAACCTCTGGCGTAGGTCTTGATACATTTTAGTGCTACCGGGATGAATGGTGAGAGGGGATTCATGAGCTTCCTTAAGGATCAATTGTCGTAAATGTTGTTTCTTGGGAACCACCAAGCGGTTCTCGAAGAAGACAACACCTCGTTCATCCATGGAAAAACACTTAGCAACTCCGCTAGCAATGTTCTCCTTAATCCGAGATATTCCTCTATCATACCGCTGAGCGGTAATGATTTGATCCGTAAGGTTAGGTTTCGCCACCAGGGTGGAAAGGAATCCTCGAGGAGCAATATGAAGGTTAAGCTTACGAAATTCCTCGTGGAGAAGTGGTTGACCTTGTTGTAACATCAAGTTGTTACAATAAGATTTACGACTTAGTGCATCAGCCATGACATTGGCTTTGCCTGGGGCGTAAGTTATTCCTAAGTCGTAATCCGAGATCAACTCGACCCAACGTCTTTGCCTGAGATTCAAATCCGGTTGGGTGAAGATATATTTCAGACTTTGGTGATCAGTGTAGATTTCGCAACGATTACCCAAAAGGTAATGTCGCCAGGTTTTGAGTGCATGGACTACTGCTGCAAGCTCTAGATCATGCGTAGGATAATTATCTTCATGTGGACGCAACTGTCGAGATGCGTAGGCAATCACATGACGATCTTGCATGAGTATGCAACCTAGTCCTTGTCGCGAGGCGTCGCAATAGATAACAAAGTCCTTAGAGAAATCTGGTGGTACCAGTACGGGAGCAGATGTCAGCCGTCTTTTCAGTTCCTGAAAGCTGAACTCGCACTGTGGGGTCCACTCGAACTTTTTATCTTTCTTGAGGAGTTCAGTTAGAGGCTTAGCAACCTTGGAGAAATTCTCGACGAAGCGGCGGCAATAGCTCGCTAAACTAAGAAAACTCCGAACTTGCTTGACCGTTTCAGGTGGAGTCCAGTCAAGGACGGCTTGAACTCGCTCGGGATTGACAGCAATGCCCTTGCCAGAGATTACATGGCCCAGATAGGTCACTTCTGGCAACCAGAATTCGCACTTGGAGAATTTGGCATAAAGGCGATGCTCTCGAAGTTTCATCAATACTAGCCTTAGATGTTCGGCATGTTCTTCCTCATTCTTGGAGTAGATGAGTATATCATCGAGGTATACCACGACGAATTTATCCAAGTACTCCATGAAGATTGAATTCATTAACCGAGAGAAGGTGGCTGGAGCATTGGTTAAACCGAAGGACATGACGGTGTACTCGTATTGGCCGTAACGAGTAACGAAGGCCGTTTTGGGAATGTCCCCGTTCTTGATTTTGATTTGATGGTAGCCCAACCTCAAATCCATCTTGGAAAAGACTGAGGATCCAGCGAGCTGATCATACAGGTCGTTGATCCTGGGGAGCGGATACTTGTTCTTGATAGTGACCAAATTGACAGGTCGGTAATCTACAACCATCCGATCCATTCCATCCTTCTTCTTGACGAAGAGGACGGGGCAAGCCCATGGAGATGAACTAGGACGGATGAAACCCTTTTGCAAGGACTCATCGAGTTGTTTCTTAAGCTCGGCTAGTTCTAGGGGTGCCATCTTATAAGGTCTCCTAGAGATTGGAACGGTTCCTGGAACAAGGTCTATCACGAACTCGACATCTCTGTCAGGTGGAACACCTGGCAGTTCCTCTGGAAAGACATCCGGGAAGTCACGGACTACCGGAACATCTTCGAGGTCTGGAAGGGGATTGGCATTTAGAGAGTAGAGCTGACGCTCCGATACTCGGGTCAAAACATTGACTGTCTTGCCCGATGGATGGGTAAGTTGGATAGTTCTAGTTGAGCAATCAATCTTGGCGTAATGAGCTGACATCCAGTCCATACCCAAGATGATGTTTATGTCTGCAGACTTGAGAGCTATTAGTGACGCGAGAAAAACCAATATGTCGACAAGAATTTCATTTCCATGGCTGATTCTAGAGGTTTGCCATTTAGAACCAGGGGTTTGAATTACCATGGAGGTGGGCATGTCACAAAAGGTAGTATTGTGCAATCGAGCATAGCTCTCAGAAATAAATGAATGCGATGCTCCAGTATCAAAGAGAACAGTTGCCAGATGGCGATTAACAAGGAGCGTACCAAGAACGACGTTGGGGTCCTCCTGGGTCTCTTCAGCTGACACATAGTTGACATGGCCACGAGCAGTGGTGGCTGGCTTGTCGACAAGCACTTTTGCTGTTGACTTACCACGGCCAACAGACTTTCCGAACTGGCTGGGGTTGTTCTGGGGACACTCACGGATGTAGTGGCCCGGCTCACCACACTTGAAGCAAGTTGTTATATTGGGGCGTGGAGCAGTATTAGCAGTAGGGCCACCAAAAGTCTTGGGCGGCATATACTGTTGATTGGGACGAGGCGCCTCAAAGGATGGCCTCGGGGTATACCTGGGTGGCATAGCAGAATTCGGAATCCAGACCCGGCGCTTCTGGGATCCAGAACCGGATGAAGATCCATAGTCACGGGAGTGCTTGCGTGAAGCTTCAAAATCATTCTGCCCCGTCTCGGCACTGATGGCCTTATTGACTAGCTTCGGAAAAGAAATGCATTCATGCAGACGAAGGTCACGTCGGAGCTCAGGGCTAAGTCCCTTGCGGAACCTTGCCTGCTTCTTGGCATCGGTGGATACCTCTTCGGGAGCATAGCGTGCAAGCTTCCCAAACTCGCGACTGTATGCATCCACAGTCAGCTTCCCCTGGGTGAAGTTACAGAACTCCTCCCTCTTGCGGTCCATGAGACCTTCCGGAATATGATGCTCACGAAAAGCGGCACTGAAATCAGCCCAAGTAGTGAGTTGGCCGACCGGACGCATAGCTTCATAATTCTCCCACCAAAGGCTGGCAGGGCCTTCGAGGTGATAGGCAGCAAAGGTGACTTTATCATCTTCAGCCACGTTGGCAGAACGTAGCTTGTGGGCGATGCTGCGGAGCCAGTCATCCGCATCGAGAGGTTCGATGGAATGATTGAACTTTGGCGGGTACAGCTTGACAAAGTCATTGATGGACACCGAATTGATCCTCTGCTGGCGTGCGGTGTTCTGCTCAATCCGCTCTAACAAGCGATTGGTGTCGCGCCTGTTGCGCTCTGCCTCCAGCATCACTTCGGCCAGAGAAGGTGGTTGAGGCAGACTTTCCTCTCTAGGTGCACTAGCTTCTCCCTGCTCCGAAGCAGCAGGGTTGCTGCGGGTGTTGACCATCCTGGGAACACAAAACAATGATTTAAACCAGGATGGCAAAATCTGGCCAAGGAAGTGCGGAATGTAATGGATAACAAGGAATGCAGAGATGATCATCCGTATGACATGGTAATATAGAAACTGCCATATATATACCAACGGTCATACACATCATACATAGTTTGGTACAAGCTCAAGCTGAAGTACAACTAAGACGACAGACGTTACATCTCATCGGAGGCATTCCAAGCTCCTATACATTATTTTTCTACACCTCCGGAATTGATACACCCTAAGTTATATTCCACAATCACGCAGGACGGTGGACATACAACTATTACAATACTAGCGAGACTACTACTAGCTCAGACGGCTCCGTAGAAGTCCTCATAGAAGTCACCACCCAGACCTGGAAGCGGAACATGGTCATCTGGGAACAGACGGTGCTGCGGTGCTTGTGGACCATAGGGACTTGGGTGCGGCCTCGGTCCAACAAATGGCGGTAGAAGAGGCCCACGAAGAGGGGTGATGCCTCCCACCTCACGCCATTCCATGAAGTCTGGCAGACTAGCCCGCACAGGGTACAAGTCTCTCGTATCCATGTATCCGGCTTGCACAGCAGGTGCAAACCTCGTCAAGGTGGCCCAATGATCAGCACGAGCATTAAAGAGCTCCATACGCAAGGCCCGGTTTTCACGGTCCTTATCTTCCAACATCTCAGTAGTGGTGCAAAGGAGTGAGTCCTCATGGGATGCATCACTGTACATGCCCTGAAGGTAACCATGCGCCCCAGGGAGGGATGCTGGCATGTAGCGAAATTCAGTGTTGCTCAACAAGGCAGTTCTAGCTCGCATAATGGTCATCATCGAGTAGGCTGCATCTTGAACGGACATCCCAATGGTGATCCCGAGTCCATAAGAACGGTGGAGTGGTTCCGTGGCTCCGGGATAAGACGGATATATCCTGACCGTGCACAGATATTGGCTCTGGTTGAAATCTCTAAACTGCTCTTCGACGGTGTATTCAGGGTACCATCGGTAACCTGCCTCAACCATCACTCGAACCAACATGGCGGTATGACCACATACACCGATGCAACGGGTCAGACGAACCACTTGGTTTTGGGGACGGGTAGCCATCTGAAAGCACAAATTAGTGCAAAGGCATTAGAATTTCTGGATGAAATTGGACAGCATAACGGCTGTAAATGCTCAGAAAAGGAATTGAGACATCCACAACAGTTTGCGAAACCACTCAACAACAACATATCAAGGTTCTGGTTCAATTGGCAACATACTAAACTTTGGTAGAACTGAACTGGGTTAGTAACACGTGAACCTGATAGAGAGAAGAGAGCCTAGTCCTTAACCCACGTAGAATGAGAAGAGAATGACTCAGAATAGAGGGCATAAGGTAAAGGAGTAAAAGAGCCTTACGTTCCCTCCCACAATCAATTCCCCTACATATAACTAAAGCATTTCTAGACTCGACATCGACCAGTTTGGCTTAGCGAACCTACAGGCAGTCCAGCTCTGATGCCAACGCTGTCAGGACCCCGATCCTAAGCCACATCGATCTAGCGTGTAACACATCATATCACTTTGCGGCCTCACGCACGGTACTCCCACGGGTGCCACCTTACCTGGCCCGGGACCGTTTGCGCCTTTTGGCTCACGTATATGATTGTGTCGCTAGCATCCATATGACAGAGAACCCGGGCCGACATGGCTAGTCGTGAACCCAAGGCGGCGCTAGCCTATGAGGACAGGCATAAATGAATCACTTCGAACATGTCGGTCATCAACGTATCTATTCGGGCTGTAGCACTGGGCTAACAGGACTCCGGTAACCCGGGCTGTAGCAGGCTAGGCAGGACTCCGAATATCAGCGCGTGACATTTCCCCTAAGGGACAGACATAGGAACTACGTGAGACACATGCCGGCCAGTCAAGTGTCCAAGCAGTAGTGCTGGGCTAGCAGGACTCCGGTGAACCGGGCTGTAGCGGACTACTATCGCTCAGAAGCACAAGACTTACATTTCCCCATATGAAAGGCTGCCAAGGATAAACAACTAGATAGTCGGATCCCACTCATACCAAGCATTTCAATCATACACACAATATGCCCGATATGAGTAAATACAACATGGCATCACAACAGTACTCTACGACTCAAGTACTTTATTTAGAAGGCTCCGAGGAGCCATACATATCATCCATACAGATAGGGGTCACATGACCCAACACTCAAGTCATACAACATACAAGCACATGCGGAAGCAAAGTAGTCTGAGTACAGACACTAGGAAGAAAGAAGGCTTGACGAAGCCTGTCTATCTACAACGACCCTTCACAAGTCTTGGATCACCACCTGGGTGATAAGTCACTCGTCAACGTCGAGGTCTACATAGAACCCATCAGAGGGGTTGGTGCAGTCGTCTGGAAAACATGATTAAAGCAACATGAGTACAGAGGTACTCAGCAAGTCTTACAACAGGAACCTATCATACATGCACATTCTCAAGAAGGTAGTGGGGTTATTGCAGCAAGCCAGCTTTGACTCTTGGCTAAGCTATCCTACGATAGACACCACTTGTAAATCATTTGTCGCACACGAGTCCACTAACACCATCACAATACTCCACCGTGGATTCTCTCTCGCCATCCTACGAGAGGGCCATCCGCGGTACTCACACTTATCTTGAGATTTTTAGTAGTATCCATTTAACTTATCTATGAACTGATATGAGCGAACCAGAAGTCCATTACCGCGGACACGGCTATTCGAATAGATCATTTATAACCCTGCAGGGGTGTACTTCTTCACACATGTTTCCACCACTTAGCGTCTGCACACGACATGTGCTCGGCAGACTTCAAGCGAGAGCCGACGTGGGTGTAGACCACGACCTACCTAAACACTCAAGTCTCTAGTCCAGGTTTATCGCCTATTCGGGTTCCATCCGCAGGGAGTCCGGCCGAGGTTTCCACTAACGGCCCCGAACGATGTGAACAGGGTTCCCGAGACACCAAACGGGCGGGTCGGTACACCGTGCCACGTGCCTACCGCAACACAGCCCACCCCGATGGTCAGCACTGCGTGCGGCCCCCAGCATACTACAAACACCAGAAACTACTTTGCAACTCCTGGACAGAGGACAAGCGTGATCAAGAAGCCGAGAGAGTCAATTAAGGATCCCAATGTGTGGTAGTAACTGTATCATGGATCACAAACACAGAACTCAGTTCCTAAGGACGGCCTCAATGAAACAACCCACCATGTACTCCTACATGGCCTTTCATCGATTCCTTTACCAAATCGTGTTCAACACCTCACTCTTGTCACCGACACAACCTTTCACTCCAGTTCATCATTCCGATGAGCCAGACCTGACACAACTCTAAGCATAGCAAGCATAGCATGGTAGGAACACACACACATGTATTGGCTCAATCAACTCCTACACATGCTAGTGGGTTTCATCTAGTTACTGTGGCAAAGACAGGTCATGCAAAGGAAGTGGGTTCAACTACCGCAACACACAGCAGTTTGAAACGCGTTGTCTTAATGCAGTAAACAAGGGCAGAAGCGAGAACATGGGTTTGTATCGGAATGATCAATGGTTTGCTTGCCTGATGGAGTGGTGGTGGGATACTGCCCTTCAACTGGATACTCGGAGATATCCTCGGAGGCAGAACCTACCACGAATGACACATTGCAACACAATTAATACATGACGATATGCAACAATATGATGCATGCAATGACATAGCAATATGAATGTGTCCTGGTCTTGTGCAAGTTAAACTAGAAGGAGATGACCCCATTTGAACCAAGAATTCAAATGGTAGTGCATTTATAAGATCATATTAGTGCAATATCTTATAATGCCTAAACAGTGGGTTTAACTTGTTTTAACATGCATGAAACCAGTTCCATTGGATAGATTGGATTTTTCTGATAGATTTTCATATATAAAACTTTGCATTTGGAGTTATAGATAATTTTCTATGAATTTTTGAAGTTTGAACTATTTTCTGGATTTTCTGTATAAAAAATAAATCCAGCAAAATAGATTACTGCGTCAGCATGAAGTCATGCTGACCTCAGCAGGTCAACAGACCGGTCCAAGTCAAACCTGACGCGTGGGTCCCGCGTGTCAGGGTCATTAACTTAAACAGAAAAGATTATTTTTTAAACCTGGATTAAGTTGCAGTCGGGGCCCACATGTCATAGACTCCGAGGAGTCAAACTGGGTCCACAAGTCAACGGTTAGGGTCAACTCGCCGGCGTCTAGCCGCCGGCGAGGTCAGACGCGGCGGAGCAAGTGATTTTGCTCGTTTTGGCCACCAAACAAGGCGCGAAGGCCATCTACGGGTAGCTGAGATCCTCCCGCGGCGTTCGGTGGCAACAGCTGGGCTCGGGGTGGCCGGAAACATCGCCGGCGACGGGTTTGGCGGCGCCGGGGCTCGGGTGGAGGTGGCTTTGGCGCTACGGTGCGTTAGGGGGCCGGCTGGTGGCTGTTTTGGCCTCCTGGAGACTCCAGGAACACGTTGACGCGCTCTGGCGCGGTTGGCAGGGGCTATGGCCGCGGTGGCGCCATGGCCGGCGGAGCGGCGATGGGTGCGGCGGCCATGGCGCTGGAGAGCGAGAGAGAGAGCCAGGGGGAGAAGTGAGGTGTCCACGGGGTCGAGGGCGCGACGTGGGGGACGTCCAGCGCGTCGGGCAGCGAAGCGGCGAGCAGGTGACGTCGTGGCGAGCTCGCGCTCGCCGGCGTCAGCTCCCTGCCTGCCTGGCGGGGACGAAGCAGCTGGCTGGCGCGGGCCAGCACAGTGCTGGGCCGCCAGGTGGGCCGGTAGGTGGGTAGCGTCCAGGTTAGTTTTTCTCTGGTTAACTGTTTTCTTTTCTATTATTTCTGCAACTTTGTGGAGTTTATTTAAAATACCTAGACCACTCCAAAAATCCTCAAACTGCACATGCTTGCTATTTAAAATATAGACAACATGAAACATTTCTGTTTGAGAATATTTGAACATTTAAAATATTTTTATAAATTTTAAATGCCCAAATTCAAATACTTATGTGTTAATTCAAAAACCTTCTGTTGACCTAGAAAATTGTGCACCACTTTTGTCAAAGGTTTAAACCCAAAACAAAGGGGGTGAACATTTCAGAAGGGCATTTCAGGTTCATTGAAAAAGATTTTAGTAAACCCTAGTTATTTCCAAGGGGGGGGAAGTGTGTGTGTTGGGGGTTCTGGCATTTCCCATTTCAGAATTAATAGAATTTAAACATGATGCACACTCTAATGCATGGCCTAGCTAGGGATGTGACACCCTACCTCGTGGCTTCCTGTTTGATGTCTTGACGTAGGGTCCAAGTCCTCTGGATCACGTTCGTTCCAAAAATCACGTTCCCGAAGGTTTCATTCCGTTTGGACTCCGTTTGATATTCTTTTTCTACAATACTCTGAAATAGGCAAAAAATAGCAATTCTAGGCTGGGCCTCCGGTTAATAGGTTAGTCCCAAAAATAATATAAAAGTGAATAATACAGCCCAATAATGTCAAAAACATAATATATTATAGCATGGAACAATAGAAAATTATAGATACGTTGGAGACGTATCATGCCGCCTGTCTCGTGGGCCCCCTGGCAGGCCTCCGGTGCCCATCTTCTGCTATATGAATTCTTTAGTCCAAGAAAATATAATAAGCAAGATTTCGGGACGAAACACCGCCGCCACGAGGCGGAACCTGGAGAAACCAATCTAGGGCTCCGGTGGAGCTGTTCTGCCGGGGAAACATCCCTCCGGGAGTGGGAAATCATCACCATTGATCCTCTCAATGGGAGGGGGTCAATCTCCATCAACATCTTCACCAGCACCATCTCCTCTCAAACCCTAGTTCATCTCTTGTATCCAATCTTTGTCTCAAAACCTCAGATTGGTACCCGAGGGTTGCTAGTTGTGTTGATTACTCCTTGTAGTTGATGCTAGTTGGTTTATTTGGTGGAAGCTCATATGTTCAGATCCTTTATGCATATTAATACCCCTCTTATTATGAACATGAATATGATTTGTGAGTAGTTATGTTTGTTCCTGAGGACATGGGAGAAGTCTTGCTATAAGTAGTCATGTGAATTTGGTATTCGTTCGATATTTTGATGAGATGTATGTTGTCTCTCCTCTAGTGGTGTTATGTGAACGTCGACTACATGACACGTCACCATTATTTGGGCCTATAGGAAGGCGTTGCAAAATAATAAGTAGATGATGGGTTGCTAGAGTGACAGAAGCTTAAACCCTAGTTTATGTGTTGCTCCGTAAGGGGCTGAACTGGATCCATATGTTTCATGCCATGGTTAGGTTTACCTTAATACTTCTTTTGTAGTTGCGGATGCTTGCAATAGGGGTTAATCATAAGTGGGATGCTTGTCCAAGGAAAGCCATTACCCAAGCACCGGTCCACCCACATATCGAATTATCAAAGTAACGAACGCGAATCATATGAGCGTGATGAAAACTAGCTTCACGATAATTCCCATGTGTCCTCAGGAGCGCTTTTCTTTATAAAAGATTTTGTCCAGGCTTGTCCTTTGCTACAAAGAGGATTGGGCCACCTTGCTGCACCTTGTTTACTTGTGTTACTTGTTACTCGCTACAAATTACCTTATCACAAAACTTTCTGTTACCGATAATTTTAGTGCTTGCAGAGAATACCTTACTGAAAACCGCTTGTCATTTCCTTCTGCTCCTTGTTGGGTTCGATACTCTTACTTATCGAAAGGACTACGATAGATCCCCTATACTTGTGGGTCATCACAAACTTAGGATCACATTTCATTCTAGCATTCAGAGATTTTTCTTTATACTTGTGTAATAATTTCTCTAGATCATCTCTATCATTGCAAGCAAGAATATCTCTAGTTGTTTCTTCACTCATAACATAACCTTCCTGTGCCTTACGCAATTTATATCTAGGAGGGCTAGTTCTAGCAGGTGTCCAGGAGATTCAGTTTCAAGCTCATCATCAGATTCAACAAAATCATGTTGTATAACTCTAGTAATTTGTTTATCAAGAAATTCACAAAGTGGCACATCATCATTATCTAGCAAGGTACTAGCGTCATCATAAGCATCATTCATAGCAGAAGTAGCATCATCAATAACTTGCGACATGTCAGAATTAATAGCATGTGGTGGTTTTGCAAGTTTATTCATAATAGTAGGTGAATCTAAAGCAGAAGTGGATGGCAGTTCCTTACCTCCCCTCGTCCTTGATGGAAATATCTTAGTCTTAGGATCCTTCGGATTCTTCATAGTGATAATATGATATTAATCCCAAGTGACTCAACAAATATAGCTATGCTCCTCGGCAACGGCACCAGGAAAAGGTCTTGATAACCCACAAGTATAGGGGATCGCAACAGTTTTTGAGGGTAGAGTATCCAACCCAAATTTATAGATTCGACACAAGGGGAGCCAAAGAATATTTGAAGGTATTAGCAGCTGTGTTGTAAATTCAACCACACCTGTAGATTAATTATCTGCAGCAAAGTGATCAGTAGCACAGTAATATGATAGTTTTGATAGTAGTAACAGTAGCAACGATAACAGTAACAGTGATAGCAGTAATTTTGTAGCAAGTGTAACAGTGATGATAGCAGTAGTAACTTAGCACAAACAATATAGGAAAAATTCGTAGGCATTGGATCGGTGACTTGTTGGATGATATTCATCATGTGACAATTATAACCTCGGGCGATACGACACTAGCTCCAGTTCATCGACATAATGTAGGCATGTATTTCGTAAATAGTCATATGTGCTTTATTAAAAGAACTTGCATGACATCTTTTGTCCGACCCTCCCGTGGCAGCGAGGTCCATATTGGAAACTAAGGGATACTAAGGCCTCCTTTTAATAGAGAACCGGAACAAAGCATTAACACATAGTGAATACATGAACTCCTCAAACTAAGGTCATCACCGGGAGTGGGCCCGGTTGTTGTCACTCCGGGGTTGCCGGATCATGACACGTAGTAATGATGATAACATAAACGGTTCTGATATGAGTTCATGGCACCCAGGCCCAAAGTGACAAGCATTAAGCATAGCAAAGTCATAGCAACATCAATCTAGGAACATAGTGGATACTAGGGATCAAGCCTTAACAAAACTAACTCGATTACATGATGAACCTCATCCAACTCCTCACCGACCAGCGAGCCTACGAAGGAATTACTCGCTCCCGGTGGGGAACATCATGGAATTGGCGATGGAGAAGGGTTGGTGATGACGAAGAACAAAGACCCCCCTCTCCGGAGCCCCAAACGGACTCCAGATCTGCCCTCCCGAGGAAGAAGAGGGCTTGTAGACGGCTCCATCTCGTCGATTGCGATAATTCTTTCTCCTGATTTTTTCTCCGAAAATAGGATTTTATAGCGTCGGTTTCAGGGTCAGCGGGGCCACCAGGTGGGGACAACCCACCTGGGCGCGCCAGGAGAGGGGGGCGCCCTGGTGGGTTGTGCCCACCCAGGTGCCCCTCTCCGGTAGGTCTTCGCTCTAGAAATTCTTATTATTGATATAAAAAATCCTCGCAAAATTTTTTTCCATTCTGAGAACTTTTATTTCTGCACAAAAACAACACCATGGTAGTTCTGTTACAAACAACATCAGTCCGGGGTTATTTCATTCAAATCATGCAAATTAGAGTCCAAAACAAGAGGAAAAACGTTAGGAAAAGTAGATACATTGGAGATGTACCAGTCATCAACACACAATGACAACGAGGATACATGTTGGATTATAGATTATTTCCAACAAAACATTCTATTAAATACTAAAGTTTTCATCACACAACAAATAACAAGCAATGAAATCAACTTCAGCTCAGCCAAGCCTCGGTGTTGGAAACTCTTGCTTTGAACAAAGGTAAGCCTCTGGGAAGGGTCAACTATTGTCAATATCGAGACCAACGCGGGACTGCTCATCCAGGCTGAAGCGGCCTATATTAGGACGCATATTGTGATAGCCAGGGTAGGGAACCATAGCAATGTCTGAGGTATAGATACAGTTGATTCTCATAAATGGTAGTAACGTTGTGTCAACAGTAGCTGGATCGCCTTTCACCATCATTGTATAGTCTTGTCCAAGGAAGAGCGAGTTTTCTCCAAGACTATCAATACTGAACCAGGGAGAAGGTGTTGGCGCTAGCACACTAGTATCCATCCGGAATACCCTGCAACGGATGTTGGAATAGGTCTGGAGAGTGCGACCATGGGAGACAACACCTGCTTCCTTAGTAGTAAGATCAGCAATGCGCTGTATACAGACAATAAGAGGCGATCCATCGGAATAAGTTGCCAGGCGCCACTGAGTATATAGGTCATGCTCGTCCTCATGCTCGTGATCATCACCATCGTCATCTCCCCCTTGGTTATAAAAAGTTTCAAGTACATGTGGTGGAATGTTCACATGACCTTGGAAACACAAGAAGGTTGGTTAGTAAAGGGAAACTAGCTAACCCACATGCATGTGGATGAAACAATTATAATTACGGTGGAAGACAAAAGTACCAAAACCATAAGGATTCCATGCAAAAAACAATGCCACAAGTGGTGGAAGAAAACACAAGACGCTTGTATTGAATTGCATCAAAGTATTCATTCGTGTACATAAATTGATTTGTTAGCAATATCCATCGAGGCATGGAAGTAAGGACGGCAACAAGCTTGTCGAAGATAGCAACAACTTCATAGTTCGTGTAATCCCAAGAGCGGTTGAGAACTCGACAAATTGCTATCTTCTATGGACGACAGTCACCCTGATCGTATTTGAACGTATGTAGATCATCCGTGTGCTCAACCTCAGGGCACTCTGAGATTTTTGGAAGTGGAATCCGCCGATGAGTGTACACATTCACAAGTTCCCACTCGCGGTTGTACCCAATATAAACAACCCAATCTTCATTTGCGCCTGCCCAGGCCTTATCCTTAAGCGATGGCATCTTAACATCACACATATCATTATCAAGCAGCCTCAACTTGTACAAGGCGAGGCTTCTGTCGTCCACGCGCCAGCGAGCAGGGGCATGGTGAAGAAGATAGGGGAGATCAAACCGCTCCTGGAACCTTGGGTTCTTTGTAATGATGTTATTAGTTGAGTCGAGAATGGTCTTGAACGAACCTGCCATGCTAGCCAAGGTGTTGACGTCGCACCGATCAATGAGTTCCTCCACCACGTCATCTTTTAGATTGGGGCAAGAATAACGGGGTCGTTTCCGGCCTGTTCCCTCCATGGAGAAGACGATCGAACAATGGCAGAAGGAAGGGTGAAGGCAAATGGAGGAGGGAGGAAGAGTGTGTGATAGCAGTTCCAAATCAAGAGGGAAAGGCAAAGATGCGGTGGACGGTTGCCACAGTACAGGAAGAGGTGCCCCGGCCTACATAGATGTCTGTTTAGAAATTGTACAAAAGGACCCGTCGTCGTCTCACTGACATGTTGGAGTGGGACCACATGTCAACGAAACATGGTGTGTCAATTCTCGTGCAAAATGCGATCTGGCCGCGTTGGCCCGAGGTGCCGCATTATTTCTCGACTTTATTTTTTTAATAGAGTGTCGTTCAGTTTTGAAGCACAACTAGCTGGAACTGTATGCATAGAAAACATAAACTACTCTACCACTACTCCACCTCAAGTACTAGTATAAAAAAAGATATATAGGCTGGAGCTTCAGCGCTTGCTTGCTAAGGGAAGCCCACTTGCTTCTCACCATATCACTCTCTCTCCAGATCTAAAAAAGACGACCTCTCTTTCCCTCCTCACCGGTGGTCACAGATCTGCAGGGGAAGAAAAGGACGTGTAGTGTTGACGCACTCGTCGTCAACGAGCAAGGTCACTCACTAACGACAATGCCAACCTCTCAGACCTAGCGCCCGCGCGGGATGGCTTCCATCCCCAAGCTCGATGCCATAGTGTGTGCGGAGGACGACGACCACGAGCGAAGACACTTTCCGCCGACCCTCAGGTATGCTACCTCTTTTCAAACCATACCCTTGTTCTATTGCCCCATCTGCCACGTTGCTGCATGTGGATCTTTTTCCAATCCACCATCTTTCCAATTTGCTATCATCTGCCCTGCTGGTCACGCAGACGAAAACCTTAATTTGCACTATTAAAGGAAACCCTACTTCATGCAGACTAATCCATGTCTGGATTGAATAAGGTAAGGAAGGGAGAAACTACTGCCGAAGAGACTAGGCATCAAACCCGCATCTAGGTTGAAAAGGGGAAAATCAGTAGCTAAGGAATGAGTCTCATGTCTCTTGGTTGAAAAAGGGTAGAAAGGCATGACAACGCAATAGAGAATGACCAGGTCGATTGGTTTGTTGTCCTCACATAGGAAAAAGGTGGCTAAAGAGAACAAACATGGGACGTAATCCACATATGCTGCCTGGATATTTGTTGATCTGGGCAACCATACCTACCTCACCACTCTATGCGTCTGTGGAGGTACATCGTACTGGTGCGCCCACTGTCTGAATGGGCCTCCCATGCTCTTATTGCCACTTCTTTGTTGTTAGTATAACACCAGCGATAATGTCAAGCAATTCTACTGCTAAAGTGATGCCACATTTAACTAATGTCACACTCAGTCTAATTCCACCGATAAATTTAAGCAATGCCATTTAATGTCACCTGATTATTTCAGGGTTATCTGTTGATTGTGGATGTATTAAAGATTTTTCAACTAAGGCATTCTAATGCTGTTACACAACCAGTATACCAACGATGTAACTTGTTACTACCTTCATATTTTTGCACTGTTAATGCTTACAGATTACATACCTCACTTTCATGAGATAAGTCAATTTTTTGTACAGTGTCACCAAAATGCCAAGGCACTGATGTCATTTTATTTTGGTTAAACTGCACAAAAAATTATGAAGACAAGAGGAAATGTCAAGAGTGGGCACCTCCTCCTCCGACTGTTCTCTTGATTCGTTCAATCAAGTTTTTATGTTTGATCGATTATCAAGATTGGGATAGCAATTTTGAGTTCCCCTCGAGTTCGAAATGATATTTACCTTGAAGGTACATGGTTTACAACTTTTTTCTACTGTCATTAGTTAATAATGCTAGTTACCTTCAGACTTTAGTATTTGTTTAATGATGTTGCACAGCTAGTATACCAATGCTGAAACTTGTTACCTTTACATTTTGTATTGTTAATGCTTATAGAAATCTTCTAGTGCTAGCTTATGGAATCTATTCAGTAAAACCATTGTACTATACCCCGTAATAAAAAACTACTCTATTGTTGCATTAGCCACTGGATTAGTGTATATTTGTACTATTTGAATGGTGATGCATTAGCGTATGGACATATATAGAGTGTGGCAAGCTTTCCTAGGTATGTTCTCAAGAACACTACTACCTATTTTTCTAAATACTAGACATTTGGGTACTTTAAATTGAACTGCGAAAACGTCTTATATTAAGGAACATAGGGTGTAGAGTTCACTCAAATTATCCCGATAAAGCTAGTCACACCTTTGTTAAAATTAATGTTCATTATGTTATCGGAGGAGGTTTGTATGTTTTTCTCTAATGCCTGTTGATTACATACCTGACATCATGATGTAATGTTAAGTCATTTCCTTTTGTACAGTGTCACAGAATTGTCAAGGCGGTGATGGCATTTTATTTGAGTTGAACTTCAAAAAATATGCTTAAAAGAAGAGGAAAGGTCAGGAATGGTTCAGTTTTTAAGAAAATACTATGTATGCCTTCCTGACATCAGCCGTTGTTGCCTTATTTATTCCTTCAAACAGGTGGTTAGAAATAGTCTTGCTACATTTTACCATCAAGAAATTGGAATGCTTATATTTGTGAATCTATGCTTCAACTAGTGCCACTTTTACAGTAATCACACTTTCAATATATCTATGCAAATAGGGATGCTCGATTTTAGTGGAATTGCACAAAAAGTGCAAATGGTTCAACATTAGGAGCATGTTTTCTTCCAAACCATTATATCCAATTGGTGGCACTATGAGTTGTTCATTACGAAGGTAAATGGTTTGCTACTATCTCACTACTCTTTTCGTACTATCATTAGATAGTAATATTAGTGGTTTGCATGTGTATTTATTGGCAGGGTGGACCTACATTGGAGGTGCAGGACATGATTCAATGATTGGATGCTCAATTTTGGTTGTATCGATTTCACCTCTTCCATCACTGCGAACATGGATATCTTTGGTCTAATGAAGAATAGGCGCTATATTTCTGCTCTGTACCAGCAAATCAATTCAGTACAAAATTGTCCAAGGCAAAACATGACAGTATCAAATTGTCTAGTGCAAAACATGACAGATGATAAGCGGAAGAGACGTGTTTAAACTAAAAATACAAGGTGGGGTATATGTTTACTAGCTGCTTGATATTTGTGCGGACAGATGTCTGCCCGTTGCTATTTGGCAAACAAACAAAGTGACCGCGATTTTGGTGGAACTGCACAAGAGAATAGTATAGTCACTGCATGCAGTGCCATTTGAAAATAGACACAGAAAGATTGGATAGTCACTTCATGGACAGCACAAAAGTAGTACTGTACTATTTATTGGCCAACACTAGGTGCTTCATTGCTTTGGTCTGAATATACAATGGGCATCATTTTGCATAAGTTAAAGTTTGTATTCTGAAAATAGTCTCGCCGTGTGATCGAGAGAAGACCAAATCATATTACACTGGATGGTCCTCCATCATGTGTGGTTCATTCTCATGGTTCCACCTATTGGTGAAACCACTTACGTTTGCAAGAGGAATTGTAGAATTCACAAAAAAAAATTCTCTCTCACTCTGTACTGTATGTTGGCCCAGAGAAGCATCCATGTTAGTGATAGAGGCGGAGGTGTCCCGATCTTTCGATGAGATGATAACTATCGATTTGGTGGAGTCGACTTTGACAATCCGACTACAAACGTGCACGACGTTGCGCCTTAGCAATCGCTAAACCAACTCCAAGAGGTTATTGACCACGCCGGAGCACGATCAACCTGACCACGAAGGTCTATTCCTGCACGCAATCGAAGAACAAGCAAGAATATGATAAAGCAATCTGAATATTGCGAATATATATGAAGTATTGATAAAGGTGGATATTGCGAATATAAGAGGAAAGCTTTATTGATCAAGGTGGGGTTCTAAGACGCCTTGGTCTGGTCGTTGAACACAAACGAAGTACACGAAGTTGCAGCTATGGCGAACTTTTAATCTAAACAAAACCCAAAGTCTAAACGACGCTCTAAGGGCTGTATATATGGAGGAAGAGGAGGGAATTTCGTGGCCCCTCATGGTGGGGTCCGAAACCAACCCTAACTCTTGTTTCCCCACACATACGGACTCTAAAAATAGCCTATACTTAAGTATTTCGAAATTACATGGGCCTGGCCCAGTAATAAGGTGACGCAGCACCTAGAATAGCCTATGGACGAATATTACGAAGTGGCATCTTGTATATTTCGTCCAAGGCTTCATGCACTCCTTATGGTGGCTTCAAAGTCCTGAAATCATCACTTGTAACTCTGTTCTTGATCCCCTTGCGCATGCCATCAACTCCATGCGTGTTCTTGCTCCAATGTTCATTCTTCTCCAAGCTAGGCCCTTCATTTGTAAGCAAAACAAATGTATCCAATTTAGGCAGTATCATATTCTCATGAACATTAGGATCATTACCAAGAAACCAAAGTACCTGGTAATTTAATTGGCGTGCGCGAGCTCTAGTAATTGGTCCAGTATATGTAACAGTAGGGGCTGTGGGTGTAACAATGGTATTGATGTCCTCATCAGTTAGTAGGAAGAACAGATGTTTTTTTCTAGATATTTGCTTTTGGAGCTACATATTTGTATATGATCAGTGAATCATGGAGATGCATTAACATGTTGATCTTATGTATAAGAATCGTACTAGTTGGTTGTGAATTTGGGCTAATAATGTGAACATATTACAATGCCATGCATGTGAGTCTCACGTGAACATTTTGAACAGGCCGGCTCTTACTACTATGCACGGCATGATCCTTATTGTGTTCTCAGTGTGTACAAGTTACTAGTAGTTCATTATTTTTGTTCGCTCAGTGTTTACAAGTTACTAATCGATCACTAGCTAGACTACTAATACGCTCCTGGCAGTTTCAGTTTCCACGCAAGATTCGAAGTGGCGGTTTTTTGAACAAAAATGCCTACCTCTGAAGAAACTGGCATGTTGTTCTGAAGAAAATGCCATGCAATCTAAAGAAACTGCCAGCAAAAATATTCGCAAATGCTTTATCTCTCGGCGAACGTTCATCCGCTATTGCGATCCTACACATACACTATCCAGCCGACTCGATCCTACTTGAATAACCAGCGGATCACGCAGGTACCTCATCTGGATAAATCGAGCACACTCGATTGACCGACATGCTGATGTGTGACGCAGCACGGACGGGATGCACCACTAACGGGATGGGACGGCACAATCATAATATCAGTTTTTCTAGTTTTCCACGGCAAGCTTGTGTGCTAAGCCATGCCTACTTATGCATTTAGTTCTAATGACCGCAATGATCGCCACGTTTCCCACAACACGCTGGTTCACCTACCTTCCGCCTATAATTACTGGTTCCCGGCATTCTCCGGTGGCACCGTCACCCAACTCGCCCTATCCTTATAAGTCCCCACCAGCGCAACATCGCTCAGCACTTGTCCTTGCCCTCGCCATCTCCGTCATGCCCCGCCCGTTCGCAATAGGCGACGCCGGAGGCGGTCACCGCCGGAAATAGTGTTCGGTTTTTCACTGGAAGGCAGATAGTGGGAGGAGGCATTCTATATGTCTTTAGATGGGAATGCGGAGTATGAGGACTTGTTGGAGTGCGATCGCCTGGCGGAGGAGTAGTGTATCGCCGATTTGCACCGCCAGCGGGGCATGGAGCAGTAGCGCACCAATACCCTGAGTCACGAGCAGAGCGCTCGTAACTGGGCCGACTACGCCCTGCAAATAGCCCTGGAGGCTGTCAGGCACACACGTGTTTGCGACGCCAAATTTTCCTACCAGCTCGTCAAGTGGGTTTCCCGCATAGAAGCCGAAGCTTTGGTGGACCACGTCGGCATGGAAAGGGCTGATATGTCTCCGACGTATCTATAATTTTTGATTTTCCCATGTTGTTATATTATCATTCTTGGATGTTTTATAGTCATTGTATATCATTTTTTGGTACTAACCTATTGACATAGTGCCAAGTGCTAGTTGTTGTTTTCTGCATGCTTTTTACATCACAGGAAATCAATACCAAACAGAGTCCAAACGCAGCGAAACTTTTTGTGGTTTTTTTGGACCAGAAGACATCCAGTGGGCCAGAGAATCGCCTGGGGGTGCTCCGAGGGGAGCACAACCCACCAGGGCACGCCTGGAGGCCCAGGCACTCACTGGGGGATTGTGCCCACCTCGGGTGTCTCCTGAACTGACTCTTTGCTTTATAAATACCCCAATATTCCAGAAACCCTAGGGGAGTCGACGAAAATCAATTCCAGCCGCCGCAGAGTCTAGAACCACCAGATCCAATCTAGACACCATCACAGAGGGGTTCACCACTTCCATTGGTGCCTCTCCGATGATGCGTGAGTAGTCTCTTGTAGACCTTCGGGTCCGTAGTTAGTAGCTAGATGGCTTCATCTCTCTCGTTTGATTCTCAATACAATGTTCTCTTGGAGATCCATATGATGTGACTCTTTTTGTGGTGTGTTTGTTGGGATCTTATGAACTTTGAGTTTGTGATCAGATCTATCTTTTTATCCATGAAAGTTATTTGAGTTTCTCTGATCTCTTATATGCATGATTTCTTATAGCCTCCTCGTATTTCTTATCTGATATTTGGGTTTTGTTTGGCCAACTTGATCTATTTATATTGCAACGCGAAGAGGTGCTCTGTAGTGGGTTCGATCTTATGGTGCTTGATCCCAGTGACAGAAGGGGAACCGACACATATGTATCGTTGCTACTAAGTATGAAATGATGGGGTCTATTTTTTTTACATAAATAGATCTTGTCTACATCATGTCATCATTCTTATTGCATTACTACGTTTCTCCATGAACTTAATACACTACATGCATGCTGGATAGCGGTCGATGTGTGGAGTAATAGTAGTAGATGCAGGCAGGAGTCGGTCCACTAATCTTGGATGTGATGCCTATATAATGATCATTGCCTAGATATCGTCATGATTATTTGACGTTCTATCAATTGCCCAATACTGATTTGTTTACCCACCATTTGCTATTTTTCCTCGAGAGAAGCCACTAGTGAAACCTACGGCCCCCGGGTCTCTTTCTCCTATTATTTGCCTTTGCGATCTATTTTATTTGCCTTTTATTTTCAGATCTATCAAACCTAAAAATACAAAAAATACCTTGCTGCAATTTATTCTCATTTATTTTATCTCGCGTTCTCGTGACCCAATTTATCATATTTTTATCACGCCCGTTGCCAATTTCTAGCGCCGCTACCCAAAAGGGATTGACAACCCCTTTAATACGTCGGGTTGCGAGTATTTGTTATTTGTGTGCAGGTGTTGTTTACGTAGTGTTGCTTGGTTCTCCTACTGGTTCGATAACCTTGGTCTCATCACTGAGGGAAATACCTACTGGCGCTGGGCTGCATCATCTCTTCCTCTTTGGGGAAATACCGACGTAGTCCTAGCCGACATCAAAAGGAATTTCTGGCGCCGTTGCCGGGGAGGATCAAGTCAAGATAGTCTCCTGGCCACGTGCTAATTTTTTGCACCATTGTCGGGGAAGATCTTCAACATCTACCAGGTTCCTAATCACAAATCTCATCTCCTCGCAATTTACATTATTTGCCATTTTCCTCTCGTTTTCCTTTCCCCCACTTCACAAAAATTTGCCGTTTTATTCGCCCTCTTTTTCGTTCGCCGTTTTCTTGTGGGATCTGTTTTTGAGTGCAATCTTGTTGCGTAGTCACCATGAATCAAGGGAACACCAAGTTGTGTGATTTCTCAAATACCAACACCAATGATTTTATTGGCACTCCTATTGCTCCTCCTGCCACTAGTGCGGAGTCTTGTGATATTAATACTGCTTTGCTGAATCTTGTTATGAAAGATCAATTTTTTGGTACTCCTAATGAGGATGTCGCGTCCCATCTTAATACCTTCGTGGAATTATGCGATATGCAAAATAAAAAAGATGTGGACAATGATGTCATGACGATGAAATTATTTTCGTTTTCTTTGCGTGATTCTGCAAAAAAATTGGTTTTCTTCTTTGGCTCGCAATAGTATTGATTCTTGGAATAAGTGCAATGATGCTTTTATCACTAAGTATTTTCCGTCGGCAAAATTTATTTCCCTTAGAACCCAGATCATGAATTTCAAGCAACTTGAACATGAGCATGTTGCACAATCTTGGGAAAGGATGAAAATGATGCTAAGGAATTGCCCAACTCATGGGTTAAATCTTTGGATGATCATACAAAACTTGTATGCGGGGTTGAATTTTGTTTTTCATAATCTTCTAGATTCCGCCGCGGGTGGTACTTTTATGGAAATTACTTTGGGTTAAGCCACCAAATTGATTGATAATATTATCGAAAATTATGCACAATGGCATACCGAAAGAGCTCCTACTAGTAAAAAAGTTAATTCGGTTGAAGAAATTTCTTCTTTGAGTGAAATAGTTGAAGCTCTTATGAAATTGGTTGCTAGTAAAATTGCTCCTATTGATTTCAATGATATGCCTTTGTCTACTTTGATTGAGAAAAATAGTGATGCCGTAGATGTGAATTTGATCTCGCGAAACAATTTCAATAACAATGTTTATAGAGGTAATTTGAATCCTAAGCCTTTTCCTAGTAATTCCTCTAATAATTATGGTAATTCCTATGGAAATCCTTCTTCAATAATAAGACAAACACCTCTGATCTTGAGAATAATATTAAACAATTTATCAACACGCAAAAAGTTTTCAACACTACCGTAGAAGAAAAGTTGAATAAGATTGATGATTTGTCTAGAAGTGTTGATAGAATTTCTCATGATGTAGAAAATATCAAGATGAAAATTTTTGTTCCTAAGGTGGAGGAATCAATTAAAGCTCTTTATGTTTCTATGGATTAAAGTGAGAAAAGAACCGTTACGTTTAGAACTAAAATAGAATTTTTAGAAAAAGCGTTTTCTAGTGATTACTTCCATAAAAGTGATGAAGATCTTAAAATGATTGGAATTTCTTCTATTGATTCCTTGTATAGTAAAGTTAAGATTGATGAAAAAGGGACTAGAGAAGAGTCAACTTTAGCTAGAAGGCGTCCAGATAATTCGGAGGGTGAAAATCTTGTTGAGAAAATTGATAAAGGTGGGTTTGAAGAGGTCAAAACTTTAACTATTGATGTGCCCACACTTTTGGATTACAAATACTTTAGTTATGATAGTTCATATTTGTTTGATTGTATTTCTTTGTTTCAATCCATGGTAAATTCACCCCATGCTTATGAACAAAATAAAGCTTTTACTAAACATATTGTTGATGCTATGATGAAAGCTTTAGAAGAAAAGTTGGAATTAGAAGTTTCAATTCCTAGAAAATTTGATGATGAATGGGAACCTACTATCAAAGTCAAGAATAAAAATTATGAGTGTTTTGCTTTGTGTGACTTGGGTGCTAGTGTTTCTACAATTTCGAAATCTTTATGTGATGTGCTTGGTCTTACCGATATTGAAGAATGTTCTTTAAATTTGCACTTGGCGGATTCTACTATTAAAAACCAACGGGAAGAATTAATTATGTTCTTATTCTTGCAAATAGGAATTATGTTCCCATAGATTTTATTGTTCTTGATATAGATTGCAATCCGTCTTGTCCAATTATTCTTGTTAGACCGTTTTTACGCACTATCGGTGCCGTGATTGATATGAAAGAAGGCAATATTAAATTCCAATTTCCACTAAGAAAGGGAATGGAACACTTCCCTGGAATAAGAATTAGGCCACCATATGAATCAATCATGAGGGCATCCTATGGATCTCAAAACAAAGATGACAATCCTTGCTTTATGCCTAGCTAAGGGCGTAAAACGATAGCGCTTGTTGGGAGGCAACCCAATGAATAAAATTTATTTTGCCTTTTTTCTTTATGTTCTTGAGTGTTTGCAAAATTATGCCACTCTTATGATTGTTTTGGCCTGTGTTCTAATTAGTGTTTGTGCCAAGTACAACCTTTAGGATCTTCTTCGGTGATAGTTGTTTGATCTTACTGAAAAACAGAAACTTTCGCGCTCACGAAAATAATTTTCATTTTTGACCAGACCGTGATAAAATACCAATTTTTTTAAAGAAGATTAATATACAAACTTCTCAGGTTTTCTTATTTTTCTCAATATTTTTGGAGTTTCAGAAGTATTCAAAATATCCAGATTGCTACAGATTGTTCTGTTTTTTGACAAATTCTGTTTTCTTTGCGTTGTGTGCTTGCTTTGATGATTTTATGGTTTTCTTTGATGAGTTTTTGCCATAGAAAAGTTAGAATACAGTAGATATAATGCAAGAATAAAATATGAATTGGTTTGCTACAGTACTTATTGTAACGCCCCAAGACCGACGCTCCAGCCGCCTTCCATGTTTTGCGTGACCGCCGTGTGTTTTACTTGTTTTTTTTTTTGCATTTCATCATCCCATCATTCGCATGTTTTCATTTAACTTGCATCCGTTTATAGTTCCGGCTTCTCCTTGATGCCTTTGTTGTTGCCTCTTTCAAGACCAACCGTTCTTTTGTTGTCCGACCGTTTGAGCCTCTCTGCACAGCCATCGACCACCTTCGCAACCTAGTCCGAAAACTTCTCCCGAACCCAAACCGGGCAGTCGTGACCGATGGGTCCGGTCCATCCTCAAACAACCCTTAAACATCTTCATTTATTTGTTGGACTCCTCGAACCTATTCATCTCCGATCGTCCAATTTTATTCCGATGGTCCAAAATCCCCCTTCTATCTACATCCTAGTATATATATAGTAGTCCACTCCCTAGTCCAACCCTAAAACCTAGGGCATTTGTCCCTCGCCCCGCCGCCGCCGCATCTTCCTCGGGATCCCCATCGCCCAACCCAGCGCCTCCACTCTTTTCTCCGATCCAATCCCCTCCGCCTCCACTCTCTGCCTCCACCACACATCCATCCAGCCGCCGCCTCGCCTCCACTCCGGCAGCACGTGCCACCGGAGCCCCGAGCCACCACCTCGTCGTCGCTCTTCACCAACTCGCAGGAACACCACCAGCAGCGCGTTCCCGCAAGCCACGCCCGAGGAAGCTGCCTCCTCACGCGTCCGATGCACGAGCAGACGAGCTCCTCTTCCTGCACCACCTACAGCCCCTGCCTCCTCGACCTCTCAAGCTGGCCGGTCTCCATCTTCCCTTTCGTGCCAGCCCGGCGAGATGCCCAGGTCACGTCGCTGTCCCTCTGCGCCTTCTCCTTCCTTTCCCCCGCACGCAGCTCCTCCCTGACCATCCCCCCCTCTGTCTCTCTATTCGAGCAGGAGCCCCACGATGTCGCCATGGATGGTTGCAGCCCAAGCTCGCGTTCGTCCTCGCAACGGAGCCACCACCGCATCTCCACGGGTCCGTCGGGTCCCGGCCATCCCCGTCGTTGCCGGACCTCCTCAGCTCGCTGGAGCCCCAAGTTCCCTGCGCCCGAGCTCCCCTGACCTGAGGCCGTCGTCCTCGACCGCGCCAAGTCCCTCGGCGCCGCGCCCCGTCTTCCTCCTTGTCGCGCCGATCCAGGAGGATCGACCTCGCGCGCCTTCCCCACCTCGGATCCGGCCGTCCCCGCGCCAAGTCCCGCGCCTGCTGGCCCTGCCGCGAGTCCCCAGCGCCGCCTCCTTCTGTTCGAGCGAGGGAGATGAGCGACGACTCTTCTGCATCAAGCTGCTCTGCCCGAGCGCTCGCGTTGACCGTCCTCTTGCCTCGTCAAGGCCCAGCAGCTCCTTCTCTTCTCCAGATCCAGCCCGGCCTCCTCCAGCCTCGGCACCGAACTGGGCCTGGCCCATGGTGAGCACCCAGCAGCCTGTAGATTCGGCCCGATGCGTGTTTTTTCCTCTGTTGCGATTTTAGCAATTATCCAGAGACTGCAGTTTTACAGAAAAACCCTCAAACATCATGCATATAATGACTCATTAACAGTGCATCATATGTAAATAATTTATATATGTAAAATGCTTAGAATTTCATCTAGGTTCAGAATATGTTGCTTTCATCCATGTTTAAAATGTTTAAAATGTTGTTTGTTTAAATTTGCTTAAATGCCATGTTAAAATGATTTATTTCATAACTAATTAACCGTAGCTCCGAATTTAATATACTTTATATGTAAATGGGGTAGAAAAATGCATAGATTAACTTGTTGCACTCTATTTTCCTGCTTAACAAAAATAAAATATGGTTTTAGGCAGAACAGTACCAAATCTAAAATATGGACCTGAGGATTTTTTCAGAATTGTTGTTTGTTATTTCCGGCCTCATTTAAACTTGCCTAAATAGGTAGTTTGCATATGCTTCACCTCTTGCCATGTTAACAACATTTAATCTTGACATGCATCATACTTGGTTGTTCACCATGTCATGTTATGCTTGTTTGTTTACCATGTTGTTTGTTTCTGTCCGGTATTGCTTCTTCTTGATAGTTCCTGTAATGTTGCGATTGTGGGGATCCGTTCGACTACGTTGGGTCATATACTTCATGGACTCGTTCTTCTTCCTAGTGGGATTTCATGCAAGATGACTGTCACCTTGGATCTCACTACTATCATTGCTATGCTAGTTGCTTCGTTCTATCGCTATGCTGCGTTACCTACCACTTGCTGCTCAAGCCTCCCAAATTGCCATGAACCTCTAACCTTTGTCACCCTTCCAAGCAAACCGTTGTTTGGCTATGTTACCGCTTTGCTCAGGCCCTCTTATAGCGTTGCTAGTTGCAGGTGAAGATGAAAATTGCTCCATGTTGGACTATGTTTATGTTGGGATATCATAATATCTCTTATATTATTAATGCATCTATATACTTGGTAAAGGGTGGAAGGCTCGGCCTTATGCCTGGTGTTTTGTTCCACTCTTGCCGACCTAGTTTCCGTCATACCGGTGTTATGTTCCCGGATTTTGCGTCCCTAACGCGGTTGGGTGATTTATGGGACCCCCTTGACAGTTCGCTTTGAATAAGACTCTTCCAGCAAGGCCCAACCTTGGTTTTACCATTTGCCTCACCACCACCTACTTTTCCCTTGGGAGTCGCGCTCTCGAGGGTCATCTTATTTAGCCCCCCCGGGCCAGTGCTGGTTCGAACCGAGCCGCCTGCGGGGCCACCACGGGGAAACTCGAGGCTTGGTTTTACTCGTAGCGTGTCTCATCCGGTGTTTCCCTGAGAACGAGATATGTGCAGCTCCTACCGGGATTGTCAGCGCATCGGGCGGTCTTGCTGGTTTTGTTTTACCATTGTCGAAATGTCTTGTAAACGGGATTCCGAGACAGATCGGGTCTTCCCAGGAGAAGGAATATCCTTCGTTGATCGCGAGAGCTTATCATGGGCTAAGTTGGGACACCCCTGCAGGGTTTAAACTTTTGAAAGCCGTGCCCGCGGTTATGTGGCAGATGGGAATTTGTTAATGTCCGGTTGTAGTAAACTTAAAGTAAACTCTTCTAAAATACACCAACCGTGTGCGTAACCGTGAGCGTCTCTTTTCGGGGTAGATCGAGAGGAGAACACGGTTTCTAGGTTATGTCTGACGTAAGTAGGAGTTCAGGATCACTTCTTGATCATTACTAGTTGACGACCGCTTTCTTTGCCTCTCTTCTCGCTCTTATTTGCGTATGTTAGCCACCATACATGCTTAGTCGCTGCTACAACCTCACCACTTTACCCCGTCCTTTCCCATTAAGCTTTGCTAGTCTTTATACCCATGGTAATGGGATTGTTGAGTCCTCGTGGCTCACAGATTACTACACCACCAGTTGCAGGTACAGGTTATGCGATGATCGTGACATGAGAGCGATGTTTATTTGTGTTGGAGTTCTCCTTATGCTTCTTCTTCGATTGAGGGATAGGTTCTGGTCGGCAGCCTGGGCTAGCAGGGTGGATATTGTTTGAGCTTCTGTTTATGTTTCATCCGTAATCGGATGTTGATCTTGTATATGATGTATTGTTGTATTCATGTGACATTGTATGTCTTGGTTGTATCCCCACTATTATGTAATGTTGATGTAATGATATCCACCTTGCAAAAGCGTCTTCAAGATGTGCTTCTATCCTTGGTGGGACCTTCGAGTTCCTTTAGGATAGGGTCACATCTTGGGCGTGACACTTATAGTAGTGATTTGTTGTAGCGACCAGACCTCAGACGGTCTGATCTCTGTGCATCAGTGTCATCCCTGGATCAGTAATGCTGACATGCACAATACTTGAAGGATTTATAGCAGAGTAGCAATCACACACTTATTACATCGAGTGTCTCAAAAGAGAACATATTACAATAAATATGGCTTAAGCCATCTAATAACGATAACAGCGGAAGGCTTAGAAGATAAGTGAGTCCATCAACTCCAACGGCATCACTGAGTATAGAACCACGACCTAAGGCACCTTACTCGTCGTCTGAAAAGTCTGCAACATGAACGTTGCAGCCCGAAAACGGGTCAGCACATGGAATATGCTGGCAATGTAACACATAGAGAGTAATGAACAGAAATAAGCTATACTACATGCATATATGGCTGGTGGAAAGCTCTATGGTTACAGTTTTGCGTAAAGCCAATTTATCCCTACTGCAATGGAATAAATTTTATTTAACTATCATGGTGGTTGTTAGACATTGAGAGTGTAGAAACCCTCTCAATCCCAATTAAGCATCATCATTAAAACCCAACAAAATTAATTAAAGTAACATGATGAGATTCACATGATAATCCAAGTACTAGATACTCAAAACGTCCATAAACGGGGACACAGCTAATCATGATTAGTTTATACACTATGCAGAGGTTTGTGCACTTTTCCCCATAATACTCGATCTCCTCCATTGGGATTCTTTGCACTACATGGTGTTTGAGAAACGGATGACCGAGACATAGTCTTTCAGAAGCGCTAGCACCTTACGATCGGGTAGACCGTTACACCTACTTTCCCCTACATCTGCTAGTCTACCACTTTAAGAGTTCGCATGACTTAGTCAACTTTGCTAGAGCCCATAGTAGCTTGTGGATGCACAGGGAAGTTTCTAGTATGAATAATCTCATGATCCCTTTGAGCCTGGGTGGCGGTCCATAAAGAAAAACAAGCAATCGCTGGAATACCCAGGAGCCTCAATCCACCCAGATGTGCGTTTAAGTTGCCACCTTAAATAAACCATTAATTTAACAATCTCACATCTGTCATGGATACACTCACCCAATCCACGTCTACTAGCATATCATGGCAATATAAGCAAACGTAGAAGTAACTCCCAAAGGTTTGATAATAAAACAGGTGAATAGGTACTACCTCATCTACTTCCCAACCCCACAATTTAATTCAGATCCTAACCATGCAATTGTTTGAGGATTGATCTAATGCAATAAAACTGGGTATGAAAGGGATATGATCAAAGTGTTATTTGCCTTGCTGATGATCCGCGAAACCTAGAGATTCGAAGTAGCAAGCCGCGCACTCCGGGTACTCTATTGCAAACAAACAAGCATACAATAAGTACTCATCTAATGCATAGGTAAAACTCAAATAAGAGAACTAACCAGAAAGTTCAACTTAAGAACTCCGGTTTGCAAAAAGAATCAAATCGAACGAAGCAACGAAAGTCAAACGGCGAAACAAACAAACTTCATTTACTAATCTGGACCTAAATAAAATTTTAAAGAACCAAAATCTTGTTTGAGTTAGTTAAACGGAAGGAGGGTTTCGAGACGAAACTCCAGGCGCTTGAATCGCCTGATCCCGATAAACGAGCGAAAAGTTATACTAGAACGAAAATCAGATCAGAAATCGCGATCAGAAATAATCAAGGAAAATCCAAGAAAAAGAAAAACGACGAACAGATTAACGAATGAATGTTAGTTTTTCTGGAACTAAATGGTGAACGCGTCCGTTAAAACCAACGAACGAGCCAACGCTCGCTAAATAAACTAAACCAGAAATAAACCGATCTAAATAAAAAACGGACCTAAAAAAACAGAACGAAAACCAAACGGAAAACGAAATGGTTTTCTCGAGGAAAACCGCCGGCGGCGGGGCGGTGGTCAACCTCGGTGGGGCCGCGGCGGCAGGGTCAGCGGGACGGGGCGGCGGGGTCCGGCGGGTCGGCGGCGGCGGGACGGCGGCGGCAGATTGGGGCTAGGGTTAGGGTTTTTTGGCGCGGCACGGCTTGGGCTGATGGGCTCGGGGGTGGTGCCTTATAAAGGCCCGGCCGGACGGAGTCCTGGCCGAACAAGGCCCAAAGTCGGTTCGCGTTTTTTTAAAATAATTTCGCGCGGAAAAACAAATAAAAGAAATACTAAACGGACTCCAAAAATCCCGAAATAAATTTCACCCGACTTCTAAAATCAAGCCAGACAAGATGAACATTGATTTGGGGCCTAAATGCAATTTTCAAAAACTCACATTTTTCCTAAATTCGAATAAAATAGCAAAACCTCCAAAATAAATCTTATTTGATTTTTTATTAAACCTTCAATGTTTATTTATTTTGGAAAAGTCATTTTATTCCCTCTCTCATATTTTTATGTCGGGAGGAATCGGCTTCCTCGAACACCTATGGGGACCGAGCCCCTTACTGGTTCGGCGGGGGGCGGAGGTTCCACAAAGAGCAGATCGAGGCGGTGCACACAGGGGGATTTTACCCAGCTTCGGGCCGCAAGGATGCGTAAAACCCTACTGCTGCTTGGTGGATTGTATTGTGTTCTTGCTCGGGAGCGCGCGGTGCTACAGTACACGCGGGCCGCCGGCGAGGTCGAGCGTAAAGATTGGTCTCCCCTCCCTTCGTGCGCATGGGGCCTCCTTTTATATGCTCAAGGGGTTACCCACAGGTGGCAGCGTAGGTGAGGGCAAAAATGGTAGAATGCTGTAGTGGGTACAGCTGCCTGCACAGTGGTTGTACAGTGCTATCATACCTAACTCTGACGGCGGGGGACAAGGGCATTAAATGCCCGTCCGCGTCGCCCAGACGGAGCAGGGGAGTGGACCGTCAGGAGCGCCACCGTTTGCCATGATGGCTACTCTGTCAGCTTCGCTTCGCCACCGCATGCTCCTCGCTGCCCAGCCTCCGCCACGTGTGCCTGGGATGCCCCCAGAGCGACACATTGGTGGGTGAGCTGGAGCGCAGGCACGAGGTGGTAACTTGCGGCGGCAAGCGCCTTGCCGCGGTGGTTGTCTTGTCGCGCCCGGGAGCTTGTTGCTCACCGGGCCTTGCCGGGGCGCGGGGCGCGCCGTGGCAGGGTCCTTGTCATGCCGTGGATGGCCTTCCCGGCAAGCTCCTCTTGCCGGGGTCTTGTGCTTCGAGCGGTAGTCCCGGCAAACTCCTCTTGCCAGGGCCTCGCTCTCTTTGGGTGGCCTTCCCGGCAAGCTCCTCTTGCCGGGGCCTTGGCTCAAATACTTTGTTCTTGAATGGCCCAAGAGGGGACCATTGAGGGTCTTGGCGATCGCCTGGCAGGCCTTGCCGCGGGGTGCTACGACTGCCCGTGCACAAGTTCGGGGTACTAAGGTACCCCTACTTTAGTACACCGACATTTTATAATAGAAATAATTGAAGATAAAATAAATAAAATCAAATGATCCCATTTTCAAGATTTGACAAAACTCAAATATGAAAATAACAAAATCCCCAACTCTCTCCAAAGGCCCTTGAGTTGCGTAGAATTTCTAGGATCAAACGAAAAGCAATAAAAATATGATATGCAATGATGATCTAATGTATAACATTCCAAATTGAAAATTTGGGATGTTACAAACCTACCCCCCTTAAGATGAATCTCGCCCTCGAGATTCGGGTTGGCTAGAAAATAGGTGAGGGTGGTCCTTCAGCAGATCTTCCTCTCGCTCCCAGGTGGCTTCATCCTCGGTCAGGTGGCTCCACTGAACTTTACAAAACCTTGCTGCGGGTGACTCGGCTGGCATATTTGAGAATCTTGACTGGTTTCTCCTTATAGGTCAAATCATTATCCAACTGAATCTCTTCCAGCGGCACTGTATCTCTTAGTGGTATATCAGCCATCTCTGCATGGCACTTCTTCAACTGGGAAACGTGGAATATATCATGAACTCCTGTCGGGGGATATTGGCCTCCACGAGCACCTATGGGGACGGAGCCCCTTGTCGGTTCGGCGGGGGGCGGAGGTTGCACAAAGAGCAGATCGGGGCGACACACACACACAACGATTTTACCCAGCTTCGGGCCGCATGGATGCGTAAAACCCTACTGCTGCTTGTCTGGTTGATTCGAGTTCTTGCTCTGGAGCGCAAGAAGCTACAGTAAGTTGGAGCTGGACGTAGACGAGGGTCTACTGGGTGTCCTCCTTCTCTGGTCTCGATCCCCCTCCCTACGTGCGCATGGGCCTCCTTTTATATGCTAAGGGGTTTCCCACAGGTAGCGACGCAGGTGAGGGTAAAAATGGCAAGGGACTGTGCGAATAGTGGCCGCACAGTGCTATCGCACCTAACTCTGACGGCGGGGGACAAAGGCATTAAATGCCCGTCTGGATCGCCTGAACAGTGCCGAGGCGGACCGTTAGGGGCGCCTCCGCTTGCCACGGGGGCGACTCTGCCAATGTCGCATGCCATGCACGCGCCCTAGGTTGCGCGGCGCCCCGCCACGTGTCTCCGGGGAAGCTCCAGAGTGACGCGTGGGCAGGTGAGCTGGAGCGCATGCCTGAGGTGGTGGTTTGCCGCGGCAAGTGGCTTGCCGCGGTGGTTGTCTTGCCGCACCTGAGAGCTTGCCGCCCGTCAGGCCTTGCCGAGGTGCGCGGAGCGCCGCGGCGGGCTTCTCTTGGTGTGCCCTGGCTCGGCCGTCCCGGCGAGCTCCTCCCGCCGGGGCCTTGGTGCTTCGGCTTAGTCGTCCCGGCAAGCTCCTCTTGCCGGGGCCTTGTCGCCTTGGCCCGGCAAGCTCCTCTTGCGGGACCTCGCCTTCTCGGCCCGACAAGCTCCTCTTGTCGGGGCTTGGTCTTCTTGGCTCGATCACTTGGCCTTCGTCTGGCCCAGAAAGGGCCGTGGAGACTCTTGTCGCTCCCTTGGCAAGCCTTGCCGCGGGACGCTACTACTGCCCGTGCACAAGTTCGGGGTACTAAGGTACCCCTACTTTAGTACACCGAAAGGAGCCCCCGGGTCTGGGCCATACACGGTGCCGAGCGTTGTTGGGCCAGGCCCTAACAGTGCACGGGCACGCGTGGCCTGGGTTGCGCTGCTCCTTAACTCCATGTCCGTCGCGCCCTCCCCAATTGGCGCGCGCTTATCGCGGCGTCGTGGGGGGCGAGGCGTGCGAGACGTGCGTGACGTGGGTGGCGTGCGCGGGGCTTGAGGCCCGCAGGCATGCGTCACGTCGGGCACGATTCCTTCATCTGGAAAGGCGGAACGTCCGCCCCCGCTCCTTCCCCTCTTTATAAGCGGAGGGGAACAGGGGCAGCTCGCCATTCCGCCGGTTGCTGTTCCTCGAAAATCTCCGCCACTTCCTCCTTACTAGAGAAAGCAGCGATTCGCCTTCGCAGCCCCCGGCGCCGCCCACACCGACAACTCCCCCTCCCCGTTTCTGCCATGGCCCCGAAGAGCGACAAGGCGAAGGGGAAGGCCGTGAAGTCGGCCGAGGCGCTGCGGCTAGAAGCGCTTTGGAAGGAGACGGCGACGTTCCCCCCTCAGCTCGATGCGCTGAGGCTGAAGAACGAATACCGCCTCTTCTGGTCAACGGCGACGCGAGCGCATCCGCTCACGCGAGTTCTTCCCGCCATCGCCCAGAAGCTGTACCCGACCGGGTACCCTTTCTTCGCCGTGTTCTTCTATTGCGGGCTCTGCCCGCCTTTTTCCGAGTTCTTCTGCGACATCATGCACACCTACAACCTCCACCTCCTTGACTTCACCCCCAACGCCGTTCTGAAAATGGCGGTTTTTGCACACCTTTGCGAGAACTTTGTCGGAGTCCGCCCCAACGTAGCCCTCTTCCGCCACTTCTTTACTCCTCAGGTGGAGAAAGGAGAGCCGCTGTCCGGCGGAGTCGCCTGGGTCTCCAGGACCGGCAAGAAAGAGGCCTACTTGGAGGGGGAACTCCGTGGCAGATAGGAGGAGTGGAGGGTCGAGTGGTGCCTGATCGTCGAGGAGAATCCACCGCTGTTCACCGCCGTGCGGCGAACTCCAGTGGTGCGCGGCCGCGACTGGAGCGACCTGGCCCCGGACGACGCCAAGCTGAAGATTGCCGCCACCCGAATCCTGCGCCTCAGGTTTGCCGGGCTCACCGTCGGCGCCGTCGGTGCGGATTTCCTTCACCGGCGTATCGCCCCCCTGCAGGAGAGGGGGAAGCCGGCTTGGGAATTCCAGAACGCGGTGGACATCATGAGGCTGCGCCCGGGCCTTAACTACAACTTCACCGTTCTGGAGCTCGTCGGAATGTTGAAGGAGCTGTACAAGCACGACTCCGAGCACCCAGAATGGTTCAGGTTGCCGCCGGGCGTCGTCCCCCTGTGCAACAATTCAGCGCTCAGCCGCATCCTCGCGATGATGCCGCTGTGCGACTCGCACGGGATCGACGCGACCTGGCAGGAGCCGGCGGACGACATCGTGCAGGCCTTCTTCGACACCTTGGAGGAGGTGCCGGTCGACCCCGGCGAGAAGAGGGGCCTCACGCAGGACACCACCCCCGAAGAGCTGGCCTACATCGCCTCCAGGATGGAGGAGGCAGCGGCCGCCGCGGCTGCGGGCGAGTCTCGCTTCACCCTGGCGGAAGCAGACGCGGCGGAGGCGGAGAGCCTCGCCGACCAAATGGAGCTCGCCGGCGCGGAGGAACCAGCCGGGCACGGTGGCGCGGGCGAGCCCGCTCAGGACGCGAGCGGCTTGCTGGAGGCTGACGCGCCCTCCTCTCAGCTCCCGGGCAGCTTGTCGCAGGCGGAGCCCCCTGCCCAGCCAAGGAGGCGTCTCCGCAGGGCCGGAGAGGTGGTGTGGCAGGTCGACCAGCAACCGCAGCCCCGCGTGACGCGCGCCTCTGAAGCAGCGGGAGCGGGGTCCTCACGGGCCGCGGCTTCTGCTCTTGCCGCTCCCCGTACCGCGGCGGCAACGGGGGCGGGGTCGTCCACCGCCCCCGCCAAGCGGTCCCGGGAACCCACTCCCCTGTCTCCTCGCACCTGGAGTAAACCGGTTTTTGACTATTCCGCGCTTAGCTCCGGCGACGAAGAGGAGGATAAAGAGTAAGTTCCTGGTAGAGCTTGTATCTTCTTGATTTCTGTTGCTTCGTCTTGCTTCGCAGCCCACTCATCCTCCCCCGGAACCGTTCCCTTTCAGGAGTCTGGCCCAGAGGAGGGCGAAGAGGGCCAAGGTCCCGCTGGTCCTCCTTGAGGGCGAATCTCCCCCGGCAACTGGGGAGGTGCCGGAGGCGACCTCGCCGGACTCGACAGCGGGTCCGCAGGGCAGCCCACAGCGCAGCCTCCAGGGTGAGTGCACGGCTAGCTCTTGCCGTTTGGCGCGCGCGTGAGCTTCCCTTCTCTCTGTTGACATGTGGTTGTTGTTGTTGTCGTTGGGTAGGAGCAGAGCAGCCCCAGCAGGCGGCCCCGGGGGGCACTCCTGCCGCGCCGTCTGCGTCGACCACCCCGCCTATGGAGAAATCTCCGGCAAGGGAGGAGCCCCCGGCAGGGGAGACCTCCCCGGCAAGAGAGGAGCCCCCGGCAAGGAAGACCTCTCCGGCAAGGGAGGGATCTCCAGCGAGGGACGCGGCCAGCGATCCCCCAGCAGCGGAGGCCGCGGCCACGGACCCTGCCATCGGTAAGCCCCTCTGCACGGAAAACTTCCACTGGCTATCTTTCCTTATGAGCCTTTTTGTCGGCTTCTCGGTTGACTCTTCTCCCCTCTTCCGGCCACCAGACCCGCCCACCACAGACCCGATGGAGACCGAGGTCGTCGTCGGGGAGGGCGCGCTCGGCGACGCGGACGACGTCGTCGTCATCGAGGAGGCGGACGGCACCGACGACCCTGCAGGCCCCGGGGAGGCCGAAGCCGCCAAGGCCGCCGCGGGGGCAGACGGCGAGGGGACCGGCGACCGTGCCGACGACCCCGGGAAGGTAGGGGCGTCAAGCACCCCGCCGTCCGGCGATCCCGCTGCTGCCGCCGCGTCGGGCCTCGAGGAGCCCCCGGCGGGTGCCTACCTGAAGGCCGGCGATGACGTCTTCATCAGGCTCCCCTGGGAGGCCAGCTCCAGGGCGCCGGTCGAGGGGGAGGCCTTGGACGGATAAGTGCTCGCCTCCGTCGGGCTGACATTGGTCGACGCGCCAAGCACCAGCAGCGGCGAGCCCTAGGAGGAGCGGCTGCTCCGGAAGCTTGTGTCGCTCTACCGCGCCCGGCAGGCTAAGGTGGAGCGCCAAGAGGCACTCGTCGCGAGGGCAGGCGCAGACATGGAGAAGCGTGCCGAGGAGCTCCGGGAGCTCAACCAGGAGGCTCTCCGGTCCTTGGCGGAGGAGCGGAGGCTGCTCGACGAGGCGCAGACGGCCTTTCTCCTCGAGAAGGCAGAGGCCGAAGAGCAGCAGAGGCTTGCCGCTGCGGGGCTATCCGCGCGGGAAAGAGAACTGGTGCAACAGAAGGCCAGCCTCGCCAGCCACGAGGAGGAGGTTGCCGCGCGCGAGCAGGCGCTTGGCGGGGCCCTGCGGGAAGCGCAGGACGCTGCCGCGGCCGCCGAGGTCGCCAAGGGGGAGCTGGAGACGAGGGTGGCGCAGCTCGTCAACGACCTCAAGGCGAGCGGCGAGGAGCTTGCCACGCTCAAACAAGAGCGCGAGAAGGGCGCTCACACCCTTGGCAAGCTGCAGGGCCGCTTCGCCGAGAAGATCCAGGAGCTCGACGCCGCCAAGGATTCCAAGGCTGACCTCGAGCTGAAGCTGGACACCCTGTCCAAGGCGCTGGAGAGCGCCAAGGGGCAGGAAGCGACCTTGCGGAAGGAGGTAGCCGGCAACGAGGAGCTACTGAAGCGCGTCGCCGTTACCCAGAACGACTTCCAGGAGACGGTGGAGCGGTGGACCGAAGGCCTCGTCGACATCGCTACCACCATCGACCAGGAGCTGAAGCTGCTGGGGATGGAGGGCCACGAGTACCCCTCCGGCGAGAACGCCCCGCCGAGCGTCAAGCTCACTTCCTTCTTCAAGGGCTTGGTGGGGGTGCTCCAGCATCTCCGGGAAACGATCCCGGAGCAGCTGGCCGAGGAGACGCGGGAAGCCGTCTCCGGGGCCCTCGAGAGGGTGCTGGTGAAGATCGTCTTCCGCAACCCCACCATCAGGCTCACCAACGTCCTCAGGCACTTGCCGGAAGACGCCGACCTGACGGAGATCAGGGCCCTCGTCACCCCTATTGTGGAAAGGGTGGCCGGGATCAGGCGAGTCGAGGGCGACCGCGCGGATTAGGCCGCCCACCTCTTTCTTTTCTTCTCTTGTCGCTGCTGAGCATGTCATAGAAACAGCTGATTAGAGCAGCGGCAAGTCATTTTGTAATATAACTTTTATCTTAGGCAGTTCATTGCGCTTTTATCTCCCTCGTCCGACCTTGTGCTTCGTACGTTCACGCCCTACGCTCCCGGGAGCTTGTCGGCGCAAGCCTCCGCCTTGCCACGGGTGCCGAGTGCGGGACATCAGCAACCCGCTGGCGGAGCCTCCACCGGCAAGAAACCTTGCCGCGGCTGGCGCAACTCACTTACAATGTTGAGCAGGCTCAGGGCAAGGTAAGCGCGGCGACTACAGTCGCGGCACGCTCTAGCTGCCGAGCAAGCTCAAAACAAAGTAGGACGCCACTCGGGATGTAGCACACTTAAGTCGTTGAGCGGACTCGAAACGAAATAAGGGCGCAACCAGCCACGAGCCGGCCCTCCGCACACAGGTTTCCCATACGAAGCTCGGCCGTTCGAGGAAGATAACTTAAGGATAAAAAGGAGCTTAATTGCTCAAAATTTGGCAACTTAGCTTTTCTGTTGTTTGCCGTCCGGCAAGGCGCAGCTTCCTCGGGCGACGCCCAGCCTATCCTGTCATCCCCCCTTTTCGAGGTAAGGGAATAACGAAGGCTCGGGGCTTCGCGGCCCGCCATCGCTCGCCGGAGTCGAGTGCTGCACAATCGTGTCAAATAATGCATGCGCCAAGCGGAGAGGCGCGAAATCGACAAGATGTGCGGGGCACATAAGCTATGCTTGGGATCTGCGTCCGTATCTGTACCAAGGATGACATGCAACTGCGGCAAGACTTGGACAGAGAGGGTGGCCGACCGAACGGGTTCCGACGGCCGCGCTGGCAAGGTTCCTCCCACGGTCGGCGTCGACTCGTTTGGATGTTGGCGGCCTGGGCTCGCCGAAGAACGAGGTCGCCTTTCCCGCAACTTCCGGCGCTAAGTTCTGCGGCTACGGGAGCGGCGCAGAGTTTGCTGGAGGCGAGAAACTCGCTCAGCGGCCGGAAGGCGGTCCTCCTCAAGGAGCAGCTGCTCTTGCCCGGGCTCTGCGTGAGTGGGTACTCGAGGAGGGCCGCGCACGAGTCCGTGAGGAGGAATGCCTCTGCTCCGCGGGTTGGAGCGGAAAGGTACCTGGCCATACCTGAGCTCATCTGTGGTCGCCAAATCTGGTTCGCACAACCTCGACGCACCCCCTACCTGGCGCGCCAAAGATGTCGGGGGATATTGGCCTCCACGAGCACCTATGGGGACGGAGCCCCTTGTCGGTTCGGCAGGGGGCGGAGGTTGCACAAAGAGCAGATCGAGGCGACACACACACACAACGATTTTACCCAGCTTCGGGCCGCATGGATGCGTAAAACCCTACTGCTGCTTGTCTGGTTGATTCGAGTTCTTGCTCTGGAGCGCAAGAAGCTACAGTAAGTTGGAGCTAGACGTAGACGAGGGTCTACTGGGTGTCCTCCTTCTCTGGTCTCGATCCCCCTCCCTACGTGCGCATGGGCCTCCTTTTATATGCTAAGGGGTTTCCCACAGGTAGCGACGCAGGTGAGGGTAAAAATGGCAAGGGACTGTGCGAATAGTGGCCGCACAGTGCTATCGCACCTAACTCTGACGGCGGGGGACAAAGGCATTAAATGCCCGTCTGGATCGCCTGAACAGTGCCGAGGCGGACCGTTAGGGGCGCCTCCGCTTGCCACGAGGGCGACTCTGCCAACATCGCATGCCATGCGCGCGCCCCAAGTTGCGCGGCGCCCCGCCACGTGTCTCCGGGGAAGCTCCAGAGTGACGCGTGGGCAGGTGAGCTGGAGCGCATGCCTGAGGTGGTGGTTTGCCGCGGCAAGTGGCTTGCCGCGGTGGTTGTCTTGCCGCACCTGAGAGCTTGCCGCCCGTCAGGCCTTGCCGAGGTGCGCGGAGCGCCGCGGCGGGCTTCTCTTGGTGTGCCTTGGCTCGGTCGTCCCGGCGAGCTCCTCCCGCCGGGGCCTTGGTGCTTCGGCTTAGTCGTCCCGGCAAGCTCCTCTTGCCGGGGCCTTGTCGCCTTGGCCCGGCAAGCTCCTCTTGCCGGACCTCGCCTTCTCGGCCCGGCAAGCTCCTCTTGCCGGGGCTTGGTCTTCTTGGCTCGATCACTTGGCCTTCGTCCGGCCCAGAAAGGGCCGTGGAGACTCTTGTCGCTCCCCTGGCGAGCCTTGCCGCGGGACGCTACTACTGCTCGTGCACAAGTTCGGGGTACTAAGATACCCCTACTTTAGTACACCGACAACTCCTGACAATCCTCTAGGCAATTCCAACTTGTAGGCTACTTCTCCCATACGCTCCAAAACCTTGTATGGTCCTACAAAACATGGAGCTAACTTTCCCTTAACTCCAAAGCACTTAAATCCTCGAAGTGGAGATACTCAAAGATAAACTCGGTCTCCAACTTCGTATACTGTCTCCTTTCGTTTAGAATCTGCCTGGACTGGCCTATCTTGAGCCTATCACGAATTAATTTCACCTTCTGTTCAGACTCCTTCATCAAATCCAGTCCAAACAACTGGCGGTCTCCAACTTCATCCCACGACAATGGGGTCCTGCACCTCCTTTCGTACAAGGCTTCGAAAGGGGCCATCTTCAAATTGGATTGATAACTGTTGTTGTAAGAGAACTCTGCATATGGCAAATTGTCGTCCCAACTAGATCCATAATCTAGCGCACAAGCTCTCAGCATATCCTCCAAAATATGATTGACTCTCTCGGTCTGTCCATTTGTCTGCGGATGAAAAGCTATACTAAACTCTAGTCTAGTACCCAAAGTTTCGTGCAACTGAACTTTGAGGTAAACTGGGTTCCTCTATCCGACACAATGCTCCTTGGAACTCCATGCAGACATACGATCCTGGTATTGTATATCTTTGCCAACTTAGCACTGGTATAAGTAATCTTCACTAGGATGAAATGAGCTACCTTTGTCAAACGATCGACTACAACCCAAATCGAGTCATAGCCTGAACGAGTTCTGGGCAAACCTGTGATAAAATTCATGCCTATCTTATCCCACTTCCATTTGGGTATTGGCAATGGTTGTAGCAATCCTGCTGGCTTCTGATGCTCTGCCTTTACTCTCTGACATACATCACAAACTGCTACATACTCCGCAATATCCTTCTTCATTCCGGTCCACCAGAAAGTATCCTTCAAATCCAAATACATCTTGGTATTTCCTGGGTGAATCGGATATGGTGAATCATGGACCTCTTGCAGAATTAACTTCCTGATCTTCGGGTCATTGGGCACATAAACACGGTCTTCAAACCATAGGGTATCGTGCTCATCCTCACGAAATCCTTTAACTTTTCCTTTTCTCATCTTCTCCTTTATAGAGGCAACCTCCTTATCAGTCTTCTGAGCTTCTCTGATCTTATCCATCAAAGTAGACTGAATCTCCAATGCTGCTACATAGCGTCTCGGAACTATCTCCAAATATAGCTCACGAAGGTCCTCGGCTAACTCCTTCGGTAAATCTCCCATCATTAGTGTGTTGACATGGCTTTTACGGCTCAGCGCATCGGCTACTACGTTAGCCTTTCCAGGATGATAATGCAATCTCATGTCATAATCTCAACCATCTCCTCTGCCTAAGATTCAACTCCTTTTGCGTGAAGATGTACTTCAAACTCTTGTGATCCGTGTACACCTCACAATGGTTTCCAATGAGAAAATGTCTCCAAGTCTTCAAAGCATGCACTACGGCTGCTAGCTCCAAGTCGTGAGTAGCATAATTCAACTCATGGTGCTTAAGCTGTCGTGAGGCATATGAAACAACTCTACCCTCCTGCATAAGCACTGCTCCAAGTCCTCGACATGAAGCGTTGCAATATACCTCAAAATCCTTGCGCTGATCTGGCAGAATCAACACTGGTGATGTAACCAAATGTTTCATCAACTCCTAGAAACTGGCCTCACATTCCTCATTCCATTTGAAATTGGTATCCTTCTTCAACAATTCCGTCATAGGCTTCGCAATCTTTGAGAAATTCTCAATGAATCTCAGTAGTATCCTGCGAGTCCAAGAAAACTCCGGATCTCTCCATTTTTGTTGGGGCTTCCCAATTTGTCACAGTGACAACCTTGGTGGGATCTACTGCTGTAACTTCTCCGGATATAACATGTCCGAGGAATCCAACTTCCTTCAACCAAAACTCACATTTGCTGAATTTGCCATATAATTGATGTTCTCTGAGCTTCTCAAGTACCAAACGCAAGTGCTCCTTATGCTCCTCTTCATTCTTTGAGTAGACCAAAATATCATCAATGAACACCACGACGAACTTATACAAAAACGCCATTACCACGTTGTTCATCATGTTCATGAAAGATGCAGGTGCGTTAGTCAGACCAAATGACATAACGGTATACTCGTACAACCCATACCTGGTGGTAAAAGCCGTCTTAGGTATATCCTATTCTCGAATCTTCAACTGATGGTATCCTGATCGCAGATCGATCTTGGAAAATACCTTAGCTCCTTCAATCGATCAAACAGAACATTGATCATCGGTAGTGGGTACTTGTTCTTGATTATTACTTCATTCAATCCTCGATAATCAACAACCATCCTTAATGATCCATCCTTCTTCTCCACTAGAAGTACTGGCGATCCCCAAGGCGAAGAACTTGGGCGAATATATCCTTTATCCAGAAACTCTTTAATCTGCTTCTTAATCTCCTCCAAATGCTTTGCGGGCATCCTGTATGGTCTCTTAGATATTGGCCTTGTGCCTGGCAAAAGCTCAATCAAAATCTAAATATCTCTGTCCGATGGCATGCCTGGCAACTCCTCTGGAAATACATCAGGGAAATCCTTCACTACTGGTACTTCCTCCTACACAACTCCTGATAAGGAATTTACTTGAGTCCTCTTCGGCACATGCCGGGATACATACTTGATCCTTCTCCCTTCTAGGGTGGTAAGCAAAATTGACTTACTGGCGCAATCGATGTTTCCCCCATACATCGACAGCCAATCCATACCTAGAATCACATCCAAACCTTGTGATTCCAGAATAATTAAATCCGAGGGGAAAACATGCCTACCTATACTCAATGGCACTTGAAAACATCCTCGGCTGGCCATATACTCCGCTCTTGGTGAGCTTACTAGCATGGGTGTCCTAAGAACCTTGGTGGGCAGGTTATACTTATCCACGAATCCCCTTGATATGTATGAATGCGATGCACCAGTCTCAAAAAGAACGATTGCAGTAAAAGACTTAACCAAAAACTTACCGATTACTACACCTAGCTGGGCTTCAACCTCCTCCACGTTAACGTGGTTCACCTGTCCCCTGTTGAAAGGGTTTGGCTTCTTCTCAGAGCTTCCATTGCTATTTCCATTCTGGGCTTCAGGACATTCATTGGCATAATGTTCAGTCTTCTGGCACTTAAAGCAAGTGACTTGGCTCAGGTATATCTTGGCTGGGGTTGACGGTTGGTACGGTTTTGGCCGTTGCTTCCTCCATTTCCATTACCATTCTTGGGGCCATTATGATTGTGCGAGCTACCTCCTCCATGGGTATGCTGAAAAGGTCCTCCCGTTTTAGGGGTAAAACGCGGCTTCTGCTGAGCTCCAGAATTGTACTTCCCTTGTCCATACTTCCTCTTGTGGTTTTCAATTTGCTGCTACTTCCCTTCAATCATAAGAGCGCGATCTACCAACTCCTGGTAGTTCTTGAAGCTTGCTACCATCAACTGCATGCTCAGCTCATCATTCAGTCCTTCTAGAAACTTCTCCTACTTAGCTGCATCCGTAGCAACGTCATCTGGGGCATAACGTGCTAGCTTACTAAAGTAATCCACATACTGACCAACTGTGCGTCCTCCTTGGCGCAAGTTGCGAAACTCACGCTTCTTCATGGCCATAGCTCTAGCTAAAACATGGGCAGTACGGAAAGCCTACTGAAACGGATCCCATGTGACAGTGTCGATAGGGTAAGTGGCTGTGAAATTCTCCCACCATGATGCTACGGGTCCTTCAAGTTGATGTGTGGCAAAACGCACCTTCTCCGCATTTGTGCATCCTGCCGTGGTCAACTCCCTTGCTGTCTTGCGGAGCCAATCATATGCAACAATCGTCTCGGTGCTACTGGAGAACACCGGCGGATTCAGCCTAAGAAAACGGGTTAAGTGATCAACAGGTGGTGGTGGTGGTGGGTTGTTGTTGTTGTTCCCCTGATTCTGATTCTGGACTAGCAACTTCATCAATGCATTCTTCTGCTGGATCAACTGAGTGAGCTCCGGTGGGAAAGCAAATCCATTGTCACGTCTCGGAGGCATCTGGGGGTTTAGAAAAGATGAGAATATATAATAGAATGAGGTCTAGAGAGAAAACACTACCCAAATGCACATGAGGCAAATGCACACAAAATCACTTCATTCAAATCAAACAAGGGCATACAATCGGTCTGTCTATCGTTACAAAAGTGATCGGGCTATACTAGATACATGGGGAAAATACTACTACTGTTAGGGTGGTCGACTAGAAAAACTGCTCCGACGAAGACTCCATGATATCTGCTCCAGCTTCATCAACATAGTCATCATCGCTATCGTCTGGGCCCGAGTCGGTGTCGTCGATGATGATGTAGTTATCCGGGCAAGTGGAATCGTCATCTTTTCCTCCTGGCGCGGGATCTCCCATAAAAACTCCGAGCTTCCTGGTCAGGTCGTCATTCTTCTCCACTAATACTTCGATTTCCTCCATATAATCTTCACATGTAGCCTTGAGTTCTTCCTCCAGCTCAGTAATTCTCGTCATCGCCTTCTTCAGATCTAACATGCCTGCGCACATCTGGTTCTCCTGGCGTCGAATGTGCTGATTTAACTCCTGGATGAAAGCTGCAATTGATCTATCCTTCCTGGTGCTGATCATCTCCCATTGCTCATCTCGGCGCCCACAAATCTGGTAGATAGTATCCTTGAGATCATTGTGGTAAACTTCTCCAATATGTCCCATGGTGATGTGGGCTGCCATGCTCTTTCCTAGACTCCAGGTTGGTGCATCAAAGGAAAACTCTATGGGCTCAGTGATGGGCATGAACATCCTTCCTGGAACTTGAACTTGAATCATCCAGCGCTCCTCCTCGGGTAAAGTGGCATTGTAGGTCCCAGTGAAGCTTGGTACTCCGATGTTCAGGTACTTAGTGACCTCCTTCAGGTGGCGTCCAAAGGGTGTATCTTCATCCGGTTGCATGAACTTGTTCCTTGCATCCATCATCGTAAAAGAGTAGAAAAGATGAGGGGTTAGAAACAAGAAGAGTGAGTAGTGATCTAGGGCTTTAGCTTAGTGGTCGTGTCCTACAGTCAACGTATGCTCTGATACCATCTTGTAGCGACCAGACCTCAAACGGTCTGATCTCTGTGCATTAGTGTCATCCTTGGATTAGTAATGCTGACACGCACAGTACTTGAAGGATTTATAACAGAGTAGCAATCACACACTTATTACATCGAGTGTCTCAAAAGAGAAGTTATTACAATAAATATGGCTTAAGCCATCTAATAACGATAACAGTGGAAGGCTTGGAAGATAAGTGAGTCCATCAACTGCAACGGCATCACTGAGTATAGAACCACGACCTAAGGCACCTTACTCATCGTCTGAAAAGTCTGCAACATGAACGTTGCAGCCCGAAAACGGGTCAGCACATGGAATATGCTGGCAATGTAACACATAGAGAGTAATGAACAAAAATAAGCTATACTACATGCATATATGGCTGGTGGAAAGCTCTACGGTTACAGTTTTGCGTAAAGCCAATTTTTCCCTACTGCAAAGGAATACATTTTATTTAACTATCATGGTGGTTGTTGAACATTGAGAGTGTAGACACTCTCTCAATCCCAATTAAGCATCATCATTAAAACACAACAAAATTAATTAAAGTAACATGATGAGATTCACATGATAATCCAAGCACTAGATACTCAAAACGTCCATAACCGGGGACACGGCTAATCATGATTAGTTTATACAATCTGCAGAGGTTTGTGCACTTTTCCCCACAAGACTCGATCTCCTCCGTTGGGATTCTCTCACTACATGGTGTTTGAGAAACGGATGACCGAGATATAGTCTTTCAGAAGCGCTAGCACCTTACGATCGGGTAGACCGTTACACCTACTTTCCCCTACATCTGCTAGTGTACCACTGTAAGAGTTCGCACGACTTAGTCAACTGTGCTAGAGCCCATAGTAGCTTGTGGCTGCACACGGAAGTTTCTAGTATGAATAATCTCATGACCCCTTTGAGCCTGGGTGGCGGTCCATAAAGAAAAACAGGCAATCGTTGGAATACCCAGGTGCCTCAATCCACCCAGATGTGTGTTTAAGTTGCCACCTTAAATAAACCATTAATTTAACAATCTCACATCTGTCATGGATACACTCACCCAATCCACGTCTACTAGCATAGCATGGCAATATAAGCAAACGTAGAAGTAACTCCCAAAGGTTTGATAATAAAACAGGTGAATAGGTACTACCTCATCTACTTCCCAAACCCACAATTTAATTCAGATCCTAACCATACAATTGTTTGAGGATTCATCTAATGCAATAAAACTGGGTATGAAAGGGATATGATCAAAGTGTTACTTGCCTTGCTGATGATCCGCGAAACCTAGAGATTCGAAGTAGAAAGCGGTGCACTCCGGGTACTCTATCGCAAACAAACAAGCATACAATAAGTACTCATATAATGCACAGGTAAAAATCAAATAAGAGAACTAACCAGAAAGTTCAACTTAAGAACTCCGATTTGCAAAAAGAATCAAATCGAACGAAGCAACAAAAGTCAAACGGCAAAAGAAACAAACTTCATTTACTAATCTGGACCTAAATCAAATTTTACAGAAGCAAATTCTTGTTTGAGTTGGTTAAACGGAAAGAGGGTTTCGATACGAAACTCCTGGCGCTTGAATCGCCTGATTCGGATAAACGAGCGAAATGTTATACTAGAACAAAAATCGGATCAGAAATCGCGATCAGAAAAAATCAAGGAAAATCCAAGAAAAAGAAAAACGACGAACAGATGAACGTTCGTTTTTCTGGAACTAAACGGTGAACGCGTCCGTTAAAACAAACGTACGAGCGAACGCTCACTAAATAAACTAAACCGGAAATAAACCAATCTAAATAAAAAACGGACCTAAAAACCGAACGAAAACCAAACGGAAAACTGAACTGTTTTCTCGAGGAAAACCACTGACGGTGGGGCGGTGGTCAACCTCGGCAGGGTGGCAGCGGCACCGGCGGGGCGGCTCCGGCGACGGGCGGTAGGGTCGGCGGGACGGGGCGGCGGGGTCCGGCGGGTCGGCGGCTCCGGCGTCGGCTGGCGCCGGCTTGGGCGGCGGGGTCCGGCGGCGGCGGTGGCGGATCGGGGTTAGGGTTAGGGTTTTTTGGCACGGCGCGGCTTGGGCTGACAGGCTCAGGGGTGGCGCCTTATAAAGGCCCGGCCGGACGGAGTCCTGGCCGAACACGGCCCAAAGTCGGTTCGCGCAGAAAAACAAATAAAAGAAATACTAAAGGGAATCCAAAAATCCCGAAATAAAATTCTCCTGACTTTTAAAATCAAGCCGGACAAGAGGAACATTTACTTGGGGCCTAAATGCAATTTTGAAAAACTCGCATTTTTCCTAAATTCAAAAAAAATATCAAAAACTCCAAAGTAAATCTTATTTGATTTTTTTATTAAACCTTCAATATTTCTTTATTTTGGGAAAGTCGTGTTATTCCCTCTCTCATATTTTTATAATAGAAATAATTGAATATAAAATAAATAAAATCAAATGATCCTATTTTCAAAATTTGAGAAAACTCAAATATGAAAATAACAAAATCCCCAACTCTCTCCGAAGGTCCTTGAGTTGCATAGAATTTCTAGGATCAAACCAAAAGCAAATAAAATATGATATGCAATGATGATCTAATGTATAACATTCCAAATTGAAAATTTGGGATGTTACGTTTGTTTTCTTATACTAACGGATCTCACGAAGGTTTTGTTGAGTTTTGTGTGATTGAAGTTTTCAAGTTTTGGCTTATCTTACGATCGATGAAGGAACAAGAAGTAAGAAGATCCTAAGCTTGGGGATTCCCATGGCACGCCAAGCTATTATCCAAAGATAAGCAAGAAACTAAGCTTGGGGATGCCCCGAGTGGCATCCCCTCTTTCTTCTAACGACCATCGGTGTTTTACTCGAAGCTATATTTTTATTCATCACATACTATGTGTTTTGCTTGGAGTGTCTTGTATGATATGAGTCGTTGCTTGTTTTACTTTGTGTTTTAAGTCTTGATTCCTTGCTGGACACACCTATTTGAGAGAGCCAAAATTATGCCATGACTTGTTAGAATTGCTCTCTATGCTTCACTTAAATTTTTTATGAGATATGGAATTGCTCTAGTGCTTCACTTATATCTTTTTGAGTACGTTTTTCTTTAGTATTTTCGAAGATATGCTCTCTTGCTTCACTTATATTTATTTGAAAGTTAGTAAATTTTCAAGAAATTCTCTCTTGCTTCACTTAAATTAACTTGAGAGAAAAAAAATTAGGAAACATACTTCTCTTCGACCTCCTACGGTCGAAACGAGGTCTTGTTCATCGGGAGGGGTGTGGCGTACCACAAACGGGACGCCACATCCTATTGTTCACCCACCGTCTACTGCCTCGCTCCAGCCTCCACGGGCTACTGTTCATCCACCGTCAACCTCCTCCAGCCTCCACCTGCGACTGTTCATCCACGGCGTCTCCCTCCTGCCTCCACCAGCTACTATTCATCCACGGGCTCCTGTTCATCTAGCCTCCACCGGCTACTGTTCAATGCTTCCTCTTGAGCACTGCGTTGATTTTCCCTTGAAGAGGAAAGGGTGATGTAGTAAAGTAGCGTAAGTATTTCCCTCGGTTTTTGAGAACCAAGGTATCAATCCAGTAGGAGACCATGCTTGAGTCCCACGCACCTACACAAACAAATAAGAACCTCGCAACCAACGCGATAAAGAGGTTGTCAATCCCTCAACGGTCACTAACGAGAGTGAGATCTGATAGATATGATAAGATAATACTTTTGGTATTTTTATGATAAAGAGAAATAAAGATACAAAGAAAAATAAAAGGCAATAGAAATAACTAAGTGCTGGAAGATTACTATAATGGAAAATAGACCCGGGGACCATAGGTTTCACTAGTGGCTTCTCTCAAGAGCATAAGTATTACGATGGGTGAACAAATTACTATCGAGCAATTGATAGAATTGAGCATAGTTATGAGAATATCTAGGTATGATCATGTATATAGGCATCATGTCTGCGACAAGTAGACCGAAACGATTCTGCATCTACTACTATTACTCCACACATCGACCGCTATCCAGCATGCATCTAGAGTATTAAGTTCATAAGAACAGAGTAATGCTTTAAGTAAGATGACATGATGTAGAGGGATAAACTCATGCAATATGATATAAACCCCATCTTGTTATCCTCGATGGCAATAATACAATACATGCCTTGCTGCCCCTGCTGTCACTGGGAAAGGACATCGCAAGATTGAACCCAAATCTAAGCACTTCTCCCATTGCAAGAAAGATGAATCTAGTAGGCCAAAACAAACTGATAATTCGAAGAGACTTGCAAAGATAACCGATCATACATAAAAGAATTCAGAGGAGATTCAAATATTGTTCATAGATAATCTTGATCATAAACCCACAATTCATCGGATCTCGACAAACACACCACAAAAGAAGATTACATCGAATAGATCTCCAAGCAGATCAAGGAGAACTTTGTATTGAGATCCAAAGAGAGAGAAGAAGCCATCTAGATAATACCTATGGTGTTGATGTAGAAGCCCTCCTTGATCGATGCCCCCTCCGGTGGAGCGCCGGAAAAGGCCCCAAGATGGGATCTCACGCGTACAGAAGGTTGCCGCGGTGGAAATAGGTTTTTGGCTCCGTATGTGATAGTTTGGGGGTACGTAGGTATATATAGGAGGAAGAAGTACGTCGGTGGAGCAACGTGGGTCCCACAATGGTGGAGGGCGTGCCTGGGAGGTTAGGCATGCCCCCTGCCTCGTGCTCTCCTTGTTAATAACTTTGCGTAGACTCCAAGTCCTCTGGATCACGTTCATTTTGAAAATCACGTTCCCGAAGGTTTCATTCTGTTTGGACACCGTTTGATATTCTTTTTCTGCGAAACACTAAAATAGGCAAAAAAAACAACAATTCGGGCTGGGCCTTCGGTTAATAGGTTAGTCCCAAAAATAATATAAAAGTGTATAATAAAGCCTGTTAAACATCCAAAACAGAATATAATATAGCATGGAACAATAAAAAATTATAGATACATTGGAGACGTATCAAGCATCCCCAAGCTTAATTCCTGCTCGTCCTCGAGTAGATAAATGATAAAAACAGAATTTTTGATGTGGAATGCTACTTAGCATGATTTTCAATGTAATTCTCCTAATTCTGGTATGAATATTCAGATCCGAAAGATTCAAGATAAAAGTTTAATATTGACATACAAATAATAATACTTCAAGCATACTAACTAAGCAATTATGTCTTCTCAAAATAACATGGCCAAAGAAAGTTATCCCTACAAAATCATATATTCTGGCTATGCTCTATATTCACCACACAAAGTATTTGAATCATGCACAACCCCGATGACAAGCCAAGCAATTGTTTCATACTTTTGGCATTCTCAAACTTTTTCAATCTTCACGCAATACATGAGCGTGAGCCATGGACATAGCACTATATGTGGAATAGAATGGTGGTTGTGGGGAAGAAAAAAAAAGGAGAAGATAGTCTCACATCAACTAGGCGTATCAACGGGCTATGGGGATGCCCATCAATAGATATCAATGTGAGTGAGTAGGGATTGCCATGCAACGGATGCACTAGAGCTATAAGTATATGAAATCTCAACAAAAGAAACTAAGTGGGTGTGCATCATTGGAATATACAAGCCAAGTTCTATAATGAAAAATTCCCACTAGTATATGAAAGTGATATCATAGGAGACTCTCTATCATGAAGATCATGGTGCTACTTTGAAGCACAAGTGTGGTAAAAGGATAGTAACATTGTCCCTTCTCTCTTTTTCTCTCATTTTTTTATTTGGGCCTTTTCTCTTTTTTTATGGCCTTTTTTTCTTTTCTTTTTTTTATTTTTTCGTCCGGATTCTCATCCCGACTTGTGGGGGAATCATAGTCTAAATCATCCTTTCCTCACTTGCGACAATGCTTTAATAATGATGATCATCACACTTTTATTTACTTACAACTCAAGAATTACAACTGAATACTTAGAACAAAATATGACTCTATGTGAATGCTTCCGGCGGTGTACTGGGATATGCCACAAATACGATGTCAACTACATGATCATGTGAAGCAATATGACAAGGATGGAGTGTGTCATAGTAAACGGAACGATGGTAAGTTGCATCACAATATATCTCGGAATGGCTATGGAAATGCCATAATGGGTAGCTATGGTGGCTGTTTTGAGGAAGGTATATGGTGGGTGTATGATACTGGCGAAAAGTGCACGGTATTAGAGAGGCTAGCAATGGTGCAAGAAAGAGAGTGCGTATAATCCATGGACTCACATTAGTCATAAAGAACTCATATACTTATTGCAAAAATCTACAAGTTATCAAAGCAAAGTATTACACGCATGCTCCTAGGGGTATAGATTGGTAGGAAAAGACCATCGCTCGTCCCCGACCGCCACTCATAAGGAAGACAATCAATAAATAAATCATGCTCCGACTTCATCACATAACGGTTCTGTCGGTGTACTAAAGTAGGGGTACCTTAGTACCCCAGACTTGTGCACGGGCAGTCGTAGCACCCTGCGGCAAGGCCCGCCCCGGAAGCGCCAAGAGAAGACCAAGCATCCAAGACAAGGCCCCCGGCAAGAGGAGCTTGCCGGGCCAAGAAGACAAGGCCCCCGGCAAGAGGAGCTTGCCGGGCCAAGAAGACAAGACCCCGGCAAGAGGAGCTTGCCGGGACGACTGAGCCCATGTAAGGCCATCCAAGAACAAAGTATAACGAGACAGAAGATCGAGCCCCCGACAAGAGGAGCTTGTCAGGAAGGCCGAACCCAGGCACCACAAGAGAAGCCCGCCGTGGCGCGCCAAGCGCCCCGGCAAGGCCTGATAGCTGGCACGCTATCAGGCACAGGAAGACGACCCCCGCGGCAAGCCACTTGCCGCGGCAAGATCGCCACCTCAAGACTGCGCTCCAGCTCGCCCGCCACGCGTCGCTCCGGGGCTTCCCCCGAGGGCACGTGGCGAGGCACCGCGCAGCCTGGGGCATGCGGTGGCATGCAGCCGCCATCGTGGCGAACGGTGGCGCACCTAACGGTCCGCCTCGGTGCTGTCCGGGCGACCGTGACGGGCATTTAATGCCCTTGTCCCCTACCGTCAGAAGTAGGTATGATAACACTGTGCCGCACTGTAGCGCCACCGTTCCCGCACTATTACAGCTACCACCCTTTTTACACTTTTACCCCTTTCTCCTACGTTGACACCTGTCGGTGACCCCTTTGCGCTATAAAAGGAGGCCCGTGTGCAACGTAGAGGGGGTTCCGGTTCCCGTTCCCGTTCCGCAATGGTTCCGGGGTTCGGAGGCTCGGCATCCAGACGGCCATACGCTCGGTGCAGCTAGCTCCCCAAGCTCCCGAGCTCCCCAGTTCAATACAACTAAGCAGGAGTAGGGTTTTACGCGTCCATCGCGGCCCGAACCTGGGTAAACCGCCCGTGTGCCCGCTTCGATCTGCTCTCCGCGCTCCCTCCGCCCCCCTCGCCGGACAACGAAAGGGGCTCCGGCCCCATAGGTGCTCGCGGGGGGACGCCCGTCCGCCCCGACATCTTTGGCGCGCCAGGTAGGGGGAAGCGTCGAGGTTGTGCGGATCAGATCCTGCGTTCGCGCGAGCGCGCTCTTCGTCAGCTTCTCCGAACTCTCTAGCTTCATCAACACCATGGCCCCGAAGAAGAAGGCTTCGGAGGGCGCGGGCCCGTCCGCGTCACTCCCACCGCTACCGGAGCCAACGGTGGGCGGGGGAGACGCCGTCGGAGGGGTGGCCACCGGCGAGAACACTCGCGGTGCCACCAAATCCAAGAACAAGGCGGACGACCGAGCCTCGGCCTCCGAGGACGCGCCGCATCCGTCCCTTCAAACGACGACCCAGCAGCGCCATGCCACGGGAGGTGGCATCCGCTTGCTGGAACAAGGGCAAACAGGAGGTTCGCGGGACGCCACGGGCCCCCGTCCGGACACGGGCGAGGCGAAGGCGCCGGGGAGGGACCCCGCTCTTTCTAACATTGTTAGGAGTCCGAGCGCATCCCGCTCCTCGCGCCATTCGCCCCCGCTCCCCTCCACTCCGGCAGAAGCGCTCGCGAGAGCGCAACTGCTCCTCGACTACCCTCCAGCGGCTGGCAAGGCCGAAAGCTGGAGGGCCACCATCCAGAGCCTGATCACCTTCGCCAACAACGACACGCCGCAGCGGCCGGCGACCTCACGGCCCCGGCAGGTCGAGAAGACGAAGGCCGACGGCGACAAGACCGCCGGAGGTGCGACCACCGTGCACTCCCCGGCGCAGAAGCAGAAGACGCCGCCCCGCTGGAACAACGCCGACGACGGCTCCACAGCGTCGTCGGACCCGCGGACTCGCCGGGACCAGCGCCAAGTCCTCGACGAGCGGCAGCAAGAAGACGCTCGAACAAGGATTGAGCGCCGCCGAGAAACCCGGCGGCAGTCAGACCAGCGGGCTGGGAACGCTGTCGACGCGTACGCGCCCGGTGAACCAGGTGACTTACCGTACGCGGCAGGTTGCCCTGCGTTCACCCGCGAGCTGCGACGCGTCCGGTGGCCCAGCACGAAGAACTTCAAGCCCGACGTACCGGAGAAGTACGACGGCAGGACGCACCCCTCGGAGTTTCTCAGCATCTACACAATCGTTGTACAAGCTGCCGGGGGGCGCGACGAGAGGATATTGGCGAACTACTTCCCGCTCGTGCTTAAGCCGAACGTTCGTTCGTGGCTTATGCACTTGCCGGAAGGCTCCATCTCTTCCTGGGCGGATCTCTGCCATCAGTTTGTTGGCGCCTTCACAGGCGGCCACAAACCTCATGGCCAAGATAGCGACCTCCACATCCTAGCCCAGAAGGAAGGAGAACCCCTGCGCAAGTACATCCAGCGCTTCAGCCGCGTGCATCGCAACATCCCCGACGTTCACCCTGCCGCGGTTATCAGCGCGTTCCACCAGAACGTGCGTAACCGCCGCATGCGTGAAGAGATGGCTATGACCAAGATCCGGGACGTCAGCGAGCTATATGCCTTGGCTGACAAGTGCACGCGCGCGGAGGAGGGGAGGAAACTCCCCGGGGAGGATGCTGGCGCAGGAGAAAGCGACAGTGACGACACCAAGTCGAGCCACCGGACAGACACCTTTCGCTCTAGTCTATGGAGCGGAGGCAGTTATCCCCACGGAACTCGTATACGGATCTCCTCGGGTGCTCGCTTATGATGAGCTCGAGCAAGAGCGGCTGCGCCAAGATGACGCGCTGCTCCTTGAGGAAGGACGTCTCCAGGCTGCGGTACGAGCCGCTCGATACCAGCAAGCCTTGCGTCGCTACCACAGCCGCAAGGTCAAGGCCAGGAGTCTCGAAGAGGGCGACCTTGTTCTTCGGCGCACTCAGTCGGCCAAGAATTCCAACAAGTTGACGCCAAAGTGGGAAGGACCTTATCGGGTGAGGCAAGTCACGAGGCCTGGTGCTGTCCGCCTCGAGACCGAAGAAGGCGTACCAGTGAGCAACTCCTGGAACATAGAGCATCTTCGCAAGTTTCACCCGTAAGGCGCGGTTGCCGTGACCCGCTCCGGCAACCATCGGTTTGTACAGGCCTTGCCGCTGCTGCATGTAACCCCTTGTACAAAGCCAGGCGAAGCCCCTGGCACCAGATAAAGTTGCCCTGTTAGGCGACCTTGTTCTTAGGCACGTTCAGTCGGCCAAGAATTATAACAAGTTGACGCCGAAGCAGGAAGGCCCTTGTCGGGTGGAACGAGTCGCGAGGCCCGGCGCTGTCCACCTCAAGACCGAAGAGGGCCTACCAGTGAGCCACTCCTGGGAATATAGAGCATCTTCGCGAGTTCCGCCCACTAGGCGCGGTTGCCGTGATCCGCTCCGGCAACCATCGGTTTGTACAGGCCTTGCCGCTGCTGCATGTAACCCCTTGTACAAAGCCAGGCGAAGCCCCTGGCACCAGATAAAGTTGCCCTGTTAGGCGACCTTGTTCTTAGGCACGTTCAGTCGGCCAAGAATTATAACAAGTCGACGCCGAAGCAGGAAGGCCCTTATCGGGTGAGACGAGTCGCGGGGCCCGGCGCTGTCCGCCTCAAGACCGAAGAGGGCCTACCAGTGAGCAACTCCTGGGAACATAGAGCATCTTCGCAAGTCTCGCCCATAAGGCGCGGTTGCCGTGATCCGCTCCGGCAACCACCGGTTTGTGCAGGCCTTGCCGATGTTGCATTTAAGCCCTCGTACAAAGCCAGGCGAAGCCCCTGGCCGAAGATAAAGAAGCGCTGGCGCCCTAGATTTTAGCATGCATGCTGAGTCAGAGTCTCGTCCTTGGTTAGGGTTGTCAGTTCCTAACTGTCGCTAACCCCTAACTTAGAGGTCGAGTCCGCGTCTTTTTCCCGTCCTTTCCCTTTGGCTCGCAGGAATTGAATGTCCTTGCCGGGCCGCTCGAGGACAAGGAAGAGGAGAAGGACGAGCCAACACCTACGCCCCGGCGAGCCAGAGTCGCCGGGGGCTGCAACCTCAGATAAGTTTTTGCATCCCTCATCATGCATTCTCTTATGGACTGTGGGATTTGAAAGCCTCCTTTCCTCCTGAAAAGCTACCGTGCTCTCTTAGCGGCAAGCCCCAGAGCGCGTTCCTGGGGCCCGTTTCGATAGCAGCCGCGGCAGCAAGAGGGAGGGAAGCGAGGGGCCGGAACCCGCCTGCTCCCCGCCTCCGCCAAGGGCGTGAGAAAGGTCGAGCAGTGCGGGGGAGCGGCTGGGCCTGTTGCCGGGCGAGAACTGTCTATCTTAACGATGTAAAGGATTCGTTCCTTACCGCGGTTTCCACCCGCGAGACAAATGATCCGGCAAACATCCCCTTTTCATTAAAAACATTCCACTCAGGTACAGTTCAGAGAGAATGAAAAACATGAAAAGAGGGATTACAAGGCTTAAACGCAACTAAGGCCCGAAGGCTTACAAGCTGAAAAGAGATAAGGTGCCCGTAATCCCTTTCTTGTCTCTCTCCTCAGGAGGTAGGGCAAGTAGGCGAAGAGGGCGAAAGGGGCGCCTAGATGAGCTACGGGTGGCAGAAGGCACCAAGAGAAGATCCGGGGGCTCCGCCCGGGGGTCTCCGGAGGCTGAAGAAGACGGAGGCGCCGGAGGCAGAGCTGGAAGATGAGGCAACGGCCTTGCCGCCAGCCTCTCCCTCTTCCGCAGCCTCGCCACTCCGGCCGCCCGAGGAGATCAAGCCCCCCGGCAAGAGGAGCTTGCCGGGCCGAAGAGAAGACCCCGGTGGTCGTCACCGAGAGCAAGGGTGATGACGGCGTCTGGGACGCATCTGGAACACGAGGCGCCGGAGCGTCAGCCAGCTGTCGAAGTCGGCCCGTACTCCGACTTCGCGGCCTTCGACGTCCGCCCTCTGTCCTCCTCAGCAGCCCCCCCTACGCCAGTCGCCCAAGGAGACGACCCCGGGGAGTTCACGGAGCCCGGCGCGGTCGATGGGGCCGCCGGCGCCACCCGGAGCTGCGGCCGACGCCTAGTCGTACCCGTCATCCCGGCGGCTGCTCCCCTCGTCGTCGCTGTCGCTCCCCTCCTCGCCACTCTCGCTCGGGGAGGAGCCTTCGCTGTCGGAGGAGCTATCTTCGCAGCACCGGGCCCGGATACCGAAGCCCCAGAAGGCCTTGACGGAGAGGAGGTCCTCCCCCACTAGCTTGAAGTGGAGGGTGAACCCCTCCGTCAAGCTGTGTATCCGGGCGAACGTCTTCCACCCGCGGCCCAGATACACCACGCCGGGGGCTCGGGACTCGACGTGGACTCGCGTCCCGCTGATCCCGCAGCCCCTCATGCGCAGGTTTAGCGTCTCGGGCTGCTCCACCTCCAACACGTTCGCGAATGGAGCGGGAAGCCGGAGGTGGCGACGAGGCGCCCGACGCAGCCTGATAATGAACTCACAGGGGTCGTCCCCGAGATGGACCGCGGGAAGGAACGGAGCCGCTGGCGGGGGCGAGGGCGGCGCACCGGTCCGTCCGCCCCGAGCGCCTCTGCCCCGTCCACGACCTCGTCCGCGACCTCGCCCTCTCCCTCTTCCCCCGACGATCGGCTCCGCCGCCGCGGGCGCAAGGGGAGGAGGGGCGCGCTGCCGAGCAGACACCCTCGCAGCAACCGAAGAAGAACCAGGGTTCCCCCCCTCCATCGCAGATGGGGGAAGGAAACCAGAAGCAGAAGGAGGAAGGAGATGGAGTGCGTATTTCCGTCGCCCCCTCTCGCTCCTTATAAAGGAGCGGAGTGGGACCGCGGCCGCCCCGCTCCTCCAATAGAAGCGGAGGAAGGGCAGGCGACTGGGGCCGACCCACTGCATCGGCCCGCGCCGGCCCGACTCCCTGCCTCCGCCGCCGCGACTCCGAGTGCATGAGGACCGCGTGGTGGGCGCGCAGAATCGAGGCGACCGGTGGGACGACCTTTCCCCATCCCGTAACTATGGGGAACGGACGCCTCGAAAACCGCGCCCCACCCCCGTTCATTTATTGAGCCGCGCCTCCGCACCTCCCTCCACTTAAAGAGGGAACGGGCGTTTTCGCCCCCACGACGCCGCGGTAAGCGCGCGCCGCCTGGGGAAGGCGCGGCGGATGCGGAGTTAAAGAGCAGCGCGACCAAGGCCATGCGTGCCCGTGCACCGTTGGGGCCTGGCCCAACAACGCTCGGCACCATGTGTGGCCCAGGCCCGGGGGCTCCTGTCGGTGTACTAAAGTAGGGGTACCTTAGTACCCCAGACTTGTGCACGGGCAGTCGTAGCACCCTGCGGCAAGGCCCGCCCCGGAAGCGCCAAGAGAAGACCAAGCATCCAAGACAAGGCCCCCGGCAAGAGGAGCTTGCCGGGCCAAGAAGACAAGGCCCCCGGCAAGAGGAGCTTGCCGGGCCAAGAAGACAAGACCCCGGCAAGAGGAGCTTGCCGGGACGACTGAGCCCATGTAAGGCCATCCAAGAACAAAGTATAACGAGACAGAAGATCGAGCCCCCGACAAGAGGAGCTTGTCGGGAAGGCCGAACCCAGGCACCACAAGAGAAGCCCGCCGTGGCGCGCCAAGCGCCCCGGCAAGGCCTGATAGCTGGCACGCTATCAGGCACAGGAAGACGACCCCCGCGGCAAGCCACTTGCCGCGGCAAGATCGCCACCTCAAGACTGCGCTCCAGCTCGCCCGCCACGCGTCGCTCCGGGGCTTCCCCCGAGGGCACGTGGCGAGGCACCGCGCAGCCTGGGGCATGCGGTGGCATGCAGCCGCCATCGTGGCGAACGGTGGCGCACCTAACGGTCCGCCTCGGTGCTGTCCGGGCGACCGTGACGGGCATTTAATGCCCTTGTCCCCTACCGTCAGAAGTAGGTATGATAACACTGTGCCGCACTGTAGCGCCACCGTTCCCGCACTATTACAGCTACCACCCCTTTTACACTTTTACCCCTTTCTCCTACGTTGACACCTGTCGGTGACCCCTTTGCGCTATAAAAGGAGGCCCGTGTGCAACGTAGAGGGGGTTCCGGTTCCCGTTCCCGTTCCGCAATGGTTCCGGGGTTCGGAGGCTCGGCATCCAGACGGCCATACGCTCGGTGCAGCTAGCTCCCCAAGCTCCCGAGCTCCCCAGTTCAATACAACTAAGCAAGAGTAGGGTTTTACGCGTCCATCGCGGCCCGAACCTGGGTAAACCGCCCGTGTGCCCGCTTCGATCTGCTCTCCGCGCTCCCTCCGCCCCCCTCGCCGGACAACGAAAGGGGCTCCGGCCCCATAGGTGCTCGCGGGGGGACGCCCGTCCGCCCCGACAGGTTCACCATACGTGCATGCTACGTGAATCACAAACTTTAACACAAGAATTCCTCAAATCCACAGTTACTCAACTAGCATGACTCCAATATCACCATCTTCATATCTCAAAACAATTATCAAGCATCAAACTTCTCATAGGATTCAACACACTCATAAGAATTTTTTTACTAATCTTGGATGCCTATCACTTTAGGACTAATTTCTCAATTTAAGCAAATTACCATGCTCTTTTGTAGGACTCTCAAAATAATATAAGTGAAGCATGAGAGAACAATAGTTTCTATAAAACAAATCCACCACCGTGCTCTAAAAGATATAAGTGAAGCACTAGAGCAAAAACTATATAGCTCAAAAGATATAAGTGAAGCACATAGAGTATTCTAATAAATTCCGAATCATGTGTGTCTCTCTCAAAAGGTGTGTAAAGCAAGGATGATTGTGGTAAACTAAAAAGCAAAGACTCAAATCATACAAGACGCTCCAAGCAAAACACGTATCATGTGGTGAATAAAAATATAGCTCCAAGTAAAGTTACCGATGGAAGTAGATGAAAGAGGGGATGCCTTCCGGGGCATCCCCAAGCTTTGTATTTTTGGTGTCCTTAGATTATCTTGGGGTGACATGGGAATCCTCAAGCTTAGGATAATTCCACTCCTTGTTCCATAGCCCATCAAATCTTTTACCTAAAACTTGCAAACTTCACAACACAAAACTTAACAGAAAATCTCGTGAGCTCCGTTAGTGAAAGAAAACAAAACACCAATTCAAGGTACTGAATTGAACTCATTATTTATTTATATTGGTGTTAAACCTAACGTATTCCAACTTCTATATGGTTTATAAACTATTTTATGTAACACCCCAAGAACGGAGCTTCAGACGGCTTCCATGTTTTTCGTTATCGTCGCGTGTATTTATTTGTTTGTTGCATTCTTCATCGCATCATCCGCATTGCATCGGCACTTTGTTGCCGTCATTTTTCAAAACTTGCATCTGCTCATAGTTTCCGCGTGCCCCTTACCTTCGTTGGCCGTTCCGAGACCAACCGTGTTTTCGGTTCCGTCTTGTCAAACCACCTAATCTCTCTCGTTAGCTCATGGCCCCCTCGCGTGAGCGTCCGAAACTCCCCCGAACCCGACCCGGGCTGTCATTACCAGTGGGTCCGGATCATCCCCTAACATCCCTAAAACATCTCCATTTTCTTAATTAAACTTCCTAACCTATATTTTTTGGACCGTTCAATTACGATCGAGTGGACCTAATAGCCCCTAAACTAACCCCTTCCTATAAATAGACACATAACCCTAAATTCTAGGAAGTTTGTCCCTGCCGCCGCCGCCGCACTCATCCCCCACCTCGGGATCCCCATCGCTCGAACCCATTCCATCCTCCCCTTGTTTTCAGCCCCGAGACAACCAGCAGCTCCTTCTCGTCCCCGTGGAGCAGCGAGCAGTGCCTGACCCCGCCTCGTCTCCGCGCCACCGACGAGCTTCGTTCAAGATGAGCCCCGAGTCCCGTGCCCTTCGTCGCCTCCCGTGCGCCTCTGCTCATGCTTGAGCACGGATGCCTCGCCGTCTCCCTGCCTTGCCCGCGTCCGCGCAACAGCAGCAGCACATCCCCGAGCCTCAATCCGAGTCGTCGCCGGCGGGCTACTGCCGGAGCACCAGCAGGATCGCCGCATCCCTCCTCTATTTCCTTCTCATTCTTCTCCTGTCCCTGTTCCCTCTCTGAATCTTTCTCTCCCTCGTTTCTTCTGGTAACAACAATTACTGCCTTCGTGGAGCTCCCACGCACGTCCTCGTCATCGTTCCGCACCAGATCCGGCCGGGGACCGCTGGATCTCGCCGCCTCCGCCATGATCCCGTCCATCCCCGACCTCCTGTGCGAGCCGCCGCTTCCCTGCATCGCCCGAAGCCGCCCCGCGTCTCGCCTCCTCTGTGTTTCCTCTGCATCGAGCGGCAGCTCGCGAACGAGTACCCCGCCCCGCGTTAACCGAGCACAGCCCAGCCGTCCCAGTTCGCCTCTGCCTCACCGGGCCAAGCCCATGGGTGAGAAGCCCCCTCCAGTCCCCCTCCTGTACACTATCGGGCCAGCCAGTTTCGGCCCGTGTAGTTTTTTTCACTTGCTGCGAATTTATCCTTTTATCCAGAGTTACCTGTTTTACAAAAAAACCCTTGTTGTTCATGCATATAAATACTCCACAACCGTACATCATATGTAAAAACTTCATATATGTAAAATGCTCAGAAATTTGTGTAGTTTAATAATATCCAACTTTCATCCATGTTTAAAATGTTTAAATTGCTGTTTGCATTAATTTGCTTAAATGCCATGCTCAAATGCTTTATTTCATAACTAAATAACCGTAACCCGGAATTTAAAAAACTTTATATGTAAATGGGGTGGAAAAATGCCTAGTTTAACATGGTGCACTTCATTTTGCTGTTTAACAACATTAAAATATTATTTGGGACAGAACAGTACCAAATCTAAAATATGCACATGAGGATTTTCCGGAATTGTTGTTTGTTGTTCCCGGCCTCATTTAAACTTGCCTAGATAGGTAGTTTTCATATGCTTCACCTCTTGCCATGTTTAACAACATTTAATATTGTTGGGTACATAACCACTAAATATTTTAATGTGGTGTTTCGTCAATATGCAACTCGTTGCATATTGAGCTCCACTTAATTTGTGGTATTGTTTGTGCACTTTGCCATGCCATGCATATTTAAACCGGACATGCATCATACTTGTTTGTGCATCATGTCATGTGTATGTGGTGGTTGTTTACTATGTTGTTTGTTTGTTTCCGAGTTGCTTCTCTCGTTAGCTTCGGTTTCGTTCCGGAGTTGTGAGGATTCGTTCGACTTCGTCCGTTTGTCTTTTTCATGGACTCGTTCTTCTTCCTTGCGGGATCTCAGGCAAGATGACCATACCCTCGAAATCACTTCTATCTTTGCTTGCTAGATGCTCGCTCTTTTGCTATGCCTATGCTATGATGCCTATCACTTGCTTATCATGCCTCCCATATTGCCATGTCAATCCCCTAACCATCCTTTTCTAGCAAACCGTTGTTTGGCTATGTTACCGCTTTGCTCAGCCCCTCTTATAGTGTTGTTAGTTGCAGGTGAAGATGAAGTTTGTTCCTTGTTGGAACATGGAGATGTTGTTCCTTGTTCGAACATGTTTACTTGTTGGGATATCACAATATATCTTATTTAATTAATGCATCTATATACTTGGTAAAGAGTGGAAGGCTCGGCCTTATGCCTGTTGTTTTGTTCCACTCTTGCCGCCCTAGTTTCCGTCATATCGGCATTATGTTCCCAGATTTTGCGTTCCTTACACGGTTGGGTGATTTATTGTGGGGACCCCGACTCATAAGTCGTGATCACCGAATGCACGTGTAAAGTGATCCCAGAGATCAATGCTCACTGAACACACAGAAGCTGAATAACAAGAGTCTTACATCCATACATACCGTCTTACACAAATTATGACCATTATGGTCAAGTCTTGAGTATTGCAGCGGAAATCTTCATCGATAACTTGGACCCATGCCATCTGCCTTAACCCTACAGGCATTCTGACTAGGAAGCGTCCTAGCTCGCATGTTCGTCACCGAAGTATTCTTCATCATATCATGTTCTTTTATGCCTGGCCAATAAAATAACCAGTGGCAAGCCAATGAGTACTTTGAATGTACTCGCAAGCAACCCATGTTTTGGCTCAAGATACAACAATGCATGATATAGGTAAATTTTTGCGGAAAGCTAGTTTTGAGTGAAATGACATGTTCAACAACTTGTAAGACATGCATCAGGAGAATTCGAGTAACCATGAGGACAGGTTACAGATATCAACATAAATAGAGTGGGCACCAACCCAACTCAACCATGTCAAGTCCTTGACTTGACCCAAGTAGTTCTTCCCACTTATCCAAACACACACACTGGTTTGTAAAAATGTGGACGTAGTTTAAGCAGCACCGCCCAACTGTCCTTGACCGTGGACACGGCTATTCGAATAGTTTTACACTCTGCAGAGGTTGCACACTTTACCCACAAGATCCGGGGAGCTTCCGTGTCATCCACGACCCGCGGTACCTCAAGCACCCGGGGTAAGCACTCGATCACTATCTTTCCCTAGACGACACTAACAAGGAGTCCACTCGTTGTTCCGTATCCTCTCGATGTACATCATACGAGACTCGCTCGAGATCGTAACATCCGAGAGGGGACACAACGGTGTATCCGGTGCCCTATAAAGACAGTCATGGTCGCCCTACCTGGCACGAACCCGTCCCGAGAGAGAGCACCAACTCTCCCCCGTCACTAGTAATGCGGGCTCCAAGCTAGTATCGACTTAGGTAATCAATAATGCCCTTTCCCATATAAGGGTAGAGTGGTTGCGCATGTAAGGTTGGGACAGTCGACAAATCTTAAATCTAATCCGTTTTCGAAAACAACACACACACTTGCCTCGGTACACCACTTCGTCATCAAGTGGCTACCAATCTCATCATCTCCCTCGGGCATAAGTGGCACCCGATGGGGTTTTCGAAAAGGTCCTTTGAAAATATTTGCCTCCATCACCATGCATATTCCTGTCCCTTTTGCGTAGCACTACTTTGGCATCCTATCTACTTCCACCGGCATAACCCTCATAAGTAGGTAGGGTCATGCATAATGCAGGTATCAACGAGGAAGTAACGAAGGCAACCCACCAGAGTGGTTACCGTCTCATCGTGATTCCGAAGCAACACTAATAAAGTGTTATATGACATGCATAAAAAGGGTTTCATAGACATGGTCAAAGGGCTGCTTGCCTGGTTCATCAAAGTCTTGAAATCTTCTGGTCCATTCTTCAAGTACTCCGTCTACTTCGTCAACTAACGTCGGAAACAAACACAATAAGCAACACAACAAGGCAAAAGTAAAAGTGCTCTAAAAATATGAAGTTGACTTTTCTTGGATACCTCTGGTCATATCAGGAATGACCAAAGTGATTTCATTGGAAGTGGATCAATGGATATTTCTAAACATTTTGATATGATGGAATCAAGGGGTTTATGGAATTGCAAGAAGTGTACAAAAGAATTATTCTGAAAAATGAGTAAAGGCACCCATTTAACAAAGGATGATTTTAGAAGCATCTAGGAATTGGTTTCACTGGATTTGGAGTTCAAATGGATTTCCTATGAATTTGCAAAGTTGGCTAGTATGGAGAAATGGCTCATTATTTTGTATGGCACAAAAAGTATTGGGAAAAATGTTGGAAAACTAAGTTATGAACTTAGAAACATCTGGAAATTTGAATCATGGCATTTGGATTAAATTTGAGCCCTTAGTGATTTTCCAAAGTTTATGATAGAAATGGAAAAATGGGATTTGATAATTATTTGTGAAAGAAATATTTCTGGGAAAATGTGCAAATAGCACCATTAGATAGGGCATGAATTTAGAAACATTTAGAAATTTGAATCATCAATTTTGGAGTTAATTTGAATTGTCTATGGATTTTTGAAGTTGACTGGAAAAAGAAAAAGGGAAAAACTTTTACCCTCATCGTGCGCGCATGGCGAGATATAGCCTTGGGCCGGCCCAGCTGCTCTGTCGCGCCAGGTGCCTAGGCCACGTCGATGGCGCATTTTGGGAATGCGCCAACGGTGTGGGGGAGGCGCCAGCCCGCGAACCCGCCTCCACTTAAATGGCATGGCAGCTGGCGGGTCGCTGACGCGCGGGGCCCGCCTGCAGGTCGCCCCTGGTCGTCTCCTACCGCACGATGCGGGGCAGAGGAGGGCGTGGCCGCGCACGGCCGGTGCTCGCCCCAGCGGCTCAGGCCATCCCCGGTGGCGTTCCGGCCACCGGAGTGATCAGGGCGGAGGGGCGCACCCACTGGTCTGCTCCTCTTGCGCCGGGAAACGCCGTACCCGTGACGGTTTGGGTGACCGCGGAGGAGGTCGCCGGCCAGCATCGGCCTCGAGCACACGGCGTACAGGGGAGAGAATGGCGGCGGTAGAGGTCCTAGCGGTGTATTGAGGGAGTGCTGGAGTGGGTAGGGGGGAAGAGAGAGAGCCCGAGGAGCTCGTCCTTGCCCGAATCGAGGTGGAGGCCAGCGGCGGCACTCCGGCCATGGTGGGTGCTGGAGGGCACGAGAGGGAGAAGGAGGATGTCTGGGAGGTGCACGGGAGAGAGGGGGACCCAACCGCAGCGAGAGAGAGCTCAGGGGGAGGCTCTATATTGGGGGGACACTGGTGCACCATGGGCGCGGTCCAGGCCGCGCTCGGGTGAGCTCTAGGAGGAGTGAGGAGAGAGGTTTAGGAGGGGGACGGCAGCTTGCCGTGTCCCAGACGCCGAGACGGCCTCGTGAGACACGCTGGGGAGGCCCGAGGTGGCCGGAGGTGCTTGGCAGGGGCGGCTACAGTGCGGGAGCGCACTGTAGCGCGCTCCAGAGCGCCCAAATGGACGGCATGGCCATTTTCTATGCATTGTGGGTGCCCCCAAGCATGTCCATCAGGTCTAGGAGGGAGTAAACAAAGGGGAGAGGGCCTTGGATGCCCTGGAAAGCCAGTAGGAGAGGAGAGAGGTTGATGGAGAGAGAGAAATGGGCTGTCCAGAGAGAGGAAGTGGGATTTTACCCCTCCAATAATTGAGCAATGGCCAGGGGAGAGTTACTGGAGGTAGGAGAAGACTAGGAGGAGCTGTGGTAAAAAGTGGAGGCCATGGAGAAGAGTGGAAGAGGTCAAAATAGGGGTTTTAGTAAAATGACAGAAGGTGTTTGATGCTTGTTTGGTTAAGCAAATGAACTCCATTTGGCATGATACTTCACAGAGTGAAATGTCACATGTAATTAGGGTCTTCCACCAATTTGGAGTTCATTTGGGCAAAGTGGCCAATGTAACTTTGGTAAACCCTAGAAATCAACAGAAATGGTTTTACCAAGATTTAGTCATGCAAATCAATTCTCCTTGATGCACCACTTGGTGTGGTGTCATCATTTGATGATTTGAACATGCTCACAAAAGTTGGGGTCAAGGAGAAAAAGTTGGCAGTACAAACTTGTTCAAATTTGTTTCTGGTCAGAGAGGGTTTTGGGGTACTTTGATCAATATAAAATTCTCTCCAACTTGTGCCATTTGGTCTAGATGCATTATTAAACCATTTGAGAGTGTGCACCAAGTTTGAGAGCATTTGGACATGTTTGACAGTGCAAAGTTGTTCAAACTTGAAAAAGGACACTAATGGTTTTGAGATGGTTTGATGGGGTTATACTATTCTCCATGACATGATACTTGGCAAGACCATCCAACATGTCATATGTGACATGCTAGAATTTTCTTGGATTTTTATGAAAATATTTCCTGTAGAAATATTTCAAATCCTTGAAATGAGCAGAAATAGTTTTGGGAGGTTTTGTCAAATATTTTGATCATGACCATGTGTTGAAACTCATATATATGGAAAATATATGTCCACTGAGTTTCCCTGATTTTTCTCAAATATTTTTAAAGCTTAAAAATAATTTTAACCTATTTAAGACCATTTCTGGCCTTAAGAAAAAAAAGCCTTTAGATAAAATAGGAAAATAACTTTTAAAATTATATTTTTGTGGTTTCTGGTTATCCTGTATCTAATAGGTTTCAAATATACCTTTTGAAATATTTTTACTGCCCTTAATTAAGTATTTGCAGTGCAAACCTCAATCTAGGGGTTTTTGGAAAACTAATTTTTGAAAATACTTTTTGGCCAAATTATTTTTGTAAGAAAATACTATATTGCTCTATACACCTGGAATGATCATTGGGAAAAAGGTTTTGGGATCAAGGAGAAGGAGTATAAGAGTTGGAGGATTTATTTGATTTTAGAACACTTGCAAACAACACACAAAAATCAAATCAAGCAAAGTCCAAAACACTCAAAAGTTTTTGTCAAACCACATTTTATCATGATCTATTAGCTTAAGTGTTGTGGCATGAAAATCAGGGTGTGACAGACCTACCCCCTTACAAGAATCTCGTCCCCAAGATTCCCAGACTAGGCGCGGGAAGGAATACGGAAACTTGGATCTGGGGTAGTCTTTACGTCCTCATACTGCTTCTGCTTCCGAGTTGTGCCCCATTGAAGTACTTGATGTTGTGGCTTCGTGTATGACGTTCTTGCTTGATCTAGGTTGCTGAGGGGTCTCTCGCGCTAGGTCAGGATGGGCTGGGGGTCAATGGTTTGGTGATTGATACCCTGGTAGGGATCGGGCTATCTAGGAAGTCGAAAACACTTCCGGAGGTGTGCCGCGTGGAAAACGCTGTGCAAAGTGGGTAACTCAGGCGGTAACTCTAACTGGTAGCTGTCTTCTCTTCGTCTTGTGGAGATCTCGGAGGGGGTTGTTAAATCTTGGAGTGATCTCGAAGAGGGCCGATGAATCTTGGTGTGGGTTTCCTTGTCATGGTAATGCTTGGTTCCTTAGAGAGGAGTGGTTTGTAGATATGCACGGTCTTTGACAAGGAAGTTCACTTCTTGGCGATGATGGTTGGTATAGTTCTTCCTCCTTGACATGGCGGTCTTCAGGTGTTCCCTAACCAGCTGAACGGTTCTTCTTCCGTCTTCGGGTAGGCAAGTATGTCATCAAGGAAAGATGGCAACTAACTTGTCCGAGTACTCCGTGAAGACTTGCCCACGGGGTACATAGAGTATAGGTTGGGGTATCGGTGGTGGTCATGGTTGGGTTTTGGCCAAGGTTTCCTTGTCCTAGAGCCAAAGCCCATGGTCGTGATTCCTACCATGTCGTGGCTAGGTGGGGATCAAGGGTTTCAAGGATTCTAGTGTGCGAGTGAACGTTTATCATCTTATCCTTGAGCACAGTTCCTGAGATGCCAACTGTTCCATCTAGTCTTTCCAAATAATCACATCATGTTATTCATATCCTCATGACTCTCGAGAGGAGGTCTAACAAAATCATATATGTCTACAATCCCCAAACTCGTATGTATGGCTACCCCTAAAAATCCATGGGTTGAGCACATAAGCTGCTAAGCTTGAATTTAATCACCACAATCCAAGTGCTCAGTCTATTGATCCAAGGTCCGCGATAAAGCATCTCTATCCTAAGGAAACACGTCGTAAGCCACTCCAAGATCTTGTTTCCTTCCTATGAATCAACTCCAATAGCCCATTAACTTCCATTAATCGCTACATAATCCATTAATTTTACAAACCCAATGTCTATGGTGTTCCACATGATCTCCTAAACTCTATGTAATCCCCAATGCTTGAAAGGGCTGTCTCTACTATAGTAAGTCCACCAATTCCCATTATCATGATCAAGTAAACTCCAAGATCAAGCTCATACATATCCCTAGATAAACTCCGACAATTAATCCAATCTCCTAGTTTATTGTCCTCCAAGAAACATGGTATCATGATCGAGATCATCAGTCTAAATCCAATTTACTCCGAACCATGTATAATTACTCTGCATCCATACTCCACTAGGATAACCTATTGAATCCAAATCTCATGTCCAACGAGGGTTCCTATTTATTCCCCCAAGTCATTATCATAATGACAACTATCTCCTATCAATATCCCCTGGCTAAGTCAAAACCTTATACTTCCAAGAATTCAGCTTGCGATCTAATTGTCCTACAAAATCCAATTTATCCAGGGGAAAGCTATGCTACCCTATAATCATGATTCCACCAAGTTCATCTACCAACATCAAAGCCTCATAATCCACCAAGTAGTCTCAGATGATTCCTCAAAGTTATTGATATGAACTCATCAAGTCATTTGTCCTCTATTCCTATATCCTTAAACTGGTCTTTCCTACGGCATCGTCAGTTCTGGTGCTATATTAGGATGATAATGTGCTCGTTCACTATGTCCACTAGTTCCATAATGAACCCAGTGTTGTGAAAGGTCTACAGAGGCTTAACTGGTTCTCTTGCAATTCCATGGGTTAAGCACATGGTTAAGGACTCGAGCTGGGTGTCTCGTGAAATCTCGAAGGGTCCAGGAATGGGTTTCTAGTCTGGAGGGTTAAACATAACTCTACGGCGTTTCACTTGGTCGAGGAGGCTGCAACAAAAAGTCTTCAGTGCTAGTTGGTTGCCGAGGTGAAATTCTTGGTGTACCTTGTCTTGCTTGTCTTCAGTTGATGAGAGGGATGAGAGGGGGAAGGTAGCATAGAGGGGGGAGAATGCCTAAAGGGGGTTCTATAGTGCAGGTGCAATCAAACAAGTGCAAAAAGGGCCAATCACAAGCAACAAAATAAGGCAGGTGATATAGTCACGTACTTGTTGCCTAGGGCAAAAGGGTGACTGATATCAAAACACAAACAAATAAAAACAAGCAACACACAGTCATGGTTCTATTCGAACCATCATATGGACTCGACTGCGCATAGGGGGTACACGACTCATCCTACCCTAGGGGTTCTCGGACTCAGCAGTCGTGCCTTGAGCCTCGTGCAGTCTTCTGAATTTTTCCTCAGGTGTTGCTACGTCTTTTGTAGTTGTTACATGAAATGATCCGGCTTGGCCTGAAGAATCTTCAACACTTCTCGCCTGATGAGATGATGGGGTGAAGGTGGCTCCTCGTAGCTGGTATTTGACTTGGTCTTCTCTTGTCCTCTTAATCATGATGATCGCTTTTGCCTTTTTAAGGTGTCGGCTGTTCCAGGTGGCCATCCTTTATGCAATGACATTAACAAGGCATAATAGAGATCCAATCCGTCGAACACATTGTTGACAATATCGTCACCGAGAGCGGGGGATGAAGAGAACCGTTTTTCCTGCTCACTATAGTGAGGCGGACCAAATGGCTAGGTTCTCATCCACCGGTGGTCGCTGATACAACAACGGTAGTGACAGGGTTACCCTATTATCGATGTATGTCATGATCTTGCATATCCTATGCTCTGATCGTCGTAGGCTAAGGTTGCATCATCTTGGGGCAGTGTCAAGAGTGTCACCATCTCCTGGGCCTTCTGATCCTCATCCCTCGAGGATGTATTTTCTGTTGGTATCGTCTTGTTGTGATGTCGGCAATCTTGTGTTCAGGAGATGTGGGTGAATGTCTGGCAATGCATCTTCCTTCTAGATTATCCACGAGGATTACAAGGAATCTAGTGGTCAGGGGCATAAGGGTTCTAGCGACCAAAGGTTTTGAAGGGGAAGAGATCAATAAGGAAAGTATACCTTAGTTTCCGAAAAACTGAGAAGGGAAGAGAAGTATAGATAGTTTTTTGAAAACTAGTAGTAGTTTTGGAAATAGTTTTACCCTAACTAACGACCATGCTAACTAAGGCTTCCTGCAGTCAGGATGGCTCTGATACCAGCTCTGTGGGGACCCCGACTCATAAGTCGTGATCACCGAATGCACGTGTACAGTGATCCCAGAGATCAATGCTCACTGAACACACAGAAGCTGAATAACAAGAGTCTTACATCCATACATACCGTCTTACACAAATTATGACCATTATGGTCAAGTCTTGAGTATTGCAGCGAAAATCTTCGTCGATAACTTGGACCCATGCCATCTGCCTTAACCCTATAGGCATTCTGACTGGGAAGCGTCCTAGCTCGCATGTTCGTCACCGAAGTATTCTTCATCATATCCTGTTCTTTTATGCCTGGCCAATAAAATAACCAGTGGCAAGCCAATGAGTACTTTGAATGTACTCGCAAGCAACCCATGTTTTGGCTAAAGATACAACAATGCATGATATAGGTAAATTTTTGCGGAAAGCTAGTTTTGAGTACAATGACATGTTCAACAACTTGTAAGACATGCATCAGGAGAATTCGAGTAACCATGAGGACAGGTTACAGATATCAACATAAATAGAGTGGGCACCAACCCAACTCAACCATGTCAAGTCCTTGACTTGACCCAAGTAGTTCTTCCCACTTATACAAACACACACACTGGTTTGTAAACATGTGGACGTAGTTTAAGCAGCACCGCCCAACTGTCCTTGATCGTGGACACGGCTATTCGAATAGTTTTACACTATGCAGAGGTTGCACACTTTACCCACAAGATCCGGGGAGCTTCCGTGTCATCCACGACCCGCGGTACCTCAAGCACCCGAGGTAAGCACCCGATCACTATCTTTCCCTAGACGACACTAACAAGGAGTCCACTCGTTGTTCCGTATCCTCTCGATGTACATCATACGAGACTCGCTCGAGATCGTAACATCCGAGAGGGGACACAACGGTGTATCCGGTGCCCTGTAAAGACAGTCATGGTCGCCCTACCTGGCACGACCCCGTCCCGAGAGAGAGCACCAACTCTCCCCCGTCACTAGTAATGCGGGCTCCAAGCTAGTATCGACTTAGGTAATCAATAATGCCCTTTCCCATATAAGGGTAGAGTGGTTGCGCATGTAAGGTTGGGACAGTCGACAAATCTTAAATCTAATCCGTTTTCGAAAACAACACACACACTTGCCTCGGTACACCACTTCGTCATCAAGTGGCTACCCATCTCATCATCTCCCTCGGGCATAAGTGGCACCCGATGGGGTTTTTGAAAAGGTCCTTTGAAAATATTTGCCTCCATCACCATGCATATTCCCGTCCCTTATTGCGTAGCACTACTTTGGCATCCTATCTACTTCCACCGGCATAACCCTCATAAGTAGGTAGGGTCATGCATAATGCAGGTATCAACGAGGAAGTAACGAAGGCAACCCACCAGAGTGGTTACCATCTCATCATGATTCCGAAGCAACACTAATAAAGTGTTATATGACATGCATAAAAAGGGTTTCATAGACATGGTCAAAGGGCTGCTTGCCTGGTTCATCAAAGTCTTGAAATCTTCTGGTCCCTTCTTCAAGTACTCCGTCTACTTCGTCAACTAACGTCGGAAACAAACACAATAAGCAACACAACAAGGCAAAAGTAAAAGTGCTCTAAAAATATGAAGTTGACTTTTCTTGGATACCTCTGGTCATATGAGGAATGACCAAAGTGATTTCATTGGAAGTGGATCAATGGATATTTCTAAACATTTTGATATGATGGAATCAAGGGGTTTATGGAATTGCAAGAAGTGTACAAAAGAATTATTTTGAAAAATGAGCAAAGGCACCCATTTAACAAAGGATGATTTTAGAAGCATCTAGGAATTGGTTTCACTAGATTTGGAGTTCAAAGGGATTTCCTATGAATTTGCAAAGTTGGCTAGTATGGAGAAATGGCTCATTATTTTGTATGGCACAAAAAGTATTGGGAAAAATGTTGGAAAACTAAGTTATGAACTTAGAAACATCTGGAAATTTGAATCATGGCATTTGGATTAAATTTGAGCCCTTAGTGATTTTCCGAAGTTTATGATAGAAATGGAAAAATGGGATTTGATAATTATTTGTGAAAGAAATATTTCTGGGAAAATGTGCAAATAGCACCATTAGATAGGGCATGAATTTAGAAACATTTAGAAATTTGAATCATCAATTTTGGAGTTAATTTGAATTGTCTATGGATTTTTGAAGTTGACTGGAAAAAGAAAAAGGGAAAAACTTTTACCCTCATCGTGCGCGCATGGCGAGATATAGCCTTGGGCCGGCCCAGCTGCTCTGTCGCGCCAGGCGCCTAGGCCACGTCGATGGCGCATTTTGGGAATGCGCCAACGGTGTGGGGGAGGCGCCAGCCCGCGAACCCGCCTCCACTTAAATGGCATGGCAGCTGGCGGGTCGCTGACGCGCGGGGCCCGCCTGCAGGTCGCCCCTGGTCGTCTCCTACCGCACGATGCGGGGCAGAGGAGGGCGTGGCCGCGCACGGCCGGTGCTCGCCCCAGCGGCTCAGGCCATCCCCGGTGGCGTTCCGGCCACCGGAGTGATCAGGGCGGAGGAGCGCACCCACTGGTTTGCTCCTCTTGCGCCGGGAAACGCCGTACTCGCGACGGTTTGGGTGACCGCGGAGGAGGTCGCCGACCAGCATCGGCCTCGAGCACACGGCGTACAGGGGAGAGAATGGCGGCGGTAGAGGTCCTAGCGGTGTATTGAGGGAGTGCTAGAGTGGGTAGGGGGGAAGAGAGATAGGCCTAGGAGCTCGTCCTTGCCCGAATCGAGGTGGAGGCCAGCGGTGGCACTCCGGCCATGGTGGGTGCTGGAGGGCACGAGAGGGAGAAGGAGGATGTCTGGGAGGTGCACAGGAGAGAGGGGGACCCAACCGCGGCGAGAGAGAGCTCAGGGGGAGGCTCTATATAGGGAGGGCACTGGTGCACCATGGGCGCGGTCCAGGCCGCGCTCAGCTGAGCTCTAGGAGGAGTGAGGAGAGAGGTTTAGGAGGGGGACGGCAGCTTGCCATGTCCCAGACGCCGAGACGGCCTCGTGAGACACGCTGGGGAGGCCCGAGGTGGCCGGAAGTGCTTGGCAGGGGGCGGCTACAGTGCGGGAGCGCACTGTAGCGCGCTCCAGAGCGCCCAAATGGCCGGCATGGCCATTTTCTATGCAATGTGGGTGCCCCCAAGCATGTCCATCAGGTCTAGGAGGGAGTAATGAAAGGGGAGAGGGCCTTGGATGCCCTGGAAAGCCAGTAGGAGAGGAGAGAGGTTGATGGAGAGAGAGAAATGGGCTGTCCAGAGAGAGGAAGTGGGGTTTTACCCCTCCAATAATTGAGCAATGGCCAGGGGAGAGTTACTGGAGGTAGGAGAAGACTAGGAGGAGCTGTGGTAAAATGGAGGCCATGGAGAAGAGTGGAAGAGGTCAAAACAGGGGTTTTAGTAAAATGACAGAAGGTGTTTGATGCTTGTTTGGTTAAGCAAATGAACTCCATTTGGCATGATACTTCACAGAGTGAAATGTCACATGTAATTAGGGTCTTCCACCAATTTGGAGTTCATTTGGGAAAAGTGGCCAATGTAACTTTGGTAAACCCTAGAAATCAACAGAAATGGTTTTACCAAGATTTAGTCATGCAAATCAATTCTCCTTGATGCACCACTTGGTGTGGTGTCATCATTTGAGGATTTGAACATGCTCACAAAAGTTGGGGTCAAGGAGAAAAAGTTGGCAGTACAAACTTGTTCAAATTTGATTCTGGTCAGAGAGGGTTTTGGGGTACTTTGATCAATATAAAATTCTCTCCAACTTGTGCCATTTGGTCTAGATGCATTATTAAACCATTTGAGAGTGTGCACCAAGTTTGAGAGCATTTGGACATGTTTGACAGTGCAAAGCTATTCAAACTTGAAAAAGGACACTAATGGTTTTGAGAGGGTTTGATGGGGTTATACTATTCTCCATGACATGATACTTGGCAAACCATCCAACATGTCATATGTGACGTGCTAGAATTTTCTTGGATTTTTATGATAATATTTCCTGTAGAAATATTTCAAATCCTTGAAATGAGCAGAAATAGTTTTTGGAGGTTTTGTCCAATATTTTGATCATGACCATGTGTTGAAACTCATATATATGGAAAATATATGTCCACTGAGTTTCCCTGATTTTTCTCAAATATTTTTAAAGCTTAAAAATAATTTTAACCTATTTAAGACCATTTCTGGCCTTAAGAAAAAAAGCCTTTAGATAAAATAGGAAAATAACTTTTAAAATTATATTTTTGTGGTTTCTGGTTATCCTATATCAAATAGGTTTCAAATATACCTTTTGAAATATTTTTACTGCCCTTAATTAAGTATTTGTTGTGCAAACCTCAATCTACGGGTTTTTGGAAAACTAATTTTTGAAAATACTTTTTGGCCAAATTATTTTTGTAAGAAAATACTATATTGCTCTATACACCTGGCATGATCATTGGGAAAAAGGTTTTGGGATCAAGGAGAAGGAGTATAAGATTTGGAGGATTTATTTGATTTTAGAACACTTGCAAACAACACACAAAAATCAAATCAAGCAAAGTCCAAAACACTCAAAAGTTTTTGTCAAACCACATTTTATCATGATCTATTACCTGAAGTGTTGTGGCATGAAAATCAGGGTGTGACATTTATGGGACCCCCTTGACAGTTCGCTTTGAATAAAACTCCTCCAGCAAGGCCCAACCTTGGTTTTACCATTTTCCTACCTAAGCCTTTTTCCCTTGGGTTCTGCAGACTCAAGGGTCATCTTTATTTTAAACCCCCGGGCCAGTGCTCCTCCGAGTGTTGGTCCAACCCGTCAGCCGCCGGTGGCCACCAGGGGCAACTCTGGACTCGCCTATCGGAAGTTTGGACAATCCGGTGTGCCCTGAGAACGAGATATGTGCAGCTCCTATCAGGATTTGTCGGCACATCCGGGCGGCTTTGCTGGTCTGGTTTTACCATTGTCGAAATGTCTTGTAGCCGGGATTCCGAGACTGATCGGGTCTTCCCGGTAGAAGGAATATCCTTCGTTGACCGTGAGAGCTTATAATGGGCTAAGTTGGGACACCCCTGCAGGGTATTATCTTTCGAAAGCTGTGCCCGCGGTTATGAGGCAGATGGGAATTTGTTAATGTCCGGTTGTAGAAAAAGCGAAGTTGATCTTAATTAAAATACACCAACCGCGTGGATAACCGTGATGGTCTCTTCTCGGAGGAGTCTGGGAAGTGAACACGATGTTGGAGTTATGCTTGACGTAGGTTGTTCTAGGATAACTTCTTGATCATAGTTCATCGACCGTGCTTTTGCCTTCTCTTCTCGCTCTCTTTTGCGTATGTTAGCCACCATATATGCTAGTCGCTTGCTGCAGCTCCACCTCATACCTTTTACCCTACCTATAAGATTAAATAGTCTTGATCTCGCGGGTGTGAGATTGCTGAGTCCTCGTGGCTCAAAGATTCTACCAAAACAGTTGCAGGTGCTGATGATGCCACTATAGGTGATGCTTCGACGAGGAACTTGCTCGTCACTATGTTCCTTTTCATGTTGGTCAGTAGTGGAGCCCATTTGGGACGATCGGGGACCTAGCAGTTGGGTTATCTTCCTTTTCATTTGTTTGTGCGTAGTCGAACTATGTGTGTATTCTGAATGATGTATGAATTATATGTTCTTTATGTGAAGTGGCGATTGTAAGCCAACCCTCTTTATCCCTTTCTTGTTCATTACATGGGATTGTGTGAAGATGACCCTTCTTGCGACAAAACCACAATGCGGTTATGCCTCTAAGTCGTGCCCCGACACGTGAGAGATATAGCCGCATCGTGGGCGTTTCATTTTATTAGCCATAGATTCATCGAAATAAGCAAACAACACACGAAAAACAGAATCTGTCAAAAACAGAACAGTCTGTAGTAATCCGTAACTAACGCAAACTTCTGGAACTCAGAAAAATTTAACAAAATAGGACAACCTATACAATTTCTATATTGATCTACTGCAATTGGAATCAGTATTTTATCGCGTTCTGGTGATTTTTAACAATTATTTTCGTGAACAGAAAGTTTTTGGAATTTTCAGCAAGATCAAATAACAATCATCCAAGCAGATCCTATAGGCTTAATTTGGCACAAACACTAATTAAAACATAAAAACAAATCTAACTAGAGGCTAGATCAAATATTTATTCCTAAACATAAGCAAAAGGCAAAAAATTAAAATAAAATTGGGTTGCATCACAACAAGCGCTATTGTTTAACGCCCCTAGCTAGGCATAAAAGCAAGGATTGTTCTAGGTATTGCCATATTTGGTTTTAGGAAAGAAAAGAGCAAACTTATTATCTATGGAATAAATCTTTCTATTTTGATAAAGCACGTTGCTATTAATGGTAGAAGAAAGATTAAGCACGTTACGGAAATTTGCATCTAAGCTAGCCTTCATCTCTATGATAGATTCGTTTTGGTAGGAGAGAAAAAGAGATGTAGATTCAACTTTCTCATTCATGGGGTGCCCAGGTATTGTCTTCATATTTTCATAAGTATATACGTCATCCCCTTCAAGAAAACCTTCTTCAAAAATAGAATATAAGACATGCTTAAACGAAGAAGGTAGGGCAACATAAAAGCTCTTTAAGTAAATTTCAATTTGGTATTGGGGCACACAGCTAGCCCGGATCCTTAATAGTCTATCCCAAGCATCTTTTAAAGATTCATCGAGTAAATAACGAAGAATTCTGGAATCATCTTCATCAAAATTATTAAGACTCTCATTGATAACTCCGATAGGTTTTTCCATAGTATCTTTATATATGAGTTTAGATAGAATAGCAGGATTGTCTAAAGTGCTAAAACTCGGGAGAGAAACCCCAACCCTTTTTGATTTCGACATGGCGAAAGGAAGACGAGCGAAAAAGAGATGGCGAATAAAACGGCAAGGGTGAGGTGGGGGAGAGGAAAACAAGAGGCAAATGGCAAATAATGTAATGCGAGGGACAAGAGTTTGTTATGGGTACTTGGTATGTCTTGACTTGTGCTTAGAATCCCCGACAACGGCGCCAGAAATCCTTCTTGCTACCTCTTGAGCATTGGTTTTCCCTTGAAGAGTAAAGGGTGATGCAGTAAAGTAGCATAAGTATTTCCCTCGGTTTTTGAGAACCAAGGTATCAATCCAGTAGGAGACCACGCTCGATTCCCGCGCACCTACACAAACAAATAAGAACCTCGCAACCAACGCGATAAAGGGGTTGTCAATCCCTCAACGGTCACTTACGAGAGTGAGATCTGATAGATATGACAAGATAATATTTTTGGTATTTTTATGATAAAGAGAAATAAAGATGCAAAGTAAAATAAAAGGCAATATAAATAACTAAGTGTTGGAAGTTTACTATAATGGAAAATAGACCCGGGGTCCATAGGTTTCACTAGTGGCTTCTGTCAAGAGCATAAGTATTATGGTGGGTGAACAAATTATTGTCGAGCAATTGATAGAATTGAGCATAGTTATGAGAACATCTAGGTATGATCATATATATAGGCATCACATCCGCGACAAGTAGACCGAAATGATTCTTCATCTACTACTATTACTCCACACATCGACCGCTATCCAGCATGCATATAGAGTATTAAGTTCATAATAACAGAGTAATGCTTTAAGTAAGATGACATGATGTAGAGGGATAAACTCATGCAATATGATATAAACCCTATCTTGTTATCCTCGATGGCAACAATACAATACGTGCCTTTCTGCCCCTGTTGTCACTGGGAAAGGACACTTCAAGATTGAACCCAAAGCTAAGCACTTCTCCCATTGCAAGAAAGATCAATCTAGTAGGCCAAACCAAACTGATAATTCGAAGAGACTTGCAAAGATAGCCAATCATACATAAAAGAATTCAGAGGAGATTCAAATATTGTTCATAGATAATCTTGATCATAAACCCACAATTCATCGGATTTTGACAAATACACCGCGAAAGAAGATTACATTGAATAGATCTCCAAGAAGATCGAGGAGAACTTTGTATTGAGATCCAAAGAGAGAGAAGAAGCCATCTAGCTAATAACTATGGACCCGAAGGTCTGAGGTAAACTACTCACACATCATCGGAGAGTCTAAGGTGTTGATGTAGAAACCCTCCGTGATCAATGCCCCCTCCGGCGGAGCGCCGGAAAAGGCCCCAAGATGGGATCTCACGGGTATAGAAGGTTGGGGCGGTGGAAATAGGTTTTTCGCTCCATATATGATAGTTTCGGGGTATGCAGGTATATTTAGGAGGAGGAAGTACTTCGGTGGAGCAATGTGGGTCCCACGAGGGTGGAGGGCGCGCTTGGGGGGGGGGCGGGGTAGGCGCGCCCCCTGCCTCGTGCTCTCCTCGTTGATTACTTTGCGTAGACTCCAAGTCCTCTTGATCACGTTCATTCCGAAAATCAGGTTCCCGAAGGTTTTCTTCCGTTTGGACTCTGTTTGATATTCTTTTTCTGCGAAACATTGAAATAGGCAAAAATACTGCAATTCGGGTTGGGCTTCCGGTTAATAGGTTAGTCCCAAAAATAATATAAAGGTGTATAATAAAGCCCGTTAAACATCCAAAACAGAATATGATATAGCATGGAACAATAAAAAATTGTAGATACGTTGGAGACGTATCATTCAACCTGCCCTCCACGGGGTCCTGTTCATCCTGCCTCCACCGGCTACTGTTCAACTAGCCCTCCACAAAGTCCTGTTCATCCACCCCCAACCGGCTCGATCAGCATCATGTTCATCCAGCGGCAACGACCTCTACTACCACGGGGTCCTGTTCATCCAAGCCCCGCCGGGAACTGTTCATCCAACCCCCAACAATGCTCACTGTTCATCAAGAGGCAGCAGGTTCGATCGGCTTCACTTAGCAGTAGTAGTGAAGGAACCGCTCAATCAAGTTCAGTTAATAGCTAGGGACCAATCGATCGCTCGAGTTCAGTAACATGTAGCCAGTGCAATCGCTTGGGTTTAGTAGGCGAACACCTCGCTCGGGTTCAGTTAGAGCCCAACGCCTCGCACCCACACGCGTACGTGTACAAGAGAAATGTGCAATCCCTACGTGCATCGCTCGGCCCCGACCATCCACCGTAATCGGGAAATACCTGATATTTTCCTCGCCCTCGCTTCTACCACGGTTTTTTCCTTCATGGACGGCCCAAAGAATGTTATGCAGTTGCGTCTCTAGCCCGCCTAGGATGAAAAGCCCATTTTCTGTCATGATTTTTTGTCATAGAAGTAGGAGCCCACCACATCTATGATGATACCGTGTTTTGTCACAATTATCGTCATAGAAGTGTCATAAGCATGATAGAATTTTTTTTGGCCAGCCCAAAATGTCACGGATGTGTCTTTTTTTGTAGTGGTATGTCCAGTTTCAGTTTCCATCTTTGGTTGTTTATAGTATGTCGTGTTTATTTCAGCTATTCACAGTGTGATGTTCTATATGTGCTAGTATGAACTGTACAGTTCAATTTCATCAATACCAATTTTAACAATAGCTCTATGATTGACTATATTTCGTTGCTGTTAAGCATGTTGTACTCCCTCCGAATCTTTTTAGTTCACATATAAGATTTGTCTAAAGTCAAGCCTTGTAAAGTTTGACCAAATTTATATAAAAAATTACCAACATTCACAATATGAAATCAATATCAGTAGATGTGCCATGACTTCAATTTTCATATTGTATAACTTTAGCATGGTAGATGTTGACATTTTTTTCATATAAATAAGGTCAAACTTTGAAGTAAATATGCCCTAGAAGCAATAATAAAGTTATTATTTATTTCCTTATTTCATGATAAATGTTTATTATTCATGCTAGAATTGTATTAACCGGAAACTTAGTACATGTGTGGATACATAGACAAACAGAGTGTCCCTGGTATGGCTCTACTTGACTAGCTCGTTAATCAAAGATGGTTAAGTTTCCTAGCCATAGACATGTGTTGTCATTTGATGAATGGGATAACATCATTAGAGAATGATGTGATAGACAAGACCCATCCATTAGCTTAGCATTATGATCGTTGAGTTTTATTGCTATTGCTTTCTTCATGACTTATACATGTTCCTCTGACTATGAGATTATGCAACTGCCGAATACCGGAGGAACACCTTGTGTTCTATCAAACGTCACAACATACCTGGATGATTATAAAGATGCTCTACAGGTGTCCCCGAAGGTGTTTGTTGGGTTGGCATAGATCGAGATTAGGATTTGTCACTACGTGTATCGGACAGGTATCTTTGGGCCTTCTCGGTAATGCACGTCACTATAAGCCTTGCAAGCAATGTGACTAATGAGTTAGTTGCGGGATGACGCATTACAGAACGAGTAAACAGACTTGCCGGTAACGAGATTGAACTAGGTATGATGATATCGAAGATCAAATCTCGGGCAAGTAGCATACCGATGACAAAGGGAATAACATATGTTGTTATGGAGTTTGATCGACAAAGATCTTCATAGAATATGTAGGGGCCAATATCAGCATCTAGGTTCCGCTATTGGTTATTGACAGGAGATGTGTCTCGGTCCTGTCTACATAGTTCTCGAACCCGTAGGGTCCGCACGCTTAACATTCGATGCGATTTGTATTATGAGTTATGTGATTTGATGACCGAAGTTTGTTCGGAGTCCCGGATGAGATCACGGACATGATGAGGAGTCTCGAAATTGTCAAGAGGTAAAGATTGATATATTGGAAGGTAGTATTCGGACACCGGAAGGGTTCCGGAGTGTATCGGGTACATACCGGAGTACCGGAGGGGTTACCGGACCCTCCCGGGGAAATATATGGTCCATATGGGCCATAGGAGGGAGGCTAACCAACCCACAAGGGGCTTGTGCACCCCCCACAAGGGAGGAGGCCGAATTGGACTTGGAAAGGGGGCGCCACCCCCCTTTCCTTCTCCTACTCACTCTCCTTCCCCTTTTCCCCCTCCGGTAGAAGGAAAAAAGGGTGGGGCTGAATCCTACTAGGACTGGAGTCCTAGTAGGACTCCCCTCTCCCTGGCGCGCCCCTTGTTGGCCGGCCTCCTCCTCCCCTATTTTATATACGGGGGCAGGGGGCACACTAGAACACACAAAAGTTTCTCTTAACCGTGTGTGATTCCCCCCTCCACAGTTACATACCTCGGTCATATCATCGCAGTGCTTAGGTGAAGCCCTGCGCCGGTAACTTCATCATGACCGTCGCCACGCTGTCGTGCTGACGGAACTCTCCCTCGTCCTCAACTGGATCAAGAGATCGAGGGACGTCATCGAACTGAACGTGTGCTGAATGCGGAGGTGCCGTACATTCGGTACTTGGATCAGTAAGATCGCGAAGACGTTCGACTACATCAACCGCGTTACTAAACGCTTCCGCTTTCGGTCTACGAGGGTACGTGGACACAATCTCCCCGCTCGTTTCTATGCTTCTCCTAGATAGATCTTGCATGATCATAGGAAAATTTTGAAATACTACGTTCCCCAACAAACTTTATGAAGTTTGACTTCAGGCAATTATTATATGCAGAGTAAAAGGACCGGAGGGAGTATTTAACACGCCTTTCCATTTGATGTAACAATGGCACTGTTTGGATACTCTAACTTAGCTAGAGGTTAGAGTTAGTTTCTAGTTCATGACATTTAAAAGGGAGAGAGAGAGAGATTGGTGGAATAGTTGATTGTATTGCTTGAGCCTCGTGGTCATATATATAGGAGTACATGGTCATCTTGGAGTACAAGTCAAGGTAGAATAAATCTTATGATATCCTACGTTTCCGAAATAACAATGATACTCAACAATGACTAACCCTAAACTAACTCTAGGCAAAGAGGTGTTTGGATGACAGGGTTAGATTGATAATAAATGCACTAGGAGAACTAGTCCCAATTAGCACCTCTTGGGTGGGATAGTTGTTTTGGGTGGGTTAGACGCAACTAGCTCAAACTAGCCGTCATGTTTGGATACTTTAGGGCTGTTTGAGCCCAAACTAGCTCAGACTAACTCTAACCCATGGATACAAGTTTGAATGACTATGTTTGCTTGTTTTTAAATATTAGGCCTGTTGTAGTTAATAACACAACTTTCCACTTCTTGTTTTTAAATATTAGGTTTTTAACAATTTGGTCTTGCACATGTAGGTCCTGCTGTCAGAGGTTTTGACCCACTGTTCGACCCTTTTTGCATATGGGGAAATGATCTGTCCATGAATATCAGTCAAGTCAAGAAACTCAGAAAGATTGTTAGGATAAAGAAATTAGCGACAAAAAACAACAAGATCTTTGTCTGCACAATGAAGAAGACATCAGTGCACTACAACATGGTACTACTAACTGTTATACCTTGTATTTTTAATTCCTTTGTGTCGTTTCAAATCTAGAGAAGATATTTATGCATATCCTTGTTTTCAGGCCTTTCCAAAGCAGTTCACTGATGATTATCTCTCAAACCACCTGTATGGTCAGGAGGCGAGAAAGGTATTCATACAACACCCAAGGTTCAATATTGAAGTCTTCATAAAGAGGACGAAGGATGGACGGTCAATCATCCACAGGCACTGGCCTAAAGTTGCAAAGATCTGCAACATCAATGAAGGCTCAATATCCGCCTTCCGCTTTAGCAGGTTTCTAGATGAGATTCATCTGTCTATGTACTATCTATGATGCTAATTTCCAAAGGTAATAGATGTTGCATGTGAAACTTGGTGCTGGTGTCGTTGTGTAATGGGGTAGATGAGTGCTGAAGCTATATGATTTTCTACTCTGATGTATTTCAACTATAAAATCTTGCTTTCTTAATACAAAAATGAAATATATTGTGTTCTTAATATGAAAGGTCAATTAGATTAATAAATGGATTATTAATAATAGGCCAATTAGCCTGCTAATTGGGGGTTTTCTCTTGCAAACGGTTATTGACAAAACACGGTGGGCGATGACCTCAGACAACGCACACAGTTTCTAGGAATAAAACGTGTTAGATCAATGAACAATCGCACATGAGTTCCTCTTGAAAACTGTTTGCGTTATGCCACCATGATCAAATGTTTACCACATAAAAACTGTGTCTGATGGACAGCCTATGCCACACAGTTTCTCCTAGGTGATGACCCACAAGTATATGGGATCTATCGTAGTCCATCCGATAAGTAAGAGTGTCGAACCCAACGAGGAGTAGAAGGAAGTGAAAAGCGGTTTTCAACAAGGTATTCTCTGCAAGCCCTGAAATTATCGGAAACAGATAGTTGTGTGATAAGATGATTCGTAATGGGTAACAAGTAAAAAAAGTAACTAAGGTGCAGCAAGGTGGCCCAATCATTTTTGTAGCAAAGGAAAAGCCTGGACGAACTCTTATATAAAGCAAAACACTCCCGAGGACACACGGGAATTGTTGTCAAGTTAGTTTTCATCATGCTCATATGATTCGCGTTCGTTACTTTGATAATTTGATATGTGGGTGGACCGGTGCTTGGGTGCTGCCCTTCGTTGGACAAGCCTCCCACTTATGATTAACCCCTCTCCCAAGAATCTGCAACTACGGAAGAAGAATTAAGATAAATCTAATCATAGCATGAAACATATGGATCCAAATCAGCCCCTAACAAAGAAATGCATAAACTAGGGTTTAAGCTTCTGTCACTCTAGCAACCCATCATCTACTTATTACTACCCATTGCCTTCCCTAGGCCCAAATCATGGTGAAGTATCATGTAGTCGACGTTCACATAACACCACTAGTGGAGAGACAACATACATCTCATGAAAATATCGAACGAATACCAAATTCACATGATTACTTATAACAAGACTTCTCCCATGTCCTTGGGAACAAACGTAACTACTCACAAAGCATAATCATGTTAATAATCAAAGGAGTATTAATTATCATTAAGGATATGAACATATGATCTTCCACCGAATAAACCAACTAGCACCAACTACAAGGAGTAATCAACACTACTAGCAACCCACACGTACCAATATGAGGTTTTGAGACAAAGATCGGATACAAGAGATGAACTAGGGTTTGAGAGGAGATGGTGCTGTTGAAGATGTTGATGGAGGTTGAGCCCCTCTCGATGAGAGGATCATTGCCGATGACGATGGCTTTGATTTCCCCCTCCCGGAGGGAAGTTTCCCCGGCAGAACAGCTCCGCCGGAGCCCTAGATTGGTTTTGCCCAAGTTCTGCCTCGAGACGGTGGCGCTTCATCCCGAAAGCTTCCTTCTTATTTTTTTCCAGGTCAAAACACACCTTATAGCAGAAGATGGGCATCGGGGGCCTGCCAGGTGGCCCACAAGGCAGGGGGCGTGCCCAGGGGGTAGGGCGCGCCCCCACCCTTGTGGATGACTGGTGGCCCCTTCTGGTGCTTTCTTCGCCCAATATTTTTTATATATTCCAAAATAAATCGCCGTGAAGTTTCTAGACTTTTGGAGTTGTGCATAATAGGTCTCTAATATTTGCTCCTTTTCCAGTCCAGAATTCCAGCTGTCGGCATTCTCCCTATTCATGTAAACCTTGTAAATTAAGAGAGAAAATGCATAAATCACTACTGCAGGATGCTGCTAACGCGACACTACGATTAGAGAACCTTCGAGAAACTGTGTGCAACACAATAATCGCAAACGGTGCCGTATGAAAACCGTCAGAAATGATGCAAAACGTTTGCGATGAATGATACATCAAACACGGTTCAGATTTTAGTTGTGTGTGCGATGAGGGGCATACGGTTGATCTGTACGAACTGTTTGCGATGAGATAGAACAACAGAAACGGGCAGCCAGATCAAGGTGTGTGCGATATACGGGATACAGTTCACTCCGATGAACCGTTTGCGATGAGTGAGGTGAACACAAACGATTCGGCGTAACAAGATGTGTGTGATACCTGGCAAACAGGTCGGTAATCAGAATTGTGTGTGATCATTATAGACAACCCATATGGTCTTTTTTGTGAATTGTGTGCTCGTCAGGGCACACAGTTCAACAAACCAACCTGTTGGCGATAAAGTAGAAGATCTCTGTCGAATACATATTACTAACCGTCTGCGATGAGATTGAAAGGATAAACAAAGATATATATATATATATAGTCTGCTTAATTTAGTCTTTCTTCTTCTTATTGTTCTTGTTGGATGGCCCCGCGACATAGTCTTGGCGAGGACGCTTCTTGCCGCCGACCGTTGGCTTTTCATCGCTGCCGTCGTCGTCATCGTCGTTGTTGTCATCGTCCTCCTCCTCCTCGTTCGACCATTCCTCTGCATCATCATCATCGTCCTCTTCTTCGTCCTCCGACGGCTCCTCGTCCGCCTAGTTGTCGTCTGGCGACTCCAGCGGTGGTGTCCCTTCCATGAACCAGATATAATCGAGGTCTGGGCTGGACACCGGACTCATGGAAGACGAGCGGGATGATTTCGATGTTGACCTATCATCGGGCGCCAGATTGCTGGCCGAACTGTCATCCTCGCTATCGCTCGACATGGCTACAGAGTGTGTGCCAGTGTGTAGCGCGGCCTGCGGGGGACGATGAAGATGGTGGACACTTAAGCGGGGTATGCAGAGAAGAGGAACTGCCAATTGAAGTGGGGATTGAAGTGGGGGTTGACGTATTATCTAACTGCTTATATAATCAACCACAATTATTTGTACCCAGTCGCTCCAAATTCTCGGGGTTGCGCAGGACTCCTATTGGCTATTTGGATGGTTTCCTTTTTCAGGACAAAAACAAGGAGCGAGTTTTTCTAGTTTAATACCTGTACGAATGGAGTAGGACAGTTGGCAAGCAATACATTGGGCTCTTCTTATTGATAAAGCCAATAATAATCAAACTAGAAAGGAAAAGAAAAAATACAAAGAAAAATATATGCACGAATCTTAACATAACATCAATGGCACAGGACCTAGATGTGCATTATTTAGAGCACATCTAGATGTGCTTTAGCAACACTGTCAAACAAAACCCCTAATCATCATTGCAAATAGCGCATAGAACATGGCTAATGCGACAACCACAACTACACATGCTATTTCCTTCTTGTCTCTTGCTTTCATCTATTACCTGTGATTGATTCTTTCTTGCTTCATCATACTTATTGTACATTCCAGATCAGCCAATTTCTTCTTCAGCTTTACATTATCTTCTGCGAGCTTGGTGATAACACTCCGAGCCCTGCCATGCCATTCTTCATCCAGCCAGTTAACAAAGGCACAAGCATCATATCCCTGCCAATGTTAAAGAGTATTCTGGATGAGCGGTGGCATTAACTAAAGTAAAATGATGAACTTAATTAACACTAACCTCTAAGGGGCAACTGAGAAACCGCCTGCCAATGTCGAATCCCTCCATGCATACACGTTGAGCGGGAGCGTGCCCGTGCACACAACTCAGCTTCTGGTACTTCTCGGTGGCGCAAAACTCAGAGTCGAACTTTGCGGGAGTCTGGAGTCAAGCTCCGGATCAGGCGGCAGATCGCTTTCCTTGGGGGGTGGGTGGTCATTCAGGATGGATTCAACAATGATCTATACTTTGGACATGCTAAAAAAGATCGAGATAGATTGGAACCTGACAGGACAATTCGGATCTGTAGTACACCTGCCTTCTGATGACCTTAGGCAAGTGCTCGGCAGCAACCGCCGTCGTGGCGGCGATACGAGCAGGATCAGCCGCACAAAAACTATCAGCACCACTCGTCCGCATTCCCCCAATGTCAGCGCCACGCGAGGGAATTTGGAGGCTATGTAGGGATTTGGGGGAAATGGGGAAATTGTGGAGATAAGCTAACGGTTGGGAACTACTGTGGCACTATATATATGTTGTATACGACACACTGTGCGTACAGGTAGTTTGTGTTAGGTATTACAACATCACACTAGATTTCTGCACCAAACCGTGTGATAAGACAACATAGGCTAGACACGGTTGTTGTAACATAACCGTATGTGATGTACTACCCTGTCCATATAATTGAGTTACGGTGAGATACCGTGTAAATAGCTGCTCCGCAGATATCCGTCAAAAAAAGCCGCTCTGCATATACAGATGGCGGCGGCGGCCTAGGCAGCGGCTACCGGAGAAGAGGTCAACCCTCGGTCGGTGGGCGGTGGCGGCGTCATAGGAGGTCAATCCTCGGTCTGCGGCGGGAGATAGGAGGATCTCAACCATCGAGGTCGGCGGCGGCGTGATTCGAGCACATCCATCGCGGTCGATGGTCGGATAGTGGAGGTCGAACTTCAGGCGGCAGCCGCACTAAGCTTTGCTCCTCAACCCTGTTGTCTCGACATGCCGCCGCATCGCGCTTGTCTGTCTGCTGGGTGGAGGTCGTCGCGCGGCTAATTAATTAAGGTATGTTTTTCATGAGTGGCTTAATTAAGGTATTCAATTCCTAAGTGTAGTGTTGTACTAGTACTCTGCGTGTAAATTGACTGGCCATTAATTTTTGTCATTGCACACCTAGATAACAACATGGAGCACCATCAGTAATTATTAAAATAAAACCTTGTGATTTATGCACGCATCTTTGGGCAGCAGTTAATCTGTGTATTAATGTTGTAGTCTTACTTTTAATTACCATTCTTCTACTGCAAATGGAACGATCTCGATGGATGAAGAATCGGAAAACCTCAGATTTTATAAGTGGCGTGATAGAGTTCATGAATTTGGCTGAAAGTACAAAGAGGAGAATTGGTGATGCGGATTACATCCTGTGTCCATGTATAATACAAAGTCACATGAAGTTGCAGATGTCCAGATGCACTTAGTCTCTAGGGGATTCATGGATGGATATACACGTTGGACCAGACACGGTGAAGAGGAGGTCATGGATGAAAATACCTAGGGCAGCGAGATGCCAAACCCCGATCAGTGTCACATGGATGTTGAATCTAACATCGGGGCAGAGGCGTCAAGCTACCAATGGAACACCGGAAAGTCGAAACGCCCACCGGAAAACCAAGACGTCCACGCAGATGACGACGATCTTGATATGCCAGATTTTGTTGCTATGATTGCAGATTTCGAGGGCCCAGAAAAGGATATGATTGGGTAGAAGGATCTTCCAACAAATTGGAGGATGAGATCAAGACAGGAATCCCGTTCAAGGTTGTTTGGTACTTGCCTTTAATTCCAAGGTTGAGCCATTTGTTTGCAAACCCTAGAGAGGCAAAGAGGTTGCGGTGGCATCATGATGAGCGAATTGCGGATAGGTTTATGAGGCACCCGAAAGATGGGGCTCAGTGGGAATTAATCAACAACAAGTTTGAAAAATTTGCCAAGGATCCTAGAAGTATAAGGCTCAGGGAGTAGCAAACAATAGAGCATATGATACTAGCTACTCTATGATACTATGCATTAGAGCTAGTACACAATAGAGTGACATAAGACTAGCCACAATGGGTAGTAACATAGAATGTTACTAGTCTATGTTACTACCTCTATAGTGGGGAGTAACATATGTGTAGTGACATGCAACACTTCATTTATTAGGATATAGACTCATCTTGCCTTGAGATGTGTGATGTTACTCACACTAGCCACAATGGGTAGTAACATAGACTAGTAACATGACCATGTTACTAGTCTATGTTACTACCTCTATGTGGGGAGGAACATATGTGTGGTAACATGCAACACTTCATTTATTAGGCTATAGACACATCTTGCCTTGATATGTACATGTGATGTTACTCATACTACTAGTAACTAGCTATGTTACTACTTTCCTCTCTTTCTTCATTTATTGCTTGCCGCATCATTTACTTTATCTAGATATGTGTGATGTTACTACCTATGTTACTCCCATTGTGGGTAGTCTCATACTATAGTAAGACTACCCAAAGTGGGAGTAACATAGGTAGTAACATCAACATACCCACTTTCCTCCATTTCTTCATTTATTGCTTGCCACATCATCTATTTTGTCTAGATATGTCTGTTATTACTACCTATGTTACTCCCACTATGGGTAGTCTAAGCAGGCTATAAGGAATAGAATAATATATATGTGCTTATTAGTTGGAGGAAAGACAAGAGAAGCGGGCTCTTGGTTAGTAGAGCCAGCTGCAACACGAGACCCAAGACACTTTGTGAGTATGTAAGGTGGGCCAACTATTGATAAACTAGTATGTATATAAAACTTATTATTATACATGCCCGCTAAGAGGTTGGCTGTATATGACATGGCAACTTCTTATAGCCGACCCTTGGCTGTATTATTAACCATGCTCTTAGTGAGGTAGCTAGTATATCATAGACGACTAGCTAGTATCAGACTAGCCACAGTGGGAGTAACTTCTGCAGTAACACCGACTCCAACTCAGCAAACTTGCTTATGTGGCAATAAGTTAATGAGGAGAGAGATAGTTTTAGTAACTTAGCTAGTTACTGTAACATCACATGTCCCAATGCAATATGAGTTTATAACCTAATAAATGAAGCTTTGCATGACACTACACTTATGTTACTACCCACTATGAAGGTAGTAACATATATAGTCTAGGGATATGTGTATGTTACTAGTGTACTACTCTCCAGTGTGGCTAGTCTCACTCCCTCCTTTTCGGTTTAGGCTGGTTGTGATGGTATTATCATAAGCAGTATCATGCATGCCAACTAGACTTTCTGGACGATGTGGCATACAAGAGAGGATGTGGTATCATATCATGATATTGTGTCATATTAAATGTTGTACTACTACTTTGTGTGATGCATGACAATTAGTAAGGGAACCTAAGATGCTAACTTATGATACTATGCATTACGGAAGTAGTATCCTACACTATCATCTGCATTACGGAAGTAGTATCCCACACTATCCTACACTATCATATGCATGGTACTAGTATATATGATACTCCCCATTACAACCAGCCTTATAGGGCTCAATTCAAAAATCTCACCAACCAAGGTAGATGGTGAGTGGTAGAATACTTTTTGTAGTTTGCAAAAACACTCAATTAATGCTTTTTTTCCTCAAAAAATTATGTTTCCCAATGTATTAATTGCAATACATGCATGGATATATAAAGTACATGCATTGGTCAACTTTCTCTTAATACTTGCATGCAATGATTTAATGCACCTTGGAATGTGGACATGTGATGGGGAACAACCAAATGACCTTACAAAATGGAAACACTAAAATTTTGAGATAATCCTATAAACCGGAAAGGATGGAGTATATATGCATGATACTAGTATATGATCGGCAATACCTCCGTAATGCGTGCATGCATAGTATCATAAGTTAGTATCTTAGGTTCCTTATTATTTACCATGCATGACACAAAGTAGTAAAACACTTAATATGATACGGTATCATGATATGATACCACACCCTCTCTTTCATCATTTAACTGTGTGCCACATTACCCAAAAAGTCTAGTTGGCATGCATCATACCGCTTGATACTCCCATATTACGACCAGCCCTATTAGGGTGGCCATAGTGGGGGTATCATAGCCGGTATCATGCACCCGGGAATAGAAAATATGATGATATGGCAACGAAGCAGTAACATAGATAGATACCATAACATATATATATATATATATATATATATATATATATATATATAAAATAAATGCTATACTACTTGTGTCATGCATGGCCATAAATACGGTCATCTATGGTATATACTCCCTCTGTAAACTAATATAAGAGCATTTAGGTCACTATTTAGTAATCTAGACGCTCTTATATTAGTTTACAAAGGGAGCTAGTACTACTCTATGATACTATATATGCACTATGAAGGTACGTACGTAGTATCACACACTAATATCATATGCATGATACTATATGTGTGTGTGTGTGTGTGTGTGTATAGTATATATATATATATATATATATATATATATATATATATATATATATAGTATATGATACTCCCCACTATATAAGGCTGGCCATAGTGGTGGTATCATAGCCGACGATGTCATGCACATCGAAATAGCAAGTATGCTGATGTGGCAAAGAATTAAATATATATAAAGAGGGTTAGAGTAACATATAGGTAGATACCGCATCATGTTAAATGCGATGCTAATTTGTGTCATGCATGCCAATAAATATGATCTATATACGATACTATACTCTATGTATTATACTATGCGCTATAATTAATTAAAGGTAGTATCATACACTAATATCATATGTACCATATATTCATGTTACTAGTATATGACACTCTCCACTATACTCATGATTTCTTACCATGGAAAAAAATTGGAGGCGAAACGATGAGCTCATGTTTTCATTCGAACAAAAATATGATGTTAGGTAATGTAATTGTTTTCAAAGAGCACACGGTTCACTCACCAAAGCCGTGTGTCCACTAAACCATGGCCGATGCACCCCCCCCCCCTCTGCCACGCACACGATCTGAGTCGTGCGTTCTGATTGGCCAGAACCCAAACCCCACGGATCGTACGTCTACAGCGTTGGATTCTCCTTGATCGAATGGCGATCCTCATCCCTTTTGACAACACATGTACAGTTTTCAAATAGCCCCTCCCAAAAAATGTTTTCAAATAGCACACGGTTCACACACGAAAGTCGTGTGCCTACCAAACCGTGGCTTATGCCCCACATGTTGCGCGCGTGATCTGAGTCGTGCGTTCTGATTGGCCAAAACCCAAACCCCCAGGGATCGTACGTCTGCACCATTGGATGCTCCCAGATCGAACGTCAATCCTCATTCCTTTCGACCGGAAATATAGTCTGACTAGGAATTGATTTATATGCCAACATGCATGGTAAATGCCAAAAAATGTCTTACATATAGCACACGAGACCTGAAATGCGCTAGCAAATCAAACCCGTGGTAAAATTGTGATTGGTTTACATGGGAAAAATTTAGAGGCAAAACGATTAACTCACGTCTTCATTTCAAACAAAACTATTTTGTTTGTTCACACGAGCGCTTAGAGGCAACCGTTTGCATAGGCCTTTCCGCGCGCACGGCGACCGGGGATATTTTTCACCCTTTTCACCTAGGTCGCCAACACCCCCCCCCCCACCGTCCACCCGCGTTTCACTCAACTAGTACACCCAATCTCCTTCGCCAGCTCCCCCCTCACACCAGATCCACAGCAGAACCCTCTCCGGTGCTGCCGTGCTCACCCCGGCCGTGTGCCCGCTCTTCGGCATCAAGCCTACCTCCACTGACATTCCCAACACGCGGCGGACCGCGCCTCGCCATCTTCGTTTGCTCACCAGCCACCCTCGAGCAGATCGATGCAGTAACCCTCACCTCTCCTGTGGTCCGGCCGGGTTTGCATTAAGAAGCCTGTTAGTTACTGCTCTCCATCACGGTGAGGCATATTTCCTCGCAATCCCTCTTCCAATTTCGTCTGTATGTTCCCAAATTGGCTATAAAATAATGGAGAGCGTATATATGTTCATTATCTACCTTCCTTACTACATATAAGTTGTATTTGTTCCAATAAGTTACTGCCTATTTACAGATCGCGGGCGCCCTAGTGACACAAACATAACAAATTAGCCGTACATTTTCTAAATTATTTTATGACATGTTTAGAAAGCTTGATACCAAGTTGTTAGTTTTATGCTTATCCTTCAGTTCCTGAGTTTTGCATGTGTTCTCTATAGATGCCGAGTAGCAGTGATAGCACTCATTCAGGCCATGTATCTTCATCTGATTCAGACAACCCTAGGTCTTCAACAGATTGTGAGGGTTCAAGTAGTCTTGAACAGGATAGAACTGCAACAATTACCCTTCCGTTCAGGACATGGAGGAACGCTCCAAGGAAGCCCACACACCGGGGACTCTGTAAGCCACAGGGCATCAACATGTATATAAAGGGGTGACCCAGCGGCGGGTTAACTCAAGAGACAACTCATCGAGAACTAGGTCAAGCGTATTCACTTCCTGGTAACCGAAACCCAAGCAATACAACCTAAACCAGGAGTAGGCTTTTACCTCATTGAGAGGGGCCGAACCTGGGTAAACTCTTTGTGTCCTTTGTCACGTTTAACCCATTTAAGCTAACCTAGTTGCAATGGATCCACACCTAAGTCCTTTTGCTAGGGCATCTACCGTGTTAAGTCCATGACAGTTGGCGCCCACCGTGGGGCCAGCGCACGGTAGTTTCAAATTCTTGAAGGGCAGCTTCGCAGGGATCAAGGGATACGCCGTCGGCCGGATGACTAAAAGCCGCGGCGGTAAGCTCTACATCGACGACGCTGGCTAGGTCCCCGAGACTGGCTCGATCGAGTACGGGTACCGGGTTCCCTTCGGCAGAATCCACGCTGGCTAGGTCCCCGAGACTGGCTCGTTCCTATTCGTCTCCTGCATCGTCGTCCATACCGTCGATGTCTTCGGAGTCGAAGTCAAGCATGTCGGTTAAATCGTCGACAGTGGATACAAAGTGGGTGGTGGGTGGGCTTTGAATTTCTTCATTGTCCGCATCCCATCCTTGCTGACCATAGTCCGGCCAGGGCTCTCCTGATAAAGAGAGAGACTTTAGTGAGTTCAGGATGTCACCAAAGGGCGAGTGCTAAAAGATGTCCGCAGCGGTGAACTCCATGATCGGCGCCCAATCGGATTCGATGGGCAGGGGCGCGGGGGGTTCGAAGTCCGGAGAGGAATCCGGATCCTCAGAGTCACGGGTCATGCGGAGTGCGGGGCTGGTGTTCGGCTCGATCGCCTTTGAGATCGCAGCCCCTGAGGTGGCGTCCAACCGCTCATCCTCGATTGGCGCAGCAGGCTCCGAATTAAGGGTCGGGACCAACGCGCGTGCGGCCTCCAGGACACTGTTCGGCGGTAGAGCTAGATCATGCCCATCGAGACAGTGCGGCGCGCTTGGTTGTAGCTCGAATCCGTCGAAGATCAAGTCCCCGCGGATGTCAGCCGTGTAGTTCAAACTTCCAAACCTGACCTGATGGCCAGGGGCGTAGCTTTCGATCTGCTCCAGGTGGCCAAACGAATTGGCCCGTAGAGCGAAGCCGCCGAAGATGAAGATCTATCCGGGGAGAAAAGTCTCACCCTGGACCGCATCGTCGTTGATGATCAAAGGAGCCATCGGGCCTAAAAGTGACGACACAGAGGAACTCTCAATGAAAGCACCAATGTCGGTGTCAAAACCGGCGGATCTCGGGTAGGGGGTCCCGAACTGTGCGTCTAGGCGGATGGTAACGGGAGACAAGGGACACAATGTTTTACCCAGGTTCGGGCCCTCTTGATGGAGGTAAACCCTACGTCCTGCTTGATTAATATTGATGATATGGGTAGTATAAGAGTAGATCTACCACGAGATCAAGGAGGCTAAACCCTAGAAGCTAGCCTATGTTATGATTGTTGTATGTTGGAGTTGTTGTCCTACGGACTAAAACCCTCCGGTTTATATAGACACCGGAGAGGGTTAGGGTTACACAAAGTCAGTTACAATGGTAGGATATCTAAATATCCGCATCGCCAAGCTTGCCTTCCATGCCAAGGAAAGTCCCATCCAGACACGGGACGAAGTCTTCAATGTTGTATCTTCATAGTCCAGGAGTCCGGCTGAAGGTATAGTCCGGCTATCCGGACACCCCCTAATCCAGGACTCCCTCAGCTGGCAAGCAGCCGGCTCTGTCCCCCGATCCCAAGGAGTGTGATGCCCAAGGTTCCTTCCAGCCGGCCAAGGAAACAAAGAAGATACCTCTTGACCCCGAGCACCCAGAAAGGTTAGCCGTCATTGGGGCAAACCTGAACAGCAAATAGGAAGGCAAGCTCGCCGACTTCCTCCATGAGAATCGGGACATCTTTGCATGGTCCCGTAAGGACATGCCGGGTGTTCCAAAGGAATTCACCAAGCACAAGCTACACCTCCGAGAAGGTGCAAAACCAGTCAGACAACCCCTCCGCCGACTGTCGGAGGAAAAGAGAAGAATCGTACGAGAGGAGATAACCCGGCTTTTGGCGGCCGGATTTATCATGGAGGTCTTCTTTCCAGAATGGCTCGCCAACCCGGTCCTCGTGCTGAAGAAGAACAACAAGTGGCACATGTGTATAGACTACACGAGCCTCAAGAAGGCCTGCCCCAAAGATCCCTTTATCCTGCCAAGGATTGACCAAGTGATAGACTCCACAGCCGGATGCGAGTTGTTGTGTTTCTTGGATGCTTACTCAGGATACCACCAGATAAAGTTAGACCCGGCTGACCGCCTGAAGACCTCCTTCATCACGCCATTCGGAGCTTTCTGCTACCTGACTATGACATTCGGCTTGAGAAATGCCGGTGCCGCTTTTCAGCGTTGCATGCAGAAGTGCCTCCTCAAGCAGCTCGGCAGAAATGCCCACGTCTACGTGGACGACATTGTGGTGAATACGGAGAAGCGCAGCACCTTACTGGAAGACCTCAAGGAAACATTTGAGAACCTGCGCCGGTTCCAGATCAAGCTCAACCCCGAGAAATGCATGTTCGGAGTGCTAGCCGGCCAGCTTCTAGGCTTCCTGGTCTCCGAACGCGGCACCGAATGCAACCCAGTGAAGATCAAGGCCATTCAGATAATGGCGATTCCCACCAAACTGCGAGACGTCCAGAAGTTTACCGGGTGCTTGGCCTCCCTGAACCGCTTCATCAGCCGGCTTGGAGAGAAAGCTCTCCCCCTCTACCGCCTCATGAAGAAGACCACTCACTTCGAGTGGAACGACCAGGCCGACCAAGCTTTTCGCGAGCTGAAGAAGATGCTGGCCACGCCGCCTGTCCTGGCAGTGCCGACTGAGAAAGAGCCCATGCTCCTTTACATTTCCGCAACCACCCGGGTGGTCAGCACCGTCATCGTAGTCCAGCGCCCAGAAGAGGGCCGAGCCCAGCCGGTCCAGAGGCCGGTGTACTACTTGAGTGAGGTGGTGTCTACCTCGAAGCAGAACTACCCGCACTACCAGAAGATGTGCTATGGCATGTACTTCGCCGCCAAGAAGCTGAAGCCCTACTTTCAAGAGCACCCCATCACGGTCGTATGCACCGCCCTGCTTGCCGAGATCATAGGCAGCCGGGATGCATCCGGCCGGGTGGTGAAATGGGCCATCGAGCTGGCCCCTTACACGATCTTCTACCAGCCTCGCACCGCCATCAAGTCCCAAGCATTGGCCGTCTTCCTCGTCGACTGGGCCGAGACCCAGTACCTGCCGCCGGCTCCCGACTCCACTCATTGGCGCATGCACTTCGATGGGTCCAAGATGCGCACCGGCTTGGGAGCCGGCGTCATCCTCACCTCCCCCAAAGGCGACAAGCTCAGATACACGCTGCAAATTCACTTTGCCGCCTCCAACAACGTGGCCGAGTACGAGGTGCTCATACACGGGCTCCGGCTTGCCAAAGAACTCGGCATCCGCCGGATCCTGTGTTACGGTGACTCGGACTTGGTAGTCCAGCAATCATCCAGCAACTGGGGCGCCAAGGACGCAAATATGGCAAGCTACCGCTTCCTCGTTCAGCAGATCAACGGGTACTTTGAAGGATGTGAGTTCCTCCACGTACCACGAGCCGACAACGAGCCAGCAGATACCCTGGCTCGAATAGGCTCCACCCGGCAGGCAATACCAATCGGCGTCTCTCTGCAACGCCTCCTCAAGCCGTCTATCAAGCCGTCTCCAGAGTCCGATTCCATCTTCGTGCCGCCTAACCCCGACGCAGCCGGATCCGCCTTGAAGAACCAAGCAGGCGGCCTGGGGACTTCAGTAGGCGGCTCGGGGATTTCCGTAGTTACACCCGACCCGGGGACTTCTGAACCCGGCTCGGGGACTGCGGTACTCGGCCCGGGGACTACACCAACGCAACAAGCAGCGGCCGACTCCAGCATTTCACCACCCAGCCCGCCCGCCCTGGTCGCAGTAGCCGTGTTGGCAATAGAAGAAGTCACAGCTCCATCATGGGCCTAGCCCATCCTCAACTTCCTGATAAACCAAGAACTGCCGGCTGACGAGACAGAGGCAAGACAAGTCCAACGCCGAGCCGGAGCATACACAATCGTCAACAGAGAGCTCGTCAGGCGCAGTGCCACTGGAGTCTTCCAGCGATGCGTCGAGCAAGAGAAGGGCATAGCAATCCTCAGAGACATCCACCAAGGCGAATGCGGCCACCATGCGGCCTCAAGATCACTCGTCGCCAAAGCTTTCCGCCATGGATTCTTTTGGCCGACTGCTTTGGACGACGCCAAGGAGTTAGTTAAACATTGCAAAGGGTGCCAAGTCTTTAGCTCCAAGCAACACCTGCCGGCTTCGGCACTCAAGACCATTCCCCTCACTTGGCCCTTTGCCGTTTGGGGACTGGACATGGTGGGCCCATTCAAGATGGCGCGCGGTAGCATGACACATCTGCTTGTCGCTGTGGACAAACTCACCAAATGGATTGAAGCAAAGCCGATCAAGAAGCTGAATGGGCTGACTGCCGTGACATTCATCGCAGATATTACAACTCGGTACGGCGTGCCACACAGCATCATCACCGACAACGGGACGAATTTCGCCAAGGGAGCATTGGCACGTTTCTGCCCGACGCAGGGCATCCGACTGGACCTAGCGTCCGTTGCCCACCCGTAGTCAAACGGCCAAGTCGAGCGAGCCAACGGCCTCATCCTTTCCGGCATCAAGCCCCGACTGGTCGTGCCGCTGGAGCGTTCGGCCGGCTGTTGGCTCGATGAGCTGTCGGCCGTCCTCTGGAGTCTGCGCACTACCCCAAACAAGTCAACCGGCTTCACTCCTTTCTTCCTCGTGTATGGTGCCGAGGCGGTCATCCCAACTGACATCGAGTTCGACTCGCCTCGGGTAACCATGTACACGGAGGAGGACGCCAAGGAAGCACGAGAAGACGGCGTCGACCTGCTGGAGGAGAGCCGGCTATTAGCCCTCAGCCGGTCCGCTATCTACCAGCAGGGTTTGCGCCGCTACCACAGCCGGAAGGTCAAGCCAAGATCTTTCCAAGAGGGGGACCTTGTGCTCCGGCTGATCCAGCGAACAGCCGGCCAGCACAAGCTCTCGGCCCCTTGGGAAGGCCCCTTTGTCATCAGCAGAGCGCTGGGAAACGACTCCTACTACCTGATCGATGCACAGAAGCCGAAGGCACGAAAGAGAGATGACTTCGGCAAGGAGTCGGAACGACCATGGAACGCCAACCTCCTCCGAAGATTTTACAGTTCAAATGCAGTATGTATCACGCTACCTTTTGTACTAAGTATGAGACAATAGGCCCCCCGAGGAGAACTCGGGGACTGCCATCTTTTATCTATGAATGAAGAGTATCATGCTTATGATTATGTCATTACATTCACTTTTCTCGTCCGGCACCAGGTTCGACTAGTCGGCCCGGGGACTGGCCGCCTTGAGTTATATTAGAGGTCCTACCCGCGGTCAGACAAGTATTGTGCCGGCACCCAAGCCCTCTCTTGCCGAAAGTCACAGTTCGAAGAATCGGCTATCCGGCTGGCAAGAGTTAAAGGCAGGAAAGGACGCCCACATGAAAAACGGCTAGGGACCAATGGACTAATATAACAAAAGCCAGTCTTCTCCCACCATCGACCGACTAACAGAGTAGCCAGCCGGCCGGCTTCCATTCACTTGGCTACAATCTAAGAAAGCTCGAGTACTTGCCTTCCCCAAAAAATAGCCAAGTTCTTCCCTAAGCCACAGACTGCCGAGCAGCTGCCGGATGGGAAGGCAGCAGCCAGGGGAAGGCGGCAAAGGAAACAACCTAAGGATAAAAAGCATACGTGAATGGAAGCCAAACACACACATGATTATATTTACACAAAAGACCTTCAAAAGGCCAGCATTCAACATAGTTTGAATACACCCCCAGTGGGTGGAACTGCGCAAGTTTAATAAAAATTGTTCAAAGAGTAACAAGCAGGAAAAGCAAGGACGGCAGATTAAGCCAAGGGAACGACTGGCGAGTCGGGCAGGTCAGTAGAGACGGCAGTGCTGGTTGGAGGGAGTGGCCAGCTGGCGAACCTCGGCATGATCACCACCTCTCGCAAAAGGCGTGCTAGCACGCGCCTCGTTGCTGGAGGCACGATCAAGCTGAGGTTGGCTGGTCGCTTCACCGGCTGGCTCGACGTCTTCACCACCCTCTCCCTCTTCCCCTTCACCCTCATCGCTGGAGGCGATCTCCTCCGCCAAGTCCTCACCCTCTGCCGGGTCCAGCCCGAACCATTCCTCCGGCTAGGCAACGCCGTTGTCATCTATCACACGATCAAAGGAGCTGATGTCAGTGCACTCGGCGATCATCGAGGCACGCTGAGCGATAGCCAGCCGCACCTCCTCCATCTCCTCGTCGGCTTCCACCCACCAGGTGCGTAGTTGGTCCAGGTTCAGCCCGGGATACCAGGCTCGGACGAACTCCAGCGCCCGCCCAGCACCAAGCCGGGCCGCCGATGCCTTCCAAGCCTCGAAGCAGCCAACCCCAACCTCTAGCCAGTCGGCAGTCCGACTCGGGGTGCGGGGAATTGCCTCGCCAGGACAGAGGGCGGCCAGCACTTGTGCCCCGTCGCGCTGAAGACGGCGGAGCATGCGGTGAGCCGGCTGCAGATGGGCTTGAATCGCCAAGGGCTGCTCCTCAAGAGAGCGGCCCGCATCTGGCACAACTTCAACCCCCTCCTGCCGCTGTGCGTCGCGGTAGGCCTCAATGGCTTGAGTAGCGGCGACAGAGTAGCCGGGAAAGTAATCTGTGCAAAGAAAAAAGCGGCATCTCAAAATCAAAGGATAAACCAGAAGACAAAGGGCAGGCAAAGAAACAAAGAAGAAAGTGGCCTACCATCGATCAAATCTTCAATTCGGAGCGCTTGTCTCTCCTCGGCCCAGCCCACTGCCTCGGTCTCATACTCGGCCTTGAGGGAGGCCTCGCCGTCGTGCACAACCTTCAGGGCCGCCTTGTGGCTCTCCTCCTGGTCGGCCAATCTCTTGGCCAGACGATCGCGCTCCTGGGCCAGGGCATTGCACTCATTCTCTTTGGCACGGAGGGCAGACTGGGCTCCACTCCACCCTGCTGTTCCCTCAAGTCGGCGTTGGCCCCTGAAGATATGAAGAAGAAGGGAAAAGTAATAAGAAAGGAGTCGTCAAGAAAAGATCCGACCCGACTGCTCAGCAGTCGGCCCGAATCTCAGGGACTACACCCAGTGGGTGCGCTGACGCGCCCCCACTTGAGAATAGAGCACGAAGCACTTACTCCGGCTCTCGGTCAAATCAGCGGTCTTCTGATTCAACTCTTGGGCCTGGGAGTTGAAAGCAGCCGTACGAGAGTTATGATAATCCTGCAGAAAAGACACAAGATGCAAGTAAGGAAAAAGCAGCAATCGAAATCTACCAAAAAGTTCCAAGCCGCCTGCTCAGCAGCCGACTCGGAACTCGAGGACTACACCTAGTGGGTGTGCTGGCGCGCCCCCACAGAAGAAATCAGAAGCAATCAATGGCACGAAGGAGGACTCACCCGGATAGCTGTTCGAGTCACAAGAAACTCCTGGGTGTACGGCTTCAGTGCGGTGGCCTAGGCCTGAAGCCGGCTCCGGACGTCCTGTGCCGCCATGTTCAGCACTCTCGTCCCGCTGCTTGGCGTCCAAACGGACGAGCTGTCGCTGGCTGCCTCAGGTCCTGGGCTGATGTGCCGGTGCCCACCGACTTCTGCGGCCCCGACACCGATGTCGCCCTCTCCGCGCGTCGACGAGACGGCGACGAGACCACAAGATCCACCCCCGCGGCCGGCTCGCCCTCAGCCGGCTGCACGGGCGGCGCTTCAGGCCGGCTCCCTTGAGCCGTCTTGGTCGGCGGCGATGGCACCGCCTCCCTCTCCATCGCCGGCGGGTCTCGGCCAGCCTCCTCCGATGGGGGCACGGGGACGTCAGGGGTCGCGACGCGAAGGGGGATGATGAGCTGCGGAGGCTGATTCTGCAGGGCCTCCATTTCCGTCTCCTCGGCCGTGGCCTCCGCTTGGGCCTTGGCGGCCACCTCGGCCCGCACCTCCGCCGACTTCTCCCTCACCTCCCGGACCGCCCTCCGCTCCTCCGCCTCCCGCTCCTCCCGCACCTCCCGCAAGTTCTGCTCCGTCGCCTCTAGGAGGTCGGCGCGGGGATCCACGTGGCGGGAGCCTGAAGAGCCTGTCGCGGCTCCAATTACGGAGGCAGCGGAGGCCCGCTCAAGAGAAAGCGGGGCCCTGTTCAATGAGTCAAAAGGAAGACTTAGAAGAATTTCAACACAGAGAAAAAAGAGAGGCGTAAGAGAAACAACACTCACGCCGAAACCACCTGCAGCTGCTTCACCACCTTGCGGAAACGGGCCGCCTTCGCGGCCGCTTCGTCCCGCTTGGTCGCAGCGGCGGTACCCTTGGGTTTCTTCGGCCGACTACCGAAGTAGGTCGACGCGGCCCGGCGTTTCTGCGTGCCGCCTCGGGCAGCCGGCGCGGCAGATGGGCCCGCCCCTTGATGATCAAGCGCCGGCTGGCGGTGCGGAACGACTTCGACCTCGTCATCATCCGCCCAGTCCTTGAGGGCAGCCCCGAGCCCCGCGCCGCCTGCCTCGTCGCCTTCCCCTACGACGGCGTCTTCCATGGCGGCCGCTCCCAGGTCCGGATCGTTGACGTCATCCACCATGCGGTCAGGGAGGAGCTGGCGCTCTACCCCAGCGGCCCCGGCCGCCGGCGGAAGAAGGGGGTTCTCCTGAAAACAAACCGGCTGATCAGAAGTCGACCATCATGAGGCCGGCTACAAAAAAAAGGAAGGAAGAAAAGAAGAAAACTTACTGTAGGCGGAGGGTTTGTGCGAGAATACGGCTCCTTGCCATATCACCACTCCTCGGCGAGCTTGCAGTTGGAGATGTAGTTCACCATATAAGACACCTCGACGTGGGGCATCTCCCTGGTGCTCAGCCGGCACGGGTCGAAGCGGCCGCTCATCTGACAAATCATGTGAGGCCGGCCTTGGAGCGGAAGTACTCGGCGCTCCATGAAGGCGGCCACTTGGAGCCGGGCAGCGGCGGCGTTCCCGGCCTGAGACAGCGACCTGGCCCGGTAGCTCCATGAGGGTTGCCTCCCAGCCAGCGGGCCGGCTACGTAAGCCGGCAGGTTGACGAAGTCGCCTTGCTGGGCGACGTTCTTCACGTAAAAATAGGACTTCTGCCAGAGCTTCACCGACTGGATCAGCGGGATGGACGGGAATGGATTGTTCTCGCTCGTCCGCCTCATGGCGATGAAGGCTCCGCATGGGGCAGGCACGCCCGCGACGACGGTGTCGAGCTTGCATTGGAAGAATTCTCCCCAGAGCTTGAGAGTGGGGAGAACACCAAGAAAGCCCTCGCACGAAGGCCGACAGCAGCATCACCGCGTTGGGTGTGAGGTGATGCGGCTGGAGGCGGTAGAACTCCAGGAAAGAACGAAGGAACCCGCTCACCGGGAGGCCGAAGCCGCGCAGGCAGTGCGAGCGGAAGATTACCCGCTCTCCCTCCTCCGGTGCCGGCGGGATCTCCCTCGCCGGTGCGCGACGAACCCGCACGTAGTTCGCGCCTGGCAGACGCCGCGTCCGGCGGAGGAAATCGACGTGGTCTTCATGGATGTTGGAGCTGTCCCACGAGCTCGACAATGCCATGGGAGCGACGTGGCGAGGAACAAGGTGCGGCGGCCGAGACGCGCGCGACCCCGCTACGGCGGAGCGATGGTGAGCCAAGAGGATTGGCGGAAGAGTCAGGCTGCGGCAAGAAGCTGCGACGACGGAGAAGAAGAGGAAGAAGCAGGGGTCAGAGCAAGGGCGAGTGTGCGAGCGTCGGCCGCTCCCCCTCCTCCCCCTACTTATAGCCCCGTGCGGCGAAGACGAGGAGGCGAGGCGTGGGGGAGCGTGGGATTAACTACGCCAACTCCCCACGTTCCGCAATTATTACGCCTTAAACGGTGTGCGGCAACTGCCGGTGGAAGACGTGCGGTCCGCCCGGGCCACAGAGGATCCGTGTGTGGGCCGAGGCCCGGCGGTGGTGGGCCCGGGCTGCGGCAACGTCCCGTCGCGTGCGTGGGCTGGCAGGCCTTGCCAGCCTTCGGGTGCCACATGGCGCGTAGGCGGCGGGCGGTCGGCTCGCAACCCCGCCCACGCGAACGCCCGGTTCCCGCCTTCGCACTTTGATATTGCCAAAAAATAGCGCGCTGAGTCCAGGCCAGCTCCCGGCCGCTGGCTCTTCAAGATAGGAAGCTGATTAAGCTTCTCGTCTCTTTTCGGCCTCGGAGCCCAACCAGCTTCGGGGACTACTGTCGGAGTAAATGACCACGGGTAGCCTAGCCGGCTCCCCCTGGCACATCTGAAAAAATTATGAGCCGATCCGGCCTTCAAGAATCCAAGACGTGGGGCCGCCTTCCCCTTGCCGGGTGTCTCCCAGGCCGGCTATCGGAAGGCGGCCCGGCCTTAACCCTCATGAAGAAAGCCGCGGGAGGGCCGGCTCCAAGAAGCCGGCCATGAGAAGGCCGACTCCATGGAGCCGGCTCCCACAAAGCGGTCAAGGTCGTACCCTCGAAGTCTGCATCCACATAACGGCGATGAGACGGGGCGTGGCTACAATAAAGCCTGCCACCCCTGAATCCCGGAGCATGCCTGGCCCGGTGCGCCGTACGGGGTGGCCATGACCCGTCCGGCGCGCCATGTTGACCATGACGCCATCCACGACGGACTGTCAGCACGGCCCACGGGCGGTGGGCCCCTTCAGGCAGAGAGACACCCGAAGTCGGCCAGGCCTCCCCCAGCCGGCCCGAGACAAGGTCGGCTTCCCATAGCCGGCTTGCTTCCTCCCTCGAAGAAGGCGCCCCATTAAGGAGACAAGACGAGGTGAGGCTACAGTGATCGCCCGCCGAGCGGCGGCACTGTAGCCACGCTTACCTCGACAAAGCCCTCGTCACCAGGATTGAGGCAACAGTAACCAGCCCTTGGCAGTGGGGCCAGCCTGTCGACCAAGGAGCCGGCAGCCGGCGGGACCCACCAGCCAGCGGGCCCCAGCAGCCGACGCAGAAGCCGGCGGGTGTAGACACTGACAGCTAGGGCCCGCGCCCAGCCGGATTACCATTGTACCCCCGGGGGGTAGGCCTATATAAACCCCCTGGGGCACCCATGCAAAGGGTTGATCTCAATTAGTTTTAGACACCACATAGAGAGAAGAGGAGAGCTAGTCATGCCCTTCTTCTTCCTCTCACCGAACAGCTCAAGGAGCATCTTGTAGCCACTTGTTCATCTAGTGATCATGCGGAGACCCCGCAGAGCAGCAGTAGGGGTGTTATCTCCACGGAGAGCCCCGAAGCTGGGTAAGATTCGTCGGCGTGCATGTCTCCGCCTCATCCCGCTTCCAGGCACCGGCGACGTCTTATTGGCTCCCACAATGATAAGCCACCCGTTGGCATATGTCGCACCTACCACCCGACAATTATTATATGAAATGCAAGCGCCATGTAATTGCTTTACTTTATCGCTATGCGTTAGCAATAGTTGTAGAAGCAATAGTTGGTGAGATGACCCCGACACAATGATGGAGATCAAGGTGTCGAGCCGATGACGATGGAGTTCATCAAGGAAATATGCTCTAGAGGCAATAAAAAGTTGTTATTTTATATTTCCTTATATCATGGTAAATGTTTATTATTATGCTAGAATTGTATTAACCAGAAACTTGATACATGTGTGGATACATAGACGAAACACAGTGTCCCTAGTAAGCCTCTACTAGACTAGCTCGTTAATCAAAGATGGTTAAGTTTCCTAACCATAGACATGTGTTGTCATTTTATGAATGGGATCACATCATTAGGAGAATGATGTGATGGACAAGACCCATCTTTTAGCTTAGCATAATGATCGTTAAGTTTTATTGCTATTGCTTTCTTCATGACTTATACATATTACTATGACTATGAGATTATGCAACTCCCGGATACCGGAGGAATACCTTGTTTGCTATCAAACGTCACAGCATAACTGGGTGATTATATAGATGCTCTACAGGTATCTTCGAAGGTGTTTGTTGGGTTGGCATAGACCGAGATTAGGATTTGTCACTCCGAGTATCGGAGAGGTATCTCTTGGCCCTCTCAGTAATGCACATCATGATAAGCCTTGCAAGCAATGTGACTAATGAGTTAGTTGCGGGATGATGCATTACGGAACGAGTAAAGAGACTTGCCGGTAACAAGATTGAACTAGGTATGAAGATACCGACGATCGAATCTCGGGCAAGTAACATACCGATGACAAAGGGAATAACGTATGTTGTCATTACGGTTTGACCGATAAAGATCTTTATAGAATATGTAGGAAACAATATGAGCATCCAGGTTCCGCTGTTGGTTCTTGACCGGAGAGGTGTCTCGGTCATGTCTACATAGTTCTCGAATGCGTAGGGTCCACACGCTTAACGTTCGATGACGATTTGTATTATATGAGTTATGTGATTTCATGGTTGAATGTTGTTCGGAGTCCCGAATGAGATCACGGACATGACGAGGAGTCTCGAAATGGTCGAGAGGTAAAGATTCATATATGGGGTGATAGTATTCGGACACCGGAAGTGTTCTGGGGGTATCGGGTATGTATCGGGTCACCGGAAGGGGTTCCGGGCAACCCCCGACAAGCTATATGGGCCTAATGGGCCAAGAGTTGGACAGACCAGCCCCTAAGGGGCTGGTGCGCCCCCCTTGCTGGCCGAATAGGAAGGGGAAGGGAAATGGAGAAGAGCGAAGGAAGGGGAGGCAATTCGGCCTCCCCCTTCCTTCCCTCCTCTCTCCCCTTTCCTTCCCTCTCCGGAAAAGATGCTAAGGGGGGCCGAATTTGACAAGGCCCCCAAGTAGGATTCCTCCTACTTGGGGCGCCCCATGGTTGTCCCCCTCCCCATCCCACCTATATATATGTGGGGAGGGGGCGCCTAGAACACACAACAAACATTGTTAGCCATGTGCGGCAGCCCCCTCCACAGTTTACGCCTCCGGTCATATTCACGTAGTGCTTAGGCAAAGCCCTGCCCAGATCACTTCACCATCACCGTCACCACGCCATCATGCTGATGAAACTCTCCCTCGACACTTTGTTGGATCAAGAGTTCGAGGGACGTCATCGAGATGAACATGTGCGGAACTTGGAGGTGGCGTACGTTCGGTGCTTGATCGGTCGGAACGAGAAGAAGTTCGACTACGTCAACTGTGTTGTCAAATGCTTCCGCTTTTGGTCTACGAGTGTACGTGGACACACTCTCCCCCTCTCGTTGCTATGCATCTCCTAGATAGATCTTGCGTGAGCGTAGGGTCTTTTTTAAATTGCATGCTATGTTCCCCAACAGTTCATGACGATGCTTTGGAGATGGAGATCAAAAGCACAAGATGATGACGGCCATATCATATCACATATTTTGATTGCATGTGATGTTTTTCCTTTATGCATCTTATTTTTCTTAGAACGCGGGTAGCATTATAAGATGATCCCTTCACTAAATTTGAAGATAAAAGTGTTCTCCCCGAGTATGCACCATTGCCAAAGTTCGTTGTTTCAAAGCACCTCATGATGATCGGGTGTGATAGACTCTACGTTCACATACAATGGGTGTAAGACAGTTTTGCACATGCAGAATACTTGGGTTAAACTTGACGAGCCTAACATGTACAGATATGGTCTCCGAACACTGGAGACCGAAAGGTCAAACGTGAGTCATATAGTAGATATGATCAACATAGAGATGTTCACCATTGATGACTACCCCATCTCACATGATGATCGGACATGGGTTACTTGATTTGGATGATGTATCACTTAGATAACTTAAGGGATGTTAATTTAAGTGGGAGTTCATTATTAATTTGATTAATTGAACTTAATTTATCATGAACATAGTCTTAATAGTTTTTGCATATCTAACTTGACGGATGTTAATTTACGAGTTTGGCCTTCACTTAAAACAATGTGGAATTGTTTCACAACTCACGCCACCTGGAACACCACAGCGTAATGGTGTGTCCGAGCATAGTAACCATACTTCATTAGATATGGTGCATTCTATGACATCTCTTACCAATTTACCACTATCGTTTTGGGGTTATGCATTAGAGATAGCCGCATTCACATTACATAGGGCACCGTCTAAATCCGTTGAGACGACACCGTATGAACTATGGTTTGGCAAGAAACATAAGCTGTCATTTCTTAAAGTTTGGGGATGCGACACTTCCGTCAAAAGGCTTCAGCCTGATAAGCTCGAACCCAAATCGTAGAAGTGCATCTTCATAGGTACCCTAAGGAAACTATTGGGTACACCTTCTATCATAGATCCGAAGGAAAGATCTTTGTTGCCAAGAATGGGTCCTTTCTAGAGAAGGAGTTTCTCTCGAAAGAAGTGAGTGGGAGGAAAGTAGAACTTGATGAGGTAATTGTACCTTCTCTCGAATTGGAAAGTACCACATCAAAGAAAACCATTCCCGTGATGCCTACACCAACTGGAGAGGAAGTTAATGATGATGATCATGAAACTTCGGATCAAGTTACTACTAGACCTCTATCGGATTTCGGCCTCCACAAAACCCTTAAGATTTGAACACAGGGGCGCGACGAAGATCTCTCCCACTACGAGTCTACCTAGCGCTTCACTCTTCTCCTAGTGGTGGAAATGGGACGCAAGAAGGCAAGCAAACAAGTAGAACACACAAGAGTTTACCCAGTTTCAGGCCACCTTGCGGTGTAAAACCCTACTTCCTGCTTTGGTGGATTAGCCTCACAAGGCCACGAGTATGAACAAGTATAGTGGTTTCCCAAGCTTAGGAGGCGAGCCCAAGAAGGATGAGGAGGTTGGTGTTCTTGCTCCTTTGCTTTGCTAAGTGCTAATGGGTTGGTCCCTTTTTTATGCTAGGAACCCTAGCTACTTATATAGACGGCCAGGGTCCTTGTCGGTGTCAAAAATGGCGGATATCGGGTAGGGGGTCCCGAACTGTGCGTCTAGGCGGATGGTAACAGGAGACAAGGGACACAATGTTTTTACCCAGGTTCGGGCTCTTCTCCCTGAAATGTTTAGGCGGGAAGGGAATCCCACAACGGCCATTTGAGCGGGAACACAAGGACGCTCCTATCCTGACAAAAGGTGGTCTTCGCCTGCAAAGAGGGCAGGCGGTGACGCGGTGGTGGGCTCGGCGATGACAACCTTCCTGTCGTCCTTGCGGTCTTCGGTCTTGTTGCACCAAAGGGGAAACCTTCGTCTCGCCCCTCGGGAACCTGCGCCTGTGCGGTCTTCTTTGCACCGATATGGAAACTGCGCCCGCTGGCGCGCGTTGGCGCCCGCTGGCATGGTTCGTCATGGCTTGCGTCATTTACTCCTCCTGAGGTAGCCCTTGCCTTGAGATCTCCGCCCTCCCGAAGCAGCCTAGCTGAGGCCACTCTTGGGAGAGGTCTTGGTCGCCCCTTCGGAGTAGCCTAGGTGAGGCCGCTCCCTGAGGAGGTCTTGGTCGTTCTCCTCGCCAGGGCTGGCCCCCCTCGCGAGGGTCTTGAGCAGCTGGCCGATCAGCTGGGCCTTACCGGGCCATGCTAGGAACGCGACGTGGGCCGCAGACAGGCAAGTCTGGGTACCCTGGTTCCCAGTATGCCAACAGTAGCCCCCGGTCCCAAGGCGCGCGCGGAGTTGGCTTCTGGGCAAAGCGTAGTCGAGGACGAAGCGCTACGGGCCCCAAAGACTGCGGGCCAGGCTGGCGCGTGACGGTTGGATTGGACGTGGCGCCCCCACTTCCCACGCAGCCTTGGCAATCGTGTGATTTGACCATTGCGTAGACGATAAGCGGCTCCCTTGTCGCCGCCCTCTGTCTTTCTTCCTCCCCATCGCCTTCTTCTTCTCCTTGCTTCCTTTGCCTCCTGCCCTCGCCGCCATGCGCCGGGCAAGGAAGAGAGTAATCGGTGCGGCTACGCCGCCGCCGCCGCCGGGCCACGAGTCGGCGCTCGGCAGCTCCTCGGTGGTGAGCCAAGAGGGCATGGACAAGGTCCGCCATGCCCTGGCCAATGAATCCAACGAGTGGGGACTAACTAAGGCCTGGTCTGCCTCCCGGCTGGTAATGGAGATGAACGCCACCGACATCCAGCTTCATCTCCATGCCATCTTCGCTAGTCTTGTCCCCCCTTTTTCCGAGTTCTTCAATGTGGTGCTCACGCATTACCAGGTCTTGGCGTTGCATCTGGATCCGAGGTCCATCATCCTCCTCTCCGGCTTTGCGTTCCTGTGCGAAGTCTTCATTGGCATTCCCCCATCTGTGGTCCTACTTTGCCACTTCTTCGCCCTCCATCTGGTTGATGGGGGGCAGCGCTCGGGATGTGTGTCGCTGCGCGCAGTGGAGGCAACCGCAGCCTCCGGGATTGACTTCACACTCCGCCCGACCACGGCGGGGTTCCGTCGACAATGGGTGTATGTCGATGCTACTACACACAGCCCTCTGCTTGAGCTTCCTCGCGCGCCTGCAGATCCGAGCTCGGGATGGGGGCACGAGGCCCTCTTGGACCCACGGGCGGAGCGAGTCTGGCGCCGCCTAGCCAGCCTAAGGGAGAGCGGGCTGACCCTGGGGATGGTGGTGAGGGACTTCCTCGTCGTGCACATCGCCCCGCTCCAGCGCCACTCTCGGCCGATGTGGGCCCTCTCCAAGTGGGGGGACCCGATGTGCCTGCAACGGAAACTGCTTCCTCCCGAGACGCTCTGGTAAATGTTGTTGTTGCTCGTTGGAGGAGTGCCCGGGGTGTGCTCCTCCTACGCGACTCCTTTGTGCCTGGCTCCCGTGTCCGGGAAGGCTTATGCTGAGAAGATGCCCCGCTTCGACGCGTGGGGGCTGCTACCGGAGGGCGTCTCCGGACCTCGCGACAACCCTCTGGAGGCAGTGCCAGGGCTCACGAGCCCGTCATTTCTCCTAGCGACAAGTGCGCCCGGTGGCGCTCCTGATGCCCGGTCCATGTCGTCCCCGGACCGGGCAGGTGAGGCGCGGGTGTCCCTAGCACGGGAAGCTGAAGGTGTGGGGGCGCAGCCGGTACCAGAGGTAGGAGACGGCGGGGATGCGATGGCCCCCGAGGTTGTTGAAGGGGAGGCCCAGTGTCCTGCCTCCAAGGTAGACACGGGCGAAGGGCGCCAGCCGGTCTTCGAGGTTACGGGGAACGCCGATGACGGGGGCTGCCCAGCCCCCGAAGCCGCGGCCAGCATCGCCAAGGGGGACGCCGACACTCATCGCGGTCATGTCCCCGCACAGGACGCGTCAACTCCTCGCAGCTCCCTGCTGTCCCTCACGGAGCTAAGCAGGAGGCGGAAGATGCGGAGTAGCTGTGGCCCAGCCCCCAGGGCTCTGAAGAGGACGAAGCGGGCGATGCTGAGCAGGTATGTGCTCTTAGTTTTCTTGACCCCTTTTGATGAGGCCTTCCTGATTCCTTGCTCGTCAGGGCCCCCTCCACGGCGACCGCGAGCCCACCTCAAGGCCGTTCTGCAGGGCCCGTAGATATCTCTGACAGTGCCCGCCCTTCGGATCACGCCAAGCCCTCGGCAGAGCCTGTGCCGGGACTTTCGTTTGTGGACCGCGCTCCCTGCCCCCGAGTGCTCCTGGGGCAGGGCTGCCTCTGGCCCCCCGGGAGCTCGCCTCGGGGCCCAGGACTTGTCTTCATTGTGGACCAGCAGGCCCTCGGGGCGGCCCCGGATGCTACCCGCCTGCCTGGTGATACGTCTCCAACGTATCTATAATTTTTGATTGCTCCATGCTATATTATCTACTGTTTTGGACTATATTGGGCTTTATTTTCCACTTCTATAATATTTTTGGGACTAACCTATTAACCGGAGGCCCAACCCAGAATTGCTGTTTTTTGCCTATTTCAGAGTTTCGGAGAAACAGAATATCAAACGGAGTCCAAACGGAATAAAACCTTCGGGAACGTGATTTTCTCACCGAACGTGATCTAGGAGACTTGGACCCTACTCCAAGGGACAAGAGAGGCGGTCACGAGGGTGGGGGCGCCCCCCCTCCTAGGGCACGCCCCCTGCCTCATGGGCCCCCTGTTGCTCCACCGACGTACTCCTTCCTCCTATATATACCTACGTACCCCCAAACGATCAGATACGGAGCCAAAAACCTAATTCCACCGCCGCAACTCTCTGTATCCACGAGATCCCATCTTGGGGCCTGTTCCGGAGCTCCGCTAGATAGGGCCGTCATCACGGAGGGCTTCTACATCATCATAGCCTCTCCGACGAAGTGTGAGTAGTTCACCTCAGACATACGGGTCCATAGTTATTAGCTAGTTGGCTTCTTCTCTCTCTTTGGATCTCAATACAATGTTCTCCCCCTCTCTTGTGGAGATCTATTCGATGTAATCATCTTTTTGCGGTGTGTTTGTTGAGATCGATGAATTGTGGGTATATGATCAAGTCTATCTATGAATAATATTTGAATCTTCTCTGAATTCTTTTATGTATGATTGGTTATCTTTGCAAGTCTCTTCGAATTATCAGTTTGGTTTGGCCTACTAGATTGGTTTTTCTTGCCATGGGAGAAGTGCTTAGCTTTGGGTTCAATCTTGCGGTGTCCTTTCCCAGTGACAGAAGGGGCAGCAAGGCACATATTGACAACCCCTAATCGCGTTGGTTGTGAGTAGCTATCGTTTTGTGCAGGTACGAGGGACTTGAGCGTAGCCTCCTACTGGATTGATACCTTGGTTCTCAAACTGAGGGAAATACTTACGCTACTTTGCTGCATCATCCTCTCCTCTTCGGGGAAATCCAACGCAGTGCTCAAGAGGTAGCAAGAAGAATTTCTGGCACCGTTGCCGGGGATTCTACACAAAAAGTCAACATACCAAGTACCCATCACAATCCCTATCTCTCGCATTACATTAGTTGCCATTTGCCTCTCGTTTTCCTCTCCCCCACTTCACCCTTGCCGTTTTATTCGCCTTCCTCCATTCAATCTTGTGTTACCATGTGCCTTCTTTTTGCTTGCATCTTCGCTTGCTAAAAGTTTATGGATCCTCATCCACTTGCTAATCTCTTTAAGAGATCCAATTATGATGAACCTATTGCTAGTGAATTGAGTGCACTAGATTATATTTATAAGGTTTTGCCTGAAATTCGTGAATCTAAAAATTGTGATGAAGTACTTTATGAAGCGATTCACGATAGATCTTTGAATAAAAAGCATGATTGCAATGATTTTACTATAAATTCTATTGATGTCAATTGTGCTAAAAATATGCAAAACCCTAAGCTTGGGGATGCTAGTTTTGCTATGTCCCCTACTTGTTGCAATGATCATGATTGGGGTGATAGCTCTTCTTATGATCTTGAAAATTTATTTAAGCCCCATGATGAATATGAGATTAATAATAGTGTTTGCAATATTATTGAAAGTAGGTTTGGAGGAGTGTCAACTTTAGATCCCACATATTTGGAGAATGTTCAATATTATGAATTTTTTGATAAAAGTGGGTTCGGAGAGGTCGTGACTTTAGTCAATGATAATCCCACTATTTTGGAAGAGTGTCAACTTTGCATGCATGTGGATTGTATTGAAAATATTTTATGTGATAGCTATTTTGTTGAATTTGCTTATGATCCCACATGTAATTTTTATGAGAGAGGAAAATATGGTTGTAGAAATTTTCATGATAACAAATTACCTCTCGTTTTGTTGAGATTGCTATTGTTTCTTTCCGCTTCCTTGCATATGCTAGTTTTTGCTTGCCTTGATAATTTGTTTACCTATAAGATGCCTATGCATAGGAAGTATGTTAGACTTATATGTGTGTTTTCACATGCTTTATTATGCTCTCTTTGCGCTTCAATTCTTGTCTTTCGTGTGAGCATCATTGAAATCTCAATGCCTAGCTAGGGGCGTTAAACGATACCGCTTGTTGTGAGGCAACCCAATTTTATTTTTAGTTTTTTTGTTTTTTCTTCTGTTTAGGAATAAATAATCCATCTACCTTCTGTTTAGATGTGGTTTTGTGTTTTAATTAGTGTTTGTGCCAAGTTAGACCTATAGGATCTTCTTGGATGATAGTTATTTCATCTTGCTGTAATTTCCAAAAACTTTCTGTTCACGAAAACAATTGTTAAAAATCACCAGGACGTGATAAAATACTGATTCCAATTGATGCTGATCAATAAACGAATTGTCTAGGTCGTCCTATTTTGGTAGATATTTTGGAGTTCCAGAAGTTTGCGTTAGTTACAGAGTACTACAGACTGTTCTGTTTTTGACAGATTCTGTTTTTCATGTGTTGTTTGCTTATTTTGATGAATCTATGGCTAGTAAAATAGTTTATAATCCATAGAGAAGTTCGAATACAGTAGGTTTAACACCAATATAAATAAAGAATGAGTTCATTACAGTACCTTGAAGTGGTTTTTTGTTTTCTTTCTCTAACGGAGATCACGAGATTTCTATTGAGTTTTGTGTTGTGAAGTTTTCAAGTTTTGGGTAAATTCTTTTGATGGATTATGGAACAAGGAGTGGCAAGAGCCTAAGCTTGGGGATGCCCATGGCACCCCAAAGAAAATCTAAGGACACCAAAAAGTCAAAGCTTGGGGATGCCCCGGAAGGCATCCCCTCTTTCGTCTACTTCCGTCGGTAATTTTACTTGGAGCTATGTTTTTATTCATCACATGATATGCATTTTGCTTGGAGCGTCTTTGAAAGTGCGTTATATCGACTAGAGGGGGGGTGAATAGGCGATTTTTATGAAATTCTTCACTGAGGAATTTGCTCATGAGGAAATTCCTTAGCGAAGAAATACTAGCAGCGGAATAAGTACTCAGAAGTAAACATAACAGATTACATGCATGGTCATCATGATGAAATGAAGACAAACACAGAGTACAGACAGCGTAGGCACAGGATAACTCTAGATGAAGACAAACAGACTGAAGAAATTGAACTGAGGAATTTGTGAAAGTCTTCAGTCAAAGTCTTCAAACACAGATATGAACAAACAGACAACACCGTAATGAGGAAATGAAGGTGTTGAGGAAATGGAACCAGTAAGCTTGGTGAAGACAATGATTTGGTAGACCAGTTCCAACTGTTGTCTCAGTTGTACGTCTGGTTGGAGCGGCTGAGTATTTAAACTCGAGGACACACAGTCCCGGACACCCAGTCCTGAGCACGCAGCTCGGGACACCAAGTCCTCATCATATTCTCCTTGAACTAAGGACACACAGTCCTCGTCCAATCACTCGTGGTAAGTCTTTAGGTGACTTCCAAACCTTCACAGACTTGGTCACTCGGCGATCCACAATTCCTCTTGGATGCTCTAGACCTTGACGCCTAACCGTCTGGAAGAAGCACAGTCTTCAAAGGTAACAAGCGTCGGATCCACGCAGGATCAATTTCTTCAGTGATGCTCAATCACTTTGGGTTTGTAGGTGTTCTGGGTTTGGGTTTGGATTTTCCTCACTTGATGATTTTCGCTCAAAGTCCTCGGAGGATGGGTTGCTCTCAAATGACAAGTGTCATGTTCACGCGGAGCAGCCAACCAGCTAGTGGTTGTAGGGGGCGGCTATTTATAGCCTAGGGAGCAGCCTGACATGATAAGACATAAATGCCCTTCAATGATATGACCGTTAGGTGGACAAGATATTTTAGGACAGCTGGCGCGTGGCACAGCAACGGTCGGAAATTTGGAGTACAAATTCCTCAGGGCTATCATGTTCCTCACTGTGTAGGCAATTCGCACTGGCGAATTCCTAACTCCTCAGTCAGAGCAAAGTCCTCAGTGACCAGAAGAACTGCGTCTCTGTCACTGAAGAAATTGACTGAACTGTATGAGATTTCCAATGGCTTCACTCGAAGGGATTGGTAGGTGTAGGATTTGAGTTGAGCATCACATGGAAATTTTCTCCTTAGTATTTCCTCGACCCCCTTTAACAGTACGGTGTTTCCTATGACTCAAGAAAGAGAAAAATGAAACTACGAAAACAAAGTCTTCACGCTTCACGTTCCTTGAACGAATACCATGTCTTTAAGGTCACACCAATTTCTTCACTTTCAAAGTCTTCAGAAAGTCTTCAAAATATCAAAGTCTTCAGTCGAAGAACTTCATTTTTAGGGGTCGACTTTTACTGTAAATATCAAACTCCTCATAGACCTATAGACCTGTGTACACTCATAAACACATCAGATGCTTAACCTATAAGTCTTCAATACACCAAAATCACTAAGGGGCACTAGATGCACTTACAATCTCCCCCTTTTTGGTGATTGATGACAACATAGCTTAAGTTTTCAACGGGGATAAATATATGAAGTGTAGAAACTGATATTGAGGAATTTGATTGCAAGATATAGAAGAACTCCCCCTGAAGTTGTGCATAGTGAGGAATTTGCTTTTGAGGCAATGCACACTTGAAGAGTTAAATCATGGAGATCTCCCCCTATATCTTGTAATTCATACACGCATTTGATATATGATTTGAAGAATTTGAAATGTATGATGAAATATGGTGCCTGATGCAATTCAGCATGCGTGCGATAACATTAATGAGGAATAAGCATGCAGAATAGTGCATCAAAAGTATCAGAGCTCAAGCATGTATCGAAGTATCAGAGCACCGAGCACCATAGGGTTTAAGATTACAACTCGATCCAATAAAAGTTTCGGAAGAACGAGAGTTGCAACTTAAAAAAATATTCCCTTATAAAAGACCCGCTTGAAGACTAACTCAGATTTCTCCCCCTTTGTCATCAAATGACCAAAAGGATCGAAACTGAGGACTAACGCCCCTGAAGATATTCAAGTTGATGGAGGAGCGCCAGTGTTGTTGTTGGGGTCGGTTGTTGAAGTAGGGCCTGCTGCAGTGTCGTCCAAGTCTTCATTTTCATCAGTGTCGCGCGATGAAGAATAGGAACTGGCCACCAGAGAAGGAACCTTGACCTTCTTGAATTTCTTCGGCGGAGGTGCCGACCAGGCAAATTCTTCTTTGAGGCCCATGTTCTTCAAATCTTCAGCACTATATACTTGAGACAGAACAGCCCAGGTGCGGTTGAGGGTTTCATGAAGGTAGTAATGGTTTTTCTTCACTGCATTATATGTGGCAGTCATGTTGTGAAGAATTGAACCAAACTGACGCTTGACCCATTTGTGATTGCGATCAACCTTTTGATGAAGACTGAGGAGTAACTCACGATCAGTCATCACCCTGGGTGCTGTGGCTTGAGGATTTGTCTTGGCAGTATTAGCAGCAGAGTCATGTGTGGCAGAGTCATCATTGGTGGAATAAGAAGCAGCCTTGCGGAATTGACCATCCAATGGACAAATGCCTTCATCTATCACAACAGTGGCCTTGCCCTTTTCATCAGCTGAGGAAAATGTCCTTTTGAGGACTTCAATAGGAGGCAAGTAGCTGTAGTGATTGAGAGTTTCAGCCTTGTAGTTGAGTGAAGACCTTGTCCTGATGAATCTCATAATCCAAGGTGCATAAGGCTTTAGCTCAAATGGTGACATAGCAATGTTGGCCAGAGTCCTCATGAAGAAATTGTGGAAGTTTATGGGAACGCCATGTATGATATTGAAAAGCATATTCTTCATAATGCCAACAATTTCTTCATCTGAAGAATCGTGTCCTTTGATGGGACTTATTGTCTTCGTCAGAATGCGATAGACAGTCCTAGGCACATACAGCAATTCCTTGACGAGGAATTTGGTACGAGGTGATTGCCCTGGCTTCAGAGGCTTCATGAGCACTTGCATATAGTGGTTTGACAGTTCAGGTTCATCATACACGCAACGCGCATCTTTAATGGGTGGACTAAGAGAAAGGCAGCGAAGCAATTCAGTTGTTGGGGCCTTGTAATGTGTATTTTCAGTCATCCAGTCCAGAACCCATGAATTGACATCTTCAGAGTTGCCAGTGATGTGCAGTGTAGCATAGAACTGAAGAATAAGTTCTTCATTCCAATCGCATATATCTGTGCAGAAGTTGAGTAGCCCAGCATCATGAAGAACACTGAGGACTGGCGTAAAGCACGGCATAGATTCCATATCCACGTGAGGAATATGTGCATGGTCGAAGACTTTGTCTTTGTTGTAAAGTACCGAGGAATATAAGTTTGCTTGGCTGGCAGTCCAGAAATGCCTCTTCCTTATGCGAGCAGAGTCATAAGGATTGTATTCAGTGAAGAATACGTGCTCGCCATAGAAGTCTTCAGCCTTGAATTTCTGTTTGCGTGAGAATGGATCCTTTGGCCTTGGCAGAGGAGTGTCAGTGAGTTGCATCACGACCTCAGGAATCACAAGCTCAGGTTCTTCAGGCTGAGGAATTTGAAGATTTTCCTCAGGTGCAGTCACCTTGTCTGTTTCAGCAGCAGTTTCTTCAGCACTAGTGGCTGGAATTTCTTCATTCACAGAAGCAGTGGGATGAGTTGCATCAGAGCCCAATTTTACGGTTGGTGAAGGAGAGTGAGGAATTTGCTGCAGGGGAGTGAAGAGTGGGGAATTGGGATGCTGACTTTCCCAAAAGTCGTCATTCATTACTGGAGTTGTGTTTCCAATATCCACATCTTCATCATCAATTTCTTCAACACCAGCCTCTTCAGCATCAAACTGAGGCATTGGTGATGAGACTATCGGGGTTGAAGGGATTGTATCCACTTCAATTTCTTCATCAATCTGCTCTGAGGAAGCAGCAGACTGAGTTTCTTCATCTGATCCACTTGGTATCTCATAATCTTCACCAAAAGGAACAAGGTCCTTTGATGGCATGGAGGAGATAGGAACAGCATCAATTGGATTGGCAAATGAGCTGGTCATGGGCTTCATCTTCTTTGGGACTGAAGATTCTGAAGCACTTGATGCTTTCCTTTTCTTCACTGCGGCTCGCTCTGCAGCCTTGGTTTTCTTCACATCTAAAGCAGAGGGAAGAACTGGAGTTGGAGTTGGTGCAGGTGGAGCTGAGGAATCTGGTTCATTTTCTTCAGGCACAACTGATGCAGTTGCCCTGGTCTCTTCATTTTCTTCAGGCGCACCACTAGTGGATGCCCTGGCAATTTCATCAACGGCTGGAGCAGAGTCATCAGCCTTGGAACTAGCATTTTCTTCAGCAGCCTGAACTTCATCAGCGGTGCTGGCATGTTCTTAAGTTTGCTGAACAGATGCTTCAGCTCGAGGAATTTGTTGCTTTGAGGCAGTACCCTTGGTGAAGGTATCAGTCAGTCTCACAAATCTGACCTTGGCTCCTTGCCAATCAGCATAGTACGAGTCAAAGTTGTCGCTGAGGGCTTTGATATCAGCCTGCATTTTGACAAGTTCCTCAGGCTTCATTTTGAGAACATTTTTCTTTAGCAGCTTCTCTTTGCGGTACTGGGATTTCTTAATCTCTCTGGCCCTATCATATTTCCACTTCTCCTCTTGGATGAAGTGAGTCAGCATGTGACTTTGGCCAGGTGTCAGCTTGAAATCAGGCATAGGAGTGTTGGGATCCTTGTGCCATAGATCAATATAGTCTAGGATCGCCTTTGGATCCAAAAGCAGGGGCACAGGTGTGCCTTTGGCTTTAGCAGCCCTTTCTTGGCGGTCTCTGATGATTTCAGCGAGTTCTTCTTCATCAGCTTCATCATCATCAGAGGGCATAGTGAAGACCACCTGCTTCTTTGGACTTGGGCGAGTTCCGCGTCCAGCGGTAGCCTTTTTCTTCAGTAACGAGGGTCCAGCTGAGGATTTTGGTGCAGCTGAGGAACTAGCTGAGACACCAGAGGCAATAGAGATGCCAGTTGTCCTTTGGCATGAGGCCAGATGCACAGGAGCTGAGGACTTTGTGGGAGCAGGAGCAGCATGAGGAATTTGCTTTGAAGATTTTGAAGATTCTGGCCGTGAGGGCGTAGCTGAGGAACTTGGCCGTGAGGGCATTGAAGGTGAAGCACTTGGCTTACGAGCAGGCTTCTTCATCATTGATTTCCTCGGCTTGGCAGAAGTCTCAGTGGCAGCAGCAGCAGCAGATTCTTCATTGAATTTCCTCACTGCTTCTTTTGCTTGCTTTTGCAGTTTACGCTGGCGCTTGGCCCATTCTTGAGGAAATTCCTCACCTCTTCTGATGCTAGAGGGATCAGCCACTTGGCCAGGTGCCAATGGAGGGCGTTGACATGGAGGGTTTACGGCGAATTTCTTCATGTACTTAGGAGTAACATATCTGTACTCCCTCCATTCTCTTGCCCATCTCCTTTCAATCTTCTGTATGCGCACCTTGCGCTGATTTCTATCTTCTTCAGGAGGTGTGCAGTACCCAGTATAAATGTCCTCAGGGATTTCAAATGCAGTCATGACCTCTGGTCTCTTTCCTCCTTTCTGCGGCCTTTTACCTTCAGCCATTTTCTTCAGATGAGGAATTTGAACAATGGAATTCTCTGAAGAAGTATGCAACTTTTCTTCGAGGAACGCTACAAATGAGTTAAGTTGATGAGAACCTAAGGATTCAGCAGCGGACATGTCTACCTGTGAACAGAGTATAGTTGCGAGGAATTTGAAGAGGTCATATGCGTTCTCAGAGGGTTTTTCATAAAGAACAAGTTTTGAGGAGTTTGACCAGATTCGTCTTGAGGAATTTCACTAAGATCCATATATATCTTAGGTTCCAGAGTTGTATAGATTGAGAATCCACACAATTGAGGAATCTTGAAGAAATTTAGACTTAGGGAAATGAATCAAGAACAGAGAATAAGTGAGGTGTTTTGTGTGTGAGGATTTGAAGAATGAAAACACCTTTGAAGATTTTGTAGAAAAACTTCGAATCAAAGAGGGCAGTAAAAATAGCTTTTAATTACCCTGAATGAAGAACACGACGAACTGTGAGTTGGAACAGTGAAGTTTGTCAATGCAGATCTTCCACGCCCTAACTTGGCGGAGGAAGACGTCTACGGCGGCGGCGGAGGTGAAGATTTCCCTGTCGGCGCGAGTACGTTGGCGATGAGGTCGAGGCAGTGAAGCTTTTCCTCACCGGCGACGATGGAGTAGTGACAGCGCTAGGGTTTGGAGAGCTCGAGCGAGGTAAAGGAAGTGAGGATGGCAACGGAGGGGTATTTATAGCCGCAGTGAAAAACTGCTCGTCCGAAGATTTAGGACTAACATGCCCCTGGCCGTTCTCCTTCACTTGACATGTGTCACCCACGTACTGTGTAGTGGAGATCGTGTAAGATCGTGGGTAGGTAAAATAATCCATCGTGGGAAGTGGAACGGATTGCGCGGCAAAACCGAAGGTTTGGTTAAGATTAGTTTTAATGTTCCGTTCGCAATTTCTTCAGCTGACAAGGACACAGTGAAGAATTTGAACGAGTTTCAAATAGAACGCACATGAAGAATTTGTGAATAGACTGGATTGAGTATAGCATAGAGGGGAAGGGTCCGATCACATTCACTTAGCAGAGAAAAAAAATTCCAACTTGAAGAAATAGCTATAAGTGAATGCTGTAGAGGACATAAACTCATATATATATATATAGCAAATGAAGAAAAATGACGGCACAAGTGAAGACTTTGTAAAGTTTGAAGAATTTGAAAAACTGAAGAATTTCAAAAGTTGAGAAAAAACTCAAATTGAAGATTTTCAACTTTTGTGGTGGCGTGACCCACCGTATAAGAATGATGATTTCAGACACCGCGTACAATTGTCGTAGGGTTCTGAGAATCAAATTCTTCATTAATTTCTTCACACTTAGAGTGTTATTCTTCATTGATTGAAGAAAAACGTTTCTTCATGTGTTGCACATCTAAGTCGTCAATTATGCATAAGTGTTAGGATGAGTGCATTTTCAAAGTACATTCGAAGATTCTAAGATATTTAGCTCACACCGCAACTTGCTAAATCTCTTCTCATCCAAGGGCTTAGTGAAGATATCGGCTAGCTGTTCTCCAGTATTCACATGCTCAATAGAAATGTCGCCCTTCAACACATGATCACGAAGAAAATGATGACGAATCTGAATGTGCTTTGTCTTCGAGTGCTGAACTGGGTTGTGAGCAATCTTGATGGCACTCTCATTGTCACAGAGGAGAGGCACATTCTTCACGTTGACTCCATAGTCCTTGAGTGTTTGCTTCATCCATAGTAGTTGAGCACAGCAAGAACCAGCAGCAATGTACTCAGCTTCAGCAGTAGACAGTGATACGCAGTTCTGTTTCTTCGAGGACCAACAGACCAAGGATCGTCCGAGGAAATGACAAGTACCAGATGTTGACTTGCGATCCACACGGTCACCAGCATAGTCAGAATCAGAATATCCAATGAGGTCAAAGTCTGAGCCCTTGGGGTACCATAATCCTAGTGTTGGTGTGTGAGCTAGATATCGAAGAATATGCTTCACAGCCGTATGGTGTGATTCCTTCGGTGCAGCTTGAAATTGTGCACACATGCAAACACTAAGCATTATATCTGGCCTAGATGCACATAAGTACAATAAGGAGCCAATCATGGAGCGGTATACCTTGTGATCGAAGTCAGTACCATTTTCATCAGTGCATAGATGACCATTTGTGGGCATAGGAATTTTGACACCTTTGCAATCTTGCATGCCGAATTTCTTCAGGACATCCTTGAGGTATTTCTCCTGAGATATGAATATCCCATTGTGCTGTTGACGAATTTGTAGACCTAAGAAGAATTTCAATTCTCCCATCATAGACATTTGATATTCTTCACTCATCATATAGGCAAATTCATCACTATAACGTTGGTCAGTACAGCCAAAGATGATATCATCAACATATATTTGGCACACAAACAGTTCACCATCATATGATTTAGTAAAAAGAGTGGGATCGAGTGAACCGGGTGTGAAGCCTTTCTTCATGAAGAATTCCTTCAATGTGTCATACCACGCCCGTGGGGCCTGCTTGAGGCCATAGAGGGTCTTGTTAAGTCTGAAGACTTTGTCAGGATGTTTTGGATCTTCAAAACCTGGTGGTTGAGCAACATATACTTCTTCCTCAATCTTACCATTGAGGAATGCACTTTTCACATCCATTTGGTATAAGATGATATCATGATGGTTAGCATAAGCAAGTAATATGCGAATAGCTTCAAGTCTAGCAACAGGTGCAAAAGTTTCATCGAAATCAATTCCTTCAACCTGTGTGTAGCCTTGAGCTACTAGTCGTGCCTTATTCCTCACCACAACACCATTTCCATCTTGCTTGTTGCGGTAGATCCACTTTGTACCAATGATGTTATGCTTGCGAGGATCGGGACGATTGACCAGTTCCCATACGTTGTTGAGCTTGAACTGATGTAATTCTTCTTGCATGGCCTGAATCCACTCAGGCTCCAGAAATGCTTCATCTACCTTAGTGGGCTCTGTGATAGAGACAAAAGCAAAGTGCCCACAAAAGTTAGATAGATGTGAAGCTTTTGAGCGTGTGAGAGGACCTGGTGCTCTAATGTCATCGATGATCTTCTCCACTTGCACTTCTTTTGCAATGCGAGGGTGAGTTGGTTGCCATTGAGGAATTTGATCAGAATTTTCTTCAGCATCAATTTCCTCAGCATTTTCTTCAGGTGCATCAGTTTGATGTTCTTCATGTTCTGGAACGAATTCTTCAGCAGATTCTTCAGTAGGAATGATATCTTTAGTAGCCTTGTGCTTGATCGATTCCTCAGGTGCTAGTTCATCTAGCACAGAAGGTAGGTGCTCTCTTTGCGAGCCATTAGTTTCATCGAACCGCACATCTACAGTTTCAACAATCTTGTGAAGAACATTGTTGAAGACTCTGTAGGTGTGCGAGTCCTTTCCGTAACCAAGCATGAAACCTTCATGTGCTTTCGGTGCAAATTTAGAGTTGTGATGAGGATCTCTAATCCAACATTTAGCACCGAAGACTTTGAAATAACTCACATTGGGTTTCTTGTCAGTGAGGAGTTCATAGGCAGTCTTCTTGAAGAATTTGTGAAGATATACTCTGTTGATGATATGGCACGCAGTATCAATTGCATCAACCCAGAAACGACGAGGGGTTTTGTACTCATCGAGCATAGTGCGAGCCATTTCAGCAAGAGTCCTGTTCTTGCGCTCCACGACGCCATTCTGTTGAGGAGTATAAGGAGCAGATAATTCATGAGTAATACCAAGTTCATCAAGATAGTCATCGAGACCCGAATTCTTGAACTCAGTGCCATTGTCACTTCTGATGTGCTTGATCTTCACACCAAAGTTAGTTGAAGCCCTCGAGGAAAATCGTTTGAAGACTTCCTGCACTTCAGTTTTGTAAGAGACAAGGTGCAGCCATGTGTAACGAGAGTAATCATCAACAATAACAAAACCATATTGAGATGCTTCATAAGAGACAGAGGAATAATGGTTAGGACCGAAGAGATCCATGTGAAGCAATTCAAATGGACGAGTAGTGGTCATGATAGTCTTTGCTGGATGCTTGGCCTTGGTCATCTTTCCAGCTTCACAGGCACCGCATAAGTGATCCTTGAGGAATTTGACATTCTCAATGCCAATGACATGCTTCTTCTTCGCAAGCGTGTGCAGACTCCTCATGCCTGCATGACCAAGTCGTCGATGCCATAGCCATCCTTCTGAAGCTTTTGCAAGTAGGCACACGGCAGGTTGTGAATCTGCAGAGAAATCAACAATATACAAGTCTCCTCTCCTAAAGCCTTCGAAGACTTTGGATTTGTCAGATTCCATAATCACAACACAACGATACTTGCCGGAGACAACAACCATATCAAGATCACAAAGCATTGAGACAGACATAAGATTGTATCCTAAGGACTCAACAAGCATGACTTTGTCCATGTGTCGATCCTTTGTGATAGCAACCTTACCTAGACCCAATACCTGACTTTTGCTTTTATCAGCGAAGATGATATGCTTCATGTGTGATGCTGATAAGGGAGCATCCATCAACAGATTCTTGTCACCGGTCATGTGATTTGTACATCCACTATCAAGTACCCATTCAGTGGCTTTGGGTTGATCATCCTGCAGATGAATTAGTGCAACTTACGAACCTCATATACTTCAGTAGTGAAGAATATGATATCATAATTCATCAGATCAATTTCATCAAGCAGTAGAACCGATAAAACAGAGGGAGGACGTGTGAAATGAAAGTTCATTTCATCATGGTTAGCCTGCGTCCTTTCAGGCATTTTTGTCAGGTCCCCAGCAAATTCTTCAGATGTTACAGCACGTCTGGAGACCTGACCCTGCAGAAGAGATTAGTTCTTTTTCTTCACCACCCACATCTGAAGGGGTGGCAAAGAGTTCATCACTCTGCGAGCTCCATATGAGAATGGTGGCAAAGAAGCCAAACCATTTCGTTTCACATAAGAGGGGTTAGGGTAAGCATATGAATAAGCAGAGAAATTCTTCGAGGACTTATGAACATAATAATTTGAAGAATAATGCTCATATTCATAGCCCTTGGCTCTTCCCTGCGAAATAGAATTGTTAGCACGATTATGTTCATATGAGGTTTTTGATCCATGTGAGGAATTTGCTCCTCTTGAGGAATTTGGTCTGTATGAAGACTTGGGTCCATATGAAGAATTTGGTCCATATGAAGAATTGGATCTGGGGTTCCTTTTCTTCACAGGTGGTGTCATGAGGACATTCACCTGAAGACTTTCAAGGCAGCTTTTGGGAACCCAGATTTTCTTCATAGGGGAACCGTTCCTGCAGTTAGTGTCAACATATCTAGCAAATACTTCACCATTCTGATTTTTGAACAGTTTATAGTTGGAGTCAAATGACTCATCAGAAGAATGAGAAGATTCACATGTATAGCCAGATAAATCAGATGGATCAACTGGAGGTCCCTTTGCAGCAACCCATGAGGTTTTGGAGTACTGCTCAGGCTTCCAATAAGTACCATCTGCATTGAGTTTCCTCTCAAAGGCAATACCCTCTTTCCTAGGGTTCCTGTTGAGGATCTACTTTTTAAGCACATCACAGAGAGCCTGATGCCCTTTGAGGCTTTTGTACATGCTTGTCATGTACAATTCCTTCAGCCCTGCATCGTCAGTGATACTAGCAATGTCCTCAGATGAGGAATTAGTGATAGCAGAGACAGGTGAAGAATTTGTAACATTTGAAGCATTTGAACATTCAGGTGAAGAATTAGCAGATTCTCGTTCAATGCATTTTAAACATGGAGGAATAAATTCTTCCTGAGCAGCGCTGATTTGTTGAGCAAGTAATGAATCGCGCTCCTTCTGAAGATCCTCATAACTTTCTCTTAGCTTCTCAAGATCTTGCTTCTTTTGAAGATATTCATAAGAAAGCTTCTCATGATCAGATAAGAGAGTGTTATGATGATTTTGAAGGTTGTCAAGCTTAGTCTGAAGTCTCTGAAGATTTTCAGTCAAGGCCTTAGTGCGATCCATTTCTTCACCCAACATATCATCACTTTTGTCTAGCATGTTTTGAACCTTTTCAAAAGCCTTTTGTTGTTGCAAAGCAATCTTAGCAAGTTTAGAGTAGCTAGGCTTAAGATTTTCATCAGATTCATCATCACTAGATTCAGAGGAGGCGTATTTGAGTACCTTGGCACCCTTTGCCATGAAGCAATAGGTGGGCGCGTAGTCATCACTGCCTTCGTCAGCCTTGTTGGTGAGATCACTTTCTTCAGCGTTGAAGATGGATTTGCTGACGAATGAAGTAGCGAGGGCTAGGCTCGCCACACCAGACTCAGAGTCTTCAAATTGTTCCTCTTCCTCATTTTCTTCAGATTCAGCCTCAGAGTCCATTTCCTTGCCAATGAATGCCCGAGCTTTCTTGGAGCTGCTCTTCTTGTGGGACGAAGACTTCGAGGATTTTGATGATGAAGATTTTGAGGATTTCTTCTTTTTCTTCGCATCATCAGAACTGTAATCCTTGTATTTCTTCTTCTTTGATTCCTTTTCCCACTGAGGACAATCTTGAATGTAATGTCCTGGTTTCTTGCACTTGTGACAAAGCCTCTTCTTATAGTCACTGGTTGAGGAATCATTGCTCCTCGAGGATTTTCCAAAACGACCACGTCTTGAGAACTTCTGGAATTTCTTCACAAGTAGCGCCAGATCATGACTTAGTTCTTCAGGATCACCAAGGCTGCTATCAGAGTCTTCATCTTTGGACTCAGATACTACCTTGGCCTTCAGTGCACGTGATCTGCCATAGCTCGAACCGTAGAGATCTCTCTTCTTAGCAAGCTGGAACTCATGAGTGTTTAGCCTCTCGAGGATATCAGCGGGGTCAAGTGACTTGTAATCACCACGCTCTTGAATCATTAGTGCCAGAGTGTCAAATGAGGAATCAAGCGATCTCAGCAATTTCTTCACCACCTCATGGTCGGTGATGTCAGTGGCACCAAGTGCTTGAAGCTCATTTGAGATGTCAGTGAGGCGATCGAAGGTTTGCTGAACATTTTCATTGTCGAGTCTTTTGAAGCGGTTGAAGAGATTGCGAAGAACATCAACTCGAGAATCACGCTGAGTTGAAACTCCTTCATTGACTTTGGACAGCCTATCCCAAATAAGCTTAGCAGTTTCCAAAGCACTCACTCTACCATACTGTCCTTTGCTCAGATGGCCACATATGATATTCTTCGCTTGGGAATCAAGTTGCTTGAATCTCTTCACATCGGTAGCGTTCAGTGAGGGTGAGACGGAGGGAACACCATTTTCCACAACATACCAGAGATCGTTATCAATTGCCTCAAGATGCATGCGCATCTTGTTCTTCTAGTAGGGGTAGTCCGTCCCATCAAAGGTAGGACACCCAGCAGAGACCTTGATCATACATGCGGTCGACATAACTAAAACTCCAGGCGGTTAAACCAAAATCACACAGAACAAGGGAGTACCTTGCTCTGATACCAATTGAAAGTGCGTTATATCGACTAGAGGGGGGGTGAATAGGCGATTTTTATGAAATTCTTCACTGAGGAATTTGCTCGTGAGGAAATTCCTTAGCGAAGAAATACTAGCAGCGGAATAAGTACTCAGAAGTAAACATAACAGATTACATGCATGGTCATCATGATGAAATGAAGACAAACACAGAGTACAGACAGCGTAGGCACAGGATAACTCTAGATGAAGACAAACAGACTGAAGAAATTGAACTGAGGAATTTGTGAAAGTCTTCAGTCAAAGTCTTCAAACACAGATATGAACAAACAGACAACACAGTAATGAGGAAATGAAGGTGTTGAGGAAATGGAACCAGTAAGCTTGGTGAAGACAATGATTTGGTAGACCAGTTCCAACTGTTGTCTCAGTTGTACGTCTGGTTGGAGCGGCTGAGTATTTAAACTCGAGGACACACAGTCCCGGACACCCAGTCCTGAGCACGCAGCTCGGGACACCAAGTCCTCATCATATTCTCCTTGAACTAAGGACACACAGTCCTCGTCCAATCACTCGTGGTAAGTCTTTAGGTGACTTCCAAACCTTCACAGACTTGGTCACTCGGCGATCCACAATTCCTCTTGGATGCTCTAGACCTTGACGCCTAACCGTCTGGAAGAAGCACAGTCTTCAAAGGTAACAAGCGTCGGATCCACGCAGGATCAATTTCTTTAGTGATGCTCAATCACTTTGGGTTTGTAGGTGTTCTGGGTTTGGGTTTGGATTTTCCTCACTTGATGATTTTCGCTCAAAGTCCTCGGAGGATGGGTTGCTCTCAAATGACAAGTGTCATGTTCACGCGGAGCAGCCAACCAGCTAGTGGTTGTAGGGGGCGGCTATTTATAGCCTAGGGAGCAGCCTGACATGATAAGACATAAATGCCCTTCAATGATATGACCGTTAGGTGGACAAGATATTTTAGGACAGCTGGCGCGTGGCACAGCAACGGTCGGAAATTTGGAGTACAAATTCCTCAGGGCTATCATGTTCCTCACTGTGTAGGCAATTCGCACTGGCGAATTCCTAACTCCTCATTCAGAGCAAAGTCCTCAGTGACCAGAAGAACTGCGTCTCTGTCACTGAAGAAATTGACTGAACTGTATGAGATTTCCAATGGCTTCACTCGAAGGGATTGGTAGGTGTAGGATTTGAGTTGAGCATCACATGGAAATTTTCTCCTTAGTATTTCCTCGACCCCCTTTAACAGTACGGTGTTTCCTATGACTCAAGAAAGAGAAAAATGAAACTACGAAAACAAAGTCTTCATGCTTCACGTTCCTTGAACGAATACCATGTCTTTAAGGTCACACCAATTTCTTCACTTTCAAAGTCTTCAGAAAGTCTTCAGAATATCAAAGTCTTCAGTCGAAGAACTTCATTTTTAGGGGTCGACTTTTACTGTAAATATCAAACTCCTCATAGACCTATAGACCTGTGTACACTCATAAACACATCAGATGCTTAACCTATAAGTCTTCAATACACCAAAATCACTAAGGGGCACTAGATGCACTTACAGTCTTGTATTATTTGTTTCTTTGTTTGTTAGTGTGCCACAATCATCCTTGATGTATACACATTTTGAGAGAGTCATACATGAATTAAAATTTTATAGAATACTCTATGTGCTTCACTTATATCTTTTGAGCTATGTAGTTTTGCTCTATGTGCTTCACTTATATCTTTTGAGCGTTATAATTTTGCTCTATGTGATTCACTTAGATCTTTTAGAGCACGGTGGTGGATTTGTTTTAAAGAAACTATTGATCTCTCATGCTTCACTTAGATCATTTTGAGAGTCTTAATAGCATGGTAAATTGATTAATAATAATATGCTTGGTATTCAAGATTTGTGAAACTTTCTTTTGAGTGCGTTGAATACTAAGAAAAGATTGAAGCATGATAATTCTTTTGAGATATGAATATGCTGATCTTAGAGTCATGCTAGTTGAGTAGTTGTGAATTTAAAGAATACTTGCGTTGAAGTTTGTGATTCCCGTAGCATGCACGTATGGTGAACCGTTATGTGATGAAGTCGGAGCATGATTTATTTATTGATTGTCTTCCTTATGAGTGGCGGAAGGGGACAAGCGATGGTCTTTTCCTACCAATCTATCCCCCTAGGAGCATGCGCGTAATACTTTGCTTTGATAACTTCTAAATTTTTGCAATAAGTATATGAGTTCTTTATGACTAATGTTGAGTCCATGGATTATATGCACTTTTTCCCATCCTTCCACCATTGCTAGCCTCTCTAATATCACGCACTTTTTGCCGGTATCATACACCTACCATATACCTTACTCAAAACAGCCACCATACCTACCTATCATGGCATTTCCATAGCCATTCCGAGATATATCGCCATGCAACTTTCCACCGTTCCGTTTATTATGACACGCTCCATCATTGTCATATTGCTAGCATGATCATGTAGTTGACATCGTATTTGTGGCAAAGCCACCATTCATAATTCTTTCATACATGTCACTCTTGATTCATTGCATATCCCGGTACACCGCCAGAGGCATTCATATAGAGTCATATTTTGTTCTAAATCGAGTTGTAAGAAAAATAAAAGTGTGATGATCATCATTTTTAGAGCATTGTCCCAAGTGAGGAAAGGATGATGGAGACTATGATTCCCCCACAAGTCGGGATGAGACTCCGGACGAAAAAAAAGAGGCCATAAAAAAAGGAAAAGGCCCAAATAAAAAAATGAGAGAAAAAGAGAGAAGGGACAATGTTACTATCCTTTTACCACACTTGTGCTTCAAAGTAGCACCATGATCTTCATGATAGAGAGTCTCCTATGATATCACTTTCATATACTAGTGGGAATTTTCATTATATAACTTGGCTTGTATATTCCAATGATGGGCTTCCTCAAATTGCCCTAGGTCTTCATGAGCAAGCGAGTTGGATGCACACCCACTTAGTTTCTTTTGATGAGCTTTCATATACTTATAGCTCTAGTGCATCCGTTGCATGGCAAACCCTACTCACTCACATTGATATCTATTAATGGGCATCTCCATAGCCCGTTGATACGCCTAGTTGATGTGAGACTATATTCCCTCTTTTTGTCTTCTCCACAACCACCATTCTATTCCACATATAGTGCTATGTCCATGGCTCACGCTCATGTATTGCGTGAAGATTGAAAAAGTTTTGAAAATGTTAAAGAATGAAACAATTGCTTGGCTTGTCATCGGGGTTGTGCATGATTTAAATACTTTGTGTGGTGAAGATAGAGCGTAGCCAGACTATATGATTTTGTAGGGATAACTTTCTTTGGCCATGTTATTTTGAGAAGACATGATTGCTTTGTTAGTATGCTTGAAGTATTATTATTTTTATGTCAACATAAACTTTTGTGTTGAATATTTTGGATCTAAATATTCATACCACAATTAAGAAGATTTACATTGAAATTATGCCAAGTAGCACTCCGCATCAAAAATTCTCTTTTTATCATTTACCTACTCGAGGACGAGCAGGAATTAAGCTTGGGGATGCCTAATACGTCTCCAACGTATCTATAATTTTTGATTGCTCCATGCTATATTATCTACTGTTTTGGACTATATTGGGCTTTATTTTCCACTTTTATATTATTTTTGGGACTAACCTATTAACCGGAGGCCCAGCCCAGAATTGATGTTTTTTGCCTATTTCAGAGTTCCGGAGAAATAGAATATCAAACGGAGTCCAAATGGAATAAAACCTTCGGGAACATGATTTTCTCACCGAGCGTGATCCAGGAGACTTGGACCCTACTCCAAGGGACAAGCGAGGCGGTCACGAGGGTGGGGGCGCCCCCCCCCCTCCTAGGGCACGCCCCCTGCCTCGTGGGCCTCCTGTTGCTCCACCGACGTACTCCTTCCTCCTATATATACCTACGTACCCCCAAACGATCAGATACGAAGCCAAAAACCTAATTCCACTGCCGCAACTTTCTGTATCCACGAGATCCCATCTTGGGGCCTGTTCCGGAGCTCCGCCGGAGAGGGCCGTCATCACGGAGGGCTTCTACATCATCATAGCCTCTCCAATGAAGTGTGAGTAGTTCACCTCAGACCTACAAGTCCATAGTTATTAGCTAGTTGGATTCTTCTCTCTCTTTGGATGTCAATACAATGTTCTCCTCTCTCTTGTGGAGATCTATTCGATGTAATCTTCTTTTTGCGGTGTGTTTATTGTGACCGATGAATTGTGGGTTTATGATCAAGTCTATCTATGAATAATATTTGAATCTTCTCTGAATTCTTTTATGTATGATTGGTTATCTTTGCAAGTCTCTTCGAATTATCAGTTTGGTTTGGCCTACTAGATTGGTTTTTCTTGCCATGGGAGAAGTGCTTAGCTTCGGGTTCAATCTTACGGTGTCCTGTCCCAGTGACAGAAGGGGCAGCAAGGCACGTATTGTATTGTTGCCATCGAGGATAACAAGATGGGGTTTTATCATATTGCATGAAACTATCCCTCTACATCATGTCATCTTGCTTAAGGCGTTACTCTGTTTTTAACTTAATACTCTAGACGCATGCTGGATAGCGGTCGATGAGTGGAGTAATAGTAGTAGATGCAGGCAGGAGTCGGTCTACTTGTCTCGGACGTGATGCCTATATACATGATCATACCTAGATATTCTCATAACTATGCTCAATTCTATCAATTGCTCAATAGTAATTTGTTCACCTGCCGTAGAATACTTATGCTCTTGAGAGAAGCCCTAGTGAAACCTATGGCCCTCGGGTCCATTCTCATCATATCAATCTCCATCACTTTAATCTTGCTTTGCTTTTTTACTTTGCTTTTTACTTTTCACTTTGCATCTCTATACCAAAAATACCAAAAATATCATCTCTATCAGATCTCACTCTCGTAAGTGACCGTAAAGGGATTGACAACCCCTAATCGCGTTGGTTGCGAGTAGCTATTGTTTTGTGCAGGTACGAGGGACTTGAGCGTAGCCTCCTACTGGATTGATACCTTGGTTCTCAAACTGAGGGAAATACTTATGCTACTTTGCTGCATCATCCTCTCCTCTTCGGGGAAATCCAACACAGTGCTCAAGAGGTAGCACCTGGCCTGCGTCTTCCCTTCTCGTTGGAGGCGCCCTCTGCTCCTGAGGCAAGCCCCCGGGCCCGTTCTGAGTGCATGGAAGAACCTCCTCTGGACGGCCCGGATGTTGTAGATGGGCCCAGTCGTTTTCTGGGTCCTGCGCAGCATTGGAGCGTGGTCCACCAGGGCCTGCTGCGGGAGGCGTCGGATGTCTTGAGGCGCCTCGGGGATGAGGTCACCGAGGTGGACAAGCGCGTCGGAGCTGAGGACCTACGCCTCTCGGAGGAGTGGCGCAAGCTGAAGACTGCTATCAACCTGAGCCGGCAGCAGCATGAGGCCGTCTTGGAGAAAGCAGAGGCGTCCCTGGCCACCGCTTGCGAAGTGCGCGATCGTGCTTTGGAGGAAGCCCGAGACGCCGATCGCCGTCGGGTGGCGGCCGAGGATCGCGAACGCAAGCTCGAAGCCTCGAACACGACCCTCAAGCGCCAAGTGCGAGCTCGCATGGACGCCCTTGCCATGGCCACGGCTGGTGATGGCCCTGCTGGCCTCTTGGCGTGGGAGGAGGCGCTGACTCTTGAAGCGATGGAGCTGGGTATGGAGCGCGAGCGCCTAGAGACGATGGAGCGCCAAGTAGCCGAGGCCGAGGTCGAGCTAGACGATTGAGAGGCCAAGGCTGCCCTGGAGATCCGGGTTTTACAGGAAGACTATCGCGGGAAGCTAGAGCTCCACGAGACTCACTTCGTTGAGAAAGGCAATGAGCTGAAGAAGAAGGTTGCCGCCCTCGAGGGGCAGTTGGCGGGCTCCAAGCGTCGTTTGCAGGCGTCGGAGACGGCTCGCTCTGCCTCGGAACGTCACACACGGGCGTCGAAGGAGGCTTGCGTGGCGGCCGAGCTCCGCGAGCAAGCGTCCGAGAAGGCCCGCGTCGCCGCGAGGGCGGAGTTGTCCTGCTTTTACCAGCGGGTGGAGGACATCTCTGGCTCCGCAGCCCTGAGCCCTGCTGAAGCCGCCCATGCTCGAGGGATGCGAAGGGTCCGCTCGAAGATTCTCACAGCCTTGGGGAACAGGGCCAACAGAGCCTTGCGCGAGCTCCTTGGTTCAGGGGTCGACGATCCCCTGACGGCTGATGACGCCTGCTACCTCAAGTTCTTCAGCGAAGTGGTTGATCGTCTTGAGGGCCAGGTCACGATGGCGCGGCAGCTTGTCGAGGAGCAAAGCCGCGACGTTCTTCGGCGCGCGGTCACGCGCATCTTCGGGAATCTACTTCGCCTTGACCCGCGCTCCGACTTCAGGGCCCTGCTGGAGCCGGTGCCCAATGTGGTTGCTGGCGATGTGGAAGCGTGGGTGAGTGACCATGTGGAGGTGTTGGTGACGGAGCTTGTTCTGGCGGTTAAAGATGCACCAGCGTCTGAGGACGACACCGGCGGTCCTGTGGATGGAGCCGACGCTTAGCCCAGTCCTGCTCTTTCCATAAAAGTTTTGGATTGTGGCCCTAGAGCCAATCAAGATGAACGTTATGTAATTTGAGCTTTTGACGATGTAAGGATGGGTTTGAGGACTCCCTTGTGACGTCCGCTCCTGAAGCCGGGGCCTCGGGCCTATGTTGTGTTTCTGAGGGCGTGCCTACCGACTCTGTTTGAGCGCGTCTCGTGAGTACTTGCGACTGGTGCGGGAGGATTGGCGGTCCGGCCATGGGCCAGACAAAACGTATGCACCGCACCCCGGCCCCTGCTCGCGAGGGGCGATCCGGCGGGGTCGCGGCTGTGGACAGCTTTAGCCAAGGGGGCTAAGAACGGAAAGAGCGAAAGAACTCAGCAAAACACGAATGAGAAACTCCCCCTCCCCTTTTATTTCAAAGACAAAACGCGCAGCCGCAAGCTCGGCTCCAGAAGGCACATACAAAAGAGGCAAGGGCGAATGGCAAAAAGGAGGGGGAACGCGTCCGGCCCCTGAGCAGGTCTTCAGTCTTATCCCCAGCGCGGAGCGTAGGGCTACCATTGGTTGATGTGGGCATAGCCATTGGAGGGCAGTGTCGATGGCCAGCGTGGAGCATGGTACTTCCACTAAGACGTGGGTGGGAGCCCCCGTGAGGCCCCAGGGCGGCGCTCAGGAGATTCCGAGGCGTGTACAGCCCCACTCATTATTACGTGAGAGTGTCACGAGCGAAGATCTTCTGACGTGCCCGCCCCTTCACTTGAGGACCCCGCCCCGCGCTAGTCCGCTCCCGCCATGGGCCCACCCGAAGGCGGCGTTCATGAGGTGGGACACTGCGCATAGTGGGGGGATGAGACCTTAGCTATAGGCTCCCCTGCCGAGCACCAGGCACACCGCTTACGCGACCTCCGGGCATGCTTCGCCCAGAGGGGCTAACATCGCTCGGAAGCACGGCGTCCTGAGGTGCGAGGGGGACCCCGCCCCGCTCACGCTCCTGATGGCCTCTGAGCCCTCCTGATCAGGGACAGACCCAGAGGGTACGGGGTCGCGTGAGTGGGGGGATGAAGCCTCGGTCTTGGGCCCTCCTGACGTGCATAGGACGGGCTGCTGTACCGCCCCCCGACATACCGTCCACAGCCCAAGGGATGGCACGCCGGGAGGCGCAGCGCCTTGAGCTTTGAGCGGAGGGGGAGGAGGCCCCTCCCCACGCGCATCATACCCGCCGCCGGTGAGCCCCTGGCAAAATCCAGGGCGGGCTCGTGTGCAACGGGTCACGCGTGAGGGGACGAGGGCCCGGCCCGGGCCTCCTCTCCCTTTCTGTCTTCGAACGAGGCCTAGGGCGCTCCCCAGGCATCCTGAGACCATGGTGAAGTGTTGCTGGTCGCGGAGGGCATCGCCTCTCGCAGGGCAGGGTCTAGGAGCACCCCGCCTGCGAGCCGGCCCACGCGATTGCTCGCGTGGGCGGGCATTCCTCCTTCATTCCTGCTCCATAGCCGTCGGTGTCGACGGCGGGGAGCGGATGGCCAGGGGTGCAGGGCCAGGTTCTTGTCCCCGCGGTCCCGAGCCCCCGACCGTCGATGTCTGGTGGTGTCGGGCGTTAGGTGCGGCCCAGAGACTGCTCTTAGATGGATCTTCGCCGTGGACGGCGCCTTGATGCAGGTGGGCCTGTGGCAGCTGGACGGAGTCGTATGCAGGGTTCAGAGGATTGTACCCCACATCCCCCTCGTAGGTCGTGGTTGGCCTTGCCCACATGGGCGACCGCACACGGTCGAGGCGGCCCCAGTCTCTGGAGACGTTATGCGGAAGCAGAACGGCTCGGCCCCGGTGGCGACGGCATCAAGGAGTTCGACCACCCTGAGGAGCAGTGCGTCATGGCCGGCGTCGAGCAACCGGCATCTCAGTAGTTCCCTTGCTACCAGCAGCGTGGCCCTCATGTTTGCCATCTCGCGTCGGTCCCAAGAGTTTGTCGCGGCGTGGCCGGCAGCACGCGCCGTCGCACGGTTCTGGCGCCACATGGGCGGTGGAGGCTGCCGGTCTCCAAGCGGCGGGTCGACGACACTCATCGTGCCGTCGGGACCGATCCAGGCGGGGTGGCGGCGCGTCCCTTGGCCGAAGGGCGATGCCCAAGCGGTCCGAGCGCCGCGTCCTTCGGCACGCGTCGGCTGCGCCTTCGCCATAAGTGGCGTCGGAGCCGGGGTAGGTCGGGTTGTTGGAGAAGAATGAGGCGAAATTGTCGGAGAGGCGAGATTTCGACCCGCCCCCTACCTGGCGCGCCAAATGTTGGATTTCGGGCTCCGCAAAACCCTTAAGATTCGGACACAGGGGCGTGACGAAGATCTCTCCCACTACACGTCTACCTAGCGCCTCGCTCTTCTCCTAGTGGTGGAAATCGGACGCAAACAGGCAAGCAAACAAGTAGAACACACAAGAGTTTACCCAGGTTCAGGCCACCTTGCGGTGTAAAACCCTACTTCCTGCTTTGGTGGATTGGCCTCACGAGGGCACGAGTATGAACAAGTACAGTGGTTTCCCGAGCTCAGGAGGCGAGCCCAAGAAGGATGAGGAGGTTGGTGTTCTTGCTCCTTTGCTTTGCTAAGTGCTAATGGGTTGGTCCCTTTTTTATGCTAGGAACCCTAGCTACTTATATAGACGGCCAGGGTCCTTGTCGGTGTCAAAACTGGCGGATATCGGGTAGGGGGTCCCGAACTGTGCGTCTAGGCGGATGGTAACAGGAGACAAGGGACACAATGTTTTTACCCAGGTTCGGGCCCTCTCGATGGAGGTAAAACCCTACTCCTGCTTGATTAATATTGATGATAAGGGTAGTACAAGAGTAGATCTACCACGAGATCAGAGAGGCTAAACCCTAGAAGCTAGCCTATGGTATGATTGTTGTTGTCCTACGTACTAAGCCTTCTGGTTTATATAGACACTGGAAGAGGCTAGGGTTACATAGAGTCGGTTACAAGGAAGGAGATCTACATACCCGTATTGCCAAGCTTGCCTTCCACTCCAAGGGAAGTCCCATCCGGACACGGGACGAAGTCTTCAATTTTGTATCTTCATAGTCAACAGTCCGGCCAAAGGTTATAGTCCAGATGTCCAGATACCCCCTAATCCAGGACTCCCTCAGTAGCCCCCGAACGAGGCTTCAATGACGATGAGTCCGGCGCGCAGATTGTCTTCAGCATTGCAAGGCGGGTTCTTCTCCAAATTCTGAATACCTGTTAAATAGTGCCCGGCTTCTTGTAAATGTTGTTCTCCTTGGCTTCTACGCCCAATAATGGCCACCTTCCACGTGTCAAACGAATGTGAAGAGCCAGGGTATTTTTACATCTACCCCCCTAGTTGTGCAAATGAGCTGTCTATTAAAGCGACGAGGATTCGGATCCAAACCACACCATCCTCCCTCAGCGAGCATTCATCAGAGCGCGCCCGAAAGAAATCCATTCCATCATGGTTGATCGACGCAGCTCCTCTTCTCGTTCTCCCAGCCCCAAGCCCAGATATTGGGAGAGGTGTTCTGTCCCGCACAGCCAACTGGTGAAGCTTCAGACCCAGGGATTTCTCCCCCCCAGCGTATATGGTCCCGGTTCGAGCCGGGCTCGCCACCTACAATGGTGGAGAGCAGGCGGAGATCTTTCCCAGTCCTTCCAAGGGAGAGCGGGTATGCCTCGTTTCTTATTTGATAAGAGGACTCGGATTTCAAATTCATCCGTTTCTCCGGGGGCTTCTGGAATTCTACGGCCTCTAGTTGCACAGCCTTACTCCTGCCTCCATACTACATATCGCCGGCTACGTAGCCTTTTGCGAGCTGTTTTTGGGCTGCGAGGCTCTCTTCGCACTGTGGAAGAAGTTGTTCTGCCTTGTGCCCCGTTCTCAGAGGGGGTCAATATATCAAGTGGGCGGAGCCAAAATATGGCGCATCGCTGGGACCGGATATCCATCCGGAACCCCGAAGAAGGCATCCGAAGACTGGCCTTCAGAATGGTTCTATATAGAAGACGTCCCTCTGCCGGATCCTATTCGGATCGGCCTTCCCGTGTTCGATAATGCTCCTTTGAAGAAGCGCCTGAGATGGCCTCCACAGAGCCCCCAGGAGGAAGATGACAGAGACGTACCTTACCTGATGAGCCGGATGAAGTTGTTGGCTCAATCAGGATTGACCATGGTCAAAGTCATGGCAACATGCATCATGCGGGGGGTGCAGCCGCTTCTATATCGAGGCCATCCCATGTGGGATTTCAACGGGGAGGATGACGCCACCCGCTGTGGCCGCAAAGGGCCGGACTCATCTGCCGCTCTGGCAAAAATCTTGTCTGATTTGTACAAGGGAGAAGAGGAGGAATTCCTCCGCGTCAATCCACAAGGCGGAATTTCTATGTACAATCCTCCGAGCTGGGTAAGTCAACACTTTTTGCGCTCATCCGTTCTATATTCCCATAGTTAAATATTTTACCTTGCAAATTCAACGCAGGAGCTGCGTAAGGCAGTAAGGGAGATCAATAGCCCACCTCCACAACCAGAGGATCCTGAGCGGTCCCTCGACCCGGCCTTCAAAGAGGATTCGGACATATCCGTGGAGCTGATTGATAGGGTATTTTATCAATTAAGCAGCGACGATGCCTTGGTGGCCATTACGGCCGATTACCCTGGGCTGCTCCCAGCTTCTCAGGTAACTGAGACCGAAGTCCCAACATTTTGTAAAAAGGATTTGTCCTTGTGTACTTTGCTCACCGTATACCAACTGTGTTTTCAGGGAAGGTGTCGGTGTCAAAACCGGCAGATCTCGGGTAGGGGGTCCCGAACTGTGCGTCTAGGATCGATGGTAACATCTACACAGGGTTTTACCCAGCTTCGGGCTCTCTTGATGAGATAATACCCTACATGCTACTTTTGATTGTATTCATATGGGTGTAGTACAGAGTTGATCTACCTTGAGATCATATGTTGTGGTCTAAACCCTAGAGGTATGATGAATCATATAATAATGATCTATCGACTAGCCTGGCCTCGGCTTATATAACATACCAGAGGCCGAGGATAACAAGAGTCCTAGTCGAATACGCTGGTGGGGGAGGAGTCCTTGTCTTGATCGCCAAGTCTTGAGGAATCTTCCTTGTATGCAGCACCTGTCCGGACTGGCCCATGAGTATGCGGCCCTGTGGGTCCTCGGCCCAATCTAACCGGTTGGGAGACGACGTGGTGAGTACCCCCTAGTCCAGGACACCGTCAGTAGCCCCCTGAGCCGGTCTTCAAGTTAGGGACGCTCCTCGATTCTTCCGAACTGTTCTTCATCTTCGGTCGTCGGTCTTGAAAACTGGTTCAACGAATCTTCTTTATCTTCGATCTTGAGGATCGCCGAAATGCATTCGACGGGTTTACACGTCGGGTATCCGAGGAGCCCCTTTAAGTTTCCGGCCTTTACCAATGCCTTGTTATTTTTATGCCACACCTCGGGTTTGAAGTTGTTCCCGGGAGGCAGTTCCCTCTTGCTTCCGAGCTCTAACGCCGGACTGCATTCGAGGTATTTTTGTAGCCGAGCACCAATGCCGGACCGCTTCCCAGCTCTAACACCGGAATATACCCGAGCTCCAACACCGGACTGTATCCGAGCTCCAACGCCAAACTGTATCCGAGCTCCAACACCGGACTATATCCGAGGTGTCGTAAATCACCTTGGTTCAAAGAAGTTTAAAGGAGTTTAGCCGAGCTTAAAGCCGGAAATGCCCTCTATGGAGCCAGCCACTAGAGCACGAGCTTTATGCCGGACTGCTTTCGAGGTGGTGCACCACCCTGAATGTGGGCCGATTTTTGTCAATATTTTTTATCGGTGCAATTTATTCTCTGTCGAGATACATAGCCAGTAGCCCTCAAGGTGGGTATCGGTCTAAAACCCGAGATGCCCATGAAGGATGACATAAGACCGCTGATCCCCATAGCTGCTGAGACTCAGGTTGATTTGCAAAATCGGTCTGAGGATCAAGTCCCAGCTCGGCAGAATACTTCAGGACACAAAAAGCGGCGTGCTCAGTCCTCGAGACTCAGGTTGGGTGCGGCCGACCAACCTGAGGATCAAAATCTCCTCGGAAACTATATTGCACTTAAAATTTTCTGCATGGGACAAGCAATGCAGTAGCCCCCGAGACACTGGTCGGGTGGCAACGCCAGATCAGGGGATCGATGTGCCCCTTTAATATTTGTCAATAATAAGCCCGAAGCCCAGTAGCCCCCGAGCCTTAATGCGGGCACGGGTGGCCGAATTAAGGATCGATATCCATAGTAAAATCACAAATTATGTGTAATGACTCTATGTATCCAAGTACTTTACGTCATTTAATGCTCGGATCCGCATTGTACAAAACTTTGTTGACCGACCATCGGCTTCCACCTCCTCGGCCAGTAGCCGAGGAGTGTTTTGTCTTACTTTATAAAGCCTTTATGAGGGCAAAGATTTATGACAAACAAGGCAATCTGGCCGTACGGTTTTATAAACAAAGGTACGCGGAGAGATATGTTATATTACTGTTTAACAGAAGAAATGTCTTCCAAAGAAAATAGTTCCGCTATCGGTTCCTTTCTTCGGGTTGTCATGCTAAGCATGATCATAAAACCTCAGCTCCAATGTAAGAGAAAAATATCGAGGATTTAGTTTGGGAGGCTAGTTAATAGCCCCCGGTAGTGTTCGGCGACAGTTGAGGTCAAGCCGTAAACACTTCGGCCAATGTTATGAACGGCTTGTTATTTAACATAGTCATCGGATCGCTGACCAGTTTACGTTTATTGTGACAGTCAGTTTTCGGCTTTCTCCACTGAGGTGCTTAACCATGTAAGCTGGAAGCACAATCGCAGTGGTTCTCCCTTTGCACGCTTAGCCGAACAAAATGGAACATAGGAAGCAAGTGCGGGAGCCGGGCAACCCAACTATTGACCGAAGACACAATTTGAAACCGATGCATATATAGCAATATCTGAGAATGTTTTTGCCGAATCCCTAAAAGGTGTTCGGCATTGCACTGAGAGACTAATGCTAGAAAAGCACAAATAGTTTAAAAGTGCCAAAAAGCTTGGAAAACCAAGAAACGTCAGTAAAAACATGACGTCCGAACAATATCAAGTGTTCGGTGCCAACCCGAAAATTGGTCTTAGAAAAAAGAAGTGCTTCTGTCGTGCTTTAACATGATACATCCTATCTCAAGACTTCGAGCGGGTCAGCCTACGGCTTCAACCTCCTATCCCGAGGGCGGAGTACTTCTCATCAGGCCAGTTTAGCAAACTAAACTCTAGCGGCTTTAGAGAAATTAGGCTCCCCGGCTAGTGACCGCACACTCGTGTCAAAAAAAGGAGTGGTAAATAATAATAACTTTGCAACGACTAAGAAGAAAAACACTTAGTATGAAATGGCTCAAATAAACATAAGAGCCCCCAAGTGACTTGGGTAAAAGTTGACTATATAATGTAAGGTGACATGTAGAATGCCTTCTAGACGGATTGTAGATCGTTTGTCGTAGCGGACCTTTTCGCTTCAACCTCTGGACCCAATAGTCCGGAGTGTGTCCGAATACCCTCGCGGTTATAAAAACCAGGGCATGCGTGGAGACCAGGCGTAGGGGTCATTAGTGCTTTATCAGACAAGTGCCCAACTAGTTATGTTATATTACATGGTTAGTAAGAAACATCTTCCAGGGAGAATAGTTCCGTTAGGGGTTCCTTTCCCTGGGAGGCATGCCCTAAAGTGCATGTCCGGACTGCGAAAAGAGCAGAAAAACATCTGGGGGTAGGTAAATAAATAGGTAAGAAATCATCTTTTAGTTCACCGACCGAGTATTCCCTTAAGAACGCTAGCTTTCGGCTTCACCCAGTCTGAGGTACACATCCGGCTGACCCGGCAGTAACAATCGCAGAGGTGCTCCCTTTACTGCCTAGCTGAACAATCGGGAACGTAGGGGTAAGCACAGGAGCCAGGCAACCCAGCTTGGCCAAAACTTAAGTCATATCGATGCATATAATGGTGAATAAAAGGTACATGCGGAAGTGTGACACATGTGTTGGGCATAAAGCCCGTATTAATAAGCTTCTGTTAAAGAAGCCCCCAGGTATAATGAGCGCGGGTAGCGCGTTAAGTGTGTGCGAACAAAGTTTGGACAAGGAAGATTTTTACAAGCAACTTTTTTCCAAAAAAGTATAATGCTTGGTCGAGCCGAACACAAGTTAAAAATTTAAAACTTTGAGCATGAAGGCAACTTAGCTGGTTAATGTGTTTGGTATTGACGACGCGGTCCGAGCTTGATGCGGGACAAGGTTCCATCCCCCAAGCCAGTCCCGAGGTGGCGGAGCAAAGAGCTCGGCACTCCGAAGTGGTGACATAGCACGGGCAATGCAAGACGGCAGAGTGATGCCGAATTCCCCGACATGGGGTAATGAAGCCCCCCGTCCAGCCGAGGTGACGTCAAAGGATATAGTCCGGCTGGATCATTTTCCTGTGCACAAAAAATAGTGCAAACGGGAGATAATAGTAATAATGATAAAAAATCGTTGCATAACGAATAATTTATGCAAAGTGAGTAATAAAAGAAATATGGCCTGGCGCCGAAGTCGATGTCGATGCAGGGCGTCGGCATGATGTGGTAAAGGCATGGCAAAGCCTGAATTCACAGGTCGGTCCGCGCTCCGGATGCGGCGTTCGCCGGACTATGTACGAAGACTGACCGAACCAGCATGCGACCGTCGTTAATGCGGCCACCATTTGATAGACCTGTGAACATATGATGGACAAACCAGAGTAATAATTCCTTGGAAAAAATGAACCCAAACAAGCAAGAAATATTAGGATTAATAGCACCTGGTTTATTTGTTGTAGCAATCCGAAGGAAGATGCTGCTGGCAAAGGTTGGCTTGCCGAGGCAAAGCCCTCGGTCCAGCTAATCGTGACGAAGCTGGTCGGTTAGTGACGCCGAAGTGTCCGGAGTAGGTTGATGATGAGATGATGAATCCTCTGGTCCAGCCGAGATGTCGAAGTAGTTCGGCGTGATGGACACCGGCTTGAAGGAGCAACAGTGCGGCCTTGTCGATGTAGGTCGTGACGTGGTCGATGCCGGCTTGATGAAGCGACCGTGCGGTGATGCCGGTATGCCCGCTCCGTGTAATTCGTGGGGCGGAGATGTTGGTGATGATTTGTCCTTCGCGATGCCGGACTCTTGTTCGGCTTGCCGAGGTGATGATCCGAAGAAGTTGAGCTCGGCTCAACAAGGTGACGACGTGTCTAGCACAGGTCGGCAGCCGTGGAGCAATATTGCCGGACTGGTTTGACACCAGCAATGATGTTGAAGATCATGTTCAAAAGATCTTAAAGTTAGTGGGATGTGTTCGGGAACAATACACAATATCCCATACAAAACTTCCTTCAAAAAGGATGTCCGAAATCCCGTTCGTAAAAAAGATGAATTCGGGCCGGATTCGTTTTCGCGCAGAAAACAGATCCGAAAAGTGATGCACTAATTGGAAGGTTCCCGGAGTTCGGACGGTCGGATCGAGCTGAAATTGTGAGGGGTGGTAGATATAGGAATTCTGCAGCCGATCAACGGTTGGATCTTTCAAAGGACGTCCGAGCTAGAAGCTGGACACCACGCCCTAAACTCATCCAGATTCCCGTCCAGATTTGACAGGGCTCCGGTATATCGTGGATTGCTAGAGATTCCTCCATCGGAACTCGACGAAATTTTCCAGGGTTGTTGTAAACTCAATTCCGCACAATTCCACCAAAGCGATCATCAAAGCGATACTCGAGGAGGTGGTGGCAGCAGATACGAGTTCGTTGTCCAGAAAAACAGCACGGTCGCTTCAGGGCAATGTTGACGTTGAGCCCCCGAGCTTCATGGATGATTCCTCCGTGATCGTGATAGAGATCGGAGTTGATGTTTGATGAAGGCCCTCGTTCGAACATGGTGATCCGAACACGGGGCGCAATTCTTGGTCGAACCAAGGTGACCAGTCGAGCTGGTGACGAAGATGCCGAAGTCGCAGTTGATCTGCAGGCGAGCCATCGATCCTTTTGTCGATCACACAGCGGAACTCTCAATGAAAGCACCAATGTCGGTGTCAAAACCGGCAGATCTCGGGTAGGGGGTCCCGAACTGTGCGTCTAGGATCGATGGTAACATGTACACAGGGTTTTACCCAGCTTCGGGCTCTCTTGATGAGGTAATACCCTACATGTTGCTTTTGATTGTATTCATATGGGTGTAGTACAGAGTTGATCTACCTCGAGATCATATGTTGTGGTCTGAACCCTAGAGGTATGATGAATCATATAATAATGATCTATCGACTAGCCTGGCCTCGGCTTATATAACATACCAGAGGCCGAGGATAACAAGAGTCCTAGTCGAATACGCCGGTGGGGGAGGAGTCCTTGCCTTGATCGCCAAGTCTTGTGGAATCTTCCTTGTATGCGGCACCTGTCCGGTCTGGCCCATGAGTATGCGGCCCTGGGGGTCCTCGGCCCAATCTAACCGATTGGGAGATGACGTGGTGAATACCCCCTAGTCCAGGACACCGTCAGAAGGCCCTTGGGACGCCATGCCGAGCCTGCGGCGACTAGCCAACAAGGTGCTCCGAGGCCGAGCAGGCTAAAAAGGAACGCAGGCCGGACTGAGACACCGGCGCAGAGGTATGGCGTGCCACCTCACTCCATGGTATCGTCTTTTTAAAGACATATTAACGCTCGTGCTTTCTAGGAAGAAAAACGCTCGCCGGACTATATCCGGAGAGGTCGTCAATCACGCCTCCTCCGGTCGGGCTCCAAGGCCGGACACGGAAGCGGAAGCGAGTACGAGGCGTACGTCGGATGTTCCTCCAACAGAGGATGTGGACAGAATGTCCGCCACAAATTCCGAGGTGGAGAGCGCCATGAACCACAGGCGTCGCCGAGCCATTCTCCGTGACGCTTGCTTCTCCCAAGAGGCATTTGACGCCTTCAACTCGGGAGACGCATACCTCCGTGTTGCTCAAATGGTCTAGCCAGAGCCACGGAGCAATATGTGAAGGATATACGGGTGAGATAATTTGATGATTATATATAGTAGTAGCCCCTGAGACTTGAAGCAGTTAGAATAACTGATTTAAGGATCATTTGTTATGTAGGTTCTTACAGAAAAGAATACCCAATTGTCCCATGAGCTTGAAGAGTGCAAAGCCCAACTTCAGGCCGCACTAGCCGCAGCAGAGGAGACCAAGAAGACCCCCTTTGGTAATATATGTTTCAAATGATAGGTATCATGTAGAGTGTGGCGTATATGCAAATCTGACAATAAAACTGCATATGACGCCGGAGTAAATCCGGATGAGCAACACCTCCTACGCCGGATAAAGGCCGGCGAGAGCGTGCTTACGAGGGATAAGTAGGAGAAGAATGATCTCCTAGATGCCAACACCCAGATGGGCGTGGAACTAAAGGATGTTCGTGCCCAACTGTCAGACTCCGTGAAGGAGAATCAGCGGCTTCGACGCGGCATTTTTAGTAAGTGCTTGAACGAACTTTGAAGAAGAGTTCGGCGAAGAAGTCGACTAACAGAGTTATGTCTGTAGGTATGCTAACAGGTCGTCTCGCGGAGGAAATGCCCGGTTCTACGGGTGACCTTTTGCCCGAGCTCTCACAACTGCACGAACGAGTTCGGCAGGTGATGCAAGGCGTCGCCCAGGCCTTGTGGCCATCCGTCTCCGTGCCCGAAGGCCTTGGAGAGCTTGCGGAGAAACTGAAGGGAGCGCGGCGACGCTTCCGATTATGGAAGATATTGGCACGCCGTCAAGGTGCCAGGGAAGCCTGGGCCATGGTGAAGACGCGGTATACCAAGGCTGATCCAAACCACATGGCCGAGGTCGGACCTGTGGGGCCCAATAGGAAAGAGATCCCTGTTAGTCTAATGTACGGACAAGTAGAATTGGCCGCAAAGTATTCCCAACAGGATTGTAAGTTAGACAGCCTGTTGGATGGTATAGAGGAAGAATTTAGTCAGTCAAACTGACTATGTAATTGAAGTGACATTTGTAATGCCTTCTAGCCGGATTGTAGATCATTTGTCATGGCGGACCTTTTCGCTTCGACCTCTGGACCCGATAGTCCGGAGTGAATCCGAATACCCTCTCGGTTATGAAAAACCAGGGCATGCGTGGAAACCAGGCGTAGGGGTCATTAGTGCTTGAACAGACAAGTGCCCAACTAGTTATGTTATATTACATGGTTAGTAAGAAACATCTTCCAGGGAGAATAGTTCCGTTAGGGGTTCCTTTCCCTGGGTATGCATGCCCTAAAGTGCATGTCCGGACTGCGAAAAGAATCACAGGAAAAAACATCTGGGGGCATATATAAAAAATAGGTAAAAAATCGTCTTTTGTTCACCGACCGAATATTCCCTTAAGAATGCTAGCTTTCGGCTTCACCCAGTCTGAGGTACACATCCGGCTGACCCGGCAGTAACAATCGCAGAGGTGCTCCCCTTAGGCCCTAGCCCAATTAACGGGAACATAGGGCATAAATACAAGAGCCAGGCAACCCAGCTTGGCCAAAACTTAAGTCATATCGATGCATATAATGGTGAATAAAAGGTACATGCGGAAGGATAACACATGTGTTGGGCATGAAGCCCATATAAATAAATAAGCTTCTGTGAAAGAAGCCCCCAGGTATAATGAGCGCGGATAGCGCGTCAGTTGTGTGCAAACAAGGCACAAATTGGCCCTTAAAGGCTGTGAGGGAAAAGAAGGGGAGAAGGAGAGAAATAAAAGACAGATAGTGTATAAAAAATGGACAGAGGAAGGAGACGAACACAGAGTCCGACGCTAGGCGTAGAATCTTCGGAGTCTGGCTGCGTTCCATGGGTTCGGCTCGAGTCGATTATCCGATGCATCTGTCACGACCCTAGACTTTGCTTGTATTAGTTGCAATTGAGAGCATCCATGCATCATGTTGTAATTCCAAAGAAACTTGAAATGGGGATTGTTGAAACCCTAGCACTAAATGAAATTCACTAGGTTCAACTAAAATATTTTCATTGATTCCAAATGGCTTTAAAAATGTTCATCATTTCTGGAAAAATGCTTTGAGCAGTAACCAGAGATATTGCACATTTTTCCATGACATTTGGAATATTGAATTAAATCATATGCTATTTGAATTTGGGCATTTAAATGCTATAAAATATTTTAAATGCTCAAATAATCATGAACTAAAATCTTTACTGTTGGAAATATTCCAAACAGTAGCCTTGAGAAGTTTCATGATTTTTGAGTTAGTTCTAGTATTTTAATAAAAGCCCTAAGTTGCAGAAGAAATAGAAAAACAAAAAAACAATTAAAGAGAGAGAGAGAGAAGGACTAACCTGGCACTTACCTCGGCCCACCTACCTGTTGCCGGCCCAGCCCACCAGGGCGAAGCGGTCGTCCTCAACCTCTACCAGTAGGCAAAGGAGGGACACCGCGACGCCGCCAAGCTCGCCACGCCACCACCCTGCCTGCTTGCCGCCTCCCCTCGTCGCTCTGGACGCCCTCCCGCGACGCCACGCAGCCCCTTGCTCCTCTCCCTCGCTCTCTGTCTCTCCCGCCCTCTCCTCTGCTTCCTCACTCGCGCCCGAGCGGAGTTCGTCGCCGCCGCACGCCATTGCCGCGGCCACCGCCCCCCCCCCCTCGCCCTCTCTTCGAGCCCATAAGCTCCGCCACGTCGTCCTCCACCTCTCCACCTAGCCACGAGGCTCCGGACGCACCACAGCACCGCCATCGCCGTCTTCTTCAACCTCGGTCCGCCGAGATCGCCGGCGACCGTGCGCCCGCTCCGTTGCTTCCCCGAGCTCCCCAAGACCACCGTTGCACTCCCCGTGAGCTTCTCCTTCGATCCCCACTTCCCCCCTTGCTCGTTGCGCCGCGTAGCCACCGCCCCCTTCGAGCCCGAGCGCTCCTCGCCGCCGGCCATGTCACCGTCGTGGCTACGGTCGTGCAAGCACGCGTCCGAGCGTGTCACCGTGCTCAGTGCACCCCCAGGAGGCCGTAGCACCCTTCCGCGCCCCCTGCCGTGCCTCCTAGCGTCGTTCCCGTGCACGCCCAAACTCCGGCCGCCGCCTGGCTCGACGCCGGCGTCATCTCCGGCCACCCCCGCACACACCGCTTGTCCCACTCGACGCGGACGAGCCTCCCCGTCGCATAGATGCCCTCTGCCGGCCATTTGGTCGCCGGAGGAGGAATCCCGAGCCCTCCGTCGTCTCTGGCCTTGCCGGCGACGAGCGCCGGGTCAACTCCGGCGAGTTTGACCCGGGTTGACCCTGTTTGACTTCCCCCTGACTCACTAACATGTGGGGCCAGCCCCTAACTAATTTCTAGTTTAGGATTAAGTTAGTGTTAATTAACCCTGTCAATTAGCTGACCAGCTGATGTGTGGGGCCCGGTCGTCAGGTTTGACCTGGACCGCGCCCCGTTGACCTGCTGACGTCATGATGATGTCAGGCTGACGCAGTAATCCTTTTCTGGAATTTAAATAAATCTTAAATGATTTGTTAATTCAGAAAATATCCAAAACTTTGAAAAATCATAGAAATTAATCTATAGCTCCAAATGAAAAGATTTATATATGAAAAATTATCAGAAAAATTCAAGGAATCCATCTGTACCATTTTCATGCATGTTTGAACAATGTTTGTCCTCTGTTTTGGACAAAACAAATAAAGGACATTTAAATAATCATATATGGAGTTGGATTTTGAATCATGTATTCAAACCAACTTCATTTAAATCATAGCTAGATGCATTAGCTCAAATCACAGCATATTGCCATGTCATGATCATGCATCATATTGTGGCATTGCATTGATTGTGTTCTTTCTCAGTTGCCGGTGTTTGTCCCCTCTCGATAGACGTGGTTCCGACGATGTGATCGTTGACACCGATGAAGAACTATATTATCTTCAGAAGTGCCAGGCAAGCAAAACCCCCTTGTTCATTCCGATACAATCCCACTCTCTCGCCCCTGCTCTCTTTTATTGCATTAGGACAACAACGATTCATGTGTTACTTGCTGCGGTAGCTGAACCCCTTTATCCTTTGCATGACCTGTCATTCCACAGTAATTAGATGAAACCCACTAGCATGAGTAGGAGTTGTTTGAGACCTGTTGTGCCTACTCATTCATGCTTGTTTGTCATGCCTGCTACTGCTTAGAGTTGAGTCAGGTCTGATTCATCGGGGATGAATTGGAAGGTGTGAACATGTCCTACTGTGTGTGAGCTAAGTGTGTGAATACGATTTGGTAAAGGTAGCGATGAGAGGCCATGTAGGAGTACATGGTGGGTTGTCTCATTGAAGCCGTCCTCAGGAACTGAGTTCTGTGTTTGTGATCCATGAAACAGTTACTACCACGCATTGGGCCCGAAACCAATGGACCCTCTCGGCTTCTTGATCACCCTTGTCCTCTGTCCAGGAGTTGCAAGTAGTTTCTGGTGTTTGTAGTATGCTGGGGGCCGCACGCAGCACTGACCGTAGGGGTGGGCTGTGTTGCGGTAGGCACGTGGCCGGGCAGCCGGGCGCCCGTTTGGTGTCTCGGACCCTGTACACATCGTTTGGGGCTGTGAGCGAAACTCCGGCCGGATCTCCTCATGGATGGAACCCGAATAGGCGATAAACCTGGACTAGAGACTTGAGTGTTTAGGTAGGCCGTGGCCGACACCCTCGCTAGGCTTCCGCTTGAAGGTTGCCGAGTACATGTCGTGTAAATGGCGGTAAGAGGTGAGAGCGTGTGTGAAGAAGTACACCCCTGCGGGGTTAACATCATCTATTCGAATAGCCGTATCCGCGGTAATGGACTTCTGGGTTGCCTATATCAGTTCATAGACAAGTGAAAGTGGATACTCTAAAATGCGCAAGATAAGCGTGAGTGCTATGGATGGCCTTCTCGTAGGGAGACGGAAGTGGATCCATAGTAGTGTATTGATATGGTGAATATGTGGACTCGTGTGCGCCACCTCAAAAGAGTCGCTTGCAGTCGTAGTTCAGGTTAGCCACCGAGTCAAAGCTGGCTTGCTGCAGTTAAACTCCACTCCCCCCTTTTGATACTGATGCATATGTAGTTAGTTCTGATGTAAGTCTTGCTGGGTACAATTGTACTCACGTTTGCCTATTTTATGTTTTTGCAGAGAGACGTCAGTCTCGCTAGTAGTTCCGTGTGGACTTCGACGTTTAGCTTGTTACCTCAGCTACGATCTTGTGCCCTCGGCAGGATCTGGTAGATAGTCAGGCTTCTCAGCCTTTTTCATTTATAGATGTCTGTACTCAGACATGTTAAACTTCCGCATGTGCTTGTTGCTTGTATGCTCTGAATGTTGGGTCATGAGACCCATGTTTGTAATATCTCGCTCCTCGGAGCCTAATGAATAAATACTTGAGTCGTAGAGTCTTGTTGTGATGCCATGTTGTATCTACACATATCGAGCATATTGTGTGTATGATTGAAATGCTTGCTATGTGTGGGATCCGACTATCTAGTTGTTTATCCTTGGCAGCCTTTCATATGAGGAAATGTAAGTCTAGTGCTTCTGAGCGATAGTAGTCCGCTACAGCCCGGTTCACCGGAGTCCTGCTAGCCCAGCACTACTGCTCGGAACACTTGACTGGCCGGCATGTGATTCACTTCGTTCCTGTGTCTGTCCCTTCGGGGAAATGTCACGCGGTGACATCCGGAGTCCTGTTAGCCCAGTGCTACAGCCCGGATTCACACGTTGATGACCGACATGCTCGATGTGATTCATGTATGCCTGTCCTCATAGGTTAGCGCCGCTTTGGGTTCACGACTAGCCATGTCGGCCCGGGTTCTCTGTCATATGGATGCTAGCGACACTATCATATACGTGAGCCAAAAGGCGCAAACGGTCCCGGGCCAGGTAAGGTGGCACCCGTGGGAGTACCGTGCGTGAGGCCGCAAAGTGATATGATGTGTTACATGCTGGATCGATGTGGCTTAGGATCGGGGTCCTGACAGCGTTGGTGTCAGAGCCTGACTGCCTGTAGGATTACCAAGCCAAACTGGTCGAAGTTGTGTCTAGAAATGCTTTAGTTATGTAAGGGAATTGATTGTGGAAGGGAACGTAAGGCTCTTTTACTCCTTATACCTCATGGCCTTCTGATCTGAGTCATCCTCTTCCCTTCTACGGGGTTTAAGAACTAGGCCTTCTCATCTATCTATCAGGATGACGTGTTACTAAACCGTAGTTGCCTAGGATTGTTTAGTTCAAGCCTCAGTTCAGTTCCTACTACTTCCATATGTTCATAACTGGCCTCAGAACGTTGATATTGTGATGTTGAGTGGCTAGGCCACCATTTTTGCAGGTTGTCTCAAATCATTTCTGAGCATTTACAGCCGTTATGCTGTCCGAGTCATCCCAGGTCTCTAAATAGTCTGATGCATTTGCAAATCCTTTCTCTCCGTTCCTGATGTCCTTTTGGTCAGAATAAGCACACTAACCGGTGCGTTGAGGTAATTTATTGCCTTGACATATATGTTGGAGCTACTACTATGACCTTAGGTATCTTATGAATCATCTAACAATCTGTCCATGTCTTGTGTTTCTAGTGTGATGATTCTGGCCACCATTCTCGAAAGCATCCCGTGATGCCAATTAGTAGTAGGTATTCTACTCCTGGGTTTTCGAACCCGAGATTCACCCTACATCATGTTGTTAGTATTTGCTAGATCCCTTAAGATATTAGTAAACTTTGCGATAGTCCTCGAGGTCCGTGGTATTCCCTTCTTCCAAATACTATGAACCATTTATGGCAGAAGTTTGTTGAACCAAAAGATCACAACCAGGGTGCTTTTGAGGAGTACTCCATTCATATTGTGATTCTGCTAGCTCTACCTTTCTGCATGGGTTATCTGGAAGAAATATGTTGAACTTGGTTCGACATACTAGCCCATGCATCCACAACTCAGAAAACAATATGTTCCTTCGAGTTGTCCCTCTTTAGTCGTCCTCTGACCTTCGTCTATCAATCGATAGTCAAGAGTATGCGTGCATTCGTTCGTCGATGCCTATTATTCTTGTGGTCCGACAAGCCATTCTATTCCAGAATGACTAGGAGAAACAAACTCCAGTACCTCATCCATATCCAGGATTGGGTCAAAGCAGTTGTATACCACAGATCAAAATGCCAATCCAGCTTCTGCTCTGCTCTACCTTGGAGTGTTACCATCCTTATGACAAGAGAGTCATGAGAATTGCACCACCTCTTATGAATTCTTGACGCAGTAATACTTCTTGCCATCATTGTTCATTCCTCGGTTTCGTGTTGTTGCAACCGGAATGCCGACAAGTGATTCGTGATGTGTGAAATCAATACTCTGAGCAACTCGTTGCTTGTAGTAAATGGACAATATTCTCATTCTTAGCGTGTTGGTTACTAAATCATCATCCTAAGATTGATCGTGCTACCTAGTCCTTATTTCTGGTGCACTCTTCGATCAATGAGTAAGGATTGTTCAATCCCTTGTTTATTTGATCATATCATCTTGCCCTGAAAAGCAAGATTGTTCTCGAGCTTAGTAACATATCGGTGGTTCGTGATGTTCCGAATATCTTCTCGGAAGCATTACCAGGTTGTTCCCTGGCCGTTATGTTGAGTTCGTGCTCAAGTTGGTTTTCCAATAAACCACTCTTTCTCCAAGAATCTGTGTTGGATACCCTGAGCTAGCTGGTTGAGCTAAACAACAACTTGGAGAGTTGGAAGATAAAAGCTTGTCCGACTTAGTTCATTTCTAAGGGATATCTTTTGTGGTGTGTGTTGAAGAAAGATGATATCTTCACCAATTGGTCCTCGTGATCAGTTGTTGGATGTATTGTCTTGTCAAAACTTTGACTTGAGTATGGGCTATCGTCAAGTCAAATCAGAACCAACGATATTCGTAATGTTGTCTTACTCGTGGTTCATCCCTCGAGCATACACCATTATATCTTTTGGTCTGACCAATGCTATTGTCGTGTTCACATGATGGTGGAAGTCCAGTGATATGGAAATTCCGATGAGTTGTTGTTGAGCCCATCAGCAGCATTTTGTCTCCCCCATGATTCATGTTGGATGATACACTGGTATTGGAAGCTTTGTAAGCAATGCCTTCGTGTTCAGTTCATGAGGCTTATGCTTAGATGGAAGAAGTGACTTCCTTGAATTCATGTGCTTTAGGTGTAAGTTGCCGCCATGAACTCGAGAAAGCTTTGTTTTGTTTTCCTTGGAATCATCCCAAGTCAGGCATGCATACGTGCGAAGTATTCTATGGTTTGGTAGATTAATTACCTCCACTCTGTGGTAATCCCTAGCACACCAAGCCACTGACTGATTTGTTCTAGGACAAGGAGTTGTTGTGCAAATCCTAGGTCATGCACAAGACTTCGTTACCCTAGATGATGGTTCCCCCACCTGAACTCGGTGGTGTTTTGTTGTAAGACTACCGTGTGGTCATGCTTGTCTGGGACAGCGTGTTCACATGTGTTTAGCAGAACCAGCTCATGTTTTGGAGCTCGCTATCGTAGTTCATCTCCCGAGAGTCTCGCAACGTTATCTCGTCGACTTGTGTTGCAACCTTTTCTTTTCTGGGCATGTTGTCTGAAAAATCCTGTTCCCAGCCAGATCTGAATCTCAGGCAGATATGATGACTGGAACTTTTCCAAGATCTACTATGTAGGTCCCGACAAGGTTGATGGTCTGACCGACACACCTAGCCAGAAGATCTATCATTGTAGCATCTTGACTGGTCAATTTCACCATCTTCTCCGTGAGGATCTTGTGCGACTTATTTTAGAAGTTGTTCCTTAGAGACTCTTGTGCTATTAGAATTCCTCGATTATGCTATAACCATTCAAACAGTGGAATTGCTCTCGACTGTTGAGTTATCTCCCAGTTACCAGAATCATTCCCAGCATTTGCATTTTGTTCCCAGCTTGCACCTCAATAGTTGTTGTCCAGGATCATATTCAAAGTGGACTTGTAATGGGTCCCCTCCATTTCCGGTGATAAGCAAAAGTCATCCATTGCGTTGTCTTCAACAAGGTAGTCCACATCATCCATATTAGTTTGAGTATACCACTCTTTCGAACTCCATCAAACGATTGTTTGTGATTGCCTTAGGCTGGAATAAAGAGTTCCAATGATCTCAGTATCAAAAGTAATTCTTCTTGCCACTTAAGGGAATATTCCTGTGAGTCACCTTCCCTGAGGTGCCCCGTTATGGAATCATGGCAATTTTCCTCGCTACCGTGACACCCTCCACCATCTTTCTAAGTGTGGAATTTTTGCCCATCAAATCAAACCCCGTCGATGTTCTTCCATCCCTCTCGATGTGTTTTGTGTCTCAACTCGAGATGTTCCAACATCTCATTCCACGAATTGATCTTGAATGCTCGATCTTCGAGGAGATCGTTTCCTATAGAGTTTCTTTCTGTCGCCATCGTGTTGGATGAAGATCTCAAAGCGAGGACGTCAAGATCAATATGATGCAATGAAGCTACTTCTTCGAGAAGGGCAGTTGGATCGAGAAGGTTGTGGTAGCTTGCGACCCCTCTGTCTTCTTACCTCACGTCTTGAATCTCGGGACGAGATTCTTGTTTAGTGGGGGTGAGTTGTCACGACCCTAGACTTTGCTTGTATTAGTTGCAATTGAGAGCATCCATGCATCATGTTGTAATTCCAAAGAAACTTGAAATGGGGATTGTTGAAACCCTAGCACTAAATGAAATTCACTAGGTTCAACTAAAATATTTTCATTGATTCCAAATGGCTTTAAAAATGTTCATCATTTCTGGAAAAATGCTTTGAGCAGTAACCAGAGATATTGCACATTTTTCCATGACATTTGGAATATTGAATTAAATCATATGCTATTTGAATTTGGGCATTTAAATGCTATAAAATATTTTAAATGCTCAAATAATCATGAACTAAAATCTTTACTGTTGGAAATATTCCAAACAGTAGCCTTGAGAAGTTTCATGATTTTTGAGTTAGTTCTAGTATTTTAATAAAAGCCCTAAGTTGCAGAAGAAATAGAAAAACAAAAAAACAATTAAAGAGAGAGAGAGAGAAGGACTAACCTGGCACTTACCTCGGCCCACCTACCTGTTGCCGGCCCAGCCCACCAGGGCGAAGCGGTCGTCCTCAACCTCTGCCAGTAGGCAGAGGAGGGACACCGCGACGCCGCCGAGCTCGCCACGCCACCACCCTGCCTGGTTGCCGCCTCCCCTCGTCGCTCTGGACGCCCTCCCGCGACGCCACGCAGCCCCTTGCTCCTCTCCCTCGCTCTCTGTCTCTCCCGCCCTCTCCTCTGCTTCCTCACTCGCGCCCGAGCGGAGTTCGTCGCCGCCGCACGCCATTGCCGTGGCCACCGCCCCCCCCCCCTCGCCCTCTCTTCGAGCCCATAAGCTCCGCCACGTCGTCCTCCACCTCTCCACCTAGCCACGAGGCTCCAGACGCACCACAGCACCGCCATCGCCGTCTTCTTCAACCTCGGTCCGCCGAGATCGCCGGCGACCGTGCGCCCGCTCCGTTGCTTCCCCGAGCTCCCCAAGACCACCGCTGCACTCCCCGTGAGCTTCTCCTTCGATCCCCATCTCGCTCCTCGGAGCCTAATGAATAAATACTTGAGTCGTAGAGTCTTGTTGTGATGCCATGTTGTATCTACACATATCGAGCATATTGTGTGTATGATTGAAATGCTTGCTATGTGTGGGATCCGACTATCTAGTTGTTTATCCTTGGCAGCCTTTCATATGAGGAAATGTAAGTCTAGTGCTTCTGAGCGATAGTAGTCCGCTACAGCCCGGTTCACCGGAGTCCTGCTAGCCCAGCACTACTGCTCGGAACACTTGACTGGCCGGCATGTGATTCACTTCGTTCCTGTGTCTGTCCCTTCGGGGAAATGTCACGCGGTGACATCCGGAGTCTTGTTAGCCCAGTGCTACAGCCCGGATTCACACGTTGATGACCGACATGCTCGATGTGATTCATGTATGCCTGTCCTCATAGGTTAGCGCCGCTTTGGGTTCATGACTAGCCATGTCGGCCCGGGTTCTCTGTCATATGGATGCTAGCGACACTATCATATACGTGAGCGAAAAGGCGCAAACGGTCCCGGGCCAGGTAAGGTGGCACCCGTGGGAGTACCGTGCGTGAGGCCGCAAAGTGATATGATGTGTTACATGCTGGATCGATGTGGCTTAGGATCGGGGTCCTGACAGCGTAAAAATTATCAGAAAAATTCAAGGAATCCATCTGTACCATTTTCATGCATGTTTGAACAATGTTTGTCCTCTGTTTTGGACAAAACAAATAAAGGACATTTAAATAATCATATATGGAGTTGGATTTTGAATCATGTATTCAAACCAACTTCATTTAAATCATAGCTAGATGCATTAGCTCAAATCATAGCATATTGTCATGTCATGATCATGCATCATATTGTGGCATTGCATTGATTGTGTTCTTTCTCAGTTGCCGGTGTTTGTCCCCTCTCGATAGACGTGGTTCCGACGATGTGATCGTTGACACCGATGAAGAACTATATTATCTTCAGAAGTGCCAGGCAAGCAAAAACCCCTTGTTCATTCCGATACAATCCCACTCTCTCGCCCCTGCTCTCTTTTATTGCATTAGGACAACAACGATTCATGTGTTACTTGCTGCGGTAGCTGAACCCCTTTATCCTTTGCATGACCTGTCATTCCACAGTAATTAGATGAAACCCACTAGCATGAGTAGGAGTTGTTTGAGCCCTGTTGTGCCTACTCATTCATGCTTGTTTGTCATGCCTGCTACTGCTTAGAGTTGAGTCAGGTCTGATTCATCGGGGATGAATTGGAAGGTGTGAACATGTCCTACTATGTGTGAGCTAAGTGTGTGAATACGATTTGGTAAAGGTAGCGATGAGAGGCCATGTAGGAGTACATGGTGGGTTGTCTCATTGAAGCCGTCCTCAGGAACTGAGTTCTGTGTTTGTGATCCATGAAACAGTTACTACCACGCATTGGGCCCGAAACCAATGGACCCTCTCGGCTTCTTGATCACCCTTGTCCTCTGTCCAGGAGTTGCAAGTAGTTTCTGGTGTTTGTAGTATGCTGGGGGCCGCACGCAGCACTGACCGTAGGGGTGGGCTGTGTTGCGGTAGGCACGTGGCCGGGCAGCCGGGCGCCCGTTTGGTGTCTCGGACCCTGTACACATCGTTTGGGGCTGTGAGCGAAACTCCGGCCGGATCTCCTCATGGATGGAACCCGAATAGGCGATAAACCTGGACTAGAGACTTGAGTGTTTAGGTAGGCCGTGGCCGACACCCTCGCTAGGCTTCCGCTTGAAGGTTGCCGAGTACATGTCGTGTAAATGGCGGTAAGAGGTGAGAGCGTGTGTGAAGAAGTACACCCCTGCAGGGTTAACATCATCTATTCGAATAGCCGTATCCGCGGTAATGGACTTCTGGGTTGCCTATATCAGTTCATAGACAAGTGAAAGTGGATACTCTAAAATGCGCAAGATAAGCGTGAGTGCTATGGATGGCCTTCTCGTAGGGAGACGGAAGTGGATCCATAGTAGTGTATTGATATGGTGAATATGTGGACTCGTGTGCGCCACCTCAAAAGAGTCGCTTGCAGTCGTAGTTCAGGTTAGCCACCGAGTCAAAGCTGGCTTGCTGCAGTTAAACTCCACTCCCCCCTTTTGATACTGATGCATATGTAGTTAGTTCTGATGTAAGTCTTGCTGGGTACAATTGTACTCACGTTTGCCTATTTTATGTTTTTGCAGAGAGACGTCAGTCTCGCTAGTAGTTCCGTGTGGACTTCGACGTTTAGCTTGTTACCTCAGCTACGATCTTGTGCCCTCGGCAGGATCTGGTAGATAGTCAGGCTTCTCAGCCTTTTTCATTTATAGATGTCTGTACTCAGACATGTTAAACTTCCGCATGTGCTTGTTGCTTGTATGCTCTGAATGTTGGGTCATGAGACCCATGTTTGTAATATCTCGCTCCTCGGAGCCTAATGAATAAATACTTGAGTCGTAGAGTCTTGTTGTGATGCCATGTTGTATCTACACATATCGAGCATATTGTGTGTATGATTGAAATGCTTGCTATGTGTGGGATCCGACTATCTAGTTGTTTATCCTTGGCAGCCTTTCATATGAGGAAATGTAAGTCTAGTGCTTCTGAGCGATAGTAGTCCGCTACAGCCCGGTTCACCGGAGTCCTGCTAGCCCAGCACTACTGCTCGGAACACTTGACTGGCCGGCATGTGATTCACTTCGTTCCTGTGTCTGTCCCTTCGGGGAAATGTCACGCGGTGACATCCGGAGTCCTGTTAGCCCAGTGCTACAGCCCGGATTCACACGTTGATGACCGACATGCTCGATGTGATTCATGTATGCCTGTCCTCATAGGTTAGCGCCGCTTTGGGTTCACGACTAGCCATGTCGGCCCGGGTTCTCTGTCATATGGATGCTAGCGACACTATCATATACGTGAGCCAAAAGGCGCAAACGGTCCCGGGCCAGGTAAGGTGGCACCCGTGGGAGTACCGTGCGTGAGGCCGCAAAGTGATATGATGTGTTACATGCTGGATCGATGTGGCTTAGGATCGGGGTCCTGACAGCATCTCGCTGACGGTACGCTCCACCAGTCAGAACTTGGTCAATAATGAAGGGACCCTCCCATTTGGGCTTGAGTTTGTCCTTTTTCTTCTCCGGCAGGCGTAGAACTAATTCGCCAACATTATAAGATTTGGCCCGTACTTCTCTTCTTTGGTATCTTCGAACCCGCTGTTGATAGAATGCGGAACGGGCTTTTGCCACGTCACGCTCCTCCTCCAAGGCGTCCAAACTGTCCTGCCGATCGAGCTCGGCTTCTCTTTCTTCGTACATGCACACTCGGGGTGAGTCATGAATTATGTCGCTGGGCAGAACAGCCTATGCGTCGTATACCATAAAGAATGGTGTGTATCCGGTTGTGCGATTCGGCGTAGTCCGTAGCCCCCAGAGTACGGAGTCGAGCTCCTCTACCCAGTGCGTGTTAGATTCCTTTAGGGACCGCACTAATCTGGGTTTGATGCCGCTCATGATAAGACCATTTGCTTGTTCGACTTGACCGTTAGTTTGTGGGTGATAGACGGAAGCATAATCGAGCTTGATGCCCATGTTTTTGCACCAGAGTTTTACCTCGTCGGCCGTGAAGTTCGTGCCGTTGTCAATGATGATGCTGTGGGGGGTGCCATAACGGTGTACGACCCCGGATATGAAGTCTATCACCGGTCCGGATTCGGCCGTCTTAACAGACTTGGCTTCTATCCATTTGGTGAATTTATCCACCATGACCAGCAAGTACTTTTTCTTGTGGGTTCCACCTTTAAGGGGTCCCACCATGTCGACCCCCCAGACCGCGAAGGGCCAGGTAATGGGGATTGTGTGGAGGGCGGTGGGCGGCATATGGTTTTGGTTTGCAAAAAGTTGGAAACCTACGCATCGTTGGACCAGGTCCAGTGCATCTGCCCGGGCCGTAGGCCAGTAAAAACCTGTACGAAAGGCCTTGCTTACAAGGGCCCGGGTTGCTGCGTGGTGGCCACCGAGTCCGGCATGAATTTCCGCCAGAATCTTCCGCCCCTCCTCCTCGGAGATGCACCTTTGAAGGACTCCGGTGGTGATTTTCTTATAAAGCTCTCCCTCATGGACCCTGTAGGCTTTAGATCGTCGTACTATGCAGCATGCCTCGTTTTGGTCCTCAGGGAGTTCCTGCCTAGTTAAGTAGGCCAGGAATGGTTCTGTCCACGGGGCGCTGATGGCCATTATAACGTAGGCTGAAGGTGTTATTTCGGTGGCAGAGCCTCCGATTATGTCAGAGTGTTAGGAATCGGGCATTGCGGTTGGGTCTGGTCTGTTGTTACCAGTGTCCCCTTCCCATATCACGGATGGCTTGAACAGCCTCTCCAAAAAGATGTTAAGGGGGACTGCATCGCGTTTTGCACCAATGCGTGCGAGGACATCTGCCGCCTGATTGTTTTCCCGGGCTACATGGTGAAATTCGAGCCCCTCGAACCGAGCTGACATTTTTAGGACGGCATTGCGATAGGCCGCCATTTTCGGATCCTTGGCATCAAAGTCTCCGTTTATTTGGGATATTGCAAGGTTCGAGTCCCCCCACACCTCTAGGCGTTGAATGCCCATGGATACTGCCATCCGGAGACCATGTAAAAGGGCCTCATATTCGACTGCGTTGTTGGAGTCCGTATACATTATCTGGAGTACGTATTGAACTGTATCTCCGGTTGGGGACGTCAGAACGACGCCAGCCCCCAGACCAGCCAGCATTTTGGAGCCGTCGAAGTGCATGATCCAGTTGGAATATGTGTCATACTCTTTAGGGAGTTCGGCTTCCGTCCATTTGGCGACAAAGTCGGCCAACACTTGCGACTTAATGGCTCATCGTAGTTTGTAGGTTATGTTGAACGGGAGGAGCTCAATGGCCCATTTGGCAATCCAGCCCGTGGCGTCGCGGTTGTTTATGATATCATTGAGTGGCACTTCCGAGGCTACTGTTATCAAACACTCTTGAAAGTAGTGCCACAGCTTCCGGGATGCCATGAATACCGCGTATGCTATCTTTTGATAATGCGGGTACCGTGACTTGCATGGAGTAAGGATAGTCGAGACATAGTAGACCGGCTTTTGAAGGGGAAATTTATGTCCGTCCGTTTCTCGTTTGACGACGAGCACTGCGCTCACAACTTGATGGGTTGCCGCAATGTATAACAGCATAGGTTTGCCAATGTTTGGCGCTGCCAGGATTGGGTTGGTTGCTAGTTTGGCCTTTATTTCTTCCAATCCGGCTGTGGGGGCATCCGTCCACTCGAAGTGTTCGGTGCGCTGTAGGAGGCGGTAAAGGGGTAATGCCTTTTCTCCCAGACAGGAGATAAAGCGGCTTAGAGCCACCACACATCCGGTTAATTTCTGGATTTGTTTGAGGTCCGTTGGGATATCCAACTGTGGCAGGGCTCGGATCTTGGCCGGATTTGCTTCAATTCCTTTGCTGGATACAATGAAGCCCAAGAGCTTTCCGGCTGGCACACCGAAGACGCATTTTTCTGGGTTGAGCTTGAGGTCATATGTTCTGAGGTTATCGAATGTGAGTCTTAAGTCGTCTACTAGAGAGTCGACATGCTTGGTTTTGACGACCACATCATCTACATATGCCTCCACTGTTTTGCCGATCTGGTTTGCCACACATGTTTAAATCATGCGCTGATATGTTGCGCCGGCGTTTTTGAGCCCAAAGGGCATTGTGTTGAAGTAGAAGGGACTGTATGGTGTGATGAATGCCGTTGCGGCTTGGTCGGACTCTGCCATCTTAATTTGGTGGTAGCCGGAGTATGCATCAAGGAAACACAATGAATCGTGTCCTGCTGTCGCATCGATAATTTGATCAATGCGGGGGAGGGGGAAGGGATCCTTTGGGCAAGCCTTGTTGAGGTCCTTAAAATCGACGCACCGGCGCCAGGATTTGTCCTTCTTTGGTACCATCGCCAGGTTTGCTAGCCAGTCCAGATGTTTTGTCTCTCTAATGAATCTGGCTTCCAATAACTTGGCTAGTTCCTCTCCCATAGCTTGTCTCTTAGGTTCAGAGAAACACCGAAGAGCCTGCTTGACCGGTTTCAATCCCTTTAGGATATTAAGGCTGTGTTCGGCCAGCTTGTGTGGGATTCCTGGCATGTCTGAAGGGTGCCAGGCGAAAATGTCCCAGTTCTCGCGTAAGAATTCTCGTAGTGCGGCGTCTACGGCGGGGTTTAGTTGTGCCCCGATGGAAGCTGTTTTTGTAGGGTCCGTTGGATGGACTTGGAATTTGACTATTTCGTCTGCTAGCTTAAAGGAGGTGGACTTGGATCTCTTATCGAGTGTCACATCATCCCTATTTACCGTGGAGCGCAACGCAATTAGTTCCTCAGCCGCTAGGGCTTCGGATAGTGCCTCAAGGGCCAGTGCGGCTATCTTGTTTTCGGTGCGGAGTGCTATGTCCGGATCACTAGCAAGAGTGATGACTCCATTGGGCCCGGGCATTTTGAGCTTCATGTACCCGTAATAGGGTATGGCTTGGAAGATTGTGAACGCCTCCCGCCCTAACAGGGCGTGGTATCCGCTACTGAACGGAGCCACTTGGAACGTAACCTCTTCGGACCTGTAATTCTCCAGCGTGCCGAACACCACATCTAGTGTGATTTTTCCTATATAGCGCGCTTCCCGACTGGGGATTATTCCTCTAAAGGTTGTGCTGCTTTGCTCAATGCAGTTCCAGTCTATTTCCATTTTTTGAAGGGTTTCCTCATAGATGAGGTTTAATCCGTTGCCGCCGTCCATGAGTACCTTGGTGAGTCGAAAGCCGTCCACTATAGGACTGAGGACCAATGCGGCTAGTGCTCGGGCTGTTCGGAATTTAGGTTCGTCACTAGCATTGAAAGTAATAGTCGTGTCACTCCATGGGTTTATTGTTGCCACGTGGTGGATTTCGGCAAGGCTGCGGAGTGTTCGCTTTCGCATATTATTTGATGCGAAGGTCTCGAAGACTATTAATACCGTACTGGTATCCCTGGGATGGCGCTCTGTGGCTTATGGAATTAGAAGATCTTTGCCACTTTCGGCTACCTGCCGGAGTATCCAACATGCTCTAAGGCTATGAGTTGGTATGGCGCCCTCTGTACTATGAATTTTACAGGGTCCATTGAGCCATCCCTCCAGTACCGTTCCATGCCCTGTAGAGGGTTTTTGCTTTTTGGTAGTTGACCCGGGTGTCTTTTGATAGTGCACCCTTTTATTTCGGATTGGGTTCGTATTTAGGGCCGGATTATCCCAAAAGTTTGTTTCGGTTTTCTAGGCACTTTCCATCGCACAGTACTTTCGTACTATGGACGCCAAGTCGGCGAAGCGTGATATCTCACGGCGATTTATGGCGTTAAGGATTCCCTTGTCCGTGCAATTATTGCAGAAAAATAAGATCGCGTCTTCCTCGCGACAGTCCTTAACCTTGTTCATCGCAAGGAGGAATCTGGCCCAATAGTGACGTACTGTTTCCTGGGGCTCTTGCCTGATGTGGGAAAGATCGCTTATGTTTGGGTGGGTGGGTGGAATTGAATCCGAGCCCTTACCCGATCTGGGATCCAGGGGCTGAGGAGTTTCCAATTTTGGGAATTCTGGTTCTGGGGTGTTGCCCGGTGATCTTGGCCCGCTGCCTGACTCTAAGTTCAGGGATTGGATGTTGTCCTCCCGCGAACGGGTATCCGGCTCGGAGAGCTCAGGAATTTGGACATAGTTGGTCCTCAATATGGAGGAGAGGTCTCCGCATTGTTCCTCCACCACTGCAATATGATGGGTGACCGGCGGATAGTTAATCTCCCTTTGATTGGGTTTAAGCCCAATCTGATCATAGTCCGTAGCGACTCCCAGGGCGGCGATGCGATCTAAGAGCTTGTTTAGGGAGGCGAGCTCCATTAGATCCATCTGTTTGGCGAGTGCTGATTTGACGTGGAGGCTGCTTTCGATGACCCGAGAGGTCGTCGTCGGCGCGGCGGCCGAACAGGCGATCATGATGAAACCGCCTAGCCGGAGAGTTTGGCCGACAGCCAAAGCTCCACCAACAGTAGTACTGTCTTTAAAGACGAGACGAGACATCCTTCCTTCTGGCGACGGTACAGTGGAACTCTCAATGAAAGCACCAATGTCGGTGTCAAAACCGGCGGATCTCCGGTAGGGGGTCCCGAACTGTGCGTCTAGGCGGATGGTAACAGGAGACAAGGGACACGATGTTTTTACCCAGGTTCGGGCCCTCTCGATGGAGGTAAAACCCTACTCCTGCTTGATTAATATTGATGATAAGGGTAGTACAAGAGTAGATCTACCACGAGATCAGAGAGGCTAAACCCTAGAAGCTAGCCTATGGTATATTGTTGTTGTCCTATGGACTAAGCCTTCTGGTTTATATAGACACCAGAAGAGGCTAGGGTTACATAGAGTCGGTTACAAGGAAGGAGATCTACATATCCGTATTGCCAAGCTTGCCTTCCACGCCAAGGGAAGTCCCATCCGGACACAGGACGAAGTCTTTAATTTTGTATCTTCATAGTCCAACAGTCCGGCCAAAGGTTGTAGTCTGGATGTCCGGATACCCCCTAATCCAGGACTCCCTCAGTCCTCTTCCCCCAAAATGTTTAGGCGGGAAGGGAATCCCACAACGGCCATTTGAGCAGGAACACAAGGACGCTCCTATCCTGACAAAAGATGGTCTTCACCTGCAAAGAGGACAGGCGGTGACGCGGTGGTGGGCTCGGCGATGACATCCTTCCTGCCGTCCTTGCGGTCTTCGGTCTTGTTGCACCAAAGGGGAAACCTTTGTCTCGCCCCTCGAGAACCTACGCCTGTGCGGTCTCCTTTGCACCGATATGGAAGCTGCGCGCGCTGGCACCCGCTGGCACGGTTCGTCATGGCTTGCGTCACTGCCTCCTCCGAGGTAGCCCTTGCCTTGAGATCTCCGCCCTCCCGAAGCAGCCTAGCTGAGGCCACTCTTGGGAGAGGTCTTGGTCGCCCCTCCGGAGCAGCCTAGGTGAGGCCGCTCCCTGAGGAGGTCTTGGTCGTTCTCCTCGCCAGGGCTGGCCCCCCTCGCGAGGGTCTTGAGCAGCCGGCCAATCAGCTGGGCCTTACCGGGCCATGCTAGGAACGCGACGTGGGCCGCAGACAGGCAAGTCTGGGTACCCTGGTTCCCAGTACGCCGACAACCTCATAGGTCGACCAGAACACGTTCCGCACCAAAGTGGTATGGTAATCCTATCCTGGAAGTCATGTTATCAGACCAAGGGGAACCTACGAACAATGAAGAAGCTATGATGATCCCAGATTCCGAAAAATGGCTTGAGGCCATGAAATCTGAGATAAGATCCATGTATGAGAACAAAGTATGGACTTTGGTGGACTTGCCCAATGATTGGCAAGCCATTGAGAATAAATGGATCTTCAAGAAGAAGACAGACGCTGATGGTAATGTCACTGTCTACAAAGCTCGACTTGTCGCAAAAGGTTTTCGACAAGTTCAACGGGTTGTGAAGTGGAGCATCCCTCGACCATCACCATGGACGTCACACCGCCACCGCAAGGACGGAGAGGACCGTGGACAAGAGCACACGCACGCACCATTGAAACTGAGGTTGACCCCTTGCTCTTCAAACTCCATTCTAATTCACACGAGAATTGGGTCCTACCTCAAATGGAAGTACTATGCATGATTAGGTGTCAAGGTGTTGATCATGGAGAGGCTAGCACGAAGACCCAAGCACCTACGGTCGAGGAGAAGGAGGAGAGGAGCGATAAGAGAGAAGATGGAGAAGGCACAAGTACCCAGGCCTCCAGCCACCACCCCGGGCAGGCCCTCTGCACACCCCGGGTGCCCGGCCCCGTGTGCCCCGGGTGCCCGTCCAAACCTGGGAGGCGCCCCGGGTGCCCGGCCCCCTGCGCTGGGAGCTGGTGCTCCACCCCCGGGTGCCCGGGCCACCACCCCTGGGGTGGCCGGTCCCCTTCAGCCGGCCACCGGCCCGGTGCCCGTCCCATGCTTGCCCGGGTGCCCGGCCTCCCCCCTGGCGCGGCCCAGCCCCCCACCTCGTGCCCCGGCCATCAACCTCGGGTGCCCGACCCAGCTCCAGCCAGCCTCGGCCTAGTCCGGGTGCCCGGCCCCTCACGCCCCGGGTTCCCGGTCCTCCTTCGCCCGGCGCCTCTGACCGGTCCGGGTGCCTGGACCCCTTTGCCCCAGGTGCCCGGACCCATCTGAGTGTGTGTGCGTTTTGAGGGTCATTTTGGACCTTTGTATCCCCCTCTCCCTCTATTTCGTCCCTAGACTATAAGTACCTCCCACCTAGCTCGTTTAGGGGATAGCAAAGTATTTGATAGACAAAGAGAGAGCTTTGCTCATCTTCCTCCTCATGGAGATCATGACCTCCTAAGGGAGTAAATCCACTTGTGGATACCAAGGCCTCCTATTGGAGAAGGATCCCCATCATAGGATCATCAAGCCCTCATATCCTTCATAGGATTTGGGATGAACTCTATCATGTATCTTGTTTCCCTTTGATTGTTCATGTGCCTTGTGGATCTTGTGTGTTTGTTGGTCTAGTGGATGTGTGATTGGACTTGTTCTTGAGTGTTCCTCTTGTTTTACCTCTTGTGTTCATCTTGTTCTTGGGGATTCCCCCTCCAATTCGTGAAAGATATTCACTTAGGGTTCCACCCTACAACATCTTGGTATCATGAGCCATGGTTTCTCACGAAATTAGAGCCCCCATTCTTGTTCTCTAGCCTAATTTTGTTGTGTTCTTCCCCAATTTCGAAAATTCCCCACCAAAAATAGCCCCAATTTTTTTTGTGATTTGTTGGTTTGATGAGATTTTGTTGGATTTTATCCATGGATTTGCTTGGTTTCAAGTGGATCTAGCATTCCCCCATCCATCTCCACCTTTCCCTCCACGAAATCCATCAATTTCTTCCATCTTCCCACGATTTTCCGCCCAAATCCGACATCCCCGGGCACCCGGACCCTCCCGCCCACCCCCGCTGACCGCCCTGGGTGCCCGCACCCCAAACCCCGGGCACCCGCACCCCCGGGCTGTTTGCCTCGGACCACCCCGGGTGCCCGCACCTTCCACCCCCGGGCACCCGCACCCCCCGAATCAGCCGCGTGCACTTTACCGTTTCGGCCATAACTTTCACTCCCGGAGTCCGATTTTCGCATTCTTTAGCTCGTTGAGTAGCTATTGACATCCCCCATCCATCTAGATAGGTTACAATATCATTTAACTCCATAAAAAATTTGGCATTTTGGCATCTTTGCATAGTGCCATCCACCACATCACCCGCAAAACCACCATAGCTTTCCGCAACCTAACCCATTTTCGATCCATATAGCATTTGTGGTTGCTTGAGGAGTGATTTGAGTCTCCTAAGGTGTTTCGGCTACTTAGGGATGGTCGCTTCATCATCAACCACCACCACCACTTCCGCATTGCTAACTCTGGAACCACCAACGCATTCCGCTACCGCCATTTGACATTTGCCTTTGGAGATTTTGAATTTGCGTTTTTTACCGTTTCCTAAGGTGTTTCGGCTACTTAGGGACGGGTCTACATCATCTTGGTATCTACATCAAGAACACTGCCACTCATCATCGCCCCGAGGTCGTCTTCGACATCGACCACTTCACCAATTTGACACCCTAACCGTAAGCAAGAACGGTAACCTCCATATCACCTCGGTATCGTGGTATCCCTTCATTGTACATTCTTGCCATTACATTGTTAACCCCTTAGCCCATTTTGCGTCACTTGCCTATCGAGACTAGCCTTTGAGTATTGCCGGCAACGTTACTTGTGCACATTAGTGATCCGTACCTTCCATTGCATATATACCATAGCATATTGGTATCATCTTGGTATCATCATACCATCACTTGTGTCACAAGATTGTTCCCACATATACAAAATTGCTATCTTGGTTTGTGCATTTCGCATAGTGGCCATATCAAAAAAAGAATAAGCTTTTAAGCAAAAAGGAAAAGAGAGCAAAGAGCTTGTAAGCAAGAGCCATAGCATCGCCACATTGCATACCATACTACCATATTGATCATCTTGGATCATCGTGTGCGAAACACCGGGAACATCATACACATAGCATACTTGGGATAGAAAGCTCATACATTTTGCATCTTCTAGGTTGTGCACAAGTGTCGTATCCGCCTATTGAGCAATCATGCTAGCGTCTCTCTTGAGTTGTGCAACACGAGCATTTTCCGTGGATTCCACATTTTGTCCTCATTCCTTGGTTACACGACCCCATTTATCTATCCGTGTGTGTGTTTCCGCGTGCCACATATTGCTATTGGTCTACTTGTTTCACTTGCGAATTTGTGAATCTTTTTCAACATTATTGACTCTTGCTAACATTTTGCATCAAATTTTTGTGCCACTATCCTCACTGAGCTCCACCATAAGCTTTACTTGATAGGTGTGAGTGAACAAGTCCGGTACCAATTCCACTATTCTTTCATCTCACATTGAGTGAAACGGGATACATCCTCAACTTTGGGAAAAGGTCACTTGGTATTGTTTATCTCATTTCCTACTCACATTTGCTCGAATCTTGTGATGTATAGGCAAGGCATTTCATCTCTGGTCTTCCACGACAATGATGACACGAACAACTACATCACCAAAATGCCCATCTTCGGACTACAATGAGCAATGCGAGGCATTGACCGACTCACCGCCGACATTCATCAACGTGAAGCACGGACAAGGGACTACATCGACACCAAGTTGGCGGAACAAAGGGATCAAATACGCGACATGTTGGTCAACTACAAGTCTTCTTCACCTTCGTCATCTTCAAGGCGGCGACGCTCAAGCGGACAATCTTCGGAACGTCATCGAGCTCAAGCACTACAACACCATCAAGATGACGATGCTCGCAATGCGTACACCTACAAGTCCCAAAAAGCTCTACATCAAGCTACGGCCAAACTTCATGAGCACAAGAGAAGACCGCGAGACAAGCACCACCAAGACGGAGCTACGACTACTTCAACTACTTCGACATCTTCGCCAAGTGTTCTCAAGGCATCTTCGCCTTTGGACGTACGGCATCTTCGCCTACCTCCGACGAGTACGCCTACTTCGACATCATCAAGTACAAGGCGATCCCATACGAGCGAGGGTGACACTTCCATCTTCGGAAGCCCCTCAAGGAAGATGATCGAGCATGGGATTTTCCCTTCGGTCATGGAGGAGAGTGATGATGTGCCATCTTCGGCCTTCATCCACGGTGAGAGTGATGTTGTGCCATCTTCGGCCTTCATCCATGACGAGAGCGATGATGTGCTGTAACGCCCTCGATGCGGCTATATCTCCCACGTGTCGAAGCATGACTTAGAGGCATAACCGCATTGAAAGCAATGTCGCAAGTGAGGTAATCTTCACACAACCCATGTAATACATAAGGGAAAGAGATACATAGTTGGCTTACAATCGCCACTTCACGCAATACATGAATAAAGCATTACATCATACAGATACAATCAAGGTCCGACTACGGAACCAAAATAAAAGAAGACTACCCCAAATGCTACACAGATCCCCGATCGTCCCAACTGGGCTCCACTACTGATCAACTGAAATGAAACAACACAATGAACAAGATCTTCATCGAGCTCCTCCTTGAGCTCGGGTGCGTCACCTGCACGGTTTCATCGGCACCTGCAAACTGGTTTTGGAAGTATCTGTGAGTCACGGGGACTCAGCAATCTCACACCCGCGAGATCAAGACTATTTAAGCTTAAAGGTAGGACAGGGTAGTGAGGTGGAGCTGCAGCAAGCGACTAGCATATCTAGTGGCTACCATACGCAAATGAGAGCGAGAAGAGAAGGCAAAAGCACGGTCGAACAACTATGATCAATAAGTGATCCTAGAACAACCTACGTCAAGCATAACTCCAACACCGTGTTCACTTCCCGGACTCCGCCGAGGAGAGACCATCACGGTTACACACGCGGTTGATGTATTTTAACTAAGATCAACTTAGGGTTTTCTACAACCGGACATTAACAAATTCCCATCTACCACATAACCGCGAGCACGGCTTTCGAAAGTTCAAACCCTGCAGGGGTGTCCCAACTTAGCCCATTATAAGCTCTCGCGATCAACGAAGGATATTCCTTCTCCTGGGAAGACCCGATCAAACTCGGAATCCCGATAACAAGACATTTCGACAATGGTAAAACAAGTCCAGCAAGACCTCCCGGCGTGCCGACACCCTGATAGTAGTTGCGCGTATCTTGTCTCAGGCCACGACCGGATAAGCTAAGCGTACAGGTACCAACATAACCCAAGTTGCCAAGGGACGGTCCCGCACGATGCTCTAGTTTGGACCAACACTTAGACAAGCATTGGCCCGGGGGGGCTTAATAAAGATGACCCTCGAGAGAGCGACTCCCAAGGGAAAAGTAGGTGGTGGTGAGGCAAATGGTAAAACCAAGGTTGGGCCTTGCTGGAAAAGCTTTATTCAAAGCGAACTGTCAAGGGGGTCCCATAAATCACCCAACCGCGTTAGGGACGCAAAATCCGGGAACATAATACCGATATGACGGAAACTAGGGCGGCAAGAGTGGAACAAAACACCAGGCATAAGGCCGAGCCTTCCACCCTTTACCAAGTATATAGATGCGTTATTACTATAAAAGGTATTGTGATATCCCAACAAGTAAACATGTTCCAACAAGGAACAACATCTCCATGTTCCAACAAGGAACAAACTTCATCTTCACCTGCAACTAACAACGCTATAAGAGGGGCTGAGCAAAACGGTAACATAGCCAAACAACGGTTTGCTAGGAAAGGATGGGTTAGAGGCTTGGTTTAACAATATGGGAGGCATGATAAGCAAGTGGTAGGTATCGCAGCATAGGCATAGCAAAAGAGCGAGCAACTAGCAAGCAAAGATAGAAGTGATTTCGAGGGTATGGTCATCTTGCCTGAGATCCCGCAAGGAAGAAGAACGAGTCCATGAAGAATTCAAACGGACGAAGTCGAACGAATCCTCACAACTCCGGAACGAAAACCGAAGCTAACGAGAGAAGCAACCCGGAAACAAACAAACAACATAGTAAACAACCACCACATACACATGGCATGATGCATAAACAAGTATGATGCATGTCCGATTTAATGAGGCATGTCATGGCAAAGTGCAACAAACAACACTACAAATTAAGTGGAGCTCAATATGCAACGAGTTGCATATTGACGAGACGACACATCAATTATATAGTTCTCTCTCGGTTATGTACACATCAATATTAAATGTTGCTTAACATGGCAAGAGGTGAAACATAATAAAACTACCTATTTAGGCAATTTAAATGAGGCCGGAACAACAAACAACAACTCCGGTAAATCCCCATATGCATTTAGCAAATTAATGGAAACATCAAATATAAACATTTTAAATGTTGTTATTATGATGCGGATGACATATGCAAGTTTTAAGAAATTTTATGAAAATGTTGACATGAGAATGTTATGAAGCATTTGTCACCGTGGTGGAAGAAAGGGGTGCCACGGCAACGAATCCGAAAATGATGCCACGGCAACATATCGGTTCCGGTAGCTCATGGAGATACCGGTGCAAAAGGAAGCGTGGCGTGAGCGTGTCCTGCAAGATGGTGGGGTGATCCCGGCAACCGGGTTCCCACGAGTTAGTGGCAAGGAAACGAGTGACAATTCGGATACGGTGCAAACGGTGCATCTCATACAACACATGCATTCGGTCCACGGCGGTCGTCTCGGCGGTTATACCTTCGAAGCGTGCATTTTCGGAACGGATTGAGTACGTAGAGGGAAGTAGTCGTTCACGAACGTCGTGGGAAGTAGTCGTTCTCGCGACGGTAGTGGAAGTAGTTGTACACGACGACGGTAGTGGTACACGTTTTTGTAGATGTTCGGGGCCACGACAAGGAACTTGACGTCCACGGGGTCTTCACGGGTCGACGTTGGTGGTACATGTTTCGTAGTCGTTCGAGTCATCGGTAGAGGAACTTGGTGGTCCTCCAACTTGGTGCATCCAAAGGATACTTGGTGAATCCCCGTAGTCGTACACGGGTCGTAGAGGAACTTGACGCATCGAAGTGTGTAGTCGTACTCGGTGTTACATGTAATCGAGCTTGACGTATCCGAGGGCTCCGGGCGTCGTGGTACTTGTCGAAATCCACATCAGATGTAGTTGTACACTTTGAAGAGGAACTTGGTGCGTCCAAATCTGCGGGCGTTGGTGTCCAACAGGACAATTCGAACTGGCTGCAACGGAAGGCAGCAGGGCTTGCGGTTGTTGTGCTCGCGGAAGAAGATGCCAGGGACACGTGAGTGATGACGATGCTGAGCAGGAACTTGGGCGAACTGCATTGGCCGAAACGGAAGGTGGAGGTCGGCTTGTAGCAGAGGAACGGCAGGAGCAGAGGAGCGTCGTGGTCATGCGAGCGACGGGGCACAACAATGATGCGGCAAGGAGCTCCCGCTCCTGTCTATGACAGCAGAGGAGCGCCAGCGCGGGACTTGGATCCGCCAGTGGAAGAGATGAACGGCGCGGCGGAGCTCGGGGAGGCCATGGCGCTTGGAGCTCCTGTTGGTGGTGACGAAGAGAGGCGTCGGCGGAACTTGGCAGCACGGCGGCGGCTCGACGCAGGGGACTTGGCGCGGCGATGGGGATCCTGCTGGGCGCGGAGGACGACGGCTGCGGGTGCAGGTGCTTGAGGAGCTCCTCTCCTCGGGCGCTTGTGCGACGGGGATTTGGCGAGGAGGAGGCGCGGTCGCGGCCTGGTGCAGCAGAAGGAGGCGCGCGGGAGGCTGCGAGGGGGGTCGGTCTGACGAGATGCTGCGGGGTGGCGGGGAGGCAGCGGCGAGGCGAGGCTCTCCTCTTTCTCTCCCTGTGAGTGGCGGCGCCAGGAGGAGGACGAAGGGAGAGAGCTGGGGATCGAGAGATGGGATCGGGCTAGGGTTAGGAGGGGATTGGTGGGGGTGGCTGGGCCTAGGTGTAGATGGGCCGGCCTGCTGGGAGGACCAAGTGGCCAGTTGGGCTCTTCTTCTCTCTCTCTCTTATTTCCCTTACAGAAAAGAATAAGAGAGAAGAAAAAGAAAGCGAGGGTTAGTGAAAGAATTTGGGCACGCGGTTAATTTTCCCGGACTCACAAAAATGTGCTTGTTCCGAGAAAATAGAAAAGACCATGATTAAAAGATTTAGATTCAAACTCATTTGATTTGAATTCAAATGATTTGAATAGGAAGTGAGGGTTGGGAAGGTCCAAAAATGTTCGGATTTTTGGTGGAGCTCCGGAATATGATGAAAGAATAGATGGCAAGGTTGGAGACCAAAAATTAAGATAACAAAGGCATTGGGATTATTTGCAAGTGTGTTGTGGTGATTTCCAAATTAAGAAAATATTTAATATAGCTCCCTAATATTAGGAGGATATGTTATAAAGAGAAGTCACCATGTGAATTCCCTCGATTTAAATGGATCAAAGATCCATGCCATTTATTTAGTTGAGTTGCAAAAGATTTATGAGATGATGGCATGATGACATGATGCAGTGCAAAAATAAAAGAGCAAGCACAAATGAAACACACGGTGAAACCCGGAATATATGGAAGTCTTCTCGAGCATCGGTCTCGGGGCGTTACAACACTCCACCACTATGAGAGGATCTGATCCCGAGATCTAGGATGGCATCGGAGAGAAACGGAAGAGGAAGAGAAAGGTAAAACTAAGTTGCTTCTTTGACCAACGAGTGAAACCGATGAACCTTGAGAGGTTGAAAAGTTGAAAGAAAGAACACAACAAAGTTGAACGAACTTGAAAACACTCCGTTAGATAAGAGGAACATGGGACATGGAAAATGGCGAGAAAGAAGAGTTTACGTGACAAGATAGACATTGAAACCACTCCGGTTAAAACTAGATAGAGAAGGAACAAGAATGACATAATTTGGACATCACTCCGGTAGAAAAGAGAAGGAAAACTTGATAAGATGGAAAGAACTTGAAGAGAGAACACCACATTTAGTTAATTGGATAAGCATGAAAAGAACACGATCCTCACAATTCGAGATGATGGGTGAAGAGAGCAACATCACAATGCCTCCGGAAGAAAGAATAGAAAATAGATCATCGGAATAAGAGAACGGAGAAGGAAATGATAACTCTCACAAATAAAATTGAAAGAGAAAGCTTACGAAGAAAAGGTTGAACGGAGTTGTTGGATTATCAACAACGAAAGCTTAAACTTGATGTGGACTTATGGAAGACATCCCAAAATTATGAGGTGACAACCTGCCACTCACGGAAGGGATTGGGTTGATAAAAACAAGGAGACTAGAAACTATTTCACCGGGAGGATAAAAGAAGAACTTGGGTCATTGATAAGCACCATAATAGCCACATTCCTTAGGGAAGGCTTTAGGTGAAATATAACCAAAGATAACTCTAACAAAAAGATTGATTGGTTGAAAAGATCTCTTGAGCGAAGAGAAAATGATGGATTTAAATATGTCCCTCTTGAAAACTTGTGACTCATGAAACACGAAGGGAAATTATCAAGAATGACACAACACCACCTCAAAAGATAAGGTAGAAAGAATTGCACTTCGGAATGCAAGATGATGCATGATTGAATCCTCAAAACAAGACATGTGTTGAACACCATGTTTATTTTAGAGTGTAGCTTGGCGGATCTTAACTCCGAGAAAATCTTGAAGAACAAATGAAGAATGAAAAGAAACCTTGACGAACCACCAAGTAGAGCCTCCATGAAGAACTCCGGTAATGAAAGGATGATAGAAAGAAAGAGAAGTCGAAAAGAACTCCGGGAGGAGCCTTGAAATGATTAGATGAAGCTTTGAGATGATATAACCGAGAAAACTTGGAACTCCGGAAAGAAAGATGAACAAATGAAATCAAGAATTTTGATGAACCTCCGGAATAAGGAATTGAATTTACTCGATGAAACAAGAATAAGAATTACATTATGCTCATCCTTCACCAATTAAATTGATGACAAGCAATGGATTTGGCATACCACTTATTCTCGTAGAAAGGATTAAGATAGAATGGCGCAAACTTGGGAAGGACTTCAACGAACCACCGGTAGGATTGGAAAGAACGAATGAATTGACATGATAACCAAGGAATGGAACTCTTGAACGAACCACCGTAAGAATCGAAAATGAAAGTAGTAAAGGCACAATTCACCGGGAAGAATTAGAAAACGAATAAAGATACTTGACAGAATTTTGATACATGAGAACGAAGAGATCATGAACTGATTAGAGGATATTTGAACGATGCACCGGTAAGATTTGGAGAACAATAGCTGAAAGCTGAGGATGAATAAACCCGAAATGATTGCCTTCAGAGAATCAAACTGAAAAGACACTTGAATTGCTCCGGATGGGTGAAAAGAATTCTCACAATCGAAACCAATTATGAGAGGATGGCATCAAGCTAGAACCATGAATCTTCAAAAAACAAGGACAAGATTTAAGAGAAACTCTTCTTCGGTCTTCAAATGTTGAGAATGACGATGAGAAACACCACCATGAATTGTTGAGGCACTCCGGAATTAAAATTGGAAAGGTTGACCCAACGATGAAAAGAATATGGAAGATCTTGGAGAAAGACAAATGACTGATGATAATTCATTCTTACGTCAAGCTTCGAAAAGAATTTGAGAATAACTTCGGGATAATTAGAAGAGTCAGGTAAGCTCCTGGGAAAAGACTTGTGGGTTAGGGCCCACTCAAAAGAACCACCGTTGAACGATTGCTTGAAAAGAGAGATTGTGCCAGTTCAATTAACTGGCTTGAATAAGGTAAGACCTCGAAATAGCTAGAGAGGATTAGGAATAGAAACACGAATCTTCTGAGATATCTTCAGCACTCCAGAACAATTGAATAGCGAGAAGTGGATGATTAAGAGGTGCACCGGTACGATAAAACGTTAGAAACGAGGAAATGAATATGATCAACACTGAAAGCTTGAATTGGATTCACCGGAGAAGAAAATTGGAATGAAACAATGATAAAGTTGAAGCTTCCTTATCATCTTCATGAGAATCACCAGGTAAGAACATGGAGGAAAGAATGAAGAAACTTCCATCAATAAAAAGGATACTTGATTAAGAAATCTGAGTCCTCGAAGAAAAAGGGTGGGAGGGCGGGAAAACAAAGACAACTTGGGTCGGATGAAATGAACACCGTTGAGAAAAAGCTTAGAATTGACCTTGCAAATGTTGGAATGATCGGATTTACTTAAAGAGAAACACACCGGTTGGAAAGGATTGACATGACAATCTCGATTATCATGAAGGATTAGTATTCACATCGGAGTATGGGAACACCGCTTAGAAAAGGTATGGAATCAACACTTGACTTCGAAGCAACTCGACTACCACAAAACAAAACAAAAACAAAGGATTGGCTTGCAGAATAAGCCGGAACAAACATATGATAGATCCCATATCGTATCATGTGTCTGTTGGAAAGATATCCTACGAGATACTTGAATTCCCACTTATAAACTCCCGAAACTTTCTGGTTATGCAATCAGGTGTTGGGGATACAGGGGACACAAAATATATCACCCAAACTAACAATACCTAGATCCAGTTGTATCCATCCTTCAACACATAACCAAGAAACCTTCGGAAATCGTTTACCTCAACCTTCGAAAAGCATCCGTTATACGAGTTATGGCAATACTCCCGAACTCCCTAGTACTGGGTGGCGTCGAGGTTATCTCACCAACAACTCCATAAAAGAGATTTTCGATGTCGGCGTACTAAACTCAGGTATTCCAGAACTGCAACGATAAGATTATGACGACAACACCTCAGAGCTCAACTCCCCGGGACACTTCCACTAAACCCCTGCTGACAGGAGGCACCAAGACAATGTTGTCATCACAAAACCATCGGAATGATTCTAAGATACCCGTGTGATCCTAAAATTTTTTTTAGTGAAATTTGAGAAGAGAAGAGTCAAAACTCTACGTCAGGATGCCTTACCAGAGCGATGGGGAGACTGGGAAGTAAAAAGAATTCCTAAACTCTCCGATACATAATTCCTAAATGACTCAAAACATTTTTTCTAGACACAACTCGGCCGCTAAAAACGATCAATCAGTGGGGGCTCCTAAGGTCGGGGAAGGCTCTGATTACCAACTTGTAACGCCCTCGATGCGGCTATATCTCCCACATGTCGAAGCACGACTTAGAGGCATAACCGCATTGAAAGCAATGTCGCAAGTGAGGTAATCTTCACACAACCCATGTAATACATAAGGGAAAGAGATACATAGTTGGCTTACAATCGCCACTTCACGCAATACATGAATAAAGCATTACATCATACAGATACAATCAAGGTCCCACTACGGAACCAAAATAAAAGAAGACTACCCCAAATGCTACACAGATCCCCGATCGCCCCAACTGGGCTCCACTACTGATCAACTGAAATGAAACAACACAATGAACAAGATCTTCATCGAGCTCCTCCTTGAGCTCGGGTGCATCACCTGCACGGTTTCATCGGCACCTGCAAACTGGTTCTGGAAGTATCTGTGAGTCACGGGGACTCAGCAATCTCACACCCGCGAGATCAAGACTATTTAAGCTTAAAGGTAGGACAGGGTAGTGAGGTAGAGCTGTAGCAAGCGACTAGCATATCTAGTGGCTACCATACGCAAATGAGAGCGAGAAGAGAAGGCAAAAGCACGGTCGAACAACTATGATCAATAAGTGATCCTAGAACAACCTACGTCAAGCATAACTCCAACACCGTGTTCACTTCCCGGACTCCGCCGAGGAGAGACCATCACGGTTACACACGCGGTTGATGTATTTTAATTAAGATCAACTTCGGGTTTTCTACAACCGGACATTAATAAATTCCCATCTGCCACATAACCGCGGGCACGGCTTTCGAAAGTTCAAACCCTGCAGGGGTGTCCCAACTTAGCCCATTATAAGCTCTCGCGATCAACGAAGGATATTCCTTCTCCTGGGAAGACCCGATCAAACTCGGAATCCCGATAACAAGACATTTCGACAATGGTAAAACAAGTCCAGCAAGACCTCCCGGCGTGCCGACACCCTAATAGTAGCCGCGCGTATCTCGTCTCAGGCCACGACCGGATAAGCTAAGCGTACAGGTACCAACATAACCCAAGTTGCCAAGGGACGGTCCCGCACGATGCTCTAGTTTGGACCAACACTTAGACAAGCATTGGCCCGGGGGGGCTAAATAAAGATGACCCTCGAGAGAGCGACTCCCAAGGGAAAAGTAGGTGGTGGTGAGGCAAATGGTAAAACCAAGGTTGGGCCTTGCTGGAAAAGCTTTATTCAAAGCGAACTGTCAAGGGGGTCCCATAAATCACCCAACCGCGTTAGGGACGCAAAATCCGGGAACATAATACCGATATGACGGAAACTAGGGCGGCAAGAGTGGAACAAAACACCAGGCATAAGGCCGAGCCTTCCACCCTTTACCAAGTATATAGATGCATTATTAATATAAAAGGTATTGTGATATCCCAACAAGTAAACATGTTCCAACAAGGAACAACATCTCCATGTTCCAACAAGGAACAAACTTCATCTTCACCTGCAACTAACAACGCTATAAGAGGGCTGAGCAAAACGGTAACATAGCCAAACAACGGTTTGCTAGGAAAGGATGGGTTAGAGGCTTGGTTTAACAATATGGGAGCCATGATAAGCAAGTGGTAGGTATCGCAACATAGGCATAGCAAAAGAGCGAGCAACTAGCAAGCAAAGATAGAAGTGATTTCGAGGGTATGGTCATCTTGCCTGAGATCCCGCAAGGAAGAAGAACGAGTCCATGAAGAAGTCAAACGGACGAAGTCGAACGAATCCTCACAACTCCGGAACGAAAACCGAAGCTAACGAGAGAAGCAACCCGGAAACAAACAAACAACATAGTAAACAACCACCACATACACATGGCATGATGCATAAACAAGTATGATGCATGTCCGATTTAATGAGGCATGTCATGGCAAAGTGCAATAAACAACACTACAAATTAAGTGGAGCTCGATATGCAACGAGTTGCATATTGACGAGACAACACATCAATTATATAGTTCTCTCTCGGTTATGTACACATCAATATTAAATGTTGCTTAACATGGCAAGAGGTGAAACATAATAAAACTACCTATTTAGGCAATTTAAATGAGGCCGGAACAACAAACAACAACTCCGGTAAATCCCCATATGCATTTAGCAAATTAATGGAAACATCAAATATAAACATTTTAAATGTTGTTATTATGATGCGGATGACATATGCAAGTTTTAAGCAATTTTATGAAAATGTTGACATGAGCATGTTATGAAGCATTTGTCACCGTGGTGGAAGAAAGGGGTGCCACGGCAACGAATCCGAAAATGATGCCACGGCAACATATCGGTTCCGGTAGCTCATGGAGATACCGGTGCAAAAGGAAGCGTGGCGTGAGCGTGTCCTGCAAGATGGTGGGGTGATCCCGGCAACCGGGTTCCCACGAGTTAGTGGCAAGGAAACGAGTGACAATTCGGATACGGTGCAAACGGTGCATCTCATACAACACATGCATTCGGTCCACGGCGGTCGTCTCGGCAGTTATACCTTTGAAGCGTGCATTTTCGGAACGGATCGAGTACGTAGAGGGAAGTAGTCGTTCACGAACGCCGTGGGAAGTAGTCGTTCTCGCGACGGTAGTGGAAGTAGTTGTACACGGCGATGGTAGTGGTACACGTTTTCGTAGATGTTCGGGGCCACGACAAGGAACTTGACGTCCACGGGGTCTTCACGGGTCGACGTTGGTGATACATGTTTCGTAGTCGTTCGAGTCATCGGTAGAGGAACTTGGTGGTCCTCCAACTTGGCGCATCCGAAGGATACTTGGTGAATCCCCATAGTCGTACACGGGTCGTAGAGGAATTTGACGCATCGAAGTGTGTAGTCGTACTCGGTGTTACATGTAGTCGAGCTTGACGTATCCGAGGGCTCCGGGTGTCGTGGTACTTGTCAAAATCCACATCGGATGTAGTTGTACACTTTGAAGAGGAACTTGGTGCGTCCAAATCTGCGGGCGTTGGTGTCCAACAGGACAATTCGAACCGGCTGCAATGGAAGGCAGCAGGGCTTGCGGTTGTTGTGCTCGCGGAAGAAGATGCCAGGGACACGTGAGTGATGACGATGCTGAGCAGGAACTTGGGCGAACTGCATTGGCCGAAACGGAAGGTGGAGGTCGGCTTGTAGCAGAGGAACGGCAGGAGCAGAGGAGCGCCGTGGTCATGCGAGCGACGGGGCACAACAGTGATGCGGCAAGGAGCTCCCGCTCCTGTCTATGACGGCAGAGGAGCGCCAGCGCGGGACTTGGATCCGCCAGTGGAAGATATGAACGGCACGGCGGAGCTCGGGGAGTCCATGGCGCTTGGAGCTCCTGTTGGTGGTGACGAAGAGAGGCGTTGGCAGAACTTGGCAGCACGGCGGCGGCTCGATGCAGGGGACTTGGCGCGGCGATGGGGATCCTGCTGGGCGCGGAGGACGACGGCTGCGGGCGCAGGTGCTTGAGGAGCTCCTCTCCTCGGGCGCTTGGGCGACGGGGATTTGGCGAGGAGGAGGCGCGGTCGCGGCCTGGTGCAGCAGAAGGAGGCGCGCGGGAGGCTGCAAGGGGGGGGGTCGGTCTAGATGCTGCGGGGTGGCGGGGAGGCAGCGGCGAGGCGAGGCTCTCCTCTTTCTCTCCCTGCGAGTGGCGGCGCCAGGAGGAGGACGAAGGGAGAGAGCTGGGGATCGAGAGATGGGATCGGGCTAGGGTTAGGAGGGGATTGGTGGGGGTGGATGGGCCTAGGTGTAGATGGGCCAGCCTGCTGGGAGGACCAAGTGGCCAGCTGGGCTCTTCTTCTCTCTCTCTCTCTTATTTCCCTTACAGAAAAGAATAAGAGAGAAGAAAAGGAAAGAGAGGGTTAGTGAAAGAATTTGGGCACGCGGTTAATTTTCCCGGACTCACAAAAATGTGCTTGTTCCGAGAAAATAGAAAAGACCATGATTAAAAGATTTAGATTCAAACTCATTTGATTTGAATTCAAATGATTTGAATAGGAAGTGAGGGTTGGGAAGGTCCAAAAATGTTCGGATTTTTGGTGGAGCTCCGGAATATGATGAAAGAATATATGGCAAGGTTGGAGACCAAGAATTAAGATAACAAAGGCATTGGGATTATTTGCAAGTGTGTTGTGGTGATTTCCAAATTAAAAATATATTTAATATAGCTCCCTAATATTAGGAGGATATGTTATAAAGAGAAGTCACCATGTGAATTCCCTCGATTTAAATGGATCAAAGATCCATGCCATTTATTTAGTTGAGTTGCAGAAGATTTATGAGATGATGGCATGATGACATGATGCAATGCAAAAATAAAAGAGCAAGCACAAATGAAACACACGGTGAAACCCGAAATATATGGAAGTCTTCTCAAGCATCAGTCTCGGGGCGTTACATGTGCCATCTTCGGCCTTCATCCACGGTGACGACGATGAGATGGTCGAGCTTGGGATTTTCCCTTCGACCACGGCGATGTATGATGACTTGAGTGACTTGTCCCACCATATGGAGAGTGAGAGTGACTTCACCACTAGCCCCATATATGATGAGTTGCCACAATCCCCATGTGAGGAGAGCCACAACCCCACCACTTGAGTGAGATGAGTGACTCCACCATATGTGACACTGAGTGCACCTACCTTGAGGGAGTGAGTGAGCCACCACCACATAGAGAGAGTGAGGAAGTTGATAGGGCACGTGAGGCCATTTGCATTTTAACAACTTGACCTCTACCTCTATTGTGTCTTCTCATTTGGTGTTAGGTCCCATATATGATGACGCGCCGATCCTCGACGACTTCGGCCTTTCCTTGGACAAGACGATGGCCATGGTGGAATATGATGCACCCCCCACATGGTTCCATCAAGATAAAGATGATGATCACCATTTGGTCTTTGCCACCTCACCTACACCACTTGAGTGGAATGAACAAGGTAATATAGGTGAAGGTGATGCTCTAGTCCCACTAGTGGACATTCTTGACATTGATTGCTTGCATGATGTTGATCCACCTATTGTCATGCTTCATGCTAGTTCGACTTCCCCATGCGATGATTTACCCATTTATGATGAGATTGATGATTTCCATGTGGAGTCTATTAGTTGTGATGCCATGTTACATAGGATTTCTTGTGATAATTCTTTCGGTCACATCATGGTTGACAATCTGCTTGACTTGTCATATGATATGCATGAGATCAACAATATGTCATATTTCCAATCTCTTCATAGTGACTATGCATATGCCATCAATATCAACCCAATTTGCACATATGGCATAGATGACAAGCCCATGGTTATTGGCATTTGTTTTTCTTGTGATGATATTGCCATGCTTCCTTTACATGATTTGTGCAATTCATATACTATGCCATGCCATGATCACATTGTTCTAAATATGCATTGTTTTGGATGTTGTCCATATTCTCCATGTGATGTTTCCTTTAATGCTCATGAGGAGACCCCCATAGTTTCCTCAGACATGTTAGGAGATCTTGATTCATCCTATCCACGACATGATCCCACTACTTGTGTGCACCATATGCTTCCCATGAATGAAAATGCTATTGATGTGCCATATACTTGCATTCTCAATTTGTGTCCCCGTCGTGTCATACATAACAACTATTCTTTCATGATGGATGACATGTTCTTATACCATGCATCAAATTTGTTTGAGCGGCTTATCTTGTGCTAACTCACACATGCACATACACATCATGATGGATGATGTGTACATTTACCACGAACACAATTTCTTTGGTTTGTGTCTCTTTTGTGTAGGTACCCATGAATACTTGTCAACCTCACAATCCCATGAGTTGACAAAACGAGCTCTAGAGAGCAATGATGGCTTGGGATCCCGTGGTTTGTCTTTCCCACCACTCTATTCATGCAAAGACTTCGTGCATTCCTTCTACATGGCTCTCACATGGTTATGGTTTATCGTCCATTACATATTATATGCCCATCTTGCCATGTTCACTTTGCATGATATGCTCATTCCTATGCATTTGCCATGCATTTGTGACCCATGCTTTGCATTACACATGATGATTGATTCTACTACGTGTATGTGTATTTGCAAGCTTGGTGGAGACATTGCTTGTTATCGCCATGTTTGCTATGTGCCCCATGCCTATGATGATACTATGATCTTGCTTTGTGCTCACGCTTGCGATATGTCATGTGCATTTCCTATATCTATTATTTGCTCACATGACATGACTGCCATGATTTCCTATAGCATGTTGCATCTTTTCACTACTAGCTTGAATGATTTGATTGCCTCGCACATGTTGCAAAATTGCTATATCAGTTGTGTTGAGTGCCCCACTATCTTCACCACACCATATGCACATTATGCTTGGATTGTCTTGCACTTGCTTGTGTCTAGACATATCATCTTCTTTGGTGTTGTGAATGACTCTTATGCCTACCATAGACCGTTCATTGAGAGTCTTATGCATGCTCGCTATGACATTGAGGTAGGTGCTTGTCTACTTGTCCAACATATTAGCACCTTTACCTCACCTATGCATGCTTGTTTCCATGATGCTTTTACATGTGCTCCATTTATGTGCTTACATGCCATGCCACCCCCCTTGTCACACCATACCATGGTGATGAAGATCACGATCCGTGGACGGATCTCTCCCAAGGGGAGGGGGGAGATGATGCGGAGCATCCCTCGACCATCACCATGGACGTCACACCGCCACCGCAAGGACGAAGAGGATCGTGGACAAGAGCACACGCACGCACCATCGAACCAAGGTTGACTCCTTCCTCTTCAAACTCCATTCTAATTCACACGAGAATTGGGTCCTACCTCAAATGGAAGTACTATGCATGATTAGGTGTCAAGGTGTTGATCATGTAGAGGCTAGCGCGAAGACCCAAGCACCTACGGTCGAGGAGAAGGAGGAGAGGAGCGACAAGAGAGAAGACGGAGAAGGCACAAGTACCCGGGCCTCCAGCCACCACCCCGGGCAGGCCCTATGCATAGCCCGGGTGCCCGGCCCCGTGTGCCCCGGGTGCCCGGCCAAACCTGGGAGGCGCCCCGGGTACCCGCCCCCCTGTGCTGGGAGCTGCTGCTCCACCCTTGGGTGCCCGGGCCACCACCCCCCGGGTGCCCGGTCCCCTTCAGCCGGCCACCGGCCCGGTCCGGGTGCCAGGCCCATGCTTGCCCGGCCTCCCCCCTGGCGCGGCCCAGCCCCCCCACCGAGTTCCCGGGCCATCAACCCCGGGTGCCCGGCCCAGCTCCAGCCGGCCTCGGCCTAGTCCGGGTGCCCGGCCCCTCGCGCCCCGGGTGCCCGGTCCTCCTTCGCCCGACACCTCTGACCGGTCCGGGTGCTCGGACCCCTTTGCCCCGGGTGCCCGGACCCATCCGAGTGTGTGTGCGTTTTGAGGGTCATTTTGGACCTTTGTATCCCCCTCTCCCTCTATTTCGTCCCTAGACTATAAGTACCTCCCACCTAGCTCATTTAGGGGATAGCAAAGTATTTGATAGACAAAGAGAGAGCTTTGCTTATCTTCCTCCTCATGGAGATCATGACCTCCTAAGGGAGAAGATCCACTTGTGGATACCAAGGCCTCCTCTTGGAGAAGGATCCCCATCATAGGATCATCAAGCCCTCATATCCTTCATAGGATTTGGGATGAACTCTACCATGTATCTTGTTTCCCTTTGATTGTTCATGTACCTTGTGGATCTTGTGTGTTTGTTGGTCTAGTGGATGTGTGATTGGACTTGTTCTTGAGTGTTCCTCTTGTTTTCCCTCTTGTGTCCATCTTGTACTTGGGGATTCCCCCTCCAATTCATGAAAGATCTTCACTTAGGGTTCCACCCTACAACAGGTTGACTACGATGAGACTTTCTCACCCGCACCGATGCTTAAGTCTGTCCGAATCATGTTAGCAATTGCCACATTTTATGGTTATGAAATCTGGCAAATGGACGTCAAAATGGCATTCCTTAATGGATTTCTTAAAGAAGAGTTGTATATGATGCAACCATAAGGTTTTGTTGATCCTAAAGGTGCTAACAAAGTGTGCAAGCTCCAGCAATCCATCTATGGACTGGTGCAAGCATCTAGGAGTTGGAATATACGCTTTTGATGATGTGATCAAAGCATATGGTTTTATACAGATTTATGGTGAAGCCTCTATTTTGTAAGAAAGTGAGTGGGAGCTCTGTAGCATTTTTGATATTATATGTGGATGGCATATTGTTGATTGGAAATGATATAGAATTTCTGGATAGCATAAAAGGATACTTGAATAAGAATTTTTCAATGAAAGACCTCGGTGAAGCTGCTTATATATTGGGCATCAAGATCTATAGAGATAGATCAAGACGCTTAATAGGACTTCCACAAAGCACATACCTTGCCAAAGTTCTAAAGAAGTTCAAAATGGACTAGTCAAATAAAGGGTTCTTGCCTATGTTGGAAGGTGTGAAATTGAGTCAGACTCAAAGCCCGACCACGGCAAAAGATAGAAAGAAAATGGAAGTCATTCCCTATGTCTCAGCCATAGGTTCTATCATGTATGCTATGTTGTGTACCAGTCCTCATGTGTGCCTTGCCATAAGTTCGGCAGTGAGGTACCAAAGTAATCCAGGAGTGGATCACTAGACAACGGTCAAGAACATCCAAAAGTACCTGAAAAGGACCAAGGATATGTTTCTCATTTATGGAGGTGACGAAGAGCTCATCGTAAATGGTTACGTCGATGCTAGCTTCAACACTGATCTGGATGACTCTAAGTCACAAACCGGATACGTATTTATATTGAATGGTGGAGCTGTCAGTTGGTGCAGTTTCAAGCAAAGCGTTGTGGTGGGATCTACGTGTGAAGGGAGTACATAGCTGCTTCAGAAGCAGCACATGAAGGATTTTAGATGAAGGAGTTCGTATCCGATCTAGGTGTAATACCAAGTGCATCGGGTCTAATGAAAATCTTTTGTGACAACACTGGAGCAATTGCCTTAGCGAAGGAATCCAGGTTTCACAAGAGAACCAAACAAATCAAGAGACGCTTCAACTCCATTCGTGAAATGGTCAAGGATGGAGATATAGAAATTTGCAAAATACATACAGATCTGAATGTAGCAGATCCATTGACTAAACCTCTTCCGCGGGCAAAACATGATCGGCACCAAGACTCCATGGGTGTTAGATTCATTACAATGTAATCTAGATTACTGACTCTAGTACAAGTGGGAGACTGATGCAAATATGCCCTAGAGGCAATAATAAAGTTGTTATTATTATATTTTCTTATTCATGATAAAGGTTTATTATTCATGCTAGAATTGTATTGATCAGAAACTTAAATACATATGTGGATACATAAACAAATACCATGTCCCTAGTAAGCCTCTACTAGACTAGCTCGTTGATCGAATATGGTCAAGGTTTCGTAACCAAGGACATGTGTTGTCACTTGATAACGGGATCACATCATTAGGAGAATGATGTGATGGACAAGACCCATCCATTAGCTTAGCATATGATCGTTCAATTTATTGCTACTGCTTTCTTAATGTCAAATACATATTCCTTCGACTATGAGATCATGCAACTCCCAGATACCGGAGGAATACCTTGTGTGCTATCAAACGTCACAACGAAATTGGGTGATCATAAAGATGCTCTACAGGTATCTCTGAAGGTGTCTGTTGAGTTGGCATGGATCGAGATTGGGATTTGTCACTCCGTGTATCGGAGAGGTATCTCTGGACCCTCTCAGTAATACACATCACAAGAAGCTTGCAAGCAAAGTGACCAAGGAGTTAGTTACGAGATGATGTATTACAGAACGAGTAAAGAGACTTGTCGATAACGAGATTGAACTAGGTATGAAGATACCGACGATCGAATTTCGGGCAAGTAACATACCGACAGACAAAGGGAATTACGTATGTTGTCATAATGTTCGACCAATAAAGATCTTCATAAAATATGTAGGAACCATATGGGCATCCAGGTTCGCCATTGGTTATTGACTGGAGAAGCGTCTCGGTCATGTCTACGTCATTCTCAAACCCGTAGGGTCCGCACGCTTGACGCTATGAGATGTGAGTTGATGACCGAATAGTGTCCGAAGTTCCGGATGAGTTCACGGACATGACAGGAGCTCCGGAATGGTTCGGAGGTAAAGATTGATATATAGGACGATGCTATTTGGTCATCGAAAAGGTTTTGAAATGTATCGATAGTCATCGGTTCACCGGAAGGGGATCCGGGAGGCCCCGAGAGGTTAATGGGCCATATGGGCCAAGAGAGGGGAGCACACCAGCCCACAAGGGGCTGGCGCGCCCTACCTCAAGGCCGCCGGCCCTATGGATGGTAAGGGGGGATGGCTAGACCCTCCTGCTTTCCCTCCACCTAAGAGAAAGGAAGGGGGGGTGCCACCCCTCGTGCCTTCCCCCCGCGCGCCCAAGAAGGAAGGGGGGCACGACCAGGGCAGGGGCCAAGGGTGGCTGCCGGCCCCCTTGGGGTTGCTCTAGGCTGCCTCCCCTCCTCCCCCACCTATATATATGTGTGGAGGGAGAAAAACAACACACATCACGATCCCTAAAGCGTGTGCGGTGCCCCTCTCTCTAGTTCGTCCCCGGTCATATTTTCGTAGTGCTCGGCGAAGCCCTGCGGAGATAGTTGCATCACCACCGTCACCACACCGTGAGCCGTCGTGTTGCCGGAACTCATCTACTACCTCGCCCGTCTTGCTGGATCAAAAAAGCGACGACGTCATCGAGCAAAACGTGTGCTGAATGTGGAGGTGTCGTGCTTTCGGTACTTGATCGGGCGAATCATGAAGGTGTACTACTACATCAACCGCGTTAATAAACTCTTTCGTCAAACAGTCTATGAGGGTATGTAGACACTCTCACCCGAAAAAAATATATACATGTTCATGGATAGATTTTGCATGTGCGTATATTATTTTTTCAATTCAACCTTACTCAACAGAGATAAGGTTGCAGCTCGGGAGTGATGGAGAGAAAATCGTTCGTGTGAACCCCCAGTCGGACCGGACGACGAGAGTGTTGAGTATAAGGATTATTAGGAAGTATATGATAGACTAGGATTTGGTCCTGCCTTGTCTTGTACTTCAAGTTGGTCTTTGTACTCCTATATATATGCCCACGAGGCTCAAGCAATACAACGAACTATTCCACCAATTCCCTCTCTCCCTTCTAACATGGTATCTATCGCAAGTCGATCTTAAACCCTAGCCGCCGCCCCGGGGCGGTCGACCTCCATGACCACCGCCAGGTGTCGCGCCGCCCGTACCTAGGGTTCGTCCGCCGTCCGTGTTGGCTGGCTGCCGTAGAGATTCTTTTTTTCCCGATCCTTTGATCCGGGTTTCCTCTCTCGCCGATCGCTTTGATCGGCGTCTACTTTTTGATTTTCCGGTCTATGTGATCCGGTTTGCGTCGCCATCGTCCCCGTCGACCCCGTGCGCCTCTACTCCAACGCCGGCGTGATTGGCCGGCTTCTTCACCGACCCGGCGGCCTCGCGCGTCGTCCGCGCGTCTGCCCGTCGGTCGCCCCGACTCGGCGGCCTCGTGCGTCGTCCGCGCGTCTGCCCGTCGGTCGCCCCGACTCGGCGGCCTCGTGCGTCGTCCGCGCGTCGGCCTGCCGGTCGCCCCGACCCGGCGGCTTCGCGTCATGCGGCGGCCCTTCACCACTGTTGTTCACGCGACGGCCCGCTCGTCGATCTACGCCGGCCATCACCGCTCTGCTCCGACCGGGACTCCTGCATCACCCCGACCCGGTAGCCTCGCGCCATGCGGCGGCCAATCATAGCCGCCCTGCCGCCCGCCGCTGTCGGCTTCATCTCGGACTCCGCCGCCACCGCGCCTCCATCGAGCGGCGTCCCCGACCTCGCGCGCGATCGGATTGATCACCCGCCCGCCGCCGCGATCCGTCTCATCTACGCCATGCGACTGACCTAGCCCGTCGGTTACGCGCGCCTCCGCAGGCCCCATGAAGACCGTCCCGAGTTCAGCGCGCCCCTCTATCGATTGAGCAACGGACTGCCGCTACGTCGCCACATCGGGCCGCAGCGCCGCCGCCCCGTGGTTCTTCTCCCTGCTGCACCGACCCGCGTCACCTCTGCGTCGCCCCTTCGGGCCGTAATACCGCGGCCCGCGGTCCAACGCCGCCCAGAGGCCGTCCGCTCCAGGTCGTCCCCGTGGCAGCACCGACCCTCGCGCCGCCACTGCGTCGCCCCGTCGGGCCGTAGCGAGCGTGGCACGCGGTCCACGCCGCCGTCCAGAGGCCGTCCCCGCGGTTGCATCGACCTGCGCTCCTCCGCCGCGCTGCCCCTTCGGGCTATCGCGCCGCGGCCCGCGGTCCCTGTCGCCGCCCCGAGGTCTTTCCGCCGTCGCCCCGACCCGCCTGCCGCCGCTGCGTCGCCCCTTCGTGCCGTAGCGAGGCATTCCACGGTCCACTTCGTTGTCCACGCGCATTGACTTCCCGTGGTATGCGCTGCGCCGTATCCCTTGGCGCGGGAACGCCACCGTCCGCGCCGGTCTTCGTCACGCTGTCAGGGTTCTTCGCCTCCTTCGAGCACCGCCGCTGCACTCCTAACCTAGCCGCCGCCGCCGCCGTCAGGCCGCCGTCGCCGCTCTTCTTTGGCCGCCGCCGCTACCTTCGTAGCCGCCGCCCATCCACCCCCTTTGTCTTCGTCCAAGCACCAGCCCGTCGCCAGCGTCGCCGTCATCTACACCGACAACTTCGTCTACTCCGACCACCGTTGGTGACATCGGCCCCGCCCCGATGGACTCCGCAATCGTCGTCGAGTTCTTCTCTGCTGGCCCCTTCGACTTCTCCGACATGGCGTACAACTTGTGCAGGTTCTCGCCTATGTATGCCCGGTGCTGGCAACATCGATGCGTGCCTTCGTCCACGATGTGTCCCCGGGCCTGGCAAGCCTGATGCGGTGCTTCGTCAACTTCGTCTTCGCCCGTCTATGCATGCCCGGTGCTGGCAACACCGGTGCGTGCCTTCGTCTACGATGTGTCCCCGGGCTTGGCAACCCCGCCGCGACGCGTCGTCAACAACATCTTCTTCCGGCGCACCACTACTTTGACACCAATGCGCCCATGCTAACTCGGCGCCTCCTTGCGCCCGCGGCAACATCCTCGACACCGGCTCCCCGACTCGACATCGACCACGCCATTCTTCGCACGGCTACCTCGACCACGGCTACACCACCCTCCGCTCTCGGCTACATCGACAAACGCCACAAAGGGCTACCGCCTGCTTGAACAACCTCGCTGGTTTCCGCTCCAGCCACGACTCTGCGTCCGTCGGCTTGCCTTCAGATTCTTCTCCAGTCTCACCATCTGCGTCGCTATCGTTGTGACTGCGGGGGATGTTGAGTATAAGGATTGTTAGGAAGTATATGATAGACTAGGATTTGGTCCTGCCTTGTCTTGTACTCCAAGTTGGTCTTTGTATTCCTATATATATGTCCACAAGGCTCAAGCAATACAACGAACTATTTCATCAATTCCCTCTCTCCCTTCTAACAGAGAGTGTGACGTGGCAACGAAACGAGTCTCAAAATTGTCTCAAAATTCGTACCAGAAGATCAGACGGGGATGAAGCAGTTCGCGCGGCGACACCACATACCAAACATGCGAACTAATCATTTGGATAAAAATATGGTATTAGATGTACGTACTCACGAAAGAAAAAAAGTTCTAGGGATGCCCTTATCCTTCTCTAAAACGCCCACCCCGACTACCTCGCCACGGCCATTCGCTTTCTCGTCGTCGCGGAAATGCTCGTCGTCTCCCTTTCTCCGAGCTCACCCCTATCCTTCCTCCCTGTCCCGAACCCCCGCCCTTTTGTCGTCTCCCCTCTTCGCCGCTACTGCCTCCACAGACACCACAAGCGCCGGCAATGCCGCGGTGGCGGTGGCCTACCACTCCACCTCCTCCACGCCGTCGCCAGGAGGCGAACGGGCATCGTGATCGACGTCGACGAGGTGAATGATATCGGCGACCGTGACCTCCCCGTGGACGTGTCATTCACTCGGAGGCTCCCGCCGGCGCTCACCCTCGTTGACGGCATTGCCGCACTGCGGCGGGCCGCCGAGGAGGTGAAGGCCAGCCCGCCTGCCGCCGGGAGCGGCGTGATCCGGTTCGAGGTGAGCGGGCGCAAGTTTGTGTAACCGAAACATAGGCTTAGGCGCGGTCGCTACGTGTAGTGTTCTTGGAATTCACTAGTTGATTCGGTCAAGAGCAGCGCTGCATTTTGATTGATTATGAAATATGAATATGACGATGTTTGTGAGGTTGAAAGACTACAAACAGCATTCTCCCTAATTATGTTTACCAGCATTGTGAACCTGGTTGATTTCCCTTCACCTCCATGAACACACCAGTAGACGTAGAGGAGATGATTAATTGAACACACAAATGCTGCAGGTACTTGTCCCACCCAGTACGAAGGCACTCAAATGGTTATGCTCTCAGTTTAGGAGATCATCATTGTTCCCTCAGTTCTATCTATCAAGGAAGCTAAGCTCCAATCCGTCAGTTCAACTTGAAATATCTGGTGTTGGTTCTGCACTTTGCTTGCATGGTTCCTCTTCTCAAGTAAAAGATGGATATGATATGATATCAAGGTGCCTCTCTCGTTCTCGTGCACAGATGCTCCCTTTCGCGGAGCATTCGACACTTTTTCCAACCAAATTAGACATTTTTGTTCCTGCAGATATATTTCATTTGATTCAGATTTGATGGGAGCTTATGGAGCAGTTGGCATGAAGTATAACGAGGAATTATCGTCAATAGAGGAGAAAGCTGGTTCATTTTACTTCTTTATTCCTCAGGTAATAACCTGCGCTTTTCCGTGGGTGCAGAATTCTTATTACATTGGTGTGAGATACGCATTTCATGTAGAGGTCATTTGAAATTCAGCAGAAAAATTCCTGCACTAGCAAGTTATGTGATATTATGTGTGTGACTAGATATTACTTGATCTCTTGTCCGTGATTAAAAGGTGGATGCTCAAGCACACTCACATGCCTGAATGCGTCCCCTTCAGACCAAGACTACAATTGACAGAGGTCAGGATAAATCTGCGATCTCACAGAGTTCCTACTAAGGCCCACTCATGTGTGCAGAAGATGGGCTGGTTGAGCCTGTTAAGGCCCTGTCCGGTTCACGGGAAATGAAAACAAGGGAAGATAGAGAAATAGAGGAATAGGAAAGGAACGCTCCTGTAAAACAGAGGAATGACGAACATCGGAACGGCAGAGGGAACCATGCGAAGGAGTGTTCGGGTTGATGGAAAAAAAGCACATGAAAGCATCTTACGTATGTACAGCTAAAAGGACATTGCTGCAGTTTTTTTTATTTGCCTTGCCTTTGACTAGACCTCAAACATCTCATCCCATGGAATATTTTATTAGGGCTTACACGCCAGCCACGAGTGCTTTACCTCGGGCTTCCGCCAAAACATTGGCTTGGGCTGGATTTTTTCAATCCTCTGGTATCGGTGGGAATCTGCACGTGGAAGGAATTTTCCCTGCAAAATACTGTTCAACTTTCCTTTGTCCCAAATGCTGTTGATGATAACTTTCCAGAGGAAAGTGTTACCCATGAAATTCCTGCAACTTTCCCGTGAACCGAACAGGGCCTAAGTATATTATATCTCCTCTACCTATCAAACTGGTCTTTTGGGATAGTTCGAACAGGGCCTAAGTACATTATATCTCCTCTACCTATCAAATTGGTCTTTTGGGATAGTTGGTTGATAGGAATATCTAACATGGTATCAGAGCTGAGGTCTTGGGTTCAAGTCTCAGTCCCTGCATTTTCCCCAATCGTTTATCCACATCCACGTCGGGAGTGGGGGGAGGTGTTGATCATTCCATATCCACGTACGATGTGAATGGGGGGGGGGGTGTTAAGTATATCATATCTCCTCTTCCTATTAGATTGGTCTTTTGGGATAGTGTATTGGTTTCAAGTCTCAGTGTATATATATAAACCCGGGTGAAGAATATATAAAGTCTATTCATCATCTTGGGTGAAGAATAAGTAATTCTTCACCCTGGTGTAAACTCTCTCTACACATGATTCCTTTTGAATGTTGTAATTTTACCTCACGCACGTCGTAGTCTTACCTCACTGACATGTTGTAATCTTACCTCACATGCATTGAATTCTCACCCGCATGTTATAATATTTCCTCATCTCAAGCATGCATGTGGTAATCTTACCTCACACGCCTGACACATTTCTTTCTCATGGTGGATGTTAAGAAGACCTTAACTACACACCATAATATTACCTCACATGCATTTTGGTTCTTACGGTGACTATAGGGTGCATGAGAAGGTGGGGTGAGGAATAAGAATTCTTCACCAAGGGTATGTATGTATGTATGTATATATATACATATACAAATGTTTCCTACAACCCGGTGGTAGTTATCACCACTTGAATTTTGTATGTTGTATGTTGTATCTATCAAATCGGAGAGTATGTACGCGTAGTATGCTGTATGTAGTATGTAGTATATCAAATCAGAGAGTATGTATGCGTAGTATGTAGTATATAAGAATGTTTAGGTAGTATACACACTACTTTTTTGGTAGTATGTATCGTATTTTGAGTATGCACCTTTTTACGTACAAATATGTACGTATTTCACAAATATAATAAAAACCATGGTCCAACTTACAATTTTTTCATGTAACTCACTTTGAAATATCTTATATATAGTATATGGACACACTTACAATGAAAGTAGTATATATACTACTACATTTTTGTATATGAGACATGAGAGTAACTACCTCAGGTGGTAGGATGTATTTTCCCTATATATATAACATCCTACCATGTGGGGGTAGTTACCCCACATGTCCCATATACTGCCATATGGTACTATATATACTACTTTATCATTTTAAATATGTCCATATACTATATCTAAGATATTTTGAAGCAAGCTATACGAAAAAGTTGCATGTGAGTCCATAGTGTTTGTATATTTTGAAAATACCTTCATATTCATACGTATGAAACAACATACTAAAAAATAGTACATACTACCTAAAAAATAGGATATATACTACCCAAATATTCTTATACATTACATACTACATGTACATACTCTTGGTTTTGACAGATACTACATACAAAACTCACGTGAGGGTAACTACCACTGGTGGTAGGAAACATTTGGCCTATATATATATATAGAAGTTGCCACCACTTGCATTTTGTATGTTGTATATAGTATATACAAATCGGAAAGTATGTACGCGTAGTATGTAGTATATAAGAATATTTAGGTAGTATCTATACTACTTTTTTTTGGTAATATATATTGTATTTTGAGTATGCTCTTTTTTACGTACAAATATGTATGTATTTCATAAATATAATAAAAACCATGGGGCAACTCGCCATTTTTATGTAACCACTTTGAAGTATCTTATATATAGTATATGAACATACTTACAATGATAAAGTAGTATATATACTATTCCCTCCGTTCCTAAATATTTGTCTTTCTAGAGATTTCAACAAGTGACTACATACGAAGCAAAATGGGTGAATCTACACTCTAAAATATGTCTACATACATCCGTATGTTGTACTCCATTTGAAATGTCTAGAAAGACAAATATTTGGGAACGGAGGGAGTACTACATAATAGTATATGAACATACTTACAATGATAAAGTAGTATATTTTTATGGTAGGATGTATTTTCCCATATATATAGTTTATGTAATGTTTGGCAATGGAACACATGCTCTGTGACCAAATTTGGCGATCGAGCGTTCATATTAGAGATCCTGATTCAGTGGCTGGGTCACTGGCCGTACACCATTTATTTATTGTACATCTGAAGTGCTAAAAACGGAAATCAGCTCTGATGGGAAACATGTAAAAGCTAATGAATCATTTTCCTTCGTGATGGGGAACATGTAAAAGCTAATGAATTGTGTTCCTACACATTTATTTTCTGCAAACAATCCATATAACAGGCTCTGGCAATTTACAGAACTGTTTTTTGGTTATTATTTGCAGGCATCACATAGATATTTGATCTTGTAGCATTCGTGATGCTCAGCAACATTGAATTTACAGGTTGAGTTGACCGAATTTGTTGGCTATTCTGTGCTATCATCAACTATGGTTTGGGATCATTTTGTATCTCATACATTTGAGGACTCGGTTTGTTTGTTTGAATCTTGTTTCAATCAGGTATGTGAAACTAAGCACAATGATGATAGATCTTCTGCGTTGCTTAATGTTCTTAAAATCATAGAATGTCTGCATATATCTTCTTTACCACTGGACTTCTTTTTTGTGCACCTTCACCTTGTAGGTATGTGGTAGCTATGATTCTGCAGCTAGCAGCTGTTATGAAGGCATGATGACGAATTACATTGGAGAATCACATTTGTTAGAGACTGTGAATGCTCAGTTGGTAAATATTTCTGTATATTAACTACTTTGGTGATGATATAAGTACATACTCTTGCCTATTTATTTCCCATGTTAGTTCCTTCCGTCATGATGCCGCAGTCCTGTTAAATATTTATACCACCATTAGCTATTTTAGTTATTCCAATGTGCTAGCTCCTTTATCCTAATTAGTTCACGTGGCTTCGAGACTGAAATAAAATTTAGCTTCCTCATTTGAAGATAAGAAGGGCAGGGTCTTACTTGTTACCGTTATGATAGTACCTACTTATTGGTTGAAGTTTGCAATACTGATTCTTATTTATCTAAAGCTATCTCTTTCATCCATTCTTATGATAAAAAACCCTTTGTTGCAACAGAATTTTTGTTTGAAATATGAAGCGTCTGCATTTTAAACGAGAGATAAAACAGGCTGGCCTCCAATAGTTAGCTTATGACCAATGCTAAAGTTAGTCGCTCATAACCTATGCAAACTTTTGGCCATTCATCTTGAACCAGTCTGACAGTTACTGCAGTGGTTATTGTATTTCAACAATACTCCAATATTCCTATTATCATCTAAGACCTTAGTCTTAAGTTTGAATTTACTGGACCCGCCTTTCCAGGTATACTTGGATGGCGAAGTTCTTGTCAAAGTAGATGCTGAAATCAGCATGCAAAAGGTATCCTCTTAACCTTGGTAAGTTACTTGAAATTAACTATTTCTTGCTTTGGTTTTAAAATAACCTTTTCCTGTGTAAAAGATTATTGTGCTTCTTTCTTTGTGGCTTCTGGACGTTGTCCTTATCTTGCTGGAAAGTACATATCACGATTTTGCAATATTAATTCGGGATTAGGTTTTGGTCCTTAGACCATTGATATGGCTCCAAAGTATTTCTTCAGTTTAAAGACCCGTCAAATTTATAGATTTTATGAGTCATTGAGGTGGGAGCGGAACGAATTAGTAGGTGCCCCAGTGTCAGTATTGTAAATAGACTTGTTCCTGTAATTGGCAGACCAAAAAGGTAAAGTTAAGTTTACACCTAAAAATGAACACCAAAGTTGGGCAAACAGAATTTCTATATCAATTTTTCTTCCTTTTGAATTTTTCTGTAGTTTATACTCTCTGTTAAGAGTGCCTTTGAATTATTGTCCTGACCAGAACTGCCATTTGTTCTTTGTAGGAGAAATTTCTGATGTCCGAGCAGTCATTTATTCGCTTTTCACCACACTTCTTATTTTCTGCAAACATGGTAAATTTCTACCTGAGTCTCCTTTGCAACCAAACCGCCAATGAATTATCATTTGGAAACATAGCCTTGGCGCATTAACATTTTTTGTAGCAATTTTCAGCTCTGAGAAAGAACACCAAACATAATCATACAACTATACAATGACATAGACTAATTAGATATGAGAACTGCCATTTATTCTTTGTAGGAGAAATTTCTGATGTCTTAAGCTGTCGTTAACAAATGCTAAAACTGTTCTCTCGTGTCCTGTAGGACCTACGCTCAGAAAGCAACAAAACCGAATCTTCTATTAAGAGCTGCTCTAACATTAATTCGGCATGGGCATCCCTTATAGTTGAAGAGTGTGTCAGGCTTGGTTTCACGGTAATCTTAACACACTAAATAGTTTTGCCATGTTTACCGTGCCTCTGATGTGCTTTGCCTTAGTACTTTTGTATAGCTCCAGGGTCAAGGTCATCCCCACTCGCACTTTCTGCCACAGGCCACCCTTTGACAACTTGCATATCATGTTATGATGAACGTTCACTTGGATTTCATGCTCTTGGCTATGGGAGAGGTTCTAGAAAGCCTGCTATAGTAATTACATCATCAGGAACGGCTGTATCAAATCTTCTCCCTTCGGTGAGTGGCATATTTCACTTTCTTAATTTATTTTCTTTTCTTACTGCTGCCAGCTTTCTGCATCATCAGGAACTGCTGTATCATATCTTTTTTATCGAACCATGCGCTACTGCCAACTTTCAGAAGCCCTCTGGCTAGAATGTATGGCTTATGAAGGCATACATATGATCCCTTTGTGCTAATACATGTATTGTATGCTGCATTTTTCAAAGAGAAAAAAGAAGTCTATAGTATTACTAATATTCAGTCAAGTTTCCCATCTAGGTGGTGGAGGCAAGTCAAGATTTCGTACCAGTTATCTTGCTCACAGCTGATCGTCCTCCCGAGCTGCATGATACTGGAGCCAACCAAGCGATTAATCAGGTGCTTATGATCAATCAATGTTTAAATACAAATTTCTTGATGCCAGCTGTTCCTTTTCTAAAACTGCATGATTACTTCGGTATTTTGGCTACCTTTTGATAGCCTTAAATTACTTAAGATTTTCCAAGCACAGAAAGATATGTCATGCTGTTTCATTCACAATATATAATTAAATGCATTTTACTCAGAAGTATCAAGACCATAGTGTCTGTTTTATCACATAGAAGTGAAACCCTATATATTGCACAGAGTGTGAACTTGGACTCTTTGAGTTATCAGGACTGCTATTGGAGTTTACGCATTTCAATTATTTTACTTTATTTACTTGCTTTCTTCGCATCCTGTTTGTACACAAATTCATGTTATGGTTGTATTTTTCAGTTATAATTGTGGACAACGCATCTCAACTCCCCCCCCCCCCACCCATTTTGCAGGTCAATCATTTCAGTAACTTTGTAAGATATTTTTTTAATCTCCCTCCACCTGGTGATCAGATTTATGCAAGAATGGTTCTTACAACAATTGATTCAGCAGCCTACAATGCAATGCAAGCACCACAAGGTCCGGTGCATATAAACTGTGCTTTTAGGGAACCACTAGATCACAGCAATCAAAATTGGAGTTTTGATTGTTTGAGAGGATTGGACAGGTGGTTTAGAAATGATGAACCATATACTAGATACCTAGAAATGAAAATGGTCTCCGCATTTGGTAATTATTCTTGTTCAGTAATAGAGGTTCAAGATATCATAAAGAAGGCAAAGCAAGGGCTTCTATTAGTTGGAGCTATTCATAAAGAAGATGACATGTGGGCTGTGGCTTTACTAGCTAGACAACTTTCCTGGCCAGTTGCTGCTGACATTCTGTCTGGACTGCGAATGAGGACAGTTCTAAATTCATTTCCAGGATTTGATAAGAGTATTTTGTTTATAGACCAAATAGACCAAATTCTACTGTCGGACTCTGTCAAAAGCTGGATAAATCCAGATGTTATTGTGCAGGTTTAGCTCCTCATTTGATTCTATTCCTCTGCACCACTTACATTATATTTGCATTTCTAGGTATTATGTGATATATATTTTTTGTTCTAACTTTCTGAAGCTTGGTTTTGTTCAACTGGCAGATTGGAAGCCGGATTACTAGCAAACGCATGGAAATGTTTCTCGAGTCCTGCTTCCCATCTTCATACATCTTGATTGATACACATCCGTGCCGCCATGATCCTTCACATGTTGTCACTCACAGAATCCAGACTAGTGTAGCTGACTTTGCTGCTAGTTTGTGCCAATGTAATTTAGAAAGGAAGACAAGCAGATGGAAGGATATTTTGATGGTTCTAAATTCAGCGGTATGAACCAGAACATGCTAACTACCTTGAAACAATGCAATGAAATAATTATGGTCATATAATGGATAGATAAGCATAGCTTCTCCATATGTACAATCAGTCCTCTATGGACTTCGTCGTTTCTTGCAATCCTTCACTCCAGCATGCTTTTATATGTTACATCTAGGCTATAACAATGAGTACAAGAGTTTGCCACTCGTTGAAGCTTGAAAATTGTATCGACACTTCATACGTTTTCTATATAAACTTTGTAGCTAACATGAAATAATTTAATATTATCACTCAAGAGATGAAAATGAAGTAAACAGCAGGCTGTAGTTAATTTAGTTCTGCCCATATTGAACAGAGCTTTTACTGGAGCTCCATCTCCCTGGAAATGACTAATAAACTTCTGATTGGTTTCAACTGCCTTTCGTTTTGATAACTGCTTCTTATTCCAGGTTTCACAGGAAATAATGTTTCATGTACATGCGGAATTCTTTCTTACAGAACCATATGTTGCACATGTAATTGGAGAGGCACTTTATGGTGATGCTGCCATGTTTGTTGGGAATAGCATGGTCATTCGAGACTTGAACATGTTTGGGAAGGGCTGGCTTGACCATACTACCAACGGAGATAACATGATGATGCATAATATTCCAGATTTCATTGGTGCAACAGTGTCTGGGAACCGAGGAGCAAGTGGTATTGATGGTTTGCTTAGCACCGCGATTGGATTCGCTGTTGGGTCAAACAAGCATGTAAGTCATTTGTCCACCTCATGAAGCAGCATGAAAACTCCACAGATATCATGTGTGATTGAATTGGTTATATTAAATATGAAATGTGGAGTTTTCTGTACTAAACTAGTGATGAAGAGTGAAAGAAAATGTAACTCCCCAGAGATGATATTCCTAGTTATATCCTAGAGAGAAAGAGAGAAACAAGTAATAACCTATCATAGTCAGCAGTCAGCAGTAGTTCTCAAACTATTCTGAATAGCTGATAATCTTTTCTCGTGCATTTTCTAGTCAACTTTGACATAACCTTAACATAAGGGTACTTCTCATAGTACTAAATTTGACTGAACTGTAGCATCACATTCGTTCAAACAAAGTTGCTAATACATTTATGCTGAACCTTTACTGGAGAATACCAAACGCCATTGTAGGCTTTCGGCAAGAACTTGACTATAGCTGCATTATTGTCAGGTATGCTGTGTGGTTGGTGATGTATCTTTTCTTCATGATACGAACGGATTGTCACTTCTCAACCAAAGGTTTGCAGTTTGAACCCTTCTCTGCACCAGTCCCTTTCCACCCTGCAAAGTTTGAACCTTTCTATCCACTATCGCAGCCAATGTCCTTTCCACAATTTATGTTTCACGCTGGCATTCATATTGACTTTATCATTTACATAAAACCATAGATTAGTATTGACTATTGGTACAGAGGCAGACATTTGGCTCTCGGGTGCCAGTGCACCCAAATTGCAAAAAAGGTTAAAAATTTCTGAAACATTTTGTAAACAAACATGATCAAGTGTTATTATCGTGTAAAAAGTTTCGCCAAGGAATGGTTTTCATGGTATTCTGGGTGAAAAAAAAATCAACACTATATACAAGTTTCTATTCACACTTTTTGTCCTCGAAAATATGTGTTTCGAAAAATCAACACATACTTCTAGTTTTTTTCCTTCGCGGAACTTTTTATATGAGTACAACAGGAGATCAAGTTTGTTTCCAAAAATTGTCAGAATTTTTTTACTTCTTTCGCACTTTCCATATCAGGTGCACCGGCACCCGAGAGCCAAAGGAGTATTTTCCCTATTGGTATCTTTTTTAGCCAAAGCTAATTTTTATCATCATGTGCTTAAATTATATTCTTTCAGGATAGTGAAAGATATATTTATTTTTTATAATTCTTTGACATAATTGAAGGGCCCAGAGGAAACCCATGACAGTGATTGTAATCAACAACCATGGTGGTGCAATCTTCAGCCTTCTACCAGTTGCAAAAACAGCTTCGCCCCAAATTTTGCAGAAATACTTCTACACCTCACATGACATATCGATTTCTAAACTCTGTGATGCACACAGGTAAAAACAAGTGATTTAGTTGCAGCTTAGTTGCTTACTTGCATCATGGATGTGAAATTTTCAAGCGCTTTTCTTATTTATAACTAGATTTTGCTATTAGAACTACACTGTAACAATAGTTGGTCCTGAAGCTACATAGGATGTACTATAGTTGATTCTGGAAGTTGATTATTGAATTTTGGGGGAAAATATCTGTCATGTCTCCCCCTGGACACCCTCTCCCTTTTATTAACTCTTTTCAGTTTAGACCCTGTACAACCAGAGTATTACACACACACACCAACACTCCCCCTCAAGATGGGTTAAAGATGTCAACCATGCCCATCTTGCTACAGATTACAGCACCATCACTAGGTCCTAACCCTTTAGTTAGACAATCTGCTAACTGCTCACCAGATTTTACATAACCTAGCTTTAACATTCCACCATCTATCTTCTCCTTTATGAAGAATCCATCAATCTCGATGTGTTTGGTGCGGTCGCTGAACAGGGTTATTAGCAATGTTTATTGCAGACCTGTTATCACAATGCAGCACCATTGTGTCGTTTCTTAATACTCAAAGCTCTGACAGCAGGCTCGGCATCCAAATCATCTCTGTAGGATCGAAAGTATGTCTAGAGGGGGGATGATTAGACTACTCGATCAAATAAAAGCTTAACCTTTTCCCAATTTTAGTTCTTGGCAGATTTTAGCTACTTTAGGACAAGTCAAGCAATCATCACACAATTCAAGCAAGCATGCAAAGAGTATATAGGCAGCGGAAAGTAAAGCATGCTACTTGCAAGAATGTAAAGGGAAGGGTTTGGAGAATTCAAACGCAATTGGAGACAAGGATGTTTTTGTCGTGGTTCGGATAGGTGGTGCTATCCTACATCCACGTTGATGGAGACTTCAACCCACGGAGGGTAACGGTTGTGCGAGTCCACGGAGGGCTCCACCCACGAAGGGTCCACGAAGAAGCAACCTTGTCTATCCCATCATGGCCATCGCCCACGAAGGATTTGCCTCACTAGCGGTAGATTTTCACGAAGTAGGCGATCTCCTTGCCCTTACAAACTCCTTGGTTCAACTCCACAATCTTGTCGGAGGCTCCCAAGTGACACCTAGCCAATCTAGGAGACACCACTCTCCAAGAAGTAATAAATGGTGTGTTGATGATGAACTCCTTGCTCTTGTGCTTCAAATGATAGTCTCCCCAACACTCAACTCTCTCTCACAGGATTTGGATTTGGTGGAAAGAAGATTTGAGTGGAAAGCAACTTGGGGAAGGCTAGAGATCAAGATTCATATGGTAGGAATGGAATATCTTGGCCTCAACACAAGAGTAGGTGGTTCTCTCTCAGAACATATGAGTTGGAAGTGTAGATGTGTTCTGATCGCTCTCTCCATGAGTGAAGAGGAGGTGAAGGGGTATATATAACCTCCACACAAAATCCAACCGTTACACACAATTTACCAATCTCGGTGGGACCGAATCAACAAACTCGGTCGGACCAAAATAGTAAACCTAGTGACCGTTAGAGATTTTCGGTGAGACTGATATGCAACTCGTTAGGACCGATATGGTTAGGGTTAGGGCATAACGTAATCTCGGTGAGACCGATTACACAAACTCGGTGAGACCGATTTGGTAATAAGCTAACCAGAGAGTTGGTCAGGCAAACTCGGTGGGACCGATTTGCTCTTTCGGTGAGACCGAAAAGTTACAAAAAGGAAACAGAGAGTTTGCATTGCAATCTTGGTGGACCGATCCGCTCTTTCGGTGAGACCGAAAAGTTATGAAAAGGAAACAGAGAAATTGTAATCCCATCTCGGTGAGACCGAGATCCCTATCGGTATAACCGATTTGCTAGGGTTTGGCAGTGGCTAATGACATGTGAAACTCGGTGGCGCCGGATAGGAAGAATCGGTAGGACCGAGTTTGGCTTTGGGTTTAGGTCAAGAGTGGATATGAGAATGTAGCTGAGGATTTTGGAGCATATCATTAAGCACATGAAGCAAAGGGCTCATTAAGCAACACCTCATCCCTCCTTGATAGTATTGGCTTTTTCTATGGACTCAATGTGATCTTGGATCACTAAAATGTAAAATGAAGAGTCTTGAGTTTTTGAGCTTGAGCCAATCCTTTGTCCTTAACATTTTGAGGGTTCCACTTTCACCATACATGCCATGTCAATCATTGAGCTTTCCTGAAATAATCATCTTGGAATAGCATTAGCTCAATGAGCTATATGTTGTTATGAATTACCAAAACCACCTAGGGATAGTTGCACTTTCAGTCTCCCCCTTTTTGGTAATTGATGACGACATATAGATCAAAGCTTCGACAAATGATAATAAGAATGATATATATCGTCGCTTTGAGAAGTATGTGATAAGTAAGAGCTTCACCTAAATTTGTGCATATTTAAAATTTGCTTTGGACTGCAAATGCACAAAGAGTTATAATCATGGGTTACTCTTCCATGTCACATACATCTTGGTGGAGCGCTCAAAATGATAAGAATGAAATACATGCACTCATCACCAAGAAAAGTGAATGATCACATAAGATAGATAAGATATATCAAGCATGCATAAGTGTAGCTTATGATCAAACACATGATCATCAATGTCTTACAAGCATATCATAGTATCTCAACCAAAAGCAAACAAAGTTTGAAAAACTACCAAATAAAACAAAAGAGAATAAAAGCAACATTCTTTCTCGAAGCCTATGATCTATACATTTTTCTCCCCCTTTGGCAACAAGTTACCAAAAGGTTCCTAGAAAATGCATAGTGCTAGATCGACACTCAGGCTTGATCTTCTGGTGGTGGTGGAGTCTGGATCACTCCAAGGACGAAGGCTTCTGTAGACATGGTTGGAGCTGGAGCTGAAGTAGATGCTGGAGCTGGTTGGGCTGGTGCTGTGGCTGGAGCTAAGGTGGTGGCTCTGATGTCAGGAACTCGCACTGCAGACGACCTCTGAGCTCGTGGCACTCTGGCAAATGCATCAGTGGTAGTCTTCCCTTTCCTCTCCTGCATGTCATCTTGAAGTTGCTCCACTGCAGACTGAATCTCTGTTACTTTGACATCCAAGTCATAGAACTTTTGTTCTACGATCCTCTCTAAACTCTCTTGATTCTGAGTGAGGGTGGCCAGACCTTTCTCAATCCTCAGTGTGGATGCAATCAAGTAACTAAGCTGCTCTTGCTTGGTTTTCAAGAAATACTCAGATGCCTCCTCTTGAGTTGGTATCTTGGCAGCTTTCTCCTTTCTTGCCTTCTCCTTCTGTGCTTGAGCATGAGCTGAAGATGGTTCATCCTTGTTCATCACAACTTGATTATCCTTAAAGTCTGGATGAATAGGCAAATGTTCCTTGTCCAATAGGTATATGCCTGTGCCCATCTTAGAGTTGATCAGCTCTTGGATCTGAGGGGCATATCCACAGCTCCTCTTCTGATCTGCTGCAGTCTTCTTGATTGTTTCTACCATGAGGCTCATGACTTTGAATATTTGTGGCACATCAAAGATATGAAGCAAGTTGATTGCATGGCCTCTGATCATCTTGTGATCACCAGACTTGGCCAATAGAGTGTGCCTCAGAATCCAATTGATGGTTGGCAACCCTGACAGAAGATAATGTACTGATCCAAACTTGAAAGTATTAAGTGCCTTGTTTGGGATCTCCTTGTACATGTTTGACATAGAGTTGTGGTCCATCTTCTTCTTGGCATATATATCTAGGTCATCCTCATGCTCCTCTGGGCATTGATGAGCTGTGCCCACTCAGCAACTGTTGATTGGTACCTCGTACCTTCTGACATCCACACAATTCTTTCATCTGGATAGAAGTGTGCTGTGGAGTAGAATTGCATGATCAGCTCTTCATTCCACTTTGTGAGCTTCTGCCCAACAAAGTCAGCTACTCCACAAGCCTTGAAGCTGTCTTGCACTCCAGGATACTGCTCTTCATTGTCCTTGATGTATTCCCAGTCAACCTATCTCATGTCACAAACAATGGACTTCTTATCCAACAAAACTGTCTCATAGAAGTCCTACTGTTCCTTAGTGTGGAACCTGTAGTCAACAGCAGTCCTCCTTCTGGTAGCATATGGATCTTCTGCTCTCCACTTTCTCAGTCCTGAGTCTCTTCTGATCTTCATGTCCTCAGCCACAGGATGAGCATCATTGTGGTCTGGGATCTTGGGCTTCAACTTTCTGAGAACTTGTCCTTCTTCTTCTTCAGCAGTGTCAGGCACTGGGGCCTTGTTCTTCTCAACAGCTGGTATGCTCCTTGTATTTCTCTTTGGAGCTGTCTTGGCCTTTGATGCAGCCTTGGGTGCTTCCTTGGGCTTGGATGCAGTGGCCCCTGATTTGATAGCATCACCCATCAGCTTTGGCATCTTAGGTGCTGGTGCAGCAACCTCTTCTTTCTCTTCTTCTTCTTCAGAAGAATGCTGTTCAAATTCAGCCATTGGATCAACTTTTTTGCACCATTTGCCCCTTTTTCTTTCCTTCTTTCCTTCAGCAGCAACTGACACTTTGGGTGCAGGCTTTTCAGGAATCTGAGTTGAGGCTCTGGCCTTTGGCATAGGCTGTCTACCTGCTGATCTTTTGATTTTCATCCCTGGCTTGATGGCTGCAGCTGAGCCATACTCCTTAAGCACAACTCTCTTGGAAGTGGCTTCCTCTTCTGCCACATAGTCCTCATCCTCTGATTCTGAGGTTCTTTTCTTCCTTTGTCTGGTGGCAGCTTTTTACAAGTTACTGGGGGTGCTCCTGCTGCCTTCATCTGAAGAACTGGAGGGACTAGTGCCCTCACTCATGTGCACTTGCTGTTCTGACACATTCTGGCTGTCACTCTGATCTGACATGATGAACAAGCTGACTACTGACCCTGTGAATAGTTTATAGATGAGGTAGAGTGGATGAGCATCACAAAATGCAGAGATTTTTGCAAAAGAATGATTCAAAATCCTAGTTTTAGTTTCCCACAGAAATCATTTCGGATCTATCGATTTTTAAACTCGGTGATACCGATGCAGTTTTTGGAATCTAAACTAGTGAACTCGGTCGGGCCGAGTCACAGTTCGGTGGCACCGAGACTGCTAGGGTTTCACAAAGTTCCAAAATCGGCCACACCGATTAGTAATTCTCGGTCAGACCGAGTCTCACTTGTGCAATGGCATGAGCCAAATCGGTGGGACCGAGTTTTTCAACTCGGTGGGTCCGAGATGGTTTCGGCGGAAACCTAACCCTAAAATTTTCGAATCAAACCTATTCTACGAATGCATTGATTGGATAGGAGTGTTTCAAACGTGGCTAGAATCAATGCGATCACAATGTGCTAGGAATCAGATTGGGGAATAGCACAAAGATCGAGTCCATACCCTAGTTCGACGGGGTTGAATTCCGTTGACGGCGACGGAGACCAGCGACTGGAGGCGGCTGGCGGTGAGGAGACGATCCGGAGACCACGTAGGCAGAGCGAGCTATCGCGCGGGCGAAAGAGTTCGGAGAAATTTCTAAATTTTTGCTCGTGTCTATATATAGCCCGACCCTGTCGGTGTGACCGAGTGGAACAACTCGGTGGCACCGAGATGCAAAACTGTATACAATTATTGCAACTCGGTGTGACCGAATGGTTCAAATCGGTTGCACCGAGATCGAAAACATAGATCGACTTAATGATCTCGGTAGGACTGAAAGTAGGGTATCGGTCAGACCGAGAATCACAAAGAAGTTTTGGAAGTTTAAGTCTATGACGAATCGGGGACTCCGAGTGCTACTCACACAGAGTGGTTCGAATCAGACTTGATCAAATTTGGTGATGTAGCATGAATAGAGTTTGAGACGAGAAAAGCATAGATAGCTAGAGAAGGTTCTTAGGCATTCTTGTCCATCCACTTGGCAAAAGAAAACAAAACCAAACAATCAAAACAACAAGTGGATGTTCTCGAATGAGTAAAATATGCAACCAACATGCTCACACAATAAAATGGCAATTGAAATATGTGACAAGGCATGCACAACCAATTCTAGCATCTATCAAGCAATTGGCGATGACTAGGTCATCTATATATGAGTATATTGACTTAGGAGTCAAATGAGAACACTTGATCATAGGTCATACTCATCGTTTAAGCTCAAGTGGGGTTACCACTTTTACATAAAGCATTGTTGTGTTCACATCATTAGAGTTGCTTTAGCTCAAGTCTTAGAGTAAAGCTCCCCCTAGATGTGATATCCCCCCTAAGAGGGATGAACTAACCTTGGGTTTTGTCGATGATGACTTCGTGTAGATGTTGAAGATGTGGATGCTCAATGTTGATGTAGATCACTTGGATGCTCGATGATCTTTGATGGCACCAACTATGCTGAGTTCGTGGGTTTCATGCGTATCCACATGTGCGGTCTTCTCCTGTGGGGTGTTCTCTCTGGCGAAGTCCCCTGTCCATCATGCCCTGTTGCTCCCGTGGCTCCTATCCCGCTGGTGCCGCCTGTCCTTGCTACTGATGCTTCCCAGGTTGATCGGGACGTCGCCAAGAATCTCAATGCTGCTGCGGTTGATGCTTATGATCAGCAGGTATCAGCTTATTCAGATGCTCTTTCTGTCTACCGAGATGATCTGTCTACTTACATTCAATGGTGCAATGATGATGCTTGAGCTGCTGCTGTTCTCACTGTGAGTGTCCTCCCTCAGTTTGCTTCGGAGTTCATGGCCCTCGACACCATTGCAGCGATGTGGTCTTATCTCTGTCAGCGCTATCAGTCCTCTGGTGATGCTCTCTACTTATCTGTGGTGCGTCGGGAGCACGCTCTTCAACACGCTGGCGCCAACTCGACTCTTTTTGGACAGTTGTTTGTGGAGCTTGCCGTTGCTGCCAGACTATGTGGTCCGACTTGGAGTTTCAGCATTTCCATGAGTTCTTATCTCGCCTCCCTTCCGAGTTTGAGCCTCGATGTGCTCACTTGCTTGCTCGTGGTCATGTTCCTATCTCTGAGGTGCCTGCCGAGCTTCATGCTGAGGAGACCCGCCTTTGTTCTGCTGGCTTGCTTGTGGTTCCTTTTGTGTTGGATGCCCGAGCTCCTGTGTCATTTGCTCATCTCACCGCCCCTTCGCTCCTGCCCACACCTTCAGGGGGGTGGGTCGCCCTCCTTATGCTGAGAAGGGCTGGTCACGCCGTGACACCTTCTGTGGCTACTACTCCCGGCCAGGTCACCCAGAGTCTAATTGTCGCCAGAAGCAGCGAGACCAAAGGCGCTCCCCAGTGGGACTCATGCATCTTCCTTGACCCCGTCACTTATTGACCAGGACATTGTATGGCTCTTCGATTTGCTTTCTCATGCATCACACACTAATTTGCTTCGATTTGCTTTCTTAAATAACTCATGACACAAAAGACTCAGGCTCCCAAAAGAAAGATGTCCTAGGCGACAATGATGCAACATAACCTCAGCCTCAACACCTCCTACAGCACAACGAGCGCGGTTTCTCCTTGATCAATATACCACAGTCTATTACGCCATGTTCTAGTTCCAATCATCTTCCTAGTCCTCTTTTCCTGGAAAAAAGAAGCATCCTCATCGAATATGACTCTACACTTGAACTGTTTGATAGCAGAACTCAATGAAAGGAGATTGACTGGAAATGAAGGGACATGCAAAATTGAAGCTAATGCTAGTGATGATGTGCATCCTACAGAACCTACACCCTTGATTAGTTGAAAGGTTCTATCAGCTATCTGAATGGTCTCTGAATAATCATGCGGAGTATAAGATGCAAATGCATCAAGGGAACCAGTAACATGTCTAGATGCCCCTGAATCTATAATCCAGTCAACATGAGGATGCAAGAGCCCAAGCCGGAGTACCTTTGCCCAACCTTTGCCCACTTGGGCATAGTTGGCATAATTACCAAAGTGATCTACCTGAGGTATCGTGCCAGATCCCTGTGAACTTTCTGATGTATGGCTCTTCTGGCATTTCTCCCATTGTGGTGCTTGCTCACATGTAAGCACGATGTGTGATGTTTCCTCTGCAGCAGCATAGGTGTAGGATCGAAAGTATGTCTAGCGGGGGGGGGGGGTGATTAGACTACTTGACCAAATAAAAATCTAGCCTTTTCCCAATTTTAGTTCTTGGCAGATTTTAGCTATCTTAGCACAAGTCAAGCAATCTCCACACAATTCAAGCAAGCATGCAAAAGAGTATATGAGCAGCGAAAAGTAAAGTATGCAACTTGCAAGAATGTAAAGGGAAGGGTTTGGAGAATTCAAACGATTGGAGACACGGATGTTTTTGTCGTGGTTCCGATAGGTGGTGCTATCGTACATCCACGTTGATGGAGACTTCAACCCACGGAGGGTAACGGTTGCGCGAGTCCACGGAGGGCTCCACCCACGAAGGGTCCACGAAGAAGCAACCTTGTCTATTCCATCACGGCCGTCGCCCACGAAGGACTTGCCTCACTAGCGGTAGATCTTCACGAAGTAGGCGATCTCCTTGCCCTTACAAACTTCTTGGTTCAACTCCACAATCTTGTCGGAGGCTCCCAAGTGACACCTAGCCAATCTAGGAGACACCACTCTCCAAGAAGTAATAAATGGTGTGTTGATGATGAACTCCTTGCTCTTGTGCTTCAAATGATAGTCTCCCCAACACTCAACTCTCTTTCACAGGATTTGGATTTGGTGAAAAGAAGATTTGAGTGGAAAGCAACTTGGGGAAGGCTAGAGATCAAGATTCATATGGTAGGAATGGAATATCTTGACCTCAACACAAGTGTAGATGGTTCTCTCTCAGAAAATGTGTATTGGAAGTGTAGGTATGTTCTGATGGCTCTCTCCATGAATGAAGAGTGGGTGGAGGGGTATATATAGCCTCCACACAAAATCTAACCGTTACACACAATTTGCCAAACTCGGTGGGACCGAATGGTTAAACTCGGTCGGACCGATTCAGCAAACCTAGTGACCGTTAGGATTTTCGGTGGGACTAAGATGCAACTCGGTAGGACCGATATGGTTAGGGTTAGGGCATAACGTAATCTCGGTGTGACCGATTACACAAACTCGGTGGGACCGATTTTGGTAATAAGCTAACCAGAGAGTTGGTCAGGTAAACTCGGTGGGACCGATTCGCTCATCTCGGTGAGACCGAAATGTTACAAAAGGGAAACAGAGAGTTTACATTGCAATCTCGGTGGGACCGATCGCTCATCTCGGTAAGACCGAAACGTTACGAAGGGAAACAGAGAGATTACAATCCCATCTCGGTGAGACCGAGATCCCTATCGGTGAGACCGATTTGCCTAGGGTTTGTGGCAGTGGCTATGACATTTGAAACTCGGTGGCGCCGGATAGAAAGAATCGGTGGGGCCGAGTTTGACTTTTGATTTAGGTCAAATGTGGATGTGGGAAGGTAGTTGAGAATTTTGGAGCATATCACTAAGCACTTTGAGCAAGCAAGCCATTAAGCAACACCTCATCCCTCCTTGATAGTATTGGCTTTTCCTATAGACTCAATGTGATCTTGGATCACTAAAATATAAAATGTAGAGTCTTAAGCTTCAAGCTTGAGCCAAACTTTTTGTCCTTAGAATTTTGATGGATCCACTTTCCTCATCCATGCCATGCCATTCATTGAGCTTTTCCTGAAATATTAATCTTGGAATAATGTTAGCTTAATGAGCTATATGTTGTTAGGAATTACCAAAACCACCCACGGATAGTTGCACTTTCAATAGGCTATGTGCTGACACAACCTCTGCCACGTCCACCACGGCCCCCACGATCACCACCTCGTCCTCCACGGCCCTCACCTCGGCCTCCTCGGCCACCACCACGGGTCGCGCGTCCGCGTCCTCCAGATGGTGGAGCATAACACTCATAGCTCAGATGTCCTGTCCTTCCACAATTGTAGCATTCCCTATTGTCAAGCCCCATACGCTGATCGAACGGGATTGCTGCTACCCACCATCACCCGCAAGCGAATCTCCTCCTAGACCATTGCTGAAATTGCCTCTTCCATAGTAGGCAATGTTGTCTGGTGAAACATGGCAGCCCTCCTTGGCTCAAACTCTGTTTCAGCCCCTTTAAGAAGTGTGTAACCCTTCTACGTTGCTGCCAAGCCTCACCAGCCTCAGTATCACTGGAACATGTCAATTGCAATGGATCGTAGTGGTCCAAATCAGACCATAGTTGCTGCAGCTCACTGGCGTACTCTTGGACAGTTTTCTCCCCTTGCTTGAGTTCATCCACCTTACTCTGGACCTCCACCATCATCATCACATTGCCAGCCCCAGAGTACATATTGCTCAACGTTTTCCAAATCGCTGCTGCGCTTGCAATTGCTTCAATCATCCTAGCAATCAATGGAGAGACGGAATTCATCAACCATGCTGCAACCACAGAGTTGGTGGTGTTCCATACTCGCCAATCAACACTTGTTCTATCTGCAGGTTCTATGAATGTTTCCTGCACACAGTGCTCTACACCCTTTGTCCTCAAGATCAACTTCGCTTTCCTTGACCAGCTCAGATAGTTCTTGCTCCCTTCTAACTTCAATTCATTCGGCATCAGCTCCAACTTCAACTCGGGAGTTCCCACTGAAGCTTTTGATCCCATTATCCCCATTGCCATAGGATCCTGCAGCAAACTTCTCATATCACCTTTCGTAAAGAGTGTGGATTTTCCCTGAGCCTCCTTCTCCAGCTTATCTTGTGCTGCTTTCCTTGCAACTTCAGCCTCCTCAGGACTCATCTCTGCTGAACACAAGAACAGAGCCCTCCAGGCTGCTGCACTTCCTCACACAAAAGAAAACAACAGGGAGTATACCCAGCAGCTGTCTTCTTCCTCCCCTTACTCACACCCCCGTGAGCAGTCTTCCGGCTGCAAATCCTCTTCTTCCCAGCCTTTGAATCGGCCATCTGGCCAGCCTCACCAGCTGCACGGCAGGGAGCAGCTCTCCACCTCTATGCACAGTCAATTCTCCCCCTCACCTCCAGCCATCATGGAGCAGCACTCCTCCACAGCCGCTGCGGCCACCACCTCTTGGAAACCTAGCTCTGATACCATATTGAACTTGGGGGAAAAAATATCTGCCCCGCTTCCCCCCCCCCCCCCCCCGCGCCCGTACACCCTCTCCTTTTTATTAACTCTTTTCAGTTTAGACCCTGTACAACCAGAGTATTACACACACACACACCAACATTGATAAAATGGTGTCTGTTAAGACTTCTGCCAGTTTTACATAATTGGTTACGGAGTCAGCTTTGTTATATGATGAAGTACTTCTTAGTGTTGAGTGCAAAATTTTGTGTCTCACCGATGTCACTGGTTGTGTTGCAGAGTGAAGCATTTTTTGGTTCAAACAAAAGCAGAACTTCATGATACATTGGTGAAGACCCATGCAGAACACCTTGATTGTGTGGTGGAAGTAGAGAACCAGATTGATGAGAATGCCAACTTTCATAGGTTTACATTCAAATCTGTTCTAACAGTAATTTAGTCTACCCTGTGAGTTTATATGTTTCTCCTTGTTCTGCAGAACTATAAGTATGTTCGCTGATAATACTGCAACCCACTATCTGGAGTATCTTCTCGGGGATCCGTATTCTAGCACTACGAGTGATTTAGATCGCATGTACAATACGAAAATTCATGCAATAGAGTACATGTTGTACAGGTATGTCCATAACCATTTAATATGCAGCCCACTCATTCCTGGCATTACCCTCAAACCTTCGTTTGCACAGAATCCAGCTTTCTGCACCTCGTACTTCAGGAATTTCAGATAGCAGTTGTTTCCATGAAGGCTTCATTCTGAAGCTACGTATGGATGACAACATTGTAGGATTTGGTGAGGTTTGTTTTTATCACCACTGCAATTTATATGGCATCTTTTATTTATGCTAACTTAAGTTGCCATTTTGAGTTGCAATAACAACAAAGCCTTTCAGTCCCAAACAAGTTGGGGTAGTGTATGTTAGAGTTATATTATGTTTTATGTAGCCTGTATATTTTCTTCACACTGTATGAGGGGTTTCCTGCATATTTACCACATGCACATTTATATATATAGGTAAAATTGGATGTATCAATGTTGTCTTGGGAGCCTGTTAAGGCTCGTTGGATCATCTTATATTATAGGTGTGTATCAATGTGTGTGTGTGTATATATATAGGAGAAAACAAATCTATCAACCAATCCCTGCTTAACTACTATCTTGGCCATTCAATGCTTTGAGATGCGCATTGGAAATTCCATTTCTCTTCCCTTTCTCCATTTTCTGGTTACTGGCGCTCTCGCATCGAGACATCCCTGTCTCTGGCAGCAGTCTGCTGATTGCAGCGGCTTGGTCGGCTTAGTGCGTCTCCACCTTGAATGGGTGGCACAAGCTGAATGACTCCCAAAATTAGTCTTAATAAAATGAATAATTCCCAAAATTAGTCTTAATAAACTCCAAATAATATTCCAACATTTTTCCAACTCTTTTTATTTTGAGATGGATGTGTGGCCACACGAGGAAGGATCGAGTCCGGAACGATGATATACGAGGTAGAGTTGGGGCAGCACCAATTGAAGAGAAGCTTGTCCAACATCGTCTGAGATGGTTTGGGCATATTCAGCGCAGGCCTCCAGAAGCTCCAGTGCATATCGGACGGCTAAAGCGTGCGGAGAATGTCAAGAGAGGGCGGGGTAGATCGAATTTGACATGGGAGGAGTCCGTTAAGAGAGACCTGAAGGATTGGAGTATCATCAAAGAGCTAGCTATGGACAGGGGTGCGTGGAAGTTTGCTATCCATGTGCCAGAGCCATGAGTTGGTTGCGAGATCTTATGGGCTTCACCTCTAGCCTACCCCAACTTGTTTGGGACTAAAGGCTTTGTTGTTGTTGTTGTATATTATCTTCTCTCACTAATTTTCTTCAGTGAAAAATATCTGAATATTCAGGAAAAAATCAAAATGTATTGAAACCATGGTACACAACAAATGATTCTATTAACATCCTAATTTCTAAAATTGGGATGTTACAACCTTCCTATTTTACATCTTACAGAGTAAGGTTATTCGAGTTAATGCCTTTTCAGTTTTTTTTCGTACTAAAGTTGTACTAAAGCTGTGACAAGTAATATGGATCGGAGGGAGTACTTCAAACTTAAGTATCTTTTATACATTTCATATAACAGGTTGCACCAATCGAAATTCACCAGGAGGATATAATAGATGTCGAAGAGCAACTTAGGTTTCTGTTTCACAGAGTGAAAGATTGTGAGCTAGATGTTGTTCCTTTGTTGAGAGGGTCTTTCTCCAATTGGATATGGACAAGCATTGGGATTCCTGTAAGATAACTCGAGAAACTTGGTGACCATTCATGTCTGACATCTCAAGAGATTGAACTCCTCTCTTTCTTTTTCCTTCTCAGCCTTCTTCTGTATTTCCAAGTGTCAAGTGTGGCCTGGAGATGGCCATTCTTAATTTGCTGGCGTCACAGCGGAAATGTAGATTATCTGAAATTCTCACTGGTTCCAACCCCTTACTAAGAGATCAGAGTCTGGTGGAATATAATCAGAACAGTTCTGCAGGCATACATATCTGTGCACTCTTAGACTCCGACGGTACTCCGATGGAGGTAGCACTTGCTGTGACTAAACTTGTTGATGAAGGCTTTACCACAGTGAAACTGAAGGTAGTTCTTCCACTTTTTCAATTGAACTTTTTTTTGTTTCAAAATATTATATCTGCTAATCAATCAATATGAAGAAAATTCTTTCTAAAATCTCTTGTGAAGGTTGGACGTCGTGCAAGTCCCGCTGAAGATGCAGCTGTTATTCAAAAAATAAGAGAGGTTGTAGGATATAAGATCAATATCCGTGCCGATGCAAATCGAAAATGGACATACAAGCAAGCAATTGAATTTGGATCCAGAGTAAAAAGCCTTTGTTTGCAATACATTGAGGTAACCTACACTTTATTCATCTGCTGTATTAGAAACTTCAAAATAGAGAAAATGTGAAACTCGCCTTCCTTTTGCTGCACCTTATTAACCGAAAAAGGCTTTCGCCCCGCTTTATAAATAAAGCAAACCGCCAGAGAGCACACATACACGGACTAGTTCACACACACTCACCCAAGTCGCACAAGAGGAAGTACAATAGGTTCTGCTGAGGGCACAGCTCAACAAGCCCAAACAAAAAAGAAAAAAAAAGGGCGCCGGAGAACAAATCAGGCGCCTAATCGGGCTCCGGAGGAGGCGGAGGGGGCGGCATTATTATAGAGCTCTCATTTCCCAAGCGACATTCATCTTGTTCTTTCTTGGGAATCTTCATGTTTCTTACTTGACAGGAACCAGTGAGCTCTGTACATGATCTCATCAAGTTCTGTGAAAACAGTGGTTTGCCTGTTGCTTTAGACGAGAGTATCGACAACCTTAAGGGGGGTCCAATCCAAAAGCTTCATCAATTTGTACATCCAGGGATAGTTGCTGTTGTGAGTACAAACTCTGTGAGCTATTTCTCAAGCTTCTCCTTTCATTTCTATATTTCACCTTGTTTCCATCTTGATGGTCAGGTTATAAAACCCAGTGTTGTTGGCGGCTTTGAGAATGCAGCTCATATAGCAAAGTGGGCTCACATGCATGATAAGATGGCTATCATCAGTAGTGCGTACGAGAGTTCTGTAGGTTTGGCGACCTACATACAGTTTGCATATTATGTTGACAGGCAACATGACCTAATCTCCAGACTAAAGAGATATGATTCATGTGGAACTGTGGCTCATGGGTTTGGAACATATCAATGGTTAACAGAAGATGTATCAGAACAAAAGTTAAAAATTCTTGTTCCCCCGCTTGGTGATGGAATGGGAGCTTCAGTGGAAGATGCCCATGGCTATCTCCACCACTTAAATATAAATGATGAGAAGATTGAAAAAACATATAGTGAAGAAAAACTAAACTCATATTCTATCCAAGTCGATGGGGATCATTTTTCTTATGTAGTTAAGGTTCAAGAGGCTGGTGATTGTACAAATGTAAGTATCGCTCAACTTATTTAAAAGAATGTGGTTTATGTGCCTACCTTGTTGTACAAGATATACTGTTTCCCCCTAGGAGATAGGATAGTGCTGCTGCAGTAACCAGTGCCATGATTTAACCCATGTAGGATAAGGTCGTTCTTTTTCTTCATGGATTTCTTGGCACAAGTGAGGACTGGACTCCCATGATGAAAGCTCTCTCTCCCAGTGCACGGGTCATCGCCGTTGATCTTCCTGGCCATGGAGAGTCCCAAATTCTGCAGCGCGATGATGAAAATTTCAATCAAATCTCTCTTACAATTCAATCAGTTGCAGACTTGTTGCTGAAGTTGATATGCAATATAACTGATGGAGAGGTGGTTGTTGTTGGCTACTCAATGGGTGCAAGGATTGCACTCCAGATGATACTAAATGAAAATCACAAGGTAATCTTGTCAAGATTGCAGCTTGTTTGTTTCGCTCTTTATTTGAATGATCCTAAGGTAGTCTTGTCAAGACAGATTAGTGGAGCTGTTTTGATATCGGTGAGTCCTGGATTGAGACATGAAGCAAGTAGAAGACGACGTACTGCTATTGATAAATCACGAGCTCAATTCCTGTTGACTTATGGACTGGAATGTTTTATCAAGACATGGTACTCTGGAAAAATGTGGACCAGGTGGAGGAATTAACTTATTTGATTTCTTGACTCTACGGTAGGAAGAAATTTTGCATAACATGTACTAGTATTTGACATGCCTTTTCTTTTTGGAACCTTTTCTGTTGCAGTCTAAGAGAACACCCACAGTTTGATTCCCTAGTGAGGACACGCAGAAAACACAGTAACATCACGGATCTATCTAAGGTTCTGGCTGACTCGAGCATAGGGAGACAAAAGTAAGATTAGCTTCTGCTCTCAGTAAGATTTCCATTTAGCAATATTCATGTGGCCATAAGATATTCAGTTTATCAGTTTAGTAATATTCACTGATAGCATAGGTGACAAACAGTTTCATAGGTACATTGCATTGCATTTTGCATGAGAAGAAATGCAACCTCATGTAAGTTTCCATGTATCAGGTCCCTGTGGGAAGACCTGAAACACTTGGAGAAGCCTGTCCTCATCGTTGCAGGTGAGAAGGACGTAAGATTTAAAGAGATAGCGGAGCGAATGTGCAGCGAGGCAAGAGAGTACGGCGAACGTGAAGCTGATTGTCGTAGCAATCAGGAGCTATGTGAAATGATCGTTGTCCCGGAAAGTGGCCATGCTGTGCATGTTGAGAACCCTCTCCCCTTAGTTAGAGCCCTGAGGAAGTTCTTGGTAAGGCTACACCAGCCTTAACGCTTTAGTATCCGTGGATTACATAGCAATAGTCAGAAATTTTTGAACTACCAGCTTGGCAGGCTGAGTGGTCGGATTATATTTGTGGGCTATAAATGTTGCCGGAAGGGGTTTTCTTTGTGTCTCAGTCTGCTGTTGCGTAGGGGTTGTAAGTTTGTCACTCGGTTGTTGGTGGCAGCCCATGCTAAGACTAACCACAATGGGTAGTAACATAGAGTAGGAACATGCCCATGGGAGAATGCATAGGAGCACCTAGATGCTCCACCCATGCACATCTGTACCGTTGCAGCACATAGATTCGCACCGATCGAATTAAATGCGTGGTATTAAGCTTCGTATCTCTGGAATTCTTGCCCCGAGCTAACTCGTATATGCGTGTGGTCCCATACGAGCTGGTCCCACTTGTAAGAGCAGTTTGTTCAGCTCACCACCCACCCGATGCGCAGTTAAGTAGGCGGGCTGGCTGATATCTACGCCGCCTGACCACTGTTCCTCTTCCTCATCCCCCTATCCGTTCCCCATTGTTATCCTCTCAGATCTAAACACTGCGCCCTCTCTTTCCCGGCGAGATGTGTGCCTCTTCCTCGACCTCGCAGCCTCTGGCGCCCTTCCTCGAAGAGCATGCTCCTCTCCCTCTCATCCGATGCCCGTGGTGCAACAATGGCGATGTCGAGTGGTGGGTTTCGCAGACCCCAAAGAACCCCGGAAGACACTTCTACAAGTGCGAGCATCACTGGGTTAGTAAATTTACCCGACGCCCTTTATTCAAATCATTTTTTCGATCAAGTTTTTTTCGCTTGACAAATATGCCTGTTCATGCTCAATCCCGATCCAGACTGGGAAGTGCGGATTCTGGAAGTGGGAGGATGTCTACCTCGAGGTCCGTCGTGCTAAGTGGCCTAGGCTGTTCATCCGCCCAACCAATCAAGCTAGCAGCAGCGGCCGCGAGCTCCCGTGGACCATCATCATCGGAATCATAAACCTAGCAGGGGTTATCCATCTCTTCATCAACAACAACTGACGGGCAGGTGGTTATAACCTAGCAGGGGTTATGAGGTGTTCGTGAGTACATCAGGCATTTAAAGCAGGGCCCAGCAGCTATGGTATTGAGAAGATGTATCCCGGCCGTATCTATGTTATTGAAATGATTTGGGCATTTAATGGCCTGATCTGCCCAAGATAACGCGAGGCAGAGATTTCGGGGGGGGGGGGGAGCACCTATGTGCCACAAATCCTCGTCCCATGCCCATGTTACTACTTTATGTTACTATCTCTATAGTTGGGAGTAATATATGTGTGGTAATATGCAACACTTCATTTATTAGGCTATAGACTCATTTTGCCTTGATATATGTGATGTTACTTATACTAGTACTAACTAGCTATGTTACCATATGCCTCTTTTTTTTCATTTATTGCTTGTCACATCATCTATTCTATCTAGATATGTATGATGTTATTACCTATGTTACTCCCATTGTGGGTAGTCAAGCGTCATACCTTGTATTCTTGCGCGAGTCATGAGCCCACAGGAATTATAGGAGTAATTGGTCCGTCACTCAACAACGACAACAAGATTAAGAGGATAGTGGTCCCAGTCTATTAGAACTGGTACTTGCATTTTTTTTAAATTTATTTCGGTCCTTTTGGCGATGTCGGTTCAGTAGGAGGATACATTTACGTCGACTACGAAGATGATTTTATCAATCTCAAGATAATATATCGGTTTAGTCTAGAAGGTGCTCATAAGGGTAGGGTATGTGTGCTTGTTTTCATAGGAGTGAGTGAATATGCGTATGTATGAGCGTTTGCGTTTATACTATGTTAAAAAAAATAAAAAAAAGAATGACAAAGCCTTAGTCCCAAACAAGTTAGTTGAAACCCTCATAAAATCTCGAAACCAACTCATAGTTCTGGAACATGGATAATTAAGTTTAAGTTCCGCGCATCCTTATCTATGACTAGTTCTTTGGTAATATTCCAGTCCTTCAGGTCTCTCTTTACGCACTTCTCATGTTAAGTTTGGTATACTCGACCTCACTTAACATTATCAACATACTTTAATGGCATGTGTTGTATATGTCTAAACCACCTCATATTATATTAAACAAATTTCTCTTCGATCGGTGCTATGCCAACTCTAGCATGCATATCATCATTCTGGACTTGGACCTTATCTTTTCTTATGTGGTCACACATCCATCTCAACATGCACATCTCCTCTATGCCTAACTGTTGAACATGTCGCCTTTTACTCGATCAACACTCAGCGCCATACAACATCACGGGCGGATTGTCGTCCTATAAAACATGCTTCTTAGCTTTTGTGGCACTCTTATCACAGAGAATGGTAGAAGCTTGGCGCCACTTCATCCATCCTATTTTGATTTGATGATTCACATCTTTATCGTTATCACCATTTTTTCTACAACATTGACCCCAAAAATTGAAAGGTGCCCTTCTCAGGTTCTGTCTGCCCATCGAGGCTAACCTCCTCCTCCTTGTGCATAGTAGTACTGAGGCTAACCTCCTCCTCCTTGTGCATAGTAGTACTGAAACTGTACCCCATGTGCCCAGTTTCTCATTTTTAGTTCTACTAAGCCAACAACTTTTGGATTTTAAAGTTTGTCTCCATAGCTCTAACTTTTTATTAAACCCCGCCCGATTATCATCGACTAGCATCGCATCATCCATAAAGAGCATACGCCATGGGATATCTCCTTGCACATCCCTTGCGACCTCATCCATCATCAAAGCAAAAAGATAAGGGCTCAAAGCCGACTCTTGCTGCAGTCCTATTTTAACCGGGAAGTCATCAATGTCAGCATCACTTGTTCGAATACTTGTCACAATATTATCACACATTTTCTTGATGAGGATGAGGGTAATGTACTTTGTTGGGATTTTGTGTTTTTCTATGCCTCGCCACATGACATTCCATGATATCTTATCGTAGGCCTTCTCCAAGTCAAGGAACACCATATCGTCCTTCTTTTGCTCCATGTATCTCTCTATAAGTTGTCGTACCAAGAAAATGGCTTTCATGGTCGACCTTCTTTTGCTCTTTGTATCTCTCTATAAGTTGTCGTACCAAGAAAATGGCTTCCATGGTCGACCTCACAAGCATGAAACCAAACTGATTTTTGGTACACTTGTCATTCTTCTTAAACGGTGCTCAATGACTCTCTCCCATAGCTTCATTGTATAGCTCATCGGCTTAATTTCACGGTAATTAGTACAACTTTGAACATTCCCCTTGTTCTTGAAGATCGGTATTAATATACTCTGCCTCCATTCTTCTCGCATCTTGTTTGCATGAAAAATGAGGTTGAAAAGCTTAGTTAGCCATACTAAGAACGTGTTTGGTTCGTGACCTGGTCTCGGCGCCAGGCAAAATAGATGCCTGACTTGCGCCTAACAAGCGAACAATTTTTGCCTGACCAGGTTGCCTGAGCTGAAGGCGTTTGGTTTCCTCCTGGACGTGAAGGATTATTAAAATAGTACTATGCTGCGTCAGAGTTCTTTAATTACTCCAGTCCCTTGTTTGCATTCGCCAGGCACCTTGATTTTTGTGTCCATATTACCTTCCCGGTCGCCTGGGTCAGGCTAATCGTATGCCTGCATGTTGGCCAGGCTAATCATCCGTCCAGGCCAGGCTAGCAGAGAAAATACCAGGCAGCAACCAAACAAGGTCCAGGCAGATTTCAGGGACCCCTCCAGGCCAGGAAACTTTGTGTGAGGACAACAACCAAATATGCTCTAACTCTATGTCTTCGAGGCCTCTCCACACCTCAATGGGGATAAAATCAGGGCCCATATTCTTACCTCCTTTCTACATTTTTAAAGCCCCTCTACCTCATACTCTTGGATTTGTTGCATAAAATGCATGTTGGTATCATTAAAGGAGTCGTTTAGCTCAAATGTAGAGCTCTCATTCTGTTAATTGAACAACTTGTCAAAGTACTTCCGCCATCTATGCTTAATCTCCTTGTTCTTCACCAGCAGTTGATCTTCCATCCTTGATATATTCGACTTAGTTGACATCCTTCGTCTTCCTTTCTCGGATCTTGGCCATCTTATAGATGTCCCTTTCGCCTTCCTTCATGCCTAAGCTCTAGTAGAGGTCTTCATATGCCCCACACCTTGCTTCACTCGCAGCTTGATTTGCTGCCTTCTTTGCCATCATGTACTTCTTTATGTTGTCTACACTCCTATCTAGGTGTAGGCATCTAAAATAGTCTTTAGTCTATTTAATAGTCTTCTTGCATCATTCTTCCACCATCAGGTATCTTTAGCTTCATTTCTATTTCCCCAGGTCACTTCAAACTCTTCTGAAGCCACCTTAAGGATGCAATTTGTCATAATCGTCCACATATTTTTTGCATCCCCTTCTTCCTCCCAAGGGCCCTCCTTAATGACCCTCCTTGAAAGCCTAAGTTGCCTCCCCCTTGAGCTTCCATCACTTTGTTCTAGTGACTTTGGTGCACTTATCCGGCTAGACACGAATCTAAAAGTGGAACTCAACCATTATAATCTTATGTCGAGGGACATCACTCTCTCTAGGTATCACATTACAATGTAGGCAATCACGCCTATCCTCTCTTCCCTAAAGGACGAAATCAACTTGGCTAGAGTGTTGACCACTATTGAAAGTCACTAGATGCAATTCTATCTTTTTAAAAAGGATGTTAGCTACAATCACATCATAGGCTAGAACGAAGCTTAAGTCTTCTTCCCTTTCTCGATTCTTGATGCCATAGACAAAGCCCCCATGCACCCCTTCAATACCTATGTTAGATGTACCCGTGTTGCCATTGAGGTCTCCTCTTGCAAAGTGCTTCTCGTTAATTGATCTGTCACTTAGCTGCCAAAATGTTTTTTGGGTCTATCACTTGAGTGGGTTGATCAACAAAGAAAGGATACACATCTGGCAATTCCTAAATCATGAGTTAATGTGTGCTATTATCTTGGGGTGCGCAAGTCTTATATTTATTTTCCCCGTCAGTGTGAAGATCACCTCTGAAGTTAGTCAAAGTAACAACCTAGTTCCTCGATTGTCAAAAGAAAACAAAACCAACCTAGTTCCCCTCCCCCCAAAAGGAGGACTTAACACAACGTGCTGTCGCCAGTGTAGGAGCATCCTAGAGCGAATGATGCAATCACTCCTAATTGCCCCTGTGAGCAAATGCAAAAGAAGGATCAGGATCGTATGTGCTAACGCGAGAACGAGCACCAGTTTGGCTCAGTGGCCTGCAACTTTCCTGTTGGGCCTCCTAAACAACACTTAGTAAAACTACACATAAAAAATACACACATGAAAATTGCAATGATAAACTACAAAAGTAGGAAATACCCACAGGAAATTGCAATGCTCAACTACAGAAAACCTTACACGCCAAAAAATATCCATAGTAAATATTAAAAAAGAAAAGAACCAAACATTGCCATGGTGCACTACAAAAAAGAAAAGAAAAATTGTGCATGACAATTTGCATGTTAATTTAATAAAGATGTATGTGTTAAGTTACCGTGTCTGTATAATTTAAGTTCCCATGACAATGAAAATTGAGTTGCCATGGCAAAGAGTTTTTAGTTTCGTGATGATGATGCATTTTTTTTTGAAAATGTTATACAAATAAAAAAATTCCATGATGGAAATAATAAAATTGGAATGACATTAAAAATAATTTTTGTACTCTTAATTATGAAATGGTCATGTTGTATACTTTGTCATAACAAAAAAATCACATACAAAATTGTCATCATCAGAATAATGAATTATCATACCGTTTTATTTTTTTACCATAATCTAGATAATAATTTTTGCCATGATTTTATAAGAAAATTGCCATGCTATATATTTTCCATGCCATAAAAATCACATGAAATAAAATTGACATAGTAGAAATAATAAAATGTTGTGGGATGTACAAACAAATTTCCATGGTACTAGAATGAAACTTCCATGGAAAGATTGAAAACTACAGTACACAAATTTTCCATGTTCCGTGTGAAAATTTATGACACTTTTTGTTCACTAAGAAAATCATGGAAAAACATTTGTAAAGAAAAAGAACATGTTTTAATGGTCATGGCAAAAAATCTATGCACAAAAAGAATTTGCCACCATATGTACAAATGACATGCTAAAGTTAAAAAAAAAAGAATTTGCTGTGGTATACAAATAAAAAATGCAATGGTCAGTACAATAAATTTGCCATGGTCCAACTAAAAAAGAATACCTACATTTGCCATGTGAATAATTTTTCAAAAATGTTGTATAGAACTGAAAGTGCCCATGTTAAAAACATCAGAAAGTTTGCAATTAGCTAGTTTATAGCTAAACACTAGTAAATTGACTTGAAATGTAGGTAAATCTCATACACAAATTAAGATGCCATGGCATAAACATCTTAAAAGAGTTTTGCTATGGCCTGTCTATATATGTATTACAAAACTTAAGGTGCCATGACAATAACACATATTAAAGTTGCCAAGTCTATTATATAGATGTAGTACAAAACTTAAAATGGCCATGGAAAAAATATTAGAAAAATTCCATGGAAAAATTTATAGCTAAGAAAGCAAAAAATAAAAATGACATGTCAGGTTTGTAGTTGGAGCCGAATAAAAACATCATAAGTAGTTAAGTAAAAACAACAATAACATGGCAACAAGCTGTGAACCTAAACACATACCACAAAAATAGTTCCCAAAATCTCAACCAAAAAACTGAGATAAGCAGGGATTTCATGTGCATAGAGCAAGATAACATACAAAAACAACAATGCTCATGATGCATAGACGCTACTGCTATTGTTGAAAAAAAAACATCATCAAGACACACTAGTTGTGTAGATTTTTCATAATGTAAACATACTGATTGCCATCATGCTTATACACTACTTGCCATGCTCTAGATAAATTCATAGTTGATGGCCAATTATTCAAAAATAGCTATATGGTTCATGGCAAATTTATAAGAAGCAATTTTCATGATTTTTTCAGGGAGAAGCCAAAAAAATGTACATTTACCATTTAGAAGGTAGAAAAATATCCAAAATTGCCGTGATTTTAGGAAAAAATCATAGACTTGCCAAGTGAACATTAATATTGAAGATTTGCATGTTTTGGAGAAATAAATAAAAAGATCTGAATTTTCCATGTGTGCAGAACAAAACTTGCCATGTGTGGAGGGCAAAACTTCTTAGAACTTGCCATGGACCAGGATAAAACATTTGCCATGTTTCATCACCCGATACAGTGAGAGTATTGAACAAAGCACATAATGGGATTTGCCATCCATGTAAAACTAGAACAGTCTTTTACATTTGTATCCCTAAGCCCACCCTACCACCCCCACCCCCGCGTCGCCCGCGCCTGGCGACACGGGGGAAACCCTCACCGCCGGGAGCCCCCCTTCGACTCCGCCACGCCCGCATCGCCGCCGCCGGTGGGCCGGCTGGCGAAGCCGCGCCGCGCCCGGGGATGGTGGTGGCGGGGCGATTCCGTTCCTGCCCTGCCTCGCCCCTGCATCGCGCCGCCCCTCCGCCACCATCTCCCTGCAACGCCACCGCCGGAGGGCCGGCCGTGCCGGCCGCGTCGCGCCTAAGGATGGCTGCGGTGGAGCGTCCCACCTCCCCCCGGCGCTCGCACTGGAGGCCTTCCCACCCCACGGCCCCAGATCGGATCTGGCGTGCCGCGGCCACTCCCCCCGTCCAACTGCTGCACACATCCTGCTGGTCCTGCTTGTCGGCGCGAGTGTGTCCGTGCTGATCCTCCCCCATTCCGCGTCTTGCCCCCCGTGGTGCAGCCCCTCTTCTTGCTGCCATCCGTCGGGGCGGGCGTGACCCTTGGGGGAGGTGGCCGGAGTTCGGTCCTGCCTAGGTGCAGGCCACCTTCGTCCCCGACGATGTCTCCTCCGAGCTGCTGTGACGACCTCTGTGTGTGTGGTGACGGTGGCCCTCTGGCAGCATGTTAGAAACTCCGTGTTGGATTTTGTCGACACCGCTCCGGTCCCGGCCTCCATGGACCTGCGTTCTCCAGTGTTCTTGGTCCACGGGCGTCCTCTACCGGTGTGGTTTCAGCCCCGATGCACCGGCAGCTGCGCTTCTTCCAGCTTCGCTTCACTGGCGTTCTGGTGGCTCCGCCTCCGGCGGTACGGATCTGCGTTCCCTTCCGGTTCTGGATTGTCGGCGGCGCCGACCGCCATCCTTCCATCCGCATAGGCTCTTTACCCTACGGCCTCTCCGACCCCGTCCACCTACACGCCATGTCGGTTTCAAAGCTTGCGTTTTTCGTCGGCGACATGTGCAACCCCACCCCCATCTGATGGCCAGGCGAAATCCATGCTCGGCTTGCCAATGCTGGCAGCGGCGACACCCGCGGGTGTCGTTTCCCTTCCTGGAGGCGCTGCCATGGCCTTTTCCGTGCACCCCTTCGAGTATCGGGGGAAACCCTAGGTCTGGTTCTCCGGATCGGATGGCGACGACGTCTCGACATCGTTCCCCTTCTTGGAGGCGCTATCTTGCTAGCTCGTGGTGTCCCGGTGTTGGAATTGAAGATGTTCGACGTCCTTCTGAGTTGGTCTGCTCCTCTAGTTTTAGGTTTGGTGGGTTTAGTTGTGTCATTCCCCCTATTCGGGCTAAGCACCCCGTCTCTCTATGCTCCGGACACCATGTTTATGCCTTCTTGCGTTCATGGCATGTATTGTACCCTCTGATGTACTCTTTCTTCTTTCTTCTATCAATGAAATGATACGCAAGCTTTGCGTATTTGTGAAAAAAACATTTGTATCCCTAACTCGAACCCACTACTCAGATTTACCCCTAATTTTGAAGTGTGCTCAAATTTACCCATCTGTCGTTAGTTTCACTTACGGAAGTACCCTTCTGTGACGTTACCGTCTGGTCAAAGGGTTTTGACCGTCCATTAGACACATTTTTTGGACATTGTTTCCCCTGCCTCCTTATCTCACTGACATGCGGGACCCACTCTAAAAACATCTTAAAAAAACTCTTTCTCTCACCCCCTCTCTCTCACTCACTTACATGTGGGGCCCAACTGAAATAATAAAAATATTTTTTCTCTCTCACAACCTCTCTCCCTCTGACATGTGGGCCATGGAACCCACTGTCAAGGTCAACGCGGTGCCAGCCATGAGCATGCAGCGGTGGCCGCCTTTGCCGGTGACTCACCGTAGGTTGCCGGAAGACCACGGACGGAGGAGCGAGGCACGCGGTGTATCGCGTGAGGTGCGCTAGATACGCTAGGCACGATAGGTGTAGGCGGGCATGCGCACGGCCTGTCCAGTTGTGGTTGGTCATGGTGGCCGGCTTAGGGAAGGGGCATTGGGCATGAAATCGGGCGGGGGATGAGTAGGGACGCATGCTTTCCATGACGACGACGACAAGGAGGTCGGGTAGGTCAATGGTGGCTCAGGGCGGTCGAATTTTGAACAGAAGATCGACGACTGTGGGAGAGATCCAGGTCCAGGCATCGTCTACGGGTGGCCCCAGGCCCAATTCACTGCACAGGGCGGAGGAGAGGCGCCCTACATATCTTATGGACTTGCTCGTTCTGATCGATCTGGCCTCCAGCCATGATGGCTAGCAACAACATCCTCAGGAGAGCTCTAAGGCGCTCTCCGACGAACTTTGAGCAATGTGCTATAGGGCAGGAGGAGGCTTGGTGAGTGGGCCAAATTAACCAGGTGGTGACATACACCGCGACACACTCATCTGGATTGTTGGAGAGGCACCGGAGCGTCGCTTCCGACGATAGCTGCGGGCGGCGGTGTTATGCTGAAACGGTGTCTTCCCCATCCATGGCATCACCATACGTCGCCATTCGCGTCGGCCTCCACGACCTCCACCAGAACACCCTGAGCCTTCCCCTGCTCCTCAAACGAAGATGCACCGCCCCTCGTCGGTGACGGCCACCGGCCGAGCCGCCAAGTCTCGCCATGACCAGGTGCAGGCCGGTGTTGACTTTGACAGTGGGTCCTATGGCCCACATGTCAGGGAGAGAGAGGGGGGTTGTGTGAGAGATTTTTGTTGATTGGGTCCACTTGTAAGTGAGAGAAAGTGTGTGTAAGAGTTCTTTTTTGTTTTTACTATGGGGTAGTTCCCACGTGTAAGTGACATGTGCATGGAATGGCAAATATGTCCAGAAAACGTCTAATAGATGGTCAAAACCTTTTGACCGGATGGTAACGACACGGAAGGGTATTTCTATAAGGGGAACTAACGGCAGAGGCACTGGTACTGTTACGTGCTATACAAACGGTTTTTACCCCTTTTTCGCGACGGAGTTTTAAATCGTAGCCTCGTCGGTGTGTGCGGGGGGCGGGGGGGGGGGGGGGCTTCCCACACAACCCAGAAACCGTCGGGGATAGGCGAGCGGCTACTGATGATTGCCATAGAATAAACGTATGAGAAGTCGCGTCTGTCCCACACGTTATGTCTCGACGTTACGTTTCTAACCCAAGAGACATCCGAAATGATTACGCCGTTATAGTCGTGTGGAAAAGGTGGATATCACAAACATTTAATCTATCGATGTGTTTGGGATAGGTACGTTATCGCAGCCAGTTCAAAAATGTAAAATGTGTATGGTGCCTCTACTATCGCCAACGTGTCTATTTTCATAACTGTGTGCAATAGGTAGTCCTATCACACACGGGGTCCATATATGCACCGTCTTCTTTTTGTCCAATATTACACACGCATACACGTTTGAAACGTTTGCCGTATTACCATGCATCACATATGCATATGAGGCAAAACCGTATGTGCGTCCATCTAGCATCGCAAATGTTTCACGTCAAAGAACCATCTGTTCTCTATTTTTCCGTCGCACACGCTGTTTTCTTTCTAACAGTGTGTACATTATTTTATTCGCTCAAGTTTAATTTTATTTTTCCCTGTAATTTATTATTCGAATTGAAAATTTTGAAATATGAGACGTGAAATTCAAATTCTTACCACAATGGTTCAACAACGAATCCATAATAAAATTCTCAGTACAATATGTTCAGTAATTACAGGATTATGCAACAATTAACTATGATGAACCACAATATTTAGAGGCGGTAAAGGTGAAGAGACAAGTGTAAATCATTTTGGCTGCCAATGGTGTTGAGGAAGCGAAATGCCCATAATGTGCCCTCCTGCATGCCATATGCGCGAATAACTTTTGTCCAACCCCTTGTGACGATCCCATCCTTCACCGCCTCCAGGAAGACTTCTAGACCATTATCATGGTAGTATGAATTATATACTTTAACCTTAGTTGCCTCCACTCCGGTCATGTAGTTTGCAAGGTAATCATCAGTAAATTGCTTCAGAAACCACTCAAAAGAGAAAACTTTCAATTACTCATGTTTAATAGAGTAATTCATTGTGGGCAAGGAGAAAAGTCAACACATTACTTACCATCTTAAAGTTCACTGTTGTCTTGGACAAAGTGTAAATAAAGAGCTTAATTACGATCACCCGTCTCTTTCGCCTAACAATCTTTCTTAGTTTCCTCACTCGACGCTTGTTCATAAATATCTCATTGCCCCATATACAAAAGGGATTGAAGCGTGGATCAGTACCGCTGACATATGTACCTACAGGCAACCGGTAAATGTTAGAAGCTAAACTGCGATTGCACAAATGATGTAAAATACAACTACCTTCATTCCTAAGTATAAGTATTTTTAAGAGATTTCAATATGAATTACATATGGATGTATATAGACATAGTTTAGATTAGAATGTAGATTCACACATTTTGCTTCGTATGTAGTATATATTGGAATCTCTAAAAATACTTATATTTAGGAACAGATGGTGTATAAGACATGGGACACAACTAATACGGCAAAAAACAACATCACCCATTGTAGCCCTGCGTAAGTACATGAAAAGGCAATTTTAACTACAACAGGGTTAACATCCACCAAAAATAGTAAATTGTAATAAAACGACAACATCTGTAGTGATATCTTCATTGTGAAAGAATAGCACGGTAGCAAAGGGACGGATTAAAAAATGGAAAAAGTTTCTTACTACAACAAGCACGTTTCACTACAGACAACCTAGTATAGCCATTGAACTGGTACTGATAGAAATAAAATTGACAGTGTTAAACATCACAAGGCAGGTGCTGCTAGAGCAGAGAATGCCCCCGTTGTCTATAAAATGGTAGGGAAAATAGATAATACGGGTTAGACATGTTTACTAAAACATGCTTAATACATCAACCGTACAAAGCATAACCATTGCAACTGGTATTGGTAAGATTGAACTGGTCACTTCGTACTTGGTAAGTCCTAAGGGGTAGTTGCTGGGGCACTTCCTATGGGCAAGAGCCCGCCCCAAGTCGGCCGTAGCGGAGGCGAGGTGTTCCTCCGGGTCGAAGCGTGGATCAGTACCACTGGCATGTGTACCTACAAGAAGCAAGTAAATGTTAGAAGCTAAACTGTAATTGCACAAATGATGTAAAATAATGTAAGACATGGGATGCAGCTAACCTCGACGGCAAACAACAACACCACCCGTTATGGCCCTGCATAAGTACATGGAAAGGCATGTTAACTACAACAGGGTTAGCATCCACCAAAAATAAAAATGAAAATAAAACGACAACATCTCTAGTGATATCTCCATTGCGGAGAGTAGCATGGTAGCAAAGGGACAATTAAAAAATGGATACAACTGTTAATTGCAACAGGCTTGACAATATCCTAAGTTATGTTTTGTAAGTTTGTAGCTGCTATTGGTGAATTTGAGTTGGACAGTTCATACTTGAACATCGCACAGTGTGCAATACTGAAAATAACAAGGCACATTTAACTACAGGCAACCTAGTATAGCCACTGAAACTGGTACTGATAAAAATGCAATTGACAGAGTTAAAAATCGCATGGCAAGTGCTGCCAGAGCAGAGAATAGCCCAGTTTTTTATAAAAACGTAGGGAAAATAGCTAAAACGTGTTAGGTTTGTTTACTACAACATGCTTAATACATCAACCGTACAAAATATAGCCATTGCAACTGGTATTGGTAAGATTGAACTGGTCAGTTCATACTTGGTAAGTCCTAAGGGGTAGTTGCTGGGGCACTTCATCTTGCCCAGAGCCCGCCCCAAGTCAGCGGCGGTGGAGGCGAGGTGTTCCTCCGGGTCAAAGCGTGGATCACTGCCGCTGAAATGTGTACCTACAGGCAACCAATAAATATTAGAAGTTAAACTGCAATTGCACAAATGATGTAAAATATTATAAGACATAGGGTGCAGCTAACCTCGACGTCAAACAACAACACCGCCCGTTATGGCCCTGCGTAAGTACATGGAAAGGCATCTTAAGTACAATAGGGTTAGCATCCACCAAAAATAGCAAATGAAAATAAAACGACAACATCTCTAGTGATATCTTCATTGTGGAGAGTAGCACGGCAGCAAAGGGACAGTTTAAAAAAGGATACAAATGTTAATTACAATAGGCTTAATAGCATCCTGAATCATGTATTGTAAGTCTGGTGCTGGTATTGGTGAAATTGAGTTAGACAATTAATACTTGAACATCACACTGTGTGCAGTACTGAAATATACAAGGCACAAACATGCTTAATACATCAACCGTACAAAACATAGCCATTGCAACTGGTATTGGTAAGATTGAGCTGGTCAGATCATACTTGGTAAGTCCTGGGGGGTAGTCGCTGGGGCACTTCATCTGGGCGAGAGCCTACACCAAGTCGGCGCCGGGGGTGGCGAGGTGTTCCTCCGGGTCGACACGCACAACAGTCATCGCGCCATTGACCACCATTAGCTCCTCGACCTCTACGTGGTATGTGGTTGGGCTTGCACGGCGATGCTCTGGAGGTAGGGCGGTGGGCATTTTCCGGCATGAGGATGTTTTGTAGGCGCCATTCAACACTACAAAAAAAGACACATCCGTGACATTTTGGGCCGAACGAATTTTTTTTCTGTTATACATATGACACTTCTATGACGATAATTGTGACAAAACCCTGTATCATCATAGATGTGGTGGTTCCTACTTCTATGACAAAAAATCATGACAAAAAATGGGCTTTTCGTCCTGGGCGGGCCGGAGACGCAGCTACATGATATTCTTTGGGCCGTCCATGACGGAAAAAACCGTGGTAGAAGTGAGGGCGAGTAAAATTTCGGGGAGTTCCCGGTTACGGTGGGAGGTCGGGGGCCGAGCGATGTGCGTTTCTCTCGTACACGTACGTGCGTGTGTGCGAGGCGTTGGCTCTAACTGAACCCGAGCGAGGCGTTGGGCTCTAACTAAACCCGAGCGATTGCACTGCAGGCTACGCGTTACTGAACCCGAGCGATCGATCGATGGCTGTTAACTGAACCCGATCTACTGCTGCTAATTGAAGCCGATCGATGCTGCCTCTGGGATGAACAGTGAGCGTTGCGGGGGGGGGGGGGTTGGATGAACAGTGAGCAGTGGCGTTGCCTCTGGATGAACAGGACCCCATGATGTGGTGGAGGGCTGGATGAACAGTAGACGGTGGAGGGGTGCCCGTGGAGGGGTGGTTGAACAGGACCCCGTGGTGTGGAGGGCTGGATGAACAGTAGACGGTGGAGGGGTGCCCGTAGAGGGGTGGTTGAACAGGACCCCGTGGTGTGGAGGGCTGGATGAACAGTAGACGGTGGAGGGGTGGTTGAACACTAGCCGGTGGAGTAGCTCGTGGTGGAGGCTGGATGAACAGGAGCCCGTGGAGGCTGGAGGAGGTCGACGGTGGAGATGAACAATATCTCGTGGAGTCCCGTTTTGTGATACGCCACACCCCTCCCGATGAGCAGGACCCCCGTTTCGACCGCGGCGCTCCAACACAAGTCCGTTTCGTCCGTTTTGCGGTACGCCACACCCCTCCAGATCAACAGGACCCCCGTTTCGACCGTAGGAGGTCCGTTTCGTCCGTTTTGCGGTACGCCATAGCCCTCCCAATCAACAGGACCCCCGTTTCGACCGTAGGAGGTCCGTTTCCTCCGTTCTGCGGTACGCCAGGCCTCGTTTCCATCGCCTGTTCCGTCCAAGCCCTCCTGATGAACACGACCACACATTCCGTTCCGACCCAGCCGGTTGGCTCCCACGCGTTCCGTTGCCTCCCGATGAACACGATGCATTCCGTTGCCTCCTGATGAACACGATGCATTCCGTTGCCTCCCGATGAACATGATGCATTCCGTTGCCTCCCCATGAACACGACGCATTCCGTTGCCTCCCATGAACACGACCACGATGCTGTTTCTTCGTTCCGACCCAGCCATGTACACGAGCCCTGGCCGTACGTATGCGCGAGTAGGCGTTCGAGACCCCGCCCGTATGTACACATACGTGGCCGTATTTTCTTTCTTGCACCCTGGCCGCTGTACGTACGTGTACATGCTACGTGCGCGCCTCTACTACGACACGTACACGCCTCTACTACGACATGTGCGCGCCTCTACATCCACCAGTATATATGTACGTACACGTTCGCGTCCAGAATGACAACGCTACGTACGCTTCGACCAGATGGGTCCCGACTGTCAGGCACTTCCTTGCCTGCAAAGATGTAGCTGGTGGGTCCCAGGAGTCAGGGGGCGAATCATTTTTTTTGCCCGGACGAACTTCCTTGCGTGCGAAGATGTAGCTGGTGGGTCCCAGGAGTCAGGGGCAAACTTTTATTTCGCGAAATACGGTGGCCCGTCCGGTGGGTCCCCGCTGTCAGGTGGAGGAATAATTATTTTGCACGTAATAAGGAGGCACTTCCTTGCTGCGGCCGTGGACCCAGCTGTCAGCCTCTCCACGTACAGTCCACGTCTGATGGAAGCCATTCCTTGACCACGTTGACCACGCCGCGCTGAAAGCACCAGGGCGGTGGGCGACGGCGAGGCCTAGGAAGGAGACTACACGGAGCCGGGGAAGACGCGGCAGTGGATGCCCACGCATAGAGGAGTACGAGGGTTCACTGGTTCGCTGCGGTGTGAGGCTGCCGTCGCCGCAGAATAACAGGGGGTGTGGGTGAGTAGAGGGATGACCTGGCCAGCGGTGGGAGTAGTAGGGGGCGGTGAGGCCTCCGCCGCATCGCAGCCGGCCACGGGAGGCAGGAGCACGAGGCACGACCGGCGCTGGTTTGGGCGGCTAGAGCAAGATGACCAGAGGTTGAAGAAACACTACGGCCGTTGGATGGACATCGTATGGTCACTGGAGCTAGAATCGTGCATATTGACTAAGTTGACAAAGCCCTCCGTCCCCGTCAACTTAGTAGGCCCACAAGTCAGCCTGCCACTATACTAGGTCCCAGCTAACAGGGCGAGTATTCATTTTTTTGTGCGTAATAAGGCGGCACTTCCTTGCGTGCGAAGATATAGCTGGTGGGTCCGAGCTGTCAGCGACGGTATTGTTTTTTTCGCGAAATACAGAGGCCCTTTCGGTGGGTCCCTGATGTCAGGTGGAGGAATCATTATTTTGCACGTAATAAGGAGGCATTTCCTTGCGTGCGGCCGTGGACCCAGCTGTCGGCCTCTCCATGTACAGTCCACTTCAGATGCATGTCGGTCGTTGACCACGTTGACCAGGCCGCGTCGAGAGCACTAGGGCGGTGGACGACGGTGAGGCCTAGGAAGGGAACAACACAGAGGCAGGGAAGACTCGGCAGTTGTTTTCCACGCGGAGGGGAGTACGACTGTACGAGGGTTTACTGGTTCGTCTGCCGTCGTCGGAGAATAACAGCAGGTGTGGGTGAGTAGAGGGATGGCTAGGCCAACGACGGGAGTACGGTGGGGCGGTGAGGCCTGCACGACAGCACAACCGGCCGTGAGGAGGAGGGAGCAGGCAGTCCCGCCGGTGCTTGTTTGAGCGGACGGAGCAGGAAGAGCAGAGATTGAAGAAGCACGACGGCCGTTGGATGGCCATCCAACAGTCACTACTTGTGCATCAACCTTTTTTTAGGAAAGCCTCAAATCTGTGGAAAATAACATACATCCCATCTGCCATTATTTCTAATAATTTACAACCCATTTGCTAATTATTAAGGTTTTTTTGGAGCCCATATTGTTTTTGTTAGCATTACAACCCATATTGTGGCCACGGTTAAAAAATTATACAAAATTTTGCATATTTCGGTGCGGTCCGAACTGTTTTTAATCCCAAAATTTCGACTCACATTCAAACTGATTTTAAAAATAAATATATATCAATATAAAATCCAACAAATTCTACACGCATAAAAATCAATGTAATTTAAAATCTCGAAATGAAAAAAAGATATTTGAAACTAATTGCCGGTTTGATGTGTTTTAAAAATGTACAACCCATTTCTCATTACTGATAGGCCATTTTCTCGGCAAGCCGAATGAAGCTCTCCTCATCTTGAAAGATTTGCAGCCCAACAGGCCTGACAAAGCGACTTACTTGGCAAATCACAAAAAAACTGGGTTGTGGCCGTGGACCCAGCTGTCAGCCTCTCCACGTATAGTACTCTTCCGATGGAAGTCAGTCATTGACCACATTGACCACACCGCGCTGAGAGCACCAAGGCGGTGGACGACGACGAGGCCTAGGAAGGGGACGACGCGGAGCCGGGGAAGACGTGGCAGTGGATGCCCACGCGGAGAGGAGTACGAGGGTTCATTGGTTCGGCTGCGGCGTGAGGCTGCCGTCGCCACAGAATAACAGGGGGTGTGGGTGAGTAGAGGGATACCCTGGGCCAGTGGTGGGAGTAGTAGGGGCGGTGAGGCCTCCGCGGCATCACAACCGGCCATGAGAGGCAGGAGCACGCGGCACGACCGACGCTGCTTTGGGCGGCTGGAGCAAGAAGACCAGAGGTTGAAGAAGCACTATGGCCGTTGGATGGACATAGTACGATCACTGGAGCTAGAATCGTTCATATTTACTAAGTTGACAAAGCCCTCCGTCCTCGTCAACTTAGTAGGCCCACAAGTCAGCTACCCACTATGGTGGGTCCCAGCTAGCTGGGGGTATTCATATTTTGGTGCGTAATAAGGAGGCACTTCCTTGCGTGCGAAGATATAGCTGGTGGGTCCGACCTGTCAGCGGGGGGGACATTTTTTCGCGAAATGCAGAAGCCCTTCCCACGTATAGTGCACGTACAGTGCGTAATAAGGAGGAACTTTCCTTGCGTGCGACCATGGACCTCGTGGGTCCCAACCGTCATGCTCTTCACGTACAGTCCTCTTCCGATGACTCTCGTATGTTGACCACGCCGTGCCGAGCGCACCGAGGCGGTGGATGACGGCGAGGCCCCAGACTGGAACGACCTGGAGATGGGGAAGACGCGGCAGTGGAGTCGCAGACGGAGAGGAGTGAGAAACTTGACTGGTTCGGGTGCGGGGTGGGCCTACACTCGACAGAGAATAACAGGAGGTGCAGAGTGGAGGGATGGCCTAGCCGTCGGCGGGGTAGTGTTTCACTGAGGAGCGCAAAACAACGCCGCTAGATGCCGAAGGCTGGAGCAGGCGGTTTCGGCAGCGCTGGGGGAAGAAGATGAGAGATTGAAGAAGAATGCCGGTCATTGGATGTAAATCCAACGCCTTCTTAGGCTTCGACCTACTGTCCCACATGTCAGCCAGTCCATTTGTTTTTTAGTCCATTTGGTGGGCTGGGTGAAACAATGATGTAGCATCTATGCAGCTCGTTTAAATCCCATTTGCATTTTTCTCGAAATCCGCGGACTTGCTAGGCTGGGTGAAAATATCATGTTCGGCTAGACGGAGAAGTGTTATAAAACCATAAACACATGATTGCACGTTAGTAAAATCTTTGCAAGCTTATGTACGCAATCACTAGGAGTTAACTTGCCAAGTTATATATAAACAATTATTATTATTATTTTGTAAGAACTTTCAACTTACGAAATAAAATATCATTTTAATTTGATGAGTTAATAGTACGTGGGGTATTATTATTTTTTAGGCTAGACGTGGGATAGTTGAGTTGGTTCTAGGGGAAAGTACTGGGAGAAAACTCAGTTTACATCGAAAAAGAAAGTGGGAGAAAATTTAGAGACCTGCTGGGTCCACGTGAGGAGGGGAATATGTTGGGAGGAAGGAGATTCAAAGCACGGCAGCCAAGTGAACTAGTTTTTTTTACAGACAAGTGAACTAGTTTACATACATAAGAAAAAAGCAATCAGGTTAATGGGTTCTTAAAAGAAATATTTCGGACAAAACAGATAATTACGACACATAGGCTAATGCATGAAACACTCAGATGATAAAGGTGCTTATAAACTGTTAAAGTACAACGTCTGGACCTTCCTGGCATGCTTGATCATGACGCTGCGGCTGTCCGTGTACTCGTCGGTTACGGGAAGCAGACACGCCCTCATGTCCAAGATCTGCCTGTACATGTCGTAGCATGCGTATGCGTCCTTGGCCGTGTAGGTTATGTAGGCTGGATTCAGAGGTACCTCCCACGTGTTCAGGTCGTCTTCTTTCATGTTGGCGTATCAGGGGTCGATGATGGTCTCAGCGAGGTCAACCACAGAGTCCTTCTCCTGCCCGTTGCTGATGATCTTGTATTGCTTCTGGATGTCGACAAGCTTGTTGCACCAGATGGCCGAATCGTCGCGTTCTTCCTTCTATCCACCGTAGCGAAGGTGCAGTCGGCGCTGCCGATGAAACGGGCGAATGCTCCAGAACCTGGTGCAGCCATAGGACTGAGGCGAGGCAGAGCTTCACCGAGTTCGCATCGTTGGTGTACATCACATTCAACTTGGTGCAGCCATAGGACTGAACGACGAACTCAAAGGGGAACTCCTTGCTGAAGTCCATATCCAGCAGGCTCACCCCTCGGATCGCCACTGGAGTCTCTTCGAGTGAACGAGTGTGTAGGCGGCGACATCAGTTCGTTTTTCAGCTCTTGGGGAACTGGATTCAACAGTAAGCTGAGTGTGTACAGGCGACAACAGTTACTACCCCTCCCTCGTCCGCTGCACGCCTGGCAGAAGATGCACCCTCGGCCACACGTCGGTTCACGAGCGGGTCTGTATTGGTACTATAATAACAGGAGTTAGTGGTCACTTTACTTAAATTTAATTAGCTTTATTAGAAATTTATACTTAAAACAAGCAATGCATTCGCTCGTTCTATCAGTGCTACAGGATTAACATGCACAACAATTAGAATTATTATTCTCAGGACGCACACGATCAACACATTTGTTGCACTTTCACAAAGATAATACTACCAAGTTTGAGCTGTTTGTTATGGTTGTTGTCCTCTGCATCATCATGCCGTGTTTCCCAGCTTGCGAGATTCAGAACCAACAAATAAGATCCAAATAGTAAGTAAAACAAGGATGCCTACACATCTCATTGATTCCCAGCTTGCAAGATTCAGAACCAACAAATAAGATCCAAATAATAAGTACAACAAAGATGCCTACACATCTCATTGATTCCCATCTTGCAAGATTCAGAACCAACAAATAAGATTCAAATAATAAGTACAACAAAGATGCCTACACATCTCACTGATTCCCGGCTTGCAAGATTCAGAACCAACCCATTAGAGCCTTTTGATAAAGTGAATATCGGGATTAAATCCATCTTGGCTAGCCATGTCATACAATCGAAGAACTTGGCGAATGCTCTTGACCGTCACAACATCTGTAGTTTAGTATTCCTATTTGCACAACATGTTTGCACAGCACAAACAAGGAGACATGAGAGCATGATTTCTCTTTAATAGCGGCCTCCTTGAACTCAACCTCCAGCTCTACTTGGATGAAGTCTGCCTCGAGTTCCATGATTCAATTCATGCGCCTTTTTCTGCAGTTCACCCGAAATGAAGCAAAGATTGCATCATTCAGCTAGCAAGAAGTACTTGCTCTTGTGAGCTGGCAGGTTCTTCTTTAGTAGTTGCACTAAAATTGAGGAACATTAAGGTTGGCTGTCCGGCTCATGTAAGGTGCAACTATAATTTTCTTATCCTTTTGTGCAGTTCCACTAAAATAAAGTGCCATTGTGGTGACAGTGACGGCTCCATCTTCCAAAGGCTAATAAAATGTTGCACGAGATTACCAGCAGAACTTGACGGAGATTTTGGAAACTCCAATCACCATTTTGTGCAGTTCCACCAAAATTGAGCGATGTTGCCCACGTGACATTAGTTGAACTGCACAAGACACTCATTCCAAAAAAAGTGTTTTGTGCAGTTCACCAAAAGGTCACAATAGCAACAAGGTGAAATGGATATCCCGATCTGCACAAAAAGATAGAAAGTAAACAGTTGTTGGTCAATAAGAATATACGGAACATATACAAAATGAAAAGAAGCATCTTAATTATGTTCATGGCAATCACGTAAGGACAGTAGAAATTTTAAAACGTAAGCAATGCTTCATGTTACTAGAAGCATTATGATCAACAATGAGATTCCTCAAATATGAGATTACTTTAATGGTGGCATGCTTGTTTACCAGACACAGTAAATCAACATCAGCTAAAGAGTTGGTTTAAGGGCATGTGACCGTGGAGACACCAGGACACTCAGCAGCGTAAAGGAGCAACTTACTTATCATACTGGGGAAAACAGCAGGAGTGCCATTTGTAACACAGTTTAATTGCATCTTATCACTGGAGGCATTAGATTAACAATAACACTGGTTAGACATGTCCCTAAGGTAACAGTGTGATCGCTTCATTTTACATGCGCCCTTACATTAACAACAACAAAAGGTTGGTATAAAGACATGCGACAGTGGACGCATCAGCATAATGTACCTACAAGGAGGCATAAAGTGGTGGTGCCGAGTTTGTTCATGCTATGGGAGGGCAGCAAACCTAATCCTGGAGACCTTGTACTATGTGAGGGCAGCAAATCTAATCCTGGAGACCTTTTACTATGTGAGGGCAGCAAATCTAATCCTGGAGACCTTTTACTATGTGAGGGCAGCAAAACTAATCCTGGAGACCTTTTACTATGTGAGGGTAGCAAATCTAATCCTGAGACCTTTTACTATGTGAGGGCAACAAATCTAATCCTGAGACCTTTTACTATGTGAGGGCAGCAAATCTAATCCTGGAGACCTTTTACTATGTGATGGCAACAAATCTAATCCTGGACATACTCTGTGGACTTGTCCACCAGCCGCCACTTTCTCTCCTTTTTTCAACCAATAATAGATCTCTTCCTTATCCAGTTTGTACTGCGTTTTCCCATTATTTTCCTTTTCAACCAAGAGACCGGTTGGGTATCCGGTCTTTACTACTTTCACCATATTATTTCCTCTTTGAATCAAGTCCTAGATTCATGCTACAACTTTCCCCCTTTCTTCGTTGTTTGAACAAAGCCCTAGATTCGAATGCATGAAGTAGCTTTACCTCTAATAATACTAAAAATTTAGGTGGCTTTGGAAGAGCTGATGGGAGTAAAAAAGATGCACATGCAGACACGTGGGGAGCTGGAGCAGTAGAGCAAGGCCGCTTTCGAAGAACTTATACCTGAGGGTCGCCGGGATGTCTGTGGCGGCAGGTCGGATCTGCGGACAATACGACACGAAGGAAGAAGGGTCGGAGGACCTCCCGAGCCGGCGCTGTGTCGGAGAGAACGGCACAGGCAGAGGATCGGGCCCCTCCGGCAGCCGTGGGTTTCCTCCCTCGGCGGCGATTACCGCGTGAACAATGCACCTTTTAGTCCTCTACACACACCGACCGAAGGGATCCGGCCGGATCTATGACCAGCGGTGAGCAGAGAGAAAATGTCGCTACCGCTATCTTGTTTATATCTGGAGAGGATGAGAGAATTGTTTGATGCTGCTTAAGGAGGTAATAAATCTTTCTAGAGGCCCAAAGATTCAGGTCACCTTTCTAGGTATTTCAATTTCAGGCTTGCATTATTTCTAGAGGCCCAAAGATTCAGTTCACCTTTCTAGGTATTTCGATTTCAGGCTTGCATTATTTCTAGAGGCCCAAAGATTCAGTTCACCTTTCTAGGTATTTCAATTTCAGGCTTGCATTATTTCTAGAGGCCCAAAGATTCAATTCACCTTTCTAGGTATTTCACTTTCAGGCTTGCATTATTTCTAGAGGCCCAAAGATTCAGGTCACCTTTCTAGGTATTTTACTTACAGGCTTGCATTATTTCTAGAGGCCCAAAGATTAAGTTCCCAGTCGGCGGCAAGCGGCCCTGCTACCCATGCCGGTGTCAACCTCAACTTGCAAGGGCCAGCGTCGGAGGGGTTCCCGAGGCTTGGTCTCTACAGATCCTTCCTCCAAAGCGACGATGGCGAGCTCCTCCCTCGATGCGTGAGGGGCTCTGGGCTCCCTCCCTATCGTGAATGACTTCCGTGATGAGTTAGCTCATTCTTTGTTTCATGAAGTGTTTTTTTATTTTGTGAAGCTTGATTGACGACTTGTATGTTTAAGTGGGATATCTCATATGTATGGACAAAGTAAAAATTATCATGTTTTGCATGCTTGATTTGTATAGATGGTTCATTTATGTCAATTGTGAGTGGGAGGAGGCCACAGAAGAGCCGGCCATACAAAGAGGGTGCTTGGATCCAAGGGACTTATTTTAGTCTGACTAAAAATAGTCTCTTTAAGAGGCTAAATTTCCAAGCACCCCTGACTAAAGAGGGGCTAAAACTAGTCTTGAGACTAAAATTTTTTAGTCAGGGGTACCCCTACTAAAATGTGGATTAGTCCTCTCTCTCCTCATTTAACTCCTCCCCTTTAACACAGGCGAGTTCTGGATTGGAGGGTTTGAAGGATAATAAATGCTCATTAACTTGATTTTATTCTCTTTAGCATTTGGATCCAAGCATGGGTGAGGCTAGCAAGTTTTAGTCCCACTACTTTTAGTCATGGAACTAAAACGTATCCAAGCACCCTCCAAATCCGGCAGGAAATGGGGTCCAAAGTAGTGAAATGATTGAGATAGAGCATTTATTGTCAATCTAACCCTGCCATCCATACACCTCTTTGGTTTAGAGTTAGTTCAGGGTTAGAATCTAACTCTAACCTCTAACTGAGTTAGAGTTCTCCTCGTCTCGGTTCATCGCCATCATACTTTCCCCATTCTTGTGTTTTCAGTATCCTGCGAATCAAAGAGGCCCTTTTTTTGCGGGAAAAAAAAATCAAAGAGGCCCTTAGACTGGTTTTGGTCCGGTCATTTTTTATAAACGTGTTATGTCCAAAATTTAATGAACGTGCTCCGGTTTCCACGAAAATAATCCGGTTTCATGTAGTAATTCATTCATTCATTTATTCTTCTGCGGGGGGTTTGCATGTAATTCGTGATGTCTGAAATGTAAAGTACCCCGACATATGCTCCGAGTCGTGCATGCACTACGACCCAGATGCTCTATGTCCCACATGTCGGCGAATGGGAACACGTGGAAATAGCCTAGGAGTACATATAGGAGGATAAATGCATGAAATAATATGTACTATGAAGCGCAGCCGCGGTTCGAAAAGGAGACCTAAAGTGATGACAACTATAGGTCGCACGCACCCAACTAGTGGTACTAGACATACGACTAATTTTTCCCTAAAAAAGGCACGAGTGCTCAGTACTCCTATTCTATAAACACGAGTCCCATCTGGCAACAGCGTCCGTGCTACAGCTAGCTCTCCTCCCTCGTTTCTCTCTTCTAATTCTAAACTCGGCCGACGCCCGATGGGCGGAGTGGGTTTGCTCAGCTGCGGCCCCACCTCACAATGAAAACGTTACGACTGGAATAAAAATGCCATATGCTCCCTCCGTTCATAAATACAAGCGTTTTTAGATACTATTTCAAATGGAATACAACATACAGATGTATGTAGACATAGTTTAGAGTGTAGATTCACTCATTTTGCTCCGTATGTAGTAGTCACTTGCTGGAATCTTTAGAAAGACTTATATTTGGGAACGAAGGGAGTACTATACTAATAAAACATTAAGGCCACAAGGTGATGCAGTGCTGGTTACAGGAGGCAAGAAGAAGAGATGCATCCATCAACGACGTCGACCTCCTCGACTCAGGGCGACGGCCCACCAAACGGCGCCTAAGTAGTAGCGGCTTCCGTGGCCAGGTCAGCGTGCTTCTGAACAATGGCGTCCAAAGATTCCAGCCGCTGGAAGAAGGCCAACGTCTTTCTATCCTTGCTTGCCTTGTTGTGGCCTATGTAGACGATTTCCTCGTAGACGTGGATGTGCAGGTCGACGGTTTCATGCATGGCGAGGCGCTGCGCGGCGAGCGCGGCCTCGAGGTGCACATTCTTCGTCGCGACCTCCGGCACCTGCAGGGCCACCAGGGCTTGAAAGAGTTCGTCACCATGGAGGCCGATGAGGGTGGCCGGCAATGAGGATCCTGGGCGCGCGGGCTGGAGCAGTACGACAAGGTTGTCCGTGCGCTTCTTGACGACAGTGAACTTGCGAATGGAGTTGACCATCATGTCGTCCATGCAAGAGGCGAAGCCGGCGTCGGCGAGGGCTACGATGCCTGCGGTCGCCAGCACCGTCTGGAAACGCTGCGCGGTGCGGGGCCGCAGGCCGGCGCCTTGGATGATTTGGCACAGCCGACTGCCGCTCGCGTCCATCGCCTCCATAGGTGCTTGTGGCTTCTGGTCACTTGGTCTTGGATTGGAGTGAGCAGTGTTGCGCAGAGACTTGGGAGTAGATGGATTGGAGTGGTGGGGCGCCTTTATTATATGAGAGTCCAAACTCTATTGCATTCACATCGTGCTGGCTCTATTCCGCTTCTCCAATTAATTCCCTCTGCATGTAATTGAGGATGCATCATTGACCGTTCAACGTCTCGAGAACCGCTACCCTCTCCCTCCTTGGCATTCAAGCACCTATGGACCCGTCGATGACAAGGTGCCTATGGTGACTTTGTAAATTTCAAGATGATAGTGTCGTGCGTGTGTGCGTTCATAGGGGTGAGTGTATGCGCGTGTATATGAGCGCTTGCGTCTGTATTGTGTAGAAAAAATGTAAATGCGTGCCAAAAAGAGACTAGTCAGTATACTCAATATTGTGCACCTCAGAGAGGAAAACGATAGAACTAGTACGTATTTATTTACGGTGCAGATTCACTCATTTTGCTCCATATGTACTCCGTCTCGGTGTAGTCTAGTCACTTGTTAAAATCTCTAGAAGGGCAAATACTCCTTTCTGGTTTACAGGGCTATACTAGCAAGTAGTTGTGTGTACTAGTACAATAGTGGGCTCACATAGCAATTTTGTCTCATGCAAGAGCCTGTCTATATGCATGCTCCAATGTTCGCAACTGCAACGCTCGGTTTGCGCTTGGCTCTTCGCCTCTTCAAGAATACGAACAATGATGTTACTACTACTGCTTCTACAATGTCGAATCCACTGCTGCATGTCCGTCCACCACGAGCGGGACGGATAGCTTGCTGTAGAAGTACTACTAAGCAAAAGCCTGTCCTCGTTTGCGAGCAACCGCGCGCATGGGTGAGGGAGAAGGCGTGTAGTAAAATCAAGCTTCTCCTCGTTGTACGACGACGCGACACATCATAGCACTGGCCCCACATGCTTGCCTCTAAACTTGGCTGAAAGACCCGTAATGTACAATATATTTGCTGCAACCTCTAACATTTACCCACCACAAATTAAAATATATGTGGCCGTATGCATCGTTCTGATGCAGAGGCCGGGGAGTCCCCCCTTTACAAAAAAAAACAAAACAAACTAAAATATATATTCCTGTCTTGACCAGATGAGCGTGCAAACTACAATCACTAGGGTTTCAGGTAGGGCCAGAAGACAATTTTATTTTTTTAAAAAAACTTCGAGATGGCCACATAGCATGGAGCCGACCCCAATGATTTTAAGCTTACAAGCACGGTACACGCTATCCTAGACTACTCTACACATGAAACCGCCACACGAGCGTCCGGGCTGCGCTTGGCTCTTCGCCTCTTCGGGAAGTCGAACAATGATGGAGTACTACTACACTGGAGGAGTACTACAGTACGCTTCTGGCCATCTGACACCGATTGAACTGCTGCATGTCCATCGCGTGCGGGAGTCCGAGCGTGTAGCGAAAGCTTCTCCTAGTCTTGCCAGCCACCACGCTCATGGGCGAGGGGGGGACGCTCCTACCTTTGCGTGTATGACAGGTGGGCCCGACTGGTGTGTGGCCAACCTGTCATATAGCCAAAGGCAGTTGCAATTAAGTCCATGAGGGAGAGGATAATCAAAGTTCTCGTTGATGTACGAGTTGACGCGACACATCAAAGCATGCATGCATTAATTACAACGCATGCATGCATGCCGTGACTCTCCTTTTGATACTTGCATGTGTTGATTTAATGCACCTTGAAGTATTATAAAATATGTGACGTTAAAGCTTTGTAATACCCCAGCCCAAGTCGAGAGATGGTTGTGCACGAGGAGGGCGAGATCATGCAGACCGAACATGACCCAACGATGGAGCTCTCTAAGGTCTCGATGGACCTCACCATGCTCCACTGCCCCTTGTGCCTCCGCCCCTTGGTGCCTCAAGTGTATGAGGTTCGAATACACCTCGTCTGTTTGGCTGATTGAGCAAGGTGCAGGTTTCTTGATTGATGTGCTGTTCGATTGATTTTTGAAGTGCAAGGGAGGGCACCTGGCCTACGCGGACTGCCGCGTCGAGCGCCCCGGGAACCAGCCGCAGTGCCAGAAGTGTGAGCGTGGCGGTGGCTTCGACGTGCGGAACACAGCGGTGGACTCCGTCCTTTCGTCGGTGAGGGTGGAGTGCCCGCACGAAGGCTGTGGGCTCTACGTCACTTACCACAAGCTCGCCGATCACCAGAGCGTGTGTCCGCTCACACCCTGCAAATGCCCCGTGCCCGTCTGCGGCTACGAAGGCCCGCCGCCGGCACTCTACCACCACATCAGCACCACGCATTCCATGCCCGTGCACAGGATCCAGTACGGCAAGGTGCTCCAGCTGCAAGTGCCACTGTCGGAGCCACGACTCTTGCTGTTCACGGAGGACCGCCGATCATTTTTCTTGGTCGACGGCGTGCTCGACATCGGCGCGCCTATCGCCGTGTCGATCGTCTACATCAGAGCGGGGGCGTCCCCACTGCCGCACTACGTGGCCAACCTGTGGGCGAACGGCCCGCCGGGGGAGCCCAAAGGCATGACCGACGCCATCAAGGTGGAAATGGAGGTGACAAGCAGCAAGGATCCCGGCGACGTCGACGTGCAGGAGCTGACCTTCTTGACAGTTCCGCCCAAGCTGCTGGCCGAGGCTAAGCTTCTGTCCCTCCACATTCAGATTGACAAGCTCACGTCCTAAATGTTTCTATAGTGCCTTCTGTTTATCTTAGTAATATGCTAATATAGGGATTACCTTGGTCTACTTTAGCTTAAGAAATGGTGGGTTTTGGTGGCGATGCAGCAATTACTTCGACATCAGATCAGTAAATTTCCAACAGTCGAATGGATATTTTGTGTCTGTTGGATATAAAGTTCCTTTGGGTAAGAAGTACTACTTGTCATCAAAATGGATAAAAGGAGATGTATGTATATGTATTTTATTTCTAGATATGCCCCTTTTTATCCATTTTGATGACAAGCACTCCCTCCGTTCCACAATACATGCCTTCCATTTGTCAAAATATAGATGTATCTAGACATGTTTTAGTATATAGGTACATCCATGATAGAGCCAATCGGATGGTTGCGAACACTACAATTCATAGCTACAGATGCGTGTGTGACTCCCAGATGCAGAGGCCGGGGGTCATCATCCTCCTTTTCGAGAAAACCAGATGCGTGTGTCAGAGGATGAGTGCGTGCGTGCACCTCTTCTCTTCCTGTATAACGTACTACTAAACTCAGAGTACAAGTTTTTGTGGGTGGCATTATGATGCGTGCGAGAAGTTCCGAGAGATAGGTTTAATGCGTCTGAAAAAAAGACAAGCCTAGAGCTCGCCACGCGGCTATTCCTGTCGAATGCCCCATTAACCGTAAGATATGTATACAATGGTGCCAGTTATTGCACGTACACAGCAGTACTCCCTCCTTTCTGGTTTATAGGGCTTAATTCAAAAATATCACCAACCAAGATGGTGAGTGGTGGAATATTTTTTGTAGTTTGCAAAAAATCCTAATTAATGCTCTTGTTTTTCTCAAAAAAATATGTTTATCCATGCATTAATTGCAATGCATGCATGCATAAAGTACATGCATTGGTCAATTTTCTCTTAATACTTGCATGCAATGATTTAATGCACCTTGGAATCTGAACATGTGTTGGGGAACAACCAAATTGAGCCTTATAAAATGGAAAAACTAAAATTTTGAGATAAGCCCTATAAAACCGGAAAGGAGGGAGTAGAAAAAGAAGTACTCCATCCGGGAATAGTGCCACACTTCGAAACTAGAACCGTCAATAAATTTTGAGCTTGCGTCTCGTCACATTCCAAATTACTCCACGCTATATTGAATTGCAAACCTGTTCATACCGATCACAGCCTAAACGGTTTCCCACTTAGGAGCGTATTAGTATCACGCTATATTGAAATGCAAACCTGTTCACACCGATCACAACCTAAACGGTTTCCCACTTAGGAGCGTATTAGTACTCGGTTATACATACTAGTATGCCAAGATGACTGCACATTCCTCCTCAACTCCTCACCCACAAAAACAAACAAATCATTCAACATCCTTCCCTTGCGTCTGCCATGGCCAGCGTGAGTTCTGGGTCGAGAGATTGCCACCAGGGAGAGGCGAGCATGGAAGCGTAAGCACGAGAGATGTCCCGCCTCGCTGCGAGAGGAGCCGACATGTCCCGCCGCGCGGAAGTAGCAACACGGAGGTCCCGCCGTGCCGCTGAAGCAGCCTGGGAAAATTTCTCGCGGGCAGGCGACGACTGTTACAGGCGCATGCATGCGATCGTCCATAGCCAGATAGATCAGATCTCCGGCTGGGCGAGGTTGCAGGACGACATGAAAGCCTCATTTGAATAGGCTACCGGCGTCATCCGACAAGTAAGGGAGGGCAATGAGAGGCTCCGGGCCGAGCGCGACCTGCTGAGGGAGAAGATCGTCCGAAGTGCAGACCAGCAGGAGGAGACCAGTGCCTCGTTGAAGAGGACCGACGTCATCGTCAAGAAACTTATGGACGAGAATGACATGCTCCGCAACGAGCGCCAAAGCTGGTGGAGGAATCTATGGATGTTCTGAAGCAGCGTCTTGAGGACACGAAAGAGCTCATTGCCTCTCGCCGCGGAGACTAGTTCCCGCGGCCTGCAACAACGCATCAAGAAAGTAGAGATCAACGAGCCAGATCCTTGTCTTCCTTCTTATTTTGCCCTTGTGTATTTCGGGCGTAGCCGCATGTGGCTTTTTAAATTATCTTTCTAATTATGTAAGACAATTAATCGTCCTTATCTTTCTATGGAAGATCAATGTTGCAAGGCTGGAATGAAGAAAACTCTTGATGTGGCGACCCAGGCGTTGCTGTTCTTCTAGTTGCTGCTGGGCTTCCTTCAGTTTCCTGGTTTCTTTTGATGCAATAATCGGTTTAGGATGTGGATCGTGTCGTCGGTTGTGAAATGTTGGGTTCTAGCACGGATGTTTGGCCTTTGTTGGCCTCTTGGGATGTTGCGATTTCAATCTGGTAGCTTTTAGTCCTTTGTGTTAGGCTGGAGTTGTGCTGAACTTCTTGTGAATTGTGGTATTTTTTAGTAATGAAAATCGGAAGGGGCAAGCCCTTCTTTGATAAAAAAATTAATCGTCCTTATATATTCATCAGTCTTGCTATAAGTCGCAGTAGATGCTATATAGGTCCGTCGGATCTTACATCAAGATCCGTGCTTTCAGATTTTCTTTTTTCTCTCTTAAATCTCAGTCGAGTGAGACATAGCCACGCCATTAAACAGAGGTTCGGGCACCATTAATGGAGACCTTGGGAGAGAGGTGGACGGCAGATGGAGGTCAAAGGGCTCTCCTCTTGATAAGCACGCGCAGGGGTCTGATCGCACGCCTCTCGTACTCAAATAGCTACCTTGCACGACGCCTCCTAGCTAATAAAAAATGGGGACGCGTGGCGACACGTAAATGGTACTAGTAAGTAGAACGCCCACGTTTTCAATAATAGTTGTGTTTCCGATTGTAACGTGACAGCACTTGTTCCAAAATGACTTTGTTGATTGTTCATGTGTGCGCCTTCGCAAATCAGACTGCAAATTTACCACAGCATGTTGGTGCCATGTCATGGCACCAAGCCAAGTTTCATTATTTTCATGCGTGTTTTGGATTTACAGGAATTAAAAAACTAAGTTTCTCAATGTTTCCAACCCAACCACGACGCCCATAATTTTGAATTTCATTCCCATTTCTTGCATGGAACCTAGAAATTTACCTGAGGACACACATGTGATTTTTCAACCAACTTTGGTGCACTGGAACATGTGCTTGTATTTCAAATTTGAATTATGCACACAAAGGTGACACGTTCCCTCCCAGAACCACGAGCCTTCTTGAGAGAAGCTCCGATTTGCAAGAAGCTTATACCAAAATTTGTTCCTATTCGGCCAATTTTTTTTACCACGGCATGGTACTGCCATGACATGACACCATGCCAAGTTTCATGATTTTAAAACCAAGTTTCTCAATGTTCTCGACCGAGCCACGATGCCCATATGTTTGAATTTTATTCTCATTTTTTGCATGGGACCTAGAAATTCACCCGAGGACACAAATGTGATTTTTCAACCAACTTTGGTGCACGGGAGCATGTGCTTGTAGTTCAAATTTGAATTATGCACATTAAATGACCAAAAACTCAATTAATTTGTAAATAAGGCCAAACGAAGCCGGAGTAATTCCAAAATTTAACAGGGCACTCATGTAGCTTTATGTTGCCTTTGTAAATAAACTCAAGGGGGACAACGTATATTGTTTCGCACTCAAAGGTGGCTCATTCCCTCAGAACCACGAGCCTTCTTGAGAGAAGCTTCGGTTTGCAAGAAGCTTATACCAAAAATCTATTCCTATTCGGCCAATTTTTTTTACCACAACATGGTAGTACCATGACATGACATCCATGCCAAGTTTCATGATTTTCAGACGTGTTTTGGATTTACAAGAATTTTAAAACCAAGTTTCTCAATGTTCTCGGCCAAGCCACGATGCCCAGATGTTTTAATTTTATTCTCATTTCTTGCATGGGACCTAGAAATTCACCCGAGGACACAAATGTGATTTTTCAACCAACTTTGGTGCACGAGAGCATGTGCTTGTAGTTCAAATTTGACTTATGCACATTAAATGACCAGAAACTCAGTTAGTGTATAAAAAACGACAAACGAACCCGGAATAATTCCAAAATTTAACAGGGCACTAATGTAGTTCTATGTTGCTTTTGTTAAGAAACTCAAGGGCGGGGGCAGCGTATATCGTTTCACACTCGAAGGTGGCACGTTCCCTCTTAGAACCACGAGCTTCCAAATCGGCCCAATTTTTTACCACAACATGTTAGTGCCATGACATGACACCATGCCAAGTTTCAAGATTTCTAGGTGAGTTTTGGATTTACATGAATTTAAAATCAAAGTTTCTCGATGTTCTCGGCCGAGTCATGACGACCAGATGTTTGAATTTCATTCTCATTTCTTCCATGGGACCTAGAAATTCAACCAAGGACACACATGTGATTTTTCAACCCACTTTGGTGCACGGGAGCATGTGCATGCAATTCATATTTAGATTATGCACATTAAAAGTCCAGAAACTCAATTAATGTATAAAAAGGCCAAATGAACCCGAAATAATTCCAAAATTTAACAGGGCACTCATATAGTTCTATGTTTCCTTTGTAAATAAAATAAGGGGGGGGCAGCGTATATCGTTTCGCACATAAAGGTGACACGTTCCCTCTCGGAACCACGAGGCTTGTTGAGAGAATATCCGGTTTTGCAAGAGGCTTATACCAAAACTTGTCCCAATTCGGCCAAAAATTGAACGTATGAAAACAGGGTTTAGATTATCCTAAACATCTCGCTACCTAGACCAATAATGTACTATGATTTGAATTCAACATAAAATGGATACAAATATTTGAATTGGAGAGCGTATGGTACATGTAGTTCATAGTGAAATATGATTACTGCTATATGTATGTTTTTTGTTATCAAGATAATATTTAAATTATTGTATAACTTGACAGTAATCATATTCAAATAAGGAAAATTGATTCAAATTTAGTCCATATGGTAGACGAAAATATATATGTTCACATGGTGGAGTAAAATGTCCATATATGATGGAAGATCAAAATGTACGACTACATCAATTATAAACCGCAAGGTCACCTAACGATATATTCCAATTCAACATAACGTGGATTCAAAAATTGAAATTCGAGAACATGGCATCTGTAATCATATAAAAAGGGACATTACTCTTTCTTTGGTGGGAATTGATTTGTTTTTTGTTGTTGTTGAGGGAAGTGCGAATCGATTTGGTACTGTGCAGGGTAATCTTGTTCTCCCGATTTTTCTACATTTTTCTTGTAGTTTTTTCAATGGCATCTATAGCAATATAGTAAAAGGGGACATGACTCTCTTGCGTCTTGTATGAATTGTTTTTTTACACGTTAAGTTTGTTCCGCCGAACAAGGAATCCGCACCTTATTATCCTGAAATTTTCAAGCTCGAGTATCTTTTCTCTCACCTGCTTTGAAACTCCCGCTTCTTCAACCCGCGCCGCGCCTTGTTATCCCGAAATTTGGACGCGTGCGAGAACTCCCTCCTCATCCGAAATCGCTCCCACAGCCCAGACACGCGAAATCCCCCTTCTACCCCTCAGCCGGAAATGAAGCTCCACGTCGCGGTGTCAAAACCGGTGGGGGTACGCTGGTAACTTACCCTACATTTCGGACAAGCGTGTCCCTAAGCTTGGCTCCCCCTCCCCCTTCTCCCCCATTCGTACACCGAGGCCGCCAAAACCCGCGAAACCCCATGCTCCTCCGTCGGCCTCCCGACCGCCGCCCAGCCAGAGACTCTTCCCCGACTACGTCGTCCACCGCAACAGCTCGCTGTCCCTCATCCACCGCATCGGATGAGGATCCATTGTCGATCTCGTCGTCCCGCCGGATTAGCCGCCCCGTCCTCCACCTCCAAGGAGCTGCCCCAATGTTCGCCTTGTCTATCGCGCCACCTCAATCCCCACAGCGCTGTCTTGACCTGCCCCACCGGAATCGCAACACCCTCACCAATTCCTCCGATGAAGTGGAGGCCAACTCGGCGCCACCAAGGAGGTTCTGCACTCACCGCTGCATTTTATCTTTTATTCGATCTCACGGGGCTACCAGTGCTCGATACCGAGCAGACATGGCGTGTCTCCATCGACGGCGCCGTCACCGGCCACATCATCCACGGCGTATCTCCCCCATATCGTTGCTTCCTCGGCAGCGACTTCCACAATGGCACTAGCTGCAGCTGCTTCGGCTCTCGCTTGCGCTGCGGCTCTATTCTTGCTGTCGGTCGCGCTGCTGCACTGCTGCACTGCTCCTGCTTTCGTTCGTGCTGCTGCTCTGCTCTTGCTCTCGCTTGCGCTGCTGCTGCTGCTGCACGACCTCCGGCAGCTACAGGAGTTGCTGCTTTAGCACTCGCTCGCGGTGCTACTGCACGACTTGCTCTCTGCTAGTGCGTTCCCAGCTCGAGCGTCTACTGATTTAGATCACTGCTTCTCTGCTACTAGTGCTCGAACGCCCTAAACATCTATTGCAATGCTCTGTTACTAGTTCAATCAGTTTCGACAGTAAAATTCAGTTTCGACTGTGAAGTTCATTTTCTTCAGTTAAGTTCAGAGTAAACAGTACTTACAACATCTGTCGGAGCGGCCATGGCGCGGCTGATGCATTTTACATCTAGCACTTTTTGGTGATGTATTTTACATCATCTATTGCAGATGATATTAGGGTCCCACTTTAGATTAACGTTGTTTGTCTTGTCATGCTTCAGCCTCGTCGCCCTACACCTTAGCGGAGCTGCTCCAACAACGGAACCGTCCATCACAGCGGAGCAGTACCCTCGGCGCCGTTTCCAGAGGCCTCGGATCTTCTTCTCCGCATCCGACAGTCACACCAGCATCATCACCATCCTGCACGTCCAACCCAATGATGCTGAGGTCCACAAGGCTATGCCAAAGAGGTTGTACACTCATCGCATCACTTTGTTTCTCCATTCCTCTGTTCTTCCAATTCATGTGAGCCAAACACCCAGGTTGACTGAAATCCTATGTTTCCAAATGCTCTTGCACATGCATTCCTATCCTATTCCTGTGTTTTTCCTGTCCATGCATTTATAGAATCCTCCAATTCTAAGGAGCCCTTACAAATTTACTTCATTTTTAGATAGGCATAAAAAAAACTCTCTGTGTTATGTCCTGCTCCTGCCGTGCCGTCATCCACCCCACCTGAGGTGCACCATCGACAGAAGCGTTCACTGCAGCACAGATCTCCCCTGCAGACTTCCTTTCGCCGCCTCAGATCATCTTCCCCATTGCCGGCAGCCACGCCAACTGCATTACCATCATCGACTAAGTAGATGAACCTGAGGACTACACAGTTTCGGAAGAGAGGTCGCAGTCTTTCGTGTTTGCTTACGTTATACATCGGTTATTATTACTTGCTACTTTATCGTTCAATCTTGAGTTTTGAATTGCCCATGGGTCTCATATCGAGCCAGCAACGAATAGTATATGTCTACTATCTGGTTCATCCGGGGTCTTCTATGTGGTTCATGTTGGGTGGGCAACAAACAATAGATGATCCATTGTCTATCTTTTTAAACTGAAGCTATAATCTACCTGCTATCATTAGTTTTGGATCCATCCACTCGTTTGCTACCATTGGTCTTGATTTTTGCATGCACCCTTAGGCCTTACAAAATCTAACTATTTTTTTATTATGCATGTTAGATATTGTACACAATCGTACTAAACATGTAGAGAAAAAGAGAAGACCATTGCGTGCGAATATAATGTCATGCAGACGCCGCTCCATGGTGGGCGAAGTGCCCCCCTCCTACATTTCCAGATTGTTTCCAGAGGAAGATAACTGTTCAGATGGGGATTCAGAAGGAGCCGACCACGCCTGTTTACCACCTGAGGTGTTTGCTCTAACCTGGCATGCTGATGTTGGTCATATCATGCATATGGCGCCTTGCATTGCTTACATTATACATCTTATATGTCATCAGCTTAGTTTAGATTTGCTTTGTGTGAATGCCACCTGTTTGGTTTCTATATCATGCTCCCACCATTCCTAAATATTTGTCTTTTTAGAGATTTCAACAAGTGACTACATACGAAACAAAATGAGTGAATCTACACTCTAAAATATGTCTTTATACATCCGTATGTGGTAGTCCATTTGAAATCTCTAAAAGACAAATATTTAGGAATGGAGGGAGTATATGGGAATTATGCAATGCCATCTTCTTTAGCCAGGCATCATATACGTGAATCATGCAATGCCATCCTATTTAGCTAGTCATCGTATATGTGAATTGCATCGTGCCATATTTTTCCATAATGTATTCCATTTGTCAACAATGTTTATACATTCATCTACTCTTTCTGTGCATCAGCCATTTGAGTCGGTCATGGGAAAATCTGGAGTGAAAACAAGGTCTTCTGAGCAGTCGGTGCTACCTGTCGATGCAGATTTCTTGCTGGTTATAGATAGCTCCTCAGAGGAGGATTCAGAGAGAGATGACCAGTCATATCCCCCCCCCCCCCCGAGGTGCATGCTCTAACTTGGCTGGGTTATATTGCTCATATCATGCATATGGTGTCTTGCATTGCCATGCCATCTGCTTAGATTAGACATGCTTTGTGTGAATGCCTCCTGTTTGCTTTCTATATCAGATATGTGAATTATGCATGCCATGTTTTTCAGTCAGTTATCATATATGTGAATTATGCACCGCCATGGAGCCAGGCATCATATATGTGAATTATCTCATGCCATCTTTTTTTTCATTACGTATTCCATTTGTCGACAATCTGTGTATATTGAACTACTCTTCATGTGTATCAGCCATTTGAGCCGGTTATGGAAAAATATGGAGTGAAAACAAGGTCTTCAGAGCAGATAATGGTACCTGTTGAAGCATATATCTCGATGGGTACAGGGAGCTCCTCAGAGGAGGATTCAGAGACAGATGACCAGTCCTATATCCCACCTGAGGTGTATGCTCTAAGTTGCAATGTTTATATTTCTCATATGATGCATATGGTGTCTTGCATTGCTTAGTTTAGACATCATATGCACAATATTGAATTCTATCTGCTTAGTTTAGAGATCATACATGCGAGTGCCAGCTACTTAGTATATGTATCAATTATGTCAATTATATCATGCCATCCTGTATACTTAGACAACATGTATGTGAATTATTTCATCACAACCTATTTTAGAAAGACATCATATATGTTGAATTATGCCATTACATCCTGTTAACTTATCCATCATATATCTGAAACTGTGTCATGCTATCCTGTTTAGTTAGGCATCATATATGTGAAATTGTGTCATGCTGTCCCGTTTGGTTAGACAACATATATGTGAATTACCACGTCTGTCTATCATACAATGTCTGTACGTTCAATTTCTTTTATTGTTTATCAACCATTTGAATTGGAGGGGGTGATGGCAGTATCTAAGGGAGAAAAAACCCGTTCTTCACAAAAGACAGTGCTACCCGTTGATGCAGATAGAACCATGGTTGTACTGGCCCACAAACTAGCCCCACCACACATAATCGAGACTCTTCTAGATTGCACACTTACACCGTTGGGCAAAGAACCAGCTACAACCCATCTAACCGCAACCCCAGCGGATAGTAACCCACTTATAGTTGACAAAGCACCATGTCCACCACAGAGTACCCCCACACGAGTAGTTTGTAAAGCTATTGCAGTGCCCAAAGCAAAGCACGAAGAACACCACAGCTAACCCAAACTCCACGTTTAAAGCAGAAGAGCAACTGTTCTCAGGTCAGATTCCGTAGCTATGGTCCATACTCCTTTGTTGTTGCATCACTGTATTTTCTCATACCAACTAATTTTGAATTTGAAGGATCCAATTGAAACTCCAATGACGCAACAGGTATGTTTTAAACCTATTTCTTTAACTGGATTGCTGTTCTAACTTCTTGCTGTATGTTGATTTCAGTTTAAGTTGTATAAACAGTTATGTTCTCATGTGATGCACATTACAAGTGCTGCTAATGCTGTGTAGTTTCTCACACTTATATTCGGTCTATGCTGTTGTGTCTTAAAAATATATGAGTTGAACTGTGTCTCTATCTTGATTAGGGAACATAAACTAGAATGATATGGATAATACAGTGACCATAGTACATAGATATATGTTTGTTTCATGCTGTTATCCTGTCCACCTTACTACGCCAGGATTATGCGTACTTTCTTGAACTCTTCAGGATTATGGGTACTTTCTTGCGCCAAACAAGAGAAAGTTAATAAGCTTGCTAAGCATCTTGCCAGGATTATGGGTACCCAGGATATTGTTTCTTGAACTCTTCTGAAGTGGTTTCAGTTCTGGACTTGTTTTGCTGCGACGTTTATATGCTGTTTTGTTCCCTATATTTGCACTAGTGGCGAACTTTGATGCCCAGTGGATGTAATATGTGTAATAGCCGTGATAGCCTAGCATAAGTTGCTTGCTTATTTATTTCCTTGTTGTCTTGTTTATTTGTTTGCTTGTAGTCAGTGGCTTCCGCGGTTTGCTAGTGGCTGCAATAACCTATTTTTTAAAACTAGGCCACAATAACCATGGGCTAATATTTACTGTAGTGACACTAGGCCTCCTACGGGCCGTAGAAATAGTGGGCCTTCTATGGGCCATAGAAACAGTAGGCCTTCTACGGGTCGTAGAAACAATGGGCCTTCTACGGGTCGTAGAAACAATGGGCCTTCTACGGGCCGTATCATCAATGGGCCTTATACGGGCCGTTTGATCGATTGGCCAAACATGAGCCAATAACAGGCCGCATTATGGCCGTAAACGGGCTAGAGTTGGAATCGTCCGTTCATGGGCACTACAAGAGGACAGAGCTTTTGTAACACCGTCTTGTGTTACTACAGGTCCAAAAGTATGTTACTAGGCCATATAGTAACACAATATGGAATGTGTTCCATTAGACCGTGTTACTACGTGGTGTCGACTGTCACACATAATAATTGTTACCATATATCAAAAAGTGTGTTACAATTACATTGCAGTAACATATGTATTATGTGTTACCAAACACATTGGTAACACATTTTTATACTTATAGTAACACAGGTAGTAACATATTTGCATAGACGTAGAACGTTGGTTGTAACATGTTTATGTATCGATAGTAACACAACTGGTAACACATTTTTTTAGCATAGGGACACAACCAGTAACATAATATCCAAATATCGTAATACTATAATTATAGTTGTCAACTACTCTAGTAACAAATTTTGTAACTATAGTAACACCATCGGTAACACTACTATATCAATATGGTAACATAATTAATGTATTTGTTTTTTATTATTACCAATAAAATTTGATACCAATTTTATAGAATATAAATTTATTTAATAAAATTGATGCAATTGTGTAAATATTTAATCATTTTATTATTATGCTTGGCAGCATCAAATGATATAGAATCTGAAGCACAACACATCTAGAAATTCATATAAAGATATTTATTACGAATATACAAGAGTGTATGATACATATGCATTACAACAAATATATCAGTCATATCATTTTGAGCAGAGAAAACACAACTATGGAGAATATTACATCATAGCATTTGCATCAATTCGACAAAAGAAAATATCTTGTGGATGATATTACATTTTTCAATCTATCAATGTAAACTACAACTATTCGTAGCCAAAATCTTGAAATTTTATTTGCCTCTTGTTCCAAGAATTCAGCTGCAACTCAATTATCCTTCTCTCAAATCTGTAAAAGAAACTTGCACCTTAGATATATGTGATTAAATGTACACAAATATGATTTCAGAATGTGGAAGAGAAGATTTTAACTTACAAAAGCTGAAGACCAGGCAATTAAGTATCCTGAAGTGAAAGCCTCACCAATTGTCTTGCAATCAGAAACTTCCCTTACCAACTCCTCATTATCTTGAATAGGTTGATCTATGCGCACAAGGGCAAATTCAGCACCTAACTCAATGTCACCAGCCTTAGTTCTTGGATCAGTACTCTGAATAGTACCATACCCAACATTCCGCCTGTTGCGATATGTCGAAGTCTTTAAAACTACTTTGGAAGCATCCTATATTACGATCAATCCTAGCATTCAACGACAATGACAATATAATTTGTAATTTGCATGAACAATATGAGATCTTTTTAATGTCAACCCAATAAGGTGCCCCAAAAAACTAAATAAACTAGACCCGACATCAACGTCTAATGCTCAAGGTCACCTCGCTTGCTCATGCTTGGTTAAATATATCATTTACTTGCATACAGCAGATTGAGCAAAATGTGTAACAAAATCCATTTTTCGAGCAGGCATGATAATGTGGTCTAGGTTGGGAATTTGGGTAGAGTAAACCATGCCCCTTGGTGAATCTTTACCTTGACGGAAGAAGTACGCCTTCTTTTTGAGCGAGCTGGGTGTGAGTGTTCAGTTCTAGTCCCCTGCTCGTTTGGTATTGAAACAGATTCACCCGTAAGATCCCTCGTTTCCCTCACCTACCAAGAGACAATAATATTAGATGGAAAGATATTCATATCTTGAAGCTACAGAAAGCTACAACTTCAAAAACCAAAAGCACACAAATATTACGACTGGCACAGAATCAATAACAAGGTCTTGCGGCGAAGATGAATTTTGTTGAATTTGTAATTGGTTGACGTCATGGTCGCCAACCTAGTGACATGACACTACAATAGTAAGCAAGCAAGTTTTTTATATTCTATCTTTGTGACATGAGTAAGAGTAACTATAGGCATAACCTTACAAATAAAATGTCAATTGAACCATTACAAATAAAGACAAATTAACTAATGACATAACAGGGAAAATTTTATTTGCCAATAGACATGAATTCATAGCAGATAAATGAGGGAAGGAGAAAGCAGAATCCACCTAGGATAAGATTGTAGTCTTGGACAGGGAAATCAAGCAATACAAGTTGTGGAAGTCCCCTCAGCAATTTGGGTCCCAGAACCAATGAAACCTACCAAAAGAAACATGTGAGTGGAGAGGGCAGAGAAGTACACAGTAGCATGTCAATGCACTATCAGCTTATCATAACTCAAAATAGAGAGAGGAGGTGCAAGACCATGGGTTCAGCCACACCCACACTTAGATATAACGCTGTCGACATATGGATTCAGGACATGTTTAAATTGAAAATTGTACAGATTATGCAGACTGAGTAGTATTCAAGCGACAGATAAGATTCTGTTAAGCACTATGTGATAGTAGAGCAGCAGCATGTTGCCTCATGTGCCATCCCAATAAGTCAAGATGCAGCAGCCAAGGTTTATCCTAAGTCGAACTTCTTCATGTTTGAGTTAAAAATATATCACTATTTGGAACACTAGATTAGTTCTATTAGAATCTTAAGAAAATATTCACACTATGTATAGTTTATTTTGCAAATCTTGCCATATTTCTCTATAAGTTTGATCAAATTTAAACAGTTTTCACCTAGAACGCCCTAGCAGAAGTGTAGAACATGCACCTACATATCAATGGATCGATATGATTGATGGATCAGGCACCGGCCCAACACAAAATTATAGTCAGCCACAACCGTAAATGGTTTATGGGCTTTTCTACATAAGTGAAGGTTTAATTACTTGTCTACGTATGGGCTAATTATGCAATTAGCTGCGGCAATTAAGCATGTACAGTACGCCCTGTCTGCTACGAATCGTTCAGGGAGGCGAGTGATTGGCAGGGGCCTGACCCCTGACCGCCCCTCCGTCTCCGCCCCTGCATCCATATAGTGGTGTTCGTAGCAGTCAGATCAGGAAAGGGGTGGGCGTTCAGATCCATACCGGCCAAGAGATCGTACTCCTTGAGGATGTAGGTGCCGGAGCTGAAGACCGACGAAGCCGTCGCCGCAACGATCCAAACGGCGCCGCGGCAGGTCGAGGAAGCGGCGCCGAGGAAGGGGTTGCAGGTGGCGGCCGCGCTAGGCGATGAAGGGGCAGCGTGCTGGGTGTTGGAGACTTGGATTGCAGCGAGATAGCCGCCGAGTGGGGGAGGGGGGCGGCGGCTGGGCTGGATGTAGATGGTTTTGAGGCCCATTTTATTTAGAGTTTTCTACAGTTAATTGGAGGGATGTTCTAAAAAAAAGTTAATTGAAGGGAAAATTTAGCGCGAAAATTAGAGCTTTTGCGCCAGGAAAAAGAACTGGATGAAAAATTGGATCTATTTTTTTTATCCAAGGAGAACCGGATGGAAATTGTTTTTGAAGACATTGTTACATATATTTATTTGTTTGGCATGGAAATTTTCCAAAAAGCGTATTTAGCATGAAAAATAGAGTATATTTAATATTTTATTTAGTATTGATTGAAAGAGAAATTAGATATATATAAATAGTAATGACTTTATAAAATTGATTTACGTAACATGTGCTAAATAACCTATAACACGGTTTTCCTCAACTAACTACTCCCTCCGTCCCATAATATAAGAGCGTTTTTGACATAAAAAATGATTTTATATTATGGGACGGAGGGAGTAATTGATATAAAAAAAGCATCGAGCTTGACGCTGTGACGGTCATCGGAGGATATTCTGATGAGGAGATCCCCGATGTTGGGACAATGGGTGCGATGGTGTTGTCATTAACAGTGGCGATCGGTTGACAGATCTCGCTCCTGATTGGTTGTGTCGAGCAAGATCGCGTCATTCCCACACGACTTCCCATGAAAGCTACAGCTATCCTAGGAGAAAATTGTAACCGACAATGCTAGAAGTTGCGACCGTCTCGGGAATATGTTGTGACAGTGAGGCCGACGACTTTTCATCGATGCTGAGAGCGCAATCGGTGGTACTACAAAGTGGCGATGATGACATGCGTCAACTGCCACCGACCGCCAACGACAAATCCAAGGGGCTGGTACATCAATCTCTTCTCCTCCTTCCTTCCACCTCCATGGTGGTAGAGAATAAGGGGTGGGTATCCTAGCTACACCCGCGGTTCAGAAAATCGACTGTACTTTTAGTTGTACCAGAAAAAGGAACACATGTGTCCTCAATGGTTGGTTAAAGAGAAACATTGTAATTTGATCGACCAAGATCGCGTCATTCCCACACGACTGCCCATGGAAAGGCACGACCAGTGTGGGAGAAAGCTACAACCGACAATGATAAAAGTTGCGACCGACCTAGGAGCATGTTGTGACTGGCGTGGCTGGCGACTTCTGATTGGTGGTGAGACCGCATGCGGTGGTGTTACCAAGTGGCGATGACGAGATGCGTCAGGTGCGACCGACCACCGTTGGTGTTGTAATGACAGATCCGAGAAGTTGGCATATCAATCTAGTCTCCTCCTTCCTTCCACCTCCATGGCGACAAAGAATAAGGGGAGGGGATGCCAGCTGCACCCACAGTTTATAAACCCGGTCGTACTTGTAGTCGGACCAGAAAAAGGAAACGTGCGACCTCAATGGTTGGTTAAAGAAAAACATTGTAATTGGACCACCCAATCTAGCTCCTGATCGGTCGCCTCGACCAAGATAGCGTCACCCACACAACTGCCCATGGAAACTACGACCAGTGTGGGAGAAAGTTACAACCGACAATTGTAGAAGCTGTGACTGACCCGGGAGCATGTTGTGACCATGGTGGCCGGCGACTTTTGATCGGTGTTGAGACCGCATGCGGTGGTGCTACAAAGTGGCGATGGCGAGACCGTCAGGTGTGACCGACCACCGGCGGTGTTGTAACGAAATATTCGAGAGGCTCGCATCTCAATCTAGTCTCCTCCTTCCATTCCACCTCCATGGCGATAGAGAATAAGGGGAGGATATCCCGCCTACACCCACGGTTTAATAAAACGACCGTACTTGCAGTCGGACCAGAAAAAGGAAACCCGCGATCTTGATGGTTGGTTAAAGAACCTGAACCGGTGGTTGGACTAGGAAATACAAGAACAGATGACCTGGACAGTTGGCTTAGCTCCATGGACCATCCATCAATCGACCAAAAAACGGTCGAACCAAGTATTTTTATAAAAAACCGGGTAACCTATGTTTGCAGAAAAGCCAATCGTTGGATTTTTTCATGTGAATAAGCTAGGTTTTTTGTTTACAGCATAATAAGCTAGGGGTTTGTCCCGAATCGGTGGAAATCCATCCACTTTTCCCCCTTACGCCGCCGCTTCCAACATCGGGCGGAACCCACCCTTCCGCCACCGCCCTAGCCCTGCGCGGCGACGCCGCCCCGCACCACCAGGAGGCCAGGACCGATACGCTGGCGCCTCCCCGTACGACCGCGCCACCGCTGCTTCGTGCTGGTCCAGCGACCCCAGCCATCCAGGGGAAGCCATCGCCGCCGCCTGGTCTCCAGAGCATCCAGCCGACGCAGGTCCAGCTACTCCAGTCGTCCCTCCTGTTGCCTCCCTCTGCTCCATACTCTAGTCGGGACAACCGACGGTCGCCTACCTCCGCTCCTGACCAGGACGCTGGTAATATGAACTCTCTCTTCTCCTCTCTGTTTACCAATTCTTCTATTGTATAGAAGCATCTTTATGTCATATATCAACTTGTGAAATTAGGGAAAGGAATTAGATATTGGCATTTGGTAATTGGTAATTTGTACTGTTGTGCATGTAAAAGCTACTCATATTCACGGTACTACAGTAGTTGTTCTGGGTTATGCAAAGTCATTTGCCTTCATGTTTTATCTTTGATCTTCCCTACCATATTTTCAGAACTTGTGGATATCTTCTATTCCAGAACTTTGTTAGCGAAGTTATAAAAATCTTACTACTTCTGAAACTTGTAATTCTTTAACAAAACCTTGTTATCCATGTACTTACTTAAAAGACAGATTACAGCAGAGTCAAATAATGCTAACAATATTATTTACTGAATAGCATAGATATAAAGTTGGTTGCAGCTTTAGTAGTTCATTTAGAAGTATAAAAAAAATGCTCACTTTGTCCCTGTTTTGTGAAAGGGTCTGTCTAGGACACATCTAGATGCTCAATTTTAGTGCTTTCAGATATACTTGCCGTATTCATGTGTCGTTATCTCAAATCACGAAAATTGCAAACATCCTATGTAGTTTGTACATGAATCACTACTGCCCATATAAAAGAATCGTTGAGCAGCAAAAAATGATAATGACTCAAATGTAAATATATATAAGTATCCCTAATACTAAAACTCACATAAGTGAGTGCTACTTCTAATTCTTTTTTGAGGGCTGCCTTACTGTAGAAGGGAAGGAGAAAACCAAATCTGAGCAAATCAAATACACAATCGCCCATATCCCAGCAAAATTAACCGTCAAATGGGCCCACGAGCGCCTCCCAAATCCACAACGAACCAGGTGGCTAGAATTCAAGGGAGCTTAGTAACTAGTTAGACTAGAGATTATTAGTGTATATGATGAATGATGCTGCTGTCCACATTGTCTTAATTGTCCGATTTGAGCTACTGTTTGCTAGTTGCGTATATCTGGATCTTGTGCTTCCTAATTGCTAGCATATCTGTAGTTGCTGGTTACTCTGTAGGAGTAAACAACTACTGGCAGACCATCTGACCAATCTATCTTCTGTTGTTGCAATAGTGATAGTCTGGATCATTTGTGTATTAGAACCAACAGATATATACTAGAGCTGCTATTGACACTCCATGAACCGAGTCTGTTTAAGGCATTATAGGAAGACATGTTAGTTTTGTCCCTTGTCACTCAGCGCAGTAACTACATTTCTTTTTGTTACAGTGTATCGATGGATTTAGAATCTATAAAGGAGCTGTTGCTTTCTCCTAGACCCAGTGAGGAAACTTGGCTGGTGCAGATGGTTTTCTTCACTTTGCGTACATCTGAAAAAGTTCTGATGCCAAAATCCGTTGCACATGCGTCATACATGTCAATGCATCGTTATGGAAGTGGGAGGACGTGTACGATCACTTGGTTTGTAGCGGATTTTCACCTGGATATACTGTTTGGGGTTACCATGGGGAAACAGCATCATTCATCTCTGCTAACAAACAAGGTGAAACTCCAACACACACGAGAAGTAACAAAAGGTCACAGTCACAGTTTTCTGTGGACCTCCAACGATAGAACCTGAAACCCAAAATCTAATATGCGTCAGTTAGTGAAAGCTTCACCAATTTTCTTGCAATCAGAAACTTCCCTTACCAACTCCTCGTGGTCGTGGTTGAGGAACATTTTCATGATTATATATACACTGTAGTTTTACCTGAAGTCAAAGCTGAGTTTGCAGGACATTAGGAACCATTGTATATTTTTGCAGATCATTGGCTGAGCTTACACCCTTCATAAAATTCGATGGAATGAGGTCTTCCACTCAACATATAAACCCAACTTCTGTTTTTCTTTATTGCTATTCAGTTTCTCGTTCTATATTTCCATTGATGCTGCCATTGTGGATTATGATAACTGTTAGTACTTCATCCTTACTGTCCTGACACTTACTTGGTTGAGAATATTACGCAAAATCTCATCCACGGGTGAAATAATTCGTTGCTAAGAGATGTGACAGTATATTTAATGCATGCTTATATCATCCTGGCAGTATATAATAGATGTGGCAGTATATTATGCAAAATTTGATCCAAGGGTCAAATAATTTCGTCCATGCTTGTTTTCCTAGAGATGCACGTTGTTTTCCTGGTATATTTGATGCACGATACAATTTTTGCTGGCCCTCTAGTGTTTCTATCTAGTTTGTCCAGTTAGGTGTATTTGTGCTGGATCATACATGTTATCTGTACATGGCAAATATGAACTTAGCGCCAACTAAGAAATCTCATGTTCTACCATAAAGCACCAAGTGTCCATATATGTATTGAATTTAACTTGTCTCTTTTCATTTGTTATGAATTTCTGCTCATGCGCTTAAGTGAATCTTCTTTTTCAGGAAATTTTGCAACTGGAGATTAGAAGGATTGTTCTAAACTGATGGATGAAGTAATGTGTTCTTTTAGCGGACTTTTGTATGTTTGCATAGTTTTCACTCTTCAAAGTGAAGCTTGGAAAATTTCAGAAAATTTTAGCGGAGTTAAGCTTCATGTATGACAGATTGTCATTGGTAATAGATACATTTTTGTTGAAGAAGTATTATGTCAGATTTACTATCTTGTAAACTATGTTCGAAATTAAACCTGGATGGCTGATTCAACATTTTCTTCTTTGTTGTTGTGAACCAACCTTTGCGTGTGTGATTGAACATGTCTTTTTGGTGAGTTTATAGTTAATCAAACATGCAAATAAGCACTAGCATACAGTAGAGGATTCGACCATCACACCAACCTTTGCGTGTGTGATTCAACATGTCTTTTTGGTGATTTTATAGTTGATCCAACAGGCAAAAAAACGTGACTCTTTTCGCCCCCTCTTGATTTAAAATTACAAGCCTAGTTGGTATTGGGTCGTTGGGCATGCGGCGGCTCAAGGTCAATGGTCTGATTCCTAGTTCCACATGATTTATTTATTTTATTTTGCTAAAAAATGTTATTTTATAATTTACTAGTTTTTCGCTAAAAGACCGTCACACCTTAAAAACCTAGATGAGGCCTTGGTTCCCTTTTTTTCCGGTCAGACCGCCAGTCCGCTTCGTAAAACTATGTTCAAATTTAAGCTCTGGTTTGATGTTGGTCTTCCACTCTTGCAAGTATTGACGTCAAATTCATATGGTCATTTCAAAGTGTAGGCTTTACACATTTATGGTCGCTGAGTCATCCTAAAATTCGCATAACAATATGGTTAATATGATATTCAATGCAACCATACCGAAAATAGTTTGGTATTAACCAACCAAACTATATTGTTTTTTCATACCATATTACCAAATAATGAAAACACTATTTACCAAAACAAAAACATATTTAAAAAAATCATGTTGACACATGGGCCCTATGTGTCAACTTATTTGTGATCTATGTGTACAGTTGGTTTTAATTTTTCTAGTCCCCCCTTTAATAGAGCTTGTTATACTATGTATCAACCATGATTATGGTTACTTTGAACTAGGTAACACATTTCACTAACACATATTATATGTTACCCGTCAAAAGCCATGTAACACATTTCAGTAACACATATTTATATGTTACCATGTCAAAATGCATGTAACACATTTGACCAACACATATTTATATGTTACTATTGCAACATCCCTGTAACACATTTTGAGGCCTTATATAGTATGTGTTACTACTTGTCGTTCGACACAAAATGATGTGTTACAAAAATTTCGCTTGTCACACATTTTCCAATCTGTTACATGATTGTGTTACTTAAAGTTTGTTTTGTTGTAGTGGGGCCGACCATAATGGGCCATTGTTAATAGGCCGTATTTGATGACGCTATGAAAATGGCCCAACGTATTAACGGACCACAAACGGGCCGACTGTAACCACGGGCTGAATTTGGCCCACGAGCAGAAAATGACAGTAACGGGCCGTAAGTAAACGAAGGCTGGAAATGAGCCCAAGAATAAATGGGCTCTGAGAAGGCCGAAAGATAACATGGGCTGGAAACGGCCCAACGGAATAACGGGCCGTTAATGGGTATAAAGTGATACACTGTTCATTACGGGCCAGTTTCACCACGGGCCGTTAATGGGTGTAAAGTGGTACACTGTTCATTACGGGCCAGTTTCACCACGGGCCGTTAATAGGCCAAGAGTTACATAGGGCCTCATATGGGCCGAAAGACGTCATGGGCCATACATGGGCCAGAAGTGAAAACGGGCTGGAATCATATTGGATGGCCCAGATGACGCTACTGGGCCTAATTCGGATAGGGCATAATGGGCCTTGGGTTAGCGGGCTGTAAATGGGCTATATGCGAATAGGCCGTTAACAGGCTTTCCATGGGCCGGCCCGCCACCTTTTGACCAAGTCAAACAGGCCGGCCTTTTCACAGGAATGGGCCTCTGTTGGGCCGTGCCACGTGTCGACATATCATAGGCGCCTTCCGTCCAATGAGTGGATGACATCTGTCCCAACGATGAGCCGACACGTGTTTCCTCCAGCCAATGATGATTTTACACGTGGAAAATCCCCATTGGTCGGGGCTGTTAACGGGTTATTGGATCCAAAACCCGACCCGATAACTTAACGGCGTTTCGTTATGGTGGATGCCACGTGTCGGTCATCCTTGACGAAAGCACTTCTGTGACACGCAATTTATTGTCATGGAAGTGGACACTTCCTTGATGATAATTTTGGTAATGTCATGGAACACGTCTACGACAGCACAGGTATGACTATCTTGATTCTGTCATAAATTTGTCATGGATGTACATGCATGACAGAAAAAGTGACCTACTGTGACAAACACGTATCATCACGGAAGTGTATTTTTTTGTAGTGCAAGCAATCAGGCCGGGCCGTGATAGAGATCGGTGGGTTACCTGACTGGATCGACGATGCTTGGGTAGAACATAGATGTGGTTGAAGCTGTGGTTGCGACGACAGTGGTTTGAGCTGCCAGGGGGGGCAGGGTGGGGAGATACTACGGAAATGTGATGGGTGGGGATGTGGTGGGAGGAATAAATTCTGAAATCACGCGCCTAGTAAAAATTTCACTACGAAACTTGAAACTTGGGCGGGGGAAACACACAACACAGACGAAGCGCGTAAAATACTCGTGTGTGAGAAAAGAGAAAATTGGCGGATCCCGTCTCCAAAATAATCTACACGTGTAGTTGATTTTTTTGGTCAATGGTACACTTTCTTTATTAGAAAACATCGCACAGGTAACTGACTTATGGATCATTATGCAAAACAACGCACACGGGTACGCCATAGAAACCGTGTGTTTTGTGATCTTCTAATAATTCTTATATCTATCAGTATCTATAGCCGCACCTGCAAATTTAAAAATCTCTTTCATTGTAGCAGGGTTATTCAATGTACATTAACGAGGCAAAGGTGACACTCGATGAACAATAATCGGTTTATGAAATGCAATCAAGTGTCAACCTGCATCGCCCACATAGCCAGAATTGATCCTATGCAACAAAAGAGAAGCGTGCTGCCATCCGCCGTCATGGCTATTTAAGCCGGTATGGCTACAAAACTTCAGTGAACACATGCTAATCAGTGCTCAGAGCCCTCAGAGGATGCGCTTATCGACATTGTACATTAATAATAGATAGTACTAACTTAAAGTACTACTAGTAAATTGCTCTAAAACTAGTACGTAGTACTAGTAGATGCTTGTAATTAATTATACAAACTTACGGGCGACACACGCACTAACTACTTCTCACATGCTCGCATCGGGGCATGCTGGCCAGACGCCGTTGTTCACCTTCATAGCCTTGTCGGCGGCAGCCCACCATGCTTGAATCTCCGCCAAGTTCGCCTTAGCATGGCGTGCGGCCTCTTCTTTCTTGCAGCGATGGGACTCTCTTTTCTTGACCGTTTTTTGCTTTTTCCGCTCCTTCTATGTGGCTTTGGCCACCTCTTGATCCACCACCCATTCGGCCATGGCAACATCAAAGTCTACCCATGTACTTGTGCGGCCATGGGTGGCGATCAACTTGGTGCGACGGGATGCCATCGCTTGCTTACCATGTGTGCGGTCGCGGGCGGCGAGGAACTCGGCGCAACGAGATGCCATCGCTTCCTTACCAGTTACTGTGCGGCGTGATGCCATGAATTATGCTTGGAGAGAGCTCTGGGGCGGAGTGGCCGGACAACCGTACAGTGCGGTGGTTTTTAAGAGCTCATGGACAAACGACGAAGGAAATTTAGCTTCCCATACAATCTTGGTCATTCGTTATCACACATGGTTCATCTCCGCCGCCTCCGGAAACAGTGTGCGCTGAGCCTATTGTGTGTTGCATTATGATTGGCCGGAACCCCAGCCACGCGGATTGCGCGTGTGCACCGTAGGATGCGCCGCGATCGAACGACAATCCATGTCGCTCTCATCACACACTACTACAGGATGCTGCTAACGCGACACTACGATCGGAGACCCTTTGATGAAACTGTGTGCGATGCATTAACCGCAAACAGTGATGTAAAAAACCCGTAAAAAACCAGATACAAAACATTTGCGATGAAGGATACATCAAACATGGTTCAGATTTTAGTTGCGTGTGCGATGCGGGGCATACGGTTCAGTTCAATGAACTGTTTATGATGAGGCAGAACAAAAGAAACGGGCAACTAGATGAAGGCATGTGCGATATACGGCATACAGTTTGGTCGGATAAGCTGTTTGTGATGATGTGGAACAACAGAAATGGGCAGCCAGATGAAGGTGTGTGCGATATACGACATACAGTTCACTCGGACGAACTGTTTGCTTGAGCCAAGAGAACATAAACGGTTCAATCTAACAAGATGTGTGTGATACATGGCAAACATGTCTGTAATCAGAAATGTGTGGGAAGACCGATAACAACACAGACAATTCCTGTTAACAAGCCGTGTGTGTTGTGAGCAAATGATTGCTGGTATACAATTGTCAGTGATTGATGAATTCATCACCGATGGGTTCCATTGTTTAGTCCGTGTGCGATCTGATTTGCTCTGTCCATAGAGCATCAACATATATACTTACAAAGACAACATTGCAAAACCAAATTAAGCATACAATTACACAAGTGACTACACACATAACATTTCCACACACCAAAGTAAGCAATTACATGCATACTAAACTAGTAGAAACGAGCATCCAATCATCTACTTGTTGCGACGAAGCTTGCCATTGCTCTACTTCTGGCTGGATCCCTGGCCGTTTTGGGGAAGGAGGCACTTCCTCATGTCAACGATCTGCCTGTACATCTCATAGCTCGTGTACGCCTCCTTGGCCGCGTACACGACGTGAGCTTTGTCGATTTTCTCCATCCAGGCTAAGTGCCAGGCACGCTTGTCCTTGTTGCAAGAATCCTTCATGTCTCTATAGTAGGGATCGATGATGGCCTCGGTGAGGTGAACCAGTGAGTCCTTATCATGCTCATTGTTGCCCCAGATCTTGTATTGGCCCTGGATGTCGACAAGATTCTGGCAGGCAATGCCCGAATTCTTGAGCACCTTTACATTGTTGGTGATGTCCACTGTAGCGAACATGTAGTGGGGGTTGTTGACAACCCTGGCGAAACACTCGCAAGGCCTTGTGGCCATGCAGTAGTGGTAGACGAGGACGTGATTGCACATGCATATCTGGGCGACAGTGACCTTGGGACGAGACCCAACACGAGTGTGGGTGTACTCGAGGTCGAACCCGACTACCTTGTACTTCTCCTCAGCAAGCAACAGCTCCATGATGTGGATGGAGTGCTCCACCCAGACCGGGTTGTTGTTGTGCACCATCGAGAGCTCCGTGAACCTTTTGTGGGTGTCCACCACGGCATGCATGGTGAACTGCTGCTTGTCATCGGCAGCCCCTCGGAGCACCATTCGAGTCATGCAGTATACCCTCTATGAATTTGTCATTGTGGGTGTGCTTCTTGCAATGGTGGGGCGCGATTGAAAGGTTGAAGAGACACAAGGGTTAAATGGCCGATGTAATAAATGGGGGACGGCCGGCCTATAGTCGTCACGTCTTGTCACCGCATTCATAGCGGAGGACTCCAGTGCATGCTTGACAACACAACACGCGTATCGTATGACCATGCGTGGGCTCGAAGAGGCTTCAAATGTATCATCGGTGAGCCTGTTCCCGTGCTACCGCGCAAGCTTCCTGCCCTGCTAGTCTGGCCACGCATCGGCTAGAAGAGGGACAAATCGTGTGTGTTTATTGGCAAAAAGCTTTGTAAAAATGAAGTGTGTGGAATGACTTCGGTCATAAGTTTACCCGTGGGTGATGAGGTCAAAGTTACACAAAAGGGTGATGATGGACACTCAAGTGTGATAATTAATTATGTGCTCTATAGGGCACACGATTGAAGAAACCAACTGTGTGCAATAATGTCGAAGATCGCGGTCAAGTTAGCTGTACAAATTGTGTGCTATGAGATCGGCAAGGTAAACAAATTAGAGAATGGTTAATAAAATCTAATTCCATTGCATATTAAGGTCAAAATAGTACTACCAATATACGAGTCTCATATGATGCCATTTCAACGATTGTACCACAAAATCTTGAAATATTACAATGTTCAAATTCCAGAGTTATATGGCTCAAATTCGAAGATTACAAGGTTCAAACTGATATTAGAAATGAAATTCAGCTCATCAGCTGCAAACGCTCGCACTGATCCGCCGAACATGGATATAAGAGAGGTTCAAACTAATATTACCACTTGTAAGGCTGGTTTCGAAACCTCATAATTTTTGCGAAGGGGTCAGCCACTGAGAAGTCATGTATGGGGTTGACACGACGACTTCCGATTACTCTGTCATCTGATGTTACAAAATAATTTCAGCATTTTCGAAGCCTATTCCATTTTGCCGCAGCCGCCGATGCTGATCAACAAACCATTCATTTTTGCACAATAAATGTAAGGCAAACCTCATTACCTTCAGCACTCTTGCTCTGACAACAAAGAACCTGACGGATATAATATTCGGTAAAGTCCCTCGGTAGGTGTTCAAAGTAATTTCTGAGAGATGCGGATCTAGGTATTCGATGTGATTATTATATTGTATCACATTATCCACCATCGGGCCTAATCTTATCTGCAAAAGAAGAAAATGTGTTAGTGCCTACATGCAGTTATGAACACTACTACATGCCTATATGGTTTGCGGGATTTGTAAAATGCACTAACATTTCATCTTCGATCCAACATGATTAACATGGGCATTTCATTACAATCTAGAAAAATGTAGCCTTCTTCACAAGAGGTTGGAATGGATGAAAATTTCCCTAAGAAAACTAGTATAGAGGAATCCAAAGGAGAAATGCTTATGGATTGTAACCATATGGATCAAGCAACCAATATGGGGGGGGCATGTATGTACTGAAATCCTCCAAAAACCCTTCAGAAATCTATCGGTGTACTAGAGTAGGGGTACCCTAGTATCCCGAACTTGTGCACGGGCAGTCGCAGCGCCCCGCGGCAAGGCTTGCCGGGTGACCACCAAGGCCCTCTGTGGCTCCTTTTGAGCCATTCAAGAACAAAGTATTTAAGCCAAGGAGACAAGTCCCCGGCAAGAGGAGCTTGCCGGGAAGGCCACTCAAGGCACGAGACCCCGGCAAGAGGAGCTTGCCGGGAAGGCCAACCAAGGCATCTCAAGGAACTTGCCGCGACGCGCCACGCGTCCCGGCAGGACCCGACGAGCGACAAGCTCCCGGACGCGGCAAGACAACGGCCGCGGCAAGGCATTTGCCGCGGCAAGCAACCACTCTGTACCTGCGCTCCAGCGCACCCACCTACGTGTCGCTCTGGGACCCTTCCAGGCGTACGTGGCGGGCGGCTGTGCAGCTAGGGGTACACTGTGGCATGCGGCGCTGACAAGATCGCCATCGTGGCGAGCGGTGGCGCCCCTGACGATCCCTTTTCTGCACCGTCTGGGCGACGTAGATAGGCATTTAATGCCTTTGTCCCCTGCCGTCAGGGTTAGGTATGATTCACTGTGTAGGTAGCTGTACCTACCGCAGCACCTTTCCATTTTTGCCCTTGCCTACGTTGCCACCTGTTGGAGACCCCTTGAGCATATAAAAGGAGGCCCATGCACAACGTAGAAGGGGATCACCCCCAGAAGGACAAACAGTAGAACACTCGGCTCGGTCTCGTTAGCTGCTGGTGTGTACTGTAGCACTCAGCGCTCCCGAGCAAGAACTCAATACAATCCACAAAGCAGCAGTAGGAGTATTATCTCTCCGAAGAGCTCCGAAGCTGGGTAAAACCCCTCGCGTGCGTCGCCTCGATCCGCTCTTTGCGCGACCTCCGCCCCCCGCCGAACCGAGAAGGGGCTCTGTCCTCATAGGTGCTCGAGGAGCCAGATTTCCCCGGCATCTTTGGCGCGCCAGGTAGGGGGCGTCGAGGTTGTGTGAACCCGATCTGGCGTTCGCACGAGCTAGATCTTCATTGACTTCATCGACATGCCGCCGAAGAAGAAGGCTTCGGAGGCGGCTGCTCCGTCCGCGTCGAACCCACCGCCGCCGGAGCAAACGGCTGGTGGGGAAGACGCCGGCGGAAGAACGGGCGTCGACGAAGAAGCCCACGGTGCCACCAGGTCCAAGGACAAGGCTGCGCTACCCGTCGGTGGCGTAGCAGGCTCCCACGACGACCGGGCGTCCGTGGGTGCTCCGCGCCCATCTCAGGAAGCGCAGGACCGACAGCGTCGTGGTACTCACCGTACCATACGTTCGCTGGACCCAAATCGAGCTGGCGGATCTCGAGATGCTCAAGGCCAGCATGCATGCCAACGTGCTGGCGCAAGCGAGGCACGGTCGCCTGGATGGAATACTGCTCCTTCTAACGTCGTTGGAAGTCCGAGCATATCCCGCTCCTCGCACCGTTCGCCACCGCTACTCGCCACTCCAGCAGAAGCTTTGGCGCGAGCTCAACTGCTCCTAGACTTCCCTCCAACGCCAGACAAGATCGATGACTGGAGGGCCACCATTCAGAGCCTCATCGGCTTCGCCAACAACGACACTCCGCGGCAGCCAACCACATCGCAGCCGCGACAAGCCAGCCAGGTGCGAGCCGATGGCGACAAGACCGGTGGGGGTGCGACCACCATGCACTCCCCGCCCCGAGGGCCAAGATCGTCGACTCGTCGGGTCCACCGCAACAGCGACTCCACCGCTTCATCAGATCCGCGAACTCGTCGCGATTAGCGCCACGTTCTTCACGAACGGCAGCAAGAAGACGCTCGTACCCGCATCGAGCGCCGAAGAGAAATGCGGCGTCAATCAGACCGGCGCGCTGGGCCCACTATCGACATGCATGCGCCAGGGGAACCAGGCGACCTGCCGTACGTGGTAGGTTGCCCTGCGTTTACTCGTGAGCTGCGGCAAGTCCAGTGGCCCAGCACGAAGAATTTCAAGCCAGACGTACCAGAGAAGTACGACGGCAGGTTGCATCCGTCGGAGTTCCTCAGCATCTACACCATCGCGGTGCAGGCTGCCGGGGGGCGAGACGACAAGATCCTTGCCAACTACTTCCCGCTGGTACTCAAGCCCAACGTCAGATCCTGGCTCATGCACTTGCCGGAAAACTCCATATCTTCCTGGGCAGACCTATGCCATCAGTTTGTCGGTGCCTTTACGGGCGGCCACAAACCCCATGGCCAGGAGAGTGACCTTCACCTGCTTGCAGACCAGTGTGTGTGGGAAGAACTATTTGGGTCAAGACAAGGACTCGACATGATTGAGTTGGGTTGGTGCCCTCTCTATTTATGTTGATATCTGTAACCTATCCTCATGGTTACTTAAATTCTCCTGATGCATGTCTTACAAGTTGTTGAGCATGTCATTGCACTCAAAACTAGCTTTCCGCAAAAATTTACCTATATCATGCATTGTTGTATCTTGAACCAAAACATGGGTTGCTTGCGAGTACATTCAAAGTACTCATTGGCTTGCCACTAGTTATTTAATTGACCAGGCATGGAGGAACAGGAGTTCGAGGAAGAATTCTTTGGAGACGAACATGTGAACTAGGACGTTTCCCAGTCAGAATGCCTGTAGGGTTAAGGCAGATGGCATGGGTTCTACTTATCGACGAAGATTTCCGCTGCTTGTGTTTCATTTGATGTTCAGCCCTTAAGGCTTTATCTATGTAAGACTTGACCATAATGGTCATAATTTGTGTAAGACGGTATGTATGGATGTAAGACTCTTGTTATTCAGCTTCTGTGTGTTCAGTGAGCATTGATCTCTAGGATCATTGTACACGTGCATTCGGTGATCACGACTTGTGAGTCGGGGTCCCCACAGGAACTCCTCTGGATGAAAATAGAGGAAACGACATTTCCCGATGCTTTAATTGTTGGGATACGTAGTAGAAAAGAAAAAAAATCGCGCCTACGATCACCCAAGATCAATATGAAGATGCATAACGGGTTGGGATCACGATTGTTACCATCACCGAGCTGCAGCGGAAGAAGACCGTGTCAGCATAGATCGTACTTGGAGTCCCTCGAACCGTCGATGAACGATCCCTCGTACCGCCCACGTACAGATCCTCAAACCGAAGACCAAAAGCATGACCTCTCTACTTGGTTGCAAGTGTGCAGCCTTCACGATCCGTCAGCGCTTCGCCGTCCAGAGCTAATCGTCGTTGGAGAATTATAGGGAGGAGATTAGAACCACACGGGGCTTCTAATTATGAGGACAAGAGGATTATCCTAGCTCTGATTAGTCAAATAGGACCAACTAGAACTAGGGCTAGAAGAACTAGAGGAGGTTCCAAAACATATATGTTCAAAGGGCCAAAGTCCTCAAGTATATATAGGTTGGAGGGAGGAGAAGGGGTGCCACAAGGGAGGAAAATCCCTCCCTTTGGTCGGCTAAGGAGGGGGAACCCCCCTCCAATTCGGCCTCCCCTCCCTTCCCTAAGTGGAAAGGAGGACGCCACCTCCACTTGGGCCCAAGTGGCCCAACTAGCGTTCCACCTCTTGGCCTTTTAAGGCCTACTGATATTAAATGAAATATAAAATCCTTCTAATGAACATTAGAACCTTTTATATATAATTTAACATCCCTGAAAACATTTCCACCTATATATAATTATCGGTAATACCTAGTATTACTAGATATTCACCGAAATCATTCCAGTGACCCCGAAACGCTTCCGGATCCTCTCGGAACTATTCCCAATATTAATGAAACAATTCCAGAAATATATTATCATCACTCCCTTCCTACTAACACTAGAAAAATCATGATTTCCTTAAGCTTGTGATCCCATAGGTTTGGTAACTCATAGACATGAACGAAACCATTCATTCAATGACCGACAACGGAACCGTGGATGTCCATATTGATCCCTATGAGCACACAAATGATATCTGAGTGAACCTTTGGTTATCATGTGTTATTCCCTTTGCTTTGCAATACTTTACAAAACCCGGGATGCATCGGTATCCTCCTAAGTGTTCACATGCTTAATATACCAAAATCTTCATTACTAGTTTGTTATTTTTTTCTTGTTATTGTGCTCCGGCATCCCCGTGACGTATTCACCTGTGTATGGCCAGACGATGATGGATGCATTCACACTAAGAGGGACCTAAGAATATCTCTCCATCGCCGGAGGAACAAAAGCCACTCTCGAGCTATCTAGTCCCTTGTCAAACTTTCCGATGAGCCTATAAGTTGTCATTACGATCACCATGTTATAGGTGACGTTTGAGCAACCCCAAAGTCCACCTTACGGTAAGAAGTGACTACGATACTCTCATGGTCTAAGGAGCAAAGTCACATGTTAAAACTTTGTGTTATTACAATTGATTACGGTCAATATTATCTCAATTCATAAGAGATAAGTTTGGGTCGATTCTATATGATCGTTCTTCCAATGTCATAATTGCCAACAACACTTGAGCTAGTATTAGAGGCGAGACTAGGAACCTTCATTTTATCTATCTATCATTTCACACGTGGATATGAGTTTTCCACTGAATTGTATATTCCAGGATCATAGAAGTTATAACATGAAATATAAACACTTAATTATAAGTATGGAAATATAATAATACGATGCGTTTTTCACACTGTGCATCTGGTTCCTTAGCCATACTCATCCATCCCCACGCTCTTAATGTTTGCTCACTTTTCCTCACTCTCTTGTTCGAAACCCTCAGAAATGGTCACAAACGATGGATGCCGTTGGGTTAGTGCTTTGACCGTTAACTCCGATGAGTGGGGCCGTGCTAGACTGTGTCGCCCGTTGGACCTGACAAGTGGGGCGGCCTTGGACGATGGCGCTGTTTGATCGTTGGGCCGTGGTTTCGTTGGCTTGTTGGGCCGTTGCATGAAACATCTGCGTGTGCCACCATGACAGAAGCCTGCAATGCGTGCACACGTATCTAGCTAGCCTGCTATGCATGCATGCAGCTAGCCTGCATGCATGCGCCGATGTGTGCCAACCGAGCCACTTTCGTGCATGCCAGCCGTCACGGATGTAGCGACGGTCGCTACCTGCATGCGCCGATGCTTGTCTCCTCGATTTAGAACATCGTTTGATCCTTTTCTATCCACTCGCATCTGGACCTGTTTTTCTACGACAAATAAATTGAAGAATATTTTTTTATTGTTTTTGGCTGCATGCAGTTGGTGGCTACATAGCTCAAGATTCTCAAAACACTTTGAGGCTAGTCAAAGGCCGTGGTAGAAGATGGAGTGGGCCAAAACTCTCCTGACAATGTCAAGGTAACCCCACGGTCAAACCCTCCTCTTTTCACTCCTACTCCTTCTGATGAGTATCTTGACGCGGAGGATAATTATGATGATGATGATATAGATGATCCTATGCTTGCTAAACTAAATAAGTTCATGTGCTCCCTCAAAGGAAAGAAGCTCACAATGTTTCGTATGCTTATGGAGATGGTGAGTAAGCACACCATCACCATCAAGGAACTAGAAACCCTCGTCACCGAGGAAGCTTCCTCGACGTGGTTGGAGCTAGTTTAACTATGCATGCACTAGGTTCTTACGAACAAAGCAAGCTCTCTCAAAAAAATCAATAATTCAAAAAAGTACAAACTAGCAAGAACTTAATAATAGGATAGATAGAAAACTTAATAGTAGAACTTAATAACATAACATAGATAGGGCCAACAAGCCCAGAGCATGACCATATAGTTCACTTACAACTTAATAACATAACATAACATAGATTCAATAAAAAGATAGAGGGTTCCAAACCCTAGCCGCCGCCTTCTCCACCTCACTCCTCCTCACTCCTTCTCGCTCCTCCGCCACCTCGCTCCTCTGGGTGCCTTACACTCCTCCTCCAGGGTGTTATCGATGGGGCACGGTAGAGTGTGCTTGCACGACGTGGTGGGGAAGATGTTGCTGTTCTAATATGTTGTGGGTGGTGAAAGCGATGAATTTGTAGCCACACCGAAACTGTAGGATCGAAAGTACGTCTAGAGGGGGGGGGTGATTAGACTACTTGACCAAATAAAAATCTAGCCTTTTCCCAATTTTAAGTCTTGGCAGATTTTAGCAACTTATCACAAGTCAAGCAATCAACCTGCACATGCAAATCTAAGAGTATAGCAGCAGAAATGTAAATCATTGCATATGAAGGTAAAGAGGAGGAGTTTGGAGGGAGCAAACGCAATGTAGACACGAAGATTTTTGGAGTGGTCCCGATAGGTTGTGCTATCGTACATCCACGTTGATGGAGACTTCAACCCACGAAGGGTAACGGTTGCGCGAGTCCATGGAGGGCTCCACCCACGAAGGGTCCACGAAGAAGCAACCTTGTCTATCCCACCATGGCCGTCGCCCACGAAGGACTTGCCTCACTTGGGTAGATGTTCACAAAGTAGGAAATCTCCTTGCCCTTACAAACTCAGTTCAACTCCACAATCTTGACGGAGGCTCCCAAGTGACACCTAACCAATCTAGGAGACACCACTCTCCAAAAGGTAATAGATTGTGTGTTGATGATGAACTCCTTGCTCTTGTGCTTCAAATGATAGTCTCCCCAACACCCAACTCTCTCTCAAAGATTTGGATTTGGTGGAAAGATGATTTGAGTGGAAAGCAACTTGGGGAAGGCTAGAGATCAAGATTCTTGTGGTTGGATTGGAATATCTTGGTCTCAACACATGAGTAGGTGGTTCTCTCTCAGAAAATGAATGCTGGAAGTGTAGGCACGTTCTGATGGCTCTCTTCACGAATGGTGGATGGGTGGAGGGGTAAATATATCCTCCACACAAAATCTTACCATTACACACAATGTACCAAACTCGGTGGGACTGAATACTCAAACTCCGTTAGACCGATTTAGTTCAAAATGTGAATGTTAGGATTTTTGGTGGAACCGACATGTCAACTCGGTGGGACCGATTACATTTGGGTTAGGGCATAATGTAATCTCAGTGAGACCGATCACATGAACTCGGTGAGACCGATATCTGTAATAGGAAAACTCGGTGGGACTGATCGCTCATTTTGGTGAGACCGAAACGTTACGAAAAGGAAACAGAGAGTTTGCATTGCGAACTCGATGGGACTGATCACTCATCTCGGTTAGACCGAAACGTTATGAAGGGAAACAGGGAGTTTGCAATCCCATCTCGGTGAGACCGAGATCCGTATCGGTGAGACCGAACTGATTAGGGTTTCTGGCTATGGCTATGTCAAATGAACTCGGTGGCGCCGGATAGATCAAATCAGTGGGGCTGAGTTTGACTTTTGGTTTGGGACATATGTGGATATGAGAAAGTGGTTGAGGGCTTTTGGAGCATATCACTAATTATTTTGAGCAAGCAAGCCATTAAGCAACACCTCATCCCCTTTTAATAGTATTGGCTTTTCCTATGGACTCAACGTGATCTTGGATCACTAAAATGAAAAAGTAGAGTCTTGAGCTTGTGACAATATGCGTCCTTAGCATTTTGAGGGGTCCACATGACTAGTCCATGCCATGCCAATCATTGAACTTTTGAAATGATCATCTTAAAAGAGAATTAGTTCAATGAGCTATATGTTGTTAAGAATTACCAAAACCGCCCAGGGATTAGTTGCACTTTCAATCTCCCCCTTTTTGGTAATTGATGACAACATATAGATCAAAGCTTGGAAAAATGATAATAAGAACGAAATATATCATCGCTTTGAGAAGTACTCCCTCCGTTCCTTTATATAAGGCGTATTTGTTTTTTGATAAAATTCCAGAATGTAAGGTGCATTTCTTCCAATTCCTCATAATTCCCTTATTATCCCTCCAGTAAAAGGGAAAATATCTCTCTTCTGATTTTCTGTATCTCTCCTTGTAGAAAAAGAAGGAAAGTATCTCTTTGTCGATCGCATGCATCTCTTACTTTCCTGGACTAACTGATTTACTTGTCGCTAACCAACAAATTTGCCAAGGGTAATTTCATCCTAACATGTCTATAATTCCATGCCTTGGTCACCGTGCCAGAAATAATACACCTTACATAAAGGACCGGAGGGAGTATGTGATGAGCAAGAGCTCCCCCAAAATTTGTGCATTATTTAAATTTTGCTTTGGATGCAAATGCACAATCGATTAGGATCATGGGTTACTCTTACGTGTCACATACATCTTGGTGGATGATACGTCACCGTCATATCTATAATTTTTGATTGTTCCATGCCAATATTATACAACTTTCATATACTTTTGGCAACTTTTTATACTATTTTTGGGACTAACATATTAATCCAGTGCCCAGTGCCAGTTCCTGTTTGTTGCATGTTTTTTGTTTCGTAGAAAATCCATATCAAATGTAGTCCAAACGGGATAAAAACTGACAGAGATGTTTTTTGGAATATATGTGAATTTTGGGAAGTGGAATCAACGCGAGATGAGGCCCGAGGGGTCCATGAGGCAGAGGGGCGCGCCTCTGACCCTCGTGGACACCCCGTAAGGCGGTTGGTGCCCTTCTTTCGCCGCAAGAAAGCTAATATCCGGATAAAAATCATGTTCAAATTTCAATCCAATCGGAGTTACGGATCTCCGGGAATATAAGAAATGGTGAAAGGGCAGAATATGGAGCACAGAAAGAGAGAGAGACAGAGAGACTGATCCAATATCGGAGGGGCTCTCACCCCTCCCAAGCCATGGCAACCAAGGACCAGAGGGGAAACCCTTCTCCCATCTAGGGAGAAGGTCAAGGAAGAAGAAGAAGAAGGGGCCCCCTCTCCCCCTCTCTTCCTGTGGCGCCGGGACGCCGCCGGGGCCATCATCATCACCGCAATCTACACCAACAACTTCACCGCCATCATCACCAACTCTTCCCCCCACTATGAAGCGGTGTAACCCCTATTTTACCCGCTGTAATCTCTACTTAAACATGGTGCTCAATGCTATATATTATTTCCTAGTGATGTATGGCTATCATATGATGTTTGAGTAGATCCGTTTTGTCCTATGGGTTAATTGATGATCGTGATTGGTTTGAGTTGCATGTTTTATTATTGGTGCTGTACTATGGTGCTCTCCGTGTCACGCAAGCGTGAGGGATTCCCGCTGTAGGGTGTTGCAATACGTTGATGATTTGCTTATAGTGGGTTGCTTGAGTGACTGAAACACAAACCCGAGTAAGGGGGTTGTTGCGTATGGGATAAAGAGGACTTGATGCTTTAATGCTATGGTTGGGTTTTACTTTAATGATCTTTAGTTGTTGCGGATGCTTGCTAGAGTTCCAATCATAAGTGCATATGATCCAAGAAGAGAAAGTATGTTAGCTTATGCCTCTCCCTCAAATAAAATTGTAATAATGATTACTGGTCTAGTTATCGATTGCCTAGGGACAAATAACTTTCTTGTGTGACAACAAGCTCTCTACTAAAACTAACTTAGTTATGTCTTTATCTAAACAGCCCCTAGATTTTATTTACGTGCTCTTTATTATCTTGCAAACCTATCCAACAACACCTACAAAGTACTTCTAGTTTCATACTTGTTCTAGGTAAAGCGAACGTCAAGCATGCGTAGAGTTGTATCGGTGGTCGATAGAACTTGAGGGAATATTTGTTCTACCTTTAGCTCCTCATTGGGTTCGACACTCTTACTTATCGAAAGAGGCTACAATTGATCCCCTATACTTGTGGGTTATCAAGATCTTTTTCTTGCACCGTTGCCTGGAGGTTATAGCTTGGGGTGAATATTCTCGTGTGTGCTTGTTTGCTTTATCACTAAGTAATTTTTATTTGCTGTTCTAAGTTGTTATCTATCTTTAGTTATGGATATGGAACACGTAATACCAAAAAATTAGGTGTACTTGTTACTCATGGAGATGGGGAACCTCCTAAAACCCTCGATGCTCATTATGTGAAAGATCTTATGTACTACTTTATTAATCCTGATAAAACCCCATTCATTTATGTTATGGGAGACACGTTGGATCAACGTGAATACTTTAGGGATTATTGCTTGACTCAAAAAGGGAAACTATTATGGGATCAAATTTATATGTTACATTGGTATGCTCGGGATCTATGCTTGAGACATGATTATACTTGTTGCTCTAGGATGAAGGCTCCACACCTTCCCTTTTCATGCAAATTTAATGATAATGAAACCTTAGCTTCTTATTCTAATGGTATATATGATTACTATGATGTGGAACAAATAGAAGAGTTCGTTGCTTTTATGGGTGCTTATGAAATTGAATCTTTGTTTAAAGAGTTTGAAGATTTTGATGATTCAGTTTATAGACCTGAAAATTTAGCTATCCTTAAATATTGCTATGAGAATTATGAATTCAATTCCATATTGATGATTTTATTGAGAGAGTCTCCGCTGTCCAAGGAGAGACTAATATTTTGCAGGAGTCTATGGAAGAAGAAATTGATGAAACTGTGAGCTCATTGGATGAAAAAGATGATGAGGAGAGCAAAGAACAAAAGGAGGAAGAGCGGATTAGCTACCCGTGCCCACCTTCTAATGAGAGTAACTCTTCAACTCATACATTGTTTAATTTCCCTTCGTGCTTACCGAAGGATGATTGCTAGCATGATTGTTATGATCCCGTTGATTCTTTTGAAATATCCCTTTTTGATGATGCTTGCTATGCTTGTGGCCAAGATGCCAATATGAATTATGCTTATGGAGATGAACTTGCTATAGTTCCTTATGTTAAACTTGAAATTGTTGCTATTGCACCCACGCATGATAGTCCTACTATCTTTTGGAATTCTCCCGACTACACTATATCGGAGAAGTTTTCCCTTATTAAGGATTATATTGATGGGTGGCGTTTTACTATTACACATGATGATTTTGATAGATATAATATGCATGTGCTTGCTGCTCCTACTTGCAATTATTATGATAGAGGAACTATATCTCCACCTCTCTATGTTTCGCACACGATAAAATCGCAAGAAACTGCTTATGCTATGTATTGGCCTTTACTTGATGTGCATGAATTGTTCTTGTATGACATGACGATGCACATGAAGAGAATTAGACTTCGTCATTACATGATATATGTTTTTTTTGAACTTATTACATGATATATGTTACTTTGTGCTCACTACTAAATTACAAATCATTGTTTATTAAAATTGGCTTTGATATACCTTAGGATCCGGGTGGATCCATTACTTGAGCACTATATGCCTAGCTTAATGGCTTTAAAGAAAGCGCTGCCAGGGAGACAACCCAGATATTTTAGAGAGTCATTTATTTCTGTTGATTTCTTTTATATAGTTTAAAAACAAACAAAATAAAGAGGGGAACCCAAAACTTTTCAAAAAGGAAAGTGAAAGTGAGAGAGACAAGCATTGTTGAAGTGGGGGAGCTCCTTGGACTTTGTTCATGCTCACGGAAACTTGGTGAATCTTGATTACAGAAACTTTTCAAAAAAATATTTATCCCCTTGTACAATTCCATTTTATTATAAAAATAATGTGCCAAGATTTTCCTTTAGGATGTTTACATTGCTTGTTGGTTTGTGCGGTGTAGAACATAAACTTTGGCTGTAGTACGCGATTTTACATTTTTTTACTGGAACGCCAAGCGGTTCTGAAACATTTTGCACTGTCTTTCTATACAAATTGTTTATTTTTCCTAATTTTTTCAGAATTTTTAGAGTACCAGAGGTATGGTGAATGTTCAGATTATTACAGACTGTCCTGTTTAAGACAAATTCTATTTTTGATGCATGGTTTGTTTGTTTTGATGAAACTATCGATTTCTATCAGTGGATTAAGCCGTGGAAACGTTATATTATAGTAGCTACAATGAAAAACCAAAATATGAATTGGTTTGCAACAGTACTTAGAGTAGTGATTTGCTTTATTATACTAAGGGATCTTACCGAACTTCCTGTTAAGTTTTGTGTGATTGAAGTTTTCAAGTTTTAGGAGAGATCACGATGGATGAAGGAATAAGGAGTGTCAAGAGCCTAAGCTTGGGGATGCCCGAGGCACCCCAAGGAAATATTCAAGGACTCCCAAGCAACCGAGCTTGGGGATGCCCCGGAAGGCATCCCCTCTTTCTTTTAACAATCATCGGTAATTTTACTTGGAGCTATATTTTTATTCGTCACATGATATGCGTAAATCTTGGAGCGTCTTTTGCATTTAGTTTTCACTTTTCTTTGATGCACCATGCTGGTATGAGATAGTCCTTGGTTGATTTATAGAATGCTCAATGCACTTCACTTATATCTTTCGAGTATGGCTTTATAGAATGCTTCATGTGCTTCACTTATATCTTGTGAAGTTTGGATTGCCTGTTTCTCTTCACTTAGAAAACCGCCATCTGTAGAATGCTCTTTTGCTTCACTTATATTTGTTAGAGCATGGGCATATCTTTTGTAGAAAGAATTAAACTCTCTTGCTTCACTTATATCTGTTTAGAGAGATGACAAGAATTGGTCATTCACATGGTTAGTCATAAAATCCTACATAAAACTTGTAGATAACTGAATATGATATGTTTGATTCCTTGCAATAGTTTTGCGATATAAAGATGGTGATATTAGAGTCATGCTAGTGGGTAGTTGTGGGTTGTATAAATACTTGTGTTGAAGTTTGTGATTCCCGTAGCATGCGCGTATGGTGAACCGTTATGTGATGAAGTCGGAGCGTGATTTATTTATTGATTGTCTTCCTTATGAGTGGCAGTCGGGGACGAGCGATGGTATTTTCCTACCAATCTATCCCCCTAGGAGCATGCGCGTAGTACTTTGTTTCGATAGCTAATAGACTTTTGCAATAAGTATGTGAGTTCTTTATGACTAATGTTGAGTCCATGGATTATACACACTCTCACCCTTCCATCATTGCTAGCCTCTTCGGTACCGTGCATTGCCATTTCTCACCTCGAGAGTTGGTGCAAACTTCGTCGGTGCATCCAAACCCCGTGATATGATACGCTCTGTCACACATAAGCCTCCTTATATCTTTCTCAAAACAGCCACCATACCTACCTATCACGACATTTCCATAACCATTCCGAGATATATTGCCATGCAACCTCCATCATCATTATATACATGACTTGAGCATTCATTGTCATATTGCTTTGCATGATCATAAGATAGCTAGCATGATATTTTCATGGCTTGTCCGTTTTTTGATATCTTTGCTATGCTAGATCATTGCACATCCCGGTACACCACCAGAGACATTCATATAGAGTCATATCTTTGTTCTAGTATTGAGTTGTAAGTAAATAAAAGTGTGATGATCATCATTATTAGAACATTGTCCCAGGTGAGGTTATCAAAATAAAGAGGCCAAATAAGACCAAATAAAAAAAGAGGCCAAAGAAGCCCACCAAAAAAAGGAGAAAAAAATAAAAAAATAAAAAGAAATGAGAGAAAAGAGAGAAGGGACAATGTTACTATACTTTTACCACACTTGTGCTTCAGAGTAGCACCATGTTCTTCATATAGAGAGTCTCTTGTGTTATAACTTCCATATACTAGTGGGAATTTTCATTATAGAACTTGGCTTGTATATTCCAACGATGGGCTTCCTCAAATGCCCTAGGTCTTCATGAGAAAGCAAGTTGGATGCACACCCACTTAGTCTCAGTTTGAGCTTTCATACACAGCTCTACTGCATCTGTTGCATGGCAATCCCTACTCCTTGCATTGACATCAATTGATGGGCATCTCCATAGCCCATTGATTAGCCGCGTCGATGTGAGACTTTCTTCCTTTTTGTCTTCTCCACACAACCTCCACCATCATATTCTATTCCACCTATAGTGCTATGTCCATGGCTCACGCTCATGTATTGCGTGAAAGTTGAAAAGGTTTGAGAACGTCAAAAGTATGAAACAATTGCTTGGCTTGTCATCGGGGTTGTTCATGATTTGAATACTTTGTGTGGTGAAGATGGAGCATAGCCAGACTATATGATTTTGTAGGGATAAACTTTCTTTGGCCATGTTATTTTGAAAAGACATGATTGCTTTATTAGTATGCTTGAAGTATTATTGTCTTAATGTCAAATGATAGACTATTGCTTTAAATCACTCGTGTCTTAATATTCATGCCATGATTATATTACATGATCAAGATTATGCTAGGTAGCATTCCACATCAAAAGTTATCTTTTTTATCATTTACCTACTCGAGGACGAGCAGAAATTAAGCTTGGGGATGCTGATACGTCTCCGTCACATCTATAATTTTTGATTGTTCCATGCCAATATTGTACAACTTTCATATACTTTTGGTAACTTTTTATACTATTTTTGGGACTAACATATTAATCCAGTGCCCAGTGCCAGTTCCTGTTTGTTGCATGTTTGTGTTTCGCAGAAAATCCATATCAAACGGAGTCCAAATGGGATAAAAACTGACGGAGATTTGTTTTGGAATATAGGTGAATTTTGGGAAGTGGAATCAACGCGAGACGATGCCCGAGGGGGCCACGAGGCAGGGGGCGCGCCCTAGGGGGGCAGGCGCGCCCCTGACCCTCGTGGACACCCTGTAAGGCAGTTGGTGCCCTTCTTTCGCCACAAGAAAGCTAATATCCGGATAAAAATCGTGTTCAAATTTCAATCCAATCGGAGTTACGGATCTCCGAGAATATAAGAAACGGTGAAAGGGCAGAATCTGGAGCGCAAAAACAGAGAGAGACAGAGAGACAGATCCAATCTCGGAGGGGCTCTCGCCCCTCCCAAGCCATGGAGACGAAGGACCAGAGGGGAAACCTTTCTCCCATCTTGGGAGAAGGTCAAGGAAGAAGAAGAAGAAGGGGGCCCCTCTCCCCCTCTCTTCCGGTGGCGCCGGAAGGCCACCGGGACCATCATCATCACCGCAATCTACACCAACAACTTCACCGCCATCATCACCAAATCTTCCCCCTCTATGCAGCAGTGTAATCCCTCTTTTACCCGCTGTAATCTCTACTTAAACATGGTGCTCAACGCTATATATTATTTCCCAATGATGTATGTCTATCCTATGATGTATGAGTAGATCCGTTTTGTCCTATGGGTTAATTGATGATCGTGATTGGTTTGAGTTGCATGTTTTATTATTGGTGTTGTCCTATGGTGCTCTCTGTGTCGCGCAAGCATGATGGATTTCCGCTGTAGGGTGTTGCAATACGTTCATGATTCACTTATAGTGGGTCGCGTGAGTGACTGAAACACAAACCCGAGTAAGGGGGTTGTTGCGTATGGGATAAAGTGGACTTGATGCTTTAATTCTATGGTTGGGTTTTACCTTAATGATCTTTTATTAGTTGTGGATGCTTGCTAGAGTTCCAATCATAAGTGCACATGATCCAAGAAGAGAAAATATGTTAGCTTATGCCTCTCCCTCAAATAAAATTGCAATAATGATTGCTGGTCTAGTTATCGATTGCCTAGGGACAAATTACTTTCTTGTGTGACAACAAGCTCTCTACTAAAACTAACTTAGTTGTGTCTTTACCTAAATAGCCCCTAAATTTTATTTACGTGCTCTTTATTATCATGCAAACCTATCCAACAACACCTACAAAGTACTTCTAGTTTCATACTTGTTCTAGGTAAAGCGAACATCAAGAGTGCGTAGAGTTGTATCGGTGGTCGATAGAACTTGAGGGAATATTTGTTCTACCTTTAGCTCCATGTTGGGTTCGACACTCTTACTTATCGAAAGAGGCTACAATTGATCCCCTATACTAGTGGGTTATCGGTGGAGCGCTCAAAATGATAGAATATTAAATATGCACTCATCACTGTCTGCGTTCTGGGAACGGGGGTACCCAGACTTGCCTGCCTGCAACAACTCAAGACCCTCGCGAGGGGCCAAGCCTCGCGAGGCGGACGACACCAAGGCCTCCCTGGGGGAAGCCTCGCTAGGCTGGCTCCCGAGGTGCGGAGATCTCAAGGCAAGGTGCACCTCGCGAGGCTCAAATGACGTGAGCCATGATGACCAAGGCTAGGCGGGCGCCAACGGGCGCAGTGTACCAGTTTCCTCTTTGGTGCTAAGGAGGCAAGCTTAGGCGCGGGGGCCCGAGGCATCAGGCAATGGTTTCCATATAGGTGCAACAAGACCAAGACCGCCACGATGGCAGGACGGAGGTCATCGCGGAGCTCACGGCAGCGTCACGACCAGAGCCTTTTGCAGGCGAACACTACTTTTGTCAGGATAGCTTGTGCTAGTTGTCTCCCTTCAAATCTGGCCGTTGTGGGATCCCTTCCCGACTAACATTTGGGAAGAGGACCAAGGCCACTAAATAAGACTTAGACACAACCATAGCGGGGGTTCTCTGGAATCGGGGCCATCCTACCCTGACCACCTCAGCAGCTCATCGAGCTCAAGAACACCTCACCTCCTTAGGCTGTTCATCCACTGTACTAGTGCATCCTCAGCCCCTCGAGGCAATCCACCACAAAGCTGGAGTAGGGTATTACACCGCAAGGTGGCCCGAACTAGTATAAATCTCGATGTCTCTCGTTCTTTGGTTCCGTCGAGCTAGGCCATGGGATCGTTCAGCGAGTGAGCTGGGGAGAGAGTGTTCTTCATGCACACCCCAGAGGTCGAACCACTCAAGGGTTCGCGGAACCCGTAATCCGACATTTGGCGCGACAGGAGGGTGCCATGAAATCTCTCTTCCGTCGACCGACGCACTGCCGCTCCACCGCTTGCATTGCTGATGCTCGTCGAGACCATGCTGAGCGCCAAGCCACTCTCAACGCTCGCGTCACCCAGACGGCGCCCGTCGGCGGGCCTCCCCGTCGCTCTCCATCACCCGCTGCCAACGCCGCCACCGGCCCGGCGGGGAACGAGCAGCAAGCTTCATCACTGTACCCCTCTGTGCGGCGGGACGGACACACCGCCACCCCGTGGCTGACTCCAGCCGGCTCGTCGTCCCACGCTCGTCGCGGGCCCGCGTATGAGCAGGCTGCGCTGCTCATGGTGCACGAGCTCTTGCGCTATTGTCCCGTCAATGACTTCTACGAGGACTGGCTAGATCGCATCGCCGAGCTCGTCAGCGCTGCTGGGGGCTCTCCTTCGCCGTCCCTCTCGCTGCCTCGTCCGCCCTATGCTGCGGGCGATGTAGACCATGGAGCGCCTCGACCACCTCCCCGTCAAGATGTCGGCCTCGGACCGAGACGCACGGCCCCGCGGCGTGACTCGTCGTGTAGGGCACCCGTGCGTGAAGAAGGAAGCTGCCAAGAGGTTCAGCGGCCGCAAGGGGACGCTCCTGCACTCCCGGCACCACCACGTCAAGACCGCATGCCGCCTGCGGTGGTGGCGCGGGGATATCAAGACCTGGCTCCACCTCCACGACGAGCTCTGGTGACCACTGCGGGCTGCCGCGCCTTCACCCCCGAGCTATGCAGCGTTGTCTGACCCGGCAAGTTCAAGCCTGACCTGCCTCCGCGCTACGACGGCACCCCTGATCCTGTTGAGTTCCTGCAACTCTATGAGTTGAGCATCGAGGCAGCCAACAGCGACGAGAAAGTCATGGCGAACTGGTTCCCCATGGCCCTCAAAGATGGCGCGCACTCGTGGCTCCTGAACCTGCCCGCGGGATCGATCTCCTCCTGGGGAGAGATGCACGAGAACTTCGTCGCCAACTTCCAAGGTACTCACGACCGGTCGCCGGCCGTGGGTGACCTGCGGCGCATCAAGCAGCAGCCAGGGGAATCCCTGCAGAAGTACATCTAGCGCTTGAACATCGTTCACCTCAAGATTCCCAAGGTGACGGACGAGGCCATCATCTCAGCATTCTCTGATGGCGTCCGTGATGTCAAGATGAAGGTGGAGCTCGCCATACACGAGGTCCTATGCATGGATCTGGAGATGTTCAACATGGCGACCAAGTGCGCGAGAGCTAAGGAGGGACGCCTCTCCCTCCTCGAGTTTCCAGTTGCCGACCCAGAAGACAAGAAGGCCAAGACCAAGGACGTGAAGCACAAGGGGGCGGCCGTGCTCGCGGCTGAACCAGAGATGAAGCGCGGCTGTGACCACTCCGAGTCATCCAAGGGAAGCCGCCCGTTCTGCGCCTTCCACAACATACACAACCATAACACCAATGACTGCCAGGAGCTCCAGGCCATCCGCGACGGGCGCTTTGGTCGACGCCCCGAGCGCAACGACCGAGGCTACGACCGCAGAGGAGGCAGAAGTGGAGGACGCTGGGACGACCGCAACCCCCGCTAGGTGTAGCGCGACCAGGCTCGTGAGGACCGCTGGCAAGACCAGCCTCGTGAGGGCGCCTAGAGGGACCAGCCTTGTGAGGACCGTCCTTAGGGCAAGGCCGGGCTCCCTCTGCTGCCACCACCACCGAGGAGGAATGAACACCACCACCAGGACGAGGGGGCTGGGGGCTTCCAGGAACCTCACACCATCGCCTGCATCTTGGGTGGCGCTCAGGCCCCAACCTCCCAGCACATCTTCAAGCAGTTCGCTCGTGAGGTGAACACGGCCCTCCCCAGGGTCGAGGCCACGCGCCCGCTCAGGTGGTCCATGTGCACCATCACCTTCATCTCGTCCGATGTAGCAACCAGACCTCAAACAGTCTGATCTTTGTGCATCAGTGTCATCCCTGGATCAGTAATGCTGACATGCATAGTACTTGAAGGATTTATAATAGAGTAGCAATCACACACTTATTACATCGAATGTCTCAAAAAGAGAACTTATTACAATAAATATGGCTTAAGGCCATCTAATAACGATAACAACGGAAGGCTTGGAACATAAGCGAGTCCATCAACTCCAACGGCATCACTGAGTATAGAACCCCGACCTAAAGGCACCTTACTCGTCGTCGGAAAAGTCTGCAACATGAAACGGTGCAGCCCGAAAACGGGTCAGCACATGGAATATGCTGGCAATGTAACACATAGACAATAATGAAAGAATAAGCTATACTACATGCATATATGGCTGGTGGAAAGCTCTATGGTTACAGTTTTGCGTAAAGCCAAGTTTTCCCTACTACAAAGGAATAAATTTTATTTAACTATCATGGTGGTTGTTAAACATTGAGAATGGTTGACAGCATTCTCAATCCCAATTAAGCATCATCATTAAACCCAACAAAATTAATTTAAAGTAACATGATGAGATTCACATGATAATCCAAGTACTAGATACTCAAGACGTCCATAACCGGGGACACGGCTAACCATGATTAATTTATACACTCTGCAGAGGTTGCGCACTTTTCCCCACAAGACTCGATCTCCTCCGTTGGATTTCTCACACTTCATGGTGTTTGAGAAATAGATGACAGAGACATAGTCTTTCAGAAGCGCTAGCACCTTACGATTGGGTAGACCGTACCACCTACATCCTCTACATCTGCTAGTCTACCACTGTAAGAGTTCGCACGACTTAGTCAACTATGCTAGAGCCCATAGTAGCTTGTGGCTGCACACGGAATTCTCTAGTATGAATACTCTCATGATCCCTTTGAGCCTGGGTGGCGGTCCATAAAAGAAAAACAGGCAATCCTGGAATACCCAGGTACCTCAATCCACCCATATGTGTGTTCAAGTTGCCACCTTAAATAAACCATTAATTAACAATCTCACATATGTCATGGATATCACTCACCCAATCCACGTCTACTAGCATAGCATGGCATAAATAGCAAACGTAGAAGTAACTCCCAAAGGTTTGATAATAAAACAGGTAATAGGTACTACCTCAACTACTTCCCATCCCACAATTTAATTAGATCCTAATCATGTAATGTTTGAGGATTGATCTAATGCAATAAAACTGGGTAGTAAAGAGGTATGATCAAAGTGTTACTTGCCTTGCTGATGCTCCGCGAAACCTAGAGATTCGAAGTAACAGGCGGCGCACTCCGAATACTCTATCACAAACAAACAGACAAGCATACAATAAGTACTCATCTAATGCACAAGTAAAACTCAAATAAGAGATCTAACCAGAAAGTTCAACTTAAGAACTCTGGTTTGCACAAAGAATCAAATCAAACGAAGGAACGAAAGTCAAACGGCGAAAGAAACAAACTTCGTTTTACTAATCTGAACCTAAGTCAAATTTTATAGAAGCAAAAACTTGTTTAAGTTGGTTAAACGGAAAGAGGGTTTCGAGATGAAACTCCAGGCGCTTGAATCGCCTGATTCCGATAAACGAGCGAAAAGTTATACTAAAACAAAAATCGAATCAGAAATCACGATCAGAATTAATCGCTGAAAAATCCGAGAAAAAGAAAACGACGAACAGATTAACGAACGAACATTCTTTATCTGGATCTAAACAATGAACGTGTTCATTAAAACGAATGAACGAGCGAACGCTCGCTAAATAAACTAAACCGAAAAAAACCGATCTAATAAAAAAACGGAAACTAAAAACAAAACCAACGAAAGACCGACGGAAAAACCGAACGGTTTAAAAAAAATGGCGGCGGGGTCAACCTCGGGGTGTGGTCGGTGGCGGCGGCGGCAGCGGCGGGCGGGCGGCGGCTGCGGCGATGGCGGGCGGCAGCGGCGGCGCGGGTCGAGGCGGCGGCACGCGGATCGAGGCGCGGGGCATTGGCTAGGGTTTGGGGCGCGGGGCGGGCTGCGGCGGCTGATGGGCTTCGGCGGCTCGGGTCGAGCGGCTTATAAAGGCCCCCCGGGCGGAGTTCCGCTCGGGTACGGCCCGGAGTCGGTTCGGATTTTTTTAAATTAATTCCGCGCAGAAAAACTAACGAAAGAAATACTAAACGGACTCCAAAAATCCCGAAATAAATTTTCCCTGACTTCTAAAATCAAGCCGGACAAAGTGAACATTTATTTGGGGCCTAAATGCAAGTTTGAAAAACGCACATTTTTCCTAAATTCAAATAAAATAGCGAAAAACTCCGGAATAAAATCTTATTTGACTTTATTATTAAACCCTCAATATTTCTTTTTTTTGGGAAAGTCATTTTATTCCCTCTCTCATATTTTTGTAATAGAAATAATTGAAGATATAATAATTAAAATCAAATGATCCTATTCTCAAAATTTGAGAAAACTCAAATATGAAAATAAGGAAATCCCCAACTCTCTCCGTGGGTCCTTGAGTTGCATAGAATTCCTAGTATCAAACCCAAAAGCAAATAAAATATGATATGCAATGATGATCTAATGTATAACCTTCCAAATTGAAAATTTGGGATGTTACAAACCTACCCCCCTTAAGATGAATCTCGCCCTCGAGATTCGGGTTGGCTAGAAAATAGGTGAGGGTGGTCTTTCAGCAAATCTTCCTCTCGCTCCCAGGTGGCTTCATCCTCCGTGTGGTGGCTCCACTGAACTTTGCAAAACTTGATAACCTTGCTGCGGGTGACTCGGCTGGCATACTCGAGAATCTTAACTGGTTTCTCTTCATAAGTCACATCACTGTCCCACTGAATCGCTTCCAACGACACGGTATCCCTCAGCGGTATATCAGCCATCTCCGCATGGCACTTCTTTAACTGGGAAACGTGGAACACATCATGAACTCCTGACAATGCTTCGGGCAATTCCAACTTGTTGGCCACTTCTCCCATACGCTCCAAAACTCGGTATGGTCCTACAAAACGTGGTGCTAACTTTCTCTTAACACCGAAACGCTTAACTCCTCGAAGTGGGGATACTTGAAGATAAACTCGGTCTCCGACTTCGTAAACTATCTCCTTGCGCTTAGAATCTGCGTAGCTCTTTTGCCTGGACTGGGCTACCTTGAGCCTATCGCGAATCAACTTCACCTTCTGTTCAGACTCTTTAATCAAATAAGGTCCAAACAACTGGCGGTCTCCAACTTCATCCCACGACAACGGGGTCCTGCACCTCCTTCCGTACAAAGCTTCGAAAGGGGCCATTTTCAAACTGGATTGATAGTTGTTGTTGTAAGAGAACTCTGCATATGGCAAGTTGTCATCCCAACTAGATCCATAATCTAGCGCACAAGCTCTCAGCATATCCTCCAAAATCTGATTTACTCTCTCAGTCTGTCCATCTGTCTGTGGATGAAAAGCTGTGCTGAACTCTAGCCTGGTACCCAAAGTTTCGTGCAACTGGTTCCAGAACTTTGAGGTAAACTGGGTTCCTCTGTCTGATACGATACTCCTCGGAACTCCATGTAGACATACTATCCTGGTCATGTATATCTTTGCCAACTTAGCACTGGTGTAAGTGGTCTTTACTGGGATGAAATGAGCTACCTTCGTCAATCGATCGACTACAACCCAAATCGAGTCATAGCCTGAACGGGTCCTGGGTAATCCCGTGATAAAATCCATGCCTAGCTTATCCCACTCCCATTCGGGTATCGGCAATGGTTGTAACAGTCCTGCTGGCTTCTGATGCTCTGCCTTTACTCTCTGACATACATCACAAACTGCTACGTACTTTGCAATATCCTTCTTCATTCCGGTCCACCAGAATATCGTCAATGAATACTACAACAAACTTGTCCAAAAACTCCATAAACACCTTATTCATCATGTTCATAAAATAGGCAGTTGTGTTAGTCAGACCAAATGATGTAACGGTATACTCATACATCCCATACCTAGTGGTAAAAGCTATCTTAGGTATGTCCTGCTCTCGAATCTTCAACTGATGGTACCCATATCGCAGATCGATTTTAGAAAATACCTTAGCTCCTTGCAATTGATCAAACAGATCATTGATCATCAGTAGTGGGTACTTATTCTTAATTGTTACTTCATTCAGTCCATGATAATCAACAACCATTCTTAACGATCCATCCTTCTTCTCCACTAAAAGTACTGGCGATCCCCAAGGCGAAGAACTTGGGCGAATATAACTGTTATCCAGTAGCTCCTTAATCTGCTTCTTAATCTCCTCCAAATCTTTTGCGGGCATCTTGTATGGTCTCTTTGATATTGGTCCTATTCATGGCAAAAGCTCAATCAAAAACTCAATATCTCTATCCGGTGGCATGCCTGGCAACTCTTCTGGAAATACGTCAGGGAAATCCTTTACCACTGGTACTTCCTCCTGCCCAACTCCTGATAAGGAATTTACTTGAGTCCTTTTCGGCACATGCCGGGATACATACTTGATCCTTCTTCCTTGTGGCGTCGTAAGCAAGATTGACTTACTAGCGCATTCAATGTTCCCTTCATACTTTGTTAACCAATCCATGCCTAATATCACATCCAATCCTTGAGATTCCAATACTATTAGGTCCAAGGGAAACAAATAGTTACCAATCCTTAATGGTAACCAATCACACCATAGACTAGCCATATACTCTGCTCCAGGCGAGGTTACTAACATGGGTGACCTAAGGGCTTGGGTTGGCAGTTTATACTTATCCCCAAATCCCCTTGAGATGTATGAATGCGATGCACCAGTATAAAAAAGAATGAGTGCAGTAAATGACTTAACCAAAAACTTACCTATTACTGCATCAGGCTGAGCTTCAACCTCCTCCACGTTAACGTGGTTCACCTGTCCCCCGTTTAAAGGGTTCGGCTTCTTCCCAGAGCTTCCATTGCCATTCTGAGCTTCAGGACATTCATTGGCATAATGTCCGGTCTTCTGACACTTAAAACAGGTGACTTGGCTCAGGTCTCTCTTGGCCGGGGTTGATGGGCTGGTATGGTTCTGGCCGTTGCTTCCTCCATTCCCATTACCATTCTTGGGGCCATTATGGTTGTGCGAACTACTTCCTCCATGAGTATGCTGAAAAGGTCCTCCCGGTTTAGGGGTAAAACGTGGCTTCTGCTGAGCTCCAGAATTGTACTTCCCTTGTCCATACTTCCTCTTGCGGTTTTGTAACGCCCTCGATGCGGATATATCTCCCACGTGTCGAAGCACGACTTAGAGTCATAACCGCATTGAAAGCAATGTCGCAAGAGAGGTAATCTTCACACAACCCATGTGATACATAAGGGAAAGAGATACATAGTTGGCTTACAATCGCCATTTCACGCAATACATGAGTAAAGCATTACATCAAACAGATACAATCAAGGTCCGACTACGGAACCAAAATAAAAGAAGACTACCCCAAATGCTACACAGATCCCCGATCGTCCCAACTGGGCTCCACTACTGATTAACTGAAATGAAACAACACAATGAACAAGATCTTCATCGAGCTCCTCCTTGAGCTCGGGTGCGTCACCTGCACGGTTTCATCGGCACCTGCAAACTAGTTTTGGAAGTATCTATGAGTCACGGGGACTCAGCAATCTCACACCCGCGAGATCAAGACTATTTAAGCTTATGGGTAGGAGAAGGTAGTGAGGTGGAGCTGCAGCAAGCGACTAGCATATCTGGTGTCTACATACGCAAATGAGAGCGAGAAGAGAAGGCAAAAGATCGGTCGAACAACTATGATCAAGAAGTGATCCTAGAACAACCTACGTCAAGCATAACTCCAACACCGTGTTCACTTCCCGGACTCCGCCGAGAAGAGACCATCACGGTTACACACGCGGTTGGTGTATTTTAATTAAGATCAACTTCAGGTTCTCTACAACCGGACATTAACAAATTCCCATCTGCCTCATAACCGCGGGCACGGCTTTTGAAAGATAATACCCTGCAGGGGTGTCCCAACTTAGCCCATTATAAGCTCTCACGGTCAACGAAGGATATTCCTTCTACCGGGAAGACCCGATCAGTCTCGGAATCCCGGCTACAAGACATTTCGACAATGGTAAAACAAGACCAGCAAGACCGCCCGCTGTGCCGACAAATCCCGATAGGAGCTGCACATATCTCGTTCTCAGGGCACACCGGATAAGCTAAGCGTACAGGTACCAACATAACCCAAGTTGCCAAGGGACGGTCCCGCACGATGCTCTAGTTTGGACCAGCACTCAGAGGAACACTGGCCCGGGGGGTAAAATAAAGATGACCCTTGAGTCTGCAGAACCCAAGGGAAAAAGGCTTAGGTGACAAATGGTAAAACAAATGTTGGGCCTTGCTGGAGGAGACTTATTCAAAGCGAACTGTCAAGGGGGTCCCATAAATTACCCAACCGTGTAAGGAATGCAAAATCCGGGAACATAATACCGATATGACGGAAACTAGGGCGGCAAGAGTGGAACAAAACACCAGGCATAAGGCCGAGCCTTCCACCCTTTACCAAGTATATAGATGCATTAATTAAATAAGATGTATTGTGATATCCCAACAAGTAAACATGTTCCAATAAGGAACAACATCTCCATGTTCCAACAAGGAACAAACTTCATCTTCACCTGCAACTAACAACGCTATAAGAGGGGCTGAGCAAAGCGGTAACATAGCCAAACAACGGTTTGCTAGGAAAGGATGGTTAGGGGCTTGACATGGCAATATGGGAGGCATGATAAGCAAGTGATAGGCATCGTAGCATAGGCATAGCAAAAAGAGAGAGCATCTAGCAAGCAAAGCTAGAAGTGATTTCGAGGGTATGGTCATCTTGCCTGAGATCCCGCAAGGAAGAAGAACGAGTCCATGAAGAAGACAAACAGACGTAGTCAAACGAATCCTCACAACTCCAGAACGAAACCGAAGCTAATGAGAGAAGCAACCCGGAAAGAAACAAACAACATAGTAAACCAACAAGCACAAACACGACATGATGCACAACCAAGTATGATGCATGTCCGGCTTAAATATGCATGGCAGGGCAAAGTGCACAAACAACACTACAAATTAAGTGGAGCTCAATATGCAGCGAGTTGCATGTTAATGAAACACCACATGACTTATTTAGTTCTCTCTCGGTTATGTACCCAACAATATTAAATGTTGATTAACATGGCAAGAGGTGAAGCATAAGTAAAATACACAGTTAGGCAAGTTTAAATGAGGTCGAAAATAACAAACAACAATTCCGGTAAATCCCCATATGCCTTTAGCAATTTAATGCAAGCAACAATTTTGAACATTTTTAAATGTTGTTATCATGATGCGGATGACAAGGCAAGTTTTAAGCAATTTTATGAAAATGTTGACATGAGCATGATATGAGGCATTTGTCACCATGGCGGAAGGAAAAGGGTGCCACGGCGATGAAACGGAAATGGTGCCACGGCAACATTCTGATGATCCAACAACTCATTGAGATACCGGTGCAAGAGAGCAAGTGTGCGGGTGCGCGAAACATGCTAGAGATGGTGGGGTAATGCCGACTACCGGGTTCCCACGAATTAGTGGCAAGGAAGGGGGTGACAACATGCGACGAACAAGTCGGGCACGGTGCAAACACGAGCAACTCATAGAACATATGCATTCGTTCACGGGCGGTTGTCTCGGCGGTTATACCTTCGAAGCGTGCGTTTCGGGGCGGACGGGTTCGAAGTGGAAGTAATCGTTGTCGCAACGGTAGTGGAAGTATGGGTACACGGCGACGGTAGTTGTACACGGGTCTTCGGTGATGGTAGTGGTACCCGGTCGTAGAGGAACTTGACGTATCCGGGGGCTCTGGATGTCGTGGTACTTGGCGAATCTGCGTAGTCATACACGTTCAAGAAGAAACTTATGCGGCGTTGTGGGACTTGGCGCATCCAAAGGGTACTTGGCGGGTCCGAGGTCTCCGGCCATAGTGGTACTTGCTGTTACAAGTAGTCGAACTTGAGGTGTTCCTGGCGTCGAACTTGCGGCGTTGGACAGAACCATGGCGAGGTTCAGCAGCGACCCCACGTCCATGACGAAAAACGGAGCTCGGGCAGGGAGTCGAAGCAGCAAGCAGGGGCGTGATGCAGGAAAGACGGCCTCGGGACTTGGCGCGAAGCAGGAGGCTGGGCTTGGCAGGAACGAGCAGAGGGACTTGGCGCAGCAGCAAAGAAGCTCCAAGGCGGCGGCTGGGCTCGAAGACGGACTTGGCGACGGGGACGGAGGAGTGGGGCTCCGGCGAGGTTGGGACTTCGGCGAGCCGAGGCGAGGCCGGGAACGGATCAAGGCCCTAGATCCACGGCGGAGGACGCGCGGGCTCGCCTCGTTCCTGTCCCTGGAGGTGCTGGTGATCGTCGGCGGTGAGACGAGGCGGCAAGGGTCGCGAGGAAGATGGCGGAGCTCTGGAACTGCTGCTAGTGGCGCTCGTGGCCACGGGACGCGGAAACAGAGGTCGAAGGTGGGGCGCGGTGGAGGACTGGTTGCGGCATCGGCGAGAGGTGCAGCGCGGGGCAGGGGAAGAACGGGTGAGGGGGAGCTGTCCCGGTGGAGGCGACGAGGGGATCGGGCGCAGGGAGCTCCTCTCCCTGGCTCGATGCGTGCGTGTATGTGTGGCGGCGGGCAGAGGGAACGAGAGGGAGAGGTCGAGAGGAGGGGTCGGGCCTAGGGTTAGGTGCGGCTGGGCCTTAGGGCAGGGATGGTCAGCCTGGTTGGGGAGGCCCAAGAGGCCAGCGGGTCCAGGCTCTCTCTCCCTTCCATTCCCTTGTCTTTCATTCTTTAGCAGAAAAAGAAATAGAGAGAAGAAAAGAAAGAGAGGCTTTGGAAAGAACTTGGGCATGGGGATAATTCTCCCGGACTCATAAAAATGAGCTTGAATCAAGAAAATAGAAGTGAGCGTGTGTGTGAAGACTGGTTTCGAACTCGTTTGAAATAAATTCAAATGAGTTTGAAAAAGAAGTGGGCATTTGAAAGGTCAAAAAATGTTGAGATTTTAGGAGGAGCATCAGTAGATGGAGAAACAAATTATTGACAAGGTTTGGAGGCGAAACTTGAAGCAGAAGAGGCATGCAACGAAAATGCATGTGTGTTATGGTTAATTCCAAACTAATGGAATATTTACAATAGCTCCATAAATATTAGGAGGATATGTTATAGAGAAATCACCATGTGAATTCCCTCGATTTAAATGGACCGAAGATCCATGCAATTTATTTAGTTGAGTTGGAAAGATTAAAGACATGATGGCATGATGACATGATGCAATTTAAAATAAATAGAGCAAGCACGAATAGAAACACATGGAGGTCACGAAAATATGTAAGTCTTCTGAAGCGTCGGTCTTGGGGCGTTACAACACTCCACCACTACAAGAGGATCTCGTCCCGAGATCTAGGATGGCACCGAAGGGAAAACGGGAGAGGCAGAGGTAAAAAAAGTTGCTTCTTTGACAAACGAGTGAAACCATGAACCATGAGAGGTTAAACAAATTGAACGAAAGAATACAATGGAGATGACGAGATTGCAAGCACTCCGTTATCAAAGAGGAACAAGGAACAATACAAGAACCTTGTAGATTGAATGGCATGAAACAAGGGCTTCACGGACCAGAGGAATCGGAACCACTCTGGTTGAAACGAGATAAACAAGGAATAAGGAAGAACAAATTCGGACAACACTCCGGTAGAAAAGAGATGCAAGACTTGATAAGAAGAAAAGAACTTGAAGGGATGACACAACACTCCGGTTAAATGGATTAGCAAGGAAAAGGACATGATCTTGACAAAACAAGATGGTGGGTCGAAGCGAGCAACATCACAATGCCTCCGGAAGAAAAAATAGAAGATAGATCATTGGAATGAAGGAATGGAGAAGAAATGACAACTTGAACCAGAATTGAATTTGGAAAGCATCCTTTCAAGAAGGTTAAAATGGAGTTGTTGGAAAACCAACAACGAAAGGATATGATCCTCGTGGGCTTACGGAGACATCTCAAAACTTGAGGCGAACTTCTGCTACTAACGAAAACAATTGCTAGCTTGAGAGCAACGAAGAGATGAAAACTTCTTCCACCAAGATGATAAAGAAATAACTTGGATCATTGATAAACACCATAATAACAACATTCCTTAGGGAAGGCTTTAGGTGAAACATGACACAAGATAACTCCAACGAAAAGATTGATGGATTTAAAATACCTCATTCTTGACAACATGTGAACCATGAAACGCGAACTCAAATTGTCAAGAATGACATAACACCACCTCAAATGATAAGGTAGAACGAATTGCACTTTGGAATGCAGGAAGAAGAATATTTGAGCTCTTCAAAACAAAACATGTGTTGAGCACCCTGTTTAATTTTGAGTATAGCTTGGCGGATCATAACTTCGAGAGAAATCTTGAAGAACAATTGAAGAATGAAAGGAACCCTTGACAAACCACCATGTAGAGCCTCCATGAAGAACTCCGGTAATGAAAGGATGATAAAAAGAAAGAGAAGGATGAAAATAATAAGATTGAAGCCTTGCAATGATTTAGATGAAGCTTTGAAATGATATAATTGAAATAACTTGGAGCTCCCGAAAGAAAAATGAACAAATGAGATCAAGAATTTTGATGAACCTCCGGAATAAGGAATTGAATTTACTCGATGAAACAAGAATAAGAATTACACTATGCTCATCCTTCACCAATTAAATTGATGACAAGCAATGGATTTGGCATACTACTTATTCTCGTAGGAAGGATTAAGAGAGATATAGCGTAAACTTGAGAAGTTATTGATGGACCCACCGGTAGGATTGAAACAACGAATAAATTGATATGAGAACATAGGAATAGGAGTCTTGAACAAACCACCTTAATAACTTGAAAACAATTGAAGAAAAGAGAATGAATGAAGATACTTGAGGGGATATAGATACAAGTAAACGAATAGATGACGAGCTGATTAGAGAATACTAGAATGATGCACCGGTAAGATTTGGAGAACGAGAGCTGAAAGCTGGAATGAATAATTCTGAGCTGATGGGCTCCGAAGAATCAAACTGAAAATACTCCTGAAATGCTCCGGATGGGTGAAAAGAATTCTCACAATCGAAAACAAATATGAGAGGATGGCATCAAGCTAGAACCATGAATCTTGAAGAGAATGGAGCAAGATTAAAGAGAAACTCTTCTTCGGTCTTCAGATGTCGAGAATGACGATGAGAAACACCAGCATGAATTGTTCAGGCACTCCGGAATGAAAAATTAGAAGGGTTGAACCAACAATGAAAAGAATGTGAAAGATCTTGGAGAAAGACATATGACTGATGACAATTCATTCTTACGTCAAACTTCGAAAAGAATTTGGGAATAGCTCCAAGAAAATTAAAAGAGTCAGGTAAGATCCTGGAAAAAGACCTGTGGGTTAGGGCCCACTCAAAAGAAACACCGTTGAAAGAATTGCTTGAAAAGAGAGATTACACCGGTTGAATTAAATGGCTTGAATGAGATAGCATCCTCAAAAGAACTTGAGTGAATTGAGAATGGAAACTTGAATCTTCTGAGATATCTTTATCACTCCAGAACAATGAATAGCGAGAGGTGAATGATTAAGAGATACACCGGCATAAGAAAGCACTTGAAATGAGAAAAGGAATATGATCAACACCGAAAGCTTGAATTTAGTCCACCGGGGAAGAAAAAAGAATGAAGAATGATAAACTTGAAGCTCCGTTAGTATCTTCATGGGAAATCACCGGATAAGAACATTGACGGAAAAGAATGGAGAGACTTCCCATCAATAAAAAGGATACTTGATTAAGAAATCTGAGTCCTTGAAGAAAAAGGGTGGGAGGGTGGGAAAACAAAGACAACTTGGGACGAATGAAACAAACACTGTTGAGAATACTTAGAGTTGATCTTGCGGATGTTGAAAATGATCGGATTTACTTGGAGAAAAGCACACCGGTTTAAAAGGATTGACATGGCACTCTCAGTTGTCATGAAGGATTGGTATCCACATAGGAATATGAGAACACCACTTAGAATAAGGTATGGAATCAACACTTGGCATTGAAGCAACTCGAATACCACAAAACAAAACAAAAACAAAGGATTTGGCTTGCAGAATAAGCCGGAACAAACACATGATAGAGATTTCGCCCAAAGTGTTCGTGATGGGGCCCACACGGGCACGACGTACAGCGGACGTCACGAATGACAAACAAGACGTCCCTGAATCAGCATAGCCAAGGATTCTTTAAGACGCCTCGCGACCACTGTAAATCGGCCGTGAATAGGGGACCACTAGCACGTTAGGCCCCAATCTCAAATCACACATCTGTCGGAAAGATATCCTATAAGCTATTAGAATTCCCACTTATAAACTCTCGAAACTTTCTGGTTATGCAATCAGGTGTTGGGGATACAGGGGACACAAAATATATCACCCAAACTAACAATACCTAGATCCAGCTGTATCCATCCTTCAACACATAACCAAGAAACCTTCGGAAATCGTTTACCTCAACCTTCGAAAAGCATCCGTTATACGAGTTATGGCAATACTCCCGCACTCGCCTCAGTACTGGGTTATCGGGGTTATCTCACCAACAACTGTACAAAAGAGATTTTCGATGTCGGCGTACTAAACTCAGGTATTCCAGAACTGCAACGATAAAATTATGACGACAACACCTCAGAGCTCAACTCCCCGGGACACTTCCACTAAACCCCTGCTGACAGGAGGCACCAAGACAATGTTGTCATCACAAAACCATCGAAATGATTCTAAGATACCCGCGTGATCCTAAATTTTTTTAGTGAAATTTGAGAAGAGAAGCGTCAAAACTCTATGTCAGGATGCCTTACCAGAGCGATGAGGAGACTGAGAAGTAAAAAGAATTCCTAAACTCTCCAATACATAATTCCTAAATGACTTAAAACATTTTTCTAGACACAACTCGGCCGCTAAAAAACGATCAATCAGTGGGGGCTCCTAAGGTCGGGGAAGGCTCTGATTACCAACTTGTAACGCCCTCGATGCGGCTATATCTCCCACGTGTCGAAGAACGACTTAGAGGCATAACCGCATTGAAAGCAATGTCGCAAGAGAGGGAATCTTCACACAACCCATGTAATACATAAGGGAAAGAGATACATAGTTGGCTTACAATCGCCACTTCACGCAATACATGAGTAAAGCATTACATCAAACAGATACAATCAAGGTCCGACTACGGAACCAAAATAAAAGAAGACTACCCCAAATGCTACACAGATCCCCGATCGTCCCAACTGGGCTCCACTACTGATCAACTGAAATGAAACAACACAATGAACAAGATCTTCATCGAGCTCCTCCTTGAGCTCGGGTGCGTCACCTGCACGGTTTCATCGGCACTTGCAAACTGGTTTTGGAAGTATCTGTGAGTCACGGGGACTCAGCAATCTCACACCCGCGAGATCAAGACTATTTAAGCTTATGGGTAGGAGAAGGTAGTGAGGTGGAGCTGCAGCAAGCGACTAGCATATCTGGTGTCTAACATACGCAAATGAGAGCGAGAAGAGAAGCAAAAGCACGGTCGAACAACTATGACCAAGAAGTGATCCTAGAACAACCTACGTCAAGCATAACTCCAACACCGTGTTCACTTCCCGGACTCCGCCGAGAAGAGACCATCACGGTTACACACGCGGTTGGTGTATTTTAATTAAGATCAACTTCAGGTTCTCTACAACCGGACATTAACAAATTCCCATCTGCCTCATAACCGCGGGCACGGCTTTCGAAAGATAATACCCTGCAGGGGTGTCCCAATTTAGCCCATTATAAGCTCTCACGGTCAACGAAGGATATTCCTTCTACCGGGAAGACCCGATCAGTCTCTGAATACCGGCTACAAGACATTTCGACAATGGTAAAACAAGACCAGCAAGACCGCCCGCTGTGCCGACAAATCCCGATAGGAGCTGCACATATCTCGTTCTCAGGGCACACCGGATAAGCTAAGCATACAGGTACCAACATAACCCAAGTTGCCAAGGGACGGCCCCGCACGGTGCTCTAGTTTGGACCAGCACTCAGAGGAACACTGTCCCGGGGGGTAAAATAAAGATGACCCTTGAGTCTGTAGAACCCAAGGGAAAAAGGCTTAGGTGAAAAATGGTAAAACCAATGTTGGGCCTTGCTGGAGGAGTCTTATTCAAAGCGAACTGTCAAGGGGGTCCCATAAATCACCCAACCGTGTAAGGAACGCAAAATCCGGGAACATAATACCGATATGACGGAAACTAGGGCGGCAAGAGTGGAACAAAACACCAGGCATAAGGCCGAGCCTTCCACCCTTTACCAAGTATATAGATGCATTAATTAAATAAGATGTATTTTGATATCCCAACAAGTAAACATGTTCCAACAAGGAACAACATCTCCATGTTCCAACAAGGAACAAACTTCATCTTCACCTGCAACTAACAACGCTATAAGAGGGGCTGAGCAAAGCGGTAACATAGCCAAACAACGGTTTACTAGGAAAGGATGGTTAGGGGCTTGACATGGCAATATGGGAGGCATGATAAGCAAGTGATAGGCATCGTAGCATAGGCATAGCAAAAGAGCGAGCATCTAGCAAGCAAAGATAGAAGTGATTTCGAGGGTATGGTCATCTTGCCTGAGATCCCGCAAGGAAGAAGAACGAGTCCATGAAGAAGACAAATGGACATAGTCAAACGAATCCTCACAACTCCGGAATGAAACCGAAGCTAACGAGAGAAGCAACCCGGAAAGAAACAAACAACATAGTAAACCAACAAGCACAAACATGGCATGATGCACAACCAAGTATGATGCATGTCCGATTTAAATATGCATGGCAGGGCAAAGTGCACAAACAACGCTACAAATTAAGTGGAGCTCAATATGCAACGAGTTGCATGTTAACGAAACACCACATGACTTATTTAGTTCTCTCTCGGTTATGTACCCAACAATATTAAATGTTGATTAACATGGCAAGAGGTGAAGCATAAGTAAAATACACAGTTAGGCAAGTTTAAATGAGGCCGAAAATAACAAACAACAATTCCGGTAAATCCCCGCGGGGCGGGCTGCGGCGGCTGATGGGCTTCGACGACTCGGGTCGGGCGGCTTATAAAGGCCCCCCGGGCGGAGTCCCGCTCGGGTACGGCCCGGAGTCGGTTCGGATTTTTTTAAAAATTAATTCCGCGCATAAAAACTAACGAAAGAAATACTAAACGGACTCCAAACATCCCGAAATAAATTTTCCCCGACTTCTAAAATCAAGCCGGACAAAGTGAACATTTATTTGGGGCCTAAATGCAATTTTGATAAACGCACATTTTTCCTAAATTCAAATAAAATAGCGAAAAACTCCGGAATAAAATCTTATTTGACCTTATTATTAAACCCTCAATATTTCTTTTTTTTGGAAAGTCATTTTATTCCCTCTCTCATATTTTTGTAATAGAAATAATTGAAGATATAATAATTAAAATCAAATGATCCTATTATCAAAATTTGAGAAAACTCAAATATGAAAATAACAAAATCCCCAACTCTCTCCGTGGGTCCTTGAGTTGCATAGAATTCCTAGGATCAAACCCAAAAGCAAATAAACTATGATGTGCAATGATGATCTAATGTATAACATTCCAAATTAAAAATTTGGGATGTTACATCCGACCAGCTCCAGTGGGCGGCAACTGCTGGCGCCCTCCCGATGCTCTACTCGCCGTCATCAGCAACGTCCTTGTAACCAAGACCCTCATCGATGGTGGCGCGGGACTCAATGTTCTTTCCATCGAGACGTTCGACCGCCTCCAAGTTCCATATGATCAGCTGCAGCCCACCAAGCCCTTCTCAGGAGTGACCGATGGCTCCACCACCCCGATAGGGCAGATCCGCCTCTCTGTCACCTTCGCCAGCACAACAACTATCGCACCGAGCTCACCGACTTCGACATCGCCCACATCAGCCTGCCGTACAATGCCATCCTTGGTTATCCGGCCCTGGCCAAGTTCATGGCGGTCACCCACCACGGCTACAACATCCTCAAGATGCCAGGAAGGACGCGGTGTGCTCCCTCGAGCGTGCCTACCAAGCCGCGACGGTTGAAGACCCAGACAACCAAGGCGCCATCTACCCTCCTGAGGCAGTCCCCAAGAAGAAGAAGCAGATGCTCTGCCAAGAGCCTAAGGAGAGCGGTGTCTTGAGTGGCACCACCTCAGGACCTGCGCCCACGGATGGGGCGCCTCCCTCTCTCACATAGGAAGGCGCGCTCGGCGCCCTCCTCAGGCTGGGCTTTGGGGCTCTCTTCTGGAGGACCTCTGACCTAGCCAATGTCACGAGGGAGGCGCTCGGGCACCACATGGAGGCATGCTTCACCGCATGCTTCCCCCAGGAGGGCATAAGGCACGAGGTGCCTGGTGGCAAGGAGTTCATCATGAAGACGACCGAGGAGCTTCAAGAGGAAAGAGCCATGCGCGGCGACCGCCGCCCACCACCTGTTGCAGTTCCTCGTCCTTGTCTGTCTCAATGCTTTGCGACCTGAACATGGTTGTAATATTTGGAAAATATCGTTGCCTTGTACTAATGGAATCTGACAAATCTCTAGTCTTTGAAGGGTACAGGAAAGATGATCTGTACATGGTAGATTTCTCAGCATGTCCACAGCTTGCAAGATGTCTTCTTACAAAAGCTTCAGAATGCTGGCTATGGCATCGGAGGCTAGGGCATGCTGGGATGAGGAACTTACATACGCTCGTCAAGAAGAAGCATGTCATTGGCATTGAAGATGTCAAGTTCAAGAAGGATCATTTGTGCGGTGCCTGCGAAGCTGGAAAGATGACTCGGGCCAAGCATCCTGCGAAGACAATCATGACTATGTCTCAACCCTTCGAGCTGCTACACATGGACTTATTTGGCCCTACTCACTACTCTACCCTCACTACGACTGCCTGTCTCTATGGCTTCGTCATTGTTGATGATTAATCAAGATACACATGGGTGCACATAATTCTCTACAAGACCGAAGTGCAAGATGTTTTCAGACAATCGAGCCATGAACAATTATGGAGTCAAGATCAAGCATATCAGAAGTGACAACGGCACTGAGTTCAAGAACACTGGGCTTGATCTTTATCTGGATACAATGGGAATCACTCATGAGTTTTCTGCTCCTTACACACCTCAGCAAAATGGCATCGTAGAGCGCAAGAACGGAACCCTCATTGAGATGGCTCTGACGATGCTGGACGAATACAAAACACCAAGAAAGTTCTGGCCTGAAGCTATTGATACAGCATGCCACGTCATCAACCGTGTTTATATCCACAAGCTTCTGAACAAAACATCCTACGAGCTCCTCACTGGCAAGAAGCCAAATGTAAGCTACTTCAAAGTATTTGGAGCACGGTGCTGGATCAAGGATCCCCATCACAAGTCAAAATTTGCACCAAAAGCTCAAGAAGGCTTCATGCTCGGTTATGGAAAGGATTCATATTCTTACAGAGTCTTCAACCTCTATCTCTACAAAATCGTCGAAACTGTAGATGTGCGGTTTGATGAAACCAATGGGTCACAAAGAGAGCTCCTGCCAAGTAATCTTGAAGAAGCTTCACCCAGCGAGTCTATCAAGCTAATGGGAACTGGTGAAATCATGCCTGCTGAAGCACAGCCAGAAGAGGAACTTATCATTTCTGCACCCAACCAATCTGAAGACAATGCTCAGCCTGAAGACAATCCTCCCAATGATGACAATGATCAGCAAGAACAAATTCTTCGCCCAGCTCATCCTCGTGTTGCAAGTGAAGTGCAAATTGAGAACATAATTGATAGCATCAATGCACCTGGTCCACTTACTCGTTCAAGAGCAACGCAGTTAGCAAATTTCCATGGGCACTTTTCTTTTGTGTCAATATCAGAACCCAAGAAAGTTGCTGAAGCCTTTACGGAACCTGAATGGATTCAAGCAATGCAAGAAGAGCTTCATCAGTTCAAGCTGAACAATGTTTGGGAACTTGTCAAGCGTCCTGACCCTCGCAAGCATAACATCATTGGAACAAAATGGATATATCAAAACAAGCAAGATGAGCATGGCCAAGTCGTCAGAAACAAAGCACGTCTCGTTGGACAAGGATATACTCAAGTTGAGGGGATTGACTTCGATGAAACATTTGCTCCTGTGGCTAGACTTGAAGCTATTCGCATATTGCTGGCCTATGCTAACCACAACAATATCCTGCTATATCAAATGGATGTGAAGAGTGCATTTCTCAATGACAAGATTGAAGAAGAAGTATACGTTGCACAACCACCCGGCTTTGAAGATCCAAAACATCCTGATATGGTGTACAAACTAAACAAAGCACTGTATGGCCTCAAACAAGCTCCTCGCGCTTGGTACGATACAATCAAAGACTTCCCGAAGAGCAAAGGCTTCAAACCTGGATCCCTCGATCCTACACTCTTCACGAAGACATATGATGGTGAACTGTTTGTGTGCCAAATCTATGTGGATGACATTATCTTCGGCTGCACCAACCAGAAGTACAGTGATGAGTTTGGATACATGATGCAAGAGCAATATTAGATGTCCATGATGGGTGAGCTGAAGTTCTTCCTTGGTCTTCAAATTCGTTAGCAAAGGAATGGCATCTTCATATCTCAAGAGAAATACCTCAAAGATTGCCTGAAGAAGTTTGGAATGCAAGATTGTAAAGGTTACACGACGCCAATGCCAGCCAAACATCATCTGGGTCCCGACGAAAATGGTAAAGAGTTCGATCAATAGGTATACCGCTCCATGATTGGTTCTTTACTTTACCTATGTGCATCTAGGCCAGATATTATGCTTAGTGTTTGCATGTGTGCTCGATTCCAAGCGGCACCAAAGGAATCGCATCACCTAGCTGTGAAGCAAATTCTTCGATATTTGGCTCACACCCCAACACTAGGATTATGGTATCCAAAGGGCTCAGAGTTTGATTTGGTTGGATTTTCGGATGCTGATTATGCTGGTGACAAGGTGGATCACAAGTCTACATCAGGCACATGTCACTTTCTGGGACTATCACTTGTCTGTTGGTCTTCAAAGAAGCAGAACTGCGTGTCACTCTCAACTGCTGAATCTGAATACATTGCTGCTGGATCTTGCTGTGCTCAACTTCTATGGATGAAGCAAACTCTCAAGGACTATGGCATCAATCTGAAACAAGTACCTCTCTTCTGCTACAACGAAAGCGCCATCAAGATTGCCAACAACCCAGTCGAGCACTCGAAGACAAAGCACATTGAAATTCGTCATCACTTTCTCAGAGATCATGTAATGAAGAAAGATATTGATATCATTCACTTCAACACTGAAGAGCAATTGGCAGATATCTTCACAAAGCCCTTGGACGAGAAAAGGTTTTGCAAGTTACGGTGTGAGCTAAATATCTTGGAATCCTCAAATGTCCTGTGATCAGGCACACATCCTAGCACTTATGCATGTTGATGACTTAGATGTGCAACACACGAAGTAAAGTATATCTTCAATCAATGAAGACTTACATTCTGAGTGTGAATACATTAACATGGAATTTGACTACGGAGCGCCACGATAATTGTGCGCCGTGTCTGGGTCTAATACTTCCTATACGATGGGTAATGCCACCACCAAACTCTTCTGTTTGAAGTGTTTCACTCATGACTTTGCATTTGAATGTCTTCGCATTCGGTTTGTCTTCATGTTCACTTTATCTTCATGATTGTCTTCACTACGTTGATTCGACTGCTGTTTGATATATATATATATATACCAGTGTTCTGTCCTCTACAGCATTCACTTATAGCTATGTTTTCTTGTTGAATCTTCTGAACTAAGTGAATGTGATCGGACCCTAATCTGTCTATGGTTCCAATCTCAAACTCTATCTGTCCAAATCATATGCATTCTATTGAAACTGTCGAATGTCTTCTCTGCGTCCTTGTCAGCAGAAGATACAGAGATAAACATTAAATCTGTGTTAAATGTGTCATTCTTATTGCCTGAAATCCGGAGAAGCCAGAACGTCTATCCGACAAACCTGGCGGGCGTGGGAACGTGGGATAACTCTATGTATGTTGCATGCTTGCCACATGCCCGTCAGATGTGAACCGCCAGGGGCACCTGCGTAATTGCGCTGTGCCGCCCACTTCCTTATAAATACTTGTCCCCTGCGGTAAAAGAAACTTCTTCCACCTCTCCACCTCGTCAAAACCCTAGCGCCACCGCTAGCTCTTGACGACGCCGGCGACGAAGCGCTTAGCTGCCGCGACTTCTCCGACGCCGTCCTCACGCTCGTCGCGGACATCGTCCTCTCCGCCGCCGCCGTAGGTGTCCTCAGTCGCCAAGTTAGGGCACGGTGGATTGAACTGCTCGGTCTCCTACTCTTCCCATCTAGCAGTTCTTCGTGTGGTAAATAAAACTCTCTTTTTACCATCTTTTTTATCTTCAAAGATTCATCCCGTCTACCAAAATAGGTTTCTGCCTATACAAGTTAGATCCATTCTGTCTGCATCTCATACTGCCTAGCATATTCACTTAAGCTTCATAACAAGTTAGATTCCTCACTTGTACCTATTCGCGGATTCATACAAATCTGGAACCAACTCTCAACATATAAGTGAATGTCTTCGCATCATGAGGTCAATGTCTTCAAACTAGTTTATCTTCAAAATCTTCTAAGAATGCATATGACCTCTTCCCCTTCCCTCGCATCTCTAATGCTATCACAGGTACATGTCTGTGGGAGAATCCCTTGGTTCTCATAGTCTGCATTCGTTTGCAGAATTTTTACAGCATCACATAAATTCTCCCGAAGCCAGTTCCTGTTTGTCCAGCAAGCGAAAGCTTTTGAAGCCTTTGAACGTATTGAAACCTTTCAGTTTGAAGTACATGGCTGCAGAGAAATCAGTCAGAAAGGGTGGCAGACAGCGTCGAGGAGGAACATCAAGAGATTTGCCTGATGACCTCTCAGAGCTTTACAAGACAGATCCTGAGGAGGATTACAATCAACGCAAGACACGAATCCAATGGATTCGAAGATATTGGGCTGAGGAATGGTTTAAGTACCGCTTCGTGACCAAGGAATACGCTGAGAAGAATGCGATAAAGTGTCCTTGGGGAGATATCACTTACAGAGGTCTTCAACCCAAGAGCAAAGCTGAAGCCATTGAACAAGGGTTCTACCCGTGCATGGTCAGAGGACCACAGCCTGCAAATGCCGACCCCACTTCTCTCTTGTGGTGTCGCGATGACAACCTTTTCAAACGCAACTTTCAATTTGCTAAGGCATCAGCAAAAGAGAACAAGAAGTCACTGGGTTTGAACTTCAACCCTGGCCCATCTGCTCCAAGGGAGGATGGCACTCGTGAAGCTGATCAAAACGAGATTGGCCCTTCTATGATTTTCAAGGTCTCCTCACCTACATTGCAGTCCAAGGAGCTGCCGTTGGGGACGCTTCTGAAGAGGCTGACACAGATGAAGCACCTCCTGCCCCAAAGCCGCAGAAGCCAAAGAAGGCTAAGGCTTCAAAATCAGCTGTTCCACCAAAAGCTTCACATGCAAAGCCACTGGCCACTGCACCTCCTGAAGACAGTGTGCAGTCTGAAGATTTGTCACGCATCTCCAAGAAGACGGAGAAGAAGAAGAAACTTGTCAAGCATACTGATCAGGCACTGACCCCTGCTGCCATTCTGCGTGAAGAGCACATTGATCTGTCCAGTGATGAAGATCTTGCAGATGATGCCCTTGAGCAATTGATCAAAAGCAAGGAAGAAGCAGAAATCTTCAATGATTTGCCTCTCTTTGATGTGGCAATCATTCACCACTTCATTGATGAGTGGTTTGCCTCACCAAATCTCAGCTTTAACGATCTGCAACTTCCCATTGGGCTCAGTGTTTCCTTCAATGGAGCCATTGCTTCAGAGCTTGCTCTCGCTCAGCGCATCGTTGAGATGAAACATAAGATCGACTATGAGAAAGCTCAGTTCAAGAAGCATATTGAAAAGCTCAGTGTGCAAGATGTCAAAAACTTCAAAGTTATGATGCACGAGCTCAAACAAGCCTTTGTCAAGAAGCGTGAAGAAGCTAAAGGTTCTCGTGAGCGCATGAAAAGCCTGGCTGACAAATGTGTGCAAGCCTACAATGAGGCTGAGAAGCGCAAGGCACTTGGTCGTCCTGGTATTGACCCAAGAATGGCTGCAAAGAAGAAAAAGCCGTCGACTGACCAAACTGCTCCTTCAAGGCAGGAAGAGCCGCACATTGTCTTCCCAACTAGCATGACCGGCTCGAAGCCAAAGGTCAGATCAACCGCTTCTGAGCTCAAGAAGACGAGAACTGCTGAGGATGAAGCTAAGAAAAGGAAAAATACTGAAGCCTCTGATGCTGCTCCCTCCAAGAAGAAGCGCAGAACCAAGAAGGATAGGGCTGCTCCCTCAGAGCCCTTGGTTGTTGAACCCATATCAATGGTTCGCCCTGCCTTTGAACACCAAGAACGACGGATGATAGTTCATGAGCCTGCTCCCACAGAGGCTCATGAAGCTGAAGACATTCCAGCAGTTGACCCCACCGCTGCTGAAGACATTGGTCACCACGACAATGTTGAAGATGATGAAGTCATACCTCAGATCGAACACAACCTGGTATCATCGCCTGTTCTCACGAACGGCGAACTCATCAGCATTGGTAGTCCTCTAACACCAATTGCTCAGGATGCTTCGTGGGCTGATCACCCACAACCACAAGAAACCCCAATTACTCCCCAACAACAAGAAGAAGAGGAAGACTTTGAGGCCCAGCCAACTCCATCTCCAAAGGCGTCGCCAACATTACGCAGGCTTCGCAAAGAACAAAGGCCTCAAGTCACCACCCAGAGCGTTCCAGAAGGAGAAGTGCCCCAACAATCTGTTGCACGTCAAGTGTTTCCAGTTGCCACTCCCACTGTGAACGTCTCAGAGTATGAAGCCAAAGGTGCTGAAGACATTCCAGCTGCATCAGCCGATGAAAGACAAGAAGATGATCGTGTCCCAACTCCCCCCGTTGAAGAATAAGTGGTTCCTGAAGTGAACCTGCCAGTGCCTGACCCTCCAGCTCATCAAGTGGAGGTTGAAAATCTTAAGGCTGCCACCACCAACACCAATGAAGCCAATGACGTTGTCATGGCTAAAGCAAATGTGGAGCCTGCACCGACAAATGTGCCAGAAGCCAATGCTGCATCTGCACCTGAAGCCACTGTTGACGCCTATGCTCCTGTTCCGCCACCAAGGCCACACACTATCGAGCAAGCTATCAACTATGGTCAGCTCATTTCTGTCAAATGGCCTGTTCTGACTCCTCCACCTGCTGCTGCTGGCCCTCAGTTTGAATACCATGTTGAGCACAGGCCACGGGTTCAGAAGCCAACGCCCAGGTTGCCAAGGTTTCCTGGTACTGCATCAGCACCAGGATCATTCAATATCAATGGCTTCAAGGCACACAATACCTTCTTTGACAGTGCAAAGAACCCTTACTCAAAAGCAAGGATATCTTCTGATCGGTTCTGGAGCTATCAGTAGCGAAGCTATTACTCATGCATTCTGTACAATCAAGGCCGCATTTTCCCACACATGCATCTTGATACTGAAGCCATCACTGGTCTGCCCTGTCTGGAAGAGGCTCTGGACTGCTTCAGAGAGTCCGGCCTGCTGCAGTTTGTCACTGATAAGGAGCACTGAAACGAAGAGTTATTGCTCCAATTCTATGCCACTCTCCATATTCGTGGCTACTACAAAGATACAAAGACATGGGTTCTTGAGTGGATGACTGGAAATGTTCATCATGAAGCCAAAGCCATTGATGTCATTGAGCTAACTGGCCTGCCCTCCGCAGATGATCTTTATGAGCCTGGCTGTCAGCTTCACAATGATGCTATGGAGAGCATCTTCCACAAGCCTGAACCCAATATGAGTCAGATGCTCAGCATGATGAAGCCACTGCCTCCAGATGCTGAATACCCAAAGGCGTTCTTTGTTGAAGACCTTGAGTATCTGCCCCGCACCATTTATCACATACTCAGGCGAACTCTTTGGCCTATCAAAGGACACTCTCCTAATGCCAAGCTGGAAGGCGCAATGAAGACTTTGGTTTTCCATATCCTTCATGGAAAACACTTCAATGCCCAATACTTCTTCATTCACCAACTTGCTGCATCTGGATCTGACATTTTTGGTCTAAAGTTCTATGCTCCCTGGATCATGCATCTGATCAAGCTTCACTCTGCCTTCAACTATCAACCCTCTGCATGCAATCATATCATATTCATGCTAGATGTTGATTTGTCTGTTGAAGCATTATACCCAGAGACAGCAAAGGAGCCTCTTAGCCGTCAGAATGCTGACCATCAAAGTTTCACTCAAAATGATGAAGGAGTTCAAGCTGTCACTCGAGTCTACCCTCTGGCTGGGATTACTCGCATGCCTCATCGTGCGCAAACAGAAGCCACTGAGAGCACAATTGCCCAAAGGCCTAAGAAGCGCTCCCGCATTCTCAATGACCGAGAGCTTCTGGTTGCCCTTCATCAGAAACATGATAAGCATCATGACCGGCTCAAGCGCCAAATGCAGAGCCTCTTGGTGGATGTCAATCGCATTCACAATCTTGCCACCAAGAATGCCTTTGTCACGCATGAAACATGTCGGCGATCATGGAAGAGTTTGACACTGCTCAGTGCTGAAGCGGATCTTCAAGATGATGGCTTCACAGAAAAATTCAAGTTTGACTCCACTCCTCCACGGAATGCTGTCCTACGTCGCACTCCATCTATTGAAGACTCTGAATATTCCTCTTCTGCTGCAACTGTTAACGCCAAAGTGATTGATGAAGAAGACGATGCTACTTCACCGACCCCTTCTGCAAGAATCGACACTGCACCAAGCTCGTCTGCACCGCCAAACGACAACACCAACCCTGCTGCTTCTCCTACTCCTCATGGGGACGAGTAGATGCTCTATGTCTTCAAACCTTTTTGGTCATTACTGACAAAAGGGGGAGAAGCGTATGAGTTTGATAGTCTTCAAGCGGGTTCATATGGGCGGTTGTTTTATATTTTGCCTAGTGTTTACAACTCTCGCGTTTTGATACATTTGGTTCTTTGAGTTGTAACACTTAAACTTGATGGTCGTCTGCTACTTATTTGATATTCTGTGATGCGATGATAAATTCTGCATGTGCGATGATAACTTCCGCACTTAGGTCATTCTGCAGACGTCCATTTTTCATTATGCATGTCATAATCTTTGCTATATCTTATCATGCATGATGATTTGTCGTCATAAGTTGAAGAGGATCTCCACAAGTACAACCTGCCATGTGCATTTGCATTCCAAAAGCAAATTACTCATATGCACATCTTCAGGGGGAGCCTTTGAAACTTATGAAGACAATCCTCTACCCTATACAATTTCACATACTTTATCCCCGTTGAAAACTTCAACCAGCTTGTCATCAATCACCAAAAAGGGGGAGATTGTAAGTGCATCTAGTGCCACCCCTAGTTGGTTTTGGAGTATTGACGACAAATTTGGTTGAGGGACTAATGTGTTTGTGAGAATTGCAGGATAACATAGGTAGTGTCCCTCATTGATTCGGTTTACCTACCGGAGATGATCCCTAAAAATGTACGAAGACATTGAAGACAATGGTGGTACATGAAGATATTCATATTGAAGACTATGACCTGAGAAGACATTCTGTGAAGACTATGGAGCATGAAGACTTAGTTGTTTCGTTGTTTCCTTTTCTTCTTTGTTGAGTCATAGGAACCACCGTATTGTTAAGTGGGGTCCAAGTGAATACTGTCAGAGTGACTGAAGTGATGCTCAACCCAAATCCTATGTCTTCGAGTGAAGACAATGAGAGCAAATATTATCCAGAGCTGGATAAGTTAGCTTTGCTTGTAGCCCAAGTAAAGTTGCCGCGTGTGTTTGAAATCTGACCGTTGGAACACGTGTCAGTTCCTTAGTGACCCAGGGTCATTTCGGACATATCAGGTTGGGTTGCCTAGTGGCTATAAATAGCCCACCCCCTACACCATAAATTGGTGGCTGCTCAGAGTTAGTGCACGGCTTTTGTCGTTTGAGAGCAACCCACCTCGAAGCCTTTGAGAGAGATAAATCCTTGCGAGGGCAAAGCCCAAAACACCCAGAGCCAAAGAGTGTTAGGCATCACTGAAGTCTTTCTGTCTGTGTGACCTGAAGACTTATTACACTTGAGGACTGTGAATCCTCCAGCCGGTTAGGCGTCGCGTTCTGAGCATCCAAGAGCCATTGTGGATCGCCGGTGAACGAAGTTTGTGAAGGTTTGGAAGTCTACCTTGAAGACTTACCAGAGTGATTGGGCGAGGATTGTGTGTTCTTAGCTCAAGGGGAATAAGGTGAAGACGCGGTCTTCTGAGTTGAATCTCAGCCTCCCTAACCAGATGTACAGTTGTCACAGCAACTGGAACTGGTCAAACAAATCCTGTGTCTTCATCGAGTGACTGGTTCTATTCTCTCTTCCCTTTACTTACTGTTTGTCTTCGTGAAGTCATTGCCTGCCTGCCATACCTGTTTGACTTCATTGCTTGACTACCATTGCTGTTTGGCTTCATACTATCTTCCACCCTGATCCTTACTACCTAGTTGCCATTAGTCGTCGTACACACACATTGTTGCATACTTGACTATGGCTTGCCTTGTGTAGTTTATGTTCCGCTGCATATCAATAGGTTCATTTCTGATCTTTGTCTTTGAAACCTTTATGTTTTGAAGACTTCCATAAAAATTGCCTATTCACCCCCCTCTAGTCGATAACAAGCACTTTCAGCTTACCCTCCTCGGAAGCTGCCATGGCCTGGCCCCATGTCACCCTCATGAACGTATCGGGTCGCAGCCACCCCAAGACCAACTCCAGTTGCCCCGATGCCAACTGACGGTCAGCACCTTGAAGGTCGTCGCGAAGCTGGGTCAGCGCGAGAAGGGCGTCTTCCAGAGCATAGGCGAAGCATGGGGATCATGGCCCAGTGGTGCGATGGAAGGAGGAAGAGACGGTGTCGGCAGCAAGGCCTGCAGGTTAGCAGCAATAGAAGGGGCTGGAGGCTCCCGAGCCTTTGCGACCTCAGCAGGTGAGTAGGGGTCAAGCGCCCTAGGAGCCAGCTTGGCTATGAATACCGTCTTCTCCTAAGGGCGGGCTCCTGTATCTCGCGAGGATGACCCGGCCGCTGAGGCTCGGGAGCCATCGCCGTCCTTCCGCACCTGAGGTGGCGCAGCTGCGGCAGGCTACTTGGTCTCAGAGGTTGCGGGCGCCCCCTTCTTCTTCTTCACCACCGACGTTGGCCTAGCAATACAAAGGGAAGGCATCAAGAAACTACGACAAGGACGGGAACAAAAGATCAGGGCGAAGCGCTTACTGGTCCACGGCAGTGTACTCCCTCGCCCTCTTCTGGAGCACCAAGCCCAAAGGCTTCGCGGCCTGGGACACCGGCACGCAAGTCCCCGTGGCAGACGAGGGTATGGCATCCGGACCCGCGGCAGCACCGGCCGGTGACGAAGCAGAAGCGTCGCCTCGGGAGATCAGCGCCGACCTGCTCTTCTTCAGGACCCCAGCCTACGGCTTCTTCGGGGGCGTGCCCCTGGACCTCGTGGTGACCCCGGCAGGGTGTGGCGACTCCCTCACCGTAAGCTCACCGGCCTCGTCGTTGTCAGGAAGGGTGCAGAGGAGATCCACCAGGCGCGGAGGAGAAGTCTCCCCTTCCCACTCCCGGCTCGCCTCTGAGTCCGACCTCTCCTCCTGGCCGGACTCACCGGCGGACACCACCACCGGGGCTCCAGTGGGCGCCGGCGGCATGAGCTCGTGCTCGTTGAAGACGGGCATGGCGGCGGCGATCTTCGCCCCATCCGGGCGGCAGTACAGCGGAAGATGGGTATTAGGCGGGTACCCCTGGTTCTCCCGGACCAGGAGGCGGAGGGCCTTGTCCAGCTCCTCATCGGACAAGGCATCCGGGCGCAGGCGGAGGTCGCTTCCCTCATCCATGAGCTTCCACAAGGGGCGCGAGCGCGCCTGGAGCAGGGCCAGGCATTGCTCCAGGAACTCCTTGAAGATCATGGCCCCAGTCAGCTTCTCCGCCTTCGGGTCATCAGGCTTCAGGTCGGCCACCATCCTCCCCTATCAGCTGCTCCGCCCGAGGGTCGGTGACCTTCACACTATTCCATCCCTCATGGGGTGCCGGCATCCCCGTCGGTAGCGCCAGCCGAGGGTAGGGGCTCTTAGCATCCATGAGGACCCACTTGTTCCTGAAGCCCTCCACCTTCTTCCTGGCTCTTGAGATAGCGTTGGTCCCATTGGCTGCGACGAAGTTGGCGCACTGGCCCTCCTTGTTTCGGAGGTAGAAGAAGTGGTGAAGTAGGGCCATGGACGGCATCACCCCCACAAATGCCTCGTAGTAAATGGCGAAGATCGACAGGAGGAGGACAGAGTTGGGATGAAGATGTAGGGCGTGGAGGTTGTAATGGCGGAGGACGGCATAAAAGAAGTTAGAGAAGGGGGGACCAGCCCCGTGAAGACACTGTGCAAGAAGAAGGGATAGAAAGTACTGTCGCCCGCCGTCACCAGGACGCGGCGGCAAGGTTCTTCTCCAAGACCGGGGATGCACTCAGGGCAGGCTTGAACCAAGAGGATGAACACGCGACCTTCGCCTTGTCGGTGGCCATCGGCTGCGGGCTCGGGGAAGGGTTTTCGTGGATCTGGAGTCTCTCTGGGCGAGAAGGAGAATGGGATCTAGAGCAAGACGAAGGAAGGGCAATGAAAGCCCCATAGTGGGCGCCATCCTTTTTGTCAGACGAGGACGATTGCGAGGCAGTTTGAGGAAGCGAAGGCGCCCATGTCCCATCAATCACCATGTGTTGACCTAGGCCACAGGCGGTTGGGGCCCACGACGCTCCACACTTTCCCTTTGGCTTCGCCTCGAAGCCAAGTTCGAGCGCGCCTTGGGCCCGGTTGTTGGGATCTATGGTAGGGTGCGTCGACTGCAAATGAAAATTTCCTACACGCAGAACAATGAAGAACATGCTACGGGAGATGGATCACAGTTCGTTACCACTAGACGCGCAGTGCCGTGCAGTGGAAGAAGAGTTGGGGCAGCGCGTCCGCGTGGATCGTCTCCTCCTCGTCAAATCTCCCTTGAACAGCTGGTCGTCAGATCCCTCTTACAGGTTCGCCGGAGCAGCGCAGGTGTACCGCCTCTAATGGTATCCGCGCTTGCAGGAGGAACGTCGTGCAGCGGACTGCTAGGTCCGATCACACAACCGACAGCGAGTGGAGGTGTCTATTCGCAACACATGCAAACCCTAGTGATAGCGTCGAAGCGATCAACCGCATGAGTGTGCGACACTTCCACTTTAGATAGGCGTCCATCGCGGGCTCAACACTTGGGCCTCGCACGGACCCTAAAGCCCATAAGTCTACTTGACTACAATCCGCATACAGCTCGGATCACATCCGACCAGTGTCCTCGGATCCGACCTCGTAGGTTCCTTCCCTTAAGCGCACGACCCCTTAGGTTCAAGCCGGCTTGGCCGCAGTTTGGATCACCTCCGGACTACATGGCTGGTAGCAGCCTCTGGCAAGGCGTGCCGACCACCAAGCAGACGATGAAGCTGGTTAGGCGAACCTGTACATCACACTTCCATTCCTTTTGTCACACGATATATGTTGCCGGGATCAAGGCGAGTCTGTCATCCTTGTGCTAGCCCGACCTCTTTCTCGTTCGAGTGATGCCGACCACAAACCGGATTATCTCATAATCCTTGTCGCATGGCCATGCTTATCCTGGTCGGATCACACGAGGGGCCCAAAGTATATCTCTCCTAATCGTAGGGGCAAATCCCATCTTGATTGACCACGTCTCGCAGCATGGGTCTGGACAAACCCGAAACCTACCTTTGTAACTACCCAGTTACGGAGTAGCGTTTGGTCGGCCCAAAGCAAGTCTGTCACCATCCCGAGTACATGCGTCAGCTTAGGTCTTAGGACATAGAATGTATGTTGTACTAGAGACTCATAGATGACATATCGCTGCGTCTCATAGTTGGGTCTGTCCGACTTGGACCTTATCTCGACTCGAATCCGACTACATCGAATATAACCAGACCTTTCCAAGTCCATATTATCCGGTTAGCATCCAATGCTCCATGGCTAGTGAGACCAAGCCATCGACTGTGTCATATGCTAGTCTAGTCGGCCGCGCGTCCACACAACCCTTTCGACTAGGGACCTTTTAGGACAGTCATCATACAATGCATAGTCCCACAAACAAGTCACGTACTTGCTGATACACATCATTGATAATGTCCAAGGACTATCTTTATTCATAAACACATAGGAAATATCATCATACATGATTGCCTCTAGGGCATATCTCCAACAGTCTCCCACTTGCACTAGAGTCAATCAAGTAGACATCGAATGCCCATAGCTCTAACGTGCCCCTCATGCTTGGGTTGTGGAAGCACCTTAGTCGACGGATCCGCAACATTTGCATCTGTGTGAATTTTGCATAACTCTACATCACCATTCTTTACGATCTTTCGTATCAGGTGATATTTCTGATCTATGTGTCTGACCTTGTGGTGATTTCTCGGCTTCTTGGCTGGTGCGATGGCACCAGAATTATCACAATAAAGGTCCAATGGTTTTACCGAGGCTAGGAAAATACCAAGATCATCCAGAAAGTTTCGGATCCAAACACCTTCCTTTGCAGCTTCACAAGCCGCAATGTATTCGGCTTCTGTGGTAGAATCGGCCACCGTATCTTGCTTGGAATTCATCCAGCTCATTGCTCCTCCGTTCATGACGTACACGAATACGGACTGTGATCGACAATCATCTCTGTCGGTTTGGAAACTAGCATCGGCGTAACCCCTTACGACGCGCTCTTCCTCACCTCCATAAACTAGGAACACCTCTTTAGTCCTTTTCAGGTACTTTAAAATAGTCTTTACTGCTGCCTAGTGACTCTCACCTGGGTTGGCCTGGTATCTGCTTGTTAGGCTTATTGCAAAAGCAACATCAGGCCTTGTACATGTCATGGCATACATGATGGATCCTATTGCCGAGGCATACGGAATCCTACTCATCCTGCTTCGCTCATCAGATGTCGAAGGACTCTGAGTCTCGCTTAGCCTTATACCATGTGAGAGCGGCAAGAACCCTTTCTTCGCCTCACTCATGTTGAATCGCTTCAACACTTTATCTATGTACGTGCTCTGGCTAAAGCCGAGCAGCCTCCTCGATCTATCTCTATAGATCTTAATGCCTAAAATGTACATTGCCTCACCAAGGTACTTCATCGAAAACTTGCAATTCAATGACTCCTTGACCGAGTTCAGCATCGAAACATTGTTTCCGATCAACAATATGTCATCCACATACAAGATCAAAAACACTATCGACCTCCCACTTAACTTCTTGTATAAACAAGCGTCCTCTTCGCTTTTGATGAAACCGAGACCAGTGATGACCTCATCAAAAAGAATATCCCAGCTCCGAGATGCTTGCCTCAACCCATAAATGGATCTCTTGAGCTTGCATACCTTACTAGTACTAGTCGGATCGACAAAACCCTCGGACTGCATCATATACATGTCCTCAGTTAAATTTCCGTGAAGGAAAGCTGTTTTCACATCCATCTGCCATATCTCGTAATCGAAATATGCAGCTATAGCTAGTACGATCCTCACCGACTTCAGCATCGCTACCGGCGAGTAAGTCTCGTCGTAGTCAATTCCTTGGACTTGTCCATAACCCTTAGCGACAAGCCGAGATTTGTGGATCTGAACATTTCCATCCACATCGGGTTTCTTCTTAAAGACCCATTTGCAACCAATGGCTGTTATGCCAGGGGGAGGATCAACCAAGTCCCAGACTTGATTCTCATTCATGGACTTTAACTCGGATCTCATGGCCTCCAGCCATGCCTCGGAATCTGGGCTCACTATTGCTTCCGCATATGTGGCCGGCTCATCGCTTTCCAGCAACAATACATCGCGCACTCTGTGAAATCTTTCTGACCTCTGAGGTTCCGGTGCCGCTTCCACTACGGGTTCCCTGACTGACTCTTGTAGATCTCATCACCAGCCGAGCCGTCCCCGAGTGGTCCTTGTAGGATCGGAAGTATGTCTAGTAGGGGGTGATTAGACTACTTGACCAAATAAAAACTTAACCTTTTCCCAATTTTAGTTCTTGGCAGATTTTAGCAACTTTAGGAGAAGTCAAGCAATCATCACACAATTCAAGCAAGCATGCAAAGAGTATATAGCAGCGGAAAGTAAATCACGCAACTTGCAAGAATGTAAAGGTAAGGGTTTGGAGAATTCAAACGCAATTGGAGACACGGATGTTTTTCTCGTGGTTCGGATAGGTGGTTCTATCCTACATCCACTTTGATGGAGACTTCAACCCACGACGGGTAACGGTTGCGCGAGTCCACGGAGGGCTCCACCGACGAAGGGTCCACGAAGAAGCAACCTTGTCTATCCCACCATGGCCATCGCCCACGAAGTACTTGCCTCACTAGCGGTAGATCTTCACAAAGTAGCCGATCTCCTTGCCCTTACAAACTCCTTGGTTCAACTCCACAATCTTGTCGGAGGCTCCCAAGTGACACCTAGCCAATCTAGGAGACACCACTCTCCAAGAAGTAACAAATGGTGTGTTGATGATGAACTCCTTGCTCTTGTGCTTCAAATGATAGTCTCCCCAACACTCAACTCTCTCTCATAGGATTTGGATTTTGTGGAAAGAATATTTGAGTGGAAAGCAACTTGGGAAAGGCTAGAGATCAAGATTCATATGGTAGGAATGGTATATCTTGGTCTCAACACAAGGGTAGGTGGTTCTCTCTCAGAACATATGAGTTGGAAGTGTAGATGTGTTCTGATGGCTCTCTCCACGAATGAAGAGGAGGTGGAGGGGTATATATAGCCTCCACACAAAATCCAACCGTTACACACAATTTACCAATCTCGGTGGGACCGAATCAACAAACTCGGTCGGACCAAAAAGGTAAACCTAGTGACCGTTAGAGATTTTCGGTGGGACTGACATGCAACTCGGTAGGACCGATATGGTTAGGGTTAGGGCATAACGTAATCTCGGTGAGACCGATTACACAAACTTGGTGAGACTGATTTTGGTAATTAGCTAACCAGAGAGTTGGTCAGGTAAACTCGGTGGGACCGATTTGCTCTTTCGGTGAGACCGAAAAGTTACAAAGGGGAAACAGAGAGTTTACATTGCAATCTCGGTGGGACCGATTTGCTCTTTCGGTGAGACCGAAAAGTTACAAAAGGGAAACAGAGAGATTGCAACCCCATCTCGGTGAGACCGAGATCCCTATCGGTAGAACCGATTTGCTAGGGTTTGGCCGTGGCTTATGACATGTGAAACTCGGTGGCGCCGGATGGAAAGAATCGGTAGGACCGAGTTTGGCTTGGAGTTTAGGTCATTTGTGGATATGGAAAAGTAGCTGAGGATTTTGGAGCATATCATTAAGCACATGAAGCAAAAGGCTCATTAAGCAACACCTCATCCCTCCTTGATAGTATTGGCTTTTCCTATGGACTCAATGTGATCTTGGATCACTAAAATGTAAAATGAAGAGTCTTGAGCTTGAAGCTTTAGCCAATCCTTTGTCCTTAGCATTTTGAGGGTTCCACTTTCACCATCCATGCCATGCCAATCATTGAGCTTTCCTGAAATAATTATCTTGGAATAGCATTAGCTCAATGAGCTATATGTTTTTATGAATTACCAAAACCACCTAGGGATAGTTGCACTTTCAGTCCTCGAATTTCTTCGAGTCGGACTGTCCTCCCACTGGCCTCCCGACTAAGAAACTCTTTCTCAAGGAAAACCCCGTTCCGAGCAACAAACACTTTGTTCTCTTCCTAGTTGTAGAAGCTATATCCCAAGGTTTCCCTCGGATATCCCACGAATATGCATTTATCTGAGTTGGTTGTAAGCTTGTCTGACATAAGTCGCTTGACAGATGCTTCACAACCCCAAATCTTTAGAAAAGACAAACTAGGACTTTTCCCAGTCCACATCTCATGTGGTGTCTTGTCTACGGATTTTGATAGTACCCTGTTAAGTGTGAAAGCTGCAGTTTCTAGAGCGTATCCCCAGAATGCCAAGGGTAAATCCGATTTGCTCATCATAGACCGTACCATGTCCAACAAGGTCCTATTCCTCCATTCCGACGCGCCGTTTCTCTGTGGCGTACCCGGAGGTGTGAGCTGAGGTACTATACCTCGGCTTTTCAGATGATCATCAAACTCCTGGCTCATGTACTCACCTCCACGATCAGATCGTAGAAGCTTTATAGTATTGCCGAGCTGATTCTCAACCTCATGCTGAAACTCTTTGAACTTTTCAAAAGTTTTCGATTTGTGCCTCATCAAATAGATTTATCCATATCTACTCAAGTCATCGGTAAAAGTCACGAAGTACTGATAGCCACCTCTGGCAGTTGTGCTCATTGGACCACACACATCATTATGTATAAGTTCCAATAGCTCGAACGCCCTCTCACAACTATTTGCGAAAGGAGACTTAGTCATCTTGCCGAGCAAGCATGATTTGCATGTCTCGAACGAACCGAAGTCGGACAAAGTTAGGAGCCCATCATCATGGAGCTTCTTCATGCATTTTAGACTAATGTTTCCAAGCCGGCAATGCTAGAAGTATGTCGGATTTATCTCATTAGGCTTATGCCTCTTGACATTCATGTTATAGACCGATTCCTGTTCCAGATTCAATATGAATAGCCCATCAACAATGGGTGCGTAGCCGTGGAACATACCATTCAAATAAAATGAACAACCATTGTCCTTTAAATTGAATTCATAACCCTGACTCATCAAACATGAGGCAGAAATAATGTTCCGACTAACTGCAGGAATTTAATAACAATTGTTCAATTCCAAAATAAATCCAGAAGGATGCTGGAGCTGCATCGTGCCGACCTCCAACGCAGCAACTCTTGCTTTGTTGTCGACCCTGATGTCAATCTCCCCTTGTGCCACAAGCCTAGTTCTTACCAGCCCTTGCATCGAGTTGCAAATATGAGCAACCGATCTGGTATCAAATACCCAAGAGCTACTAGGTATGTCAGCAAGGTAAATGTCTATAACATATGCAACAAGTGTACCTTTGCCTGAAGAAGCATTCCCGGCCTTCTTGCCATGCTCTGCAAAGCCACTTGCTACAGTTCCTCTTCCAGTGACCGGTCTCCTTGCAGTGATAGCAAATAGTCTTCGAGTCCGGTCCAGACTTCGGCGCAGCAGCGGAGGTTACCGTCTCCGTGCCCTTTGCCTTAGCCTTTTTCTTGGACCAACTCTTCTTGAACTTAGCCGATTTCTGCACCATCAACACTTGATGTGTGCCTTTCATAATATCCAGCTCTGGCACTTTGAGCATCCCATGCAATTCAGTGAGCTTCTTATCTATGCCGTGCATATGATATTTCAAGATGAACATCCCATAGCTAGGCAGAAGAAAACTCAAAACTGCATCTGTAGCTAGCTCATCCAAGAGCGGGAAGCCCAGCCGATCCAACGCTTGCACATATGGATCATCTTGATCACATGCGGGCTCAGTGGATCACCTTCCTTCATCTTACAATCCATCAAGGATCGCCAGACGTTGAACCTTTCGGTCCTAGCCTGTGTCTGAAACATGCTCTTGAGACTCTCGATCATATCGTAAGCCTCAACATTTTTGAAATGCTGTTGCAAATCGGGCTCCATACAAGCCAGGATCAGACATCTGATCTCCATTGATTCATCAACGAGTTTCTGGTAGGCATTCTTAGTTGTGGTATTAGCATTATCGGCAGGTTCCTCTCGAAGTCGATCCTCTAGAACATGTTCCTTTTTATCATGCTTGAGAACAATTCTTAGATTTCTATACTAGGTGGTAAAGTTTGTTCCATTCAGTTTATCCTTTTCCAGAATTGATTTCAATGCAAAGTTGGGTTGAGCAGGTGGTGCCATTGATTTACAACAGGAAATATGCAATCACTAAGCAATGTGTTTATGTAGAGTAATTCAAGCCTTAAATATAAATACTCCCACTGACGTTGGCATCCCTCTACAAACTCTCAGTGATTCAGGATCCGACTAGCACATGCGACTAGTGAGCTTTAGCATCACTGCTAGACAACATGCCTATCCGGTAAGCAACTCCTTGCTAATCGTATCTTTATATGACTCATGTCGGTCGGGAAGGTATCTCATACCCCATCCCCCAACCTTCTTTGCCACAAGGCCCAAAACCGTTTTGATAGCCTTGTCAAGTTAACCTGATGCAGTGCATGTCCGTGTCTGACATGAACCCTTCAGTTCAAGGACACCTAGCAGCACCCCAATTTTATGAGCCCACTACTAGATGTACTTGACGTGCGAAGGTGCAACATCGGGAATGGCAAATTGCTTGATATTAACGAGGGATCTTTCTAACATTCTAATATGCATAGAAAACAAGAAACATAGCAATCACAACTAAACATATATTGTGAAATAGTATGGATCCTTCATGGATGTTCTTCCAGGTCGGCTCCGACTCCGATGACCATCTAGGAACTCCATCTTGTTTGTCACGCCGGGACGCCAAGCCACCAACCTTATCTCTATTATCCAACTACTACTACTAGTAATGAATTTTACATAGAGTCATGAGTCGACACGCAGGTCGTTATACAATATAATGACAACACTTTGGCTTCTGCCGGCTGACAAACATGACACAAAGGCCATGTATAAATTACACACATGCATCACATACACATGAGCCATACTATTCACATAAAACCTGCAAAACAAAGTTATGCATAGAATCGCATTCTACCAGTTTGAATGTCGGGTACGAAATACAAGGCACTACGCACACGTTTTCGGAAATCACAGATCATATCTGAACTCCGATCATGCCAAATTTTCTGATCTGACCGATCTCATCGATCATCGTTAGTCCGATTTGGATTTACATTTTCACTGTTAACCCCGATGGCGAATACCGACCGGTAGGGGTAGGTTATGTCACGACCTCATCGACCCCGATTATCAGAAAACATAGCCACATCATTCCCCATGTGTAGTTGATCTCATCAACCGTGCACATAGCCGATCTCGTCAACGACAACAAATCTCATCTGCCGCCTCCACATATCTAATATGCATACGATCTGAATCCAAATCCTATAGCAGAGGCTCTGATACCACTGTTGGGATCTACGGTAGGGTGCGTGAAAGTGCAACTATCCCTAGGTGGTTTTGGTAATTCATAACAACATATAGCTCATTGAGCTAATGCTATTCCAAGATGATTATTTCAGGAAAGCTCAATGATTGGCATGGCATGGATGGTGAAAGTGGAACCCTCAAAATGCTAAGGACAAAGGATTGGCTCAAGCTCAAAAGCTCAAGACTCTTCATTTTACATTTTAGTGATCCAAGATCACATTGAGTCCATAGGAAAAGCCAATACTATCAAGGAGGGATGAGGTGTTGCTTAATGAGCCCTTTGCTTCATGTGCTTAATGATATGCTCCAAAATCCTTAGCTACTTTCTCATATCCACTCTTGACCTAAACCCAAAGCCAAACTCGGTCCTACTGATTCTTCCTATCAGGCGCCACCGTGTTTCACATGTCATAAGCCACTGCCAAACCCTAGCAAATCGGTTCTACTGATAGGGATCTCGGTCTCACCGGGATGGGATTGCAATTTCTCTGTTTCCTTTTCGTAACTTTTCGGTCTCACCGAAAGAGCAGATCGGTCCCACCGAGATTGCAATGCAAACTCTCTGTTTCCTTTTTGTAACTTTTCGGTCTCACCGAAAGAGCAAATCGGTCCCACCGAGTTTGCCTGACCAACTCTCTGGTTAGCTTATTACCAAACCGGTCTCACTGAGTTTGTGTAATCGGTCTCACCGAGATTACATTCTGCCCTAACCCTAACCATATCGGTCCTACCGAGTTGCATATCAGTCCCACCAAAAATCTCTAAGGGTCACTAGGTTTACTATTTCGGTCCGACCGAGTTTGTTGATTCGGTCCCACCGAGATTGGTAAATTGTGTGTAACGGTTGGATTTTGTGTGGAGGCTATATATACCCCTCCACCCCCTCTTCATTCGTGGAGAGAGCCATCAGAACACATCTACACTTCCAACTCATATGTTCTGAGAGAGAACCACCTACCCTTGTGTTGAGGCCAAGATATTCCATTCCTACCATATGAATCTTGATCTCTAGCCTTCCCCAAGTTGCTTTCCACTCAAATCTTCTTTCCACCAAATCTAAATCCTGTGAGAGAGAGTTGAATGTTGGGGAGACTATCATTTGAAGCACAAGAGCAAGGAGTTCATCATGAACACACCATTTGTTACTTCTTGGAGAGTGGTGTCTCCTAGATTGGCTAGGTGTCACTTGGGAGCCTCCGACAAGATTGTGGAGTTGAACCAAGGAGTTTGTAGGGGCAAGGAGATCGCCTACTTCGTGAAGATCTACCGCCAGTGAGGCAAGTCCTTCATGGGCGATGGCCATGATGGGATAGACAAGGTTGCTTCTTCGTTGACCCTTCGTGGGTGGAGCCCTCCGTGGACTCGCGCAACCGTTACCCTCTGTGGGTTGAAGTCTCCATCAACGTGGATGTAGGATAGCACCACCTATCCGAACCACGACAAAAACATCCTTGTCTCCAATTGCGTTTGAATTCTCCAAACCCTTCCCTTTACAATCTTGCAAGTTGCATGCTTTACTTTCGGCTGCCTATATACTCTTTGCAGGCTTGCTTGAATTGTGTGATGATTGCTTGACTTGTCCTAAAGTATCTAAAATCTGCCAAGAACTAAAATTGGGAAAAGGTTAAGTTTTTATTTTGTCAAGTAGTCTAATCACCCCCCCTCTAGACATACTTCCGATCCTACAAGTGGTATCATAGCTTTGGTCTCCATTTGCTTTGATTTCCATAGCTTTTGGTGATCATAGCCTTGGTTTCACAACCTAGGAGAGTATGGCGTCTAGCGAGGGAAATTATCACCGTATAGGTCCTTACTTTGATGGTACTAATTTTGCTAGTTGGAAGCATAAAATGAAAATGCATATTCTCGGACATAACCCCGCCGTTTGGGCTATTGTGTGTGTTGGTTTGCAAGGTGACTTCTTCGATGCGAAAGAACCAAACCATGAAGCTACGGCGAATGAGTTGAAGATGTTGCAATACAACGCTCAAGCTTGTCATATTCTCTTCAACGGATTGTGCCCCGAAGAATTCAACAAAATCAGCCGTCTTGAGAATGCAAACGAAATTTGGGATACTTTGATTGATATGCACGAAGGTACCGACTCCGTCAAGGAATCCAAATTGGATGTGCTTCAAAGTCAACTTGACAAGTTCAAAATGAAGGATGGTGAAGGTGTCGCTGAAATGTACTCTAGGCTTGCTCTCATCACAAATGAGATTGCCGGCTTAGGGAGTGAAGAGATGACCGATAGATTCATCATCAAGAAGATCCTAAGAGCCTTGGATGGAAAATATGATACCGTGTGCACATTGATCCAAATGATGCCCAATTACAAAGATCTCAAGCCAACGGAGGTCATTGTAAGAATTGTTGCTCATGAGATGTCACTCAAGGATAAAGAGGAACTTCACAACAAATCAAGTGGTGCCTACAAAGCCTCATGTGAAGCCCCCACATCATCAAGTGAGAGACAAACCTTCAATGAAGAATTGAGCTTAATGGTAAAGAACTTCAACAAGTTCTACAAGAGTAGAAGCAAAGATAGAGGCTCCAAGTCAAGGTCCTACAATGACAAAAGATCTTCTAGTCGAGAGCGAAACTGCTACAATTGTGGAAGACCCGGGCACTATTCCAATGAGTGTACGACTCCCTACAAAAGAAGAGAAGATTCTCCAAAAAGAAGGAGCAAAAGAGAAGAATCACCTCCAAGAGAGAGAAGGAGAAAAGAAGGAGCAAGGATTCGGAAAGACAAGAAAAATCATCAAGGAGCTACACAAAACGAAGACATCAAGCTCATGTTAGTGAATGGGTATCCGACTCCGACTCCGACAACCACTCCAAGAGAAGTTATCACTCCGATTCCGAATATACTCAAGATGAAGGTGTTGCCGGTCTAGCACTTGTGTCAACCAACTCCTACGACATATTTGACTCACCAAATGAAGGAATTGGAAGATGCTTCATGGCCAAAGGTCCTAAGGTAACACACCCCGAGTATGTTGATTTTAATAGTGATGAAGATGACTTGTTAGGTGATGATGACTTACTTGTTGACAACTCTAGTGATGAATACTATGATGAAACTTCAACGAATCATGCTAATCAAGATAAAATGAATGACAATGATAGGAAGAAAATTGAGGCTCTAACTAAAGAACTAAACACTCTTAAGTTAGCTCATGAAACTATCTTCGAAGATCATTGAGAACTTTTAAGAGCTCATGAGAAGTTACGCTTCGAAAAGCTCAATCTTGAGCAAGAGCATGAGTTTTTAAAGGCAATCAATGATGATCTCCGCAAGAAAAGTTCTTCTTACATTGCCAAGCGTTTACTCTTATCCACTTACATGCCTCAAGTCAAGTCTAGTAACAAGAACAAGAAAGATTCTTCCTCTAGTAGTAACAATGATCATGTTAAATCCAATATTGTTGCTTCTAGTAGTTCTCTTGATTCCACTAATGATTCTCTTAGCCAAGTTACACTTGAGCAAGAAAATAGCTTATTGAAGGGAATTATAGAGAAAGGAGTGTACAAAAGTCTTGCCGGGAGTAAGCAATTCGAGGAAATTGTGCGCAAGCAAGGAAGGCACCGGAAGAATCAAGGTGTTGGTTTTGAACGAAAGTTCAATGCCAATGGAGTTGGGTGGGAAGAAGATCAATACCCCAAGACAATGTTTGTTCCACAACAAGAGAAGTATGATCCTACTTCTTTCAAGGGGACACAAACTCAAGATGATCTTCCACCACAAGACTACAAGCAAAAAGGCAAGGACAAGCTTCAAGAGGAAATTGATGCATTTGAAGAAGCTCCTAAGACCTTAGTCAAGTGGATTCCGAAGACTACTTCAAGTTCCACTTCATCAAGTACGACTACAACTCCAAGGATTCCCATCAAGATGGTGTGGATCCAAAAGAAGAAGAACTAGAGAGTTCTTGATGGTGACTCCGCCAACATACTTCACTCTTATCATTTTGGCAAGAACAAGTGCAATCAACTTCCACATCTTGCACTAGTTCAAGGAGTCACAAACCCTCTTGTTGGTAAGTCAAGGGACAAGGTAACCTAAAAGCTTTCATGGACATCATCTTGTGTGTGCATCACTCTATGACTATGGATATCCTTGTTTGTTCCTTGTGGGACTAACCCATGTAGGTATTGAAAGTGCAATTCACTCAAATGGATAGCTCCAAGTGATCTACATCAACATTGAGCATCCACATCTTTAACATCTACATGAAGTCATCATCGACAAAACCCAAGGTTAGTTCATCCCTCTTAGGGGGGATATCACATCTAGGGGGAGCTTTACTCTAAGATTTGGGCTAAATCAACTCTAATGATGTGAACACAACAATGCTTTATGTAAAAGTGGTAACCCCACTTGAGCTTAAATGATGAGTATGACCTATGATCAAGTGTTCTCATTTGACTCCTAAGTCAATATACTCATATATAGATGACCTTGTCATCGCCAATTGCTTGATAGATGCTAGAATTGGTTGTGCATGCCTTGTCACATATTTCAATTGCCATTTTATTGTGTGAGCATGTTGGTTGCATATTTTACTCATTCGAGGACATCCACTTGTTGTTTTGATTGTTTGGTTTTGTTTTCTTTTGCCAAGTGGATGGACAAGAATGCCTAAGAACCTTCTCTAGCTATCTATGATTTTCTCGTCTCAAACTCTATTCATGCTACATCACAAAATTTGATCAAGTCAGATTCAAACCACTCTGTGTGAGGAGCATTCGGAGTCCCCGATTCGTCATAGACTTAAACTTCCAAAACTTCTTTGTGATTCTCGGTCTGACCGATACCTCCCTTTCGGTCCTACCGAGATCATTAACTCGATCTATGTTTTTGATCTCGGTGCAACCGATTTGAACCATTCGGTCACACCGAGTTGCAATAACTGTATACAGTTTTGCATCTCGGTGCCACCGAGTTGTTCCACTCGGTCACACCGACAGGGTCGGGCTATATATAGACACGGGCAAAATTTGGAAATTTCTCCGAACCCTTTCGCCCGCGCGATAGCTCGCTCTACCAACGTGGTCTCCGGATCGTCTCCTCGCAGCCAGCCGCCTCCAGTCGCTGGTCTCCGTCGCCGTCAACGGGATTCAACCCCGCCGTTGCCGCCGTAGCGAGTCTCCGCCGAACTAGGGTACGGACTCAATCTTTGTGCTATTCCCCAATCTGATTCCTAGCACATTGTGATCGTATTGATTCTAGCCACGTTTGAAACACTCCTATCCAATCAATGCATTCGTAGAATAGGTTTGATTCGAAATTTTTAGGGTTAGGTTTCCGCCGAAACCATCTCGGACCCGCCGAGTTGAAAAACTCGGTCCCACCGATTTGGCTCATGCCATTGCACAAGTAAGACTCGGTCTGACCGAGAATTACTAATCGGTGTGACCGATTTTGGAACTTTGTGAAACCCTAGCAGTCTCCGTGCCACCGAACTGTGACTCGGTCTGACCGAGTTCACTAGTTTAGGTTCCAAAAACTGCTTTGGTATCACCGAGTTGAAAAATCAGTAGATCCAAAATGATTTCTATGGGAAACTAAAACTAAGATTTTGAATCATTCTTTTGCAAAAATCTCTGCATTTTGTGATGCTCATCCACTCTACCTCATCTATAAATTATTCACAGGGTCAGTAGTCAGCTTGTTCATCATGTCAGATCAGAGTGACAACCAGAATGTGTCAGAATAGCAAGTGCACATGAGTGAGGGCACTAGTCCCTCCAGTTCTTCAGATGAAGGCAGCAGGAGCACCCCCAGTAACTTGCCAAAAGCTGCCACCAGAGAAAAGAAGAAAAGAACCTCAGAATCAGAGGATGAGGACTATGTGGCAGAAGAGGAAGCCACTTCCAAGAGAGTTGTGCTTAAGAAGGAGTATGGCTCAGCTGCAGCCATCAAGCCAGGATTGCACAAAAAGGCACCTGCTAGGAGAGTTCCTACCTCCAAGCCTAGGAAGGCTGCACCTGAAGGAACTATAAAGTTCACCATGGAATCTGAAGAAGATATTGGCCAGGAAAAGAAAAATAAAAGATTCAGAACTACCACTGCCAGAGTTGTTGGCAAGCCTTCTATGAGGAAAGATCCTTCTGAAGAAGAGGAAGAAGAGGTTGCTGCACCAGCACCTAAGATGCCAAAGCTGATGGGTGATGCTATCAAATCAGGGGCTACTGCATCCAAGCCCAAGGAAGCACCCAAGGTTGCATCAAAGGCCAAGACAGCTCCAAAGAGGAACACAAGGAGCATACCAGCTGTTGAGAAGAACAAGGCCCTAGTGCCTGACACTGCTGAAGAAGAGGAAGGACAAGTACTTAGAAAGTTGAAGCCCAAGATCCTAGACCACAATGATGCTCATCCTGTGGCTGAGGACATGAAGATCAGACGAGACTTAGGGCTGAGAAAGTGGAGAGCAGAAGACCCATATGCTACCAGAAGAAGAACTGCTGTTGACTACATGTTCCACACTAAGGAACAACATGACTTCTATGAGACTATGTTACTTGATATGAAGCCCATTGTTTGTGACATGAGATGGGTTGACTGGGAATACATCAAGGACAATGAAGAGCACTTTCCTGGAGTGCAAGGCAGCTTCAAGGCTTGTGGAGTAGCTGACTTTGTTGGGCAGAAGCTCACAAAGTGGAATGAAGAGCTGATCATGCAGTTCTACTCCACAGCACACTTCTATCCAGATGGAAGAATTGTGTGGATGTCAGAAGGTACGAGGTACCAATCAACAGTTGCTGAGTGGGCACAGCTCATCAATGCCCAGAGGAGCATGAGGATGACCTATATATATATGCCAAGAAGAATATGGACCACAACTCTATGTCCAACATGTACAAGGAGATCCCAAACAAGGCACTTGATACTTTCAAGTTTGGATCAATACATTATCTTCTGTCAGGGTTGCCAACCATAAATTGTATTCTGAGGCACACTCTGTTGCCCAAGTCAGGTGATCACAAGATGATCAGAGGCCAAGCAATCAACTTGCTTCATATCTTTGATGTGCCAGAAAAGTTCAAGGTGATGAGCCTCATGGTAGAAACTATCAAAAGGACTGTAGCAAATCAGAAGAGGAGCTGTGGTTATGCCCCTCAGATCCAAGAGCTGATCAACTCCAAGATGGGCACATGCATATACTTATTGGACAAGGAACATTTGCCTCTTCATCCAGACTTCGAGGATAATCAAGTTGTGATGAACAAGGATGAACCATCTTCAGCTCATGCTCAAGCACAGAAGGAGAAGGCAAGGAATGAGAAAGCTGCCAAGATGCCAACTCAAGAGGAGGCATCTGAGTATTTCTTGAAAACCAAGCAAGAGCAGCTTAGTTACTTGATTGCATCCACACTGAGGATTGAGAAAGGACTGGCCACCCTCACTCAGAATCAGGAGAGCTTAGAGAGAATCGTAGAACAAAAGTTCTATGACTTGGATGTCAAAGTAACAGAGATTCAGTCTGCAGTGGAGCAACTTCAAGATGACATGCAAGAGAGGAAAGGGAAGACTACAACTGATGCATTTGCCAGAGAGCCACGAGCTTAGAGGTCAACTGCAGTGCCAGTTCCTGACACCAGAGCCACCACCTCAGCTCCAGCCACAACACCAGCCCAACCAGCTCCAGCATCTACTTCAGCTCCAGCTCCAACCACGTCTACAGAAGCCTTCGTCCTTGGAGTGATCCAGACTCCACCACCACCAGAAGATCAAGCCTGAGAGTCGATCTAGCACTATGCATTTTCTAGGAACTTTTTGGTAACTTGTTGCCAAAGGGGGAGAAAGATGTATAGATCATAGGCTTCGAGAGAGAGTGTTGCTTTTATTCTCTCTTGTTTTATTTGGTGGTTTTTCAAACGTTGTTTGCTTTTGGTTGAGATACTATGATATGCTTGGGAGACATTGATGATCATGTGTTAACCCCGATGGCGAATACCGACCGGTAGGGGTAGGTTGTGTCATGACCTCATCGACCCCGATCATCAGAAAACATAGCCACATCATTCCCCATGTGTAGTTGATCTCATCAACCGTGCACATAGCCGATCTCGTCAATGACAACAAATCTCATCTGCCGCCTCCACATATCTAATATGCATACGATCTGAATCCAAATCCTATAGCAGAGGCTCTGATACCACTGTTGGGATCTATGGTAGGGTGCGTGAAAGTGCAACTATCCCTAGGTGGTTTTGGTAATTCATAACAACATATAGCTCATTGAGCTAATGCTATTCCAAGATGATTATTTCAGGAAAGCTCAATGATTGGCATGGCATGGATGGTGAAAGTGGAACCCTCAAAATGCTAAGGACAAAGGATTGGCTCAAGCTCAAAAGCTCAAGACTCTTCATTTTACATTTTAGTGAACCAAGATCACATTGAGTCCATAGGAAAAGCCAATACTATCAAGGAGGGATGAGGTGTTGCTTAATGAGCCCTTTGCTTCATGTGCTTAATGATATGCTCCAAAATCCTCAGCTACTTTCTCATATCCACTTTTGACCTGAACCCAAAGCAAACCTCGGTCCTACCGATTCTTCCTATCCGGCGCCACCGAGTTTCACATGTCATAAGCCACTACCAAACCCTAGCAAATCGGTTCTACCGATAGGGATCTCTGTCTCACCGAGATGGGATTGCAATTTCTCTGTTTCCTTTTTGTAACTTTTCGGTCTCACCAAAAGAGCGGATCGGTCCCACCGAGATTGCAATGCAAACTCTCTGTTTCCTTTTTGTAACTTTTCGGTCTCACCGAAAGAGCAAATCGGTCCGACCGAGTTTGCCTGACCAACTCTCTGGTTAGCTTATTACCAAACCGGTCTCACCGAGTTTGTGTAATCGGTCTCACCGAGATTACGTTATGCCCTAACCCTAACCATATCAGTCCTACCGAGTTGCATATCAGTCCCACCGAAAATCTCTAACGGTCACTAGGTTTACTATTTCGGTCCGACCGAGTTTGTTGATTCGGTCCCACCGAGATTGGTAAATTGTGTGTAATGGTTGGATTTTGTGTGGAGGCTATATATACCCCTCCACCCCCTCTTCACTCATGGAGAGAGCCATCAGAACACATCTACACTTCCAACTCATATGTTCTGAGAGAGAACCACCTACCCTTGTGTTGAGGCCAAGATATTCCATTCCTACCATATGAATCTTGATCTCTAGCCTTCCCCAAGTTGCTTTCCACTCAAATCTTCTTTCCACCAAATCCAAATCCTGTGAGAGAGAGTTGAGTGTTGGGGAGACTATCATTTGAAGCACAAGAGCAAGGAGTTCATCATCAACACACCATTTGTTACTTCTTGGAGAGTGGTGTCTCCTAGATTGGCTAGGTGTCACTTGGGAGCCTCCGACAAGATTGTGGAGTTGAACCAAGGAGTTTGTAAGGGCAAGGAGATCGCCTACTTTGTGAAGATCTACCGCTAGTGAGGCTAGTCCCTCGTGGGTGATGGCCATGATGGGATAGACAAGGTTGCTTCTTCGTGGACCCTTCATGGGTGGAGCCCTCCGTGGACTCGCGCAACCGTTACCTTCCATGGGTTGAAGTCTCCATCAACGTGGATGTAGGATAGCACCACCTATCCGAACCACGACAAAAAAATCCTTGTCTCCAATTGCCTTTGAATTCTCCAAACCCTTCCCTTTACATTCTTGCAAGTTGCATGCTTTACTTTCCGCTGCCTATATACTCTTTGCATGCTTGCTTGAATTGTGTGATGCTTGCTTGACTTGTCCTAAAGTAGCTAAAATATGCCAAGAACTAAAATTGGGAAAAGGTTAAGTTTTTATTTGGTCAAGTAGTCTAATCACTCCCCCTCTAGACATACTTCCGATCCTACAGTGCGTCGACTACAAATTAAAATTTCCTACGCGCAGAACAACCAAGAACATGCTACGGGAGATGGATCACAGTTTGTTACCACTAGACGCGCAGTGCCGTGCAGCGGAAGAAGAATTAGGGCAGCGCGTCCGCGTGGATCGTCTCCTCCTCGTCAAATCTCCCTCAAACAGCCGGTCGTTGGATCCCTCGTACAGGTTCACCGAAGCGGCGCAGGTGTACCGCCTCTAACGGTATCCGCGTGTGCAGGAGGAACATCGTGCGGTGGACTGCTAGGTCCGATCACACAACCGACGGCGAGTGGAGGTGTCTATTCGCAACACATGCAAACCCTAGTGATAGCGCCGAAGCGATCAACCCCATGAGTGTGCGGCACCTCCACTTTATATAGGCGTCCGTCGCAGGCTCAACACTTGGGCCTCGCACAGACCCTAAAGCCCATAAGTCTACTCGGCCACAATCCGCATACAGCTTGGATCACGTCCGACCAGTATCCTCGGATCCGACCTTGTAGGTTCCTTCCCTTAAGCGCGCGACCCCTTAGGTTCAAGCCGGCTTGGTCGTAGTTTGGATCACCAACTGACTACATGGCTGGTAGCGGCCTCTAGCAAGGCGTGCCGACCACCAAGCAGACAATGAAGCTAGTTAGGCGAACCTGTACATCACACTTCCATTCCTTTTGTCACACGATAGATGTTGTCAGGCTCAAGGAGAGTCTGTAATCCTTGTGCTAGCCTGACCTCTTTCTCGTTCTAGTGATGCCGACCACAAACCGTATTATCTCATAATCCTTGTCGCATGGCCATGCTTATCCTGGTCGGATCACACGAGGGGCCCAAAGTATATCTCTCCTGATCGGAGGGGCAAATCCCATCTTGCTCGACCACGTCTCGTCGCTTGGGTCTGGACAAACCTGAAACCTACCTTTGTAACTATCCAGTTACGGAGTAGCGTTTGGTCGGCCCAAAGCAAGTCTGTCACCATCCCGAGTAGATGCGTCAGCACAGGTCTTAGGACATAGAGCGTATGTTGTACTAGAGACTCACAAATGACATATCGCTGCGTCTCATAGTTGGGTCTGTCTGACTCGGACCTTATCTCGACTCGGATCCGACTATGTCGAATCCGACCAGACCTTTCCAAGTCCATATTATCCGGTTAGCATCCAATGCTCCATGGCTAGTGAGGCCAAGCCATCGGCCATGTCATATGCTAGTCTAGTCGGCCGCGCGTCCACACAACCCTTTCGACTAGGGACCTTTTAGGACAGTCATCATACAATGCATAGTCCCACAAACAAGTCAAGTACTTGCTGATACACATCATTGATAATGTCCAAGGACTATCTTTATTCATAAACACATAGGAAATATCATCATACATGATTGCCTCTATGGCATATCTCCAACACTGGGGGCTACTGTTGGCGTTCTGGGATCGGGGGTACCCAGACTTGCCTGCCTGCGGCCCATGGCGTGGCTCCATCGACGGCCCAGTACGGCAGCTTCAGCAGCAACAACTCAAGACCCTCGCGACGGGCCAAGGCTCGTGAGGCGGACGACACCAAGGCCTTCCTGGGGGAAGCCTCGCTAGGCTGGCTCCCGAGGAGTGGAGATCTCAAGGCAAGGTGCACCTGGCGAGGCTCACATGACATGAGCCATGATGACCAAGGTCAGGCGGGCGCCAGCGGGTGCAGTGTACCGGTTTCCTCTTTTGTGCTAAGGAGGCAAGCGCAGGCGCGGGGTCTTGAGGCATCAGGAAAATGTTTCCATATCGGTGCAACAAGACCAGGACCGACATGACGGCAGGACGGAGGTCACCGCGGAGCCCACGGCAGCGTCACCACCAGAGCCTTTTGCAGGCGAAGAATACTTTTGTCAGGATAGCTTGTACTAGTTGTCTCCCTTCAAATCTGGCTGTTGTGGGATCCCTCCCGCCTAACATTTTGGAAGAGGACCAAGGCCATTATAACTAGGACTTAGCCACCACCATAGCGGGGGATCTCTGGAATCGGGGCCATCCTACCCCGACCACCTCACCATCTCATTGAGTTCAAGAACACCTAACCTCCTGAGGCTGTTCATCCATTGTACTAGTTCATCCTCAGCCCCTCGAGACAATCCACCACAAAGCTGGAGTTGGGTATTACACCACAAGGTGGCCCGAACCAGGATAAATCTCTGTATCTCTCGTTCTTTGGGTCTGTTGAGCTAGGCCGTGGGATCGTTTAGGGAGCGAGCTGGGGAGAGAGTGTTCTTCGTGCGCACCCCAGAGTTCCAACCTCTCAAGGGTCTGCGGAACCCATAATCCGATAATCACCAAGGCAAAGTGAATGGTCATACATGAGAGATAGATAATATCATCATTCAAGCACAAGCATTAAAGTATGATATGATCAAACACATGACCATACAAGTATCTCACACACACATAAATTATCATCCAGGCAAGCAAACAAATAAGTATCAAACAAGTAGCAAATGAGGCAAAAAGAAGCAAATCTCTCTCTCTCTCTCTGTGTGTGTGTGTGTGTGTGTGTGTGTGTGTGTGTGTGTGTGTCGAAGCCTATGATCTATACACTTTCTCCCCCTTTGGCAATGAGTTACCAAAAAGCTCAAAGATGCATAGTGCTATGCGGCTCTCTAAGCTTGACCTTCGGGAGGTGGCGTGGAGAGTACTCCTAGAATAAATGCATCTATTGAGGTTGTTGGAGCTGGTGGAGTTGCAACCAGAGGGGCAATTGAAGCTGTGGCTGCAGGTGCTGACGTAGTAGCTCTTGTGTCTGTCATAGGCACTGCTGCAGATCTCTGTGCCCTAGGCACTGCTGCAGATCTCTGTGCCCTAGGCACTCTCTAAAAAACTTCAGTGGTAGCTTTCCCTTTCCTCTCTTTAGCTTCTTCCTGGAGCTGCTCAACACCTGTTTGCATTTCTGTCACCTTCAAGTCAAGATCATAGAACTTTGTCTCAATGATCCTCTCAAGACTCTCTTGATTCTGAGTCAGGGTGGCCAATCCTTTCTCTATCCTCAAAGTGGCTTGAATAAGATATCCAAGTTGATCTTGCTTTGACTTGAGGAAAACTTGTGAAGCCTCTTCAGCACTTGGCATCTTGGCTGCCTTCTCTGCTTTTGCTTTCTCCCTCTTCTCTCGAGTCTCTATTGATGTAGGATCTTAAACATCCATGACAATTGTGTTGTCCTCAAAGTAAGGCCTCAAGGGAAGGTGTTCTTTATCCAACAAGTATGTGCCTGCACCCATCTTGGAGTTGATGAGCATCTGGATGTATGGAGCATACCCACATGATCTGTTTTGGTCAGTAGTTATCCTCTTGATTGTCTCAACAATCAAACTGATCACCTTAAACTTCTGGGGCACATCAAACAACTGAATTTTTTTGATGGAGTGGCCTTTGATCATCCTGTGATCTCCTGATTTGGGCAACAAGGTGTGCCTCAAGATGTTGTTAATAGTGGCCAGTCCAGACAACAGATAATATACAGAGCCTAGCTTGTGAGTCTCCCAGGCCTTGTCAGGTATTTCCTTGTACATGTTGGCCATGGAGTTGTGATCTTTCTTTCTCTTGGCATAGACTTCTATGTCATCCTCAAGCTCTACAGGGGCATTGATCAGCTTGGCCCACTCAGCAACTGTTGATTGGTACCTTGTACCTTCAGACATCCATATAATCCTTCCATCTGTATAGAAATAAGCTATAGAATATAATTGAATAATGAGCTCATCATTCAACTTGGTCAGTTTCTGACCCACAAAAGTTTCTACTCCATTGAGCCTTTCATGCACTCATGGGAAGTGGTCTTCATTGTTGTCGATATATTTCAAGTCTACCCACTTCATGTCATACACTATGGGCTTCTTATCCAAAAGAATTGTCTCATAGAAGTCCTGCTGCTCCTTGGTGTGAAATCTATAGTCCACAGTAGTCCTTCTCCTCACAACATAAGGATCTGATTGTATCCACAATCTGAGACCTGCATCCTTTCTGACTTTCATATTCTCAGCCACTGGGTGATTGTCATCATGATTAGGGATCTTGGGCTTTAATTTTCTGAGCACTTGGGCTTCATCATCATCATATTCTTCTTCTTCTTCTTCTTCTTCTTCTTCTTCTTCTTCTTCTTCTTCTTCTTCTCCTCTTCTTCTTCTTCTTCTTCTTCTTCTTCTTCTTCTTCTTCTTCTTCTTCTTCTTCTTCTTCTTCTTCTTCTTCTTCTTCTTCTTCTTCTTCTTCTTCTTCTTCTTCTTCTTCTTCTTCTTCTTCTTCTTCTTCTTCTTCTTCTTCTTCTTTAATTTCAGCCACTGGGGCCTTGTTCTTCTCAGCAGTTGGTATGTTTCTTGTGCTTCTCTTTGGTGCAGACTTGGGGGCTGGAGCAGTAGCTTTGGGTGCAGTCTTGGGCTTTGAATGAGCAGACCCATACTTTATGGCATCCCCCATCAGCTTCTGAGCTTTAGGTGCTAGTGCAGCATCCGCTTCTTCATCTTCTTCCTCATCCTCAGTTGGGTCTCTCATCATAGAGGATCTGCCAATTACTCTGGCCATGGTCTTCTTGAGCCTTTCCTTTCTCTTCTTGCCCTCAACAGCCTCTTTTGGTTCAAGAGTGAACTCAATGGTTTCCTGTGCTGAGGCTCTGGCCTTAGACATGGGCACTCTCTTTGCAGGAGCCTTCTTGTTCAAACCAGGTTTTGTTGAAGCAGTTGTGCCAAATTCCTTCTTGACAACCTTCTTCTTGGAGCTGACCTCCTCCTCAGCAGCAACATAAACTTCATCCTCTGAATGAGAATTTCTCTTTCTCCTCTGCCTAGTAGAAGCCTTAGGTAGGTTGCTAGGAGTACTTCTGCTAGCTTCATCATAACTGCCACAGGGACTAGTGCCCTCACTCAGGTTAACTTGCTCCTCAGACCTGTTCTGGCTATCACTTTGATCAGACATGGTTGGCACTGCAAACTGAAAGCTGACCCTGTGAATAGTTATAGATGAGATGGAGTGGATGAGAATCACAAAGTGCAGAGATTTTGCAAAACAATTGAGTCAAAAACTTAGTTTTAGTTTTCCACAGAAAGCATTTTGGAGCTACCGATTTGTTAAACTCGGTGACACCGAAGCAACTTTGGAGTCTAAACTAGTCAAATCGGTCAGACCGAGACACAGGTCGGTGACTCCAAGATTGCTAGGGTTTCACTGAGAGTTGAATTCGCTCACACCGATTTGCAAGTTTTGGTCAGACCGAAAGTTACAAGTGGAATGGACTAAGCCAAATCGGTGAGACCGATTCCTACAACTCGGTCGGTCCGAGATGAGTTCGGCGGAAACCTAACCCTAAATTCTCGAATCAAAACTAATCTAAAGGAAGTTTTTGCTCGATAGGATGATCTCATACATGGTAAGAATCATGGCATTGACTTTGTGCTAAGAATCGGAGGTAAAGATTGCACAAAGGATCGAACTCATACCCTAACTTGGCGATGAGCTTGCTACGGCGGCAACGGCAGTGAAGATTTCCGTTGACGGCGACGGAGACCAGCGGCGAGAGGTCACTTGCGACGAGGGGATGATCCGGAGACCATGTAGGGAGAGCAGGACACGCGCGGGTAAAAAGGTTTCGAAGAAATTTCCAAAATTTGACCCGTCAGTACATATATCCTGACCCTGTCGGTGTGGCCGAGTGGAACAACTCAGTGGCACCGAGATGCAGAATCGCAATCGGTTACTGCAACTCGGTGTGACCGAACGGTTCTAATCGGTTGCACCGAGATTGAAAACCAAGATCAACTCAGTGAACTCGGTATGACCGAAAAGGATGAATTGGTCAGACCGAAATGCAGAGAGAGGTTTTGGAAGTTTAAGTCTATGACGAATTGGTGACTCCGAGTGCTCCTCACCCAGAGGGTTTGAATCTGACTTGATCAAACTTTGTGATGTAGCATGAATAGAGTTTGAGACGAGAAAAACATAGACAGCTAGAGGAAGTTCTTAGGCATTCTTGTCCATCCATTTGGCAAAAGAAGAATACCCAACAAATTGATGTCCTTGAATGAGAAAAAAATGCAATCAACATGCTCACACAAAATTAAAGTGCAAATGAAATATGTGGCAAAGCATGCACAAGCTCTAGCATCTATCAAGCAATTGGCGATGACTAGGTCATCTATATATGAGTATATTGACTTAGGAGTTGCTACCTCTTGAGCACTGCGTTGGTTTCCCCTTGAAGAGGAAAGGGTGATGCAGTAAAGTAGCATAAGTATTTCCCTCAGTTTTTGAGAACCAAGGTATCGATCCAGTAGGAGATCACGCACGAGTCCCTCACACCTACACAAGCAAATAAGAACCTCACAACCAACGCGATAAAGGGGTTGTCAATCCCTCAACGGTCACTTACGAGAGTGAGATCTGATAGATATGATAAGATAATATTTTTGGTATTTTTATGATAAAGAGAAATAAAGATGCAAAGCAAAATAAAAGGCAATAGAAATAAATAAGTGTTGGAAGATTAATATGATGGAAAATAGACCCGGGGGCCATAGGTTTCACTAGTGGCTTCTCCCAAGAGCATAAGTATTACGGTGGTTGAACAAATTACTGTCGAGCAATTGATAGAACTGAGCATAGTAATGAGAATATCTAGGTATGATCATGTATATAGGCATCACGTCCGCGACAAGTAGACCGAAACGATTCTGCATCTACTACTATTACTCCACACATCGACCATTATCCAGCATGCATCTAGAGTATTAAGTTCATAAGAACAAAGTAACGCTTTAAGCAAGATGACATGATGTAGAGGATTGTCGGCGTTCTGGGAACGGGGGTCCCCAGACTTTCCTGCCTGCGGCCTGCAGCGTGGCACGAGTGGGGGCCCAACGTGGCCCATCTTCATCAACACCAGGTTCAAGACCCTCGCGAGGGGCCAAGCCTCGCGAGGCGGACGACACGACGCTTCCTCAAGCACGACCTCCTTAGGCTGGCTCGCGAGGAGGCGGGGAGATCAAGGTGGGGTACCTCACGAGGTGCCCATGACGCAAGCCATGACGACCAAGGGTGCCAGGCGGGCGCCAGCCCGCGCAACGTCTCCCTTTACTCTTTGGTGCAAAGGGGGCAAGCGCAGGCGAGAGGATCAAGCAAAGGTACCCATTTTGGTGCAACGAGACCAAGACCAGCTCCGCGACAAGGAGGAAGTCACTATGGAGCCCAAGCCGACGTCATCACCAGAGCCTTTGGCAGGAGAATACCAACTTTAGTCAGGATAAGTGTACCAGATGTTCCCCTTCAAATTGGCCAATTGTTAGCGCCCTTCCCGCTCAATATTTGGGAAGAGGCCCAGGGCCTTTGCCTATAAATAGGGCTAGCCACCCCCAGGGTAGAGGCAGCCAGAATCCACCAGCTAGAATCCAATCGGATCCGGCATCTAGAATCCGATCTGATCGAGTAACAAGAAACCGGTAGAGGCAAATAGAGAGAGAGAGAGAAGGGCGATCGAACTCCCCCTAGCAGTTCATCCCCTAGTCAAGAACAGACCCTCGCGAGGTCGTTCTTCCTTGTACTGTTCTTCCTCACCAGCCCAAGAGGCAATCCACCCACCACACTAGAGTAGGGTATTACACCGCAATGGTGGCCCGAACCAGTATAAACCCTGTGTCTCTTGTGTTGTTCTTGCAGTAGTTTAGATCCTTGCGAGACGGAGAGGTAGAGGGAACGATCTCCGTGCGCACCCCAGAGTTCGAACCTTAAGGGTCTGCCGGAACCCCAGAATCCGACATTTGGCGCGCCAGGTAGGGGTGCGCCGGAGTCCGTCTTCCACCGCTCCGCTCTCCTCCGACCGACGCATCCATGTCTGACGCTCGTCGGGCCCGCGCCGAGCGCAGGGCCGCCATTGCTTCCCGCGCCGTCTAGACGGCCCTCGTCGGTGGGCGTCCTCATCGTTCCCCGTCGCCCGCCGTCAACGCCGCCACCGGCCCAGCGGGGAACGAGCAGCAAGCATCCTCTCAGCACCCGTCCGTGCGGCGGGATGGCCGCACCGCCACTCCGTCGCTCACCCCGGCCGGTTCTTCGTCGCACGCGCTTCGCGCGCCCTTGGAGGCTCGGGCTGCGCTCCTCGCGGCGAACGAGCTCTTGCGCTACCGCCCCGTCGACGACATCTACGAGGAGTGGCTCGACCGCGTCGCCGAGCTCGTCCGCGCCGCAGGGGGCTCTCCCGCGCCTTCCGCACCACTGCGCCGCACTCCGCCCCGCGTGGGCAATGAAGCCCCGGGGGCGTTCCAGCCGCCTGCTTTCCAAGAAGATGCCATGGCCCCAAGGCGTGCGGCTCCTGGGCGGAACCCGCTCCGTCATGCGCTGGCCCAGCAGGAACGGAGCTGCCAAGAAGTCCCGCGACCGCAAGAGGCCGCCCGGGCGCTCCCAGCCCCGGCTCGCCGAGACCCCGCTCCAGCTCCGGCACGTCAAGACCCCGCGCTGCTCCAAGCTGCAGTGCAAGGGGACGCACAAGGCCAAGCTCTCCCTCGACGGAAACCTCCCGCGGCCACCGCTGGCTGCCGCACCTACACCCCCGAGCTGCGTAGCGTCGCGTGGCCCGGCAAGTTCAAGCCGGACCTGCCTCCTCGCTACGACGGCACAACTGATCCCACGGAGTTCCTCCAGCTCTACGAGCTGGGAATCGAAGCTGCCAGCGGGGACGAGAAGGTCATGGCGAACTAGTTCCCCATGGCACTGAAGGAAGGTGCTCGCACTTGGCTCCTGAACCTGGCCCGAGGCACGATCTCCTCCTGGGACCAGATGCGTACTCGCTTCATCGCCAACTTCCAAGGTACCCGCGACCGGCCTCCCGCCGTGAGCGACATGCGCCGCATCAAGCAGCAACCTGGGGAGACCCTGCAAAAGTACATCCAGCGCTTCAATAGTGCGCGCCTCAAGATCCCCAGGGTGTCTGAAGAAGCCATCATTTCGGCCTTCTCCGACGGTGTGCGCGACGTCAAGATGAAGGAGGAGTTGGCGATGCATGAAGACCTCTGCACCTCCCTGGAACTGTTCAACCTGGCGACCAAGTGCGCCAGAGCTGAGGAGGGACGCCTCTCCCTCCTCGAGCTGCCTGTCGCAGACCCAGAAGAGAAGAAGCCCAAGGCCAAGGATGTGAAGCGCAAGGGGGCTGCCGTGCTCGCGGCAGAGCCAGACACCAAGCGGGGCAAGGATCTGCCCGAATCCTCCAGGGGCAGCCGGTACTGCGTGTACCATGACCTCCACACCCACAACACCAATGAATGCCAAGAACTCCGCACCGTGCGAGAGGGAAGAGTCGGCCAACGCCCTGACCGCGCTGACCGGGGCTACGGCCGAGGAGGAGGAATGAACCCGGGACGCTGGGAAGACCGTGGCCCACGTCAAGGTTGGCGTGACCAACCTCGCGAGGACCGCTGGCGTGACCAACCTCGCGAGGACTGCTGGCGTGACCCGCCTCGCGAGGGGAACTGGAGGGATCAGCCTCGTGAGGATTGCCCTTATGGCAACCCAGGCCTGCCGCCGTTGCCGCCTCAGCCAAGAAGGAATGAAGACCGCCACCAAGACGAGGGGGCTGGGGCCTTCCAGGAGCCTCGCGCCATCGCCTGCATCCTGGGCGGAGCTCAAGCCCCAGCCTCTCAACGTATCTTCAAGCAGTTTGCTCGCGAAGTGAATGCAGTTCTCCCCAAGCTCGAAGCAACGCGTCTCCTCAGGTGGTCGGCCTACACCATCACGTTCAGCTCGGCAGACCAGCTCAAGTGCGCGGCCACAGCCGGAGCCCTCCCAATGCTTTGTTCCCCAGTCATCAGCAACGTTCTGGTCACCAGGACCCTCATCGACGGAGGGGCAGGGCTCAATGTCTTGTCCGTGGAAACGTTCAATAGCCTCCAAGTGCCCTATGACTAGCTTCAGCCAACCAAGCCCTTCTCAGGAGTCACCGACGGCTCCACAGTACCGATCGGGCAGGTCCACCTCCCAGTCACCTTCGGCACCTACGACAACTACCGCACCGAGCTCATCGACTTTGACGTCGCCCACATCCGCCGGCCGTACAACGCCATCCTCGGGTACCCGGCGCTGGCCAAGTTCATGGCCGTGACTCACCACGGCTATAACATCCTCAAGATGCCAGGAAGCGGCGGCGTCATCACGGTGCCATGCCAAGAGAAGGACGTAGTGTGTGCCCTGGAGCGAGCCTTTCAGGCCGCGTCAATAGAAGACCCAGATCGCGGAAGCAGGAGGCTTCCTAAGACAGCCCCCAAGAAGAAGAAGACAACGTCAGGCTCAGCCCCTCAGGAGGCAGGCCCTTCAAGGCCCGCGTCTGCCCAGGGGGACCCTCCTTCAATCGCATAGGAAAGCGCACCCGGCGCCCTCTTCAGGCAGGGCTCGGGGGCTCTCACCTGGAGGGCCACCGACCTCGCCAAGGTCACGAGGGAGGCGCTGGGGCACCATGTGGAGGCGTGTTTCGAAGCACGCTTCCCTCGAAAGGAAGCCAGGGAAAGAAGGTCAGAACAGCAGGAGTTTGTTAGCAAGGCCATTCAAGAACTACAGGAGTCAAGGACCATGAGAGGTTGCCATCGCCCACCAGCTGTGGCTCCCCATCCAGGCGAGGATGGTGGGCTGCGCGTCTGCTTCGACGTACCAGGGCTCAATCAGATCGCCACGACGGAGCGCCTCTGGCCCTCACAAGTGGGGCGCTACGGAGGACCACCCCACAGCTATGTTCGCATGCCTTATGGCCTGCCGAGCGTGGCTGCGGCGTACCAGCGCATCATGAGGAGCATCTTGGAGGCGCAAGAAGGCAGGCGTTCCGCAGCCCTGGCGGAGATGGAGGCTCCTCAAGAGGAGCCACCAGTGCCTCCGGAGCCTCCCGAGGCCCCTGGGCCTGGGGGCTCGTGAGGATCGGCTTCCGCAGCCCACCGAGTCTGCTGCACCAACGCCACTGCATCGACGACATCTTCAGGTGACATCTTTCAAGTTTCATTCTCAGCTGGGAGCGCCCTCCCAGGGTTGCATCATTCCCCGGCCGCATGGGTCCGTCCCTGTGGCATGTATCCCTTTTTATCTTTTCAGTCGCTAGCTTGCTTTGCTGGGGCGCCCCTCGGGCTACATCATCCCCATGCCACTCGAGCTAGGCCCAGCGGCATGTATCCCTTCCACGTTTATTTCCAATTATGCATCATGCTTGATTACTCCGCGCCGCCCACGGCACCTTTCCTTCTTCATGTCGACCACTTGCACGTTAAAGGGGGGGTGCCTGAGCATCGTGACTCAGGGCTCTTACTGGCTCTCCAGCCCTCACCCTCTGGCCTTGTCCACGGCATCGCGACCTGGCATACCAGCGACGGCTGAGACAAGCTCGAGGGCCGGGACCCAAGGACGTAGAGTGCCGGCATCTAACCAGATTTTGCAGGAACACGTCTCAAGATACGGCCCAACGCCAGGCGCAACCCGCCTAGAGGTAGGGCCTCGTGAGTCCCGCGCTGGCTCACGGGTGCCCAGAAACACCTCGCCCGCTCCAACCAGCGAGCTCCTGAGCGACTAACAGTCAACTAATCGCTGCTATGGCAACCCCGTCTTCTTTTTGTGATGAATCTGCAGGGCCCATAGAGGGAGCCGCGCTAGCCAAGGCCCTCGTGGCGTTCCCTTCGCCCTGACCCGCGCGACCCGCTTGCACGTTAAAGGGGGTGTGCCTGAGCATCGCGACTCAGGGCTCCTACTGGCTCTCCAGCCCTCACCCTCTCGCCTTGTCCACGGCATCGCGACCTGGCATACCAGCGACGGCTGAGACCAGCTCGAGGGCCGGGACCCGAGGACGTAGAGCAGAAAGGGGAGCAGAGGCGGGGGAAAAGGGGCACACGAGGACCTCGGCCAGTGACTCCGCTCAAGCTACCCCCCAGATCCGACGGCGCGCTGGGGATGATCTGCGACCCCTAAAGATAAGTCACCATCCAAAGCGTTGGCTACCGTGGCACTACCCCCGCACCTAAAGCGACTCCGTACTAGCGACGTTCCTTCCCTTTCTCACCAAGCGACGGCTGCTTGGGCGCCAAAGGGGACCTCCCGAGCATCGCGACTCAGGGGCTCTTACCGGACCCCGGGTCGCTCACCTCCTGGCCTTGACCACGACATCGCGACCTGGCATACCAGCGACGGCTGACGCCGCCTTGGGACTGGGACCTGTCGATGCAGAGCACCAACCCTCGCGAGGTGCGAAAGGGAGAACCAAACTATGACGGAATTCGCGATTCGCACAAATCCATAGCAAGGGTACATATTAACAACAAGGATCACAGCCACCTTACAAGCCTCTATGGGGCACAATGTGATTCCTCGCAGGGAACGAATCCTAAAAGGTGCTAACTACACGCGCCCCTGCAAAAGATGCCATCATCAACAGTGGGCCGGCAGGCACCGGCGCCAACCCCATCCAGATCAGGATCAGCGGCGACCAAGCGAGCCTGCCCTGCTCCAGGAGCGGCGTCGGCTCGCGGGCTCGTAGCTGTCGTCGCTCGTCTCCGGCGTCGCGAAGACCTCACTGGGATCGCTGGATCCTCCGGCGCTCCCGTCGCTTGCGGAGCTGTCCAGGGGGCGATTGGCGGGCCCAGCCGTCGCCGTGGCGAGGTCCTGGCCTTCTCCCCCGGGGCAGCACTCCAGCCGGCGACCGTTCGCGTCGAAGACCTTGAAGAACATCACCGAAGCGCCGTCGTACTCCCGGTGGATCGTGAGGGCGCCCTTCGTTCTGTAGCACCGAGCGATTTCGCCCCAGCCGTGGGTCATGAAGACCTCGCCCGGGGCGGTGATCGCAACCTCTGCCCCGGTCGCAGGACTGCTGCAGTCGGCGTGCTGCAGCCACAGCTCCAGGAGTCTCCCGTGCTGGAAGACGGAGGCGAAGAAGGGAGGAAGGCGAATCCAAGTTCGCGGAGGCATGGTGGCGTGGAGCACGAGCTCGTGGGAGGAGCCCTCGGCGTGGACTCCAGGAGGGACAACCAACACCTTCGTGATCCTCCGGCGCCGGCGACGGCGCTGGCCGAGGGGATCGGCATCTCCTCTTCTAGAGCCCTCGGCGTGGGCATACAAGGGAAGCGGGAATCCCGGCGGTGGCCGCTCGTACCAAGGCCTCAGCACCACCAGGCGGTTCTCCTCGTCTCGGCCGCGCAAGGCAGGCCGTTTCTTCGGCGAAAGCGGGTCAGGTACCTCTTGAGGAGCCTTTCCCTTCTCCGCCGCAAAGAACCGGCAAATCGGAGCCATCACACCAAGACGGAGCAAGAACTGAGGCGGAGGAGGAAGCAAGGAGAGACAGACTAGAAGGGCACGCGCAGTGCCGTACTTATAGCCGGCGGAGGCCAACCATCGGCCTCCACGATCACAGGTAATCATGACACGATTTGCATGCAGGAACTTGTCCAATCCGCGCGATCATCGAGGCATCGTGGGGAAGCGGAGACGCCCACGTCCAGTCAACCGCCACGCGGCGCCCAAGGCCGCAAGCTATTAGGGCCCGCGGCGCTTCGCCATTGCCCTTTCGCCTCTCGGCACGGCCAAGTCCATGCGCGCCTTGGGCCCGGGGGCTACTGTCGGCGTTCTGGGAACGGGGGTCCCCAGACTTGCCTGCCTGCGGCCTGCGGCATGGCACAAGTGGGGGCCCAACGTGGCCCATCTTCATCAACACCAGGTTCAAGACCCTCGCGAGGGGCCAAGCCTCGCGAGGCGGACGACACGGCGCTTCCTCAAGCACTGCCTCCTTAGGCTGGCTCGCGAGGAGGCGGAGAGATCAAGGTGGGGTACCTCACGAGGTGCCCATGACGCAAGCCATGACGACCAAGGGTGCTAGGCGGGCGAGCAGCGTATCCCTTTCCTCTTTGGTGCAAAGGGGGCAAGCGCAGGCGAGAGGATCAAGCAAAGGTACCCATTTTGGTGCAACGAGACCAAGACCAGCTCCGCGACAAGGAGGAAGTCACTGTGGAGCCCAAGCCGGCGTCATCACCAGAGCCTTTGGCAGGCGAAGACCAACTTTAGTCAGGATAAGTGTACCAGATGTTCCCCTTCAAATTGGCCAATTGTTGGCGCCCTTCCCGCTCAATATTTGGGAAGAGGCCCAGGGCCTTTGCCTATAAATAGGGCTAGCCACCCCCAGGGTAGAGGCAGCCAGAATCCACCAACTAGAATCCAATCAGATCCGGCATCTAGAATCCGATCTGATCGAGTAACAAGAAACCGGTAGAGGCAAATAGAGAGAGAGAGAGAAGGGCGATCGAACTCCCCCTAGCAGTTCATCCCCTAGTCAAGAACAGACCCTCGCGAGGTCGTTCTTCCTTGTACTGTTCTTCCTCACCAGCCCAAGAGGCAATCCACCCACCACACTGGAGTAGGGTATTACACCGCAATGGTGGCCCGAACCAGTATAAACCCTGTGTCTCTTGTGTTGTTCTTTCAGTAGTTTAGATCCTTTCGAGACAGAGAGGTAGAGGGCATGATCTCCGCGCGCACCTCAGAGTTCGAACCTTAAGGGTCTGCCGGAACCCCAAAATCCGACAGGGATAAACTCATGCAATATGATATAAACCCCATCTTTTTATCCTCGATGGCAACAATACAATACGTGCCTTGCTGCCCCTGCTGTCACTGGGAAAGGACACCGCAAGATTGAACCCAAAGCTAAGCACTTCTCCTATTGCAAGAAAGATCAATCTACTAGGCCAAACCAAACTGATAATTCGAAGAGACTTGCAAAGATAACCAATCATACATAAAAGAATTCAGAGGAGATTCAAATATTGTTCATAGATAATCTTGATCATAAACCCACAATTCATCGGATCTCGACAAACACACCGCAAAAGAAGATTACATCGAATAGATCTCCACGAGAATCGTGGAGAACTTTGTATTGAGATCCAAACAGAGATAAGAAGCCATTTAGCTAATAACTATGGACCCGAAGGCCAGAGGTAAACTACTCACACATCATCGGAGAGGCTATGGTGTTGATGTAGAATCCCTCCGTGATCAATGCCCCCTCCGACGGAGCGCCGGAAAAGGCCCCAAGATGGGATCTCATGAGTACAAAAGGTTGCGGCGGTGGAAATAGGTTTTTGGCTCCGTATCTGATAGTTTGGTGGTACGTAGGTATGTATAGGAGGAAGAAGTACGTCGATGGAGCAACGTGGGCCCCACGAGGGTGGAGGGCGCGCCTGGGGGGGTGGGTAGGCGCCCCCCTGCCTCGTGCTTTCCTTGTTGATTACTTTGCGTAGAATCCAAGTCCTCTGGATCACGTTCGTTCCGAAAATCACGTTCCCGAAGGTTTCATTCCGTTTGGACTCCGTTTGATATTCTTTTTCTGTGAAACACTGAAATAGGCAAAAAATAGCAATTCGGGCTGGGCCTCCGGTTAATAGGTTAGTCCCAAAAATAATATAAAAGTGTATAATAAAGCCCGTTAAACATCTAAAACAGAATATAATATAGCATGGAACAATAAAAAATTATAGATACGTTGGAGACGTATCAAGCATCCCCAAGTTTAATTCCTGCTCGTCCTCGAGTAGGTAAATGATAAAAACAGAATTTTTGATGTGGAATGCTACTTGGCATAATTTTCAATGTAATTATCTTAATTGTGGTATGAATATTCAGATCCGAAAGATTCAAGATAAAAGTTTAATATTGACATAAAAATAATAATACTTCAAGCATACTAACTAAGCAATTATGTCTTCTCAAAATAACATGGCCAAAGAAAGTTATCCCTACAAAATCATGTAGTCTGGCTATGCTCTATCTCCACCACACAAAATATTTAAATCATGCACAACCCTGATGACAAACCAAGCAATTGTTTCATACCGTTTGGACTACATCTGATATTATTTTTTTGCGAAACACTGAAATAGGCAAAAACAACAATTCGGGCTGGGCCTCCGGTTAATAGGTCAGTCCCAAAAATAATATAAAAGTGCATAATAAAGCCCGTTAAACATCCAAAACAGAATATAATATAGCATGGAACAATAAAAATTATAGACACATTGGAGACGTATCGGGAGTCAAATGAGAACATTTAATCATAGGTCATACTCATCGTTTAAGCACAAGTGGTGTTACCACTTTTACATAAAGCATTGTTGTGTTCACACCATTAGAGTTGCTTTAGCTCAATTTTTAGACTAAAGCTCCCCCTAGATGTGATATCCCCCCTAAGAGGGATGAACTAACCTTGGGTTTTGTCGATGATGACTTCATGTAGATGTTGAACATGTGGATCCTCAATGTTGATATAGATCATTTTGAGAAATCCATTGGAGTGACTGTCAGGACCGGATTTTTGGGATATAATTTCCCAGAAAATGGCCCTTATGCTCACCAGCCCCAGGATTACTGTTAGTTGATGAGGCACCAACTTGATACAGAAACTCCAAGCAAAATGCAAGGTATGTAGTACAAGACCATTATGGCCTATGAGTACAACAAATGGTTTTTAGTGGTTGATGGCGGAAGCAGTTTGCGGATCATCAGTGTCTATGGGACTCCATTTCCCACAGGAATAGATGACCTGGATAATTCCTATCTTCACGAGGCTGCTATCACCATTGTGTAGGTTCCGGTGCTGTCATCGCAACGCTCCTCTCCACGCAAGAAATCTGGACAAGACAATAGCCAGGGACAAGCCAGTGAGTACTTTGAATGTACTCGCAAAAGAACACAGGTATAATATAACCACTGATAATCATGCTTTGAAATATTCTATGATCACTTCGTCAGTTGAAAAAAAATTCATGATGCACGCAAGCAGGTCATTCAAATAAAACATGAATAAGCAATCAGGGAATAGAAATAAAAATGCACCGATCGGGTGTCTGAAGCGACGCCTCGAAAGGATAAGATTATAAAGCATGCCTCAGTCGGGCGTCTGCGCGACGTCACATAAATGGCTTATAAAGTAAATGAGTAACAAACATGCCACAGTCGGGCGTCTCCGCGACACCACATAAAGGGCTTATAAGGTAAATGAATAACAAGCATGCCACAGTCGGGTGTCTCAGTGACACCACATAAAGAGCTTATAAAGAGTAATCACAGTGAATATCCAAGAGGTAGAACCGTCCCAGGGATACTCAATAATTCCAATAATGTAGATGGTTAGTCCATAATAATAGTAATCATAATCATCACGTGTCACAAGTCATGATCCATGTTTTGGTTTAGCAATCTTTCCTCCGAAGACCGACACTAAGACCGACACTTGACCCATCCCAAACTGTAGTCCTTAACCATGGACACGGCTATTCGAATAGATATAATCTCTGCAGAGGGTGTACTCTTTACCCACTAGCAACAGATTTCTTTAGTACACCGGGACTAATTCCGTCTACGGTCTTTCATTCGAAAACACACCTGACCACACACACTAGCCTAACTTACCGGTCTCTGGAATCACCCACGACACCCGTCAAGCGAAAATCTAAGTGGGGAGGCTACAACCTCGTTTAGCATGGGATCAAACTTATATCGCACGTTATAAGGGGTGCCCCCCTCTCGGTCCCAACCGGAAACACCCATGCCCCTGGACCAAGTGGCATGCCTACCGGATGCAGCTGGTATCTTCCACCATGGCCTCTCTGTACGGTGTGTGCTAGGACAGGGGTTGACCATTTACTAAACCGTACCCTACCTGTGGCAGGGACAAGTGGTAGTACGAAACAAGTATGGGGGTTACTGGAACAAGACTCGATCTACAGTCAACTCAGGAGGTTTAAGTATTCCCTGCATGGTTAGCACAAGAATTATATAACACATCCATCAGAAAGAACCACCACTCATCAAACCTCCCCATGTCCCACCCGACATAACCGTCTTGACAAAGGGTTAGGGACAAGCTCGTGTCTACCCAAGACAGAGACTTTCCCGTATACCTCCCAGTAGGCATGAGAGGCATATGAGGGTGATTGCTATCACAAACAAATCAAATACCAACAACATGGAATCACCCATATGCACTTATGAGTATGATCGTATCATCGCATAAAATAACGAAATCTCCAAGTCAAGGTGGGGTTGCAACCTTATCAACAACACAAGACAATATTATGCCAGGGTTCAGAATGCTTGCCTTCAAGTATATGCAAGTGGGGTGCACTTTTTGAAAGTTGCCCTCTTCTTCAAAATCCTATTTTAAGAAAATTTGAATTAACACATAGTTTAAAAACAGTACAAAAAGGTTGTTTGGAGAATTTTCAAATAAATATGAAAATAAACTAGACCAAATTTGAGAAACAACAGAAAAAGAATCAAGTCAATTGGGCTTATATTTAAAAAGTTATAGCCTGTCAAAGTTTAGTCAAATTCTGTTTTTTTATAAAAACCAGAAAAAGAAAACGGTTCGGGGGAGCTTACGCTTTCTGCTTAGCGAAGACGTATTCAGTGGAATACGCTTCCACTTGAGCCACGTTTCGGCGGGGCTGGGTCACTGACAGTGGGTCCCTTGGGCCCACCGGTCAGGTTTGACCAGTCGTCCGCGCCCTGTTTCTTCTCTAGCCGAGCGGAGGCGGGGCTCCGGTGACCGCCGTCGGTGAACGGTGGCTCCCCGTGGGGTTCTGAGGGCGGGGATGGATCCGCTAGTCCCAGGCGGTCCTCCCAGTGGTCGCTAGGTTGGCGGGGGCGAAGGGAGTCGCCAGCTACAACCTCCGCGGCGGAGGTGGCTTCGGGAGGATTTGGGTGTTTGGCCTACGGTGGTTCTTGGTCGTGTTTGAGAGGCGGGATGGCTCCGCAAGGTTCAGGGGAGTTGAACGGTGGCACCAGATGGACGGGGGATGCCCTGATTGCGACGAATTGAACCAGAGCGTGGCGGCGGCCGAACTGGCCGGAGATGAGGAAGACGGCTTCCCTCCGTCGTTGTCTGGCTATGGGAGCATTAGGGAGATGGTACGGGGTTGCCTGAGGGCCTAGACAAGCTCGGGGTTTCCTTACATAGGCGTTCAAGGTCGGTTCCTCGGCGGCCGTGGATAGGATCATCGGCGAACCGCCGTTCTGTTGCAGCAGGGCAACATGGAGGCGATTGGCACTAGCGTACGGGCTCGTGGATGAGCTCGGGCTGTTCCATGAGCGAGCTGACGCGCTGGTGTGGCTCGGGCGGCGCCGTCCATGGCAGAGGCCTGCTGTGGCTATCGGCGGCTTGCGGTGGCGGCGCTGTGGGGCGCCAGGAGGGGGCCAGGGCGGCTCTGCGGTGAGGGAGGGGTCGGGTGCGTTGGTGGCGAGAGGCCAAGGGTCAGCACTGGCGCGGGGAGGGCGGCAGTGAGACGCGGCGGCTCGGTGCGCGCGCGCCCAGAGCACGCATGCCAGGCGTTCGACTGAATGCCAACGCGTTCTAGGCCCCTCTGCTGCCTCTACAACTAAACAGGGCTAGGCTAATGATCATATGGGAGCTAAAAGACATGCTGGCAAGGCCATTAGGGCAACTTCATAATCCAATTCCAAAAGCATGCCAAAACTGGCCATGCTCCTAACCTGCTTGATGAAATGCCAAGGGCATCTTGGCATCTCTTGGGGTGGCCAAAATCTCTAGATCAGTGTCTCTTTAGATACTAAAGAGGGTGGCAAGGTTAGTTTGGCAAGGACAGAAACTTGTTAGTGCAAGTTTTTGAGAAAACCAAATCTGGACAGAAGGAAAATGGCACTAATTCATGTACCAAAATTACTCCAATGGGTCCACTCTCATGAACTTAAGGGTTTGGTAGGGTGGTCTCTAAGCAGGGGAAAGAATCATGAGTAAAAGGGCAAGTTACAATATGGTTGCAGTACAAATCACCCAGCTGGACCAGAATGAAGATGAGGATGATTTACTCAAAATTTTCAAAGAAGAACAGTGGATTTTTGCATAAAGTTGAATTATATACTACCACTAACATCCCATAATTTTGGTGGAAGCTTTAAAGAAATATTTAAATAGGTTGTAGTGCAATTTTACAAACTAGACCAGATTTGAAAACTTTGGGTAGAGCTCAAAAATTCCATTGATTAAAAGTGATTTTTGCATAAAAGTGATTTAGGAACATCACATGTCCTCCCCAATTTTTGGTGAAATTTTGAAATGAATCTATCAAAGGGTTGTAGTTCAAATGGGACCCCAAAACCATGGGAAACCATTTTTAAAGAAATAAAGATTAGGAAAAATAATTATAATTAATTCCACTGATAAAAGAAATGTTTTCTTGAGAGCGTATACAAGTCCAACAATTCATTTTGAAAGTTTCCACTTGGTAAAAACTCCATAATGTCAAAGAAAGGAGGGGTTTTGAAATCAAAAGAAAATCCAGAAAATAAAAATTTAATTTCCTGGCAGAATTTTTAATTAATTAAACAAGGTCAAAATTTTGTGGTGTTACAACACTACCCCCTTAAGAAAAATCTCGTCCTCGAGATTTGTTAAAAGCTGTTTTGCAAAAGATACTTCCATTAGCTGTAGCCAAATAGTTTATTCATAGCACAAACTTAGGGTACAAGCATAAGCTACAACACATGAATAAACATATCTATCATGTTTACAATGAAAACGGCAAACGGATAGGGTCTTGAGAAATCGTCTCTAGTACTGGGGCACATTCTTCTTCTATGGGGGAAAGCGGATTGACTAGTCGATGAATGCGTCCCTCCTGGTCGGGCCTCAGTTGTCTGCCGATGGCGATCTGAGGATTTAAATCAGCAAGGCTCTAGAGATAACCCATTACCCGCTGGGTCAAACGCTCTTGCGCGGTGACATACTGGGCAAGGTTGGCCAGTACTGGGTCTCTCTCAATTCGTCCACCGGGAAAAGAGGTTACTTCTCCGGGTGCTGCACGACTCGGGAAATAATAATACCCTCATTCGCTGGCATAGGGTACCGCGAATCGAAGGCGGGAAAGTGCTTCGTACGCAGCAGCTTCTATAGCCATCTGCAGAGTCGGTATAGATTTCCCCACGAAGGATACTTCCGTTGGGTCTTGGTTTGGGTTTGTGGGAGGGATGTGCACCACTGTCGGATTTCGGGTTCCGGCAGACCCTTAAGGTTCGAACTCTGGGGTGCGCGCGAAGATTACGCCCTCTACCTCTCCATCTCGCAAGGATCTAACTACCGAAAGAACAGCACGAGGAACACAGAGTTTATACTAGTTTGGGCCACCGTTGTGGTGTAATACCCTACTCTAGTTTGTGGTGGATGGATTGCCTCTTGGGCTGGTCTTGATGAAGAATACAGGGAAGAACAACCTCACGAGGGTCTGCTCCTGGCTAGGGGGGTGAACTGCTAGGGGGAGTTCACCCGCCCGTCTCTCCTTTCTCTCTTTGCTCTATGCTTGCTCTGATCCTGGGTTCTGCTGGCCTGATTGCTCGATGCTAGATTCATCGATCCCCCTCCCCCGGGGGTGGCCAGTCCTATTTGTAGGCAAAGGCCCTGGGTCTCTCCCCAAATATTGAGCGGGAAGGGCACCAACAATTGGCCAATTCAAAGGGGAACATCTGGTACACTTATCCTGACTAAAGTTGGTCCTCGCCTGCCAAAGGCCCTGTGGTGACACTGTTCTGGGCTCCATGATGACCTCCTTCCCACCGTTGGACTGGTCTTGGTCTCGTTGCACCGAAATGGATGCCTTTGCTTGATCCTCTCGCCTGCGCTTGCCCCCTTTGCACCAAAGAGGAAAGGGAGGACACTGCGCGGGCTGGCGCCCGTCTGGCGCCCTTGGTCGTCATGGCTTGCGTCATGGGCACCTCGCGAGGTACCCTGCCTTGATCTCTCCGCCTCCTCGTGAGCCAGCCTGACGAGGTCGTGCCTGAGGAAGCGCTGTGTCGTCCGCCCCGTGAGGCTTGGCCCCTCCCGAGGGTCTTGGGTCTCGTGTTGATGAAGTTGGGCCGCGCTGGGCCTCCTTTGAGCCATGCCGCGGGCCACAGGCAGGCAAGTCTGGGGACCCCCGTTCCCAGAACACCGACAGTAGCCCCCGGGCCCAACGCGCGCCCGGACTTGGCCGTGCCGAGAGGTGAAAGGGCAAGGGCGAAGCGCCGCGGGCCCTAACAGCTTGCGGCCTCGGGCGCCGCATGGCGGTTGATTGGATGTGGGCGGCACTATTCCCCCACGCTTCCTTATTTTACGCCTTGCTATGTGGACTCGTAGTTGTACACAGCCGCTCCCCTTCCTGTAGCTCGACCGTCCCCTATCCTTCCTCCCTTCGACCTCCGACTCTTGCCTCCAATCCCATCTCTCATCTTCCCCCTCCTTTCCATCATCATGGCTCCGACAAAGAAGGAGAAAGGGAATAAACCCATGACTCCATCCCGCTCGCCGCCGTCGGTGAACCCCGCCGTCGGCAAATCGATCATACTCAATCAAGAGTGCCTGGGTAAGCTCAGCCCGGCTCTGGCCACCACCTTCAACGAGTGCGGGAGGACGATGGCCTAGTCTACGTCTCACTTCCCCACTGACAGGATAATCACTAGGGTCCATTATTTCGCCGATGCCTTGTGGGCAGGTCTGGTTCCCCTCTTTTCTGATTTCTTCAAGGCTGTCCTCTCCCATTACCAGATCCATATGATGCATTTGGGTCCCGAACCCATCACCCTTCTTTCGGTCTTTGCTTTTGTTTGCGAGGCGATAATGGGCATCCCTCCTTCCGTTGCCTTGCTGCGCCACTTCTTCTCTTTGCGCCTTACTGACCCCACTCAATGCTCAGCGTGTGTGAGCTTCGTTGCCGTGCCCGAGACTGCGGCCTCGGGGATTGACTTCAAGCTTCCTCCACCTTCAGCTAGGTTCCGCGAGCGGTGGTTGTACGTTGACGTCGGGGTGCCCAGCCCCCTGCTGGCGAAGCCGACTTCTCCTGCAGCACCCAATTCGGGCTGGGGCCAGGAGACACTCGTGAGCCCCCGGCTCGCCTTGATCTGGCGCCGCTTCGCGTCCTTGAGGTTGCTCGGCGTGACGACACCCAAAGTGGTGAAGGAGTTCTTGTTACGACGCATCGCCCCTCTCCAACGCCATTCTCACCGAATGTGGGATTTCAGCGGGCACGGAGACCGCATGAGGCTCCAGGAAGAAGACCTGACGCCCACGGCGCTAAGGACCGTGCTCTTGGTCTTGGGTGGCGACCCCAACCCGGGCAGCATCCAGAGAGGAGGGGCCCTGCTGTACCTCTGCCAGAACAGGGACGACTTCGTGAAGCAGATGCCCTCTTTCGATGAATGGGGGTTGTGCCCCGCCGGCCTCCAAGGGCCTCGCGAGAACCCTGTGGTGGTGACCGCCCTTCCAGTTGGTCAAGGCGAGTCCTCCTCGAGCGGCGGGGCAGGGAGGCGTGAGATGATGGAGACCGATGAGGCTCCCGAGGAGGAGACTGCGCCTGGCGATGCCCTCGAGGAAGCAGCTCCTGAGGCTCGTGCTGCCGAGGCATTGGGTGGCAAGCAGTTGCTCCCAGCGCCTGGGGCCGAGGCTCCCGAGGTCCCGGCCGCGTCTTCTGCCGAGGTGATTGGCAACACGCGCCAGGCAGGTGCCCCTGACGCGGACAGCGCTGCTGCTTCGCCTTCGTCGCGGGCTGATCTCTGCGCTCTTCTCTTGGGCCGCTTCCGTGTGGACTTTAAGGCCCTTCGGAGGAAAAGGGAGGCCCTGGGTGATGACTTCCCTTGTCGCTTGCTGAAGCGCCGGAAGTACTTCGCCACCGACGAGTAAGCCTTCTCCTTTCCTGGCTCCTGATCCCCTTGTTGCATCTGCTGACCCTTGCTTTGCAGGCCTCTTCCTGCCGAGGTCGTGGAAGCCGCTGAGGTGCCGCCTCCTTTGGCTTCACCTCCCCCGTCGCCCCAAAACGTCCCGAGCAGCACGACTCTTGTGGTGAGGACGAACGAAGGGGCGGACCGCCCTGAGGTGCCCCACAACCCTTCTCTTCCTACGATCTTCCTCCGCGGGCCCTCCCTTGGCATGGCTAGCCTGCCATGGGCTTCTCATCTGGTCGCGGGCTGCGACTGGCTGAGGCAGCCCCTGCGCCCTTCTTCTGGAGACGTGCCGGCCCCAGGCCGAGCTTCTGGCGTGGCACGTTCGGCCGTTGTGGGGGCGCCAGCCCCCAGCCCCTGCCCGGAGGGGGAGCGATGATTCGTGTTCCCAGGCGCATGCCTGGGGCTGATGATGGTGCGAGAGACATGCGCGAGCGTGCTCGGGAGCGCCGTGCTCGCCGCCATGAATTCCTTCGAAGGGCAAGCGGCGCGGTAGACCTGCTTGGGGAGGAGCTCGCTGAAGAAGACGCGCGCCTGGAGGCCGAGGGCCTGCGCCTGGCCGCGGAGAGGCGTGAGCTGGAGGCCGCCGTCGCCCTCGCGCGCCACCAGCGCGACCTTGAAGACGAAGAAGCGAAGGCGTCGCTGGAGGCCTCCCGGGTGGCCCGATCCCAAGCCGCTGAAGAGGCCCTTGGGGCCGACCGACAGCGAGAGGTAGCGGATGAGCGGGCTCGGGAGCTCCTGGCCCGATGCCACTCGCTAGAGGAGCAGGTGGAACTGCGGGAGGCGGCCCTTGCGTCGATGAGGGTGGCCTCTGGCGACCCAGCTGAGCTCCAGAGACGTGAGGAGGCGTTGACGCTGGAGGCCGTCGAATGCACCCGCGAGTACGAGTGGTTGGAGACGAGGGAGCGCCTGGTGACGTAGGCGGAAGATGAAATTGCTGCGCGGGAGGCACGTGTCCTGGAGGAGGTTGGTCGTCGGGTGGCAACAACATGCCAAGGCCTCGAGCGTGAGTTCGAGAGGAAGCTGGAGTTGATCCGGGTCGAGGCTGAGGGAAGAACCGCAGCCCTGAGGGCCCAACGGGATGAGGCGACGCGGCGGGTCGACGCTTCCCGGGCCGCCCTTGAGGCAGCGCAAAAGGAGTTGGCTGCCCTTCAGGCCAAGGTACTCCGTCTTCGTCAGCGGGCGGAAGAGGCCGAGGCTGTCAAGCACCAGAACGCTGATGAGATCCGCCAGCGGCAGGTCCTAGAGCAAGTGCATGGCCCCATGCTGGCTACACTCAGGGAGAGGGCTAACGCAGCCTTGGGCAAGATCTGCGAGGTGACTGTCGGCGAGCCGCACACGATCAACTATGCCGGCAACCTGCAGTTCTTCACCGCCGTGGTGACACAGCTGGAGGCACGGTCGGTCAGGGCCGACAGGTTGGTGGAGGAGAGGAGCCGCGCCCTTCTCGGGCGCGCCTTTTCCCGTGTCTTCAGCCATCTTAAGGACATGGATCCCCACTTCGACTTCGACGCCGCCATCGCCCCCGTCCCCTAGGCCGTCCGAGGCAACCTGGCGGACTGGGTGGAAAACAACGTGGACGCGCTTGTGAAGGCCTTCACTTCGGATGACGACGAGGATCGTGGCTGCCGACGAAGGCGGTGTGGTGGATGGCCTTGACGCCGCTGGCAACTATGCAGGTAGCGGTGGCGAATCCAGTGATGCCAGCGGCGGCTCAAAAGGTGCTCCCGAGGATGCCTTGGGGGATTTGTCAGACTGACTATGTGTTGCTCCTGTCTTTTGCCCTGCATGGATAGAACTCAGGTGTTTGGCCTGACGGTCGTGAGAGCATTTTGGGAGGGGAAGCCCCTCATGTAAAACTTGTGTAGATCATATTAGCAGCTATTGTGTTGCGCGAGCACCCGCGCCTGGCGGCTGGCTGGTTTACCTTTGTTTCTCGCAAGCCCCGAGGCGGCTCGTGGGAGGACGTGGTGTCTTGAGTGTTCTCCAGTTGTAATCGTAGGACACGTAGGTGCTGTTAGTGAGGGGCTTCACAGGCGCTGGCCTTCTTCACAGGCTCCGGGCCTTCTCACGAACGCGATAGCTTCACAGGCATTCGCCTTCTTCACAAGCTCCGGGCCTTTTTATAAACGCGATGGCTTCACAAGCATTCGCCTTCTTCACAGGCTCTGGGCCTTTTTATAAACGCGACGGCTTCACAGGCATTCGCCTTCTTCACAGGCTCCGGGCCTTTTTATAAACCCGATGGCTTCACAGGCATTCGCCTTCTTCACAGGCTCCGGGCCTTTTTATAAACGTGATGGCTTCACAGGCATTCGCCTTCTTCACAGGCTCCGGGCCTTTTTATAAACGCGATGGCTTCACAGGCATTCGCCTTCTTCACAGGCTCCGGGCCTTTTTACAAAGGGGCATCCTCCGCAGGTACCGGAAAGTCCTCCCGAGAAGGAGCAATAACGGCAGTCTGGGCTGCGCACGAGCCTGGCCCGGCCCGACTCGCGAGGGGCTCGCGAGGGGGGGGGGGGCAGCTGTGGTGAAGCGGTAACCAGAACACGAGAAATAGCTCGAACGAGACTAAGCACCCTTTCCCCGAATGCACGCAAACCTCAAATTAGAATCCAAATTAAATCCAGCAGGGGAAAAGTTACAACCAAAAAGAAGGCAATGAAAGCAGGCAAATGGTCGCGTCCGGCACCTAATCTAGTCTTGGACGTCTTCTCACCAGCGCGGAGCTAAGTGCTGTCCACTGGGCGTGGGAGGGAGCCCCAGGGCCTGAGGCCGGCACCCCTGAGACTCCGGGGCGTGTACAACCCCACTCATTATTACGTGAGAGTGTCACGGGGCGACGAGCTTCACAGGCACTGGGCCTTCTTCACAGGTACCGGCCTTGCTTCATATCGCCAGACAAGGGCCCCACCTTGCGCCACACTCTAGTGCCACCAACGACGACCGGAAACCAGGACGCCGCCGGTGGGGTAGAGCGGTCGCTAGCGGTTCCCCCAACGACCACGGGTCCTCCGCCAGGGGCAGGCCCTCAGGCACCTCCCCAGCGGAGGGCCTACCTCCTAAGAACACCTTGCTCCGAACGCCGCGGTGGTGATGTAGGGTCCCTGCCCCTCTCCTGCAGCCCCCTGTGCCCTCCTCCCGAGGGGTAGGAGACTGTGGGAGCGGGGCAGATGCTCGCTGCGGCGACCTGCACCTCCTGCAATCCATGATTAGCGTATGCCTGCTCCTGAGGGATTAGTGGTACCCGATAATTGTCGCCTCTAGTGTGGCCGACGGAGCCGTCCCGGGGCTCCTGGAAGGGCTCAGCTTCTGGTGTCTCGTCTCCCCAGCTTGGGCTGAGAAGCGAGCCTTGTTCTCCCTCGTGAGCGTGCACTTGGTCCATCATGCGGGGCACGTATTCTTCTGGCGCCGCTACCCCGAAGGTCGTGCTGTAGTGCTCCGTGCGCCACGCGGCGCTGCTTGACGTGCCCACCGCGGCGTGGTAGCGCGGCTGCCCTCCGGCGCCATGGACTGCACCGAGCCCCTCTCCCTCACACGCCGGGGGCGGGGGTAGCGCTACTGCCAGCTCGGCGGCGACAGACTCGCTGGTGTTGGGGTAGCCCAGAGGCCCGCGGGAGCGCGCAGGGCCCCCGCGTGTGCCGCCCTGAGCTTGAGACGGAAGCTAGATGCAGAAGGGGTGAGCCCCCGAAGCGGCGAAGCCCAGGAGTTTGGCCACCCGCTCCAGCAGCACGTCGCGGCCGCCTTCCAGCAGCCTACACTGCAGCAACTCTCGGGCCACTGTGAGCGCGGCCCTCGAGTTCGCTTGCTCCCGGCGAGTGTACGGTGTCGTGCCGCGGCATGATTGGAGGCCCTTGCTGCCGACCGCGCTTGCCGCGGCGTAAGGGTTGCTGAAGCCTGTCCGCGCCGCCCGCAGCCCACAGCGCCCTGCAGGCCGCGAGCTGCCTGGGGCGCGGGGTCGCCCGAGGCGGGCGGCTCCGCATGGGCAGGCCACGTTGCCCATGGATCTTGGTTGCCCGCCTGGTCGCCGGACATGATGATGGCGGTGCGACGGGCCGCGGAGCGGTAGAGAGGTGGACTCCGGCGCACCCCTACCTGGCGCGCCAAATGTTGGATTTCGGGTTCCGGCAGACCCTTAAGGTTTGAACTCTGGGGTGCGCGCGGAGATTACGCCCTCTACCTCTCCGTCTCGCAAGGATCTAACTACCGAAAGAACAACACGAGGAACACAGAGTTTATACTAGTTTGGGCCCACCGTTGTGGTGTAATACCCTACTCTAGTTTGTGGTGGATGGACTGCCTCTTGGGCTGGTGTTGATGAATAATACAGGGAAGAACAGCCTCGCGAGGGTCTGCTCCTGGCTAGGGGGGGTGAACTGCTAGGGGGAGTTCACCCGCCCTTCTCTCCTTTCTCTCTTTGCTCTATGCTTGCTCTGATCCTGGGTTCTGTTGGCCTGATTGCTCGATGCTAGATTCATCGACCCCCCTCCCCCGGGGGTGGCTAGTCCTATTTGTAGGCAAAGGCCCTGGGCCTCTCCCCAAATATTGAGCGGGAAGGGCGCCAACAATTGGCCAATTCGAAGGGGAACATCTGGTACACTTATCCTGACTAAAGTTAGTCCTCGCCTGCCAAAGGCCCTGTGGTGACGCCGTTCTGGGCTCCATGATGACCTCCTTCCCACCGTTGGACTGGTGTTGGTCTCGTTGCACCGAAATGGATGCCTTTTCTTGATCCTCTCGCCTGCGCTTGCCCCCTTTGCACCAAAGAGGAAAGGGAGGACACTGCGCGGGCTGGCGCCCGTCTGGCGCCCTTGGTCGTCATGGCTTGCGCCATGGGCACCTCGCGAGGTACCCCGCCTTGATCTCTTCGCCTCCTCGTGAGCCATCTTGATGAGGTCATGCCTGAGGAAGCGCTGTGTCGTCCACCCCGCGAGGCTTGTCCCCTCGCGAGGGTCTTGATTCTCGTGTTGATGAAGTTGGGCCGCGCTGGGCCTCCTTTGAGCCACGCCGCGGGCCGCAGGCAGGCAAGTCTGGGGACCCCGTTCCCAGAACGCCGACAACCACTGCCCAATATTTCGAGGTGGATGGGGTGATCCTCGATTTGAGCAACTCGAAATAGGGTGGATGGATAGAACTCATGGTACTGCAGGTAAAGTCCCACAATAATTTAACAAAGCTGCCTGGGGTTGCATCTGGAGTTCTCATATAAATACTAGGGCTCGGCATGGCAAATGAAGGGTTGTGAGGGCTGTGTACAAGGTGAGGGGCACCTGATAAGGTCACGAGGTGGCCTTTTGTATAGCATCAGGGCTGGTTCCTTTATCACGGTGAGGGGCAACTAGTTTGCCGGTTCTGCTCTAGGGGGTCGGTTCAATGCCACGGATACACATATCTCACAAAAGTGACATATTACTGTGGGTGCCGTCGGGGTTGGTTTTGGAAGCTACGCTCGGAATAAAAAATGCAACCGTACGCCAATCATACTTACGCATGGATAAATTTTAAAAATAGGGACGCACAAGCAGACGACATTCAAACATGGCGATACAAGATCACACAATTACAGGGCGTGGACATACTAAGACTCGGTACTACTCGAGTGACTTAGTCTACCTCATTTATATCTAAGCGGGCTTGACTTGCGGACGTCGGGGCTTCTCCACGGGTTTCATCGTCGGGGTTAGCTGGAGGGGGTTGAGGAACTGCAGGGTTGGGGTAGCGATGATGAACATCGCGGGGATTGTTGGCTACAATCCCATTGGAGCGTGTTCCCAAAAGGCGACGGAGCACTTCTGGGGACACCAAAGCACCTTGGTCGATGGCTGGGGTTGACCTCAAGGTCTCGATCGGTTGTCCGAACACCACGACTGGACTGTCGGCGTCGGGCTCATCTTCTCTTCTTGCCGGGGCTCGGCGGATCAGTTCTCCACGAGCCGCGATCAGATCAAGGGTGATTTGATCGAACAGTTCCTCTAGTGCCCTTACATAGCGCACCAGATGAAATAATGCAGGATCCGTCTCGTGACCTCTGTTGGCAACCTGGGGTGGCCTACCATACCCCTCACGGCTGGGGTAGTAGTAGCAGAAGGAGCGACAGTTAACTCTAGGCAACAAGTGCCGGAGTTTAACTATAGCCTCTCGAGCAGCTAGTTGGATGGCTTGTGGCTCAAAGGAAGTTGTCCTTCCGGTGAACCTGTAGGTGCGCTCTGGAGATAGAACCCTACCATAGACGTGCACAGTGGCACAGAATTGACGGCTCTCACCGCTCATGGGTCCTTGGTACACAACGTATTCTGGGGGCTCTTCTAATGCAAAGGCACGGCGGGTGAGGTTTGCTAGTACGGTCACAAAACTTCCAAGGTTGGTTGCTGTGGTCTCATTGTAAACAATTGGTCCTGGCATTTTAGCTCGGTTTGGGGTAGATGTTGTGCTGTACTGGGTTGAGGTTAGCGTGCTCTTTTTATAGAAAAGGGGACGAATTCTTCCTTCGCACGCTTGCGAATGAGACAATTTAGGTGTCGGTCACTTGCGCGTGATCGACAGGCTAGGCTGATAGGTTGGGCACCGACTGCCAAAAGTGTCGGGGTCACTGTGTGGCTACCTTACACGAGAAGCTTGGCCGGGGTTAGGTTAAGGTCTCGTGGGTTGGTTTAGCTGTTTTTCGACCTGGCTAAGATAGAATTAGCCAATGGTCAGCCTGGCTCTGATACCAAGGTTGTCAAGACCGGATTTTCGGGATATAATTTCCTAGAAAATGGCCCTTGTGCTCACCAGCCCCAGGATTACTGTTAGCTAATGAGGCACCAAATTGATATAGAAACTCCAAGCAAAATACAAGGTATGTAGTACAAGACCATTTTGGCCTATGAGTACAATAAATGGTTTCTAGTGGTTGATGGCGGAAGCGGTTTGCGGATCATCAGTGTCTATGGGACTCCATTTCCCACAGGAACAGCTGACCTGGATAACTCCTATCTTCACGAGGCTGCTATCACCATTGCGTAGGTTCCGGGGCTGTAATCGCAATGCTACTCTCCACGCAAGAAATCTGGCCAAGACAATAGCCAGGGACAAGCCAGTGAGTACTTTTAATGTACTCGCAAACATTAAGAACACATGTATAATATAACCACTGATAATCATGCTTTGAAATATTCTATGATCACTTCATCAGTTGAAAAAAAATTCATGATTCACGCAAGCAGGTCATTCAAATAAAACATGAATAAGCAATCAGGGAATAGAAATAAAAATGCACCGATCGGGTGTCTGAAGCGACACCTCGAAAGGATAATACTATAAAGCATGCCTCAGTCGGGCGTCTGCGCGATGTCACATAAAGGGCTTATAAAGTAAATGAGTAACAAAGATGCCACAGTCGGGCGTCTCCGCGACACCACATAAAGGGCTTATAAGGTAAATGAAGAACAAGCATGCCACAGTCGGGCGTCTCAGCGACAACACATAAAGGGCTTATAAAGAGTAATCACAGTGAATATCCAGGAGGTAGAACTGTCCCAGGGATACTCAATAATTCCAATAATGTAGATGGTTAGTCCATAATAATAGTAATCATAATCGTCACGTGCTCTAAGGGGTGCCCCCCTCTCGGCCCCAACCGGAAACACCCATGCCCCTGGACCAAGTGGCATGCCTACCGGATGCAGCCGGTATCTTCCACCATGGCCTCTCTGTACGGTGTGTGCTAGGACAGGGGTTGACCATTTACCAAACCATACCCTACCTGTGGCAGGGACAAGTGGTAGTACGAAACAAGTATGGGGGTTACTGGAACAAGACTCGATCTACGGTCGACTCAGGAGGTTTAAGTATTCCCTACATGGTTAGCACAAGAATTATATTTCACATCCATCAGACAGAACCACCACTCATCAAACCTCCGCATGCCCCACCGGACATAACCGTCTCGATGAAGGGTTAGGGACAAGCTCGTGTCTACCCAAGACAGAGACTTTCTCGGATCCCTCCCGGTAGGAATGAGAGGCATATGAGGGTGACTGCTATCACAAACAAATCAAATACCAACAACATGGAATCACCCATATGCACTTATGAGTATGATCGTATCATCGCATAAAATAACGAAATCTCCGAGTCAAGGTGGGGTTGCAACCGTATCAACAACACAAGACAATAATATGCCAGGGTTCAGAATCTTGCCTTCAAGTATATGCAAGTGGGGTGCACTTTTTGAAAGTTGCCTTCTTCTTCAAAATCCTATTTTAAGAAAATTTGAATTAACACATAGTTTAAAAATAGTACAAAAAGGTTGTTTGGAAAATTTTCAAATAAATATTAAAATAAACTAGACCAAATTTGAGAAACAACAGAAAAAGAATCAAGTCAATTGTGCTTATATTTAAAAAGTTATAGGAAGTCAAAGTTTAGTCAAATTCTGTTTTTTTAATAAAAACCAGAAAAAGAAAACGGTTCAGGGGAGCTTACACTTTCTGCTTAGCAAAGACGTATTCAGTGGAATACGCTTCCACTTAAGCCACGTTTCGGCGGGGCTGGGTGACGGTGTCTTGGACTAGGGGGTACTCACCACGTCGTCCCCCAATCGGTTAGATTGGGCCGAGGACCCCCAGGGCCGCATACTCATTGGCCAGTACGGACAGGTGCCGCATACAAGGAAGATTCCACAAGACTTGGCGATCAAGACAAGGACTACTCCCCCACCGGCGTATTCGGCTAGGACTCTTGTTATCCTGGGCCTCGGGTGTATTATATAAACCGAGGCCAGACTAGTCGATAGAGGATTATGAGATGACTCATCATACCTTTAGGGTTTAGACCACAACATATGATCTCGAGGTAGATCAACTCTGTACTACACCCATATGAATACAATCAAAAGCAGCATGTAGGGTATTATCTCATCAAGAGAGCTCGAAGCTGGGTAAAACCCCGTGTACATGTTACCATCGATCCTAGACGCATAGTTCGGGGGCCCCTACCCGAGATCCGCCCGTTTTGACACCGACATTGGTGCTTCCATTGAGAGTTCCGCTGTGTGATCGACAAAAGGATCGATGGCTCGCGTGCAAATCAACTGCGACTTCGGCATCTTCGTCACCAGCTCGACTGGTCACCTTGGTTCGACCAAGAATTGCGCCCCGTGTTCGGATCACCATGTTCGGACGAGGGCCTTCATCAAACATCAACTCCGATCTCTATCAAGATCACGGAGGAGTCATCCATGAAGCTCGGGGGCTCAATGTCAACATTGCCCTCAAGCGACCGTGCTGTTTTTCTGGACAGCGAACTCGTATCTGCTGCCACCACCTCCTCGAGTATCGCTTTGACGATCGCTTTGGTGGAATTGTGCGGAATTGAGTCTACAACAACCCTGGAAAATTTCGTTGAGTTCCGATGGAGAAATCTCTGGCAATCCACTATATACCGGAGCCCTGTCAAATCTGGACGGGAATCTGGACGAGTTTAGGGCGTGGTGTCCAGCTTCTAACTCGGACGTCCTTTGGAAGATCCAACCGTTGATCGGCTGCGGAATTCCTATATCTACCACCCCTCCAAATTTTAGCTCGATCCGACCGTCCGAACTCCGGGAACCTTCCGATTAGTGCATCACTTTTCGGATCTGTTTTCTGCGCGAGAACGAATCCGACACGAATTCATCTTTTGGATGACTACAACAAATAAACCAGGTGCTATTAATCCTAATATTTTTTGCATGTTTGGGTTCATTTTTTCCAAGGAATTATTACTCTGGTTTGTCCATCATATGTTCACAGGTCTATCAAATGGTGGCCGCATTAACGACGGTCGCATGCTGGTTCGGTCAGTCTCCGTACATAGTCCGGCGAACGCCGCATCCGGAGCGCAGACCGACCTATGAATTCAGGCTTTGCCACGCCTTTACCGCATCACGCCGACGCCCTACATCGACATCGACTTCGGCGCCAGGCCATATTTCTTTTATTACTCACTTTGCATAAATTATTCATTATGCAACGATTTTTTTATTTATCATTATTACTATTATCTCCCGTTTGCACTATTTTTTGTGCACAGGAAAATGATCCGGGGACTTCGGCGTCACTCTGCCGGTCTGCATCGACCGTGCTATGTCACCACTTCGGCGTGTTGAGCTCTCCGCTCCGCCACCTCGGGACCAGCTTGGGGGATAGAACCTTGTCCCGCATCAAGCTCGGACTGCGAACACATTAACCAGCTAAGTCGCTTTCATGCTCAAAGCTTTAATTTCTAACTTGTGTTCGGTTCGACCAAGCGTTATACTTTTTTGGAAAAAAAAGTTGTTGTAAATTTTTTTTCTTGTCCAAACTTTGTTCACACATACTTGACGCGCTACCCGCGCTCATTATACCTGGGGGTTTCTTTAACAGAAGCTTATTAATACGGGCTTTATGCCCAACACATGTGTCACACTTCCGCATGTACCTTTTATTCACCATTATATGCATCGATATGACTTAAGTTTTGGCCAAGCTGGGTTGCCTGGCTCCTGTGCTTACCCCTACGTTCCCGATTGTTCGGCTAGGCGGTAAAGGGAGCACCTCTGCGATTGCTACTGCCGGATAAGCCGGATGTGTACCTCAGACTGGGTGAAGTCGAAAGCTAGCGTTCTTAAGGGAATACTCGGTCGGTGAACTAAAAGATGATTTCTTACCTATTTATTTACCTGCCCCCAGATGTTTTTCTGCTCTTTTCGCAGTCCGGACATGCACTTTAGGGCATGCCTCCCAGGGAAAGGAACCCCTAACGGAACTATTCTCCCTGGAAGATGTTTCTTACTAACCATGTAATATAACATAACTAGTTGGGCACTTGTCTGATAAAGCACTAATGACCCTTACGCCTGGTCTCCACGCATGCGCCGGTTTTTATAACCGCGAGGGTATTCGGACACACTCTGGACTATTGGGTCCAGAGGTTGAAGCGAAAAGGTCCGCTACGACAAACGATCTACAATCCGGCTAGAAGGCATTCTACATGTCACCTTTCATTATATAGTCAACTTTTACCCAAGTCACTTGGGGGCTCTTATGTTTATTTGAGTCGTTTCATACTAAGTGTTTTTCTTCTTAGTCGTTGCAAAGTTATTATTATTTATCACTCCTTTTTTCGACACGAGTGTGCAGTCACTAGCCGGGCAGCCTAATTTCTCTCTCAAAAGCTGCTAGAGTTTAGTTTGCTAAACTGGCCTGATGAGAAGTACTCCGCCCTCGGGATAGGAGGTTGAAGCCGTAGGCTGACCCGCTCGAAGTCTTGAGATAGGATGTGTCATGTTAAAGCACGACAGAAGCACTTCTTTTTTCTAAGACCAATTTTCGGGTTGGCACCGAACACTTGATATTGTTCAGACGTCATGTTTTTACTGACGTTTCTTGGTTTTCCAAGCTTTTTGGCACTTTTAAACTATTTGTGGTTTTTCAGCACAAGTCTCGCAGTGCAATGCCGGACACCTTTATAGATTCGGCAAAAATATTCTCGAATACTGCTATATATGCATCGGTTTCGAATTGTGTCTTCGGTCAATAGTTGGGTTGCCCGGCTCCTGCACTTGCTTCCTATGTTCCGCTTTGTTCGTCTAGGCGTGCAAAGGGAGAACCACTGCGATCGTGCTTCCAGCTCACATGGTTAAGCACCTCAGTGGAGAAAGCCGAAAACTGACTGTCACAATAAGCGTAAACTGGTCAATGATCCGATGACTGTGTTAAATAACAGGCCGTTCATAACATTGGCCGAAGTGTTTACGGCTTGACCTCGACTGTCGCCGAACACTACCGGGGGCTATTAACTAGCCTCCCAGACTAAATCCTCGATATTTTGCTCTTACATTGGAGCTGAGGTTTTATGATCATGCTTAGCATGACAACCCAAAGAAAGGAACCGATAGCGGGACTATTTTCTTTGGAAGACATTTCTTCTGTTAAACAGTAATATAACATATCTCTCCGCGTACCTTTGTTTATAGAACCATATGGCCAGATTGCCTTGTTTGTCATAAATCTTTGCCCTCATAAAGGCTTTATAAAGTAAGACAAACACTCCTCGGCTACTGGCCGAGGAGGTGGAAGCCAATGGTTGGTCAACAAAGTTTTGTACAATGCGGATCCGAGCTTTAATGACGTAAAGTACTTGGATACATAGAGTCATTACACATAATTTGTGATTTTACTATGGATATTGATCCTTAATTCGGCCACCCGTGCCCGCATTAAGGCTCGGGGGCTACTGGGCTTCGGGCTTATTATTTTAACATATTAAAGGGGCATATTGATCCCCTGATCTGGTGTTGCCACCCGACTAGTGTCTCGGGGGCTACTGCATTGCTTGTCCAATGCAGAAAATTTTATGTGCAATATAGTTTCTGAGGAGATTTTGATCCTCAGGTTGTACGGCCGCACCCAACCTGAGTCTCGAGGACTGAGCACGCCGCTTTTTGTGTCCCGAAGTATTCTGCCGAGCTAGGACTTGATCCTCAGGCCGGTTTTGCAAATCGACCTGAGTCTCAGCGGCTACTGGGATCAGCGGTCTTATGTCATCCTTCATGTGCATCTCGGGTTCTAGACCGATACCCACCTTGAGGGCTACTGGCTATATATCTCGGCAGAGAATAAATTGCACCAATAAAAAAATTGACAAAAATCGGCCCACATTCGGGGTGGTGCACCACCTCGAAAGCAGTCCGGCATAAAGCTCGGGCGCTAGTGGCTGGCTCCATAGAGGGCATTTCCGGCATTGAGCTCGGCTAAAACTCCTTCAAACTTCTTTGAACCAAGGTGATTTACGACACCTCGGATACAGTCCGGCGTTGGAGCTCGGATACATAGTCCGGCGTTGGAGCTCGGATACATAGTCCAGCGTTAGAGCTGGGAAGCAGTCCGGCATTGGTGCTCGGCTGCAAAAAATACCTCGAATGCAGTCCGGCGTTAGAGCTCGGACGCAAGAGGGAACTGCCTCCCGGGAACAACTTCAAACCCGAGGTGTGGCATAAAAATAACAAGGCATTGATAAAGGCCGGAAACTTAAAGGGGCTCCTCGGATACCCGACATGTAAACCCGTCGAATGCATTTCGGCGATCCTCAAGATCGAAGATAAAGAAGATTCGATGAACCAGTTTTCAAGACCGACGACCGAAGATGAAGAACAGTTCGAAAGAATCGAGGAGAGTCCCTAACTTGAAGACCGGTTCAGGGGGCTACTGACGGTGTCTTGGACTAGGGGGTACTTACCACGTCGTCCTGCAATCGGTTAGATGGGGCCGAGGACCCCCAGGGCCGCATACTCATGGGCTAGTCCGGACAGGTGCCGCATACAAGGAAGATTCCACAAGACTTGGCGATCAAGACAAGGATTCCTCCCCCACCGGCGTATTCGGCTAGGACTCTTGTTATCCTGGGCCTCGGGTGTATTATATAAACCGAGGCCAGACTAGTCGATAGAGGATTATGAGATGACTCATCATACCTCTAGGGTTTAGACCACAACATATGATCTCGAGGTAGATCAACTCTGTACTACACCCATATGAATACAATCAAAAGCATCATGTAGGGTATTATCTCATCAAGAGAGCCCGAAGCTGGGTAAAACCCCGTGTACATGTTACCATCGATCCTAGACGCACAGTTCGGGACCCCCTACCCGAGATCCGCCGGTTTTGACACCGATACTGGGTTACTGACAGTAGGTCCCTTGGGCCCACTGGTCAGGTTTGACCAGTCGCCCGCGCCCTCTTTCTTCTCTAGCCAAGCCGAGGCGGGGCTCCGGCGATCGCCATCGACGAACGGCGGCTCCCCGCGGGGTTCTGAGGGCGGGGATGGATCCGCTAGTCCCGGGCGGTCCTCCTAGTGATCGCTAGGTTGGCGGGGGCGAAGGGAGTCGCCGGTGGCGAGCTCCGCGGTGGAGGTGGCTACGGGAGGATTTGGGGGTTTGGCCTACCGTGGTTCTTGGTCGTGTTTGAGAGGCGGGGTGGCTCCGCAAGGTTCAGTGGAGTTGAACGGTGGCACCGGAGGGAAGGGGGAGGCCCTGGTTGCGACGAATTGAACCGGATCGTGGCGGCGGGCGAACTGGCCGGAGATGAGGAAGACGGCTTCCCTCCATCGTTAGCTGGCTATGGGAGCGCTAGGGAGATGGTACGGGGTTGCCTGAGGGCCTAGACGAGCTCGGGGTTTCCTTATATAGGCGTTCAAGGTCGGTTCCGCGGCGGCCGTGGATAGGATCGTCGGCGAACCGCCGTTCTGTTGCAGCAGGGCGACGTGGAGGCGATTGGCACTAGCGGACGGGCTCGTGGATGAGCTCGGGCTGTTCCATGAGTGAGCTGACGCGCTGGTGTGGCTCGGGCGGCGCCGTCCATGGCAGAGGCCTGCTGTGGCCGTCGGCGGCTTGCGGTGGCGGCGCTGTGGGGCGCCAGGAGGGGGCCAGGGCGGCTCTGCGGTGAGGGAGGGGTCGGGTGCGTTGGTGGCGAGAGGCCAAGGGTCAGCACTGGCGCGGAGAGGGCGGCAGTGAGACGCGGCGGCTCGGTGCGCGCGTGCCCAGAGCATGCACGCCAGACGTTCGACCGAATGCCAACGCGTTCTAGGCCCCTCTGCTGCCTCTACAACTAAACAGGGCTAGGCTAATGATCATATGGGAGCTAAAAGACATGCTGGCAAGGCCATTAGGGCAACTTCATAATGCAATTCCAAAAGCATGCTAAAACTGGCCATGCTCCTAACCTGCTCGATGAAATGCCAAGGGAATCAAGGCATCTCTTGGGGTGGCCAAAATCTCCAGATCAGTGTCTCTTTAGATACTAAATAGGGTGGCAAGGTTAGTTTGGCAAGGACGGAAACTTATTAGTGCAAATTTTTGAGAAAACCAAATCTGGACAGAGAGAAAATGGCATTAATTCATGTACCAAAATTACTCCAATGGGTCCACTCTCATGAACTTAAGGGTTTGGTAGGGTGGTCTCTAAGAAGGATAAAGAATCATGAGTAAAAGGGCAAGTTAAAATATGGTTGCAGTACAAATCACCCAGCTGGACCAGAATGAAGATGAGGATGATTTACTCAAAATTTTCAAAGAACAACAATGGATTTTTGCATAAACATGAATTATATACTACCACTAACATCCCATAATTTTGGTGAAGCTTTAAAGAAATATTTAAATAGGTTGTAGTGCAATTTTAGAAACTGGACCAGATTTGAAAACTTGGGGTAGAGCTCAAAATTTCCAATGATTAAAAGTGATTTTTGCATAAAAGTTTTTTAGGAACATCACATGTCCTCCCCAATTTTTGGTGAAATTTTGAAATGAATCTATCAAAGGGTTGTAGTTCAAATGGGACCCCAAAACCATGGGAAACCATTTTTAAAGAAATAAAGATCAGGAAAAATAATTATAATTAATTCCACTGATAAAAGAAATGTTTTCTTGAGAGGGTATACAATTCCAACAATTCATTTGGAAAGGTTCCACTTGGTAAAAACTCAATAATATCAAAGAAAGGAGGGGTTCTGAAATCAAAAGAAAATCTAGAAAATAAAAATTTAATTTCCTGGCAGAATTTTTAATTAATAAAACAAGGTCCGAATTTTGGGGTGTTACAGTGAGTTGCACTTTCAATACCTACACAGGTTAGTCCCACAAGGAACAAACAAGGATATCCATAGACATAGAGTGAAGTACACACAAGATGATGTCCATGAAAGCATTAGGTTACCTTGTCCCTTGTCTTACCAACAAGAGGGTTTGTGACTCCTTGAACTAGTGCAAGATGTGGAAGTTGTTTGCACTTGTTCTCGCCAAAATGATATGAGTGAAGTATGTTGGCGGAGTCACCCTCAAGAACTCTCTAGTTCCTCTTCTTCGGGATCCACATCAACTTGATGGGAATCCTTGGAGTTGTTGTCGTACTCTATGAAGTAGAACTTGATGTAGTGTTGGGAACCCACTTGACCAAGGCATTGGGAGCTTCTTTAAATGCATCAATCTCCTCTTGAAGCTTATCCTTGCCTTTTTGCTTGTGGTCTTGTGGTGGAAGATCACCTTGAGGTTGTGTTCCCTTGAAAGAAATAGGATCATACTTCTCTTGTTGAGGAACAAACTTCATCTTGGGGTATTGATCTTCTTCCCACTCAACTCCATTGGCATTGAACTTTTGTTCAAAACCAACACCTTGATTCTTCTGGTGCTTTCCTTTCTTGCGTACAATTTGCTCAAATTTCTTACTTCCGGCAAGGCTCTTGTAAACACCTTTCTCTATAATTCCCTTCAATAAGCTATTTTCTTGCTCAAGCGTAACTTGTCTAAGAGAATCATTAGTGGAATCAAGAGAACTACTAGAAGCAACAACCTTGGATATAACATGATTATTGTTACTACTAGAAGAAGAATCTTCTTGCTCCTGTTACTAGATTTTACTTGTGGCATGTAAGTAGAAAAGAGTAAACGCTTGGAAATGTAAGAAGAACTTTTCTTATGAAGATCATCATTCATTGCTTTTAAGAACCCATGCCCTTGCTCTAGATTGAGCTTTTCAAAGCGTAGCTTCTCATGAGTCTTTAAAAGCTCTTGATGATCTCCCAAGGTTGTTTCATGAGCTAACTTAAGAGTGTTTAGTTCTTTAGTAAGACGCTCAATCTCCTTCTTATCATCGTCATTTGTTTTATCTTGATTAGCATGATTAATAGCAAGTTCATCATAGTTTTCATCACTAGAGTTGTCAACAAGTAAATCATCATCACCTAGCAAATCATCTTCATCAGTAATGAAATCAACATACACGGGGTGTGATACCTTTGGGCGTTTAGCCATGATGCATCTTCCAATTCCTTCATTTGGTGAGTCAAATATGTCATAGGAGTTGGTTGACACAAGTGCTAGACCAACAACACCTTCATCTTGAGTATATTCTGAGTCGGAGCGATAACTACTCTCTGAGTGATGGTCGGAGTCGGAGCCGGATACCCATTCACCAACATGATCTTGTGTCTTCTTTTTGTGTAGCTCCTTGATGACTTGTCCTTCCTTTCCGAATCCTTGCTTTCGCAAGAGGTTCTTCATTCATAACGATCATCTCTGCTCCTTCTCTCTCTTGGACGTGATTCTTCTCTTCTACTTCTCCTTTTAGGTGAGTCTTCTCTTATTTTGTAGGGAGCCATACACTCATTGGAGTAGTGTCCGGGTCTTCCACAATTGTAGCAATTACGATCATGAATAGAAGATATTTTATCATCGTGGGACCTTGACTTGGAACTTCTTTCCTTGCTTCTACTTTTGTAGAACTTGTTGAAGTTCTTCACCACTAGGCTCAATTCCTCATTGAAGGCTTGTTTCTCACTTGGTGATGTAGGAGCATCACATGAGGCTTTGTAAGCACCACTAGACTTGTTGTGAAGCTATTCTTTATCCTTGAGTGACATATCATGAGCAACAATTCTACTAATGACTTCCGTTGGCTTGAGATCTTTGTAGTTGGGCATCATTTGGATCAATGCGCACACGGTATCATATTTTCCATCCAAGGCTCTTAGGATCTTCTTGATGATGAATCTGTCGGCCATCTCTTCACTTCCTAAGCCGACAATCTCATTTGTGATGAGAGCAAGCCTAGAGTACATTTCAGCGACACCTTCACCATCCTTCATCTTGAACTTGTCAAGCTGACTTTGAAGCACATCCAATTTGGATTCCTCGACGGAGTCGGTACCTTCGTGCATATCAATCAAAGTATCCCAAATTTCCTTTGCATTCTCAAGACGACTGATTTTGTTGAATTCTTCGGGGCACAATCCGTTGAATATGATATCACAAGCTTGAGCATTGAATTGCAGCATCTTCAATTCTTCCGCAATAGCTTCATGATTTCGTCCACTCCCATCAAAGAATTCACCTTGCAAGCCAATATACACAATAGCCCAAACGGCGGGGTTATGTCCAAGAATATGCATTTTCATCTTATGCTTCCAACTAGCAAAATTAATATCATCAAAGTAAGGACCTCTACGATGGTATTTCCCTTGCTAGACGCCATACTCTTCTACGTTGTGAAACCAAGGCTATGATCACCAAAGCTATGGAAATCAAGGCAAATGGAGAGCAAAGCTCTGATACCACTTATAGGATCGAAAGGATGTCTAGAGGGAGGGGGTTATTAGACTACTTGACCAAATAAAAATGTAACCTTTTCCCATTTTAAGTCTTGGCAGATTTTAGCAATTTATCACAAGTCAAGCAATCAACCTACACATGCAAATCTAAGAGTATAGCAGCGGAAATGTAAATCATTGCATATGAATGTAAAGGGGAGAAGTTTGGAGGGAGCAACTGCAATGTAGACACGGAGATTTTTGGCGTGGTTCTGATAGGTGGTGCTATCGTACATCCACATTGATGGAGACTTCAACTCATGAGCGGTAATGATTGCGCGAGTCCATGGAGGGCTCCACCCACGAAGGGTCCATGAAGAAGCACCTTGTCTATCCCACCATGGCCGTCGCCCACGAAGGACTTGCCTCACTTGGGTAGATCTTCACGAAGTAGGCGATCTCCAGGCCCGTACAAACTCCCTGGTTCTACTCCACAATCTTGACGGAGGCTCCCAAGTGACACCTAACCAATCTAGGAGACACCACTCTCCAAAAGGTAATAGATGGTGTGTTGATGATGAACTCCTTGCACTTGTGCTTCAAATGATAGTCTCCCCAACACTAAACTCTCTCTGACAGATTTGGATTGGGTGGAAAGATGATTTGAGTGGAAAGCAACTTGGGGAAGGCTAGAGATCAAGATTCTTGTGGTTAGATTGGAATATCTTCGTCTTAACACATGAGTAGGTGGTTCTCTCTCAGAAAATGAATGCTGGAAGTGTAGGCATGTTCTGATGGCTCTCTCCACCAATGGAGGACGGGTGGAGGGGTATATATAGCCTCCACACAAAATCTAACCATTACACACAATTTACCAAACTCGGTGGGACTGAATACTCAAACTCGGTCAGACCGATTTAGTTCAAAATTTGAACGTTAGGATTTTCGGTGGGACCGACATGTCAACTCGATGGGACCAATTTCATTAGGGTTAGGGCATAATGTAATCTCGCTGAGACCGATCACGTGAACTCGGTGAGACCGATTTCTGCAATAGGCAAACAGAGAGTTGGTCAAGCATACTCGGTGGGACCGATCGCTCACTTCGATGAGACCAAAACGTTACGAAAAGGAAAACAGAGAGTTTGCATTGCGAACTTGGTGGAACCGATTGTCAGGACACCGATCCTAAGTCACACCGATCTAGCATGGAACACATCATATCACTTTGAGGCCTCACGCACGGTATCCCCACGGGTGCCACCTTACCTGGCCCGGGACCTTTTGCGCCTTTTGGCTCACGTATATGATAGTGTCGCTAGCATCCATATGACAGAGAACCCGGGCCGACATGACTAGTCGTAAACCTAAGGTGGCACTAACTTACAGGGACATGCATACATGAACCAACAACGAACGTGTCGATCATCAACGTATGAACCCAAGTCGTAGCAAGCTACAAGGACTACAAGGAACAACACGTGACATTTCCCTGAAGGGACAGACACAGGAGCGAACAAGGACACATGTCGGCCAGCCTAAGTGTTCCGGAGCAGTAACAAGATACCATGGCTCAGTGGAAGCACTAGGAGACATTTCCCCACAATAGAGGCTAACAAGAATAAACAACTAGGTTGTCGGATCCCACACATACGAAGTATTTCAAGATCATACACACAATATGCTCGATATGTGCAAATACAACATGGCATTAGAACAAAACTCTACGACTCAAAGTATTTATTCATAAGGCTCCGAAGAGTCATACATAGTAAGAATTACAATCATGGGTCACATGTCCCAACGTATAGAGCATACAAACAACGGAAGCTTAACATGTCTGAGTATAGACAACTACAAATGAAAAGGGGCAGAGAAGCCTGGCTATCTACAAGACCCTCCCAAGGGTACAAGATCGTAGCTGAGGTAAAAAGCTAAACATCGAAGTCCACGCGGAACTACTAGTGAGACTGAAGTCTCTCTGCAAAACATAAATTGTGAAAACATGAGTACAAATGTACCCAACAAGACTTACATGAGAACTAGCTACATATGCATCAATATCAACAAAGGGGTGCTGGAGTTTGACTGCAGCAAGCAAGCTTTGACTCGGTGGCTATCCTGTACTACGACTACTGGTAACACTTTTGAGGTGGCGCACACGAGTCAACATATTCACCATATCAATACACCACTATGGATTCGCTCCCGTCTCCCTATGAGAAGGCCATCCATAGCACTCACACTTATCTTGCGCATTTTAGAGTATCCACTTTCACTTGTCTATGAACTGCATAAGCAACCCAGTAGTCCATTACTGCGGATGGGGCTATTCGAATAGATCATGTTAACCCTGCAGGGGTGTACTTCTTCACAAATGCTCTCGCCACTTACCACCATGTACACGTCATGTATCTCGGCAACCTTCAAGCGGAAACCTGGCGAGGGTGTCGGCCACGACCTGACTAACCACGCAAGACTCTAGTCCAGGTGTATCGCCTATTCGGGTTCCATCCGCAAGGGAGTCCGGCCGAGGTTTCCCCCATGGACCCAAACGATGTGAGCAGGGTTCCCAAGCCCACCATCCGGGTGCCACTTGGTACACCGTGCCATTGCATCTAGTCTGTCCTAAGCCCACCTATACTGGGTGCCACTTGGTAGACTACTAGCACTACCTACAAACCCCAGAAACTAGTTGAAACTCCTGGACAGAGATCGAGGCGATTAATAAGGCGAGAGGGGCACTTAAGCATTCCAATGCATGGTAGTAACTGTCTTGGATAATAACACAAAACTCAGTTCCTAAGGACGGTTTTGAATGAGACAACCCACCATGTACTCCTACATGGCCTCTCATCGCCACCTTTACCAAATTGTGTTCACAGACTTAGCTCTCAACAATAGGACATGTTCACGACATTCCAATTCATCCCCAATGAATCAGACTCGACACAAGTCTAAGCAATAGCAGGCATGAAAAGCAAGCATGAATGAGTAGGAACATCATGGCTCAAACAACTCCTACTCATGCTAGTGGGTTTCAACTATTTACTGTGGCAAAGACAGGTCATGCAGAGGAAAGGGGTTCAACTACCGCAGCATGTAACAGTTGAATCATTGTTGTCCTAATGCAGTAAAAGATAGCAAGAGCGAGAGAGTGGGATTGTATCGAAATGAACAAGGGAGGGTTGCTTGCCTAGCACTTCTGAAGATAGTATAGCTCTTCATCGATGTCATCGAACACATCGTCGGAACAACATCTATTGAGGGGGGACAACACCGGCAAACCAAGAAGGAACACAATCAATGCAACAAGCAACCAGATTAAATGAAGATGGTTCGAACCCAAGGTTCAAATTCAAACTCCACATGTGGTTATTTAAATGCCATTCAATTGATTTTTCCTAAAAAGTAGCCAAAAGTTGCTCCAACATGCCTGAAATTGGTACAGATAGAAGATTGGATTTTTCCGATCATTTTTCATATATAAATTATTCCATTTGGTGCTACAGATTATTTTCTATGCTTTTTATAAGTTTAGGCTATTTCCTGAAATTTCCTGAATTATTTAAACCTAGAAAAAGATTAATTGCATCAGCATGGCGTCATGACCGCGTCAGCAAGTCAACAACGCTGACCAGGTCAAACTGACGTGTGGGGCCCACACGTCAGTGTCACAGGGTTAAACAGGGGTGTGTTTAGCCTAATTACAGGATTAGTGGGCGCTGGGGCCCATTGTCAGTGTCATTGGGTGGGGGGATTAGTGCTATTTAGGTTCCTGATTGGTGGAGGACACCGACCAGTGGCTCAGGCGGCGGCTCGTCAACGGCGACCTCTGGTTGCGGCGGTTACCCATGCAGCAGGGCACTGAACAATAGCCAAGGCCACCAGAAGGTAGCCCGGGCACGTTTGCATCCAGCGGATGCTGCGGGAGGAGGAGGGGTGGTTGGGGCTTGCCGGAACAAACCTCGCAAGCGGCCAGAGTTCGGCTATGAGCGGGCGCAGGCTATAGGGCACGAAAGACGAAACAGAGAGGGGGGGGGGCGACGGAGGGCTCACAACGGATCCGGAGGCATCGTCAGAGAGCTCGGGGGAGGTCTGGTGTGGCCGGAACAACGACGACGATCTTGGGCGGCCGACGATGAAGACGATGGCGGTGACGGCTCCACAGGGCTTCCGGCGTCCCGTGGCTTGACGGAGAGGACGAGGAAGACGCGGCAAAGCGCTTGGACTCATCGGAGAGGCGCGACCATGGGGGTTGGCGCAGCAACAGCAAGCGGCGGCGATGGTAGCGCTCGGCCATGGGGTGGAGAAGGGGCCAGAGGACAGGAGGGCCACGGGAGAGAGGGGGAATAGTGAACTGGCTATAGTGGCATCCTCCAGGGCGTCTAGAGAGAGGAGGGGACAGGCAGGCAGCGTGGAAGTGGCCGGGCGCGTGCCCCTGTCGTTCTGGCGAGAGGAGAGGGACGACCGGTAGGGGCCAGTCGGCTGGGCCGACATGCTGGCCTGCCTGGTAAGGCCCAGGTAGGTTTCCTTTCTCTCTCTCTTTTCTAATTCTTTCTATTTTCTGTACTTATTCCTCGGTTTTGATTTAGTAAAATACTAAACCATTTTTAAAACTTCTGAAATTATTTGTGGGCACATTTAGAACTATTTCCAACAGCCCTCATTTAGTTTCAGAATTATTTGAGCAATTAAAAATAGTTATAGCATTTAAATGCCCAAATTCAAATACTTAAAGATTTAATTCAAAAATCCAAGATGACCTAGAAAAATGTAAACCATTTTTAAGAGGTTTTCAACCAACCCAAAAATGATGAACTTTTGTGAAGGGAATTTTGGGTTCATTGAAATTTTTTTCAGTTGAACCTGGTATTTTCAGGGGGGTGTTGGGGTTTGCAGATCCCCATTTCAAGTTTAAGAAAAAAATCTAAACCTGATGCATGGATGCTGATGCAACTAATTACAAACAATTCCCGGGCTATGACAACTCACCCCCACTAAACAAGAATCTCGTCCCGAGATTCAAGACGTGAGGTAAGAAGACAGAGGGGACACCAAGCTAGCACAATCTTCAAGATCCAGGTTGCACTTCATAAGAATGTTGATTCGATCATCATCTTTATCTTCGAGAACTTCACCCAACACGATGACGACAAAAGAAACTTTATAGGAATCAATCTTGACGAAGATCGAGCAGCTCTGGATCAACTCATGGATTGAGACATAAGAAGATCTCTCGAGTTGAGACACAAAACACATAACAAGAGGGGTGGAAGGAAACAAATGGAAATGGCTCAATTTTGTAGGGAACAATTCTACACTCGGTCACGAAGTAGCGAGGAGATAACCGCCATGATTCCATAACGGGGCTCCTTAGGGAAGGTGACTCGTAGAAATCTTCTCTTAAGTGGCAAAAAGAATTACTTTTGATACAATATCATTGAAACTCTCTATACCAGCCTAAGGCAAATCATAAATGATCGTTTGAAGGAGCTTGCAGAAATGGCATACTCATACTAGAATGGATGATGTGGACTACATTGTTGAACACAACACAATGGATGACGTCGGCGTTCTGGGAACGGGGGTCCCCAGACTTGCCTGCCTACGGCCTACGGCCCACGGCGTGGCTCCACTCGCGGCCCAGTACGGCCCGTCTTCACCATCAAACGGTCAAGACCCTCGCGAGGGTCCAAGCCTCGCGAGGCGGAGAACACAAGACCTCCTCGGGGGCAGCCTCACCAAGCTGGCTCGCGATGGGCGGAGAGATCAAGGCAAGGTGAACCTCGCAAGGTTTCAATGACGTAAGCCATGACGACCAAGGCCAAGTGGGCGCCAGAATGCACAGTTTCCTCGTTTCCTCTTTGGTGCCAAGGAGGCAAGCGCACACGAGGAGTACCGAGGCATCAGGCAATGGTTTCCATATCGGTGCAACAAGACCAAGACCAGCAGGACGGCAGGACGAAGGTCACCGTGGAGCCCAAACGGCGTCACCACCAGAGCCTTTGGCAGGCGAAGACCACCTTTAGTCAGGATAACTTGTACTATTTGTCTCCCTTCGAATTTGGCCATTCTTGGATCCCTTCCCGCTCAATATTTGGGGAGAGGACTAGGGCCTCTATAAATAGGACTAGCCACCACCATAGAGAGGGAGATTCAGATCATCCTCACCCACACAAGTTCACCAAGCACAAGAACACCTCTCCTCAGGAGGCTGTTCTTCCCCTTGTACTGTTCACCCTCAGCCCAAAGGTCAATCCACCACACCACACTAGAGTAGGGTATTACACCACAACGGTGGCCCGAGCCAGTATAAATCTCGTGTCTCTTGTGTTGCGAGTTCGTCGAGCTAGGCTTTGAGATAGTGGTGAGGCTAAGGGCGTGATTAGGTACGGGGAAATTTTTGTGCGCACCCCAGTGTTCTAACCTCAAGGGTTTTGCCGGAACCCTAAATTCGACATTTGACGCACCAGGTAGGGGTGCGCCGAAGCTTTCCTTCCATCGATCCGTGTCCTGTCGCTTCCGCATCCATGGCGGGCGCTCGCCGAGCTCGCGCTGAGCGTTGTCCGCCCTCGCCGCCCGCGTTGCTCAGACGGCTCCTGTCGGCGGGCCACCCCGTCGTTCTCCGTCGCCTGTTGCCAACGCCGCCACCGGCCCGGCGGGAAACAAACAGCAAGCGTCCTCGCCGCACCCCTCGGTGCGGTGGGACGGCCGCACCGCCACTCCGTCGCTGACCCCGGCCGGCTCGTCGTGTCACGCTCTCCACGCTCCCACGGACCCGCAAGTCGTGCTGCTCATGGCACGCGAACTCCTGCGCTATCGCCCCGTAGACGACCTCTGTGAGGACTGGCTGGACCGCATCACAGAGATCGTCAGCGCCGCAGGGGGCTCCCCCACGCCACCCCTCTCGCTGCCTCGCCCTCCGCCAGCTGCGGGCGACGTGGCTCATGGAGCGCCACAACCACCACCTCCGCACCAAGACGGCGTCCTGGCACCAAGGCGTGCGGCCCCCCAGCGTGACCCACCGCATCGAGCGCTCGTGTGTGAAGAAGGAAGCTGCCAAGAATTTCCTCGTCCGCAAGAAAACGCTCCTGCGCTCCTAGCACCACTATGACAAGACCGTGCGCCGCCTGCGGTGGCGTTGCGCGGCCATCAAGGGCAGGCTCCACATCAGCAAAGGGTCCCGGTGGCCACTGCGGGGTGCTGCGCCTTCACTCCTAAGCTGCGTATCATCGCATGGTCGGGCAAGTTCAAGCCAGACCTGCCTCCACGCTACAACGGCACCCCCGACCCCGCGGAGTTCCTGCAGCTCTACGAGCTGAGCATCGAGGCGGCCAACAGCGATGAGAAAGTCACGGCGAACTGGTTCCCCATGTCTCTCAAGGATGGCGCTCATTCATGTCTCCTGAACCTACCTCCAGGCTCCATCTCCTCCTAGAACGAGATGCGCGACCGCTTCGTCGCCAACTTCCAGGGCACTCACGACCACCCTCCGGTTGCGGGTGACCTGCGCCACATCAAGCAGCAGCTAGGGGAGACCCTCCAGAAGTACATCCAGCGCTTAAACAACGTTCGCCTCAAGATCCCCAAGGTGACGGACGAGGCCATCATCTCCGCGTTTTCTGATGGCGTCCGTGATGTAAAGATGAAGGAGGAGCTCGCCATCCACGAGGAGCTATGCACGTCCTTGGAGTTGTTCAACCTGGCGACCAAGTGCGCAAGGGCTGAGGAAGGTCTCCTTTCCCTCCTCGAGCTCCCAGCTACTGACCTAGAGGAGAAGAAAGCCAAGGCCAAGGACGTGAAGCGCAAGGGAGTGGCCATACTCGTGGCGTTGCTAGACACGAAGCGTGGCCGCGACTAGCCCGAGTCATCAAAGAGCAGCCGGCTATTCTACACCTTCCACAATGTTCATAGCCACAACACCAATGATTGTCAAGAGCTCAGGGCCATTCGAGATGGACGCCTCGGTTGATGCCCCGAGCGCAACGACCAGGGCTACGTCCGAGGAGGAGAACGTGGCGGAGGACGCTGGGACGATTGTGGCCCTCGCCAGGAGTGGTGTGACCGGCCTCGTGAGGACCGCTGGCAAGACCAGCCTTGTGAGGGCGCCTGGAGGGATCAGCCTTGCGAGGACCGTCCTCAGGGCAATCTGGCCTTCCTCCACTGCCGCCACCGCCAAGAAGGAATGGCGACCACCATCAGGACGAGGTGGCTGGCGGCTTCCAGGAGCCGCGAGCTATCGCCTGCATCTAGGGCGGAGCTCAAGCCCCAGCCTCTTAGTGAATCTTCAAGCAGTTTGCTCGCGAGGTGAACGTAGTCCTCCCCAGGCTCTAGGCCACACGCCCGCTTAGGTGGTCCAAGTCGCCATCGCCTCCAGTTCCGCAGATCAGCACGTGCGCGACCACCGCCGGCGCCCTCCTGATGCTTTGCTCACCCGTCATCAGCAACGTACAAGTCACCAAGACCCTCATCGACGGCGGCGCCGGGCTTAACGTCCTATCCGTCGAGATGTTCGACAACCTTCAAGTGCCTTACGATCAGCTTCAGCCTACCAAGCCCTTCTTAGGAGTGACCGACGGTTCCACCATGCCGATAGGGCAGGTCCGCCTCCCTGTCACCTTCGGACAGCGCGACAACTAACACACAGAGCTCATCGACTTTGACGTCGCCCACATCCGCCTGCCATATGATACGTCTCCAATGTATCTATAATTTTTTATTGTTCCATGCTATTATATATTCTATTTTGGATGTTTAATGGGATTATTTATACACTTTTATATTATTTTTCAGACTAACCTATTAACCGCAGGCCCAGCCCAAATTGCTGTCTTTTTTGCCTATTTCAGTGTTTCGCAGAAAAAAGATATCAAACGGAGTCCAAAAGGAATGAAACCTTCGCGAGCGTGATTTTTGGAACAAACGTGATCCAGAGGACTTCGAGTGGACGTCAAGCAACTAATGAGGAGGCCACGAGGCAGGGGGCGCGCCCTCCAACCTGGTGGGCCCCTCGTGGATCCACCGACCTACTTCTTCCTCCTATATATACCTACGTACCCCCAAACCACCGAGGAGCACCACGAAAACCTAATTGCACCGCCGCAACCTTCTGTACCCGTGAGATCCCATCTTGGGCCTTTTCCGGCGTCCTGCCGGAGGGGGCATTGATCACGGAGGGCTTCTACATCAACACCATTGCCTCTCCGATGATGTGTGAGTAGTTTACCTCAGACCTTCGGGTCCATAGTTATTAGCTAGATGGCTTCTTCTCTCTCTTTGGATCTCAATACAAAGTTCTCCTCTATTCTCTTGGAGATCTTATCGTGTAATATTCTTTTGCAGTGTGTTTGTCGAGATCCAAATAATTGTGGGTTTATGATCAAGATTATCTATGTACAATATTTGAATCTCCTCTGAATTCTTTTATGTATGATTGGTTATCTTTGCAAGTCTCTTCGAATTATCAGTTTGGTTTGGCCTACTAGATTGATCTTTCTTGCAATGGGAGAAGTGCTTAGCTTTGGGTTCAATCTTGCGGTGCTTGATCCTAGTGACAGTAGGGGAAACGACACGTATTGTATTGTTGCCATCCAGGATTAAAAGATGGGGTTTATATCATATTGCATGAGTTTATCCCTCTACATCATGTCATCTTGCTTAAAGCGTTACTCTGTTCTTATGAACTTAATACTCTAGATGCATGCTGGATAGCGGTCGATGTGTGGAGTAATAGTAGTAGATGCAGGTAGGAGTCGGTATACTTGTCACGGACGTGATGCCTATATACATGATCATACCTAGATATTCTCATAACTATGCTAAATTCTATCAATTGCTTGACAGTAATTTGTTCACCCACCGTAATACTTATGCTATCTTGAGAGAAGCCACTAGTGAAACCTATGGCCCCCGGGTCTATTTTCCATCATATTAATCTTCCGTCAACAAGCTATTACTTTTGCCATTTACTTTGCTTTCTTTACTTTCAGTCTTTATCATAAAAATACCAAAAATATTATCTTATCATCTCTATCAGATCTCATTTTTGCAAGTGGCCGTGAAGGGATTGATGATACGTCTCCAACGTATCTATAATTTTTGATTGCTCCATGCTATGTTATCTACTGTTTTGGGCAATATTGGGCTTTATTATCCACTTTTATATTATTTTTGGGACTAACCTATTAACCGGAGGCCCAGCCCAGATTTGTTGTTTTTTGCCTACTTCAGTGTTTCGAAGAAAAGGAATATCAGACGGAGTCAAAAATGAACGAAATCAACTGGAGAAGTTATTTTTGGAAGGAAAGCTACATGATGGACTTGGACCCCACATTAGGAAAGGAGGGAGCTGGCCACGAGGATGGGGGGCATGCCCACCCCCTAGAGCGCGCCCCCTGCCTCGTTCGGGCCCCCGAAGCTCCACCGACGTACTTATTTCACCCATATATACCTACGTACCCTAAAACTTCCAGAACAGAGATAAGATCGGGAGTTCCGTCGCCGCAAGCCTCTGTAGCCACCAAAAGTCAATCGGGACCCTGTTCCGGCACCCTACCGGAGGGGGGAACCCTCACCGGTGGCCATCTTCATCATCCCGACGCTCTCCATGACGAGAAGGGAGTAGTTCACCCTCGGGGCTGAGGGTATGTACCAACAGCTATGTGTTTGATCTCTCTCTCTCTCGTGTTCTTGATTAGGCACGACCTTGATGTATCGCGAGCTTTGCTATTATAGTTGGATCTTATGTTTCTTCTCCCCCTCTTCTCTCTTGTAATGGATTGAGTTTTCCCTTTGAAGTAATCTTATCGGATTGAGTCTTTAAAGATTTGAGAACATTTGATGTATGTCTTGCATGGGATAACCGTGGTGACAATGGGTTATTCTACTGATTCACTTGATGTATGTTTTGGTGATCAACTTGCGGGTTCCGCCCATGAACCTATGCATAGGGGTTGGCACACGTTTTCGTCGTGATTCTCCGGTACAAACTTTGGGCACTCTTTGAAGTACTTTATGTTGGTTTGAATAGATGAATCTAAGATTGTGTGATGCATATAGTATAATCATACCCACGGATACTTGAGGTTACATTGGAGTATCTAGGTGACATTAGGGTTTTAGTTGATTTGTGTCTTAAGGTGTTATTCTAGTACGAACTCTAGGGCTGTTTGTGACACTTATAGGAATAGCCCAACGGTTTGATTGGAATGAATAACTTTGAGGTGGTTTTGTACCCTACCATAATCTCTTCGTTTGTTCTCCTCTATTAGTGTCTTTGGAGTGACTCTTTGTTGCTTGTTGAGGGATAGTTATATGATCCAACTATGTTATTATTGTTGAGAGAACTTGCACTAGTGAAAGTATGAACCCTAGACCTTGTTTCCTATCATTGCAATACCGTTTACGCTCACTTTTACCACTTGCTACCTTGCTGTTTTTCTATTTTCAGTTTACAAAAACCTATATCTACCATCCATATTGCACTTGTATCACCATCTCTTCGCCGAACTAGTGCACCAATACAATTTACCATTGTATTGGGTGTGTTGGGGACACAAGAGACTCTTTGTTATTTGGTTGCAGTGTTGCTTGAGAGAGACCATCTTCATCCTACGCCTCCTACGGATTGATAAACCTTAGGTCATCCACTTGAGGGAAATTTTCTACTGTCCTACAAACCTCTGCACTTGGAGGCCCAACAACGTCTACAAGAAGAAGGTTGTGTAGTAGACATCAAGCTCTTTTCTGGCGCCATTGCAGGGGAGGCTAGGTAAGTGAATGTATATCTTTAGATCTTGCAATCTAATCTTTTTGTTTCTTGTTTTAGCACTAGTCTAGTTTATAAAAGAAAACTACACAAAAAATGGAATTAAGGGTGCCTCATATGCTTCATCTTTTTAATGTCTTCCGTAAAAATGATGGGAAGGAAAATTGTGCTCAAGTACTATAAGAAGAATTACATAGAATGCTTGGCATTAAATATGTGAATGATGAGCATGATTGGAATATTGTTAGTATGAATTCTTTGAATACCCATGATGCTAATGATATGCAAAGCCACAATCTTGGGGAAGCTATGTTTGATGAAGATGATATTAATTGTCCCCCAAGCTTTGACGAGCAAATTTACTATGATGAAAGCATGCCTCCTATCTATGATGATTATTGTGATGACACGTATGCTTTAAAAAATAATGATAACCATGAAACTTGTCATCTTGATCTTAATTTTCAATCACATGATAGTTATTTTGTTGAGTTTGCTCCCACTACTGTTGATGAGAATAGATTTGCTTATGTGGAGAGTAATAAAAATTCTATGCTTATGCATCATGAAAATAATGCTTTAGGTGATGGTTATATTGTTGAATTCATTCATGATGCTACTGAAAATTATTATGAGAGAGGATCATATGCTTCTACATATTGCAATAATTTCAAGTTTTCTCTCTATGTGCTTAAAGTTTTGAAGTTGTGCTTGTTTTACCTTCCTATGCAAGTTGATTCTTGTTCCCATAAGTTGTTTGCTCACAAAATCCCTATGAATAGGAAGTGGGTTAGACTTAAATGTGCTAGTAATATTCTTCATGATGCTCTCTTTATGTTTCAACTCTTATCTTTTTGTGAGCATCATTGAAATCATCATGCCTAGCTAGGGGCGTTAAGCGTTAGCGCTTGTTGGGAGGCAACCCAATTTTATTTTAGTTTCTTGCTTTTTGGTTCTGTTTAGTAATAAATATCCATATAGATTCTGTTTATATGTGGTTTTATGTTTTAATTAGTGTTTGTGCCAAGTAGAACCTTTGGGAAAACTTGGGTGAAGTCTTTATGATCATGCTGTAAAAAACAGAAACTTTAGCGCTTACGAGATTAGCTTCAACTTTTTACTCGAGAGTGATATTTAGTTGATTATTTTTGCATATGATTACTGGAAGATGTCCTAAAGTCCACCAATTTATTTTAGAATTTTTGGAGTTCCATAAGTTTGCGTTAGTTACAGGTTACTACAGACTGTTCTGTTTTTGACAGATTCTGTTTTCTATGTGTTGTTTGCTTATTTTGATGACTCTATGGCTAGTAAAATAGTTTATAAACCATAGAGAAGTTGGAATACAGTAGGGTTAACACCAATATAAATAAAGAATGAGTTCATTACAGTACCTTTAATTGGTGTTTTGTTTTCTTTCGCTAACGGAGCTCACGAGATTTTCTGTTAAGTTTTGTGTTGTGAAGTTTTCAAGTTTTGGGTAAAGATTCGATGGACTATGGAATAAGGAGTGGCAAGAGCCTAAGCTTGGGGATGCCCAAGGCAACCCAAGGTAATATTCAAGGATAACCAAGAGCCTAGGCTTGGGGATTGCCCAGATGGCATCCCCTCTTTCGTCTTCGTCCATCGGTAACTTTACTTAGAGCTATATTTTTATTCACCACATGATATGTGTTTTGCTTGGAGCCTAATTTTATTTTCTTTAGCTTTGCTTGATGTTTGAATAAAAGTTTCAAGATCTTAAATTCTTAAATGTTAGAGAGTCTTCACATATTTTCATAATTATTCGACTACTCATTGATCTTCACTTATATCTTTCAGAGTAGTTTGTTATTTGCTGTAGTGCTTCACTTATATCTTTTAGAGCACGACGGTAGTTTTATTTTGAAGAAATAGATGAACTCTCATGCTTCACTTATATTATTTTGAGAGTCCTAAATAGCATGGTAATGTTCTTAATCCTAATATGCTAGGTATTCAAGATTAGTAAAAACTTTCTTATGAGTGTGTTGAATACTAAGAGAAGTTTGATGCTTGATGATTGTTTTGAGATATGGAGGTAATAATATCAAAGTCTTGCTAGTTGAGTAGTTGTGAATTTGAGAAATGCTTGTGTTGAAGTTTGTAAGTCCCGTAGCATGCACGTATGGTAAACGTTATGTAACAAATTTGAAACATGAGGTGTTATTAGATTGTCCTCCTTATGAGTGGCACTCGGGGACGAGCGATGGTCTTTTCCTACCAATATATCCCCCTAGGAGCATGCGCGTAGTGCTTTGGTTTTTGATGGCTTGTAGATTTTTTGCAATAAGTATATGAGTTATTTATGACTAATGTTGAGTCCATGGATTATACGCACTCTCACCCTTCCATTATTGCTAACCTCTTCGGTACCGTGCATTGCCCTTTCTCACATCGAGAGTTGGTGCAAACATCGCCGGTGCATCCAAACCCCGTGATATGATATGCTCTTTCACACATAAAACTCCTTATATCTTCCTCAAAACAGCCACCATACCTACCTATTATGGCATTTCCGTAGCCATTCCGAGATATATTGCTATGCAACTTTCCACCATACCGTTCTTCATGACACATTCGTCATTGTCATATTGCTTAGCATGATCATGTAGTTGACATAGTATACGTGGTAAAGCCACCATTCATAATTCTTTCATACATGTCACTCTTGATTCATTGCATATCCCGGTACACCGCCGGAGGCATTCATATAGAGTCATACTTTGTTCTAGTATCGAGTTGTAATCATTGAGTTGTAAATAAATAGAAGTGTGATGATCACCATTTTCTAGAGCATTGTCCCAAGTGAGGAATAAATAAAAAAAGAGAAGAAAGGCCATAAAAAAAGAGAAGGCCCAAAAAAATGAGAGAAAAAGAGAGAAGGGACAATGTTACTATCCTTTGCCACACTTGTGCTTCAAAGTAGCACCATAATCATCATGATATAGAGTCTCTTGTTTTGTCACTTTCATATACTAGTGGGAATTTTTCATTATAGAACTTGGCTTGTATATTCCAACGATGGGCTTCCTCAAATGCCCTAGGTGTTCATGAGCAAGCAAGTTGGATGGACACCCACTTAGTTTCTTTCGTTGAGCTTTCATACATTTATAGCTCTAGTGCATCCGTTACATGGCAATCCCTACTCCTTGCATTGACATCAATTGATGGGCATCTCCATAGCCTATTGATTAGCCTCGTTGATGTGAGACTTTCTCCTTTTTTGTCTTCTCCGCATAACCCCCATCATCATATTCTATTCCACCCATAGTGCTATATCCATGGATCACACTCATGTACTACGTGAAGGTTTATGAGTTTGAGATTATTAAAGTACGAAACAATTGCTTGGCTTGTCATCGGGGTTGTGAATGATGAGAGCATTCTTGTGTGACGAAAATGGAGCATGACTAAACTATATGATTCTGTAGGGATGAACTTTCTTTGGCCATGTACTTTGTGTTGGTTTGAATAGATGAATCTGAGATTGTGTGATGCATATCGTATAATCATACCCACGGATACTTGAGGTTACATTGGATTTTCTAGGTGACATTAGGGTTTTTGTTGATTTGTGTCTTAAGGTGTTATTCTAGTACGAACTCTAGGTATGTTTGTGACACTTATAGGAATAGCCCAACGGATTGATTGGAAATAATAACTTTGAGGTGGTTTCATACCCTACCATAATCTCTTCGTTTGTTCTCCTCTATTAGTGTCTTTGGAGTGACTCTTTGTTGCATGTTGAGGGATAGTTATATGATCCAACTATGTTATTATTGTTGAGAGAACTTGCACTAGTGAAAGTATGAACCCTAGGCCTTGTTTCCTATCATTGCAATACCGTTTACGCTCACTTTTACCACTTGCTACCTTGCTGTTTTTATATTTTCAGTTTACAAAAACCTATATCTACCATCCATATTGCACTTGTATCACCATCTCTTCGCCGAACTAGTGCACCTATACAATTTACCATTGTATTGGGTGTGTTAGGGACACAAGAGACTCTTTGTTATTTGGTTGCAGGGTTGCTTGAGAGAGACCATCTTCATCCTACGCCTCCTACGGATTGATAAACCTTAGGTCATCCACTTGAGGGAAATTTGCTACTGTCCTACAAACCTCTGCACTTGGAGGCCCAACAACGTCTACAAGAAGAAGGTTGTGTAGTAGACATCAAGCTCTTTTCTGGCGCAGTTGCCGGGGAGGCTAGGTAAGTGAAGGTATATCTTTAGATCTTGCAATCGAATCTTTTTGTTTCTTGTTTTAGCACTAGTCTAGTTTATAAAAGAGAACTACACAAAAAAATGGAATTAAGGGTGCCACTTTGGGTTTACGACTAGTCATGACGGCCAGGGTTTTGTGTCATATGGATGCTAGCAACACTATCATATACGTGAGCCGAAAGGCGAAAATGGTCCCGGGCCATGTAAGGTGGCACCCGTGGGAATACCGTGCGTGAGGCCGCAAAGTGATATGATGTGTTACATGCTAGATCGGTGTGACTTAGGATCGGGGTCCTGACAGCTTTGGTATCAGAGCCTGACTGCTTGTAGGATTACCAAGCCAAACTGGTCGAAGTCGTGTCTAGAAATGCTTTAGTTATGTAAGGGAATTGATTGTGGAAGGGAATGTAAGGCTCTTTTCACTCCTTATACCTTATTCCCTTCTGATCTGTGTCAGCCTCTTCTTTTCTACGGGGATAAAAAACTAGGCTTCTGTTCTTTCTATCAGGATCACGTATTACTAATCCATAGAGTTATAGGATTGATGGATTCAAGTCTCAGTTCAGTGTCTACTACTTCCGTATGTTCATAGCTGGCCTCAGAACCTTGATATTGTGATGTTGAGTGGTTATGCCACCATTTTGCAGGATGTCTCAAATCTTTTTGAGCATTTATAGCTGTTATGCTGTCCGAGTCATCCCAGGTTTCGAAATAGTCTGATGCATTTGCAGCTCCCTTCTTTCTGTTTCGATGTTTCTTTGGGCCAGTTTAACCACACTAATCGGTGAGTTGAGGTACTCTGTTGCCTCGACTATATGTTGGAGTTATTATTATGATCCTAGTTGTCTTAGAGGATCAACTAGTAATCTAGCCATGTTTTGTGTTCCTAGTGTGATGCTTCTGGCCACCATTCTCGAAAGCGTCTCGTGATGCCATTTAGTTGGTAGATATTCTATTCCTGGGTTCTTGAACCCAAGATTCACCCTACTTACTTCATGTTGACAGTGTTTGCTAGTTCCTTTATGATATTAGTAACCTTTGTGATAATCCTCAAGGTCCGTGGTATATCATTCTTCCTATACCATGAATCATCATGGCAAAAGTTCTCCTGAACCAAAAGATCACAATGAGAGTGCTCTTGATGAGTTCTCCATTCTATATTGTGACTCTGCCAATTCTACCTCTCCGCATGGATTATCTGGAAGAAACCTGTTGAACTTGGTTCGACATACTAATCTATGCATCCACAACTCAGAAAATCATACGTTCCTTTGAGTTGTCCCTTTTCAATTGTATTCTGACCCTTGTGTAGCAATTGATAGTCAGCAGTAGTGTGCATTCGTGTTCATCGATGCTTATTATCCTTGTGGTCCATCAAGCCATTCTATTTTGGAATGACTAGGAGAAACAAACTCTAGTACCTCATCCATATCCAGGATTGGGTCAAAGTAGTGGTGCTCTGCAGATCAAAATGCCAATCCAGCTTCTGTTCTGTTCTACCATGGAGTATTGCCCCCTTTATGTCAGGATTGTCATGAGAGTTACACCACCTCTTATGAATTCTTGACTTAGTGATACTCTTTGCCATCATTGTTCATTCCTCAGTTTCCATGTTATTGTAACCGGAATACCGACAAGTGAATTGTGATGTGTGAAATCAATACTCCTAGCAACCTTGTTGCTTGGAGTTAATGGAGGATAATTTCATTCTTAGTGTGCTGGTTATTGAATCATCATCCTAAGATTGATCGTGCTACCTGGAAAAAATCAGAAGGAAGCTTTCAGGAGGAAACACCGCAGCCACGAGGCGGAACCTGGCGAAACCAATCTAGGGCTCTGGCGGAGCTAATCTGCCAGGGAAACATCCCTCCAGGAGGGGGAAATTGTCACCATTGTCATCACCATCGATCCTCTCATTAGGAGGGGGTCAATCTTCATCAAAATCTTCACCAGCACCATCTCATATGAAACCCTAGTTCATCTCTTGTATCCAATCTTTGTCTCAAAACCTCAGATTGGTACCTGTCACTACAAAAAAAGACACATCCGTGACGATAATTGTGACAAAACCCGGTATCATCATAGATGTGGTGGGGTCCTACTTCTATGACAAAAAATCATGATAGAAAATGGGATTTTCATCTTGGGCGGGCCGGAGACGCAGCTGCATGACATTCATTGGGTCGTCCATGACGGAAAAACCCGTGGTAGAAGCGAGGGCGAGGAAAATATCTGGGTGTTCCCGGTTACGGTGGGTGGTCGGGGTCGAGCGATGCACGTTTCTCTCGTACACGCATGCGCGAGGGTGCGAGGCGTTGGGCTCTAACTGAACCCGAGTGATTGCACTGCAGGCTACGCGTCACTGAACCCAAGCGATCGATCGATGGCTGTTAACTGAACCCGATCGAGCGATTCCTTCGCTACTACCGCTAATAGAAGCCGATTGATGCTGCCTCCGGATGAACAGTGAGCGTTGCTGTGGGGTTTGGATGAACAGTTCCCGGTGGTGGTGGATAAACAGGACCTCGTGGTGTTGCCTCTGGATGAATAGGACCCCGATCGATCGAGCCGGTTGGGGCTGGATGAACAGGACCCCGTGGAGGGCAGGATGAACAGGACCACCCCGTGGAGGGTAGGATGAAGAGTAGACGGTGGAGGGCTGGATGAACAGTAGCCCGTGGAGGGGTGGTTGAACAGGAGCCCGTGGAGAGGGCTGGTTGAACAGTAGCCGGTGGAGTAGCGCGCGGTGGAGGTTGGATGAACAGGAGCCCGTGGATGAACAGTCGCAGGTGGAGGCTGGAGGAGGTCGACGGTGGATGAACAGTAGCACGTGGAGGCTGGAGGGGGTCGACAGTGGAGATGAACAGTATCTCATGGAGTCCCATTTCGCGGTACGCCACACCCCTCCCGATGAACTGGACCCCCGTTTCGACCGTAGCGCTCCAACACAAGTCCGTTTCCTCCGCTTTGCGGTACACCACACCCCTCCCGATCATCAGGACCCCCGTTTCGACCGTAGGAGGTCCGTTTCCTCCGTTTTGCGGTACGCCAGACCCCTCCCGATGAACAGGATCCCGTTTCGACCGTGGCCGGTCGAACACAAGGCCGTTTCCTCCGTTCTGCGGTACGCCAGGCCTCGTTTCCATCGGCTGTACCGTCCAAGCCGGTTGGCTCCCACGCGTTTTGTTGCCTCCCGATGAACACGACGCATTCCGTTGCCTCCCCATGAACACGACGACGACGTAGTTTCTCCGTTCTGACCCAGCTATGTACACGAGCCATGGTCATACATATGCGCGAGTAGGCGTTCGAGACCCTGCCCGTATGTACGTACGTGGTCGTATTTTCTTTCTTGCACACTGGCCGCTGTATGTACATGTACATGCTAATTGCATGCCTCTACTATGACAGGTGCGCGCCTCTACATCATCTAGTATGTACGTACACGTTCGTGCCCAGAATGACAAAGCTACTTACGCTTCGACCAAGTGGGTCCCGACTGTCACGCACTTCCTTGCGTGTGAAGATGTAGCTGGTGGGTCCCAGCAATCAGGGGGCGAATCGTTTTTATTGCCCGGACGCACTTCCTTGTGTGCGAAGATGTCGCTGGTAGGTCCCAGCAGTCAAGGGGGAAACGTTTCTTTCACAAAACATGGTTGCCCATCTGATGGGTCCCTGTTGTCAGGTGGAGGAATCATTATTTTATGCGTAATAAGGAGGCACTTCCTTGCTGCGGCCGTGGACCCAGTTGTCAGCCTCTCCATGTACAGTACTCTTCCGATGGAAGTCGGTCGTTGACCATGTGGACCACGCTGCACCGAGAGCACCAGGGCGGTGGATGACGGCGAGGCCTAAGAAGGGGACGGCGCGGAGCTAGGGAAGACGCGACAGTGGATGCCCACGCGGAGAGGAGTATGAGGGTTCACTGGTTCGACTGCGGTGTGAGGCCGCCGTCGCCGCAGAATGACAGGGGGTGTGGGTGAGTGGAGGGATGGCCTGGCAAGCGGTGGGAGTAGTAGGGGGCGGTGAGGCCTCCGCGTCAGCACAGCCGGCCACGGGAGGCAGGAGCACGAGGCACGACCGGCGCTGGTTTGGGCGGCTGGAGCAACAAGACCAGAGGTTGAAGAAGCAGTACGTCTGTTGGATGGACATCGTACGGTCACTAGAGCTAGAATCGTGCATATTGACTAAGTTGACAAAGCCCTCCGTCCCCGTAAACTTAGTAGGCCCACAAGTCAGCCTGCCACTATACTGGGTCCCAGCTAACAGGGGGAGTATTCATTTTTTGTGCGTAATAAGGAGGCACTTCCTTGTGTGCGAAGATATAGCTGGTGGGTCCGAGCTGTCAGCGGCGGTAATGTTTTTTTCGCGAAATACAGAGGCCCTTTCGGTGGGTCCCAGATGTCAGGTGGAGGAATCATTATTTTGCGCATAATTAGGAGGCATTTCCTTGCGTGTGGCCGTGGATCCAGCTGTCAGCCTCTCCATGTACAGTCCACTTCAGATGCATGTCGGTCGTTGACCACGTTGACCAGGCCACGCTGAGAGAACCAGTGCGATGGACGACAGCGAGGCCAAGGAAGGGAATGACACGGAGGCAGGGAAGACTCGGCAGTTGTTTCCCACGCGGAGGGGAGTCCTATTGTACGAGGGTTTACTGGTTCGTCTGCCGTCGCCGGAGAATAAGAGCAGGTGTGGGTCTGTAGAGGGATGGCTAGGCCAGCGATGGGAGTACGGTGGGGCAGTGAGGCCTGCACGACAGCACAGCCGGCTGCGGGGAGGAGGGAGCAGGCAGTCCCACCGGCGGTTGTTTGAGCAGCTGGAGCAGGAAGAGAAGAGATTGAAGAAGCACGACTGTCGGCGTTTTGGGAACGGGGGTCCCCAGACTTGCCTGCCTGCGGCGTGTGGCGTGGCTCAAAGGAGGCCCAGCACGGCCCAACTTCGTCAACACAAGACCCAAGACCCTCGCGAGGGGCCAAGCCTCGCGGGGAGGACGACGCAATGCCTCCTCGGGCGCGGCCTCCTCAGGTTGGCTCATGAGGAGGCGGAGATATCAAGGCAGGGTACATCGCGAGGCGCCCATGACACAAGCCATGACGACCAAGGGTGCCAGGCGGGCGCCAGCTCGCGCAGTGTCCTCCCTTTCCTCTTTGATGCAAAGGGGGCAAGCGCAGTCGAGAGGATCAAGCAAAGGCATCCATTTCGGTGCAACGAGACCAAGACCAGTCCAACGGTGGGAATGAGCTCATCGTGGAGCCCAGAGCGGCGTCACCACAGGGCCTTTGGCAGGTGAAGACCAACTTTGGTCAGGATAAGTGTACTGTATGTTCCCCTTCGAATTGGCCAATTGTTGGCGCCCTTCCCGCTCAATATTTGGGAAGAGGCCCAAGGCCTTGGCCTATAAAATAGGACTAGCCACCCCCAAGGTAGAGGCATCGGGCATAGAGCTGAAAGGCATCTAGCATCTAGCAGTTCATCGTCCCAGCTAGAACACGCCCTCGCGAGGCTGTTTATCCTTGTACTATTCATCTTCATCAGCCCAAGAGGCAATCCATCCACCCACACTGGAGTAGGGTATTACATCACACCAGTGGCCCGAACCAGTATAAACTCTATGTCTTCTGTGTTGTTCTTCGTGTAGTTTAGATCCTTGCGAGACGGAGAAGTAGAGGGCAGAATCTCCGCGCGCACCCCAGAGTTCGAACCTCAAGGGTCTGCCGGAACCCATGATCCGACATTTGGTGCGCCAGGTAGGGGTGCGCCGGAATCTGTCTTCCATCGCTCCGCCTTTCTCCGGCCGCCGCACCCATGTACGGCGCCGGCCGGACCCACGTCGCCCCAGCGGCCCTCGCCGGCGGGCGTCCTCGTCGTCCCTCATCGCCCACCATCGGCACCGCCGCCAGCTCGGCGGGGAACAAGCAGCAAGCACCACCCCACCATCCGCCTGTGCGACGGGGCGACTACGCCACGACATCGACGCCTCCGGTCGTTGGGGCCCTCCTGGGCGGCTCGCAAGCGCCGCCCACGAGTCGCCACGTCAAGCCGTTTGCCCGCCGGGTCAGCAACGCTTCCACACGGCAGGGGGCTTCCTCGGGCCGGGCAGCGCGCGAGGACGATCTGATCTTCAGCTCGGAGGACCACCCCACCAACTTGGAGGGCTCGGGCGTGCTCCCCCTGTTTTGCACCCCCACCGTCTGCCAGGTGGCCGTCACCAGGACCCTCATCGACGGCGGCGCGGGCCTCAGTGTGCTTTCGGTCGAGGCCTTCAATCTCTTCTGCATACCCCGGGAGCGGCTGCGGCCCAGTCGATCTTTCTCAGGCGTCGGGGGCGGATCGTCCGACTCCCTGGGACAGATCCGGCTCCCGGTAACCTTCGGCACCTACGACAACTTCCGCACGGAGATGGTCGACTTCGACATCGCCCCCATCGGCCTCCCTTACAACGCCATCCTCGGTTACCCGGCGCTGGCTCAGTTCATGGCTGCCACGCACCCAGCATACAACCTCATGAAGATGCCCGGGAGCAGCGGTACCCTCACCGTGCACGGAGACACCAGGGACGCCCTGCGAGTACTCGAGCTCGCCTTCAAGGCGGCGGCGTCGGCGCAGCCTGCCGACGCGGAGGCCCCTTAGCCCAAGGGGGCTGTGCCCGCCAAGAAAAAGCAGTTGTTCACCCAGGACAAGGCAGAAACTAAGCAGATACCTGTGGACGAGGACGGGTCTTCCAGTGCAACTTTCACCACAGGCGCTAACCTTGAGCCTGAGCAGGAGGAGGCCTTGGTCAGGTTCCTGCGTGCGAATAAGAAGGTGTTCGCTTGGGAGCCTGATCAGTTGGGAGGGATTCCCAGGAGTGTCATCGAGCATCACCTCAACGTGTGCCCGAATGCGCGCCCCGTGAAGCAGAAGGCCAGGCGGCAGTCCGCAGAGAAGCATGCCTTCATTGTCCAAGAGACGCGCAAGCTAGAAGCCGCTGGGGTCATTCGCGAGGTCCGATACCCGGATTGGTTGGCCAACCCCGTCGTTGTGCCTGAAAAGGGGGGGGAAGGAACGCATGTGCGTCGACTTCACCAATCTCAACAAGGCATGCCCGCAAGATCCGTTCGCTCCCCCACATCGACCAAATCGTTGATTCCACCGCAGAGTGCGACCTGCTATGCTTCCTAGACGCCTTCTCCGGATATCACCAGATCAGAATGGCGGTGGAATACATTGAAAAGACCGCCTTCCTGACCCCGTGCGGGGTATACTGCTATACATGCATGCCGTTCGGACTGCGTAACGCAGGAGCAACCTTTCAGCGGTTGATGCACATCACCTTGGGCCCATAACTCGGGAAGAATGTCGAAGCCTACGTTGATGACATTGTGGTGAAATCTCGGGAGGCCAAGACCCTGATACAAGACCTGGAGGAGACCTTCGCGAGCCTCGACGCAGTAAGCTTGCGACTCAACCCGGAGAAATGCGTGTTTGGCGTCCCCTTGGGCAAGCTCTTGGGCTTCCTTGTGTCCCATCATGGTATCGAGGCCAACCCAGAGAAGGTCAAGGCGGTTGAGGACATGAGTCCGCCCAAGACCCTTAGAGAGATGCAGAAGCTCACTGGGCGCGTGACCGCACTAGGGTGCTTTATCTCCAAGCTAGGGGAGCGAGCGTTGCCTTTCTTTCCGCTGATGAAGAAAAAGGGGCCCTTTGAATGGACTGAAGAGGCAGATAAGGCGTTTCGAGACCTCAAGAGGTACCTGACCAGTCCCCCGGTCATGGTGGCTCCGCGCCCTCAAGAGCCCCTGCTGCTCTACCTCGCCGCCACTCCTTACTCCGCCAGCGCAGCCCTGGTGGCGGTTAGGGAGGAGCGCCAAACCAAGACCGCAGCGGCAGCCTGAGGCAAGGCAAGATGGGAGCACGAGAAGCCTGCAGAAGCCACAGCCGCAGTTAAGGAGGGTCGGCTGCAGAAGAGCACACCAGAGGCAGGAGAAGCAACACGCTCGGATGGTCCGCCTCCCGAGGGCGCCGGAGCCCCAGATGCTCTCAGCCTGGTTGAGCATCCAGTTTACTTTGTCAGCACGGTGCTACGGGACGCGAGGGCACGGTACCCGATGCCTCAGAAGCTCCTCCTCGCACTGCTGGTGGCCTCGCGCAAGCTGCGTCACTACTTCCAGGCCCATCCCATTAAGGTCGTCTCATCGTACCCCTGGAGAGAGTGCTCAGGAGCCCTAACTCAGCAGGAAGGGTCGCTGAGTGGAACATAGAACTGCAGGCGTTCCAACTCGAGTTCAGCACAACTAGGGTCATCAAAGGAGCTGCGTTAGTGGATTTTGTGGCTGAATGGGCGGAGGCACCAAGCCTCAATAACAACGAGGATCGGTCCCTCTCTCTAGGGAGTGAGGCGCCGGAAGGCTGGGTCATGTATTTCGATGGGGCCTTCTCCAGGCACGGCGCGGGGGCTGGCGCGGTGCTGATATCACCCACTCAGGATAAGCTCTACTACGCTGTACAGCTCTGTTTCCAGCATGGTGAAAAGGTCTCCAACAACATAGCAGAATATGAGGGTCTAATAGCTGGATTAAAAGCCGCGATAGCTCTGGGGGTGAAATGCCTCACCGTCAAGGGCGACTCGCAGCTCCTTGTCAACTTCTCCAACAAGGTATACGAGCCAAAGGACGAGCATATGGAAGCCTATTTAGCGGAAGTCCGCAGGATGGAAAAACAGTTCTGGGGGTTGGAGCTGAAGCACGTGCCCCGTGGCACCAACCAGGAGGCTGACGACATAGCCGGACGGGCATCCAGGCGATTGCCACAGGAACCAGGAGTCTTCGAAGATCGGCTCTTCAAACCCTCAGCACAGCCGATGCTGTCAAACGTCGCTCAGCCTCGAGAGGAGCTCCCTTGGCCGCCAGCCTCGGGAACCCTGATCTGCGGACCGACCTCAGGAGCGCGTCTACTCCTGACGATGGAACCTCGGGAGGAGTGCTAGATCACGGAACTCAGGAGTTATTTGACACAACGGACCCTACCGGAGAAGGAAGAGGAAGCGGAGCGTGTGGCACGTCGGGCCACAGCGTACTGCCTCAGAGATGGAGAATGTCGGCGTTCTGGGAACGGGGGTCCCCAGACTTGCCTGCCTGCAGCCTGCGGCGTGGCTCAAATGGGGGCGCAGCGTGGCCCATCTCCATCAACACAAGGCTCAAGACCCTCGCGAGGGGCCAAGCCTCGCGAGGCGGACGACATGGCGCGTCCTCAAGCACGGCCTCCTTAGGCTGGCTCGCGAGGAGGCGGAGAGATCAAGGCGGGTACCTCACGAGGTGCCCATGACGCAAGCCATGACGACCAAGGGTGCCAGGCGGGCGCCAGCCCGCGCAACGTCTCCCTTTCCTCTTTGGTGCAAAGGGGGCAAGCGCAGGCGAGAGGATCAAGCAAAGGCACCCATTTCGGTGTAACGAGACCAAGACCAGTCCAACGGTGGGAAGGAGGTCACCATGGAGCCCAGGACGGCATCACCACAGGGCCTTTGGCAGGCGAAGACCAACTTTAGTCAGGATAAGTGTACCAGATGTTCCCCTTCAAATTGGCCAATTGTTGGCGCCCTTCCCGCTCAATATTTGGGAAGAGGCCCAGGGCCTTTGCCTATAAATAGGACTAGCCACCCCCAGGGTAGGGGGAGGGGATCGACTACCAAGAAACCAGTAGAGGCAGCCAGAAAAGAGGCATCCAGAGAGAGAGAGAGAGAGAGAGAGAGATAGAGAGAGAGAGAGAGAGAGAGAGAGAGAGAGAGAGAGAGAGAGAGAGAGAGAGAAGGGCGATCGAACTCCCCCTAGCAGTTCATCCCCTAGCCAAGAACAGACCCTCGCGAGGCTGTTCTTCCTTGTACTGTTCTTCCTCATCGGGCCAAGAGGCAATCCACCCACCACAAACTAGAGAAGGGTATTACACCACAACGATGGCCCGAACTAGTATAAACCCTGTGTCTCTTGTGTTGTTCTTCTTGTAGTTAGATCTTTGCGAGACGGAGAGGTAGAAGGCACGATCTCCGCGCGCACCCCAGAGTTCGAACCTTAAGGGTCTGCCGGAACCCGTGATCCGACATTTGGCGCGCCAGGTAGGGGTGCGCCGGAATCTGCCTTCCCATCGCTCCGTCTCCCGTTGCGTCGTCGTCACCATGTCCGGCGACCAGGCGGGCAACCAAGGCCCATGGGCTGCATGGCCCATCTGCGCGGAGCCTCCCGCTCCAGGCGACACCGCGCCACAGGCAGCTCGCGGTCCGCAGGGCGCTGCAGGCCGCGGGCGACGCGGGCAAGCTTCTGTGACTCTCACACCGCGACAGGCGCGGTCGGCAGCGAGGGCCTCCAATCACGCCGCAACTACGACACCGTACACCCGCCGGGAACAGGCGAACTCGAGGGCCGCGCTCACAGTAGCACGGGAGCTGATGTAGTGCAGGCCACTGGAGGGCGGCCGCGACATGGTGCTGGAGCGGGTCGCCGAGCTCCTGGGCTTCGCCGCTTCGGGGGCTCACCCCTTCTGCACTCGGCTTCCGCCTCCAGCTCAGGGCGACGCACGAGGAGGCCCCGCGCGCCCCCGCGGGCCTCAGGACTACCCCGGCACCAGCGAATCCGTCGGCGCTGGACTGGCGGTGGCACTACCCCCGCCCCCGGCGCGAGAAGGAGAAGGGCTCGGCGTAGCCCACGGCGTGTGCGGGCAACCGCGCTACCACCCCATGGTGGGCACGGCGAGCAACGCCGCGTGGCGCATGGAGCACTACAGCATGGCATTCGGGGTGGCGGCGCCAGAGAAATACATGCCCCACATGATGGACCAAGGGCACGCTCACGAGGGTGAACAGGGCTCGCTCTTCAGCCCCAGCTGGGGGGACGAGACGCCAGAGGCCGAACCCTTCCAGGAACCCCAGGACGGCTCCGGCGGTCACACTGGAGGCAACGACTATCAGGTACCGTTAATTCCTCAAGAGCAGGCATAGCAAGCAGCTGCCCCGCTCCCGCGGCCTCCTGCCCCTCGGGAGGAGGACGCAGGGGGCTGCAGGAAAGGGGTAGGGATCCTACATCACCACCGCGGCGTTCGGAGCAAGGCGTTCTTAGAAGGTAGGCCCTCCGCTGGGGAGGCGCCTGAGGGCCTGCCCCTGGCGGAGGACCCGCGGTCGTTGGGGGAACCGCTGGCGACCGCTCTAGCCCACCGGCGGCGTCCTGGTTTTCGGTCGTCGTTGGTGGCACTAGAGTGTGGCGCAAGGCGGGGCCCTCGTGTGGCGATATGAAGCAAGGCTGGTTCCTGTGAAGAAGGCCCAGTGCCTGTGAAGCTCGCCGCCCCGTGACACTCTCACGTAATAATGAGTGGGGCTGTACACGCCCCGGAGTCTCAGGGGTGCCGGCCTTAGGCCCTGGGGCTCCCTCCCACGCCCAGTGGACAGCACTTAGCTCCGCGCTGGTGAGAAGACGTCGAAGACTAGACTAGGTGCCGGATGCGGCCTTTTTGTTTGCTTTCATTGCCTTCTTCCTTTGGTTGTAACCTTTTTCCCCCGTTGGATTTAAGTTGAATTCGAACTTGAGCTTTGCGTGCGTTCGGGGAAGGGGTGCTTGGTCTTGTTTAAACCGTTTCCCGCGTTTTGGTCACCACCTCACCACAGCTGCCTCCCCTCGCGAGCCCCTCGCGAGCCGGGCCAGGCCTAGCTTGAGCACGGCCCAGACTGCCGCTGTCGCTCCCTCGCGAGGTGGCCTTTGGTGCTTGCAGAGATCGTTTTCTCATGAAGGCCCGGAGCCTGTGAAGAAGGCAAATGCCTGTGAAGACGTCCCACTCGGGAGAAGGCCCTTAGTGTCACATCCCACCTAGCTCATGCATTAGAGTGTGCATCATGTTTACTTTTGACAGAAAATTGAAATGGGGAAGGCAGAACCCCCCAGCACCCCTCCTGAATCTACTAGGGTTTACTAAAATCTTTTTCAATGAACCTGAAATGCCCTTCTAAAATGTTCATCATCTTTGCTTTGGTCTTAAACCTCTGGCAAAAATAGTGCACATTTTTCTAGGTCAATAGAAGGTCATTGAATTAATGCATAAGTATTTGAATTTGGGCATTTAAAATTTATAAAAAATCTCAAATGCTCAAATATCTCCAAACTAAAATGTTCCTTGCTGGAATTATTCTAACTAAGGACCAGGTGCAGTTTGGTGATTTTAGGAGTTGTTTTAGTATTTTTAATAAGTCTACAAAGTTACAAAAGTAATAGAAAAGGAAACAAAAATCAGAAAAGGAATTACCTGGCCAAACCCCCCAGCCGGCCCACCTGGCGGCCCAGCACTGTGCTGGCCCGAGCCAGCCAGCTGCTTCGTCCCCGCCAGGCAGGCAGGGTGGTGACGCCGACGAGCGCGAGCTCGCCACGACGCCACCTGCTCGCCGCTTCGCCGCCCGACGCGCTGGACGACCTCCACGTCGTGCCCCCGACCCCGTGGACACGTCCACTTCCCCCCTGCCTCTCTCCCTCGCTTCCCTTCGCCATGGCCGACGCCACCGTCGCCGCTCCGCCGCCGTTGCCATAGCTACCGTCATCCCCGCGCCACCCGACCGTGTCCACGAGCTCCGCCACGCTCCTCTTCTTCGAGCAAGACGAGCCCCGAGCGCTCGCCCGCTCTGGAGTCGCCCCTGACCCCGTCTTCCCCAACTCCGGCCGCCGAGATCGCCATCATCGCCCCGCTCAGCTCCGACCCTCCCCGAGCCCGCCTCGACGCACGCTGCAATCACCGTGAGCATGGCCACCTTCCCTTCCTCCCCGTTCTCTCTCTCGAGCCCCGTAGCGATTACTTGTAGCTCACCCGCACGCGCCGCCGCGGAGCTCGTCGCCGACGAGGCTCCGGCCACCCAATGGCCGCACCACCTTGTCCACTAGCCTCACCGCACACCCAGGGGCCCGAAACATCACTCCACGCGCCTCGCCGTGCCCCGCAGCCCCGGTTTCACCTTCGCCCGAGCCCCGGCGCCGCCAAACTCGTCGCCGGCGCCAACTCCGGCCACCCCGACCCCAACTAACCCCACCAGTAGCCGCGGCTCGTTCCCAGGAGCGCGTAGATGCCTTCCGCGCCCCATTTGGTGGCCGGAACGGCCAAATCCACTTGCTCTGCCGCGTCTGGCCTCGCCGGCGGCTAGACGCCGGCGAGTTGACCCCTGACCGTTGACGGGTGGGCCCTCGTTGACTTCCCTGAGTCAATGACAGGTGGGGCCCCCTGTTAACTTTTTGGTTTAGTTCTAATTTAAATTAATTAGTTAAATTAACTACTGACATGTGGGTCCCACTGGTCAGTTTGACCTGGACGACCCCGTTGACCCCTGACGTCACGCTGACCTCATGCTGACGCAATTAATTAATTACTGGATTATTCTTTTACAGGAAAATCCAGAAAATAGTTCAAACTTCAAAAATTCATAGAAAGTTATCTGTAACTCCAAATGCAAAGTTCTATATATGAAAAATGATCAGAAAAATCCAAGCTATCCATTGGTGCTGGTTTCATGCATGTCAGAACAAGTTAAACTCACTGTTTAGGCACTACAAGATGATACACTAATATGATCTTAATAAATGAGTTTCCATTTGAATCTTTGATTCAAATGGGTTCATTCCCTTCTGGTTTAACTTGCACTAGGTCAGGACACATTCATATTGCCATGTCATAGCATGCATCATATTGTTGCATATTGCCATGTATTGATTGTGTTCCGATGTGTTCATCGTGGTAGGTTCTGCCTCCGAGGATATCTCCGAGTATCCAACTGAAGGGCAGTATCCCACGACCACTCCATCAGGCAAGCAACCCATTGATCATTCCGATACAAACCCATGTTCTCGCTTCTGCTCTCGTTTACTGCATTAAGACAACGCGTTTCAAACTGCTGTGTGTCGCGGTAGTTGAACCCACTTCCTTTGCATGACCTGTCATTGCCACAGTAACTAGATGAAACCCACTAGCATGTGTAGGAGTTGATTGAGCCAATACATGTGTGTGTGTTCCTACCATGCTATGCTTGCTATGCTTAGAGTTGTGTCAGGTCTGGCTCATCGGGATGATGAACTGGAGTGAAAGGTTGTGTCGGTGACAAGAGTGAAGTGTTGAACACGATTTGGTAAAGGAATCGATGAGAGGCCATGTAGGAGTACATGGTGGGTTGTTTCATTGAGGCCGACCTTAAGAACTGAGATCTGTGTGTGTGATTTAAGGTTCAGCTACTACCACACATTGGGATCCTTAATTGAATCTCTCGGCTTCTTGATCACTCTTGCCCTCTGTCCAGGAGTTGCAAAGTAGTTTCTGGTGTTTGTAGCATGCTGGGGGCCGCACGCGGCGCTGACCATCGGGGTGGGCTGTGTTGCGGTAGGCACGTGGCACGGTGTACCGACTCGCCCGTTTGGTGTCTCGGGAACCCTGCTCACATCGTTCGGGGCCGCTAGTGGAAACCTCGGCCGGACTCCCTGCGGATGGAACCCGAACAGGCGATAAACCTGGACTAGAGACTTGAGTGTTTAGGTAGGCCGTGGCCGACACCCTCGCTGGGGTTCCGCTTGAAGGTTGCCGAGTACATGTCGTGTAAACGGCGATAAGTGGTGAGAGCGTGTGTGAAGGAGTACACCCCTGCGGGGTATAAATCTATTCGAATAGCCGCATCCGCGGTAAAGGACTACTTGGTCACCTATACAGTTCATAGATAAGTTAAATGGATACTTCTAAAAATCTCAAGATAAGTGTGAGTACCGCGGATGGCCCTCTCGTAGGATGGCGAGAGAGGATCCACGGTGGAGTATTGTGATGGTGATAGTGGACTCGTGTGCGACAAATGATTTACAATGGTGTCTACCGTAGGATAGCTTAGCCAAGAGTCAAAGCTGGCTTGCTGCAATAACCCCACTACCTTCTTGAGAATGTGCATGTATGATAGGTTCCTGTTGTAAGACTTGCTGAGTACTTCTGTACTCATGTTGCTTTAATCATGTTTTTCAGACGACTGCACCAACCCCTCTGATGGGTTCTATGTAGAACTCGACGTTGACGAGTGACTTATCACCCAGGTGGTGATCCAAGACTTGTGAAGGGTCGTTGTAGATAGACAGGCTTTGTCAAGCCTTCTTTCTTTCTAGTGTCTGTACTCAGACTACTTTGCTTCCGCATGTGCTTGAATGTTTGTATGGCTTGAGTGTTGGGTCATGTGACCCCTATCTGTATGGATGATATGTATGGCTCCTCGGAGCCTTCTAAATAAAGTACTTGAGTCGTAGAGTACTGTTGTGATGCCATGTTGTATTTACTCATATCGGGCATATTGTGTGTATGATTGAAATGCTTGGTATGAGTGGGATCCGACTATCTAGTTGTTTATCCTTGGCAGCCTTTCATATGAGGAAATGTAAGTCTTGTGCTTCTGAGCGATAGTAGTCCGCTACAGCCCGGTTCACCGGAGTCCTGCTAGCCCAGCACTACTGCTTGGACACTTGACTGGCCGGCATGTGTTTCACGTCGTTCCTATGTCTGTCCCTTCGGGGAAATGTCACGCGCTGTTATTCGGAGTCCTGCCTAGCCTGCTACAGCCCGGGTTACCGGAGTCCTGTTAGCCCAGTGCTACAGCCCGAATAAATACGTTGATGACCGACATGCTCGATGTGATTCACGTATGCCTGTCCTCATAGGCTAGCGCCGCTTTGGGTTCATGACTAGCCATGTCGGCCCGGGTTCTCTGTCATATGGATGCTAGCGACACTATCATATACGTGAGCCAAAATGCGCAAACGGTCCCGGGCCAGGTAAGGTGGCACCCGTGGGAGTACCGTGCGTGAGGCCGAAAAGTGATATGATGTGTTACACGCTGGATCGATGTGGCTTAGGATCGGGGTCCTGACAGCGTTGGCATCAGAGCCGGACTGCCTGTAGGTTCGCTAAGCCAAACTGGTCGATGTCGAGTCTAGAAATGCTTTAGTTATATGTAGGGGAATTGATTGTGGGAGGGAACGTAAGGCTCTTTTACTCCTTTACCTTATGCCCTCTATTCTGAGTCATTCTCCTCTCATTCTACGTGGGTTAAGGACTAGGCTCTCTTCTCTCTATCAGGTTCACGTGTTACTAAATCCGTAGTAACTTGTAGGATTGTTGGTTCAACCCAGTTCAGTTCTACTAAAGTTTAGTATGTTGCCATTTGAACCAGAACCTTGATATGATGTTGTTGAGTGGTTTCGCAAACTGTTGTGGATGCCTCAAGTCTTTTTCTGAGCATTTACAGCCGTTATGCTGTCCAATTTCATCCAGAAATTCTAATGCCTTTGCACTATTTTGTGCTTTCAGATGGCTACCCGTCCCCAAAACCAAGTGGTTCGTCTGACCCGTTGCATCGGTATATGTGGTCATACCGCCATGCTGGTTCGAGTGATGGTTGAGGCAGGTTACCGATGGTACCCTGAATACACCGTCGAAGAGCAGTTTAGAGATTTCAACCAGAGCCAATATCTGTGCACGGTTAGGATATATCCATCTTATCCCGGAGCCACGGAACCACTCCACTGCTCTTATGGACTCGGGATCACTATTGGGATGTCCGTTCAGGATGTAGCCTACTCGATGATGACCATTATGCGAGCTAGAACTGCCTTGTTGAGCAACACTGATTTTCGCTACATGCCAGCATCCCTCCCTGGGGCGCATGGTTACCTTCAGGGCATGTACAGTGATGCATCCCATGAGGACTCACTCCTTTGCACCACTACTGAGATGTTGGAAGATAAGGACCGTGAAAACCGGGCCTTGCGTATGGAGCTCTTTAATGCTCGTGCTGATCATTGGGCCACCTTGACGAGGTTTGCACCTGCTGTGCAAGCTGGATACATGGACATGAGAGACTTGTATCCTGTGCGGGCTAGTCTGCCAGACTTCATGGAGTGGCGTGAGGTGGGAGGCATCACCCCTCCTCGTGGACCTCGTCTGCCGCCGTCTGTTGGACCGAGGCCGCACCCAAGGCCCTATGGTCCACAAGCACCGCAGGACCGTCTGTTCCCAGATGACCATGTTCCGCTTCCAGGTCTGGGTGGTGACTTCTATGAGGACTTCTACGGAGCCGTCTGAGCTAGTAGTAGTCTCGCTAGTATTGTAATAGTTGTATGTCCACCGTCCTGCGTGATTGTGGAATATAACTTAGTGTGTATCAATTCCGGAGGTGTAGAAAAATAATGTATAGGAGCTTGGAATGCCTCCGATGAGATGTAACATCTTTCGTCTTAGTGGTACTTCAGCTTGAGCTTGTACTAAACTATGTATGATGTGTATGACCGTTGGTATATATATGGCAGTTTCTGTATTACCATGTCATACGGATGATCATCTCTGCATTCCTTGTTATCCATTACATTCCGCACTTCCTTGGCCAGATTTTGCCATCCTGGTTTAAATCGTTGTTTTGTTTTCCTAGGATGGTCAACACCCGCAGCAACCCTGCTGCTCCGGAGCAGGGAGAAGCTAGTGCACCTAGAGAGGAAAGTCTGCCTCAACCACCTTCTCTGGCCGAAGTGATGCTGGAGGCAGAGCGCAACAGGCGCGACACCAACCGCTTGTTAGAGCGGATTGAGCAGAACACTGCACGCCAGCAGAGGATCAATTCGGTGTCCATCAATGACTTTGTCAAGCTGTACCCGCCAAAGTTCAATCATTCCATCGAACCTCTCGATGCGGATGACTGGCTCCGCAGCATCGCCCACAAGCTACGTTCTGCCAACGTGGCTGAAGATGATAAAGTCACCTTTGCTGCCTATCACCTCGAAGGCCCTGCCAGCCTTTGGTGGGAGAATTATGAAGCTATGCGTCCGGTCGGCCAACTCACTACTTGGGCTGATTTCAGTGCCGCTTTTCGTGAGCATCATATTCCGGAAGGTCTCATGGATCGCAAGAGGGAGGAGTTCTGTAACTTCACCCAGGGGAAGCTGACTGTGGATGCATACAGTCGCGAGTTTGGAAAGCTTGCACGCTATGCTCCCGAAGAGGTATCCACCGACGCCAAGAAGCAGGCAAGGTTCCGCAAGGGACTTAGCCCTGAGCTCCGTCGTGACCTTCGTCTGCATGATTGTATTTCTTTTCCGAAGCTAGTCAATAAGGCCATCAGTGCCGAGACAGGGCAGAATGATTTTGAAGCTTCACGCAAACACTCCCGTGACTATGGTTCATCATCCGGCTCTGGATCTCAGAAGCGCCGGGTCTGGATTCCAAATTCTGCTATGCCACCCAGGTATACCCCGAGGCCATCCTTTGAGGCGCCTCGTCCCAACCAACAGCATGTGCCGCCCAAGACTTTTGGTGGCCCCACTGTCAATACCGCTTCACGCCCCAATATGATAACTTGCTTCAAGTGTGGTGAGCCGGGCCACTACATCCGTGAGTGTCCCCAGAACAACCCCAGTCAGTTCGGGAAGTCTGTTGGACGTGGTAAGTCAACAGCAAAGGTGCTTGTCGCCAAGCCAGCCACCACTGCTCGTGGCCATGTCAACTACGTTTCAGCTGAAGAAACTCAAGAGGACCCCAACGTCGTTCTCGGTACGCTCCTTGTTAATTGCCATCCGGCAACTGTTCTCTTTGATACTGGAGCATCTCATTCATTTATTTCTGAGAGCTATGCTCGTTTGCACAACACCACCTTCTATGACATGCCCACCTCCCTGGTAATTCAAACCCCTGGTTCTAAGTGGCAAACCTCTAGAATCAGCCATGGAAATGAAATTCTTGTTGACAGATTGGTCTTCCTTGCGTCACTAATAGATCTCAAGTCCTCAGACATAAACATCATCTTGGGTATGGACTGGATGTCAGCTCATTACGCCAAGATTGACTGCTCAACTAGAACTGTTCAACTTACCCATCCATCGGGCAAGACAGTCAATGTTTTGACCCGAGAATTGGAGCGTCAACTCTACTCTCTAAATGCCAATCCCCTTCCAGACCTCGAAGATATTCCGGTAGTCCGTGACTTCCCGGATGTCTTCCCAGAGGAACTGCCAGGCGTTCCACCTGACAGAGATGTCGAGTTCGTGATAGACCTTGTTCCAGGAACCGTCCCAATCTCTAGGAGACCTTATAAGATGGCACCCCTAGAACTAGCTGAGCTTAAGAAACAACTCGATGAGTCCTTGCAAAAGGGTTTCATCCGTCCTAGTTCATCTCCATGGGCTTGCCCCGTCCTCTTCGTCAAGAAGAAGGATGGAACGGATCGGATGGTTGTGGATTATCAACCTGTCAATTTGGTCACTATCAAGAACAAGTATCCGCTCCCCAGGATCAACGACCTGTATGATCAGCTCGCAGGATCCTCAGTCTTCTCCAAGATGGATTTGAGGTTGGGCTACCATCAAATCAAAATCAAGAACGGGGACATTCCCAAAACGGCCTTTGTCACTCGTTACGGCCAATACGAGTACACCGTCATGTCCTTCGGTTTAACCAATGCTCCAGCCACCTTCTCTCGGTTAATGAACTCGATCTTCATGGAGTACTTGGATAAATTCGTCGTGGTTTACCTCGATGATATACTCATCTATTCCAAGAATGAGGAAGAACATGCCGAACATCTAAGGCTAGTATTGACGAAACTCCGAGAGCATCGCCTTTATGCCAAATTCTCCAAGTGCGAATTCTGGTTGCCAGAAGTGACCTATCTGGGCCATGTAATCTCTGGTAAGGGCATTGCTGTCAATCCCGAGCGAGTTCAAGCTGTCCTTGACTTGACTCCACCTGAAACGGTTAAGCAAGTTCGGAGTTTCCTTGGCTTAGCGAGCTATTGCCGCCGCTTCGTCGAGAATTTCTCCATGGTTGCTAAGCCTCTAACTGAACTCCTCAAGAAAGATAAAAAGTTCGAGTGGACCCCACAGTGCGAGTTCAGCTTTCAGGAACTGAAAAGACGCCTGACATCTGCTCCCGTACTGGTACCACCAGACTTCTCTAAGGACTTTGTTATCTACTGCGACGCCTCGCGACAAGGACTAGGTTGCATACTCATGCAAGATCGTCATGTGATTGCCTACGCATCTCGACAGTTGCGTCCACATGAGGATAATTATCCCACACATGATCTAGAGCTTGCAGCAGTAGTCCATGCACTCAAAACCTGGCGACATTACCTTCTGGGTAATCGTTGCGAAATTTACACTGATCACCAAAGTTTGAAATATATCTTCACCCAGCCGGATTTGAATCTCAGGCAAAGACGTTGGGTCGAGTTGATCTCGGATTACAACTTAGGAATAACTTACACCCCAGGCAAAGCCAATGTCATGGCTGATGCACTAAGTCGTAAATCTTATTGTAACAACCTGAGGTTACAACAAAGTCAACCACTTCTCCACGAGGAATTTCGTAAGCTTAACCTTCACATTGTTCCTCGAGGATTCCTTTCCACCCTGGTGGCAAAACCTAACCTTACGGATCAAATCATAACCGCTCAGCGGTATGATAGAGGAATATCTCGGATCAAGGAAAACATCGCTAGCGGAGTTGCTAAATGTTTTTCCATGGATGAACGAGGTGTTGTCTTCTTCGAGAACCGCTTGGTGGTTCCCAAGAAACAACATTTACGACAATTGATCCTTAAGGAAGCCCATGAATCCCCTCTCACCATTCATCCCGGTAGTACTAAGATGTATCAAGACCTACGCCAGAGGTTTTGGTGGACTAGGATGAAGAGAGAAATCGCTCAATACATTGCAACTTGCGACGTCTGTTGTCGTGTTAAAGCAGAGCATCAACGGCCTGCTGGCACCCTTCAACCATTGGAGATTCCTGAATGGAAATGTGATAAAATCGGTATGGATTTCATTACCGGGTTTCCCAGAACCAAAAGAGGGAATAATGCTATCTTCATTGTTGTTGATCGTCTTTCCAAAGTAGCCCACTTCTTACCTGTTCGCGAGAGTATAACCGCTAGCCAGCTAGCTGATTTGTACATCTCTCGAATAGTATCTCTCCATGGTGTTCCATTGGAAATTAATTCAGACCGTGGAAGTCTTTTCATCTCTCGATTTTGGGAAAGTTTCCAAAATGCTATGGGGACTCGTCTCTCCTTTAGCACCGCCTTCCATCCGCAATCAAGTGGTCAAGTAGAACGAGTCAATCAAATTCTGGAGGATATGCTCCGAGCTTCTGTCATCTCTTTCGGTATGAATTGGGAGAAGTGCCTTCCATTCGCCGAGTTCGCTTATAACAACAGTTATCAAGCTAGCTTGGGTAAAGCCCCTTTCGAAGTTCTCTATGGACGAAAATGTCGAACGCCTCTTAACTGGTCAGAAACTGGCGAGAGACAACTCTTTGGCCCGGACATGATCCAGGATGCAGAAGAGCAGGTTCGCATTATTCGTGAGAAGTTGAAAACCGCCCAATCCCGACAAAAGAGTCAGTATGACTGCAAGCATAAGCCCATGGCTTATGAAGTCGGCGAGATGGCTTACCTTCGGGTTACACCTTTAAAGGGAACCCATCGATTCGGTATCAAAGGCAAATTGGCTCCTCGTTACATTGGACCTTTTCGCATTCTTGCCAAACGAGGAGAAGTTGCCTACCAACTGGAACTACCTCCGCATCTCTCCAGAGTCCATGAGGTCTTCCACGTTTCTCAACTCAGGCGTTGCTTCTCGGATCCTATCCGTGGAGTGGACCACGAAACGCTTGATCTCCAAGATAACCTCACTTATCGGGAATACCCCGTTCGTATCCTTGATCAAACCGAGCGTACCACTCGACGCCACAATATCAAGTTTCTCAAGGTTCAATGGTCACACCATTCCGAGCAAGAAGCTACATGGGAAAGGGAGGATCGTCTTCGACTCGAGTACCCCACCTTCTTTCCGGAGGAACCTAAATCTCGGGATGAGATTCTTTTGAGTGGGGGTGAGTTGTCACATCCCACCTAGCTCATGCATTAGAGTGTGCATCATGTTTACTTTTGACAGAAAATTGAAATGGGGAAGGCAGAACCCCCCAGCACCCCTCCTGAATCTACTAGGGTTTACTAAAATCGTTTTCAATGAACCTGAAATGCCCTTCTAAAATGTTCATCATCTTTGCTTTGGTCTTAAACCTCTGGCAAAAATAGTGCACATTTTTCTAGGTCAATAGAAGGTCATTGAATTAATGCATAAGTATTTGAATTTGGGCATTTAAAATTTATAAAATATCTCAAATGCTCAAATATCTCCAAACTAAAATGTTCCTTGCTGGAATTATTCTAACTAAGGACCAGGTGCAGTTTGGTGATTTTAGGAGTTGTTTTAGTATTTTTAATAAGTCTACAAAGTTACAAAAGTAATAGAAAAGGAAACAAAAATCAGAAAAGGAATTACCTGGCCAAACCCCCCAGCCGGCCCACCTGGCGGCCTAGCACTGTGCTGGCCCGAGCCAGCCAGCTGCTTCGTCCCCGCCAGGCAGGCAGGGTGGTGACGCCGACGAGCGCGAGCTCGCCACGACGCCACCTGCTCGCCGCTTCGCCGCCCGACGCGCTGGACGACCTCCACGTCGTGCCCCCGACCCCGTGGACACGTCCACTTCCCCCTGCCTCTCTCCCTCGCTTCCCTTCGCCATGGCCGACGCCACCGTCGCCGCTCCGCCGCCGTTGCCATAGCTACCGTCATCCCCGCGCCACCCGACCGTGTCCACGAGCTCCGCCACCCTCCTCTTCTTCGAGCAAGACGAGCCCCGAGCGCTCGCCCGCTCTGGAGTCGCCCCTGACCCCGTCTTCCCCAACTCCGGCCGCCGAGATCGCCATCATCGCCCCGCTCAGCTCCGACCCTCCCCGAGCCCGCCTCGACGCACGCTGCAATCACCGTGAGCATGGCCACCTTCCCTTCCTCCCCGTTCTCTCTCTCGAGCCCCGTAGCGATTACTTGTAGCTCACCCGCACGCGCCGCCGCGGAGCTCGTCGCCGACGAGGCTCCGGCCACCCAATGGCCACACCACCTTGTCCACTAGCCTCACCGCACACCCAGGGGCCCGAAACATCACTCCACGCGCCTCGCCGTGCCCCGCAGCCCCGGTTTCACCTTTGCCCGAGCCCCGGCGCCGCCAAACTCGTCGCCGGCGCCAACTCCGGCCACCCCGACCCCAACTAACCCCACCAGTAGCCGCGGCTCGTTCCCAGGAGCGCGTAGATGCCTTCCGCGCCCCATTTGGTGGCCGGAACGGCCAAATCCACTTGCTCCGCCGCGTCTGGCCTCGCCGGCGGCTAGACGCCGACGAGTTGACCCCTGACCGTTGACGGGTGGGCCCTCGTTGACTTCCCTGAGTCAATGACAGGTGGGGCCCCCCCTGTTAACTTTTTGGTTTAGTTCTAATTTAAATTAATTAGTTAAATTAACTACTGACATGTGGGTCCCACTGGTCAGTTTGACCTGGACGACCCCGTTGACCCCTGACGTCACGCTGACCTCATGCTGACGCAATTAATTAATTACTGGATTATTCTTTTACAGGAAAATCCAGAAAATAGTTCAAACTTCAAAAATTCATAGAAAGTTATCTGTAACTCCAAATGCAAAGTTCTATATATGAAAAATGATCAGAAAAATCCAAGCTATCCATTGGTGCTGGTTTCATGCATGTCAGAACAAGTTAAACTCACTGTTTAGGCACTACAAGATGATACACTAATATGATCTTAATAAATGAGTTTCCATTTGAATCTTTGATTCAAATGGGTTCATTCCCTTCTGGTTTAACTTGCACTAGGTCAGGACACATTCATATTGCCATGTCATAGCATGCATCATATTGTTGCATATTGCCATGTATTGATTGTGTTCCGATGTGTTCATCGTGGTAGGTTCTGCCTCCGAGGATATCTCCGAGTATCCAACTGAAGGGCAGTATCCCACGACCACTCCATCAGGCAAGCAACCCATTGATCATTCCGATACAAACCCATGTTCTCGCTTCTGCTCTCGTTTACTGCATTAAGACAACGCGTTTCAAACTGCTGTGTGTCGCGGTAGTTGAACCCACTTCCTTTGCATGACCTGTCATTGCCACAGTAACTAGATGAAACCCACTAGCATGTGTAGGAGTTGATTGAGCCAATACATGTGTGTGTGTTCCTACCATGCTATGCTTGCTATGCTTAGAGTTGTGTCAGGTCTGGCTCATCGGGATGATGAACTGGAGTGAAAGGTTGTGTCGGTGACAAGAGTGAAGTGTTGAACACGATTTGGTAAAGGAATCGATGAGAGGCCATGTAGGAGTACATGGTGGGTTGTTTCATTGAGGCCGACCTTAAGAACTGAGATCTGTGTGTGTGATTTAAGGTTCAGCTACTACCACACATTGGGATCCTTAATTGACTCTCTCGGCTTCTTGATCACTCTTGCCCTCTGTCCAGGAGTTGCAAAGTAGTTTCTGGTGTTTGTAGCATGCTGGGGGCCGCACGCGGCGCTGACCATCGGGGTGGGCTGTGTTGCGGTAGGCACGTGGCACGGTGTACCGACTCGCCCGTTTGGTGTCTCGGGAACCCTGCTCACATCGTTCGGGGCCGCTAGTGGAAACCTCGGCCGGACTCCCTGCGGATGGAACCCGAACAGGCGATAAACCTGGACTAGAGACTTGAGTGTTTAGGTAGGCCGTGGCCGACACCCTCGCTGGGCTTCCGCTTGAAGGTTGCCGAGTACATGTCGTGTAAACGGCGATAAGTGGTGAGAGCGTGTGTGAAGAAGTACACCCCTGCGGGGTATAAATCTATTCGAATAGCCGCGTCCGCGGTAAAGGACTACTTGGTCACCTATACAGTTCATAGATAAGTTAAATGGATACTTCTAAAAATCTCAAGATAAGTGTGAGTACCGCGGATGGCCCTCTCGTAGGATGGCGAGAGAGGATCCACGGTGGAGTATTGTGATGGTGATAGTGGACTCGTGTGCGACAAATGATTTACAATGGTGTCTACCGTAGGATAGCTTAGCCAAGAGTCAAAGCTGGCTTGCTGCAATAACCCCACTACCTTCTTGAGAATGTGCATGTATGATAGGTTCCTGTTGTAAGACTTGCTGAGTACTTCTGTACTCATGTTGCTTTAATCATGTTTTTCAGACGACTGCACCAACCCCTCTGATGGGTTCTATGTAGAACTCGACGTTGACGAGTGACTTATCACCCAGGTGGTGATCCAAGACTTGTGAAGGGTCGTTGTAGATAGACAGGCTTTGTCAAGCCTTCTTTCTTTCTAGTGTCTGTACTCAGACTACTTTGCTTCCGCATGTGCTTGAATGTTTGTATGGCTTGAGTGTTGGGTCATGTGACCCTTATCTGTATGGATGATATGTATGGCTCCTCGGAGCCTTCTAAATAAAGTACTTGAGTCCTAGAGTACTGTTGTGATGCCATGTTGTATTTACTCATATCGGGCATATTGTGTGTATGATTGAAATGCTTGGTATGAGTGGGATCCGACTATCTAGTTGTTTATCCTTGGCAGCCTTTCATATGAGGAAATGTAAGTCTTGTGCTTCTGAGCGATAGTAGTCCGCTACAGCCCGGTTCACCGGAGTCCTGCTAGCCCAGCACTACTGCTTGGACACTTGACTGGCCGTCATGTGTTTCACGTCGTTCCTATGTCTGTCCCTTCGGGGAAATGTCACGCGCTGTTATTCGGAGTCCTGCCTAGCCTGCTACAGCCCGGGTTACCGGAGTCCTGTTAGCCTAGTGCTACAGCCCGAATAAATACGTTGATGACCGACATGCTCGATGTGATTCACGTATGCCTGTCCTCATAGGCTAGCGCCGCTTTGGGTTCACGACTAGCCATTTCGGCCCGGGTTCTCTGTCATATGGTTGCTAGCGACACTATCATATACGTGAGCCAAAAGGCGCAAACGGTCCCGGGCCAGGTAAGGTGGCACCCGTGGGAGTACCGTGCGTGAGGCCGCAAAGTGATATGATGTGTTACACGCTGGATCGATGTGGCTTAGGATCGGGGTCCTGACACTTAGCCTGTGAAGAAGGCGAATGCCTGTGAAGACGTCCTGCTCGGGAGAAGGCCCTGAGCCTGTGAAGAAGGCCAACGCCTGTGAAGACGTCCCGCTCGGGAGAAGGCCCTGAGCCTGTGAAGAAGGAGAACGCCTGTGAAGCCGTCCCGCTCGGGAGAAGGCCCTGAGCCTGTGAAGAAGGCAAACGCCTGTGAAGCCATCACGTCTAAGAAAAAGGCCCTGAGCCTGTGAAGAAGGCGAACGCCTGTGAAGACGTCTCGCTCGAAAGAAGGCCCGGAGCCTGTGAAGAAGGCAAATGCCTATGAAGACGTCTCACTCAGGAAAAGACTCGAAGCCTGTGAAGAAGGCCCACGCCTGTGGGGATTCCAGTTAGCAACAACCCCACATCCTGAGCTTTCAACTAAACAGCACCCGAGACGTGACGCCCTCCAGAAGGCAGCTCCGGAGCCAGCAAGGAACAAGGGTAAACCAGCCTACCGTTGGGCTCGCGTGCGATTTAATTACCACTGATATAATGGGTACAAGTTCTTACATGAGGGGCTTCCCCTCCCAAAACACTCTCACGACCGTCAGGCCAAACGCCTGAGTTCTATCTATGCAGGGTAAAAAGACAGGGATAGTGCATGGTCAATCTGACGAATCCCCCAATACATCCTCGGGGGCGCCTCCCGAGCTATCGCTGGCGTCTCTAGACTCGCCTTCGTCATCTGCGCCACCATCAACGGCGTTGGGATCATCCACCACGCCACCTTCATCGGCGGCCACGATCACGTCGTCATCATCCGAAGTGAAGGCCCGGACGAGAGCATCTACGTTGTTCCCCACCCATTCAGCCAGGCCACCTCGAACAACCTGGGGAACTGGGGCGATGGCGGCGTCGAAGTCGAAGTGGGGATCCATGTTTCGAAGATGGCTGAAGACGCGGGAAAAGGCGCGCCCGAGCAGGGCGCGGCTCCTCTCCTCCACCAACCTATCGGCTTTGATCGACCGTGCCTCCAGCTGTGTCACCACGATGGTGAAGAACTGCAGGTTGCCGGCGTAGTTAATCGTGTGCGGCTCGCCGACGGCAGCCTCACAGATGTTGCCCAAGGCAATGTTAGCCCTCTCCCTGAGCTTGGTGAGCATGGGGCCGTGCACGTGCTCCAGGACTTGCCGCTGGCATATCTCGTCGGCATTCTGATGCTCGACGGCCACAGCTTCTTCCACACGTTGGCGAAGGCGAAGCACCTCGGCCTGGGAGGTGGCCAGCTCCTTCTGCGCTGCCTCAAGATCAACCCGGGAGGCGTCGGCTCGTCGCGTCTCCTCATCCTGTTGGGCCCTCAAGGCGGCGGTTCTGCCCTCAGCTTCGACTCGGATCATCCCCAGCTTCCCCTCGAACTCGCGCTCGAGGCCTTGGCGCGCTGTCGCCACCCGACGACAAACCTCTTCCAGGACACGTGCTTCCTGCGCGGCGACATCATCCTCCGCCTGCATCACTAGGCGCTCCCTCGTCTCCAGCTGCTCACACTCGCGGGTGCGTTCGGCGGCCTCCAGCACCAACGCTTCCTCGCGCTTCCGAAGCTCAGCCGGGTCGCCAGAAGCCACCTCCATCGATGCAAGGGTTGCCTCGCGCAGCTCCGCTTGCTCCTCCAGCGAGCGACACCGGGCCAAGAGCTCTCGTGCCCATTCTTCTGCTGCTCCTCGCCGTCGGTCTGCTCCTCGGGCCTCCTCAACGGCCTGAGACCGAGCCGCCAGAGAAGCCTCCAGCGATGCCTTCGCTTCTTCATCATCAAGGTTGCGCTGACGACGCGCGAGGGCAGCGGCGGCCTCCAGCTCGCGCCGCTCTGCGGCCAGGCGCAGGCCCTCGGCTTCCAGGCGCGTGTCTTCCTCAGCGAGCTCCTGCCCAAGCAGGTCTACGACGCCACTCGCCCTCCGGAGGAAATCATGGTGACGGGCATGATGCTCCCGAGCACGCTCAAGCACGTCTGCCATGCCATCATCCGCCCCAAGCGGGCGTCGAGGACCTCGGACCATCGCTCCGTCCCCGGGCAAGGGGCTGGGGGCTGGCGCCCTCACGACGGCCGGCCGCGCCACATCAGAAGCCCGGCCTGAGTCCAACCTGACCTCAGGAGAAGGGCCCCGGGGGTGCCTCCGCCAGTCGCAGCCCGCTACCAGACGGGTAGCCCACGGCGGGCTGCCTATGTCGAGGGAAGGCCCGAGGAAGGAGATCGCGGGAACAGGAGAGTCGCCGCGCGCTATGCGGCGGTCCGCGCAGTCGCCTGCCCAAACCACAAGGGCAGTGCATCTCGAGGCACCAAGGGGTGGCGGAGGAGAAGAAGTCAAGGAAGGCGTCGACTCGGAGGCTTCATCGAGCTCAGTAGGCAGAGGCCTGCAGAGCAAGGATCAGCGGATGCGGCAAGCAGGATAGGGAACAGAAAAGGAGAAGACTTACTCATCGACAGTAAAGTACTTCCGGCGCTTCAGCAAGCGGCAGGGGAAGTCGTCGCCCAGGGCCTCCCTTTTTCTCCGGAGGGCCTCAAAATCCACACGGAAACGGCCCAGGAGAGATGCACAGGAATCAGCATGCGAAGAGGATGGAGCGCCAAGGCCACTTGCATCGAGGACGCATGCCTGATGCGCACGGGCAGTTGCCTCGCCAGAGATCACGGCCGGGGGATCAAGAGCCTCGACCTCAAGCATTGGAAGCGACAGCACCTCACCCGTGGCCTCGGCAGCGCAGACCTCGTGAGCTGCCCCATCAAGAGCATCGCCAGGTGCGGTCACATCGTCCGTGGCTCCCTCGACCCCCGCTGTCTCCTGCCTCCCTGTGCCACCACTCGAGGAGGATTCACCCAGGCCGACCGGAAGGGAAATCACCACCACAGGGTTCTCGCGAGGCCCCTGGAGGCCGACAGGGCGTAGCCCCCACTCATCGAAGGGGGGCATCTGCCTCACGAAGTCACCCCTATTTTGGCAGAGGTACATCAAAGCTCCCCCCTGCCGGACACCCCCGGGGTTGGGATCACCTGCCAGGACCAAGAGCACCTTCCTCAGCGCCTCGGGCGTCAGGTCTTCTTCCTGAAGCCTCATGCGGTCACCATGCCCGCTGAAGGCCCACATTCGACGAGAATGGCGTTGGAGAGGGGCAATGCGGCACAATAGGAACTCCTTCACCACCTTGGGCGCCGTTACGCCAAGCTTCTTCAGGGACATGAAGCGGTGCCAGATGAAGGCGAGCCGGGGACTCACGAGCGTCTCCTGACCCCAGCCCGAGTTGGGCACGGCAGGCGATGTCGGCTTCACGAGCCGGGGGCTGGGCACCCCCGACATCAACGTACAACCACCGCTCGCGGAACCCGGCTGAAGGTAGAGGGAGGTTGAAGTCGATACCAGAGGCTGCAGTCTCGGGCGAAGCTACAAAGCTCACGCATGCCGAGCATTGCGTGGGGTCGGTAAGATGCAAGGAGAAGAAGTGGCGCAACAAGGCAACAGAAGGAGGGATGCCTACCATCGCCTCACAAACAAAAGCGAAGACTGAAAGGAGGGCAATGGACTCAAGACCCAGATGCATCATGTGGATCTGATAATGATTGAGGATGGCGTTGAAGAAATCGGAGAAGGGAGGCACCAAACCCGCCCACAAGGCGTCGGCGAAGTAATGAACCTCGGTGATTATCCTATAGGTGGGGAAGTGATACGTAGGCCAAGCCATCGTCCTCCCACACTCGTTGAAGGCGGTGGCCAGAGCCGGACTGAGCTTGCCCAGGCATTCCAGGTTGAGTATGATTGAGCGGCCGACAGTAGGCACCACCGGCGGCAGCGGGCGAGATGGAGCCACAGGCTTCTTCCCCTTCCCTTTCTTTGGATCCATGGCGGCGGGCGGAAGAGAGGAGATGCGAGATGGGATTGGAAGCAAGGGTCAGAGTTCGGGGGGAGGAAGAGCAGGAGATGGTCAAGCAACAGGAAAAGGGGCGGTTGTGTACAACTGTGGGGCAACCTAGCGTGGCGCAGAATAAGGGAGCGTGGGTAAACAGTGCCGCCCACGTCCAATCAACCGCCACGCGGCGCCCGAGGCCGCAGGCTGTTAGGGCCCGCGGCGCTTCGCCCTTGCCCTTTCGCCTCTCGACACGGCCAAGTCCATGCGCGCCTTGGGCCCGGGGGCTACTGTCGGCGTTCTGGGAACGGGGGTCCCCAGACTTGCCTGCCTGCGGCCTGCGGCATGGCTCAAATGGGGGCCCAGCATGGCCCATCTCCATCAACACAAGGCTCAAGACCCTCGCGATGGGCCAAGCCTCGCGAGGCGGACGACATGGCGCTTCCTCAAGAACGGCCACATTAGGCTGGCTCGCGAGGAGGCGGAGAGATCAAGGCGGGTACCTCACGAGGTGCCCATGACGCAAGCCATGACGACCAAGGGTGCCAGGCGGGCGCCAGCCCGCGCAGCGTCTCCCTTTCCTCTTTGGTGCAAAGGGGGCAAGCGCAGGCGAGAGGATCAAGCAAAGGCACCCATTTCGGTGCAACGAGACCAAGACCAGTCCAACGGTGGGAAGGAGGTCACCATGGAGCCCAGGACGGCGTCACCACAGGGCCTTTGGCAGGCGAAGACCAACTTTAGTCAGGATAAGTGTACCAGATGTTCCCCCTCAAATTGGCCAATTGTTGGCGCCCTTCCCGCTCAATATTTGGGAAGAGGCCCAGGGCCTTTGCCTATAAATAGGACTAGCCACCCCCAGGGTAGGGGGAGGGGATCGAGTACCAAGAAACCAGTAGAGGCAGCCAGAAAAGAGGCATCCAGAGAGAGAGAGAAGGGCGATCGAACTCCCCCTAGCAGTTCATCCCCTAGCCAAGAACAGACCCTCGCGAGGCTGTTCTTCCTTGTACTGTTCTTCCTCATCGGCCCAAGAGGCAATCCACCCACCACAAACTAGAGTAGGGTATTACACCACAATGGTGGCCCGAACTAGTATAAACCCTGTGTCTCTTGTGTTGTTCTTCTTGTAGTTAGATCTTTGCGAGACGGAGAGGTAGAAGGCACGATCTCCGCGTGCACCCCAGAGTTCGAACCTTAAGGGTCCGCCGGAACCCGTGATCCGACAGAGAACTCTACTGGAAGCGACCAAATGATGTGACTCTGCGCTGCATCTCCCGGGAGCAAGGAAATGAACTACTAGAGGACATACACGGCGGGGACTGCGGGCATCACTCATCATCCCGAACCCTCATCGGCAAAGCATTCCGTAGAGGGTTCTATTGGCCCACCGCGGTCAACGACGCAGCCAAGTTAGTAAAGGCTTGCGAGGCCTGCCAGTTTCATTCTAAGCAGATCCATCAACCGGCGGGGGGCCTGCAGACTATACCCCTCTCGTGGCCATTCGCAGTTTGGGTGTTGGATATTCTAGGCCCGTTCCCTCGGGCGCCAGGGGGCTACCGCTACCTCTACGTCGCCGTTGATAAGTTCACCAAGTGGGCAGAAGTGGAGGCCGTCCGTACCATCCCCGCTGGCTCCGCGGTCAAGTTCATCAGGGGTATCGTGAGCCGATTCGGGGTGCCAAACCGCATCATCACAGATAACGGTTCGCAATTTACCAGTAGTCTCTTCAAAACATACTGTGCTAACCTTGGGACGCAGATATGCTACGCTTCGGTGGCGCACCCGCAAAGCAATGGGCAGGCCGAACGGGCCAACGCAGAGGTCCTAAGAGGCCTCAAGACCAGGACGTTCAAGAAGAAGCTGGAGGCTTGCGGCAGAGGTTGGTACGACGAGCTGCAGTCCGTATTGTGGTCCATCCGCACGACCGCGACCAAACCAACTGGGGAGACCCCGTTCTTCCTGGTCTACGGAGCTGAAGCGGTCCTCCCTCACGAGGTCAGGCGTCGCTCCGCACGGGTCCTAGCGTTCGACGAAGCGCAGCAGGACGCCATGCGGGGGATGGACCTCGTACTGGGGGAGGAACGCCGCCGGGAAGCCGTGTTGCGGGCGGCGAGGTACCAGCAGGCGCTGCGACGATACCATTGCCGCAACATCCGCCCCAGGACCCTCGAGGTAGGAGACCTCGTGCTCAGACGGGTTCTCTCCAGGGAGGGACTGCATAAGCTCTATCCCATGTGGGAGGGCCCGTTCAAGGTTGTTCATGTTTCCAGGCCAGGCTCCGTGCGCTTGGAGACCCAAGAGGGGGAGCCGGTGCAGAACGCGTGGAACATCCAGCACCTCCGAAGGTTCTACCCCTAGAAGGCCCAGAGCCCGTGAAGAAGGCGAACGCCTGTGAAGACCTTCCCTTTTGGGAAAAGGCCCAGAGCCTGTGAAGAAGGAGAACGCCTGTGAAGACCTTCCCTTTTTGGAAAAGGCCCAGAGCCTGTGAAGAAGGCGAATGCCTGTGAAGACCTTCCCTTTTTGGAAAAGGCCCAGAGCCTGTGAAGAAGGCGAACGCCTATGAAGATCTTCCCTTTTTGGAAAAGGCCCAGAGCCTGTGAAGAAGGCGAACGCCTGTGAAGCTGAACACCACTAAGAAGAAAGGCCCGGAGCCTATGAAGAAGGCCAATGCCTGTGAAGCTCGCCGCCCCGTGACACTCTCACGTAATAATGAGTGGGGTTGTACACGCCCCGGAGTCTCAGGAGCGCCGGCCTCAGGCCCTGGGGCTCCCTCCTACGCCCAGTGGCAGCACTTAGCTCCGCGCTGGTGAGAAGACGTCGAAGACTAGATTAGGTGCCGGACGCGGCTTTTTATTTGCTTTCTGCAGTTGACGTGTTTATTTGCATCTGAAATCTTATCGAAACTATTGCCGTTGTCGATTTGTGGTTTGTTGATTTTCGCTCCCCGTTTTGATTTCTCTCATGAAAGGCCTCACGAGGGATAGAATGCCCTCGTGAGCGTTTCCACCCTATTCGCTTAAAGGTTTCACGGCCTGGGCCCTCTTCAGGAGCACCCCTCCATTCCGTGCCCCTCGGGCACCGCAGCACGCGCACAGGGCCTGGGTCGGTCGCCCCCCCGGCTGGGGCCGAAAACTACCTATGCAAGGGCAAATAGTCGAAAGGCGAAACAACAAAGTCAAGGTAATGGCTACAATGGCAATGATTCTTAAACACGCCCCCGCGGGGCTCCATGCAGCTGTTTTGTCTTACACAGGAAGCAAAAGGAAAAGGAAAAGGCGAGCCCGGCGCGGCCCGCCTCGCATCGGCCTGCAGAGGTGGCACATGATGCCTCCGGGGCTCAGGCGGACTCCCTCTCGCGCTTCACCGGGGCGCGGCAACGGACGGATGAACAGCTACCCCCCAGGCAGGCGCGACGGCGAGGGGGCTGGCTGCGGCCACCGTTGGAGGAGCCACCCAAAGAAGAGCTGGTGGAACCTGGAGAGCGCCGGGCGCGGCCATCGGAGCGGGCGTTGTCCCCTCCATCGTCGCCGGAAGGAGGCCCCTGGACGCGGTTGTCGCCCTCGGGGCAGCTTCCTGCGCGGCGGCCATCTTCCCCAAACACCCTCACATAGAGGGTGCCGTCGCCGTCGAACTTGAAGTGCAGGGTGCACCGCTGACCCAGGCCGCGCGCGCGGGCAAACGTCTGCCAGCCGCGGGTCAGGGCCCCATTCCCGGAAGGGGAAACCTCAAGCGAAACCCAGGAGGCCCTACTGCAGCAACCGTCAGCCTGAAGCCAGAAGCTGCACCGGGCACTGGCCGGCAGCTCGCTGATGAAGAAGCGAGGGAGCTGGAGGCAGGTGTTGGTCGGGTCCGCCGACCACACGACGAACTCCGGCAGCACCTCCGCCGAGCGAAAGCGCAGCCTGGGGGGCCGTGCAGTCACAGCCTGCCTCCCCTTGGCAGCCAAGCGCTCACCGCCACGCGGGGAACCATCCCTGTGACTACGATGAGCCGCAGCGGGGACCGCAGGATACTTGCGGGGACGACCCCGGCCGCGCTTGGCCGGCGGGGAGTCAGGCCCCGCCCGACTAGCCTTCCCCTTCTCCGCGGCCGAGAACCTCTTTGGAGCCATGCGAGCGACAGGCGGCAAGAGAGAGGAAGAAGAAGAGGAGCAGGAAGGGGCGAACTGGCGAAGCTTACACGGCCCCATACTTATAGCCGAAGAAGGCCAACCGTCGAGCACCACGATCATAGGTAATAATGAACCATATCTACGCATGCAGGGACTAGTCAAGTCACACAGTTGCCAGAGTGTCGTGGGGAAGCGAAGACGCCCACGTCCTGTCAAACCGCCACGCGACGCCCGAGGCCGCCGGCTGTTAGGGCCTGCGGCGCTTCGCCCTTGCCCTTTCGCCTCTCGGCACGGCCATGTCCGGGCGCGCCTTGGGCCCGGGGGCTACTGTCGGCGTTCTGGGAACGGGGGTCCCCAGACTTGCCTGCCTGCGGCCTGCGGCGTGGCTCAAAGGAGGCCCAGCACGACCCAACTTCGTCAACACAAGACCCAAGACTCTCGCGAGGGGCCAAGCCTCGCGGGGAGGACGACACAATGCCTCCTCGGGCGCGGCCTCCTCAGGTTGGCTCATGAGGAGGCGGAGATATCATGGCAGGGTACCTCGCGAGGCGCCCATGACGCAAGGCATGACGACCAAGGGTGCCAGGCGGGCGCCAGCCCGCGCAGTGTCCTCCCTTTCCTCTTTGATGCAAAGGGGGCAAGCGCAGGCGAGAGGATCAAGCAAAGGCATCCATTTCGGTGCAACGAGACCAAGACCAGTCCAACGGTGTGAATGAGCTCATCGTGGAGCCCAGAGCGGCGTCACCACAGGGCCTTTGGCAGGCGAGGACCAACTTTGGTCCGGTTAAGTGTACTGTATGTTCCCCTTCGAATTGGCCAATTGTTGGCGCCCTTCCCGCTCAATATTTGGGAAGAGGCCCAAGGCCTTTTCCTATAAAATAGGACTAGCCACCCCGAAGGTAGAGGCATCGGGCATAGAGCTGAAAAGCATCTAGCATCTAGCAGTTCATCGTCCAAGCTAGAACACGCCCTCGCGAGGCTGTTCATCCTTGTACTGTTCATCTTCATCAGCCCAAGAGGCAATCCATCCACCCACATTGGAGTAGGGTATTACACCACACCGGTGGCCCAAACCAGTATAAACTCTGTGTCTTCTGTGTTGTTCTTCGTGTAGTTTAGATCCTTGCGAGACGGAGAGGTAGAGGGCAGAATCTCCGCGCACACCCCAGAGTTCGAACCTCAAGGGTCTGCCGGAACCCACGATCCGATAACGACGGCCATTGGATGGACATCCAACAGTCACTACTTCTGCATCAACCTTTTTTCGGAAAGCCTCAAATCTGTGGAAAACATCATACAACCCATCTGCCATTATTTCTACTAATTTACAGCCCATTTGCTAATTCTTAAGATTTTTTGGAGCCCATATTCTTTTTGTTAGCATTACAGCCCATACTGTGGCTACGGTTAAAAAATTATACGAAATTTTGCATATTTCGGTGCGGTCCGAACTGTTTTCAATCCTGAAATTTCGAGTCACATTCAAACTGATTTTAAAAATAAGTCTATATAAATATAAAATCCAACAAATTGTCCATGCATAAAAATCAATGCAATTTAAAATCTCGAAATGAAAAAAAGAAATTTGAAACTCATCGCGGGTTTGACGTGTTTTAAAAATGTACAACCCATTTCTCATTACCGATAGGCCATTTTCTCGGCCAGCCGAATGAAGCTCTCCTCGTCTTGAAAGATTGGTAGCCCAACAGGCCTGACAAAGCGACTTACTTTGCAAATCACAAAAAAAAATGGGCTGCGGCCGTGGACCTAGCCGCGGCCGTGGATCCAGCTGTCAGCCTCTCCGCGTACAGTACTCTTCCGATGGAAGCCGGTCGTTGACCACATTGACCACGAAGCGCCGAGAGCACCAAGGCGGTGGATGACGGCATGGACTAGGAAGGGGACGACGAGGAGTCGGGGAAGACGCGGCAGTGGATGCCCACGTGCAGAGGAGTACGAGGGTTCACTGGTTCGGCTCCCGTGTGAGGCCGCCGTCGCCGTAGAATAACATGGGGTGTGGGTGAGTGGAGGGATGGCCTGGCCAGTGGTGGGAGTAGTATGGGGGCGGTGAGGCCTCTGCAACAGCACAACCGGCCACGGGAGGCAGGAGCAGGCAGCACGACCGATGCTGCTTTGGGCGGCTGGAGCAAGAAGACCAGAGGTTGAAGAAGCACTATGGCGGTTGGATGGACATCATACGGTCACTGGAGCTAGAATCGTTCATATAGACTAAGTTGACAAAGCCCTCTGTCCCCGTCAACTTAGTAGGCCCACAAGTCAGCCACCCACTATGGTGGGTCCCAGCTAGCAGGGGGTATTCATTTTTTTGTGCGTCATAAGGAGGCACTTCCTTCCGTGCAAAGATATAGCTGGTAGGTCCGACCTGTCAGTGGGGGGAATGTTTTTTTCGCGAAATACAGAATCCCTTCCCTTGGGTCCTAGCTGTCAGGTGGAGGAATCATTATTTTTCACGTAATAAGGAGGCATTTCCTTGCGTGCGGCTATGGACCCAGCTGTGAGCCTCTGCACGTGCAGTCCACTTCCGATGGATGTCGTTCATTGACCACGTTGACCAGGCCGCGCCGAGAGCACCAGGGCAGTGGACGATGGCGAGGCCTAGGAAGGGAACGACACAGAGCCAGGGAAGACTCGATAGTTGTTTCCCACGCGGAGGAGTGCGAGGGTTTACTGGTTCGCCTGCCATCCCCGGAGAATAACAGCAGGTGTGGGTGAGTAGAGGGATGGCTAGGCCAGCTATGGGAGTACGGTGGGGTGGTGAGGCCTGCGCGGCAGCATAGCCGGCCGCGGGAGGAGGGAGCAAGCAGTCCCGCCGGCACTTTTTTGAGCGGCTGGAGCAGGAAAAGCAGAGACTGAAGAAGCACGACAGCCGTTGGATGGACATCCAACAGTCACTGCTCTTGTGTGCATTATTTCTAATAATGTACATCCCATTTGCTAATTCTTAAGAATTTCTTTTTGAGCCCATCTTCTTTTTGTTAGCATTACACCCCATATTGTGGCCACGGTTAAAAAGTATACTAATTTTTTGCATATTTTGGTGCGGTCAACTATTTTTAATCCCAAAATATCGATTCACATTCAAACTATTTTGAAAAATATTTTGTATAAATATAAAATCCAAATAATTGTCCACGCATAAAAATCAATGGAATTTAAAATCTTGTAATGAAAAAAAATTGAAACTAATTCCCGGTTTGCTGTGTTTAAAAAATGTACAACCCATTTCTGGGCAAACCGAATGAAACTCTCCTCGTCTTGAAAGATTTGCATCCAGTAGGGCTGATAAAGCAAGTAGGCCTCGTTTGGGTATTTCTTTTAAAAAATAGAACTGGGCTAGCCATTTTCAGCTAGAAAAAAACACAACTGGGCTCATGATGTGGTAAACATAAATAAAACCCTGGCTAGACGGGCCACAGCCCCCGTACATCCCCGTTGTTACTCTGATCCATCACTAAAACTAGTATAAATAACAACTGCTCGTTCCTCAAAAAGACTGCGTGACCTACTGGGTACCTGCTGTCAGCCACTCATAGTGTAACTCTCTCATTTATTGACTACGTTGACAATGGGGTGAGCCCCAGATGTCCAACCATTAGGAGGAACCATATTTTTGGGCTTGTAATATAGAGGCACTTGCTTGTGTACTGCCATGGAGCTGGTGGGTCCCTACTGTCATCCTCTCCACATACAGTCATCTCCTTGTTCCTCTCGGTTGTTGATGACGTTGACAACACAAGAGGGCGGCGCACCGCGCACGGCGAGCAAACCAAGGCTGCAAGGTGGAGGACGACGGCGAGGCCTCGGACCGAGCGAACAGGAGCCATGGAAGATGCACAGGTCCAGTTGCAGGCGGAGGGGAGTACGAGGGTTGACTGGTTTGGGTGCGGGTGCGTGTTGGGGCTGACATTGCTGGAGAATAACAGGACGTGTGGGGGAATAGAGGCAGGGACTGGCCAACGTTGGAGGGTACATACAGTAGGGCGGCGGAGGCGCAGCCAGCCATGGGAGGCGGGAGCAGGCGGAGCCGACGAGGTGGTTTGGTTCGGGTGGCTGGAGGAAGAAGACAAGAGATAGAAGATACACGCACTACCTAAAAAGACACATCTGTGACATTTTGGGCCGAACGAATTTTTTTCTGTCATACATATGACACTTCTATGACGATAATTGTGACAAAACCCGATATCATCATAGATGTGGTGGGCTCCTACTTTTGTGACAAAAAATCATGATAGAAAATGGGCTTTTCGTCCTGGCGGGCCGAAGATGCAGCTGCATGACATTCTTTGGGCTGTCCAAGACGGAAAAAACCGTGGTAGAAGCAAGGGCGAGGAAAATTTTGGGGAGTTCCAGGTTATGGTGGGAGGTCGGTGGCCGAGCTATGCGCGTTTCTCTCGTACACGTACGCGCGTGTGTGCGAGGCGTTGGCTCTAACTGAACCCGAGCGAGGCGTTGGGCTCTAACTGAACCCGAGCGATTGCACTGCAGGCTACGCGTTACTGAACCCGAGCGATCGATCGATGGATGTTAACTGAACCCGATCAAGCGATTTCTTCGCTACTGCTGCTAACTGAAGCCGATCGATGCAATGAACAGTGAGCGTTGCGGGGGGGGGGGGGGGGGGGGGGGGTTGGATGAACAATGAGCGGTGGCGTTGCCTCTAGATGAACAGGACCCCGTGGTGTGGTGGAGGGCTGGATGAATAGTATACGGTGGAGGGGTGCCCATGGAGGAGTGGATGAACAGCACCCCGTGGTGTGGAGGGCTGGATGAACAGTAGACGGTGGAGGGGTGCCCGTGGAGGGGTGGTTGAACAGGACCCTGTGGTGTGGAGGGCTGGATGAACAGTAGACGGTGGATGGGTAGTTGAACAGTAGCCGGTGGAGTAGCGCGCGGTGGAGGCTGGATGAACAGGAGCCCGTGGAGGCTGGACAAGGTCGATGGTGGATGAACAATAGCTCGTGGAGGCTGGATGGGGTCGACGGTGGAGATGAATAGTATCCCGTGGAGTCCCGTTTTGCGGTACGCCACACCCCTCCGATGAACAGGACCCCCGTTTCGACCGTAGCGCTCCAACACAAGTCCGTTTCCTCTGTTTTGCGGTACGCCACACCCCTCCTGATCAACAGGACCCCCGTTTCGACCGTAGGAGGTCCGTTTCCTCCGTTTTGCGGTACGCCAGAACCCTCCCGATCAACAAGACCCCGTTCTGAACGTAGGAGGTCCGTTTCCTCCTTTGTGCGGTATGCCAGGCCTCGTTTCCATCGCCTATGCCGTCCAAGCCCTCCCGATGAACACGACCACACATTCCGTTCCGACCCAGCCGGTTGGCTCCCACGCGTTCCGTTGCCTCTTGATGAACACGACGCATTCCGTTGCCTCCCCATGAACACAACGCATTCCGTTGCCTCCGCATGAACACGACGACGACGTTGTTTCTCCTTTCCGACCCAGCCATGTACACGAGCCCTGGCCGTACGTATGCGTGAGTAGGCGTTCGAGACCCCGCCCGTATGTACACATACGTGGCCATATTTTCTTTCTTGCACCCTGGTCGCTGTACGTACGTGTACATGCTACGTGCGCGCCTCTACGACACCACGTGCGCGCCTCTACATCGACCAGTATGTACGTACACGTTCGCGACCAGAATGACAACGATACGTACGCTTCGACCAGGTGGGTCCCGACTGTCAGGCACTTCCTTGCCTGCGAAGATGTAGCTGGTGGGTCCCAGCAGTCAGGGGGGCGAATTGTTTTTTTTGCCCGGACGCACTTCCTTGCGTGCGTAGGTGTAGCCGATGGGTCCCAGCAGTCAGGGGAATCGTTTTTTTACGAAATACGGTGGCCCGTTCGATGGGTCCCTGCTGTCAGGTGGAGGAATCATTATTTTCCGCGTAATAAGGAGGCACTTCCTTGATGCCGCCATGGACCCAGCTCTCAGCCTCTCCACGTACAGTCCACGTCTGATGGAAGTCGTTCCTTGACCACGTTGACCATGCCGCGCCGAGAGCACCAGGGCGGTGGACGACGGCGAGGCCTAGGAAGGGGACGACGCGGAGCCGGTGAAGACGCGACAGTGGATGCCCACGCGGAGAGGAGTATGAGGGTTCACTCGTTCGGCTGCGGTGTGAGGCTGTCATCGCTGCAGGGCCTGGCCAGCGGTGGGAATAGTAGGAGGCGGTGAGGCCTCCGTGGCAGCACAGCCGGCCACAGGAGGCAGGAGCAGGCGGCACGACCGGCGCTGCTTTGGGCGGCTGGAGCAAGAAGACCAGAGGTTGAAGAAGCACTACGGCCGTTGGATGGACATCGTACGGTCACTGTAGCTAGAATCGTTTATATTGACTAATAAGTTGACAAAGCCCTTGGTACGTCAACTTAGTAGGCCCACAGGTCAGCTTCCGAAACGGTGCGCCCCAGATGTCAGGGAGAGGAATCATTTTTTGGGCGGGGGAAGCTAGAATATCCGAGATTGAAGAAGAAGCACGGCATCCGTTGGATGGACATCTAACGGCCACTGCTACTAGAACAGTGTGTTGACTACAAGTTGACCAAGCCTTGCATACGCGTCAACTCTGTTTTTTTAGGGGACGCGTCAACTTAGTAAGGCCAGAAGTGTGTGGCAGAGAACTTATAGCCCATTTGAGATTTGTAAGAATGTGTAGCCCAGTTTTGAATTATAATGGAATTTACTACAGCCCATTTACAGTTTGTTAAAAGTACAGCCCATTTCAACCAACCGTTCAAAAAAGAATTCAATTAAATTTCCCACATTTTGATGGGATCCAAAATATTTTTATCCCAAAATTTCTAGTCAAATTAAATACAATTTCAATATAAGTTTATATTACGTAAAAATCCAACGAAACATTGCGCTCGCAACAATTAATGAAATTAAAATTTTCAATATCCAAAAATAATATTTTATAAAGTAATCACGTGTTTGGTGCATTTTTTTATAGTTACTGCCCAGTTTTTATAATTACATCCCATTTATTATTTCTTAAAGCCCATTTTCTTGTTAAGCCTAATGCGTCCCTCCTAGGAAAGATTTGCAGCCCAGCGGGGCGGAGCATAACAACTTGACCTTGGCTGGGTATTCCTAAAAAAAGTATAGCTGAGCTAGCCATTTTCAGCTTGAAAAAACTTAATATCTGGGCTGGATATCTGGCCTGGGCTAGACGAGACACAGCCCGCCCAGTTAATACATGTAGCGATGTTTTCGTTGTTGTTCAGAGGAGAAAAAATAACATTTGGGCTAAACATCGAAAAACTCTGAAGTGCTCACACCTCAAAAACACAAATACTGCTCGAGCTGCTTGGTCCCAGCTGTCGGCCGCTTCTTGTGCAATTCTCTCGTTTATTGACTACTACATAGGTTGACAATGGTGTGGGACCGTGATGTCAGGAAACCAGGGGGAAGCAAAATAAATTACTCCAGCGAGCGCTTCCACCTCTGCCTCGTTGTCTCCCGTGGAAACCCCTTTCCTCCCTTTTTTTGCTCGCGCAAGGACCAATGCATGCATCACGTCCATACGGTTACTAGGCAAGAAATAAAAGCGCGTTGCATGCTATGAATTGAAGGAAATATGCCCTAGAGGCAATAATAAAGTTATTATTTATTTCCTTAATTCATGATAAATGTTTATTATTCATGCTAGATTGTATTAACAGGAAACATAATACATGTGTGAATACATAGACAAACAGAGTGTCACTAGTATGCCTCTACTTGACTAGCTCATTAATCAAAGATGGTTATGTTTCCTAACCATGAACAAGGAGTTGTTATTTGATTAATGAGGTCACATCATTAGTTGAATGATCTGATTGACATGACCCATTCCATTAGCTTAGCACCCGATCGTTTAGTATGTTGCTATTGCTTTTATCCATGACTTATACATGTTCCTATGACTATGAGATTATGCAACTCCCGTTTACCGTAGGAACACTTTGTGTGCTACCAAACGTCACAACGTAACTGGGTGATTATAAAGGTGCTCTACAGGTGTCTCCGAAGGTACATGTTGGGTTGGCGTATTTCGAGATTAGGATTTGTCACTCCGATTGTCGGAGAGGTATCTCTGGGCCCTCTCGGTAATGCACATCACATAAGCCTTGCAAGCATTGCAACTAATGTGTTAGTTGTGAGATGATGTATTACGGAACGAGTAAAGAGACTTGCCGGTAACGAGATTGAACTAGGTATTGGATACCGACGATCGAATCTCGGGCAAGTAACATACCGATGACAAAGGGAACGACGTATGTTGTTATGCGGTCTGACCGATAAAGATCTTCGTAGAATATGTAGGAGCCAATATGGGCATCCAGGTCCCGCTATTGGTTATTGACCGGAGACGTGTCTCGGTCATGTCTACATTGTTCTCGAACCGTAGGGTCCGCACGCTTAAGGTTTCGATGACAGTTATATTATGAGTTTATGAGTTTTGATGTACTGAAGGAGTTCGGAGTCCCGGATGAGATCGGGGACATGACGAGGAGTCTCGAAATGGTCGAGACGTAAAGATCGATATATTGGACGACTATATTCGGACATCGGAAAGGTTCTGAGTGATTCGGGTATTTTCGGGAGTATCGGGGAGTTACGGGATTCCGGGAGAAGTAATGGGCCTTGATGGGCTTTAGTGGGAAGAGGAAAAGGCTGCTGCGCCCCCCTCCCCTCTAGTTCGAATTGGACTAGGGAAAAGGGGGCCGGCCACCTTTCCTACTCCTCCTATTCCTTCTCCCTTCCTCCCCTCTTGGTGGACTCCTACTAGGACTTGGAGACCTAGTAGGACTCCACACCCTGGCGCGCCAAACCCTAGGCCGGCCACCCCCTCCCTTGCTCCTTTATATACGGGGGCAGGGGGCACCCCATGACACACAAGTTGATCTACGGATCGTTCCTTAGCCGTGTGCGGTGCCCCCTTCCACCAAATTCCACCTCGGTCATATCGTTGCAGTGCTTAGGCGAAGCCCTGCGCCGGTAACACATTAAGATCGTCACCACGCCGTCGTGCTGACGGAACTCTTCCCCGACGCTTTGCTGGATCGGAGCACGGGGATCGTCATCGAGCTGAACGTGTGCCAAGAACTCGGAGGTGCCGGAGTAACGGTACTTGGATCAGTCGGATCGCGAGGAGAACGTACGACTACTTCCTCTACGTTGCGTCAACGCTTCCGCTTCGGTCTAAGGGTACGTAGACAACACTCTCCCCTCTCGTTGCTATGCATCACCATGATCTTGCGTGTGCGTAGGAATTTTTTTGAAATTACTACGTTGCCCAACAGTGGTATCAGAGCCTAGGTTTTTATGGTTTGATGTTATTTGCACGAGTAGAACACAAGTGAGTTGTGGACGATACAAGTCATACTGCCTACCAGCATGTCATACTTTGGTTCAGCGGTATTGTTGGACGAGACGATCCGGACCAACCTTACGCGTACGCTTACGCGAGACCGGTTCCCTCGGCGTGCTTTGCACATAGATGGCTTGCGGAAGACTGTCTCTCCAACTTTAGTTGAACCGAGTGTGGCTACGCCCGGTCCTTGAGAAGGTTAAAACGGAGTCTATTTGACAAACTATCGTTGTGGTTTTGATGCGTAGGTAAGATGAGTTCTTGCTTAAGCCCGTAGCAGCCACCTAAAACTTGCAACAACAAAGTAGAGGACGTCTAACTTGTTTTTGCAGGGCATGTTGTGATGTGATATGGTCAAGACATGATGCTATATTTTATTGTATGAGATGATCATGTTTTGTAACCGAGTTATCGACAACCGGCAGGAGCCATATGGTTGTCGCTTTATTGTATGCAATGCAATCGCCCTGTAATGCTTTACTTTATCACTAAGCGGTAGCGATAGTCGTAGAAGCATAAGATTGGCGAGACGACAACGATGCTACGATGGAGATCAAGGTGTCGCGCCGGTGACGATGGTGATCATGACGATGCTTCGAAGATGGAGATCACAAGCACAAGATGATGATGGCCATATCATATCACTTATATTGATTGCATGTGATGTTTATCTTTTATGCATCTTATCTTGCTTTGATAGACGGTAGCATTATAAGATGATCTCTCACTAATTATCAAGAAGTGTTCTCCCTGAGTATGCACCGTTGCGAAAGTTCTTCGTGCTGAGACACCACGTGATGATCGGGTGTGATAGGCTCTACGTTCAAATACAATGGGTGCAAAACAGTTGCACACGCGGAATACTCAGGTTATACTTGACGAGCTATGCATATAAGATATGACCTCGGAACACGGAGACCGAAAGGTCGAGCGTGAATCATATAGTAGATATGATCAACATGGTGATGTTCACCATTGAAACTACTCCATCTCACGTGATGATCGGACATGGTTTAGTTGATTTGGATCACGTGATCACTTAGAGGATTAGAGAGATGTCTATCTAAGTGGGAGTTCTTAAGTAATATGATTAATTGAACTTTAATTTATCATGAACTTAGTCCTGGTAGTATTAGCATATCTATGTTATAGATCAATAGCTCGCGTTACTGCTTCCCTGTGTTTATTTTGATATGTTCCTAGAGAAAATTGTGTTGAAAAATGTTAGTAGCAATGATGCGGATTGGATCCGTGATCTGAGGTTTATCCTCATTGCTGCACAGAAGAATTACGTCCTTGATGCACCGCTAGGTGACGGACCTATTGCAGGAGCAGATGCAGACGTTATGAACGTTTTGCTAGCTCAATATGATGACTACTTAATAGTTTAGTGCACCATGCTTAACGGCTTAGAATCGGGACTTCAAAGACGTTTTGAACATCATGGACGATATGAGATGTTCCAGGAGTTGAAGTTAATATTTCAAGCAAATACCCGAGTTGAGAGATATGAAGTCTCCAACAAGTTCTATAGCTAAAAGATGGAGGAGAATCGCTCAACTAGTGAGCATGTGCTCAAATTGTCTGAGTACTACAATCGCTTGAATCAAGTGGGAGTTAATCTTCCAGATAAGATAGTGATTGACAGAATTCTCTAGTCACCATCACCAAGTTAGTAGAACTTCGTGATGAACTATAGTATGCAAGGGATAACGGAAAATATTCCCAAGCTCTTCGCGATGCTAAAATCGGCGAAGGTAGAAATCAAAGAAAAACATCAAGTGTTGATGGTTGACAAGATCACTAGTTTCAAAAAGGGCAAAAGGAAAGAAGGGGAACTTCAAGAAGAACAGCAAGCAAGTTGCTGCTCAAGTGAAAAAGCCCAAGTCTGGTCCTAAGCCTGAGACTAAGTGCTTCTACTGCAAAGGGACTGGTCACTGGAAGCGGAACTACCCCAAGTGATTGGCGGATAAGAAGGATGGCAAAGTGAACATAAGTATATTTGATATACATGTTATTGATGTGTACTTTACAAGTGTTCATAGCAACCCCTCAGTATTTGGTACTAGTTCAAGTTGCTAAGATTAGTAACTTGAAACGGGAGTTGTAGAATGAACAAAGACTAGTTAAAGGGCAAGGTGACGATGTGTGTTGGAAGTGGTTCCAAGATTGATATGATCATCATCACACACTCCCTATACTTTCGGGATTAGTGTTGAAACTAAATAAGTGTTATTTGGTGTTTGCGTTGAGCATGAATATGATTTGATCATGTTTATTGCAATACGGCTATTCATTTAAGTAAGAGAATAAATTGTTGTTCTGTTTACATGAATAAAACCTTCTATGGTTATACACACCAACGAAATGGTTAATTGGATCTCGATCGTAGTGATACACATATTCATAATATTGAAACCAAAAGATGCGAAGTTAATAATGATAGTGCAACCTATTTGTGGCACTGCCGTTTAGGTCATATTGGTGTAAAGCGCATGCTGATGGGATTTTGGAATCACTTGATTATGAATCACTTGATGCTTGCGAACCATGCCTCTTGGGCAAGATGACTAAAACGCCGTTCTCCGGAACAATGGAGCAAGCAACAGATTTGATGGAAATCATACATACTGATGTATATGGTCCGATGAAAATTAAGGCTCGCGACAAGTATCATTATTTTCTGACCTTCACAGATGTTTTGAGCAGAAATGGGTATATCTACTTGATGAAACATAAGTCTGAAATGTTTGAAAAGTTCAAAGAATTTCAGAGTGAAGTGGAAAATCATCGTGACAAGAAAATAAAGTTTCTACGATCTGATCGCGGAGACGAATATTTGAGTTACGAGTTTGGTCTTCAGTTAAAACAATGTGAAATAGTTTCACTACTCACGCCACCTGGAACACCACAGCATAATGGTGCGTCCGAACGTCATAACCGTACTTTATTGGATATAGTACAATCTATGATGTCTCTTACCGATCTACCACTATCGTTTTTGGGGTTATGCATTAAAGACAGCTGCATTCACGTTAAAAAGGGCACCATCTAAGTCCGTTGAGACGACACAATATGAACTGTGGTTTAGCAAGAAACCAAAGTTGTCGTTTCTTAAAGTTTGGGGTTGTGATGCTTATATGAAAAAGTTTCATCCTGATAAGCTCAAACCCAAATCGGAGAAATATGTCTTCATAGGATACCCAAAGGAAATTGTTGGGTACACCTTCTATCACAGATCCAAAGGCAAGACATTTGTTGCTAAGAATGGATCCTTTCTAGAGAAGGAGTTTCTCTCGAAAGAAGTGAGTGGGAGGAAAGTAGAACTTGATAAGGTAATTGTACCTTCTCCCTTATTGGAAAGTAGTTCATCACAGAAATCTGTTCCTGTGACTACAACACCAATTAGTGAGGAAGCTAATGATGATGATCATGTAACTTCAGATCAAGTTACTACCGAATCTCGTAGGTAAACCAGAGTGAGATCCGCACCAGAGTGGTACGGTAATCCTGTTCTGGAAGTCATGTTACTAGACCATGATGAACTTGCGAACTATGAGGAAGCGATGATGAGCCCAGATTCCGCGAAATGGTTAGAGGCCATGAAATCTGAGATATGATCCATGTATGAGAACAAAGTATGGACTTTGATGGATTTGCCCGATGATCGGCAAGCCATAGAAAATAAATGGATCTTCAAGAGGAAGACGGACACTGATAGTAGTGTTACTATCTACAAAGCTAGAATTGTCGCAAAAGGTTTTTGACAAGTTCAAGGTGTTGACTACGATGAGAGTTTCTCACTCGTATCTATGCTTAAAGTCTGTTCGAATCATGTTAGCAATTGCCGCATTTTATGAAATCTGGCAAATGGATAAACAAAACTGCATTCCTTAATAGATTTATTAAAGAAGAGTTGTATATGATGCAACCAGAAGGTTTTGTCAATCCTAAAGGTGCTAACAAAATATGCAAGCTCTAGCGATCCATCTATGGACTGGTGCAAGCATCTCGGAGTTGGAATATACGCTTTGATGAGTTGATCAAAGCATATAGTTTTATACAGACTTGCGGTGAAGCCTGTATTTACAAGAAAGTGAGTGGGAGCACTACAACATTTCTGATAAGTATATGTGTATGACATATTGTTGATCGGAAATGATGTAGAATTATTCTGCAAAGCATAAAGGAGTGTTTGAAAGGAGTTTTTCAAAGAAAAGACCTCCGTGAAGCTGCTTACATATTGGGCATCAAGATCTATAGTGATAGATCAAGACGCTTAATTGGACTTTCACAAAGCACATACCTTGACAAAGTTTTGAAGAAGTTCAAAATGGATCAAGCAAAGAAAGGGTTCTTGCCTGTGTTACAAGGTGTGAAGTTGAGTAAGACTCAATGCCCGACCACTGCAGAAGATAGAGAGAAAATGAAAGATGTTCCCTATGCTTCAGCCATAGGCTCTATCATGTATGCAATGCTGTGTACCAAATCCATTGTATACCCTACACTGAGTTAAGCAAGGGAGTACAATGGTGATCTAGGAGTAGATCACTAGACAGCGGTCAAAAAAAATTATCCTTAGTGGAATAAGGATATGTTTCTCGATTATGGACGTGACAGAAAGGTTCGCCGTAAAGGGTTACGTCGATGCAAGTTTTGACACTGATCTGGATGACTCTAAGTCTCGATCTAGATACATATTGAAAGTGGGAGCAATTAGCTAGAGTAGCTCTGTGCGGAGTATTGTAGACATAGAATTCGCAAAATACTTACGGATCTGAATGTGATAGACCCGTGGACTAAAAATTATCTCACAAGCAAAACATGATCACACCTTAGTACTCTTTGGGTGTTAATCACATAGCGATGTGAACTAGATTAGTGACTCTAGTAAACCCTTTGAGTGTTGGTCACATATCGATGTGAACTATGGGTGTTAATCACATGGTGATGTGAACTATTGCTGGTAAATCACATGGCGATGTGAACTAGATTATTGACTCTAGTGCAAGTGGGAGACTGAAGGAAATATGCCCTAGAGGCAATAATAAAGTTATTATTTATTTCCTTAATTCATGATAAATGTTTATTATTCATGCTAGATTGTATTAACAGGAAACATAATACATGTGTGAATACATAGACAAACAGAGTGTCACTAGTATGCCTCTACTTGACTAGCTCATTAATCAAAGATGGTTATGTTTCCTAACCATGAACAAGGAGTTGTTATTTGATTAATGAGGTCACATCATTAGTTGAATGATCTGATTGACATGACCCATTCCATTAGCTTAGCACCCGATCGTTTAGTATGTTGCTATTGCTTTTATCCATGACTTATACATGTTCCTATGACTATGAGATTATGCAACTCCCGTTTACCGTAGGAACACTTTGTGTGCTACCAAACGTCACAACGTAACTGGGTGATTATAAAGGTGCTCTACAGGTGTCTCCGAAGGTACATGTTGGGTTGGCGTATTTCGAGATTAGGATTTGTCACTCCGATTGTCGGAGAGGTATCTCTGGGCCCTCTCGGTAATGCACATCACATAAGCCTTGCAAGCATTGCAACTAATGTGTTAGTTGTGAGATGATGTATTACGGAACGAGTAAAGAGACTTGCCGGTAACGAGATTGAACTAGGTATTGGATACCGACGATCGAATCTCGGGCAAGTAACATACCGATGACAAAGGGAACGACGTATGTTGTTATGCGGTCTGACCGATAAAGATCTTCGTAGAATATGTAGGAGCCAATATGGGCATCCAGGTCCCGCTATTGGTTATTGACCGGAGACGTGTCTCGGTCATGTCTACATTGTTCTCGAACCGTAGGGTCCGCACGCTTAAGGTTTCGATGACAGTTATATTATGAGTTTATGAGTTTTGATGTACCGAAGGAGTTCGGAGTCCCGGATGAGATCGGGGACATGACGAGGAGTCTCGAAATGGTCGAGACGTAAAGATCGATATATTGGACGACTATATTCGGACATCGGAAAGGTTCTGAGTGATTCGGGTATTTTCGGGAGTATCGGGGAGTTACGGGATTCCGGGAGAAGTAATGGGCCTTGATGGGCTTTAGTGGGAAGAGGAAAAGGCTGCTGCGCCCCCCTCCCCTCTAGTTCGAATTGGACTAGGGAAAAGGGGGCCGGCCACCTTTCCTACTCCTCCTATTCCTTCTCCCTTCCTCCCCTCTTGGTGGACTCCTACTAGGACTTGGAGACCTAGTAGGACTCCACACCCTGGCGCGCCAAACCCTAGGCCGGCCACCCCCTCCCTTGCTCCTTTATATACGGGGGCAGGGGGCACCCCATGACACACAAGTTGATCTACGGATCGTTCCTTAGCCGTGTGCGGTGCCCCCTTCCACCAAATTCCACCTCGGTCATATCGTTGCAGTGCTTAGGCGAAGCCCTGCGCCGGTAACACATTAAGATCGTCACCACGCCGTCGTGCTGACGGAACTCTTCCCCGACGCTTTGCTGGATCGGAGCACGGGGATCGTCATCGAGCTGAACGTGTGCCAAGAACTCGGAGGTGCCGGAGTAACGGTACTTGGATCAGTCGGATCGCGAGGAGAACGTACGACTACTTCCTCTACGTTGCGTCAACGCTTCCGCTTCGGTCTAAGGGTACGTAGACAACACTCTCCCCTCTCGTTGCTATGCATCACCATGATCTTGCGTGTGCGTAGGAATTTTTTTGAAATTACTACGTTGCCCAACAGTGGTATCAGAGCCTAGGTTTTTATGGTTTGATGTTATTTGCACGAGTAGAACACAAGTGAGTTGTGGACGATACAAGTCATACTGCCTACCAGCATGTCATACTTTGGTTCAGCGGTATTGTTGGACGAGACGATCCGGACCAACCTTACGCGTACGCTTACGCGAGACCGGTTCCCTCGACGTGCTTTGCACATAGATGGCTTGCGGAAGACTGTCTCTCCAACTTTAGTTGAACCGAGTGTGGCTACGCCCGGTCCTTGAGAAGGTTAAAACGGAGTCTATTTGACAAACTATCGTTGTGGTTTTGATGCGTAGGTAAGATGAGTTCTTGCTTAAGCCCGTAGCAGCCACCTAAAACTTGCAACAACAAAGTAGAGGACGTCTAACTTGTTTTTGCAGGGCATGTTGTGATGTGATATGGTCAAGACATGATGCTATATTTTATTGTATGAGATGATCATGTTTTGTAACCGAGTTATCGACAACCGGCAGGAGCCATATGGTTGTCGCTTTATTGTATGCAATGCAATCGCCCTGTAATGCTTTACTTTATCACTAAGCGGTAGCGATAGTCGTAGAAGCATAAGATTGGCGAGACGACAACGATGCTACGATGGAGATCAAGGTGTCGCGCCGGTGACGATGGTGATCATGACGATGCTTCGAAGATGGAGATCACAAGCACAAGATGATGATGGCCATATCATATCACTTATATTGATTGCATGTGATGTTTATCTTTTATGCATCTTATCTTGCTTTGATAGACGGTAGCATTATAAGATGATCTCTCACTAATTATCAAGAAGTGTTCTCCCTGAGTATGCACCGTTGCGAAAGTTCTTCGTGCTGAGACACCACGTGATGATCGGGTGTGATAGGCTCTACGTTCAAATACAATGGGTGCAAAACAGTTGCACACGCGGAATACTCAGGTTATACTTGACGAGCTATGCATATAAGATATGACCTCGGAACACGGAGACCGAAAGGTCGAGCGTGAATCATATAGTAGATATGATCAACATGGTGATGTTCACCATTGAAACTACTCCATCTCACATGATGATCGGACATGGTTTAGTTGATTTGGATCACGTGATCACTTAGAGGATTAGAGAGATGTCTATCTAAGTGGGAGTTCTTAAGTAATATGATTAATTGAACTTTAATTTATCATGAACTTAGTCCTGGTAGTATTAGCATATCTATGTTATAGATCAATAGCTCGCGTTATTGCTTCCCTGTGTTTATTTTGATATGTTCCTAGAGAAAATTGTGTTGAAAAATGTTAGTAGCAATGATGCGGATTGGATCCGTGATCTGAGGTTTATCCTCATTGCTGCACAGAAGAATTACGTCCTTGATGCACCGCTAGGTGACGGACCTATTGCAGGAGCAGATGCAGACGTTATGAACGTTTTGCTAGCTCAATATGATGACTACTTAATAGTTTAGTGCACCATGCTTAACGGCTTAGAATCGGGACTTCAAAGACGTTTTGAACATCATGGACGATATGAGATGTTCCAGGAGTTGAAGTTAATATTTCAAGCAAATACCCGAGTTGAGAGATATGAAGTCTCCAACAAGTTCTATAGCTAAAAGATGGAGGAGAATCGCTCAACTAGTGAGCATGTGCTCAAATTGTCTGAGTACTACAATCGCTTGAATCAAGTGGGAGTTAATCTTCCAGATAAGATAGTGATTGACAGAATTCTCTAGTCACCATCACCAAGTTAGTAGAACTTCGTGATGAACTATAGTATGCAAGGGATAACGGAAAATATTCCCAAGCTCTTCGCGATGCTAAAATCGGCGAAGGTAGAAATCAAAGAAAAACATCAAGTGTTGATGGTTGACAAGATCACTAGTTTCAAAAAGGGCAAAAGGAAAGAAGGGGAACTTCAAGAAGAACAGCAAGCAAGTTGCTGCTCAAGTGAAAAAGCCCAAGTCTGGTCCTAAGCCTGAGACTAAGTGCTTCTACTGCAAAGGGACTGGTCACTGGAAGCGGAACTACCCCAAGTGATTGGCGGATAAGAAGGATGGCAAAGTGAACATAAGTATATTTGATATACATGTTATTGATGTGTACTTTACAAGTGTTCATAGCAACCCCTCAGTATTTGGTACTAGTTCAAGTTGCTAAGATTAGTAACTTGAAACGGGAGTTGTAGAATGAACAAAGACTAGTTAAAGGGCAAGGTGACGATGTGTGTTGGAAGTGGTTCCAAGATTGATATGATCATCATCACACACTCCCTATACTTTCGGGATTAGTGTTGAAACTAAATAAGTGTTATTTGGTGTTTGCGTTGAGCATGAATATGATTTGATCATGTTTATTGCAATACGGCTATTCATTTAAGTAAGAGAATAAATTGTTGTTCTGTTTACATGAATAAAACCTTCTATGGTTATACACACCAACGAAATGGTTAATTGGATCTCGATCGTAGTGATACACATATTCATAATATTGAAACCAAAAGATGCGAAGTTAATAATGATAGTGCAACCTATTTGTGGCACTGCCGTTTAGGTCATATTGGTGTAAAGCGCATGCTGATGGGATTTTGGAATCACTTGATTATGAATCACTTGATGCTTGCGAACCATGCCTCTTGGGCAAGATGACTAAAACGCCGTTCTCCGGAACAATGGAGCAAGCAACAGATTTGTTGGAAATCATACATACTGATGTATATGGTCCGATGAAAATTAAGGCTCGCGACAAGTATCATTATTTTCTGACCTTCACAGATGTTTTGAGCAGAAATGGGTATATCTACTTGATGAAACATAAGTCTGAAATGTTTGAAAAGTTCAAAGAATTTCAGAGTGAAGTGGAAAATCATCGTGACAAGAAAATAAAGTTTCTACGATCTGATCGCGGAGATGAATATTTGAGTTACGAGTTTGGTCTTCAGTTAAAACAATGTGAAATAGTTTCACTACTCACGCCACCTGGAACACCACAGCATAATGGTGCGTCCGAACGTCATAACCGTACTTTATTGGATATAGTACAATCTATGATGTCTCTTACCGATCTACCACTATCGTTTTTGGGGTTATGCATTAAAGACAGCTGCATTCACGTTAAAAAGGGCACCATCTAAGTCCGTTGAGACGACACAATATGAACTGTGGTTTACCAAGAAACCAAAGTTGTCGTTTCTTAAAGTTTGGGGTTGTGATGCTTATATGAAAAAGTTTCATCCTGATAAGCTCAAACCCAAATCGGAGAAATATGTCTTCATAGGATACCCAAAGGAAATTGTTGGGTACACCTTCTATCACAGATCCAAAGGCAAGACATTTGTTGCTAAGAATGGATCCTTTCTAGAGAAGGAGTTTCTCTCGAAAGAAGTGAGTGGGAGGAAAGTAGAACTTGATAAGGTAATTGTACCTTCTCCCTTATTGGAAAGTAGTTCATCACAGAAATCTGTTCCTGTGACTACAACACCAATTAGTGAGGAAGCTAATGATGATGATCATGTAACTTCAGATCAAGTTACTACCGAATCTCATAGGTAAACCAGAGTGAGATCCGCACCAGAGTGGTACGGTAATCCTGTTCTGGAAGTCATGTTACTAGACCATGATGAACTTGCGAACTATGAGGAAGCGATGATGAGCCCAGATTCCGCGAAATGGTTAGAGGCCATGAAATCTGAGATATGATCCATGTATGAGAACAAAGTATGGACTTTGATGGATTTGCCCGATGATCGGCAAGCCATAGAAAATAAATGGATCTTCAAGAGGAAGACGGACACTGATAGTAGTGTTACTATCTACAAAGCTAGAATTGTCGCAAAAGGTTTTTGACAAGTTCAAGGTGTTGACTACGATGAGAGTTTCTCACTCGTATCTATGCTTAAAGTCTGTTCGAATCATGTTAGCAATTGCCGCATTTTATGAAATCTGGCAAATGGATAAACAAAACTGCATTCCTTAATAGATTTATTAAAGAAGAGTTGTATATGATGCAACCAGAAGGTTTTGTCAATCCTAAAGGTGCTAACAAAATATGCAAGCTCTAGCGATCCATCTATGGACTGGTGCAAGCATCTCGGAGTTGGAATATACGCTTTGATGAGTTGATCAAAGCATATAGTTTTATACAGACTTGCGGTGAAGCCTGTATTTACAAGAAAGTGAGTGGGAGCACTACAACATTTCTGATAAGTATATGTGTATGACATATTGTTGATCGGAAATGATGTAGAATTATTCTGCAAAGCATAAAGGAGTGTTTGAAAGGAGTTTTTCAAAGAAAAGACCTCCGTGAAGCTGCTTACATATTGGGCATCAAGATCTATAGTGATAGATCAAGACGCTTAATTGGACTTTCACAAAGCACATACCTTGACAAAGTTTTGAAGAAGTTCAAAATGGATCAAGCAAAGAAAGGGTTCTTGCCTGTGTTACAAGGTGTGAAGTTGAGTAAGACTCAATGCCCGACCACTGCAGAAGATAGAGAGAAAATGAAAGATGTTCCCTATGCTTCAGCCATAGGCTCTATCATGTATGCAATGCTGTGTACCAAATCCATTGTATACCCTACACTGAGTTAAGCAAGGGAGTACAATGGTGATCTAGGAGTAGATCACTAGACAGCGGTCAAAAAAAATTATCCTTAGTGGAATAAGGATATGTTTCTCGATTATGGACGTGACAGAAAGGTTCGCCGTAAAGGGTTACGTCGATGCAAGTTTTGACACTGATCTGGATGACTCTAAGTCTCGATCTAGATACATATTGAAAGTGGGAGCAATTAGCTAGAGTAGCTCTGTGCGGAGTATTGTAGACATAGAATTCGCAAAATACTTACGGATCTGAATGTGATAGACCCGTGGACTAAAAATTATCTCACAAGCAAAACATGATCACACCTTAGTACTCTTTGGGTGTTAATCACATAGCGATGTGAACTAGATTAGTGACTCTAGTAAACCCTTTGAGTGTTGGTCACATATCGATGTGAACTATGGGTGTTAATCACATGGTGATGTGAACTATTGCTGGTAAATCACATGGCGATGTGAACTAGATTATTGACTCTAGTGCAAGTGGGAGACTGAAGGAAATATGCCCTAGAGGCAATAATAAAGTTATTATTTATTTCCTTAATTCATGATAAATGTTTATTATTCATGCTAGATTGTATTAACAGGAAACATAATACATGTGTGAATACATAGACAAACAGAGTGTCACTAGTATGCCTCTACTTGACTAGCTCATTAATCAAAGATGGTTATGTTTCCTCACCATGAACAAGGAGTTGTTATTTGATTAATGAGGTCACATCATTAGTTGAATGATCTGATTGACATGACCCATTCCATTAGCTTAGCACCCGATCGTTTAGTATGTTGCTATTGCTTTTATCCATGACTTATACATGTTCCTATGACTATGAGATTATGCAACTCCCGTTTACCGTAGGAACACTTTGTGTGCTACCAAACGTCACAACGTAACTGGGTGATTATAAAGGTGCTCTACAGGTGTCTCCGAAGGTACATGTTGGGTTGGCGTATTTCGAGATTAGGATTTGTCACTCCGATTGTCGGAGAGGTATCTCTGGGCCCTCTCGGTAATGCACATCACATAAGCCTTGCAAGCATTGCAACTAATGTGTTAGTTGTGAGATGATGTATTACGGAACGAGTAAAGAGACTTGCCGGTAACGAGATTGAACTAGGTATTGGATACCGACGATCGAATCTCGGGCAAGTAACATACCGATGACAAAGGGAACGACGTATGTTGTTATGCGGTCTGACCGATAAAGATCTTCGTAGAATATGTAGGAGCCAATATGGGCATCCAGGTCCCGCTATTGGTTATTGACCGGAGACGTGTCTCGGTCATGTCTACATTGTTCTCGAACCGTAGGGTCCGCACGCTTAAGGTTTCGATGACAGTTATATTATGAGTTTATGAGTTTTGATGTACCGAAGGAGTTCGGAGTCCCGGATGAGATCGGGGACATGACGAGGAGTCTCGAAATGGTCGAGACGTAAAGATCGATATATTGGACGACTATATTCGGACATCGGAAAGGTTCTGAGTGATTCGGGTATTTTCGGGAGTATCGGGGAGTTACGGGATTACGGGAGAAGTAATGGGCCTTGATGGGCTTTAGTGGGAAGAGGAAAAGGCTGCTGCGCCCCCCTCCCCTCTAGTCCGAATTGGACTAGGGAAAAGGGGGCCGGCCACCTTTCCTACTCCTCCTATTCCTTCTCCCTTCCTCCCCTCTTGGTGGACTCCTACTAGGACTTGGAGACCTAGTAGGACTCCACACCCTGGCGCGCCAAACCCTAGGCCGGCCACCCCCTCCCTTGCTCCTTTATATACGGGGGCAGGGGGCACCCCATGACACACAAGTTGATCTACGGATCGTTCCTTAGCCGTGTGCGGTGCCCCCTTCCACCAAATTCCACCTCGGTCATATCGTTGCAGTGCTTAGGCGAAGCCCTGCGCCGGTAACACATCAAGATCGTCACCACGCCGTCGTGCTGACGGAACTCTTCCCCGACGCTTTGCTGGATCGGAGCACGGGGATCGTCATCGAGCTGAACGTGTGCTAAGAACTCGGAGGTGCCGGAGTAACGGTACTTGGATCGGTCGGATCGCGAGGAGAACGTACGACTACTTCCTCTACGTTGCGTCAACGCTTCCGCTTCGGTCTACGAGGGTACGTAGACAACACTCTCCCCTCTCGTTGCTATGCATCACCATGATCTTGCGTGTGCGTAGGAATTTTTTTGAAATTACTACGTTCCCCAACATGAATTACGATGGCCTGCATGGGTAGCTAATAAGGCATCCTCTGAACTGCTGTGATTAAATGTTGTGTTTAGAAGAGAGAAATATTCTTCTTTTCCACCAATGTGCTTGCACCTAGGTCGTGGTGCACCTTCTAATACGACTTATTCACCTAGACGGAGGGAGTATAGTTTTATACATATATGTATAATAAGGAGGCACTTGCGTACGTGAGGCTATCAACCTGGTGGGTCCCCATTGTCATCCTCTCCAAGTAAAGTCATCTCCTCGCCCGCGCGCGCTTTCCGCCCGAAACAGTCAACGCCGCCTGCCCCGCTTCCCGGTGCAGGCGATTGCTTCACCTTCAAACGACACAAGTGCCCGGTGGCGATTGCTCCGCCTCCACCTCCACCTCCGCCCGCCCACCATTGGTATATAAACTGCTGCGCCAGCCATAGCCGCAGTCTCCTGTCCACACCACTACTACCCACCATGGCTTCCTCGCGCTCCAGCGCACTTCAAGACGGGCGGACAACGGACCACAAGGAGATGGCAGCCATTGCTGCCGACCGGCTGGTCGGCAGGCAGCCGGAGGACGACGACGTCCCAATGGAGAACATGGTAGTCGACGATCCGGCGCCAACCCCTCCTCTGTGCCATCCTCGCCGGTCCATTGCACCATGACCATCGGCAAGGCCTGTGCCCAATATATGGACAGTGTGAGGCAGATGCGTGAGGAGCAGTTCCGGGAGGCACAGGCCGACGCCGCCTACAACCACCATCTCCTCCAGGAGCACCTGCAGGCGGAGGAGCAGATCGCCGCGGAGCGGGCAGAGCAGGAGGCTGCGGCCGCCTACAAAGAGTCTAGCAAAGAGGGCGATGAAGCGGGCGAGGCGTTGTTTGGCGAGACCGAGGACGAGGCAGAGGACAATGCCGGCTCCGACGAGTCCCCACTCTATTGGCGTCGACGAGGCCCTGCTCCGCCGAGGCCCCGCGGCGCCAACAATGAGGCAGAGGACACCGCCGGCTCCGCTGAGGCCCCGCCCCGCCAACAACGAGGCAGAGGACATCGCCGGCTCAGCCGAGGCCCCACCCTACCGGCAACGCGGGGGAGGATTTCCACCGCTCCACTGAGGCGCCGCCCGCCGGCAATGAGACAGAGGACATCGCCGGTTCCGCTAAGGCCACGTCCCGCCGCCAACGAGGCCGCACCACACAGAAAACGAGGAAGAGTAGAACACGGTAGGTCACCGCCGCTCGGGTCCAAGTAAGGCCACCACTGCTACCCTCCTGTTGAAGCCAAGCTAGGAAGGTTGGCCATTGACGGCCGGTTAGCTTCTTGGCGGCGACGTGGAGTCTGGGAGTTCTGCTGGAGAACAACGCTGCTTCTACTTAACTGCTGGTGCAGCTGGCTGACTGACACGTGGGCCCAACAGGCCACAAGTCAGTTATGCAACTGCACCCGCACTTAAGTCACTAAAGCTTCTGTTCGGCTCAGCAGGACACAGGTGGGTAGCTTCGGTTAATTAATTATACCTCCAGCGCACCCCTTTTTAGTTGAAGAATGTATTAAATGTAATGAAATCCGGCATGTTTATATGAAATCCGACCGTGTCTGAATGAATTTATTTCGATTAGTTCGAATTCCTGTATCACTGGCATTGGATGAACATGCAAAACAATATGTACTAGCATTATTCCCAGGGTGAACACCTCGTTTGCAGCACTGTCACATGTACTCCCTCCGGTCCTTTCTAGTCTGCATACAAGTTTTGTCTGCAGTCAAAGTATCTCTACTTTGACCAATCTTATATAAAAAAGTATGCACTTTCACAATGTGGGAAGTAAAAAGGAACAGAAGGAGTACAAAGAGTTTGAGCAGCTTTTTAGCGCTTCTGTACATTGCAATCAAACACACAGGCGTGGCAATTTATAGAGAAAATTCAAAACAATCGATGATTATGCATCTCAGCGACTCACATGTCAGAGGCAATATTTACTTCACAACTAAAGAATAAAGAAAAAATTGATCAACGCTGCTGACAACCAAGGGCGTACCATTCGAAAATATCAAACGCATGTCTTGCTAAAATCAATGAGCAAAATTTGACAAGGTTGTCCCATTCCAAAATATCAAATGCCTACGATTGTGGAATGGGCAGGGTTTGCCATCAGTTCGGACATTGACATAGCACCTCGTGCTAAATAAACCAGCTGTTCTTTTTGTGCAGTTCCACCAAAATCAACAAAAGTCGCACGTAGCTTGTATGATTTCGCCCTTATATGTTGCAACGCCTTGAACTTATCGGCACCTCCTTTCTTGTGGTGGAAATGAATGATTCGATGTATTCATGAACATTTTGTGCAGTTCCCATTGAAATCAAGCTGAGCACCCCTGTTTGCACAAATACAAAAAAGTGATTAGTATAGAGCAAACTGTACTATGAATTGACAGTTTCAACAGGCACATACATGGTCCATGTAGAGCACACTTTTAGAAAAATGGAACTCACCAGAAATAATCCTAGAACAACATTGTACTCGCACATCACAGCAAAAAAATGGAGATTTTGTGAGTCCTTCTGAGCTGAAGTTAGTTTGGTCTTGTGGGGAGTAATGTAACTGAGGGAGTCCTGGATTAGGGGGTGTCCGGATAGCCGGACTATACCTTCAGTCGGACTCCTGGACTATGAAGATACAAGATTGAAGACTTCGTCCCGTGTCCGGAAGGGACTTTCCTTGGCGTGGAAGGCAAGCTTGGCGATACGGATATGTAGATCTCCTACCATTGTAACCGACTCTGTGTAACCCTAACCCTCTCCGGTGTCTATATAAACTAGAGGGTTTTAGTCCGTAGGACAGAACAACAATCATACCATAGGCTAGCTTCTAGGGTCTAGCCTCTTTGATCTCATGGTAGATCTACTCTTGTACTACCTATATCATCAATATTAATCAAGCAGGACGTAGGGTTTTACCTCCATCAAGAGGGCCCGAACCTGGGTAAAACATCGTGTCCCTTGTCTCCTGTTACCATCCGCCTAGACGCACAGTTCGGGACCCCCTACCCGAGATCCGCCGGTTTTGACACCGACATTGGTGCTTTCATTGAGAGTTCCTCTGTGTCGTCACTTTTAGGCCCGGTGGCTCCTCCGATCATCAATAGCGACGCTGTCCAGGGTGAGACCTTTCTCCCCGGACAAATCTTCGTCTTCGGAGGCTTTGCACTACGGGCCAAGTCGCTTGGCCATCTGGAGCAGATCGAACGCTATGCCCCTGGCCATCAGGTCAGATTTGGAAGCTTAAACTACATGGCTGACCTCTGCGGGGACTTGATTTTGGATGGATTCGAGCCACTGCCGAGCGCGCCGCACTGGCACGTTGGGCATGATCTAGCTCTGCCGCCGAACAGTGCCCTGGAGGCCGCACCTGTGTCCCCTCCGACCCTTAACTCGGAGCCGACCACACCAATCGAGGGCGGGTGGTTAGAAACCGCCTCGGGAGCTGCAATCTCTATGGCGATCAAGCCGAACACCAGCCCTGCCCTCCGCGAGGCTCGTGACTCCAAGGAGTCTGACTCCTCTCCGGACTCCGAGCCCTCCGCGCCCCTGCAGATCGAATCCGATTGGGTGCCGATCATGGAGTTCACCGTCACAGACATCTTTCAGCACTCGCCCTTTGGCAATATCCTGAATCACTAAAGTCTCTCTCTTTATTAGGAGAGCCCTGCCCAGACTACGGTCAGCAAGGTTGGGATACGGACGATGAAGAAATTCAAAGCCCACCCACCACCCACTTTGTAGCCACTGTCGACGATTTAACCGACATGCTTGACTTCGACTCCGAAGACATCGACGGTATGGACACCGATGCAGGAGACGATCAAGAACCAGCACCTATAGGGCACTGGAAAGCCACCTCGTCATATGACATATACATGGTGGACACCCCAAAAGAAGGAGATGGCGATGGAACAACGGAGGATGACCCCTCCAAGAAATAGCCTAAGCGCCGGCGTCAGCGGCGCCGCTCAAAATCCCGCCAAAGAAAAAACGGTGATTCCGACGCGGGAGATAATAATACTTTGGAAGCGCCAAAGAAAACCCCCTCCAGCAAGATTCAGCACAGAAGGATGGAGAAGCCATCCCTCATGAGAGAGCGGGAAACAGAGAGGTCGAGGACGATAATTATATGCCTCCCTCTGAAGACGAGGCAAGCCTCGACGACGACGAATTCGTCGTGCCAGAGGATCTCGTCGAGCAAGAGCGTTTTCAATGCAGGCTTATGGCCACGACAAGCAGCCTCAAGAAAAAACAGCAACAGCTCCGAGCTGATCAGGATTTGCTAGCCGACAGATGGACTGAAGTCCTTGCGGCCGAAGAGTATGAACTCGAACGCCCCTCCAAGAGCTACCCAAAGCGCAGGTTGCTACCCCGATTAGAGGAGGAAGCACCTAAACCTGCATCACCAGCACAAGATATGGCCGACCGGCCAGCTCGTGGCCGCGATAGAGAGGCCTCTCGGCCCTCCACTCAAGCCGCACCCCAGCGCCGCTCAAAACATACCAAGGCACGGGAAAATGCGCCAGACCTGCGCTATATATTGGAGGACAAGGCAAGGCAAACAAGATCGATCTACAGATCGCGTGGGTGCCCCACGACACGAGACGATAACCGTCACGCCGGATACAACAAATCCGGTAGGGCCGAATACAGCAGACAAAGCTCATTGGAGCTACGTCCTGATATAGCCCAGTATAGAGGCGCCGCACACCCACTATGCTTCACAGATGAAGTAATGGATCATCAAATCCCCGAGGGTTTCAAACCCGTAAACATCGAATCATATGATGGCACAACAGATCCTGCGGTATGGATCGAGGATTATCTCCTTCATATCCACATGGCCCGTGGCGATGATCCACACGCCATCCAATACCTCCAACTCAAGCTTAAAGGACCAGCTCAGCATTGGCTTAACAGCTTGCGAGCAGAATCAATCATTTGTTGGGAGGACCTGGAAGCCGCATTCCTCGACAATTTCCAGGTCACTTATGTGCGACCACCAGACGCCGATGACCTAAGCCACATAATTCAGCAGCCAGAGGAATCGTCCAGGCAATTCTGGACACGGTTCCTAACAAAGAAAAATCAAATAGTCGACTGTCCGGACGCAGAGGCCCTAGCAGCCTTCAAGCACAATATCCGTGATGAGTGGCTTGCCCGACACCTTGGATAGGAAAAGCCGAAGTCTATGGGAGCGCTCACGATACTCATGACCCGCTTTTGCACGGGAGAAGACATCTGGCTTGCTCGTAGCAACAATATGACCAAGAACGCTGGTAGTTCGGATACCAGAGACAATAGTAGCAGGTCACGTCGCAACAAGCAAAAGCGCCACATTAACGGCGACAATGCTAAGGATACGACAGTCAATGCTGGATTCAGAGGCTATAAATCCGGTCAGCGGAAAAAGCCATTCAAAAGAAATACTCAGGGCCCGTCCAGTTTGGACCGAATACTCGATCGCTTGTGCCAGATACATGGCACCCCCGAAAAGCCAGCAAATCACACCAACAGGGATTGTTGGGTGTTCAAACAGGCAGGCAAGTTAAATGCCGAAAGTAAAGACAAGGGGTTGCATAGCAATGACGACGATGAGCCCCGGCCACCGAACAACAGTGGACAGAAGGGTTTTCCCCCACAAGTGCGGACGGTGAACATGATATACACAACCCATGCCAGGACCCTGATCCTAAGTCACACCAATCTAGCATGTAACACATCATATCACTTTGGGGCCTCATGCACGGTATTCCCACGGGTGCCACCTTACCTGGCCCGAGACCGTTTGCGCCTTTTGGCTCACGTATATGATAGTGTCGCTAGCATCCATATGACAGAGAACCCGGGCCGACATGGCTAGTCGTGAACCCAAAGCGGCACTAACCCATGGGGACAGGCATACATGAATCAACCTCGAGCATGTCGGTCAATAGCGTGTGAATCCGGGCTGTAGCACTGGGCTAACAGGACTCCGGTAACCCGGGCTGTAGCAGGCTAGGCAGGACTCCGGATGTCACCGTGTGACATTTCCCCGAAGGGACAGACACAGGAACGAAGTGAAACACATGCCGACCAGTCAAGTGTCCTGAGCAGTAGTGCTAGGCTAGCAGGACTCCGGTGAACCGGGCTGTAGCGGACTACTATGGCTCAAGAAGGCACTAGACTACATTTCCCCATAAGAGAGGCTGCCAAAGATAAACAACTAGATTGTCGGATCCCACACATACCAAGCATTTCAATCATACAAACAATATGCTCGATATGTGTAAATACAACATGGCATCACAACATAACTCTACGACTCAAAGTATTTATTCATTAGGCTCCAAGGAGCAAGATATTACAAACATGGGTCTCATGACCCAACATTCAGAGCATACAAGCAACAAGCACATGCGGAAGCTTAACATGTCTGAGTACAGACATCTATAAATGATAAAGGCTGAGAAGCTTGACTATCTACCAGATCCTGCCGAGGGCACAAGATCGTAGCTGAGGTATCAAGCTAAACGTCAAAATCCAAGCGGTACTACTAGCGAGACCGAAGTCTCTCTGCAATACATAAAATAGGCAAACGTGAGTACAAATGTACCCAGCAAGACTTACATCAGAACTAGCTACATATGCATCAGTATCAAAAGGGGGTGGTGGAGTTTAACTGCAGCAAGCCAGCTTTGACTCGGTGGCTATCCTGAACTACGACTGCAAGTAACTCTTTTGAGGTGGCGCACACGAGTCCACATATTCACCATATCAATACACCACTATGGATCCACTTCCGTCTCCCTACGAGAAGGCCATCCATAGCACTCACGCTTATCTTGCGCATTTTAGAGTATCCACTTCCACTTGTCTATGAACTGTTATAGGCAACCCAGAAGTCCATTACCGCGGACACGGCTATTCGAATAGATGACGTTAACCCTGCAGGGGTGTACTTCTTCACACACACTCTCACCACTTAGCGCCGTTTACACGACATGTACTCGGCAACCTTCAAGCGGAAGCCCAGCGAGGGTGTCGGCCACGGCCTACCTAAACACTCAAGTCTCTAGTCCAGGTTTATCGCCTATTCAGGTTCCATCCGCAGGGAGTCCGGCCAAGGTTTCCACAGACGGCCCCGAACGATGTGTGCAGGGTTCCCTAGACACCAAACGGGCGCCCGGTACACCGGGCCACATGCCTACCGCAACACAGCCCACCCCTACGGTCAGCACTGCGTGCGGCCCCCAGCATACTACATACACCAGAAACTACTTGCAACTCCTGGACAGAGGACAAGGGTGATTAAGAAGCCGAGAGAGTCAATTAAGGATCCCAATGTGTGGTAGTAACTGTTTCATGGATCACAAACACATAACTCAGTTCTTGAAGACGGCTGCAATGAGACAACCCACCATGTACTCCTACATGGCCTCTCACCGTTACCTTTACCAAATCGTGTTCACACACTTAGCTGACACACAGTAGGACAAGTTCTTCACCATTCCAATTCATTCCCGATGAATCAGACCCGACTCAACTCTAAGCAATAGCAGGCACGACAAACAAGCATGAATGAGTAGGTACATCAGGGCTCAAGCAACTCGTACTCATGCTAGTGGGTTTCATCTATTTACTGTGGCAATGACAGGTCATGCAGAGGATAAGGGGTTCAACTACCGCAACAAGTAACACATGAATCGTTGTTGTCCTAATGCAGTAAAAGAGAGCAGGAGCGAGAGAGTAGGATTGTATCGGAATGAACAAGGGAGTTTTGCTTCCCTGGCACTTCTGAAGATAATATAGCTCTTCATCGGTGTCATCGATCACATCGTCGGAAACATCGTCGACTGAGAGGGGACGGTTACCGGCAAACAAAGAAGGACACAATCAATGCAATGCAACAATATGATGCATGATCATGACACGGAAATATGCTTTGAATTGAGCTAAGGCATCTAGCTATGATTTAAATGAAGTTGGTTTGAATACATGATTCAAATTCCAACTCCATATATGATTATTTAAATGCCCTTTATTTGTTTTGTCCAAAACAGAGGACAAACATTGTTCAAACATGCATGAAAATGGCACAGATGGATTCCTTGAATTTTTCTGATAATTTTTCATATATAAATCATTTCATTTGGAGTTATGGTTTAATTTTTATGATTTTTAGAAGTTTGGGGAATTTTCTGAAATTTATAAATCATTTCTGATTTATTTTAATTCCAGAAAACTTTACTGCGTCAGGATGACGTTGGCGTGATGTCAGCAAGTCAACAGGGCTGGTCCGGGTCAAACCTGACCAGTGTGGTCCACTGGTCAGTGTCTAACTAAACTAACCAAGTTTAATTAGCACTAACCTAGGTTAAATTAATTAAATTTAAACCTAAACTAGATTAATTAGCCAGGCGGGGCCCGTATGTCATAGACCAGTGGGTCAAACAGGGCCCACCCAGGTCAACACGGTCAATGGGGGGTCAAACCTGCCGGCGACATGACGCCGGCGAGGCCAGACGCGGCGGAGCAGCACGGGTTTCGCGCTCCGGCGACCAAAACGACGGCGGAGGCGTGCTACGTGCTGCTGGTGGACTCGCGCATCGAGTGGTGTAGGCGGTGGGTGCGGGGGTGTCCGGAGTTGACGCCGGCGAGCACGAATGCGGCGGCCGGCATTCGGGTGTTCGCGGGATCGATGCTGCGGTGCACGGGAGGAGGAGCTGATGGGTTCTACAAGCTCCTGGTGGTTCACCGAACGCGATGACGTGCTCGGTCCTGAGCTGCGGTGGCCCTGGCCACAGCGGTGAGGAACCATGGCGGCGGTGAGCTCTCGGGTCCAGTGGTAGCGTGGCTATGGTACGCTATCGAGGGAAATAGGAGAGGGGAAACAACGAGGTGCTCACGGCGAGTCTTCTGGTGCGGTTGTTGAGCTCGGTGAGGCACGGACGATGACGTAACGGCGATGGCGATCCGGTGGCCGTGCTCGGGGAAGATGGGTCGATGGCGAGGCAACAGGGCGTCCGGGGTCCTGTGAGCTGACAGAGAGACACGGAAGATGGAGGCGGAGCCCGTGGGCTGCTCGGAGAGGCGAGGGGAGCTCGGTGGCCACGGGGACAGCGGGCGGCGGCGACTAGCTCCGCTCGGGCGCGTGCGGGGAGGGAGCAGAGAAGGGGGAGGAAGCCGAGGGGGAGTGAGAGGGGTCCAGGGGAGGGTCGGGCGATGCACGTGGCGCTCGAGGCCGACTCCAGCAGCGACAAGCAAGCAGGAGGTGGCCGGACGCGTGCTTGCGCGCGCCGGCCACGCGCTCATCCTCCTGGCAAGGGGGAAGACGACAGGGAGGAGGCGGTGGTGGGCTGGGCCAGGTGGGCTGCACAGTAGGTAGGTCCAGGTGAGTTAGCTCTCTTTTCTAATTTTTGTTTCTGTTTTTTATTTTCTGCTGCTGTTTTGGCTTTATTAAAAATATCTAAAGAATTTGTAAAATGCTGCAATAATTTGTGGACACTCTATGGATTATTCCATTGGTCCACATTTAAATTCAGCATTATTTGAGCATTTAAATTATTTATAGTGTTTAAATGCCCAGATTAAAATACGGTATGATTTAATTCAAAAATCCATGAATGACTTTAAACATGTGCATCATTTTTGTCAGAGGTTTTACCTTTTCTAAAAAAATGATGAACATTTTTAAAGGCATTTTGGGTTTATTGAAAAGGCTTATGGCTGACCCTATTTGATTTAATTTCTGGTGCTAGGGTTTGTCATCCCCATTTCAACTTTCTGAGAAATTTAAACATGATGACATGGATGCCTTAATGCAACTAATGACAAGCAAATTCTAGGGCTGTGACAACCCACATCCCCAAGAGGGAGCGGAAGCGCGCGTTAAGGGACGTATACGCGATGGAGCCAGTCGCTGAAAAGTTCAATACATGGTCCTCCTGCCCGATCACCTTTGATCGAAGGGACCACCACACTAGCATCCGTCATGGTGGATTCGCCGCGTTGGTTCTAGACCCAATTATTGATGGATTTGATCTCACTAGAGTCCTTATGGACGACGGCAGTAGCCTGAACCTGCTTTACCAGGATACAGTGCGGAAAATGGGCATAGATCCCTCGAGGATCAAGCCCACCAAAACAACCTTTAAAGGCGTCATACCAGGCGTAGAGGCCAACTGTACAGGCTCAGTTACACTTGAAGTGGTCTTCGGATCTCCGGATAATTTCCGAAGCGAGGAGTTAATCTTCGACATAGTCCCGTTCCGCAGTGGCTATCACGCACTTCTCGGGCGAACCGCATTCGCCAAGTTCAATGCGGTACCGCACTACACATACGTTAAGCTCAAGATGCCAGACCCTCGAGGAGTAATTACGGTCAATGGAAACACAGAACGCTCCCTCCGAACGGAGGAGCACACGGCGGCCCTTGCAGCAGAAGTACAAAGCAGCCTCTCCAGGCAGTTCTCCAGTCTGGCCATTAAACGTCCGGACACCGTCAAGCACGCCCTGAGTAACCTACAACAAGACCGCCTGGCACGTTCCGAGCAGGCGTAGCAATGCGCGGTCCCAACCCCAGCCCTCGCGAAAATGCGACACCAGTGCTTTGCGTACATAACTACGCTCTAGAAATACCATGGGTACAGGGGGAGGGGCACCATCACGGCACGCCCGAAACACGGCTTAAACCGCACTAGGGGCTGCCGATTTTTTAATTTTCTCTTACTTTCAGGACTCCATTCTTCGGAAGGCCTGTCCGGCAGTACAATTGCCGCACAAACGATGCAAACACTAGGGAAGCAGACAAGCCACGCCGCATTAACGGAACTCCTAGGTGGTCTCTATCACAAGCAGTATACCCGTTTCGCATACCATTCCGCAGCCTACCCCTGGAACGGACATGTTAAATAGTCCAACCTTTTGCTTATCGTGTTATTTGTATCGTTCTGCCTTGATCGCAGCCTTTTTTAATAAACAATGCATAGCTTCTGTCTATTTTTTCATTACTCTTCTTTACAAATATATGTTCATTAACGACATGCTGCACCCGTACACTTTGGTACGGCCAAATACGCCAGGGGCTTTAGTACCCCTCAATATGGTGTGAGAAGCCCGAATACTTTAACAAGTGCGGCACCCCGAACTTATAGCATTATATGCGTCGGCTCGGAATCATGTCTTGGGTCGATAGTTGGGTTTGCCCTGCTCCTATGTTTTGGTGCCTTACGTTCCACTATATCGGCTAAGGTAGCACTAGGAGAACTACTGCGATTGTGCCCCAGTTGAGCTGGGCTAAGCACCTCAGTAGAGAAAGCTAAAACTGACTGTCATGATGAAGCGAGAGTTGGTCGCTGTTCGAGAGTTTTTTTGAGTCCCTAAAGACTTATGCCGCTTAGAGCGAGGAGTCGGCTCTGTCCGGCCAAGGCGTGGATAGCGCCCCGAACTCGGTCTTCCGAATACCAGGGGCTTCGCTGAAATTTAAAATTATAGAATTCTATGGCTAAGTGAGAGTGTTCAAGCATTATAGTCCGATTGCCTTGTTCATTGTGCTGAGCGCCTCCCTCGAAGGACCCAAACATGAGAAAAAGAGTGCTCAGGTTTATCCCGAACACCCCAGCACTAGTGGTACGGGGGCAGAAGCCGACAACTCGCCATCTCTCAAATTTGATAAACGGCCGCACAGAAGGTAATATTTTAAATTCCAAAAGCATTGCTTAGTGCATATGAACAAGCTTTCAGCGCACAGGACAAAACGAGCGAGTTTTACTAAAAAATTACATCCCTGGAACATTCATCTGCCATAAGGCGGGCACCCTTCAGAACGTCCTTATAATAATTCTCGGGCTTGCGATGCTCTTTCCCCGGCGGTGGCCCGTCCTTCAAAAGCTTCTCAGCATCTATCTTGCCCCAGTGCACCTTAGCGCGGGCAAGGGCCCTACGGGCACCTTCGATGCAGATGGAGCGCTTGATGACTTCGAGCCTTGGACAGGCCTCCACCAGCCGCCGCACAAGCCCGAAGTAGCTCCCAGGCAGAGCTTCTCCAGGCCACAACCAAACTATGAGGCCCTTGATGGCCTGTTCGGCCACCTTGTGGAGCTCGACCAGTTGCTTCAGCTGGTCGCTCAGGGGCACAGGGTGTCCGACCTCAGCATACTGAGACTAGAACACCTTCTCCGTCGAGCTGCCCTCCTCAACTCGGTAGAATGCGGCGGCAACGGACACGCTACGGGGAAGATCTGCGAATGCTCCTGGAGAGCTCCGGATTCGGGTAAGTAACAAGTAAGTCACTCTTATATGTTTGCTTTGCATAAAGAATGCCTTACCCGCCGCTATCTTTTTCACCGCATCCAACTTCCGGAGGGCCTCTGGGATTCGGCCTTGGCCGACTTGGCATTTTCAATTACCTCCGCCAGCTCGGACGCTCGCGTCTTTGAGTCAAGCTCCAAACTCTCATGTTTTTTCATGAGAGCCTGGAGCTCTTGCCGCACCTCGCCAATCTGGGCCTCATATTTCTCCCGCTCGGTGCGCTCCATGGCCGCCCTCTTCTCGGCCTCGGACAGCGCTTGCTTAAGGGTCGCCACCTCAGACGTGGCCCCTACAATAGCCACGTTAATCCTATCATTTTTTGCAATTGCACCTTTTTTATATATTTAAACAAGGTATTTCTTACCCACCTTGTCCTCGAGCTGCTTCTTGGCAAGCCCGAGCTCTTGCTCCGACTGCTCGAGGTTCTGCTTTAGCGCGTCCACTTCCGCAGTCAGTGCGGCGGACGCTAGCAGAGAAGCCTGCATACGCATATTGACTCCTTTCTGTTAGACTCCTGCGAATTTTATTTGATCCTCTATTCGGCTTTTCTTCCCAAACGCCAAACAGAGCATCAGGGGCTACTGTCTATGCGGTAATATTTTTACACATTCTTTACTTACCTCAAAGCCTGTTAAAAGGCTGGCACAAGCTTCAGTCAGTCCTCTCTTGGCGGAGTGAACCTTCTGGACCACCGCACTCATAATGGTGCGGTGCTCCTCGTCGATGGAGGCGCCTTTAAGCACCTCCAACAGATTGTCCGGCAACTCCGGTTGGACGGGGGTCACCGGCTCGGTGGGCTTGCTCCTCTTGGAAGGAGGTCGCTCGCCGGACTCTGGAACCTTCGAAGGTTCCGGTGCAGTGTCCGGCCTAGGGCCGGACTTGGAGCCCTGGGGGGATCTATCCCCTTTACTCCTGGAGTCCGGGAGGTCGCCTTGCGGATCCTCCAGGACAACCCTCTCCTGGCTTGGAACATGTTGGGACGCCACCTCGTCATCGTACGTAGGGCGGGGGGAGGTAGCGGGCAGAAGTGAATTCATGTCCGACGAATCAAGGGAGCCACTCGACGACTCGTCGAGCCCGGCCTTGGGCGGACTGCATAGATATATTCGACATAAGGGAAAGCTATGCAATAAAGGAACACTACGAGTTACTCTGGTGTCCGAACACTTACGATCTTGCCGGGAGCTTGGCCCTGTGCGGCCACTCCTCTTCGCCGTCGTCGGCGTCGGTGGAGTAGTCCGAAGGAAGGGTCTTCCCCTTCCTAGACCCTTCGGCCTCCCCGGTCGGGCGGCCTTCCTCTTCTTTCCTCCCTCCGCTGGGGGGAGAGGTTTCTTCTTCCTCCTCCTCGTTTTCACGGGAGGAGTGCGTCTCGGAGACGTCGGATGATGAATCCGACACCTCCAGGCTTCGGGCACTCTTTCGAGTCCCTGTGGCCTTCTTCTTGGCCTTCTTCTCCGGCAACACATAGGGTGCCGGAACTAGCAGCTTCGCCAAGCGAGCATCGGCTGGGTCTTCGGGCAAAGGAGCCGGACATTCGATCTGTCCGGACTTCGCCTGCCAATCCTGTCAAAGGTAAGGGAGCTTAGATCCCGCTTAGAGTCAAACTATGAAAAACTAATACCCTGTAAAAGGTACAAATAGCTTACCGCATTAGCGTGACGCTGCATGCTGAATCCGCGATCCTCGGAAGCGGATGCGGGAGCCTCGGCGCCCTTGAAAAGCACCTTCCAGGCATCTTCGTACGTCGTGTCGAATAGCCTGTTCAGAGTTCGGTGCTGCGCCGAGTCAAACTCCCATAGATTGAAGGCCCGTTGTTGACACGGGAGGATCCGGTGGATGAGCATAACCTGGACTACGTTGACAAGCTTGAGCCGCTTGTTCACCAGGGTTGGGATGCATTTTTGCGGTCCAGTCACCTCTTCTTTGCTGCCCCACGACATGCCCGTCTCTTTCCAGGACGTGAGCCGCGTAGGGGGTCCGAACCAGAACTCGGGGGCTGCGACCCACTCAGGGTCACGCGGCTCAGTGATGTAAAACCACCCTGATTGCCACCCCTTCAGGGTCTCCACAAAGGAGCCCTCGAGCCATAGAACGTTGGGCATCTTGCCCGCCATGGCGCCTCCGCACTCCGCCTGGTTGCCGCGCACCACCTTCGGCTTGACATTGAAAGTCTTGAGCCATAGGCCGAAATGGGGGCGGATGCAGAGGAAAGCCTCGCATACGGCGATAAACGCCGAGATGTTGAGCATGAAGTTCGGGGCCAGATCGTGGAAATCCAGTGTCAGGACCCCGATCCTAAGCCACATCGATCCAGCGTGTAACACATCATATCACTTTGCGGCCTCACGCACGGTACTCCCACGGGTGCCACCTTACCTGGCCCGGGACCGTTTGCGCCTTTTGGCTCACGTATATGATAGTGTCGCTAGCATCCATATGACAGAGAACCCGGGCCGACATGGCTAGTCGTGAACCCAAAGCGGCGCTAGCCTATGAGGACAGGCATACGTGAATCACATCGAACATGTCGGTCATCAACGTATTTATTCGGGCTGTAGCACTGGGCTAACAGGACTCCGGTAACCCGGGCTGTAGCAGGCTAGGCAGGACTCCGAATAACAGCGCGTGACATTTCCCCGAAGGGACAGACATAGGAACGACGTGAAACACATGCCGGCCAGTCAAGTGTCCAAGCAGTAGTGCTGGGCTAGCAGGACTCCAGTGAACCGGGCTGTAGCGGACTACTATCGCTCAGAAGCACAAAACTTACATTTCCCCATATGAAAGGCTGCCAAGGATAAACAACTAGATGGTCGGATCCCACTCATACCAAGCATTTCAATCATACACACAATATGCCCGATATGAGTAAATACAACATGGCATCACAACAGTACTCTACGACTCAAGTACTTTATTTAGAAGGCTCCGAGGAGCCATACATATCATTCATACAGATAGGGGTCACATGACCCAACACTCAAGTCATACAAACATACAAGCACATGCGGAAGCAAAGTAGTCTGAGTACAGACACTAGAAAGAAAGAAGGCTTGATGAAGCCTGTCTATCTACATCGACTCTTCACAAGTCTTGGATCACCACCTGGGTGATAAGTCACTCGTCAACGTCGAGGTCTACATAAAACCCATCAGAGGGGTTGGTGCAGTCGTCTGAAAAACATGATTAAAGCAACATGAGTACAGAAGTACTCAGCAAGTCTTACAACAGGAACCTATCATACATGCACATTCTCAAGAAGGTAGTGGGGTTATTGCAGCAAGCCAGCTTTGACTCTTGGCTAAGCTATCCTACGATAGACACCACTTGTAAAACATTTGTCGCACACGAGTCCACTATCACCATCACAATACTCCACCGAGGATCCTCTCTCGCCATCCTACGAGAGGGCCATCCGCGGTACTCACACTTATCTTGAGATTTTTAGTAGTATCCATTTAACTTGTCTATGAACTGATATAGGCAACCCAGAAGTCCATTACCGCGGACACGGCTATTCGAATAGTTCATTTATAACCCTGCAGGGGTGTACTTCTTCACACATGTTTCCACCACTTAGCGTCTGCACACGACATGTGCTCGGCAGACTTCAAGCGAAAGCCGACGTGGGTGTAGACCACGACCTACCTAAACACTCAAGTCTCTAGTCCAGGTTTATCGCCTATTCGGGTTCCATCCGCAGGGAGTCCGGCCGAGGTTTCCACTAACGGCCCCGAACGATGTGAACAGGGTTCCGAGACACCAAACGGGCGCCCGGTTGACCCGGCCACATGCCTACCGCAACACGGCCCACCCCGATGGTCAGCGCCGCGTGCGGCCCCCAGCATACTACAAACACCAGAAACTACTTGCAACTCCTGGACAGAGGACAAGGGTGGATAAGAAGTCGAGCGGGGTCATATTTCAGGGCCCAATGTGTGGTAGTATCTGTATCATGGATCACAAACACAGATCTCAGTTCTTAAGGACGGCCTCAATGAAACAACCCACCATGTACTCCTACATGGCCTTTCATCGATTCCTTTACCAAATTCGTGTTCAACACTTCACTTTTGTTATCGACACAACCTTTCACTCCAGTTCATCATCCCGATGAGCCAGACCTGACACAACTCTAAGCATAGCAAGCATAGCATGGTAGGCACACACACACATGTATTGGCTCAATCAACTCCTACACATGCTAGTGGGTTTCATCTAGTTACTGTGGCAATGACAGGTCATGCAAAGGAAGTGGGTTCAACTACCGCGACACACAGCAGTTTGAAACGCGTTGTCTTAATGCAGTAAACGAGAGCAGAAGCAAGAACATGGGTTTGTATCGGAATGATCAATGGGTTGCTTGCCTGATGGAGTGGTCGTGGGATACTGCCCTTCAGTTGGATACTCGGAGATATCCTCGGAGGCAGAACCTACCACGATGAACACATCGAAACACAATCAATACATGGCGATATGCAACAATATGATGCATGCTATGACATGGCAATATGTATGTGTCCTGACCTAGTGTAAGTTAAGTCAGAAGGGAATGAACCCATTTGAACCAAAGATTCAAATGGAAACTCATTTAAGAAGACCATATTAATGTATCAACTTGCAATGCCTAAACAGTGGGTTTAACTTGTTCTGACATGCATGAAACCAGTACCAATGGATAGGTTGGATTTTTCTGATAATTTTTCATATATAAAACTTTGCATTTGGAGTTATAGATAATTTTCTATGAATTTTTGAAGTTTGAACTAATTTCTGGAATTTCCTGTGCAAAAATAAATCCAGAAAATTAATTGTGGCGTCAGCATGAGGTCATGCTGACCTCAGCAGGTCAACAGACCCGGTCCAGGTCAAATCTGATGCGTGGGTCCCACGTGTCAGGGTCATTAGATTAAACAGACTAGATTATTCCTAATCCTGGATTAGTTAGCGGGCGGGGCCCACATGTCATAGACCCAGGGGTCAATGGTCAACTCCGCCGGCGTTGAGCCGCCGGCGACGTCCAGACGCGGCGGAGGAAGTGCAGATTCGTGCTCCGGCGACCAAATCGACGGCGGAGCACGTCTACGTGATGCGGGAGCTGACCCGCAACTCTTGGTGGAGTTGGTTGGGGTCGGGGTGGCCGGAGTTGGCGCCGGCGACGAGTTTGGCGGCGCCGGGGCTCGGGTGAAAGTGGAACCGAGGCTGCGGGGCACGGCGAGGCACGTGGAGTGATGCGTCGGGCCCCTGGGTGTGCGGTGAGGCTAGTGGACAAAGTGGTGCGGCCATTGGGTGGCCGGAGCCTCGTCGGCGACGAGCTCCGCGGCGGCGCGTGCGGTTGAACTACGTGCAGTCGCGGTGGTGCACGAGAAGAGGAACGGGGAGGTTGGGGAGGTGGCTATGCTCACAGCGAACTCGCAGAGCCAGACGGCGTGGTCGGGGACGAGCTGGTGCGGCGAGGATGTTGAAGGGGATCTCTGGCGACGGTGGACTCAGGCGGGGTCGGTGCGGTGGCTTCGGGGCACGCGAGCGCTCGGGGCTCGTCTTGCTCGAAGGAGAAGAAGGTGGCGGAGCTCGTGGACACGGTCGGGTGGCACGGGGACGACGGCAGCTATGGCTACGGCGGTGGAGCGGCGACGGTGGCGTCGGCCATGGCGAAGGGGAGCGAGGGAGAGAGGTAGGGAGGAAGTGCACACGTCCACTGGGTCGGGGGCACGACGTGGAGCTCATCCAGGGCAGCGAGGCGGCGAGGAGGTGAAGCAGGGCGGCGGGGAGCTGCGTGGCGCTCGCTGGTGCCGGCGTCGAGCACCTGCGTGCCTGCCTGGCCGAGCCAGGCAGCTCGCTGGCGCGGCAGCTGGGCTGGGCCGGCAGGTGGGCCGGTTAGCAGGCGCCAGGTAAGTCTTTTCCTTTTTATTTTTCCTTTTCTATTTTTCTGCAACTTTGTGGACTTATTAAAAATACTCAGGCAACTCCAAAAATCACCAAACTACACCTGGTCCTTAGTTAGAATATTTCCAGCAGGGAACATTTTAGTTTGGAGATATTTGAGCATTTGAAATAATTTACAAATTTTAAATGCCCAAATTCAATTATTTATGCATTAACTCAATGACCTTCTGTTGACCTAAAAAAATGTGCACTATTTTTGCCAGAGGTTTAAGACCAAAGCAAAGATGATGAACATTTTAGAAGGGCATTTCAGGTTCATTGAAAAAGATTTTAGTAAACCCTAGTAGATTCAGGAGGGGTGCTGGGGGGTTCTGCCTTCCCCATTTCAAATTTCTGTCAAAAGAAAACATGGTGCACACTCTAATGCATGAGCTAGGTGGGATGTGACAACTCACCCCCACTCAAAAGAATCTCGTCCCGAGATTTAGGATCTGTCGGAAAGAAGGTGGGGTACTCCAGTCGAAGACGATCCTCCCTTTCCCATGTAGCTTCTTGCTCGGAATGGTGTGACCATTGAACCTTGAGAAACTTGATATTGTGGCGTCGAGTGGTACGCTCGGTTTGATCAAGGATACGAATGGGGTATTCTCGATAAGTTAGGTTATCTTGGAGATCAAGCGTTTCGTGGTCCACTCCACGGATAGGATCCGCGAAGCAACGCCTGAGTTGAGAAACGTGGAAGACGTCATGAACTCTGGAGAGATGCGGAGGTAGTTCCAGTTGGTAGGCAACTTCCCCTCGTTTGGCAAGAATGCGAAAGGGTCCAATGTAACGAGGTGCCAATTTGCCTTTGATACCGAATCGATGGGTTCCCTTTAAAGGTGTAACCCGAAGGTAAGCCATCTCGCCGACTTCATAAGCCATGGGCTTATGCTTGCGGTCATACTGACTCTTTTGTCGGGACTGGGCGGTTTTCAACTTCTCGCGAATAATGCGAACCTGCTCTTCTGCATCCTGGATCATGTCCGGGCCGAAGAGTTGTCTCTCGCCGGTTTCTGACCAGTTAAGAGGCGTTCGACATCTTCGTCCATAGAGAACTTTGAAAGGGGCTTTGCCCAAGCTAGCTTGATAACTGTTGTTATAAGCGAACTCAACAAATGGAAGGCACTTCTCCCAATTCATACCGAAAGAGATGACAGAAGCTCGGAGCATATCCTCCAGAATTTGATTGACTCGTTCTACTTGACCACTTGATTGCGGATGGAAGGCGGTGCTAAAGGAAAGTCGAGTTCCCAAAGCATTTTGGAAACTTTCCCAAAATCGAGAGGTGAAAAGACTTCCACGGTCCAAATTAATTTCCAATGGGACACCATGGAGAGACACTATTCGAGAGATGTACAAATCAGCTAGCTGGCTAGCGGTTATGCTCTCGCGAACAGGTAAGAAGTGGGCTACTTTGGAGAGACGATCGACAACAACGAAGATAGCATTATTCCCTCTTTTGGTTCTGGGAAACCCAGTAATGAAATCCATACCGATTTTATCCCATTTCCATTCAGGAATCTCCAAAGGTTGAAGGGTGCCAGCAGGCCGTTGATGCTCTGCTTTAACACGACGACAGACGTCGCAAGTTGCAATGTATTGAGCGATTTCTCTCTTCATCCTAGTCCACCAAAACCTCTGGCGTAGGTCTTGATACATTTTAGTACTACCGGGATGAATGGTGAGAGGGGATTCATGAGCTTCCTTAAGGATCAATTGACGTAAATGTTGCTTCTTCGGAACCACCAAGCGGTTCTCGAAGAAGACAACACCTCGTTCATCCATGGAAAAACATTTAGCAACTCCGCTAGCGATGTTTTCCCTAATCCGGGATATGCCCTTATCGCGCTTCTGGGCAGCTATGATTTGATCCGTAAGGTTAGGTTTCGCCACCAGGGTGGAAAGAAATCCTCGAGGAACAATGTGAAGGTTAAGCTTATGAAATTCCTCGTGGAGAAGTGGTTGACCTTGTTGTAACATCATGTTGTTACAATAAGATTTACGACTTAGTGCATCAGCCATGACATTGGCTTTGCCTGGGGTGTAAGTTATTCCTAAGTCGTAATCCGAGATCAACTCGACCCAACGTCTTTGCCTGAGATTCAAATCCGGTTGGGTGAAGATATATTTCAAACTTTGGTGATCAGTGTAAATTTCGCAACGATTACCCAGAAGGTAGTGTCGCCAGGTTTTGAGTGCATGGACTACTGCTGCAAGCTCTAGATCATGAGTGGGATAATTATCCTCATGTGGACGCAACTGTCGAGATGCGTAGGCAATCACATGACGATCTTGCATGAGTATGCAACCTAGTCCTTGTCGCGAGGCGTCGCAATAGATAACAAAGTCCTTAGAGAAATCTGGTGGTACCAGCACGGGAGCAGACGTCAGGCGTCTTTTCAGTTCCTGGAAGCTGAACTCCCACTGCGGGGTCCACTCGAACCTTTTATCTTTCTTGAGGAGTTCAGTTAGAGGCTTAGCAACCTTGGAGAAATTCTCGACGAAGCGGCGGCAATAGCTCGCTAAACCAAGAAAACTCCGAACTTGCTTGACTGTTTCAGGTGGAGTCCAGTCAAGGACAGCTTGAACTCACTCGGGATTGACAGCAATGCCCTTGCCAGAGATTACATGGCCCAGATAGGTCACTTCTAGCAACCAGAATTCGCACTTGGAGAATTTGGCATAAAGGCGATGCTCTCGAAGTTTCATCAATACTAGCCTTAGATGTTCGGCATGTTCTTCCTCATTCTTGGAGTAGATGAGTATATCATCGAGGTATACCACGACGAATTTATCCAAGTACTCCATGAAGATCGAGTTCATTAACCGAGAAAAGGTAGCTGGAGCATTGGTTAAACCGAAGGACATGACGGTGTACTCGTATTGGCCGTAACGAGTAACGAAAGCCGTTTTGGGAATGTCCCCGTTCCTGATTTTGATTTGATGGTAGCCCAACCTCAAATCCATCTTGGAAAAGACTGAGGATCCAGCGAGCTGGTCATACAGGTCGTTGATCCTGGGGAGCGGATACTTGTTCTTGATAGTGACCAAATTGACAGGTCGATAATCCACAACCATCCGATCCGTTCCATCCTTCTTCTTGACGAAGAGGACGGGGCAAGCCCATGGAGATGAACTAGGACGGATGAAACCCTTTTGCAAGGACTCATCGAGTTGTTTCTTAAGCTCAGCTAGTTCTAGGGGTGCCATCTTATAAGGTCTCCTAGAGATTGGGACGGTTCCTGGAACAAGGTCTATTACGAACTCGACATCTCTGTCAGGTGGAACACCTGGCAGTTCCTCTGGAAAGACATCCGGGAAGTCACGGACTACCGGAACATCTTCGAGGTCTGGAAGGGGATTGGCATTTAGAGAGTAGAGCTGACGCTCCGATACTCGGGTCAAAACATTGACTGTCTTGCCCGATGGATGGGTAAGTTGGACAGTTCTAGTTGAGCAATCAATCTTGGCGTAATGAGCTGACATCCAGTCCATACCCAAGATGATGTTTATGTCCGAAGACTTGAGAGCTATTAGTGACGCGAGAAAAACCAATCTGTCGACAAGAATTTCATTTCCATGGCTGATCCTAGAGGTTTGCCATCTAGAACCGGGAGTTTGAATTTCCATGGAGGTGGGCATGTCACTAAAGGTAGTGTTGTGCAATCGAGCATAGCTCTCAGAAATAAATGAATGAGATGCTCCAGTATCAAAGAGAACAGTTGCCGGATGGCAATTAACAAGGAGCGTACCGAGAACGACGTTGGGGTTCTCCTGAGTCTCTTCAGCTGAGACGTAGTTGACATGGCCACGAGCAATGGTGGCTGGCTTGGCGACAAGCACCTTCGCTGTTGACTTACCACGTCCAACAGACTTTCCGAACTGGTTGGGGTTGTTCTGGGGACACTCACGGATGTAGTGGCCCGGCTCACCACACTTGAAGCAAGTTATCATATTGGGGCGTGGAGCAGTATTGGCAGTGGGGCCACCAAAAGTCTTGGGCGGCACATACTGCTGATTGGGGCGAGGCGTCTCAAAGGATGGCCTCGGGGTATACCTGGGTGGCATAGCAGAATTTGGAATCCAGACCCGGCGCTTCTGAGATCCAGAGCCGGATGAAGATCCATAGTCACGGGAGTGCTTGCGTGAAGCTTCAAAATCATTCTGCCCTGTCTCGGCACTGATGGCCTTATTGACTAGCTTCGGAAAAGAAATGCATTCATGCAGACGAAGGTCACGACGGAGCTCAGGGCTAAGTCCCTTGCGGAACCTTGCCTGCTTCTTGGCGTCGGTGGATACTTCTTCGGGAGCATAGCGTGCAAGCTTCCCAAACTCGCGACTGTATGCATCCACAGACAGCTTCCCCTGGGTGAAGTTACAAAACTCCTCCCTCTTGCGATCCATAAGGCCTTCCAGGATGTGATGCTCACGAAAAGCGGTACTGAAATCAGCCCAAGTAGTGAGTTGGCCGACCGGGCGCATAGCTTCATAATTCTCCCACCAAAGACTGGCAGGCCCTTCAAGGTGATAGGCAGCAAAGGTGACTTTATCATCTTCAGCCACGTTAGCAGAACGTAGCTTGTGGGCGATGCTGCGGAGCCAGTCATCCGCATCGAGAGGTTCGATGGAATGATTGAACTTTGGCGGGTACAGCTTGACAAAGTCATTGATGGACACTGGATTGATCCTCTGCTGGCGTGCAGTGTTCTGCTCAATCCGCTCTAACAAGCGGTTGGTGTCGCGCCTGTTGCGCTCTGCCTCCAACATCACTTCGGCCAGAGAAGGTGGTTGAGGCAGACTTTCCTCTCTAGGTGCACTAGCTTCTCCCTGCTCCGAAACAGCAGGGTTGCTGCGGGTGTTGACCATCCTGGGAAAACAAAACAACGATTTAAACCAGGATGGCAAAATCTGGCCAAGGAAGTGCGGAATGTAATGGATAACAAGGAATGCAGAGATGATCATCCGTATGACATGGTAATATAGAAACTGCCATATATATACCAACGGTCATACACGTCATACATAGTTTAGTACAAGCTCAAGCTGAGGTACAACTAAGACGACAGACTTTACATCTCATCGGAGGCATTCCAAGCTCCTATACATTATTTTTCTACACCTCCGGAATTGATACACACTAAGTTATATTCCACAATCACGCAGGACGGTGGACATACAACTATTACAATACTAGCGAGACTGCTACTAGCTCAGACAGCTCCGTAGAAGTCCTCATAGAAGTCACCACCCAGACCTGGAAGCGGAACATGGTCATCTGGGAACAGACGGTCCTGCGGCGCTTGTGGACCATAGGGACTTGGGTGCGGCCTCGGTCCAACAGACGGCGGCAGAAGAGGCCCACGAGGAGGGGTGATACCTCCCACCTCACGCCATTCCATGAAGTCTGGCAGACTAGTCCGCACAGGATACAAGTCTCTCATGTCCATGTATCCGGCTTGCACAGCAGGTGCAAACCTCGTCAAGGTGGCCCAATGATCAGCACGAGCATTAAAGAGCTCCATACGCAAGGCCCGGTTTTCACGGTCCTTATCTTCCAACATCTCAGTAGTGGTGCAAAGGAGTGAGTCCTCATGGGATGCATCACTGTACATGCCCTGAAGGTAACCATGCGCCCCAGGGAGGGATGCTGGCATGTAGCGAAATTCAGTGTTGCTCAACAAGGCAGTTCTAGCTCGCATAATGGTCATCATCGAGTAGGCTGCATCTTGAACGGACATCCCAATAGTGATCCCGAGTCCATAAGAACGGTGGAGTGGTTCCGTGGCTCCGGGATAAGATGGATATATCCTGACCGTGCACAGATATTGGCTCTGGTTAAAATCTCTAAAATGCTCTTCGACGGTGTATTCAGGGTACCATCGGTAACCTGCCTCAACCATCACTCGAACCAACATGGCGGTATGACCACATACACCGATGCAACGGGTCAGACGAACCACTTGGTTTTGGGGACGGGTAGCCATCTGAAAGCACAAAATAGTGCAAAGGCATTAGAATTTCTGGATGAAATTGGACAGCATAACGGCTGTAAATGCTCAGAAAGAATTGAGACATCCACAACAGTTTGCGAAACCACTCAACAACATCATATCATGGTTCTGGTTCAATTGGCAACATACTAAACTTTAGTAGAACTGAACTGGGTTGTATCCAACAATCCTACAAGTTACTACGGATTTAGTAACACGTGAACCTGATAGAGAGAAGAGAGCCTAGTCCTTAACCCACGTAGAATGAGAAGAGAATGACTCAGAATAGAGGGCATAAGGTAAAGGAGTAAAAGAGCCTTACGTTCCCTCCCACAATCAATTCCCCTACATATAACTAAAGCATTTCTAGACTCGACATCGACCAGTTTGGCTTAGCGAACCTACAGGCAGTCCGGCTCTGATGCCAACGCTGTCAGGACCCCGATCCTAAGCCACATCGATCCAGCGTGTAACACATCATATCACTTTGCGGCCTCACGCACGGTACTCCCACGGGTGCCACCTTACCTGGCCCGGGACCGTTTGCGCCTTTTGGCTCACGTATATGATAGTGTCGCTAGCATCCATATGACAGAGAACCCAGGCCGACATGGCTAGTCGTGAACCCAAAGCGGCGCTAGCCTATGAGGACAGGCATACGTGAATCACATCGAACATGTCGGTCATCAACGTATTTATTCGGGCTGTAGCACTGGGCTAACAGGACTCCGGTAACCCGGGCTGTAGCAGGCTAGGCAGGACTCCGAATAACAGCGCGTGACATTTCCCCGAAGGGACAGACATAGGAACGACGTGAAACACATGCCGGCCAGTCAAGTGTCCAAGCAGTAGTGCTGGGCTAGCAGGACTCCGGTGAACCGGGCTGTAGCGGACTACTATCGCTCAGAAGCACAAAACTTACATTTCCCCATATGAAAGGCTGCCAAGGATAAACAACTAGATGGTCGGATCCCACTCATACCAAGCATTTCAATCATACACACAATATGCCCGATATGAGTAAATACAACATGGCATCACAACAGTACTCTACGACTCAAGTACTTTATTTAGAAGGCTCCGAGGAGCCATACATATCATTCATACAGATAGGGGTCACATGACCCAACACTCAAGTCATACAAACATACAAGCACATGCGGAAGCAAAGTAGTCTGAGTACAGACACTAGAAAGAAAGAAGGCTTGATGAAGCCTGTCTATCTACATCGACTCTTCACAAGTCTTGGATCACCACCTGGGTGATAAGTCACTCGTCAACGTCGAGGTCTACATAAAACCCATCAGAGGGGTTGGTGCAGTCGTCTGAAAAACATGATTAAAGCAACATGAGTACAGAAGTACTCAGCAAGTCTTACAACAGGAACCTATCATACATGCACATTCTCAAGAAGGTAGTGGGGTTATTGCAGCAAGCCAGCTTTGACTCTTGGCTAAGCTATCCTACGATAGACACCACTTGTAAAACATTTGTCGCACACGAGTCCACTATCACCATCACAATACTCCACCGAGGATCCTCTCTCGCCATCCTACGAGAGGGCCATCCGCGGTACTCACACTTATCTTGAGATTTTTAGTAGTATCCATTTAACTTGTCTATGAACTGATATAGGCAACCCAGAAGTCCATTACCGCGGACACGGCTATTCGAATAGTTCATTTATAACCCTGCAGGGGTGTACTTCTTCACACATGTTTCCACCACTTAGCGTCTGCACACGACATGTGCTCGGCAGACTTCAAGCGAAAGCCGACGTGGGTGTAGACCACGACCTACCTAAACACTCAAGTCTCTAGTCCAAGTTTATCGCCTATTCGGGTTCCATCCGCAGGGAGTCCGGCCGAGGTTTCCACTAACGGCCCCGAACGATGTGAACAGGGTTCCGAGACACCAAACGGGCGCCCGGTTGACCCGGCCACGTGCCTACCGCAACACGGCCCACCCCGATGGTCAGCGCCGCGTGCGGCCCCCAGCATACTACAAACACCAGAAACTACTTGCAACTCCTGGACAGAGGACAAGGGTGGATAAGAAGTCGAGCGGGGTCATATTTCAGGGCCCAATGTGTGGTAGTATCTGTATCATGGATCACAAACACAGATCTCAGTTCTTAAGGACGGCCTCAATGAAACAACCCACCATGTACTCCTACATGGCCTTTCATCGATTCCTTTACCAAATTCGTGTTCAACACTTCACTTTTGTTATCGACACAACCTTTCACTCCAGTTCATCATCCCGATGAGCCAGACCTGACACAACTCTAAGCATAGCAAGCATAGCATGGTAGGCACACACACACATGTATTGGCACAATCAACTCCTACACATGCTAGTGGGTTTCATCTAGTTACTGTGGCAATGACAGGTCATGCAAAGGAAGTGGGTTCAACTACCGCGACACACAGCAGTTTGAAACGCGTTGTCTTAATGCAGTAAACGAGAGCAGCAGCGAGAACATGGGTTTGTATCGGAATGATCAATGGGTTGCTTGCCTGATGGAGTGGTCGTGGGATACTGCCCTTCAGTTGGATACTCGGAGATATCCTCGGAGGCAGAACCTACCACGATGAACACATCGAAACACAATCAATACATGGCGATATGCAACAATATGATGCATGCTATGACATGGCAATATGTATGTGTCCTGACCTAGTGTAAGTTAAGTCAGAAGGGAATGAACCCATTTGAACCAAAGATTCAAATGGAAACTCATTTAAGAAGACCATATTAATGTATCAACTTGCAATGCCTAAACAGTGGGTTTAACTTGTTCTGACATGCATGAAACCAGTACCAATGGATAGGTTGGATTTTTCTGATAATTTTTCATATATAAAACTTTGCATTTGGAGTTATAGATAATTTTCTATGAATTTTTGAAGTTTGAACTAATTTCTGGAATTTCCTGTGCAAAAATAAATCCAGAAAATTAATTGTGGCGTCAGCATGAGGTCATGCTGACCTCAGCAGGTCAACAGACCTGGTCCAGGTCAAACCTGACGCGTGGGTCCCGCGTGTCAGGGTCATTAGATTAAACAGACTAGATTATTCCTAATCCTGGATTAGTTAGCGGGCGGGGCCCACATGTCATAGACCCAGGGGGTCGACGGTCAACTCCGCCGGCGTTGAGCCGCCGGCGACGCCCAGACGCGGCGGAGGAAGTGCAGATTCGTGCTCCGGCGACCAAATCGACGGCGGAGCACGTCTACGTGATGCGGGAGCTGACCCGCAACTCTTGGTGGAGTTGGTTGGGGTCGGGGTGGCCGGAGTTGGCGCCGGCGACGAGTTTGGCGGCGCCGGGGCTCGGGTGAAAGTGGAACCGAGGCTGCTGGGCACGGCGAGGCGCGTGGAGTGATGCGTCGGGCCCCTGGGTGTGCGGTGAGGCTAGTGGACAAAGTGGTGCGGCCATTGGGTGGCCGGAGCCTCGTCGGCGACGAGCTCCGCGGCGGCGCGTGCGGTTGAACTACGTGCAGTCGCGGTGGTGCACGAGAAGAGGAACGGGGAGGTTGGGGAGGTGGCTATGCTCACAGCGAACTCGCAGAGCCAGACGGCGTGGTCGGGGATGAGCTGGTGCGGCGAGGACGTTGAAGGGGATCTCCGGCGACGGTGGACTCAGGCGGGGTCGGTGCGGTGGCTTCGGGGCACGCGAGCGCTCGGGGCTCGTCTTGCTCGAAGGAGAAGAAGGTGGCGGAGCTCGTGGACACGGTCGGGTGGCACGGGGACGACGGCAGCTATGGCTACGGCGGTGGAGCGGCGACGGTGGCGTCGGCCATGGCGAAGGGGAGCGAGGGAGAGAGGCAGGGAGGAAGTGGACACGTCCACTGGGTCGGGGGCACGACGTGGAGCTCATCCAGGGCAGCGAGGCGGCAAGGAGGTGAAGCAGGGCGGCGGGGAGCTGCGTGGCGCTCGCTGGTGCCGGCGTCGAGCACCTGCGTGCCTGCCTGGCCGAGCCAGGCAGCTCGCTGGCGCGGCAGCTGGGCTGGGCCGGCAGGTGGGCCGGTTGGCAGGCGCCAGGTAAGTCTTTTCCTTTTTATTTTTCCTTTTCTATTTTTCTGCAACTTTGTGGACTTATTAAAAATACTCAGGCAACTCCAAAAATCACCAAACTGCACCTGGTCCTTAGTTAGAATATTTCCAGCAGGGAACATTTTAGTTTGGAGATATTTGAGCATTTGAAATAATTTACAAATTTTAAATGCCCAAATTCAATTATTTATGCATTAACTCAATGACCTTCTGTTGACCTAAAAAAATGTGCACTATTTTTGCCAGAGGTTTAAGACCAAAGCAAAGATGATGAACATTTTAGAAGGGCATTTCAGGTTCATTGAAAAAGATTTTAGTAAACCCTAGTAGATTCAGGAGGGGTGCTGGGGGGTTCTGCCTTCCCCATTTCAAATTTCTGTCAAAAGAAAACATGGTGCACACTCTAATGCATGAGCTAGGTGGGATGTGACATCCAGGCCGTAGTAGAACATGAGTCCTCGAACGAATGGGTGGAGAGGAAAGCCCAGTCCGCGGAGGAAGTGGGGAAGGAACACTACCCTCTCATGGGGCCTTGGGGTGGGGAGGAGCTGCCCCTCTTCGGGAAGCCGGTGCGCGATGTCGTTAGACAAGTATCCGGCCTTCCTCGGTTTTTTGATGTGTCCCTCCGTGACGGAGGAGACCATCCACTTGCCTCCCGCTCTGGACATGACTGGAGAAGGTCGAGGTGGGGAATGCGGGCTTGGGCGCTAGAGCTCGAGTGCGCGGAAGATGGATAGTCAAAGGAGGAAGAAGGCGTAGGTAAAAAGGTGGATCCTTATCCCCTTATATGGGCGGATGCGGCTATGCGTCCCCACCGGCCTGATAAAACTCGCTTATCTCCCAAGCGCCGTAATCAATGGCACAGTTGGGTTACCCACGTCCATATTGATGAGAATCCCGTAAATAAAGGGGACACGATCTCTGCTTTGACAAGACGCGCCAAGGAAACCGCCTCACGAAACGTGCCGAGGTGGGGGAGTAAAAACAATTCGAATAAAGGCTTGGCCGTAGTGTGATGTCACGCTACGGAATACGTCAGCAGATTAGATTTGTGTAAATATTATTCTCTCTATGGCAATATGTGGAAACTTATTTTGGAGAGCCGGACACTATCCTTTGTGTTCAACATCTTCTATGAAGTACTTGGAGGAGGAACCCGCCTTGCAATGCCGAAGACAATCTGCGCGCCGGACTCGTCGTCATTGAAGCCTGGTTCAGGGGCTACTGAGGGAGTCCTGGATTAGGGGGTGTCCGGATAGCCGGACTATACCTTCAGCCGGACTCCTGGACTATGAAGATAAAAGATTGAAGACTTCGTCCCGTGTCCGGAAGGGACTTTCCTTGGCGTGGAAGGCAAGCTTGGCGATATGGATATGTAGATCTCCTACCATTGTAAACGACTCTGTGTAACCCTAACCCTCTCCGGTGTCTATATAGACCGGAGTGTTTTAGTCCGTAGGACAGAACAACAATCATACCATAGGCTAGCTTCTAGGGTTTAGCCTCCTTGATCTCGTGGTACTTCTACTTTTGTACTACCTATATCATCAATATTAATCAAGCAGGACGTAGGGTTTTACCTCCATCAAGAGGGCCCGAACCTGGGTAAAACATCGTGTCCCTTGTCTCCTGTTACCATCCGCCTAGACGCACAGTTCGGGACCCCCTACCCGAGATCCGCCGGTTTTGACACCGACAGTAACCATCCTTCAACTGCTCCTTCTGATGATAATATAGACAGGGCTTCTTCATCCTGGCATAATCGGAACTAGTCACTTCAGGTACTCCATATTCTTCTTCAGAGGAAGATGATCATGTTGTGCAAAGACAAGAGGACTACTAAACGCTAGCATCACTGTTTGCTCAAAAAAAGGAAAGGAAATATTTAAAATAGCATAGATGAAGCACTTCTCAAGGACAATACCACTTTTTCATGACAGTATCTAAACAGTAGCACAACACCAATAGAGATGACAAAGCTCAATCATATGGATGAAATCAGTGGGCGAGTACCAACCTTTGTCAGGAGGCTTATTGTGTAGAGCATACAGATGAAGCACCGGGAGTTGATTTTTGTTTTTCTTCCCCTTGTTCCAGCCATAGCAATAAATTAAGATGCAAAACTATATCATTACTTGTGTCATCACAGTTCCAGTGCTTCATTACAGCACCGGGAGTTGATTTGTTTTTCTTCCCCTTGTTCTCCCCCTTCATCACTTGGTTCAATAACAAACAAGCTTCGCCTTCAATGTAAGATTTGGCATGTCAATTAGGGAGCACAAGTATAGTACTAAACATAATTTTCTGATGAAAGTGGCAAAATACAGGCCAGCAGTTGTGAAATATCCTTATCTTACCTCAATGGGATATTACGGTGCACATACAGATTGGAAGTCTTGTCTCCATTTGTGCAGTTCACTAAAATCAAGCAACATTATCGTACAAGTAGCACAACATATGATTGCACACTGCAGAATCATGTGAAAGAAGGCTAGTACTGACCTCTCATGATGCGGAATTCAAACAACTCACAAGAAGAAGATCTGAACCAAATTCGCCTTAACGGATAGGAAGTAAGATCTCCTCTTGTGCAGTTCCACTAAGATCAAGCAATCAAGCAACGTTGTTGGTGTGACATTTTGGTTGAACTGCACAAAACACTCTTAAAACAGAAGTGTTTTGTGCAGTGCAACAAAAGGTCAAAATGGCAACGAGGTGAAGTAGATAACCCTGTTTACACAGAGGTGCCAAGGAAATAATTAGTGGTCAATAACGGTGGATGACACAGAGGCCAACAAAAAGAAGCATCTACCTTATCTAAATGGGAACGAAAGCAAGACAGAAGCATTTCTCAAACAGTGGCATTGATTAATATTTACATAGAGATTATATTAGCAATAAAATTCGTTAAACATGTAATTTGGTTTTAACTGTGGCATGCATCAATTTTCCAGCGGCATTATTAGAGGGTGTTTGTTTACAGGGACATTTTGGTGCAGGGACTAAAAAAACTCCGTGTCAGTCCCATCTAAACCAAACAGGAGGGACTTTTAGGGATTAAAAGTGGGCATTTGGGACTAAAGAAAGAAGACCCCGAGGGAGTCTTTTTGGGACTTTTTCCAACAGTTGCCCCTGCCACGCATCGCACCTTGTCTCTATTAGTTCATTACTAGGGGTAACATGGTCTTTTAGCATTCATTAAATAACCTCTAGTCCATGTTTAGTCCCTGGAACCCAGCAGGTAGGGACTAGGGAGTTTTTAACCAAACAGGGCCTTAGATTAACAACAGCTAATGAGTTGCACAGGACTGTGGACGCACCAGCACCATGTGCATCTACCGATGTACTGTGGTCATGCACAGTCTGTTGCAACAAAGAACAAACAACCAAGGAGCATATTTGTGTTGGTCCCAGTTAAGTTATCTTTAGACGCCTTTCCCTATGTGAGCGCAGCAAATCTAGTCCTGCTCAAACTCTATAGCCTTGTCCCTTCCTTTCCTTTTTGAACTAGCACTTTCGCCCCTTCCTTTCCTCTTTGAACCACGTCCTAGATTTATGCGATACAACTTTCCCCTCTACTTTCCCCATTCCTTTCCTCTTTGAACCACATCCTAGATTAATGCTATACAACTTTCGCCCTTCATTTCCTCTTTGAACCACGTCCTAAATTCATGCTATATACAACTTTTCCCATTACTTCCCCCCACTCCTTTCCTCTTTAAACCACGTCCTAGATTCATGGTATACATGCAGCTAGAGCAATGCATGTGGAGTAAGTAAATTATACCTTAAGGTTCTTGGGGTGTGGTTCGTTGGGCGACGGGACGGCGGCGACGAAGAAGGGGTCGGAGGCCCTCCCGCGCCGCCGCTGGGTGGAAAGTGAACAGTTGCGCCGGTAGTCCCTGGCTGACGGCGACATCGTTAAGCCTCCTTCCCTTCCCGGTGGACGGATCCTGCCGGCTCTTTGAGTAGCAGTGAGGGGAGAGAGAGGCCAGCGAAGTCTTGTTTAGATCTGGAGACGGCGAGAGAGTGTGAAGATAGCAACTACAAGCGCTGAGGCTCCAGCGTGTCTATATATACTGGAGAGAGAGTGTGAAGCGTGCAAACCCTAGAAAACATTTTGGCCAGTCAAAGAATCCTCCTGGCACAAATTATGCTCAAGTGTAGTTATCGAACCCGAGACCTCAAGTTTGATGAGCAAACAGGCTAACCAGCTACACAACCCTCCCGTTATGTTCAACGAGAGGGAAATAACCTTTTATACATTCCTGAATCCTTATTATAACATGCACACAAATTTTGGGCACTTGTATTCAACTTAAGTCAGTGTGCCACCGTATCTCGTATACTTACTACTCCCTCCGTCTAGGTGTAATAAGTCACGTTAGAAGGTGCAACGGGACCCCTAGCTAGAGGAAACCCCTAGCTTCCTTGTGACCAGCCTCTTGGCTGACTATCCGGGGAATGCTTTTATTTGAATAAAGCTCTCTGATTTGCCCGCAAAAAAAGAAGGTGCAACGGGACCAAGGTGCGCGCGCGTGCGCGTGTGTGTTTGTGTGTGTGTTTAACACCATGTGTGTGTTAGAGAGAGCGACAGATCGACCTACTCCTACAGAGAGATGTTGTGTAGTGTACGATTTTAGCCGTGAGAGTCGGTGCATCCTATCGTTTCCGGGCGTCTCCGGTAGGGACATGCGGACAGCTGCCACGCCCGCTCCTGACCAGCCTGTCCCACCCAAAGCCCCTCCATCGCCCGCGCGCGCTTCCCGCCTGAAACGGCCAACGCCGCTCCAAAGAATCGATGCCGCATTCATGCCCGGGCAGAGCGGACGCGACCTCTCACTGGCGCAAGAGTGATGGTTGCTTCGTCCGTCCAACTTACTGCTGGGTCTATGTGATTTGACGGCTCATTGGTCTTTATTACTAAGGTTGTAGAACTGCTGGATGTCCCATGCTTTTGGCGAAAGGAGTTATACTACTACTGAATAAATGAAGTTTGCAACCATTTGACCATCGGATCATTTTGTGCAATTTCACCAAAATCGAGATGAGCATCCCTGTGGCAAAGAAATTGAACAAGCGTGATTAGAATAAGATTACTGGGACTAGTTGAGACATAAACTCATCACAAATACAGTACGTAGAAGCCAGTAGAGGTATGTGCGGGGCAAAGAAGTAGAGAAATATCCACAGGGAGTGACGTGGGCAGCTGGAGCAGTCGTGCAAGCCGGCTATAAAGGGAGTTGTACCTGAGGGACGTAGCTCAACCTTGAGGAGGGCGGCGGGAGGCGGCAACTTCCCATGTCGCGGCAATGAGCAAGGGACGAAGGCAACCTCACCGGCTTTGTGAGAGAGAACGACGGGGACCCCTGATCGGGACATGCCGACAGTGGGTTTTCACCGTCGGCGACGGCCACCGCATCTACACTAAGCATCCACCCCTTCCCCAAGCGGACGTGATCTGCCGGGATGTTAGAGATGTGGCCACAGTCGTTTTGTGCGAGAGTGTGTGAAGAGAGCAACCCCAACAAGCAAACCGTGTAGGCTGGCCCGTCCTGACTATGTATATAGTGGAGCGGTTTCCTTTTCTCTCCATATGAACCTATCATATTGCGTACGTGCCACTGAAGAAAAAAAACTTTATTTATAAATGATGCGGCACCTACTACTCATTCTCCTATAACCTTGCGCTTGGCATCTCCAAAATATTAACCTTGCGATTGGCTCTTCGCCTCTTCGGGAAGTCGAGCAATAATGGTAGTGCAGTATATATCGTTATGGCTATATGAGACCGAATGAATTGTTGCACGTCCACCACGTGGGCGAGGGTCGAGGGGCGAGGGAGAGTGCTACATACAGAGCAAAATGAGTGAATCAACACTCTAAAATACGTCTATATACATCAGGGTTTGGAGTATGTACTAGTAGTTCATATTGAAATCTACTAAAGGACATATATATTCCAAACAATATGATATAATCTCTATAACCAAGGTAGTAGGGACGAGGAGTAAACGTAGGGAGTAGTAAATATTTCTCCTCGTCCTGCGAGCCACCGCACGCATGGGCGAGGGAGCGGGCGTAAGGCGTAGTAAGCAAGCTTCACCTCATCCTGCGAGGCACCGCACCCGTGGGGGGGGGGGAGACGGCGTACTAAGCAAGCTTCTCATCGTTCTGCGAGTTGACGGGACACATCAAAAGTACTCCTGTGTATAGAGCCTTGCCTCTAAGGTAGGCCCCACATGGTTTGCCTCTTTTTTTAACATAACACGTCAAGTCGCAATTTGTTTGTTCACCCGTGATAGACGATCCTCCGTCCACCAAGTGGACAACCAGTACACGTGCCAAATTACCACGTGGGATGCCTTTTTCATACAGAAATGAGCTCCATCGTGTACCCTCGCGGGTGTGGTTGGGAAAGAGACGAGAGTACGTGCGCCGTGCATGCACCTCTTCTCTTCGTGCATGTCCCCCACCTACGTGGGTGTGTGTGAGAGATACAAACCGCGTTAGTGAGTGTTTTTTGTTTTGGGGTGGGGTAGGGTGGGGGTTGATTTCGTGAATTATTTATGGGAATATGTGTCTATGACATCTCAAACAAATTTTTGCATGCAATGTGTGTGAAATGGAGGCCTATCAATATCATACACAAAGGGTCGCGCAATCCACGAGAAGAGAGGGAGGGGTCATAGCTATCGATAGAGTCGAAGAGAGGATCAAGTGGGTGGGTGCGAGATCGATGAAGAGAGCCATCAAAATTGTGTGTGTGTACAAGTCAAAGATATAGGGCGACTGGCCTACCAGAACGTTAGAGGGCACACGTCAAGTTTGTGTGTGGCAGGGAGACATGACTAGAGTGCTTGATGTATCGGTGTGTGTGGGGGGGAGGGGGTGGTGGGAGGGGTAGGCAGAGGCCTAACTATAGAGGTAGAACGACTCGTATATGTGTTGAGAAGGAGAGACCCAGCTATGTCTTGAGGGAGATCGGTCGAAATCCATACATAACTGAAGGACGGGAAATATGATGGGAGAGAGAGAAAGGAGAGAGAGAGGGAGGGAGAGGGAGGGAGAGGGGTAGAGTGCTGGATGGGTGATGGAGTTGCTTCTCGAAGATGGTGGGAGAGGCCTACTAGACAAACTGAGGGTGGAATTGCAATGTTATCACTAAGAGTTGGGATGTGTTTCTGTGTGTGCCTATGCGTGATAGATCTGTCGGGACACATCCATGGATGATGAAGGGGAACCATGTGTTTGGTAAGCAAACATAACTAGATCGGTAGATCAATTTTTGTTTGTCGGAGGAAGGGAGAGACACAACTAATGAGGTAGATCGATTGACATGTGGGTAAAAACGATAAGGACCTAGTTAGCTATATGTATAGCGAGATATCGGTCGGTGTACGTCCATTTGTTAGAAGCAAATAAGACCCAGCGAGACAGATAAACAGCGAGAGTGGAGCTAGGAGGTGGTGCGAGAGGCCCAGCTACTAGCTAGATAGGGGGAGGAGTGTGCGGTTGTGAGAGCGATGAAAAGAGTGGCGAGAGTTTACACGTGTGTCTGACCGTATGAGAGACACGAGGCAAGGACACATAAAGGAGGAGATTGAAGGTGTGTTTGTATGTTTTTGGCAGGCATCGCTGGAGAGGTTTATCGATCGGTGTGTGTCGGAAAGGAGTTGTGGAGACTCTGGGAGAACGACCTAAAGAAAAAAAATGAATGTGCCCAGTGGATAGAATGCCGAGGGAGGGGGATGGCGAGGAGGACGTGTGCATGCATGAGAGAAAGTTAGTGGTAGCTATAAAGGTTAGAGGATTGTGTGGGTGTAAGAGACTAACAAAGATCATAATTTGATATGAAAGCGGATTCATATATTTGAATAGGAGATCATAGTGTTTTAAACATTGCATGCATGAATATAGAGGTGATACACGTGTTGTGCACATGTTATACCATAATGTGATAATGCATGGTGTTTGCAACTCACAGCTAAATGCCGAACAATCTAAACCATACTATACATCAAACAATCTCACATTTTATTTGAATTTGTGATAATGTGTGGCGTTTGTAGCTTACAACTAAATATCGAACAATCTAAACAATACTATATATCGAACATTCTCACATTTTATTTGAATTTGTGGTAATGTGTGGTGTTTGCAACTCACATCTAAATACTTGTAGGCGTAGGGGGCGGGGCACCATACATAATGTGATAAACACATTATACATATGAGACATGGTTTAGATTATGAAGAACTAGCTAGAGCTAGAAATGTAATGTGATTTGAAATAAAAATAAAGTGGTTTTAAAAAATCTAGTTCGAGTTCATATAGTACACATAGTTCATATGTAACTCGAGACTAATCATGTGGTGTGCTGTGAAGATAATACAAAACGATGGTTTAACTTCACAATAATGATGATTGTAGATCTTATTAAAACAGAGAAACGAATTCAAATGCTTTGACTTCACAACAATCATTATTGTAGATCTTATTCAAATAGAGAAACGAATTCAGATTTAGTTCATATTGAAGCGGTAGTATATACGTTTAGAATGCACTAAAACGTTCATTTGAGTAGTAGGTTGCATGCATTTTACACGTAGCGAAATATTTTAATTGAACATAACATGAATTCAAAGTTCTGAATGACATTTGTAGGACGCATTGATTTGGTACAGTACACATTAGGCTTGTCCGAAAATTTCACCCGCGCCTTGTTAGCCCGAAATATTTAAGATATATCTTTGTCTTGTTGTGCTCCGACAACTCCCTCCATCTCAACCCGCGCCTTGCTATTCCGAAATTACAACGCGCGCACAAAACTCCCACCTCCTGTGAAATCCTGACACACGAAATGCCCGTGGTACCCCTGAACCGAAAGAACCGCCTCAAATCGGTGGGGACAAGTACATCTCTAAGCCATGATTCCCCACTGCCATCCCATCCGCCCACCCATTCGTACACCGAGGTCGCGAAAGCCCGCGACGAAACCCCACACCCTGCTCCGTCCGCCACCCAGCCGGAGCCTCTTCCCCGACGACGTCGTCCACAACAACACCCCGATGTCCCTCATCCATCATACCGGATGAGGATCCGTCGTCGATCTCATCGTCCCGCCGGTTCAGCCACCCCGTCCTCCACCTCCAAGGAGCTGCCCCGACGTTCCCCTCGTCTTTCGCACCACCTCCATTCCCACACCGCCGTCTTCACCTGCACCACCGGAAGAGCATCATCATCACCGTTTTCTCGGATGAAGCTGCGCCCTAATCGGTGCCACCAAAGAGGTTGTACACTAATTGCCGCATTTTCTTCTTAATTCGATCTCACGGTGCTGCCGGCGCTTGGTCCCGAGCCGCCACGGCGTGGCTCCATCCACGGCGGCGTCGCCGGCCACTTCCTCCACGGTGTTGCTCCCTCGGCGGCGACGTCCACATCAGTAGGACCTGCTGCTGCTTTAGCTCTCGCTCGCGCTGCTGCTCTGCTCTTGCTCTCGGTCCTCTGCCTGGTCTGCTCTTGCTATTGCTCTTGCTCGCGCTGCTACTCTCGCTCTTGCTCTTGCTTGCGATGCTGCTCCGATTTAGCTACACTTCAGTCGACTGAATCGACTTTTGGGTCAGTCAATTTTCAGGGGGTGGGGGGCTCGCCGGGGTGAAGGAAGAACCAGCCGCAGCGAGGAGGGGGGCTCGCCGGAGAGGTACCCCACTATCTATCTTAGGGTTCAGGATGGGGGCAGTGGTCGCCGACGGTGGCGGGGCGTTGCGGGGCGGTGGCGTGGGGATCGCCGAAGAAATAGCTCGGCACCGGGGGGGGGGGGAGGGGCTAGAGGGATGGCCGGGGCGGCAGCGGACCGGCGGTGGGGAGTTTGTTCGGGGCGGGCGGAGCGGCGCACCGCCGGCCGCGGGCGGCGGGGGGATGCTGTTTGGCCGGCTTAGGGCGGTGGAGGTTGAAGATGAACCGCAGGCCCTTGATTTCGTATGCAACGGCTGCAAAATCAACTTACCAGAGATGAAACAGTCAGTTGACCGACGTGTAGCCTCACCTTGCTAGTGCGTTCAGTTTCGACAACAAAATTCAGTTTCGACAGTTAAGTTCAGTTTCGACAGTTAAGTTCAGTTTCGATAGTTAAATTCAGTTTCGACAGTTAAGTTCAGAGATGAGCGGCTGATGTATTTTACATCTAGCACTTTGTGGTTATGTATTTTATGTCATGTATTGGAGATGCTATTAGAATTCCACTCAGGTTAACGTTGTTCGTTGTCTCTCTTGTCATGCTTCAGCCTCGGCGTCGTACAACTCACCGGAGCTGCTCCAACGACAAAACCCTCCATCACAGCGGAGCAGTACCTCGGGCTCCATCTCCAGACACCTAAGATCTTCTTCCACTCCTCCGACAGCCAAGTCAGCCGGAGCATCCTCACCGGCCAACCCAATCAAGCTGAGATCGACATGCCTTCGCCAAATAGGTTGTACACTTGTTGCATCTCTTTTTTACTCTACATGTTATATATATTGTCCACTGAGAACACGGATTTGTTCCTTTACTGTCTCCTCGAAAGAAAAAACATAGGAATTTAATTTTCACTTGTCCTCCTTTTTAAATTCCTATTCATGAAGCACAAGACTAAGAGATAGTAGGATAATAGCATTATAACCGTACATTTTCTTGTGGTTTGACTTAATCTCACCATGCTTCTTTGCATCCTGTGATCTTCCAATTGTTGTGAATCAAACAACCAGATTGGCAGAAATCCTGTGTTTTTAAATTCTCTGTTTTGCACGTGCATTCCTATCCTATTCCTGTCTATTTCCTATCCCTGCATTGTTGGAATCCTCCAATTCAAACGAGCCCTTACAGAATTACTTCTCTTACATATAGTTGTCAAAGAAAACCTTGTGTGGTTTGTCCCGCTCCTGCTGCGCCATCGTCCACCTCAGCTCAGCTGCTCCAACGACAGAAGGGTCCAGCACAGCAGGGATCCGGCCTCCAGACAGTCTTTCGCCGCCTCAGATCTTCTTCCCTGCCGCTGGCAGCCATGAAAACTGCACTACCATCATCAACCGAGCAGATGACCTCGAGGACTACACGGGTCCGCAAGAGAGGTCACACTCTTTCGTGTCTGCTTACGTTATGCATCGCTTAATATTACATTCTACTTTATCGTCTTGTTCACCGATTAGACTCTGAGTCAACTCAAAACTAATGGTCAAACTTGAGTTTTTAAATGGTTCTGGGGTACATATCGGGGACGCTATCAATAGTATCTATCTACTATCTGGTTAATCTCTGGTGTCTACTATGAGTTTCATGTTGGGTGGGAAACAAACAGTAAAGAAGCCATTATCTGTATTTTTTAACTGAAGCCATTATGTGCCTGCTATTATTGGTTTTGGGTCTATCCACCGGTTGCTACCATCACTCTGGATTTTTGCATGCACTCCTTACATAATCTCACTATGTTTTATTCCTATGCATGACAGTTATTGTAAACAATGGAACTGAACATGTAGAGCAAAAGAGACGAGCCTTGCGTGGCAATAAAATTTCATGCAGACGTTGCTCCATGGTAGGCGCAAAGGCAGCCCCCCTCCATGCATTTCGGATTGTAATCGAGAGGAAGATATCTGTACTATAAGGGGGATTCAGAAGGAAAAGACAACTCCTATTTACCCCCTGAGGTCTTCGCTCTAACTTGGCATGTTGATTTTGGTTATATCATGCATATGGTGTCTTGCATTGCTTACTTTATACATCATTATATGTCATATGCTTAGTTTAGACATCCTTTGTGCGAATGCCATCTGCTTAGTTTATTCATCGTTTATGTGAATTATGCAACGCCATCTTGTTTAGTCAGGCATCATATATGTGAATTTTGCAATGCCATCCTGCTTAGCCATTCATCTTATATGTAAATTATATCAGGCCATCCTTTTTTTCGTTACATATTACATTTGTCAACAATGTTATTACATTCAACTGCTCTTCGTGTGCATCAGCCATTTGACACGGTGATGGCAAATTCTGGAGTGAAAACAAGGTCTTGAGAGCAGACTATGCTATCTGACGAAGCGCATATCTCGCTGGTTACACATAGCTCCTCAGAGGAGGATTCAGAGACAGATGACCAGTCCTATGCCCCCCCCCCCGAGGTGTATGCTCTTACTTGGCAGGGTTATGTTGCTCATATCGTGCATATGGTGTCTCGCATTGCTATGTCATTTGATTAGTTTAGACATGCTTTGTGTGAATGCCACCTGTTCAGTGTCTAATTACCATATATGTGAATTATGCATTGCCATCTTGTTGCAAGACATTATATATGTGAATTATACAATGCTATCTTGTTGCAAAGGCATTATATATGTGAATTATGCAATACTGTGCTGTTTAGCCAATCATCATGTATCTAAATTATATCATGCTATCATTTTTTTGTATTACGTGTTCCATTTGTCGACAACGTTTGTATATTCAACTACTCTTCCTGTGCATCAGCCATTTGAAGCGGTGATGGAAGTATCTGGAGTGAAAACAAGGTATTCAGAGCAGACAATGCTACCTGCTGAAGCAGACATCTTGCTGGTTACAGAGAGCTCCTGAGAGGAGGATTCAGAGACTGATGACCAGTCCTATTTTCCCCCTGAGGTCTATGCTCAAACTTGGCAGGGTCATATTACCCATGTCATGCATGTTGTCTTGCATTGCTTAGTTTTTACATCATATATGGATTGCCATCTGCTTACTTGCTTACTATATAAATCATATATTTGAATTATATCATGCCATCATGTTTACATAGTACATACACAACATCTATCATAATTATGGCATGGCAAACCATTTAATAAAGACATCATATAGTTATATCATCTCATCCTGTTTAGTGTTTACAGTCATCATATTTTGAATTATGGCATTCTATCCGTGAATGTATGTGAATTATGGCATGCCAACCTATTTAATAAACACATTATATAGTTATGTCATGTCATCCTGTTTACATAGTCTCATATTTTGAACTATGTATTTCCATCTTTTTTAGTTAGCCATCATAATGTGAAATTGTGTCATGCTATCCTGTTTAGTTAGCCATCATATATGTGAAATTGTGTCATGCTATCCTGTTTGGTTAGACAACATAAATATGAATTATTTCATGCCCTCTTTTATTCCCCACTATCCATTGCACCTGCCTATCATACAATGTCTATACTTTCAATTACGTTTCTTGTTTATCAGCCATTTGAATTGGAGAGCGTGATGGCAGTATCTAAGGGACTAACAACACGGTCTTCAGAAAAGATAGTGCTACCAGTTGATGCAGATAGAACCACGGTTGTACTTGCCCAAGGACCAGATCTACCACACATAACCCAGACTCTTGCAAATTGTACCCCTACCCAGTTGGACAGAGAACCAGCTACACCCCTTCTAACCCCAACCCCGGCAGATAGTAACCCAGTTCCAGCTGACACAGCACCGTCTCCACCATAGAGCACACAAACACGAGCAGTTATTAAGGGAACTGCAGTGCCCAAAGCACGAGGACCACCACTCCGAATCCCAACTCAACGCTTAAAGGAGAAGAAGATTTGTTCTCAGGTCAGGTTCTGTAGCTATGGTTCATACTCCTTTGCTCTTGCATGACTATATTTACTCATACCAACTATTTTCAATTTGAAGGATGGAATTGAAACTCCAATGGCGCAATAGGTATGTTTTAAACCTGTTTCTTTAATTGGTTTGCTGTTGTAACCTGCTCTATGTTGATTTCAGTTTCAATTGAATAAACAGTTATGTTCTCATGTCATGCACATTACAAGTGTTGTTATTGCTCTATAGTTACCCACACTTATATTCTGTCTATTCTGCTTTGTCTTGAGCAAATATTATTTGAATTGTGTCTCTATCTTGATTTGGCAACAAAAACTAGAATGATATAGACCATAAAGTGACCATGGTACATAGATATATGTTTGTTTCATGCTATTATCCTGTCCACTTTACTACTGTTCTCATGTCATGTGGCAAGAAAATATTGGAGAACAGTACCGCGTTATCCAATGGTAATGGAAGTAATGCAGATAAGGTTCAAGATAGTGAGACATCCCTGTTGGTCTCCAACAAAGCTGATAAAAACTATCTTGACGATAGTGAGGGAACCCAAAAGTCCTGTCTTGATGTAGTGTTCGAGTTACTTGCCACTACTGCTGGCACATGCTCTTCGAACTCGCTGCCTGAATCAGTTCGTCTTCTTGAGTCTCAACTTCAAGTTGAAAGACATCGATCAGATGTGCTGCGATAGGAAGCTGAAGGACTGAGGACGTCCCTGCAGAATTCAGATGCATATTTTCTGGTGCAACAGCAAGCGCTAGAGGATTTAAGCGCCAAATAAGAGAAAGTTAAGAAGCTTGCTAAGCATCTTGCCAGCATTATGGGTACCCAAGATATTGTTTCTTGAGATCTTCTGAAGTGGTTTTAGTTCTGGATTTGTTTTTCTGCAGCGTTTATTTGCGCTGGTCGCCAACTTTGACAACCAGTGTATATGATATGCTGCTTTGTTCCCTATATTTTCACTTGTGGCAAACTTTCATGCCCAGTGGATGTAATATGTGTAATAGCCGTGATAGCCTAGCGTTAGTTGCTTGCTTATTTATTTCCTTGGTGTCTTGTTTATTTGTTTGCTTGTGGTCATTGCAGTTCTTTTCTGCGGTTAGCTAGTGGCTGCAATAACCTATTTTTTAAAACTAGGCCACAATAACCATGGGCTAATATTTACTGTAGTGACACTGGGCCTCCTACTGGCCGTAGAAATAGTGGGCCTTCTACGGGCCGTAGAAACAATGGGCCTTCTATGGGCCGTAGAAACAATGGGCCTTCTGCGAGCCGTATTATCAATGGGCCTTATACGGGTCGTATAATCGATTGGCCAAACATTGGCCAAACATACTGCATTATGGCCGTAAACGGGCTAGAGTTGGAATCCTCCATTCATGGGCCGACCATAACGGGCCATCGTTAATAGGCCGTATTTGATGACACTATGAAATCGGCCCAACGTATTAACGGACCACAAACGGGCCGACTGTAACCACGCGCTGAATTTGGCCCACAATCAGAAAATGACAGTAACGGGCTGTAAGTAAACGAATGCTGGAAATGAGCCCAAGAATAAATGGGCTCTGAGAAGGCCGAAAGATAACATGGGCTGGAAATGGCCCAACAGAATAATGGGCCGTTAATGGGTATAAAGTGATACACTATTCATTACAGGCCAGTTTCACCACGGGCCGTTAATGGGTGTAAAGTGATACACTGTTCATTACGGGCCAGTTTCACCATGGGCCGTTAGTAGGCCAAGAGTTACATAGGGCCTCATATGGGCCGAAAGACGTCATGGGCCATACATGGGCCAGAAGTGAAAACGGGATGGAATCATGTTGGATGGCTCGGATGATGCTACTGGGCCTAATTCGGATATGGCGTAACAGGCCTTGGGTTAGCGGGCTGTAAATGGGCTATACGCGAACAGGCCGTTAACACGCTTTCCATGGGCCGGCCCGCCACCTTTTGACCAAGTCAAATGGGCCGGCCTTTTCACAGGAATGGGCCTCTGTTGGGCCGTGACACGTGTCGCCGTATCATAGGCGCCTATCTGACCCACTGACGAGCTGACACGTGTTTCATCGGGCCAATAAGAATTTTCCACGTGCAAATTTCCCATTGGTCGGGGCTGTTAACGGGTTACCGGATCCAAAACCCGACCCGATAGCTTCACGGCGTTTCATTACGGTGGATGCCACGTGTCGGTCACCCTTGACGAAAGCACTTCTGTGACGCGTGATTTATCGTCATGGAAGTGGACACTTCCGTGATGATAATTTTGCTAATGTCATGGAACACTTCTACGACAACACATGTATGACTATCTTGATTCTGTCATAAATTTGTCATGGATGTACATGCATGACAAAAAACGCGACCTACTGTGACAAACACGTATCATCACGGAAGTGTATTTTTTTGTAGTGATGACAGATGTTGGATTTCAATCCAACGGCTGGTAGGCAGAATCGTTTGTTGACTGGCTAGTAAGTCAACACCACCTTGGATAGGCCATTTCCTCGTGGATCCCAAATGTTAGAATCCAATCTGTCACGGTCATGTAGCCCTTCCTATGAAAATTTACAGCCCATTTGATGTGCTAGATGGAAATAAGTTTGTGGGTGCTGGTGGGGGCTAATCACTTGGCTTCTGTAATGCACAGTGAGCTCAAGCAGCCAGCAAGAGTGATGTTATTTCCCTTGGTTGGGATTTGTTAGTTGTTACAACATTTCACTCTAAATGAAATGACTGGCAAGCCATTTGCCTTGCTTCAAAGAAAATATGGCAGTCACAGCCGAGTTGAAAAGCGCAAGATCTAACTCCAGCTTACAAACTGTACAAAAGCATGAGGGTTAATTGTTCATCAGGTTTACAAAAAAACCTAGGTTGAAAAGGGCAACAACATCTAACTCCAGCACTATTTTCGGTAGTCACAGTCAAATGGATCGGTCAGGTCCATAGAATGAACATCCTGGGTTGTAAAATTTACTAGATTATGACCACAATATGTTGTAAATAGAAGCCCGACACGTTCAGGAGCTCTTTTTCCCACTTGAAACTCGTTTTTGCTCTTCCACATACCCATCCGTCAAAACCATGCTGCTGATAAACTTAAGCCTGATGGACAATATTTACCTCGCATTCAGCAGGAAGAATGTGACAAATCTAGTGTTTGCACGGTTGGCTACATATCGTTCTAGCGTTATTGTCTTCAATCGAATCTCATGAGAAGTGAGAAAATTCTAATGCTTACGAGTCCACTGATTGGTAATAACATTCTTACCCCGTCCTATTGCCTAAATGGACATGAAGATTGAAAACAGTGAAGGTCTAAAAAAGAGTGTTGAAAGAGCAACAACTGAACGGTTAATTCTAGTACACTATATGCGGGCTTCCAATGTGCGTGAAATTATCACCTTTGTATAGAACTTCTCCAGACATGGAAGGCATTGCAGCAAGCCAAATAATCTTTTTCAGATCAAAACTATTCATTTGGATATATAAGATCTTGACAGAATCCAGCACCATTGATGGGCCATCCATGGAGAAACTCTTCATTGAGCATAGAACATAATATTAGTACAAAATGTGTACTCCAAGATGACATATAACTTCTGCGCAGACATTTAAAATGCAGCTTATGGTTACAAGTGTAGATGATAATGTAAAGTACCTGAAGAACTGTGGAGCCAAACACCATATTGAAATGAGCACAGAGATCATGTATTACACCCAAGGTCTCCAGTTTAGGCGCAGAGAGGACGGTTATTTGCAACGGTGAATAACTAGAATCAAGGATCAACCTTTGAAGTGAAGGGGCATCTTGAATGATGAGCTTCCTTCCGTCAAAACAAATTCCAATTCTTACAAGGTTAGGTGACTTTATTTGGAGACAACCGATTCTAACTGTGAAAACAAGCACCAAGAACTCCAGGGCAGGGCAACTGGAGTGGATGATGTTGTGCAATGAGGCCTCTGATATACGAACCCGCACAAGTGAAAGTTTCTTGAGAAATGGGAGTCGAAGGTTTAGTACCAGATTGTCTGGTAGGTCGCACAGTGCAAACGTGGCGGTGTGGAGAGAGGAGGAAAACCGCGAGATGGACATCGGTGCTGAGGGCACAGGTAGATGGCGTTCGGTATCTGGTTGGTGATTTCCAGGGGAATAGTAGAACTCAAGCAGCTGTAGTTCTGTGAATTCAAGGCATTTCAGCCAGGTGTCCACCATGCAGGGCATGGTATGCTTGCTCACGTAGCATAACGGGATGTAGAGGCTTTGAACGGAGCCATGGTTGGAGGAGATGATGGCTCTAGGGATTTCAAAATCATTGAAGAGAGATAGCTGACGACAGTCGAGATTAAGGGGCACGGCGCGCCATAGAGGGCGCCACCGAATTGAGAGGACTTGGGTGCGGCAGCAATCCTTGGTGGGAAGATGCGAGATGATCTCCCCAAGGACGTCGTCCGGGAGATCGCTGATGCAGTCCACCCGAGATTCTACGGGTTCCTGGGATCCGGTGGGGGCAGGGTCGCCGCTTCTCTCCGCACTGCCGGGTGCGGGATGTACAACTCATCTTCTTGGCGCTGGGTTCAACCGACTCCATTTACCTCGAGGGCGTCGCGTCGCGCTCACGGATTTGAGCAGAATAATGAATGACGAGCCTAGTTGTAGTGTGAGTGAAGAATAATAGGAGCTGGGGTTTTTCTGTAGTAGTGAGGAAGAAGGGGAGCTGGGGTTTTCGGTAGGAGTGAGGTGAGCAATTTCGGGGTACGAGTGGAGCGAGTTGACCTGAGGTGGGTGGGAGTGAGGAGGAAGAAGAACACCTAGGTTTTTTTGGGGGCGGTGTGTTGGGTCTGGGTAGCGCCTCTCATTCAGTAAATATATGGAGTTTTGAATTGATTTTACTATTTACTAGGGTGGATGGGCTGTTTTGTCTTGGGCCCAGAAAAACAATTACTACTAGTACAGTGGAGACACTCTACAGCTACCCAGAAAAACAATTACTACTAGTATAGGGAAGGTAAGTGGATCCGTGATATTGGTATATTTTAGTTCAGAGAAAAAAGAACTTTTGCAAAGCAGTAACCGATCCTCACTCTCTTTTTTGTTTCATTGTCATTGCAATTGTGTTTTCCTTTCAGTGGTTTCTTAGTATTCGTCAGTTTCATGATGGACCAAGGAGAACCAGGCAAAGATCTGCTGATATTGGAGCAGACACGGGAGGCTGATCCCCACGAGACAGAGAGCTCCAAGAAGATGGAGGCAACCACCGAGCCGACCCCAGATACGCTCACGGCCACTGCTGAGATGGTCACCGCCCCGTTTGAGGTTACAGCCCCCGTGGCACTGCAGGAGCAATTTTCCCCCTTCGAGGATGTGTCCCCCCTCCCCGCTGAGCTGCCCAAGGTGATTTTCTTCTTTGCCGATCTCGATTGTGGTTTTTCATCTAAGTATGTGGTGATGAATAATGCAAAATTTTATTAGCTTCGATGCCATGATATACATAGTGGTTTAAATAACTTGTGTTTCTTATACTGGAAAGTAATTCAGAATTTTTTTCTGTTTCAATTAGAGCCCTGATGCAGACAAGGATTGTGTGGTTGTAAATGTCACTCACTATGAGGCGGATGACCTGAATATACGCACTGGGAAAACAGAGTTTTTAGGCTGTTGGATCCTGAAGCCATTTGCGCTTATACCAATGAAGAGTTGTATTCCGGCCTCACTATTGTCAGGCGTGTTGTCCAGGGTTTACTGAAGCACAAGAAGTTCAAAACTACTCCTTCGTTTGTGAGGCATACTGTTCTTGTCAAGCTTACGCAGGAAGATGATGTGGCATGCCTCCACAAACAAGTTTATGAGCGGCAAGGCCAGAAGGTTGTCTTCATGAAGGTTCATAGGATTGAGATACTGCCGGACGTTCTCGATGATGTTCATGGCAAGGTCCGTCTTGTGTCCAGCCCAAATTAGGTCGAGGCATGAAATACTTGCCCCAGCTAGTGTTTAATAGTAGTTTGGATTCTATCTAATTATCCAAACCTTGCCTGTTATCGAGCCCTCTCGGGCTAGTACTCTATTTGAATCCGTCTATGGGAACTGCCGCTACTTTTGCATGCCCGTGAATCATCGTAATTGTTGCCGAAACAGATGCGTCCTCACTATTTTTATCATACGAGCAGTGTGTGTTTTGATGAAATAGAGTACTCGTTCGAGAACTGTGCGCTGACGTATACATAAGTACATGTAAATAGTGTTGGTGCTACCCCACTTGTAAGCAATTGTGCAAAACACGACATATTGGCTCAGCTCGCTTCAACACTAGGCTATCGATGAGCTAACAATCAACAATCTGCTATCTGACATATAAGCAACTATGTATCTTGTTACAGTGGTTCATGCAGTTAACTGAGGCCACAATGTAAATTCGAAACATTCACATGCTAGTCCAGCGTTCATGTGGAAAACTCACATTTAACTCAGCTTCATAAAAAACTTGAAAAGCATAAGTTAAGCAATTTTATACATCTCAATGATTCATAGAACATAACAAACATATACTAGTTAATAGCAAAAGACAAAGTTGTGAGAAGGTTTACAAATCAGGAAAAAACAAGCAAGGCTTCTCTGAGCAAAGGGCCTCCCGGCAGGCTTAAATTTCCTGGAGTTTACTCTGGTTTTTTCTTGTTGCCACCATCCAGGGTTAGGTTCTCTCATTCCAGAATAACCAATTATAATTGTGTTCTCAGCTGGAATGCTGAACTGAACCATGCAGTGTACTGACCAGTTGAATGTCTTGTGCATTCCACTAAATTTAAGCGCCTCTATTTGCAGAAATAAGCGGACCACAATGCCCCTTGTCCGTGCACCTATCCCAAAAACCTTCATGCAGCCATGCCAGCTTTGTCAGATTTCGGGTTCCGGCAGACCCTTGAGGTTCGAACTCTGGGGTGCACACGGAGATTACGCTTCCTAACTACCTATACCCCTCCGCCTCGCAAGGATCTAAGCTACGAGAAGAACAACACAAGAGACACAGGGTTTATACTGGTTCGGGCCACCGATGTGGTGTAATACCCTACTCCAGTGTGGTGGTGTGGTGGATTGCCTCTTGGGCTGATGATGAACAATACAAGGACAAACAGCCTCGCGAGGGTCTGTTCTTGGCTGGGGCGATGAACTGCTAGGAGGAGCTCAGTCGCCCTTCCCTCTCTCTCTCTCCCTCTGATCTGATTGCCAATCGATCCGTCCTCCCAGTCCCCCTACCCTGGGGGTGGCTAGTCCTATTTATAGGCAAAGGCCCTGGGCCTCATCCCAAATATTAGGTGGGAAGGGCGCCAACAATTGGCCATTTTGAAGGGGAACATCTGGTACACTTATCCTGACTAAAGTTGGTCCTCGCCTGCCAAAGGCTCTGGTAGTGACGCTGGATTGGGCTCCACAATGACTTATTTCCTTCCGTTGGACTGGTCTTGGTCTCGTTGCACCGAAACGGGTGCCTTTGCTTCATCCTCCCGCCTGCGCTTGCCCCCTTTGCACCAAAGAGGAAAGGAGGACACTACGCGGGCTGGCGCCCTTGGTCGTCATGGGCACCTCGTGAGGTACCCCGCCTTGATCTCTCCGCCTCCTCGCGAGCCAGCCTGATGAGGCCGCGCCTGAGGAAGCTCCGTGTCGTCCGCCCCGCGAGGCTTGGCCCCTCGCGAGGGTCTTGAGTCTGCGTTGATGAAGATGGGCCGTGCTGGGCCCCCTTGAGCCACGCCGCAGGCAGGCAAGTCCGGGGACCCCCGTTCCCAGAACGCCGACAGTAGCCCACGGGCCCAAGGCGCCCCCGGACTTGGCCACGCAGGGAGGCGAAAGGACAAGGGCGAAGCGCCGCGGGCCCTAATAGCCTGCGGGCTTGCGCGCCACGTGGCGGTTGATTGGACGTGGGCGACACTGTTCCCCCACGCCCCCTTATTCCGCGCCATGCTAGGCGGACTCGTAGTTGTACACAGCCGCTCCCTTTCTTTTGTTCGTGTGCCCTCTGTCCTTCCTCTGCTCGAACTCCAGATCCTATTTTCAGCCCAATCTCGAACCTTCTCTCCCCCTTCCCATCGCCATGGCTCCGACAAAGAGGGGAAGAGTGAAGAAACCCACGCCTCCGCCTCACTCGCCGCCGTTGGTGGCCCCCGCCGTCGGCCGGTCGATCATACTCAATCGAGAGGGCTTGGGCAAGGTCAGCTCGGCTCTGGCTACTATCTTCAACGAGTGCGGGAGGACGACGGCCTGGCCTACGTCTCACTTCCCCACTGATAGGATAATCACCGAGGTCCATTATTTTGCTGATGCCCTGTGGGCGGGTCTGGTTCCCCCCTTTTCCGATTTCTTCAGGGTCGTGCTTTCCCACTACCAGACCCACATGATGCATCTGGGTCCTGAATCCATCACCCTTCTTTCGGTCTTCGCTTTTGTTTGCGAGGCAATGATGGGCATCCTTCCTTCAGTTGCCTTGCTGCGCCACTTATTCTCTCTGCGCCTTGTCGACCCTACCCAATGCTCGGCGTGTGCGAGCTTCGTCGCCGCGTCTGAGACATCGGCCTCAGGGATCGACTTCGGGCTTCCTTCGCCTTCGGCTGGGTTCCGCGAGCGGTGGCTGTATGTTGATGTCGGGTTGCCTATCCCCCTGCCGTCGAAGCCAACCTCGCCTGCTGTCCCCAATTCGGGCTGGGGCCAGGAGACGCTCGAGAGCCTCCGGCTCGCCTTCGTCTGGCACCGCTTCGCGTTCTTGAAGTCGATCGGTGTGACAGCGCCCAAGGTTGTAAAGGAGTTCCTGTTACGCCGCATTGCTCCTCTCCAACGCCACTCCCGCCGGATGTGGGCCTTCAGTGGGCGTGGTGATCCTATGAGGCTCCAGGAAGAGGATCTGACGCCTGAGGTGCTGAGGACAGTGCTCTTGATCCTGACTAGTGACCCCAACCCGGGTAGCATCCAGCGGGGAGGGCCCCTGCTGTACCTCTGCCACAACAGGGACGATTTTGCGAAGCAGATGCCTATCTTTGATGAATGGGGGCCGCGCCCCGCCGGCCTCCAGGGGCCTCGCGAGAACCCAGTGATGCTGACTATAATTCCAGTCGGCCAAGGCGACTCTTCCTCAAGTGGCGGGGCAGGGAGGCATGAGGCGCCAGAGGCCGAGGGGCCTCCCGACGGGGTGACAGCGCCGGGTGATGCTCATGAGGGAGCAGCTGCGGGGGCCCGTGCCGCCGAGGCCGAGAGCGGCGAGCAGCTGCCCTTAGCGCCTGCGGATGAGGCCCCTGAGGCTCCAGTTGCTCCTTCGGGCGAGGCGACCGGCAGTGCGCACCAGGCAGGTGCCCCTGACGCGGATCACCTTGATGCTTCGCCGTTGTCGCAGGTTGATCCCTGCGCTCAGCTCTTGGGCCGCTTCCGCGTGGATTTTGAGGCCCTCCGGAAGAAAAGGTAGCAGCTACCCTTGTCGCCTGCTGAAGCGTAGGAAGTACTTTGCCACCGATGAGTAAGCCTTCTCCTTCTCCAGCTGCCGATCTTTCTGTTGCTCTTGCTAATCCTTGCTCCGTAGGCCCCTTCCAGCCGAGCTCGAAGAGATGGCCGAGGTTCCGTCCCCCTTAGCTTCGCTCCCTCCTCCGTCCTTGAGTGCTCCGAGCAGCACAGCCCTTGTAGTGAGGGCGATTGGAGGGGTGAATCGTCCCGAGGTGCATCGAGGCCCTAGGCACCCTGCGGTCTTCCTTCGCGGGCCTTCTCGGGGCATAGCCAGCCTGCCGTGGGCTTCTCGCCTGGTCGTGGACTGCGATTGGCTGAGACGCTCCCTGCGCTCTTCATCTGGTGGCGGGCTGGCTCCAGGCCGGGCTTCTGGCGTGGTGTGCCCGACCGTCGCGAGGGTGCCAGCCCCCAGCCCCCTGTCGGGAGGGGGAGTGCCGATTCGTGGCCTCCGGCGCTTGCTTGGGGTAGGTGATGGTGTGGAAGACGTGCGTGAGCGCGCTCGGGAGCGTCGTGCTCTTCGCCAAGGATTCCTTCGAAGGGCGGCTGACGCGGTGGACCTGCTTGGTGAGGAGCTTGCTGATGAAGACGCGCGCCTTGAAGCCGAGGGCCTGCGCCTGGCTGCAGAGAGGCGCGAGTTGGAGGGCGCCGTCGCCCTCGTGTGCCATCAGCACGATCTTGACGATGAAAAGGCCAAGACGTCGTTGGCGGCCTCTCGTGAGGCCCAATCTTGGGCCGCTGAGGAGGCCCGGGAGGCTGACCGGCGGAGAGAAGCTGCAGAGGAGCGGGCTCGGGAGCTCCTGGCCCGGTGCCACTCACTGGAGGAGCAAGTGGAGCTGCGCGAGGCAGCCCTTGCGTCGATGAAGGTGGCCTCCGGCGACCCGGCAGGGCTCCAGAAGCGTGAGGAGACGCTGACGCTGGAAGCCGCCGAACGTACATGCGAGTACGAGCGTCTGGAGACGAGGGAGCGATTGGTGACGCAGGCAGAGGATGATGTCGTTGCACGGGAAGCCTGTGTCCTGGAGGAGGTCAGGCGTCGAGTGGCGACTGCGCGCCTGAACCTCGAGCGCGAGTTTGAGGGAAAGCTGGAGTTGATCCGGGTCGAGGCTGAAGGTAGGACTGCTGCCTTGAGGGCCAAGCTGGAGGAAGCGACGCGGCGGGCCGATGCTTTTCGGGCTGCCCTTGAGGTGGCGCAAGGGGAGTCAACCACCTCGAGGCCGAAGTGTTCCTTCTTCGCCATCGGGTGGAGGAGGTTGAAGCCGTCGCGCGCCTGAATGAGGACGAGATACACCAACGGCGGGTCTTGGAGCATTAGCACGGCCCCATGCTCACCACGCTCCAGGAGAGAGCCAACACAGCCTTGGGTAACATCTGCGAGGCGGTTGTCGGCGAGCCGCACGCAGTCAACTACCCGGCAATCTTCAGTTCTTCACCGACGTGGTGACGCAGCTGGAGGCGCGGTCAGTTAGGGCCGACAGGTTGGTGGAGGAGAGGAGCCGTGCCCTACTCGGGCGTGCCTTTTCTCGCGTCTTCAGCCACCTCAGGAAATTGGATCCCCACTTCGACTTCGACGCTGCCATCGCCCTAGTCCCCCAGGCCGTCCGGGATGACCTGGCGCACTGGGTGGAAGACAATGTGGATGCTCTTGTCAGGGCCTTCTCTTCATACAACGATGGCGTGATCGTGGCTGCCCATGAGGGCGGCGTGGTGAACGGCCCTAACGCCGCTGGCGGCAACGCATACAGCGATAGCGAGCCCAGCGACGCCAGCAATGGTTCGGGAGGCGCTCCTGAGGACGCATTGGGGGATTTATCCGACTGATTATGCATTGTTCCTGTTTCTGTACCCTGCATGAATAGAACTCAGGTTTTGGCCTGATAGCTGTGAGAGCATTTTGGGAGGGGAAGCCCCTCATGTAAAACTTGCATTTATCGTATTAGTAGATGTTACATTGCCCATGAGCCCATGCCAAGCGGTTGGCTAAGCAGCGCGCCAGTTGGCTAGTTTACCTTTGTTCCGCGCGAGCCCTGAGGTAGCCTATGGGGGGCTGTAGCGTCCCGAGCATTCCTTGACCGAATCCGTGAGATCTGCAGTAAAAGACTCTCCTGAGAGGACGTGGTGGTGGCAGTCCGGGCTGCGCGCAAGCTAGGCCTGACCCGGCTCGCGAGGGGCTCACGAGGGGAGGCAGCTGAGGCGAAGTGTAACCGAAACACGAGAGATTGCTCGAACGAGAGTAAGCACCTCTTCCCAGAACACACGCAAATCTCAAATTCAAATCCAACTTAAATCCATCGGGGGAAAGTGACAACCAAAAGGGAAAGCAATGAAAGCAAATAAAAGATCGCGTCCGGCACCTAATCTAGTCTTGGACGTCTTCTCACCAGCGCGGAGCTAAGTGCTGCCACTAGGCGTGGGAGGGAGCCCTAGGGCCTGAGGCCGGCACCCCTGAGACTCCGGGGCGTGTACAGCCCCACTCATTATTACTTGAGAGTGTCACGGGGCGGCGAGCTTCACAGGCACTGGGCCTTCTTCACAGGTACCTTGCGCCACACTCTAGTGCCATCAACGACGACCAGAAACCAGGACGCCGCCGATGGGGTAGAGCGGTCCCCAGCGGTTCCCCCGATGACCACAGGTCCTCCGCCAGGGGCAGGCCCTGAAGCACCTCCCCAGCGGAGGGCCTACCTCCTTAGAACGCCATGCTCCGAACGCCGCGGTGGTGATGTTGGATCTTTGCCCCTCTCCTGCAGCCCCCTGCACCCTCCTCCCGAGGGGGAGGAGACCGCGGGAGCGGGGCAACTGTTCTTTGTGGCGACCTGCACCTCCTGCGATCCATGATTAGCGTATGCCTGCCCCTGAGGAATTAGCGGTACCCGATATTCGTTGTTTCCAGCGTGGCCAGTGGGTCCGTCTCGGGGCTCCTGGAAGAGCTCAGCTTCTGGTGCCTCGTCCCCCCAGCTTGGGCTGAGGAGCGAGCCTTGTTCGCCCTCGTGAGGGTGCGCTTGGTCCACCATGTGGGGCATGTATTCTTCTGGCGCCGTCATCCCGAAGGCCACGTCGTAGTGCCCCTTGTGCCATGCAGTTCTGCTTGATGCGCCCACCATGGGGTGGTAGCGCGGCTATCCACTGGGGCCGTGGGCCACTCGAGTCCTTCTTCTTTGCGGACCGGGAGCAGCGGCAGCGCCGCCGCCGGCCCGGCGCCCGCAGCTTCGCTGGCGTTGGAGTGGCCTTGGAGCCTGCGGGCGCGCGCGGAGCTCCCGCGCGGGCCACCCTGGGTTTGAGATGGGAGCTGGACGCAGAAGGGGTAAGCCCCCGAGGCGGCAAAGCCTAGGAGCTCTGCCACCCGCTCCAGCAACATGTCACGGCCGCTGTCGGCGTTTTGGGAACGGGGGTCCCCAGACTTGCCTGCCTGCGGCCTGCGGCGTGGCTCAAAGGGGGCCCAGCACGACCCATCTTCATCAACGCAAGACCCAAGACCCTCGCGAGGGGCCAAGCCTCGCGGGGCGGACGACACAGCGCTTCCTCAGGCACGGCCTCGTCAGGCTGGCTCATGAGGAGGCGGAGAGATCAAGGCGGGGTACCTCGCGAGGTGCCCATGACACAAGCCATGACGACCAAGGGTGCCAGGCGGGCGCCAGCCCGCGCAGTGTCTCCCTTTCCTCTTTGGTGCAAAGGGGAAAGCGCAGGCGAGAGGATCAAGCAAAGGCACCCATTTCGGTGCAACGAGACCAAGACTAGTCCAACGGTGGGAAGGAGGTCATCGTGGAGCCCAGAATGGCGTCACCGCAGGGCCTTTGGCAGGCGAGGACCAACTTTAGTCAGGATAAGTGTACCAAATGTTCCCCTTCGAATTGGCCAATTGTTGGCGCCCTTCCCGCTCAATATTTGGGAAGAGGCCCATGGCCTTTGCCTATAAATAGGACTAGCCTCCCTCATGGTAGGGGGGTCGAGAATCTGAGCAAGCAGAGAACAAGAGAGAGAGAGAGAGAAGGGCGGCTGAACTCCTCTTAGCAGTTCATCCCCCTAGACAAGAACAGACCCTCGCGAGGCTGTTCTTCCCTGTATTGTTCATCATCACCAGCCCGAGAGGCAATCCACCACACCACACTAGAGTAGGGTATTACACCGCGTCGGTGGCCCGAACCAGTATAAACTCTGTGTCTCTTGTGTTGTTCTTTCGGTAGTTAGATCTTTGCGAGACGAAGAGGTAGAGGGCACAATCTCCGCGCGCACCCTAGAGTTTGAACCTTAAGGGTCTGCCGGAACCCGAAATCCGACATTTGGCGCGCCAGGTAGGGGTGTGCCGGAATTTGTCTTCCACCGCTCCGCTCTCCGCCGACCGTCGCGTCCATATCTGACGCTCGTCGGGCCCACGCCGAGCGCCGGGCCGCCATCGCTTCCCGCGTCGCCCAGACGGATCCAGTCGGTGGGCGTCCTCGGCGTCCCCCGTCGCCCACCGTCAACGCCTCCACCGGCCCGGCGGGGAACGAGCAGCAAGCGTCGTCTCAGCACCCATCCGTGCGGCAAGACGGCCGCACCGCTACTCCATCACTCACACCAGCTGGCTCTTCGTCCCGCGCGCTCCGCGCACCCTTGGAGGCTCGAGTTGTGCTCATCGTAGCAAACGAGCTCGTGCGCTACCGTCCCGTCGACGACGTCTATGAAGAGTGGCTCGACCGCGTCGCCGAGCTCGTCCACGCTGCGGGGGGCTCTCCTGCGCCGTCCGCTCCGCTGCGCCGCACCCCGCCCAGCGCGGGCCATGAAGCTCCGGGGGCGTACCAGCCGCCCCCTCTCCAAGAATACGCCATGGCTCCAAGACGCGTGGCCCCTAGGCGGAACCCGCTCCGTCAGGCGCCAGCTCAGCAAGAACGGAGCTGCCAAGAAGTCCCTCGACCGCAAGAGGCTGCCCGGGCGCTCCCTGCTCTGGCTCGCCGTGACCCTGCTCTAGCTCCGGCATGTCAAGACCCCGCGCTGCTCCCAGCTGCAGCGCATGGGGACCCGCAAGGTCAAGCTCTCCCTCAACCAAAGCCTCCCGAGGCCACCGCAGGCTGCCGCGCCTACACCACCGAGCTGCGCAGCGTCGCGTGGCCCGGCACGTTCAAGCCAGACCTGCCTCCTCGCTACGACGGCACGACCGACCCTGCAGAATTCCTCCAGCTCTATGAGCTGGGCACCGAAGCTGCCAGTGGAGACCAAAAGGTCATGGCGAACTGGTTCCCCATGGCGCTCAAGGAAGGAGCTCGCACCTGGCTCCTGAACCTGGCCCAAGGCACGATCTCTTCCTGGGACCAGATGCGCACCCGCTTCATCGCCAAATTCCAAGGTACTCGTGACCGGCCGCCTGCCGTGAGCGACATGCGCCGCATCAAGCAACAACCCGGAGAGACCCTGCAAAAGTACATCCAGCGCTTCAACAGTGCGCGCCTCAAGATCCCCAAGGTGTCCGAGGAAGCCATCATCTCGGCCTTCTCCGATGGCGTGCGTGACGTCAAGATGAAGGAGGAGCTGGCGATGCATGAAGACCTGTGCACCTCCCTAGAGCTGTTCAACTTGGCGACCAAGTGCGCCAGGGCTGAGGAGGGGCGTCTCTCCCTCCTCGAGCTGCCTGCCGCAGACCCAGAAGAGAAGAAACCCAAGGCCAAGGACGTGAAGCGCAAGGGGGCTGCCGTGCTCGAGGCAGAGCCGGACACCAAGCGGGGCAAGGATCTGCCTCAATCCTCTAGGGGCAGCCGGTACTGTGTGTATCACGACCTCCACACCCACAACACCAACGAATGCCAAGAACTCCGCGTCGTGCGAGAAGGAAGGATCGGCCGTCGCCCTGACCGTGCTGACCGGGGCTACGGCCGGGGAGGAGGAAGAAACCCAGGACGCTGGGAAGACCGCGCCCCGCGCCAAGGATGGCGTGATCAACCTCGCGAGGACCGCTGGCGAGACTTGCCTCGCGAGGGGGATTGGCGGGATCAGCCTCGTGAGGATCGCCTGCAGGGCAACACAGGCCTCCCCCCGCTGCCGCCTCAGCCAAGGAGGAACGAGGATCGCCATCAAGACGAGGGGGCTGGGGGCTTCCAGGAGCCGCGCGCAATCGCCTGCATCCTGGGCGGAGCTCAAGCCCCAGCCTCCCAATGCATCTTCAAGCAGTTTGCCCGCGAAGTGAATGCAGTCCTCCCCGGGTTCGAAGCAACGCCCCCTCTCAGGTGGTCGGCGTGCACCATCACGTTCAGCTCAGCGGATCAGCTCAAGTGTGCGGCCACAGCAGGGGTCCTCCCGATGCTTTGCTCCCCAGTGATCAGCAACGTACTGGTCACCAGGACCCTCATCAATGGTGGAGCAGGGCTCAACGTCCTGTCCATGGAAACATTCAACAATCTCCAAGTGCCCTACGACCAGCTTCAGCCAACCAAGCCTTTCTCCGGAGTCACCGACGGTTCCACGATCCCGATCGGGCAGGTCCGCCTCCCTGTCACCTTCGGAGCCCGCAGCAACTACCGCACCGAGCTCATCGACTTCGACGTCGCTCACATCCGTCTGTCGTACAACGCCAACCTCGGGTACCCAGCGCTGGCCAAGTTCATGGCTGTGACTCATCATGGCTACAACATCCTCAAGATGCCAGGAAGTGGCGGAGTCATCACGGTGCCATGGGAAGAAAAGGATGCAGTGTGTTCCCTGGAGCGAGCCTTTCAGGCCGCGTCGCTAGAAGAACCAGATCGCGGAAGCAGGAGGCTTCCCGAGATCACCCCCAAGAAGAAGACGACATCGTCAGGCTCAGCCCCTCAGGAGGCAGGCCCCTTAGGGCCCGCATCTGCCCAAGGGGACCCTCCATCCATCGCATAGGAAAGCGCGCCCGGCGCCCTCCTCAGGCAGGGCTCGGGGGCTCTCACCTGGAGGGCCACCGACCTGGCCAGGGTCACGAGGGAGGCGCTTGGGCACCATGTGGAGGCGTGCCTCGAAGCACGTTTCCCTCAAGAAGGAGCAAGGCAAGGTAGGTCAGACCAGCAGGAGTTCGTTAACAAGGCCGTTCAAGAACTACAGGAGTCAAGAATCATGAGAGGTTGCCGCCGTCTACCGGTTGTGGCTCCCCATCCAGGCGAGGATGGTGGGCTGCGCGTCTGCATCGACATACCAGGGCTCAATCGGGTCGCCACGATGGAGCGCCTCTGGCCCTCGCAAGTGGGGCGTTGCGGAGGCCCACCCCACAGCTATCTTCACATGCCTTACGTCTTGCCGAGCGTGGCTGCTGTGTACCAGCACACCACTTCATCTTCGATAGCTTCAGGTGACGTCCTTCAAGTTTCATTTCCAGCTGGGAGTGCCCTCCCAGGGCTGCATCATTCCCAGGCCGCGTGGGTCCGTCCCTGCGGCATGTATCCCTTTTATTTTCGGTCATTAGCTTGCTTTGTTGGGGGCGCCCCTCGGGCTGCATCATCCCCAAGCCGCTCGGGCCAGGCCCAGTGGCGTGTATCTCCCTTGCGTTTATTTCCAGCTATGCTTTCGCCTATCATGCTTGATTACTTGAAGCCTGTCCACGGCACCTCTTCTTCTCCATGTCGACCACTTGCACGTTAAAGGGGGGGTACCTGAGCATCGCGACTCAGGGCTTTTACTGGCTCTCCAGCCCTCACCCTCTGTCCTTGTCCACGGCATCGCGACCTGGCATACCAGCGACGGCTGAGACAAGCTCGAGGGCCGGGACCCGAGGACGTAGAGTGCCGGCATCTAACCCAATTTGCAGGAACACATCTCAAGATACGACCGAGTGCCAGGCGCAACCCGCCTAGAGGTAGGGCCCCGTGAGTCCCGCGCTGGCTCACAGGTGCCCAGATACACCTCACCTAGCCCTACCGTGCCGGCCACGTGTCAAGGCGGGGCTGTACACGCCCCGGGGGCTCCTCCCGGAGGGGAGCCCCCTCCCACGTACTAGTGGAAGCACCATGCTCCGCGCTGGATGACGACACTGCCGAGGAGCGGCTATGCCCGTACACATACGAAAGCGCTATGCTCCGCGCTGGTGATAAACAACTGAGGGTGGCCTCCGGGCCGCGTTAACCTCAGGGAGCCCAGAGCTCAGTGGCTAGCCTCATCGCAACGCCTCCCCTCGGGAGCACCGCGCGAGGAGGCTAGGCACGGGGGCTACGCCTGGGTCACGCCCAGACGTACGCCGCCCAGCCAGGCCCCTCGGGCCTGGTTCGTCGCGCGTCTCTCCCCGAGCGGAGCCAAGGTATGAAGGCCGTTTGAGCGTCAAGGGGGACCCCTGAGCATCGCGACTCAGGGGCCTAACTGGTCCCGTATCCCCTCACTCCTTAGTTCCGAAAGGCTATGCTGGGTGAGGTACGCGCGGGGCCGGGCTCTGTAGACGTAGAACGGTAGTCCCGCTTGCATCTCACCTCATCGCCCGCTAGTTGCACGTCAAGGGGGACTCCTGAGCATCGCGACTCAGGAGCCTAACTGGCTCCATAGCCCCTCACTCCTTAGTTCTGAAAGGCTATGCTGGGTGAGGTACGCGCGGAGTCGGGCTCTGCAGACGTAGAACGAAAGATACACCTACATCACGCTTCCCTACTTGTTGTTCGTGCGCCAAGGGGGACTCCTGAGCATCGCGACTCAGGAGCCTAACTTGTCACGTAGCCCCTCACTCCTTTGGTCCCGTCCTGGTTTCCGGTCAGGGCTAATGTTGGGTGAGGTACGCGCGGGGCCGGGCTCTGCCGGCGTAGAACACAAGCAAGTAGGGAGGAAAAACATAAAACTCAAGGAATTTAAAAGCAAATATTACAGTACATACTATCGTCTCAGTACCAAACGCAAGTTTAAATGCCTCCCCGAGGCATGATGCATGTGCAGGAATTAAAAGAAGAACAGGAGCGGTAACGGAGTCACTTGTCGGCGGTGGAGCAGCGCGGAGTGGCTTCGCCTCGTGGAGCAGCAGGGCAGGCAGCGCTTTGCTTTGGCTTGGTGCTGAAGGCCCGGAACTTCCCCAGCAGCGCCTCCACGCGCCCCCTCATGGCTTCGACAGCGGCGACAGCACCGCAGCCGCTCACCGGCTCCAACAGGCTGTTGAGGTCGGCGCTGGGATCGCGAAGCTAGATGTGGGCGAAGACCCACGTCAGCACAGCAGAAGACAGGACACACGCCTCGGCCTCAGCCGTGGGGCCAAGGCCAAGGGCGACGTCCCCAAGGGCACGAACCAGGAAGGGAAGCAGCTTGGCGGGGCCGTCCCCGTCACCGGCCAGCGGGCTCTCCAGGCCGCTCTCGTAAAGCGTCTTCAACGAAGCACGAGCATCCTTCTCCATGTCCGCGAAGGCCACGCGATCCTCAGCAAGGACCCGGGCCTTGGCGTCCAGCTCGGCCTTCGTCACCCCCAGCTCCTTCTTCAGCGCGCTTAGGCGGTCGCGGCGCTTCTTGAGCTTGGCCTCCCGGTCCTCGATGGCCGCCTTGTGAGCCTTCGTGCCTTATTCCTGCTCTTGGCGAAGGCGGACCTCCTTCGTGAGCTGGTCTCGCAGGGCTTGTAGCTCGTCCTCCAGCCCCTTGCAGCGACCACGGACTTCAACCACCTCCCCCAGGGCCGCGTCTCGGGCAGCCTTTGCCTCGAGGGTGGCCTCCCTCTCTCCGTCACAGGCCGTCGAGGCCTGAACCAGCGCCACCCGAATCGAGGCGTCGGAGCGAATCCACCCCGAAGCCAGCTCCAGGCGCCCGGCCACCAGGCGAGGGTCGGCGCCAAGAAGATCCTGCCGCAGCTGGTCCAGTTCAGCAACGGCACGCTCCAGGACGGCAGAAGAAGACAGAGAAACATCGACATGCTCCAAGACAGCAGGAGGAGTTGGGGAAGCAGCGGTCGGTGGAACGGGAGGAGAAGGTAGCAGCAGCGAGACCACAACATCCTGAGGCGGAGTCTGCTGCGCCCCGACGGCCGTGGCGGCGGCGGCAGGCAGGAGCACCTCAGGAGTCACTTAGGCCATGGGGGCTGGGCTCGCCCCAGCCAGCTCAGCCAGGCCTCGCGAGGATGACCGGGCAGGAGAAGCCCGCGCGTCACGATCGCCTTCCCCTGCAGGCGGAGGCGTTGCCATGGATGGGGCCTCGGGAGCCCCCTTCGGCTTCTTCGCCGCGGGCGCCAGCCTATTCAAAAAGAGCGGATGTCAAGCCTCAGCAGCAGAACGAGGAGTAAAGACAAGGATCGGGCACTTACGGGTCGTCGCTGGAAAGCTCAAGCAGCCTCCGGCCATACTTGAAGCCAGAAAGCCGGCTAGAAGGATCGCCCTCAGGAAGCCCAGAAGCAGGAGGCGTGTCTGTGGTGCGCCTTGGGGCAGGGGCAGACCCGCGGGAGAGCAGCCCGGTCCTGTCCTTCTTCGGGATCGGGGTAAGCTCCTGCCGACCTGCTCGTCGTCCTCGTCATCGTCACTCGAAGAAAGGCAGAGAGAGCGGGGTCTGCGACGGGGAAGGGGAGCCCTCGACTCTCTGTAAGTTGCCTCAGAGTCAGGGCCCTCCTCCCGCTCCTCTTTGCCCTCCTCTTCGCCGGAGTCGCTATAGGACACGTCCACCAGTCCCTCGGGAGCCACCACGGGCACGGGCCCGTCCCCGTTGAAGACGGGCATGGACTCCACCACCTGCTTCCAGTCGTCGCGAAGGAACAAGGGTGTGGCCGCACCCTCCAACCTTGCCACCTCGCCCTCGACCAGAGATTGGAGAACCGCGGCCAAATCCTCGTCGCCCAAGGCCGCGGGGCTCAGATGAGGCCTCCACATCGGAGGTGAGTACTACCGAAGCGGAGCCAATTGGTGCTCCAGGAACTCCCTCAGCAGCGACGCATCGGTCAGCTTCGCCGCCGCCGTGCTGGCCGGCTTCAGGTCCGCGTCCATCTTCTCCAGTACCGGCTTCGCGCGGGGATCCGTGAGCTCCGCCCGGGACCAGTCGCTGGAACTCACAGGCTGCTCCGCGGGTAGGATCAGCCGAGGATGGATGCGCCCGGCGTCTACCAAGACCCACTTGCTCCTGAAGCCCTCAATCCTCTTCCCGGGATTCGAAATGGCAATGGCGCCGCCGCACGCGACGAAGCTCGCGCATGCGGAAGAAGAACCACGGGTGACCCGGAGGTAGAAGTAGTGGCGCAGCAAGGCCACTGAGGGCTGCACCCCCACATGAGCCTCGCAGTAGTAGGCAAAGATCGCCAGGAGAAGGATGGAGTTGGAGTGGCGATGCAGAGCTTGTAAGTCGTAATGGCGGAGGACAGAGAGGAAGAACTCGGAGAAAGGAGGCACCAGGCCCGCAGTAATGGAGCTTATGAAGAGAGGGTAGAAGGTGCTTCCTCGGCCCTCGGGGGTGGCGGAGCCGACCTTGAACACCTGCGCCCCGTCGATGCCCTGCGCCGCCGCCATCCGGCATAGCCGGGCAAGGCTCGCCTCCGACACATTCGGCGAGTCCAGAGCAGGCGAGAACCAAGTTTCGGCCGGAGGCTGACGAGGCGCCATGTCTTCCTAGGTCACATGGGTAGAGCAAATTTGGGAATTGGGAGGAAGGAAGGAGATGCACAAGAAAGGGGATCTGAGCAGCGACCGGAGAAAGAGAAAAGAAAAGCCTGGGCAGACACCACACCTTTAATAAACTGCACGGTTGCTGAAGCACTCGCGTCCAATCAACCGCCACGCGGCGCCCAAGGCCGCAGGCTGTTAGGGCCCGCAGTGCTTCGCCCTTGCCCTTTCGCCTCTCGGCACGGCCAAGTCCATGCGCGCCTTGGGCCCGGGGGCTACTGTCAGCGTTCTGGGAACGGGGGTCCCCAGACTTGCCTGCCTGCGGCCTGTGGCGTGGCTCAAAGTGGGCCCAGCATGGCCCATCTTCATCAACACAAGACCCAAGATCCTCGCGAGGGGCCAAGCCTTGCAGGGCGGACGGCACGGCGCTTCCTCAGGCACGGCCTCGTCAGGCTGGCTCATGAGGAGGTGGAGAGATCACGGCGGGGTACCTCGCGAGGTGCCCATGACACAAGCCATGACGACCAAGGGTGCCAGGCGGGAGCCAGCCCGCGCAGTGTCTCCCTTTCCTCTTTGATGCAAAGGGGGCAAGCGCAGGCGAGAGGATCAAGCAAAGGCACCCATTTCGGTGCAACGAGACCAAGACCAATCCAACGGTGGGAAGGAGGTCATCGTGGAGCCGAGAACGGCGTCACCACAGGGCCTTTGGTAGGCGAGGACCAACTTTAGTCAGGATAAGTGTACCAGATGTTCCCCTTCGAATTGGCCAATTGTTGGCGCCCTTCCCGCTCAATATTTGGGAAGAGGCCCAGGGCCTTTGCCTATAAATAGGACTAGCCACCCTCATGGTAGGGGGGTCGAGAATCTGAGCAAGCAGAGAACAAGAGAGAGAGAGAAGGGCGGCTGAACTCCTCTTAGCAGTTCATCCCCCTAGCCAAGAACAGACCTTTGCGAGGCTGTTCTTCCCTGTATTGTTCATCATCACCAGCCCGAGAGGCAATCCACCACACCACACTGGAGTAGGGTATTACACCGCATCGGTGGCCCGAACCAGTATAAACTCTGTGTCTCTTGTGTTCTTCTTTCGGTAGTTAGATCTTTGCGACACGGAGAGGTAGGATTTTAATTTCTGTATCTCATGCGTTAAATGCATGTGTACTGTGACATCCTAAAATTTTTCCTTTGGGTTTTCAACAAAAAACTTTGTTTGTTTTTGAAAAGAGAGGCCATTTAAATTTTTTGCCAGAAAACCTTCTTCTTAAAAACTTCCTTTTCTTTGGCTAGGATTTTAATTTCTGTATCTTCTGCAAAGTTTGGTGTCTGATCATTTAAAACTTTTTCTCTGTTGGCTCCCTGCTCAAAACATATTTTTTGGAAATTAGTTATTTTCTTTTAAAAAAGAGAACTCTACGAAATATTGGTTTTGCATATCTTGAGATCCACCCATGATTTTGTTTTGCCCCATGTGGTAAAGCCCCTCCAAAACCCTTCCCTCCTCCTTGGAACAATCTAAGTTCTCTGTCCCAACAAGTCCAAACAAGTTTTGGATTTTATTTCAATTATTTTATCTCTCAAATCTTTTCTGACAATTATTTTGAGCCTTGGTGATTATCAAAGCAAGTACCCCATTGCATTTGAGTTTTGACCTCAAACCAACTCTCCTGGATAGTCCTTGGTACCCACAACTCAGAACCATCTTGATCCACTCGTCATCTTTTCATATTTATTCAAATTTCAGCCTCTACAAGTTTGGACCAGATTTGCCAAATTTGGTGAAATTCATATTTCCTCTTCTCCAAAAATTCTACCAAAATTCAGGCAGCCTACTGATGCAATGAGAAGCCACTCCACCAAAAACCAGCTCAAGGAAAAATCCCTGCATGCCAAAATCATTCTGTCGAACACCTGGCGTGCACTGTTGCTGTTCATATTCAGTAAAATTCAGAGTTTCAGTGTCGTTTCTTCGTCAGAGATTCAGTCACGAGGAAACTGTGCATTTGGCTCGTGCTTGCAGCCTCTTCCTCTTGCCCGGAGTGCCACACACGCACTTGGCGCCTCCCTGGCGTCAGTGGCGCCCTGGCCCGCCTGCGCCGGCGTGTCCCGCGGCGGCAGAACCACCGTAGTAGCCGACCGGGGGCAGCACTGCAGCAGAACGCCGTTCAGCACCGCCCAAACCCTCTGAGAGCTCCGCGTGGCCACCTCCTTGCCAGCGCACGCATGCAGCACCGTCGCCGTGGCCTGGCACGCGCAGAGCGCGTTCTGTGCCGCCGGCGTGCCGTGCAGCCGTTCCGTCGAGGGCAGGCCGTGATCCTCCCTCCCGTGCTGAGTTGGACACTGGGATGGCACCAGTACTTCACCTGGATGATGCTCAAGCCCCTAAGCCGGCCGTCCACCCACAGCGCCGCCGTAATCGCCCGCCGGACTTATCCGTTCATGGCAACTACCTCGGACCATCTATATATAGCCCCCACCGAGCTTGCTCTTTCCCCCGCACAACTCCACCACCTCGCCAGACCCCGCCTAGCCACTGGAAGGGCCTCGAGGGGCCTTTCTTCCTCGACTCCGGCCACCTCCGTCCGCCTCGGGCTCCGGCAACGTTCTCTCCGGTGGGAACTCCTCCGCCGCCCTACTCTCGCCCGTAGCCTTCTCTTACACCTAGTGCTCTAACCCCCACCTCAATTCGATGCTTGCAGCCCTCTCCGGCGAGCTCCATCCACGCCCGAACCGCCGTCCGCTGGAGAAGGAGCCACCGTCGACGTGGTGCTCGCCGGCGACCACCACCACCACCAATCGACGCGGAATGGCGCCCTGAACTCGGAGGTACCCTCCGATCCTCCTGCCCCGCAGTGGATCGCCGCCGGCGATCGCCGCGGCCCTCTGGCGCCAAAAACTCTGCCTCCGTTTTCAAACCTGACGGGTGGGTCCACCCCGTCAGCGTTTTAATCTTCTTGAATCATTTTCTAGAAACGCCTTCAGGCAAAATACGCTTTCTCCACTGAACTAGCGTATTCGGGACTGAAACGTTTTCTGTTTTTATAAAGAGAACCCTGGAAAGTTTATGTTTCATTACAGAAAGGTCCCTGGACAAAAACTCTAATAACTTTTTAACAGAAAAGTATTTTTGAGTGATTCTTTTTCTGTCCTCTTTGAAATTTTGTCTAGTTTTATATCAGATTTATTTGAAAAATATTTGGAATAATTTTTATGCACCTCTCGGTATTTACGTTAGCGCGTATGTTTCCTTTATACCGTAGATACCGAAGCAGGTGACGGGGCCGCGAACTTCACCGAGCTAGGCTCCGACTACTCTGAACCAGGCAAGCATGTTTGAACTTTTGATATGATATTTGTTTTGGCACGTTTGCATTTAGCAAGTTTCATGGCATGTTGATGAGCATACCGATGAACGTTGTTTTTCATGCATAACTGAGACAAGTGAGTTCGATGATCCATACGTGTTGGATGTGCATGTGCATGGCCTTGTGTTGGCATGAGGATGGGTAAGATGGCAGTGTTGTAGCATGTCAGTCTTATGCCAGACTGCTTGACTTCAGTGTCAACCCGTATCAATCCATTCCCATCCGTTTCCTTCCCTGTACTACCACATGTATTCCGCAAGGAATATGGCTTAGTAAGTTGCAAACCGCTTTCCTGGTACACACCAAAAGGAGAGGCCACGATGATGGTTCCATGGCCCTGGATTAAAGCCAGTCATCCGGTCAGGGGGCATGGGTGTTTCCGGTTGGGACCGAGAGGGGGGCACCCCTTAGAGCGCGCGTATATAAATTTGATCCCATGCTATTCGAGATTGTGATTTCCCCGTCTCAAAGTTTTTCTTGTACGTTGCCTAGGGTGATTCCTAACATCGTGAGGTGTGATGGGTGTGTACTGGATCGCTGTGTTTTCTTCCGAAATACCGTAAACGGAACTAGTCCTTCGTGACTACGGAAATCCGTTAACTGTGGGTAATTTTAGTACAAACTTTGCAGAGTCATAACTCCTCGAATCATCTTATCCATGTTCATGTTCTGCATTATCTTATCCTGACAAGTGTCAGTTTCTGGTGACAGATACTCCGGTGAATCACATGAGTGCTAAGTCCAGTTAAATGTTTACTCCCATTGATGGACTAACCCGTTTATTAACATGAGTTGATTATTTATTATGAGTATTAATTTTCCTTATGAAGAAAGCCCTCTCTCCGATGTCGCTCAGACGTCCGACTGTGGCATTGTTATCTTTTATTTTCATTATAAGCCCTTTCTGTGATGTCGCTCAGACGTCCGACTACGGCAGTACTGTTATTTCCTTTCAATATAAGACCTTTCTATGATGTCGCTCAGACGTCCGACTGCGGCAGTACTGTTATTTCCTTTCAATATAAGCCCTTTCTATGATGTCGCTCAGACGTCTGACTGCGGCAGCACTGTTATTTCCTTTCAATATAAGCCCTTTCTGTGATGTCACTCAGACGTCCGACTGCGGCAGTACTGTTATTTCCTTTCAATACAAGCCCTTTCCGTGATGTCGCCCCGACGTCCGTCTGTGGCACGCATGTCATTTATTTTCAGTTTAAGCCCTTCACGTGGTGTCGCTTAGACGCCCGACTGTGGCATGTGCTTTATTTACTTGTTCACCTTTCGAGGCGTCGCTTCAGACACCCGATCGGTTTTATTTTATTTTGTTGGGATTTCTGGCGGACTACCGCCGATTCCCTTTTACTTACCTTGTCTGTTAAATTCTGAATGTGCATAGGTAAATTAATTATGACGCATTCATGCGTGCATTTGTTATATCTTACGTCCGAATTGTCTTGCGAGTAATTCAAAGTACTCACCTGGCTTGTTGATTTGGCCAGATGCTGACGAAGGCGATCTCATGGATGAAGAGTTCGATAGCGAGTCTGACGCCTAGGGGAGTCCCAGTCAGTCTCGTGCGACCCGGGATTTGGTCACTATTTTATATCCGCTTCCGCAACCCAAATAGATTCATCGAGCCTCACCCCGACTCTCGATGAGATGCTAGTTTAAGAGTCATGTTATCCCCTCACCACTATGTTATTCCACCATCACTTTAAGCTCGAGTCAGTAGCATGCCACCACACCATTGTGTTATATCCGCCTTTATGTATAATTATTGGCGCGCTTGTAATAAATTGTTGAGCACCCCTTAGCTCAACCTTGTAATATATTTTATGCTACTGGCTTATTGTATCAAGAGATTGTCTACCAGTAAGGAGGATTTTTCCTCATACTGGACTCAGAAGATCGGTCTTTCAATAAATATTTTTATTGGAAAAACCGGTCGTCACAAGCTAGGTACTTGAGCCAGGCTGACTGTAGGAAGCCACTAGGTACGATCACTAATCGGTTATTAGCAAAATAGAGGTTAATTTATTTTTGCAACTATAGTCATTTTTCTGACAGTTAGCATAATTTTATGATCTGACCATTCAGAGTTTTTGCCTACTTTTGTAGATGGCCGATAACAGCTGCGAGTCTCAGACCTTCGCCAACGTGCCCGATGGGTTCGTCAAGCTTCTCTCCTTCATCGTTGAGGTCGCGATGGGGCCATCTGTGCGCCCAGCCGTCACTCCACAGAGTCAACGACAGTCTGACCTTGCACCAGGCCTCGGTGCAGTTCAGGGGAGGGCGTGGTGAGTTACGCCGCTTCAGGTTCGTGGGAAGAGCCATGCCCACGGAGAAGCATGCTATTCAGATGGCAGCCCGCGAGGCGATTGCTCGTCTCAGGGATGTCCTTCCCGTGATGAAGGCTCGTCGTTACCGCTATCCCCCATGCCGTGTGCCCTACACCTGTCACTATGCATACTCCTGCCCCAGAGGAGAACGAGACGAGGCCTTTGAGATGCTTATTGAGTATCTCCAGGCCCTGGAGGCTGCCTTCGACAAACTGGTGGATGACTTCATGGCCGCCCGCATGGACTCAGTCCATGGCTGTGCTGCCAACAGGAGGGAGCTCCTGCCCACCACACCACCACTGACTTTTGTCTTGTCATCAGCATCCTATGAACCTGCTCGTCGCCTGCCTTCTACCGAAGATTTCAACCAAGTCATCGCGCCCACTCCAGCGCGCACTGCACCACCCTTCGCGCCAACTCCTGCTCGTGTTATTCCGCCACTGGCACCCGCTCCATCTACTCGGCGCAGCGCTACTCGTATGGAGCCTATTAGCGAGGAGGAAGTCGAGTCCCCAGCTTCGCTACGCCTCACCCTTGGCAGGGCCAAGGACATCATCAACATATCCGACTAAGTATGCTTAGCCGCCATGCGATGTACTTCCTCGTAAGATATGTTGTGAGAAGTAGCTTGTTTGTGCATCATGTAGGAACTGGAGGAGTGCACTAGCCTAAATAACATGTCAGGATTATGTACGCATATCCTGAGTGATGTATTGTATAATTATCGCCACGTGTAAGATACGTAATGCGCAGTCCTTCTCCGTGCACAAATCGATTTGTTTTCCTTAAGTAATCTTGGCTATTTAAATTTATTTGCCAACCTTGTGCATTTATGGATTTGTTGTTGCGACCCTTTTCGTTTTCTTATGGGTTTTACAAAATATACCCCCAGAGTGAAAAATGTCTCGTCCTTGGACTCGCTCCATGCCAGCTCCGCTAGAGGAAAATTATGGCACTCAACCAGACAACAATTTTGCACAAGGGCAGTCAAGTCAATATTATAACGCTCAACTAGGCAACAATTTCACGCAAGGCCAGTCGAGTCAACAGGACAGTGAAACGACACTTTCCCAAATGTGCCGCCTTTATGAACAGAGTCAGCAACAACATCGGGAAATGATGAACCAAGTCATCAACATGGGAAATCACCATGGGCAGTATCAGCAGCATTCCAAGTTATCTGAGCTATAGAAGACACGTCCCCCAACATTTTCTCATACTGACATGCCTCTTGAGGCCGAAGACTGGCTTCAAGATATGGAAAGAAAATTAATTATTGCAAAATGTTCAGACCCCTAAAAGGTACTTTATGCTCCGCACTATCTCACAGGAGCAGCTGCATCTTGGTGGGAGAATTTCTTGCACATGCATCCCAACGAAAATAATATAACCTGGGATGATTTCAAGGAAGGTTTCCATGGCGCACACATTCCTAAGAGTATTATGAAGATCAAAAAGAGAGAGTTCGATGACCTCAAACAAAGGAACATGACAGTGTCAGATTACAACGGTCAATTTACTCTATTGTCTCGCTACGCCAATGAAGAGCGTATGACTGAAAGCAAGAAGATGGAGAAATTCCTCGACGGTCTAGCACCCGCGCTTAAATGCCAACTGGTCGTGCACACTTTTCTAGATTTTAAGACACTAGTAGACAAAGCCATTACTCTGGAAAATGAGAGACGCAGCTTGGAGGATTTCCTCAAGCGAAAAAAGGGACCAGACTAACCATGCTCGCAATCATCGAAGCAAGACAGATTTTCAAAAGGGTGGGACACACAAGTCCGCGTCCAACGTCTCTCGCCCAATCAAGAATTTTCATGCAAAGGACAAGGAGTTCACATATCGCCCCGGAGTTACTTGTTACGCCTGTAGAGAGGAAGGACACTATGCCAAGCAGTGTCCCAAGCCTAGAAACTCAGCCCCAAGGCCGAACAACGGTGGCAATAATTCAGCGCCCAAGCGAAACAATTTCAACCCAAACAACAACCACAGGAAGGGTCATCTGAACCACGTGACCAAAGAGGAGGCATAAAATACTCCGGATATCGTACTCGGTACGTTTCCTGTCAACACAATACCCGCAATGGTTTTGTTTGATTCTGGAGCTTCTCACTCTTTTATTTCGAAAAGTTTTGCTTTGCAAAATAATTTTTCGATGCTTCCTTTGGAGAAATCTATGATCATCAAGTCCACTGGGATTCAGCAAGTCACTCAGAGCTATTGTCAGGGTGTGGTTATTGAGTTCAAAGGATTGAAGTTTCACGCCAATTTATTGTGTTGGAAAATAAAGGACTGGATGTCATCCTAGGGATGGACTGGCTAACCACCAACAAGGGTTTTATTGACTGTTTCAATCGGACCGTGATTCTCACACACCACCATGGGAAGACAATAAGGGTATCCGCCAAGGAAAGAAAAACACCCCGGCAACCGAGATTGAATAAGGTGGACGTTTCTGAGCTAAGCAAGGTTCCAGTAGCGTGTGAATTTCCAGACGTATTCCCCGAAGAGCTACCAGGCATGCCACCAAACCGAGAGATAGAATTCAGCATTGAGCTAGCACCAGGAACCACCCCCATATACAAGAAACCATACAGAATGGCACCATCCGAGTTGGTTGAGTTGAAGAAACAAATAAAGGAATTGCTGGACAAAGGATACATTCGAGCCAGCTCCTCACCTTGGGGATCACCAATTTTGTTCGCCAAAAAGAAGGACGGAACACTGAGATTCTGTATTGACTATCGAGCACTTAACATGGTCACAGTCAAAAACAAATACCCGATGCCACGGATAAACTATTTGTTTGATCAACTTGCTCAGGCCAAGGTATTCTCAAAGATAGACTTAAGATCAGGATACCATCAATTAAAGGTGAGAACAGAAGATATCCCCAAGACAACCTTCACCTCCAGATATGGACTATATGAGTTCACGGTAATGCCATTTGGATTAACAAATGCCCCCGCCTATTCTGTTCACCTCATGAACAAAGTATTTATGAAGTTTATGGACAAGTTCGTTGTGGTATTCATCGACGATATTCTGGTATACCCCAAGACACCAGAAGAGCATGCGGAACATCTCAGAATTGTGTTAGGAGAACTCAGGAAACATCAATTGTATGCCAAGTTCAGCAAGTGCGAATTTTGGCTAAGACAAGTAGGCTTTCTAGGCCACGTACTGACCCAAGACGGTATCGCAGTGGACCCGGAGAAAGTCAAGGCCGTACTTGGCTGGAAGTCACTAGCCAACGTAATGGACATACGGAGTTTCTTGGGAATGGCAGGATATTACCGCAGATTTATTGAAGGATTCTCCACCATAGCCAAGCCTATGACGCAGTTACTCAAGAAAGACAAGAAGTTTGAATGGACAGAAGCCTGCGAGAAAAGTTTCCAAGAGCTAAAACGGAAATTGACGACAGCACCGGTATTAATTGTGCCAGACATACACAAGAATTTTGAGGTGTATTGTGACGCGTCCAGAAGGGGTCTCGGATGCGTGTTGATGCAAGAAGGCAAGGTGGTCGCGTATGCATCAAGACAACTTCGCAAGCATGAGGAGAATTATCCCACTCATGACTTAGAAATGGCAGCTGTCATTCATGCGCTCAAGGAATGGAGACATTTCTTACTTGGAAATCGATGTGAAATATATACGGACCATAAAAGTCTCAAATATATTTTCACATAGCCAGAACTAAATTTACGGCAACGACGCTGGTTGGAACTAGTAAAGGATTATGATGTCGGTATCCACTACCATCCAGGTAAAGCGAATGTAGTGGCTGATGCTCTTAGTCGGAACCCCAGCCCCGACGACAATGGTCTGCCCGACTTAAGACCAGAATTCCAACAAGAATTTGCCAGACTCAACTTGTTGATGGTAGCAGAAGGCACCATAACAAACATGGAAATAAAACCCGACCTTGTGGGGAGAATTAAAGAAGCTCAGCCTGGTCACCCCAGCATCGAAGGCATTAAAAGAAAGGTGGGTATGGGCAAGGCCTCAGAATTCGTCATAGACGATAGAGGAATATTATGGTACGGAGACAGACTCTGCGTGCCAAACCTAGAAGACCTCAAACAACAAATTCTAGCTGAAGCCCACACCGCCCCATATTCGATCCACCCTGGAGGAACCAAGATGTATAAGGATATCCAGGAAAGATTTTGGTGGCACGGTATGAAGAGGGACATAGCCACCTTCATTGCATGTTGCGACTCTTGTCAACGCATAAAAGCTGAGCATCAGAGACTAGCCAGACTACTGCAACCAAACAAAATACCTGAGTGGAAATGGGACGAAATAGGGATGGATTTTATTGTCGGACTACCTCGGTCACGACACCGGAATGATGCCATATGGGTCATCACCGACAGGTTAACCAAGGTGGCACACTTTATTCCAGTAAAGACGACTCACACCACTCAGAAGCTTGCCAGGATATATCTCTCCCGCATAGTTTGTCTACACGGTGTCCCGAAGACTATAATATCTGACAGAGGGACCCAGTTCGTCTCGAGGTTCTGGGATCATTTACAATAGGCTCTGGGAACTCAACTAGCCTTCAGTACAACATACCACCCCCAGACTGATGGGCAAACAGAACGCGTAAACCAAGTTTTAGAAGACATGCTGAGAGCATGTGTCCTCACCTATGGAACCAATTGGAAAGAAAGCCTACCATATGACGAGTTCGCGTACAACAACAGTTACCAGGCCAGCCTGCAAATGGCACCGTTTGAAGCTTTATACGGACGGAGATGTCGTACCCCACTAAATTGGTCAGAGACCGGAGACAGTCGCATCTTCAGCCCAGACATGCTCAAGGAAGTCGAGGAAAAGGTCAATCTAATCAGAGACCGACTCAAGACCGCTCAAAGTCGACAGAAGAGTTATTACGATCAGAAACACCGTGGATTCAGTTTCGAACCCGGTGAATTCGCGTACCTAAGAGTATCCCCTATGAGGGGATTGCAACGATTCCAGATTAAGGGAAAGCTAGCACCGAGATTGATCGGACCATTCTTTATAGTGGCACGAAGAGGCACGGTAGCCTACCAGCTAGACTTACCCGAGGAATTATCCGATATCCATGACGTGTTCCACGTCTCGCAGTTAAGGAAGTGCGTAAGCAACCCAGAGAAACAAGTATCCCATGAGAACATAGACGTACAGCCAGACCTCACCTATCGGGAACATCCAGTAAAGAAATTAGAGGAGTCTGAAAGGAGGACCCGACAGAAAACCATCAAATTTTTCAAAGTTCAGTGGAGCAATCACACCGAAAGTGAAGCAACTTGGGAAAGAGAGAATTTTCTTCGAACAGAGCATCCACACTTATTTAAGGATCAGCTGAAATCTCGGGGACGAGATTTTTCCTAAGGGGGTAGGTGTTGTGACATCCTAAAATGTTTCCTTTGGGTTTTCACCAAAAACTTTGTTTGTTTTTTAAGAGAGGCCATTTAAAAATTTTGCCAGAAAACCTTCCTCTTAAAAACTTCCTTTTCTTTGGCTAGGATTTTTATTTCTGTATCTTCTGCAAACTTTGGTGTCTGATCATTTAAAAAATTTTCTCTGTTGGCTCCCTGCTCAAAACATATTTTTTGGAAATTAATTATTTTCTTTTAAAAAAGAGAACTCTATGAAATTGAGGTTTTGCATATCTTGAGATCCACCCATGATTTTGTTTTGCCCCATGTGGTAAAACCCCTCCAAAACCCTTCCCTCCTCCTTGGAACAATCTAAGTTCTCTGTCCCAACAAGTCCAAACAAGTTTTGGATTTTATTTCAATTATTTTATCTCTCAAATCTTTTCTGACAATTATTTTGAGCCTGGGTGATTTTCAAAGCAAGTACCCCATTGCATCTGAGTTTTGACCTCAAACCAACTCTCCTGGATAGTCCTTGGTACCCACAACTCAGAATCATCTTGATCCACTCTTCATCTTTTCAATTTTTTTTCAAATTTCAGCCTCTACAAGTTTGGACCAGATTTGCCAAATTTGGTGAAATTCATATTTCCTCTTCTCCAAAAATTCTACCAAAATTCAGGCAGCCTACTGATGCAATGAGAAACCACTCCACCAAAAACCAGCTCAAGGAAAAATCCAGGATAAATGCGAGCACCGGGACTTTAACCCTGGTGGGCTCGAGAAACCAATGTCCTCCTAACCATCCAACCACATGTTGGTTAGCACGACAAAATTTATGTGGTGACCGTGATGAGCTTATTGTGAAGTCCAGTGACCATATCATGCTTTCGCTTCAAATACAATGACCGTAAGTGTCGTCAACAAAATACAGAGCATTCATCAAATGCAAAGTCCGTCAGTGTCATCAAGAAAATACGGAGACGTATCGTGAGCTAGATACTGTATGATCACCACGAGAATGTATACGGTGACCGTAATGAGCATATTCTGAACTCCAGTGGCCGTATAGTGCTTTAGGTTGAAATACAGTGACCGTCATTCGTGAATGTGTCGTGGGCATGCATACTTTTAGAGGGCCGAGAGATAGTTTGTGTGCGTACGTGAAAGTGGTGTAGAAAGAGGGGATGTCCGGTGGAGACAAGGAGAGATATGCCCTTCGTTTCTCTTTCCCGTGACTAATATTTTAGGAGAATATATAAACATTCACAATGTAGAACAAATATTTTTGGATGCACCATGCAATTAACTTTCATGTATAACTTTGTACTATTGTATATGCTTATTTTCTTAGTGGCCGATTGCGTGTGTGGTGTGGTGGGCACATCATTTCTAGTTGTTGTGGGTCAACATGAGGACTCATGGGTCGGTTCCATCCTGCGCCACATTGGTTGGATTGAGACGCGTTATACGAATACCCGTGTGGAGGACTCAGCGTACAACAAGGAACTAGCTACCAGAGTCACGGAGGACTCTATCCCCACTGGTGATAAGCCGACTATATATGATTTGTAACCCAAGGCCCCCAATAGGTTATAGAAGCTTGGGTCTAGTTCGTCGATAGTATACACACATGCACAATGCATGGTATTCACGTGTACTTTGTACACACCCCTATCACTAATATACAGTACCAGGAGTAGGCTTTTTCCTCAGCTGCAAGGGTCCAAACTAGGGTAAAACTTTGCCTCATATTACCATCCAGCCTAACAGTCAGGGATATCCTACCGAATGATATGATGGAATCATATCTGCCAACTACTAAGAGAGAGGTGTGTCTGGGCGGGGGCAATGTGTGCGAGAGAGGCCTAAAGATAATGTGCGTGTGGGAGACACATAGGCACATATATGTGCATATAGAGGGCTAGTAGAGACCGTGCGTGTGTATATATGCATGTGAGAGAAATAGTGTTTTCCAACTGAGATTAGTTAAAAGAGTGGTATATAGTAGTCAGAAAGAGAGAGAGAGAGAGAGAGAGAGAGAGAGAGAGAGAGATACAGAGAGAGCATGTGCGTGGGAGAGAGAGACTGTGAGCATGTGTGCAAGAGAAATGCCGATGCATATAAAGTGTGTGCACTTATGCAGTAGGTAGAGAGATATATAGTGTGTTTGTGAGAATGGGCCGAGGCATAGTGCATCTACGTGTAAAAGGCAGTTCTATGCATTAAATTAAAATATAAATGGCATTATTATTTTTGGATGAGATCATGAATTTTTCAAATTGCGTATGGACGAAAATCGATCTATCAGACACCCATACACTATTGAATTCTAGCTTGTGCATGTGTTTATTTCATATTATCGATCCATAGAGTGAGGGCGGTTTGAAATACAGGCAATGGATGCTTTTTCAATTCATATATAAACATTAATTAGTGCACTCCATGTTGTTAGTGTGAAGCACTTTATACATTTGTCACTTGCATGGATACATTCCAAATTGCTCGCTATGAAATAGAATACATGTCGAATTCAACATAAAGGGGGCTTCGAAGATTCGAAATCGTAGGAAGTGCATTCATCTATTTGAACCCGAGATAATGGCATTTGTGAATCAGATGTAAAAGGGGGCATCAATCTTTGTTGTGCGTTTGAACATGCTATATATATTCATACGCATGTCTAACTTTTTTTTGCAACCAAGAAGATTATATATCTGGAACCATGCATGAACTGAGGTTAGATGCATATTTTTTATTATATACTGATGTACAATGTATATTCAAATGTACCACCTCCATTCCAAAATAATTGTAGCTTTAGGATTTTCAAGAGTAAAGATTTGTGAAGTTTGACAAATCTTGAATGTTCAATTCATCAAGAGAACCGAAAATGTTAATGCTTCTGCGCCCAAATATTGAACGAAGCGCCAAATAGGCCTCTGGTCACCCAAAACCGCGCGAGACTAATGTTTGGTGGTAGGAAATTACTGTACTGACTCTGGCCCGTGTAGCTTGTCGGCCCGATGTCCAAAGGTCTAAACCGGGGCAGGTTTGTAACTTCACCAAGACACGAGTCTCAACCGCCTCCGAGAAGCATTCATACGCTGTGGGCGCCTAAACACCCATGCGCTCCGCTGAAATCTACCCCGCCCACATTTGGGACACCTGAGATTACTGTCCTACCCCCAACCCGCAATATGTCCGAAATTTTAGATGGGGGCAAAGTTTGTAACTTTCCCCAAATTTCAAACAAGCGCGTCCCAAACCGAAACATTGTTCCCTCTTAGTTCCCCGCCTCCCTCCGTTTCCCCATTCATACTCCGTGGACGCCAAAACGCCCTCTCCACCAGCCGCGAAACCCTAGCCTCCTTCGTCCTCCACCCCATAGCGCCCAATCCACGGCCGCCCTCCTCCATCACGCCGGAGCCGGTACCCCAACGTCGTCGTCCAACATAACCGCAACCGCAACGCCCTCAAGGACGTAGCAGCTGAAGCCGATGTAGAGCTGCCTCCACAACACCGACTTCGACGTGCGCCGTACCAGAACTACTCCGACCACGCCGTCCTGCGCCTCACTACTGCCGCTGCACTGTCGCAACCGTCCACCGCACCAGAGCTGTTCCCGCTATGCCGTCGTTCATCGTCTCGGATCTGCTTCCCCGCCACCAACAGATGGCCACCGCACCACACTCAACAACTTGGCTATGGGTTCGTCCAAGGCTGCACCATCCTCCACAACTTCTCGTTTCCAGCGAACCACAAGAAGATCGTTGGAAAAACAGAAGGAGGACACAACACTGCCAGCATAAAGAGGTACTCCTCTCCCCTTATTCGTGCAAACCTTACGTCTCTGCTCACACCGTATTCATCCCATGAAAGAAACTAGTTGAGCGCTTCTTACTGCATCTTCTTCATGATACTAAATGCACAAGGTTTTCACCCTTTACTATTTCACCTTTGCTAGAGGTCAGTAGCCCGCCTGGATTTCAATTCAGGCTTAGTCTAACCGCAATTAAAAGAAGCAGCACCCGCTTAGGCGCGCGGAGCACCTAGTCCGCCTGTTCACTGGGGAAGCGGCGCATCGGTGTCTATCATAGGGGTGTGGGGCGCAGGAGCTGCTTGAGCCCGCGATCTGGAGGTCGGCGGGGCTTGAATGGATTGCCGGGGGGCGGTGCCAAGAACGGCGGTGTGGTGAGGTCGAGGGGAGGGCGCAGGCAGGGACTGGGCCGGTGGTCGCTGCCGTTTTGAGGAAAGATCGTCAACACTGACTGGCTGGAGGTAGATGAAGGCGATCTGCCCGTTCTTTGTACATCGGACGGTGCAGAAAAAATGGACTGACCTATTTTTTTCATTTGAATGTTATTTGCATAGAATCCTGTAGTAATTTAGTGTGCCATGCATGTTGTAGGGCTATCATATGTTTCCCGTCATTTATTTCTCACCGACCTGCTATCTTCTACCTTTACACTGTACTAATTGTGCACACACTTCACCCATACTCACACTATTGTTTTTTTATGCATGGGTATTTCAGACTCTGACGTAGTGTTGATGAATGCTGAAAAGAAAAGACAGAAGTCGCTCCAGTGTAATTCGAAGATCAGCACTAAGCGTTTCAGCGCTCTAAAGGATGAAGTGTCAGCAGTTGGAGACAGTAAACATAGCTCTTCAGTTGATGATCTCAATTGCCACACGCAACCATCCTAGGTGCTTGCTTTAACTTCGCGCAGTCAAATGTGGTTGCATGTTGCATATGGTGTCTAGCTTGTATTGCTTCCAATTTGGTTAAATTGCATCTGCTTACTTTACACATTATACCTTTGATAATGACATGCCTTCCTGTTTTTGATACATACTACATATGTCTATTAACCATGTTCGTACATCAAACTAATGCTCTTTTGTATCCCTCGTCAATCACTTCTGATGAGACAGTCACCCGGGTGGGTTACTGTGAGACGCCATACTCATTTAAAGAGTGCAGTTTCATCCTCCCCATATGATTCTCAAGAAATAGCAAGGCTAAATGAAGATAGTCAACATAGCTCTCTAGTTGATGACCGCAATTCCCCCACACCACCATCACATGTGCTTGCTCTAACTTCGTAGTGTGATATGTGGTTGCATGTTGCATACGGTGTCTAGCTTGTAATGCTTCTAAGTAGGGTAAATTACATCTGCTTAGTTTACACATTATACCTGTGAATATGACATGCCTTCCTATTTTTGGTACACACTACATCTATGTGTTAACCTTGTTCTTACATGAAACTACCTCTCTTCTGTATCCTGCATCAATCACTTACGATGAGTCACCTTTATTCGTTGCATATTGCATATTATTAGTTTCAATATGGTTTCTAGCTCATATGGTTTCTAGCTTGCATTGATTCTAACAAGTTCAAGGACCTTGTGCTTAGTTTACACTTTATACATCTTACATGTCAATATGTCACGTCGTCCTGTTTTTCATACATATTCCATCCTCCTATCATGCGGCTGCCTTACATGAAAGTAGTGTTCGTCAGTATCATGCATCAATGAGTTCTGAAGAGCAAATTTTATTCCCTTTTCTTGTGGGTTTGGCTTGACAAGGCAAAATCAAGAAAGAGGAAGGAAAATAGTAAGGAAGGCGATGATGGTGGTCCTTTGCAGCAACGTAAATGGAGCATCTGTACCGATTCTCCTTGTACTGATAGTACATTATAAGGTCCAAGTCTCCGCTCCCCTACTCCACCATCCAAGGTGCTTGCTCTAACTTGGCAGTGTGATATCTGGTTGCATGTTGCATATGGTGTCTAGCTTGTATTGCTCCTAATTTGTGCAAACTGCATCTGCTTAGCTTACACATGATATGTGTGAATATGACACACTTTCCTGTTTTTGGTACATACTATATCTGTCTATCACACCATGTTCTTACATGAAACTACTCTTCTTGTGTATCATGCATCAGTCACTTATGATGGAACACCTTTAAGTTGGCAGTGTGATATTGGTTTGAGTCTTGAATATGATTTCTAGCATGTATTGCTTCTAGTTTGATGAACGCCACCTATGACGAGACAGTTTTAACTTGGCAGAGTGATATTGATTGCACCTTTCATATGGTGTCTAGTTTGAAGAGATTATAATTTGTTGAAGTGCCTTCTGCTTAGTTACCACATCATAGGTGTGAATATGTCAAGCCGTCCATTTTTTCATACATATTCCATCCTCATATCATGACTTTGCCTTTCATCAGAGTAGTGTTCGTTAGTATCATGCATGAATGAGTTATGAAGAGCGAATTATATTCCTTTTTCTTGTCGGTTTGACCTCACAATGCAAAATCAATAATGCTGAAGGAAATTTGCAAGGCATTGGATGATGGTGGTCCTTCTGAGCAACTGAAATAGAGGTTCACATATTCTACTCCGCCATCCTCCCAACAAGATTCGCAAGACAACGCAAGGCTAGACAGTCAATGTAGCTGTGTAGATGATGAGCACATCTCCCTTACTCCACCATCACAGGTGCTTGCTCTAACTTGGCACTATTATAAGCGGTTGCATGTTGCGTATGATGTCTAGCTTGTATTGCTTCTAACTTTGTTGAATTGCATCTGCTTACTTTACACATAATGCCTGTGAATATGACACGTGTTCCTGTTTCTAGAACATATGTGTACATGATGAGCACATCTCCCCTACTCCACCATCACAGGTGCTTGCTCTAACTTGGAATTGTTATATGTGGTTGCGTTTTCTGTGTGATGTCTAGTTTGTATTGCTTCTGATTATGTTGAATTGCATCTGTGTAGCTTACAACTTATACCTGCAACGATCACTTACCCATAAGACACATTTAACTTGGGACTGTGATGTAGGTTGAATCTTGCATTGTCTTCTAGCTTGTACTGTTTCTAATTTCTTGAAATGGCACTTACGACGAGACACTTTTTACCTGATAGAGTGATATTGGTTGCATGTTCATATGGTGCCTAGCTTTCACTTCTTATAATTTTTTTTGAAATGCCTTCCGCTTACTGTTTTTTCATACATATTCCATCCTCCTATCGTACGTGTGAATATGAAATGATGTCTTTTTTGTATATATTCCATCCTCCTATCCTGCGCTTGCCTTACATCAAACTAGTGTTCATCTGTATCATGAATCAACCAGTTATGCAGAGTTAATTTTATTCATCTTCTTGTGGTTTTGACTTCATAAGGCAATATCAGAAGATAGGAAGGAAAAGAGTAAGTTAGGGGATGTTGGTGGTTCTCCGCACCGACGCAAACAGGGACTCTCTAGATTTTCCACTGCTACTGCTAATGAAGTTGAAGTCCCAAGTCTGCATGATGAGTTCATATCCCGTACTCAGCCATCGCAGGTGCTTGCTCCAAGTTGACAGTGTGATAATTGGTTTCATGTTGCATATGTTGTCTAGCCTGTATTTCTTCTATTTTGATTAAATTGCACCTGCTGAGTTCATACGTTATACATGTGCATATGACATGGCGTTCTGTGTCTAGAATACACTACATCTATCTATCATACCATGTTCTTACATCAAAGTACTGTTGTTGCGTATGCCGCATCAGTCACTCATGATTGGGCACTTTTAACATGGCAGTTTGATAGTGGTTGCATCTTGCATTGATTTCTATGGTGTACTGCTTCTAATTTTTTGAATTGCCACTTAAGACAAGACACTTTTAACATGGCATAGTAATATTGGTTGCATCTTTCATATGGTGTCTAGCTTGCATCACTTCTATTTTCTTGAAAATCCTTCTTCTTAGTTTACACATCGTAGCTGTGAATATGTCATGTCGTCATGTTTTTCTTACATATTCCATCCTCATACGGTTGTCTTACATCAAAGTATTGCTTGTCTGTATTATGCATCAATGAGTTCTGAAGAGCGATTTTATTCTTTTGTGTTGTGGGTATGGCTTGACATGGCAAAGTCAAAAAAGAGCAAGGAAAATAATATAGTAGGGAGTGGTGCTACTCGTCGGGTGAAACGGAAAAGGATCTGCCATCCAGATTCCGCTGGTACTTATCGTGCAGTAGAAGGTCCAAGTCCACCGGCTAAATCTTCAAACACAGTATCACCTGCTCCACCAACTGTAGCATCCGCTTCAACTGTACCAGCATCTTAACGAGTTACTCGTTCGTTTGCTCTGGAACTGGCCAGTTCCCAAGCTGCCTTCACACCTAACACTACTTCCGAAGCACTGCTGACACAACAGGACTTGGCAAGATCAGATGAACCTCATGAGCACCAACACCAAGACGGTACCTGATCGAGTCAAGTTGTAGTTTCATGCTCCTTTATATGTACTCTCACAGTTTGATGTACACTAACACTTTCGTTGTTGAACAAGCACCACGACGCAAGCGGAAACAGACATCGGGGATAATGCTTGACAGATTAACAAAATCTAAAGGAGGAAGAATGGAGATCCATTTTGAGGAAGGTTTAAAAAGGCCACGTGATGCTCTAGAGTCAGCCAAGCTAGTATCAGAGGCAGCAGTTGCCGTTAGGTGTCATGCACGTATCCTCCAAACGTGGATCCAGTACAGGAATGAGAAAGACAATACCCAGTTTAACACCTTCCTTGACCATTTATCCGTAAGTAATGTTATTCATCGCAATTAGTAATATTGTCTTGCTCTGTCCCATACTTTCTAGCCTCCTCCTAATAAGACTCACATTCTTTTTTCAACAGATAAGGTTCAAGTTGGATCCGAAAGATGATGAAACTAAACAAGCATGCACTCATGTTTTTCAGTTTGGTCTGCGACAGTATCAGTACCACCTTAGAAAATCTCACTTTGAAGGCAAGGCTAACAACGAAATCGCCCAAACATCTCCAATGGAATATATTACAGATGAAGACTGGACAGCCCTCGTTAAACACTGGTCTGATCGAAAGTATCAGGTAGGCTATATGTATTTGTTCAGACCACATATTGAACTTGTAATTATGTATGTGCCTTACAAGTGTATCTTCTTCTAGGCTAACTGTTTGAAGAACAAGACCAACCGTTCTAAAGTGAAATTCCAACAGACAACAGGATCTCGTAGCTATATTGCAAACAGTGAGGCTCTTGTAAATAGCTTCTACTTCCTTCTTTTTTCTGTGCCATATTATCGTATCTATATTGACTTGTTCGAAATACATATGAAAGCCTGTGTGGACCAAAAAGAACCTGAACCGAATGCAGTGCAAATCTTCAAGGATTGCCACACCAGCAAGATGATTGGAATGAGCACACCAGTTCAAGTCGCTGTTGTAAGTCCTTACTCCTCCTGCCTTTGAATTGATTGGTACAGTGATGTGTTCATTTAACTACTTGGTTTGCAGCCAATGTCAGTTACTCTGTTCACTTTTATACACAGTTGTCTTAACGTATCATTTCACCTTACATGGTTTAAAAGAGATGAAGGATATTCTTTTGGTCTTGATCTGTATTCTAGTTGTTATGTTCACGTGCGCACACAATGATCAAATAGCATGTTTGTTTTATATCTGTTTGCCCATGATATGAATCATGTCATACTATGTTCATCCTACTTTAAACCATGTCTCTTTATCCTTAGATGTCAAAGAATGTGAGGAAATAGACAATACAGTAGGCATGCTACATGGACATATGTTCCTAAAGTGATTTTATTATGTAGTTGGAACTACAATACATGTTAATGTATTACAGTAGTTCACCAAAATAAGTTATGTATAAACGTGTAACCTATTTTGTTTGTTTTTGTCTCATTAGTAACTTATCTGGTACACTAATCTACAACTTCAAACTTTCAGGAAGCTATGGAAAAAATGATTGAACAACCACAACCACCTGAAGGTGACGAGGCTAGCACAGGCATAATGTCACCTCTTCTTACAGTGCGTCAGTATCTCTCCACTAACAGCGCAAAAAGCACCTTCCTGCGTAATTCTGGGTTGGTTGTCAAGGTAACCTCATCCAAATCGCCTACTGAACAAAATCTTCCTGCTAGATAGAGTGATATATCTGTGCTCCAGACACAAGTCCAATCCCTAATGGACGTCGTTTTGGAAACAACAATAGTGGTTGACAAATGTCGTCATGATATGAATGGTTTTGAAACAAGACAATCAGACATTCACTTCATAGTACAAGAGAAACGATGGGAAAAAGGTGAAGATCCTGCTGCTCCATTAGATTCTACATCCTGAAACGTTAGTACTCAGGTGAAATGATCTATGCCTCTATACATCTGATGGTGCTTTTATCTGCAAGGATTATAAACTTTATGCCAACAGGCCTTTAGTTGTGATACAACATTTATGCTGCTGCCAAGGGCTGCAATAATTACGACGCTATTTTTGTATAGTGTAGGTTTATCTTAGCAATGTATTCGGCCGAAAGCTTCGTAGGAGCCCAACATGCCAACATTCGTCGGGCCCATTCCAATTGGGCTAAAAACGATTATGGGCCGAAATTTGCATGTAGCCCACTAAAAACATCTTGGCCTAAATCAGCATAAGATTTCATATTTTTCTGGTAGGCTTGTGCCCATAGTGGTCCTTTAACAGGCCTAAACATAATTTGGCCCCTCAGTAACAATAGGCCGTTTAGAGGTGTAAATATCCCGAGCCCATAAATAACATGGGCCTTTAAAAGACCGAAAGTAAGATTGGGCCCATTTACGATGCGGATCTTTCACAGACCGAAATTTGGACGGGCCGTAAATGCGCCGACCTAATACACGGGCCTTAAAAAGGCTGGAAGTTCGGTCCGGCTAGATTATCATAATTTTTATATGGGCCGTTAATGGGCCCGATGTGACCTTGGGCCACATATGGCCATGGATTTCGTCTAACGTTAACAGGCCGAAAATCACAACAAGCCGAAAGTGGCCCAAATCTATAGTGGGCCTCTAACAAGCCGAATGTCAGACATGGCTGAATATGACCCAAATCCTTCACGGTCGTTTATGGGCCGAAAGTTTTAGTGGCCTGTAAATGGGCCCAAATAAAGTAGGACCTTTAATAGGCCGGAAATACACCGGGCTGTAATTCGGCCCATATACTTAGGAGACTGTTAACGGGCCAGAAGTGACCATGGGCCGCGATGATGACAAGTTTAGGAAAGGCCGTTGATGGGCCGATTTGACACTAGCAGTACAGGCCTTAACTGAGAATGTTGGGCCTTTATCTGGGCCGACCCATTATGGTCCGCAAAATCTCGCGGGCCTTTAGCTGGGCCGGCCCATTATGGCCTGCAAAATCTCCTGGGCCATCCCATTATGTCCCGCAAAATCTCCTGGGCCTTTAGCTGGGCCGGGCCATTATGATATGCAAAATCTCGTTGGCCTTTTGCTGGGCTGGCACATTATGGACCGCAAAATCTTGTGGGCCTTTAGTTGGGCCGGCCCATTTAAACTTTATGGGCCACTTTTGGGCCGGTCCACGTTCAGCATATAATAGGCGCATCTCGTCCATTGGATGAGTGACACCTGTGCCAACGCGGAGCTGACACGTGTTTCCCTCAGCCAATCAGAATTTTACACGTGGAAAATCCCCATTGGTCTGAGCTGTTAACGGGTTATCGGATCCAAAACCGGACCCGATAGCCTAACGGCGTTCCATTATGGTGGATGCCACGTGTCGGTCACCCTTGACGAAAGCACTTCTGTGACGCGCGATTTATCGTCATGGAAGTGGACACTTCCGTGATGATAATTTTGGTAATGTCATGGAACACATCTATGACAGAAAACGTGACCTACTGTGACAAACACGTATCATCATGGAAGTGTATTTTTTTTTGTAGTGTGTGGGTTGCTAGTAGTGTTGATTACTCCTTGTAGTTGATGCTAGTTGGTTTGTTTGGTGGAAGATCATATGTTCAGATCCTTTATGCATATTAATAACCCTCTAATTATGAACATGAATATGATTTGGGAGTAGTTACGTTTGTTCCAGAGGACATGGGAGAAGTCTTGCTATAAGTAGTCATGTAAATTTGGTATTCGTTTGGTATTTTGATGAGATGTATGTTGTCTCTCCTCTAGTGGTGTTATGTGAATGTCGACTACATGACACTTCACCATTATTTGGGCCTAGAGGAAGACATTGGGAAGTAATAAGTAGATGATGGGTTGCTAGAGTGACAGAAGCTTAAACCCTAGTTTATGCGTTGCTTCGTAAGGGGCTGATTTGGATCCATATGTTTCATGCTATGGTTAGGTTTACCTTAATACTTCTTTTGTAGTTGCGTATGCTTGCAATAGGGGTTAATCATAAGTGGGATGCTTGTCCAAGGAAGGGCAGCACCCAAGCACCGGTCCACCCACATATCAAATTATCAAAGTAACGAACGCGAATCATATGAGGGTGATGAAAACTAGCTTGACGATAATTCCCATGTGTCCTCGGGAGCGCTTTCCTTCATGTAAGAGTTTGTCCAGGCTTGTCCTTTTCTACAAAAAAGGATTGGGCCACCTTTCTGCACCTTGTTTACTTTTGTTACTTGTTACCTGTTACAAATTACCTTATCACAAAACTATCTGTTACCGATAATTCCAGTGCTTGCCGAGAATACCTTACTGAAAACCGCTTGTCATTTCCTTCTGCTCCTCGTTGGGTTTGACACTCTTACTTATCAAAAGGACTACGAGAGATACCCTATATACTTGTGGGTCATCAAAGCACCATGAATAAAGTGTGAACCACCATCAGTCATCAAATATCTAGGGACTCCAAACATCGGGAAAATAATTTCTTGAAGCATTTTAATAGAAGTGTTATGATCAGCACCACTAGTTGGAATAGCTTCTACGCACTTAGTAACGTAGTCAACAACAACTAAAATATGTGTATACGCATTAGAGGAAGGAAAAGGTTCCATATAATCAAAACTCCAAACATAAAATGGTTCCATAACAAGTGAATAATTCCTAGGCATTTCCTGACGTCTACTAATATTACCAATTCTTTGACATTCATCACAGGACAAGACATACTTATGAGCGTCCTTAAAGAGAGTAGGCCAATAAAAACTAGATTGTAATACCTTGTGTCACTACTGCAGGGTGCTGCTAACGCGACACTACGATCAGAGACCCTTCGACGAAACTGTGTGCGATGCAATATCGCAAACGGTGGTGTAAAAAAACCATAAAAAGATGCAAAATGTTTGCGATGGATGATGCATCAAACACGGTTCAGATTTTAGTTGCGTGTGCGATGCAGGGCATACAGTTCAATTCAATTAACTATTTGCGATGAGGAGGAACAAAAGAAACAAGCAGCCAGATGAAGGTGTGTGCGATATACATCATACGGTTCACTCGGATGACTTGTTTGTGATTAGGCAACACAAAAGCAACGGTCAGCTAGATCAAGGTGTGTGCGATATACGGCATGCGGTTCACTCGGATGAACTATTTGTGTTGAGACAAGAGAACATAAATGGTTCAATATAACAAGATGTGTGTGATACGCGGAAAACAGGTATGTAATCAGAAATGTGTGCGAAGACCGATAATAACACAGACGGTTGCTGCTAATAAGACGTGTGTGTTGTGCGATGGATTTCATACAGAACAACATATATATATATATATATATATATATATATATATATATATATATATATATATATATATATATAAACACCTATATGGACATGGTTGCATAACCAAATTAAAGATCCACTTACATAGGTGGTTACTACAACCATGGCATTTGCACACACCAAAGTAAACTATTACATGCATAATTACATAGGTGGCTACTACACACATGACATTTCCACACACCAATAAAGTAAACTATATATTACATGCATGATTAACTAGCATAAACAATAATCTGATCATTATCTGCTTCTTGTGACAGTTGCTCTGCTTGTGGCTCGACCCGGGCTCGTCGATTTGGGTAACGAGGCACTTCCTCATGTCAACGATCGGCCTGTGCATCTCGTAGCATGTGTACACGCTCTTGGCCACAAACCTGAGGTCAGGTTCATCCAGTTGCCGCATCCAGGCCCTGTGCCAGGATATGGGACTTCTTCTCTGGGCATCCTGCTTCATCTTTTCACAGTAGGGGTCGATGATGGCCGATGCGAGTTTGATCAGGGAGTCCTTCTTCGTGCTGCCCCACACACTGTAGTGGTCACGGATTTCGACAAGGTTCTTCTAGGACAAGCCCTTAACACTAAGCGCTTTTACATCGTCGGTGGTTTCCACATGGCGGACTTGTTGTCGGTGTTGTTGAAAAACCTGTTGAAACAGTCGCAAGGCTCTGTGGCCATGCAATCGTGGTAGATGAGGACATGATGGCGCACGCACAACTGTGCGACGGCAACCTTATGATTTATGCCGAGATGAGCGGCGGTGTACTGGAGGTCGATGCCGACCACCTTGTACTTGTCTCGAGCAAGCAACTGCTCAACGTTATTGACGTAGTCGTGCACCACGGTCGGCTCAATGGTGTACACCACCGAGAGATCCATCTCCCTTGTGTCGGTCTCCACTCTATGCTCGCCGAACTCCATTGGAGCGCCGCTAGACATTCCCTCTCTATGTGTCGTCGTGGGTGTGCTTGTTGTGTTGTGGGGCGCGGTCGAAAGGTTGAAGAGACTAAGGTTATAATGGACGCAGGAATTAAAGGGAAAGTCGGACGGCCAGGAATATCGGCAGACCCTTATGGCAGTTCTAATTTGCAGCGCGTAACTTCATCATGCCGCACATAACTGCATTGCATGGCAATGAGCGCGGTGCAACCGCATGCATATGGGGCCCCCGACGTGATCGTGTGCATGCCCAACCGCTGGCAGAGCACACGCGGAGGGACGCGAGAAGATCGCTCCGCGATCGCCTCAACGACGAGCAACCATATACATGCATATAGCAGTCGAACACGCAAGGAAAAGCTGTCCACAAGCCGAGCGCGCCGACAGATGTGAGCAGCGCATGCCAACAGACGCGAGCAGAGTGCGCCGCGCCTCCTAATGGCGAGCACATCGCGTTGTGGCACCTAACGGCGAGCAGATCTTGCAGAGGGACGTGAGCAGAGGCGGGCACAGTGATACGTGGCAAATAAGACGAACTATGCGAGTGATGTTGGAGACATCAAGCACGAATCAGATTAGAGTTGCATGTGCGGTACGTGGCATACAGTTGCTCCATCCAACCTGTTTGTGATGGAATAAGCCGTGTGTGTTGCGGGCAAACGCTTGCTGGTATATAACCTTAAATTTAACCAAAAAAATGTTAATGCATGTTACAAAAGTTGTATACACTAGTACGCGTCAGTCCTAAACAAACGTTTTTTAACCCCTTTCCATGACGGCGTTTGGAACCGTCGCCAAGTGAGTGTGGGTGATAGGGGGCTCCTTCCGACATGACCCAAAAACCGCGAGGGATATGCCCTCCTCGCACACACGCTCGGCAAAATGAGGTCGTCTACGACTGGCGAGCGCTCAAATACAGAAATACGTATAGTAGATGTAAAAAAATACAATTATACGACGAAATTGTTACCGGTCACAAGTAAATCCCACATAGTCAGTCCCTGCTAAATGTTTCTGTTTGTATGTACATCCCACACAGTCGCTCCAAGGAAAACGTTTTCGTTCACAGGTACACCACACACAATTTTTCCCGTTAAATTGTTTGCGTTATTGAATGTATCACACACGGTCCGTAGAAGAAACTGTGTGGCAAAGGCTTTCCATCACACACAGTTTTTATGTGGTAAAAGTTTGCACAAGGTGGCCTAATGCAAACAGTTTTCAAGTAAAGTCATGTGTGATTGTTCATTGATCCAACATGGTTTATTCCTAGAAACTGTGTGCGTTGCGTGAGGTCATCGCCCACGGTATTTTTTCAACAACCGTTTGCAATAGCAAAACCCAATTAGCAGGCTAATTCGCCATTAGCAGCCTAATAATCTGATTATTGATAATCCATTTATTAATCTAATTGACATTTCATATTAAGCACACAATATATTTCATTTCCATATTAAGGAAGCATAATTTCATAATTGAAATACATCAGAGTACTACATGATATACCTTCTGCACTCAGCTACCCCATTACACAACTGCACCAGCAGCAACACTACTAGGAAAAGGGCTATAGATAGGATTGATACTAATGGCGCACCAGGGAAGTAGTACGCCACTACTATATACTAATGGCGCACCTGTTGGTGATGCGCCATTAGTGTGGGAGACACTAATGGCGCACCGGAAACAGGGTGCGCCACTAGTATTTTTTTTCCATTTTTCCATACATACTAGTTGCACATCAAGTCGACAATGCGCCATTACTAGTTCTAACTAGTAATGGCGCACCAGGCAGAGAGTGCGCCATTACTGTAATTTTTTTTCTTATTCTTTTTGTTGCAAAACTACTAATGGCGCACCTTTTCACAGTGCGCCATTACTAGTTTAAACTAGTAATGGCGCACTATTACACGGTGCGCCATTAGTATTTATATTTATATTTTTTACGTTTTTGCAAAAATTCTAATGGCGCACCACCTGCAGGTGCGCCATTAGTAACCAGGGTTACTAATGGCGCATTTTCTTGTGGTGCGCCATTAGTAACCTGGGACCCCAACAAGATATTTTGGACAGCCCCACACCTACCCACTCACTTTCCCCACTTCATTCCCTCCACCTCCTTCTCCAAGCTTTCGGCTGCCTCCTCCTCCTCACCTCATTTCCACCATAGATTCATCAAAATTAAGTGGTGAAATTACCTTTTTTTGATAGGTAAGTAAGGGGAAAGCTATGTTCATGATGTAGATCTACTTTTTTTCTCCCTAGCTCGCTCCAACAACATGAACATGCACTTTTTGTGGCCTAGCTAGATCTATGTATGTTTGTGGTGTTGCATATATGTTTGTATTTGAAGGTACTGGTATTTGAAATGCGATAGTTGCCAATAGTTTGCCGGAATGTTTTGATTCATTTCCGTTTCGGCGAGAATTTTGGCACTATGCATTCTTTTTGGTCCTATTTTTAGGGAAGGTCATGCCAAAAATTTTCTTGGTTCTAAAATATCGTTTTGCTCTACCCCGCAGGCGACCATGGTCCGCATGATGACTGAAGGCATCGTGAATAGGTTTTTGAGCTCCGCTAAGGCCGAGATGCTTCAACAGAACGAGACAGAGATAATATGTCTGTGCCGAAGATGCAAGGTGAAGAGCCTTATTGCGGACCCGGATTCTGGGCAGGTGCGGGACCACCTGCTCTTGCGTGGTCTCATGGATGGCTATCGGTGGCAAGGTGATGAAGATAACTATGAAGTCGTCCATGGCCGGGGCCGGGCAAGAAATGAGGAAGGGCAACAAGACAAGTACCACCGCGGCGAGGGCGGGCGAGAAGACGAAGAATCTCCAGGACATGATCACGACGGTGATACTGTACACAGTCATCATGTAGAAGATGTCCTACATGATGATGAGGAAGATCAAGACGAAGGGCATGATCATGAAGATGAAGATGTCGGAGCAGACGACGATGGAGGCTGGGTGCAGGACCCTCATATTCAAGAGCTGCTTCTCAAGCAGATGGATAACGCAAGACCTACCGCCCGAGAGAAAGCCAAGCTGGATCAACTGGAGATAGACGCGGTTACTTCATTGTATGAAGGATGCAGGCCCGAGGATACCCGCCTGAAAGTAACGCCATGGCTTTGGAGATGAAGGTAAAACACAAAATGACCGACGCATGCTTCGACGAGAACATGTCATTCTGGCACGAACGTCTTCCCAAGGGGAACAAGTGCCCGACCAGTTTCGAGGAGGCGAAGAAAATCGTGTGTCCTCTGGATTTACCGCACGTGAAATACCATGTGTGTATGAACAATTGTATCATTTATCGGGACGAGCACGCGGAGTCTACCATATGTCCGGTGTGCGGCATCACTCGATATAAGAAGAGGAAGAAAGCTCCTCGAAAATCGGTGTGGTACTTTCCGATCACTCCTCGTCTGCAGCGGTATTTCGCGGACCCTAAGGTAGCAAAGCTCCTGCGTTGGCACGTGGATAGGGAGGAGAAGAAGCGGGAAGATGACGGAAATGATCCAGAGATAAATAAAAAAGACAAGATGCTGAGTCACCCTAAGGATGCGAGCCAGTGGCAAGCGTTGAACTTCGAATACCCAGAATTTGGGAAGGATCCAAGGAACATCATGCTGGGCGCGAGCACCAATGGAGTCAATCCGTTTGGCAGCCAGAGAAGCACACATAGCACCTGGCCTGTGTTTGTGTGGATGTACAACCTTCCCCCTGGTTGTGCATGAAGAGGAAGTACATTCACATGAGTATGCTAATTGAAGGGCCGAAACAACCAGGGAACGACATCAATTTGTATCTGGGGCAGCTGAAGGAGGAGCTAGACACGCTGTGGAAAACGCCAACCAATACGTGGGACACCGCAGAGAAAGAATATTTCCGTATGAGAGCCGCACTGCTCACGACGGTGCACGACTATCTCGGTTACGGATATCTCACGGGTAGGTAGTCCATGGATTTTCTGGATGCGTAAGGTGCATGGATGACACAACATATCGCCAACTAGATAGAGATCCCGGGTCTTCGAAAACCGTGTTCATGGGACATCAAAGGTGGCTTCGCGACGATGACCCGTGGAGGAAGCGCAAGGATCTGTTCGATGGTGAAACCGAACCCAGAAAACGCCCGTGTACGAGGAGCGGTGAGGAAATAGACGAGCTGTTGAAAAATTGGAAAGACTGCCCACTGACGGGAAAGAAGCAAAAGGCGCCAGAGCTGGGAAAGAAGCGAAAGGCGCCAGAGCCGCTGCTGAAGGTATGGAAAACGAGGTCTGTTTTCTGGGACTTGCCGTACTGGAAGATCCACTGTGTGCCTCACAGCCTTGATGTCATGCATATCATGAAGAACATGTGCGAGAGTCTGCTTGGTACCCTGCTCAACATGCGAGAGAGGACCAAAGATGGGCCGAAAGCAAGGGCAGACTTGAAATCAATGGGCATCAGGCAGGAGCTTCACGCTAATGATGATGATGATGATGATGATGATGATGATGATGATGAGGCGAAGTAGGACACAGAAAGTCGTCGCAAAGGCAAAAAGGCCAAGAAGACCGGTAATGACTACCCTCCCGCGTGCTTCACTCTAAGTCAGGAAGAGATCCAGCAGTTTTTCACCTACCTCCTAGGAGTAAAACTTCCTTACGGTTACGCGGGGAAGATAAGCAGATACCTAGGCCCAGCGAAGCAGAAGTTCAACGGGATGAAGTCTCACGACTGTCACGTGCTGATGACGCAGATACTTCCAGTTGCAATCCGTGGGATCATGGACGCGCTCGTCCGTGAAACGCTATTTGTCCTATGCAACTTTTTCGACATCATCTCTCGGAAGTCGATTGGCGTGAGGCAACTCAGAAGGCTACAGGAAGAGATCGTGGTGATATTATGCGAGCTTGAGATGTACTTCCCGCCCGCATTCTTCGACATTATGGTGCATCTGCTGGTCCATATCGTGGAGGATATCATCCAACTCGGGCCGACGTTCCTGCACAGCATGATGCCGTTCGAAAGGATGAATGGTGTCATCAATGGATACGTTCGCAACATGTCACGTCCAGAGGGAAGTATAGCCAGGGGCTTTCTGACCTAAGAGTGCATCTCCTACTGCACGAATTATCTAGGCATCGAGAACCCCGTTGGTCTGTCCGTCAACTGGCACCTCGGCAGGCTCGCTGGATGGGGTCACCGTGAGGGTCGCCATGAAATGCATGTCGACTTCGAGGTTCGACTCGCCGACTTTGAAAGAGCAAACCTATTCGCGCTACAACACATAGACGTGGTCGATCCTTGGGTGGTAGAGCACAAAACCTTTATTGAGAAGACGTACAATGACCGAGGCCAACAGAGGGCGAACGGAGATATACTCAAAGAGCACAACTCATGTTTCACGCGTTGGTTCAAGCAGAAGCTTCTGTCGTACCCTTTACATGAGGATTCTTCTGCGGAAGAACAACTCATATTCGCCTTGTCATAGGGCGCCGAGCACAACCTGATGACCTATGAGGCGTACGATATCAACGGCTACACATTCTACACCGAGGACAAGGACATGAAGAGCGATGGTTATCAGAACTCCGGGGTAACGATGGGATCCTACACCGGCAACGACAAGGACAGATACTACGGAAGGATCGAGGAGATCTTGGAGCTGAGCTACGCTGGAGAGAAGGTCCCAATGTTCCGTGTCAGATGGGCCAAGAGCGTCCTAAAAGAAGACCGGTATTTCACCACCATGGTTATACCCGAAGCCAAATCCAAGATCGCGGGCGCAAACGTCACCGTGAAAAATGAGCCATGGGTACTGGCTTCCCATGTGGACCAATGCTTCTTCATTATCGACCCATCAAAGCCCAGTCGTGTTGTCGTGAGGAGAGGCAAAAGGAAAATCATCGGAATGGATGGAGTAGCCAATGAGCAAGACTTCGACAAGTATGGTGACCCGAAGATCGAACATGACGACGACGATGAAGTAGCAGCACACACCACAAGAAGAAGCAGGACCACCCTACCTAAAGGACGTCCGTTCCACAGAAGAACTCCATTTGCGAAAAAGAAGGGCAAGAAGATTGTGAACAGATAGCTAGCTAAGATCGATTGTATTTAAATCGTAGTCTTCATTTCTCGATTGTATTTCATGGGCACTTTTTGATATCATGAATATTTTTAAATTTCATGGGCACTTTTTGAATTCATGAGGACACTTGATCTCGATCCCCCTCCATCTCGATCTCGATTTCCCCTCCATCTCGATCTCGATCCCACCCGCACCCTCCCCCGCTAGCTAGCTCCACCGCCGCCGACGACCCACCGCAAACCTGGGGGGGTTATTACAGTTTTTATAAAAAAATATTACTGTTATGATTTAAACAAGTTTGAACATATTTAAACACAAATAAATATCAAACAGGATTTAAAATGCATAAAAGAATATTGGGGAGCCTGGGAATCGAACCCAGGACCTCCTGGTGTGTGTGCTGCGTATTGACCAGTCGGGCTAGTGGGCAGGGTCTATTGTAGATAGGGTTAGGTTGTATATAACCTGACAAGTCGGGCTAGATTAAATTACTTATGGCGCACCCCTCGGTGGTGCGCCATTGCTATGGATGTACTTATGGCGCACCCCCGGGTGGTGCGCCATTGCTAAGCCTTCCCCCACACTAAAATCCCCAATCTCCATTTCTCTCTAATCCCTCCCCTGCCTCATCTCACCCGCGCCTGACCACCACCGCCCACCACTTCCCCCGTGCTCGCCGTCCCCGGCCGTGCTCGCTTCCCCCGCCGCACCCGACCACCTCCCTCACTGTCCCCCTCCGCTCGCGCCCGCGCCCTCGCCGTCCCCCTCCCCCCGCGGCCCCGCCTGCGTCAACCTCCCTCCCGAGCGCGACAGCTAGGGTTCCTAGCCGCCGCCACCACTGCCGGCCCGCCGCCGCGGCTCTCCCAGCCGACCGAACCCTCTGCTGCCCCGCCTCCGGTACAGGACCCCAGCAGCGCCTCCCCCCATCAAGCAGCCGCTCCAACCAGCGGCGCCCCCCTCCCTGGAGCAGGCGCTCCTGCCCAGCAACGCTGCCGCCCGGAGCTACGCCGGCGACCAGTCCGTAGGCAGGTAACCACCACTCCTTCGTCCTTCCTCCCTCTTCCCTCATCCCCCTCCCTCCTTCCTCTTGCATCCTCTGTTCAATTTTTTGCTTGCTGCGTGATTTTTCCAGAGCATGCTCAAGTTCACATCTGAAAGGATTGTGCTTGATAGGTGTTTGTGATAATGCCTCTGAGGGAGGGGGGCATCGCGTCATTAGTCTCTGTATCAGAGTCTTTTTTTCCTAGCCGTGTTGTCGCCGAAAAATGCAATAAATTCTCATGGTTCGAAACCTTTGATACTTGGCTTCTCCAAATGAGAAATTTATGCATGTAATAATTGGTTTACCTTAGTTTGCAGAAATATGAAATTAAGCCTTACTTAGAAACAATGTTTCAAGAAGATCAATTTGGAAGCTCTGCTTCACAGGATGCCTTCAGACACTTGCACATATCTTTCTAACTCATGCATTATTTCATCTATTAGACACTTCAAAGTGATGGCTATTTCCTTTACCTTAGAGGAAAAACAAAATAATATCTTATACTTTGCCTAGAGGAAATATAATTTCATGGACTACTTGTTATATCAAATTTTTAGCTAAGTTTTTTCTCCCTGCGAAAATTGGGCAAATTCCTTCTCAAAATCACATGTTTTAACTAGGAAGAACCTGAGACACTATGGCATCAACACTTGTAAGAAAACAAGTAGCAGGAGCATGAAGATTATATTAAAAATGGTATTAGTAGTGGTAAACAAGCATATAATCCCTCCCAGGTAGTAACAATAACTTTATGCAGGAGAGTGAAAGAAGAAGCATAGGCGATCAGGTTCGATCACGGTTGGAGAAAAATTGAGGCGTTTGTTGGCTCCAAGACAGTGATACAGGTATATACATGTGGTCTGCTTACTTGATCATACAGAAGATTTTCATATAAGAGTTACGTTTCAAGTTGCTGAACCTTTTCATATAAGTTTGCTTCCAAGGAGTTGTTCTCTGTCTGGTCCAATTCTGAAGAAATAAAAAGTGAATAGTTTGTTTGTTCCCTGTGTGGTCACTCTATTTTTTGAGTACTGACATTAGTTATGTTTGTTAGCAGCAAGATATTTAAATGAAGCTTGTTCTTTTTCAACTGTTCAACTGATGTCATGAAACTGAATATAGTAGTTGAAAACCCTGTTTTTCTTCCTGATCGTGAAAATTTGAAGTCCTGTTTGTGTTTTGGTTTTGTTGGTTGACAATTATGTTTAGTTTTTCATTTCATGGGTGCTGTAAAATGTGCAGGTGGTGAGTTGAGGCTCAACATATAGCTTGTTTGGACTAACCAAGAGGACGAGGTATGTTGCTTGCCCAAGCTAAGTGACACGTACGCGCCAAGTTTTCTGTTATATAATTACCTGTTAGTGCTTAGTTAAACTGCATGATACGACCATAGCAGATGGATGGTACTAGGTGTTGTTTTGTTTCTTGCCAATGTATTCAGACAGCAGATGTGCCACTGCAGATTTCTTTTCTTGAAGGCAGCTCACATAAGTTGAGCTACAAGTGAACAACTTGCTGCTATTAGATCTGGAATGGAAGCTCACATAAGTTGAGCTGATTTTTGTCCTTATGAAAGCAGAGGACCATATGGTGTGTGGCCTTTTCATCCATATGAAAGTAGAGGCACATTGTGGTGCTAGTTTGCTGGGTTTTGTCTCCGACCATCGTGTCGTGATGAATTTGTAGGTACCTCGAGAGGCCCTTGAGTTTGCCGGAATGTCGATTAACTTCCGTTCCGGCAAATTCGGGTACTCCATATGTCCTATTTTCAGCAAAGGTCATGCTGAAATTTTCCGTGAATTTTAGCATGACTTTGCTAAAAATAGGACATATGGGGTACTTGCGATAATGCATGGGCCGGGGTATCTTAGTACTTAATTAAGTAGGATCAACTGCCCCTTTATTCTTCCTGCATTAAACCATAGGTGGTAATAGAGCCAAGTGATTAGGCCCAACTTAGAATTCTCCTTAGCATCGATAAACCCTAGATGATAAACCAAACATAGGTGGCAATAGAGCCAAGTGATTAGTGCCTAGTGATTAGGCCCAACCTAGGGTGCCTCGGCATCGATAAAACCTAAATGATGAAAACTTAACTTGGCTGCCCCGGATGCCTCGGTGTCGATGAGAACCTAAATGATGTACGCTTAGCCTTTTAGGGTGCCTCGGCGTCGACAAACCCTAAATGATGAAAGCTTAGGCTTTTAGGGTGCCTCGGTGTCAACAAACCCTAAATGATGAGACCATGATCTTGTTCCTTGACAATGACCAACTTTTTGACCAAACTTTTTTCCTGTTTAGAGCAAAACACGGCCCACAACGATGAGGCCGCTGGTTCGGGCGGCAAGCAATTCTGGGAGCTGTCCCGGGAGATGGAGGAACAACCTCACCGCTATGAGGACGCCGTGGAAGACACCGATCCTGATTACACAACCCCTAGTGGCGTCGGGGATGACACCACTGATGGTGCCGCCGAGGATGCCACCACTGATGATGGCGGCGCACACACAGATGGCAGCCAACTGAAGAAGCAAAGGAAGGACCGGCGCCCGAATGCGCTCCGCACCCTCAAGGACGAATTCACTCAAGTGGACTCCGACGGGAATCCAACAGAGCCCAAACATATAGTCAAGGGGTACTCGCTTCAGCTCGGGTGCATTCTCCGGAGCACCGTCTCAATCAACACCGAGAACCATAGGCATAAGGACCGAGGGAATTTGCGCAACCTCCTCTTCACGAAGCTGCACGAACGATACAAGTTCCCCGCCGAATTTGAAAACACGCGCCTCTCAGGGAATAAAGTGAACAGTGCCTCCCTCACGAAGATGAGCACGACCCTGTCTACTTGGAGAATCACGGTGAAGAGAATGATTGATAAAGGTGATAGTTATGACAAGATAAAGGCGAAATATCCTTTGATGAGTGAAGATGACTACAAGGAGTTCAAGATCAAGTGTGAGAGCCTCGCAACCTCCGAATCAAGTCAGTGGGGGAAAGAAATACGGGAGTTAAACTTAGGGGAACACAAACTCGGTCCCGGAGGTTACAGAGTGGCGGAGCCTATATGGGACAAGGAGGACGCGGAGCGTGCCGAGCAAGGCCTACCGCCCCGCTTCGAGAAATACAACGGTGACAAGCAGACCAGAAACTATGTCAGGGCCCGGACAAGGAGGACCCGATAACAAAGGAGCTTACCACGGATCCGAAGACCAGGGCGCTTGAGCTTCTTCTGGTAAGGAATACACCCCCGCGTAATTAGCTCCATATGGTTGCACTCTAATTAATCCCCAATATTTCTAAATGGTTCACGTTCCTTTCACAGGACACTGAAAGCAGTAGCGCGGGGTCGTCTCAGAGCTCCCCTTTCGACACCCCTTTAAATAGGGCGTTGAACGTAATGAAAAACAAGGATAAGCTCACTAAGACGACGTCAGTTGGTCGTGTGGCCGGCAAAGGCTTGTCCACAAAATGGGGGTCATACTATACCGCTGGTGTGCGGAAGGAGAAAAAGACCAGCTCGGAAAGCCAGACGTGCGAGGTTGAAGAACTCAAGGCACAAGTGGAGCGGATTCCGGAGCTTGTCCAAGAGCAAGTGCAACAACAACTTGGAACGACGCTCAACGCCATGGTGCCTACGTTGATTCATGGGCTGATGACGTGGATTGCGGGAGGCCAACAGGGGCCTCCCCTGGTTCCCACCTTCATGGCCAGCAACTCACATAGCGCGCAGGCGGCGCCATTGGTGTCTCCGGCGGTGGCGCCATTGGTGTCTCCGGCGGAGGCGGTATTCGTGTCTCCGGCGCCGGCACGGGCATTGGAGCTTAATGCACCCGGGTGTACGCCGGCCGGCACCTCACCAGCAAGCGCCCCCTCCGTCAGTTGCACGCCCGACGTAGGCGGTGCCTCGACATTAGCCGAACTCGACGGCATCACGGTAACTAAGCCTCTCGGCCGATGACTTGATCTCCTTGCCTTTGACTGGGCATCCCTGACGCCCTGTACATGTTTTCGCAGGGCACCGCCGACGTTCCATGCACTCTTATGCACTTCGTGGGCGCCGAGTTGGTCCATGTCGCCAAGGGCAGAATCGTTCAACCGGGCAACCCAATGTTCCACGGTAATCCGATGCCACCCACAATGTATAGGGTTGAAGTGGTTCGGGTGCTGCCAGGCTGCGACGAGCTGTTACCTCTGATTCGACCCGCTGGGGCCGACGAAGAAGATGACATGACCCTCAGCACCTGCGTAAACTGGCCCTGCTTTGGCCGAAGAGCCAGATTCGTTTGGGGGCGGGGGACACCATCCCACAGACAAGACCGCCAGTCGTGCCGGCGCCAAGCCATGGCAAGAACGCCGCAACGCTACCGGTCCTGCCGGACATCCCTATGGCACAGGATCCGGACAGCCCTATGGCACAGGATCCGGACGACGACGACAACGACGACGGTACATTTACCAAAGTTGATAAGTACTTTGTCGAACATGGGTACGCAGACGAGTTCTGCGGCCCTATTTCTCAAGAACCCAACCAAGACGACCGCGATCTAGCTGGTACGGCAGAGAAATCCAATTGCAACAGGCGTCATCTGGCGTTCAGTTCTCAGGACACGCCTCCAGCTCCCGCCTTCACCGAGCCTCAGATAGCTGAGGTGCGAAATATTATCAGCCCCAACACGCTCAAGAAGGCGGTCTGTGAGCAGAACTCGGTCCCATTATAGGAGATCAAGAAGAACGGACGGAAACGAAAGACTAACAAGGGCGCCGGTGCGAGCCAGTCGGCACCGAGTTCGATCCGTGCTCAGGACGGGCCACCTTCACCTAAGGATATCTCGAGGAGGGTGCATGTGGCGGGTAGGGCGATGCTACCGCCAAATATGCTCAATGCTGCAACCGGTTCTATACGGAGTCTGCACAACAGTGTTCTTACTTTGGAGAAGCGGCGTCTCAGAGAGAAGGATGTGGCATACCCGGTTTTCGTGGCCAAGGTGCCAGAGGGCAAGGGCTTTGTGGATGGCGACATCAGGGGTACGATCGTCCTGCGGTTTGATGACATCTTTGCTATGTTTAACCTTCATCCGCTGCACTACACCTTCGTTCGGCTGTTTTCGCTGAGTATGCAGATGCGGATCATTAGAGACAAGACCCCGGACATCGTGATAGTCGACCCCTTCTACATGTGGGCCAAGCACTTGAGCAGCGCTGGGGACCGCCAAGTTGCGAGTTCACACCTCGAAGGCGTCATTCTGGCAAACGCAGATAAGGATAACTTCCTTCTGCCTTACTTTCCCGAGTAAGTCATCCCTTAACCGCCCCGTAACATATGATTTCTTAGATTTCGATCGTTCTTTTTTTCTAACATTCCGTGTTCTGTGCAGTGACACACATTGCACACTCATCCTCTTAAGCCCGAAATATTCCATCGCCACGTATTTAGACCCGAACCGTAACTCCAAGATAGACTACACAAATGTCAAGAAAATTCTTGATGATGTTCTCCCCGGCTACGCCAAATCTGGAGGCACCTTCACCAGGGCAGTTCGTAAGTACGGCAAGCACATGTTCTCACACAATACGAAGTTCTGCTGCGTCAAGCAGCCGCCTGGCGGTCAGAAGGATGCCTACTATGCCCTCCATCACATGCTGGCGATCGTAAGGGACCATCATCACTTTCTGCTACCAGATAATCTCAAAGATTGGGCCGCGAGCTTGTTGGCAATCCCGGACGCGGACCTCAGACAAGAATTCTTTCGCATCCAGTCGGAGTTTGCGGACATCATCCATCAAGATGTCCTTCATACCTCGGGGCAGTTCTTCCTCAGATATCAACCGTCCAACAGTGAGATAGATGAAACGCTACAAATGCAGGGTGACAACGACCGCGATTTCATGACCATCACGACAGACGGCGGCTTCACCCATGCTCCTGTCCGATGAGTCGAGTCGAAAGTAGTGATGTGTAGTTCTGAAACATTGATTGGCTCATGTTGTAACCAAACTTCAATGAATTTGTATGTCTCTTTGGTTTGGACAGTTGTTCAACTTAGATGTAATCGATGCTATTTATTAGTAGGACCATGAATCGTGCTATTAATGTCTTGCTTTTCTCTTCCGATCCTTTTGTTGCATACTTACATATTGCTTATGTATTGTCTGTTGTTTGGCTTGTCCATAGAGATGCCGTCGTATGTCGTGTACAAGGGTAAGGTTCCCGGAGTCTACGATGACTGGGAGGAGTGTCGGAGACTGGTTTACCGTTTCAGCGATAACAGTTACAAAGGGTACACCACTAGGGCGGAGGCCGAATGTAGATACGCCCGCTATCTAGCGGGAGAGAGGAGGGAGCGTTGGAGGAACCGGATGAAGACCAGTTTGATCGCGATGATGCTCATCGTGATGACCACAACTCTCTTCTATGTGATGGTAGTTTAGATGATCGATATCGACTTGTAATGTGAAGAAAAACTCGGTACTCGCGATCTTGAGACTTGTAATGTTTTATCTTTGTTCGGTCTTTTGAATTCGGACACTAATATGATGAATTGTATTCGGAGACTAATCTTCTATTGTATTCGATGAATCTGATGTTGTTGTGTGCTGCTGTCGATATTCTGTCTAATAATATATTTTATATTCTGTCTAATAATATATTTTGTAACCTGCGCAAAAATCAGAAAAGGAAAAAAAACCAAATATTCATACTAAAGGCGCATCACCACCACGTGCGCCATTAGTATGCCAAAGGATACTAATGGCGCATCAACAGAGAATGCGCCATTAGTATGACAAAGCCATGCTTACATATGGCCCCCCGGGAGGCACACTAATGGCGCATGCTGTTACATACTAATGGCGCACTAGTTGGTGCGCCATTAGTAAGATATACTAGTGGCGTGCTACTAATGGCGCACTCGTAATGCGCCATTAGTAGGCAGAACATTTCAAAATTAGCATCATAAACAGTATATAGACAAATGCATCTCATCTGGAAAACTACTGAAGGGGAAGGCGAATATTGAGCCTTCATTCATGTTGAAGGTCTTTGCAACTTTAGGCCAGTGCCTGTGGATGATTGACCGTCTGTCCTTCGTCCTCTTCAGGAACACTTCAATATTGAACCATGTGTGTTGTATGAAAACCTTCCTCGCCTCCTGACCATAGAGGTGGTTTGAGAGGTAATCATCAGTGAACTGCTTTGGAAAGGCCTGAAAACAAGGATGTGCATAAATATCTTCTCTATATTGGAAATGGGGGAAAAGAATAAAAAAGGCAAGGTATAATAGTTAGCACCATCTTGTAGTGAACTGATGTCTTCTTCATTGTGCCGACAAAGATCTTGTTGTTTTTTGTCGATAATTTCTTTATCCAAAAAATCTTTCCGAGTTTCTTGATTTGACTGATATTCATGGACAACTCATTTCCCCATATGCAAAAAGGGTCGAACAGTGGGTCAAAACCTCTGACAACAGGACCTACATGTGCAAGACCAAATTGTCAAAAACCAAAATATTAGAATGGTTCCTGCAATTGCACAATAATGTGCACTTAGAGAATGGACCATGCACGTGCTAACATTGATTATAAACCTCAGTGCTTCCCATTGTTTCCCTGCAACACATATAAGGTAGTTAGTCATCAGGTTAAGTAAGGGTTCGCATGCTATCAGTAAAATATGTTGATGAAAAATAAGCACATTGCAGATTCATCAGATTAATTCAAGCCACACGGAAAACCCATTTACCCAAACCAAGTAGAACTAGGAAATATAGCACTTGTATATATTTCTCATGTATTAAGTGCAGCCAAATTTGATTTATTCCTCACATGCACAACAATACAAAATTCTACCCACGACAATTGGACATCGCATTGTAGAATTGAACAGAGCAGTTAACTAAACACCACAACAAATGAACAAACATTAACTGAGCCTCACATTGCACAATATAACACACTCCTAGTAGAAGATCAGACAGTTAACCAAACAGTTAACTACAACCAATTGTAATAATCGTATTTGTTTCTCGTGTATTTACTACAGCCAAATTCAGTTTATTCCTCACATGGTATACAATAATAGAATACACCCACAACTATTGAACATCGCATTGCAGGATTGAACCAAATAGTTAACTAAACACCACAACACAAATGAACCAAACGTTAAATTAGCACCACATTGCACAATGTATAACCAAACCAAGCATGCTTGAAAACTTGGAAATATAGCAATTGTATTCGTTTCTCATGTATTTTGGAAAGATAAATTTGACTTACTTCTCACATGGAAGACAATACAAAATTGAAGCCTAAAGACGACAACTAATTAACAAAACTGTTGGATCACGGGTTCCGGCAAAACCCTCAAGGTTCGAACACTGGGGTGCACACGATGATTTCCCCCCTACCGATCCACGTCCTAGTTTTGCTAAGATCTTGCGGACTAACTCGACGAACTCATAACACAAGGGACACGAGATTTATACTGGTTCGGGCCACCGTTGTGGTGTAATACCCTACTACAGTGTGGTGGTGGTGGTGGATTGCCTCTTGGGCTGATGATGAACAGTACACGGGGAAGAACAGCCTCCTGAAGTTGAGATGTTCTTGTGCTTGGCGAACTTGTGTGTGTGAGGGTTTGATCAGCTCAGGCTTTCTTGCCTCCTACTGTGGTGGCTAGTCCTATTTATAGAGGCCCTGGTCCTCTCCCCAAATATTCAGCAGGAAGGGAGCCAACAACAGCCAATTTGAAAGGGGACATCTAGTACAGCTTATCCTGACAAAAAGCGGTCTTCGCCTGCAAAAGGCTCTGGTGGTGACGCCGCCTTGGGCTCCATGGTGACCTTTGTCCTGCCATCCTGCTAGTCTTGGTCTTGTTGCACTGATATGGAAACCTTTGCTTGATGCCTCGGTACTCTGCGCCTACGCTCGCCTCCTTAGCACCAAAGGGGAAACAAGGACGCTGCGCGCGCTGGCGCTCGCCTGGCGCCCGCCTGGTCTCAATCGTCATGGCTCACGTCAAGAGAACCTCATGAGGTTTGCCTTGCCTCAATCTCTACGCCCCTCGCGAGTCTGCCTGACGAGGCAGCTCCTGAGGAGGTCTTGCGTCATCCGCCTCGCGAGGCTTGGCCCCTCGCGAGGGTCTTGAATGCCTTGTCGTTGAAGATGGGCCATATGGGCCTTCTAGCAATGCCACGCCGTGGGCCGCAGGTAGGAAAGTCTGGGGACCCCCTTTCCTAGAACGCCGATAGTAGCCCCCGGGCCCAAGGTGCGATCGGGCTTGGCTTCGAGGCGAAGCCAAAGGTCAAGTGTGGATCTCCGCGGGCCCCAATAGCCAGCGGCCTTGGTCGACGCATGTCGATTGATTGGACGTGGGCGTCTCCGCTTCCCCATGCTGCCTCGGCAACTACCCGACTCGACAAAAGGGTGGCGCAGACAATGCTTGCATTCATTGCTTCTCTTTGTCTTGCTCAGATCCCCTTTCTTGCGACCTAATTCCAAAATCCTCAAATCTGCTTCCATCCTCCACCGCATCAGCGACCGATGGCGCCGCGCAAGGTCAAGCCTTCCTCATTGCCGGCTTGGTACAAACCTGCTCTCGATGTGCCCAACGTCTCGGAGAAGAGCCTCGCCGCCACACGCTTGCTGACGGCGGGGGAGAGCAATGATAGGGGGAAGACGGAGCTTCGGGTTGCCTCCGACGTGCTGGACCCCGAGGGGAGCACGTTATTCCCCTTCTTCACGAGCCGTATCGCTGCTGGGTTGGTTCCTCCTTTCTCCGTTTTCTCCTATGAGGTCCTCGGCCACTACGGTCTGCAGGCACTGCATCTCCATCCCAACTCCGTCCTCCTCTTGTCCATCTTCGCCTACTATTGCGAGGCGTATTTGGGTGTGATGCCGTCCGTGGCTCTTCTGTGCCACTTCTTCTCCCTCCGCATCAGCGAGGGCCACATCTCTAGGTGTGCCAATTTCAACGCAACCGGCAAGGCCAAATAGATCTCGAACACCGGGGAGAAGGCTGACAACCTCAGGGCCAAATGGGGCATGATGGGCGCCAAGTGCGTGCACCCGCGCTCGGCACTACCGACGGAGACGCCCCAGTCCGACAAGGGGTGGTCTCGTGCAGAGCTTACTGATGAGCGGGCATCGTCGGTATTGGCGCAGATGAAAATCGACTTGTAGCCGGGCAACACGAGGGCGGCCAGAGTGACAGGGGCCATGCTCCTGAGGGAATTCTTGACGTTGCGCATTGCTCCTCTTCAGGCGCGTGCGCGCCCCTTGTGGAGGCTTGGAGATGAAGAAGACAAGATTCGCCTGAGCCCGGAGGCCTTGCCCGACGACGAGCTGTTTGCAGTTTTGCGCCTCTTGGTCGGCGACAACCAAGAGTACCCACCGAGCGCATTCGTTCCTTTGTTCGGCCGCACGGACTGGGAGCAGATCGTGGCCGCCCGACTGACTTTTGACGCGCGTTGGCTGGTGGCGTCGGTGCCTACCGGGGCCTCAGCAGCGCCGAAGCCGCTGGAGCTGTCTTCTGATGAGTCCCACGGGGAGGAAGAGGGGGAAGAAGAAGACTGGGAGGTGAACCCCGGAGAGATGGGGGAGACCTCCCCCTCGAGCAAAGCCGACATCCTCCGCGCCCTTCCTGACGACGCCGAGGTCGACGCCCGCCAGGAGGAGGGAGAGCTGCGTGTTATCCCGACGAGGGGCAGGTCATTGCTAGTTTCTCGAGGTGCTGCCTACGGCTTGACGCCACCTGGAGCTGCTTCCGGCCCTTCTGCTACACCGTCTTCTGCTCCAGGATCTCATGTGCTCACCCCTCGGCCTCCAAAGCTTTCGGGCTTTAGGCTCCCCAAGCGGAGTGTAACATCCCAAATTTTATATTTGGAATGTTATACATTAGATCATCAATGCATATCATATTTTATTTTATTTTGGGTTTGATCCTAGGAATTCCATGCAACTCAAGGACCCACGAAGAGAGTTGGGGATTTCGTTATTTTCATATTTGAGTTTTCTCAAATTTTGAGAATAGGATCATTTGATTTTAATTATTTTATCTTCACTTATTTCTATTACAAAAATATTAGAGAGGGAATAAAATGACTTTCCCAAACTAAAGAAATATTGAGGGTTTAATAATAAAGTCAAATAAGATTTTATTTCGGAGTTTTTTGCTATTTTATTTGAATTTAGGAAAAATGTGTGTTTCCCAAAATTGCGTTTAGGCCCCAAATAAATGTTCACTTTGTCTGGATTGATTTTAGAAGTCGGAGAAAATTTATTTTGAGATTTTTTGAGTTCGTTTAGTATTTCTTTCGTTAGTTTTTCTGCGCGGAATTAATTTAAAAAAAACGAACCGACTCCGGGCCGTACCCGAGCGGGACTCCGCCCGGGGGGCCTTTACAAGCCGCCCGCCCCGAGCCGCCGAAGCCCATCAGCCGCCGCAGCCCGCCCCGTGCCCCAAACCCAAGCCGCCGCCCCGCGCCTCGATCCACGCATCGCCGCCGCCTCGACCCGCGCCGCCGCCGCCGCCACCGACCACACCCCGAGGTTGACCCCGCCGCCGTTTTTTTAGAAAAACCATTCGGTTTTTCTGTCGGTTTTTTTAGTTTCCATTTTTTTATTAAATCGTTTTTTTGGTTTAGTTTATTTAGCGAGCGTTCGCTCGTTCGTTCGTTTTAATGAATGCGTTCATCGTTTAGATCGAGATAACAAACGTTCATCCGTTAATCTGTTCATCCTTTTCTTTTTCTCGGATTTTTCCGCGAATAATTCTGATCACGATTTCTGATCCGATTTTTGTTTTAGTATAACTTTTTGCTCGTTTATCGGAATCAGGCGATTCAAGCGCCTGGAGTTTCGTCTCGAAACCCTCTTTCCGTTTAACCAACTTAAACAAATTTTTTTCTGTAAAATTTGACTTAGGTTCAGATTAGTAAAACGAAGTTTGTTTCTTTCGCCGTTTGACTTTCGTTGCTTCGTTTGATTTGATTCTTTTTGCAACCCGGAGTTCTTTAGTTGAACTTTCTGGTTAGATCACTTATTTGAGTTTTACTTGTGCATTAGATGAGTACTTATTGTATGCTTGTCTGTTTGTTTGCGATAGAGTATCCGGAGTGCGCCGCCTGTTACTTCGAATCTCTAGGTTTCGCGGATCATCAGCAAGGCAAGTAACACTTTGATCATACCTCTTTACTACCCAGTTCTATTGCATTTGGTCAATCCTCAAACATTGCATGATTATGATCTAATTAAATTGTGGGATGGGAAGTAGTTGAGGTAGTACCTATTACCTGTTTTATTATCAAACCTTTGGGAGTTACTCCTACGTTTGCTATTTATGCCATGCTATGCTAGTAGACGTGGATTGGGTGAGTGATATCCATGACAGATGTGAGATTGTTAATAAATGGTTTATTTAAGGTGGCAACTTAAACACACATCTACAGGGATTAAGGTACTTGGGTATTCCAGGATTGCCTGTTTTTCTTTTATGGACCGCCACCCAGGCTCAAAGGGATCATGAGATTATTCATACTAGAAACTTCCGTGTGCAGCCACAAGCTACTATGGGCTCTAGCATAGTTGACTAAGTCGTGCGAACTCTTACAGTGGTAGACTAGCAGATGTAGGGGATGTAGGTGGTACGGTCTACCCGATCGTAAGGTGCTAGCGCTTCTGAAAGACTATGTCTCGGTCATCCGTTTCTCAAACACCATGAAGTGCGAGAAATCCAACGGAGGAGATCGAATCTTGTGGGGAAAAGTGCGCAACCTCTACAGAGTGTATAAACTAATCATGGTTAGCCGTGTCCCCGGTTATGGACGTCTTGAGTATCTAGTACTTGGATTATCATGCGAATCTCATCATGTTATTTTAAATTAATTTTGTTGGGTTTAATGATGATGCTTAATTGGGATTGAGATTTCTGTCAACCATTATCAATGTTTGACAACCACCATGATAGTTAAATAAAATTTATTCCTTTGTAGTAGGGAAAAATTGGCTTTACGCAAAACTATAACCATAGAGCTTTCCACCAGCCATATATGCATGTAGTATAGCTTATTCTTTCATTATTCTCCATGTGTTACATTGCCAGCATATTCCGTGTGTTGTCCCGTTTTCGGGCTGCAACATTTCATGTTGTGACGCCCCCGATTCAATCGTACACTAATCATGCATGCAAATGTGTACGATCAAGATCAGGGACTCACGGGAAGATATCACAACACAACTCTACAAATAAAATAAGTCATACAAGCATCATAATACAAGCCAGGGGCCTCGAGGGCTCGAATACAAGTGCTCGATCATAGACGAGTCAGCGGAAGCAACAATATCTGAGTACAGACATAAGTTAAACAAGGTTGCCATAAGATGGCTAGCACAAACTGGGATACAGATCGAACGAGGCGCAGGCCTCCTGCCTGGGATCCTCCTAACTACTCCTGGTCGTCATCAGCGGGCTGCACGTAGTAGTAGGCACCTCCAGTGTAGTAGGAGTCGTCGTTGATGGTGGCGTCTGGATCCTGGGCTCCATCGTCTGGTTGCAGCAATCGGGTAGAGAGATGGGGAAAACGGGAAACAAGGCAACCGTGAGTACTCATCCAAAGTACTCGCAAGCAAGGAGCTACACTACATATGCATGGGTATATGTGTAAAGGGCCATATCAGTGGACTGAACTATAGAATGCCAGAATAAGAGGGGGATATCTAATCCTGTCAAAGACTATGCTTCTGGCAGCCTTCGTCTTGCAGCATATAGAAGAGAGTAGACTGAAGTCCTCCAAGTAGCATCGCATAGTATAAATCCTACCCGGCGATCCCCTCCTCGATGCCCTGTTGAAGAGCAACCACCGGGTTGTATCTGGCACTTGGAAGGGTGTGTTTTATTAAGTATCCGGTTCTAGTTGTCATAAGGTCAAGGTACAACTCCGGGTCGTCCTTTTACCGAGGGACACGACTATTCGAATAGATTAACTTCCCTGCAGGGGTGCACCACATAGCCCAACACGCTTGATCCCATTTGGCCGGACACACTTTCCTGGGTCATGCCCGGCCCCGGAAGATCAACACGTCGCAGCCCCACCTAGGCACAACAGAGCGGTCAGCACGCCGGTCTAAATCCTATGCGCGCAGGGGTCTGGGCCCATCGCCCATTGCACACCTGCACATTGCGTACGCGGCCGGAGAGCAGACCTAGCAACCTCCATTACAAAGGAAGTCACGTTACGCGGTCCAACCCGGCGCGCGCCACTCAGTCGCTGACGTCACGAAGGCTTCGGCTGATACCACAACGCCGGGATACCCATAACTACTCCCGCGTAGATGGTTAGTGCATATAGACCAAATGGCCAGACTCAGATCAAATACCCAGATCTCGTTAAGCGTGTTAAGTATCCGCGAACGCCGATCAGGGCCAGGCCACCTCTCTCCTAGGTGGAGTCAACCTGCCCTGTCGCTCCGCCTCAAAGTAACAGTCGGGGGCCGTCGGGAACCCAGGCCCACCTCTTCCGGGATGGAGCCACCTGCCCCTTCAGCCCCCATCTCCGAACAGTATCACAGGTAATGTAACAGTGTAAAGTATATAGTATGCCCGTGATCACCTCCCGAAGTGATTACGGCCCAGTAGTATAGCATGGCAGACGGACAAGAGTGTAGGGCCACTGATGGAACACTAGCATCCTATACTAAGCAGTAGGATAACAAGTAAAGGTAACAACAGTAGTAGCAAGGACAGGCTATGCAGCAGTATAGGATTAACTGAAAGCAGTAACATGCTACACTACTCTAATGCAAGCAATATAGAGAGGAATAGGCGATATCTGGTGATCAAGGGGGGGGCTTGCCTGGTTGCTCTGGCAAGAGAGAGGGGTCGTCAACTCCGTAGTCGAACTGGGTAGCAGCGGCATCGGTCTCGGTGTCTAGCGAGAGAAGAGGGGGAAGAAACAATGAATACAATGCAAACAGATGCATAGCGATGCATGACATGACAAGTATCGGTGCTAGGGGTGCCCTAACGCAGGGTTACACGATACCGGAAAAGGGGAACAACATCCGAGAATGTTTCCCCAGTGTTAGGCATTTTCGAATAGATGAAACGGAAGGGAAAGGTTGCATGTTTGCTATGATAGGGGCATGTGACAGATGAACGGACCGTGTATTCGGATTCGTCTCGTCGTTCTAAGCAACTTTCATGTACAAAGTTTTTCCATCTGAGCTATGGTTTATTTAATATTAATTTTAAAAGATTTAAATTAATTTTAGCTTTTATTTAATTAACTTAATACAACATTATCCAAAACAGTGCATGCTGACATCATCATGACGTCAGCATGGCGTCAGCAGTCAACAGGGGCGTTGACTGGGTCGCTGACGTGTGGGACCCACTGGTCATAGACTGTTTAGTCTAATTAGTGTTTAACTAATCTAACTACTGTTTAATTAAACTAATTAGTTAATTAGGTTAATCTAATTATGATTAATTAACTTAATTAATTCCTTAATTAGTTAATTAATTTAATTAATTTATTTAATTATTTTTATTTTTATCCTTTTTTAATTCTTTTCTTATAATTTAATAAACGTTTCTGGGGCGCTGGGGCGCAATCGTCATAGGCCCAGGGTGGCATAACGGGCGCACGGGCGCTGGGGCGTTGCGGGCGCTAACCCGAATGGGCGCCCGCCCAGGCCAACAGCAAGGCGCCGGAGCGGCGCGGTGAGGGGGTCGCGGCCGACATAAGCCGTCGGCCCGGCGAGCATGGGAGGCGGGCCGGAGCAGGGCGGCGCGACCAGGCTAGAGGTGGTGACACGGGGGCGCGCGCGAGGGGCTGCGGGCTGCAGGCGGGGTGGATGGAGCAGCATTGGAGGCGGGCGCAGTCATGGCCGGAGCGGTGAGCGCGACCACGGCCAAGCGCGCGAGCGTGGGCGGCAAAAGTAGGAGGCGGCAGCGGGCGCACGTGGGCACAGCGGTAGGGGGATGAGCGCGCGCTGGCAAGCGTGGGCGCGTGCGGGGAGTAGTTGCGGAAGGCGGGGCGACGTGGTGGCCGCGGCGGGCGTACGGGACGGCACGGGGAGGCGCGAAGGCAAGCGCGAGGCAACAGCATGGGGCGGCGGCGTGCAAGGGACAGAGGGGGAAGAGGGAGGAAGCGAGGAGACGAGCGCGGCGGCAGGGCTCACATTGCTGGTAGGGGAGTGGCAGCGGGGCTCGGGGCAGAGGACGAGGATGACGGCGAGCGATGGCGGGGACGACGCGACGGGGTCGGGGCAGTCCAGCGGGATCCGGCGACGCCGCGGTCGCGGACGGGGCGGCGAGGCAGCAGGGCGGCGGCGGTGGTGCTCCTGTGAGGGGCGTCGAGGCGATGGGGTCGGGGGCGGCTTCAAGCTGGTTCGGTGGGGAGGAGGGTAGAGGAGGCGGGCGCCGACGATGCCGAAGCGACTGGGCGGCGTCGGGGTTTGTTCCCCTCCTCGATCCAGATCGGATCGGGACGTGGGGGCTGACGAGGGGGAGTGGGGGAGTGGGTGGTGGCTAGGGTTGGACCGGGGGGGAGTGGGGGTTTATGGGGAGTGGCCGGTTGGGCCGGCCGGCAGCTGGGCCGGAGCCCAGTGGGCAGGGGGTTTCTCTTTTTTTTAGTTTTAGTTTTTCTTTTTTGTATTTTCTTTTCTTTTATTGCTTTTCCTTTTCTGTTTTTATTTATTTTAAAATACTTAGGCACTTTATAAAATTGTGTTTATTACACCATATTGACTTATGTAAAATATGGCATCTCCCGAACATTTTTGTTTTAAATTTTGAAAAACTTTTATTGTTTGACTTTATTTCAGTTTTGAATTTTGAACGGGATTTGAATTATCGCAAGACTATCAACAGTAATCGTGGTGATGTGGCATCATTAGCGGCGGGTTACTGTAGCGTAACTATCCGGGCGTCACACATGTTGCAGATTTTTCAGATGACGAGTAAGGTGCCTTTAGGTCGTGGTTCTATACTGAGTGATGCCGTTGGAGTTGATGGACTCGCTTATCTTCCAAGCCTTCCGTTGTTATCGTTATTAGATGGCCTTAAGCCATATTTATTGCAATAAGTTCTCTTTTGAGACATTCGATGTAATAAGTGTGTGATTGCTACTCTGTTATAAATCCTTCAAGTACTGTGCGTGTCAGCATTACTGATTCAGGGATGACACTGATGCATAGAGATCAGACTGTTTGAGGTCATGTCGCTACATGGAGGGTGGACTATGCTGTGGTGGATCTGTAAGTGCTTCGAGCTTCGTCTTGTTCCTGCTTGTACTTGCTATTTCCTGAAGCTCACCCTTGGTTGGTCAGGCCGATGCCTTCGGCGAAGAAAAGGAAGGAGGATATAGTGGCCGCGTCCACCTCTGCGGAGAAAGGAGGCGACAACACTCGCACCTCCCCAGCTCGGTCGCCCTCGCGAGGCCAAGAGGAGCATCGTCGGGAGGAGTTAGCCCCTGTGACCCCGCTGGCTCCGGAGGTGTCGGTGCCTGGCTCGGCTGATGAGATCTCGAAGGCTCATTGCCCTTGGTCTCCCAGGCTCTGGTGACAACACCGTCCCCTCCTCCTGCTGCGCCTCTGGCCCCAGGTTCTTCTGCTTCCTCTGTCGTCTTGGAGCGCGTCCTTTTGGAGATGGCCTAGCTGCCGGAAGATCTCTTGGGCGCGGATCCGCGTATGGTAGCCGGGCGCCTGCAGTTGGACTCTGGCTGGCTTCACTCGGACTCGGCAGTTTGAGCGTCGTCGAGCCAGGATGCGGCGGCCTTCGAGAAGGAGAAGGAGGCTGCCGCCAAAGTTGTGACCGATCGCGAGGTGGCGCTGAAGGACGCCGAGGCCACCCGCGATCGCTGCAGAGAGCTGGAGGACGAGCTGAAGAGCCTGCGCGACGAGCGCGTAGAAGAGGCGCGTGGCCGCCAGGCGAAGGAGGAGGAGATGAGGGCCTGGGAAGACGCCATCAAGGGTCGCGACGCCGAGGTAGGAGTGCTGTGAAGGAACAAGCCGCGGAGCGCAGCCGGCTGGAGGAGTTGGGGCGGAAGGCGAAAGCGAAGGAGGCCGATCTTGACGCCAAGGCGAAGGTCCTGGCTGAAGACCGCATGGCCTTCTCGCTTCTCGAGGAGAGGTCCCGCACGGCGCTGAAGTCACTGTACAAGAAGGGCTTGGAGAGGCCGCTGTCCACCGACGAGGATGGCCCTGCTTAGCTGCTTCCCCACTTGGTGAAGGCGCTTGAAGAAGTCGTGGAGGGCATCAGTCCCATGGCAGAGGCAGAAGCTCGTGTCCTTTCTTCAACTGCACTAACGCGTGTCTTCAGCAATCTGCACCTTCGTGACCCCAGTGCTCGTCTTGACGAACTGCTGGAGCCTGTAGATGATGAACACTGCACGGCTGTCACCGCAGCCGTGAAAGGTCAAGTGGAGGCCCTGCTGAAGAAGTTCCATGGCTTCTTCCTCGCACACTCGACCGGCGATCCCACCGATCCTGCGGCCCTGGCTGACGGTGCAAGCGAAGGCGACGCCACCAAGGGAGGAGCACCTTCTGCGGGTGATGGCAGTGTCCAGGGGTGACTTGCTTGCGGCTGCTTCCCTGTTTTATTCCTGCAACATGCATCATGCCTCGTGGAGGCGTTTAAACTCGTGGGTGGTATTTTGGAGAACGATATGGCTTGTAATGTTTGCTTTGAGATTTTGCGATTTTCTTCCTATTTGCTTTATGTTCTGCGTCGGCAGAGCCCGGCCCTGCGCATACCTCAACCGTCGTTGGGCCGACCGGAGACCAGGACAGACCAAGGAGTGAGGGGCTACGTGACCAGTTAGGCTCCTGAGTCGTGATGCTCAGGAGTCCCCCTTAACACGCAAACAACTTATAGGAAGGAGACGGGAGGATAGGTTAATGTTCTACGTCGGCAGGGCCCGGCCCCGCGCATACCTCAACCGCCGTTGGGCCGACCGAAGACTAGGACGGACCAAGGAGTGAGGGGCTACGTGACCAGATAGGCTCCTGAGTCGCGATGCTCAGGAGTTCCCCTTGGTGTGCAAACAATCTCCATACCTTTCCCCTCGCCGAGGCTCGGCTCGGGAGGGGCGTGCGGCGACCAGGTCCAAGGGACCTAGCTTGGGTGGCGTATGCTTGGGCGTGACCTGAGTGCAGCCCCCGTGTCCAGCCCCCTCGCGCAACTCTCCCGAGGGGAGGCGTTGCGGTGAGGCCGGACACTGAGCTCTGGGCTCCCTGAGGTTGGTACGGCCGTGAGGCCGCCCTCAGTTGTTTATCACCAGCACGGAGCGTAGTGCTTCCGCTTGTGCATGGGCATAGCCGCTCCTCGGCAGTCTCGACGGCTAGCGCAGAGCATGGTGCTTCCACTGGGGCGTGGGAGGGGGACTCCCTACTGCGGAGAGCCCTCGGGGCATGTACAGCCCCGCCCTAACACGTGGCTTGCACGGCAGGGCACGACGAGGTGTATCTGGGCACTCGTGAGCCAGCGCAGGACTCACGAGGCCCTACCTCAAGTCGGGTTGCGCCTGGTCTTGGTTCTTGTTTGCTGTGTTAGTCCTACAAGGTGGTCAGATAACCTGCGCCGAACGAATCTCCAAAGGTTATCACGTGAGAAAGCCGATCACCAACGGCCCCAGAAGGTGACGTGAACGGGCCCGGCCCGCGAGACAGAGCTTGGCCGTTGGATTTATCGATGCTGCAGGGACGGGCCCGAGCACAGACGTCGTGCCTAACCAACTCATGCGAAGGATCCTGAATAAAGACAACCGACGCGCGTTTCCCATGATGGGTGATGGTCGAGCAGGTAATAGTCATAGATAGGTTAAGCATGGAAAGCAAACTAGCTCAAGTAAATGCGAGGAGATACATGCCACTGGGTCAAGCCCGACTGGCTTGGGGATGATGCAGCCCAAGGGGCGCCCCTAGCAAGGTAAGCTAAAGACATAAAAAGCGATACATGCCACAGGGGCGGACCCACACGGCCTGGGAATGATGCAGCCCTGGGCGCGCTCCCAGCTAAATAAACTTGGAAAATGTCACCTGATTCTGTCGATGAAGGAGAGTTGGGGCAGCTGAAGGTACGCGGCGAAGAGGTTGCTCCTCATGAGCCACTTGGGCCCTGAACCTCGGGAGGCTCTGGGGGTCCAGGTGGTTCCTTGAGGACCGTCTCCATCTCCGTCAGGACAGTGTGGTGCCTGGCCTCCTGAGCCGCCATGATGCTCCGCAGGCTGCGCTGATAGGCGGACGCCACGCTCGGCAGGCCGAAGGGCATGCGAATGCAACTGTGCGGTGGGCCCTCGCAGCCTCCCACACGCGAAGACCAGAAGAGCCGGTGAGACGTGGCCCTGTTGAGCCCTGGGACGTTGATGCAGATGCGCAGCCCGGCATCCTCGCCTGGATGTGGAGCTACGCCTGGTGAGCGGCGGCCGCCGCGCATGGTCCTTGCGTCTTGCAGTTCCTGAGTGGCCTTGGTGATGAACTCCTAAGCAGTGGGCGTTCCTTGCCCTGTGTCCTCCTGAGGGAAACGTGCCATGACACACGCCTCCAAGTGGTGCCCAAGCGCCTCCCTCGTGATGTTGGCAAAGTCTGAGGCCCTCTGGAAGAGAGCCCATGAGCCCTGCCTGAGAGGGGCCCTGGGCGCGCTTTCCTATGCGATGGAGTGAGGTGCCCCAGGTGCTGGCGCCGATCCTGACGAGGCGACGCTCACCTGAGGCCCTGCGTGGTGCACCTGCTTCTTCTTCTTGGGGGTGGCCTCAGGAGGGCGATCGCCCTTGCTGTCGGGGTCGTCAATTGTGGCAGCTTGGAAGGCACACTCGAGCGAGCACACCGCATCTCTTTCTTCGCACAGGACCGTGATGATTCCACCGCTTCTCGGCATCTTGAGGACATTGTAGCCGTGATGGGTCACCGCCATGAACTTGGCCAGGGCTGGGTACCCGAGGATCACATTGTATGGCAGGCGGATGTAGGCGACGTTGAAGTCGATGAGCTCGGTGTGGTAGTTGTTGCATTCTCCAAAGGTGACAGGGAGGCGGACCTGCCCTATCGGTGTGGTGGAACCGTCGGTCACTCCTGAGAAAGGCTTGGTAGGCTAAAGCTGGTCATATGGCACTTGGAGGTTGTCGAACGTGTCGACGGACTGGACATTGAGCCCTGCGCCGCCGTCGATGAGGGTCTTGGTAACTTGCGCATTGGTGATGACTGGTGAACAAAGCATTGGGAGGGCACCAGCAGTAGCCATGCACTTGTGATGATCTGCCGAACTAAACATGATGGGGCACTTGGACCATCTTAGTGGGCGTGTGGCCTCGATCCTAGGGAGGACTGCCTTCACTTCGCGAGCAAACTGTTTCAAGATACGCTATGAGGCTGGGGCTTGAGCTCCGCCCAAGATGCAGGCGATAGCGCGTGGCTCCTGGAGGCCCCCAGCCCCCTCGTCTTGATGGTGGTCGTCATTCCTTCTTGGTGGTGGCGGTAGCGGAAGAAGGCCAGCATTGCCGTGAGGACGATCCTCACGAGGCTGATCACTGTAGGCGCCCTCGCGAAGCTGATCCTGCCAGCGGTCCTTGCGAGGCCGGTCGCGCCACTCCTGGTGCGGGCCACGGTCGTCCCAGCGTCCGCCACCACGTCCTCCTCCTCGGCCATAGCCCCGATCGTTGCGCTCGGGGCGTCGACCGAAGCGTGCTTCTCGAATGGCTCTGAGCTCCTGGTAGTCGCTGGTGTTGTGGCTATGCAGGTTATGGAAGGCGCAGAACGGTCGGCTATTCTTGGATGACTCAGGCTGGTCTCTGCCGCGCTTTGTGTCCAGCTCCGCCGCAAGCACGGCTGCTCCCTTATGCTTTACGTCCTTGGCCTTGGCTTTCTTCTCCTCCGGGTCCGCAACCGGGAGCTCGAGGAGGGAGAGGCGCCCCTCCTCAGCTCTGGCACACTTGGTCGCCAGGTTGAACAACTCTAGAGACGTGCACAGCTCCTCGTGGATAGCGAGCTCCTCCTTCATATTGACGTCACGGACGCCATCGGAGAACGCGAAGATGATGGCCTCGTTCGTCACCTTGGGAATCTTAAGGCGAACGTTGTTGAAGCACTAGATGTACTTCTGGAGGGTCTCTCCTGGTTGTTGCTTGATGCGGCATAGGTCACCCGCGGCCGGCGGGCGGTCGCGAGTGCCCTGGAAGTGGTCAGGAGATCGAGCCTGGGGGCAGGTTCAGGAGCCAGGAGCGTGCTCCATCCTTGAGAGCCATGGGGAACCAGTTCGCCATGACTTTCTCGTCGTCGTTGGCCGCCTCGATGTTCAGCTCGTAGAGCTACAGGAACTCTGCGGGGTCGGGGGTGCCGTCGTAGCGAGGAGGCAAGTCTGGCTTGAACTTGCTAGGCTAGGCGATGCTACGCAACTCAGGGGTGAAGGCGCGGCAGCCTGCCGTGGTCACAGGGACTCGATGCTGGTGGAGAGCCTGCCCATGATGGGGTCCGCGCACCGCCACTACAGGCGGCGCGCGGTCTTGCCGTGGTGGCGCAGGGAGCACAGGGACATTTTCTCGTGGTCGAGGGACTTCTTGGCAGATTCTTTCTTCTTGCACGGGTGCCGGACGCAGTAGGTCGCGCCGTGGGGCCGCTCGCCTTGGTGCCAAGACTCCGTCTTGGGGCAGAGGTGGCGGAGGTGCTCCATGGGCCACGCCGCCCATGGCTGATGGGTGCGAAGAAGCGAAAGGGACGGTGCAGGGGAGCCCCCCTGCGGCGCTGACGAGCTCGGCGATGCGGTCGAGCCAGTCCTCGTAGAGGTCGTCGACGGGGCGGTAGCGTAGGAGCTCGCTCGCCATGCACAAAGCACCCTGCACATCCACGGGGGCGCGACGAGCGTGGGACGACGAACCGGCCGGGGTCAGCGATGGAGTGGCGGTGTGGCCGTCCCGCCGCACCGAGGGGTGCAGCGAGGATGCTTGCTGTTCGTTCCCCGCCAGGCCGATGGCGGCGTTGGCGGCAGGCGACGGGGAACGGGGAGGTGCCCGCCAACGGGAGCCGTCTGAGCGACGCGGGCGGCGAGGGCTGCCCGACGCTTGGCACGTGCACGGCGAGCATCCGCCATGGACACGATGGAGAAACTAGATGCGGAACGACGGAAAGGAAGCTTCGGCGCACCCCTACCTAGCGCACCAAATTTCGGATCACGGGTTCCGGCAAAACCATCAAGGTTCGAACATTGGGGTGCGCACGACGATTTCCCGCCTACCGATCCACGTCCTAGTTTTGCTAAGATCTCGCGGACACTGGATTTATACTGGTTCTGGCCACCGTTGTGGTGTAATACACTACTCCAGTGTGGTGGTGGTGGATTGCCTCTTGGGCTGATGATGAACAGTACAAGGGGAAGAACAGCCTCCTGAGGTTGAGGTGTTCTTGTGCTTGGCGAACTTGTGTGTGTGAGGGTTCAATCAGCTCAGGCTTTCTTTCCTCCTACTGTGGTGGCTAGTCCTATTTATAGAGTCCCCGGTCCTCTCCCCAAATATTGAGCGGGAAGGGAGCCAACAACGGCCAATTTGAAAAGGGATAGCTAGTACAACTTATCCTGACAAAAGCGGTCTTCGCCTGCAAAGGCTCTGGTGGTGACGCCGCCTTGGGCTCCATGGTGACCTCCATCTTGCCGTCCTGCTGGTCTTGATCTCGTTGCACTGATATGGAAACATTTTCTTGATGCCTCGGTACTCCGCGCCTGCGCTTGCCTCCTTAGCACCAAAGGGGAAACAAGGACGTTGCGCGCGCTGGCGCCCGCCTGGTCTCAATCGTCATGGCTCACATCACGAGAACCTCGCAAGGTTTGCCTTGCCTCGATCTCTCCGCCCCTTGCGAGCCTGCCTGGCGAGGCCGCTCGTGAGGAGGTCTTGCGCCATCCGCCTCGCGAGGGTCTTGAATGCCTTGTTGATGAAGATGAGCCGTACGGGCCTGATAGCAAAGCCACGCCATGGGCCGCAGGCAGGGAAGTCTGGGGACCCCCATTCCCAGAACGCCGACAAAAACAGTTAATAAGTGAGCACCACACGGCACGACATATAGAACATATACACTAGAGCAACAGATTGCATGGTAAAATTAGATACCACAATTCACTAGAATTTGTGAAGGAAAGGCAAGAGCAGCACACGCAACGGGTAAACCGAGCATGCTTAACCGGCGTAGCTAACAAATGGCAATGTGCTCCTCCAAGATCTGGGGGTCGACACGAATGGCAGTCATCGCGACCTCATCTGCGTGTGCGTCCGCGATTTGCTTCTCCGCTGCCAAATGCTCCTTGAGATCCTGGCTATACTGCATGCACCATGGCTTAGGGCGGCACTTATTTGGTGGAGGGCTCGGTGATTTGGGTGGAAGGTGTCGCGCTCGCGCTGGTGGTCGGGGCATGTGTGATGTGGTACGAGGACCAGGATGGGGGTGGGGTGTGGATTTCCTGCCTGGATACACGAGGCCGAGCAACGTGAAGGAGGGTCACCGACGAAGAGGTGGCGCTGCAAGCAAGGAGTGAAGGTTTCAACTTGGAAAGGAAGGCGGAAAGAGGGGACATGTGGATTTTGGTAAGGGGGAGGGGGCGGGGAGGTAGATATTTCCGCGGAAGCCAAAAAATTGGAATCACTTCAGCCACAAAACTGGCGCGCAAAGTGTCATCAGACACGGTCCCTTATTCAGAACTGTGTATGATATGTGGACATCACAAACGATTTAGATAGCTTAACCCGTGTGTGATGAGTTTGAACGTCAAAAGTTTTGGTTCAAATTTCCATGGTTGCAGTGGTCATCCACATCATTGCATAATTTGGGTACACAAAGGAGACTACAAGACACGCACACTTCTTAATCGAGCAAGTTCAGCAATTAAATAGAGTTAGGTGACCTAAACATTACTCTAACAAATTAAAGACCGGCGCTCTTAATTAAACAAAACAAAGAGTACTACTACGGCTGGTGCTCGTCGATCTCCGCCGCCGCCTCCATGTCCAGCTCGCGCCCGACGGTCTCCTGGGGAAGGGGCTCCATGGCATCCATCGCACAATACTCGACAAGCATCTCGCCATACGTGTCCGCCATCTCTTTGGAAAAGGCCGCCTCGAGCTGGGCGTGGGCGGACATGATCTGGGATTGGACGGGCTCCGTCGTCACAAGGTATGCGGCGGAGGAACGGACGGCTGCTCGAACGCTCTCGGCAATTGCCAGCTCTTCGGCCGTGGGTTACTGACCGTTGTCGGAGAAGCTTCATTTGATTTGTGCGGTGATTTCTAGGAGCTAGGCGTGGGTGGCCTCAACATGGTAATGGGCGGCCTCTATCAGGGCTAAGGCCGCCGTTGCAAAATGGATAGTTGTTGTGCCGCTCTCACCAGTTGCTATCCCCGAGGCAGATGTTGTTGGCGCCACCTGAGAAGCAACAGCGACCGTTTGGGCTACCTTGTTAGCATGTGCATGGCGGCTGTGGCCGCGCTCTCGCTGGAGTGGGCCACCGAAGTTGCCCGGACGACGCGGGTCCACGTTCCCATCTTTCATCGGTGACGATTGAACAGTGAAATGATATTTGGTGAGCGAGCTAGTGTGCTTGAGACGCCGGATGTGGACTGTAGCTGACGCACCTTCTCGCGTAAGCCATAGGCGTACCATACACCGACGGTGCTCCAGGATATTTTGTGCTGCATCTCACACGGTTACTGATAATAAACTATGTGCGATCTACTTGATTTTTCATCTTGATTTGAATTAGATAATGGGGTCACAACGGCAATGGATGTTGTTTGAATTGCTAGACCTTTTACCTGGAGTGAATATGCAACTATATGTGTGTCATAAAATAATTGGAATTATTCTGGGTTCCTTTGAACAATTTATACATTAAATTGGTTTTCTAGACATTTCAGGTGCACAATTAAAAATTAAACTACAGGCACATGCTCCAGTGCATATAAATTGGTTGAAAAAACAAATTTGTGTCCTTGGGTGCATGTTTAGGTCCCATGCAAGAAATGGGAATGAATTTCAAACACTAAGGCACCGTTGGTTGCCGGCAAAACATTGAGATGCCTGGTTTTAAAATTCTAGTAAATCCAAAACTCGTATGAAATTAATGAAACTTGGCATGCTATCGTGAAGTGGCATCAACATGCCGTGGTAAATTTATTGTCCCATTTGGGGCAGGTTTGGGTATATGCTTCTCACAAACCGGAGCTTCTCACAACAAGCATGATGGTTTTCCATAGGGAACGTCCCACCTTTGGGGACGAAATGATATCCAAGCGTCTTATTGCTTTCCAATTTTTTCTCATGTCAACATAGAACAACAGGAGTGTTGTGTGAATTTTTGTGATTTTTTGGGGTTCGTTTGGATATTTTTATGCATTAACTGAGTTTTCAATGCATTTATGTGCATAATTCAAATTTGAACTACATGCACATGCTCCAGTGCATATAAATTGGTTGAAAAATCAAATATTCCTTGGGTGCATGCTTATGTCCCGTGCAAGAAATGGGAATGAATTTCAAACACCATGGCAACGTTGATTGCCAGCAAAACATTGAGATGCCTGGTTTTTAAATTCTAGTACATCCAAAACTTGTCTTAAATTCATGAAACTTGGCATGCTATCATGGAGCGGCATCAACATGCTTTGGTAATTTTTTTGTCCCATTTGGGGCAGGTTTGGGTATATGCTTCTCACAAATCGGAGCTTCTCACAACAAGCATGATGGTTTTCGGTAGGGAACGTCCCACCTTTGGGGACGAATGATATCCATTGCCTCTTATTGCTTTTATTTTTTTTTCTCATGTCAACATAGAACAAAAGGAGCGTTGTGTGATTTTTTGTGATTTTTTGGGGTTCATTTGGAAATTATTATGCATTAACTGAGTTTTTAATGCATTTATTTGCATAATTCAAATTTGACCTATGTCGGGGGGAATCGGCTTCCTCGAACACCTATGGGGACGGAGCCCCTTCTCGGTTCGGCGGGGAGCGGAGGCTGCGCAAAGAGCGGATCGAGGCGACACACACACACACAACGATTTTACCCAGCTTCGGGCCGCACTGGTGCGTAAAACCCTACTGCTGCTTGTCTGGTTGATTTGGGTTCTTGCTCGGGAGCGCGCGTTGCTACAGTACACGCGGGCCGCCGGCGAGGTCGAGCGTAAAGATTGGTCTCCCCCCTCTACGTGCGCATGGGGGCCTCCTTTTATATGCTCAAGGGGTTACCCACAAGTGGCAGCGTAGGTGAGGGCAAAAATGGTAGAATGTTGTAGTGGGTACAGCTGCCTGCACGGTGGCTGTACAGTGCTATCATACCTAACTCTGACGGCGGGGGACAAGGGCATTAAATGCCCGTCCGCGTCGCCCAGACGGAGCAGGGGAGTGGACCGTCAGGAGCGCCACCGTTTGCCATGATGGCTACTCTGTCAGCTTCGCTTCGCCACCGCATGCCCCTCGCTGCTCAGCCTCCCGCCACGTGCGCCTGGGATGCCCCCCAGAGCGACACGTTGGTGGGTGAGCTGGAGCGCAGGCACGAGGTGGTAACTTGCCGCGGCAAGCGCCTTGCCGCGGTGGATGTCTTGTCGCGCCCGGGAGCTTGTTGCTCACCGGGCCTTGCCGGGGCGCGGGGCGCGCCGTGTCAGGGTCCTTGTCGTGCCGTGGATGGCCTTCCTGGAAAGCTCCTCTTGTCGGGGTCTTGTGCTTCGAGCGGCAGTCCCGGCAAACTCCTCTTGCCAGGGCATTGCCCTCTTCGGGTGGCCTTCCCGGCAAGCTCCTCTTGCCGGGACCTTGGCTCAAATACTTTGTTCTTGAATGGCCCAAGAGGGGACCATTGAGGGTCTTGGCGATCGCCTGGCAGGCCTTGCCGCGGGGTGCTACGACCGCCCGTGCACAAGTTCGGGGTACTAAGGTACCCCTACTTTAGTACACCGACAGGAGCCCCCGGGCCTGGGCCATACACGGTGCCGAGCGCTGTTGGGCCAGGCCCAAGATAGTGCACGGACGCCCGTGGCCTGGGTCAGGTTGCATCTTAACTTCGAGCCCCACGCACCTTCCCTAGATGGCACGCGTCGAACGCAGCGCTGTGGGGGAGAGGCGTGCGTGACGTGGGCGGCGTGCGCGGGGCTATGCTCCGCAGGCGTGCATCACGTCGCGGGCGATGTGCTGGGCTCGGAAAGGAGAAACGTCCACCCCTCCTCTCCTTATAAGCAGGGGAGACAGGGGCAGTCCGCCCACCCGCCAGTTGTGATTCCTCGAAATCTTCCGCCGTTCCCTAAGAGAAACAGCGCTCCTCTTCCGCCCCCCCTTCCGCCACCACCAGCGCCGCCGACGCCGTCGACCTCCCCCCTCCGCCATGGCCCCGAAGGGCGACAAAGGAAAAGGGAAAGCCGTGAAGTCGGCCGAGGCGCTGCGGCTCGAGGTGCAGCGAAAGGAGCAGGCGGTCTTCCCCCCGGAGCTCGACGCGCTGACCCTGAGGGTGGAGTACTACCTCTTCTGGTCGGCGAGGACGCGCGCGCACCCGCGCACGAGGGTTCTTCCTAGCATTGCTCAGAAGGAGTATCCAACCGGGTATCCCTTCTTTGCTCTGTTCTTCTATTGCGGGCTCTGCCCGCCCTTCTCTGAATTTTTCTGCGACGTTATGAACACCTACGGGTTCCACCTTCTCGATTTCACCCCCAATGCTGTCTTGACCATGGAAATCTTCGCACACCTCTGCGAAAACTTTGTCGGGGTCTTTCCGAACGTAGCTCTCTTCCGCCACTTCTTCACGCCTCGAGTGGAGAGAGGAGAGCCCCTCTCCGGCGGGATCTCCTGGATCTCGAAGCCCGGCAAGAAGGATGCTTATCTAGAGGGAGAGCTCCGCAGCAAATGGGAGGAATGGAGGGCAGATTGGTGCCTGATCGTCGAGGAGAATCCGCAGCCCTTCACCGCCGTGCGCCAAGTCCCCGTGGTACGCGGCAGGGATTGGAGCGAGGTGGCCCCGGACAACGACAAGCTACGCATTGCCGTCACCCGGATCCTGCGGCTCAGGCGTGCGGGGCTCACAGTTGGGGCCGTTGGCGCAGATTTCCTCCGCCTCCGCATCTCTCCCTTGCAGGAGAAGAAGAGGCCTGCTTGGGAGTTCCAGAACGCGGCGGACATCATGAGGCTGCGCCCTAGCCTCAACTTCAATTTCACCATCTTGGAGCTTGATGGGGTGCTCAAGACGCTGTTCAAGCACGACCCCGAACACCCCGAATGGTTCAGGCTGCCACGAGGCATCGTCCCGTTGTGCAATAACTCGTCGCTCAGCCGCATCCTTGCAATGATGCCACTGTGCGACTCGCACGGGATCGACTCCACCTGGCAGGAGCCGGCCGACGATGTCATGCGGGCGTTCTTCGACGACCTGGAGGAGAGGCCAGTCAACGCCGACGAGCAGAGGGATCTCACCCGCAACACCACCAACGCGGAGTTGAAGTACATCGCCTCCCGGATGGAGGAGGCCGCGGCAGCCGCGGCCGCGGGCGAGTTTGGCTTCACGTTGGCGGAGGCGGACGCAGCGGAGACGGAAAGCCTTGCCGATCGAGCGGAGCTCGCCGGCGAGGAAGAGCTTGCCGGGCACGATGCCGGGGGCGAGCCCGCCCAGGACACGAGCGGCCTGCTGGAGGTCGGCGCCTCTTCCTCCCGTCCCGTGGCTGGCTCGTCGCAGGCGGAGCCCCCTGCCCAGCCACGGAGGCGTCTCCGCAAGGCTGGGGAGGTGGTGCGGCAGACGAGCCCACAACCGCAGCGCCGCGTGACGCACTCCTCTGAGGCAGCAGGAGCGGGGTCTTCGCGGGCCGTGGCTTCCGCCCCAGCCGCTTCTCATGCCGCGGCGGCGGCCGGAGCGGAGTCGTCCACTGCCCCCGCCAAGCGGCCCCGGGAGCCTACTCTCCTGCCTCCCCGCGCTAGGAGCAAGCCGGTCTTCGACTTCTCCGCGCTCAGCTCTGATGAGGAAGAGGGAGAGGAGTAAGATCCCTGTTGTTCTTGCGTTTCTTCAATTCTTGTAGTTGTGCCTTGCATCTCATTTGCTTTCCCCCGAATTTGGTCCTTTTCAGGACTCTGGCTCAGAGGGCGGCAAAGAGAGCCAAGGTTCCGGTGGTCATCCTCGACGGCGAGCCCTCCGCGGTGGCAGGGGGTGCGCCTGAGATGACCTTGCCGGACCCGCAAACCAATCTTCAGAGCAGCCCCCAGCGTAAGCATGCGGCTCGCTTCCTGCCGTTAGGCGTGCCCGGGTTCCCTTCACTTCTTCTGATGTTTAGCTGATGATTCGTGTAGGAGCAGAGCAGCTCCAGCAGGAGCGTCCGGAGACCGCCCCCGAAGAGTCACTTGCTGCAACCACACCGCCAAGGGGGAGTTCTCCGGCGAGGGATCCGTCCCCGGCGCGGGGGCAATCCCCGGTAAGGGAGCAGCCCCCGGCAAGGGAGCCGTCTCCGGCGAGGGACGACGCCAACGTCTCTTTGGCGACGGAGACCGCGACGGCAGACCCCGGCCCAGGTGACCTTCTCACCTCGAAACTCCCCTGGGGTTCTTCTTCTTTTGGATAGCCGTTTGACTTCCCCCCCTCCTACGGCCTTCAGACCCGCCCGCCACGGACTCGATGGAGACCGAGGTCGCCGTCGTGGAGGACGCGCGCGGCTCCACCGACGACGTGGCCGCCGCCGGGACGACGGAGGGTGCTGAAGATCCGGCCGGCGAAAAGGCCGCCGAGGCAGCCGCGGGCGAAGGGGCCGGCGATCGTACTGACGACCCTGAGGCCGCAGGGGCGCCAGGCGCTGCGTCGACCGCCGATCCTGCCTCCGCAGCGGCGTCGGGCCCCGAGGAGCCCCAGCCAGGCGCCTACCTGAGGGCCGGCGACGATGTCTTCATCAAGCACCCCTGGGAATCAACTTCCAGGGCGCCGGTCGAGGGGGAGGCCTTGGACGGAGAGGTGCTCGCCTCCGCCGGGCTAACGCTGGTCGACGCGCCCAGCAGCAGCGGCGGTGAGCCCGAAGAGGAGCGGTTGCTCCGGAAGCTGGTGTCGCTCTACCGCGCCCGACAAGCCCAGGTGGAACGCCGGGAAGCGCTTGTCGCGAAGGCGGGGGTTGACATGGAGAAGCGTGCCGGGGAGCTGCGGGAGCTCAACCAGGAGGCCCTCCGTTCTTTGGCGGAGGAGCGAAGGCAGCTTGACGAGGCGAGGACGGCCTTCATCCTCGAGAGGGCGGAAGCCGAGGAGCAGCAAAGGCTCGCCGCCGCGGGGCTAGCCGCGCGAGAGGGCGAGCTGGCGCAGCAGAAGGCCAGCCTCGCCAGTCACGAGGAGGAGGTCGCCGCGCGCAAGCTATCGCTTGGCGGAGCCCTCAAGGAGGCGCGAGATGCCGCCGCGGCCGCCGAGGCCGCCAAGGAGGCACTGCAGGCGAGGGTGGTGCAGCTCGACACCGACCTCAAGGCGAGCGGCGAGGAGCTCGCCGCGCCCAAGCAGGAGCGCGAGAAGGGCGCCCACACCCTTGGTGAGCTACAGGGCCGGTTCGCCGAGAAGATCAAGGAGCTCGACGCCGCCAAGGACTCCAACGCCGACCTCGAGCTGAAGCTGGGTACCTTGTCCATGGCGCTGGACAGCGCCAGGGAGCAAGAGGCAGCCCTGCGGAAGGAGGTCGCGGGCAATGAGGCGTTGTTGGAGAGCGCTGCGGCCACCCAGAACGAGTTCAGGGAGGCGGTGGAGCAGTGGACCGAGGGCCTCGTGGACATCGCCACCTCCATTGACAAGGAGTTGACGCTGCTGGGGATGGAGGGCCACGAGTATCCCGCCGGCGAGAACGTCCCACCCAGCGCCAAGCTCACTTCGTTCTTTAAGGGCGTGGTGGCGGCCCTCCAGCATCTCCGGAACGAGATCCCAGAGCAGCTGGCTGACGAGACGCGTGAAGACGTCGCCGGGGCCCTTGAGAAAGTGTTGGTGAAGGTCGCCTTCCACAACCCCGACATCAGGCTCATCAACGTCCTCAAGCCCCTGCCGGCGGAGGCCGACCTTGAGGAGATCAAGGCCCTCGTCGCGCCCATAGTGGAGAGGGTTGCCGGGATCAAGAGGATCGAGGGCGACCGCGTGGACTAGGCCGCCCTTTTCTTTTCTTGTCGCTGCTGGCCAAGTCATGAGGACGATTCATTAGGGCCATGACAAGCTTGCTTTTGTAATATAACTCTATCTTAGGTAGTAACTGCACTGTTATTTCCTCTACTTGATTCCGCGCTTTGTATGTTTTTGCCCTACGTTTCTGGGGACTTGCCGGCGTAGGCCTCCGCCTTGCCGCGGGCGCTGAGTGCGGGACGTCAGCAGCCCGCCAGCGGTGTTACTACCGGCAAGAAACCTTGCCGCAGCTAGCTGCCACTCACTTAGATTGTTGAGCAGGCTCAGGACAAAGTAAGTGTTGCGACTGCAGTCGCAGCACACTTAAGCTGTCGAGCGAGCTCGAAACAAAGTAAGGACGCTACTCTGGGTCTAGCACACTTAAGTCGTTGAGCGGACTCGAAACGAAATAAGGGCGCAACTAGCCACGAGCCGGCCCCTCTGCGCACAGGTTTTCCATACAAAGCTCGGTCGTTCAAGGAAGATAACTCAAAAATTTAAAAACTTAATTGCTCAGACTTTGGCAACTTAGCTTTTCGATCGCTTATTGCCCGGCAGGGCGAAGCTTTCTTGGGCGACGCCTGGCTCATACCGTTATCCTCTCCTCCCACCCCTCTCCCCGGCAAACTTGTGGGGAGGGGGCCCCTCCCATTTTCGCGAGAGAAAAGAGAGGTAGAGAAAATAAAGGCACGGGGCTTCGCGGCTGGCCATTGCCCGCCGGGGGTAAGTGCTGCACAACATGTCAGATAATACATGCATAAAGTAAAAAGGCATGGAATCGACAAGATGTGCGGGGCACATGAACTATGCTTGGGGTCTGCGCACGGCTTTGTACCAAGGATCACATGCAACTGCGGCAAGACTTGGACAAAGAGGGTGGTTGACGGAATGGATCCCGACAACTGCGCTGGCAAGGGCCTCCCCTCGGTCGGCGTCAACTTGTTTGGATCTTGGCGGACGGAGCGCGCCGAAGAACAAGGTCGCCTTTCTCACAACTTCTGGCGCTAACTTTTGCGGCTACAGGAGCGGCGCAAAGCTTGCTGGAAGCGAGAAGCTCGCTCAGCGGCCTGAAGACGGTCCTCCTCACGGAGCGGCGGCTCTTGCTCGAGCTCAGCGTGAGCGAGTACTCGAGGAGGGCCGTACGCGAGTCCGTGGGGAGAAATGCCTCCGCTCCATGAACTGGAGCGGAAAGGTACCTGGCCATACCTGAGCTTACCTTTGGTCACCAGATCGGGTTCACACAACCTCGACGCCCCCTACCTGGCGCGCCAAAGATGTCGGGGGGAATCGGCTTCCTCGAACACCTATGGGGATGGAGCCCCTTCTCGGTTCGGCGGGGAGCGGAGGCTGCGCAAAGAGCGGATCGAGGCGACACACACACACAACGATTTTACCCAGCTTCGGGCCGCACTGGTGCGTAAAACCCTATTGCTGCTTGTCTGGTTGATTTGGGTTCTTGCTCGGGAGCGCGCGGTGCTATAGTACACGCGGGCCGCCAGCGAGGTCGAGCGTAAAGATTGGTCTCCCCCCTCTACGTGCGCATGGGGGCCTCCTTTTATATGCTCAAGGGGTTACCCACAGGTGGCAGCGTAGGTGAGGGCAAAAATGGTAGAATGCTGTAGTGGGTACAGCTGCCTGCACAGTGGTTGTACAGTGCTATCATACCTAACTCTGACGGCGGGGGACAAGGGCATTAAATGCCCGTCCGCGTCGCCCAGACGGAGCAGGGGAGTGGACCGTCAGGAGCGCCACCGTTTGCCACGATGGCTACTCTGTCAGCTTCGCTTCGCCACCGCATGCCCCTCGCTGCTTAGCCTCCCGCCACGTGCACCTGGGATGCCCCCAAGAGCGACACGTTGGTGGGTGAGCTGGAGCGCAGGCATGAGGTGGTAACTTGCCGCGGCAAGCGCCTTGCCGCGGTGGATGTCTTGTCGCGCCCGGGAGCTTGTTGCTCACCGGGCCTTGCCGGGGCGCGGGGCGCGCCGTGGCAGGGTCCTTGTCATGCCGTGGATGGCCTTCCCGGCAAGCTCCTCTTTCCGGGGTCTTGTGCTTCGAGCGGCAGTTCCGGCAAACTCCTCTTGCCAGGGCATTGCCCTCTTCGGGTGGCCTTCCCGGCAAGCTCCTCTTGCCGGGGCCTTGGCTCAAATACTTTGTTCTTGAATGGCCCAAGAGGGGACCATTGAGGGTCTTGGCGATCGCCTGGCAGGCCTTGCCGCGGGGTGCTACGACCGCCCGTGCACAAGTTCGGGGTACTAAGGTACCCCTACTTTAGTACACGGACAACCTACATGCACATGCTCCAGTGCATATAAATTGGTTGAAAAATCAATTCTGTGTCCTTGGGTGCATGCTTAGGTCCCATGCAAGAAATGGGAATGAATTTCAAAAACCAAGGCACCGTTTATTGCCGGCAAAACATTGTGATGCCTGGTTTTTAAATTCTAGTAAATCCAAGACTCGTCTGAAATTCATGATACTTGGCATGCTATCATGGAGCGGCATCAACATGCCGTGGTAAAATTTTGTCCCATTTGGGGCAGGTTTGGGTATATGCTTCTCACAACAAGCATGATGGTTTTCGGTAGGGAAAGTCCCACCTTATGGGACGAAAAGATATCCATTGCCTCTTATTGATTTCAAAATTTTCTCATGTCAACATGGAACAACATGAGTGTTGTTTGATTTTTTTTGTGATTTTACGGGTTTGTTTGGACATTTTTATGCATTAATTGAGTTTTCAATGCATTTTTGTGCATAACTCAAATTTGAACTACATGCACATGCTCCAGTGCATATAAATTGGTTGAAAATCAAATATGTGTCCTTGGGTGCATGCTTAGGTCCCATGCAAGAAATGGGAATGAATTTCATACACCAGGGCACCGTTGATTGCCGCCAAAACATTGAGATGCCTCGTTTTTAAATTCTAGTAAATCCAAAACTAGTCTGGAATTCATGAATCTTGGCATGCTATCATGGAGCGGCATCAACATGCCGTGGTAAAAGTTTGTCCCAGTTGCGGCAGGTTTGGGTATATGCTTCTCACAAACCGGAGTTTCTCTCAACAAGCATGATGATTTTTGGTAGGGAACGTCCCACCTTTGGGGACGAAACGATATCCATTGCCTCTTATTGCTTTCAAAGTTTTTCTCGTGTCAACATAGAATAACAGGAGTGTTGTGTGAATTTTTGTGATTTTTCAGTGTTCGTTTCGACATTTTTATGCATTAACTGAGTTTTCAATGCATTTATGTGCATAATTCAAATTGGAACTACATGTACATGCTCCAGTGCATATAAATTGGTTGAAAATCAAATCTGCGTCGTTGGGTGCATGCTTAGGTCCCATGCAAGAAATGGGAATGAACTTCAAACACCATGGCACCGTTGATTGCCACCAAAACATTGAGATGCTTGGTTCTTGAATTCTAGTAAATCCAAAACTCGTCTGAAATTCATGAAACTTGGCATGCTATCATGGAGCGGCATCAACATGTTGTGGTAAATTTTTTGTTCCATTTGGGGCAGGTTTGGGTATATGCTTCTCACAAACCGGAGCTTCTCACAACAAGCATGATGGTTTTCGGTAGGGAACGTCCCACCTTTGGGGATGAATGATATCCATTGCCTCTTATTGCTTTCAATTTTTTTCTCATGTCAACATAGAACAAAAGGAGTGTTGTATGAATTTTTGTAATGTTTCGGGGTTCATTTGGAAATTTTTATGCATTAACTGAGCTTTCAATGCATTTATTTACATAATTCAAATTTGAACTACATGCACATGCTCCGGTGCATATAAATTGGTTAAAAAATCAAATATTTGTTCTTGGGTGCATGCTTAGGTCCCATGCAAGAAATGGGAATGAATTTCAAACACCAAGGCACCGTTGGTTGTCGGCAAAACATTGAGATGCCTGGTTTTTAAATTCTAGTAAATCCAAGACTCGTCTGAAATTCATTAAACTTGGCATGCTACCAAGGAATGGCATCAACATGCCGTGGTAAAATTTTGTCCCATTTGGGGCAGGTTTGGGTATATGCTTCTGACAACAAGCATGCTGGTTTTCGGTTGGGAAACTCCCACCTTAGGGGACGAAACGATATCCATTGCCTCTCATTGATTTCAAATATTTCTCGTGTCCACATAGAACAACATGAGCGTTGTGTGAATTTTTGGTGATTTTTCGGGGTTATTTTGGACATTTTTATGCATTAATTGAGTTTTCAATGCATTTTTGTGCATAATTCAAATTTTAACTACATGCACATTCTCCAGTGCATATAAATTGGTTGAAAATCAAATATGTTTCCTTAGGTGCATGCTTAGGTCCCATGCAAGAAATGGGAATGAATTTCAAACACCAGGGCACCGGTGATTGCCGGCAAAACATTGAGATGCCTGGTTTTTAAATTCTAGTACATCCAAAACTAGTCTGAAATTCATGAATCTTGGCATGCTATCATGGAGAGGCATCAACATGTCATGGTAAAAGTTTGTCCCATTTGCGGCAGGTTTGGGTATATGCTTCTCACAAACCGGAGTTTCTCTCAACAAGCATGATGATTTTAGGTGGGGAGTGTCCTACCTTTGGGGACGAATCGATATCCATTGCCTCTTATTGCTTTCAAAGTTTTACTCATGTCAACATAGAATAACAGGAGTGTTGTGTGAATTTTTGTGATTTTTCGGGGTTCGTTTCGACATCTTTATGCATTAACTGAGTTTTCAATGCATTTATGTGCATAATTCAAATTTGAACAACATGGACATACTCCGGTGCATATAAATTGGTTGAAAATCAAATATGTGTCCTTGGGTGCATGCTTAGGTCCCATGCAAGAAAAGGGAATGAACCTCAAACACCAGGGCACTGTTGATTGCCGGCAAAATATTGAGGTTCCTGTTTTTTAAATTCTAGTAAATCCAAAACTCGTTTGAAATTCATGAAACTTGGCATGCTATCATGGAGCGACATCAACATGCTGTGGTAAATTTTTTGTCCCATTTGGGGCAGGTTTGGGTATATGCTTCTCACAAACCGGAGCTTCTCACAACAAGCATGATGGTTTTCGTTAGGGAACGTCCCACCTTTGGGGACGAATGATATCCATTGCCTCTTATTGCTTTCAATTTTTTTATCATGTCAACATAGAACAAAAGGAGTGTTGTATGAATTTTTGTGATTTTTCGGGGTTCATTTGGAAATTATTATGCATTAACTAAGTTTTCAATGCATTTATTTGCATAATTCAAATTTGACCTACATGCACATGCTCCAGTGCATATAAATTGGTTGAAAAATCAAATCTGTGTCCTTGGGTGCATGCTTAGGTCCCATGCAAGAAATGGGAATGAATTTCAAAAACCAAGGCACCGTTTATTGCCGGCAAAACATTGAGATGCCTGGTTTTCAAATTCTAGTAACTCCAAGTCTCGTCTGAAATTCATGAAACTTGGCATGCTACCAAGCAGTGGCATCAACATGCCGTGGTAAATTTTTGTCCCATTTGGGGCAGGTTTGGGTATATGCTTCTCACAACAAGCATGATGGTTTTCGGTAGGGAAAGTCCCACCTTAGGGGACGAAACGATATCCATTGCCTCTTATTGATTTCAAAATTTTCTCGTGTCAACATAGAACAACATGAGTGTTGTGTGATTTTTTTGTGATTTTTCGGGGTTTGTTTGGACATTTTTATGCATTAGTTGAGTTTTCAATGCATTTTTGTGCATAACTCAAATTTGAACTACATGCACATGCTCCAGTGCATATAAATTGGTTGAAAATCAAATATGTGTCCTTGGGTGCATGCTTAGGTCCCATGCAAGAAATGGGAATGAATTTCAAACACCAGGGCACCGTTGATTGCCGGCAAAACATTGAGATGCCTGGTTTTTAAATTCTAGTACATCCAAAACTAGTCTAAAATTCATGAATCTTGGCATGCTATCATGGAGAGGCATCAACATGTCGTGGTAAAAGTTTGTCCCATTTGCGGAAGGTTTGGGTATATGCTTCTCACAAACCGGAGTTTCTCTCAACAAGCATGATGATTTTAGGTAGGGAACGTCCCACCTTTGGGGACGAAACGATATCCATTGCCTCTTATTGCTTTCAAAGTTTTTCTCGTGTCAACATAGAATAACAGGAGTGTTGTGTGAATTTTTGTGATTTTTCAGTGTTCGTTTCGACATTTTTATGCATTAACTGAGTTTTCAATGCATTTATGTGCATAATTCAAATTGGAACTACATGTACATGCTCCAGTGCATATAAATTGGTTGAAAATCAAATCTGCGTCGTTGGGTGCATGCTTAGGTCCCATGCAAGAAATGGGAATGAACTTCAAACACCATGGCACCGTTGATTGCCACCAAAACTTGAATTCTAGTAAATCCAAAACTCGTCTGAAATTCATGAAACTTGGCATGCTATCATGGAGCGGCATCAACATGTTGTGGTAAATTTTTTGTTCCATTTGGGGCAGGTTTGGGTATATGCTTCTCACAAACCGGAGCTTCTCACAACAAGCATGATGGTTTTCGGTAGGGAACGTCCCACCTTTGGGGATGAATGATATCCATTGCCTCTTATTGCTTTCAATTTTTCTCTCATGTCAACATAGAACAAAAGGAGTGTTGTATGAATTTTTGTAATGTTTCGGGGTTCATTTGGAAATTTTTATGCATTAACTGAGCTTTCAATGCATTTATTTACATAATTCAAATTTGAACTACATGCACATGCTCCAGTGCATATAAATTGGTTAAAAAATCAAATATGTGTTCTTGGGTGCATGCTTAGGTCCCATGCAAGAAATGGGAATGAATTTCAAACACCAAGGCACCGTTGGTTGTCGGCAAAACATTGAGATGCCTGGTTTTTAAATTCTAGTAAATCCAAGACTCGTCTGAAATTCATTAAACTTGGCATGCTACCAAGGAATGGCATCAACATGCCGTGGTAAAATTTTGTCCCATTTGGGGCAGGTTTGGGTATATGCTTCAGACAACAAGCATGATGGTTTTCGGTAGGGAAAGTCCCACCTTAGGGGACGAAACGATATCCATTGCCTCTCATTGATTTCAAATATTTCTCTTGTCAACATAGAACAACATGAGCGTTGTGTGAATTTTTGGTGATTTTTCGGGGTAATTTTGGACATTTTTATGCATTAATTGAGTTTTCAATGCATTTTTGTGCATAATTCAAATTTGAACTACATGCACATTCTCCAGTGCATATAAATTGGTTGAAAATCAAATATGTTTCCTTAGGTGCATGCTTAGGTCCCATGCAAGAAATGGGAATGATGTTCAAACACCAGGGCACCGGTGATTGCCGCCAAAATATTGAGATGCCTGGTTTTTAAATTCTAGTACATCCAAAACTAGTCTGAAATTCATGAATCTTGGCATGCTATCATGGAGAGGCATCAACATGTCGTGGTAAAAGTTTGTCCCATTTGCGGCAGGTTTGGGTATATGCTTCTCACAAATCGGAGTTTCTCTCAACAAGCATGATGATTTTAGGTAGGGAGCGTCCTACCTTTGGGGACGAATCGATATCCATTTCCTCTTATTGCTTTCAAAGTTTTACTCATGTCAACATAGAATAACATGAGTGTTGTGTGAATTATTGTGATTTTTCGGGGTTCGTTTCGACATCTTTATGCATTAACTGAGTTTTCAATGCATTTATGTGCATAATTCAAATTTGAACAACATGGACATACTCCAGTGCATATAAATTGGTTGAAAATCAAATCTGTGTCCTTGGGTGCATGCTTAGGTCCCATGCAAGAAAAGGGAATGAACCTCAAACACCAGGGCACTGTTGATTGCCGGCAAAATATTGAGGTTCCTGTTTTTTAAATTCTAGTAAATCCAAAACTCGTTTGAAATTCATGAAACTTGGCATGCTATCATGGAGCGACATCAACATGCTGTGGTAAATTTTTTGTCCCATTTGGGGCAGGTTTGGGTATATGCTTCTCACAAACCGGAGCTTCTCACAACAAGCATGATGGTTTTCGGTAGGGAACGTCCCACCTTTGGGGACGAATGATATCCATTGCCTCTTATTGCTTTCAATTTTTTTATCATGTCAACATAGAACAAAAGGAGTGTTGTATGAATTTTTGTGATTTTTCGGGGTTCATTTGGAAATTATTATGCATTAACTAAGTTTTCAATGCATTTATTTGCATAATTAAAATTTGACCTACATGCACATGCTCCAGTGCATATAAATTGGTTGAAAAATCAAATCTGTGTCCTTGGGTGCATGCTTAGGTCCCATGCAAGAAATGGGAATGAATTTCAAAAACCAAGGCACCGTTTATTGCCGGCAAAACATTGAGATGCCTGGTTTTCAAATTCTAGTAACTCCAAGACTCGTCTGAAATTCATGAAACTTGGCATGCTACCAAGCAGTGGCATCAACATGCCGTGGTAAAATTTTGTCCCATTTGGGGCAGGTTTGGGTATATGCTTCTCACAACAAGCATGATGGTTTTCGGTAGGGAAAGTCCAACCTTAGGGGACGAAACGATATCCATGGCCTCTTATTGATTTCAAAATTTTCTCGTGTCAACATAGAACAACATGAGTGTTGTGTGATATTTTTGTGATTTTTGGGGTTTGTTGGGACATTTTTATGCATTAATTGAGTTTTCAATGCATTTTTGTGCATAACTCAAATTTGAACTACATGCACATGCTCCAGTGCATATAAATTGGTTGAAAATCAAATCTGCGTCGTTGGGTGCATGCTTAGGTCCCATGCAAGAAATGGGAATGAACTTCAAACACCATGGCACCGTTGATTGCCACCAAAACATTGAGATGCTTGGTTCTTAAATTCTAGTAAATCCAAAACTCGTCTGAAATTCATGAAACTTGGCATGCTATCATGGAGCGGCATCAACATGTTGTGGTAAATTTTTTGTTCCATTTGGGGCAGGTTTGGGTATATGCTTCTCACAAACCGGAGCTTCTCACAACAAGCATGATGGTTTTCGGTAGGGAACGTCCCACCTTTGGGGATGAATGATATCCATTGCCTCTTATTGCTTTCAATTTTTTTCTCATGTCAACATAGAACAAAAGGAGTGTTGTAGGAATTTTTGTAATGTTTCGGGGTTCATTTGGAAATTTTTATGCATTAACTGAGCTTTCAATGCATTTATTTACATAATTCAAATTTGAACTACATGCACATGCTCCAGTGCATATAAATTGGTTAAAAAATCAAATATGTGTTCTTGGGTGCATGCTTAGGTCCCATGCAAGAAATGGGAATGAATTTCAAACACCAAGGCACCGTTGGTTGTCGGCAAAACATTGAGATGCCTGGTTTTTAAATTCTAGTAAATCCAAGACTCGTCTGAAATTCATTAAACTTGGCATTCTACCAACGAATGGCATCAACATGCCGTGGTAAAATTTTGTCCCATTTGGGGCAGGTTTGGGTATATGCTTCTGACAACAAGCATGATGGTTTTCGGTAGGGAAAGTCCCACCTTAGGGGACGAAACGATATCCATTGCCTCTCATTGATTTCAAATATTTCTCGTGTCAACATAGAACAACATGAGTGTTGTGTGAATTTTTGGTGATTTTTCGGGGTTATTTTGGACATTTTTATGCATTAATTGAGTTTTCAATGCATTTTTGTGCATATTCAAATTTGAACTACATGCACATTCTCCAGTGCATATAAATTGGTTGAAAATCAAATATGTTTCCTTAGGTGCATGCTTAGGTCCCATGCAAGAAATGGGAATGAATTTCAAACACCAGGGCACCGGTGATTGCCGGCAAAACATTCAGATGCCTGGTTTTTAAATTCTAGTACATCCAAAACTAGTCTGAAATTCATGAATCTTGGCATGCTATCATGGAGAGGCATCAACATGTCGTGGTAAAAGTTTGTCCCATTTGCGGCAGGTTTGGGTATATGCTTCTCACAAACCGGAGTTTCTCTCAACAAGCATGATGATTTTAGGTAGGGAGCGTCCTACCTTTGAGGACGAATCGATATCCATTGCCTCTTATTGCTTTCAAAGTTTTACTCATGTCAACATAGAATAACAGGAGTGTTGTGTGAATTTTTGTGATTTTTCGGGGTTCGTTTCGACATCTTTATGCATTAACTGAGTTTTCAATGCATTTATGTGCATAATTCAAATTTGAACAACATGGACATACTCCGGTGCATATAAATTGGTTGAAAATCAAATCTGTGTCCTTGGGTGCATGCTTAGGTCCCATGCAAGAAAAGGGAATGAACCTCAAACACCAGGGCACTGTTGATTGCTGGCAAAATATTGAGGTTCCTGTTTTTTAAATTCTAGTAAATCCAAAACTCGTTTGAAATTCATGAAACTTGGCATGCTATCATGGAGCGACATCAACATGCTGTGGTAAAATTTTTTGTCCCATTTGGGGCAGGTTTGGGTATATGCTTCTCACAAACCGGAGCTTCTCACAACAAGCATGATGGTTTTCGGTAGGGAATGTCCCACCTTTGGGGACGAATGATATCCATTGCCTCTTATTGCTTTCAATTTTTTTATCATGTCAACATAGAACAAAAGGAGTGTTGTATGAATTTTTGTGATTTTTCGGGGTTCATTTGGAAATTATTATGCATTAACTAAGTTTTCAATGCATTTATTTGCATAATTAAAATTTGACCTACATGCACATGCTCCAGTGCATATAAATTGGTTGAAAAATCAAATCTGTGTCCTTGGGTGCATGCTTAGGTCCCATGCAAGAAATGGGAATGAATTTCAAAAACCAAGGCACCGTTTATTGCCTGCAAAACATTGAGATGCCTGGTTTTCAAATTCTAGTAACTCCAAGACTCGTCTGAAATTCATGAAACTTGGCATGCTACCAAGCAGTGGCATCAACATGCCGTGGTAAAATTTTGTCCCATTTGGGGCAGGTTTGGGTATATGCTTCTCACAACAAGCATGATGGTTTTCGGTAGGGAAAGTCCCACCTTAGGGGACGAAACGATATCCATTGCCTCTTATTGATTTCAAAATTTTCTCGTGTCAACATAGAACAACATGAGTGTTGTGTGATTTTTTTGTGATTTTTCGGGGTTTGTTTGGACATTTTTATGCATTAATTGAGTTTTCAATGCATTTTTGTGCATAACTCAAATTTGAACTACATGCACATGCTCCAGTGCATATAAATTGGTTGAAAATCAAATATGTGTCCTTGGGTGCATGCTTAGGTCCCATGCAAGAAATGGGAATGAATTTCAAACACCAGGGCACCGTTGATTGCCGGCAAAACATTGAGATGCCTGGTTTTTAAATTCTAGTAAATCCAAAACTAGTCTGAAATTCATGAATCTTGGCATGCTATCATGGAGCGGCATCAACATGTCGTGGCAAGAGTTTGTCCCATATGCGGCAGGTTTGGGTATATGCTTCTCACAAACCAGAGTTTCTCTCAACAAGCATGATGATTTTCGGTAGGGAGCGTCCCACCTTTGGGGACGAATCGATATGCATTGCCTCTTATTGCTTTCAAAGTTTTACTCGTGTCAACATAGAATAACAGGAGTGTTGTGTGAATTAGTGTGATTTTTCGAGGTTCGTTTTGACATTTTTATGCATTAACTGAGTTTTCAATGCATTTATGTGCATAATCCAAATTTGAACTACATGCACATGCTCGAGTGCATATAAATTGGTTGAAAATCAAATCTTCGTCCTTGGGTGCATGCTTAGGTCCCATGCAAGAAATGGGAATGAACTTCAAACACCATGGCACCGTTGATTGCCACCAAAACATTGAGATGCTTGGTTCTTAAATTCTAGTAAATCCAAAACTCGTCTGAAATTCATGAAACTTGGCATGCTATCATGGAGCGGCATCAACATGTTGTGGTAAATTTTTTGTTCCATTTGGGGCAGGTTTGGGTATATGCTTCTCACAAACCGGAGCTTGTCACAACAAGCATGATGGTTTTCGGTAGGGAACGTCCCACCTTTGGGGATGAATGATATCCATTGCCTCTTATTGCTTTCAATTTTTTTCTCATGTCAACATAGAACAAAAGGAGTGTTGTATGAATTTTTGTAATGTTTCGGGGTTCATTTGGAAATTTTTATGCATTAACTGAGCTTTCAATGCATTTATTTACATAATTCAAATTTGAACTACATGCACATGCTCCAGTGCATATAAATGGGTTAGAAAATCAAATATGTGTTCTTGGGTGCATGCTTAGGTCCCATGCAAGAAATGGGAATGAATTTCAAACACCAAGGCACCGTTGATTGTCGGCAAAACATTAAGATGCCTGGTTTTTAAATTCTAGTAAATCCAAGACTCGTCTGAAATTCATGAAACTTGGCATGCTACCAAGGAGTGGCATTAACATGTCATGGTAAAATTTTGTCCCATTTGGGGCAGGTTTGGGTATATGCTTCTGACAACAAGCATGATGGTTTTCGCTAGGGAAAGTCCCACCTTAGGGGACGAAACGATATCCATTGCCCCTTATTGATTTCAAATTTTTCTCGTGTCAACATAGAACAACATGAGTGTTGTGTGAATTTTTCGTGATTTTTCGGGGTTTGTTTGGACATTTTTATGCATTAATTGAGTTTTCAATGCATTTTTGTGCATAATTCAAATTTGAACTACATGCACATGCTCCAGTGCATATAAATTGGTTGAAAATCAAATATGTGTCCTTAGGTGCATGCTTCGGTCCCATGCAAGAAATGGGAATGAATTTCAAATACCAGGGCACCATTGATTGCCGGCAAAACATTGAGATGCCTGGTTTTTAAATTCTAGTAAATCCAAAACTAGTCTGAAATTCATGAATCTTGACATGCTATCATGGAGCGGCATCAACATGTCGTGGTAAAAGTTTGTCCCATTTGCGGCAGGTTTGGCTATATGCTTCTCACAAACCGGAGTTTCTCTCAACAAGCATGATGATTTTCGGTAGGGAACGTCCCACCTTTGGGGACGAATCGATATCCATTGCCTCTTATTGCTTTCAAAGTTTTACTCGTGTCAACATAGAATAATAGGAGTGTTGTGTGAATTTTTGTGATTTTTCGGGGTTCGTTTCGATATTTTTATGCATTAACTGAGTTTTCGATGCATTTATGTGCATAATTCAAATTTGAACTACATGCACATGCTTCGATGCATACAAATTGGTTGAAAATCAAATCCGTGTCCTTGGGTGCATGCTTAGGTCCCATGCAAGAAATGGGAATGAACTTCAAACACCAGGGCACTGTTGATTGCCGGCAAAATATTGAGGTTCCTGGTTTTTAAATTCTAGTAAATCCAAAACTCGTCTGAAATTCATGAAACTTGGCATGCTATCATGGAGCGGCATCAACATGTTGTGGTAAATTTTTCGTCCCATTTGGGGCAGGTTGGGGTATATGCTTCTCACAAACCGGAGCTTGTCACAACAAGCATGATTGTTTTCGGTAGGGAACGTCCCACCTTTGGGGACGAATGATATCCATTGCCTCTTATTGCTTTCAATTTTTTTTCTCATGTCAACATACAACAAAAGGAGTGTTGTGTGAATTTTTGTGATTTTTCAGGGTTCATTTGGAAATTAGTATGCATTAACTGAGTTTTCAATGCATTTATTTGCATAATTCAAATTTGACCTACATGCACATGCTCCAGTGCATATAAATTGGTCGAGAAATCAAATCTGTGTCCTTGGGTGCATGCTTAGGTCCCATGCAAGAAATGGGAATGAATTTCAAAAACCAAGGCACCGTTTATTGCCGGCAAAACATTGAGATGCCTGGTTTTTAAATTCTAGTAACTCCAAGACTCATCTGAAATTCATGAAACTTGGCATTCTACCAAGCAGTGGCATCAACATGCCGTGGTAAAATTTTGTCCGATTGGGGGCCGGATTGGGTATATGCTTCTCACAACAAGCATGATGGTTTTCGGTAGGGAAAGTCCCACCTTAGGGGACGAAACGATATCCATTGCCTCTTATTTATTTCAAATTTTTCTCGTGTCAACATAGAACAACATGAGTGTTGTGTGATTTTTTTGTGATTTTACGGGGTTTGTTTGGACATTTTTATGCATTAATTGAGTTTTCAATGCATTTTTGTGCATAACTCAAATTTGAACTACATGCACATGCTCCAGTGCATATAAATTGGTTGAAAATCAAATATGTGCCCTTGGGTGCATGCTTAGGTCCCATGAAAAAAATGGGAATGAATTTCAAAAACCAGGGCACCGTTTATTGCTGCCAAAACATTGAGATGCCTGGTTTTTAAATTCTAGTAAATCCAAAACTAGTCTGAAATTCATGAATCTTGGCATGCTATCATGGAGCGGCATCAACATGCCGTGGTAAAAGTTTGTCCCATTTGCGGCAGGTTTGGGTATATGCTTCTCACAAACCGGAGTTTCTCTCAACAAGCATGATGATTTTCGATAGGGAACGTCCCACCTTTGGGGACGAATCGATATCCATTGCCTCTTATTGCTTTCTAAGTTTTACTCGTGTCAACATAGAATAACAGGAGTGTTGTGTGAATTTTTGTGATTTTTCGGGGTTCGTTTCGACATTTTTATGCATTAACTGAGTTTTCAATGCATTTATGTGCAGAATTCAAATTTGAACTACATGCACATGCTCCGGTGCATATAAATTGGTTGAAAATCAAATCTGTGTCCTTGGGTGCATGCTTAGGTCCCATGCAGGAAATGGGAATGAACTTCAAACACCAGGGCACTATTGATTGGCGGCAAAATATTGAGGTTCCTGGTTTTTAAATTCTAGTAAATCCAAAACTCGTCTGAAATTCATGAAACTTGGCATGCTATCATGAAGCGGCATCAACATGCTGTGGTAAATTTTTTGTCCCATTTGGGGCAGGTTTGGGTATATGCTTCTCACAAACCGGAGCTTCTCACAACAAGCATGATGGTTTTCGGTAGGGAACGTCCCACCTTTGGGGACGAATGATATCCATTGCCTCTTATTGCTTTCAATTTTTTTCTCATGTCAACATAAAACAAAAGGAGTGTTGTGTGAATTTTTGTGATTTTTCGGGATTCATTTGGAAATTTTTATGCATTAACTGAGTTTTCAATGCATTTAGTTGCATAATTCAAATTTGATCTACATGCACATGCTCCAGCGCATATAAATTGGTTGAACAATCAAATCTGTGTCCTTGGATGCATGCTTAGGTCCCATGCAAGAAATGGGAATGAATTTCAAAAACCAAGGCACCGTTTATTGCCGGCAAAACATTGAGATGCCTGGTTTTTAAATTCTAGTAAATCCAAGACTCGTCTGAAATTCATGAAACTTGGCATGCTACCAAGCAGTGGCATCAACATGAAGTGGTAAAATTTTGTCCCATTTGGGGCAGGTTTGGGTATATGCTTCTCACAACAAGCATGATGGTTTTCGGTAGGGAAAGTCCCACCTTAGGGGGCGAAACGATATCCATTGCCTCTTATTGATTTCAAATTTTTCTCGTGTCAACATAGAACAACATGAGTGTTGTGTGATTTTTTTGTGATTTTACGGGGTTTGTTTGGACATTTTTATGCATTAATTGAGTTTTCAATGCATTTTTGTGCATAACTCAAATTTGAACTACATGCACATGCTCCTGTGCATATAAATTGGTTGAAAATAAAATATGTGTCCTTGGGTGCATGCTTAGGACCCATGCAACAAATGGGAATGAATTTCAAACACCAGGGCACCGTTGATTGTCGGCAAAACATTGAGATGCCTGGTTTTTAAATTCTAGTAAATCCAAGACTCGTCTGAAATTCATGAAACTTGGCATGCTAGCAAGGAGTGGCATCAAACATGCAGTGGTAAAATTTTGTCCCCTTTGGGGCAGGTTTGGGTATATGCTTCTGACAACAAGCATGATGGTTTTCTGTAGGGAAAGTCCCACCTTAGGGGACGAAACGATATCCATTGCCTCTTATTGATTTCAATTTTTTTCTCGTGTCAACATAGAACAACATGAGTGTTGTGTGATTTTTTGGTGATTTTTCGGGGTTTGTTTGGACATTTTTATGCATTAATTTTGTTTTCAACGCATTTTTTTGCATAATTCATATTTGAACTACATGCACATGCTCCAGTGCATATAAATTGGTTGAAAATCAAATATCTGTCCTTAGGTGCATGCTTAGGTCCCATGCAAGAAATGGGAATGAATTTCAAACATCAGGGCACCGTTGATTGCCGGCAAAACATTGAGATGCCTGGTTTTTAAATTCTAGTAAATCCAAAACTAGTCTGAAATTCATGAATCTTGGCATGCTATCATGGAGCGGCATCAACATGTCGTGGTAAAAGTTTGTCCCATTTGCGGCAGGTTTGGGTATATGATTCTGACAAACTGGAGTTTCTCTCAACAGGCATGATGATTTTGGTAGGGAACGTCCCACCTTTGGGGACGAATCGATATCCATTGCCTCTTATTTCTTTCAAAGTTTTACTCGTGTCAACATAGAATAACAGGAGTGTTGTGTGAATTTTTGTGATTTTTCGGGGTTCGTTTCGACATTTTACGCATTAACTGAGTTTTCAATGCATTTATGTGCATAATTCAGATTTGAACTACATGCACATGCTCCAGTGCATATAAATTGGTTGAAAATCAAATCTACGTCCTTGGGGTGCATGCTTAGGTCCCATGCAAGAAATGGGAATGAACTTCAAACACCATGGCACCGTTGATTGCCAGCAAAACATTGAGATGCTTGGTTCTTAAATTCTAGTAAATCCAAAACTCGTCTAAAATTCATGAAACTTGGCGTGCTATCATGGAGCGGCATCAACATGCTGTGGTAAATTTTTTGTCCCATTTGGGGTAGGTTTGGGTATATGCTTCTCACAAATCGGAACTTCTCACAACAAGCATGATGGTTTTCGGTAGGGAATGTCCCACCTTTGGGGACGAATGATATCCATTGCCTCTTATTGCTTTCAATTTTTTTTCTCATGTCAACATAAAACAATAGGAGTGTTGTATGAATTTTTGTGATGTTTCAGGGTTCATTTGGAAATTTTTATGCATTAACTGAGTTTTCAATGCATTTACTTGCATAATTCAAATTTGAACTACATGCACATGCTCCAGTGCATATAAATTGGTTAAAAACTCAAATATGTGTTCTTGGGTGCATGCTTATGTCCCATGGAAAAAATGGGAATGAATTTCAAACACCAAGGCACCGTTGATTGTCGGCAAAACATTGAGATGCCTGGTTTTTAAATTCTAGTAAATCCAAGACTCGTCTGAAATTCATGAAACTTGGCATGCTACCAAGGAGTGGCATCAACATGCCGTGGTAAAATTTTGTCCCATTTGGGGCAGGTTTGGGTATATGCTTCTGACAACAAGCATGATGGTTTTCGGTAGGGAAAGTCCCACCTTAGGGGACGAAACGATATCCATTGCCTCTTATTGATTTCAATTTTTTTCTCGTGTCAACATAGAACAACATGAGTGTTGTGTGAATTTTTGGTGATTTTTCGGGGTTTGTTTGGACATTTTTATGCATTAATTGAGTTTTCAACGCATTTTTTGCATAATTTAAATTTGAACTACATGCACATGCTCCAGTGCATATAAATTGGTTGAAAATCAAATATGTGTCCTTAGGTGCATGCTTAGGTCCCATGCAAGAAATGGGAATGAATTTCAAACATCAGGGCACCGTTGATTGCCGGCAAAACATTGAGATGCCTGGTTTTTAAATTCTAGTAAATCCAAAACTAGTCTGAAATTCATGAATCTTGGCATGCTATCATGGAGCGGCATCAACATGTCGTGGTAAAAGTTTGTCCCATTTGCGGCAGGTTTGGGTATATGATTCTCACAAACTGGAGTTTCTCTCAACAAGCATGATGATTTTGGTAGGGAATGTCCCACCTTTGGGGACGAATCGATATCCATTGCCTCTTATTGCTTTCAAAGTTTTACTCGTGTCAACATAGAATAACAGGAGTGTTGTGTGAATTTTTGTGATTTTTCGGGGTTCGTTTCGAAATTTTTACGCATTAACTGAATTTTCAATGCATTTATGTGCATAATTCAAATTTGAACTACATGCACATGCTCCGGTGCATATAAATTGGCTGAAAATCAAATCTGTGTCCTTGGGTGAATGCTTAGGTCCCATGCAACAAATGGGAATGAACTTCAAACACCAGGGCACTATTGATTGCCGGCAAAATATTGAGGTTCCAGGTTTTTAAATTCTAGTAAATCCAAAACTCGTCTGAAATTCATGAAACTTGGCATGCTATCATGGAGCAGCATCAACATGCCATGGTAAAAAATTTGTCCCATTTGGGGTAGGTTTGGGTATATGCTTCTCACAAACCGGAGCTTCTCACAACAAGCATGATGGTTTTCGATAGGGAACGTCCCACCTTTGGGGATGAAACGATATCAATTGCCTCTTATTGCTTTCAATTTTTTTCTCGTGTCAACATAGAACAAGAGGAATGTTGTGTGAATTTTTCTGATTTTTCGGGGTTCGTTTGGACATTTTTATGCATTAACTGAGTTTTCAATGCATTTATGTGCATAATTCAAATTTGAACTGTATGCACATGCTCTAGTGCATATAAACTTGTTGAAAAATCAAATCTGTGTCCTTGGGTGCATGCTTTGGTCCCATGCAAGAAATGGAAATGAATTTCAAACACCAGGGCACCATTGATTGCCGGCAAAACGTTGAGGTGCCTGGTTTTTAAATTCTAGTAAATGCAAAACTCGTCTGCAATTCATGAATCTAGGCATGCTATCATGGAGCGGCATCAACATGCCGTGGTAAAATTTTGTCCCATTTGGGGCAGGTTTGGGTATATGCTTCTCACAAACCGGAGTTTCTCTCAACAAGCATGATGATTTTCGGTAGGGAACGTCCCACCTTTTGGGACGAAACGATATCCATTGCCTCTTATTGCTTTCATATTTTTTATCATGTCAACATAGAATAACAGGAGTGTTGTGTGAATTTTGTGATTTTTCGGGGTTCGTTTGGACATTTTTATGCATTAACTGAGTTGTCAATGCATTTGTGTGCACAATTCAAATTTGAACTACATGCACATGCTCGAGTGCATATAAATTGGTTGAAAAATCAAATATGTGTCCTTCGGTGCATGCTTAGGTCCCATGCAAAAATAGGAATGAATTTCAAACACCAGGGCATTGTTGATTGCCGGCAAAACATTGAGATGCCTGGTTTTTAAAATCTAGTAAATCCAAAAGTCGTCTGAAATTGATGGAACCTGGCATTCTATCATCGAATGGCACCCGACATGCTGTGGTATTTTTCGTGTCCATTTTGAGAGAAGGCGCACTTAAATAATGACAACCAACAAAGGCATTTTCAAAAATAGCTGCCACTTTAATATCTCAAATGTTTGTATAATTCAAACTGTGTGTGTTCGGTTAACCATTCACGTGACGCCACATGTCTTGGTTTTAATGGCTGTAGGAGGTGCCGTGCGGACAGCTACTTGACCTTGACTGAACGGGAGGCGTGCGAGCGCTGTCCATGTGCAAGCTAACCGAGAGGTGTGCAAGCTGTCCTCGAATGCGCAGGCTCACCGAGAAGCGTGCGAGCTGTACGCTGCGTAGGCTCACTGGGAAGCAAGCCCTTTGACTTCCATGGCTGCCCGCCTTGCTCGCATCCTCTCCATTAATGGTGCCCAAGCCGCAGTTTGATTCGCCTTTTAAATATAAGACGCTCATAGCAAACATTTTAGTTAGAACACCTGTATGCAAACCGACAGCTTCCCCAGGAAGCCAAGAGAAAATGTGTCGAGCAGGATTTGTGCAGCTCTTGGTTGCAAACGCTTTAGATAGAACAACGGTATGCAAAGTGAGAGCATCACAGGATTTGTGCATCCCTTCAACGCAAGCGGGTGTTTTGGATGACCCGTGTGCAACCACATACAAACAATTTGGTAAGATTTGTCAATCCTTGTAACACTGCTATTTGTCAAAGTATGAAGCTAAAAATCACTAGCAGTATCTAATTTCTGCAACTAAAATTCAGTAATTAAGCATAGATTTCATTCATAGATTAAGTAGTCGTTCTTAATTTATACAAACATTTCAACTCGACTGCTGAACCGACCAAACTTTTCCCGAATTGTTGCCAACCACGTAGTGAAACAGCTAGTTCAACTATATATACTAGCTAATTTTAAGTACCTTGTACAGTTCCACCACATCTATAGTCAGATGAACTGAACAAAATAGCCCCTAAATACTACTACTACTACTGCGGAGGGGTTTTGTACTACTTCCAGCTACCTCTCCTCTGTCGAGCGCGCTCAGTAAGAGGCGAAGGAGGAGGAGCTTACCGTCGAGCTGGGCAATCGCAATACGGTGCCTTCCGCTCTGGTAGCTTCTGCGACGCTCACCTCGAACACCCTCTACCACTCCAGACGACCCCTCTTGAAGTGGTGGTTCTCCTCGTAGATCTCCCGATTCCTCGCCTCTGAAGCAGCGTGTGTCGCGGCCACGGCGGTGGTAAGGCTCTTTGCATGCTCGACGAGGCACTCCTCCTCCTCCCGCACGAACTCGGTGTAGCACGCAAGGTTGCTGACGTACGTGCGAGCATCCACCTGCGCCTCCCGCCTTTGGGCGGCGGTGGCGGAGCGGGTGATGACCCCGGTGGTCGACGGTAGGCTGGCGGCCACGGCGGCCGACGACGGGGTGGCGGCCACAACCACCACCACCCTCCTTCGGGCCGCGGTGGCGGAGCGGGTGATGGCCATAGTGGTCGGCAGTGGGGTGGCGGCCATGAAAGCCACCTCCCGCCTTCGCCCCGCGGCGGCGGAGCGGGCGATGGCCCTGTGTTGGTGTCAAAACCCACGGATCTCGGGTAGGGGGTCCCGAACTGTGCGTCTAGGCGGATGGTAACAGGAGACAAGGGACACGATGTTTTTACCCAGGTTCGCGCCCTCTCGATGGAGGTAAAACCCTACTCCTGCTTGATTGATATTGATGATATGGGTAGTACAAGAGTTGATCTACCACGAGATCGGAGAGGCTAAACCCTAGAAGCTAGCCTATGGTATGATTGTTGTTGTTATGTCCTAGGGACTAAATCCTCCGGTTTATATAGACACCAGAGGGGGCTAGGGTTACACAGAGTCAGTTACAAGGAAGGAGATCTACATATCCGTATTGCCAAGCTTGCCTTCCACGCCAAGGAGAGTCCCATCCGGACACGGGACGAAGTCTTCAATCTTGTATCTTCATAGTCCAGCAGTCCGGCCAAAGGTTATAGTCCGGCTGTCCGGATACCCCCTAATCCAGGACTCCCTCAGTAGCCCCTGAACCAGGCTTCAATGACGATGAGTTCGGCGCGCAGATTGTCTTCGTCATTGCAAGGTGGGTTCCTACTCCGAATACTTCATAGAAGATTTTTAACACGAGGATCGTGTCCGGCTCTGCAAAACAAGTTCCACATTCCATCGTAGAGACAATAATATTTCCACAAATCTAATCTGCTGACGTATCCCGTAATGTGACATCACACCACAACCAAGCCTTTATTCGAATCGTTTTTTTACAGCCAACCTCAGCGCATTTCGCGAGGTGGTTTCCTTGGCACGTCTTGTCGAAGCAAAGATCGTGTCCCCTTATCGCGGGATTCTCATCAATACGGACGTGGGTAACCCAACCACGCCATCAACTGCGGTGCTTGGGGGATAAGCGAGTTTTACCAGGCTGGTGGGGACGCGTAGTTTCGTCCGCTCATATAAAGGGATAAGGGTTCACCTTTTTCCACCCATGCCTTCTTCCTCCTTTGCTCATCCATTCTCGCACACTTGAGCTCCAGTGCCCATGTCCGCATTCTCTTCCTCAACCTTCTCCAACCATGTCCGGAGCGGGAGGCAAGTGGATGGTTTCCTCCGTCACGGAGGGACACATCAAGAAGCTGAGGGGAGCCAGATACCTATCCGAGGATATCGCACACCGGCTCCCAGATGCAGGGCAGTTCATCACCACCCCCAGGCCTCATCTGAGGATAGTATTCCTTACCCATTTCCTCCACGGACTAGGATTTCCTCTCCACCCATTCGTCCGGGGACTCATGTTCTACTACGGCCTGGATTTCCACGATCTGGCCCCGAACTTCATCCTCAACATTTCGGCATTTATCATCGTGTGTGAGGCCTTCCTCCGCATCAAGCCCCACTTCGGCGTATGGCTGAAGACCTTCAATGTCAAACCGAAGGTGGTGGGCGGCCAGCAGGCGGAGTGCGGAGGTGCCATGGTGGGCAAGATGCCCAACGTCACATGGCTCGAGGGTGGTTCTACATCACCGAGCCGTGCGACCCCAAATGGTCAGCGGCCCCCGAGTTCCGATCCGGAATCCCCACGAGGCTCACCTCCTGGAAAGAGAAGGGCCTGCCATGGGGTAGTCCGGCAGAGCTGACCGGACTCCACACCTGGATCCAAAACATGGTGAACAAGAAGCTCAAGCTTGTCAACATAGTCCAGGTCATGCTCATCCGCCGGATCCTCTCGTGTCAACAACGAGCGTTTAACTTGTGGGAGTTCGACTCGGCCCAGCACCCAACTCTGAGCGAGCTCTTCGACAAAACACACAAGGATGCTTGGAAGGTGCTATTTAAGGGCGCCAAGGTTCCCCCTCCCCTTACCGAGGATCGCGGATTCAGCGCGAAGCACCAAGCCGGCGCGGTAAGCTGTTTTATCTCTTATAGGGTATTCACATAGTTTAACTATGTGCAGGATCTGAGCTTCCACGCCTTTGACAGGAATGGGTGGAGACATCAGGGCAAATTGACTGCCCGGCCCCTCTACCCGATGACCCTGCCGACGCTCTCCTGACGGAGATGCTGACTCCGGCGCCTTACGAGGTGCCGGAGAAGAAGATGAAGAAGAAGGCCACGGGAACCCGAAAGAGTTCCCGGCGCCAGGTGATATCGGACTCATCGTCCGATAAATCCGAGACACACTCCTCCCGTGAAAACGAGGAGGAGGCAGATAAAGGTTCTTCCCCTCCAGCCGGTGAAGATAGGAAGAGGAAGGCCACCCCAACTGGGGAGGCCGGAGGGTCCAAGAAGGGAAGGACTCTCCCACCGGACTACTCCGCCACTGCCGCCGACAGCGAAGACGAGTGGCCACCCAGGGCCAAGCCCCTGGCGAGATCGTACGTATTTGGACACCAGAGTAACTCGTGGCACCGTTTAATTGCATAGCTTCTTCTGACGCTGGACATGGTTGTGCAGTCCGTCCCGGGCCCATATCGACGTATCCTCATCGAGCGGTTCTTTGGATCCGTCGGCCATGAGCAGCAGAGGATCACTTCCGACCGCCCCCACCCCTCGCCCTACGGACAACGCCGAGGTGTTGTCTCAAAGCGCACCAAGCCGAGGGGAGGTAGTACTGGAGGCATCTCAAGGCGACCTTCCGGACTCCAGGCGCAAAGGGAGCAAGGCTCCCAAGGGCTACAAGTTCGGCCCTAGGCCGAATACCGCACCGGAACCTCCAGTGGTTCCGGACTCCGGCAGGCGGCCCCCTACTAAGAGGGGCAGGCCTTCCGTGCCGGTGACCTCCGTCCACCCGGAGGCACCGGATAATTTGCTGGAGGTGCTTAACGGCACCTCCATCGACGAGGAGCACCGCACTATTATGAGTGCGGTGATGCAGAAGGTTTAGTCCGCCAAGAGCGGACTGACTGAAGCCTGTGCCAGCCTTCTAACAGGCTTTGAGGTACGTTTTTAAAATATATGAAAATATTACCGCATAGACAGTAGCCCCTGATGCTCTGTTTGGCATTCATAAAGAAAAGCGGAATAGAGGATCAAAATAACATTCGCAGGAGTCTAATACCAGTATGTCGATATGCGTATGCAGGCTTCGCTGCTGACCTCTGCCGCACTGACAGCGGAGGTCGATACGCTGAAGCAGAACCTCGAGCGGTCCAAGGAAGAGCTCGGCCTTGCCAAAAAGCAGTTCAAGGAGAACCAAGGTAAGTAATGCCTTGTCTATATGTGTACATATGAAAAAGATGCAGTTGCAAAAATGATAGGATCGTTATGAATGTGCCAGGGGCCACGACCAAGGTGACGACCCTGAAGCAAGCGTGGTCCGAGGCCGAAAACAAAGCGGCCACGGAGCGCACTGAGCGAGAGAAGCAAGAGGCACGGGTGGGCGAGGTGCAGCAAGAGCTCCAAACTCTCGTGAAAAAGCACGAGGCTTTGGAGCTTGACTCGAAGATGCGAGAGTCTGAGCTTGCCACTGCCCTTGAGGGTGCCAAGCATGCCAAGGCCGAAGCCCAAAAAGCCCTCCAGAAAATTGAGGCGATGAAGAAGATAGCGGCGGGTAAGGCATTCATTATGCAAATCAAGCATGCAAATGTAAATTACTTGTTACTTACCCGAGTCCGGAGCTCTCGAGGAGCATTCGCAGATTTGCCCCGCAGCGTGTCGGATGCCGCAAAGCACTACCAGTCCGAGGAAGGGAGCTCGACGGAGAAGGTGTTCTGCTCTCAGTATACTGAGGCCGAACACCCGGTGCCCTTAAGAGACCAGCTGAAGCAATTGGTCGAGCTCCATAAGGCGGCCGAACAGGCCATAAAGGGTCTTATAGTCCGGCTATGGCCTGGAGAGGCCATGCCAGGGAGCTATTTCGGTCTGGTGAGGCGGCTTGCGGATGCCTGTCTTTCGCTTGAGGTCATCAAGCGCTCCGTCTGCAGGGCGCTTGCCCGTGTTAAAGTACACTAGGGCAAGATGGACGCTGAGAAGCTGGTGAATGATGGACCACTGTAGTGCAAGGAGCATCGCCGCCCTGAGATGTATTATGAGGGCGTCCTGAAGGGTGCCCGCCTTATGGCGGATGAGTGTTCCAAGGATGTAATTTTTGAGTGAACTTGCTCGTTTGATCTTGTATTTATGAAAACTTGTTTCATATGCACTATGCAACGCTTGTTTGAATTTAAAATATTACCTTCTGTGCGGCTGTTTAAATCTGAGAGATGGCTAGTCGTCGGCTTCTGCCCCCATGCCACGAGTGTTGGGGTGTTCGGGATAAATCTGAGCACTCTTTTTCCCATTCTTGGGTCCTTCAAGGGAGGTGCTCAGCGCAGCGAACAAGGCGATCAGACTATAATGCTTTATCACTCTCACTTAGCCATAGAAGTCTACAATTTTAAATTTCGGCGAAGCCCCTAGTATTCGGAAGACCGAGTTTGGGGCGCCATACACGCCTAAGACGAACAAAGCCGACTCCTCACCCTAAGCTGCATAAGTCTTTAAGGACTCGAGACCTCTCGAACAGCGACCAACTCATGCCTTATCATGACAGTCAGTTTTAGCTTTCTCTACTGAGGTGCTTAGACCAGCTGAACCGGGGCACAATCACAGTAGTTCTCCCAGTGCTACCTTAGCCGATATAGCAGAACGTAAGGCACCAAAACATGGGAGTCGGGCAAACCCAACATTTGACCAAAGACATGAATCGGAGCTGATGCATATAATGCTATAAGTTCGGGGTGGCGCACTTTCGAAAGTGTTCGGACTTCTCACGCCGTATTATGGGGTCCTTAAGCCCCTGGCATACTAGTCGTACCAGAGTGTACGGGTGCCGGATGTTATGAATGAACAAAAATTGAAGGAATAGAGAATGCAGTAATAAACTAGTGCTATGCATTGTTTATTCAAAGAGTGTGCATTTAAAGAAGAACGATACAAGTAGTGCGATAAGCAAAAAATGGGACAATTTGACATGTCCCCTACAAGGGCAAGCTGCGGAATGGTATTTAAAGTAGGTATTTCGCTCGTTATAGAGAACACCTGGGAGTTCCATAGTACGATGTAGCTTTCTGCCTCCCTGGTTGTTGTATCGTGTGTTCGGCGATTATACTGCTGGAGAGGGCTTCCAGAGCGTAAAGTCCTGAAAGAGAGAAAAAAATGACAAAGTAGGAAGCCCCTAGTGCGGTTGAGCCGCGTTGTGGGGCATGCCGTAGTCGTGCCCCTCCCCCTATGCCCATGGTATTTTCAATGCGTAATTATGTACGTGTGGCACGGATTTTGCAGTTTGGCTGAGGCTGGGGTAGGGGCCGCATTGCTATGCTTGCTCGGAGCGTGCTAGACGGTCTTGTTGCAGAATACTTCGGGCGCGCTTGACGGTGTCCGGGCGTTTGATCGCCGGACTAGAGAATTGCCTTAAGAGGTTGCTTTGTGCTTCCGCTGCGAGGGCCGCAGTGTGCTCCTTCGTTCGGAGAGAGCGCTCTGTGTTTCCGTTGACTGTGATGACCCCCCCGAGGTCCTGGCATCTTGAGCTTGAGGTATGCATAGTGCGGCACCGCATTGAATTTTGCGAATGCGGTTTGCTCGAGCAGTGAATGATAGCCACTGCGGAACGGGACTATATCATAGATTAACTCCTCGCTTCGGAAATTATCCGGGGATCCGAAGACCACTTCTAGTGTGACTGAGCCTGTGCAATGGGCCTCTACACCTGGTATGACGCCTTTAAAGGTCGTTTTTGTGGGCTTAATCCTTGAGGGATCTATACCCATTTTGCACACTGTATCCTGGTAAAGCAGGTTCAGGCTGCTGCCGCCTTCCATAAGGACTAGAGTGAGGTGAAATCCATCGATGATTGGGTCTAAGACCAATGCGGCGAATCCTCCATGAAGGATACTAGTGGGATGGTCCCTGTGATCGAAAGTGATCTGGCAGGAGGACCATGGGTTGAACTTCCGCTCTCTCTTAGGGATGTGGGTTGCGTATATCATGTTCACCGTCCGCACTTGTGGGGGGAATCTCTTTTGTCCTCCGTTGTTCAGCGGCCGGGGCTCCTCCTTGTCGTTGCTATGTAGACCCTTGTCCTTGTGCTCGGCATTTAACTTGACGGCCTGCTTGAACACCCAACAATCCCTGCTGGTGTGGTTGGCTGGCTTGTCGGGGTTGCCGTGTATTTGGCACAAGCGATCGAGTATACGGTCCAAACTAGACGGGCCCGGAGTGCTTCTTTTGAATGGCCTTTTCCGCTCACCGGGCTTAGAGCCTATGAATCCGGCATTGACTGCCGTATCCTCGGTATTATCGCTGTTTATGCAGCGCTTGTGTTTGTTGCGACCTGACCTGCCATTACTGTCCTTGTTATCCGAAGTACTAGTGTTCTTTGATATGTTAATGCTGCAAGCCAGCCAGCTGTCCTCTCCCGCGCAAAAGCGGGTCATAAGTGTCATGAGGGCTGCCACAGATTTCGGCTTTTCCTGGCCAAGGTGCCGGGCAAGCCAATCGTCGCGGATGTTGTGCTTAAAAGCTGCTAGGGCCTCTGCATCCGGACAGTCGATGATTTGATTTTTATTGGTTAGGAACCGTGTCCAGAATTGCCTAGCCGATTCCTCTGGTTGCTGAATTATATGGCTCAAGTCATCTGCATCTGGTGGTCGCACATAAGTGCCCTGGAAGTTGTCAAGGAATGCGGCTTCCAGATCTTCCCAACAGCCAATGGACTCTGCTGGCAAGTTGTTGAGCCAATGTCGAGCTGGTCCTTTAAGCTTGAGTGGGAGGTATTTGATGGAGTGTAGATCATCGCCACGGGCCATGTGGATATGAAGGAGATAGTCCTCAATCCATACCGCGGGATCTGTCGTACCATCGTATGATTCGATATTCATGGGTTTGAAACCCTCTGGGATTTGATGATCCATTACTTCATCTGTGAAGCATAGCGGGTGTGTGGCGCCTCTGTACTGGGCTATATCACGACGCAGCTCAAACGAGTTTTGTCTGTTGTGTTTGGCCCGGCCGGATTTACTTCTACTGTATCCGGCATGACGGTTATCGTCTCTCTTAGTGGGGCGCCCTCGTGATCCGTGGATCGACCTTGCTTGCTTTGCTTTGTCATCCAATACGTCTCGCAGGTCTTGCGTATTTCCCCGTGCCTTGTAATTTTTATTTGAGTGGCGTCGGGGTGCGGGGTGAGCTTTTGGCTGAAATGCCTCTCCATCGCGGCCACGAGGTGGCCGATCAGCCGCATCATACACTGGAGATGTAGGATTTAATGCTTCCTCCTCCAAACGGGGTAGCAACCTGCGCTTTGGGTAACTCTTGGAGGGGCGTTCGAGTTCATATTCCTCGGCCGCAAGGATTTCAGTCCATCTGTCAGCTAGCAAGTCTTGATCAGCTCTAAGCTGATGTTGCTTTTTCTTAAGGCTATTTGTCGTGGCCATAAGCCGGCGCTTGAAGCGCTCCTCCCCGACGGGATCCTCAGGCATGATAAAGTCATCGTTGTTGAGGCTTGCCTCATCTTCGGAGGGAGACATGTAATTATCATCCTCTACCTCTCTGTCTGCTGCTCTCACATGAGGGTTGGCTTCTCCATCCTCCTGCGCTGAATCTTGCTGGAGGGGGTTGTCATTGTCTTCGGCACTATCCGGAGTGTTATTATCTCCTGTGCCGGTATCACCGCTTTTGCTTTGGCGAGACTTAGAGCGGCGCCGCTGACGTCGGCGCTTAGGTTGCTTCTTGGAGGGGTCATCTCCTGCTATTCCGTCGCCATTGCCTTCTTTGGGTGTGTCCACCATATATATATATATCATATGATGAGGTGGTTGTTCAGTGCCCTGAGGGCAGTGGTTCCTGTTCGTCTCCTGCATCGTCGTCCATACAGTCGATGTCTTCGGAGTCGAAGTCTAGCATGTCAGTTAAATCATCGACAGTGGCTACTAAGTGGGTGGTGGGTGGGCGGTGAATTTCTTCGTCGTCTGCATCCCAATCCAGCCGGTCATAGTCCGGACAGGACTCTCCTGACAAGGAGAGAGACCTTGGAGAGTTCATTATGTCGCCGATGGGCGAGTGCTGAAAGATATTTGCGGAGGTGAACTCCATGATCGGCGCCCAGTCGGATTCGATTGGCAAGGGCGCGGGTAGTTCGGAGTCCGTGGCCGGAGAAGAATCCGGCAACTTGGAGTCACGGCTTTCGTGAAGGGTAAGGTTGGTATTCGGCTCGATCGCCGCTGGGACTGCGGCCTCTGGTGCGGGGTCTAGCCACGGATGGCGCGGCGGGCTCCAAATTGAAGGTCGAAGCGGTTGCAGGTGCGATCTCCTGAACAATGTCCGATGGCAGAGCTAAATCATGCTCATCGTGACGGCGCGGCGCACTAGGCAGGCGCTCGAATCCGTTGAAGATCAAGTCTCCACGGATGTCGGCCGTGTAGTTTAAGCTTCCAAACCTGACCTGGTGGCCAGGGGCGTAACTTTCGATCTGCTCCAGATGGCCAAGCGAGTTGGCCCACAGTACGAAGTCGCCGAATACGAAGATCTGTCCTGGGAGAAAAGTCTCACCCTGGACTCCATCGGTATCGATGATTGAAGGAGCCATCAAGCCTAACGATGACGACACAGAGGAACTCGCAATGAAAGCACCAATGTCGGTGTCAAAACTGGCGGATCTCGGGTAGGGGTCCCAAACTGTGCGTCTAGGCGGATGGTAACAGGAGACAAGGGACACGATGTTTTTACCTAGGTTCGGGCCCTCTCGATGGGGGTAAAACCCTACTCCTGCTTGCTTGATATAGATGATATGGGTAGTACAAGAGTTGATCTACCACGAGATCAGAGAGGCTAAACCCTAGAAGCGAGCCTATGGTATGATTGTTGTTGTTATGTCCTACGGACTAAACCCTCAGGTTTATATAGACACCGGAGGGGGCTAGGGTTACACAGAGTCGGTTACAAGGAAGGAGATCTACATATCTGTATTGCCAAGCTTTCCTTCCACGTCAAGGAGAGTCCCATCCGGACACGGGACGAAGCCTTCAATCTTGTATCTTCATAGTCCAGCAGTCCGGCCAAAGGTTATAGTCCGGTTGTCCGGATACCCCCTAATCCAGGACTCCCTCACCCTGGCTTTCAATGGTGGTGTGGCGGCAACGGTGGACGGCAACAACTGACAACGGGCACCGGCGGCGGAGCGTTTGGTGGGTGTTCCGCGCACACCCAACAGGGACGCCACGCGCACTACACTACGTTGGGGACTGTGCCACCGCTGCGGTGTAGCCTCCTAGCTGGAGCTGTCCTCTGATGACGGCGGTGTGGCTGAGCGACGACGGCAGATCAGTGCCATTGGTGATTGTGGGAGAAGAAGACGAGATAAGCTACTAGGAGGGAGGGGAAATGCGACGCAGGACTCGCCGGCCGTGAGGGTTTTTATAGCAGGCCCGTAAGCATTGGGATTTTTGGGGATTTCACCGAGTCGGGCGGGAAGCTTGCGCGGGAACCTGTGAGGTTGCGCGGGAATGGGCTCACCGATGATTCATGGGCGCCACCATTTGGCCAAAAGAACGCCCCCGCGCGCTGCGCAAGCTTGCGTTGTAAGCCGTCTCTGGCAGCGGGGAGACAAGACATGTGAGAGGACAACGAAAGGCCACGTACACATACGGTTAATCAAAAAACATTCGCAACTTAATTACCTACTATACCACCATCCTGGTTTATAAGTATGATTTAACTAATAAAATACGAATGCATGTCGCCAAAGATTATATAGCTGGATTTGTATTTGAACCTAGTTTCCAATTATATAATTTTTAAAACATGCATTAACATTTTGTTGGTTAAATTTGAGGGAAAAGTATGGCATAGAATATATAGGAGACTATAGACTAGACAGAGGTGGTAGCACACGGCCGCTCTCTATGCAGCGACTCAACTTTTGGCCGGCTTGTAGGCGACCATTTCCTGCGTGTTCAACTGCTCTATGCATGTGGTTAGTTGCGGTTCACGCGGCCGCGGCGCGCTCAGCTCGTGTCCTACCATGCCCGCTCTGCCCTCGCGTCCCTTCGGGTGATCTGCCCTCATCCCTCCACGCGCGCTGCCAGTGTTTGGGGCCGGTGCACGATCACGCACGTTCGTGTGCAAGCGGTTGCGCCGGGCGCAGTGTGATGATGCAGTTACCCGCTGCAAAAACTGCCATGCGGACGCGCCGAGAATCCACGCCGCCCCGCCCCCTTTTATTCCTATGGCCATTTACCTTTATCTCTCGTCTCACACAACACAATAAGCACATCCACGAGGACACATACAGAGAGGACATCCAGCGGTTCAAGTGGCGCTCCCCGTGGCTCCAATGGCGCTGCCAGCGGCAGACGACGACAACAACTGAAAGTTCACCACGCATCACGTAGTGGACACACACGTGAGGGGGAAGGCCCTCTCGGTGGTGTACACGAATGATCCGGCCTCGTTGGACAGCTCCATCCAAACTATGGAGCAGTTCCTTGCCGAGGACAACTACCGAGTGGTCGGCTTCGACCTCGAGTACACCATCGGTCGTGGCGGGCATGATCAGAAGGTTGTTGTCGCCTAGTTGTGCGTGCGACATGACATCCTCGTCTACCACTACCACCTTGCCACAAGGCCTTGCGAGCATTTCTCCAGGTTTATCAACAGCTCCGACGACAGTTTTGCTACGGTGGACACCACCAACGATCTAAAAGCGCTCAAGGTTTCCGACTTGAAATGCCCGAATCTTGTCAACATCCAGCACCACTACAAGGTCTGGGGCAGCGACAAATACAAACCGTGCTCCTTGGTTGACCTCGCCACAGCCATCATCGACCCCTACTACGCGAAGATGAAGCAAGAGAACAATAAGGACAAGAACGCTTGGCAGAGTGTGTGGCATGAGAGACTGGATGAACAACATGTCAAGTACGCGTCCATGGACGCGTACACAAGCTACGAGATGTACAGGCAGATCATGACATGAGGAATTGTCTTCTTCCTAACCCAAACGAGGGAACGAGCCACATAGCAGTGGCGGGAGCGTCACAAGAAGTAGATGACTAGACGATCGTTTCTCCTACATTATACTGCATGCAATTGTTTATTGGGGTGTGTGCGAATGATCTTTATAGTCACTTATGTAATTGGATGTTTATTTCAGTTATATATATACATGTTATTCTATTGTAGGCAGAGTAATTCACACAGTTTATTAGCAACAATCGTCTATGTTATTATTGGTCTTCGCACACATTTCTAATTACGGACCTGTTTGTCGCCTATCACACACATCTTGTTTAGCTGAACCATTTCCATTGTGTTGCCTAATCACACACAGTTCATCCCAGGGAACCATATGTTGTATATCACACATGCCTTCATCTGGCTGCCCATTTCTTTTGTTCCTCCTCATCCCAAACAGTTAATTGAGCTGAACCGTATGCCCTGCATCGCACACGCATCTAAATTCTGAACCGTGTTTGATGCATCTGTCATTGCAAACGTTTTGCACCTTTCTGACGGTTTTTTTACACCACCGTTTGCGATTATGGAATCGCACATAGTTTTGTCGAAGGGTCTCTGATCGTACTATGGCGTTTGGACCATCCTATAGTAGTGATAACTGGAAACTATGTACAAATACGAATCCAACGATATAATGTTTGGCGACATGCATTCATATTTTATTAGTTGAATCGTACTTATAAAACAGGATGGGGCACTACAAAAAAGACACATCCGTGACATTTTGGGCCGAACGAAAATATTTTCTGTCACTTATGACACTTCTATGATGATAATTGTGACAAAACCCGGTACCATCATAGATGTGGTGGGGTCCTACTTCTATGACAAAAAATCATGACATAAAATTGGCTTTTCGTCCTGGGCGGGCCGGAGACGCAGCTACATGACATTCTTTGGGTTGTCCATGACGGAAAAAACTGTGGTAGAAGCGAGGGCGCGAAAAATATCGGGGAGCCCCCGGTTACGGTGGGTGGTCGGGGGCCGAGCGATGCGCGTTTCTCTCGTACGTACGCGCGTGTGTGCGGGGCGTTGGGCTCTAACTGAACCCGAGTGATTGCACTGCAGGCTACACGTTAGTGAACCCGAGCGATCGATCGATGGTTGTTAACTGAACCAGATCGAGTGATTCTTTCGCTACTGCTGCTAATTGAAGCCGATTGATGCTGCCTCTGGATGAACAGTGAGCGTTGCTGGGGGTTTTGGATGAACAGTTCCCGGTGGGGGTGGATGAACAGGACCCCGTGGCGTTGCCTCTTGATGAACAGTGAGCGTTGCTAGGGGGTTTGGATGAACTGTTCGCGGTGGGGGTGGATGAACAGGACCCCGATCGTTCGAGCCGGTTGGGGATGGATGACCAGGACCCTGTGGAGGACAGGATGAACAGGACCACCCCGTGGAGGGCAGGATGAACAGTAGACGGTGGAGGTCTGGATGAACAGTAGCCCGTGGAGGGGTGGTTGAACAGGAGCCCGTGGAGAGGGCTGGTTCAACAGTAGCCGATGGAGTAGCGCGCGGTGGAGGCTGGATGAATAGGAGCCCATGGATGAACAGCCGGAGGTGGAGGTTGGAGGAGGTCGACGGTGGATGAATAGTAGCCCGTGGAGGCTGGAGGGGGTTGACGGTGGAGATGAACAGTATCCCATGAAGTCCCGTTTTGCGGTACGCCACACCCCTCCCGATGAACAGGACCCCGTTTTGACCGTAGCGCTCCAACACAAATCCGTTTCCTCTGTTTTGTGGTATGCCACACCCCTCCCGATCAACAGGACCCCCGTTTCGACCGTAGGAGGTTCGTTTCCTCCGTATTGCGGTATGCGAGACCCCTTCTGATGAACAAGATCCCGTTTCGAACGTGGCCGGTCAAACACAAGGCCATTTCCTCCGTTCTGCTGTACGCTAGGCCTCGTTTCCATCGGCTGTTCCATCCAAGACGGTTGGCTCCCACGCGTTCGGTTTCCTCTCGATGAACATGAAGCATTCCGTTGCCTCCCCATGAACACGACGACGACGTTGTTTCTCCGTTTTGACCTAGCCATGTACACGAGCCCTGGCCGTACGTTTGCGCGAGTAGGCATTCGAGACCCTGCCCGTATGTACATACGTGTCCGTATTTTCTTTCTTGCACACTGGCCGCTGTACATACATGTACATGCTACGTGCGCGCCTCAACTACGACATGTGCACGCCTCTACAATGACCAGTATGTACGTACACGTTCGCGACCAGAATGACAATGCTACGTATGCTTCCACCAGGTGGGTCCCGACTGTCAGTCACTTCCTTGCCTGCTAAGATGTAGCTGCTGGGTCCCAGCAGTGAGGGGGCGAATCATTTTTTTTGCCCGGACGCACTTCCTTGCGTGCGAAGATGTAGCTGGTGGGTCCCAGCAATCAGGGGGAAACATTTTTTTCACAAAATATGGTGGCCCGTTCGGTGGGTCCCCGCTGTCAGGTGGAGGAATAATTATTTTGCGCGTAATAAGGAGGCACTTCCTTGCTGCGGCCGTGGACCCAGCTGTCAGCCTCTCCACGTACAGTCCATGTCCGATGGAAGCTGTTCCTAGACCATACCACGCCGTGCCGAGAGCACCAGGGCGGTGGACGACGGTGAGGCCTAGGAAGGGGATGACGCGAAGCCGGGGAAGACGCGGCAGTGGATGCCCACGCGTAGAGGAGTATGAGGGTTCACTGGTTTGCTGCGGTGTGAGGCTGTCGTCGCCGTAGAACAATAGGGGTTGTTGGTGAGTAGAGGGATGGCCTGGCCAGCGGTGGGAGTAGTAGGGGGCGGTGAGGCCTCCGCCGCATCGTAGCCGGCCATGGGAGGCTAGAGCACGAGGCACGACCGACGCTGGTTTGGGCAGCTGGAGCAAGAAGACCAGAGGCTGAAGAAGCACTACGGCCATTGGATGGACATCGTATGGTCACTGGAGCTAGAATCGTGCATATTGACTAAGTTGACAAAGCCCTCCATCCCCGTCAACTAAGTAGGCCCACAAATCAGCCACTATACTGGGTACCAACTAGCAGGGGGAGTATTCATTTTTTTGTGCGTAATAAGGAGGCACTTCCTTGCGTGCAAAGATATAGTAGCTGGGTCTAAGCTGTCAGCGGTGGTAACATTTTTTTCCGAAATACAAAGGCCCTCTTTGTGGGTCCCAGATGTCAGGTGGAGGAATCATTATTTTGCGTGTAATAAGGAGGCATTTTCTTGTGTGCGGCCATGGACCCATCTGTCAGCCTCTCCACATACAGCCCACTTCAGATGCATGTCGGTCGTTGACCATGTTGACCAGGCCGCGCTGAGAGCACCAGGGCGGTGGACGACGGCGAGGCCTAGGAAGGGAACGACACGGAGGTAGGGAAGACTTGGCAGTTGTTTCCCACGCGGAGGGGAGTACGACTGTATGAGGGTTTATTGGTTCGTCTGCTGTCGCCGGAGAATAACAGCAGGTGTGGGTGAGTAGAGGGATGGTTAGGCCAGCGATGAGAGTATGGTGGGGCGGTGAGACCTGCGCGGCAGCACAGCCGGCCACGGGGAGGAGGGAGCAGGCAGTCCCGCCGACGCTTGTTTGAGCGGCTGGAGCAGGAAGAGCAGAGATTGAAGAAGCACGACGGCCGTTGGATGGAAATCCAACAGTCACTGCTTGTGCGTCAACCTTTTTTTAGGAAAGCCTCAAATCTGTGGAAAATAGCATATCTGCCATTATTTCTCATAATTTACAGCCCATTTGCTAATTCTTAAGGCTTTTTTGGAGCCCATATTCTTTTTGTTAGCATTACAGCCCATATTGTGGCCACGGTTAAAAAATTATACGAAATTTTGCATATTTCAGTGTGGTCCGAACTGTTTTTAATCCTGAAATTTCGAGTCACATTCAAACTGATTTTAAAAATAAATGTATATCAATATAAAATCCAACAAATTGTCCATGCATAAAAATCAATGCAATTTAAAATCTCGAAATGAAAAAAAGACATTTGAAACTAATTGCCGGATTGATATGTTTTAAAAATGTACATCCCATTTCTCATTACTGATAGGCCATTTTCTCGGCCAGCTGAATGAAGCTCTCCTCGTCTTGAATGATCTGCATCCCAACTCGCGTCACAAAACGACTTACTTGGCAAATCACAAAAAAAACTGGGTTGTGGCCATGGACCCAGCTGCGGTCGTGGACCCAGCTGTCAGCCTCTTCACATAGAGTACTCTTCCGATGGAAGTCGGTTGTTGACCACATTGACTACTCCGCGCCGAGAGAACCAAGGCGGTGGACGACGGCGAAGCCTAGGAAGGGGACGACACGGAGCAGGGGAAGACGCGGCAGTGGATGCCCACGCAGAGAGGAGTACGTGGGTTCATTGGTTCGGCTGTAGTGTGAGGTTGTCGTCGCCGCAGAATAACAAGGGGTGTGGGTGAGTAGAGGGATGCCCTGGCCAGCGGTGGTAGTAGTAGGGGCGGTGAGGCCTCCGCGGCATCACAGCCGGCCACGGGTGGCAGGAGCACGCGGCACGACCGGTGCAGCTTTGGGTGGCTGGAGCAAGAAGACCAGAGGTTGAAGAAGCACTATGGCCGTTAGACCAACATCGTACGGTCATTGGAGCTAGAATCATTCATGTTGACTAAGTTGACAAAGCCCTCCGTCCCCGTCAACTTAGTAGGCCCACAAGTCAGTGGGCGGAACATTTTTTTGTGCGTAATAAGGAGGCACTTCCTTGCGTGCGAAGATATAGCTGGTGGGTCCGACCTGTCAGCGGGGGGAACATTTTTTTCGCGAAATATAGAAGCCCTTCCCACATACAGTCCACATACAGTGCGTAATAAGGAGGAACTTTCCTTGTGTGCGACCATGGACCTCGTGGGTCCCAGCCGTCAGGCTCTCCACGTAAAGTCCTCTTCCGATGACTCTCGTATGTTGACCACGCCGCGCCGAGCGCACCAAGGCGATAGACGACGGCGAGGCCTGAGACTAGAACGACCCGGAGATGGGGAAGACGCGGCAGTGGAGTCGCAGACGGAGAGGAGTGGGAAACTTGACTAGCTCGGGTGCGGGGTGGGCCTACACTCGGCAGAGAATAACAGGAGGTGCGGAGAGGAGGGATGGCCTGGCCGTCGACAGGGTAGCGTATCGCTGAGGAGCGCAAAACAACACCGCTGGACGCCGAAGGCTGGAGCTGGCAGTCCTAGCAGCGCTGGGGGAAGAAGACGAGAGATTGAAGAAGAACGCCTTCTTAGGCTTCGACCTATTAGCACATATGTCAAGCAGTCCATTTGTTTTTTAGTCCATTTGGTGGGCTGGGTGAAACAATGATGTAGCATTGAGGACCCACAAGTATAGGAGATCTATAGTAGTCCTTTGGATAAGTAAGAGTGTGGAACCCAACGAGGAGCAGAAGGAAATGATAAGCGGTTTTCAGCAAGGTATCCTCTGCAAGTACTGAAATAAGTGGTAACAGATAGTTTTGTGATAAGATAATTTGTAACGAGCAACAAGTAACGAAAGTAAATAAAGTGCAGCAAGGTGGCCAATCCTTTTTGTAGCAAAGGACAAGCCTTGACAAACTCTTATATACGGAAAAGTGCTCCCGAGGACACATGGGAATATCGTCAAGCTAGTTTTCATCACGTTCATATGATTTGCGTTCGGTACTTTGATAATTTGATATGTGGGTGGACCGTTGCTTGGGTGCTGTTCTTACTTGAACAAGCATCCCACTTATTATTAACCTCTATTGCAAGCATCCGCAACTACAAGAAAAGTATTAAGGTAAGCCTAACCATAGCATGAAACATATGGATCCAAATCAGCCCCTTACGAAGCAACGCACAAACTAGGGTTTAAGATTCTGTCACTCTAGCAACCCATCATCTACTTATTACTTCCCAATGCCTTCCTCTAGGCCCAAATAATGGTGAAGTGTTATGTAGTCGACGTTCACATAAAACCACTAGAGGCTAGACATCATACATCCCATCAAACTATCGAACGAGTACCAAATTCACATGAGTACTAATAGCAGGACTTCTCCCATGTCCTCAGGAACAAAGGTAACTACTCACAAAGCATATTCATGTTCATAATCAGAGGGGTATTAATATGCATAAAGGATCTGAACATATGATTTTGCACCAAGTAAACCAACTAGGATCAACTACAAGGAGTAATCAACACTACTAGCAACCTACTAGTACCAATCCCGGACTTGGAAACAAGAATTGGATACAAGAGATGAACTAGGGTTTTGAGATGAAATGGTGCTGGTGAAGATGTTGATGGAGATTGCCCTCTCCCGATGAGAGGAGCGTTGGTGATGACGATGGCGATGATTTCCCCCTCCCGGAGGGAAGTGTCCCCGGCAGAACAGCTCTGCCCGAGCTCTAGATTGGTTCCACCTCGTGGTGGCAGAGTCTTGTCCAGAAAGGTTGCTTATGATTTTTTTCTTGACGAAAGACCTCATATAGGAGAAGATGGCCAACGGAGAGCCAACGGGGGGCCCACGAGGTAGGGGGGCGCGCCCTGGGGGGTAGGGCGCGCCCCCACCCTCGTGGCCAGGTGGGTCCCGCTCTGGTGAACTTCTTCCGCTCAATATTTTTTATTAATTCCAAAAATGACTTTCGTGGAGTTTCAGGACTTTTGGAGTTGTGCAGAATAGGTCTCTAATATTTGCTCCTTTTCCAGCCCAGAATTCCAGCTGTCGGCATTCTCCCTCCTTATGTAAACCTTGTAAAATAAGAGAGAATAGGCATAAGTATCGTGACATAACGTGTAATAACAGCCCATAATGCGATAAATATCGATATAAAAGCATGATGCAAAATGGACGTATCAACTCCCCCAAGCTTAGACCTCGCTTGTCCTCAAGGGAAGCCGATAGCGATAAATATGTCTCCATGTTTAGAGGTAGAGGTGTCGATAAAAATAAAATACGGACATGAAGGCATCACGATTTTTCTCATAACAACAACATATATAGATATTGTCATATGATCTCTTATGCTCAAGTAATAATCCATTCACAATGCAAAAGTACGAATCATAAACTTCATTGAGAACCAACAAACTACAATCTCAGTCCCTGAAGCAATTGCAATTTATCATAACATTAGAAAGAGTCTATGCCAGAGCTTAATAGCAAGTCCACATACTCAACTATCATTTAGTCTTTCATAATTGCTAACACTCACGTGATACTTGTGGTTACGGAGTTTTAATCGGACACAGAGAAAGATAGGGGCTTATAGTTTCGCCTCCCAACGTTTTACCTCAAGGGTAATGTCAACAATAATAACTCATGCTCCCCTATATCCAATTAGATATATCTATCAGGATCTTTCCAACATACTGTGCTTGCCGAAGGGTAAAATGAAAAAGGAAAGGTGAAGATGACCATGACTCTTGCATAAAGTAGAAGATAGTAATAAAAGATAGGCCCTTTGTAGAGGGAAGCAGAGGTTGCCATGCGCTTTTATGGTTGGATGCACAAAATCTTAATGCAAAAGAACGTCATTTTACATTGCCCCTTGTGATATGAACCTTTATTATGCAGTTCGTCGCTTTTACTTCTTCCACATCACAAGATCGTATAAAGCTTATTTCCTCCACACCAATTAATCATACATATTTAGAGAGCAATTTTTATTGCTTTGCACCGATGATAACTTACTTGAAGGATCTTACTCAATCCATAGGTATGTATGGTGGACTCTCATGGCAAAACTGGTTTAAGGGTTCTTGGAAGCACAAGTAGTATTTCTACTTGGTGCTGAGAATTTGGCTAGCATGAGGGGGAAAGGCAAGATCAACATGTTGGATGATTCATGACAACATACTTTATCTCTGATATAAGAAAAATAACCCATTACGTTGTCTTCCTTGTCCAACGTATTTTAATGAGTGCTCCCAATCATAAAAGATGTCAATGATAATATATTTATATGTGAGACCTCTCTTTCCTTATTACTTCCTATTAATTGCAATGATGACCAAAGCTATGTTTGCCAACTCCCAACAACTTTTAATCATCACACTCTTTCTATGTGAAGTGATTACTCTCAATAAGATCAATATGAACTCTTTGTTTCTTTTTATCCTTTTTCTCTTTTCTTTTATTCACTCAAGATCATGGAAAAATAATCAAGCCCCTAACTCAACACTAATCTTTATTATATATATATAGCTCACAGACTCGATTACATAGAGAGATCATAAAGAAAAAACTCAAAACTGGATCATGCCATAAACTTTATTCTACTAGATCAAGATACTACTAATAGGATAGGACTAAGAAAAACGGTAAAGATAAGAGTGTGTTGGTGATACGATACCGGGGCACCTCTCCAAGCTTGGTAGTTGCCAAGGGGAGTGCCCATACCCATGTGATTATATCTCCTTCTTCGGGGATGGTGATGGCTTCTTCCTCAGTTTGCGCTTGAGGACAGCATTTTGATCCCTCAAGTCATCAATCTCTTGCTCCAGGGTTAATATCTTTTTGCATAGTTCCTTCTTGTTTTCCTACAAGAGACAGAAAGGGGTAAACTCGATCTTAGGTTTCTTTGCTTTATCAGGGAGGCTTGAATTTTTGAACTCCACATGCATGTCCCCAGGTTGAGGTAGTGGGGGTTCATCCTCCTCTGAGCTCGCCTCCTCTTTCCCCTTGGGTTCATAGTCCTCTTCTTCCTCCGTAGTCCAACCACAATGCTCCACATCTCCATAGACCCTAGGGTTTGTAGGGTAATCATCCACATAGCTCTCTCCTTCTCAATCCTGGGACGACATGTTGCTCTAATCTGTAGTAGGACAGCTCGAAACAAGAACAGAGGATATTTGCGTGATACAGGAGGCAAAACCTTTGGGAGAATATATAATGAATTTTTACCGACCAAAATACGTATCGTGCAAGAAAACGGAGTCCGGAAAGCACACGAGGTGCCCACGAGGTAGGGGGTGCGCCCAGGGGGGTAGGGCGCGCCCTCCACCCTCGTGGGGCCCTCGTGTCCTTCCCGGACTGCTACTTATTTTCCTGTTTTTCTTAATATTCCAAAACGGAGAAATATTGCCTTAAAACTGTTTTGGAGTTGGTTTACTTACCGTACCACATACCTATTCCTTTTCGGAGTCTGAAATGTTCTGGAAAGTGTCCCTTATGTCTTCCGGGGTTACGGTTTCAATAACATTGGTTTCAACATTTATGGAATTACCTGAGATATAATGCGTGATTCTTTGACCGTTTACCACCTTCGGATTTGTGCCTTCAAAGTTGTTGATTTTTATTGCACCGGAACGATAGACCTCCTCGATAACATAAGTGCCTTCCCATTTACAGAGAAGTTTTCCTATAAAAAATCTTAAACGAGAGTTGTATAGCAATACATAATCACCTACATTAAACTCACGCTTTTGTATCCTTTTGTCATGCCATCTTTTAACTTTTTCTTTAAACAGCTTGGCAATATCATAAGCTTGGGTTCTGCATTCATCAAGTGAGCTAATATCAAATAACCTCTTCTCACCGGCAAGTTTGAAATCATAGTTGAGCTCTTTAATAGTCCAATATGCCTTATGTTCTAGTTCGAGAGGTAAGTGACATGATTTTCCATACACCATTTTATACGGAGACATACCATAGGATTTTTATATGCAGTTCAATAGGCCCATAATGCATCATCAAGTTTCTTGGACCAATTCTTTCTAGACATATTGAAAGTCTTTTGCAAAATTAATTTGAGCTCTCTATTACTCAATTCTACATGACCACTAGACTGTGGGTGATAAGGAGATGCAATTCTATGATTAACATCATACTTAGCAAGCATTTTATGGAAAGCACCATGAATAAAATGTGAACCACCATTAGTCATTAAATATCTAGGGACTCCAAACCTCGAAAAAATAACTTCTTTAAGCATCTTAATAGAAGTGTGATGATCAACACTACTAGTTGGAATAGCTTCTACCCACTTAGTAACGTAATCAACAGCAACTAAAATATGTGTATATCCATTAGAGGCAGGGAAAGGTCCCATATAATCAAAGCCCCAAACATCGAATGGTTCAATAACAAGTGAACAATTCATAGGCATTTCTTGACATCTACTAATATTACCAATTATTTGGCATTCATCACAAGATAAGACAAACTTACGGGCATCCTTGAAGAGAGTAGGCTAATAAAAACCGGATTGCAATACCTTATGTGCAGTTCTATCTCCCGCGTGGTGTCCTCCATAAGCTTCGGAGTGGCACTTGCGTAGGATCTGTTCCTTTTCATGCTCAGGTACACAACGTCTAATAACACCATCTACTCCTTCTTTATAAAGATGTGGGTCATCCCAAAAGTAATGTCTCAAATCATAGAAGGACTTTTTCTTTTGCTGGTATGTGAAACTAGGTGGTATAAATTTAGCCACAATGTAATTAGCATAATCAGCATACCATGGAGAACTACGAGAAGTATTTATGACATTTAATTACTCATCAGGAAAGCTATCATCAATAGGTAGTGGGTCATCAAGAACATTTTCTAACCTAGAAAAGTTGTCTGCAACGGGGTCCTCAGCTCCTGTCGGGGGAAATCGGCCGCCACGAGCACCTATGGGGGCGGAGCCCCTCTTCGGTTCGGCGGGGGGCAGAGGTTGCACAAAGAGCATATCGAGGCGACACACACACAACGATTTTACCCAGCTTCGGGCCGCACGGATGCGTAAAACCCTACTGCTGCTTGTCTGGTTGATTCGAGTTCTTGCTCTGGAGCGCAAGAAGCTACAGTAAGTTGGAGCTGGACGTAGACGAGGGTCTACTGGGTGTTCTCCTTCTAGCGGGTCTCCCCGTGTCCCTCTCTTACGTACGCATGGGCCTCCTTTTATATGCTAAGGGGTTTCCCACAGGTAGCGACGCAGGTGAGGGTAAAAATGGCAAGGAACTGTGCGAACAGTGGCCGCACAGTGCTATCGCACCTAACTCTGACGGCGGGGGACAAAGGCATTAAATGCCCGTCTGGATCGCCTGAACAGTACCGAGGCGGACCGTTGGGGGCGCCTTCGCTTGCCACGGGGGCGACTCTGCCAACGTCGCATGCCACCGCGCGCCTCAGGTTGCGCGGTGCCCTGCCACGTGCCTCTGGGGAAGCTCCAGAGTGACGCGTGGTCAGGTGAGCTGGAGCGCAGGCATGAGGTGGTGGTTTGCCGCGGCAAGTGGTTGCCGCGGTGGTTGTCTTGCCGCACCTGAAAGCTTGCCGCTCGTCAGGCCTTGCCGGGGGGCGCGGCGCGCCGCGGCGGGCTTTTCTTGGGGTTCCTTGGCTTGGCCGTCCCGGCGAGCTCCTCCCGCCGGGGCCTTGGTGCTTCGGCTTAGTCGTCCCGGCAAGCTCCTCTTGCCGGGGCCTTGTCGCCTTGGCCCGGCAAGCTCCTCTTGCCGGACCTCGCCTCCTTGGCCCGGCAAGCTCCTCTTGCCGGGGCCTGGTCTTATAGGCTTGATCACTTGGCCTTCGTCCGGCCCAGAAAGGGCCATGGAGACTCCTGTCGCTCCCCTGGCAAGCCGTGCCGCGGGACGCTACTACTGCCCGTGCACAAGTTCGGGGTACTAAGGTACCCCTACTTTAGTACACCGACAGGAGCCCCCGGGTCTGGGCCATACACGGTGCCGAGCGTTGTTGGGCCAGGCCCTAACAGTGCACGGGCACGCGTGGCCTGGGTTGCGCTGCTCCTTAACTCCGTGCCCGTCGCGCCCTCCCCAAGTGGCGCGCGCTTATCGCGGCGTCGTGGGGGGCGAGGCGTGCGTGACGTGGGTGGCGTGCGTGAGGCTTGAGGCCCGCAGGCATGCGTCACGTCGGGCACGATTCCTTCATTTGGAAAGGCGAAACGCCCCCCCCCTCTTTATAAGCGGAGGGGAATAGGGGCAACTCGCCATTCCGCCGGTTGCTGTTCCTCGAAAGTCTCCGCCACTTCCTCCTTACTAGAGAAAGCGGCGATTCGCCATCGCAGCCCCTGGCGCCGCCAACGCCGACAACTCCCCCTCCCCGTATCTGCCATGGCCCCGAAGAGCGACAAGGCGAAGGGGAAGGCCGTAAAGTCGGCCGAGGCGCTGCGGCTGGAAGCGCTTCGGAAGGAGACGGCGACGTTCCCCCCTCAGCTCGATGCGCTGGGGCTGAAGAACGGATACCGCCTCTTCTGGTCGACGGCGATGCGAGCGCATCCGCGCACGCGAGTCCTTCCCGCCATCGCCCAGAAGCTGTACCCGACCGGGTACCCTTTCTTCGCCGTGTTCTTCTATTGCGGGCTCTGCCCGCCTTTTTCCGAGTTCTTCTGCGACATCATGCACACCTACAACCTCCACCTCCTTGATTTCACCCCCAACGCCGTTCTGACAATGGCGGTTTTCGCACACCTTTGCGAGAACTTTGTCGGAGTCCGCCCCAACGTAGCCCTCTTCCGCCACTTCTTTACTCCTCGGGTGGAGAAAGGAGAGCCGCTGTCCGGCGGAGTCGCCTGGGTCTCCAGGACCGGCAAGAAAGAGGTCTACTTGGAGGGGGAACTCCGTGGCAGATTGGAGGAGTGGAGGGCCGAGTGGTGCCTGATCGTCGAGGAAAATCCACCGCCGTTCACCACCGTGCGCTGAACCCCAGTGGTGCGCGGCCGTGACTGGAGCGACCTAGCCCCGGACGACGCCAAGCTGAAGATTGCCGTCACCCGAATCCTGCGCCTCAGGTGTGCCGGGCTCACCGTCGGCGCCGTCGGCGCGGATTTCCTTCGTCGGCGTTTCGCCCCCCTGCAGGAGAGGGGGAAGCCGGCTTGGGAATTCCAAAACGCGGCGGACATCATGAGGCTGCGCCCGGGCCTTAACTACAACTTCACCATTATGGAGCTCGTCGCAGTGTTGAAGGAGTTGTTCAGGTACGACTCCGAGCACCCAGAATGGTTCAGGTTGCCGCCGGGCGTCGTCCCCCTGTGCAACAACTCGGCGCTCAGCCGCATCCTCGTGATGATGCCACTGTGCGACTCGCACGGGATCGACTCGACCTGGCAGGAGCCGGCGGACGACGTCGTGCAGGCCTTCTTCGACAACTTGGAGGAGGTGCCGGTCGACCCTGACGAGAAGAGGGGCCTCACGCGGGACACCACCCCTGAGGAGCTGGCTTTCATCGCCTCCAGGATGGAGGAGGCGGCAGCCGCCGCGGCCGCGGGCGAGTCTGGCTTCACCCTGGCCGAAGCAGACGCGGCGGAGGCGGAGAGCCTCGCCGACCAAATGGAGTTCGCCGGCGTGGAGGAACCAGCCGGGCACGGTGGCACGGGCGAGCTCGCCCAGGACGCGAGCGGCTTGCCGGAGGTTGACGCGCCCTCCTCGCAGCTCCCGGGAAGCTCGTCGCAGGCGGAGCCCCCTGCCCAGCCGAGGAGGCGTCTCCGCAGGGCCGGAGAGGTGGTGCGGCAGGCCGACCAGCAACCGCAGCCCCGCGTGACCCGCGCCTCCGAAGCAGCGGGAGCGGGGTCCTCACGGGCCGCGGCTTCTGCTCCTGCCGCTCCCCGTACCGCGGCGGCAACGGGGGCGGGGTCGTCCACCGTCCCCGCCAAGCGGTCCCGGGAACCCACTCCCTTGTCTCCTCGTGCCTGGAGCAAGCCGGTTTTTGACTATTCCGCGCTTAGCTCCGACGACGAAGAGGAGGACGAAGAGTAAGTTCCTGGTAGAGCTTGTATCTTCTTGATTTCTGTTGCTTCGTCTTGTTTCGCAGCCCACTCATCCTCCCCCGAAACCGTTCCCATTCAGGAGCCTGGCCCAGAGGAGGGCGAAGAGGGCCAAGATCCCACTGGTCGTCCTTGAGGGCGAATCTCCCCCGGCAACTGGGGAGGTGCCGGAGACGACCTTGCCGGACTTGGCAGCGGGTCCCCAGGTCAGCCCACAGCACAACCCCCAGGGTGAGCGCACGGCTAGTTCTTGCTGTTTGGCGCGCGCGTGAGCTCCCCTTCTCTTTATGGTTGACATGTGGCTGTTGTTGTTGGGTAGGAGCAGAGCAGCCCCAGCAAGGGACCCCGGGGGGCACTCCTGCCGCGCCGTCTGCGTCGACCACCCCGCCTAGGGAGAAATCTCCGGCAAGGGAGGAGCCCCCGGCAGGGGAGACCTCCCCGGCAAGGGAGGAGCCCCCGGCAAGGGAGACCTCTCCAGCAAGGGAGGGATCTCCGGTGAGGGACGCGGCCAACGATCCCCCGGCAGCGGAGGCCGCGGCCACGGACCCCGTCACCGGTAAGCCCCCCTGCACGGAAAACTTCCCCTGGTTATCTTTCCTTATGAGCCTTTTTGACGGCTGTTCGGTTGACTCTTCTCCCCTCTTCCGGCCATCAGACCCGCCCACCGTGGACCCGATGGAGACCGAGGCCGTCGTCGGGGAGGGCGCGCGCGGCGACGCCGACGACGTCGTCGTCATCGAGGAGGCGGACGGCACCGACGACCCCGCAGGCGGCGGGGAGGCCGAAGTCGCCAAGGCCGCCGCGCCGGCAGACGGCAAGGGGACCGGCGACCGTGCCGACGGCCCCGGGCAGGCAGGGGCGTCAAGCGCTTCGCCGTCCGGCGATCCCGCTAATGCCGCCGCGTCGGGCCCCGAGGAGCCCCCGGCGGGTGCCTACCTGATGGTCGGCGATGGCGTCTTCATCAGGCTCCCCTGGGAGCCTAGCTCCAGGGCGCCGGTCGATGGGGAGGCCTTGGACGGAGAAGTGCTCGCCTCCGTCGGGCTGACAGTGGTCGACACGCCAAGCACCAGCAGCGGCGAGCCCGAGGAGGAGCGGCTGCTCCGGAAGCTTGTGTCGCTCTACCGCGCCCGGCAGGCTAAGGTGGAGTGCGAGGAGGCACTCGTCGCGAGGGCCGGCGCGGACATGGAGAAGCGTGCCGGGGAGCTCCGGGAGCTCAACCAGGAGGCTCTCCGGTCTTTGGCGGAGGAGCGGAGGCTGCTCGACGAGGTGCGGACGGCCTTTCTCCTCGAGAAGGCAGAGGCTGAAGAGCAGCAGAGGCTTCCCGCTGCGGGGCTATCCGCGCGGGAAAGCGAACTGGTGCAGCAGAACGCCAGCCTCGCCAGCCACGAGGAGGAGGTTGCCGCGTGCGAGCAGGCGCTTGGCGGGGCCCTGCAGAAAGCACAGGACGCTGTCGCGGCCGCCGAGGTCGTCAAGGGGGAGCTGGAGACGAGGGTGGTGCAGCTCGTCAGCGACCTCAAGGCGAGCGGCGAAGAGCTTGCCGCGCTCAAACAGGAGCGCGAGAAGGGCGCTCACACCCTTGGCGAGCTGCAGGGCCGCTTCGCCGAGAAGATCCGGGAGCTCGACGCCGCCAAGGATTCCAAGGCCGACCTCGAGCTGAAGCTGGACACCCTGGCCAAGGCGCTGGAGAGCGCCAAGGGGCAGGAAGCGACCTTGCGGAAGGAGGTCGCTGACAACGAGGAGCTATTGAAGCGCGCCGCCGTTACCCAGAACGCCTTTCAGGAGACGGTGGAGCGGTGGACCGAAGGCCTCGTCGACATCGCCACCACCATCGACAAGGAGATGAAGCTGCTGGGGATGGAGGGCCACGAGTACCCCTCCGGCGAGAATGTCTCGCCGAGCGTCAAGCTCACTTCCTTCTTCAAGGGCTTGGTGGAGGCGCTCCAGCATCTCCGGGAAACGATCCCAGAGCAGCTGGACGAGGAGACGCGGGAAGCCGTCTCCGGGGCCCTCGAGAGGGTGCTGGTGAAGATCGTCTTCCGCAACCCCACCATCAGGCTTACCAACGTCCTCAGGCACCTGCCGGAAGACGCCGACCTGACGGAGATCAGGGCCCTCGTCACCCCCATTGTGGAAAGGGTGGCCGGGATCAGGAGGGTCGAGGGCGACCGCGCGGATTAGGCCGCCCACCTCTTTCTTTTCTTCCCTTATCGCTGCTCAGCATGTCATAGAAACAGCTGATTAGGACAACGGCAAGTCGTTTTGGAATATAACTTTTATCTTAGGCAGTTCATTGCGCTGTTATCTCCCTCGTTCGACTTTGTGCTTCGTACGTTCGCGCCCTACGCTCCCAGGAACTTGTCGGCGCAAGCCTCCGCCTTGCCACGGGTGCCGAGTGCGGGACATCAGCAACCCGCTGGCGGTGCCTCCACCGGCAAGAAACCTTGCCGCGGCTGGCGCAACTCACTTAAAATGTTGAGCAGGCTCAGGGCGAGGTAAGTGTTGCGACTGCAGTCGCAGCACACTTAAGCTGCCGAGCAAGCTCGAAACAAAGTAAGGACGCCACTCTGGATGTAGCACACTTAAGTCGTTGAGCGGACTCGAAACGAAATAAGGGCGCAACCAGCCACGAGCCGGCCCCTCCGCGCACAGGTTTCCCATACGAAGCTCGGCCGTTCGAGGAAGATAACTTAAGGGTAAAAAGGAGCTTAATTGCTCAAATTTTGGCAACTTAGCTTTTCTGTTGTTTGCAGTCCGGCAAGGTGCAGCTTCCTCGGGCGACGCCCAGCCTACCCTGTCATCCCCCCTTCTCGAGGTAAGGGAATAACGAGTGCTCGGGGCTTCACGGCCTGCCATCGCTTGCCGGAGCCGAGTGCTGCACAATCGTGTCAAATAATGCATGCGCAAAGCGGAGAGGCGCGAAATCGACAAGATGTGCGGGGCACATAAGCTATGCTTGGGATCTGCGCTCGTCTCTATACCAAAGGATTACATGCAACTGCGGCAAGACTTGGACAGAGAGGATGGCCGACGGAACGGGTTCCGACTACCGCGCTGGCAAGGTCCCTCCACGGTCGGCGTCGACTCGTTTGGATCTTGGCGGCCTGGGCGCGCCGAAGAACGAGGTCGCCTTTCCCGCAACTTCCGGCGCTAACTTCTGCGGCTACGGGAGCGGCGCAGAGTTTGCTGGAGGTGAGAAACTCGCTCAGCGGCCGGAAGGCGGTCCTCCTGAAGGAGCAGCTGCTCTTGCCCGGGCTCTGCGCGAGTGGGTACTCGAGGAAGGCCGTGCACGAGTCCGTGAGGAGGAATGCCTCCGCTCTGTGGGTTGGAGCGGAAAGGTACCTGGCCATACCTGAGCTTACCTGTGGTCGCCAAATCTGGTTCGCACAACCTCGACGCAGCCCCTACCTGGCGCGCCAAAGATGTCGGGGGAAATCGGCCTCGAGAAGTATTAGCATAATCAGCATACCATGGAGTACTACGAGAAGTATTTATGACATTTAATTACTCATCAGGAAAGCTATCATCAATAGGTAGTGGGTCATCAAGAACATTTTCTAACCTAGAACAGTTGTCTGCAACGGGGTCCTCAGCTCCTGTCGGGGCAAATCGGCCTCCACGAGCACCTATGGGGACGGAGCCCCTCTTCGGTTCGGCGGGGGGCGGAGGTTGCACAAAGAGCATATCGAGGCGACACACACACAACGATTTTACCCAGCTTCGGGCCGCACGGATGCGTAAAACCCTACTGCTGCTTGTCTGGTTGATTCGAGTTCTTGCTCTGGAGCGCAAGAAGATACAGTAAGTTGGAGTTGGACGTAGACGAGGGTCTACTAGGTGTTCTCCTTCTAGCGGGTCTCCCCGTGTCCCTCTCTTACGTGCGCATGGGCCTCCTTTTATTTGCTAAGGGGTTTCCCACAGGTAGCGACGCAGGTGAGGGTAAAAATGGCAAGGAACTGTGCGAACAGTGGCCGCACAGTGCTATCGCACCTAACTCTGACGGCGGGGGACAAATGCATTAAATGCCCGTCTGGATCGCCTGAACAGTACCTAGGCGGACCGTTGGGGGCGCCTCCGCTTGCCACGGGGGCGACTCTGCCAACGTCGCATGCCACCGCGCGCCTCAGGTTGCGCGGCGCCCTGCCACGTGCCTCTGGGGAAGCTCCAGAGTGACGCGTGGTCAGGTGAGCTGGAGCGCAGGCCTGAGGTGGTGGTTTGCCGCGGCAAGTGGCTTGCCGCGGTGGTTGTCTTGCCGCACCTGAAAGCTTGCCGCTCGTCAGGCCTTGCCGGGGCGCGCGGCGCGCCGCGGCGGGCTTTTCTTGGGGTGCCTTGGCTTGGCCGTCCCGGCGAGCTCCTCCCGCCGGGGCCTTGGTGCTTCGGATTAGTCGTCCCGGCAAGCTCCTCTTGCCGGGGCCTTGTCGCCTTGGCCCGGCAAGCTCCTCTTGCCGGACCTCGCCTCCTTGGCCCGGCAAGCTCCTCTTGCCGGGGCCTGGTCTTCTAGGCTCGATTACTTGGCCTTCGTCCGGCCCAGAAAGGGCCGTGGAGACTCTTGTCGCTCCCCTGGCAAGCCTTGCCGCGGGACACTACTACTGCCCGTGCACAAGTTCGGGGTACTAAGGTACCCCTACTTTAGTACACCGACAGCTCCCTTTCTATCAACAATATGTAAATAAAATTCTTGTAGCAAGAGAACCCATCTAATAAGTCTAGGTTTAGCATCTTTCTTTTCCATAAGATATTTAATAGCAGCTTGATACGTGTGAATAGTTACTTCAGAATCAACAATATAATATCTAAACTTATCACAAGCAAATACAACTGCTAACAATTCTTTTTCAGTAGTAGAATAATTTCTTTGAGCATTGTCTAGAGTCTTACTAGCATAATGGATAACATTTAATTTCTTATCAACTCTTTTCCCTAGAACAACACCTACAGCATAATCACTAGCATCACACATAATTTCAAAGGGTAAATTCCAATCAGGTGGCTGAACAATAGATGCAGAGATCAATGATTTCTTAAGTATTTCAAATGCTTCTACACAATCATCATCGAAGACAAATGTTATATCTTTTTGTAATAAATTAGTCAGGGACCGAGAAATTTTTGAGAAGTCCTTAATGAACCTCCTATAAAATCCGACGTGACCAAGGAAACTCCTTATACCTTTGATGTCCTTGGGACATGGCATCTTTTCAATAGCATCAACCTTGGCTTTATCAACTTCAATACCTCTTTCAGAAACTTTATGCCCCAAGACAATACCTTCATTAACTCGATCAAGGTTAGTTTCTTCACATCTCTGCAAAACTCGATCAAGATTAGTTTCTTCACATCTCTGCAAAACTCGATCAAGGTTGCTCAAGCAATCATCAAAAGAGGATCCATATACAGAAAAATCGCCCATGAAAACCTCACAAATCTTTTCACAAAAGTCATAGAATATAGCCATCATGCTTCTTTGAAAGGTAGAAGGTGCATTACATAGACCAAAAGGCATACGTCTATAAGCAAAAGTACCAAAAGGGCAAGTAAAAGTGGTCTTTGATTGATCTTTAGCTGACACAGGTATTTGAGAGAAACCAGAATAACCATCTAGAAAGCAATAATGTGTATGTTTGCATAATCTTTCTAGCATTTGATCGATAAAAGGTAAGGGGTAATGATCCTTTTTAGTAGCCTTATTTAATTTACCGAAATCAATTACCATCCTATAACCTGTAATAATTCTTTGCGGAATCAATTCACCTTTATCATTAGGAACGAAAGTAACACCTCCCTTCTTCGGGACACAATGGACAGGAGTTACCCACTGACTATCAGCAACGAGATAAATTATACCTGCCTCCAGAAGGTTTAGTATTTCTTTACTTACCACTTATTTCATTTTAGGATTAAGCCTTCGTTGATGATCACGAACTGGTCTGGCATCTTCTTCCAAATTTATTTTATGTTGACATAGAGTGGGACTAATGCCCTTAAGATCATCAAGAGTATATCCAATAGCAGCACGGTGCTTTTTTAGAGTTTTCAATAATCTTTCTTCTTCATGTTCTGAAAGGTTAGCACTAATAATAACAGGATATATCTTCTTTTCATCAAGATAAGCGTATTTAAGATTATCAGGAAACAGTTTAAGCTCAAACACGGGATCACCCTTGGTGGAGGAGGATCCCCTAGGATTTCAACAGGCAAATTGTGTTTCCGAATAGGTTCCTGCTTAAAGAATACTTCATCTATTTCCCTTCTTTCATTCATAAACATATAATTCTCATGGTCTAGCAAATATTGTTGTAAAGGATCACTAGGAGGTACGGCAATATAAGCAAGACCAATAATTTCATCCTTACTAGGCAATTCTTCTTCACGGTGTTGTCTACTAAATTTAGAAAAATTAAACTCATGAGACATATCACCCAAACCAATCGTAACAACATTCTTTTCACAATCTATCTTAGCATTGACAGTGTTCAAGAAGGGTCTACCAAATATAATGGGACAAAAGCTATCTGGGAACCAAGAACAAGAAAATCAGTAGGATATTCAGTTTTCCCACACAATACTTCCACATCTCTAACAATTCCCATAGCTGATATAGTATCTCTATTGGCAAGTTTAATTGTAACATCAATTCCTTCTATTTCAGCAGGTGCAATTTCATGCTTAATTTCTTCGTATAAAGCGGAATAACACTAGCACTACCACCCATATCACATAAGCCATGATAACAATGATCTCCTATTTTCACAGAAATAACAGGCATGCCTACCACAGGTCTATGTTTATCTTTAGCACCAGGTTTAGCAATTCTAGCGGTTTCACCGCAGAAATGAATAACATGCCCATCAATATTATCAGACAAGAGATCTTTAACAATAGCAATATTAAGTTCAACTTTAACTTGCTCAGGAGGTGTATAAGTTTATTGCTTTTACGAACCACAGTTGAAGTTTTAGCATGATCCTTTATTCTAACAGGGAAAGGTGGTTTCTCAACATAATAAGTAGGAACAATAAGATCATTATAAGTGACAGTCTTCTCTTCAACATTAGTAGGTTTAGCTACTTTTACTTCTATGGGAGGATGGTATTTAAACCACTTCTCCTTGGGGAGATCAATATAAGTAGCAAAAGATTCACAGAAAGAAGCTACTATCTCAGAGTCAAGTCCATATTTAGTGCTAAATTTACGGAAAACATCGGTATCCATAAACGATTTAACACAATCAAACTTAGGAGTCATACCTGACTCCTTACCTTCGTCGAGATCCCAATCTTTAGAGTTGCGTTTAATTCTATCCAATAAATTCCATTTGAATTCAATAGTCTTCATCATAAAAGAGCCAGCACAAGAAGTATCGATCATAATGCGATTGTTTTCAGAAAGCCGAGGATAAAATTTTTAAAGAATTATTTCTCTTGAGAGCTCATGATTGGGGCATGAATATAACATTGATTTAAGTCTCCCCCAAGCTTGAGTGATGCTTTCTCCTTCACGAGGCCAAAAATTATATATATAATTATGATCACGATGAACAAGATGCATAGGATAATACTTCTGATGAAATTCCAATTTCATTCATTTATAGTTCTATGATCCTGTATCATCACATAGCCTATACCATGTCGATGCATCTCCCTTCAAAGATAAAGGGAAGACCTTCTTCTTAACAACATCATCGGGTATACCTGCAAGCTTAAATAATCCACAAACTTCATCCACATATAGTAGATGTTCATCAGGATGTTTTGTTCCATCTCCTGTAAAAGGGTTATCAAGCAGTTTTTATAACATACCCGAAGGAACTTCAAAGGGAATAATTTCATTTTCAGTAGGTTCAGTAGGTTGAGGAGCAATTCTTTGCTCTACTGATCGGGGTGAAGATACCCCGAACAAGCCCCTTAGAGGATTACTTTCCATAGTAACAAGTGACAGTAAATTTCAGCACAGTATATAAATTTTTCCTTACCAAAATCCACCTACCAAAGGCGCTTCACTCCCCGACAACGGTGCCAGAAAAGAGTCTTGATGACCCACAAGTATAGGGGATCTATCGTAGTCCTTTCGATAAGTAAGAGTGTCGAACCCAACGAGGAGCAGAAGGAAATGATAAGCGGTTTTCAGCAAGGTATTCTCTGCAAGTACTGAAATAAGTGGTAACAGATAGTTTTGTGATAAGATAATTTGTAACGAGCAACAAGTCACAAAAGTAAATAAAGTGCAGCAAGGTGGCCCAATCCTCTTTGTAGAAAAGGACAAGCCTGGAAAAACTCTTATATAAGGAAAAGCGCTCTCGAGGACACATGGGAATATCGCCAAGCTAGTTTTCATCATGTTCATATGATTCGCGTTCGGTACTTTGATAATTTGATATGTGGGTGGACCAGTGCTTGGGTGATGTTCTTACTTGAACAAGCATCCCACTTATGATTAACCTCTATTGCAAGCATCCGCAACTACAACAAAAGTATGAAGGTAAACCTAACCATATCATGAAACATATGGATCCAAATCAGCCCCTTATGAAGCAACGCATAAACTAGGGTTTAAGCTTCTGTCACTCTAGCAAACCATCATCTACTTATTACTTCCCCATGCCTTCCTCTAGGCCCAAATAATGGTGAAGTGATATGTAGTCGACGTTCACATAACACCACTAGAGGCTAGACAACATACATCTCATCAAAATATCGAACAAATACCAAATTCACATGACTACTAATAGCAAGAGTTCTCCCATGTCCTCAGGAACAAACGTAACTACTCACAAAGCATATTCATGTTCATAATCAGAGGGGTATTAATATGCATAAAGGATCTGAACATATGATCTTCCACCAAGTAAACCAACTAGCATCAACTACAAGCAGTAATCAACACTACTAGCAACCTACTAGTTCCAATCGCGGACTTGGAGACAAGAATTGGATATAAGAGATGAACTAGGGTTTCGCCATGAGATGGTGCTGGTGAAGATGTTGTTGGAGATTGCCCTCTCCCGATGAGAGGAGCGTTGGTGATGACGATGACGATGATTTCCCCCTCCCGGAGGGAAGTGTCCCCGGCAGAACAGCTTTGCTGGAGCTCTAGATTGGTTCCGCCTCGTGGCGGCGGAGTCTCGTCCCGAAAGGTTGCTTATGATTTTTTTCTCGACGAATGACCTCATATAGGAGAAGATGGCCATCAGAGAGCCAACGGGGGGCCCACGAGGTAGGGGGCGCGCCATGGGGGGTAGGGCGTGCCCCCACCCTCGTGGCCAGGTGGTTCCCCCTCTGGTGAACTTCTTCCGCTCAATATTTTTTATTATTTCCAAAAATGACTATTATGGAGTTTCAGGACTTTTGGAGTTGTGCAGAATAGGTCTCTAATATTTGCTCCTTTTTCAGCCCAGAATTCCAGCTGTCGGCATTCTCCCTCCTTATGTAAACCTTATAAAATAAAAGATAATAGGCATAAGTATCGTGACATAACGTGTAATAACAGCCCATTATGCGATAAATATCGATATAAAAGCATTATGCAAAATGGGCGTATCAAGCATCTATGCAGCCCGTTTATATGTATGGTAGAATTTAAAGCCCATTTGATTTTTGCTCGAAATCCGCGGACTTGCTAGGCTAGGTGAAAATATCATGTTGTGCTAGACGGAGAAATGTTATAAAAACATAAACACATGATTGCACGTCTATTACTGCATTGGTCAGTAAAATCTTTGCAAGCTTATATGGAAACCTTTGCTTGATGCCTCAGTACTCTGCGCCTGTGCTTGCCTCCTTAGCACCAAAGGGGAACCAAGGACGTTGCGCGCGCTGGGGCACGCCTGGCGCCCGCCTGGTCTCAATCATCATGGCTCACGTCAAGAGAAGCTCATGAGGTTTGCCTTGCCTTGAACTCTCCGCCCCTCGCGAGCCTGCCTGACGAGGCCGCTCCTGAGGAGGTCTTGCGCCGTCCGTCTCGCGAGGCTTGGCCCCTTGCGAGGGTCTTGAATGCCTTGTTGATGAAGATGGGCCGTACGGGTCTGCTAGCAATGCCATGCCGTGGGCCGCAGGTAGGCAAGTCTGGGGACCCCCATTCCTAGAACACCGACAGTAGCCCCCGGGCCCAAGGTGCGCTCGGGCTTGGCTTCGGGGCGAAGCCAAAGGTCAAGTGTGGAGCTCCACGGGCCCCAATAGCCTGCGGCCTTGGTCGACGCGTGGCGGTTGATTGGACGTGGGCGTCTTCGCTTCCCCACGCTGCCTTGGCAACTGCCTGACTCGACAAAAGGCTGGAGCAGACAGTGCTTGCATTCATTGCTTCTCTTCGCCTTGCTCAGATCCCCTTTCTTGCGACCTACTTCCGAAATCCTTAGATATGCTTCCATCCTCCACCGCATCAGCGACCAATGTTGTCGCGCAAGGTCAAGCCTTCCTTGTTGCCGGCTTGGTACGAACCTGCTCTCGACGTGCCCAACGTCTCGGAGAAGAGCCTCGCCGACACGCGCTTGTTGACGGTGGGGCGGAGCAATGCGAGGGGGAAGACGGATCTCCGGGTTGCCTCCGATGTGCCGGAGCCTGAAGGGAGCACGTTCTTCCCCTTCTTCACGAGCCATATCGCCGCTGATTTGGTTCCTCCTTTCTCCGATTTCTTCTATGAGGTCCTCGGCCACTACGGGCTGCAGGCGCTGCATCTCCATCCCAACTCCATCCTCCTTTTGTCCATCTTCGCCTACTTTTGTGAGGCGTATTTGGGCGTGATGCCGTCCGTGGCTCTTCTGCGCCATTTCTTCTTCCTCCGCGTCAGCAAGGGCCACATCTCCAGGTGCGCCAATTTCATCGCAGCCGGCAAAGCCAACTCGATCTCGAACACTGGAGAGAAGGCATCATCGGTCTCGTGCAGAGCTTACTGATGAGTGGGCATCATCGATATTGGCGCAGATGAAGACCGACTTGAAGCCGGGCAACGCGAGGGCGGCCAAAGTGACAGGGGCCATGCTCCCGAGGGAATTCTTGACGTTCGGCATTGCTCCTCTTCAGGCGCGTGCGCGCCCCTTGTGGAGGCTTGGAGATAAAGAAGACAAGATTTGCCTGAGCCCGGAGGCCTTGCCCGACGACGAGCTGTCCGCTGTTTTGCGCCTCTTGGTCGGGGACAACCAAGAGTACCCTCCGAGCGCATTCGTTCCTTTGTTCCGCCGCACGGACTGGGAGCTGATCGTGGCCGCCTGGCCGACTTTTGACGCGCGTGGGCTGGTGTCGCCGGCGCCTACTGGGGCCTCTGCAGCACCGAAGCCGCTGGAGCTGTCTTCTGATGAGTCCCACGGGGAGGAAGAGGGGGAAGAAGAAGACTCGGAGGTGAACCCCGAAGAGATGGGGGAGACCTCCCCCTTGAGCAAAGCTGACATCCTCCGTGCCCTTCCTGACGACGCCGAGGTCGACGCCTTCCAGGAGGAGGGAGAGCTGCCTGTTATCCCGACGAGGGGCAGGTCGTTGCTAGTTTCTCGAGGTGCTGCCTCCGCCTTGACGCCACCTGGAGGTGCTTCCGGACCTTCTGCTGCACCGTCTTCTCCTCCTGGATCTCGTGTGCTCACTCCTCAGGCTCCGAAGCTTTCGGGCTTCAGGCTCCCCAAGCGGAGGGTGGACTATGCCGCGGTGGATCAGTAAGTGCTTCGAGCTTCATCTTGTTCCTGCTTATACTTGCTATTTCCTGACGCTCACCCTTGGTTGGTCAGGCCGATGCCTTCAGCGAAGAAAAGGAAGGAGGATATAGTGGCCGCGTCCACCTCTGCGAAGAAAGGAGGCGACAACACTCGCACCTCCCCAGCCTGGTCGCCCTCGCGAGGCCAAGAGGAGCATCGCTGGGAGGAGTCAGCCCCTGTGACCCCGCTGGCTCCGGAGGTGCCAGTGCCTGGCTCGGCTGATGAGATCCTGAAGGCTCAGGAGCCCTTGGTCTCCCAAGCTCTGGTGACAACGCCGTCCCCTCCTCCTGCTGCGCCTCTGTCCCCAGGTTCTTCTACTTCCTCCGTCGTCTTGGAGCGCGTCCTTTGGAGATGGCCTAGCTGCGGGAAGACCTCTTGGGCGCGGATCCGCGCCTGGTAGCCGGGTGCCTGAAGTTGGACTCTGGCTGGATTCACTCCGACTCAGCGGTTCAAGCGTCGCCGAGCCAGGACGTGGCGGCCTCCGAGAAGGAGAAGCAGGGTGCCACCAAAGTTGCGGCCGATCGCGGGGCGGCGCTGAAGGACGCCGAGGCCGCCCGCGATCGCTGCCGAGAGCTGCAGGACGAGCTGAAGAGCCTGCACGAACAGCGCGCAGGATAGGCACGTGGCCGCCAGGCGAAGGAGGAGGAGATAATAGCCCGGGAAGACGCCATAAAGGGCCACGACGCCAAGCTAAGAGAGCTGCGAAGGAACAAGCCGCGGAGCGCACCCGGCTTGAGGAGTTGGGGCGGAAGGCGAAAGCGAAGGAGGCCGATCTTGACGCCAAGGCGAAGGTCCTGGCTGAAGACCACGTGGCCTTCTCGCTTCTCGAGGAGAGGTCCCGCACGGCGCTGAAGTCAATGTACGAGAAGGGCTTGGAGAGGCCGCTGTCCACCGACGAGGATGGCCCTGCTCAGCTGCTTCCCCACTTGATAAAGGCGCTTGAAGAAGTCATGGAGGGCATCGGTCCCATGGCTGAGGCGTGTCTTCAGCCATCTGCACCTTCGTGACCCCAGTGCTCGTCTTGATGAACTGCTCGAGCCTGTAGCTGATGAACGTTGCGCGGCTGCCGCCGCGGCCGTGAAAGGTCAAGTGGAGGCCCTGCTGAAGAAGTTCCATGGCTTCGTCCTCGCACACTCGACCGGCGATCCCACCGATCCTGCGGCCCCGACTGACGGTGCAAGCGAAGGCGACGCCACCAAGGGAGGAGCACCTTCTGTGCGTGATGGTGGTGTCCAGGGGTGACTTGCTTGCGGCTGCTTCCCTATTTTATTCCTGCAACATGCATCATGCCTCGTGGAGGCGTTTAAACTCGTGCGTGGTATTTGGGAGAACGATATGGCTTGTAATATTTTCTTTGAGATTTTGCGATTTTCTTCCTATTTGCTTTATGTTCTGCGTCAGCAGAGCCCAGCCCTGCTCATACCTCATCCGCCGTTGGGCCGACCGGAGACCAGGACAGACCAAGGAGTGAGGGGCTACGTGACCAGTTAGGCTCCTGAGTCGTGATGCTCAGGAGTCCCCCTTAACACGCAAATAGCTTATAGGAAGGAGACGTGAGGATAGATTAATGTTCTACGTCAGCAGGGCCTGGCCCTGCGCATACCTCAACCGCCGTTGGGCAGACCGGAGACTAGGACGGACCAAGGAGTGAGGGGCTACGTGACCAGATAGGCTCCTGAGTCGCGATGCTCAGGAGTTCCCCTTGACATGCAAAAAATCTCCATACCTTTGCCCTCACCGAGGCTCGGCTTGGGAGGGGCGTGCGGCGACCAGGTCCGAGGGACCTGGCTTGGGTGGCGTACACTTGGGCGTGACCTGAGCGCAGCCCCCGTGCCCAGCCCCCTCGTGCAACTCTCCCGAGGGGAGGCGTTGCGGTGAGGCCGGACACTGAGCTCTGGGCTCCCTGAGGTTGGTACGGCCGTGAGGCCGCCCTCAGTTGTTTATCACCAGCGCGGAGCGTAGTGCTTTCGCTTGTGCACGGGCATAGCCGCTACTCGATAGTCTCGACGGCCAGCGCAGAGTATGGTGCTTCCACTGGGGCGTGGGAGGGGGACTCCCTACTGCGGAGAGCCCCCGGGGCGTATCCAGCCCCGCCCTGACACGTGGCTTGGACGACAGGGCTAGACGAGGTGTATTTGGGCACTCGTGAGCCTGCGCAGGACTCACGAGGCCCTACCTCAAGTTGGGTTGCGCCTGGTCTTGGTTCTTGTTCACTGTGTCAGTCCTACGCGGTGGTCAGATAACCTGCACCGAACGAATCTCCAAAGGTTATCACGTGAGAAAGCCAAGCACCAACGGCCCCAGGAGGTCACGTGAACGGGGCCGGCCCGTGAGATAGAGCTCGGCCGTTGGATTTATCGACGCTGCAGGGACGGGCCCGAGCACAGACACCGTGCCTAACCTACTCACGCGAAGGATCCTGAAGAAAGACAGCCGACGCGCGGCTCCCATGATGGGTGACGGTCGAGCAGGTAATAGTCATAGATAGGTTAAGCATGGAAAGCAAACTAGCTCAAGTAAATGGGAGGAGATGCATGCCACTGGGTCAGACCCGAGCGTCTTGCGGATGATGCACCAAAGGGGCGCCCCAGCTAGGTAAGCTAAAGACATAAAAAGTGATACATGCCACAGGGGCGGACCCACACGGCCTTGGAATGATGCAGCCCTGGGGACACTCCCAGCTAAATAGACTTGGAAAATGTCACCTGATTCTGTCGATGAAGGAGAGTTGGGGCAGCTGAAGGTACGCGACGAAGCGGATGCTCCTCATGAGCCACCGGGGTCCTGAGCCTCGGGAGGCTCTAGGGGTCCAGGTGGTTCCTTGAGGACCGTCTCTATCTCCATCAGGACAGTATGGAGCCTGGCCTCCTGAGCCACCAGGATGCTCCGTAGGCTGCGCTGATAGGCGGACGCCACGCTCGGCAGGCCAAAGGGCATGCGAACGCAGCTGTGTGGTGGGCCCTCGCAGCGTCCCACACGCGAAGGCCAGAAGAGCTCCTAATACGCGGCCCTGTTGAGCCCTGGGACGTCGATGCAGACGCGCAGCCTAGCATCCTCGCCTGGATGTGGAGCTACACCTGGTGAGCGGCAGCCGCCGTGCATGGTCCTTGCGTCTTGCAGTTCCTGAGTGGTCTTGGTGATGAACTCCTAAGCAGTGGGCATTCCTTGCCCTGTGTCTTCCTGAGGGAAACGTGCCATGAAGCACGCCTCCAAGTGGTGCCCAAGCGCCTCCCTCGTGATGTTGGCAAAGTCTGAGGCCCTCTGGAAGAGAGCCCCCGAGCCCTACCCGAGAGGGGCGCTGGGCGCGCTTTCCTATGCGATGGGGGGAGGTGCCCCAGGTGCTGGCGCCGATCCTGACGAGGCGCCGCTCACCTGAGGCCCTGCGTGGTGCTGCTGCTTGTTCTTCTTGGGGGTGGCCTCAGGAGGGCGCTCGCCCTTGCTGTCGGGGTCATCAATTGCGGCAGCTTGGAAGGCACGCTCGAGGGAGCACACCGTATCTCTTTTTTCGCACAGGAGCATGATGATTCCACCGCTTCTCGGAATCTTGAGGACATTGTAGCCGTGATGGGTCACCGCCATGAACTTGGCCAGGGCTGGGTACCCGAGGATCACATTGTATGGCAGGCGGATGTAGGCGATGTCAAAGTCGACGAGCTCGGTGCGGTATTTGTTGCGTTCTCCGAAGGTGACAGGGAGGCGGAGCTGCCCTATTGGTGTGGTGGAACCGTCGGTCACTCCTGAGAAAGGCTTGGTAGGCTGAAGCTGGTCATATGGCACTTGGAGGTTGTCGAACGTGTCGACGGATTGGACATTGAGCCCTGCGCCGCCGTCGATGAGGGTCTTGGTAACTTGCACATTGCTGATGACTGGTGAACAAAGCATTGGGAGGGCGCCAGCGGTAGCCATGCACTTGCGCTGATCTGCCGAACTGAACATGATGGGGCACTTGGACCATCTTAGTGGGCGTGTGGCCTCGATGCTGGGGAGGACTGCATTCACTTCGTGAGCGAACTATTTCAAGATACGCTGTGAGGCTGGGGCTTGAGCTCCGCCCAAGATGCAGGCGATAGCGCGTGGCTCCTGGAAGCCCCCAGCCCCCTCGTCTTGATGGTGGTCGTCATTACTTTTGGGTGGTGGCGGTAGCGGAGGAAGGCCAGCGTTGCCCTGAGGATTATCCTCACGAGGCTGATCCCTGCAGGCGCCCTCGCGAGGCTGATCCTGCCAGCGGTCCTCGCGAGGCCGGTCGCGCCAATCCTGGTGCGGGCCACGGTTGTCCCAGCGTCCACCACCACGTCCTCCTCCTCGGCTGTAGACCCGGTCGTTGTGCTCGGGGCGTCGACCGAAGCGTCCTTCTCGAATGGCTCTGAGCTCCTGGTAGTCACTAGTGTTGTTGCTATGCAGGTTATGGAAGGCGCGGAACGGTCGGCTATTCTTGGATGACTCGGGCTGGTCTCTGTCGCGCTTCGTGTCCAGCTCCGCCGCAAGCACGGCTGCTCCCCTATGCTTTACCTCCTTAGCCTTGGCTTTCTTCTCCTCCGGGTCCGCAGCCGGGAGCTCGAGGAGGGAGAGGCACCCCTCCTCAGCTCTGGCACACTTGGTCACCAGGTTGAACAACTCTAAAGACGTGCACAGCTCCTCGTGGATAGCGAGCTCCTCCTTCATATTGACTTCATATCTTAAGGCGAACGTTGTTGAAGTGCTGGATGTACTTCTGGAGGGTCTCTCCAGGTTGTTGCTTGACGCGGCGCAGGTCACCCGCGGCCGGCGGGCGGTCGCGAGTGCCCTGGAAGTTGGCAGGAGATCAAGCCTGGGGGCAGGTTCAGGAGCCAGGAGCGGGCTCCATCCTTGAGAGCCATGGGGAACCAGTTCGCCCTGACTTTCTCGTCGCTGCTGGCCGCCTCGATGCTCAGCTCGTGGAGCTACAGGAACTCCCCGGGGTTAGGGGTGCCGTCGTAGCGAGGAGGCAGGTCTGGCTTGAACTTGCTAGGCCAGGCGATGCTACGCAGCTCAGGGGTGAAGGCGCAGCAGCCTGCCGTGGTCACAGGGACTCGATGCTGGTGGAGAGCCTGCCCTTGATGGGGTCCGCGCACCGCCACTGCAGACGGCGCGCGGTATTGCCGTGGTGGTGCAGGGAGTGCAGCGGCGTTTTCCCGTGGCCGAGGGACTTCTTGGCAGCTTCTTTCTTCTTGCACGGGTGCCGGACGCGGTATGTCGCGCCGTGGGGCCGCTCGCCTTGGCGCCTAGACTCCGTCTTGGGGCAGAGGTGGCGGAGGTGCTCCATGGGCCACGGCGCCCGCGGCTGACGACTGCGAGGAAGCGAAAGGGACGGTGCAGGGGAGCCCCCTGCGGTGCTGACGAGCTCGGCGATACGGTCGAGCCAGTCCTCGTAGAGGTCGTCGACGGGGCGGTAGCGTAGGAGCTCGCGCGCCATGCACAGAGCAGCCTGCGCATCCACGGGAGCGCGATGAGCGTGGGACTACGAACCGGCAGGGGTCAGCGATGGAGTGGCGGTGCGGCCGTCCAGCCGCACCGAGGGGTGCGGCAAGGATGCTTGATGTTCGTTCCCCGTCGGGCCGGTGGCGGCGTTGGCAGCAGGCGACGGGGAACGGTGAGGTAGCCCGCCAACGAGAGCCGTCTGAGCGACGCGGGCGGCGAGGGCTGCCCGGCGCTCGGCACGTGCGCGGCGAGCGTCCGCCATGGACATGATGGAGCAACTAGACGTGGAACGACGGAAAGGAAGCTTTGGCGCACCCCTACCTGGCGCGCCAAATGTCGGATCACGGGTTCCGGCAAAATCCTCAAGGTTCGAACATTAGGGTGTGCACGATGATTTCCCCCCTACCGATCCATGTCCTAACTTTGCTAAGATCTCGCGGACTAACTCGACGAACTCATAACACTAGGGACACGAGATTTATACTGGTTCTGGCCACCATTGTGGTGTAATACACTACTGCAGTGTGGTGGTGGTAGATTGCCTCTTGGGCTGATGATGAACAGTACAAGGGGAAGAACAGCCTCCAGAGGTTGAGGTGTTCTTGTGCTTGGCGAACTTGTGTGTGTGAGGGTTCAATCAGCTCAGGCTTTCTTGCCTACTACTGTGGTGGCTAGTCCTATTTATAGAGGCCCTGGTCCTCTCCCCAGATATTGAGCGGGAAGGGAGCCAACAACGGCCAATTTGAAAAGGGATAGCTAGTACAGCTTATCCTGACAAAAGCGGTCTTCGCCTGCAAAAGGCTCTGGTGGTGACGCCGCCTTGGGCTCCATGGTGACCTCCTTCTTGCCGTCCTGCTGGTCTTGGTCTTGTTGCAATGATATGGAAACCTTTGCTTGATGCCTCGGTACTCCGCGCCTGCGCTTTCCTCCTTAGCACCAAAGGGGAAACAACGACGCTGCGCGCGCTGGCACCCGGCTGGTCTCAATCGTCATGGCTCACGTCACGAGAACCTCGCGAGGTTTGCCTTGCCTCGATCTCTCCGCGCCTCGCTAGCCTGCCTGGCGAGGCCCATCCTGAGGAGGTCTTGCGTCATCCGCCTCGCGAGGCTTGGCCCCTCGCAAGGGTCTTGAATGCCTTGTTGATGAAGATGAGCCGTACGGGCCTGCTAGCAAAGCCACGCCGTGGGCCGCAGGCAGGGAAGTCTGGGGACCCCCGTTCCCACAAAGCCGACAAAAACAGTTAATAAGTGAGCACCACACTGCACGACATATAGAACATATACACTAGAGCAACATATTGCATGGTAAAATTAGATAGCACAATTCACTAGAATTTGTGAAGGAAAGGCAGGAGCAGCACACGCAACGGGTAAACCGAGCATGCTTAACCGGTGTCGCTAGCAAATGGCAATGTGCTCCTCCAAGATCTGGGGGTCGGCATGAATGGCAGCCATCGCGACCTCATCTGCGCGTGCGTCCGCGATTTGCTTCTCCGCTACCAAATGCTCCTTGGGATCCTGGCTATACTGCGTGCACCATGGCTTAGGGCGGCACTTATTTGGTGGAGAGCTCGGTGATTTGGGTGGAAGGTGTCATGCTCGCGCTGGCGGTCGGGGCATGTGGGATGTGGAAGGAGGACGAGGATGGGGGTCGGGTGTGGATTTCCTGCCTGGATACACGAGGCCGAGCAGCATGAAGGAGGGTCGCCGACAAAGAGGCGGCGCTGCGAGCAAGGAGTGAAGGTTTGAACTTGGAAAGGAAGGAGGAAAGAGGGGAAATGTGGCTTCTGGTAAGGGGGAGGGGCGGGGAGGTAGATATTTCCGCGGAAGCCAAAAATTTGGAATCACTTCAGCCAAAAAACTGGCGCGCAAAGTGTCATCAGACACGGTCCTTTATTTAGAACTGTGTACGATATGTGGACATCACAAACGATTTAGATAGCTTAACCCGTGTGTGATGAGTTTGAACGTCAGAAGTTTTGGTTCGAATTTCCATGGTTAAAGTGGTCATCCACATCATTGCATAATTTGGGTACACAAAGGAGACTGCAAGACACACACACTTCTTAATTGAGCAAGTTCAGCAATTAAACATAGCTAGCTGACCTAAACATTACTCTAACAAATTAAAGACCGGCGCTCTTAATTAAACAAAACAAAGAGTACTACTACGGCTAGTGCTTGTCGATCTCCGCCGCCGCCTCCATGTCCAGCTCGCGCCCGACGGTCTCCTGGGGAAGGGGCTCCATGGCATCCATCGCACAATACTCGGCAAGCATCTCGCCATCTATGTCCGCCATCTCTTTGGAAAAGGCCGCCACGAGCTGGGTGTGGGCGGCTTGGACGGGCTCCGTCGTCACAAGGTATGCGGTGGAGGAACGGACGGCTACTCGAACGCTCTCGGCGATTGCCAGCTCTTCGGCCGTGGGTTGCTGACCGTTGTCGGAGAAGCTTCATTTGATTTGTGCGGTGATTTCTAGGAGCTGGGCATAGGTAGCCTCGACATGGTCGTGGGAGGCCTCTATCAGGGCTAAGGCCGCCGCTGCGGAATGGATAGTTGTTGTGCCGCTCTCACTAGTTGCTATCCCCGAGGCAGATGTTGCTGCCGCTGCCTGAGAAGCAACAACGACCATTTGGGCTACCTTGTTAGCATGCGCATGGCGGCTGTGGCCTCGCTCCCACTGGAGTGGGCCACCCAAGTTGCCCTCACGATGCGGGTCCACGTTCCCATCTTTCACCGGCGACTATTGAATAGTGAAATGATATTTGGTGAGCGAGCTAGTGTGCTTGAGATGCCGGCTGTGGACTGTAGCCGACGCACCTTCTCGCATAAGCCATAGGCGTACCATACACCGACGGTGCTCCAGGATATTTTGTGCTGCATCTCACATGGTTACTGATAATAAACTGTGTGCGATCTACTTGATTTTTCATCTTGATTTGAATTACATAATGGGGTCACAACGGCAATGGACGGTGTTTGAGTTGCTAGACCTTTTATTTGGAGTGAACATGCAACTATATGTGTGTCATAAAATAATTGGAATTATTCTGGGTTCGTTTGAACATTTTATACATTTTAGGTGCACAATTCAAAATTAAACTACAGGCAGATGCTCCAGTGCATATAAATTGGTTGAAATATCAAATCTGTGTCCTTGGGTGCATGCTTAGGTCCCATGCAAGAAATGGGAATGAATTTCTAACACTAGGGCACCGTTGCTTAGGTCCCATGCAAGATATGGGAATGAATTTCAAACACTAGGGCACCGTTGATTGCCGGCAAAACATTGTGATGCCTAGTTTTAAAATTCTAGTAAATCCAAAACTCGTATGAAATTCATGAAACTTGGCATGCTATCATGGACCGGCATCAACATGCCGTGGTAAAATTTTGTCCCATTTGGGGTAGGTTTGGGTATATACTTCTCATAAACCGGAGCTTCTCACAACAAGCATGATGGTTTTCCATAGGGAACATCCCACCTTTGGGAACGAAATGATATCCATTGCCTCTTATTGCTTTCCAATTTTTTTTCTCATGTCAACATAGAACAACAGGAGTGTTGTGTGAATTTTTGTGATTTTCTGGGGTTCGTTTGGACATTTTCATGCATTAACTGAGTTTTCAATGCATTTATGTGCATAATTCCAATTTGAACTACATGCACATGCTCCAATGCATATAAATTGGTTGAAAAAACAAATATTCCTTGGGTGCATGCTTAGGTCCCATGCAAGAAATGGGAATGAATTTCAAACACTAGGGCACCGTTGATTGCAGGCAAAACAATGAGATGCCTGGTTTTTAAATTCTAGTAAATCCAAAACTCATAGGAAATTCATGAAACTTGGCATGCTATCATGGAGCGGCATCAACATGCCGTGGTAATTTTTTTGTCCCATTTGGGGCATGTTTGGGTATATGCTTCTCACAATCAAGAGCTTCTCACAACAAGCATGATGGTTTTCGGTAGGGAACGTCCCACCTTTGGGGACGAAACGATATACATTGCCTCTTATCGCTTTCACATTTTTTCTCATGTCAACATAGAACAACTGTAGTGTTGTGTGAATTTTTGTGATTTTTTGGGGTTCGTTTGGACATTTTTATGCATTAACTGACTTTTCAATGCATTTATGTGCATAATTCAAATTTGAACTACATGCACATGCTCCAGTGCATATAAATTGGTTGAAAAATCAAATATTCCTTGGGTGCATACTTAGGTCCCATGCAAGAAATGGGAATGAATTTCAAACACCATGGCACCGTTGATTGCCAGCAAAACATTGAGATGCCTGGTTTTTAAATTCTAGTAAATCCAAAACTCGTCTGAAATTCATGAAACTTGGCATGCTATCATGGCGCAGCATCAACATGCTGTGGTAAATTTTTTGTCCCATTTGGGGCAGGTTTGGGTATATGCTTGTCACAAACCGGAGCTTCTCACAACAAGCATGATGGTTTTCGGTAGGGAACGTCCCACTTTTGGGGACGAAATGAAATCCATTGCCTCTTATTGCTTTCATTTTTTTTCTCATGTCAACAAAGAACACGAGGGTGTTGTGTGAATTTTTGTGATTTTTCGGGGTTCATTTGGAAATGTTTATGCATTAACTGAGTTTTCAATGCATCTATTTGCATAATACAAATTTGAACTACATGCACATGCTCCAGTGCATATATATTGGTTGAAAAATCAAATCTGTGTCCTTGGGTGCAAGCTTAGGTCCCATGCAAGAAATGGGAATGAATTTCAAACACCAAGGTACCGTTGATTTTTTTTGAGAACTAATGACAGTGAGTAACTCTCATTGCCTTTATATTAAGATATAAGGTTAGGGGGGTTAGAGTGTCCAGCACTGTACAAATTACGCGGTGGTGTGAGAGGGGGGGGGGAATAGCTAAACAACCCAACAAAACAGAAAAATCAAAGCAAGTTGACTATTGAAAGAATGTAAGGGCCTTGCTCCTGTTTTGATCTATGAACCAGCATAGCAAAGTCCTTCTTGAATCTATTCCTCCAGGAATCAATAGAGGGCTGAATCCCTATGAAGTTCTTGTCATTCCTCTCCTTCCAGATCCCCCATGCAGCAACTGTGAATACTTCTAAAAACATTGGCCTTGCCCACCTGTTCTTGCCCTCATGCACCATTTTAATCCAGTCAGTGTCATTTGGCCAATGTATCCCTAGTGCATCCCAGCACCTCTGACTAAAAGGGCAAGTGAAAAAGAGATGAACAATATCTTCCTCGGGCGGGTGGTTACAGAGAAGGCAGGCATAATTGTCATTCTGGATTCTGAAGTGCCTTCTCCGAAGCATATTCCTGGTATTCAATCTGTCAGCCAACAGCAGCCATAAGAACACTTTCCATTGCATTGTGCACTTGGTTTTGCATATCCATCCAAAGATCTCATCAGCTTGTACCTGATTAAAGCAGTGGGCATAATACTTGGAAGATCGAAAGTTTGTGTCTCCCCAAACACAAAGCCACACATCCATGTCCTTAGTCATTGAGATTTCAAGGGTTTCTAACTGTATTTGAACTACCTCATTCTTAGCCTCCAAAGATAAAGGCAAGTGGAACACCTCTCCCAGTCTCTCCGAAGACAGGAGATGTCTCACAGATATGTCTGGATCTCTAGCAAAGGAAAATGCTCTCGGGTATCTATTTTGAAGAATATCTGTATTCCAGTTGTCCTTCTAGAACAAGATCGTGTCTCCAGCAAACACTTCTGATTTGGTGACCCCTCTGTATATATCGGATATTGACATGAGATCTCTCCACCAGAAGGATCCACATGGGTCAGAGGCATGCAGTATTTTACCCACATAGTAGGTATCCCAAATCAGATTGACCCATGGAACATCATGTTTGTTATAAAACTTGGGAAGTTGTTTCAACAAGAGCCCCTGGTTTTGGGTCTTAAGGTCAATGATCCCCAGACCTCCTTTAATTTCGGGTTTGCACACCATATCCCAGGCTGCCAATGAGCTGCCCTTAATCCCATCGTCGGACTTCCTCACCCAAAGACACGATCTACGCAGCTTATCAGGGTGCTCAATGATTTTAGGGTTTATCTTGATGGAACACATGGCACAAACAGCCAAAGAAGTGACCACAGAGTTAAGCAGCGTAAGCTTGGATCCATAGTCCAGAAGTGAGGCTGCAGCAGGAATCTTTCTCTAAACGGAGGAGACCATTGGCATCAAGTCATTCACACTCGGGCGCGTGGTGCCCATGGGCAGGCCTAAGTACGTGAACGACATGTTGCCAATAGAGCAACCAAAGATTGTAGCAATTTCCCCTGCCAACACCAGATCAGAGTTGATGGGCACTAGAGACGACTTGTGGAAGTTTATTTTTAGGCCCACCAACTTCGCGTAGTCAACTAGGATGGATTTCAGAACTTGCGCTTGCGAGAGTGAGGCCGGGAGCACAGCGATCGTGTCGTCCGCATACTGAATTACAGGGTAATTGCTATCAGAAGTGGGGAGAGGTAGCTATAGCAATCCATTCCATGTGGCATCATTGATCGCTGACTGTAGAAGGTCCGCTGCGAGAACAAAGATCAATGGAGACAAAGGATCTCCCTGTTGGACCCCACAAAGGTAGTCAAACTATTTCCTTGGGGTTCCATTAAGCAACACCGAAGAGCTACCAGAACAAATTGGTGTATGTATTCAAACGCCCAGGCCAGGCAGTCCTGGATCGATCTTCCTTTCAAAAAACCGTATTGGTTCCGATGAATGATCTTGAGTACCAGTTTCTGCAAATGGTTAGCCAGCAATTTAGTTATCAATTTCAGACAACAATTGAGCAACGTGATGGGTCTGAAATCGTTAGCGGTCTCTGGCGACTGGGTTTTTGTGATGAGAGTTATCAAACCCGAGTTCAGACTCTGGAGATCAATGACACCATCATAGAAATCGTTGGATAGACTATAGAAGTCGTGTTTGATAATGTGCCAGCACGATTTCAGAAAACACCCGTTGAAGCCATCCGGGACAGGTGCTCTATCCGATGGCATCTCTCTAACAACTCTGTCAATATCCTCGTGTGTGAAAGGTGTGGTTAGCTCCTCCAGCCCCTCCACTTTTTTAATGATTCTAGACAGATCAAACTTTATTTCAAACTCTCCTTTCGTGCCCAATCGCTCCCTGTATGTAGTGAACAACACATTGGCTTTACCCAAGTGGTCTGTTACTACTGTGCCATCCTGAAGCTTCAGCGAGGCTATGGAGTTCTTGCGATATCGTTCTTAGGCCGCAGAATGAAAAAAATTGGTGTTGTCACCTCCGCAAGCAAACCATCGGACCGTGTACCTCTTTTTCCAATATTCTCGTTTTAGTCAAGGAGGGTAACTAGATGGTTTTTGAGAATTTCTCTGAAGTTTGCTTCCGGTACTGTGAGGGATCTTTTGTCTTCGATATTGTCAAGTTCCAGAAGAGCCCAGTTGGAATTATCAATACACAGATTCAGCCGAGAGATGTGTTTACTCCAACGCTTAAGAGCGTACCTTAAATTCTTAAATTTCTTGCACAAAAGTTGAGCTGAGTTCGGTGCAAAGCGGTGTTTCTCCCAGGTGGAGCGCACCAACTCAAAAAAAACCGGATGGGAAATCCAGAAGTTTTCAAACCTAAATATTTTACTTTTAGGGACTGAGGATTCAATCGAAATCATACAAGGGGTATGATCAGATACTGGTTTGGGAAGGGGACCCACTGTGGTGTTAGGATAGTTGGAAGTCCAGTTGGACGAGGTGAAGAACCAGTCAATTTGTTCGAGCAGTGGATCAGACTGCATATTACTCCACGTGTATTGGCTGCCCTTAATTGGTAACTCAACCAGAGCCCGAGAGTGAATGAAATCATTAAACGTGAGCATATCATTAACATCCCCTCCTGGCTTGTTGCGATTATCTGGCGCTCTAATGTAATTGAAATCCCCACAGATTAACCAGTCTTCATCGTTAGGTATATCCAGATCAAACAGCCATGACGTGAAAGTGGATCTACCTGGCCCAGTGCAAGGTCCATAAATATTAACAAGTTTCCGGGACTTGCCAGTGTGCACAGATGTTAACAGAATGCCCAACACAAAAAGTTCAGAGCAAAACACACATCCAGAGAAAACAGAGCTATCCCATAGCACAATAAGACCATCAGAAGCCCTCTGGGAGGGCACAACCTCAAACTTATCAAATTTTTTGGGACAGAATAGTTTAACAAAGGCTAGATCAAAAGTAGCATGCTTAGTTTCTTGCAGAAAAGTAACTGAACATCCACTACTACTAATAGCATTGCGCAGCGCCAAAAGCTTCTTGTCGGAGTTAATCCCCTGGACATTCCAGCAGAGAACTTTCCACGCCATAAGCTGCATCAGGGCCACCAGCACCGCTCTTCAGCACACCTTGTGTAGCAAGCATCTTGTCTTCACTTAACTGGCTCGGATGGACACCACACATATTAGTCCCAATGGACTGAATAGCATGGATAGAAGTAGGAGGTGGGACAATATCAGATACCTTGTCATTCCTCCTAGCATTAGAAGTTCCAGAAGTGGAAGGGCCAATAAGAGAAGGATCTTTCCTGGGCTTGACCTTGGAAGTTGGCATTCTCTTGTCAGAGATTGGGGGCACCCTGAACCCATCGTATTTGTTTGTGTGTGCACTACGACGAAGGAGAACAGTGTCCACATTGGCTGATTCCTTGAGCATCATACGCCCAATTGGGCCTGCAACATGATCCACAGATACAGGCACGTCCAAACTCACAGTGGGGACCGGCCTTGAGGCTTCGAGAACATGCAGTTCAGATGTAGGAGCTTCGAAGAAAGGAGAACAAACAGTCACATTACCCACCTGAAAAACTGAACCAAAGATGCGCCCAAAAACATCATTTTCTGGCTGCAGTTGGGCGAGCAGAGCCATGCACACACGTTCCAGTTGAAGCTGAATACCATTGAAAGGGTTGAGAGGGAAGCATGTTTTCTGGGGACCTCAGCAGGCAGTATAGCTTTGGTATATATCCTCTTTAACATGCCCCCCATCCACGAAAGCAAATCACTGTCAGCAACAAAGAACATAGCAGAAACAGAGCCTCCAGCTCTGACAAAGGCATGAGCCGCAGAGGGAACACCATTGATGAAGTTATCAGCCAACTCATCTACATAAGAAAACTCAGACCACACATCAGACAGATTGTCCACCAGATTGTGTTCTTGTGGCACACCATCCTTCAGAGACGGACCATCATACTCAAAATAAGTTTTGAAACTGAACCTAGTGTACGGCGGTGGTACCACTGGCCACGAACTCCAGCCATTGACTTGCCCTTGCTCCCGGACTTGCTCATTGCCATTCCACGCTGCCTCATTAGCTGCTTGCTAGGCCTCCATCTCATTGATTCTAGCTTGCTGCATGATCGTATAGTAAGGCGGAGTGTACGGATGCGGAGATGCATTCAGAAGAGGTGGAGTATCCTCTGTTCCTTGCAGGCCAGGTACAGTATCTCTGTCGTTCAGAACATAAACTGGGACAGACGAAGAGCGACCCAATCCCGGCAGCAAGCCAACTTTGGTGACAAGTAGACTATGAGGAACTTCTGCAATATCCTTAATGTGGCATTTCACAAGAACCCTAGCTTTATTCTCGTTTGGTCTTGGCCAAGACAGCAACTTGCCAAAGCGCGAAACCGCCTTATGAACATAGTGTTCAGTCATGTAATCCATAGGGAAAGCAAGCATCAAGATCCAGACTTCATATTGAAAAGTAGGCATTCTCATGTTAATCCCTTCATCATGAGGGATTAAAGTGAAGTAGGAATCATCAGTTAATGCATGCGGCCCCTCTCTAATGGCATCATCTCTACTCTGAACATCAAGAAAAGCAACACAGCCTACTGCAATCGGATAGACAAACTCGTCCTCAATCTGATACTCCAGATCCTCTGTAATAATCCGGCAAACTTCCTCTAACCAGTACCTCTTCTGATGATCTGGAACAGGGGGAGTGATCTCAATCAAAGCGTACCTTTCATGGTTCAGCGGCGCCTCATCCACTACGATGGTCCTCCTCTGCAAACGATGATCTGGCCCTTGCTCAGTGTGTGAGCCGACGGGGGTGAAGGCAAACGGCCTGACCTAAAAGTTCTCCATGGCGGCACCACTAGGGTTTTTTGAGAACTCCGGTCTTGGAACAGGGGATGGCGAGGTAGGAGCAGAGGAGGGAGAAGAGGTGGGTGAAACTAGGAAGACTGCGTCTGATTGGGCCCCCCGGGCGATGGAGTTGACAACTGCAATGGGGGGGGGGGAGTCGGAGCGACAAGCAATGAGGAATAGCCACGTCAGTGCTACACGGGATTTTCTGTTTCACTTTCCATAACCGACCCTGGTTTTTACCGTGTATATCCCGCCGACTCGGGCAGCTGATATCTTTCCGTTCCACTAGATCAGGCATAGACAGTTTGAAGCTCTTGGGCCGCCAACAGTAAGCTGGCCCATTCCAACCCCCTCGGCAAGCAGAATGACCCAATAAGTTACACGAATTGCACCTCTGGAGGCCAGGACAACTAGGGCTTAAGTGATCAGTCCTATTACACGCTAGACAGGTTTGTAACTTACGGCCCAACATGCATGAACCTACCCGTGCATGTTGGGCCGTAAGTTACAAAACTGTCTAGCGTGTAATAGCACTGATCACTTAAGCCCTAGTTGTCCTGGCCTCCATGGTCGCCCGCCTTGCTCGCATCCTCTCCATTAATGGCGGCCAAGCCGCAGTTTAATTCACTTTTTAAATATAAAACACTCATAGCAAACGTTTTAGTTAGAACACCTGTATGCAAACCGACTGCTTCCCTAGGAAGCCAAGAGAAAATGTGTCGAGCAGGATTTGTGCAGCTCTTGGTCGCAAACGTTTTAGATAGAACAACGGTATGCAAAGTGAGAGCAGCGTAGGATTTGTGCATCCCTTCAACGCAAACGGATGTTTTGGATGACCCGTGTGCAACCACATACAAACAATTTGGTAACATTTGTCAATCCTTGTAACACTGCTATTTGTCAAAGTATGAAGCTAAAAATCACTAGCAGTATCTAATTTCTGCAACTAAAATTCAGTAATTAAGCATAGATTTCATTCATAGATTAAGCAGTCGTTCTTAATTTATACAAACAGTTCAACTTGACTATTGAACCGACCAAACTTTTTCCGAATTGCTGCCAACCACATAGTGAAGTAGCTAGTTCAACTATATATACTAGCTAATTTTAAGTACCTTGTACAGTTCCACCACATCTATAGTCAGATGAACTGAACAAAATAGCCCCTAAATACTACTACTACTACTGCGTAGGTGTTTTGTACTACTTCCGGCTAACTCTCCTCTGTCGAGCACGCTCAGTAAGAGGCAAAGGAGGAGGAGATTACCGTCGAGCTGGGCAATCGAAATACGGTGCCTTCCGCTCTTGCAGCTTCAGCGACGCTCACCTCGAACGCCCTCTACCACTCCAGACGACCCCTCTTGAAGCGGTGGTTCTCCTTGTAGATCTCCTGATTCCTCGCCTCTGAGGCAGCGTGTGCCGCGGCCACGGCGGCGGTAAGGCTCTTTGCATGCTCGACGAGGCACTCATCCTCCTCCCGCACGAACTCGGTGTAGCGCGCAAGGTCGCTGACGCACGTGCAAGCATCCACCTGCGCCTCCCGCCTTCGGGCAGCGGTGGCAGAGCGGGAGATGACCCCGGTGGTCGACGGTGGGCTGGCGGCCACGGCGGCCGACGACGGGGTGGCAGCCACAACCACCACCTCCCGCCTTCGGGCCGCGGTGGCGGAGCGGGTGATGGCCACAGTGGCCGGCAGTGGGGTGGCGGCCAGGACAACCACCTCCCGCCTTCGGCCCGCGGCGGCGGAGCGGGCGATGGCCCTGGCTTTCAATGGTGGTGTGGCGGCAACGGCGGCCGGCAACAGCTGCCGACGGGCACCGGCAGCGGAGCGTCTGGTGGTTGTTCCGCGCACACCCAACAGGGACGCCACGCGCACTGCACTACATTGGGGACTGCGCCGCCGCCGCGGTGTAGCCTCCCAGCTGGAGCTGTCCTCTGATGACGGCGGTGTGGCTGAGCGGCGACGATAGATTAGTGCCACTGGCGATTGTGGGATAAGCAGACGAGATAATCTACTGGGAGGGAGGGGAAATGCGACGCAGGACTCGTCGTCCATGAGGGTTTTTATAGCATGCCGGTAAGCATTGGGATTTTGGGGAATTTCACCGAGTCGGGCGGGACGCTTGCGTGGGAACCTGCGAGGTTGCGCGGGAACGGGCTCACCAACGATTCATTGGCGCCACTTTTTGGCCAAAAGAACGCCCCCGCGTGCTGCGCAAGCTTGCGTTGTAAGCCGTCTGTGGCAGCGGGGTGACAAGACATATGAGAGGACAACAAAAGGCCACGTACACATACGGTTAATCAAAAAATGTTTGTGACTTAATTACCTACTATACCACCATCCTGGTTTATAAGTATGATTTATCTAATAAAATACGAATGCATGTCGCCAAAGATTATATAGCTGGATTTGTATTTGAACCTAGTTTCCAATTATATAATTTTTAAAACATGCATTAACATTTTGTCGGTTAAATTTGAGGGCAAAGTATGGCACAGAATATATAGGAGACTATAGAATAGCCAGAGGTGGTAGCACACGGCCGCTCTCTACGCAACGACTCAACTGTCGGCCGGCTTATAGGCGACCATTTCCTGCGTGTTCAACTGCTCTATGCATGTGGTTAGTTGTGGTTCAGGCGGCCACGGCGCTCTCAGCTCGCGTCCCGGCCGCCCGCTCGGCTCTTGTGTCCCTTCGGGTGCTCTGCCCTCGTCCCTCCACGCGCGCTGCAAGTGTTTGGGGCCGGTGCACAATGACACACGTTCGTGTGCAAGCGGTTGCGCCGGGCGCAGTGCGACGATGCAGTTACCCGCTGCAAAAACTGCCATGCGGACGTGCCGAGAATCCACGCCGCCCGGCCCCCTTTTATTCCTCTGGCCATTTACCTTCATCTCTCGTCTCACACAGCAAAATAAGCACATCCACGAGGACACATACAGAGAGGACATCCAGCGGTTCAAGTGGCGCTCCCCGTGGCTCCAATGGCACTGCCAGCGGCAGACGGCGACAACAGCTGGAAGTTCACCACACATCACATAGTGGACACGCACGTGAGGGGGAAGGCCCTCTTGGTGGTGTACACGAATGATCCGGTCTCGGTGGATAGCTCCATCCAAACTATGGAGTAGTTCCTTGCCGAGGACAAGTACCGAGTGGTCGGCTTCGACCTCGAGTACACCATCGGTCGTGGCGGGCACGATCAGAAGGTTGTCGTCGCCCAGTTGTGCGTGCGACATGACGTCCTCGTCTACCACTACCACCTTGCCGCAAGGCCTTGCGAGCGTTTCTCCAAGTTTAGCAACAGCTCCGACTACAATTTTGCTACAGTGGACACCACCAACGATCTAAAAGCACTCGAGGTTTCGGACTTGAAATGCCCGAATCTTTTCAAAATCCAGCACCACTACAAGGTCTGGGGCAGCGACAAAAACAAACTGTACTCCCTGGTTGACCTCGCCTCAGCCATCATCGACCTCTACTACGCGAAGATGAAGGAAGAGAACAATAATGACAAGAACGCCTGGCAGAGTGTGTGGCATGAGAGACTGGATGAACAACATGTCAAGTACGCGGCCATGGACATGTACACAAGCTACGAGATGTACAGGCAGATCATTGACATGAGTAATTGTCTTCTTCCTAACCCAGACGAGGGAACGAACCACATAGCAGTGGCGGGAGCGTCACAAGAAGTAGATGACTAGACGATCGTTTCTCCTACATTATAATGCATGCAATTGTTTATTGAGGTGTGTGCGAATGATCTTTATAGTCACTTATGTAATTGGATGTTTATTTCAGTTATATATATGTATATATACATATCATTCTACTGTAGAAAGAGAAATTCACACGGCTTACTAGCAACAATCGTCTATGTTATTATTGGTCTTCGCACACATTTCTGATTATGGACCTGTTTGCCGCGTATCACACACATCTTGTTCAGTTGAACCATTTTCATTGTGTTGCCTAATCACACACAGTTCATCCCAGTGAACCGTATGTTGTATATCGCATACGCCTTCATCTGGCTGCCCGTTTCTTTTGTTCCTCCTTATCCCAAACAGTTAATTGAGCTGAACCGTATGCCCTGCATCGCACACGCAACTAAATTCTGAACCGTGTTTGATGCATCTGTCATTGCAAACGTTTTGCACCTTTTTTGATGGTTGTTTTACACCACTGTTTGCGATTATGGCATCGCACATAGTTTTGTTGAAGGGTCTCTGATCATACTATCGCGTTTAGACCATCTTGCAGTAGTGATAACTGGAAACTATGTACGAATACAAATCCAACTATATAATGTTTGGCGACATGCATTCGTATTTTATTAGTTAAATCGTACTTATAAACCAGGATGGGGCACTACAAAAAAAAGACACATCCATGACATGTTGGGCCGAACGAAAATCTTTTCTGTCATACTTATGACACTTCTGTGATGATAATTGTGACAAAACCCGGTATCATCATAGATGTGGTGGGTTCCTACTTCTATGAAAAAAAATCATGACAGAAAATGGGTTTTTCGTCCTGGGCGGGCTGGAGACGCAGCTGCATAACATTCTTTGGGCCGTCCATGACGGAAAAAACCGTGGTAGAAGCGAGGGTCTTGAGCTTGAGCTGATGAAGTTGGGCTGCGCTGGGCCCCCACTCGAGCGACGCCACAGGCCGCAGGCAGGCAAGTCTGGGGACCCCCATTCCCAGAACGCCGACAGTAGCCCTCGGGCCCAAGGCGCGCCCGGGCTTGGCTTAGCAGAGAAGCGAAGGGGCAAGCGCGAAGCGCGCGGGCCCCAATAGCCTGCGGCCTTGGGCGCCGCGTGGCGATTGATTGGACGTGGGCGTCTCCGCTCCCACGACGCCTCGGCAACCGCACGACTTGACAAGTCCCTGCATGCAAAGAGATGGGTCATGATTACCTGCGATCGTGGTGGTCGGCGGTTGGCCTTCTCTATCCTTAAGTACGGGACTGCGTGAGCCCCTTCAGACCATCCCTTCCTGCTACTCCTTTCCCTCCATCCTAGCTGCTCGCCATTCCCATGGCTCCGTCGAAGAGATTCTCAGCCGCGGAGAAAGGAAAGGCTCGTCAGACAGGGCCTGACTCCCCCCCCATCCAAGCGCGGTCGGGGCCGCCCTCGCAAGCATCCCGCAGTCCCCGTAGTGGTTCCCTGTGGCTATGGAGGCGGTTCCCTGCGCGGTGATGCGCGCCCGGTTGCCGATGGGAGGCATGTCGTGGCCGCGCGGCCCCCCAGGTCGCCCTTTTGCACGGCGGAGGTGCTGTCGGAGTTTGTCGTGTAGTCGGCGGACCCGACCAGCACATAGCTCCAGCTCCCCCGTTTCATCGTGGGTGAGCTGCCGGCCGGCGCTCGAGGCGGCCTCTTGCTTCAGGCAGATGGTTGCTGCAGCAGGGCCTCCTGGGCTTCACTGGAGGTCTCCGCTTCTGGGAGTGCGGCCCTGACCCGCGGCTGGCAAACGTTTGCCCGCGTGCGCGACCTGAGCCGGCGGTGCACCCTGCACTTCAAGTTCGACGACGACGCCACACTCTACGTGAGGGTGTTCGGGGAAGACGGTCGCCGTGCTGGGTGCTGCCCCGAAGACGATGACCGCGGCCGCCTGCTCAGCCCCCGCGTTAACCAGGATCAAGACGACGGTAGGCGTGTGGGCGGCGGCGCTCGGGGCTCGCTAAGCTTCGGCGACTCCTGCTCAAGCAGCAGCTCCTCCAGCGGTGGCGGCGACCAACCCCCGCGCCGTCGCGCCTGCCTGGGTGAAGGTAGCGGGTCAGCCCGCCGTCGCGCCCCGGTGAAGCGAGAGTAGGGATCCGCCTGAGCCCCAGAGGCAGCGTGAGCATTCGCCACAAGTCGGTGTCGAACTAGTCGTTCTCATTTTTTTTTCTTCGTTTCCTGCGCAGAAAAAGAAGGTAGTATAGGGCCCCGCGGGGGCGTGTTAGAGCTGCTGCTGTTAATCATCGTGCTGCTTCCGCTATTTCTGCGCTATGTTCCCGTGCCGTGTGACCATGTGCGGGAATTATTTAGCTCGGTGGGGCTTGACGCGGTCTATGCCTCCCGAGGCTGAGGCCTCGCCGTGCGCTTCATTCCCTGCAACGATTAGCTGGAGGAGTAGCTCTTGGTCTCGGTTGTGGGGCGATCGGCCCAGGTCCTACGCTCGTGTCGCGATGCCCATGGGGCACGGACTGGGAGGTGTGCTCCCGCAGCGGACTCGGACAGGAAAACTTCAAACAATTGGAGCAGAAAAAACACTCGCGAGGGCGCCCGCGAACCACCCTCACGAGACTTGTGCGAGAGAAAACGAGGCAAGTGAGTGAAAAAGATAAAGAGTCACAAGCCAGGGATGACAACAGCTCCAGTAAAACTTCAAACAGGGACGAACAAGCCAACTGCAGAAAGCAAATGAAAAAGCCGCGTCCGGCACCTATTCTAGTCTTCGACGTCTTCTCTCCAGCGCGGAGCTAAGTGCTGCCACTGAGCGTGGGGCCCTCGAGGCCCGAGGGCGGTACTCCGGAGACTTCGGGGCGTGTACAGCCCCACTCATTATTACGTGAGAGTGTCACGGGCGGCAAGCTTCACAGGCATTCGCCTTCTTCACAGGCACCGGGCCTTCCCCAAAATGCGGCAAGTTCACAGGCATTGGCCTTCTTCACAGGCACGAGTCCTTTCCCAAAATGCGGCAGCTTCATAGGCATTGGCCTTATTCATAGTCACCGGGCCTTTCCCAAAATGCGGCAGCTTCACAGGCATTGGCCTTCTTCACAGGCACCGGGCCTTTCCCAAAATGCGACAGCTTCACAGGCATTGGCCTTCTTCACAGGCACCGGGCCTTTTCATAGGCGCTAGGCCTCGCTCAGGGATAGAACCTCCGGAGGTGTTGAATGTTCCATGCATTCAGGATGGGTACTCCCCCGGGGTCTCCAAGCGCGCAGAGCTAGGCCTGGAAACATGAACAACCTTGAATGGGCCCTCCCACATGGGAGAGAGCTTGTGCAGCCCCTCCATGGAGAAAACCCGTCTGAGCACGAGGTCCCCTACCTCAAGAGTTCTGGGGCGGATGTTGCAGCAGTGGTATCGTCGCAGCGCCTGTTGATACCTTGGCGCTCACAACGCGGCTTCTCGATGGCGTTCCTCCCCCAGCACGAGATCCGTCCCCCGCATGGCGTCCTGCTACGTTTCGTCGAACGCCAGGACCCGTGCGGAGCGACGCCCGACCTCGTGAGGGAGAACAACCTCTGCTCTATAGACGAGGATGAACGGGGTCTCGCCAGTCGGCTTGGCCACGGTTGTGCGGATAGACCACAGCACGGGCTGGAGCTCGTCATACATGCCCCTGCCACAAGCCTCCAGCTTATTCTTGAAGGTCCCGGCTTTGAGGCCCCTCAGGACCACCGCATTGGCTCGCTCGGCCTGGCCGTTGCTCCGAGGGTGTGCTACCGAAGCATAACATATCTGCGTTCCAAGGTTAGCACAGTACGTTTTGAAGAGATTACTGGTGAATTGCGAACCGTGGTCGGTGATGATGCGGTTAGGCACCCCAAATCGTCTCACGAGACCCTTGATGAACTTGACTGCGGAGCCTGCTGGGATGGTGCGGACAGCTTACACCTCAGCCCACTTGGTGAACTTGTCCACAATGACGTAGAGGTAGCGGTAGCCCCCTGGAGCCTGAGGAAACGGGCCCAGACTGTCCAGCCCCCTGACTGCAAACGGCCATGAGAGGGGTATAGTTTGTAGACCCCCCGCCGGCTGATGGATCTGCCTAGCGTGGAACTGGCAGGCCTCACAGGCCTTCACCAGCTCAACGGCATCGCTGAGTGTTGTGGGCCAGTAGAATCCACTACGGAACGCCTTGCCAACGAGGGTTCATGACGATGACTGGTGCCCACAGTCTCCGCCGTGTATGTCCGCCAGCAGCTCCTTCCCTTGCTCTTTGGAGATGCAATGTAGGGACATGTCATTCGGTCGCCTCCGGTAGAGCCCTCCATCCTTGATGCAGTAAGCCGTGGCCTGCCGCGCTACGCGCTCCGCCTCCTCCTCATTCTCCGGCAGGGTCCCTTGCATCAAGTAGTTCTTGAGCTCTGTGATCCAACATCCTTCCTGAGGCTCCAACGCCAGGAGCAGGCATGCCCCTGAGGCCGGGCCGCAAACTGGAGCTCTCGAGGCAGGTGGCTGAGGGAGCTCCTCCCTTGGTTGCGCCGTACTCGATAGTGACGGTGCCGCCGAGGGTTTGAAGAGCCACTCCTCGAAGACGCCAGGCTCCTGGCAGCCGCCTGGATGCCCTCTTGGCAATGTCATCAGCCTCTTGATTGGTGCCGCGAGGCACATGCTGCAACTCCATCCCCCAGAACTGTTTCTCCATCCTGCGAACCTCAGCGAGGTAGGCTTCCATGTGCTCGTCCTTTGGTTTGTATATCTTCTTGGAGAAGTTGACGAGGAGTTGCAAATCGCCCTTGATGGTGAGGCGCCTTACCCCTAAGGCGGCTTCGGCTTTCAAGCCTGCTATCAGGCCTTCGTACTCTGCTATGTTGTTGGAGACCTTTTCTCCATGCTGGAAACAGAGTTGTACGGTGTAGTAGAGTTTGTCCTGGGTAGCGGATACGAGCACTGCATCAGCTCCTGTGCCATGTCGGGAGAATGCCCCGTCGACGTACATGACCCAGCCGTCCGGGGCCTCACTCCCCGGGGAAAGTGATCGGTCCTTGCCTGCCTCGAGACCCGGTGCTTCTGCCCATTCTGCCATGAAATCCACAAGTGCGGCTCCCTTGATGACTATGGTCGTACTGAATTCTAGCTTAAATGCTTGTAGTTCGATGTTCCATTCAGCGACTCTTCCAGCTGAGTTGGGGCTCCTGAGTACTCTTTCCAACGGATATGCTGAGAAGACTTTGATAGGATGGCCTTGGAAGTAGTGTCGCAGCTTGCGTGAGGCCACTAATAGCGCGAGGAGGAGTTTTTGAGGCACGGGATGCCGCGCCCTTGCGTCCCGTAGCACCGTGCTGACGAAGTACACGGGGTGCTCGACGAAGTTGAGGGTGCCGGCGCAGCTTGCGCCCTCCAGAGGCTGAGGCATCTCTTGAGATGGCGGAGCCCCCAGTGCTTGGTCGCTCGGAGGGGCCCCTCCTTCTCCAAGTGTGTTTTCCTGCTATGGCTGTTCCTTTTCGGCCGCGGTCGTGGTCTTCGCGAGGCCCTCTTGGTTCTGCTTTGCTTCAGCCCGGACGATCGATGCGGCCTTGGTCCGGCGCTTCTCCCTGACCGCCACCAGGGCTGCGCTAGCGGAGTAGGGGGTGGCCGCAAGGTAGAGCACCAGGGGCTCTCGAGGACGCATAGCTACCATCACTGGTGGGCTGGTAAGGTACCTCTTGAGATCTTGGAATGCCTTGTCGGCCTCTTCAGTCCATTCGAAGGGCCCCTTCTTCTTCATCAGCTTGAAGAAGGGCAGTGCTCGTTCCCCCTGCTTGGAGATGAAGCGCCCTAGCGCGGTTACACGCCCGGTGAGCTTCTGCATCTCTCTGAGGGTCCTTGGCGTGCTAATGTCTTCGACTGCTTTGACCTTCTCCGAGTTGGCCTCGATGCCCCTGTGGGACACAAGGAAACCCAGGAGCTTACCCGAGGGGACTCCATACACACACTTTTCTAGGTTGAGGATCGCAAAGGTTTCTTCCAGGTCCTATATCAGGGTTTTTGCCTCCCGAGACTTCACTACAATGTCGTCGACGTAAGCTGCAGCGTTCCTCCCGAGCTGCCGGCCTAAGGCGATGTGGATCAGCCGCTGAAAGGTTGCGCCTGCGTTGCGCAACCCAAATGGCATGCACGTATAGCAGTACACTCCACATGGGGTCAGGAAAGCCATTTTTTCCACATCTTCTACCGCCATCTTGATCTGGTGATAGCCCGAGAAGGCATCTAGGAAGCACAATAGGTCACACTCCGCGGTGGATTCGACTATCTGGTCAATGCGGGGGAGCGGAAACGGATCCTGCTGGCAGGCATTGTTGAGGTTGGTGAAGTCGACACACATGCGCTCCTTTCCTCCCTTTTTTGGCACAACGACCGAATTAGCCAGCCAATCAGGGTAGCGGACCTCGCGGATAACTCCTGCTGCCTCTAGCTTCCGGGTCTCTTGAACAATGAAAGCTTGTTTCTTAGTGGACTGTCGCCTCGCCTTCTGCTTCACGGGGCGCACGTTGGGGCACACGTTGAGGTGATGCTCAATCACACCCCTCGGGACCCCTGCTAACTAATCAGGTTCCCATGCGAACACCTTCTTGTTCGCGCGCAGGAACCTCACCAAGGTCGACCAGTACCTGCTTGGTTTCCGCCTTGTCCTGGGTGAATAGCTGCTTCTTTTTAGCCGGCGCAGCCCCCTTGGGCTCAAGGGCATCGGTGCTGGTGGGCTGCGCCACCGCGGCTGCCCTGCAAGCAAGCTTTAGCGCCTGCATCACATCCCTCGTATCTCCTGACACGGTAAGGACGCCGTTGCTCCCGGGCATCTACATGAGGCCGTACGCCGGGTGAGTTGCTGCCATGAACCGGGCCAAGGCCGGATAGCCGAGGATGGTGTTGTAGGGGAGGCCGATGGGGGCGATGTCGAAGTCGATCAGCTCTGTGCGGAAGTTGTCGTAGGTGCCGAAGGTCACTGGGAGGCGGATCTGTCCCAAGGATGCGGTGGAACCAATTCTGACGCCCAAGAAAGGCCTGCTGGGCTGAAGCCGCTCCAGCGGCACATGGAGGAGGCTGAAGGCCTCCACTGAGAGCACGTTGAGGCCGGCTACGCCGTCGATGAGGGTCCTGGTGACGGCCACTTGGCAGATGGTGGGGGTGCACAGCATCGGGAGCGCCTGAACCGATGTGGTTGAAGAGGTGATCATCCGAGTCGAAGGTCAGATCGGCCTCGGGCGCCACCCAGCCCGGGGGGGCTTCTCGGCGCTTGGAGGCGGTGCTGACCTGGCGGGTGAATGGCTTGACATGGCGGCTCGAGGGGGCGCCTGTGAGCCGCCCAGGAGAGCTGCAACGACGGGCGGCACTGGTGCGGCATAACAGGCGAGGAAGAGGTCACACAGCTCCCCCAGGAGGTCACAGAAGCCGTTGGCAGGTGGAGCAACCACATGCACGGGTCGCCGGCGAGGGTCATGGGAAACGAGTTGGCCATCACCCTATCTCGTCCCCGGCTTTGGGGACGGCCTCCTCATATGCTAGCAGGAAAACCAGCGGATCCGTCGCGCCGTTGTAACACGGAGGTGTCGGGGAACGTTGCAGAAAACAAAAAAATTTCCTACGGTTTCACCAAGATCCATCTATGAGTTAATCTAGCAACGAGTGATCGGATGCATCTACATAACTTTGTAGATCGCGAGCGGAAGCGTTCAGAGAACGGGGATGAAGTAGTCGTACACGACGCGATCCAAATCACCGGAGATCCTAGCACCGAACGGATGGCACCTCCGCGTTCAACACACGAACGGTCAGCGTGACGTCTCCTCCTTCTTGATCCAGCAAGGGGGAAGGAGAGGTTGATGAAGATCCTGCAGCACGACAGTGTGGTGGTGGATGCAGGGCGTCACAGCAGCAGGGCTTCGCCGTGTACTGCGAGAGGAAGAGGTGTAGCAAGGAGGGAGGGAGGCGCCAGGGGTCAAGGGTGCGGCTGCCCCTCCCTCCCCCCCTTTATATAGGCCCCCTGGGGGGGCGCCGGCCCTTGGGAGATACAATCTCCAAGGGGGCGGCGGCCAAGGGGGGTGGAGTGCCCCCCAAGGCAAGTGGGCGCCCCCCCCACCCTAGGGTTCCAACCCTAGGCGCTGGGGGTGGGCCTTGGGGGGCGCACCATCCCACTAAGGGCTGGTCCCCCCTCCCACTTCAGCCAATGGGGCCCTCCGGTATGGGTGGCCCCACCCGGTGGACCCCCGGGACCCATTTGGTGGTCCCGGTACAATATCGGTGACCCCCAGATCACTCCCGATGGCCGAATGTGCACTTCCTATATATAATTCTTCACCTCCGGACTATTCCAAAACTCCTCGTGACGTCCGGGATCTCATCCGGGACTCCGAACAACATTCGGGTTACTGCATATACATATCTTCACAACCCTAGCGTCACCGAACCTTAAGTGTGTAGACCCTACGGGTTCGGGAGACAGGCAGACATGACCGAGACGGCTCTCGGGCAATAACCAATAGCGGGATTTGGATACCCATGTTGGCTCCCACATGCTCCACGATGATCTCATCGGATGAACCACGATGTCGAGGATTCAATTAATCCCGTATACAATTCCCTTTGTCAAACGGTATTTTACTTGCCCGAGATTCGATCGTCGGTATCCCAATACCTCGTTCAATCTCGTTACCGGCAAGTCACTTTACTCGTACCGTAATGCATGATCCCGTGATCAAACACTTTGATCACATTGAGCTCATTATGATGATGCATTACTGAGTGGGCCCGGTGATACCTCTCCGTCAAGCGGAGTGACAAATCCCAGTCTCGATCCGTGTCAACCCAACAGACACTTCCGGAGATACCCGTAGTCTAACTTTATAGTCACCCAGTTACGTTGTGACGTTTGGTATACCCAAAGCACTCCTACGGTATCCGGGAGTTACACGATCTCATGGTCTAAGGAAAAGATACTTGACATTGGAAAACTCTAGCAAACGAACTATACGATCTTGTGCTATGTTTAGGATTGGGTCTTGTCCATCACATCATTCTCCTAATGATGTGATCTCGTTATCAATGACATCCAATGTCCATAGTCAGGAAACCATGACTATCTGTCGATCAACGAGCTAGTCAACTAGAGGCTTACTAGGGACATGTTGGTGTCTATTATTCACACATGTATTACGATTTCCGGATAACACAATTATAGCATGAATAAAGACAATTATCATGAACAAGGAAATATAATAATAATGCTATTATTATTGCCTCTAGGGCATATTTCCAACAGGCATCTCACGCTTGAACTTGTGCGGCCACTGCACCTCTCGCAAGCTGGAGGCCAAGGCTCGGAGCCCCCAAGCCCCAGTGCCGGCATCGGCTGCCGGAGCGGGCGGTGCGTCGTCCGCCATGAGGGCTAAACGCGATGTTGGTGGAGAGCAGGTCGTCGGGAGGGAGAACTCCGGCGCACCCCTACCTGGCGCGCCAAATGTCGGATTTTGTGTTCTGGCAAACCCTTAAGGTCCGAACTCTGCGGTGTGCATGAAGATCTTTCCCCTACCGACTCGCGCTTCTGTGGCTCGCAAGAGATCTAGGGCGGAAAAAAGAACACACAAGGGACACAAGGTTTATGCTAGTTCGGGCTGCCGATGTGGTGTAATACCCTACTCCAGTGTGTGGTGTAGTGGATTGCCTCAGGGGCTGATGATGAACAATACAGGTGAAGAACGGCCTCGCGAGAGGTGTTCTTGAGCTGGCGCGGTGTGTTCTGCTTGGTTTGTCTCTGTCTCTTCCCATGTTCTCCCTTTCCCTATGGTGGCTAGTCCTATTTATAGAGGCCCTGGTACTCTTCCCAAATAATGAGCGGGAAGGGCACCAACAATTGGCCATTTTGAAGGGGAACATCCAGTACAAGTTATCCTGACCAAAGGTGGTCTCCGGCTGCCAAAAGCACTAGTGATGACGCCGTCTTTGGCTCCACGGTGACCTCCGTCCTGCCGCTCTGCTGGACTTGGTCTCGTTGCACCGGAATGGTAACCTTTGCCCGATGCCTTGGCCTCTGCTTGCTCCCTTTGCACCGAAGGGGAAACAAGGACACTGCGCAGGCCGGCGCCCGCCTGGCGCCCGCCTGATCCCGCCTGGAGCCCGCCTGATCTCGATCGTCATGGCTTGCGTCATGGGCTCCTCGCGAGGTGCCCCTGCCTTGATCTCTCCGCCTCCTCGCGAGAATGCCTGATGAGGCTGCTCCTGAGGAAGCTTCCTGTCATCCGCCCCGCAAGGCTTGGCCCCTCGCGAGGGTCTTGAGCCTGAGCTGATGAAGTTGGGCCGTGCTGGGCCCCCACTTGAGCCACGCCGCAGGCCGTAGGCAGGCATGTCTGGGAACCCCTGTTCCCAGAACGCAGACAACTACAACAAAAGTATTAAGGTAAACCTAACCATAGCATGAAACATATGGATCCAAATCAGCCCCTTACGAAGCAACGCATAAAGTAGGGTTTAAGCTTCTGTCACTCCAGCAACGCATCATCTACTTATTACTTCCCAATGCCTTCCTCTAGGCCCAAATAATGGTGAAGTGTTATGTAGTCGATGTTCACATAACACCACTAGAGGCTAGACAACATACATCCCATCAAAATATCGAACGAATACCAAATTCACATGACTACTAATAGCAAGACTTCTCCCATGTCCTCAGGAACAAACGTAATTACTCACAAAGCATATTCATGTTCATAATCAGAGGGGTATTAATATTCATAAAGGATCTGAACATATGATCTTCCACCAAGTAAACCAACTAGCATCAACTACAAGGAGTAATCAACACTACTAGCAACCTACTAGTACCAATCCCGGACTTGGAGACAAGAATTGGATACAAGAGATGAACTAGGGTTTTGAGATGAGATAGTGCTGGTGAAGTTGTTGATGGAGATTGCCCTCTCCCGATGAGAGGAGAGTTTGTGATGACGATGGCGATGATTTCCCCCTCCCGGAGGGAAGTGTCCCCGGCAGAACAGCTCTGTTGGAGCTCTAGATTGGTTCCGCCTCGTGGCGGCGGAGTCTCGTCCCGAAAGGTTGCTTATGATTTTTTTCTCGACGAAAGACCTCATATAGCAGAAGATGGCCATCGGAGAGCCAACGGGGGGCCCACGAGGTAGGGGGCGCGCCCTGGGGGGTAGGGCACGCCCCCCACCCTCGTGGCCAGGTGGGTCCCGCTCTGGTGAACTTCTTCCGCTCAATATTTTTTATTATTTCCAAGAATGACTTTCTTGGAGTTTCAGGACTTTTGGAGTTGTGCAGAATAGGTCTCTAATGTTTGCTCCTTTTCCAGCCCAGAATTCCAGCTGCCGGCATTCTCCCTCCTTATGTAAACCTTGTAAAATAAGAGAGAATAGGCATAAGTATCATGACATTACGTGTAATAACAACCTATAATGCGATAATTATCGATATAAAAGCATGATGCAAAATGGACGTATAAAATCCCCCAAGCTTAGACCTCGCTTGTCCTCAAGCGAAAGCCGATAACGATAAATATGTCCCCATGTTTAGAGGTAGAGGTGTCGATAAAAATAAAATACGGACATGAAGGCATCATGATTTTTCTCATAACATCAACAGTCATATGATCTCTTATGCTCAAGTAATAATCCATTCACAATGCAAAAGTACGAATCATAAACTTTATTGAGAACCAACAAACTATAATCTCAGTCATTGAAGCAATTGCAATTTATCATAACATCAGAAAGAGTCTATGTCAGAGCTTAATAGCAAGTCCACATACTCAACTATCATTTAGTCTTTCATAATTGCTAACACTCACACGATACTTGTGGTTACGGAGTTTTAATCGGACACAGAGAAATATAGGGGCTTATAGTTTCGCCTCCCAACCTTTTACCTCAAGGGTAATGTCAACAATAATAACCCATGCTCCCCTATATCCAATTAGATACTCCCTCCATTCCTAAATATAGGGTGTATAGTTTTTGGCACGGAAATTAAAGAACGCATGTGGAGGAAAAATTTCAGAAGTTTTGGGTGAGATTACACATGACTAATTGACATGAGAAAATAGAGGAGCTTGCATGATATAAGGAAATGTAATCAAATCCCTAAAAAAATTATCCAAATGAGCGGTGCAACGCAATACACCTTATATTTTGGACTTTTTCTCAAAAACTTATACACCTTATAGCAAGGTACGGAGGGAGTATATCTATCAGGATCTTTCCAACATACTGTGCTTGCCAAAGGGTAAAATGAAAAAGGAAAGGTGAAGATCACCATGACTCTTGCATAAAATAGAAGATAGTAATAAAATATAGGCCCTTCGCAGAGGGAAGTAGAGGTTGCCATGCGCTTTTATGGTTGGATGCACAAAATCTTAATGCGAAAGAACGTCACTTTATATTGCCCCTTGTGATATGAACCTTTATTATGCAGTCCGTCGCTTTTATTTCTTCCACATCAGAAGATCGTATAAAGCTTTTTTCCTCCACACCAATCAATCATACATATTTAGAGAGCAATTTTTATTGCTTTGCACGGATGACAACTTACTTGAAGGATCTTACTCAATCCATAGGTAGGTACGGTGGACTCTCATGGCAAAACTGGTTTAAGGGTTCTTGGAAGCACAAGTAGTATTTCTACTTGGTGCTGAGAATTTGGCTAGCATGATGGGGAAAGGCAAGATCAACATGTTGGATGATCCATGACAACATACTTTATCTCATATATAAGAAAACATAACCCATTACATTGTCTTCCTTGTTCAACGTCAACTCTTTAGCATGTCATATTTTAATGAGTGATCCCATTCATAAAAGATGTCAATGATAATATATTTATATGTGAGACCTCTCTTTCCTTATTACTTCCTATTAATTGCAACGATGACCAAAGCTATGTTTGCCAACTCCCAACAACTTTTAATCATCACACTCTTTCTATGTGAAGTCATTACTCTCAATAAGATCAATATGAACTCTTTGTTTCTTTTTATTCTTTTTCTCTTTTCTTTTATTCACTCAAGATCATGGCAAAATAATCAAGCCCCTAACTCAACACTAATCTTTATTATATATATAGCTCACGGACTCGAGAACATAGAGAGATCATAAAGAAAAAACTCAAAACTGGATCATGCCATAAACTTTATTCTACTAGATCAAGATACTACTAATATGATAGGACTAAGAAAAACGGTAAAGATAAGAGTGTGTTGGTGATACGATACCGGGGCACCTCCCCCAAGATTGGCAGTTGCCAAGGGGAGTGCCCATACCCATGTGATTATATCTCCTTCATCGGGGATGGTGATGGCTTCTTCCTCAGTTTGCACTTGAGGACAGCATTTTGATCCCTCAAGTCATCAATCTCTTGCTCAAGGGTTAATATCTTTTTGCATAGTTCCTGCTTGTTTTCCTGCAAGAGACGGAAAGGGATAAACTCGATCTTAGGTTTCTTTGCTTTATCAGGGAGGCTTGACTTTTTGAACTCCACATGCATGTCCCCAGGTTGAGGTAGTGGGGGTTCATCCTCCTCTGAGCTCGTCTCCTCTTTCCCCTTGGGTTCATAGTCATGTTTTTCCTCCGTAGTCAAACCACAATGCTCCACATCTCCATAGACCCTAGGGTTTGCAAGGTAATCATCCACATAGCTCTCTCCTTTTGAATCCTGGGACAACATGTTGCTCTAATCTGCAGTAGGACAACTCGAAACAAGAACAGAGGATATTTGCGTGATACAGGAGGCAAATTTTTTGGGAGAATATATAATGAATTTTTACCGACCAAAATACGTATCGTGCAATAAAACAGAGTCCGGAAAGCACACGAGGTGCCCACAAGGTAGGGGGCGCGCCAAGGGGGGTAGGGCGTGCCCTCCACCCTCGTGGGGCCCTCATGTCCTTCCCGGACTGCTACTTATTTTCCTGTTTTTCTAAATATTCCAAAATGGAGAAATATTGCCTTAAAAACTGTTTTAGAGTCGGTTTAGTTACCGTACCACATACCTATTCCTTTTCGGAGTCTGAAACGTTATGGAAAGTGTCCCTTATGTATTCTTCTGGGGTTACGGTTTCAATAACATTGGTTTCCACATTTATGGGATTACCTGAGATATAATGCTTGATTCTTTGACCGTTTACCACCTTCGGATTTGTGCCTTCAAAGTTATTGATTTTTATGGCACCGGAATGATAGACCTCCTCGATAACGTACGTGCATTCCCATTTAGAGAGAGGTTTTCCTGCAAAAAATCTTAAACCAGAGTTGTATAGCAATACATAATGACCTACATTAAACTCACGCTTTTGTATCCTTTTGTCATGCCAAATTTTAACTTTTTCTTTAAACAACTCGGCATTATCATAAGCTTGGGATCTCCATTCAGCAAGTGAGCTAATATCAAATAACCTCTTCTCACCGGCAAGTTTGAAATCATAGTTGAGCTCTTTAATATCCCAATATGCCTTATGTTCTAGTTCGAGAGGTAAGTGACATGCTTTTCCATAAACCATTTTATACGGAGACATACCCATAGGATTTTTATATGCAGTTCTACAGGCCCATAATGCATCATCAAGTTTCTTGGACCAATTCTTTCTAGACCTATTGACAGTCTTTTGCAAAATTAATTTGAGCTCTCTATTACTCAATTCTACTTGACCACTAGATTGTGGGTGATAAGGCGATGATGTTCTATGATTTACATCATACTTAGCAAGCATTTTATGGAAAGCACCATGAATAAAATGTGAACCACCATCAGTCAATAAATATCTAGGGACTCCAAACCTCGGAAAAATAACTTCTTTAAGCATCTTAATAGAAGTGTTATGATCAACACTACTAGTTGGAATAGCTTCTACCCACTTAGTAACGTAATCAACAACAACTAAAATATGTGTATATCCATTAGAGGCAGGGAAAGGTCCCATATAATCAAAGCCCCAAACATCGAATGGTTCAATAACAAGTGAATAATTCATAGGAATTTCTTGATGTCTACTAATATTACCAATTCTTTGGCATTCATCACAAGATAACACAAACTTACGGGCATCCTTGAAGAGAGTAGGCCAATAAAAACCGGATTGCAATACCTTATGTGCAGTTCTATCTCCCGCGTGCTGTCCTCCATAAGCTTCGGAGTGGCACTTGCGTAGGATCTGTTCCTGTTCATGCTCAGGTACACAAAGTCTAATAACATTGCGTAGGCCAATAAAATTCAAGTTTGACTCCACTCCTCTACGGAATGTTGTCCTACGTCGAACTCCATCCCTTGAAGACTCTGACTATTCTTCTTCCGCGGCAACTGTGAATGCCAAAGTGATCGATGATGAAGACGATGCTACTACACCGCCCCCTACTTCTGCACGCATCAACACTGCACCAAGTTCGTCTGCACCACCAAACAACACTGACGATCCTGCTGCTTCACCTACTCCTCATGGGAACGAGTAGATACTCTATGTCTTCAAACCTTTTTGGTCATTACTGACAAAAGGGGGAGAAGCATATGAGTTTAATAGTCTTCAAGCGGGTCCATATGGGCGGTTGCTTTATATTTTGCCTAGTGTTTACAACTCTTGTTTTTCATACATTTGGTTCTTTGAGTTGTAACACTTAAACTTGATGGTCGTCTCCTACTTATTTGCTATTCTGCGATGCGATGATAAGTTCCGCATGTGCGATGATAACTTCCGCACTTAGGTCCTCTTTCAGACGCCCATTTTTAATTATGCATGTCATTATTTTCGTTATATCTTATCATGCATGATGAATTGTCGTCATAAGTTGAAGAGGATCTCCACAAGTACAACCTGCCATGTGCATTTGCATTCAAAAAGCATATTACTTATATGCACATCTTCAGGGGGAGCCTTTGCCACTTATGAAGACAATACCCTATCCTTTACAATTTCACATACTTTATCCCCGTTGAAAACTTCAACCAGTTTGCCATCAATCACCCAAAAGGGGGAGATTGTAAGTGCATCTAGTACTACCCCTAGTTGGTTTTGGAGTATTGACGACAAATTTGGTTGAGGGACTAATGTGTTTGTGAGAATTGCAGGATAACACAGGTAGTAGTCCCTCATTGATTCAGTTTATCTACCGGAGATGACCCCTAGAAATTTATGAAGACATTGACGACAATGGTGGTATGAGAAGATATTCATATTGAAGACTATCACATGAGAAGACATTGATTGAAGACTATGGAGCGCGAAGACTTGGTCGTTTCATTGTTTCCTTTTCTTCTTTGTTGAGTCATAGGAACCACCGTACTATTAAGTGGGGTCCAAGTGAACAAAGTCAGGATGACTGAAGTGATGCTCAACCCAAATCCTATGTCTTCGAGTGAAGACAATGAGAGCAAATCTTATCCAGAGCTGCATAAGTCAGCTTTGCTTGTAGCCCAAGTAAAGTTGTCGTGTGTGTTTGAAATCTGACCATTGGAACACGTGTCAGTTCCTTAGTGACCCTGGGTCATTTCGGAAATATCAGGTCGGGTTGCCTAGTGGCTATAAATAGCCCACCCCCTACACCATAAATTGGTGGTTGCTCGGAGTTAGTACACAGCTTTTGTCGTTTGAGAGCAACCCACCTCGAAGCCTTTGAGAGAGAGAAATCCTTGCAAGGACAAAGCCCAAACACCTAGAGCCAAAGAGTGTTAGGCATCACTGAAGTCTTTCTGTCTGCGTGACCTGAAGACTTATTACACTTGAGGACTGTGAATCCTCCAGCCGGTTAGGCGTCGCGTCCTGAGCATCCAAGAATCAGTGTGGATTGCCGGTGAACGAAGTCTGTGAAGGTTCGGAAGTCTACCTTGAAGATTTACCAGAGTGATTGGGCGAGGACTGTGTGTCCTTAGCTCAAGGGGAATAAGGTGAAGACGAGGTCTTCTGAGTTGAATCTCAACCTCCCTAACCAGACATACAGTTGTCACAACAACTGGAACTGGTCCAACAAATCCTGTGTCTTCAACAAGTGACTGGTTCTATCCTCTCCCTCCCTTTACTTAGAGTTTGTCTTCGTGAAGTCATTGCCTGTTTGTTGTACCTGTTTGACTTCATTACTTGACTACTATTGTTGTTTGGCTTCATACTATCTTCCATCCTGATCCTTACTACCTAGCTGCTATTAGTCTTCGTACTCTCACGTTATTGCACACTTGACTATGGCTTGCTTAGTGTAGTTTATCTTCCGCTGCATTTCAATAGGTTCATTTCTATAGTTTGTCTTCGAAACTTCCATATTTTGAAGACTTTCATAAAAATCGCCTATTCACCCCCCCCTCTAGTCGATAACTAGCACTTTCAATTGGTATCAGAGTAAGGTACTCCCTTGTTCTGTGTGATTCGGTTTAACCACCTGGAGTTTTAGCTATGTCGACTTCAGGGATAACCAAAGTCTCCGATGCTTGCCCCGTGTTCGATGGAACTGAATATCCCTACTGGAAGAATAAGATGCGCATGCATCTTGAAGCCATTGATGTCGACCTCTGGTATGTCGTCAAGAATGGCGTTCCCAAGACTGGCGAAGGTGTCACCCCTACTGATGTCAAGAAGTTCATTCAACTGGACTCTACCGCCAAGAACATCATCTGTGGTCATCTGACCAAAGGACTGTATGGCCGCGTGAGTGCTCTGGAAACGTCGAAGCTAGTCTGGGACTGGCTATCCAAGGTCAATGAAGGCGTCTCAAACCAGAGAGATCAAAGGATCAGTGTTCTTCGCAACCTCTTCAATCGCTTCAAGAGAAACGACAATGAAAATATCCAGCTCACGTCTGATCGCCTCACTGACATCACAAATGAGCTTCGTGCTCTCGGCGCCACTGAGATTACCAAGCATGAAATCGTCAAGACATTACTGAGATCACTTGACAGCTCCTTTGACACCCTTGCCCTCATGATACAAGAATGTCCTGACTTCAAGACACTCGATCCGTCTGATATACTTGAGAGGCTCAACACACATGAGTCCCAGTTGTCTGAGAAAAGAGATATCTATGGTCCCAACTATGGCCGAACTCGCTCTTGGAAGTCAAAAGTTGTTTCCTCATCTGAAGAAGAATCTGACTGCAGTTCTGATGATCCTGAAGACATTGGAAAGGAACTTGCTATGCTTGTGAAGAAGTTCTAGAAGTTCACTAAGAAGAAGGGCTTCATAAAGTCTTCACGATCCAGCTCAAGAAATGATGAAGCTTCCACTCATGACTACAAGAAGAGAACATGTCACAAGTGCAAGAAACCTGGACACTATATCTCTGAGTGTCCACTGTGGGACAACGAGAAGAAGAAGAAGAAGAAGAGCAAGGAATATGATTCTAATGACAAGAAGAAGAAGAGATCTTCAAAGTCTTCTTCCAAGTGCTCATCCAAGTCTTCATCTCATAAGAAGAGCTCATCTGGCAAGGCTCGTGCTTTTGTTGGCAAGGATATGGATTCAGAGGAGGAGTCTGCTTCTGAGGAGGCGGAGGTGGAGTGTGAGGAGGAGTCCAACCCTGGCGTCGCAAGTCTGGCTCTAGCCACAACCTACGTTGCCAAGTCCATCTTCAACACTGAAGACAATGACTTCCACACCAACGCTGAAGCTGATGACAAGGACGACCCTGCTCCCACCTACTGCTTCATGGCACGTGGTGCCAAGGTAAAATCACATGATGCTTACTTTCAAACATCTAGTGAAGATGACTCTGATTGTGAATCCAAACCCAGCTACAAAACACTTGCTAAAATTGCAACTGAACAACAAAAGGCTATGGAATGTACTCAAAAACTGTTAGACAAAAGCGATGACCTGTTGGATGCGGAAATGACTTGTTCTCAGTTCTTAGTTGAAGACATAAAAAGTCTTCATGCTAAGTACCAAGAACTTGAAAGTCGTCATGAAACGCTCTCAACCACTCATGAAAAGCTCTCCTATGATTATTTCAAAGGAAGCAAGAGCTTGAGAAATTGAGAGCGGCTCATGAAGATCTTCAAAAAGAGAATGAGTCACTTCGCGCTCAATAGATCAGTCCCGCTCAGGATGGATTTGAACCACCATGTCTAAAATGCCTTGAGCGTGACAACGCTACCTCTATTGCTGAATGTTCTACTACTGCTGTTGTTGCATTGTCTTCAAGTACTGATGTGGTAACTAACCCCTCTGCGGAGGATACCACTAATATTGCTGATGAAAATGCTAGGTTGAAGACATTGCTTGAAACAGGGATGTATAAAAGTCTGAAAGGGCATTAGACACTTTGCGATGTCCTTAAAAAGCAGATTCTGAACCGAAACCCTAGGAAAGAGGGTGTTGGGTTCGAGAGGAAAATGAATGTTGATGGTTCCTACTGGAAGCCTGAGCAGTATCCCAAAACCACATGGGTTGCTGCAAAGGGACCTTCAGTGGATCCATCTACCTTATCTGGATTTACCTGTGCTAACCCTATTATAATTGATGAATCCTTTGATGCAAACTATAAACTGTTCAAGAATCAGAATGGTGAAGTGTTTGCCAGATATGTTGGTACTAACTGCAGGAATGGGCCACCTATGAAGAAGATCTGGGTTCCCAAAAGCTGTCTTGAGAATCTTCCAGTGAATGTCATCATGACACCACCTGGGAAGAAGACAAACCCCAGACCTAAGGCTTCATATGGTCCAAAGGCTTCATACATGCAGAGGACTCACCTGAGTCACCCTAACGCCAATGTTTTGCAGGGAAACCATAATCAGACTTATGAATATGAGTGTGTGTCTTCAAATCGCTCTATTCATAGAGCTAAGAATTTTTCTGCTTATTCATATGAGTATCATTCTTCTCCTGCAAGGCTATTTGCTAGGGCTCCAAAGTCAAAATTCTCAGATGCTGCACTTAGACTCATTGCTTCTAAGCCACCCCTGAAAATGTGGGTGGTTAAGAAGAATTAACTTTCTCTTGCAGGGAAAGGTCTCCAGCCTGAAATCAAAGGCGTCTGATGCTATTGTTGGGGACCTAAAACATCTTGTAGGGCGCAAGATCAAATGCCCAAATGGTCTTACTATGTATTTTGTTCCTGAATCGTTTGCCATTCATCCTATTAGTCCTAATTTTGATCTGAGCTTCAATAATCCTATTGCCCGTGAAATGTTTATGCTTCATAATGCTCTTGGTGAAGCCTATCCCCCTAACTGTATTGTAGGGTATGACACCTCGTGCTTCAGAATGGATTATGGATAGCGGATGCACTAATCACATGACTCGTGATCGAAGTCTTCTCATGGACTCAACTTTACGTCCATCTGATAAGAGTCACATCACATTTGCTGACACTAGTAAAAGCAAGGTATTGGGTCTAGGTAGAGTTGCAATCTCAAGGGATCAGCACATGGATAAAGTGATGCTTGTTGAATCCCTTGGTTTCAACTTAATGTCTGTCTCAATGCTTTGTGACTTGAACATGATTGTGATATTTGGAAAGTATCGTTGCCTTGTACTTATGGAATCTGACAAATCTCTAGTCTTTGAAGGGTACCGGAAAGATGATCTGTACATGGTAGATTTCTCAGCAGGTCCACAACTTTCCGTATGTCTTCTCACAAAAGCTTCAGAGTGCTGGCTATGGCATCGGAGGCTGGGGCATGCTGGCATGAGGAACTTACACATTCTCGCCAAGAATAATCATGTCATAGGCATCGAGGGCGTCAAGTTCAAAAAGGATCATTTGTGCGGTGCCTGCGAAGCTGGAAAGATGACAAGGGCAAAGCATCCCTCGAAGACAATCATGACGACATCTCAACCCTTCGAGCTGCTACACATGGACTTATTTGGCCCTACTCACTACTCTACCCTCACAACAACTGCTTGTCTCTATGGCTTCGTCATTGTTGATGATTATTCAAGATATACGTGGGTGCACATAATTCTCTTCAAGACTGAAGTGCAAGATGTCTTCAGACGCTTCGCCAACCGAGCCATGAACAATTATGACGTCAAGATCAAGCATATCAGAAGTGACAACGGCACTGAATTCAAGAACACCAGACTTGATCTTTATCTGGATACAATGGGAATCACTCATGAGTTCTCCGCTCCATACACACCTCAGCAAAATGGCATCGTACAGCGCAAGAACAGAACCCTCATTGAGATGGCTCGAACAATGCTCGACGAATACAAGACACCAAGAAAGTTCTGGCCTGGAGCTATTGATACAGCATGTCACGTCATCAACCGTGTTTACATCCATAAGCTTATGAACAAAACATCCTATGAGCTCCTTACTGGCAAGAAGCCAAATGTCAGCTACTTCAGAGTATTTGGAGCTAGGTGCTGGATCAAGGATCCCCATCACAAGTCAAAATTTGCACCTAAAGCTCACGAAGGCTTCATGCTCCGTTACAGAAAGGACTCGCACTCTTACAGAGTCTTCAACCTCTATCTCTACAAAATCGTCGAATCTGTGGACGTGCGGTTTGATGAAACCAATGGTTCACAAAGAGAGCTCCTGCCAAGTACACTAGACGAAGCTCCACCCAGCAAATCTATCAAGCTAATGGGAACTGGTGAAATCATGCCTTCTGAAGCATAGCCTGAAGACGAACTTATCATTTCTGCACCTAACCAACCTGAAGACAATGCTCAGCCTGAAGACAATCCTTTCAATATTGATAATGATCAGCAAGAGCAAAATCTTCGTCCAGCTCATCCTCGTGTTGCAAATGAAGTATAGATTGAGAAGATAATTGATAGTATCAATGCACCTGGTCCACTTACTCGCTCAAGAGCAACACAATTAGCAAATTTCTGTGGGCACTTTCCTTTTGTGTCAATATCAGAACCCAAGAACGTTGTTGAAGCCTTTATGGAACCTGAATGGATTCAAGCTATGCAAGAAGAGCTTCAGCATTTCAAGATGAACAATGTTTGGGAACTTGTCAAGCGTCCTGACCCTCGAAAGCATAACATAATTGGCACAAAATGGATATATCGAAACAAGCAAGATGAGCACGGTCAAGTCGTCAGAAACAAAGCACGTCTCGTCGCACAAGGATATACTCAAGTTGAAGGAATTGACTTCAATGAAACATTTGCTCCTGTGGCTAGGCTTGAAGCTATTCGCATACTGCTAGCCTATGCTAACCACCAACCAGAAGTATAGTGATGAGTTTGGGTACATGATGCAAGAGCAATATCAGATGTCCATGATGGGAGAGCTGAAGTTCTTCCTTCGTCTTCAAATTTGTCAGCAAAGAAATGACACCTTGATATCTCAAGAAAAATACCTCAAAGATTTCCTGAAGAAGTTTGGAATGCAAGATTGCAAATTTTACACGACGCCAATGCCAGCCAAACATCATCTGGGTCCCGACGACAATGGTAAAGAGTTTGACCAAAAGGTATACCTCTCCATGATTGGTTCTTTACTTTACCTATGTGCATCTAGGCCAGATATTATGCTTAGTGTTTGCATGTGTGCTCGGTTCCAAGCGGCACCAAAGGAATCGCATCACTTAGCTGTGAAGCGAATTCTTCGATATTTGGCTTACACCCCAACACTAGGATTATGGTATCCAAAGGGCTCAGAGTTTGATCTGGTTGGATTCTCGGATGCTGATTATGCTGGTGACAAGGTGGATCGCAAGTCTACATCAGGCACATGTCACTTTCTGGGACGATCACTTGTCTGTTGGTCTTCAAGGAAGCAGAACTGTGTATCACTCTCAACTGCTGAATCTGAATACATTGCTGCTGGATCTTGCTGCGCGCAGCTTCTATGGATGAAGCAAACTCTCAAGGAATATGACATCAATCTGAAACAAGTACCTCTCTTCTGCGACAACGAAAGCGCCATCAAGATTGCCAACAACCCAGTTCAGCACTCGAAGACAAAGCACATTGAAATTCATCATCACTTTCTCAGAGATCATGTCATGAAGAAAGATATTGATATCATTCACGTCAACACTGAAGAGCAACTGGCAGATATCTTCACAAAGCCCTTGGATGAGAAAAGGTTTTGCAAGTTACGGTGTGAGCTAAATATCTTGGAATCCTCAAATGTCCTGTGATTAGTCACACATCCTAACACTTATGCATGTTGATGACTTAGATGTGCAACACACGAAGTAAAGTATATCTTCAATCAATGAAGACTTACACTCTGAGTGTGAATACATTAACGTGGAATTTGGCTTCGGAGCACCACGATAATTGTGCGTCGTGTCTGGGTCTAATACTTCCTATACGGTTGGTAACGCCACCACCAAAGTTCTCTGTTTGAAGTGTTTCACTCATGGCGTTACATTTGATATGTCTTTGCATTTGGTTTGTCTTCAATTTCAATTTATCTTCATGATTATCATCACTATGTTGATTTGATTGCTTTCTGATATATATACTAGTGTTTTTTCCTCTACATCATTCACTTATAGCTATGTCTTCCTAGTTGAATCTTTTGAACTAAGTGAATGTGATCGGACCGTATTCTCTCTATGCTTCCTATCTCAAACTCTATCTATCCAAATCATATGCATTCTATTGAAACTGTCAAATGTCTTCTCTAAGTCCTTGTCAGCAGAAGATACAGAGACAAACATTAAGTCTGTTTTAAATGCTCTATTCTTATTGCCTGAAATCCGGAGAAGCCGGAACGACCATCCGACAAACCCGGCAGGCATGGGAACATGGGACAACTCTGAGTATGTTGCATGCTTGCCACGTGCCCCTCAGATGTGAACCGCCAGGGGCACCTGCGTAATTGCGCTGTGCCGCACACTTCCTTATAAATACATGTCCCCTGCGGTAAAGAAAACATTCTTCCACCTCTCCACCTCGTCAAAACCCTAGCGCCACCGCTAGCTCTCGACGACGCCGGCGACGAAGCGCTTAGCTGCCGCGACTTCTCCGACGCCGTCCTCATGCCGGCCACGGACATCGTCCTCTCTGCCGCCGCCGTAGGTGTCCTCCCTCGCCAAGTTAGGGCACGATGGACTGAACTGCTCGGTCTACTACTCCTATCATCTAGAAGTTCTTCGCGTGGTTAATAAAACTCTCTTATTACCATCTTTTTGATCCTCAAAGATTCATCCTGTTTACCAAAATTGGTTTCTGCCTATACAATTTTAGATCTATTCTGCCTGCATCTCATACTGCCTAGTATATTCACTTAAGCTTCATATCTAGTTAGATTCCTCACTTGTACTTATTCGCGGATTCGTACAAATCTGGAACCAACTCTCAACATATAAGTGAATGTCTTCGCATCATGAGGTCAATGTCTTCAAACTGATTTATCTTCAAAATCCTCTGAGAATGCATATGACCTCTTCCCCTTCCCTCGCATCTCTAATGCTGTCATAGGTACATGTCCGTGGGAGAATCCCTTGGTTCTCATACTCTGCATTCGTTTGCAGAATTCTTACAACATCACATTAACTCTCCCGAAGCAAGTTCCTGTTTATCCAGCAAGCGAAAGCCTTTGAAGCCTTTGAACGTGTTGACGCCATTCAGTTTGAAGTTCATGGCTACAGAGAAATCAGTAAGGAAGGGTGGCAGACAGCGTCGTGGGGGAACATCAAGAGATCTTCCTGATGACCTCTCAGAGCTTTACAAGACAGATCCAGAAGAGGATTATAATCAGCGCAAGACCCGAGTCCAATGGATTCGAAGATATTGGGCAGAACAGTGGTATAAGTACAGGTTCGTGACCCAGGAATATGCAGAGAAAAATGCCATCAAGCGACCATGGGGAGATATTTTGTACAAAAATCTTCCACCCAGGTCTAGAGTTGAAGCCATTGAGCAAGGATTCTATCCTTGCATGGTCTGTGGGCCACAACCAGCTGATGCCGACCCATCATCTTTACTCTGGTGTCGCGAAGACAATCTGTTCAAACACAATTATCAGTTTGCAAAAGCCTCAGCAAAGAATAACAAAGATTTTTTGGGGTTAGACTTCAATCCTGGTCCTCCTGCTCCCCGTGCTGACGGCACACGCGATGCAGAACCCAATATCATCGAACCCTTCTACAACCTTGATGGCCTCATCACCCACATCTCTGTTCAAGGTGCCAAAGTGGATCACTCTGATGATAATGCTGACACGGATGAATCCCCTGCTCCTACTCCAAAACCGCAGAAGTAGAAGAAGACTAAAGCTTCAAGGTCAGCTGCTCCTCCTAAAGTTTCATGTGCAAATCCACTGGCCACTGCACCTCCTGAAGACAGTGTGCAGTCTGAAGATCTATCACGTATCTCCAAGAAGACGGAGAAGAAAAACAAAATCGTCAAGAATACTGATCAGACCTTGACCCCTGCTGCCATTTTGCGAGAAGAGCACATTGATCTGTCCAACGATGAAGATCTTGCAGATGACGCTCTTGAGCAACTGATCAAGAGCAAGGAAGAAGCAGAGATCTTCAATGATTTGCCTCTCTTTGATGTGGCAATCATCCACAACTTCATTGATGAATGGTTTGACACTCCCAACCTCACCTTTGAAGATTTGCAACTTCCCATTGGTCTCAGCGTCTCTTTCAATGGCGCCATTGCTTCTGAGCTAGTTCTTGCTCAGCGCATCGTTGAACTGAAGCACAAGATCGACTATGAGAAAGCTCAGTTCAAGAAGCATGTGGCAAAGCTCAGCGTGCAAGATGTCAAAAACTTCAAGATCATGCTGCACGAGCTCAAAGAAGCCTTTCTCAAGAAGCGCGAAGAAGCTAAAGGTTCTCGTGAGCGCATGAAGAGTCTGGCTGACAAGTGTGTGCAAGCCTACAATGAGGCTGAGAAGCGCAAGGCTCTTGGTTGTCCTGGCATCGACCCAAGAATGGCTGCAAAGAAGAAGAAGCCATCGACTGACCAATCTGCACCTTCAAGGCAGGAAGAGCCACGCATAGTCTTCCCAAGCAGCATGACTAGCTCGAAGCCAAAGGTCAAGTCAACCGCTTCAGAACTGAAGAAGACAAGGGCTGCCGAGAATGAAGCAAGAAAAGGGAAAAATCCTGTTGCTTCTGATGCAGCTCCTTCCAAGAAGAAGCGCAGAACCAAGAAGGATCGGGCTGCTCCCACAGAGCCCCTAGTTGTTGAACCTATCTCAATGGTTCGCCCTGCATCTGAACACCAAGAGCGCCAACTGATTGTTCATGAGCCTGCTTCCACAGAGGCTCATGAAGCTGAAGACATTCCAGCAGTTGACCCCACCGCTGCTGAAGACATTGGTCACCATGACAATGTTGAAGATGATGTAGTTCTTCCTCAGATCGAACACAACCTGGTAACATTGCCTGTTCTCACGAATAGCGAACTCATCAGCATTGGTCGTCCTCTGACGCCAATTACTCAGGATGCTTCATGGGCTGATCACCCACAACAACAAGACTCCCCGCGTACTCCCCAACAACAACAAGTCACACCACCTATGCAAGAAGAAGAGGATGACCTTGAGGCCCATCCAACTCCATCTCCAAAGGCGTCGCCAGCATTCCGCAGGCTTCGCAAAGGACCAAGGCCCCAAGTCCCCCTTTCGAGCGTTCCAAACGGAGAAGTGCCTCACCAATCTGTTGCACGTCAAGTGTTTCCAGATGCCACTCCCACTGTGAATGTCTCCGAGTCTGAAGCTAAAGTTGTTGAAGACAATCTAGCTGCATCAGCCGACGACAAACAAGAAGAAGAACCTGTCCCTACTCCCCCCATTACTAAAGAAGTTGTTCCTGAAGTGAACGTGTCTATGCCCGACCCTCCAGCTCATCAAGTGGAGGTTGAGAATCTTGAGGCTGCCACCACCAACACAAACGAAGCCAATGACGTAGTCATGGCTGAAGCAAATGTGGAGCCTGCACCAACCAATGTGCCAGAAGTTAATGAAGCCAATGATGCATCTGCACCTGAAGCCTCTGTTGTGCAGCCTGACGCCTCTGTTGATGCCACTGCTCCTGTTCCACCACCAAGGCCACACACTATCAAGCAAGCATTCAACTATGGCCAACTTATCACTGTCAAGAGGCCTTTTCTGACTCCTCCGCCTGCTGCTGGTCCTCAGTTTGATTACCACGTTGAGCACAGGCCTCAGGTTCAGAAGCCAATGCCAAGGTTGCCCAGGTTTCCAGGTACTGCATCAGCACTAGGATCTTTTAATATCAATGGTTTCAAGGCACACAACACCTTCTTTGATAGCACCAAGAACCCCTACTCTAAGGCAAGAATATCTTCTCATCATTTCTGGAGTTATCAACAGCGAAGTTATTACTCATGCATTCTGTACAATCAAGGTCGCATTCTCCCACATATGCGTCTTGATACTGAAGCCATAACTGGTCTGCCCTGTTTGGAAGAAGCTCTGGACTGCTTCAGAGAGTCTGGCTTGCTGCAGTTCGTCACAGATAAGGAGCACTGGAATGAAGAATTACTGCTCCAATTCTATGCCACTCTGCATATTCGTGGCTACAACAGGGATCCGAAGACTTGGGTCCTTGAGTGGATGACAGGCAATGTTCATCATGAAGCCAAAGCCTTTGATGTCATTGAGCTTACTGGCCTGCCCACTCCAGGTGATCTTTATGAACCTGGTTCTCAGCTTCACAATGATGCTATGGAGAGCATCTTACACAAGCCTGAGCCCAATATGAGTCAGATGCTCAGCATGATGAAGCCTTTGCCTCCAGATGCTGAATACCCTAAGGAGTTCTTTGTTGAAGACCTTGAGTATCTGCCCCGCACAATCTATCATATTATCAGGCGAACTCTCTGGCCCATCAAAGGACATTCTCCACATGCCAAGCTGGAAGGCGCAATGAAGACTTTGGTCTTTCATATTCTTCATGGCAAAAGATTCAATGCCCAAGACTTCTTTATCCGCCAACTTGCTGCATCAGGGCCTGACATATTTGGTCTAAAGTTTTATGCTCCCTGGATCATGCGTCTGAACAACCTCCACTCTGCCTTCAACTACCAACCCTCTGTGCGCAATCATATCATCTTTTTGCCAGAAGTTGATCTGTCTGTTGAAGCCATATATCCAGAGCCTGCCAAGGAACCTATTAGTCTTCAGAATGTTGACCATCAAAGTTTCACGCAAAACATTGAAGGAGTTCCAGCTGTCGCTCGCGTCTATCCATTGGCTGGAATTACTCGCTTGCCTAACCGTGCGCATACTGACGCTACTGAAAGCACCATTGCCCAAAGGCCTAAGAAGCGATCTCGTGTTCTCAATGACCGAGAGCTTCTGGTTGCCCTTCATCAGAAACAAGATAAGCATCATGACTGGCTGAAGCGCCAAATGCAAAGCCTCTTGGTGGACGTCAACAGGATTCGAAACCTTGCCACCAAAAATGCCTTTGTCGCCCATGAAACTTGTCGATGATTATGGAAGAGTTTGACCCTGCTCAGTGCTGAAGTAGATCTTCAAGACGATGGCTTCACTGAAAAATTCAAATTTGACTCCACTCCTCCATGGAATGTTGTCCTACGTCGAACTCCATCCCTTGAAGACTCTGACTATTCTTCTTCCGCGGCAACTGTGAATGCCAAAGTGATCGATGATGAAGACGATGCTACTTCACCGCCCCCTACTTCTGCATGCATCAACACTGTACCAAGTTCGTCTGCACCGCCAAACAACACCGACGACCCTGCTGCTTCACCTACTCCTCATGGGAACGAGTAGATACTCTATGTCTTCAAACCTTTTTGGTCATTACTGACAAAAGGGGGAGAAGCATATGAGTTTGATAGTCTTCAAGCGGGTCCATATGGGCGGTTGCTTTATATTTTGCCTAGTGTTTACAACTCTTGTTTTTCATACATTTGGTTCTTTGAGTTGTAACACTTAAACTTGATGGTCGTCTGCTACTTATTTGCTATTTTGCGATGCGATGATAAATTCCGCATGTGCGATGATAACTTCTGCACTTAGGTCATCTTGCAGACGTCCATTTTTCATTATGCATGTCATTATTTTCATTATATCTTATCATGCATGATGAATTGTCGTCATAAGTTTAAGAGGATGTCCACAAGTACAACCTGCCATGTGCATTTGCATTCCAAAAGCAAATTACTTATATGCACATCTTCAGGGGGAGCCTTTGGCACTTATGAAGACAATACCCTATCCTTTACAATTTCACATACTTTATCCCCGTTGAAAACTTCAACCAGTTTGTCATCAATCACCAAAAAGGGGGAGATTGTAAGGCATCTAGTGCCACCCCTAGTTGGTTTTGGAGTATTGATGACAAATTTGGTTGAGGGACTAATGTGTTTGTGAGAATTGCAGGATAACACAGGTAGTAGTCCCTCATTGATTCGGTTTATCTACCGGAGATGACCCCTAAGAATGTATGAAGACATTGACGACAATGGTGGTATGAGAATATATTCATATTGAAGACTATGACATGAAAAGACATTGATTGAAGACTATGGAGCGCGAAGACTTAGTCGTTTCGTTGTTTCCTTTTCTTCTTTGTTGAGTCATAGGAACCACCGTACTGTTAAGTGGGGTCCAAGTGAATAAAGTCAGGATGACTGAAGTGATGCTCAATCGAAATCATATGTCTTCGAGTGAAGACAATGAGAGCAAATCTTATCCAGAGCTGGATAAGTCAGCTTTGCTTGTAGCCCAAGTAAAGTTGCCGTTTGTGTTTGAAATCAGACCGTTGGAACACGTGTCAGTTCCTTAGTGACCCAGGGTCATTTTGGACATATCAGGTCGGGTTGCCTAGTGGCTATAAATAGCCCACCCCCTACACCATAAATTGGTGGCTGCTCAGAGTTAGTACACGACTTTTGTCGTTTGAGAGCAACCCACCTCGAAGCCTTTGAGAGAGAGAAATCCTTGCGAGGACAAAGCCCAAACACCCAGAGCCAAAGAGTGTTAGGCATCACTGAAGTCTTTCTGTCTGCGTGACCTGAAGACTTATTACACTTGAGGACTGTGAATCCTCCAGCCGGTTAGGCCTCGCGTTCTGAGCATCCAAGAGTCATTGTGGATTGCCGGTGAACGAAGTCTGTGAAGGTTCGGAAGTCTACCTTGAAGACGTACCAGAGTGATTGGGCGAGGACTGTGTGTCCTTAGCTCATGGGGAATAAGGTGAAGACGAGGTCTTCTGAGTTGAATCTCAGCCTCCCTAACCAGACGTACAGTTGTCACAGCAACTGGAACTGGTCCAACAAATCCTGTGTCTTCAACAAGTGGCTGGTTCTATCCTCTCCCTCCCTTTACTTAGAGTTTGTCTTCGTGAAGTCATTGCCTGTTTGTTGTACCTGTTTGACTTCATTACTTGACTACTATTGTTGTTTGGCTTCATACTATCTTCCATCCTGATCCTTACTACCTAGCTGCTATTAGTCTTCGTACTCTCACGTTTTGCACACTTGACTATGGCTTGCGTAGTGTAGTTTATCTTCCGCTGCATTTCAATAGGTTCATTTCTATAGTTTGTCTTTGAAACTTCCATGTTTTAAAGACTTCCATAAAAAACGCCTATTCACCCCCCCCACCGTCTAGTCGATAACTAGCACTTTCAGGTATGTGAAACTAGGTGGTATAAATTTAGCAACAATGTAATTAGCATAATCAGCATACCATGGAGTACTACGAGAAGTATTTATGACATTTAGTTGCTCATCATGAAAGCTATCATCAATAGGTAGTGGGTCATCAAGAACATTCTCTAACCTAGACAAGTTGTCTGCAACGGGGTTCTCAGATCCCTTTCTATCAACAATATGTAAATCAAATTCTTGTAGCAAGAGAACCCATCTAATAAGTCTAGGTTTAGCATCTTTCTTTTCCATAAGATATTTAATAACAGCATGATCCGTGTGAATAGTTACTTTAGAATCAACAATATAAGGTCTAAACTTATCATAAGCAAATACAACTTCTAACAGTTCTCTTTCAGTAGTAGCATAATTTCTTTGAGCATTGTCTAGAGTCTTACTAGCATAATGGATAACACTTAATTTCTTATCAACTCTTTGCCCTAGAACAGCATCTACAACATAATCACTAGCATCACACATAATTTCAAAGGTAAATTCCAATCAGGTGGCTGAACAATAGGTGTAGAGATCAGTGCTTTCTTAAGTATTTCAAATGCTTCTACACAATCATCATCGAAGACAAATGGTATATCTTTCTTTAATAAATTAGTCAGGGGCCGAGAAATTTTTGAGAAGTCCTTAATGAACTTCCTATAAAATCCGGTGTGACCAAGGAAACTCCTTATACCTTTGATGTCCTTGGGACATGGCATCTTTTCAATACCATCAACCTTGGCTTTATCAACTTCAGTACCTCTTTCAGAAACTTTATGCCCCAAGACAATACCTTCATTAACCATAAAGTGGCACTTTTCCCAATTCAAGACAAGATTAGTTTCTTCACATCTCTGCAAAACTCGATCAAGGTTGCTCAAGCAATCATCAAAAGAGGATCCATAGACAGAAAATTCGTCCATGAAAACCTCACAAATCTTTTCACAAAAGTCAGAGAATATAGCCATCATGCTTCTTTGAAAGGTAGTAGGTGCATTACATAGACCCAAAGGCATACGTCTATAAGCAAAAGTACCAAAAGGGCAAGTAAAAGTGGTCTTTGATTGATCTTTAGCTGACACAGGTATTTGAGAGAAACCAGAATAACCATCTAGAAAGCAATAATGTGTATGTTTGCATAATCTTTCTAGCATTTGATCGATAAAAGGTAAGGGTAATGATCCTTTTTAGTAGCCTTATTTAATTTACGGAAATCAATTATCATCCTATAACCTGTAATAATTCTTTGTGGAATCAATTCATCTTTATCATTAGGAACAAAAGTAACACCTCCCTTCTTAGGGAAACAATGGACATGACTTACCCACTGACTATCAACAACGGGATAAATTATACCTGCCTCCAGAAGCTTTAGTATTTCTTTACTTACCACTTCTTTCATTTTAGGATTAAGCCTTCGTTGATGATCACGAACTGGTCTGGCATCTTCTTCCAAATTTATTTTATGTTGACATAGAGTGGGACTAATGCCCTTCAGAAAATCAAGAGTATATCCAATAGCAGCACGGTGCTTCTTCAGAGTTTTCAATAATCTTTCTTCTTCATGTTCTGAAAGGTTAGCACTAATAATAATAGGATATATCTTCTTTTCATCAACATAAGCATATTTAAGATTATCAGGCAATGGTTTAAGCTCAAACACGGGATCACCCTTGGGTGGAGGAGGATTCCCTAGGATTTCAACATGAAAATTGTGTTTTAGAATAGGTTACTGCTTAAAGAATACTTCATCTATTTCCCTTCTTTCATTCATAAACGTATCATTCTCATGGTCTAGCAAATATTGTTCTAAGGGATCACTAGGAGGTACGGCAATAGAAGCAAGACCAATAATTTCATCCTTACTAGGCAATTCTTCTTCACAGTGTTGTCTACTAAATTTAGAGAAATTAAACTCATGAGACATATCACCCAAACCAATAGTAACTACATTCTTTTCGCAGTCTATCTTGGCATTGACAGTGTTCAAGAAGGGCCTACCAAATATAATGGGACAAAAGCTATCTTGTGGGGAACCAAGAACAAGAAAATCAGTAGGATATTTAGTTTTCCCACACAAACTTCCACATCTCTAACAATTCCCATTGCTGATATAGTATCTCTATTGCCAAGTTTAATTGTAACATCAATTCCTTCTATTTCAGTAGGTGCAATTTCATGCTTAATTTCTTCGTATAAAGCGGTATAAAACTAGCACTAGCACCCATATCACATAAGCCATGATAACAATGATCTCCTATTTTGATATAAATAACAGGAATGCCTACCACAGGTCTATGCTTATCTTTAGCACCAGGTTTAGCAATTCTAGCGGTTTCACCGCAGAAATGAATAACATGCCCATCAATATTATCAGACAAGAGATCTTTAACAATAGCAATATTAGGTTCAACTTTAACTTGCTCAGGAGGTGTATAAGTTCTAATATTGCTTTTATGAACCACATTTGAAGCTTTAGCATGATCCTTTATTCTAACAGGGAAAGGTGGTTTCTCAACATAAGAAGTAGGAACAATAGGATCATTATAAGTGACAGTCTTTTCTTCAACTTTAGTAGGTGCATCTACTTTTACTTCCATGGGAGGATGATATTTAAAGCACTTCTCCTTGGGTAGATCAACATACGTAGCGAAAGATTCACAGAAAGAAGCTACTATCTCAGAGTCAAGTCCATATTTAGTGCTAAATTTATGGAAAACATAGGTATCCATAAAAGATTTAACACAATCAAACTTAGGTGTCATACCTGACTCCTTACCTTCGTCGAGATCCCAATCTTTAGAGTTGCGTTTAATTCTATCCAATAAATTCCATTTGAATTCAATAGTTTTCATCATAAAAGAGCCAACACAAGAAGTATCGAGCATGATGCGATTGTTTTCAGAAAGCCGAGCATAATTTTTTTTAAGAATTATTTCTCTTGAGATCTCATGATTGGGGCATGAATATAACATTGATTTAAGCCTCCCCCAAGCTTGAGCGATGCTTTCTCCTTCGCGAGGCCAAAAATTATATATATAATTATGATCACGATGAACAAGGTGCATAGCATAATACTTCTGATGAAATTCCAATTTCATTCGTTTATAGTTCTATGATCCCGTATCATCACATAGCCTATACCATGTCGATGCATCTCCCTTCAAAGATAAAGGGAAGACCTTCTTCTTAACAACATCATCGGGTATACCTGCAAGCTTAAATAATCCACAAACTTCATCCACATATAGTAGATGTTCATCAGGATGTTTTGTTCCATCTCCTGTAAAAGGGTTATCAAGCAGTTTTTCTAACATACCCGAAGGAACTTCAAAGGGAAATTTCTTTTTCAGTAGGTTCAGTAGGTTGAGGAGAAATTCTTTGCTCTACTGATCAGGGTGAAGATACCCCGAACAAGCCCCTCAGAGGATTACTTTCCATAGTAACAAGTGACAGTAAATTTCAGCACACTATATAAATTTTTCCTTACCAAATTCCACCTACCAAAGGCGCTTCACTCCCGGACAACGGCGCTAGAAAAGAATCTTGATGACCCACAAGTATAGGGGATCTATCATAGTCCTTTCGATAAGTAAGAGTGTCGAACCCAACGAGGAGCAGAAGGAAAAGATAGGCGGTTTTCAGCAAGGTATTCTCTGCAAGTACTGAAATAAGTGGTAACAGATAGTTTTGTGATAAGATAATTTGTAACGAGCAACAAGTAAAAAAAGTAAATAAAGTGCATCAATGTGTCCCAATCCTATTTGTAGCAAAGGACAAGCCTGAAAAAACTCTTATATAAGGAAAAGCACTCCCGAGGACACATGGGAATATCGTCAAGCTAGTTTTCATCATGTTCATATGATTCGCGCTCGGTACTTTGATAATTTGATATGTGGGTGGACCGGTGCTTGGGTGCTGTTCTTACTTGAACAAGCATCCCACTTATGATTAACCTCTATTGCAAGCATCCGCAACTACAAAAAATGTATGAAGGTAAACCTAACCATATCATGAAACATATGGATCCAAATCAGCCCCTTACGAAGCAACGCATAAACTAGGGTTTAAGCTTCTGTCACTCTAGCAAACCATCATCTACTTATTACTTCCCAATGCCTTCCTCTAGGCCCAAATAATGGTGAAGTGATATGTAGGCGACGTTCACATAACACCACTAGAGGCTAGACAACATACATCTCATCAAAATATCGAACGAATACCAAATTCACATGACTACTAATAGCAAGACTTCTCCCATGTCCTCAGGAACAAACGTAACTACTCACAAAGCATATTCATGTTCATAATCAGAGGGGTATTAATATGCATAAAGGATCTGAACATATGATCTTCTACCAAGTAAACCAACTAGCATCAACTACAAGGAGTAATCAACACTACTAGCAACCTACTAGTACCAATCCCGGACTTGGAGACAAAAATTGGATACAAGAGATGAACTAGGATTTTGAGATGAGATGGTGCTGGTGAAGATGTTGATGGAGATTGCCCTCTCCTGATGAGAGGAGCGTTGGTGATGACGATGGCGATGATTTCCCCCTCCCGGAGGGAAGTGTCCCCGGCAGAACAGCTCTGCCGGAGCTCTAGATTGGTTCCGCCTCGTGGCGGCGAAGTCTCGTCCCGAAAGGTTGCTTATGATTTTTTTTTCTCGACGAAAGACCTCATACAGCAGAAGATGGCCATCGGAGAGCCAACGGGGGGCCCATGAGGTAGGGAGGCGCGCCCTGGGGGTAGGGTGCTCCCCCACCCTCGTGGCCAGGTGGGTCCCCCTGTGGTGAACTTCTTCCGCTCAATATTTTTTATTATTTCCAAAAATGACTTTCGTGGAGTTTCAGGACTTTTGGAGTTGTGCAGAATAGGTCTCTAATATTTGCTCCTTTTCCAGCCCAGAATTCCATCTGCCGGCATTCTCCCTCCTTATGTAAACCTTGTAAAATAAGAGAGAATAGGCATAAGTATCGTGACATAATGTGTAATAATAGCCCATAATGCGATAAATATCGATATAAAAGCATGATGCAAAATGGCCGTATCAAGCATCTATGAAGCCCGTTTATAGCCTTTTTCTCGAAATCCTCGGACTTGCTAGGCTGGGTGAAAATATCATGTTTGGCAAGATGGAGAAATGTTATAAAAACATAAACACATGATTGCACGTCTATTACTGCATTGGTCAGTAAAATCTTTGCAAGCTTATGTACGTAATCACTAGGAGTTAACTTGCCAAGTTATATATAAACAATTATTATAACTATTTTGTAAGAACTTTCAACTTACGAAATAAAATATTATTTAAATTTGATGAGTTAATAGTATGTGGGGTATTATTATTTTTTAGGCTAGACGTGGGACAGTTGAGTTGGTTCTCGGGAAAAGTACTGGGAGAAAACTCAGTTTACATCGAAAAAGAAAGTAGTAGAAAATTCAGATATAGGTTTGATGAAAACAAAAAATAGAACTGAGTTGTATAGGAAGTGGATGAAAGATTGAACAAAATAAAGAAATACAAATGGATAGGTGGTTGGTCCCATATGTCTGTGTACGAGACCTGCTGGCTCCACCTGAGGAGGGGAATATGTTGGGAGGAAGGAGATTCAAAGCACGGCAGCCGAGTGAACTACTTTTTTTAACGGACAAGAGAACTAGTTACATACATAAGAAAATAGCCACGAAAAAAAGCAAACAGGTTAATGGGTTCTTAAAAGAAAAATTTCAGACAAAACAGATAATTACGACACTTAGGCTAATGCATGAAACACTCAGATGATAAAGGTGCTTATAAATAGATAAAGTACAATATCTAGACCTTCCTGGCACGTTTGATCATGACGCTGGGTTGTCCGTGTACTCGTCGGTTACGGGAAGCAGACATGCCCTCATGTCCAAGATCTGCATATACATGTCGTAGCATGCGTATGCGTCCTTGGCCGCGTAGGTTATGTAGGCTAGATTCAGAGGTACCTCCCACGTGTTCAGGACCTTGGTATCGTTGTCTTCTTTCATGTCGGCGTTTCAGGGGTCGATGATGGTCTCGGCGAGGTCAACCACGGAGTCCTTCTCCTGCCCGTTGCTGATGATCTTGTATTGCTTTTGGATGTCGACAAGCTTGTTGCACCAGATGGCCGAATCATCGCGTTCTTCCTTCTCTCCACCGTAGCGAAGGTGTTGTCGGCGCTGCCGATGAAATGGACAAATGCTCTAGAACCTCTGATGACCCTACAGAAGTGGTAGATGAGAACCTCGTCCCGCACACATACCTGGGCGACGGTGATCCGCTGGTCCCTGTCCACCTTTATGGCCACCTCTAATGAGTTGGAGGCACGCGCCATACACTACAAAGGACTGCCTCCAAGCTAAAATGGTTAGCATCGACTCCAAGCTAAGAGGCGCCTCCAACTTTCCCTTCAGACTAAAATAATACTGAGCCCCTACTTGTCATGCTCACAGGTGCATGCTGTATGCTAAATTGGTTGATTAAAAAACCGATTTTTTATGTGCATGATGGCTGCAATGGGGTCGACCTTGGAGACCAAACTGAACTTTATACACTGCATGGTTCTGGCAAAATTTAGAGGCAGGCATGTGGGTCCCAGCTTAGAGGCGATACAGCCACTAAACGTTGTGGATGCCCTAAGAAACCTACTCCGGCCAAACGTCGGTTCACGAGCGGGTCTGTATTGGTACTGTAATAACAGGAGTTAGTGGTCACATTACTTAAATTTAATTAGCTTTAATAGAAATTTATACTTAAAACAAGCAATGCATTGGCTCGTTCTATTAGTGCCACAGGATCAACATGCACAACAATTAGAATTATTATTCTCAGGATGCACACGATCAACACATTTGTCGCACTTTCACAAAGATAATACTACCAAGTTTGAACTGTTTGTTATGGTTGTTGTCCTCTGCATCATCATGTCGTGTTTCCCAGCTTGCAAGATTCAGAACCAACAAATAAGATCCAAATAATAAGTACAACAAAGATGCCTACACATCTCATTGATTCCCATCTTGCAAGATTCAGAACCAACAAATAAGATCCAAATAATAAGTACAACAAAGATGCCTACACATCTCATTGATTCCCAGCTCACAAGATTCAGAACCAACAAATAAGATTCAAATAATAAGTACAACAAAGATGCCTACACATCTCATTGATTCCCAGCTTGCAGGATTCAGAACCAACCCATTAGAGCCTTTTGATAAAGTGAATATCGGGATTAAATCCATCTTGGCTAGCCATGTCATACAATCGAAGAACTTGGCGAATGCTCTTGACCGTCACAACATATGTAGTTGAGTATTCCTGTTTGCACACCACAACCCAGGAGAGCATGATTTCACTTTAATAGTGGACTCCTTTACTCAACCTGCAGCTCCACTAGGATGAGGCCTTCCTGGACTTCCATGATTCAATTCATGCGCCTTTTTCTGCAGTTCACCTGAAATGAAGCAAAGATTGCATCGTTAAGCTAGCAAGAAGTACTTTCTCTCATGAGCTGGCAGGTTCTTCTTTAGTAGTTGCACTAAAATTGAGGAACATTAAGGTTGGCTGTCCGGCTCATGTAAGGTGCAACTATAATTTTCTTATCCTTTTGTGCAGTTCTACTAAAAAAAAGTGCCATTGTGGTGACAGTGACGGCTCATCTTGCAGAGGCTAATAAAATGTTGCACGAGATTACCAGCAGAACTTGACGGAGATTTTGGAAACTCCAATCACCATTTTGTGCAGTTGCACCAAAATTGAGAGATGTTACCCACGTGACATTTTAGTTGAACTGCACAAGACACTCATTCCAAAAAAAGTGTTTTGTGCAGTTTACCAAAAGGTCACAATAGCAACAAGGTGAAATGGACATCCCTATCTGCACAAAAAGATAGAAAGTAAACAGTTGCTGGTCAATAAGAATATACGAAACATATACGAAATGAAAAGAAGCATCTTAATTATGTTCATGGTAATCACACAAGGAGAGTAGAAATTTTAAAATATCAGCAATGCTTCATGTTACCAGAAGCATTACGATCAACAATGAGATTCCTAAAATATGGGATTACTTTAATGGTGGTGTTGCTTGTTTACCAGATACAGTAAATCAACAGCAGCTAAAGAGTTGGTTTAAGGGCATGGGACCGTGGGGACACCAGGACACTGAGCAGCGTAAAGGAGCAACTTACTTATCATACTTGGGGAAAATAGTAGGAGGGCCATTTGTAACACAGTTTAATTGCATCTAATCACTGGAGGCATTAGATTAACAATAACACTGGTTAGACATGTCCCTAAGGTAACAGTGTGATCGCTTCATTTTACATGCGCCCTTACATTAACAAAAGCAAAAGGTTGGTATAAGGACATGCGACAGTGGACGCATCAGCACAATGTACCTACAAGGAGGCATAAAGTGGTGATGCAGAGTTTGTTCATGCTATGTGAGGGCAGCAAATCTAATCCTGGAGACCTTTTACTATGTGAGGGTAGCAAACCTAATCCTGGAGACCTTGTACTATGTGAGGGCACTGTCGGGGGGAACTGTCCCCCGCGAGCACCTATGGGGCCGGAGCCCCTTTCGTTTGTCCGGTGAGGGGGGCGGAGGGAGCACGGAGAGCAGATCGAGGCGAGCACACGGGCGGTTTACCCAGGTTCGGGCCGCGATGGACGCGTAAAACCCTACTCCTGCTTGGCTGTATTGAACTGGGGAGCTCGGGAGCTTGGGGAGCTAGCTACACCGAGCGTATGGCTGTCTGGATTGCCAGTCTCCGAACCGCGGAACCGCGAACCCTAAAAATGTCTGAACCCCCTCTACGTTGCACACGGGCCTCCTTTTATAGCGCAAAGGGGTCACCGACAGGTGCCAACGTAAGAGAAAGGGGTAAAAGTGTAAAAGGGGTGGTAGTTGTAATAGTGCGGGAGCAGTGGCGCTGCAGCGCGGCACAGTGTTATCATACCTACTTCTGACGGTAGGGGACAAGGGCATTAAATGCCCGTCACGGTCGCCCGGACAGCACCGAGGCGGACCGTTAGGTGCGCCACCGCTCGCCACGATGGTGGCTGCATGCCACCGCATACCCCAGGCTGCGCGGTGCCCCGCCACGTGCCGTTGGGGGAAGCCCCGGAGCGACGCGTGGGCGGGTGAGCTGGAGCGCAGCCCTGAGGTGGCGATTTGCCGCGGCAAGTGGCTTGCCGCGGGGGTCGTCTTCCTGTGCCTGGTAGCTTGCCAGCTATCAGGCCTTGCCGGGGCGCATGGCGCGCCGCGGCAGGCTTCTCTTGTGGAGCCTGGGTTCGGCCTTCCCGGCAAGCTCCTCTTGCCGGGGTCTCGATCTTCTGTCTTGTGTACTTTGTTCTTGAATGGTCTTATATGGGCTCGGTCGTCCCGGCAAGCTCCTCTTGCCGGGGCCTTGCCCTCTTGGCCCGGCAAGCTCCTCTTGCCGGGGGCCTTGTCTTGAATGTTTGGTCTTCTCTTGGCGCTTCCTGGGCGGGCCTCGCCGTGGGGTGCTACAACTGCCCGTGCACAAGTCTGGGGTACTAAGGTACCCCTACTTTAGTACACCGACAGGCACTAAATCTAATCCTGGAGACCTTTTACTATGTTAGGGTAGGAAATCTAATCCTAGAGACCTTTTACTATGTGAGGGCAACAAATCTAATCCTGAGACCTTTTACTATGTGAGGGCAACAATTCTAATCCTGGAGACCTTTACTATGTGAGGGCAACAAATCTAATTCTGGACATACTCTGTTGACTTGTCCACCAGCCGCCAGTTTCTATCCTTTTTTCAACCAATAATAGGCCTGTTCCTTATCCAGTTTGTACTGCGTTTTCCCATTATTTCCCTTTTCAACCAAGAGACTGGTTGGGTATCCGGTCTCTACTACTTTCACCATATTATTTCCTCTTTGAATCAAGTCCTAGATTCATGCTACAACTTTCCCCCCTTTCTTCGTTGTTTGAACAAAGCCCTAGATTCGAATGCAGGAAGTAGCTTTACCTCTAATAATACTAAAAATTTAGGTGGCTTTGGAAGAGCTGATGGGAGTAGAAAGAGATGCACATGCAGACATGTGGGGAGCTGGGGAAGTAGAGCAAGGATGCTTTCGAAGAACTTATACCTGAGGGTCGTCGGGATTTTAGCGGCTGCAGGTCGGATCTGCGGACAATACAGCAGGGAGGAAGAAGGGTCGGAGGACCTCCCGAGCCGGCGCTGTGTCGGAGAGAACGGCACGGGCAAAGGATCGGGGCCGTCTGGCAGTTGTGGGTTTCCTCCCTCGCCGGCGATGACCGCGTGAAGGATGCACCTAGTCCTCTACACACACCAGCCGAAGGGATCCAGCCGGATCTGTGACCAGCGGTGAGCAGAGAGAAAATGTCTCTACCACTGTCTTGTTTATATCTGGAGAGGATGAGAGAATGAAGAGAGCAACCCTAATAAGCAAGCGCTCAGGCCCCTACGTACATATATAGTGGAGTGATTATCTTTTTCTCTCCACAACAAGCGTTTCAATTTGTGTATGTGGCATTAAAGAAAAGAAACTCTCTATTTAAGGTGACTACCTGTACGACTCCTACTTACTACTACTAGTAGTAGTATTGTTCACTTGTGATCCCCGACCCTCCATTCATTGAACAACACCACGGGTGAATAAACATACAGTACTAGTATTTATATAGAACGAACAAGCTCGAACTATTTTCGCGTAGTTAAAAGTTGAGTGCGGGGCTTTTCCTGGGCAGTACATGCGGCAGTTTTCGCGTAGGCGGTTTGACAGAGAGGCGAGGAGGGTGAGGGAGTAGCTGATTCAACTTACTTACTGCTGGAAAGGTCGGGCTATGCGATTTGGACTCAACTAACCCAAAAATATCCAAACAGGAGGGTTAGTTTGGGTTAGTTTGAACTCAACTAACCCAAAAATATACAAACATGAGGGTTAGTTTGGTTTACTGTTTGGATCCACGTGTTAGAGTTAGTTTGGGTTAGTTTGAACTCAACTAACCAAAAAAAAATTCTAACCCGCCCAAGAGGTGCTTATTTGGCTTAGTTCTTCTCGCGACACTAAAGAACACATTTTTCTCTCGCTCTCCCCGCAGCAGATCCCTCCCCACTTCCTCGAAGCTTCTCGTCCTCTCACTCCCTCTCGCACCACCCATGAAGGCACCTCGCCGTATCCGCGCTCCATCTAACCCTCACATCCAAACACCTCTTTTTCTAGAGTTACTTTAGGGTTAGTTCAGGATTAGAATCTAACTCTAACCTTTAACTGAGTTAGAGTATCGAAACAGGGCCTTTGAGAGAGATAAGGAGGGAGAAGCGATACGAGCTCCTGGATTACTAGAGATAGGTGTCACACGGAAGCCAAGAAATATGGTGATAGCGTGGGTTAGCCATGTACTAGTATGATGTAACTACACTGGGTTGTCGTGTTTCGTAATCTTCCAGTCTACTGTGGAGATGATTGGTTGTTTTATATCGCTGAATAATATGAAATATTTTGAGTGCAGACGCTCCACCCCGAGGTTCCTTGCTCCTTCTCGATCGTCAGGAATCTATGTTCTTCCACTCTATTTTTTTATGTGAGCTTTCTTCATCCTTTTGACAACACGCGACACATCTAGCATCAAGGTGCACGTGTCATGCAAGGATCGTTCCATCTATATGAAGAACACGTGGGACTGGAACTACGAGACGGACTTGTACCCAAGAGTGGACATGCGAACCTGTGTAACATGGCGCAGTAAGTGAAGTAGAAAGGCACAAATAGTATGAACATGCATGGCATATAGGCATTTGTCTCTTACTACCACTAAATGTTGTACGTGCAATGCCCGGTGATGTTATGGAGTACATGACTAAGTACTCTACTACTAGTATATTAATTGGAGGCACATATTAGGTTTTATATTTGTTTACGTGTGTGCCCCGAGACCTTCCAACGAGACGTGTCTTTCTCTCCGAGTCGCACTTTGTATCGTTCATACCACTAGTACAGTAGTACTACTACGTGTGATCTTCGACCCAGAAGTGGAGATGCTCCACCACGATGTTCATGTCCCACTCCTTTCGCTAACGTGTGCGACATCCAGCACGTGCCGTGTGTTTGGCACTCCTTCCTCGTAAGAGTTGAAACGCTAGCATTCATTAGAAATAAAAAATAAATATAAATCACCAGTGATATTATACCACGCGGTTTCCTTGCTCCTCAATATCGGAAAGAATACTTCCACTCGCCGACGTGTGGGACGTCGACCATCCTGGTCCACTTGCCATGCCCGCAGAACTCCAAGGGAGACTCACCTCGGTCGTCGCGCTGCAATAATTACTAATGAGCCGTCAAATCACAGGCCCAACGTTACCCATTGTGAAGTTGCTCGAACGAAGGAACCATCATGACTTCGAATTTCGCTTCTTGAAGAAAACAAATTTACTATCAGTACTGCTAGCTACAGTAGTTACTCCAGCGGAGGCCTCCTTTGGTTCATAGGACAGGAATTTTGTAGGAATATGAAAATCATAGTTAGTGAGATGACATGCATCTCAATTCCTATAGAGAAAGATATGCCATTTGATGCATAGGATAGGAATTTTTCCATTGAGTCTAGGCTAATGTACTGGTAATTTGCTCTAAAAACTACAGTAGTAACTAGTAGTACTGTTACTTGCTCGTAATTAATTAAACACCATACGGGCGACACAGACACACACACTAACTACCAGTACTACTACTTCTCACATGCTGGCCAGACGCTGTCGTTCTCCTTCCCGGCTTTGTCGGTGACACCCCACCGCGCTTGGATCTCCGCCAACCTCTCCGTAGCAGCGCGTCCGTCCTCTTCTTTCTTGCAGCGGCGGGCCTCTCTTTTCTTGAGTGCTTTCTAACTTTTCCGCTCCATCTGTGCGGCTTTGGCTGCCTCTTGCTCTACCGCCCATTCGACCTTGGCAGCTTCAAATTCCGCCCACATAGGTTTGAGGTCGCGAGCAGCGATGAAATCGGCACGGCGGGATGCCACCGCTTGCCTACCATTCTGTGTGCGGTCGTGGGCGGCGAGGAACTCGGCGCGGCGGGATGCCATCGCTTCCTTACTGGTTAGTGTGCAGCGCGGTGGCATGAACGATGCTTGGTGACAGCTATGGGGTGGAGTGGCCGGACAACCATAAAGTGAATTGGTTTGTCAAGAGCTCAAGGATAGAAGACGAAGGAGATTTGGATTCCCCTTCAATCCTGATCATTTATTACTGAGTAAAATGCATTGGCGGTCATTGAACTTGTCTTGATAGCTCACTTTGATCATTGTATACGAGATATTGTGATTATACGGTCACTGGCTCAATGTATAGCTCCGTATTTGTCCGGTTGACCAGTCAAACAATCCGCATGCGCATCATCAGCTCGTGTTCTTTATCTATCTATCTATGCGGGCCTACCTGTCAGTGGAGAAAGAAATAAAAAAACCAAAATTATGCGTATGTGACATTACTGTTTAGACGTTTGCTGGAGGCCTCCGCAAACACCGAGCATGTATTCACCTGGCTCAACACCAATGGTCATACTCATGACTCGACGCCTTGCTCATGTATATCGTCCATCACAACGACAATCTATAAAACAACCTAGCTAGACAGGGTACTATGTGCAGTATGTACTATCGTGAGCAACCGATCATAGTGCCACTGCACACGAGTGTGTGTCTGATCGATTCGTCCATTATTCGTAAGTTATGTATGGTTGTGTGGTGTCTAATGGTGGTCGTCGAATGCTAGTTGGTGATAAGAGTGGTTGCATGGACGCCTGGTTGTCAATACGTGCCGCATATGCTTCAAAGGCTCGTCATCCATGCGTTCACATTTTACCACCACGCCAGCGTCTGGCCGCCCTTGCCTACCGAAACCCCTTCCATCGCTAGCATGCGCTTCCCGCCTGAAACGATCATCGTCTCTCCAGAACGTCAATGCCGCATTCACCGGCCTTAACTGCAGGTGTAGTTGGTGTGTCACTAGCATGCGGGCCTGATGCCCATTGGGCCCACATGTCAGTGAGACAACGCACCTGCGGTTAAGTCACTGAAGCAGCATCCCCATTCACGCCCGATGCGACCTCTCACTGGCGCCGGCATTGCAGCAGCGCGATGGCCGAGAGAGCACCACCCATGCGGCATCCCGGTGCAAGCGCCTGCTCTGCGTTACACCACGGCTACCACGAACCTACTCCGGTGCCAGCTGTCCATCCGTCTGCCGCGGCTCAATGCCATTCGCCCTCTATATTAACTTGAGCTCCAATTCCCAGCCATAGCCAAAGACCCACACTTATTCTCCTCCGGTCCCTTCCTTCTGTTGGCACCACTCCAACCATGGCCTCCGGGCACTCGAAAGCTCTCTTGGACATACTGCCGCAGGAGCGGACGAAGGACATCGGTGGCTCCGCTCGAGGCATGCTCCAAAGCTCTCTTGGACGTACTCTCGCAGGAGCAGACGAAGGAGATCGCCGGCTCCCCTGCGGCCGCCCTCCGCCGCCACGACCACGAAGCCGGCGCGCGTGCGCGGGCGCAGCCGGCAGCGAGGAAGAGTAGTACACGGTAGGTCGCCACCGCTCTGGTCCCAAGAAGGCCACCGCTCCTCCACTCAGTCGACGCCAAGCTTGGTGCGATAAAAATCGGCGGCCGATTAGCTGCTTGACGGTGACGTGGAGGCGGAAATCTACGTAACCTTGTGCTCCGGAGGAGGAGGTTATCGAGGAGGATAAGGAGGAGGCAAAGGCAATGGTCGGCTTTCTCGGGTTCAGGGTCGGACATGGTGGTCGAGGCCCGGCGATCGTTTAGATTAGGTTTACAGTAGGTTTTAGTATGGTTTGTGCGAAATATGTAATGCATTTCGTCCAGTTTATAGGAAAAGTTCTCGAAATGTAATGAATTTCATCCGGTCAATTTGAAATTTGCTTTGTTTGCATGAATTTCGTCCGGTTAGTTCATATTGTTGTCCAAAGGTATGCGGGCAGCATTGGATGGCATCCACCAGTGTCCTCAGATAGATGCCGGTGTAAATTTGAGGGCCAGTGCTGGAGATGCCCTAACTATCATGCTATAATCGCTAACAGTGCTCCATTATTTCGCAGGGAACAATTATCCCTCAATCAAAATCAGATCTGCCGTGTTTCGCACTCCTCCCACGTAAGAGTGTAGACTCTTGCTTACATAAAAATGGAGCAAGTGGACGGCACTGTATCACGTCATATCACTCAAACTTGCCCGCCTAACGCGCGGGAAAGCACCGCCCTCGTCATTTTGTTCTGGATTTCTATCAATCGATCGCACGAAAATGTTACGCTTTGCAAGTTCAAAAGGAAAAGGCGGCACACATATAACTCATACGCGTCGCATTCACCTTGCACCCCTGACAGTCTGGCTCGCACGCCGCTCACCAGAGGGGACACACGTTGTCTTGCATTTTCACTGACATGTGGGACTCCAATTGACTAAACCGTCGATAGCCGAAATCTAATCGCTCGGCGGGCATTAGCTGAGAGAGGAGACACGGGGGTGGGAAAAGAGACCGACCGCCCGCCGTGCACAGACTCCAAGAAATATGTGGTGATAATGTGATGTGGGCCATGCGGGAGTCCGCACCGCTTCCAAGCACGCTTCTTACTGCCCTGGCCCACCAGAACCCCTCCTCCACCCCACCACCTCGCCGTGCATGCTCCCCCCTTAGAGGCCAGCTGCCTGCATTCATAGGAAGTATTACCAGTAAAATTTTGGGCTATAAAGGGCATGTACAATGTTTGATAAGATAGTCTTATCATAAGTCTTGAATGTAATTTAGAGATGACAAAAAAAACATGTGTACAATGGATCATCACTTAGCCTTATCTTCAATAACTAGTTATTCCTAAAAACATGGTGAAACATATTGTGCTAAGAGATCATCTCTTGTCTTCTCGACAAGCCCGCTTATGTGGAGGAGAGAGAGAGGCATTGACAAAGTCAAGGAGTGGGATCTGCAGGAGCTTGTCTCGACACATGCTCCTAGGTATAAAAAAACTAATTCTAAAAAAAGAGGCATAAAAAACAATTGTGTCTAAAAAAAGAAAGGTAAAAACATTTGAGAGGAAATAGATAGAGAGAAAGTGAGAAAAAGTTGTAACCTTATAGTCAACACTATGGTAGTATTACATGAGGAAGGAGGGAGTGGTGCACATGCCAAGTTCACTGGGCTGCCGTGTTTCACACTCCTCCGTCGTAATAGTGGAGACAATAGGTTTCATCAAAAATAAACAATGAATACTTGTTGCTCATCCACTATATCGGAAAGAATACTTTCATTCACCGACATGTGGGAGGTCGACCATCCTGATCCACCTGCCATGCACAAAATTATCCTAGTCCACCCTGATCGTATCGCAGGCTCAACCTTTCCCACTATAATTTAGTCAGACGAAGGAACCATCATGACTACGTTTAATTCCGCTTCTTCAAGAAAACTTACTCTACCCGCAGTACTGCTACCACACGCGAAGACTGAATGGCACTGTACCATGTCATATCACTAAAACCCACTAGGCCAAACTAGCCCGCCTAGGATCTGTACTCCCTCGGTTTCAAAGTTAGTAGTACAAAGTTGAGTCATCTACTTTGAAACAGAGAGACATCTCTGTACTTCTATGATTTTGTGTTGTACGTCTCTGTACTTTTGCTATGATTTTCCTAACCTATGAACCAAATGAGGCCTGAATGTATCCATGTTGACTATTGTCTGATCGATCGCTAAGCCTACAATTTTAGGAGCATGGGCTATTGGCCGATCGAAGACGGATCAGTATATGCGTACCACGAGATCATCAGCCCCAACATTTCTCTTCGGTGAGTGTTTTGCAAGTACTATAGCTCGCACAATAGCTAGCCTACTAACACCAAGAATCATCAAATAAGCCCTACTGATATGATAAACAATTCAAACTTACATCTAAGCATGCCATATAATACATCAAAAGCTGGTGAGGATACATCTGTTTCCATAACTCGGAGAGGGTTCGCATGATTCACTATCAAACAAAAGTTGCAAGTACCTCCCACACAAGACAGTGCACTAGCCCTAAGATGGTTTGATAACACACATCGTTCTGGTAATTAAACACAGGGAAATGCAAACTACCCTGAAGGATTAGCGCGACAAACTATTTCTTGTCATCGATCTCTCGGGCAATGACCATAGCACGGATAGCGGCATGGGAATCGATCTCTGGGGCGATGTCCACAGGATTGACCACGACATCGAAATCAATCTCTGGGGCAATGTCCACAGGATGGACAGCGACATCGGAATCGATCTCCGGGGTGATGCCAACAGGACGGACTGTGACATCGAAATTGATCTCTGGGGCATTGTCCACAGGACGGGCCGCGACATCGGAATCATCAAGGACGTCCACGGCACCTGCACAACCCTAAAATATTAGCAAGCACATTGCAAATAATCGAAAACCATAACTTTCATTTTTTACCTTGTGTAGCTCACCGGGGGATCCCATCCCTTCGGGGGCCATCTCCTTGTCCTCGATGGGGGCCATCACCTTGCCAGGGGAATACTGCTTCTCTACGGTGACTATCTCCTCAAACTCGGCCTTGAGCCGCGCAAAGGTGGCCATTAGAGTTTCCGGGGTAGGCACGATGGGGCCCTTGTTGTTCTTCCAACTTTCTTTGAGGAGTTCGTCCGCCAATGTCGTCAACTCTTTGGCCAGTGCTTGTTTCTTGGAGTTCTTTGTCTCCATGGGTTGGCCCACCAACATGGTCAATTGGTGGTCGGTGCTCGCTTCCTGGAGATCGCTATCTCCAGTGGGTTGTCCGCCGGCAACTCTTTGCCTAGTGCTCCAGGATCCATCAATGAACTGACAAACAAAAAGCAATCGAAATGAAACCACAATCGTAATGAAAACGGGAAAAGAATAGGTTGTGAGAATCGGTCGGTGCTTCGTAGAAAGAAGATTCTTGGAATAAAAATATAGCAGCATCACTAATTCGCCCACCTTTCCTTTGTCGATACAGAAGAAAAATGGCAGAAGTGAGTAGCCTGGAGTGAGGTTTTCTTCAAGAAAGGGGAGAAAGGGCTTCAACGAGCGTTCCAGTGAAATGATGGTTGCTTTGTACAGTCCAACTTCGAGGCCACTTTACCACTGCTGGTAAAGGTGTGGGTTTTGTGATATGACGGGTCATGACGGCCACACCGGGGTGACCAGTGAGTTTCGACTGTAGCACCTCGCCGTGTTTTGGTGGATGGCACGCGGGCCCGGATGCTTTGATGTCCCGCATGTAGATAGAGAGGCTAGTCATATAGGAGTGGTCAATATTGTGCACCGTGACCAAGGCAGAGAGGAAACGAGAAAACCACGTAATTAATGCATGAGCTTAATTAGGGTAGTATCTCAAATGAATGCATGCAGCTACTGTTTGGGTTCGCCGTCCGGCTTAAATAAATGCGCAGAATCACATGTACCCGCGGGTGCACAAATTGTAACGTAAGTGTTTGCTTAAGTGGGCGTCACGTACCTAGTGTGTGTGTGTGTGTGTGTGTGAGAGAGAGAGAGAGAGAGAGAGAGATTCTGAGAGACAGAGTGCGTGTGTGCGACTCAACTCTTCATTTTGCTTCGGGATATAAGCATAATGGTATTTACTTTAGCTAGTGATTTACGCGGCCATGTTAACGTGGTTGTGTAAAAAAATGTCACTTCCAGCTCGTGATTTGAGTTATATAATTACAAGCAAGATGCTCGTGCATTGCACGGAACATCAATATGCATTTTTTTACAAAACACATGTTGTAATTTACCCATGCAGGAGTAAACCCATGTGTGAAAACTAATGATATTTCAAGAATTTTATCGGAAAACTGGTATCTCGAGTATGTCATCGAAAAACGAAAGATGAGAGATAAGGTGAGGAGGAGTGGAGCGTGGTGGTGACTGGTGGTCAGAATGGGCGGAGGCATGGGGATGGACGGCGCCGGCAGGCGGCATCAGCCACCATGCTTGATTGTTCCGGAGACTTTCTTTTTTAATTGCTCAGCAATGAGGTGTGAGAGAGGTGCGGCTATCTTTTCTAAAATTATCATAGTTTGCTTTCTATCCGTCATACATAGATCATATGGTCTATATTACAAGATGGCAGGCACACCATCATCGCCAACTCGGTTTTTATAAGGGTACAAATGATAAGTTTGCTAACTACTAAAGTAAAGTGGAATTTGTCCATGTTATACAAGTAAATTAAGGTGATTGTTTATCATACGGGTAAGGGTGGACGAAGGGTGGTAGGAACAAATGCTCCGCCTAGAGCATGTGTGTGTGAGATGGAGTCTCAGTGTGTGTGTGTGTGTGGGAGAGAGAGAGATGGAGTCTTAGTGTGTGTGTGTGTGTGCGTGTGTGTGATGGAGTCTTACTGTGTGTGTGTGCGTGTGTGTGTGTGTCTGTGTGGGTGGGTGGGTGCGTGTGTGGGTGTGTGTGTGTTTGTGTGTGTGTGTGTGTGTGTGTGTGTCGCTTGGTCTTCGGTGGCGGATGTAATTTAAGTGTGCATGGCTTCATCATAGAGAGGTGATGTGTATGGTAGAGGCCACCAACGATGGGGTGCGAGAGAGAAAATGCCCGTATAGAGGGAAGAGAAGGTGTGTGCGCGTGAGAGTAGTCGACATCGAGAGAACATGTTTGTTCGAGAGACACCAAGGAAGACTACTATATATCGATGGTGCATGTAGGCGGGAATTAAACGAAGGGATGGTATTATTGGTTTCGGGGATATAGCGGAAGAGTGAGAGGGTGGTAGCTACAGGGAGATTGTTAAGTGTGAGTGTGTGTTTTACCCATCCAGGCGGAAGTTATGTGCACACAATAAGAGAACGATTCGATGTGGCGTTAGGGTTGAGGGTAATTAACTACATATGGAGACATAGAGACCTTCAACGTGCATGTGTGAGAGGTATACATGTATACGTTGGATGTGCGTGTGTGTGTGTGCGCGCATGATCGAGATAAAAGAAAGAAGACATAAGTCATAAGCTAAGATCAACGACATGGGAAAGACGGATCGGTATGGCAATATGCATGCATGCGAGAATGCAGGGAATAAGGCCCGACAATTGAGCATGTGTTTTTGTCATTAAGAGATAGTGGCGTGGGCTGGAGCATGCATCTATGGCGAGCAGAGGGAGTGAGGCACAACGATTGTGCAGAAGAGATCAACCTGTAAATGAAAGAAGGTTGATGGAGAAACAGATAAATAGAAAGATAAAGATACTAGCTAGTGTGTGTTAGAGATAGGAGTTGAGTGGATCAGAAGGCTGAGTTATGGGTGTGGGTGTGAGAGAGATGAAGAAAGGGTGCATGTGACTCACATACAAACAAATATCGGAGAGAAATGAGATCCCGAGAGACGGAGTTTTGTGTCTGCGAGAGATAAAGATATTTCAGAACGAGAGTGATAGCTAGAGAAACATATGAGGGAACGCAAGATATCTCTAGGGAGAGAGAGTGTGTGTGAGCGACATGCAAGAGAACAGTGGAGAAATATGAGACCCTAGGAGATAGAGTTTGTGTTTCTGTGTGAAAAAGAGATATTTAAGAGGAAGAGTCATAGGTTTTCATACCTAAGGAGCGAAAGACATCTCTGTATTAGGGGTGTGCGAGTTGCACATAGGGGAATAGTAGAGAGAAATGAGACCCCGGAAGACAAAGTTTTGTGTTTGTGTGAGAGAAAGAGATTCCACATGGAGAATCATAGTTAGACACACATAGCAGGTAGCGAGATATACTTAGAGAGAGATAGAGTGATGAAGGTAGAGGGAGAGAGTATAGTCAGTGTGTTACGAAGATAAAAGATCATTGTCGACATACAGGTAGCACGAGAGATACCCGAGAGACGATGAACGCGTATAGGTCTAGAGAGATAGTCATATATAAGCATGAGCGATAGCTATATGAGACGAATATCGAGATTAAATGGGATTCAAATATTTAAACTGGACATCACGACATCGATAATATAGTAACTCAAATTGGTCTATCAAACATGCATATTCATTTGAATTTTGGGACATGTGTAATGTTATATAGTTTATTAATATTGGTGATCCATAGATTCTTTAATTAGAAACAATGCATGGTTTATATGCAATTAGTGTCTAAACGGGATACACTATATGTTGCGTGTGTGAAACACATTATACATGTTTGAGAAGTAAAAAAAACCCGCCTGAAACACACATTAATTGGAGACAGTTAGCGAGGAATGCATACATTGGATTTCAACATAAAGTGGTTTCAAGTATTTGAAAATCCAAATTGATGGATACAACCTTATGAATCTGAGATCATGCCATTTGTAAACCATATTTATGTATAAAGGGTGTTGTGCTTTTGGACGTATATATAAAAACATTATCTATATAGAATTTTGTTCCAATTGAAAATGGATCCTGCCCCAAAAAAATAGAATACAAACGGGATTCAAATTGAGTCGGCACGATAAACGTGCACTCTGCAAAATTTGAATGAAGCGGGGAAAGTCGCTGTAACCGCCCGAAACCAAAATCCGCGAGATGGAAATTACTATTGCCTATCCCTGCCACGCAAAGCCTATCTGCTCGATTTCTATAGGTTTCGATAGGGGTAGGTTTGTAATTTCACTCGAACGTGACATAACCGCCTCTCACCCGGATTCATACACGGTGGGCGCCAAACCACAGTGTATCCTCGGCCGAAATCGACTCCCTCCCCGATTCATACACGGTGGGCGCCAAAAACAAGCTCTCGTCGGCAAATATTTGGTGTACGCGAGATTACCGTCCTATCCCCAACCGACTAATATTGCTGTGATGTAGGAAATTTGAAACGGGGGCTAAGTTTGTAAATTTCCTCACATTTGAGACAAGCGTGCCCTGAAGACATGGTTCCCCCTTCCTCTCCACCTCCATTTCCCCATTCTGTCACATCCCTAGTTCAGGTATGACCTAGGCTAGCCTTCATGTTTGCATCATGTTTAAATTTCATTTAAATTCTAAAATGGGGATTTGTGAAACCCTCAGAAATTGTTTCTGGAAATAACCCAGATAAAAATTGCTCCAAAAGGGTCAAAGAAAATGTTCATGTTGCCCTCTGAAAATATTGGTCAGAGTTAAAATTCTAACAAATATTTTCAGGATCTCATAAATATTTATTTTGGCCATTTGGAATTAATCCAGTAATTATTTGCGTTGGATAAATATTTTTATATATACAAAATATTGTCCAATATTTCTAAATTTTGGTGAGGGGCTTTGGAGTGGTCCAACTAGTCTCTACAAAAATTTACAGAATAAAATAAATTGATTTAGTATTATTACTAAATCAGAACAAATGTCAGAAAAATAGAAAAGAAAACAGAAATAAAAAGGAACTTACATGGGCCACTTACCTGTGCAACCCAGCACTGTGCGGCCTGGCCGGCCCAGTTGGCCAGCCCAGCCCACCTGCCCCCCTCCCCTGTCGTCTTCCTCCCGCCAGGAGGACGGGCGCATGCCCGACGCGCGCGCACCGCCGCGCCGTGCCACCTCCTCCCTCCCTGCCTGCCTGTCCCTCCGCCGATGCGTCTGGACGACACCACGCGCCCCCCGGACCCTCTCACTCTCCCCAATCCTCCCCTCTCCTCTCCCTCGCCTTCTCGCGCGACGCCCGAGTGCTGTCGTCGCCGCCGCTCACTGTTGCCGCAGCCACCTCCTCCCCCTCGCCTCTCCGACACGCGCAGGAGCTCCGCCTCCTCGCTCTGAAGCTCTCCGCCGATCCACACAAGACGGAGCACCCCGTGGAGCCGTCGCCGATGCCATCTTCGCCTCCGGCCGCCGTGGATCCCCATCGCCGCCCCGCCGTCTCCAGTGCGTCCCCGAGCTCGCCGTTAAGCCCGTCGAGTCCGCAGTGAGCTTCTGCTCCGTTTCCCTCTTCCCGTTCCTCCGTTCTCGCGCCGTAGCATCATTCCCCGCCATGGCCGAAGCCTCCGCCGCCGTGAGCCCCGCTCCGGTGAGCTCCGCCACCTCCGTCGCCTCTCGCCGGCTCCACTGGATGCGCGGGAGCGCGGGCGACCTCCTGGTGCCCCAGCCGCCGCTCCCGTGGCCTCCAGCGGGGACTCCGCCGAGCCCCATGGTCGCCGGCGGCCAAACGCCGGTGGGGTTTACCGGGTCTAACCCACTAGTTGACCTGGTGTTTGGCCTGTGTGGGTGAGTGACAGATGGGCCCCGGCGCCCCCTAATTTTTAGTTAGGCTAATTATAACCCTTTGTTAATTAACCATGACACTGACATGTGGACCCCACACGTCAGGTTTGACCTGGTCAGCCACGGTTGACCCGCTGATGCAGTGCTGACCTCGAGCTGCCGCAATAAATGATTTCTGGAATTATTCTAAAACAGGAAATTCCAGAAATTAGCCAAAACTTCAAAAATTCATATAAATTCAACCGTAGCTCGGGTTGAAAAATTTTATATATGAAAAATTATCAGAAAAATTCAATCTATCCATCTGTATCAGTTTCATGCATGAAGAACCAAGTTATACCTGATGTATAAGTGACAACATATAAATGACATTTATAAGAGCTTATTTTGGAGTTGCATTTGAACCTTTGGTTCAAATGGACTTCAACCATATGAATGCTAGTTGCATTAGCTTAAACAACATCACATCTTCATGCCATGTTCATATGCTTGTGTATTGATTCCCGACACCGTTCCTTCTCGATAGGTCCTGCTCCGGAGACCGATTCAGAGTACCTGTCAGAGGAGCAGTGCCCCCCTGTTGATCTACCAGGCAAGCAAAACCCCCTTGTTCATATCGATACAATCCCACTCTCTCACTCCTGCTCCCTTTTATTGCATTAGGACAACAACGATTCAACTGCTACTTTATGCTGCGGTAGTTGAACCCATTCCTCTGCATGACCTATGATTACCACAGTAAATAGTTGAAACCCACTAGCATGTGTAGGAGTTGATTGAGCCATGTTGTGCTTCTACCATGCCATGCTTGCTATTGCTTAGAGTTGTGTCAGGTCTAATTCATTGGGAATGAATTGGAGTGTTACAATATGTTCCGGTGTTGAGAGTTAAGTGTGTGAACACGATTTGGTAAAGGTAGCGGTGAGTGGCCACGTAGGAGTACATGGTGGGTTGTCTCACTGGAACCGTCCTTAAGCACTGAGTTCTGTGTATGTTGTCCAATGACTAGCTTGTAACGCCCTCGATGCGGCTATATCTCCCACGTGTCGAAGCACGACTTAGAGGCATAACCGCATTGAAAGCAATGTCGCAAGTGAGGTAATCTTCACACAACCCATGTAATACATAAGGGAAAAGAGATACATAGTTGGCTTACAATCGCCACTTCACACAATACAAGAGTAAAGCATTACATCATACAGATACAATCAAGGTCCGACTACAGAACCAAAATAAAAGAAGACTACCCCAAAAGCTACACAGATCCCCGATCGTCCCGACTGGGCTCCACTACTGATCAACTGGTACGAAACAACACAATGAACAAGATCTTCATCGAGCTCCTCCTTGAGCTCGGGTGCATCACCTGCACGGTTTCATCGGCACCTGCAAACTGGTTTTGGAAGTATCTGTGAGTCATGGGGACTCAGCAATCTCACACCCGCGAGATCAAGACTATTTAAGCTTAAAGGTAGGACAGGGTAGTGAGGTGGAGCTGCAGCAAGCGACTAGCATATCTGGTGTCTAACATACGCAAATGAGAGCGAGAAGAGAAGGCAAAAGCACGGTCGAACAACTATGATCAAGAAGTGATCCTGAAACTACTTACGTCAAGCATAACTCCAACACCGTGTTCACTTCCCGGACTCCGCCGAGAAGAGACCATCACGGTTACACACGCGGTTGGTGTATTTTAATTAAGATCAACTTCGGGTTTTGTACAACCGGACATTAACAAATTCCCATCTGCCACATTACCGCGGGCACGACTTTCAAAAGTTCAAAACCCTGCAGGGGTGTCCCAACTTAGCCCATGATAAGCTCTTGCGATCAACGAAGGATATTCCTTCTCCCCGGGAAGACCCGATCAGTCTCGGAATCCCGGCTACAAGACATTTCAACAGTAATAAAACAAGTCCAGCAAAGCCGCCCGATGCGCCGACATCCTGATAGGAGCTGCACATATCTCGTTCTCAGGGCAACACCGGATGAACACTACGTACGGCAACCGACGATACCCCAAGTTGCCCAGGGGCGGCACCGCAAGTGGCTCTAGTTTGGACCAACACTTAGACAAGCATTGGCCCGAGGGGGCTAAAATAAAGATGACCCTTGGGTTAATTACTCCCAAGGGAAAATAGGTGGTGGTGAGGCAAATGGTAAAACCAAGGTTGGGCCTTGCTGGAGGAGTCTTATTCAAAGCGAGCTGTCAAGGGGGTCCCATAAATCACCCGACCGCGTTAGGGACGCAAAATCCGGGAACATAATACCGATATGACGGAAACTAGGGCGGCAAGAGTGGAACAAAACACCAGGCATAAGGCCGAGCCTTCCACCCTTTACCAAGAATATAGATGCATTAATAATATAAGAGATATTGTGATATCCCAACAAGTAAACATGTTCCAATCAAGGAACAAAATCTCCATGTTCCAACAAGGAACAAACTTCATCTTCACCTGCAACTAACAACGCTATAAGAGGGGCTGAGCAAAGCGATAACATAGCCAAACAACGGTTTGCTAGGACAAGGTGGGTTAGAGGCTTGGTTTGACAATATGGGAGGCATGATAAGCAAGTGGTAGGTATCGCAGCATAGGCATAGCAAAATAGCGAGCAACTAGCAAGCAAAGATAGAAGTGATTTCGAGGGTATGGTCATCTTGCCTGCAAGGTTCTCAGAGTTGTCGAAAGCTTGATCCTTGTAAGTGTTCTCAACAGGTTCGTCGTTCACGTACTCGTCTCCCGTCTCTACCCAAAACAAGAACACAAGCAAATGAACAACTATCAACCACGATGCAATGCGCAAGCAACATGATGCAAAACATGGCATGATATGCGAGATGTGGTATGCAGTGCATATGCGAGCTCCGGAAGGAAAAAGATGAACAAGGCATAATCTTGGCAAACCAAGTATTCCACTGGAAAGGTGAGGTGATTTCGGTTGAAATCGATATAAAGATCACCGGAATCGGATGCACGGTTTGCAAATGACAAGCAAAACAAGAATGACATATTTCTGCGTTTAACAACATGATGCCACTTAGCATGCAACAAGAAAGTAAGCTACTGCACCCAAACGTACCAGCAAAGCATATGGTAGTGATCTACTGAAGATGCTTGACAAAATATGAACACTGATCTGCGGCTAAATCATAACATAACAGGTTCGAACAAGCATGGCAAAAGTGCAAAAGATAACAGGTTCACAAACTTAGTGAAAATACTATCATGCCAGAAATTAACATCAGGATGACATGTTTAGAGCAAGGAAATAACCTGCTACAGGAACAAAAAATAGCAAAATATGGCATGGCATTGATCTACTCAAAACATATAACAAAAGTCCCTTACTGACCATGAGCCAAAAAGGACTAGAAAATATAATAGCACCCATGTCAATTAAGCAAATTTCGTTACAGTTTACAGACTTAGCAGAAAACTGGACATGTCAAAAACAGATAACAAGAAGGCATGTTACGAGCTCGATGCACTCACTACAGAGCATTGCATGATAAACTAAGCATACACCCATCAAGAAGACATGGCATAGAAGCTAACCATGGCAAGAACAACATCATAGCATGCAAGGATCAACTACAACAAGCTTGGCAAAATCGAATAACATGTAAAATCGAACACATGGCATAAAAATAACAGCAGGAATAACCTAGTGAAATTACTAAGTCTCTGAAATCAGCAACAATATGATCCCTAGTTTGCATGCTTGTGCTAGTCACCACAAAGATCACAAAAATATATGGCATACACCCCTCTAAAGATGGCATGGCATAGATCAAAACACATGTAGATATCAATATCATATGATGCACACATCAATCATGGCAAAAATGACAAAAGTGCATGTACTGAAACAGATCTGAAACTAACATCACATAGCCCTCTTCCAACAGCATATTGGACATCAATATGAGCTCAAATGAAAATGATGCAATGAGATGACATGATGCACTCATCGAGGCGAACAATTTGACATATTACACGCACGAAACGGAGCAGTATGCAGCAAGTTATGATGCGATGAACATGGCATGATTATGCAACAGATTTCGGGACTTAGAGAAAATGAAGGGGAGGGAAAGTCAACCTCCAGATCTGGATCGGGACGGGCTCGCGAACTGAGGTTCGCCGGAGTGGAGGGGACGGCGGGGAGAGGCCGGAGGAGGACGGGGCCGTCCTGAGAGAGGTCGGGGCGGCGCATCCGGGGCCGGCGAGGTCCGGGGCGGCGCGGCCACGGCTTCGGCGCGGACGACGGAGCGAGGCGACGGGGGGACGCCGGCGGGACTGAGGCGGCCGGCGCTGGCGCTGGTGCGGCGGGCGGCGGCAGCCAGCCGGCAAGACCAGGCGCGGGCGAGGACGGCGAGAGGCGGCGGTGGGCCCGGCGCGCGGAGGGCGGCAGGCGGCGGCGCGGAGATCCGGCGCGGTACCGGGCGCACGAGTGCGGCGGCGGGCGAATCCGGGCCCGGGCGGGCCTGCATCGGGCCCCACGGGCCGCGGCGGGGAGGAGAGAGAGGCGCGGTGAGGTGGCACGCCGTGGTTGGGCGAGGCGGCGGTGGAGCTGACATGGCCTCTCCTAATTGGACGGAGTGAGGTGGCGGCGGGATTTCGTCCGGCGGGCGCGGACATGTCCGGCGGCGCGGAGGAGCGGGGCTAGGGTTAGGGTGCGAAATGATTTGGAATTTCAAGGGTGAGGGTATATTTATAGGTAGGAGGAGCTAGGAAGCTCCAAATAGAGAGCGGTTTGCGGCCACACGATCGTGATCGTACGGCGATGGACATGGGAGTGACTTAGATGGGTTATTGGGCTGATTTGGAGGGGTTTTGGGCTGCAAGCCAAAAGAGGCCTTCACGGTTACCCGGTTAACCGTTGGAGTATCAAACGACCTCCGAATGACCCGAAACTTGACAGGCGGTCTACCGGTGCTATACCAAGGCCGCTTGACAAACCTCAGTCCATTCCGAGAAAGTTTAATACCCGCTCACGGAAAAAGGTAAAAGGGGACGCCGGAGGACGTAGGAACGCCGGATTGCAAAACGGACAACGGGGAAAATGCTCGGATGCATAAGACGAACACGTATGCGAATGCGATGCACATGATGACATGATATGAAATGCATGACAAGGACAAAATGCAAAATGAAGGGAAACCCAACCACGGAGGGAATATCATATCACATAGCCGGAAAAGGCAAGAGTTGGAGTTACAAATATGGCAAGTTACATCCGGGGTGTTACATAGCTACTACCACACACTGTGTTCCGGTACTCGGCCCCTCTCGACTTATTAACCAACTTGATCTCTGTCCAGGAGTTGCAACTAGTTTCTGGTATTTGTAGGTAGTGCTATTTTTCTACCGAGTGGCACCCGACAGGGTGGGCTTGGGACAGACTAGGCACACGTGGCCCGGTGTACCGAGTGGCACCCGAATGGTGGGCTCGGGAACCCTGCACACATCGTTTGGGGCCATGAGCGACACCCCGGCCGGATCTCCTTGCGGATGGAACCCGAATAGGCGATAAACCTGGACTAGAGTCTTGTGTGGTTAGTTAGGTCGTGGCCGACACCCTCGCCAGGCTTCCGCTTGAAGGTTGCCGAGATACATGACGTGTCCATGGTGATAAGTGGTGAGAGCGTGTGTGAAGAAGTACACCCCTGCAGGGTTATCATGATCTATTCGAATAGTCGTGTCCTCGGTTATGGACTTCTTGGATGCTAACGTGGTACATAGACAACTTAAAGTGGATACTCTAAAATGCTCAAGACAAGTGTGAGTGCTATGGATGGCCTCCTCGTAGAGAGACGGGGATGAATCCATAGTAGTGTAATGATGTGGTGATTTGTGGACTCGTGTGCGCTGCCTCACCTCAAAGAAGTTTCTCTTAGTCGTAGAACAGGATACCCATTGAGTCAAAGCTGGCTTGCTGCAACTAAACCCCACATTACCTTCTTGATACAAATGCATGTATGATTGGATCTGATGTAAGTCTTGTTGAGTACCTTTGTACTCACATTTGCTTTATTTATGTTTTGCAGATGAGACATCTGTCTTACTAGTAGTTCCGCTTGGACTTCGACGAGTAGCTTGTTACCTCAGCTACGATCTTGTACCCTTGGGAGGGTCTTGTAGATAGTCAGGCTTCTCAGCCTTTTTCTTTTGTAGTTGTCTGTACTCAGACATGTAATGCTTCCGTTGCTTGTATGCTCTGAATGATGGGTCATGTGACCCCTGTTTGTATGTAATGCTATGTGGCTCTTCTGGGCCTTTATCTATATGCATTTGCGTTATGTTGTGATGCCATGTTGTACAGCACATACTTGCATGTTATGCGTACGTGTAACGTGTATTGCTATGTGTGGGATCCGACAATCTAGTTGTTTATCCTTGTCAGCCTCTCTTATGGGGAAATGTAGTCTAGTGCCTCCTTGAGCCATAGTAGTCCGCTACAGCCCGGTTCACCGGAGTCCTGCTAGCCCAGCACTACTGTTCAGGACACTTGACTGGCCGGCATGTGTTTCACTTCGTTCCTATGTCTGTCCCTTCGGGGAAATGTCACGCGGTGACATCCGGAGTCCTGCCTAGCCTGCTACAGCCCGGGTTACCGGAGTCCTGTTAGCCCAGTGCTACAACCCGGATTCACACGCTGCTGACCGACATGCTCGAAGTTGATTCATGTATGCCTGCCCCCATGGATTAGTGCCGCTTTGGGTTCACGACTAGTCATGTCGGCCCGGGTTCTCTGTCATATGGATGCTAGCGATACTATCATATACGTGTGCCAAAAGGCGCAAATGGTCCCGGGCCATGGTAAGGCGACACCCGTGGGAATACTGTGCGTGAGGCCGCAAAGTGATATGAGGTATTACATGCTAGATCGGTGTGACTTAGAATCGGGGTCCCGACAACTTTGGTACCAGAGCCTGACTGCCTATAGGATTTCCAAGCCAACCTGGTCGAAGTTGAGTCTAGAAATTCTTTAGTTATGTAAGGGAATTGATTGTGGAAGGGAACGTAAGGCTCTTTTACTCCTTATATCTCATGCCCTTCTGATCTGAGTCATACTATCTTTCCTACGGGGTTAAGGAACTAGGATTTCTCTTCTGTCTATCAGGATCACGTGTTACTACTCCGTAGTCTCTTAGGATTGGTTGATCAGAGTCATATTCCAGTTTTCGAGTACTTCCGGTGTAGCCTGTTTAGTATGATCTTAGAACCGTGAGTGATGATGTTGATTATGTTACTACCCCATTTTAGCAGGATGTCTCATTCTGAGCATTTTACTGCCGTTATGCTGCCGGAATTGTCCTAGGAGTTTCAGGGATACTAAATTCTTGTGCTACCTTCCGCATCCTATAGTTGATGTTGAATCCATCCTTGTTTTCCTTGGTTTCGTTCTTCAGGATGTTGCCGGTTAACCGAAGTTCTATTGCTCGTAGCCAGAACAATGGAGATGGTAGGGATGAGGATCGTCCCGACCAGTCTTCGTTCGCAGAGTTCATGTTAGAGATGGAGAGGAACAAGCATGAGTCTAACCGCTTGTTAGCACGTACCGAGGAGAACACCGCACCCCAGTGCAAAGAGTCAGCGACCATCTATGATTTCATTGGTCTGAAACCACCCACCTTCCATCATTCCATTAAGCCACTCGATGCAGATGACTGGCTCCGTAGTATCACTCGCAAGCTTCGTTCCACGAGCGTAGCTGAAGGTGACAAGGTTACCTATGTTGCATATCACCTGGAAGGTATTGCTAGTCTTTGGTGGCAGAACTATGAGGCTATGCTTCGAGCTGGCCAGATACCGACCTGGAAAGATTTCACTGAGGCTTTTCGCGAGCATCACATTCCTCTAGCTCTCATTAACCGCAAGAGAGAAGAGTTCTGTAATTTCACCCAGGGTAAGATGGTTGTTGATGCTTATAGTAGAGAGTTTGAGAACCTCGCCCGCTATGCTACAGAAGAAGTGTCCACGGATGCCAAGAAGCAGGCTAGGTTCCGAAAAGGGCTAAACCCCAAGTTGCGTCGTGATCTCCACTTGCACCATTGCAATACATTCCAGGCTCTTGTGAACAAGGCCATTAATGCGGAGATAGCTCAGCTCACCTACGAGGAGTCTCGTAAGCACACCCGTGATTTGGTTTCTTCCTCCGGTTCTAGTTCTCAGAAGCGCCGGATTGGGTTCCGAACTCTGCTCTTCCACCCGGTTATGCACCGAGGCCATCTTGTGTGGCACCTCACCCAATTCAGCAGTACGCTCCACGCCGACCTATTGGTAGACAACTTATCAATGCGGGTCCACGTCCTACTTCAGGGACTTGCTTCACATGCGGAGAGCCAGGACACTATGCACGTGACTGCTCTCAGGCCAGTTATGCTCCGCCCCAGCCTCAGAAGTCTGTTGGCCGTGGTAAGCCACCATGCAAGATGATCAGTGTCAAGTCATCTCCCACTGAACGCGGACGTGTGCATCACGTCTCAGCTAAAGATGCTCATTATGATCCGGATGTTGTTCTTGGTACACTCCTTGTCAATTGCCATCCAGCTTCGGTTCTATTCGATACTGGAGCATCTCACTCCTTCATCTCTGAAGGCTATGCTCGTTTGCACGACATGTCACTTTGTGATATGCCAGCTCCACTTGAAATCCAAACTCTAGGGTCTAGATGGCAAACTACCAGAATAAGTCATGGTAATGAAATCCTCGTTCACAAACTTGTATTCCTTGCATCACTTGTAGCCCTCAAGTCTTCAGATATTAACATCATCTTGGGTATGGACTGGATGACAGCTCATCATGCTAAGATTGATTGTTTCACCAGGTCTGTTCAGCTTACACACCCATCTGGCAAGATAGTCGCTGTCTCCACCAGAGTTGCAAAGCATCAACTTTACTCTCTTAATGCCAGCCCTCTTCCAGACCTTGAAGATATCCCGGTAGTGCGTGAATTTCCGGATGTCTTTCCAGAAGAACTGCCAGGCATTCCACCTGACAGAGATGTAGAGTTTGTCATAGATCTTATCCTAGGAACCGCTCCAACTTCTAGGAGACTTTACAAGATGGCACCCTTAGAGCTAGCCGAGCTTAAGAAACAGCTTGATGAGTCCTTGCAAAAGGGTTTCATCCGTCCTAGTTCTTCTCCTTCAGCTTGCCCCGTCCTCTTCGTCAAGAAGAAGGATGGTACGGATCGGATGGTTGTAGACTATCGTCTCGTTAATTTGGTCATGATAAAGAACAAGTATCTGCTTCCCAGGATCAACGATCTCTATGATCAGCTCGCTGGATCCTCAGTCTTTTCCAAGATGGATTTGAGGTTAGGCTACCACCAAATCAAGATCAGAAACAGGGACATTCCTAAAACGGCTTTTGTCACTCGTTATGGCCAGTACGAGTACACCGTCATGTCCTTTGGTCCAACCAATGCTCCAGCTACATTCTCCCGCTTGATGAACTCGATCTTCATGGAGTACTTAGATAAGTTCGTCGTGGTTTACCTCGATGATATTATTATTTACTCGAAGAACAAGGAATAGCATGCCGAACATCTTAGACTGGTGTTAGAAAAACTCAGAGAGCACCGCCTTTATGCCAAGTTCTCCAAGTGCGAATTTTGGTTGCCAGAAGTGACCTATCTGGGACACGTGATATCTGGTAAGGGCATTGCTGTCAATCCCGAGAGAGTTCAGGCCATTCTTGATTGGACTCCACCTGAAACGGTTAAACAAGTTAGGAGTTTCCTTGGTCTAGCCAGTTATTGTCGCCGCTTCATTGAGAACTTCTCCAAAGTGGCCAAACCTCTCACGGAACTTCTCAAGAAAGATAAAAAGTTTGAGTGGTCCCCACAGTGTGAGTACAGTTTTTATGAACTGAAAAGACGCCTGACTTCTGCTCCCATACTTGTGCCACCGGATTTCACTAAGGACTTTGTTATCTATTGTGATGCCTCACGACAGGGACTAGGTTGCATTCTCATGCAGGATCGTCATGTGATTGCCTATGCATCTCGACAGTTGCATCACCATGAGGATAATTATCCTACACATGATCTAGAGCTTGCAGCCATAGTCTATGCACTTAAGACATGGCGACATTACCTTCTTGGTAAACGTTGCGAGATTTACATCGATCACCAGAGTCTCAAGTATATATTCACCCAACCTGATTTAGACCTTAGGCAAAGACGTTGGTTGGAGTTGATCTCAGATTACGACTTAGGGATTACCTACACCCCAAGCAAGGGCAATGTCATGGCTGATGCGCTAATTCGTAAGTCCTATTGCAACAATCTCATGTTGCAGCAGAGCCAACCACTTCTCCATGAGGAATTCGGTAAGCTTAACCTTCACATTGCTCCTCACGGATTCCTTTCTACCTTGGTGGCGGAGCCTACTATTGTGGATCATATCATAGAATTCCAGAAGCATGATACGGGAATCTCTCGAATCAAGAGAAATATCTCCAAGGGAGTAGCTGGTTGTTTCTCTATGGATGAACGAGGTGTTGTTTACTTTGGGAACCGCTTGGTGGTTCCCAAGAGTCAGCAGATGTAGCAATTTTTCCTTAAGGAGGCGCATGAATCCCCTCTCACGATTCATCCCGGTAGTACTAAGATGTATCAGGACCTACGCCAGAGGTTCTGGTGGACTACGATGAAGAGAGAAATCGCCGACTTTGTTGCTAATTGTGACGTTTGTCATCGGGTTAAGGCAGAGCATCAAAGGCCTGCTGGCACCCTTTAGCCTTCAGCCATTCCTGAGTGGAAATGGGATAAAGTTGGTATGGACTTCATCACCGGCTTTCCCAGGACCAAGAAAGGGAATAATGCTATCTTCGTAGTCTTTGATCGTCTTTCCAAAGTGGCTCACTTCCTACCTGTTCGAGAGAGTATCACTGCTAGTCAGCTCGCTGACTTATATATTTCTCGAATAGTGTCACTTCATGGTGTTCCACTAGAGATCAATTTGGACCGTGGTAGTCTTTTCACCTCTCATTTCTGGGAGAGTTTCCAAACTGCCATGGGCACCCATCTTTCCTTCAGTACCGCTTTCCACCCTCAATCAAGTGGTTAGGTGGAACGGGTCAATCAAATTCTCGAAGACATGCTTAGAGCTTGCGTTATCTCATTCGGTATGGATTGGGAGAAGTGTCTTCCTTTCGCCGAGTTTGCTTATAACAATAGCTATCAATCCAGTCTCAAGAAAGCTCCTTTCGAGATTCTATATGGACGAAGATGTCGAACACCTTTGAACTGGTCAGAAACCGGTGAAAGACAATTCTTTGGACCGGATATGATTCAGGAAGCAGAAGAGAAAGTTTGCATCATTCGTGAGAATTTAAAAACAGCCCAATCTCGTCAAAAGAGCCAGTATGACCGTCGTCATAAGGAAGTGGCTTATGAAGTTGGCGACAAGGCTTACCTTCGGGTTATTCCTTTGAAGGGTACCCATTGTTTCGGTATCAAGGGCAAGTTGGCTCCTCATTACATTGGTCCTTTTCTCATTCTTGCTAAACGAGGAGAGGTTGCCTACCAGTTGGAACTACCCTCACATCTTTCTCGAGTACATGATGTCTTCCACGTCTCTCAACTCAGGCGTTGCTTCTCGGATCCCATCCGTGGAGTGGACCACGAAACGCTTGATCTCCAAGATAACCTCACTTATCGAGAGTACCCTGTTCGCATTCTTGATCAAGCACAGCGTGTCACTCGACGTCAGAACATCAAGTTTCTCAAGGTTCAGTGGTCTCATCATTCTGAGAGAGAAGCTACTTGGGAGCGAGAAGATCGTCTTCGACTGGAGTACCCCACCTTCTTTCCATCGACCCCTGAATCTGGGGACGAGATTCTTTCGAGTGGGGGCGAGTTGTCACATCCCTAGTTCAGGTATGACCTAGGCTAGCCTTCATGTTTGCATCATGTTTAAATTTCATTTAAATTCTAAAATGGGGATTTGTGAAACCCTCAGAAATTCTGTCTGGAAATAACCCAGATAAAAATTGCTCCAAAAGGGTCCAAGAAAATGTTCATATTGCCCTCTGAAAATATTAGTCAGAGTTAAAATTCTAACAAATATTTTCAGGATCTCATAAATATTTATTTTGGCCATTTGGAATTAATCCAGTAATTATTTGCGTTGGATACATATTTTTATATATACAAAATATTGTCCAATATTTCTGAATTTTGGTGAGGGGATTTGGAGTGGTCCAACTAGTCTCTACAAAAATTTACAAAATAAAATAAATTGATTTAGTATTTTTACTAAATCAGAACAAATGTCAGAAAAATAGAAAAGAAAACAGAAATAAAAAGGAACTTACCTGTGCAGCCCAGCACTGTGCGGCCTGGCCGGCCCCGTTTGTCGGTGTTCTGGGAACGGGGGTCCCCAGACTTGCCTGCCTGCGTCCTGCGGCATGGCTTAAAGGGGGGCCAGCACGGTCCATCTTCATCAACACAAGACTCAAGACCCTCGCGAGGGGCCAAGCCTCGCGGGGCGGACGGCACGGAGCTTCCTCAGGCGCGGCCTAACCGGGCTGGCTCACGAGGAGGCGGAGAGATCAAGGCGGGGTACCTCACGAGGTGCCCATGACCCAAGCCATGACGACCAAGGGTGCCAGGCGGGCGCCAGCCCGCGCAGTGTCTCCCTTTCCTCTTTGGTGCAAAGCGGGCAAGCGCAGGCGAGAGGATCAAGCAAAGGCATCCATTTCGGTGCAACGAGACCAAGACCAGTCCAACGGTGGGAAGGAGGTCATCATGGAGCCCAGAACGGCGTCACCATAGAGCCTTTGGCACGCGAGGACCAACTTTAGTCAGGATAAGTGTACCAGATGTTCCCCTTCAAAATGGCCAATTGTTGGCGCGCTTCCTGCTCAATATTTGGGAAGAGGCCCAGGGCCTTTGCCTATAAATAGGACTAGCCACCTCTAGGATAGGGGGGACGAGATCATCAGATCATCACGCAGCAGAGAGAGAGAGAGAGAGAGAGAGAGAGAGAGAGAGAGAGAGAGAGAGAGTGAGAGAAGGGCGGCTGAACTCCTTCTAGTAGTTCATCGTCCTTGCTAAGAGCAGACCCTCGCGAGGCTGTTCTTCCTTGTATTGTTCATCTTCATCAGCCCAAGAGGCAATCGACCCACCACAAACTAGAGTAGGGTATTACACCACAACGGTGGCCCGAACTAGTATAAACCTCGTGTCTCTTGTGCTGTTCTTTTGGTAGTTTAGATCTTTGCGAGACGGAAAGGTAGAGGGTGAAGTCTCCATGCGCACCCCAGAGTTCGAACCTCAAGGGTCTGCTGGAACCCGCAATCCGACATTTGGCGCGCCAGGTAGGGGTGCGCCAGAATTTGTCTTCCACCGCTCCGCTCTCCTCCGACCGTCGCGTCCATGTCCGACGCACGTCGGGCCCGCGCCGAGCGCCGGGCCGCCATCGCTTCCCGCGTCACCCAGACAGCTCCGGTCGGTGGGCGTCCTCGTCGTTCCCTGCCGCCCGCCATCAACGCCGCCACCGGCCCGGCGGGGAGTGAGCAGCAAGCGTCATCTCAGCGCCCGTCAGTGCGGCAAGATGGCCACACAGCTACGCCAACACCCCCGGTCATTGCGGCCCTCCTGGGCGGCTCGCAGGCGCTGCCCACAAGTTGCCACGTCAAGCCATTTGTTCGCCGGGTCAGCGCCGTTTCCGCGCGGCAGGGGGCTCACCCGGACCAGGCGGCACTCAAGGCTTGCCGGACCTTCGGCTCGGAGGACCACCCCTCCAACTCGGCCAGCTCGGGCGCACTCCCCATGTTATGCACCCCCACCATATGCCAAGTGGCCGTCACCAGCACCCTCATCAATGGTGGCGCGGGCCTCAGCGTGCTTTCGGTCGAGGCCTTCGATCTCCTCCGCATACCCCTGCAATGGATGCAACCCAGCCGGCCCTTCTCAGGCATTGGGGGCGGGTCATCCAGCTCCTTGGGACAGATCCGGCTCCCAGCAACCTTCGGCACTACGACAACTTCCGCACGGAGATGGTCGACTTCAACATCGCCACCATCGGCCTCCCCTACAACGCCATCCTCGGCTACCCAGCGCTGGCCCAGTTCATGGCCGCCACGCACCCGGCGTACAACCTTATGAAGATGCCTGGGAGCAGCGGTGTCCTCACCGTGCACGGGGACACCGGGGACGCACTGCGGGTGCTCAAGCTCGCCTACAAGGCAGCGGCGTTGGCACAGCCCGCTGACCCAGGGATCCCCGAGCCCAAGGGGGCTACGCCCGCCAAGAAGAAGCAGTTGTTCACCCAGGACAAGGCAGAAATCAAGCAGATACCTGTCGACGAGGACGGGTCCTCCAGTGCCACTTTCACCATAGGCGCCAACCTCGAGCCCGAGCAGGAGGAGGCCCTAATCAGGTTCCTGCGCGCAAACAAGAAGGTATTCGCTTGGGAACCTGACCAGTTGGCAGGGATCCCCAGGAGCGTAATCGAGCATCACCTCAACGTGTGCCCAAACGCGCGCCCCGTGAAACAGAAGGCGAGGCGGCAGTCCACGGAGAAGCAGGCCTTCATCGTCCAAGAAACCCGCAAGCTAGAAGCCACTGGGGTCATTCGTGAGGTCCGATACCCGGATTGGCTGGCCAACCCTGTCGTTGTGCCCAAGAAGGGAGGAAAGGAACGCATGTGTGTCGACTTCACCAACCTCAATAAGGCATGCCCACAAGATCCATTCCCACTCCCCCGCATCGATCAGATCGTCGATTCCACTACAGAGTGCGACCTGCTATGCTTCCTGGATGCCTTCTCTGGGTATCACCAGATCAAGATGGCGGTGGAAGATGTCGAGAAGACCGCCTTCCTGACCCCCTGTGGGGTGTACTGCTACACATGCATGTCATTTGGGCTGCGTAACGCAGGAGCAACCTTTCAGCGGATGATGCACATCACTTTGGGCCCGCAGCTCGAGAAGAATGTCGAAGCTTACGTTGATGACATTGTGGTGAAGTCTCGGGAGGCCAAGACCCTGATACAAGACCTGGAGGAAACCTTCGCGAGCCTTGACGCAGTGAACATGTGGCTCAACCCGGAGAAATGTGTGTTCGGGGTCCCCTCAGGCAAGCTTCTGGGCTTCCTCGTGTCCCATCGAGGCATTGAGGCTAACCCATAAAAGGTCAAGGTGGTTGAGGACATGAGCCCGCCGAAGTCCCTAAGAGAAATGCAGAAGCTCACTGGACGCGTGACCGCGCTAGGGCGCTTCATATCCACGCTGGGGGAGCGAGCGCTGGCTTTCTTCCAACTGATAAAGAAAAGGGGCCCTTTTAATGGACTGAAGAGGCAGACAAGGCATTTCAAGGTCTCAAGAAATACCTGACCAGTCCCCCGGTCATGGTGGCTCCGCGTCCTCAAGAGCCCCTGGTGCTCTACCTCTCTGCCACTCCTTACTCCGCCAGCGCAACCCTGGTGGCGGTTAGGGAGGAGCGCCAAATCAGAACCACGGCAGCAGCTCGAGACAAGGCAAAACAGGAACAAATAAGGCCCACAGAAGCCGTAACAGCGGTTGAGGATCAACTGCCAAAGAGCGTGCCAGAAGCAAGGAAGGCCACTCATCTGGATGGCCCGCTTCCTGAGGCCCTGTCGCCTCGCGAGGCGCCCTCGCCTCCGGAGGGCACCGCGAGCACTAATGCACTCAGCCTTGTTGAGCACCCAGTATACTTCGTCAGCATGGTGTTACGGGATGCGAGGGCACGGTATCCCATGCCTCAGAAGCTCCTCCTCGCGTTACTGGTGGCCTCGCGTAAGTTGCGTCATTATTTCCAGGGTCACCCCATCAAGGTCGTCTCATCATACCCCTGGAGAGAGTGTTAAGGATCCCCAACTCAGCCGGAAGGGTCGCTGAATGGAACATAGAACTGCAGGCATTTCAACTCGAGTTCAGCACGACCAGGGTCATCAAGGGAGCAGCGTTAGCAGATTTTGTGGCAGAATGGACGGAGCCACCGGACCTCAAGGGTGACGAGGATCGGTCCCTCCTCCCGGGGAGCGAGGCGCCGGAAGGCTGGGTCATGTACTTCGATGGGGCATTCTCTAGGCACGGCGCCAGGGCTGGCGCGGTACTGATATCACCCACTCAGGACAAGCTCTACTACGCTGTGCAGCTCTATTTCCAGCAAGGTGAAAAAGTCTCCAACAACATAGCAGAGTATGAAGGTCTAATAGCGGGCTTGAAGGCCGCAGCAGCCCTGGGCGTGAAGCGCCTCACCGTCAAGGGCGATTCGCAGCTCCTTGTCAACTTCTCCAACAAGGTGTATGAGCCGAAGGACGAGCACATGGAAGCCTACCTAGCGGAAGTCCGCAGGATGGAGAAGCAATTCTGGGGGATGGAGTTGAAGCATGTGCCCCGTGGCACCAATCAGGAGGCCGATGACATCGCCGGACGGGCGTCTAGGCGGTTACCTCAGAAACTTGGCGTCTTCGAAGAGCTTCAAGCCCTCAGCCCAGCCATCATTACCGAACACTGCTCAGCCTCGGGAGGAACTTCCCCAGCCACCTGCCTCAGGAGCCCCGGTCTGCCGTCCGACCTCAGGGGCACGCCTGCTCCTGACAATGGAACCTCAGGAGGAGTGCTAGATCGCGGAACTCCGGAGTTATTTAACACAAGGGACCCTGCCACAGAAGGAGGAGGAAGCCGAGCGCGTGGTGCGGCAGGCCACGGCATACTGCATCAGGGATGGAGAGCTCTACAAGAGGCGACCAAACGACGTATCCCTGCGCTGCATCTCCAGGGAGCAAGGAAAGGAACTGCTGGAAGACATACACGGCGGGGACTGTGGGCATCATTCATCATCACGAACCCTCGTTGGCAAGGCATTCCGTAGTGGTTTCTATTGGCCCACCACACTCAGCGATTCTGTCGAGCTGGTGAAGGCTTGTGAAGCCTGCCAATTTCACGCCAAGCAGATACATCAGCCGGCGGGAGGCCTACAGACCATACCCCTTTCATGGCCGTTCACGGTCTGGGGGCTGGACATTCTGGGCCCGTTCCCTCGGGCGCCAGGGGGCTACCGCTACCTCTACGTCGCCGTTGACAAGTTCACCAAGTGGGCAGAACTAGAGGCTGTCCGCACCATCCCCGCGGGTTCCGCGGTCAAGTTCATCAGGGGCATCATGAGCCAGTTTGGGGTGCCAAACCGCATCATTACGGACAATGGTTCGCAGTTCACCAGTAACCTTTTCAGAACATACTGTGCTAACCTTGGAACGCAGATATGCTACGCCTCGGTGGCGCATCCACGAAGCAACGGCCAGGCCGAAAGAGCCAACGCGGAGGTCCTGAGGGGCCTCAAGACCAGGACGTTCAGGAAGAAGCTGGAGGCCTGCGGCAGAGGTTGGTACGATGAGCTCCAGTCCGTGTTGTGGTCCATCCGCACAACCGCGACCAAGCCGACTGGAGAGACCCCATTCTTCCTGGTCTATGGAGCTGAAGCAGTCCTCCCTCACGAGGTCATACGTCGCTCCGCGCGGGTCCTAGCGTTCGACGAGGCGCAGCAGGATGCCATGTGGGGCATGGACCTCGTGCTGGGGGAGGAACGCCGCTGAGAAGCCTCGTTACGAGCGGCGAGGTACCAACAGGCGCTACGATGATATCACTGCCGCAACATCCGCCCCAGGACTCTCGAGGTAGGAGACCTCGTACTCAGGCGGGTTCTCTCCAGGGAGGGGCTGCACAAGCTCTCTCCCATGTGGGAGGGCCCGTTCAAGGTTGTTCATGTTTCCAGGCCACGCTCCATGCGCTTGGAGACTCAGGAGGGGGAGCCGGTTCAGAACGCATGGAACATCCAGCACCTCCGGAGGTTCTACCCCTAGAAGGCGCATGCCTGTGAAGATTATCCTTTTTTGGAAAAGGCCCAGAGCCTGTGAAGAAGGCGAATGCCTGTGAAGATTATCCTTTTTGGAGAAGGCCCAGATCCTGTGAAGAAGGCGAACGCCTGTGAAGATTATCCTTTTTGGAGAAGGCCCAGAGCCTGTGAAGAAGGCGAACGCCTGTGAAGATTATCATTTTTGGAGAAGGCCCGGAGCCTGTGAAGAAGGCGAACGCCTGTGAAGATTATCCTTTTTGGAGAAGGCCCAGAGCCTGTGAAGAAGGCGAACACCTGTGAAGATTATCCTTTTTTGGAAAAGGCCCAGAGCCTATGAAGAAGGCGAACGCCTGTGAAGATTATCCTTTTTTGGAAAAGGCCTAGAGCCTGTGAAGAAGGCGAACGCCTGTGAAGATTATCCTTTTTGGAGAAGGCCCAGAGCCTGTGAAGAAGGCGAGCGACTGTGAAGATTGTCGCGTTTTGGAAAAGGCCTGGAGCCTGTGAAGAGGGAAAATGCCTGTGAAGCTCATTTCCCCTAAGAAGAAAGGCCCGGAGCCTGTGAAGAAGGCCAATCCCTATGAAGCTCGCCGCCCGTGACACTCTCACGTAATAATGAGTGGGGCTGTACACGCCCCGGAGTCTCAGGAGCGTCGGCCTTAGGCCCTGGGGCTCCCTCCCACGCCCAGCGGCAGCACTTAGCTCCGCGCTGGTGAGAAGACGTCGAAGACTAGATTAGGTGCCGGACGCGGCTTTTTCATTTGCTTTCCGCAGTTGGCTTGTTTGTTCGCAGTTGAAATTTTATTGAGATTATTACCGTTGTTGGTTTATGGTTCGTCGATTTTCACTCCCCCGCTTTGATCTTCTTATGAAAGGCCTCGTGAGGGAGGTCAGCCGAGCGCCCTCGCGAGAGTTCCTGTTCTAGTCGTTCGAAGGTTTCGCGACCTGGGCCCATTACGGGAGCATCCCTCCAGTCCGTGCCCCTCGGGCACCACGACACACACACAAAGGGCCTGGGTCAGTCGCCATCACCCCACGGCTGGGGCCGGGAACTATCTACGCGCAAACACATAGCTGAAAGGCGCGAAAAACAGAATCAAGGTAACGGTTAAGAGCAGTAACCCCGAACACGCCCCCGCGGGGCTCCACACAGCTGTTTTCTTTACGCAGGAAACAAAAGGGAAAGAAGGCACAAGCCTGGCGCGGCTTGCCTCACACCGTACTGCAGAGGAGGCTCGGGCTGCCTCCGGAGCTCAAGCAGACTCCCTCTCGCGCTTCACCTGGGCGCGACGGCGGGCAGACGTACTGACGCCCCCCAAGCAGGCGCGACGGCGGGCGGACGTACTGACGCCCCCCAAGCTGGCGCGACGGCGAGGGGGCTAACTGCGGCAACCGCTGGAAGAGTCGCTTGAAGAGGAGTCGATGAAGCTTGGGGAACCATGAGCGCCGCCAACCACGCGGGCGCTGTCTCCTCCGTCGTCATCGGGGCTGGGTCACCGGCCGCGGACGTCGTCCTCAGGGCAACACCCTGCGCGGCGACCATCTTCCCCGAACACCCTCATGTAGAGGGTGGCATCGCCGTCAAACCTGAAGTGCAGGGTGCACCGGCGCTCCAGGCCGCGAGCACGGGTGAACGCGTGCCAACCACGAGTCAAGGCCAAGATCCCAACGGCGGAGACCTCCAGTGCAGCCCACGAGGCCCGGCTGCAGCAGCCATCCGCCTGAAGCCAGAGGCCGCCCGGGGCACCGGCCGGGAGCTCACCAAGGAGGAAGCGAGGAAGTTGGAGCCGAGCGCTAGTCGGCTCCGCCGACCATACGACCAACTCCGGCACCACCTCTGCCGCGCGAAAGCGCGGCCTAGGGGAGCGGGCGACCAGAGCACGTCCCCCGGCCGCAGCAGCTCGCCCGCCACTATGCTGGGAACCATCTCCGTGACCGTGGGATGCTGCCGAGGCAGCCACGGGATTCTTCTGGGGGCGCCCACGACCGTGCTTGGGCGGGGGAGAGGCAGGCTCAACCTGGCGGGCCTTCCCTTTCTTTGCAGCCGAGAACCTCCTCGACGGAGCCATGGAGAAGAAGGAGAAGCAAGGGTAGATGGACTGGGAGGGCACGCGCAGTGCCGTATTTATAGCCGGCGAAGGCCAACCGTCGGCCTCCAGGATCGCAGGTAATCATGACACGATCTGCATGTAGGGACTTGTCCAATCCACGCGACCACCGAGGCGTCATGGGGAAGCGGAGACGCCCCCATCCAATCAACCGCCACGCGGCGCCCAAGGCAACAGGCTGTTAGGGCCCGCGCCGCTTCGCCCTTGCCCTTTCGCCTCTCGGCACAGCCAAGTCCGGGTGCGCCTTGGGCCCGGGGGCTACTGTCGGCATTCTGGGAATGGGGGTCTCCAGACTTGCCTGCCTGCGGCCTGCGGCGTGGCTTAAAGGGGGCCCAACACGGCCCATCTTCATCAACACAAGACTCAAGACCCTCGCGAGGGGCCAAGCCTCGCGGGGCGGACGGCACAGAGTTTCCTTAGGCGCGGCCTAACCGGGCTGGCTCACGAGGAGGCGGAAAGATAAAGGCAGGGTACCTCACAAGGTGCCCATGACGCAAGCCATGACGACCAAGGGTGCCAGGCGGGCGCCAGCCTGCGCAGCGTCTCCCTTTACTCTTTGGTGCAAAGGGGGCAAGCGCAGGCGAGAGGATCAAGCAAAGGCATCCATTTCGGTGCAACGAGACCAAGACTAGTCCAACGGTGGGAAGGAGGTCATCGTGGAGCCCAGAACGGCGTCACCACAGAGCCTTTGGCAGGCGAGGACCAACTTTAGTCAGGATAAGTGTACCAGATGTTCCCATTCAGAATGGCCAATTGTTGGCGCCTTTCCCGCTCAATATTTGGGAAGAGGCTCAGGGCCTTTGCCTATAAATAGGACTAGCCACCTCCAGGATAGGGGGGACGAGATCATCAGATCATCAGGCAGCAGAGAGAGAGGGAGAGAGAGAGAGAGAGAGAGAGAGAGAGAGAGAGAGAGAGAGAGAGAGAGAGAGAGAGAAGGGCGGCTGAACTCCTTCTAGTATTTCATCGTCCTTGCTAAGAGCAGACCCTCGCGAGGCTGTTCTTCCTTGTATTGTTGATCTTCATCAGCCCAAGAGGCAATCCACCCACCACAAACTAGAGTAGGTTATTACAACACAACGGTGGCCCGAACTAGTATAAACCTCGTGTCTCTTGTGGTCATGATATGCATCACGTCCGACACAAGTAGACCGACTCCTTCCTGCATCTACTACTATTACTCCACTCATCGACTGCTATCCAGCATGCATCTAGAGTATTAAGTTCAAGAAAACAGAGTAACGCCTTAAGCAAGATGACATGATGTAGTGGGATAAATTCATGCAATATGATAAAAACCCCATCTTGTTATCCTCGATGACAACAATACAATATGTGCCTTGCTGCCCCTACTATCACTTGGAAAGGACATCGCAAGATTGAACCCAAAGCTAAGCACTTCTCCCATTGCAAGAAAAATCAATCTAGTAGGCCAAACCGAACTGATAATTCGGAGAGACTTGCAAAGATAACCAATCATACATAAAAGAATTCAGAGAAGATTCAAATATTGTTCATAGATAGACTTGATCATAAACCCACAATTCATCGGTCTCAACAAACACACCGCAAAAAGAAGATTACATCGAATAGATCTCCACGAGAGAGGGGGAGAACATTGTATTGAGATCCAAAAAGAGAGAAGAAGCCATCTAGCTACTAACTATAGACCCGAAGGTCCGAGATAAACTACTCACACTTCATCGGAGGGGCTATGATGTTGATGTAGAAGCCCTCCGTGGTGGATTCCCCTTCCGGCGAAGCTCCAGAACAGGCCCCAAGATGGGATCTCATGTATACAGAAAGTTGCGGCGGTGGAATTAGGTTCTTGGCTCCGTATCTGATCGTTTGGGGGTACATAGGTATATATAGGAGGAAGGAGTACGTCGGTGGAGCAAATGGGGGCCCACGAGGTAGGGGGCGCGCCCTCCACCCTCGTGGCCACCTCCCTTCTTCCTTGACGTGGGGTCCAAGTCTCCTGGATCATGTTCGGTGAGAAAATCACGTTCCCGAAGGTTTCATTCTGTTTGGACTCTGTTTGATATTCCGTTTCTTCGAAACACTGAAATAGGCAAAAAAACAACAATTCTGGGCTCGGCCTCTGGTCAATAGTTTAGTCCCAAAAATAATATAAAAGTGGAAAATAAAGACCAATATGGTCCAAAACAGTAGATAATATAGCATGGAGGAATCAAAAATTATAGATACGTTGGAGACATATCAAAACACAACCCTCTCATGGGGCTCTGGATTAAGGACAATCTGCCCCTTGGCCGTGAGTCGGTGAACGATCTCCTTGGCTAGGTATCCGGCCTCCCGAAGCCCCTTGATGTCCTTCTTCTTAACGGAGGAGGCCATCCACTTGACTCCAGCTCCGGATCCGGACATGTTTGGAGTGCTTTTTTGGACGAAGAAAAGCTAAAGCTTGGGCGCTGGAGCTCACGGACGGAAGGGCTGCGGGAAAGAAAGGGCACGGGTGAGAAAGGGGAATCTTTACCCCCTTTATAGAGGTCGCGAATATCAAACGCCTCCCCACTCGCCTTAAACTCGCCTATTCCCAAGGGTCGTGCGATTGGCACGGTTGGGTTACCCACGCCCGCATTGAAGAGGATCCCGCAATAAGGGGACACGATCTCTGCTTCGACAGGATGTGCCAATTACAACCGCGTCTCGAAACGTGGGATGACAGATAAAAAACTGTTCGAAATTATGACCAGAAAGACATGATGTCGTGTTGCAAAAAAGTTATCAACAGATCAGATTCGTGCAAATATTATATTCTCTCCGCGGTTGTGTGTACTATGTGTTATAGGTTCGGATACAATCATCGCATCCGAAGACTATGGTGGAGTTCAGAAAAGGGGAACCCGCCTTGCAATGCCGAAGACAATCTGCACGCCGGACTCCTCATCATTGAAGCCAGGTTTAGGGGCTACTGAGGGAGTCCTGGACTAAGGGGTCCTCGGGCGTCCGGCCTGTTATTCATTGGGCCGGACTAATGTGCTGTGAAGATATGAAGGCCGAAGACTATACCCGTGTCCGGATTGGACTTTCCTTGGCGTGGAAGGCAAGCTAGGTGACCAACTATGAATATTCCTTCTTATGTAACCGACTCCATGTAACCCTAGATCTCTCAAGTGTCTATATAAACCGGAGAGCGTAGTCCGGATAGGCAGATACTCATGACCATAGTCATACAGGCTAGACTTCTAGGGTTTAGCCATTACGATCTGATGGTAGATCAACTCTTGTAATACTCATACTCATTAAAATCAATCAAGCAGGAAGTAGGGTATTACCTCCATAGAGAGGGCCCAAACCTGGGTAAACATCGTGTCCCCCGTCTCCTGTTACCATCGATCCTAGACGCACAGTTCGGGACCCCCTACCCGAGATCCGACGGTTTTGACACCGACACCCTCACTTTGGTTGATATTCCGTAGTAGCATAACTGGCAGTCCAACTTTCAGTCGTATTTCATGGTCTGGTATTCCAGGGCACTTCAAGCTATTCAGGAATTATGTTGGGTACAAATAGTCTCCATCTTCTGAATTTGACATTGCATTGCACATTGTATCTGAATTTCGATAGGTTACCTCCTCGCCTTCTATTCTACCCATGATGTAAGAATTTACCTCATCGACCATCTCATTTCTTGGACATAAAATGGCTCTCCCTTCTAAGTATGTTCGGTTCATGTAGTTTGTCCATAGGTTTGGATAGGTGCTGTTGATGATTGTTTCTAATTTGTTCTCTCCTTTGTGAAGTAGCAAGTCCTCCTGTATATGTACCCATGCCTCTTCTTCATTATTTCCAACTAATCCATCTCCAATATTTAGAATCCAGTCCGCAAAATCTGCAGACTTCTTTTGTTCTTCTGGAGTATCTGTTAGTGCAGAAACGCGCATGTTCTGAGTGAGCTTGAATTCCTCAAAGTGCTTCCATAAGTAGGAACGTTTTAAGGATGCATCTACAATGTGAGATCTTCGCCCTTTCGGTATTACTTGCAGGATTTGTCTGAAGTCACCTCCCATCACTACCGTCATCCCTCCAAATGGTTTATCTGCGCTACTTTCATTTGTGAACCTTAGGATGTCTCCCAAGCTCTTGTCCAATGTTTCGAAGCAATGTTTGTTCACCACTTCATCCCATATGATTAAGGATGTTTTCTTTAGCAGGTCTACAAGATAGGATCCTTGCTTGATGTCACATGTGGACTCATTAGTGATGTTTAGTGGGATGTGAAATCTTGAATGTGTAGTTCTTCCCCCGGGTATAAGAAGTGCTGCTATTGAACTAGATGCTAGTGCTAAAACTATTTTTCCTTTAGATTGTAGTGTTGTCGTGATTGCCTTCCAAAGAAATGTTTTTCCTATTCCACCATATCCATTGACAAATATCAATTTTCCTAGTTTGCTATTTACAGATTGTAGTATTGGATCAAAAGCTTGTTTCTGTTCTCGATTTAACTTTCCAAGTAGTGCCACTTTCTCTATTTGTAGAGAATCTCTATCATAGTTAAGCGCTTCACTTACCAACCTATTTTGTAGTCCTTTTAGTGAGTTGCTATTTGGTAATGGAATCCCTTCATAATCTTTTAATGACTTTCCACCTCTCCTTAGCAACATCTCTATCTCTATAAGTGTGAGATTTTGTATTTGTTCAGGAATAAGCCGAAGTTCATCGAAGTTCAAGATTTTCCTCTGACGCCGCTGAATGTCATCTGAGAGTAATTCCCATGTAGATTCCCATAGTTTCTCTGGATTTGTGATGTCACAAAAAATGATTATTGTGTAGAAAATTTGTTGCATTTGTTGTGCAGAAGCCCAATGTGATGCTTCCTTAATACAATAATCCAAGTGATACGTCTCCAACGTACCTATAATTTTTTATTGTTCCATGCTATTATTTTATCCATCTAGGATGTTTTATATGCATTTATACGCTATTTTATATGATTTTTGGGACTAACCTATTAACCTAGAGCCCAGTGCCAGTTTCTGTTTTTTCCTTGTTTCTGAGTATCGCACGAAAGGAATACAAAACGGAGTCCAATTGACCTGAAATTTCACGAAGATTGTTTTTGGACCAGAAGAAGCCCACGGAGTATCTGAGATGGGCCAGAAGAGTCTCGAGGCACCCACGATGGTGGGGGGCACGCCCTACCCCCGTGGGCGCGCCCCCTTCCTCGTGGCCGCCTCGGAGACCCTCCTGACTTGTTCCCGACGCCAACACCTATTACATGTACCCAAACTTCTAGAACATAACCTACATCGGGAGTTCCGCCACCGCAAGCTTCTGTAGCCACCAAAAACCAACCGGGACCCTGTTTCTGCACCCTGCCAGAGGGGGGATCCTTACCCGGTGGCCATCTTCATGATCCCGGCGCTCTCCATGACGAGGAGGGAGTAGTTCAGCCTCGAGGATGAGGGTATGTACCAGTAGCTATGTGTTTGATCTCTTTGTCTCGTGTTCTTGATTTGGCACGATCTTGATGTACCGCGAGCTTTGCTACTATAGTTGGATCTTATGATGTTTCTCCCCCTCTACTCTCTTGTAATGGATTGATTTTTCCCTTTGAAGTTATCTTATCGGATTGAGTCTTTAAGTATTTGAGAACACTTGATGTATGTCTTGCGTGGAATACCCATGGTGACAATGGGGTATTCTATTGATTCACTTGATGTATGTTTTGGTGATCAACTTGCGGGTTCCATGACCATGAGAAGCTATGCATAGGGGTTGGCACACGTTCTCGTCTTGACTCTCCGGTAGAAACTTTGGGCACTCTTTGAAGTTATTTGTGTTGGTTGAATATATGGATCTGAGGTTGTGTGATGCATATCGTATAATCATAACCATGGATACTTGAGGTGACATTGGATTATCTAGGTGACATTAGGGTTTTGGTTGATTTGTGTCTTAAGGTGTTATTCTAGTACGAACTTTAGGATAGATCGAACAGAAAGAATAGGTTCGTGTTATTTTACTACGGACTCTTGAATAGATCGATCAGAAAGGATAACTTTGAGGTGGTTTCGTACCCTACAATATTCTCTTCGTTTGTTCTCCTCTATTAGTGACTTCAGAGAGACTCTTTGTTGCATGTTGAGGGATAGTTATATGATCCAATTATGTTGTTATTGTTGAGGGAACTTGCACTAGTGAAAGTATGAACCCTAGTCCTTGTTTCCTACCATTGAAATACAGTTTACGCTCACTTTTACCACTTGCTATCTTGCTATTTTTATATTTTTTCAGATTACAAATACCCATATCTACCATCAATATTGCACTTGTATCACCATCTCTTCGCCGAACTACTGCACCTATATAATTTACCATTGTATTGGGTGTGTTGGGGATACAAGAGACTCTTTGTTATTTGGTTGGATGGTTGTTTGAGAGAGACCATCTTCATCCTACGCCTCCCACGGATTGATAAACCTTAGGTCATCCACTTGAGGGAAATTTGCTACTGTCCTACAAACCTCTACACTTGGAGGCCCAACAAGGTCTACAAGACGAAGGTTGTGTAGTAGACATCAAGCAGTTTCTGGCGCCGTTGCCGGGGATGTGAGTGCTTGAAGGTATATCTTCAGATCTTGCAATCGAATATTTTAGTTTCTTGTTTTATCACTAGTTTAGTCTATAAAATAAAACTACAAAAAAATGGAATTGAGGGTGCCTCATATGCTTCATCCTTTTAATGTCTTCCGTGAAAATGATGAGAAGGAAAATTGTGCTCAAGTACTAGAAGAAGAATTACATTGAATGCTTGGCATAAAATATGTGAATGATGAGCATGATTGCAATGTTTTTAGTATGAATTCTTTGAATACCCATGATGCTAATGATATTCAAAGACACAAGCTTGGGGATGCTATGTTTGATGAAGATGATATGTTTAGTGCCCCAAGTTTTGATGAGCAAATTTATTATGATGAAAGCATGCCTCCTATTTATGATGATTATTGTGATGACATGTATGCTATAAAGAATAAACATAACCATGAAACTTGTCATCATGATTTTAATTTTCAATTGGATTATGCTTCACATGATAGTTATTTTGTTGAGTTTGCTCCCACTACTATTCATGAGAAGAAATTTGCTTATGTGGACAGTAATAAAAATTCTATGCTTGTAGATCATGAAAAGAATGCTTTATGTGATGGTTATATTGTTTAATTCATTGATGATGCTACTGAAAATTATTATGAGGGAGGAATATATGCTTGTATGAATTATAATAATATCAAGTTTCCGCTCTATGTGCTTAAAATCTTGAAATTATGCTTGTTTTGCTTTCCTATGCTAGTTGATTCTTGTTCGCATAAATTGTTTGCTCACAAAATCCCTATGCATAGGAACTTGGTTAGACTTAAATGTGCTAGTCATGTTATTCATGATGCACTCTTTATGTTTCAATTCTTATCTTTTATGTGGGCATCATTGAAATCATCATGCCTAGCTAGGGGCGTTAAACATTAGCGCTTGTTGGGAGGCAACCCAATTTTATTCTTGTCCTTTACTTTTGCTCCTGTTTAGTAATAAATAATTCATCTAGACTCTGTTTAGATCTGGTTTTATGTTTTAATTAGTGTTTGTGCCAAGTAAAACCTGTGGGAAGACTTGGGTGGAGTCTTTGCAATCTTGCTGTAAAAAACAGAAACTTTTGCCCTCACGAGATTAGATGCCATTTTTTACTGGAGGGTGATTTTAGGTTGATTCTTTTTGTAGATAATTAATAGACAAATTCCTCAGGTCCACCACTTTATATCAGAATATTTGGAGTTCCATAAGTATTTGACAGATTCTGTTTTCATTGTGTTGTTTGCTTATTTTGATGAATCTATGAGTAGTATCGGAGGGTATGAACCATAGAGAAGTTGGAATACAATATATATTACACCAATATGAATTTAGAATGATTTCACAACAGTACCTAAGTGGTGATTTATTTTCTTATACTAACGGAGCTTACGAGTTTTCTGTTGAGTTTTGTGTTGTGAAGTTTTCAAGTTTTGGGTAAAGATTCGATGGACTATGGAATAAGGAGAGGAAAGAGCCTAAGCTTGCGGATGTCCAAGGTACCCCAAGGTAAAATTCAAGGACAACCAACAGCCTAAGCTTGGGGATACCCCGGATGGCATCCCCTCTTTCATCTTCGTTCATCGGTAACTTTACTTGGAGCTATATTTTTATTCACCACATGATATGTGTTTTGCTTGGAGAGCCATTCTATTTTATTTTTGTTTTGCTTGATGTTTTAATAAAATACCAGGGTCTAAAATTCTTAAATGTTAGAAAGTCTTCACATAGTTACATAATTATTCAACTACTCATTGATCTTAACTTATATCTTTCGGAGTAGTTTGTCGTTTGCTCTAGGGCTTCACTTATATTATTTTCAGAGTCTTTAGTACAGCATGGTAATTTGCTTTGGTTATGAAACTAGTCCTAATATGATAGGCATCCAAGATGGGTATAATAAAAAGTTTCATATAGAGTGCATTGAATACTATGAGAAGTTTGATACTTGATAATTGTTTTGAGATATAAAGATGGTGATATTAGAGTCGTGATAGTTGAGTAATTGTGCAATTGAGAAATACTTGTGTTGAGGTTTGCAAGTCCCGTAGCATGCACGTATGGTAACCGTTGTGTGACAATTTTGAAGCATGAGGTGTTCTTTGATTGCTTTCCTTATGAGTGGCGGTCGGGGACGAGCGATGGTCTTTTCCTACCAATATATCCCCCTAGGAGCATGCGCGTAGTGCTTGGTTTTGATGACTTGTAGATTTTTGCAATAAGTATGTGAGTTCTTTATGACTAATGTTGAGTCCATGGATTATACGACTCTCACCCTTCCATCATTGCTAGCCTCTTCGGTACCGTGCATTGCCCTTTCTCACCTTGAGAGTTGGTGTAAACTTAGCCGGTGCATCCAACCCCCGTGATATCATACGCTCTATCACACATAAACCTCCTTATATCTTCCTCAAAACAGCCACCATACCTACCTATTATGGCATTTCCATAGCCATTCCGAGATATATTGCCATGCAACCTTCCACCGTTCTGTTTATTATGACACACTTCATCATTGTCATATTGCCTTGCATGATCCTGTAGTTGACATCGTATTTGTGGCAAAGCCACCATGCATATTCTCATACATGTCACTCTTGTTTCATTGCCATCCCGGTACACCGCCGGAGGAATTCATATAGAGTCATACTTTGTTCTAGTATCGAGTTGTAATCTTTGAGTTGTAAATAAATAGAAGTGTGATGATCATCATTAATAGAGCATTGTCCAAAAAAAAGAAAAAAAAGAAAGGCCAAATATATATAAAAAAGAGAGGCCAAATAAAATAAAATAAAAAAGGGTACAATGCTATTATCCTTTTTTCACACTTGTGGTTCAAAGTAGTACCATGATCTTCATGATAGAGAGTCTCTTATATTGTCACTTTCATATACTAATGGAAATTTTTCATTATAGAACTTGGCTTGTATATTCCAACAATGGGCTTCCTCAAATGCCCTAGGTCTTCGTGAGCAAGCAAGTTGGATGCACACCCACTTAGTTTCTTTTGTTGAGCTTTCATACATTTATAGCTCTAGTGCATCCGTTGCATGGCAATCCCTACTCCTCGCATTGACATCAATTGATGGGTATCTCCATAGCCCGTTGATTTGCTGCGTCGATGTGAGACTTTCTCACTTTTTGTCTTCTCCACACAACCTCCATCATCATATTCTGTTCCACCTATAGTGCTATGTCCATGGCTCGCGCTCATATATTGCGTGAAAGTTGAGAAAGTTTGAGAATACTAAAGTACGAAACAATTGCTTGGCTTTTCATCGGGGTTGTGCATGAGGTCAACATTTTGTGTGACGAAAATTTAGCATGGCCAAACTATATGATTTTGTAGGGATGAGCTTTATTTGGCTATGTTATTTTGATAAGACATAATTGCTTGGTTAGTATGCTTGAAGTATTATTATTTTTATGGCAATATTAAACTTTTGTCTTGAATCTTTCGGATCTGAACATTCATGCCACAATAAAGAAAATTAGATTGAAAATTATGTTAGGTAGCATTCTGTCGGCGTTCTAGGAACGGGGGTCCCCAGACTTGCCTGCTTGCGGCCTGCGGCGTGGCTCAAATGGGGGCCCAGCGTGGCCCATCTTCATCAACACAAGGCTCAAGACCCTCGGGAGGGGCCAAGCCTCGCGAGGTGGACGACACGGCGCTTCCTCAAGCACGACCTCCTTAGGCTGGCTCGCGAGGAGGTGGAGAGATCAAGGCGGGTACCTCACGAGGTGCCCATGACGCAAGCCATGACAACCAAGGGTGCCAGGCGGGCGCCAGCCCGCGCAGCGTCTCCCTTTCTTTTTTGGTGCAAAGGAGGCAAGCGCAGGCGAGAGGATCAAGCAAAGGCACCCATTTCGGTGCAACGAGACCAAGATCAGTCCAACGGTGGGAAGGAGGTCACCATGGAGCCCAGGACAGCGTCACCACAGGGCCTTTGGCAGGCGAAGACCAACTTTAGTCAGGATAAGTGTACCAGATGTTCCCCTTCGAATTGGCCAATTGTTGGCGCCCTTCCCGCTCAATATTTGGGAAGAGGCCCAGGGCCTTTGCCTACAAATAGGACTAGCCACCCCTAGGGTAGAGAGAGATGGGAAGGACCTAGAGGGAATCGGATCAAGTACGAAGAAACTAGAGGATGGAAATGAGCTAAGAGCCAGGAAAGAGACATCTAGAGAGAGAGAGAGAGAGAAGGGCGATCGAACTCCCCCTAGCAGTTCATCCCCTAGCCAAGAAAGACCCTCACGAGGCTGTTCTTCCTTGTACTGTTCTTCCTCATCAGCCCAAGAGGCAATCCACCCACCACACTGGAGTAGGGTATTACACCGCATCGGTGGCCCGAACCAGTATAAACCCTGTGTCTCTTGTGTTGTTCTTGCAGTAGTTAGATGCTTTCGAGACGGAGAGGTAGAGGGCACGATCTCCGCGCGCACCCCTGAGTTCGAACCTTAAGGGTCTGCCGGAACCCGTGATCCGACATTTGGCGCGCCAGGTAGGGGTGCGCCGGAATCTGTCTTCCGCCGCTCCGCTCTCCTCCGACCGTCGCATCCATGTCTGACGCTCGTCAGGCCCGCGCCGAGCGCCGGGCCGCCAACGCTTCCCGCGTCGTCTAGACGGCCCCCGTCGGTGGACGTCCTCGCCGTTCCCCGTCGCCCGCCGTCAACGCCGGCACCGGCCCGGCGGGGAACGAGCAGCAAGTATCCTCTCAGCACCCGTCCGTGCAGCGAGATGGCCGCACCGCCACTCCGTCGCTCACTCCGTCTGGTTCTTCGTCGCACGCGCTTCGCGCGCCCTTGGAGGCTCGAGCTGCGCTCATCGCGGCGAACGAGCTCCTGCGCTACCGCCCCGTCGACGACGTCTACGAGGAGTGGCTCGACCGCGTCGCGCTCGTCCGCGCCGCAGGGGGCTCTCACGCGCCTTCCGCACCGCTGCGCCGCACTCCGCCCCGCGTGGGCAGTGAAGCCCCGGGGGCATTCCAGCCGCCTCCTTTCCAAGAAGATGCCATGGCCCCAAGACGCGCAGCTCCTGGGGGGAACCCGCTCCGTCGTGCGCTGGCCCAGCAGGAACGGAGCTGCCAAGAAGTCCCGCGACCGCAAGAGGCCGCCCGGGCGCTCCCAGCTCCTGTTCGCCGAGACCCCGCTCCGGCTCCGGCACGTCAAGACCCCGCGCTGCTCCCAGCTGGAGCGCAAGGGGACCCGCAAGGCCAAGCTCTCCCTCAACCAAAACCTCCCGCGGTCACCGCAGGCTGCCGCGCCTACACCGCCGAGTTGCGCGGAGTCGCATGGCCCGGCAAGTTCAAGCCGGACCTGCCCACTCGCTACGATGGCACGACTGATCCCACAGAGTTCCTCCAGCTTTACGAGTTGGGAATCGAAGCTGCCAGCGGGGACGAAAAGGTCATGGTGAACTGGTTCCCCATGGCGCTGAAGGAAGGTGCTCGCACTTGGCTCCTGAACCTGGCCCCAGGCACGATCTCCTCCTGGGACCAGATGCGTACGCACTTCATCGCCAACTTCCAAGGTACCCGCGACCGGCCTCCCGCCGTGAGCGACATGCGCCGCATCAAGCAGCAACCTGGAGAGACCCTGCAAAAGTACATCCAGCGCTTCAGCAGTGCGCGCCTCAAGATCCCCGGTGTGTCCGAGGAAGCCATCATTTCGGCCTTCTCCGATGGCGTGCGCGATGTCAAGATGAAGGAGGAGTTGGCGATGCATGAAGACCTCCGCACCTCCCTGGAGCTGTTCAACCTGGCGACCAAGTGCGCCAGAGCTGAGGAGGGACGCCTCTCCCTCCTCGAGCTACCTGCCGCAGATCTAGAAGAGAAGAAGCCCAAGGCCAAGGACGTGAAGCGCAAGGGGGCTGCCGTGCTCGCGGCAGAGCCGGACACCAAGCAGGGCAAGGATCTGCCCGAATCCTCCAGGGGCAGCCGGTACTGTGTGTACCACGATCTCCACACCCACAACACCAATGAATGCCAAGAACTCCGCGCCGTGCGAGAAGGAAGAGTCGGCCGACTCCCCGACCATGCTGACCGGGGCTACGGCCGAGGAGGAGGAAGGAACCCGGGACGCTGGGAAGATCGTGGCCCATGCCAAGGCTGGCGTGACCAACCTCGCGAGGACCGCTGGCGTGACCCGCCTGGCGAGGTGGACTGGAGGGACAAGCCTCGTGAGGATCGCCCTCATGGCAACCCAGGCTTGCCGCCGTTGCCGCCCCAGCCAAGAAGGAATGAAGACCGCCACCAAGACGAGGGGGCTGGGGGCTTCCAAGAGCCTCGCGCAATCGCCTGCATCCTGGGCGGGGCTCAAGCCCCAGCCTCACAACGTATCTTCAAGCAGTTTGCTCGCGAAGTGAATGCAGTTCTTCCCAAGCTCGAAGCAACGCGTCCCCTTAAGTGGTCGGCCTGCGCCATCATGTTCAGCTCAGCAGACCAGCTCAAGTGCGCGGCCATAGCCGGAGTCCTCCCAATGCTTTGTTCCCCAGTCAACAGCAACGTTCTGGTCACCAGGACCCTCATCGACGGAGGGGCAGGGCTCAATGTCTTGTACGTGGAAACATTAAACAGCCTCCAAGTGCCCTATGACCAGCTTCAGCCAACCAAGCCCTTCTCCGGAGTCACCGACGGTTCCACAGTCCCGATCGGGCAGGTCCGCCTCCCAGTCACCTTCGGGGCCCGCAATAAGTACCATACCGAGCTCATCGACTTTGACGTCGCCGACATCCACCTGCCGTACAACGCCATCCTCGGGTACCCGGCACTGGCCAAGTTCATGGCCATGACTCACCACGGCTACAACGTCCTCAAGATGCAAGGAAGCGACGGCGTCATCACGGTGCCATGTCAAGCGAAGGATGCAGTGTGTACCCTGGAGCGAGCCTTTCAGGCCGCGTCACTAGAAGACCCAGATCACGGAAGCAGGAGGCTTCCTGAGACCACCCCCAAGAAGAAGAAGACAACTTTAGGCTTAGCCCCTCAGGAGGCAGGCCCTTCAAGGCCCGCGTCTGCCAAGGGGGATCCTCCTTCAATCGCATAGGAAAGCGCGCCCGGCGGCCTCCTCAGGAAGGGCTCGGGGGCTCTCACCTGGAGGGTCACCGACCTAGCCAAGGTCACGAGGGAGGCGCTGGGGCACCATGTGGAGGCGTGTTTCGAAGCACGTTTCCCTCGAAAGGAAGCCAGGGAAAGAAGGTCAGACCAGCAGGAGTTTGTTAGCAAGGCCATTCAAGAACTACAAGAGTCAAGGATCATAAGAGGTTGCCGTCGCCCACCAGCTGTGGCTCCCCATCCAGGCGAGGGTGGTGGGATGCGCGTCTGCGTCAACGTACCAGGGCTCAATTAGATCGCCACGGCGGAGCGCCTCTGGACCTTACAAGTGGGGCGCTGCGGAGGACCACCCCACTGCTATGTTCGCATGCCTTATGGCCTGCCGAGCGTGGCTGCGGTGTACCAGCGCATCATGAGGAGCATCTTGGAGGCGCAAGAAGACAGGCGTTCCACAGCCCTGGCAGAGATGGAGGCTGCTCACGAGGAGCCACTAGTGCCTCCGGAGCCTCCCGAGGCCCCTGGGCCTGGGGGCTCATGAGGATCGGCTTCTTCAGCCCACCGAGTCTGCCACACCAACGCCACTGCACCGACGACATCTTCAGGTGACATCTTTCAAGTTTCATTCCCAGCTGGGAGCGCCGTCCCAGGGTTGCGTCATTCCCAGGCCGCGTGGGTCCGTCCCTGTGGCATGTATCCCTTTTTATCTTTTCAGTCGCTAGCTTGCTTTGCTGGGGGCGCCCCTCGGGCTGCATCATCCCCAGGCCACTCGTGCTAGGCCCAGCGGCATGTATCCCTTCCGCGTTTATTTCCAATTATGCATCATGCTTGATTACTTGATGCCGTCCACGGTACCTTTTCTTCTTCATGTCGACCACTTGCACGTTAAAGGGGGGGTGCCTGAGCATCGCGACTCAGGGCTCTTACTTGCTCTCCAGCCCTCACCCTCTGGCCTTGTCCACGGCATCGCGACCTGGCATACCAGCGACGGCTGAGACAAGCTCGAGGGCCGGGACGCGAGGACGTAGAGTGCCGGCATCTAACCAGATTTTGCAGGAACACATCTCAAGATACGGCCCAGTGCCAGGCGCAACCCGCCTAGAGGTAGGGCCTCGTGAGTCCTGCGCTGGCTCACGGGTGCCCAGATACACCTCACCTAGCTCTACCGTGCCAGCCACGTGTCAGGGCGGGGCTGTACACGCCTCGGGGGCTCCTCCCGGAGGGGAGCCCCCTCCCACGTACCAGTGGAAGCACCATGCTCCGCGCTGGCTGACGACACTGCCGAGGAGCGGCTATGCCCGTACACATACGGAAGCGCTATGCTCCGCGCTAGTGATAAACAACTGAGGGTGGCCTCCGGGCCGCATTAACCTCAGGGAGCCCCGAGCTCAGTGGACGGCCTCATCGCAACGCCTCCCCTCGGGAGCGCCGCGCGAGGGGGCTGGGCACGGGGGCTATGACTGGGTCATGCTCAGCCGTACGCCCCAGCCAGGCCCCTCGGGCCTGGTTTCATCGCACGTCTGTCCCCGAGCGGAGCCAAGGTACGAAGGCCGTTTGCGCGTCAAGGGGGACTCCTGAGCATCGCGACTCAGGAGCCTAACTGGCTCCGTAGCCCCTCACTCCTTAGTTCCGAAAGGCTATGCTGGGTGAGGTACGCGCGGGGTCGGGCTCTGCAGACGTAGAAAGGTAGCCCCGCCTACATTCCATCTCATGCTGTTCTCGCGTCAAGGGGGACTCCTGAGCATCGTGACTCAGGAGCCTAACTGTCTCCGTAGCCCCTCACTCCTTAGTTCCGAAAGGCTATGCTGGGTGAGGTACGCGCGGGGTCGGGCTCTGCAGACGTAGAACGGAAAACGCACCTACATCGCGCTTCCCTACTTATTGTTCGTGCGCCAAGGGGGACTCCTGAGCATCGCGACTCAGGAGCCTAACTTGTCACGTGGCCCCTCATTCCTTTGGTCCCGTCCTGGTTTCCGGTCGGGGCTTATGCTGGGTGAGGCATGCGCGTGGCCGGGCTCTGCCGGCGTAGAACATAAGCAAGTAGGGAAGGGGAACATAAAATTCAAGGAACTTAAAAGTAAATATTACAACCCATACTGTCGCCTTGGTACCAAACGCAAATTTAAATGCCTCCCCGAGGCGTCGTGCATGTGCAGGAATCGAAAGAAGAACATGAACGATGGCGGAGTCACTTGTCGGCGGCAGAGTCGCGTGGAGTGGCTTCGCCTTGTGGAGTAGTGGGGTCCACAGCGCCTCGCTTCGGCTTGGTGCTGAAGGCCCGAAACTTCCCTAGCAGCGCCTCTGAGCGCCCCTTCACGGCCTCGACAGCGGCAGCGGCGCCCTCGCCGCTCACCGGCTCCAGCAGGCTGTCAAGGTCGGCGCTGGGATCGCGAAGGTAGACATGGGCGAAGACCCGCGTCAGTGCGGCAGAAGACAGGACTCGCGCCTCGGCCTCAGCCGTGGGGGCGAGTCGAAGGGCGACATCTCCAAGGGCCTTCACCAAGAAGGGAAGCAGTTTGGCGGGGCCGTCCCCGTCACCAGCCAGCGGGCTATCCAGGCCACTCTCGTAAAGCGTCTTCAGTGAAGCACGCGCATCCTTCTCCATGTCCGCAAAGGCCACGCGATCCTCGGCAAGGACCCGGGCCTTGGCGTCCAGCTCAGCCTTCGTCGTCTCTAGCTCCTTCTACAATGCGCCTAGGTGGCTGCGGCGCTTCCTGAGCTTCGCCTCCAGGTCCTCGAGCGCCGCCTCGCGAGCTTTAACCCTCTTCTCCTGCTCTTGGCGAAGGCGGGTCTCCTCTACAAGCTGATCACGAAGGCCTTGCAACTCGTCCTCCAGCTCCTTGCAGCGGTCGCGGATGCCAACCGCCTCTCCCAGGGCCGCGTCACGGGCAGCCTTCGCCTCGAGGGTAGCCTCCCTCTCCTCGTCACAGGCCGTCGAGGCCTGAACCAGCGCTTCTCGAATCGAGGCATCAGAGCGAATCCACCCAGAGGCCAGCTCTAGGCGCCCGACAACCAGGCGAGGGTCGGCGCCTAGAAGATCCTGCCGCAGCCGGTCCAGTCCAGCAACAGCCCACTCCAAGATGGAAGAAGAAGGCGGAGAAGCATCTGTGCGCTTCAAGGCAACAGGAGGAGTCGCGGAACCAGCGGCTGGCGGAACGGGAGGAGGAGGTAGCGGCGGCGAGGCTGCAGTATCCCGAGACAGAGTCTGCTGCGCCTCCCTAGCCATAGCAGCAGCACCATGCAAGGGCACCTCTGGGGTCGATCGAGCCATGGGGGCTGCGGCCCCAGACAGATCAGCCAAGCCCCGCAAGGACGAGTGGGCAGGAGAAGCCCGTGCGTCGCGGTTGCCCTCCCCTGCAGGTGGAGGTGTCGCCACAGCTGGGGCCTCAGGAGCTCCCTTTAGCTTCTTCGCCGCGGGAGCCAGCCTGCTCAGGAGAAGTAATCGTCAAGCCTCGTCAGCGGAACACCAAACCAGGGATCAAGGATCAAGCACTTACAGGTCGTCGCCAGAAAGCTCCAGCGGTCTCCTGCCAAACTTGAAGCCGGAGAGCCGGCTGGAGGGGTCGACCTCGGAAGCAGAAGGCGCGTCAGCGGTTCGCCCCAGAGTCAGGGCGGACCCGTGGGGAATCAACCCGGTCCTGCCCTTCTTCGGCACCGGGGCGAGCTCCCGCTGCCCAGCACGTCGTCGTCATCATCATCATCGCTCAGCGAAAGGCGGAGAGCGCGGGGCTTGCGCCGGAGCGGGGGAGCACTAGACTCTCCGTCAGTCGCCTCGGAGTCGGGGCCTGCCTCCTGCTCCTCCTCGCCCCCGTCTCCGATGGGGTCGCCGGAAGACACATCCACCAGATCCTCGGGAGCCACCACGGGCACGAGCCCGTCCCCGTTGAAGATGGGCATGGACTTCACCACTTGCTCCCAATCGTCGCGGAGGAACAGGGGCGAAGGCGCGCCCTCCAGCCTTGCTGCCTCGCCACCGGCCAGGGACTAGAGAACCGCAGTCACGTCCTCTTCGCCCACGGCTGCGGGGCTCGGGTGAGGCCTCCACGTCGGGGGAGAGTACTGCCGAAGCGGAGCCAGCTGGTGCTCCAGGAACTCCCTCAGCAGCGACGCCCAGGTCAGCCTCGCCATCGCCATGTTGGCTGGCTTCGGATCGGCGTACATCTTCGCCAGCATCGACTTCGCGCGGGGATCCGTGAGCTCTGCTCGGCACCAGTCTTCCGAGCTCACGGCCGGCTCCGTGGGAAGGGCCAACCGAGGGTGGACGCGCTCGGCGTCAACCAATACCGACTTGCTCCGGAAGCCCTCGATCCTCATCCCTCGATTCGAGATGGCCATGGAGCTGCCGCCCGCGACGAAGCCCGCGCACGCAGAAGGGGAACCTTTGGAGGTCCGGAGGTAGAAGTAGTGGCGCAGCAAGGCCACTGAAGGCTGCACCCCCACATGCGCCTCGCAGTAGTAGGCGAAGATCGCCAGGAGAAGGACGGAGTTGGGGTGGAGATGCAAAGCTTGCAAGTTGTAATGGCGGAGGACGGCGAGGAAGAACTCAGAGAAAGGAGGACCAGGCCCGCTGTAATGGAGCTCACGAAGAAAGGATAGAAGGTGCTTCCTTGGCCTTCAGGGGCATCGGAGCCGACCTTGAACATCTGCGCCCCGTCAATGCCCTGCGCCGCAGCCATCCGGTGCAGTAGGGCGAGGCTGGCCTTCGACACGTTGGGCGAATCCAAAGCAGGCGAGAACCAAGCTTCGGCCGGGGCCCGGCGAGGCGCCATGGCTACCTGGGTCGAGCAGGTGGAGCCGATCTGGAAGCTTGAAGGAAGGGAGCAGAAGCGCAAGAAAGGGGATCTGAGCAGCGGATGAAGAAGGAGAAGGACAAAGCCCGTGTCGGCGTTCTGGGAACGGGGGTCCCCAGACTTGCCTGCCTGCGGCCTGCGGCGTGGCTCAAATGGGGGCCCAGCGTGGCCCATCATCTTCAACACAAGGTTCAAGACCCTCGCGAGGGGCCAAGCCTCGCGAGGCGGACGACACGGCGCTTCCTCAAGCACGGCCTCCTTAGGCTGGCTCGCGAGGAGGCGGAGAGATCAAGGTGGGGTACCTCATGAGGTGCCCATGACGCAAGCCATGACGACCAAGGGTGCCAGGCGGGCGCCAGCCCGCGCAGCGTTTCCCTTTCCTCTTTGGTGCAAAGGGAGCAAGCGCAGGCAAGAGGATCAAGCAAAGGCACCCATTTCGGTGCAACGAGACCAAGACCAGTCCAACAGTGGAAGGAGGTCACCATGGAGCCCAGGACGGCGTCACCACAGGGCCTTTGGCAGGCGAAGACCAACTTTAGTCAGGATAAGTGTACCAGATGTTCCCCTTCAAATTGGCCAATTGTTGGCGCCCTTCCCGCTCAATATTTGGGAAGAGGCCCAGGGCCTTTGCCTATAAATAGGACTAGCCACCCACAGGGTAGGGGGGGTCGAATCCAGCATCTAGAGAGAGAAAAGGGTGATAGAACTCCCCTAGCAAATCATCCCCTAGCCAAGAACAGGCCCTCGCGAGGCCGTTCCCCCTTGTATTGTTCTTCATCATCAGCCCAAGAGGCAATCCACCCACCACACTGGAGTAGGGTATTACACCACAATGGTGGCCCGAACCAGTATAAACCCTGTGTCTCTTGTGCTATTCTTGCAGTAGTTTAGATCCTTGCGAGACGGAGAGGTAGAGGGCATGATCTCCGCGCGCACCCCAGAGTTCGAACCTTAAGGGTCTGCCGGAACCCGTGAATCCGACATTTGGCGCGCCAGGTAGGGGTGTGCCGGAGTCCGTCTTCCACGGCTCCGCTCTCCTCCGACCACCACATCCATGTCTGACGCTCGTCGGGCCCGCGCCGAGCGTCAGGCCGCCATCGCTTCCCGCACCGTCCAGACGGCCCCCGTCGATGGGCGTCCACGTCGTTCCCCGTCGCCCGCCGTCGATGCCGCCACCGGCCCGGCGGGGAACGAGCAGCAAGCATCCTCTCAGCACCCGTTCGTACGGCGGGATGGCCGCACCGCCACTCCGTCGCTCACCCCGTCCGGTTCTTCGTCGCACGTGCTTCGCGCGCCTTTGGAGGCTCGAGCTGCGCTCATCGCGACGAACGAACTCCTGCGTTACAGCCCCATTGACGACGTCTACGAGGAGTGGCTCGACCGCGTCGCCGAGCTCGTCCGCGCCGCAGGGGGCTCTCCCGCGCGTTCCACACCACTGCGCCGCACTCCGCCCCGCGTGGGCAATGAAGCCCCGGGGGCATTTCAGCCGCCTCCTTTCCAAGAAGATGCCGTGGCCTCAAGGCGCGCAGCTCCTGGGCGGAACCCGCTCCGTCATGCGCCGGCCCGGCAGGAACGGAGCTGCCAAGAAGTCCCGTGACCGCAAGAGGGCTCCCGGGCGCTCCCGGCCCTGGCTCGCCGAGACCCCGCTCCAGCTCCGGCACATCAAGACCCCGCGCTGCTCCCAGCTGCAGCGCAAGGGGACCCACAAGGCCAAGCTCTCCCTCAACCAAAACCTCCCGCGGCCACCGCAGGCTGCCGTGCCTACACCCCCGAGCTGCGTAGCGTCGCGTGGCCCGGCAAGTTCAAGCCGGACCTGCGTCCTCGCTATGACGGCACAACTGATCCCACGGAGTTCCTCCAGCTCTACGAGCTGGGAATCGAAGCTGCCAGCGGGGACGAGAAGGTCATGGCGAACTGGTTCCCCATGGCGCTGAAGGAAGGTGCTCGCACTTGGCTCCTGAAACTGGCCCCAGGAACGATCTCCTCCTGGGACCAGACGCGTACTCGCTTCATCGCCAACTTCCAAGGTACCCGCGACCGGCCTCCCGCCGTGAGCGACATGCACCGCATCAAGCAGCAACCTGGGGAGACCCCGCAAAAGTACATCCAACGCTTCGACAGTGCGTACCAGCGCATCATGAGGAGCATCTTGGAGGCGCAAGAAGACAGGCGTTCGCAGCCCTGGCGGAGATGGAGGCTGCTCACGAGGAGCCACCAGTGCCTCCGGAGCCTCCCGAGGCCCCTGGGCCTGGGGGCTCGTGAGGATCGGCTTCCGTAGCCCACCGAGTCTGCTGCACCAACGCCACTGCCCCGACGACATCTTCAGGTGACATCTTTCAAGTCTCATTCCCAGCTGGGAGCGCCCTCCCAGGGTTGCATCATTCCCAGGCCGCGTGGGTCCGTCCTTGTGGCATGTATCCCTTTTTATCTTTTCAGTCGCTAGCTTGCTTTGCTGGGGGCGCCCCTCGGGCTGCATCATCCCCAGGCCACTCGGGCTAGGCCCAGTGGCGTGCATCCCTTCCGCGTTTATTTCCAATTATGCATCATGCTTGATTACTCTACGCCGTCCGCGACACCTTTTCTTCTTCATGTCGACCACTTGCACGTTAAAGGGGGGCGCCTGAGCATCGCGACTCAGGGCTCTTACTCGCTCTCTAGCCCTCACCCTCTGGCCTTGTCCACGGCACCGCGACCTGGCATACCAGGGATGGCTGAGAGAAGCTCGAGGGCCGGGACCCGAGGACGTAGAGTGTCGGCATCTAACCAGATTTTGCAGGAACACATCTCAAGATACGGCCCAGCGCCAGGCGCAACCCGCCTAGAGGTAGGTCCTCATGAGTCCAGCGCTGGCTCACGGGTGCCCAGACACACCTCGCCCGCTCCAACCAGCGAGCTCCTGAGCGGCTAACAATCAACTAACAGCTGCTATGGCAACCCCGTCCTCTTTTTGTGATGAATCTGCAGGATCCTTAGAGGAAGCTGTGCTAGCCAAGGCCCTCGCGGCGTTTCCTTCACCCTCGCCCGTGCAAACCGCTTGCATGTTAAAGGGGGGGCGCCTGAGCATCGCGACTCAGGGCTCTTACTGGCTCTCCAGCCCTCACCCTCTAGCCTTGTCCACGGCATCGCGACCTGGCATACCAGCGACGGCTGAGACCAGCTCGAGGGCCGGGACCCGAGGACGTAGAGCAGAAAGGGGAGCAGAGGCGAGGGAGAAGGGGCACGCGAGGACCTCGTCAAGCAACCCCTCTCAAGCTACCCCCCAGATCCGGCGGCGCGCTGGGGATGATCCACGACCCCTAAAGATAAGTCACCATCCAAAGCGTTGGCTACCGTGGCACTACCCCCGCACCTAAAGCGACTCCGTACTAGCGACGTTGCTTCCCTTTCTCACCCAGCGACGGCTGCTTGGGTGCCAAAGGGGACCTCCTGAGCATCGTGACTCAGGGGCTCTTACCGGACCCCGGGTCGCTCACCTCCTGGCCTTGACCACGGCATCGCGACCTGGCATACCAGCGATGGCTGACGCCGCCTAGGGACTGGGACCTGTCGACGCAGAGCACAAAGCCCTCGCGAGGTGCGAAAGGGAGAACCAAACTATGACGGAATTCACGATTCGCACAAATCTATAGCAAGGGTTATATATTAACAACAAGGATCACAGCCGCCTTACAAGCCCCTATGGGGCACAATGTGATTCCTCACAGGGAACGGACCCTAAAGGGTGCTAACTACACGCGCCCCTGCAAAAGATACCATCATCAACAGTGGGCCGTCGAGCACCGGCGCCAACCCCATCCAGATCAGGATCGGCGGCGACCAAGCGAGCCTGCCCTGCTCCGGGAGCGGCGTCGGCTAGCGGGCTCGTAGCTGTCGTCGCTCGTCTCCGGCGTCGCGGAGACCTCACTGGGATCGCTGGATCCTCCGGCGCTCCTGTCGCTTGTGGAGTTGTCCAGAGGGCGATTGGCGGGCCCAGCCGTCGCCATGGCGAGGTCCTGGCCGCCTCCCCCGGGGAAGCACTCCAGCCGGCGACCGTTTGCGTCGAAGACCTTGAAGAACATCACCGAAGCGCTGTCGTACTCCAGGTGGATCGTGAGGGCGCCCTTCGTTCTGCAGCACCAGGCGATTTCACCCCAGCCACGAGTCATGAAGACCTCGCCCGGGGTAGTGATCGCAACCTCTGCCCCGGTCGCAGGAGTGTTGTAGTCGGCGTGCTGCAGCCACAGCTCCAGGAGTCTCCCCTGCTGGAAGACGGAAGCGAAGAAGGGAGGAAAGCGAATCCAAGTCCGCGGAGGCATGGCAGCGTGGAGCACAAGCTCACGGGAGGAGCCCTCGGCGTGGACTCCAGGAGGAACGACCAACACCTTCGTGACCCTCCGGCGCCGGTGATGGCGCTGGCCGAGGGGATGGACATCACCTCTTCCAAGGCCCTCGGAAGGGGCATACAAGGGAAGCGGGAATCCCGGCGGAGGCCGCTCGTACCAAGGCCTCAGCACCACCAGGCGATTCTTCTCGTCTCGGCCGCGCAAGGCAGGCCGTTTCTTCGGCGGGAGCGGGTCAGGGACTTGTCCAATCCGCGCGATCGTCGAGGCGTCGTGGGGAAGCGGAGACGCCCACGTCCAATCAACCGCCACGCGGCGCCCGTGGCCGCAGGCTGTTAGGGCCCGCGGCGCTTCACCCTTGCCCTTTCGCCTCTCGGCACGGCCAAGTCCGTGCGCGCCTTGGACCCGGGGGCTACTGTCGGCGTTCTGGGAACAGGGGTCCCCAGACTTGCCTGCCTGCGGCCTGCGGCGTGGCTCAAATGGGGGCCCAGCGTGGCCCATCATCTTCAACACAAGGTTCAAGACCCTCGCGAGGGGCCAAGCCTCGCGAGGCGGACGACACAGCGCTTCCTCAAGCACGGCCTCCTTAGGATGGCTCGTGAGGAGGCGGAGAGATCAAGGTGGGGTACCTCACGAGGTGCCCATGACGCAAGCCATGACGACCAAGGGTGCCAGGCGGGCGCCAGCCCGCGCAGCGCTTCCCTTTCCTCTTTGGTGCAAAGGGAGCAAGCGCAGGCAAGAGGATCAAGCAAAGGCACCCATTTCGGTGCAACGAGACGAAGACCAGTCCAACGGTGGGAAGGAGGTCACCATGGAGCCCAGGACGGCGTCACCACAGGGCCTTTGGCAGGCAAGACCAACTTTAGTTAGGATAAGTGTACTAGATGTTCCCCTTCAAATTGGCCAATTGTTGGCGCCCTTCCCGCTCAATATTTGGGAAGAGGCCCAGGGCCTTTGCCTATAAATAGGACTAGCCACTCACAGGGTCGGGGGGATCGAATCCAGCATCTAGAGAGAGAGAAGGGCGATAGAACTCCCCCTAGCAGTTCATCCCCTAGCCAAGAACAGGCCCTCGCGAGGCCGTTCCCCCTTGTATTGTTCTTCATCATCAGCCCAAGAGGCAATCCACCCACCACACTGGAGTAGGGTATTACACCACAATGGTGGCCCGAACCAGTATAAACCATGTGTCTCTTTTGTTGTTCTTGCAGTAGTTTAGATCCTTGCGAGACGGAGAGGTAGAGGGCATGATCTCCGCGCGCACCCCAGAGTTCGAACCTTAAGGGTCTGCCGGAACCCGTGAATCCGAAAGCCCGAGCAGATGCCACGCCTTTAGTATCCTGCGCAGTCGCAAAAGCGCCCACGTCCAATCAACCGCCACGCGGCGCCCAAGGCCGCAGGCTGTTAGGGCCCACGGCGCTTCGCCGTTGCCCCTTTCGCCTCGCGGCACAGCCAAGTCCGTGCGCGCCTTGGGCCCGGGGGCTACTGTCGGCGTTCTGGGAACGGGGGTCCCCAGACTTTCCTGCCTGCGGCCTACGGCGTGGCTCAAATGGGGGCCAAGCATGGCCCATCTTCATCAACACAAGGCTCAAGACCCTCACGAGGCGCCAAGCCTCTGAGGCGGACGACACGGCGCTTCCTCGAGCACAACCTCCTTAGGCTGGCTCGCGAGGAGGCGGAGAGATCAAGGCGGGTACCTCACGAGGTGCCCATGACGCAAGCCATGACGACCAAGGGTGTCAGGCGGGCGCCAGCCCGCGCAGCATCTCCCTTTCCTTTTTGGTGCAAAGGAGGCAAGCGCAGGCGAGAGGATCAAGCAAAGGCACCCATTTCGGTGCAACGAGATCAAGACCAGTCCAACGGTGGGAAGGAGGTCACCATGTAGCCCAGGACGGCGTCACCACAGGGCCTTTGGCAGGCGAAGACCAACTTTAGTCAGGATAGGTGTACCAGATGTTCCCCTTCGAATTGGCCAATTGTTGGCGCCCATCCAGCTCAATATTTGGGAAGAGGCCCAGGGCCTTTTCCTATAAATAGGACTAGACACCCCCAGGGTAGAGAGAGATGGGAAGGACCTAGAGGGAATTGGATCAAGTACGAAGAAACTAGAGGATGGAAATGAGCTAAGAGCCAGGAAAGAGGCATCTAGAGAGAGAGAGAGAGAAGGGCGATCAAACTCACCCTAGCAGTTCATCCCCTAGCCAAGAATATACCCTCACGAGGCTGTTCTTCCTTGTACTGTGCTTCCTCATCAGCCCAAGAGGCAATCCACCCACCACACTGGAGTAGTGTATTACACCGCATCGGTGGCCCGAACCAGTATAAACCCTGTGTCTCTTGTGTTGTTCTTGCAGTAGTTAGATCCTTTCGAGACGGAGAGGTAGAGGGCACGATCTCCGCGTGCACCCCAGAGTTCGAACCTTAAGGGTCTGCCGGAACCCCTGATCCGACGCATTCCACATAAAAAAAATATGTTTTTATCATTTACCTACTCGAGGACGAGCAGGAATTAAGCTTGGGGATGCTCTATACGTCTCCAACGTATCTGTAACTTTTTATTGTTCCATGCTATTATATTATCCATCTAGGATATTTTATATGCATTTATATGCTATTTTATATGATTTTTGGGACTAACCTATTAACCTAGAGACCAATGCGAGTTTCTGTTTTTCCCTTGTTTTTGAGTATCGCAGGAAAGGAATACCAAACGGGGTCCAATTGACCTGACATTTCACGGAGATTATTTTTGGACCAGAAGAAGCCCACGAAGTATCAGAGATGGGCCAGAAGAGTCCCGAGGCACCTACGAGGGTGGGGCGCGTCCTACCCCCTGGGAGCGCCCCCTACCTCGTGACCGCTCTCGGAGACCCCCCTGACTTGTTCCCTATGCCAACACCTCTTATATATACACAAACTTCCAAAACATGACCTAGATCAGGAGTTCCGCTGCCGCAAGCCTCTATAGCCACCAAAAACCAATCGGGACCCTGTTCCGGCACCCTGCCAATGGGGGATCCCTCACCGGTGGTCATCTTCATCATCCCGGCGCTCTCCATGACGAGGAGGGAGTAGTTCACCCACGGGGCTGAGGGTATGTGCCAGTAGCTATGTGTTTATTCTCTCTCTCTCTCTCTCTCTCTCTCTCTCTCTCTCTCTCTCTCTCTCTCTCTCTCTCTCGCGCGCGCGCGCGCGCGCGCGCGCTCTCTCTCTCTCGCTCGCTCTCTCTCTCTCTCTCTCTCTCTCTCTCTCTCGTGTTCCTGATTTGGCATGATCTTGATGTACCGCGAGTTTTGCTTTTATAGCTGGATCTTATAATGCTTCTCCCCCTCTACACTCTTGTAATGGATTGAGTTTTCCCTTTGAAGTTATCTTATCGGATTGAGTCTTTAAGGATTTGAGAACACTTGATGTATGTCTTGCGTGGGATACCCATGGTGACAACGAGGTATTCTATTGATTCACTTGATATATGTTTTGGTGATCAACTTGCGGGTTCCGTGACCTTGGGAATCTATGCATAGGGGTTGGCACACGTTTTCGTCTTGACTCTTCGGTAGAACCTTTGGGCACTCTTTGAAGTTCTTTGTGTTGGTTGAATATATGAATCTGAGATTGAGTGATGCATATCGTATAATCATACCCACGGATACTTGAGGTGACATTGGAGTATCTAGGTGACATTAGGGTTTTGGTTGATTTGTGTCTTAAGGTGTTATTCTAGTACGAACTCTAGGATAGATCGAACGGAAAGAATAGGTTCGTGTTATTTTACTACGGACTCTTGAATAGATCGATCAGAAAGGATAACTTTGAGGTGGTTTCGTACCCTACAATAATCTCTTCCTTTGTTCTTAGCTATTAGTGACTTTGGAGTGACTCTTTATTGCATGTTGAGGGATAGTTATATGATCCAATTATGTTGTTATTGTTTAGAGACCTTGCACTAGTGAAAGTATGAACCCTAGGCCTTGTTTCCTAGCGCTGCAATACCGTTTAGGCTTGCTTTTACCACTTGCTACCTTGCTGTTTTTATATTTTCAGATTACAAATACCCATATCTACCATCCATATTGCACTTGTATCACCATCTCTTCACTGAACTAGTGCACCTATACAATTTACCATTGTATTGGGTGTGTTGGGGACACAAGAGACTCTTTGTTATTTGGTTGCAGGGTTGTTTGAGAGAGACCATCTTCACCCTACGCCTCCCACGGATTGATAAACCTTAGGTCATCCACTTGAAGGAAATTTGCTACTGTCCTAAAAACCTCTGCAATTGGAGGCCCATCAACGTCTACAAGAAGAATGTTGTGTAGTATACATCACCCAGTCTTGGTCATCGTTGAGTAATCGAAGGGCATAACATGCTGATTTATAGGTTGGTGTACAATACCATTTACTTTTCTGATGTCCTCATATGATTTAGAACCTTTGACGGTATTTAGCAGAATCCTTAGGTAATATTTCTCACCACTTGCTGGATGGGCATAATAGATCCTCCCAATAGGCCATTTCCCGCCTTTCCATGGTTTCCATCTTTTCTCCTTTGCATGCCATGTCCAATTAGTGGGAAATTCTGCATATGTCAGATTACGGGCCCCCTCATACAATTGATTAGCGGTCATCCATTCGGTGAAAATTGTTTCCTCTATGCCAGGTCTATGTAAAAATTTCTCAATATCAGTTGAGTCCGGGAGAACGACCATTTGCTCATCTTGAAGGTGGAATTGCAGTCTTTGTACAGAAGGATGCCGGTGTTGAAGTTCAAATCCAAAGATACGCCAAGATGCTTCACCTGCGGATAGGTATCGTGCATCAAGGTACATTTGTATCTCGTCATAGTTATTTCCTGCACCCAAAATTACAGTTTCTCTATCCTCTCCTTTGTGGATGTACTTGAACAAATACTTTATGGATCTTGATTTATTGCACCATTCCACGTTTATGTGGGTCTGGTACTTGACTATCATGTCCCTATTTTATGGAACTACATACCTGCTATCTAGCTGTACTCCATTTTTTTCTACTGTCCTGCCATTATTTATTCTTCTATATATTGGGAATCCTTCTTCATTGATGCTGGTTTCTCATAGAACATCTTAGGGAAATGTTTTGAGCACTTCCCATTGAGCATGCATGGTGACTTTTAGCATGCTTGTCCACATGGTCTATGCATCATGAAATTTTCAACTGCCATGTAACCTTCTGGATCAACATCCTTGTCTGGCACCTCTGAGGATATGATCTGGTCAATATTTTGGGGGCTAGGATCGCTTTCATCTGGATCAAAAAATAAGTTTATGTGCATGAGGTAGACCTCTTTTCGAGAACTCGATGGTGTAGACAACTGCAACAAAACATTATAATTTCATTAGTCATTTTTTAAGTTTGCGTAGTAATTTATAGAGGTATATGAAGATAAGGTACATAACAAACTTAGTTGCGATGATAGGTATGAATGGGTCGATACTTTTTTGACTTACTTTCTATTGCTTTTCCAAACCGCTTCTTTTTTTATATGTCTTCTATTAGTTCATTCAGCTTTATAAGGAACACTATTGACAATGGCTGGACGATCTTCTGTTTTTTTTGTCCTAGTACGAAATCCAGCATGGTCTGTATTTCCGGACACTTTGGGTTGCATGTGAAAGTGGTAAACAGATCTGGATATCCAGCCCACCGACGTATGGCCATTGCATCCTGGTAGTACTATTGTTTATTCCTCGGACTTCCATTAGAAGGTAGTATAATTCTTTTACCTACTTGATCAGTTCTGGTATCACCATTATCCATTGCGTCTTGCAGAACGCTATATAGCTATGTTCTAAGTGTCCGTTGGTGCATCCTTTACCAATTGAGCCTCCATTGCTCAGTGCATGTTGTTGCGTCTACGATGAACTGAAGGAACATCTTGCCACTCTTGCAAGACTGCTGACTGGTTTAGTCGCTGCTGGACGCGATATGCATAATACGCCATAATGGTAACATACTTTCTCTTTCCTTCGACACCTTTTGTTTTTTCTAATTTTATTTCCGGTCTGAATCCATCTTCTCTGTACGGGAATAATAACGGGTATTGCATAGACATAAAGCTTGATGTAGTTCCAAAATTCACTGGAGTTGTTTGTCTTTGTTTTCTACTATTATATCACGTTCAACATTTTCTCCTGTCTGTTCCGCAACAATGAGTGCAGCTATTTCAAATGCAGTTGGTAGGTTGTATTGTCTTCCATCACTGGATCTTGTACCAATTAATCCAACCTAACATTTTTGATATCCGACTCTTGGTATCTATCCCTTGCCATACAGAATGATTTCACTAACTCATTGTGATCATCTAGCATCTACAATAATCCAGACACAATGCCTTCATCAAGTTGTGTTTTCCTTTCCTTTGAGGTTGAAGCCTACATTCTATTTCTGACATCGTTTTCTGTATCATAAATGTACAATTGAGCAAACTTTGGCCTAAGAGCATTATCTCCATTATCTTTAGGTAGCAATGTGCCAATTTCATGATAGTTTTGTCCATTCAAGCGAAAAACATATGGTGCTCCCCTTTTTTGTTTATCTCGTAATCGACCTGACCACCCATCGAAGTAAATGCAAACATTGAATTATAGTTCCTGATATTGTCTCTGTAATTTGACGATTCCCCCTTTTCATTAGATGTTAGTAGCTGCTGAAGGTATGTTGGAGGTTTTTTCAATGGTGGCAGTTTGACTTTGCCTTCCTTTCAAAAAAGTCCGAATGTTGGTCTTGATTTGTTTGTTTTATGCCTGGCTCTCTCTTGATGCCACATTATAGCATTGCAGAATGGGCATACGCATGTTGGTTTTCCAAATTTTGGAACCTCACTTGGAGAGCTATGAGATTTACCTCCTTTTTTCATCGCTTGTAATTTCTTTCTATTTTCTCAATTCAACTTGCTTATCTCTTTTCTTATAATCAAATCGCTACCTGATGAGGTTCTAGCAAAATTTGATGCTTCTAAAGCATGTTCGCCAGTTGATGTACTCAAAGCAAACTCAGTTTCACAATTTTGTTTTCTTTGAACCAAGCTTGCATGCTTGTTGCTTTGATTTCCATGGACCATCTCTTTCCTCTTTCTTGGTTTTTGTTTATTTGTACCTGGTGAAATCCTATAACAAATATATTTGGTTGTTGTTAGCCCATTATATCACCACTACTAGAAAAAGGGCTATAGATGGGATTGAGACTAATGGCGCACCAGACAAGCGGTGCGCCATTAGTATATACTAATGGCGCACCACCTTCAGATACGCCATTAGAGTTGAAACTACTAATGGCGCGCCTGGCCCAGGGTGCGCCATAAGTATCAAACAATTTTTTTTTTAACTAGTGCGCCTGTCCAAACATACTAATGGCGCATCCAGACAAAGTGCGCCATTACTAGTTGTAACTAGTAATGGCGCACCTGTCGGAAAGTGCGCCACTAATGTTGTTTTTTTATTATATTTTGTATTCCTTTTTTTGCAAAACTACTAATGGCGCAGTGTTCCACCGTGCGCCATTACTAGTTTAAACTAGTAATGGCGCACTGTGGAACAGTGCGCCATTAGTATGTTTTTTTTGCAAAACTACTAATGGCGCACCAGTAGAAGGTGCGTCATTAGTAACCTGGATTACTAATGGCGCATTTGGGGTTGGTGCGCCATTAGTAAGTGGGCAGCAACAAGATATTTTGGACAGCCTCTCCTACCCACACTCACTTTCTCCCCACTTCATTCTCTCCACCTCCTCCTTGTCTCGGGTGCCTCCTCTTTTTCACCTCATTTCCACCATAGATTCATTCAAATTAAGTGGTTAAATTACCTTGTTTTGATAGGTAAGTAAGGGGGGAAGCTATATTTATCTTGTTCTCCCTTCAACAATGTGCACATGCACTTTTTATGGCCTAGCTAGATCTATGTATGTTCGTGGTGTTGCATATGTTTGTGGTGTTGCATATGTGTTTGTGTTTGGAGGTGTACCGGTATTTGAAATTCGATAGTTGCCAATATTTTGCCGGAATGTTGATTCATTTCCGTTTCGTCGAGAATTTTGGCATTAAGCATTCTTTTTGGTCCTATTTTTAGGGAAAGTCATGCCAAATTTTTTCTTGGTTCTAAAATATCGTTTTGCTCTACCCCGCAGGCGACCATGGTCCACACGATGACCGAAGGCATCGTGAATAGGTTTTTGAGGTCCGCGGAGGCCAAGATGCTTCAAAAGAACGAGACGGAGATAAGATGTCCGTGTCGAAGATGCAAGCTGAAGAGCCTTATTGCGGACCCAGATTCCGGGCAGGTGCGGGACCACCTGCTCTTGCGTGGTTTCATGGATGGCTATCGGTGGCAAGGTGATGAAGATGACTACGAAGTCGTCCATGGGGACCGGGCAACAAATGAGGAAGGGCAGCAAGACAACCACCGCGGCTCGGGCGGGCGAGAAGACGAAGAATCCCCAGGAGATGTTCATGATGGTGATGCTGTACACAGTCATCATGTAGAAGATGCAGGACATGATGATGAGGAAGATGTCGGAGCAGACGACGGGCATGATCATGAAGATGATGATGCCGGCGGAGCAGACGACGGTGGACCATCGATGGGCTGGGTGCAGGACCCTTATATTCAAGAGCTGCTTCTCAAGCAGATGGATAACGCAAGAGCTGCCGCCCGAGAGAAAGCCAAGATGGATCAACTTGAGTTAGACGCGGTTACTCCATTGTATGAAGGATGCAGGCCCGAGGATACCCACCTGAAAGTCACACTCATGGATCTGGAGATGAAGGTAAAACACAAAATGACCGACGCATGCTTCGACGAGAACATGTCATTCTGGCACGAACGTTGTAACGCCCTCGATGCGGCTATATCTCCCACGTGTCGAGGCACGACTTAGAGGCATAACCGCATTGAAAGCAATGTCGCAAGTGAGGTAATCTTCACACAATCCAAGTAATAAATAAAGGGGAAAGATACATAGTTGGCTTACAATTGCCACTTCACACAAGTACATAAATAACATCCATCAAACAGATTACACTCAAGGTCCGACTACGGTACCAAAATGGAAGAAGACTACCCCAAATGCTAAACAGATCCCCGGATCACCCAACTGGGCTCCACTACTGATCATCTGGAAAAGAAACATAGTAACGGCCACGTTCCTCGTCGAACTCCCAAGTGAGCTCGGTCGCGTCATCTGCACTGACATCGTTGGTACCTGCAACTGAGGTGATAATATCTGTGAGTCACGGGGACTCAACAATCTCACACCCGCGAGATCAAGACTATTTAAGCTTAAAGGTGGGAAAGGGGTTTGTGAGGTGGAGCTGCAGCAAGCGACTAGCATGTGGTGGCTGTAGCGCAAAAGAGAGCGAGAAGAGAAGGCAAAGCACGGTCGAGAAACTAAAAGTGATCAAGAAGTGATCCTGAAACAACCTACGTTAGGCATAACTCCAACAACCGTGTTCACTTCCCGGACCCCGCCGAGAAGAGACCATCACGGTTACACACGCGGTTGATGTGTTTTAGTTAAGGTCAACTTCGGGTTTTCTACAACCGGACATCAACAAATTCCCATCTGCCTCATAACCGCGGGCACGGCTTTCGAAAGATAATACCCTGCAGGGGTGTCCCAACTTAGCCCATTATAAGCTCTCACGGTCAACGAAGGATATTCCTTCTACTGGGAAGACCCGATCAATCTCGGAATCCCGGACTACAAGACATTTCAACAGCAATAAAACAAGTCCAGCAAAGCCGCCCGATTGTGCCGACAAATCCTGATAGGAGCTGCACATATCTCGGTCTCAGGGCACATCCGGATGAACACTCCGTACAACTAAAACCAGCCCTCGAGTTGCCCCGAGGTGGCGCTGCAAAGGGCTCTAGTTTGGACCAGCAATCGAAGGAGAACTGGCCCGGGGGTTAAAATAAGATGACCCTTGAGTCTGCAGAACCCAAGAGAAAAAGGCTAGGTGGCAAATGGTAAAACCAATGTTGGGCCTTGCTGGAAAAGTCTTATTCAAAGCGAACTGTCAAGGGGGTCCCATAAATCACCCAACCGTGTAAGGAACGCAAACTCCGGGAACATAACACCGGTATGACGGAAACTAGGGTGGCAAGAGTGGAACAAGACACCAGGCATAAGGCCGAGCCTTCCACCCTTTACCAAGTATATAGATGCATTAATTAATAAGAGGTATTGTGATATCCCAACAATTAAACATGTTCCAAACAAGGAACAACAAGTCCATGTTCCAACAAGGAACAAACTTCATCTTCACCTGCAACTAGCAACGCTATAAGAGGGGCTGAGCAAAAGCGGTAACATAGCCAAACAACGGTTTGCTAGGACATGGATGGTTAGGGGCTGACAAGGCAACATAGGAGGCATGATATAGCAAGTGGTAGGTATCGCAACATGGGCATAGCAAAAGAGCGAGCAATCTAGCAAGCAAAGATAGAAGTGATTTCGAGGGTATGGTCATCTTGCCTGCAAGGTTCTCAGAGTTGTAGAAAGCTTGGTCCTCGAAAGCGTTCTCAACGGAATCCTCGTTCACGAACTCGTCTCCCGGATCTACCCAAAGCAAGAAAACAAGCAAAGGGAACAATATCAACCACGATGCAATGCGCAAGCAACATGATGCAAAACATGGCATGATATGCGAGAGGTGATATGCAATGCGAATGCATGCTCCGGAAGGACAAGGATGAACAGGGCATAATCTTGGCAAACCAAGCATGCCACTGGATATATGAGGTGATTTCGGTTGAAATCGATATAAAGTTCACCGGAATCGGATGCACGGTTTGCAAATGGCAAGCAAAACAAGAATGACATGAATCTGCCATAAACAGCATGATGCTACTTAGCAAGCAACAAATAATTAAGCTACTGCACCCAAACATGATAACAAAGCAAATTACAACGATCTACTCAAGAAGCTCGACAAAAGATGGACACTGAGCTACGGCTAAATCACATTATAACAGGTTCAAACAAGCATGGCAAAAGTGCAAACGATAACAAGTTCCCAGACTTTGTGAAAATATCAACAAGCAGAAACTGACATCAGGATGGCATGTTCACAGCAACGAAACAACATGCTACAGGTTCAGACCATAGCAAAAAAAGACATGGCATGAATCTAAACATAGCGCTTGACAAAAATACCTTACTGACCATAAGCCAAAAAGGACAAGAAAATATGATTACACCCATGACAAATAAGCAAGTTTCGTTACAGGTTTCAGACTTAGTAGAAAACTGGACATGGCAGAAAACTAATAACGACTAGGCATGTTCGTGAGCTCGATGCACTCACTACGGAGCATTCCATTATAAACTAAGCATACATACATCGAGAAGACATGGCATAGTAACTATACATGGCAAGAATAACATCATATCATGTGAGGATGAACTACACCAAGCTTGGCAAAATCGAATAACATGTAAACAATCTGCCAGCAACATTTTGAAGCAAAAGTAGAGCTCGATTGACTCAAGCTATGCACTCCATAATTGCAAACAAAGGCATGGATGGATAGAGCAAATACTCAAGTTCAAAACTCCCTTACTGATCATGCTCAAATTATGCATGGATCTCTCGGAAACAACATGAACACATGGCATGAAAATAACAACAATCAGGGACTTAGTGAAAATCACTAAGTCTCTGAAATCAGCAATAACAACATCCCTACTTAGCATGCTTATTATAGACAACACAAGCATCACAAAAATACATAGCAGAATTCTATGGATAGGTAACATGGCATATTACAAAACTCATGTAGGACTCAACTTCATAGGAGATACACATCAATCATGGCAAAAATGACAAAAGTGCATGTTCAGATAAGATTCAGCAACTAACATCAACTAGCCCTCTTCTAACAGCATTTCGGGCATCAAGATGACTTCGAATGAAAATGATGCAATGGAACAAAATGAACTACTCCTCGAGGCAAACAATTTGACATATTGTACGCGTGAAACGGAGCTATGGGTGCCAAGATATGATGCAAAGAACATGTGATGATATTATCAGAAAAAAAATAACTTAGAGAAAAAAATGAGGTCGAGGGAGAGAGAGTTAACGGGCGCTGGCGATTGGATCTGGAGCTCGCCCGATCGAGGAAGAAGAAGGAGACGTGAGGGGCGCCGGCGACGGGAGGACGCGGGCCGGAGGAGGGAGGAGGCCGGGACCGGCGAGGCGGCGCGGCGCCGGCGGGCGGCGCGCGGCGGAGGAGGCCGGCGGCGGCGGGCGCGGCCACAGGCGGCGAGAGGGCGAGGCGCGCGGCTCGGGCCGGGGCGGCGGCGCGCGTTCCCGCGGCGGGCTCGCGGGCCGGCGGCGGCGGGAGACGGCGGCAGGACACGTGGCGGCCTCCGATTCGTCCGGGCGCGGCGGCGGACGCGTCCGGTCCGATCTGGACGTGTCCGGCGGCGCGCGGGGGCGAATTGGACTAGGGTTTGCCCGAAAATTTCGGGAGGAACACATATTTATAGGTAGAGGGAGCTAGGAAGCTCCAAATGGAGAGCGGTTTTCGGCCACGCGATCGTGATCGAACGGCGGAGGACATGGGAGTGCCTTAGATGGGTTATTGGGCTGTTTTGAAGGGGTGTTGGGCTGCAACACACACGAGGCCTTCACGGTTACCCGGTTAACCGTTGGAGTACCAAACGAACTCCGATTGACCCGAAACTTGACAGGCGGTCTACCGGTGCTATACCAAGGCCACATGTCAAACCTCGGTCCATTCCGAGAATGTTTAATACCCGCTCACGAAGAAATGTAAAAGGGGACGCCGGGAGACATAGGAGCGCCGGATTGCAAAACGGACAACGGGAAAGATGCTCGGATTTATGAGACGAACGCGTATGCGAATGCGATGCACATGATGACATGATATGAAATGCATGACATGACCAAAATGCAAAACGGAGAGAACCCAACCACGGAGGGAATATCATAACACATAGCCGGAAATGGCAAGAGTTGGATTACAAATATGGCAAGTTACATCGGGGGCGTTACAACACACCACCACTACGAGAGGATCTCGTCCCGAGATCTAGGACTGAAAGAACTCCGGGTACTCGGAACGTAGGTGGTCTTCACGCTCCCATGTGGCCTCTCGGTCTGAATGATGTGACCATTTCACTTTGAGGAATTTGATTGACTTGTTGCGAGTCTTGCGCTCAGTTGTCTCAAGAATGGCAACTGGATGCTCATGATAGGACAAATCTTCTTGAAGATCAATCTCTTCAAAGTTGATGGTGCGCTCAGGCGTCTTGAAGCACTTGCGAAGCTGTGACACGTGGAAGACATCGTGCACATTTGCAAAGTTGGAGGGGAGCTCAAGTTGATAGGCGAGATCGCCTCGTTTCCCGATGATCTTGAAGGGACCGACGTATCTGGGAGCAAGTTTCCCCTTGATACCGAAGCGACGAGTTCCTTTCATTGGCAAGACACGGAGGTAAACATGGTCTCCGATCTCGAATGCCACATCTCGGTGTTTGCTGTCGTAATAGCTCTTCTGGCGCGACTGCGCGGCTTTGAGGTTCTCACGAATCACCTTGCACATGGCCTCAGCCTCTGAGATCAAATCATTGCCGAGCAATTGGCGTTCACCGGTTTCAGACCAGTTGAGAGGAGTACGGCACTTTCTGCCATAGAGAATCTCGAATGGGGCTTTGCCCGAGCTGGCTTGAAAGCTGTTGTTGTAAGAGAACTCAGCATAAGGAAGACAATCCTCCCACTTCATGCCGAAAGAGATAACACAGGCTCTGAGCATATCTTCAAGAATTTGATTGACACGCTCGACTTGTCCACTAGTCTGAGGGTGGAACGCTGTGCTGAAGCGGATGTTGGTGCCCATGGCCGTCTGAAAAGAATCCCAAAATTTGGAGGTAAAGATGCTGCCACGGTCTGAGGAGATCAATTATGGAATGCCGTGCAAGGAGACAATTCTGGAGGTGTAGAGCTCTGCCAGCTGCGCTGCTGTGATAGACTCTTTGATAGGAAGAAAATGAGCCACTTTGGTGAGCTTGTCGATGACGACGAAGATAGCATCATTTCCACGCTTGGACTTAGGAAAACCAGTCACGAAGTCCATTTCGATATGATCAAACTTCCATTCAGGAATAGCAAGAGGTTGGAGAAGACCAGCTGGTCGTTGGTGTTCTGCTTTCACCCTTCTGCAGACATCACACTCATTCACGAACTGAGCGATCTCACGCTTCATTCGAGTCCACCAATACGACTGCTTGAGGTCATGGTACATCTTTGTACTTCCAGGATGAATTGACAGAAGAGAATTGTGCGCTTCATTCATAATGACTTTACGAAGATCACCCTTTGGAACCACAATCCGGTCCTCGAAGAAAAGAGTATCTCTGTCGTCAACTCGATAGCACTTGTATTTGGGGATGCTCTTTTCAGTACCACGTTTCACCTTCTTCACCATGGTATCCAACAATTGTGCCTCACGAATCTGATCTTCCAAAGTAGGAGAGACAATGAGGTTGGCAAGAACACCTTGAGGAACAACTTGGAGATTCAACTTGCGAAAAGCCTCACAGAGATCCGGTTGAAAAGGCTTGAGGATTAAGCTGTTGCAGTGAGCCTTTCTGCTCAAAGCGTCTGCAACCACATTAGCCTTGCCTGGAGTATATTCAATACTCGGATTATACTCTTGAATCATTTCGACCCATCGAGTTTGCCTGAGGTTGAGATGAGGCTGAGTGAAGATATACTTGAGACTCTTGTGATCGGTGAAGATGTCCACTTTCCTTCCCAACAGGAGATGTCTCCATGTTATTAGTGCGTGGACAACTGCCGCCAACTCAAGATCGTGAGTGGGGTAGTTCCTTTCATTGGGCTCCAACTGGCGAGAGGTATAGGCAACAACCTTCTTCTCTTGCATTAACACAGCACCGAGGCCCTGGAGAGAAGCATCACAGAATACTTCATAAGGCTTGGATTCATCAGGAGGAGTCAAGACTGGAGCAGTGACAAGTTTCTCTTTGAGAGTGTTGAAAGCAACGTCACACTCAGGAGACCAGACATATTTCACATGCTTCTGGAGGAGGTTGGAAAGAGGCTTAGCAATCTTGGAGAAATTCTCAACGAATCTTCTGCAGTAGCTTGCAAGTCCAAGAAAACTGCGAAGCTGCTTGACATTCTGAGGAGGATTCCAATTCAAAACTGCACACACCCTCTCTGGATTAACAGCGATGCCCTTGGCAGAGATGATATGACCAAGATAAAGAACTTCATCAAGCCAGAATTCACATTTGGAGAACTTCGCATATAACTGATACTCTCTGAGCTTGTCGAGTACCAACCGCAAATGTTTGGCATGATCCTTCTTATTCTTGGAGAAGACCAAAATATCATCGAGATAGACCAAGACAAATTCGTTGATGTAGGGGTTGAAGATGAAATTCATCAAGCGAGTGAAATACGGAGGAGCATTGACGAGGCCGAAAGACATGACAGTATATTCATAAGAACCAAAGCTTGTTCTGAATGCTGCCTTGGGAATATCTTCTTCACGAATGCGAATCTGATGATAACCCATACGAAGGTCAAGCTTGGAGAACACCTTAGCACCTTTGAGTTGCTCAAATAGCTCATTGATGTTGGGAAGTGGGTACTTGTTCTTGATAGTCTTCTTGTTCAATGGACGGTAATCGACGCAAAGTCGGTCCGTGCCATCCTTCTTCTTGACAAAAAGAACACCACAACCCCATGGAGAAGAACTCGGTCTGATCAGACCCAGACGTTCTTGTTTATCGAGTTGAATCTTCAATTCCTTGAGCTCATCTGGTCCAAGCTTGTAAGGACGCTTGCAAACGGGTTCCGTGCCAGGCTCAAGCTCAATAACAAATTCAACTGGCCGACGGGGAGGCATACCCGGAAGCTCTTCTGGAAAAACATCTTGGTACTCACAAACGACTGGAATCTGAGAGATAGCCTCCAATTCATCATTCTCATTGAGAGAAAACAACCGAATGGTATCATCACGAGAAGCATAGATGATCACATCGTTCGAAGTGTGAGTCAATTTGATTTCCCTGGCAGCACACTCGAGCTGAGCCTTGTGCTTAGAAAGCCAGTCCATCCCGAGAATAAGATCAATATCAGAATCACCAAGAACAACTGGTTTAGACAAGAATTTGTAGTCGCCCATCTTGATAGAAACATCCGGGACACAAACATTAGATGTCATTTGCTTGCCCGGGGACACAATAGACAACGGTCTCGGCAAAACTTGAGTAACGAAATCATGCTTAGATGCAAAAGGTCTTGAAATGAAAGAAAGTGATGCTCCAGTGTCAAATAAGACTTTTGCAGGAATATCATTAACAGGAAGATTACCCATGATCACTTCAAAAGACTCCTCTGCTTGAGCTGCATTCAACATGTTCACCTTGGCATGCTGGGAATTATGCTTGACCACTGCATTGCTGGAAGATTTGACAGGAGGAGGAGGCGGAAGGCGCCTCTGGTTGAAGCACTTGTTCGCATAGTGACCCTTCTACTGACATTTGTTACAAGTCACCTCTGAGAGCGGACGATGGTAAGGAGCACTTGGCCTTGGAGTTTGGTTCTGAGACTTGTTCTGGTAACCAGGGTTGGGTGGGTGGGAAGATCCACGGCCACTTGAGTTCTTCTGTTGATAAGGCTGACGGAACGGAGGAGGAGGAGGCAACCAGAACTTCTGTTGCTTAGCTGCCACATGTGAGGAAGAAGAAGACTGAACTGCGTCTCTGACTCTCTTCTTAGATGCCTCACACTTGAGCTGAGCAGCTTCTTGTTTCAGTGCCATGTTGTAGAATTCATCATACTTTAATGGCTCGAAAAGCACGAGAGCAAGCTGCAGATCTTCTCTGAGACCACGCTTGAACTGGTAGATCATACTCTTCTCATCAGGGATGTCTTGCCTTGCAAAACGAGAGAGCTTCTGGAACTGAGTGTTGTATTGATAGACAGTCATGTTGCCTTGCTTGAGATTGCGGAATTCCTCACGGTTAAGCTCAACAACACTTTCTGGAATGTGGTGCGCTTTGAAATCACGACGGAAATCATCCCAAGTGATCACACGACCTCCTCTGGAATCTTTGTATTGCTGGAACCACTCAGCAGCTTGATCTTTGAGTTGAAAAGAGGCAAACTTGACAAAGTCCTTAGGTCTGACATTGCTGCACTCGAAATGCTTGCTGATGTCCACGAGCCAATCATCAGCGTCAGTGGCCTCGACACAGTAGCTGAAGGTCTTTGGCTGATTAGCAAGGAACTGGTTCAGTGAAGCGAAATGCGGCTGATTGTTGCCTTGGCCTTGATTCTCTTGATTAGCTTGCCCTTGGTTGCGATATTGCAAGAGCTGAATCAGAATCTGAGCATTGGCATTTGTGGCAGTCATCAAGGCTTGCCATGCTTCCGGAGGAGGAGGTGGTGGCGGAGGGTTAGCCTGATTCCCGTCATTGCGTTCCGGATTCTGACGCGTTGGTGGAGCCATCCTGAAGAGGGTGACATCCATTAGCATCTTGACAGAGATATATTGAAGTTGAATCAAAGGAAGGAAATTGCAACATATAGTCTTCACAAATAGCATTCGAACGAGAATGAACGAATGAATTCCAATGTAAATCATCACACTTCCAAAGCTGAGAAGCCACTTAGAACATGGTAAGAAATAAAATCAACAAGGTACGGAAGTGAACAAATACTTGGTAAGGATTACCCAATCACAAACCAAATATCTGCGGAAGAAATACTAAAGCTACAAGAATTCCCACTTATAAACTCCCAAAACTTTCTGGTTATGCAATCAGGTGTTGGGGATACAGGGGAAGCATAATATCTCACCCAAACTAGTAAATCCTACAACCAGCTCTATCCATCCTTCAACACATAACCAAGAAATCCTCGGAAATCGTCTACCTCAACCTTCGAAAACACATCCATTATACAAGTCATGGCAATACCCCTGCACTCGCCACAGTACTGGGCTATCAGGTTATCTCACCAACAACTGTACAAAAGAGATTTTCGATGTCGGTCGTACTAACTCAGGTATTCCAAAACCGCAACGATAACATTATGACGACAACACCTTGGAGCTCAACTCCCCGGGACACTGCCACAACCCCTAAATGTCAGGAGGCAACCAAGACAATGTTGTCATCATAAAACCATCGGAACGATTGTAATATACCCGCGTGATCCTAAAAAAAATTTTAGTGAAATTTGAGAAGAGAATAGTCAAAACTCTACATCAGGATGCCTCACCAGAAGGTCGAAGGGACTGGGGAGTAAAAAGAATTCCTAAACTCTCCGATATATAATTCCTAAATGACTCAAAACTTTTTTTCTAGACACAACTCGGCCACTAAAGACGATCAAACAGTGGGGGCTCCTAAGGTCGGGAAAGGCTCTGATTACCAACTTGTAACGCCCTCGATGCGGCTATATCTCCCACGTGTGGAGGCACGACTTAGAGGCATAACCGCATTGAAAGCAATGTCGCAAGTGAGGTAATCTTCACACAATCCAAGTAATAAATAAAGGGGAAAGATACATAGTTGGCTTACAATCGCCACTTCACACAAGTACATAAATAACATCCATCAAACAGATTACACTCAAGGTCCGACTACGGTACCAAAATGGAAGAAGACTACCCCAAATGCTAAACAGATCCCCGGATCACCCAACTGGGCTCCACTACTGATCATCTGGAAAAGAAACATAGTAACGGCCACGTTCCTCGTCGAACTCCCAAGTGAGCTCGGTCGCGTCATCTGCACTGACATCGTTGGTACCTGCAACTGAGGTGATAATATCTGTGAGTCACGGGGACTCAACAATCTCACACCCGCGAGATCAAGACTATTTAAGCTTAAAGGTGGGAAAGGGGTTTGTGAGGTGGAGCTGCAGCAAGCGACTAGCATGTGGTGGCTGTAGCGCAAAAGAGAGCGAGAAGAGAAGGCAAAGCACGGTCGAGAAACTAAAAGTGATCAAGAAGTGATCCTGAAACAACCTACGTCAGGCATAACTCCAACAACCGTGTTCACTTCCCGGACCCCGCCGAGAAGAGACCATCACGGTTACACACGCGGTTGATGTGTTTTAGTTAAGGTCAACTTCGGGTTTTCTACAACCGGACATCAACAAATTCCCATCTGCCTCATAACCGCGGGCACGGCTTTCGAAAGATAATACCCTGCAGGGGTGTCCCAACTTAGCCCATTATAAGCTCTCACGGTCAACGAAGGATATTCCTTCTACCGGGAAGACCCGATCAATCTCGGAATCCCGGACTACAAGACATTTCAACAGCAATAAAACAAGTCCAGCAAAGCCGCCCGATTGTGCCGACAAATCCTGATAGGAGCTGCACATATCTCGGTCTCAGGGCACATCCGGATGAACACTCCGTACAACTAAAACCAGCCCTTGAGTTGCCCCGAGGTGGCGCTGCAAAGGGCTCTAGTTTGGACCAGCAATCGAAGGAGAACTGGCCCGGGGGTTAAAATAAGATGACCCTTGAGTCTGCAGAACCCAAGAGAAAAAGGCTAGGTGGCAAATGGTAAAACCAATGTTGGGCCTTGCTGGAAAAGTCTTATTCAAAGCGAACTGTCAAGGGGGTCCCATAAATCACCCAACCGTGTAAGGAACGCAAACTCCGGGAACATAACACCGGTATGACGGAAACTAGGGTGGCAAGAGTGGAACAAGACACCAGGCATAAGGCCGAGCCTTCCACCCTTTACCAAGTATATAGATGCATTAATTAATAAGAGGTATTGTGATATCCCAACAATTAAACATGTTCCAAACAAGGAACAACAAGTCCATGTTCCAACAAGGAACAAACTTCATCTTCACCTGCAACTAGCAACGCTATAAGAGGGGCGGAGCAAAAGCGGTAACATAGCCAAACAACGGTTTGTTAGGACATGGATGGTTAGGGGCTGACAAGGCAACATAGGAGGCATGATATAGCAAGTGGTAGGTATCGCAGCATGGGCATAGCAAAAGAGCGAGCAATCTAGCAAGCAAAGATAGAAGTGATTTCGAGGGTATGGTCATCTTGCCTGCAAGGTTCTCAGAGTTGTAGAAAGCTTGGTCCTCGAAAGCGTTCTCAACGGAATCCTCGTTCACGAACTCGTCTCCCGGATCTACCCAAAGCAAGAAAACAAGCAAAGGGAACAATATCAACCACGATGCAATGCGCAAGCAACATGATGCAAAACATGGCATGATATGCGAGAGGTGATATGCAATGCGAATGCATGCTCTGGAAGGACAAGGATGAACAGGGCATAATCTTGGCAAACCAAGCATGCCACTGGATATATGAGGTGATTTCGGTTGAAATCGATATAAAGTTCACCGGAATCGGATGCACGGTTTGCAAATGGCAAGCAAAACAAGAATGACACGAATCTGCCATAAACAGCATGATGCTACTTAGCAAGCAACAAATAATTAAGCTACTGCACCCAAACATGATAACAAAGCAAATGAAAACGATCTACTCAAGATGCTCGACAAAAGATGGACACTGAGCTACGGCTAAATCACATTATAACAGGTTCAAACAAGCATGGCAAAAGTGCAAACGATAACAAGTTCCCAGACTTGGTGAAAATATCAACAAGCAGAAACTGACATCAGGATGGCATGTTCAGAGCAACGAAACAACATGCTACAGGTTCAGACCATAGCAAAGAAAGACATGGCATGAATCTAAACATAGCACTTGACAAAAATTACTTACTGACCATAAGCCAAAAAGGACCAGAAAATATGATTACACCCATGACAAATAAGCAAGTTTCGTTACAGGTTTCAGACTTAGTAGAAAACTGGACATGGCAGAAAACTAATAACGACTAGGCATGTTCGTGAGCTCGATGCACTCACTACGGAGCATTCTATTATAAACTAAGCATACATACATCGAGAAGACATGGCATAGTAACTATACATGGCAAGAATAACATCATATCATGTAAGGATCAACTACACCAAGCTTGGCAAAATCGAATAACATGTAAACAATCTGCCAGCAACATTTTGAAGCAAAAGTAGAGCTCGATTGACTCAAGCTATGGCACTCCATAGTTGCAAACAAAGGCATGGATGGATAGAGCAAATACTCAAGTTCAAAACTCCCTTACTGATCATGCTCAAATTATGCATGGATCTCTCGGAACCAACATGAACACATGGCATGAAAATAACAACAATCAGGGACTTAGTGAAATCACTAAGTCTCTGAAATCAGCAATAACAACATCCCTACTTAGCATGCTTATTCTAGACAACACAAGCATCACAAAAATACATAGCAAAATTCTCTGGATAGGTAACATGGCATATTACAAAACTCATGTAGGACTCAACTTCATAGGAGATACACATCAATCATGGCAAAAATGACAAAAGTGCATGTTCAGATAAGATTCAGCAACTAACATCAACTAGCCCTCTTCTAACAGCATTTCGGGCATTAAGATGACTTCAAATGAAAATGATGCAATGGAACAAAATGAACTACTCCTCGAGGCAAACAATTTGACATATTGTACACGCGAAACGGAGCTACGGGTGCCAAGATATGATGCAAAGAACATGTGATGATATTATCAGAAAAAAAATAACTTAGAGAAAAAAAATGAGGTCGAGGGAGAGAGAGTCAACGGGCGCTGGCGATTGGATCTGGAGCTCGCCCGATCGAGGAAGAAGAAGGAGACGTGAGGGGCGCCGGCGACGGGAGGACGCGGGCCGGAGGAGGGAGGAGGCCGGGACCGGTGCGGCGCGGCGGGGCCGGCGAGGCGGCGCGGCGCCGGCGGGCGGCGCGCGGCGGAGGAGGCCGGCGGCGGCGGGCGCGGCCACAGGCGGCGAGCGGGCGAGGCGCGCGGCTCGGGCCGGGGCGGCGGCGCGCGGGCCCGCGGCGGCGGGAGACGGCGGCAGGACACGTGGCGGCCTCCGATTCGTCCGGGCGCGGCGGCGGACGCGTCCGGTCCGATCTGGACGTGTCCGGCGGCGCGCGGGGCGAATTGGACTAGGGTTTGCCCGAAAATTTCGGGAGGAACACATATTTATAGGTAGAGGGAGCTAGGAAGCTCCAAATGGAGAGCGATTTTCGGCCACGCGATCGTGATCGAACGGCGGAGGACATGGGAGTGCCTTAGATGGGTTATTGGGCTGTTTTGAAGGGGTGTTGGGCTGCAACACACACGAGGCCTTCACGGTTACCCGGTTAACCGTTGGAGTACCAAACGAACTCCGATTGACCCGAAACTTGACAGGCGGTCTACCGGTGCTATACCAAGGCCACATGTCAAACCTCGGTCCATTCCGAGAATGTTTAATACCCGCTCACGAAGAAATGTAAAAGGGGACGCCGGGAGACATAGAAGCGCTGGATTGCAAAACGGACAACGGGAAAGATGCTCGGATTTATGAGACGAACGCGTATGCGAATGCGATGCACATGATGACATGATATGAAATGCATGACATGACCAAAATGCAAAACGGAGAGAACCCAACCACGGAGGGAATATCATAACACATAGCCGGAAATGGCAAGAGTTGGATTACAAATATGGCAAGTTACATCGGGGGCGTTACAAACGTCTTCCCAAGGGCAACAAGTGCCCGACCAGTTTGGAGGAGGCGAAGAAAATCGTGTGTCCTCTGGATTTACCGCACGTGAAATACCATGTGTGCATGAACAATTGCATCATTCATCGGGACGAGCACGCGGAGTCTACCATATGTCCGGTGTGCGGCGTCACTCGATACAAGAAGAGGAAGAAAGCTCCTCGAAAAGTGGTGTGGTACTTTCCGATCACTCCTCGTCTGCAGCGGTATTTCGCGGACCCTAAGGTAGCAAAGCTCCTGCGTTGGCACGCGGATAGGGAGGAGAAGAAGCGAGAAGATGACGCAAATGATCCGGAGATAGATAAAAAAGACAAGATGATGAGTCACCCTAAGGATGCGAGCCAGTGGCAAGCGTTGAACTTCGAATACCTAGAATTTGGGAAGGATCCAAGGAACATCATGTTGGGCGCGAGCACCGATGGAGTCAATCCGCTTCGCAGCCAGAGAAGCACACATAGCACCTGGCCTGTGTTTGTGTGGATGTACAACCTTCCCCCCTGGTTGTGCATGAAGAGGAAGTACATTCACATGAGTATGCTAATTGAAGGGCCGAAACAACCAGGGAACGATATCAATCTGTATCTGGGGCTGCTGAAGGAGGAGCTAGACAAGCTGTGGAAAACGCCAGCCAATACGTGGGACGCCGCAGAGAAAGAATATTTCCCTATGAGAGCCGCACTGCTCACGACGGTGCACGACTATCTCGGTTACGGATATCTCACGGGGCAGGTAGTCCATGGATTTTCTGGATGCGTAAGGTGCATGGATGACACAACGTATCGCCAGCTAGATAGAGATCCTGGGTCTTCGAAAACCGTGTTCATGGGACATCGAAGGTGGCTTCGCGACGATGACCCGTGGAGGAAACGCAAGGATCTGTTCGATGGTGAAATTGAACCCCGAAAAAGCCCGTGTACGAGGAGCGGCGAGGAAATAGACAAGCTGTTGAAAAATTGGAAAGACTGCCCACTGCCGGGAAAGAAGCAAAAGGCGCCAGAGCCACTGCTGAAGGTATGGAAAACGAGGTCTGTTTTTTGGGACTTGCCGTACTAGAAGATCCACCGTGTGCCTCACAGCCTTGATGTCATGCATATCACGAAGAACGTGTGCGAGAGTCTGCTTGGTACCCTGCTCAACATGCCAGAGAGGACCAAAGATGGGCCGAAAGCAAGCGCAGACTTGAAATCAATGGGCATCAGGCAAGAGCTTCACGCTATATATGATGATGATGATGAGGCGAAGCAGGACACAGAAAGTCGTCGCAAAGGCAAAAAGGCCAAGAAGACCGGAAATGACTACCCTCCCGCGTGCTTCACTCTAAGTTAGGAGGAGATCGAGCAGTTTTTCACCTGCCTCCTAGGAGTAAAATTTCCTTACGGTTACGTGGGGAAGATAAGCAGATACCTAGACCCAGCGAAGCAGAAGTTCAGCGGGATGAATTCTCACGACTGTCACCTGCTGATGACGCAGATACTTCCAGTTGCAATCCGTGGGATCATGGACGCGCACGTCCGTGAAACGCTATTTGGCCTATGCAACTTTTTCGACGTCATCTCTCGGAAGTCGATTGGCGTGAGGCAACTCAGAAGGCTACAGGAAGAGATCGTGGTGATACTATGCGAGCTTGAGATGTACTTCCCGCCCGCATTCTTCGATGTTATGGTGCATCTGCTGGTCCATATAGTGGAGGATATCATCCAACTCGGGCCGACGTTCCTGCACAACATGATGCCGTTCGAAAGGATGAATGGTGTCATCAAAGGAGACGTTCGCAACATGTCACATCCAGAGAGAAGCATAGCCAGGGGCTTTCTGACCGAAGAGTGCATCTCCTACTGCATGAATTTTCTAGGCATCGAGAACCCCGTTGCTCTGCCCGTCAACAGGCACCTCGGCAGGCTCGCTGGATGGGGTCACCGTGAGGGTCGCCGCGAAATGCATGTCGACTTCGAGGGTCGACTCGCCGACTTTGAAAGAGCAAACCTAGTCGCGCTACAACACATAGACGTGGTCGATCCTTGGGTGGTAGAGCACAAAACCTTTATTAAGAAGACGTACAATGACCGAGGCCAACAGAGGACGGATGGAGATATACTCAAAGAGCACAACTCATGTTTCACGCGGTGGTTCAAGCAGAAGCTTCTGTCGTACCCTTTACATGAGGATTCTTCCGTGGAAGAACAACTCATATTCGCCTTGTCACAGGGCGCCGAGCACAACCTGATGACCTATGAGGCGTACGATATCAACGGCTACACATTCTACACCGAGGCCAAGGACATGAAGAGCGATGGTTATCAGAACTCCGGGGTAACGATGGAATCCTACGCCGGTAACCACGAGGACAGATACTACGGAAGGATCGAAGAGATCTGGGAGCTGAGCTACGCTGGAGAGAAGGTCCCGATGTTCCGTGTCAGATGGGCCAAGAGCGTCCTAAAAGAAGACCGGTATTTCACCACCATGGTTATACCCGAAGCCAAATCCAAGACCGCGGGCGCAAACGTCACCGCGAAAAATGAGCCATCGGTACTGGCTTCCCAAGTGGACCAGTGCTTCTTCATTACCGACCCGTCAAAGCCCAGTCGTGTTGTCGTGAGGAGAGGCAAAAGGAAGATCATCAGAATGGATGGAGTAGCCAATGAGCAAGACTTTGACAAGTACGGCGACCCGAGGATCGAACATGACGGCGATGATGAAGTAGCAGTATACACCACAAGAAGAAGCAGGACCACCCTACCTAAAGGACGTCCGTTCCACAGAAGAACTCCATTTGCGAAAAAGAAGGGCAAGAAGATTGTGAACAGATAGCTAGCTAAGATCGATTGTATTTAAATCGTAGCCTTCATTTCTCGATTGTATTTCATGGGCACTTTTTGAACTATCATGAATATTTTTAAATTTCATGGACACTCGATCTCGATCCCCCTCCATCTCGATCGCTATCCACCTCGCCAGATCCGGTCCCCCTCGCCGCCGAGCACCCCCCGGTCCACCGGCCGCCGTCGCCGACCCCCCGCACCCTCGATTCCCCTACTCAACCGCCGCCGCTGACCCCCCGCACCCCTCCCCTACTCAACCGCCGCCGCCGACCCCCCGCACCGCCCACACCCTCCCCCGCTCCACCGGCATTACTGTTTGACGATATTTTTAAAAAATTATTACTGTCTTATAAAAAAAATATTACTGTTATGATTTAAACAAGTTTGAACATATTTAAACACAAATAAGTATCAAACAGCATTTTAAATGCATAAAAAAAATTTGTGGAGCCTGGGAATCGAACCCAGGACCTCCTGGTGTGAGAACTGGGTGCTGACCAGTCGAGCTAGTAGAGGGGACTTGATGTGGATCAGGTCAGGTGGAAGATAACCTGTTGGCTCAAGCAGAAATCAAAAAAAAATACCAATGGCGCACCAGGGTGAGGTGTGCCATTAGTATGGATATACTTACGGCGCACCGAGGGGTGGTGCGCCATTAGTATTGTGCCGCCCCCATCCATATTCCATCCCCGGTCCAAACCTATCCCCTCTCTCTCCCTCGCCCTCGCCCTCGATCCCCTTCCCCTCTCCTCTCCCGACGCCACTGCCCCGCCGCCTCGACGCCGCCCCGACGCCGCCTTGATGCCTCGACGCCGCTGCCCCGCCGCCTCGACGCTGCCTCGACGCCGCCCCGACGCCGCTGCCCTGCCGCCTCGACGCCGCGCGCTCGCGCCCAACTACGCCGCCGCCGCGGCGCACCTCGCCGAGCAGGGCGTCGACGTGGCGCTGGCCAAGGTGGACGCCACCGAGGAGCACGACCTGGCGCAGGCGCACGGCGTGCAGGGCTACCCCACCCTCCTCTTCTTCATCGACGGCGTGCCCAGGGACAACTCCGGCGAGAGGACCAAGCGAGCAATTTCTGCAGATCCCCAATTCCCTCCCTGTTCCCGCTCCGCAGCTGCTGAGAATTTCGTTTTTGCTTTGCTGCAGGGACGCCATTGTCGCTTGGATCGGCAAGAAGCTGGGCCCTGCGGTGCAGAACCTCACCGCCGTCGACGAGGCCGAGAAGATCGTCACCGGCGACGACATGGCCGTGCTCGCCTTCCTCGACCACCTCTCGGTATGCAATGCGCCTTCTCCAAGCACAGCAAAGTCCAGCAACCCAACCTGCTTCAACTGCATCCATTACAAGCATAGTGTTCCTTTACAAACAACTAAATCTGATTTAGGTAGATTTCGATGCAAGAGCTCTTCTTGGGTAAATCAATTAGCCAAAAAATCTGAAAGAAATTTAAAGGATGTTAATTAGAGTCTGATTTGCATCATTTTAGTATATTCTGAAGAGCAACTTGCTCCTTGTTACTGCAAATGGCAAGAAGAATACACATTCAATGCTTTTACTACTGGTCTGGTTTGCTTCTGGAGTAGATTATAGCTTTATTATGTAGTTAGTTCTTTTTGGGGGGCGGGGGTCAAGCGAATCATTGTTTTTGAATTTACAGTGTGTATTTGATTTTCATGGGGTTCAAAGGGTCTGTCTAAAGTGTTAACCTGATATACCAAAACTATGAGGCATAATCAAGTTTGTTATTGAGTCCCTGGAATCCAATTTCTACAATAATTCAACATATATTATTGGAAAACAGTTTGTGTTGCTTAATCCAATTTGTACATTGCCCACTAGTTATATGTTAGTGCCATATAAAAAATTGAAGGAACTGATGCCCAGAAGCAATTAGTACAGCTTGGCCTCTGCCCATACCTCCTTCTTTGGTCAGATGATGCTTAGACTAGGAAGATTGCAGTTTCTGCCCTCTTTTTAGTGCCTTGGATTCTCGCATTTGGGAAGCAAACAAAGTAGGAGTAGATAGTTCTACTCCATACCAATACCGTGTAGTCTGTTACAAACCAGTGTCTTGTGATTATATGCAATATGTTGTATGCTCAACTCCGTGATCTGAGCATAGGTATTTGGGTACTGGTAGTATGATGTTTCTGCCATTATTAGGTTTATATACTATATGCTGGCATGACTGTTTTTATTAGGCAGGACAGTGCAGTAGTTGATGTATCTTGGGTTGATTATAAAGTTGCTTGGGTTTAATATTACCCAGCATGATGATGTATCAATGTAGGATTAGCATATGATCCAAGTGCAAGTACTGCTAGTAAATAGCTAATACAGTTAATGAAGAAGAAGAAAAACTGCTAGTACAGTTAATGAAGAAGAAAAAAAGTTGTCCAGTGTATATATATTTGAAAATGATTGCTGCTAGATGTTAATTTGCTGGTACTAGCTAGAATTTGGCACTGAAAAGCAAAAGCAAAAGCCCTTGAGTTTGCTGGTATATATATTTCCATGTTGTGATGGAGGCCTTTTTTGCCTTGTCCACCCGAGAGGCCCTTGAGTTTGCTAGAATGTCGATTAACTTCCGTTCCGGCAAATTCGGGTACTCCATATGTCCTATTTTCAGCAAAGGTCATGCTGAAATTTTCCGTGAATTTTAGCATGACTTTGCTAAAAATAGGACATATGGGGTACTTGTGACTAATGCATGGGTCGGGGTATCTTAGTAGTTAATTAAGTAGGATCAAGTGCCCCTTTATTCTAGCTGCATTAAACCATAGGCGGCAATAGAGCCAAGTGATTAGGCCCAACTTAGAATTCTCCTTCCCAGCTTAGCTTTTAGGATGCCTTGGTGTCGACAAACCATTAATTATACAACCTTGGCTTTTAGGGTGCCTCGGTGTCGATAAAAACCGAAATGATGAAAGCTTAGGCTTTTAGGGTGCCTCGGCGTCGAAAAACCCTCAATGATAAAAGCTTAGCTTTTAGGATGCCTCGGTGTCGACAAACCCTAAATGATGAGACCATGATCTTGTTCCTTGACAATAACCAACTTTTTGACCAAACTTTGTTCCTATTTAGAGAGAAACATGGCCAACAACGATGAGGCCGGGGGTTCGGGCGGCAAGGCATTCTGGGAGCTGTCCCAGGAGATGGAGGAACAACCTCACTTGTATGAGGACGCCGCCTTCCCCACCGATCCTGAGACCACTGATGGTGCCGGCGAGGATGACCCCACTGATGCCACCACTGATGGTGCCGCCGAGGATGCCACCACTGATGATGGCGGCGCACGCACAGATGGCAGCCAACCGAAGAGGCAACGGAAGGACCGGCGCCCGACCGTGCTCCGCACCCTCAAGGAGGAAGTTACTGAAGTGGACTCCGACGGGAATCCAACGGCGCCCGAACGAATAGTCAAGGGGTACTCGCTTCAGCTCGGGTGCATTCTACGGAGCACCGTCTCGATCAACACCGAGAACCTGAGGCATCCTGACCAAGGGAATTTGCGCAATCTCCTCTTCACGAAGCTGCACGAACAATACAAGTTCCCCGCTGAATTTGAAAACACAAGCCTCAAAGGGAATAAAGTAAAGAATGTTGCCCTCACAAAGATGAGCAAGGCCCTGTCTACTTGGAAAAGCAATGTGAAGAGAATGATCGAGAAAGGTGAGAGTTATGAGAAGATCAAGGAGAAAAATCCTTCGATCACCGAAGATGACTACAACGACTTCAAGATCAATTGCTCGAGCACCGCAAACTCCGAATCAAGTCGGTGGGGGAAAGAAATGCAGGAGCTGAACTTAGGGGAACACACACTCGGTCCCGGCGGTTACAGAGTGGCGGAGCCTATATGGGACAAGGAGGAGGCGGACCGTGCCGAGCAAGGCCTACCGCCCCTCTTCGATAAATATGGTGACAAGCAGACCAGGAACTATGTCAGGGCCCGGTACAAGAAGGACCCGAAAACAAAGGAGCTTACCACGGATCAAAGACCAGGGCACTTGAGCTTGTTCTGGTAAGGAATACACCCCCGCGTAATTAGCTCCATATGGTTGCATTCTAATTAATGAAGCCAAGTTTCTAAATGGTTCACATTCCTTCCGCAGGCGACTGAAAGCAGTAGCGCGGGGTCGACTAAGAGCAACCCTTGGGACACCACTCTAAATAGGGCGTTGAATGTAATAAAGAACAAGGATAAGCTCAGTAAGCCGACGTCAGCTGGTCGTGTGGCCGGCAAAGGCTTGTCGACAAAATGGTCGTCATACTATAACACTGGTGGGCGAAAGGAGAAAAAGACCAGCTCGGAAAGCCAGGCGGGCGAGGTTCAAGAACTCAAGAAACAAGTGGCGCGGATGCCGGAGATTGTCCAAGAGCAAGTGCAACAACAACTCGGAGCAACGATCACCGCCATTGTGCCTACCTTGATCCAGGTGTTGAGTGCGTGGATTGCGGGCGGCCAACAGGGGCCGCCCCCCATTCCTAGCTTCACGGCCAGCAACTCGCAGAACGCGATGGCGGGGCCATTGGTGTGTCCGGCGGAGGCGGCATTGGTGTCTTCGACGCCGGCACGGGAGCTTAATGCACCCGGGTGCACGCCGGCCAACACCTCTGTAGCAAGCGGCCCCTCCGTCAACTGCACGCCCGCCGTTGGCGGTGCCTTGACATTAGCCGAGCTCGACGCCATCATCATGGTAACTAATTAAGCCCTCTCCGCCGAGGACTTCATCTCCTTGCCTTTGACGGGGCATCCCTGACGCCGTACATGTTTTCGCAGGGCGCCGTCGACGTTCCGTGCACTCTCCTGCACTTCGTGAACAACAAGTTGGTCGATGTCGCCAAGGGCAAAATCGTTCAACCGGGCAACCCCTTGTTCCACGGTACCCAGATGCCACCCAACTTGTTTAGGGTTCAACTGGTTCAGGTGCTGCCAGGCTGCGACGAGTTGTTACCTCCGATTCGACCCGTCGGGGCCGACGATGATGACGTGATGACCCTCAGCGCCTGCCTGAGCTGGCCCCTGCTTTGGCCGAAGAGCCAGATTCGTTTGGGGGCGGGGGACACCACCCCAAAGACAACACCGCCAGTCGTGCCGGCGCCAAGTCAGCCCCATGGCAAGACCGCCGCAACGGTGCCGGACATCCCTATGCCACTGGTTCCAAACATGCATATGGCACAAGATCAGAACGACGACGACGACGATACATTTGGCAACGTCGATCAGTACTTTGTCGATCATGGGTACGATGGCGACTTCATGGGGACTCCTTCTCAAGAACCCAACCCAACAAAAGACGTGCGCGATCTAGCTGGTACCGCGGAGAAGCCAAGTTGCAACAGGCGTCGTCTGCCGTTCAGCTCTCAGGAGACGCCTCCAGCTGCCGACTTCACCGAGCCTCAGATAGGCGAGGTGCGAAATATTCTCAGCCCCAACACACTCAAGAAGGCAGTCTGTGAGCAGAACTCGGTCCCATTACAGGAGAAGAAGAAGGCACGCAAAAGAAAGACTAACAAGGGTGCGGGCCAGCCGGCACCGAGTATGATCTGTGCTCGGGACGGGCCACCTTCACCTGAGGATTTAATGAGGAGGGTGCATGTGGCGGGTAGGCCGATGCTACCGAGAAATATGCTCGATGTTGCAGCCGGTGCTATGCGGAGTCTGCATGACAGTGTTCTTTCTTTGGAGAAGCGGCGTCTCAGAGAGAAGGATGTGGCATACCCGGTTTTCGCGGCCAAGGTGCCAGAGGGCAAGGGCTTTGTGGATAACTCCATCGGGGGTACGATCGTCCTGTGGTTTGATTTCATCCACGCTATGTTGAACCTTCATCTGCTGCACTACACCTTCGTTCGGCTATTTTCGCTGAGTATGGAGATGCGGATCATTCGCGACAAGACCCCGGACATCGTGATAGTCGACCCCTTCTACATGCGTGCCAAGATCTTGGGCAGCGCTGGGGACCGGCAAGTCGCGAGTTCTTACCTCGAAGGCGTCATTCTGGCAAACCTAGATAAGGATAACTTCCTCGTGCCTTACTTTCCCAAGTAAGTCCTCCCCTCAACCGCCCCGTAACATATGAATTCTTAGATTTCGATCGTTTTTCTTTTAACATTCCGCCTTTTCTGCAGTGACACACATTGCACGCTCATCCTCCTAAGCCCCAAATATTCCATGGCCACGTATTTCGACCCGGACCGTCAGTCGAACGTAGACTACACAAATGTCAAGAAGGTTCTTGATGATGTTCTCCCCGGCTACGCCAAATCTGGAGGCACCTTCACCAAGCCTATTCGTAAGTACGGCAAGCACGTGTTCTCCCACAATACGACTTTCTGCCGCGTCAAGCAGCCGCATGGAGGTCAAAAGGGTGCCTACTACGCCATCCATCACATGCGGGCGATCATACGGGACCATCATCAAATCTTATGCTACCGAGTAAACTCAAAGATTGGGCCGCGAGCGTGTCGGCAATCCAGGACGCGGACATCAGACAAGAATTCTTTCGCATCCAGTCGGAGTTTGCGGAAATCATCCATCAAGATGTCCTTCGTACCTCGGGGCAGTTCTACCTCAGAAATCAACCGTCCAACAGTGACATCGACACAATGCTACAAATGCAGGCTGACAACGCCCATAATTTCATGACTCCCACGATAGACAGCGGCTTCATCCACGTTCCGGTCCCTTGAGTCGAGTCGAAAGCAGTGATGCTGTGTCTAGTTCTGAAACATCGATTGGCTCATGTTGTAATTAAACTTTAATGAACTTGTAGTATGTCTCTTTGGTTACGAGAGTCGTTCAACTTAGATGTAATCGATGCTATTAATGTCTTGCTTTTCTCTTCCGATCGTTCTGTTGCATACTTATATATTGCTTATGTATTGTCTGTGAATTGGTACTAACGTTTCGTTTGGCTAGTGCGTAGCGATGCCGTCGTATGTCGTGTACAAGGGTAAGGTTCCCGGAGTCTACGACGACTGGGAGGAGTGACGGAGACAGGTTCACCGATTCAGCGGTAACAGTTACAAAGGGTACACCACTAGGGCCGAGGCCGAATCTAGATACGTCCGCTATCTAGCGGGAGAGGGGAGGGAGCGTTTGTGGAACCGGATGAAGACGAGTTTCATCGTGATGATGCTCATCATGATGACCGCAACTCTCTTCTATGTGATGGTAGTTTAGATGATCGATATCGACTTGTAATGTGAAGACAAACTCGCTACTCGTGGTCTCGAGACTTGTAATATAATGTCCTATCTTTCTTCGGTCTTTTCAATTCGGAGACTAATATGATGAATTGTATTCGGAGACTAATATGATGAATTGTATTCAGGGACTAATCTTCTATTGTATTCGATGAATCTGTTGTTGATGTGTGCTGTCTATATTTTGTCCAATTATACATTTTGTAACCTGTGCAAAAAACAGAAAATTAAAAAATTAAAAAACTAATATTCATACTAATGGCGCATCACATCACAGTGCGCCATTAGTATGCCAGAGGATACTAATGGCGCATCATTAAACAGTGCGCCATTAGTATGCCGAAGTTACTAATGGCGCATCTTGTTGTCGTGCGCCATTAGTATGCCAAAGCACCTGGGTATACATGGCCCCTGGGAGGCATACTAATGGCGCACTGTTGTATATACTAATGGCGCATCTGAGGTGCGCCATTAGTATACCAGATACTAATGGCGCACCAGTGGTGCGCCATTAGTAAAATATACTAATGGCGTGGTACTAATGGCGCACCACTAATGCGCCATTAATGGCCAAATTAGGTGCGCCATTAGTAGCCCTTTTTCTAGCAGTGCACGCACGGGCTAGCGGCCATGATTATGTCGTTAAAGGGTGCACCTTTCTTGCTCTTTGTTTACTGTAGAATGATCTTTGGGTATTCCCTGAAAATAAAAGGAGCTAAACTTCATCTGCATAGCACACTAAAAGTAATTTGAAGAGATAATAAATATGTGATTACCATTTTATTCCCCTGGCAAGCTACAACGGTAGTGGATGTATATACACATGTGAATAGCCTGTAATATATTTATTTCATGATCAGTTATTTATATAGTACATGTATTGAGTTATTTTCTTGTTTATTAATAACTAATAATATATAATGCAAGCTAGTACCTTTCATTCTGATGGTGTAGGTTGTCTTCTTGGACAAGAATATTCGACTGGTTGCCCATCATGCTTAATAACTTTGAACGCTTGTTATTTTTTGTTTTGTTTGGAGATTGACTTTGCTTTCTCCGAGCTTGTCTGCGTTCATTTTTTCATCATTATAGTGTAATGTATTTTCATTTTTTAGTTAGAATGTAGATGTGCTAGAGGCAATAAATTGTGTCATAACATACAAGTTATTGCCTTCCACTCTAATTTGCTGAACATTTCATTCGGAAAGTCAGGGTAATATATTCAAGGGTGCATTTAACATTGTTATAAGAATAGGATAGAAGTGTTGTAGTCAAGTTTGTACCTTGTTTTCGTTAGGTAATTTGTCTTTTTTGCCCAAGATGACCCTGCAAGTGGTACGAACTCTTATTAGAAATAGTTTAAATATAAACTAATATTGGTTTTGCTGCAGGGCACTATCTGAACCCTTCACTTAAAATATGGGAAGGAAATAGTTGGCATCTTGCTAAAAATCATATGTCTAACACCATTATGTATTATACCTTCAGTCGGTTTTATCCCCCTTTTGGATCATAGGCACATGATTATTCGACATGGTGGCCGGGGCTAGTGCTTATGGGTTTGTCAATTTCAGATGGACCCTCTGAAACAACAGATGAATATTTTAGTAAAATATTATGAGTTAATACTTATAGAAACAACATCATCGAGAATAAGCATGAAATAATATGTTACAAAGTCGATGCTACCTCTTTTTTCTCTTTATTCCGTGTCTTTGGTAGCTCTGTATCGTTATGAGACGCGGAAGCTCCGGATCGTTTATGTGTAAATCATGTGTATGCATGCCCTTATATAAAGGCAGATGTGTTCGAGTGGGACTCTGCAGGTCTTGTTTATTCGAGACTATATAAATAAATAATATAAGACCAAGCCGTAGCCGTGTCCCATGGTCATGTTTAAGTCTCTGACTCCAACACGTGAACTTCTATTATAGAAGTATCCTGCTCGTTCTTTTTTAGATATATTCTAGTGCCATACGATTATATTATTTTTCTAGATTGATTAGCCAGCCGCACAAAATTTAGTTGCTTATTAATATTTTTAATATGTGAATTTGTCCATGTGGCATTGTTTCTTTTCATGCTACTACCTTTTGTTAGATCAAAATATCAGCTAACTAGTGTCTCCTCCGATGGGAAAATGTTATATATACCAGCCATCGGATGAAACATAAGACGTGCTATCTTATAATACTACAATGTACGGGAGTCTTACTCCCTTAGGACTCTCCATTTCCTAGAAAAAAAGAAAGCTTTCTTTAAAAAACAAAAAACTGAGCGTCTATATATCCATTAAAAGGAACGTAATATTTCTACTCATATGCTACAACGTACGGGAGCCTTCAAGGTAATGCAAGTAGGAAATATTGGGAAAGTGGCATGTGACTTCGTTGTTTGGCCACTATTGGGGTTGCAAACATGGGTCCAACTGTAGGAATTTATGCTAAATGAAGTTGGGTGTATTACAAATCGAGTATGTAGCGGCCTCGTCCTGCCTCCGCACATCATCCAGATGTGTCACCATCGCCTTTATAGGGAGCCATTTTTACACGCCATTGCAGGGAGCCATTTTTACACTGGACGGCAAAACCTGAGATTGGCTCTCCTCTTCTTTACACTAGCCCCTCGTTGAGAACAACAATATGTTTCCTCTGTTTCTAAATATAAATCATTCCAGACATTTCAATATAAACTACATATAGATGTATATAGACGTAGTATAGAGTGTAGATTCACTCATTTTGTTCCGTATGTAGTCAAGATGGGAATGGGCCGACCCAGCCTTGGCCTTGGATCTGGCTCTATGGCCCCAAGTTCAATATATGAGGCCATGGGTCGACCCATTTCATCATAAATTTGTGGCCTCGTTAACCCGTTGGGTACATGAGGCCGACCCAAAATCTAGCAAATTCACACTTGTGTTTACAAATGAATAGATGGGCAGGCCAGCCTAAAGGAGGGACAAAAAATTTCTGAAATGTACTACTTCAATACTACCACCCATTAGTTAATACTCCCTCTGTCCTAAATTTTTTGTCTTAGATTTGTCTAAATATGAATGTATCTAATTACATTTTAGTGTTACATACATATGTATCTTGACAAATCTAAGACAAGAATTTTGGGACGAAGTGAGTACTAAGTTGTTTTGAATAAATATACAGCGTTGGATGTGAGGTGTGTAGGTCCTGTCTTGTCTTCCTGTGGAGTGGGTTGCAATCGGATGATTATTCAGATTGCGAAAGGTAAATCTCTAGCGCGTTCAGGCAAGCTAAGCAGATGAATAATTTCTCGCGCATTCAGCTGGCTACTCACGTATTGGAGTATGCATATGTAAAGAAAACATGATTTAGGCAGGGCAACCAAGGCACCATTTTTCCGCTACATAGCTTCAGAATGGGTCGACCCGTCCGATCCCGTCGGGTGGCACGGTGCCGGCTCTACTGACACGTATATTATTTTAGGTCAACCCACTTGGCCCATTGGCCTTAACTTTTTGGGTCGGGTCAGCGACCCAGTGGGCCGACCCGGCCCATTCCCATTTTGAGTATGTAGTCCATATTGGAATCTCTAAAAAGACTTATGTTTAGGAATGGAGGGAGTAGTGGTTACCAATTTCATACATGAGTTCAGTAAGAAAATATTTTTCCAACTGAAATTAAGTAATGGTTGATAACCGTCTCAACTTGATTCATGCATGGCCAGGGAGTATATGCAAGAATATTCAGTTATATAACATGATAGAGAAACTATGAAAGTATAACATAGTACTATATGTGTCGTCAACTACAAAAGATCTATAGTTTGTATTCTAACAGTAAAATTCCAAATATTACAAATTATTTCTTCCTCCCAAATCGTGATCTGCAAAGTTGTTGTTCATCATCAAGGAAGTGTGCATGCTTTCGCGCTTTTTTGGGGTGTTGAGTTGCTCTTCCGAGTCTTCATCATCATCAAGAACAACTTGTCTCTTAATTCTTGTACTCCTTCATTTCACTTTGAATTCTCTTCCTGTTCATCACCATCTCTTTGTGTATATCGTCTTCAATATCTTCTTTTGATTCATTTTTAATGATGACACCTTTTGGAATTTTCATCAAGTTACCCTACATATAATAAGAGAGTTAGTCCAATTTGTTTGTCTTGAATATGGTTTTTTGAATGAGGAACTCCATATATTTTTTGAATACCTCATCATCTTTTGGAGTATCAAGTGCCATAGTTCTCTACTTGCCAGATCTTCATAAGGTTTCAGCTTTCTCCTACTCATGGTTTTATTTTTGCATCTTTCATCATTGTTTTTATCATGTATCTAAACAAATCGACTCTCTTCACCTGGCTCAGGTTTAATGACACCATCTTCTAAAAAATTCTTCGGCTTACTCTACAAAAGCATTAGAAGATCAGTCCAGTTCCATTGTTTCTAAAATATAGTATGTTTTCAAATAGATGTTGCATAAGGGAGTGTAATCTACAGATAATTATGAATGTTGTTACTGTTCATTTTGTTTCAATTTTTTAACGCAAATATTAACATTGAAAATATAATAGAATGGAGTAAAATCAGTAAATGTCATACCCTTTCATTGTTGTCACTCTTCATAGATGAACTACTGGTGTCCAGAAAGAATAGTCTTGAGACTGTGTAGTCTTGTCTACAACTGGTGAAGTTGTAGTCTGTCAATCTAAACTGAAAAATTACAGTCTAACCACAGATCTCTTGGATTGGTTTTGGAAGCTCATCACTTTCATTACCAATTGATGCGACTATGTTTTCTGCCGACTCATGAATTAATTGTTGAGCTTATTTTTCAAAAATTACGGAAGATGCAGATGTTGTTGAATCACTGATTTGAAGCTTAATATTATATCTACAAAATATGTAATAAATTAATTTAAAAATTAGAATATTAAAACTATCAAGATAGAGATCTATTAAACTCTTTACTGTGGTTTGGGTTGAGCTTTCCTATCGCATATAGTACAATAGTACTAATCAGTCCTCTTTTCAAGTAGCTTCTTGCAATTATTTTCACTGCATGATATGTAGTACCAACCATACCTTGTATTAACATCTTTAATTACTGCTTCCATGGTAATTATCCTTCCCTGTAGAGAATATATAAATATATTTATGCTTCTGAGTGGGAAACATCAATTCATTGTTATCGCTAGATTATATACCGGATTTGATGAGTCTAACAGAATGCCATTTAACTCTCCTAAAGTTTTTCTATTGTAGCGCTTGCTCATCCAGTGTCCCTTTTAGATGGTTGTCCTCAACATGTAGTTCTTTGATATTTTTTCCTTGGAACAAATGCTATTTGGAAACAAAAAGTTATGAGCCAGGGTAGGTAGTACTGACACTGACATTAAAAGGGCAATATTTGTAGGAATTTCGCTTACCTGTTTTGTACATCCATAGTCTCAGGAATATCTAAATTTATAAAAACTTGAGTTGCACTATTTGACGATAGAGAATATCCTACATAGTGGTTCAAATAATCATTTTCCTATGTAAAACCAAGCAGAGAGATAATAAAATAAGTGATTAAAATTTGAAAGAAGACATACTGCCAAATTTCCTCACTTTTGTTGATGTAATTATAATGACATTCCCTATTAACCTGACATCAATTAGATCAGCTTTGTCACCCCATAATCTTACTTTGACTTCCTGGTCTCTGTCCACAAAAAAGTAAAACAATTGTGAAGACAATACATGAGCACCTTGGCTGCAAATAAGATTTACTTTTTGTCTTACTCGATTAGAAGGAAAATATCACGGATTCTGGAGAGCCCAAGATATGTTCTACTTTCTTCAATTGATCCTATGTGTGTTGCAACTCCAATAACATCTGTTAGCACATGAATTTAGATGGCGTTTTATACATGACATGAAAAAAAATGGCATATTGTATCTAAAAAGTTAAATGATATCATACCTGAGATATAAGTGTCAATGTTTACTCTTTGGGAGAGTACCTCCATGCTTGAAAAGTTGAAACCATGCTTTGGAATGTCTTCACTATCTTCAATCTCCTCTACATTTATTGTGGGCAAGAAGTTGATCATCATCTCATTTTGTAAAGGTCAAAATTTTGCTGCTGCTGGGATGGCTCTCACACTTTTGATGAGGTACACATTGCCTTCTTGAATAAATGACCTTAACTTTTCGATATATGCCTTATTGATAACTCCATGCAACATTGTACCCTTCAATTGTATTTGTAATTATGTCGGGGGGAATCGGCTTCCTCGAACACCTATGGGGACGGAGCCCCTTCTCGGTTCGGCGGGGAGCGGAGGCTGCGCAAAGAGCGGATCGAGGCGACACACACACACACACACACAACGATTTTACCCAGCTTCGGGCCGCACTGGTGCGTAAAACCCTACTGCTGCTTGTCTGGTTGATTTCGGTTCTTGCTCGAAAGCGCGAGATGCTACAGTACACTGGAGCTGCTCGCGAGGCTGGGCGCGAAGATTGGTCTCCCCTCTCTACGTGCGCATGGGGGCCTCCTTTTATATGCTCAAGGGGTTACCCACAGGTGGCAGCGTAGGTGAGGGAAAAAATGGTAGAATGCTGTAGTGGGTACAGCTGCCTGCATAGTGGCTGTACAGTGCTATCATACCTAATTCTGACGGCGGGGGACAAGGGCATTAAATGCCCGTCCGCGTCGCCCAGACGGAGCCGGGGAGTGGACCGTCAGGAGCGCCACCGTTTGCCACGATGGCTACTCTGTCAGCTTCGCTTCGCCACCGCATGCCCCTCGCTGCTCAGCCTCCCGCCACGTGCGCCTGGGATGCCCCCAGACCGACACGTTGGTGGGTGAGCTGGAGCGGAGGCACGAGGTGGTAACTTGCCGCGGCAAGCGCCTTGCCGCGGTGGATGTCTTGTCGTGCCCGGGAGCTTGTTGCTCACCGGGCCTTGCCGGGGCGCGGGGCGTGCCGTGGCAGGGTCCTTGTCGTGCCGTGGATGGCCTTCCCGGCAAACTCCTCTTGCCGGGGTCTTGTGCTTCGAGCGGCAGTCCCGGCAAACTCCTCTTGCCAGGGCATTGCTCTCTTCGGGTGGCCTTCCCGGCAAGCTCCTCTGGCCGGGGCCTTGGCTCAAATACTTTGTTCTGGAATGGCCCAAGAGGGGACCATTGAGGGTCTTGGCGATCGCCTGGCAGGCCTTGCCGCGGGGTGCTACGACCGCCCGTGCACAAGTTCGGGGTACTAAGGTACCCCTACTTTAGTACACCGACAGGAGCCCCCGGGCCTGGGCCATATACGGTGCCGAGCGCTGTTGGGCCAGGCCCAAGACAGTGCACGGATGCCCGTGGCCTGGGTCAGGTTGCATCTTAACTCTGAGCCCCACGCACCTTCCCTAGATGGCACGCGTCGAACACGGCGCTGTGGGGGAGAGGCGTGCGAGACGTGGGCGGCGTGCGCGGGGCTGAGCCCTGCAGGCATGCGTCACGTCGCAATAAATGGGGCCGGTTCGTGCAATCTTCATAAGTAGAGGGAGGTGTGGAGGCGTGGCTCTTTCGCTGGATGGGGCCGAGGCACGATTTTCGAGGCACCCGTTCCCCACGATCACGGGGTGGGGGAGAGGCCGCCTCACCCGTCGCCTCGGCCCTGCACGTCAGCCACGCGACCTCCATGCACCTGGAGTTGCGGATGGTGGAGGCGGGAAATCGGGCCGTCGCGGGTCGAGGCAGCAGGCCGGTCCCGGTCGCCTGGCCTCCCTGCGCCCTGATTGGTCGAGCGGGGCGGTCGAGTCCCCACCCTGTTCCTTTATAAGGAGCAACAGGGGGGCGACGGGAACCCACACTCCTCCATCTCTTCCTCCTCTGACCCCCCTCTCTCCATTAGCCATGGAGAAAGGGAATCCGGGTCCTTCATCGGTGGCGGCGAGGGTTGCCTCCAGGCAGCGCGCCCCTCCTCCCCTTACACCCGCGGTGGCGGAGCCAGCCGCAAGGGGAAGGGGGAGGGGGCGAGGTCGTGGACGAGGGCGTGGACGAGGCCGCGGTAATCAGGGAAGAGGCGGGCGGGGCGACGCGCCGGCCTCGCCTCCGCCAGCGGCCCTTCTTCCCACGGCGGTCCATCTCGGGGACGATCCTTGCGAGTTCTTCGTCAGGCTGCGCCGGGCGCCTCGTCGCCGCCTCCGCCTTCCGGCTCCTTTCGCGAGCGTGATCGAGATGGAGCAACCCGAAACGCTAAGGTTGCGCATGAAGGGCTGCGGGATCAGCGACACGCGGGTCCACGTCGAGTTCCCAGCCCCCGGCGTGGTGTATCTTGGCCGAGGGTGGAAGACATTCCCCCGTATCCACACCTTGACAGAGGGGTTCACCCTCCATTTCAAGTTGATGGAGGGCGACCTTCTCTCCGTCAAGGCCTTCGGGGACCTCGGGACCCGGGCCAGGTGCTGCGTGGATTGCTCCTCCGACAGCGAAAGCTCCTCCTCGAGCGAGAGCGATGAGGAGGGGAGCGACAGCGACGACGAGGGCAGCGGTCGTCGGGATGACGGGTCCGACTAGGCGCCGGTCGCAGCTCCGTGTGGCACCGGCGACCCCATCATCCGGGTCGCCGGCTCCTTGAGCTTCTCGGGGCCGTCTTCCCGGGCGGCTGGAGTGGCGAGGCTACGGAAGAGGAGGAGGACTGGCGGCAAGGCCGTCAACTCGGAGTACGAGGGCTAGGTGCCCCCGACAGCGTGTTGACGTCCCGCTGCCTCATCTTCGAGCTCCATCTCCGGCGCCACTACCACTATCCAGCCTCCGGAGCCCCCGGGGCGTTCTCTTGGTGTCTTCTGCCACCCGTAGCTCGCCTAGGCGCCCCTTTTGCCCTTTTCGCCTCCTTGTCCTACCTCCTGAGGAGAGAGACAAGAAAGGGATTACGGGCACCTTATCTCTTTTTAACTTGTAAGCCTTCAGGCCTTAGTTGCATTTAAATCTCGTAATCCCATCTTTTCATGTTTTTCATTCTCTATGAACTGTACCTGAGTGGAATGTTTTTAATGAAAAGGGGATGTTTGCCGGATCATTTGTCTCGCGGGTACCACCCGCGGCAAGGAGCGAATCCTTTACATCGTTAAGATAGACACTTCCTCGCCCGGCAACAGGCCCTGCCGTCTTCCCGCGCCCCTCGACCTTCCTCGCGCTCTTGGCGGAGGCAGGGAGAAGGCGGGTTTAGGCCCCTCGTTTCCTTCTTTTGCCGCCGCGGCTACTATCAAAAACGGGCCCCAGGAACGCGCTCTGGGGCTTGTCGTTTAAGAGAGCACGACAGCTCTTAGGAGGAAGCGAGGTTTTCGTATCCCACAGTCCATAAGAGAATGCATGATAAGGGATGCCAAAACTTATCTGAGGTTACAGCCCCCGGCATCTCAGGCCTGCCGCGGGTGGATCCTCGTACTTGCAGTCCCCGGCAACTTTGGCTTGCCGGGGGGTAGGCGTTGGTTCGTCCTTCTCCCCCTCTTCATCCTTGAGCGGCCCGGCTGGGACATGTAATCCCTGCGAACCAAAGGAAAGAACAGGAAAAAGGGACGCAGACTCGACCTCTAAGCTAGGGGTTAGCGACAGTTAGGCACTATCAACCCTAACCAAGGACGAGACTCGACTCAGCATGCATGCTAAAACATAGGGCGCCAGCGCTTCATTATCTGCTGCCAGGGTCTGCGCCTGGCTTTGTACAAAGGATTACATGCAACTGCGACAAGACTTTGTACAAAGGGTTGGTTGCCGAACGGGGTCCGACAACCGCGCCTTACGGGTAAAACTTACGAAGATGCTCAATATTCCAGGAGTTGCTCACCGGAGTTCCATCTTCGGTCTCGAGGCGGACAGCGCCGGGCCTCGTGACTCGTTTCACCCGGTAAGGGCCTTCCCACTTCGGCGTCAACTTGTTGTGATTCTTGGCTGACTGAACATGCTGAAGAACAAGGTCGCCTTCCTCGAAGCTCCTGGCTTTGACTCTGCGGCTATGGTAGCGACGCAAAGCTTGCTGGTAGCAAGCGGCTCGCACAGCAGCCTGGAGACGATCTTCCTCGAGGAGCAGCGCGTCATCTTCACGCGACCGCTCTTGCTCAAGCTCGTCATAAGCGAGCACTCGAGGTGACCCGTATACGAGTTCCGTGGGGATAACTGCTTCTGCTCCATAGACTAGAGCAAATGGTGTCTGGCCAGTGGCTCGATTTGGCGTCGTTCTGATCGACCAAAGAACCGCTGGCAGCTCCTCGATCCAGTTCCGTCCGCGCTTGTGCAGCCTGTCAAAACTTCTGGTCTTGAGCCCGCGCAGCACCTCGGCGTTGGCCCTTTCCGCTTGACCGTTGCTCTTAGGATGAGCAACAGAAGCGAATCAGACCTTGGCGCCGAGGTCTTGGATGTACTGCATGAAGGCGTGGCTCGTGAATTGCGTACCGTTGTCGGTGATGATCCTATCAGGGATCCCGAAACGGCAAACAATCGACCTGAAGAATTTGATCGAGGACTGGGCCGTCACCTTCCTCACTGGTTCCACTTCCGGCCACTTTGTGAACTTGTCAATGGCGACGTACAAGTACTCAAAGCCCCCGACAGCTCGGGGGAAGGGGCCGAGGATATCGAGCCCCCAGACCGAAAAGGGCTAGGATAAAGGGATTGTCTGGAGAGCTTGAGCTGGTTGGTGTATCTGCTTGGAGTGGAACTGGCACGCTTCACACCTGGTTACTTGTGCAGTTGCATCCTGGAGGGCTGTCGGCCAGAAGAAACCCTGCCGGAACGCTTTGCCGGCAAGTGCTCTTGCGCCAATGTGGTGACCGCATATGCCCTCATGTATATCCGCCAACAGCTTCTGTCCGTCTTCCCGGTGGATGCACTTCAATTTCACCCCATTGCGTCCTCTTCTGTACAGTGTGCTGTCAACAAACTGGTACATACTGTACTGCCGGGCTACTCTTTTCGCTTCCTCTTGCTCTTCGGGAAGTTCTCCTGTCTGAAGGAAACGGACGATCTACTGCGCCCATGTCGGAGCTCGTGGCTCAACGACAAGGACCAAAGGCATGTCTGCGGCTGTGGGAACATTAGCTTCTACGGCGAGAGTCTGGGGCTCGGCCGGAGCTTGTCGTTCCCCGGCAAGCTTGCCGGAGCAGAGCTTGTCGGGAGCACCTGCTTCAACGGAACAAACCCTAGGGCTTGCCGGAGCGGGTTGCTCCTCAGCACTCTTGGCGTCGATCTTGGGGACTCTCTTGGCGGCGGCTTCGGGAAGCTCTGCCGGGAGATAGTCGCCGGAGACCAAGTTCCTCTTCTTGTTCTGTCCAGTTGACGGTGTCATGGATGTCTGGGTCAGCTTGAGCACAAAGGTTCCTGGTTCCATAGGTAACATTAGTGCGGCGCACTTTGACAGGCCGTCGGCAACGTCGTTCTCGGCTCTTGGAACGTGCTCCATTTGTAGGCCGTCAAAGCGCTCTTCAAGCTTCCTCACTTCATCAACGTAAGCCTCCATCAACGGACTCTGGTAATCCTTGTTCACTTGGCGGACGACGAGTTGCGAGTCACCCCTGACAATAAGCTTCTTGATCCCAAGTTCTGCCGCGATCCTGAGACCGGCAAGCAAACCTTCATACTCTGTTGTATTGTTGGTTGCCTGCTCCTTGGGAAAGTGCATTTGGACGACGTACTTGAGGTGCTCTCCGGTGGGCGCGACAAGCAGTACGCCAGCACCGGCGCCTTGCAGCGAGAAAGCGCCATCGAAGTACATCAGCCACTCTTTGTTTGTTTCCTTGCCGGGGATGCTCGTCTCTGAAATTTCTTCATCGGGTGTCGGCGTCCATTCTGCTATAAACTCTGCCAATGCTCTGCTTTGGATCGTTGAAGTGCTCTCGAACTTGAGGCCAAAGCTTGACAGTTCCAGTGCCCACTCGACGATCCTGCCTGTTGCTTCGGGATTCTGCAGTACCCTCTTCAGTGGAAAGCGGGTGACAACTGTGATCTCATGTGCTTGGAAGTAGTGGCGCAGCTTTCTCGAGGCCATAAGGAGACCGAAAAGCAATTTCTGCACTCCAGAGTACCTTGACCTAGCCCCCTGCAAGAGGGAACTGACAAAGTAAACTGGGCGCTGCACCATTTTCTTCTTTTGCACCTCTCCTTGCATCTGCGCAGATCCATCTTTGCCGGGGCCAGAGCCTGTCGGGGAAGCCCCCTGCTTGCCGTCGGATGTGCTCGCCGCGGTCGCTGGCTCGTCATCTGCCTCCCTCTCCGCTACTAACGCAGCGCTAACCACTTGATTGGTTGCCGCCAGGTACAGCAGCAATCTCTCTTGTGGCTTCGGCGCGACAAGTATTGGAGCGGAGGACAGATATTTCTTCAGGTCCTGCAGCGCAGCCTCCGCTTCCGGAGTCCATTTTACTGGACCTGCCTTCTTCAAGATTTTGAAAAATGGCAGGACGCATTCCGCGGACTTGGAAATGAACCTGCTGAGAGCCGCTACGCAGCCGGCAAGCCTTCGCACATCCTTGACACGCGTTGGTGCTTCAATCTGCTCAATGGCCTTGATCTTGTCGGGGTTGGCTTCGATTCCCCGCTGAGACACGAAGAATTCGAGAAGCTTGCCGGAAGGGACTCCAAACACGCACTTCTCGGGGTTGAGCTTGAGGTTGGTCTTGCGCAGATTTGCAAAGGTCTCTTCTAAGTCTTGGATCAGGGTTGCCCTGTCCCGGCTTTTGACCACTATATCATCCATGTAGGCCTCCACATTCCTGTGGATCTGCGGCCCAAAAGCGGTATGGACAACCCTTGCAAATGTTGAACCAGCATTTTTCAGTCCGAAAGGCATTCGTACAAAACAGTACGTGCCACATGGAGTGATGAATGCGGTCTTCTCTTCGTCTTCTTCAGCCATAAAGATCTGGTGGTATCCGGAGTAGGCGTCAAGGAATGAAAGCAGATCACATCCGGCCGTGGAGTCAACAATCTGGTCAATGCGCGGCAAGGGAAATGGGTCTTTGGGGCAAGCCTTATTGACATCGGTAAAATCGATGCAAAGCCTCCATTTCCCATTTGCTTTACGCACGACAACAGGATTGGCCAACCACGTCGGATGGAGCACGCCTCGGACGAGGCCTGCCGCTTCCAGCTTCTTGATCTCTTCTGCGATGAACTCCTGGCGCTCCACCGCTTGTTTCCTAACCCTCTGCTTGACGGGCCGCGCAAGAGGACAGACGACAAGGTGGTGCTCAATCACTTTCCTGGGAACACCGGGGATGTCAGATGGTTGCCAGGAAAACACATCGGCATTCGCCCGCAGAAAAGTGACGAGCGCGCTTTCCTATTTGGGGTCCAACGTGGCACTGATGGTGAAGGTACCACCAGTGTCGTCCTCCTTGGCGGGCACTTTCTTGGTCGCTGGTGGAGCTGCCATCGTCCCCTTGACCTTGCCGGCCGAGCTCGCTGGTGCGTCCTCGACGGCAACGCAGCACTCCGAAGAGGCGCGCTTGCCGGAGTGGGCATCGGAGCACTTGCCGGGTTTGGTCTTCTTGTCGGTGGAGCTCGATGGCGCGTCCTCGACGGTAGCACAGCACTACGAGGAGGCGCGCTTGCCGGAGTGGGCACCAGAGCATTCTTCGGGCTTGGCCTTCTTCCTTCCCCCGGGAGCTTCAGCGGCAAGTGGACCGTGGGCCGTTGCTGCTGCTGCGTCCCGGTAGATCTTGTCGGCACAGATAAGGGCATCCTTCTTGTCGCCAGGGACAGAGATGACGCTTATCGGGCCTGGCATCTTGAGCACGTTGTACGCATAGTGAGAGGCCGCCATGAACTTATCGAGCGCTGGACGGCCGAGGATTCCATTGTAAGGTAATGGAAAATCGGCGACATCAAAGGTGATCCTCTCGGTCCTGAAATTCAACTCGCTGCCAAACGTCACCGGCAGTGTGATCTTCCCCTTCGGCTTGCTCCTTCCCGGGTTGATTCCTTTGAACGTGCCGGTCTCTTCGAGCTCGCTGTCGGGAACTTGGAGTCTTCGGAGAACAGCGGAGGAGATCAGGTTCAAGCCGGCCCCGCCGTCAACTAGCATCTTAGTGACCTCGAGGTTGCGGACCGTTGGGGAAACCAACATCGGCAAGCACCCGACCGCGGTTGTGCGATCAGGGTGGTCCTCAATATCAAAGATGATAGGCGTGCTGGACCACTTCAGAGGCCTGCGCGACTCGACGGGCGGTTCCGCTGCATTGACTTCCCGCGCCCACTGTTTAAGCTGGCGGCGAGAAGTGTGCAGAGAGGCACCGCCGTCCACACACAAGACCTCTGTGGCTTTCTGAAACTCCTGCTCGCTGGTCTCGGGGTCTTCCGTGTCTTCGTCGTCGTCTTCATCCTTGTCACGGCCTCTGGGAGGTCTGTCTGCTTGCCGCTGCTTGCCCTTGCCGCGGCGTTCCCCCTGGTCGGGACGCTTCGTGCCGGATCCCCCGCCGCCTGCTTGGGCTCTCTCCTTGTCGCGCCGCTCGTACTCGGCCTTCTGCAGCTCGACGAGCCGCTCGACCTGCTTGCAATTCTGGAGGTCGTGGCCCTTGGTGCGGTGGATCTTGCAATACTTCTTGTCGGTGCCGTCCCGCTTGTCGGCGACCGCCACTGCCTGGCAGCTGGGGCACCCGGCAACCTCCTTGCCGGAGCCACCGGCCTGGGCTTTCTTGGCGGTGCCTTCACTGCCGGACTGCTCAACAACCATCACTTCTTGGCTCTTTTTCTTCTTGTTATTCCGCCGCCGGCCTTTCCTCGCCGGGGCGGTGTCGTCACTGTCAGACCCTCCTACTCCGATGCTTTCTCCGGGGAGTTTCCTCCCCTCCTCAGCGCGCGCACACTTGTCGGCCAGGGCGTATAGCTCGCTTTCGTCCTTGATTTTGCACATCGCCATCTCCTCCCGCATTCTGCGGTTTCGCACGTTCTGATGGAACGCACTAATGACCGCAGCGGGGTGGACATCTGGGATGTTGTAGTGCACGCGGCTGAATCTTTGGACGAACTTGCGCAGAGATTCTCCTTCCTTCTGAACGAGCAAGTGAAGGTCACTCGCCTGGCCGTGGGGTTTGTCGCCGCCCGTGAAGGCGCCGACAAACTGATGGCACAGGTCTGGCCAGGAGGATATGGAGTTGTCCGGCAAGTGCATGAGCCAGGATCTAACGTTGGGTTTGAGTACCAGCGGGACGTAGTTGGCTAGGATCTTGTCGTCTCGTCCCCCGGCAGCTTGCACCGCGATGGTGTAGATGCTGAGGAACTCCAACGGATGCGACTTGCCGTCGTACTTCTCGGGTATGTCAGGCTTGAAGTTCTTTGTGACGGGCCACTGCACTTGCCGCAGCTCATGGGTGAATGCGGGGCAGCCTACCGAATACGGCAAGTCGTCTGGTTCCCCCGGTGCGAGCATGTCGCCACCGAGCTCAGCGCGCTGGTCTGATTGACGCCGCGCTTCTCTTCTGCGCTCGATGCGAGTTCGAGCGTCTTCCTCCTTTCGCTCGTGGAGGACTTGGCGCTGGTCACGACGGGTCCGCGGATTCGACGACGCGGTAGAGGCGTCGTCGTGGTGGGTCCGGCGGGTCGGCGACCGTTGCCTCTGGTGTGGGGAGTGCACAGTGGTCGCACCCCCACCAGTCTTGGCACCATCGGTTCTCGCCTGGGTGACCTGCCGCGGCTGCGACGCACCAGGCTGCCGCGGCGTGTCGCCGTTGGCAAAACCGATGAGACTCTGGATGGTGGCCCTCCAATCATCGAGCTTGTCCGACGCCGGAGGGTAATCCAGGAGCAATTGGGCTTGTGCGAGAGCTTCCGCTGGAGTGGCGGGCAGTGGCGGCGAACGGCGCGTGGAGCGGGATGTGCTTGAACTCCTAACCTCGTTAGAAGGAGCAGCACCCGGTCCAGGCAGCCGTGCCACGCTCGTGCCAGCACGCTGGTGCGCTTGCTGGCCCTGAGCGTCCTGGGGTTCGCCAGCTCGATCTGGGTCCAACGAGCGTATGGCACCGTGGGTACCAAGACGCTGCTGATTCCGCGCCTCCTGGGAGGAGCACGAACCATGTTCGGACGCCGTGGCGCCGTGAGCTGGCTCGACGACGCCCGTTCTGCCGCCGACGCCGTCCCCGCCACCCGTTTGCTCCAAGGGCGGCGGGTTCGACGCAGACGGACCGGCCACCTCCGGAGCCTTCTTCTTCGGTGGCATGTCGCTGAGGATGAAGGAGATCTAGCTGGTGCAGACACCGGATCAGGTTCGCACAACCTCGACGCCCCCTACCTGGCGCGCCAAAGATGTCGGGGGGAATCGGCTTCCTCGAACACCTATGGGGACGGAGCCCCTTCTCGGTTCGGCGAGGAGCGGAGGCTGCGCAAAGAGCGGATCGAGGCGACACACACACACACACAACGATTTTACCCAGCTTCGGGCCGCACTGGTGCGTAAAACCCTACTGCTGCTTGTCTGGTTGATTTGGGTTCTTGCTTGAAAGCGCGAGATGCTACAGTACACTGGAGCTGCTCGCGAGGCTGGGCGCGAAGATTGGTCTCCCCTCTCTACGTGCGCATGGGGGCCTCCTTTTATATGCTCAAGGGGTTACCCACAGGTGGCAGCGTAGGTGAGGGAAAAAATTGTAGAATGGTGTAGTGGGTACAACTGCCTGCACAGTGGATGTACAGTGCTATCATACCTAATTCTGACGGCGGGGGACAAGGGCATTAAATGCCCGTCCGCGTCGCCCAGACGGAGCTGGGGAGTGGACCGTCAGGAGCGCCACCGTTTGCCACGATGGCTACTCTGTCAGCTTCGCTTCGCCACCGCATGCCCCTCGCTGCTCAGCCTCCCGCCACGTGCGCCTGGGATGCCCCCCAGAGCGACACGTTGGTGGGTGAGCTGGAGCGCAGGCACGAGGTGGTAACTTGCTGCGGCAAGCGCCTTGCCGCGGTGGATGTCTTGTCGCGCCCGGGAGCTTGTTGCTCACCGGGCCTTACCGGGGCGCGGGGCGCGCCGTGGCAGGGTCCTTGTCGTGCCGTGGATGGCCTTCCCGGCAAGCTCCTCTTGCCGGGGTCTTGTGCTTCGAGCGGCAGTCCCGGCAAACTCCTCTTGCCAGGGCATTGCTCTCTTCGGGTGGCCTTCCCGGCAAGCTCCTCTTGCCGGGACCTTGGCTCAAATACTTTGTTCTTGAATGGCCCAAGAGGGGACCATTGAGGGTCTTGGCGATCGCCTGGCAGGCCTTGCCGCGGGGTGCTACGACCGCCCGTGCACAAGTTCGGGGTACTAAGGTACCCCTACTTTAGTACACCGACAAATTAGCATGTAGATTGAAGCTACATTATGAAAACAATTCAAGAAGGAATGTAATTTCTATGAGAGGAACATAATACCTCTTCCTCAATAAGGACCATGTCTAGACTAAGTATTTCACCATTACTACACGTCCGAGACAAGTAGACCGACTCCTTCCTGCATCTACTACTATTACTCCACTCATCGACCGCTATCCAGCATGCATCTAGAGTATTAAGTTCAAGAAGACAGAGTAACGCCTTAAGCAAGATGACATGATGTAGTGGGATAAATTCATGCAATATGATAAAAACCCCATCTTGTTATCCTCGATGGCAACAATACAATATGTGCCTTGCTGCCCCTACTATCACGGGGAAAGGACATCGCAAGATTGAACCCAAAGCTAAGCATTTCTCCCATTGCAAGAAAAATCAATCTAGTAGGCCAAACCAAACTGATAATTCGGAGAGACTTGCAAAGATAACCAATCATACATAAAAGAATTCAGAGAAGATTCAAATATTGTTCATAGATAGACTTGATCATAAACCCACAATTCATCGGTCTCAACAAATACACCGCAAAAAGAAGATTACATAGAATAGATCTCCACGAGAGAGGGGGAGAACATTGTATTGAGATCCAAAAAGAGAGAAGAAGTCATCTAGCTACTAACTATAGACTCGAAGGTCCGAGATAAACTACTCACACTTCATCGGAGGGGCTATGATGTTGATGTAGAAGCCCTCCGTGGTGGATTCCCCTTCCGGCGAAGCTCCGGAACAGGCCCCAAGATGGGATCTCATGTATACAGAAAGTTGCGGCGGTGGAATTAGGTTTTTGGCTTCGTATCTGATCGTTTGGGGGTACGTAGGTATATATAGGAGGAAGGAGTACGTCGGTGGAGCAAATGGGGGCCCACGAGGCAGGGGGCGCGCCCTCCACCCTCGTGGCCACCTCCCTTCTTTCTTGACGTGGGGTCCAAGTCTCCTGGTTCATGTTCGGTGAGAAAATCACGTTCCCGAAGGTTTCATTCTGTTTGGACTCTGTTTGATATTCCGTTTCTTCGAAACACTGAAATAGGCAAAAAATAACAATTCTGGGCTGGGCCTCCGGTTAATAGGTTAGTCCCAAAAATAATATAAAAGTGGAAAATAAAGCCCAATATGGTCCAAAACAGTAGATAATATAGCATGGAGGAATCAAAAATTATAGATACGTTGGAGACATATCAAAACACAACCCTCTCATGGGGCTCTGGAGTGAGGACAATCTGGCCCTTGGCCGGGAGTCGGTGAACGATCTCCTCGGCTAGGTATCCGGCCTCCCGAAGCCCCTTGATGTCCTTCTTCTTAACGGAGGAGGCCATCCACTTGCCTCCAGCTCCGGATCCGGACATGTTTGGAGTGCTTTTTTGGACGAAGAAAAGCTAAAGCTTGGGCGCTGGAGCTCAAGGACGGAAGGGCTGAGGGAAAGAAAGGGCACGGGTGAGAAAGGGGAATCTTTACCCCCTTTATAGAGGTCGCGAATATCAAACGCCTCCCCACTCGCCTTAAACTCGCTTATTCCCAAGGGTCGTGCGATTGGCACGGTTGGGTTACCCACGCCCGCATTGAAGAGGATCCCGCAATAAGGGTACACGATCTCTGCTTCGACAGGACGTGCCAATTATAACCGCGTCTCGAAAAGTGGGATGACAGATAAAAAACGGTTCGAAATTATGACCAGAAAGACGTGATGTCGTGTTGCAAAAAAGTTATCAACAGATCAGATTCGTGCAAATATTATATTCTCTCCGCGGTTGTGTGTACTATGCGTTATAGGTTCGGATACAATCATCGCATCCGAAGACTATGGTGGAGTTCAGAAAAGGGGAACCCGCCTTGCAATGCCGAAGACAATCTTCACGCCGGACTCCTCGTCATTGGAGCCAGGTTTAGGGGCTACTGAGGGAGTCCTGGACTAAGGGGTCCTCGGGCGTCCGGCCTGTTATTCAGTGGGCCGAACTAATGTGCTGTGAAGATATGAAGGCCGAAGACTATACCCGTGTCCGGATTGGACTTTCCTTGGCGTGGAAGGCAAGCTAGGTGACCAACTATGAATATTCCTTCTTATGTAACCGACTCCATGTAACCCTAGATCTCTCCAGTGTCTATATAAACCGGAGAGCGTAGTCCGGATAGGCAGATACTCATGACCATAGTCATACAGGCTAGACTTCTAGGGTTTAGCCATTACGATCTCATGGTAGATCAACTCTTGTAATACTCATACTCATTAAAATCAATCAAGCAGGAAGTAGGGTATTACCTCCATAGAGAGGGCCCAAACCTGGGTAAACATCGTGTCCCCCGTCTCCTGTTACCATCGATCCTAGACGCACAGTTCGGGACCCCCTACCCAAGATCCGACGGTTTTGACACCGACACCCCCACTTTGGTTGATATTCCATAGTAGCATAACTGGCAGTCCAACTTTCAGTCGTATTTCATGGTCTGGTATTCCAGGGCACTTCAAGCTATTCAGGAATTATGTTGGGTACAAATGGTCTCCATCTTCTGAATTTGACATTGCTTTGCACATTGTATCTGAATTTCGATAGGTTACCTCCTCGCCTTCTATTCTACCCATGATGTAAGAATTTACCTCTTCGACCATCTCATTTCTTGGACATAAAATGGCTCTCCCTTCTAAGTATGTTCGGTTCATGTAGTTTGTCCATAGGTTTGGATAGGTGCTGTTGATGATTGTTTCTAATTGCTTATCTCCTTTGTGCAGTAGCAAGTCCTCCTGTATATATACCCATGCCTCTTCTTCTTTATTTCCAACTAATCCATCTCCAATATTTAGAATCCAGTCCGCAAAATCTGCGGACTTCTTTTGTTCTTCTGGAGTATCTGTTAGTGCAGAAACGCGCATGTTCTGAGTGAGCTTGAATTCCTCAAAGTGCTTCCATAAGTAGGAATGTTTTAAGGATGCATCTACAATGTGAGATCTTCGCCCTTTCGGTATTACTGGCAGGATTTGTCTTAAGTCACCTCCCATCACTACCGTCATCCCTCCAAATGGTTTATCTGCGCTACTTTCATTTGTGAACCTTAGGATGTATCCCAAGCTCTTGTCCAATGTTTCGAAGCAATGTTTGTTCGCCACTTCATCCCATATGATTAAGGATGTTTTCTTTAGCAGGTCTACAAGATAGGATCCTTGCTTGATGTCACATGTGGACTCATTAGTGATGTTTAGTGGGATGTGAAATCTTGAATGTGTAGTTCTTCCCCCGGGTATAAGAAGTGCTGCTATTGAACTACTCCCTCCGTTCCCAAATACTTGTCTTTCTAGCCATCTCAAATGGTTACAACATACGGATGTATGTAGACATATTTAAGAGTGTAGGTTCATTCATTTTGCTTCGTATGTGGTCACTTGTTAAAATCTCTAGAAAGACAAGTATTTAGGAACGGAGGGAGTAGATGCTAGTGCTAAAACTATTTTTCCTTTGGATTGTAGTGTTGTCGTGATTGCCTTCCAAAGAAATGTTTTTCCTATTCCACCATATCCATTGACAAATATCAATTTTCCTAGTTTGCTATTTACATATTGTAGTATTGGATCAAAAGCTTGTTTCTGTTCTCGATTTAACTTTCCAAGTAGTGCAATTTCTCTATTTGTAGAGAATCTCTATCATAGTTAAGCGCTTCACTTACCAACCTATTTTGTAGACCTTTTAGCGAGTTGCTATTTGGTAATGGAATCCCTTCATAATCTTTTAATGACTTTCCACCTCTCCTTAGCAACATCTCTATCTCTATAAGTGTGAGATTTTGTATTTGTTCAGGAATAAGCCGAAGTTCATCGAAGTTCAAGATTTTCCTCTGACGCCGCTGAATGTCATCTGAGAGTAATTCCCATGTAGATTCCCATAGTTTCTCTGGATTTGTGATGTCACAAAAAATGAGTATTGTGCAGAAAAGTTGTTGCATTGGTTGTGCAGAAGCCAAATGTGATGCTTCCTTAATACAATAATCCAAGTGATACGTCTCCAACGTACCTATAATTTTTTATTGTTCCATGCTATTATTTTGTCCATCTAGGATGTTTTATATGCATTTATATGCTATTTTATATGATTTTCGGGACTAACCTATTAACCTAGAGCCCAGTGCCAGTTTGTGTTTTTTCCTTGTTTCTGAGTATCGCAGGAAAGGAATACCAAACGGAGTCCAATTGACCTGAAATTTCACGAAGATTATTTTTGGACCAGAAGAAGCCCACGGAGTATCTGAGATGGGCCAGAAGAGTCTCGAGGCACCCATGATGGTGGGGGGCACGCCCTACCCCCGTGGGCGCGCCCCCTTCCTCGTGGCCGTCTCGGAGACCCCCCTGACTTGTTCCTGACGCCAACACCTATTACATGTACCCAAACTTCTAGAACATAACCTACATCGGGAGTTCCGCCACCGCAAGCTTCTGTAGCCACCAAAAACCAACCGGGAACCTGTTTCTGCACCCTGCCAGAGGGGGGATCCTTACCCGGTGGCCATGTTCATGATCCCGGCGCTCTCCATGACGAGGAGGGAGTAGTTCAGCCTCGAGGATGAGGGTATGTACCAGTAGCTATGTGTTTGATTTCTTTGTCTCGTGTTCTTGATTTGGCACGATCTTGATGTACCGCGAGCTTTGCTACTATAGTTGGATCTTATGATGTTTCTCCCCCTCTACTCTCTTGTAATGGATTGAGTTTTCCCTTTGAAGTTATCTTATCGGATTGAGTCTTTATGTATTTGAGAACACTTGATGTATGTCTTGCATGGAATACCCATGGTGACAATGGGGTATTCTATTGATTCACTTGATGTATGTTTTGGTGATCAACTTGCGGGTTCCATGACCATGAGAATCTATGCATAGGGGTTGGCACACGTTCTCGTCTTGACTCTCCGGTAGAAACTTTGGGCACTCTTTGAAGTTATTTGTGTTGGTTGAATATATGAATCTGAGGTTGTGTGATGCATATCGTATAATCATACCCATGGATACTTGAGGTGACATTGGAGTATCTAGGTGACATTAGGGTTTTGGTTGATTTGTGTCTTAAGGTGTTATTCTAGTACGAACTTTAGGATAGATCGAACAAAAAGAATAGGTTCGTGTTATTTTACTACGGACTCTTGAATAGATCGATCAGAAAGGATAACTTTGAGGTGGTTTCGTACCCTACAATAATCTCTTCGTTTGTTCTCCTCTATTAGTGACTTCGGAGAGACTCTTTGTTGCATGTTGAGGGATAGTTATATGATCCAATTATGTTGTTATTGTTGAGGGAACTTGCACTAGTGAAAGTATGAACCCTAGTCCTTGTTTCCTACCATTGAAATACAGTTTACGCTCACTTTTACCACTTGCTATCTTGCTGTTTTTATATTTTCAGATTACAAATACCCATATCTACCATCAATATTGCACTTGTATCACCATCTCTTGGCCGAACTACTGCACCTATATAATTTACCATTGTATTGGGTGTGTTGGAGACACAAGAGACTCTTTGTTATTTGGTTGGATGGTTGTTTGAGAGAGACCATCTTCATCCTACGCCTCCCACAGATTGATAAACCTTAGGTCATCCACTTGAGGGAAATTTGCTACTGTCCTACAAACCTCTACACTTGAAGGCCCAACAAGGTCTACAAGACAAAGGTTGTGTAGTAGACATCAAGCAGTTTCTAGCGCCGTTGCCGGGGATGTGAGTGCTTGAAGGTATATCTTCAGATCTTGCAATCGAATATTTTAGTTTCTTGTTTTATCACTAGTTTAGTCTATAAAATAAAACTACAAAAAAATGGAATTGAGGGTGCCTCATATGCTTCATCCTTTTAATGTCTTCCGTGAAAATGATGAGAAGGAAAATTGTGCTCAAGTACTAGAAGAAGAATTACATTGAATGCTTGGCATAAAATATGTGAATGATGAGCATGATTGCAATGTTGTTAGTATGAATTCTTTGAATACCCATGATGCTAATGATATTCAAAGCCACAAGCTTGGGGATGCTATGTTTGATGAAGATGATATGTTTAGTGCCCCAAGTTTTGATGAGCAAATTTATTATGATGAAAGCATGCCTCCTATTTATGATGATTATTGTGATGACATGTATGCTATAAAGAATAAACATAACCATGAAACTTGTCATCATGTTTTAATTTTCAATTGGCTTATGCTTCACATGATAGTTATTTTGTTGAGTTTGCTCCCACTAGTATTCATGAGAAGAAATTTGCTTATGTGGACAGTAATAAAAATTCTATGCTTGTAGATCATGAAAAGAATGCTTTATGTGATGGTTATATTGTTTAATTCATTGATGATGCTACTGAAAATTATTATGAGGGAGGAATATATGCTTGTATGAATTGCAATAATATCAAGTTTCCGCTCTATGTGCTTAAAATCTTGAAATTATGCTTGTTTTGCTTTCCTATGCTAGTTGATTCTTGTTCGCATAAATTGTTTGCTCACAAAATCCCTATGCATAGGAACTTGGTTAGACTTAAATGTGCTAGTCATGTTATTCATGATGCACTCTTTATGTTTCAATTCTTATCTTTTATGTGGGCATAATTGAAATCATCATGCCTAGCTAGGGGCGTTAAACATTAGCGCTTGTTGGGAGGCAACCCAATTTTATTCTTGTCCTTTACTTTTGCTCCTGTTTAGTAATAAATAATTCATCTAGCCTCTATTTAGATCTGGTTTTATGTTTTAATTAGTGTTTGTGCCAAGTAAAACCTGTGGGAAGACTTGGGTGGAGTCTTTGCAATCTTGCTGTAAAAAACAGAAACTTTTGCCCTCACGAGATTAGATGCCATTTTTTACTGGAGGGTGATTTTAGGTTGATTCTTTTTGTAGATAATTAATAGACAAATTCCTCAGGTCCACCACTTTATATCAGAATATTTGGAGTTCCATAAGTATTTGACAGATTCTGTTTTCATTGTGGTGTTTGCTTATTTTGATGAATCTATGAGTAGTATCGGAGGGTATGAACCATAGAGAAGTTGGAATACAATATATATTACACCAATATGAATTTAGAATGATTTCACAACAGTACCTAAGTGGTGATTTATTTTCTTATACTAACGGAGCTTACGAGTTTTCTGTTGAGTTTTGTGTTGTGAAGTTTTCAAGTTTTGGGTAAAGATTCGATGGACTATGGAATAAGGAGAGGAAAGAGCCTAAGCTTGGGGATGTCCAAGGTACCCCCAAGGTAAAATTCAAGGACAACCAACAGCCTAAGCTTGGGGATACCCCGGATGGCATCCCCTCTTTCATCTTCGTTCATCGTAACTTTACTTGGAGCTATATTTTTATTCACCACACGATATGTGTTTTTCTTGGAGAGCCATTCTATTTTATTTTTGTTTTGCTTGATGTTTTAATAAAATACCAGGATCTGAAATTCTTAAATGTTAGAAAGTCTTCACATAGTTACATAATTATTCAACTACTCATTGATCTTAACTTATATCTTTCGGAGTTGTTTGTCGTTTGCTCTAGGGCTTCACTTATATTATTTTCAGAGTCTTTAGTACAGCATGGTAATTTGCTTTGGTTATGAAACTAGTCCTAATATGATAGGCATCCAAGATGGGTATAATAAAAAGTTTCATATAGAGTGCATTGAATACTATGAGAAGTTTGATACTTGATAATTGTTTTGAGATATAAAGATGGTGATATTAGAGTCGTGCTAGTTGAGTAATTGTGGAATTGAGAAATACTTGTGTTGAGGTTTGCAAGTCCCGTAGAATGCACGTATGGTAACTGTTGTGTGACAATTTTGAAGCATGAGGTGTTCTTTGATTGCTTTCCTTATGAGTGGCGGTCGGGGACGAGCGATGGTCTTTTCCTACCAATATATCCTCCTAGGAGCATGCGCGTAGTGCTTGGTTTTGATGACTTGTAGATTTTTGCAATAAGTATGTGAGTTCTTTATGACTAATGTTGAGTCCATGGATTATACGACTCTCACCCTTCCATCATTGCTAGCCTCTTCGGTACCGTGCATTGCCCTTTCTCACCATGAGAGTTGGTGTAAACTTCGCCGGTGCATCCAACCCCCGTGATATTATACGCTCTATCACACATAAACCTCCTTATATCTTCCTCAAAACAGCCACCATACCTACCTATTATGGCATTTCCATAGCCATTCCGAGATATATTTCCATGCAACTTTCCACCGTTCCGTTTATTATGACACACTTCATCATTGTCGTATTGCCTTGCATGATCATGTAGTTGACATCGTATTTGTGGCAAAGCCACCATGCATATTCTCATACATGTCACTCTTGTTTCATTGCCATCCCGGTACACCGCCGGAGGCATTCATATAGAGTCATACTTTGTTCTAGTATCGAGTTGTAATCTTTGAGTTGTAAATAAATAGAAGTGTGATGATCATCATTAATAGAGCATTGTCCGAAAAAAAGGAAAAAAAAGAAAGGCCAAATATATATATAAAAGAGAGGCCAAATAAAAAATAAAAAAGGGGACAATGCTATTATCCTTTTTTCACACTTGTGGTTCAAAGTAGTACCATGATCTTCATGATAGAGAGTCTCTTATATTGTCACTTTCATATACTAATGGAAATTTTTCATTATAGAACTTGGCTTGTATATTCCAACAATGGGCTTCCTCAAATGCCCTACGTCTTCGTGAGCAAGCAAGTTGGATGCACACCCACTTAGTTTCTTTTGTTGAGCTTTCATACATTTATAGCTCTAGTGCATCCGTTGCATGGCAATCCCTACTCCTCGCATTGACATCAATTGATGGGTATCTCCATAGCCCGTTGATTTGCCATGTCGATGTGAGACTTTCTCCCTTTTTGTCTTCTGCACACAACCTCCATCATCATATTCTGTTCCACCTATAGTGCTATGTCCATGGCTCGTGCTCATATATTGCGTGAAAGTTGAGAAAGTTTGAGAATACTAAAGTATGAAACAATTGCTTGGCTTTTCATCGGGGTTGTGCATGAGGACAACATTTTGTGTGACGAAAATTTAGCATGGCCAAACTATATGATTTTGTAGGGATGAGCTTTATTTGGCTATGTTATTTCGATAAGACATAATTGCTTGGTTAGTATGCTTGAAGTATTATTATTTTTATGGCAATATTAAACTTTTGTCTTGAATCTTTCGGATCTGAACATTCATGCCACAATAAAGAAAATTAGATTGAAAATTATGTTAGGTAGCATTCTGTCAGCGTTCTGGGAACGGGGTTCCCCAGACTTGCCTGCCTGCGGCCTGCGGCGTGGCTCAAATGGGGGCCCAGCATGGCCCATCTTCATCAACACAAGGCTCAAGACCCTCGGGAGGGGCCAAGCCTCGCGAGGCGGACGACACGGCGCTTCCTCAAGCACGACCTCCTTAGGCTAGCTCGCGAGGAGGCGGAGAGATCAAGGCGGGTACCTCACGAGGTGCCCATGACGCAAGCCATGACGACCAAGGGTCCCAGGCGGGCGCCAGGCCGCGCAGCGTCTCCCTTTCTTTTTTGGTGCAAAGGAGGCACGCGCAGGCGAGAGGATCAAGCAAAGGCACCCATTTCGGTGCAACGAGACCAAGACCAGTCCAACGGTGGGAAGGAGGTCACCATGGAGCCCAGGACGGTGTCACCACAGGGCCTTTGGCAGGCGAAGACCAACTTTAGTCAGGATAAGTGTACCAGATGTTCCCCTTCGAATTGGCCAATTGTTGGCGCCCTTCCCGCTCAATATTTGGGAAGAGGTCCAGGGCCTTTGCCTATAAATAGGACTAGCCACCCCCAGGGTAGAGAGAGATGGGAAGGACCTAGAGGGAATCGGATCAAGTACGAAGAAACTAGAGGATGGAAATGAGCTAAGAGCCAGGAAAGAGGCATCTAGAGAGAAAGAGAGAGAGAGAGAGAGAGAGAGAGAGAGAGAGAGAGAGAGAGAGAAGGGCGATCGAACTCCCCCTAGCAGTTCATCCCCTAGCCAAGAACAGACCCTCACGAGGCTGTTCTTCCTTGTACTGTTCTTCCTCATCAGCCGAAGAGGCAATCCACCCACCACACTGGAGTAGGGTATTACACCGCATCGGTGGCCCAAACCAGTATAAACCTTGTGTCTCTTGTGTTGTTCTTGCAGTAGTTAGATCCTTTCGAGTCGGAGAGGTAGAGGGCACGATCTCCGCGCGCACCCCAGAGTTCGAACCTTAAGGGTCTGCCGGAACCCGTGATCTGACATTTGGCGCGCCAGGTAGGGGTGCGCTGGAATCTGTCTTCTGCCGCTCCGCTCTCCTCCGACCGTCGCATCCATGTCTGACGCTCGTTAGGCCCGCGCCGAGCGCCGGTCCGCCATCGCTTCCCGCGTCGTCTAGACGACCCCCGTCGGTGGGCGTCCTCGTCGTTCCCCGTCGCCCGCCATCAACGCCGCCACCGGCCCGGCGGGGAACGAGCAGCAAGCATCCTCTCAGCACCCGTTCGTGCGGCGAGATGGCCGCATCGCCACTCCGTCGCTCACTCCGGCCGGTTCTTCGTCGCACGCGCTTCGCGCGCCCTTGGAGGTTCGAGCTGCGCTCATCGCGGCGAAGGAGCTCCTGCGCTACCGCCCCGTCGACGACGTCTACGAGGAGTGGCTCGACCGCGTCGCCGAGCTCGTCCGCGCCGGAGGGGGCTCTCCCGCGCCTTCCACACCGCTGCGCCGCACTCCGCCCCGCGTGGGCAGTGAAGCCCCGGGGGAATTCCAGCCACCTCCTTTCCAAGAGGATGCATGGCCCCAAGGCGCGCAGCTCCTGGGCGGAACCCGCTCCGTCGTGCGCCGGCCCAGCAGGAACGGAGCTGCCAAGAAGTCCCGCGACCACAAGAGGCCGCCCGGGCGCTCCCAGCTCCGGTTCACCGAGACCCCGCTCCGGCTCCGGCACGTGAAGACCCCGCGCTGCTCCCAGCTGCAGCGGAAGGGGACCCGCAAGGCCAAGCTCTCCCTCAACCAAAACCTCCTGCGGTCACCGCAGGCTGCCGCGCCTACACCGCCGAGTTGCGCGGAGTCGCATGGCCCGGCAAGTTCAAGCCGGACCTCCCCCCTCGCTACGATGGCACGACTAATCCCACAGAGTTCCTCCAGCTTTACGAGCTGGGAATCGAAGCTGCCAGCGGGGACGAAAAGGTCATGGCGAACTGGTTCCCCATGGCGCTGAAGGAAGGTGCTCGCACTTGGCTACTGAACCTGGCCCCAGGCACGATCTCCTCCTGGGACCAGATGCGTACCTGCTTCATCGACAACTTCCAAGGTACCCGCGACCGGCCTCCTGCCGTGAGCGACATGCGCCGCATCAAGCAGCAACCTAGAGAGACCCTGCAAAAGTACATCCAGCGCTTCAACAGTGCGCGCCTCAAGATCCCCAGGGTGTCCGAGGAAGCCATCATTTCGGCCTTCTCCGATGGCGTGCGCGACGTCAAGATGAAGGAGGAGTTGGCGATGCATGAAGACCTCTGCACCTCCCTGGAGCTATTCAACCTGGCGACCAAGTGCGCCAGAGCTGAGGAGGGACGCCTCTCCCTCCTGGAGCTGCCTGCCGCAGACCTAGAAGAGAAGAAGCCCAAGGCCAAGGACGTGAAGCTCAAGGGGGCTGCCGTGCTCGCGGCAGAGCCGGACACCAAGCGGGGCAAGGATCTGCCCGAATCCTCCAGGGGCAGCCGGTACCGTGTGTACCACGATCTCCACACCCACAACACCAATGAATGCCAAGAACTGCGCGCCGTGCGAGAAGGAAGAGTCGGCCGACGCCCCGACCGTGCTGACCGGGGCTACGGCCGAGGAGGAGGAAGGAACCCGGGACGCTGGGAAGATCGTGGCCCACGTCAAGGCTGGGGTGACCAACCTCGCGAGGACCGCTGGCGTGACCCGCCTCGCGAGGGGGACTGGAGGGACCAGCCTCGTGAGGATCGCCCTCATGGCAACCCAGGCCTGCCGCCGTTGCTGCCCCAGCCAAGAAGGAATGAAGACCGCCACCAAGATGAGGGGGCTGGGGGCTTTCAAGAGCCTCGCGCAATCGCCTGCATCCTGGGCGGAGCTCAAGCCCCAGCCTCACAACGTATCTTCAAGCAGTTTGCTCGCGAAGTGAATGCAGTTCTTCCCAAGCTCGAAGCAACGCGTCCCCTTAAGTGGTCGGCCTGCGCCATCACGTTCAGCTCAGCAGACCAGCTCAAGTGCGCGGCCACAGCCGGAGTCCTCCCAATGCTTTGTTCCCCAGTCATCAACAACGTTCTGGTCACCAGCACCCTCATCGATGGAGGGGCAGGGCTCAATGTCTTGTCCGTGGAAACATTAAACAGCCTCCAAGTGCCCTATGACCAGCTTCAGCCAACCAAGCCCTTCTCCAGAGTCACCGACGGTTCCGCAGTCCCGATCGGGCAGGTCCGCCTCCCTGTCACCTTCGAGGCCCGCAACAACTACCACACCGAGCTCATCGACTTTGACGTCGCCCACATCCACCTACCGTACAACACCATCCTCGGGTACCCGGCACTGGCCAAGTTCATGGCCGTGACTCACCACGGCTACAACGTCCTCAAGATGCCAGGAAGCGGCGGCGTCATCATGGTGCCATGTCAAGCGAAGGATGCAGTGTGTACCCTGGAGCGAGCCTTTCAAGCCGCGTCACTAGAAGACCCAGATCGCGGAAGCAGGAGGCTTCCTGAGACCACCCCCAAGAAGAAGAAGACAACGTCAGGCTCAGCCCCTCACGAGGCAGGCCCTTCAAGGCCCGCGTCTGCCCAGGGGGATCCTCCTTCAATCGCATAGGAAAGCGCGCCTGGCGCCATCCTCAAGCAGGGCTCGGGGGCTCTCACCTGGAGGGTCACCGACCTAGCCAAGGTCACGAGGGAGGCGCTGGGGCACCATGTGGAGGCGTGTTTCGAAGCACGTTTCCCTCGAAAGGAAGCCAGGGAAAGAAGGTCAGACCAGCAGGAGTTTGTTAGCAAGGCCATTCAAGAACTTCAGGAGTCAAGGATCATAATAGGTTGCCGTCACCCACCAGCTGTGGCTCCCCATCCAGGCGAGGATGGTGGGCTGCGCGTCTGTGTCGACGTACCAGGGCTCAATCAGATCGCCACGGCGGAGCGCCTCTGGCCCTCACAAGTGGGGCACTGCGGAGGACCACCCCACAGCTATGTTCGCATGCCTTATGGCCTGCCGAGCGTGGCTGCGGCGTACCAGCGCATCATGAGGAGCATCTTGGAGGCGCAAGAAGACAGGCGTTCCACAGCCCTGGCAGAGATGGAGGCTGCTCACGAGGAGCCACTAGTGCCTCCAGAGCCTCCCGACGCCCCTGGGCCTGGGGGCTCATGAGGATCGGCTTCTGCAGCCCACCGAGTCTGCTGCACCAACGCCACTGCACCGACGACATCTTCAGGTGACATCTTTCAAGTTTCATTCCCAGGTGGGAGCGCCTTCCCAGGGTTGCGTCATTCCCAGGCCGCGTGGGTCCGTCCCTGTGGCATGTATCCCTTTTTATCTTTTCAGTCGCTAGCTTGCTTTGCTGGGGGCGCCCCTCGGGCTACATCATCCTCTGGCCACTCGGGCTAGGCCCAGCGGCATGTATCCCTTCCGCGTTTATTTCCAATTATGCATCATGCTTGATTACTTGATGCCGTCCACGGCACCTTTTCTTCTTCATGTCGACCACTTGCACGTTAAAGGGGGGGGGGGGTGCCTGAGCATCGCGACTCAGGGATCTTACTGGCTCTCCATCCCTCACCCTCTGGCCTTGTCCATGGCATCGCGACCTGGCATACCAGCGACGGCTGAGACAAGCTCGAGGGCCGGGACCCGAGGATGTAGAGTGCCGGCATCTAACCAGATTTTGCAGAAACACATCTCAAGATACGGCCCAGTGCCAGGCGCAACCCGCCTAGAGGTAGGGCCTCGTGAGTCCCGCGCTGGCTCACGGGTGCCCAAATACACCTCACCTAGCTCTACCGTGCCAGCCACGTGTCAGGGCGGGGCTGTAGACACCCCGGGGGCTCCTCCCGGAGGGGAGCCCCCTCCCACGTACCAGTGGAAGCACCATGTTCCGCGCTGGCTGACGACACTGCCGAGGAGCGGCTATGCCCGTACACATACGGAAGCGCTATGCTCCGCGCTGGTGATAAACAACTGAGGGTGGCCTCCGGGCCGCATTAACCTCAGGGAGCCCCGAGCTCAGTGGCCGGCCTCATCGCAACGCCTCCCCCCGGGAGCGCCGCGCGAGGGGGCTGGGCACGGGGGCTACGACTGGGTCACGCTCAGCCGTACGCCCCAGCCAGGCCCCTCGGGCCTGGTTTCATCGCGCGTCTCTCCCCGAGCGGAGCCAAGGTACGAAGGCCATTTGCGCGTCAAGGGGGACTCCTGAGCATCGGGACTCAGGAGCCTAACTGGCTCCATAGCCCTTCAATCCTTAGTTCCGAAAGGCTATGCTGGGTGAGGTACGCGCGGGGTCGGGCTCTGCAGACGTAGAACGGTAGCCCCGCCTACATTCCATCTCATGCTGTTCGCGCGTCAAGGGGGACTCCTGAGCATCGCGACTCAGGAGCCTAACTGTCTCCATAGCCCCTCACTCCTTAGTTCCGAAGGGCTATGCTAGGTGAGGTACGCGCGGGGTTGGGCTCTGCAGACGTAGAACGGAAAACGAACCTACATCGCGCTTCCCTACTTATTGTTCGTGCGCCAAGGGGGACTCCTGAGCATCGCGACTCAGGAGCCTAACTTGTCATGTGGCCCCTCATTCCTTTCGTCCCGTCCTGGTTTCCGGTCGAGGCTGATGCTAGGTGAGGCATGCGCGTGGCCGGGCTCTGCCGGCGTAGAACATAAGCAAGTAGGGAAGGGGAACATAAAATTCAAGGAACTTAAAAGTAAATATTACAACCCATACTGTCGCCTTGGTACCAAACGCAAATTTAAATGCCTCCCCCGGGCGTCGTGCATGTGCAGGAATCGAAAGAAGAACAGGAACGATGGCGGAGTCACTTATCGGCGGTGGAGTCGCGTGGAGTGGCTTCACCTTGTGGAGTAGTGGGGTCGGCAGCGCCTCGCTTCGGCTTGGTGCTGAAGGCCCGGAACTTCCCTAACAGCGCCTCTGCGCGCCCCTTCACGGCCCCGACAGCGGCAGCGGCTCCCTCGCCGCTCACCGGCTCCAGCAGGCTGTCAAGGTCGGCGCTGGGATCGCGAAGGTAGACATGGGCGAATACCCGCGTCAGTGCGCAGAAGACAGGACTCGCGCCTCGGCCTCAGCCGTGGGGCGAGACCAAGGGCGACATCTCCAAGGGCCTTCACCAAGAAGGGAAGCAGTTTGGTGGGGCCGTCCCCGTCACCAGCCAGCGGGCTGTCTAGGCCACTCTCGTAAAGCGTCTTCAGTGAAGCACGCGCATCCTTCTCCATGTCTGCAAAGGCCACGCGATCCTCGGCGAGGACCCGGGCCTTGGCGTCTAGCTCAGCCTTCGTCGTCTCCAGCTCCTTCTTCAATGCGCCTAGGTGGCTGCGGCGCTTCCTGAGCTTCGCCTCCCAGTCCTCGAGCGCCGCCTCGCGAGCTTTCACCCCCTTCTCCTGCTCTTGGCGAAGGCGGGTCTCCTCTGCAAGCTGATCACGAAGGCCTTGCAACTCGTCCTCCAGCTCCTTGCAGCGGCCGCGGATGCCAACCGCCTCTCCCAGGGCCGCGTCACGGGCAGCCTTCGCCTCGAGGGTAGCCTCCCTCTCCTCGTCATAGGCCGTCGAGGCCTGAACCAGCGCTGCTCGTATCGAGGCATCGGAGCGAATCCACACCGAGGCCAGCTCCAGGCGCCCGGCCACCAGGAGAGGGTCGGCGCCTAGAAGATCCTGCCGCAGCCGGTCTAGTCCAGCAACAACCCACTCCAAGATGGAAGAAGAAGGCGAAGAAGCATCAGTACGCTTCAAGGCAACAGGAGGAGTCGCGGAACCAGCGGCCGGCGGAACGGGAGGAGAAGGTAGCGGTGGCGAGGCTGCAGTATCCCGAGACGGAGTCTGCTGCGCCTCCCCAGCCGTAGCAGCACCACCAGGCAAGGGCACCTATGGGGTCGATCGAGCCATGGGGGCTGCAGCCCCAGCCAGATCAGCCAAGCCCCGCAAGGACGAGTGGGCAGGAGAAGCCTGTGCGTCGCGGTCGCCCTCCCCTGCAGGTGGAGGTGTCGCCACAGCTGGGGCCTCAGGAGCTCCCTTCAGCTTCTTTGCCGCGGGCGCCAGCCTGCTCAGTAGAAGTAGTCGTCAAGCCTCGCCAGCGGAACACGAAACCAGGGATCAAGGATCAAGCACTTACAGGTCGTCGCCAGAAAGCTCCAGCGGTCTCCTGCCAAACTTGAAGCCCGAGAGCCGGCTGGAGGGGTCGACCTCGGAAGCAGAAGGCACGTCAGCGGTTCGCCCCGGAGTCAGGGCGGACCCGCGAGGAATCAACCCGGTCCTGCCCTTCTTCGGGACCGGGGGCGAGCTCCCGCTGCCCAGCACGTCGTCGTCATCATCATCATCGCTCAGCGAAAGGCGGAGAGCGCGGGGCTTGCACCGGAGCGGGGGAGCCCTAGACTCTCCGTCAGTCGCCTCGGAGTCGGGGCCTGCCTCCTGTTCCTCCTCGCCCCCGTCTCCGCTGGGGTCACCGGAAGACACATCCACCAGATCCTCGGGATCCACCACGGGCACGATCCCGTCCCCGTTGAAGATGGGCATGGACTTCACCACTTGCTCCCAATCGTCGTGGAGGAACAGGGGCGAAGGCGCGCCCTCCAGCCTTGCTGCCTCGCCCCCGGCCAGGGACTGGAGAACCGCAGTCACGTCCTCTTCGCCCACGGCTGCGGGGCTCGGGTGAGGCCTCCACATCAGGGGAGAGTACTGCCGAAGCGGAGCCAGCTGGTGCTCCAGGAACTCCCTCAGCAGCGACGCCCTGGTCAGCCTCGCCATCACCATGTTGGCTGGCTTCAGATCGGCGTCCATCTTCGCCAGCATCGACTTCGCGCGGGGATCTTTGAGCTCCGCTCGGCACCAGTCTTCCGAGCTCACGGGCGGCTCCGTGGGAAGGGCCAACCGAGGGTGGACGCGCCCGGCGTCAACCAATACCCACTTGCTCCGGAAGCCCTCGATCCTCTTCCCTAGATTCGAGATGGCCATGGAGCTACCACACGCGACGAAGCCCGCGCACGCAGAAGGGGAACCTTTGGAGGTCCGGAGGTAGAAGTAGTGGCGCAGCAAGGCCACTGAAGGCTGCACCCCCACATGCGCCTCGCAGTAGTAGGCGAAGATCGCCAGGAGAAGGACGGAGTTGGGGTGGAGATGCAAAGCTTGCAAGTTGTAATGGCGGAGGACGGCGAGGAAGAACTCAGAGAAAGGAGGCACCAGGCCCGTTGTAATGGAGCTCACGAAGAAAGGATGGAAGGTGCTTCCTTGGCCTTCAGGGGCATCGGAGCCGACCTTGAACATCTGCGCCCCGTCAATGCCCTGCGCCGCAGCCATCCGGTGCAGTAGGGCGAGGCTCGCCTTCGACACGTTGGGCGAATCCAAAGCAGGCGAGAACCAAGCTTCGGCCGGGGCCCGGCGAGGCGCCATGGCTACCTGGGTCGAGCAGGTGGAGTAGATCTGGAAGCTTGAAGGAAGGGATGAGAAGCGCAAGAAAGTGGATCTGAGCAGCGGATGAAGAAGGAGAAGGACAAAGCCCGTGTCGGCGTTCTGGGAACGGGGGTCCCTAGACTTGCCTGCCTGCGGCCTGCGGCGTGGCTCAAATGGGGCCCCAGCGTGGCCCATCATCTTCAACACAAGGTTCAAGACCCTCGCGAGGGGCCAAGCCTCGCGAGGCGGACGACACGGCGCTTCTTTAAGCACGGCCTCCTTAGGCTGGCTCGCGAGGAGGCGGAGAGATCAAGGTGGGGTACCTCATGAGGTGCCATGTAACACCCCGTATGTAACTTGCCATATTTGTAACTCCAACTCTTGCCATTTTCGGCAATGTGATATGATATTCCCTCCGTGGTTGGGTTTCCCGTCTTTTTGCATTTTGTCCTTGTCAGGCATTTTATATCATGTCATCATGTGCATCGCATTTGCATACGTGTTCGTTTCATGAATCCGAGCTTTTTCCCCGTTGTCCGTTTTGCAATCCGGCGCTCCTATGTTCCCCGGCGTCCCCTTTTACCTATTTTCGTGTGCGGGTGTTAAACATTCTCGGAATGGACCGAGGTTTGCCAAGCGGCCTTGGTATAGCACCGGTAGACCGCCTGTCAAGTTTCGGGTCATTCGGAGGTCGTTTGATACTCCAACGGTTAACCGGGTAACCGTGAAGGCCTCGTGTGTGTTGCAGCCCAAAACCCCTTCAAAACAGCCCAATAACCCATCTAAGTCACTCCCATGTCCATCATCGTTCGATCACGATCGCGTGGCCGAAAACCGCTCTCCATTTGGAGCTTCCTAGCTCCTTCTACCTATAAAAACACCTCCCCCTCCGAAATCCCAGGTCCAATCCACCCTAACCCTAGCCCCGCTCCCCTCGCCCGCGCCGCCGTTCGCCGGCCGCCGCCCGGTCGCCCGCCCCGGCGCCTCCTCCGCCGCGCCCGCGCCGCCCGGCCCCTTATCCGGCCGGCGCCGCCCAGATCCGGCCGGCCCCTCCTTCCCCGGCCCGTCTTCCTCCTCTCCGGCTGCCCTTCCGGTGAACCTCGACTCCGGCGACCTCCTGGATCCAGATCTAGCCGGATAACGTTGACTTCCCTCGGGCCCGAAATCGTCTAAGTCGTTTTCTGCAGATTATTTGTTGCTTGTTCATCGCATCATAACTCTGCACCCGTGGCTCCGTTTTGGGAGTGTAGCATATCAAATTGTTCATCTCGACGATTACATCATTTTATCTCATTGAATCATTTTATTTTAATCACATCTTGATGCCCGAAATGCTGTTAGAAGAGGGCTATGTGATGTTAGTTTCAGATCTGTTTCAGAACATGCACTTTTGTCATTTTTGCCATGATTGATGTGTGCATCCTATGAACTTGAATCCTACATGTGTTTTGTAATATGCCATGCCATATTTACAGGGGTGTATGCCATGTATTTTTGTGATCTTTGTGGTGACTAGCACAAGCATGCAAACTAGGGTACATAATGTTGCTGATTTCAGAGACTTAGTATTTTCACTGTCATGTTCTGCTGTTATTTTTATGGCATGTGTTCATGTTGTTTCAGAGAGATCTATGCCTCTTTTGAGCATGCTCAGTAAGGGTGTTTTGAGCATATGGATTTTCTCTATGAATATATGCCTTTGTTTGTATTAATGGAGTGCCACAGCTTGAGTCAATCGAGATCTACTTTTGCTATAAAATGTTACTGGCAGATTGTTTACATGTTATTCGATTTTGCCAAGCTTGTTGTAGTTGATCCTTGCATGCTATGATGTTGTTCTTCCCATGTATAGCTTCTATGCCATGTCTTCTTTGTGTGTGTATGCTTAGTTTATCATGAAAAGCTCTGTAGTGAGTGCATCGAGCTCGTAAACATGCCTACTTGTTATCTGTTTTTGACATGTCCAGTTTTCTGCTAAGTCCGAAAACTGTAACGAAACTTGCTTAATTGACATGGGTGCTATTATATTTCCTGATCCCTTTTGGCTTATGGTCAGTAAGGGACTTTTGTTTTATGCTTTGAGTAGATTCATGCCGTGCCTTGCTTTGCTGTATTGTGTTCTTGTAGCATGTTGTTTGCTTGCTCTAAACGTACCATCCTGATATTAATTTCTGGCATGTTATTTTCACTAAGTCTGTGAACCTGTTATCTTTTGCACTTTTCCCATGCTTGTTTGAACCTGTTGAGTTGTGATTTAGCCGTAGCTCAGTGTTCATATTTTGTCAACCATCTTGAGTAGATCACTTCCATATGCTTTGCTGGTATGTTTGGCTGCATTAACTTAATTACTTGTTGCTTGCTAAGTAGCATCATGCTGTTAATGGCAGGAACTTGTCATTCTTGTTTTGCTTGCCTTTTGCAAACCGTGAATCCGATTCCGGTGATCTTTTTATCGATTTCAACCGAAATCACCTCACCTATCCATTGGCATAATTTGTTTGCCAAGATTATGCCTTGTTCATCCTTGTCCTTCCGGGGCACGCATATGCGTTGCATATCACATCTCGCATGTCATGCCATGTTTTGCATCATGTTGATTGCGCATTGCATCGTGGTTGATAGTTGTTCCTTTGCTTGTGTTCTTGTTTTGGGTAGAGCCGGGAGACGAGTACGTGAACGAGGAACCTATTGAGAACGCTTACAAGGATCAATCTTTCGACAACCCTGAGAACCTTGCAGGCAAGATGACCATACCCTCGAAATCACTTCTATCTTTGCTTGCTAGATGCTCGCTCTTTTGCTATGCCTGTGCTGCGATACCTACCACTTGCTATATCATACCACCCATATTGCCATGTCAAACCTCTAACCATCCTTTCCTAGCAAACCGTTGATTGGCTATGTTACCGCTTTGCTCAGCCCCTCTTATAGTGTTGCTAGTTGCAGGTGAAGATGAAGTTTGTTCCATGTTGGAACATGATTACTTTGGGTTATCACAATATCTCTTATTTTAATTAATGCATCTATATACTTGGTAAAGGGTGGAAGGCTCAGCCTTATGCCTGGTGTTTTGTTCCACTCTTGCCACCCTAGTTTTCGTCATACCGGTGTTATGTTCCTTGATTTTGCGTTCCTTACACGGTTGGGTGATTTATGGGACCCCTTGACAGTCCGCTTTGAATAAGACTCTTCCAGCAAGGCCCAACTTTGGTTTTACCATTTGACCACCTACCACCATACTTTTCCCCCCGGGTTTTCGCGAGCCCGAGGGTCATCTTTATTTTAGCCCCCCCGGGCCAGTGCTCCTTTGAGTGTTGGTCCGAACTGAGCCGCCTGCGGGGCCACCTCGGGGAAACTCGATGCCTGGTTTTACTCGTAGCCTGCCTCATCCGGATGTGCCCTGAGACCGAGATATGTGCAGATCCTATCAGGATTTGTCGGCACAATCGGGCAGCTTTGCTAGACTAGTTTTATTACTGTCGAAATGTCTTGTAGTCCGGGATTCCGAGACTGGTCGGGTCTTCCCGGTAGAAGGAATATCCTTCGTTGATCGTGAGAGCTTATAATGGGCTAAGTTGGGACACCCCTGCAGGGTATTATCTTTCGAAAGCCGTGCCCGCGGTTATGAGGCAGATGGGAATTTGTTAATGTCCGGTTGTAGAAAACCCGAAGTTGACCTTAATTAAAACACATCAACCGCGTGTGTTACCGTGATGGTCTCTTCTCGGCGGAGTCCGGGAAGTGAACACGGTGTTGGAGTTATGTCTGACGTAGGTTGTTCTAGGATCACTTCTAGCTTCACGGCCGTGCTTTGCTTCTCTTCTCGCTCTCTTTTGCGTTGTAGCCACCATATATGCTAGTCGCTTGTTGCAGCTCCACCTCACAACCCTATCCTACCTTTAAGCTTAAATAGTCTTTATCTCGCGGGTGTGAGATTGCTGAGTCCCCGTGACTCACAGATTCTACCAAAACAGTTGCAGGTGCCCACGATGCCAGTGCAGATGATTCAACCGAGCTCAAGTGGGAGTTCGATGAGGAACGTGGTCGTTACTATGTGTCTTTTCTGATGATCATTAGTGGAGCCCAGTTGGGGTGATTCGGGGATCTGTGTAGCATTTGGGGTAGTCTTCTTTCATTTTGGTTCTGTAGTCGGACCTTGAGTGTAATCTGGATGATGAATGTTTATTTATGTATTGTGTGAAGTGGCGATTGTAAGCCAACTATGTATCTCTTTCCCTTATGTATTGCATGGGTTGTGTGAAGATTACCTCACTTGCGACATTGCTTTCAATGTGGTTATGCCTCTAAGTCGTGCCTCGACACGTGGGAGATATAGCCGCATCGAGGGCGTTACAAGTTGGTAATCAGAGCCTTCCCCGACCTTAGGAGCCCCCACTGATTGATCGTTTTTAGCGGCCGAGTTGTGTCTAGAAAAATGTTTTGAGTCATTTAGGAATTATATATCGGAGAGTTTAGGAATTCTTTTTACTTCCCAGTCTCCTCATCGCTCTGGTAAGGCATCCTGATGTAGAGTTTTGACTCTTCTCACTCTCTTTTGCGCTATAACCACCATATGCTAGTCGCTTGCTGCAGCTCCACCTCACTACCCTGTCCTACCTTTAAGCTTAAATAGTCTTGATCTCGCGGGTGTGAGATTGCTGAGTCCCCGTGACTCACAGATACTTCCAAAACCAGTTTGCAGGTGCCGATGAGACCAGTGCAGGTGACGCGTCCGAGCTCAAGGAGGAGCCCGATGAAGATCTTTTTCATTGTGTTGTTTCGTTTCAGTTGATCAGTAGTGGAGCCCAGTCGGGAGGATCGGGGATCTGTGTAGCATTTGGGGTAGTCTTCTTTTATTTTTGGTTCCGTAGTCGGACCTTGATTGTATCTGTATGATGTAATGCTTTACTCATGTATTGTGTGAAGTGGCGATTGTAAGCCAACTATGTATCTCTTTCCCTTATGTATTACATGGGTTGTGTGAAGATTACCTCACTTGCGACATTGCTTTCAATGCGGTTATGCCTCTAAGTCGTGCTTCGACACGTGGGAGATATAGCCGCATCGAGGGCGTTACAAGTTGGTATCAGAGCCCTCCCCGACCTTAGGAGCCCCCACTGATTGATCGTTTTTAGCGGCCGAGTTGTGTCTAGAAAAATGTTTTGAGTCATTTAGGAATTATGTATCGGAGAGTTTAGGAATTCTTTTTACTTCCCAGTCTCCTCATCGCTCTGGTAAGGCATCCTGACGTAGAGTTTTGACTCTTCTCTTCTCAAATTTCACTAAAAAAAATTTAGGATCACGCGGGTATCTTAGAATCGTTCCGATGGTTTTGTGATGATAACATTGTCTTGGTGCCTCCTGTCAGCAGGGGTTTAGTGGAAGTGTCCCGGGGAGTTGAGCTCCGAGGTGTTGTCATCATAATTTTATCGTTGCAGTTCTGGAATACCTGAGTTTAGTACGCCGACATCGAAAATCTCTTTTGTACAGTTGTTGGTGAGATAACCCTGATAGCCCAGTACTGAGGCGAGTGCGGGAGTATTGCCATAACTCGTATAACGGATGCTTTTCGAAGGTTGAGGTAGACAACTTCTGAAGGTTTCTTGGTTATGTGTTGAAGGATGGATACAGCTGGATCTAGGTATTGTTAGTTTGGGTGATATATTTTGTGTCCCCTGTATCCCCAACACCTGATTGCATAACCAGAAAGCTTCGGGAGTTCATAAGTGGGAATTCATGTAGCTCTAGTATTTCTTCCCGCAAATATTTGGTTCGTGATTGGGTAATCCTTACCAAGTATTTGTTCACATCCGTACCTTGTTGATTTTATTTCACACCTTTTTCTAAATGGCTTCTCAACTTATGGAAGTGTGATGCTTTACTTTGGAATTCATTCGTTCATTCTTGTTCGAATGTTTAGACTATATGTTGCAATTTCGATCCTTTGATTCGGCTTGAATATATGTCTTTGAAGATGCTAATGGATGTCACCCTCTTCAGGATGGCTCCGCCAACGCGTCAGAATCCGGAACGCAATGAAGAAAGTCAGGCTAACCCTCCGCCACCACCTCCGCCTCCGGAGGCATGGCAAGCCTTGATGACAGCCACAAATGCCAACGCTCAGATTCTGATTCAGCTCTTGCAAGATCGCAACCAAGGGTAAGGTAATCAGGAAAATCAAGACCAAGGCAACAATCAACCGCATTTTGCTACCCTCAATCAGTTCCTTGCAAATCAGCCAAAGACTTTCAGCTACTGTGTCGAGGCCACAGACGCCGATGATTGGCTCGTGGACATCAACAAGCATTTCGAGTGCAGCAATGTCAGACCTGAGGACTTTGTCAAGTTTGCCTCTTTTCAACTCAAGGATCAAGCTGCTGAGTGCTTCCAACAATACAAAGATTCCAGAGGAGGTCGTGTGATTACCTGGGATGATTTTCGCCGTGATTTCAAAGCTCATCACATTCCAGAAAGTGTTGTTGAGAGTAAGCGTGAGGAGTTCCGCAATCTCAAGCAAGGCAACATGTCGGTGTATCAATACAACACTCAGTTCTAGAAGCTCTCTCGTTTTGCGAGGCAAGACATCCCTGATGAGAAGAGCATGATTTACCAATTCAGGCGTGGTCTCAGAGAAGATCTGCAATTAGCTCTTGTGCTTTTTGAGCCGTTAAAGTATGATGAATTCTACAACATGGTACTGAAACAAGAGGCTGCTCAGCTCAAGTGTGAGGCTTCTAAGAAGAGAGTCAGAGACGCAGTTCAGTCTTCTTCTTCCTCACTTGTGGCAGCTAAGCAACAGAAGTTCTGGTTGCCTCCTCCTCCTCCGTTCCGTCAGCCTTATCAGCAGAAGAACTTAGGTGGTCGTGGATCTTCCCACCCACCCAACCCTGGCTATCAGAACAAGTCTCAGAACCAAGCTCCAAGGCCAAATGCTCCTTATCACCGTCCGCTCTCAGAGGTGACTTGCAACAAATGTCAGCAAAAGGGTCACTATGCGAACAAGTGCTTCAACCAAAGGCGCCTTCCGCCTCCTCCTCCTGTGAAATCTTCCAGCAATGCAGTGGTCAAGCATAATCCTAAGCATGCCAAAGTGAACATGATGAACGCGGCTCAGGCAGAGGATTCTTCAGAAGTGATCATGGGTAACCTTCCTGTTAATGATATTCCTACAAAAGTCTTATTTGATACCGGTGCATCGCATTCTTTCATGTCATATCCTTTTGCATCGAAGCACAATTTTGACACAGAGGCTTTACCTAAAGCTTTGCAAGTTGTTTCCCCAGCTAAACGTTTGAGATCAACCAGGTGCGTTCCGAATGTTGGTATCAAGATGGGCGACTATAGATTTCTGGCTAAACCAATTGTTCTTGGTGACTCTGAGATTGATCTTATTCTCGGGATGGACTGGCTTTCTAAGCACACGGCTCAGCTTGATTGTGCTGCCAGGGAAATTCAATTGACTCACTCTTCTGACGATGTGATCATCTATGCCACTTGTGATGATACCATTCGGTTGTTTTCTCTCAATGAGAAGGGCGAATTGGATGCTATCTCTCAGATTCCAGTCGTTTGTGAGTACCAAAATGTCTTTCCAGAAGAGCTTCCGGGAATGCCTGCTCACCGGCCAGTGGAATTCGTTATTGATCTTGAGCCTGGCACGGAACCCGTTTGCAAGCGTCCATACAAGCTTGGGCCAAAAGAGTTGAAGGAATTGAAGAAACAACTCGATGAACAAGAGCGTCTGGGTCTGATTAGACCGATTTCTTCTCCTTGGGGTTGTGGTGTTCTTTTTGTCCAGAAGAAGGATGGCACGGACCGACTTTGCGTCGATTACCGTCCATTGAACAAGAAGACAATCAAGAACAAGTACCCACTTCCCAACATCAATGAGCTATTCGAGCAACTTAAAGGTGCTAAAGTGTTCTCCAAACTTGACCTTCGTATGGGTTATCATCAAATTCGCATTCGTGAAGAAGATATTCCCAAGACAGCATTCAGAACAAGCTTTGGTTCTGATGAATATACAGTCATGTCATTCGGCCTTGTCAATGCTCCTCCAACTTTCTCTCGAATGATGAACTTCATCTTCAACCCCTACACCAATGAATTCGTCTTGGTCTATCTCGATGATATATTGGTCTTCTCCAAGAATAAGAAGGATCATGCCAAGCATGTGTGATTGGTGCTCGACAAGCTCAGAGAGTATAAATTCTATGCGAAGTTCTCCAAATGTGAATTCTGGCTTGATGAAGTTCTTTACCTTGGGCATATCATCTCTGCCAAGGGCATTGCTATTAATCCCGAGAGGGTGTCTGCAGTTTTGAATTGGGAACCTCCTCAGAATGTCAAGCAGCTTCGCAGTTTTCTTGGACTTGCAAGCTATTGCCGAAGATTCGTTGAGAATTTCTCAAAATTGCAAAGCCTCTTTCCAACCTCCTCCAGAAGCATGTGAAGTATGTCTGGTCTCCTGAGTTTGACGTTGCTTTCAACACTATCAAAGAGAAACTCGTCACTGCTCCAGTTTTGACTCCTCCTGACGAATCCATGCCTTATGAAGTTTTCTGTGATGCTTCTCTTCAAGGTCTCGGTGCTGTCTTAATGCAAGAGAAGAAGGTTGTGGCCTATTCCTCTCGTCAGTTGAAGCCCAACGAAAAGAACTACCCCACTCACGATCTTGAGCTGGCGGCAGTTGTCCATGCATTGATAACATGGAGACATCTCTTGTTGGGAAGGAAAGTGGACATATTCACCGATCACAAGAGTCTCAAGTACATCTTCACTCAGCCCAACCTCAACCTCAGGCAAACTCGATGGGTCGAAATGATTCAAGAGTATAATCCGAGTATTGAATATACTCCAGGCAAGGCTAATGTGATTGCGGATGCTTTGAGTAGGAAGGCTTATTGCAACAGCTTAATCCTCAAGCCCTTTCAACCGGACCTTTGTGAAGCTTTCCGCAAGTTGAATCTCCAAGTTGTTCCTCAAGGTTTTCTTGCCAACCTCATAGTCTCTCCTACCTTGGAAGATCAAATTCGTGAGGCACAACTGATGGATACCATGGTGAAGAAGGTGAAACGTGGTAACAAGGCCATTTCCAAATACAAGTGCTATCGCGTTGATGACAGAGATACTCTTTTCTTCGAGGACCGGATTGTGGTTCCAAAGGGTGATCTTCGTAAAGTCATTATGAACGAGGCGCACAATTCTCTTCTGTCAATTCATCCTGGAAGTACAAAGATGTACCATGACCTCAAGCAGTCGTATTGGTGGACTCGAATGAAGCGAGAAATTGCTCAATTCGTGAATGAATGTGATGTCTGTCGAAGGGTGAAAGCAGAACACCAACGACCAGCTGGTCTACTCCAACCTCTTGCTATTCCAGAATGGAAGTTTGATCATATCGAAATGGACTTCGTGACTGGTTTTCCTAAGTCCAAGCGTGGAAATGATGCCATCTTCGTCGTCATCGACAAGATCACTAAAGTGGCTCATTTTCTTCCTATCACAGCAGCGCAGCTGGCAGAGCTCTACACCTCCAGAATTGTCTCCTTGCATGGCATTCCTCAAGTGATTTCTTCAGATCGTGGAAGCATCTTTACCTCCAAGTTTTGGGATTCTTTTCAGAAGGCCATGGGCACAGATATTCGCTTCAGCACAGCTTTCCACCCTCAAACTAGTGGACAAGTCGAGCGTGTCAACCAAATTCTTGAAGATATGCTCAGGGCTTGTGTTATCTCTTTCGGCATGAAATGGGAGGATTGTCTTCCATATGCTGAGTTCTCTTACAACAACAGCTTTCAAGCGAGCTCGGGCAAAGCCCCATTCGAGATTCTCTATGGCAGAAAGTGTCGTACTCCTCTCAATTGGTCTGAGACGGGCGAACGCCAACTTCTTGGCAACGACTTGATCACAGAGGCTGAAGATATGTGTAAAGTCATTCGTGAGAATCTCAAAGCCGCTCAATCGCGCCAGAAGAGCTACTACGATAGCAAACACCGTGATTTGGCATTCGAGATCGGAGATCATGTCTACCTCCGCGTCTCTCCAATGAAAGGCACACGTTGCTTCGGTATCAAAGGGAAACTTGCCCCTAGATACGTGGGTCCTTTCAAGATCATCGGCAAACGAGGCGATCTCGCCTATCAACTTGAGCTTCCTTCCAACTTTGCAAATGTGCATGATGTGTTCCACGTGTCACAGCTTCGCAAGTGCTTCAAGACGCCTGAGCGCACCATCAACTTCGAAGGGATTTATCTTCAAGAAGATTTGTCCTGTCATGAGCATCCCGTTGCTATTCTTGAAGAAACTGAGCGCAAGACTCGCAACAAGTCCATCAAATTCCTGAAAGTGAAGTGGTCTCACCATTCAGACCGAGAAGCCACCTGGGAGCGCGAGGACCACCTCCGTTCCGAATATCCGGAGTTCTTTCAGTCCTAGATCTCGGGACGAGATCCTCTCGTAGTGGTGGAGTGTTGTAACACCCCGGATGTAACTTGCCATATTTGTAACTCCAACTCTTGCCATTTTCGGCAATGTGATATGATATTCCCTCCATGGTTGGGTTTCCCGTCTTTTTGCATTTTGTCCTTGTCAGGCATTTCATATCATGTCATCATGTGCATCGCATTTGCATACGTGTTCGTTTCATGAATCCGAGCTTTTTCCCCGTTGTCCGTTTTGCAATCCGGCTCTCCTATGTTCCCCGGCGTCCCCTTTTACCAATTTTCATGTGCGGGTGTTAAACATTCTCGGAATGGACCGAGGTTTGCCAAGCGGCCTTGGTATAGCACCGGTAGACAGCCTGTCAAGTTTCGGGTCATTCGGAGGTCGTTTGATACTCCAACGGTTAACCGGGTAACCGTGAAGGCCTCGTGTGTGTTGCAGCCCAAAACCCCTTAAAAACATCCCAATAACCCATCTAAGTCACTCCCATGTCCATCACCGTTCGATCACGATCGCGTGGCCGAAAACCGCTCTCCATTTGGAGCTTCCTAGCTCCTTCTACCTATAAAAACACCTATCCCTCCGAAATCCCGGGTCCAATCCACCCTAACCCTAGCCCCGCTCCTCTCCACGCCGCCGGACACGTCCGGACTGCACCGGACGCCTCCGCCGCCGCCGGCAGCCAACCGGAGGCTGCCACATGGCCCCCGGCGAGCCGCCCCGCCGCCGGCATGGAGAGCCCGCAGCCGGCCCTCACGGCCCGACCGGTTCCCGCGCCCGAGCCGCCCCGCGGGCCCAGCCGCCGCCGCCGCACCCGAGCGCCCGCTCGCTCCTCTCCCCCGCGCCGCCATCCGCCGGCCGCCGACCGGTCGCCCGCCCCGGCGCCTCCTCCGCCGCGCCCGCGCCGCCCGGCCCCGGATCCGGCCGGCGCCGCCCAGATCCGGTCGGCCCCTCCTTCCCCGGCCCGTCTTCCTCCTCTTCGGCTGCCCTTCCGGCGAACCTCGACTCCGACGACCTCCTGGATCCAGATCTAGCCGGATAAGGTTGACTTCCCTCGGGCCCGAAATCGTTTAAGTCGTTTTCTGCAGATTATTTGTTGCTTGTTCATCGCACCATAACTCCGCACCCGTGTCTCGGTTTTGGGCGTATAGCATATAAAATTGTTCGCCTCGACGAGTACATCATTCCATATCATTGCATTATTTTCTTTTTAGCTCATCTTGATGCCCGAAATGCTGTTAGAAGAGGGCTATGTGATGTTAGTTTCAGATCTGTTTCAGAACATGCACTTTTGTCATTTTTGCCATGATTGATGTGTGCATCCTATGAACTGGAGTCCTACATGTGTTTTGTAATATGCCATGCCATCTTTACAGGGGTGTATGCCATGTGTTTTTGTTATCTTTTTGGTGACTAGCACAAGCATGCAAACTAGGGTACATAATGTTGCTGATTTCAGAGACTTAGTATTTTCACTAAGTCATGTTCTGCTGTTATTTTAATGCCATGTGTCCATGCTGTTTCAGAGAGATCTATGACTCTTTTGAGCATGATCAGTAAGGGTGTTTTGAGCATATGGATTTGCTCTATGCATCTATGCCTCTGTTTGTATTAATGGAGTGCCATAGCTTGAGTCAATCGAGCTCTACTTTTGCTATAAAATGTTATTGGCAGATTGTTTACATGTTATTCAATTTTGCCAAGCTTGTTGTAGTTTATCCTTGCATGCTATGATGTTGTTCTTGCCATTTATAGCTTCTATGCCATGTCTTATTGGTGTGTGTATGCTTAGTTTATCATGAAAAGCTCTGTAGTGAGTGCATCGAGCTCGTAAACATGCCTACTTGTTATCTGTTTTTGACATGTCCAGTTTTCTGCTAAGTCTGAAAACTGTAACGAAACTTGCTTAATTGACATGGGTGCTATTATGTTTCCTGATCCCTTTTCGCTTATGGTCAGTAAGGGACTTTTGTTCTATGCTTGGAGAAGATTAATGCCATGCCTTGCTTTGCTGTATTTTGTTCCTGTAGCATGTTGTTTGCTTGCTCTAAACGTACCATCCTGATGTTAATTTATGGCATGTTATTTTCACCAAGTCTGTGAACCTGTTATCTTTTGCACTTTTGCCATGCTTGTTTGAACCTGTTGAGGTGTGATTTAGCCGTAGCTCAGTGTTCATCTTTTGTCGAGCATCTTGAGTAGATCACTTCCATATGCTTTGCTGGTATGTTTGGGTGCAGTAACTTAATTACTTGTTGCTTGCTAAGTAGCATCATGCTGTTAATGGCAGGAACGTGTCATTCTTGTTTTGCTTGCCATTTGCAAACCGTGCATCTGATTCCGGTGATCTTTATATCGATTTCAACCGAAATCACCTCACATATCCAGTGGCATACTTGGTTTGCCAAGATTATGCCTTGTTCATCCTTGTCCTTCCGGGGCATGCATATGCGTTGCATATCACATCTCGCATGTCATGCCATGTTTTGCATCATGTTGATTGCGCATTGCATCGTGGTTGATAGTTGTTCCTTTGCTTGTGTTCTTGTTTTGGGTAGAGACAGGAGACGAGTACGTGAACGAGGAACCTGTTGAGAACGCTTACGAGGATCAAGCTTTCGACAACCCTGAGAACCTTGCAGGTAAGATGACCATACCCTCGAAATCACTTCTATCTTTGCTTGCTAGATGCTCGCTCTTTTGTTATGCCTATGCTGCGATACCTACCACTTGCTATATCATGCCACCCATATTGCGATGTCAAACCTCTAACCATCCTTTCCTAGCAAACCGTTGATTGGCTATGTTACCGCTTTGCTCAGCCCCTCTTATAGCGTTGCTAGTTGCAGGGGAAGATGAAGTTTGTTCCATGTTGGAACATGATTACTTTGGGTTATCACAATATCTCTTATTTTAATTAATGCATCTATATACTTGGTAAAGGGTGGAAGGCTCGGCCTTATGCCTGGTGTTTTGTTCCACTCTTGCCACCCTAGTTTCCGTCATACCGGTGTTATGTTCCTTGATTTTGCGTTCCTTACACGGTTGGGTGATTTATGGGACCCCCTTGACAGTTCGCTTTGAATAAGACTCCTCGAGCAAGGCCCAACTTTGGTTTTACCATTTGACCACCTATCACCATACTTTTCCCCCCGGGTTTTCACGAGCCCGAGGGTCATCTTTATTTTAGCCCCCCCGGGCCAGTGCTCCTTCGAGTGTTGGTCCGAACCAAGCCGCCTGCGGGGCCACCTCGGGGAAACTCGATGCCTGGTTTTCCTCGTAGCCTGTCTCATCCGGATGTGCCCTGAGACCGAGATATGTGCAGCTCCTATCAGGATTTGTCGGCACAATCGGGCGGCTTTGCTGGACTAGTTTTATTACTGTCGAAATGTCTTGTAGTCCGGGATTCCGAGACTGATTGGGTCTTCCCGGTAGAAGGAATATCCTTCATTGACCGTGAGAGCTTATAATGGGCTAAGTTGGGACACCCCTGCAGGGTATTATCTTTCGAAAGCCGTGCCCGCGGTTATGAGGCAGATGGGAATTTGTTAATGTCCGGTTGTAGAAAACCCGAAGTTGACCTTAGTTAAAACACATCAACCGCGTGTGTAACCGTGATGGTCTCTTCTCGGCGGAGTCCGAGAAGTGAACACGGTGTTGGAGTTATGTCTGACGTAGGTTGTTCTAGGATCACTTCTTGATCACTTCTAGCTTCACGGCCGTGATTTGCTTCTCTTCTCGCTCGCTTTTGCATTGTAGCCACCATATATGCTAGTCGCTTGGTGCAGCTCCACCTCACAAACCTATCCTACCTTTAAGCTTAAATAGTCTTGATCTCGCGGGTGTGAGATTGCCGAGTCCCCGTGACTCACAGATTCTACCAAAACAGTTGCAGGTGCGGACGATGCCAGTGCAGATGATTCAACCGAGCTCAAGTGGGAGTTCGACGAGGAACGTGGTCGTTACTATGTGTCTTTTCCTGATGATCGGTAGTGGAGCCCAGTTGGGGTGATTCGGGGATCTGTGTAGCATTTGGGGTAGTCTTCTTTCATTTTGGTTCCGTAGTCGGACCTTGAGTGTAATCTGGATGATGAATGTTTATTTATGTATTGTGTGAAGTGGCGATTGTAAGCCAACTATGTATCTCTTTCCCTTATGTATTACATGGGTTGTGTGAAGATTACCTCACTTGTGACATTGCTTTCAATGCGGTTATGCCTCTAAGTCGTGCCTCGACACATGGGAGATATAGCCGCATCGAGGGCGTTACATGCCCATGACGCAAGCCATGACGACCAAGGGTGCCAGGCGGGCGCCAGCCCGCGCAGCGTTTCCCTTTCCTCTTTGGTGCAAAGGGAGCAAGCGCAGGCAAGAGGATCAAGCAAAGGCACCCATTTCGATGCAACGAGACCAAGACCAGTCCAACGGTGGGAAGGAGGTCACCATGGAGCCCAGGACGGCGTCACCACAGGGCCTTTGGCAGGCGAAGACCAACTTTAGTCAGGATAAGTGTACCAGATGTTCCCCTTCAAATTGGCCAATTGTTGGCGCCCTTCCCGCTCAATATTTGGGAAGAGGCCCAGGGCCTTTGCCTATAAATAGGACTAGCCACCCACAGGGTAGGGGGGATCGAATCCAGCATCTAGAGAGAGAGAAGGGCGATAGAACTCCCCCTAGCAGTTCATCCCCTAGCCAAGAACAGGCCCTCGCGAGGCCGTTCCCCCTTGTATTGTTCTTCATCATCAGCCCAAGAGGCAATCCACCCACCACACTGGAGTAGGGTATTACACCACAATGGTGGCCCGAACCAGTATAAACCCTGTGTCTCTTGTGTTATTCTTGCAGTAGTTTAGATCCTTGCGAGACGGAGAGGTAGAGGGCACGATCTCCGCACGCACCCCAGAGTTCGAACCTTAAGGGTCTGCTGGAACCCGTGAATCCGACATTTGGCGCGCCAGGTAGGGGTGTGCTGGAGTCCGTCTTCCACCGCTCCGCTCTCCTCCAACCACCGCATCCATGTCTGACGCTCGTCGGGCCCGCGCCGAGCGCCGGGCCGCCATCGCTTCCCGCGCCGTCCAGACGGCCCCCATCGGTGGGCGTCCTTGTCGTTCCCCGTTGCCCGCCGTCAACGCCGCCACCGGCCCGGCGGGGAACGAGCAGCAAGCATCCTCTCAGCACCCGTCCGTACGGCGGGATGGCCGCACCGCCACTCCGTCGCTCACTCCGTCCGGTTCTTCTTTGCACGTGCTTCGCGCGCCATTGGAGGCTCGAGCTGCGCTCATCGCGACGAACGAACTCCTGCGTTACCGCCTCGTCGACGATGTCTACGAGGAGTGGCTCGACCGCGTCGCCGAGCTCGTCCGCGCCGCAGGGGGCTCTCCCGCGCCTTCCGCACCACTGCGCCGCACTCCGCCCCGCGTGGGCAATGAAGCCCCGGGGGCATTCCAGCCGCCTCCTTTCCAAGAAGATGTCGTGGCCCCAAGGCGCGCAGCTCCTGGGCGGAACCCGCTCCGTCATGCGCCGGCCCGGCAGGAACGGAGCTGCCAAGAAGTCCCGCGACCGCAAGAGGGCGCCCGAGCGCTCCCGGCCCCGGCTCGCCGAGACCCCGCTCCAGCTCCGGCACGTCAAGACCCCGCGCTGCTCCCAGCTGCAGCGCGAGGGGACCCACAAGGCCATGCTCTCCCTCAACCAAAACCTCCCGCGGCCACCGCAGGCTGCCGTGCCTACACCCCCGAGCTGCGTAGCGTCGCATGGCCCGGCAAGTTCAAGCCGGACCTGCCTCCTCGCTACGACGGCACAACTGATCCCACAGAGTTCCTCCAGCTCTACGAGCTGGGAATCAAAGCTACCAGCAGGGACGAGAAGGTCATGGCGAACTGGTTCCCCATGGCGCTGAAGGAAGGTGCTCGCACTTGGCTCCTGAACCTGGCCCCAGGCACGATCTCCTCCTGGGAACAGATGCGTACTCGCTTCATCGCCAACTTCCAAGGTACCCGCGACCGGCCTCCCGCCGTGAGCGACATGCGCCGCATCAAGCAGCAACCTGGGGAGACCCTGCAAAAGTACATCCAGCGCTTCAACAGTGCGCGCCTCAAGATCCCCCGGGTGTCCGAAGAAGCCATCATTTCGGCCTTCTTCGACGGCGTGCGCGACGTCAAGATGAAGGAGGAGTTGGCGATGCACGAAGACCTCTGCACCTCCCTGGAGTTGTTCGACTTGGCGACCAAGTGAGCCAGAGCTAAGGAGGGACGCCTCTCCCTCCTTGAGATGCCTGCCGCAGACCCAGAAGAGAAGAAGCCCAAGGCCAAGGACGTGAAGCGCAAGGGGGCTGCCGTGCTTGCGGCAGAGCCGGACACCAAGAGGGGCAAGGATCTGCCTGAATCCTCCAGGGACAGCCGGAGGCGCGGGCGCGGGGACGGCGGCGCGGCCACGTGGCACTCAGCCACTGGCTGCGGGCGGCGGCGCGGGTTTCGTCCGGCGGCGGCGGACGTGTCCGCCCGCGCGGGGAGGAGCGGGCTAGGGTTTCGAGGTGTTTGCCCGCAAATGGAGGAGGGGGAGGCCTTTTTATAGATAGGAGGAGCTAGGAGGCTCCAAACGGAGTGCGGTTTTCGCCCACGCGATCGTGATCGAACGGCGGAGGACATGGGAGTGTCTTAGATGGGTTATTGGGCTGTTTTGAAGGGGTGTTGGGCTGCAACACACACGAGGCCTTCACGGTTACCCGGTTAACCGTTGGAGTACCAAACGAACTCCGATTGACCCGAAACTTGACAGGTGGTCTACCGGTGCTATACCGAGGCCACATGTCAAGCCTCGGTCCATTCCGAGAATGTTTAATACCCGCTCACGAAGAAATGTAAATGGGGACGCCGGGAGACATAGGAGCGCCGGATTGCAAAACGGACAACGGGAAAGATGCTCGGATTTATGAGACGAACACGTATGCGAATGCGGTGCACATGATGACATGATATGAAATGCATGACATTACCAAAATGCAAAACGGAGAGAACCCAACCACGGAGGGAATATCATAACACATAGCCGGAAATGGCAATAGTTGGAATACAAATATGGCAAGTTACATCTGGGGCGTTACAACACACCACCACTATGAGAGGATCTCGTCCCGAGATCTAGGACTGAAAGAACTCCGGATACTCGGAATGTAGGTGGTCTTCATGCTCCCAGGTGGCCTCTCGGTCTGAATGATGTGACCATTTCACTTTGAGGAATTTGATTGACTTGTTGTGAGTCTTGCGCTCAGTTGTCTCAAGAATAGCAACTGGATGCTCATGATAGGACAAATCTTCTTGAAGATCAATCTCTCCGAAGTTGATGGTGCGCTCAGGCGTCTTGAAGCACTTGCGAAGCTGTGACACGTGGAAGACATCGTGCACATTTGCAAAGTTGGAGGGAAGCTCAAGTTGATAGGCTAGATCGCCTCGTTTGCCGATGATCTTGAAAGGACCGACGTATCTGGGGGCAAGTTTCCCCTTGATACCGAAGCGACGAGTTCCTTTCATTGGAGAGACGCGGAGGTAAACATGGTCTCCGATCTCGAATGCCACATCGCGATGTTTGCTATCGTAATAGCTCTTCTGGCGTGACTGCGCGGCTTTGAGGTTCTCACGAATCGCCTTGCACATAGCCTCAGCCTCTGAGATCAAATCATTGCCGAGCAATTGGCGTTCACCGGTTTCAGACCAGTTGAGAGGAGTACGGCACTTTCTGCCATAGAGGATCTAGAATGGGGCTTTGCCCGAGCTGGCTTGAAAACTGTTGTTGTAAGAGAACTCAGCATAAGGAAGACAATCCTCCCACTTCATGCCGAAAGAGATAACACAAGCTCTGAGCATATCTTCAAGAATTTGGTTGACACGCTCGACTTGTCCACTAGTCTGAGGGTGGAACGCTGTGCTGAAGCGGATGTTGGTGCCCATGGCCGTCTGAAAAGAATCCCAAAATTTGGAGGTAAAGATGCTGCCACGGTCTGAAGAGATCAATTGCGGAATGCCGTGCAAAGAGACAATTCTGGAGGTGTAGAGCTCTGCCAGCTGCGCTGCTGTGATAGACTCTTTGATAGGAAGAAAATGAGCCACTTTGGTGAGCTTGTCGATGACGACGAAGATAGCATCATTTCCACGCTTGGACTTAGGAAAACCAGTCACGAAGTCCATTTCGACATGATCGAACTTCCATTCAGGAATAGCAAGAGGTTGGAGAAGTCCAGCTGGTCGTTGGTGTTCTGCTTTCACCCTTCTGCAGACATCACACTCATACACGAATTGAGCGATCTCACGCTTCATTCGAGTCCACCAATACGACTGCTTGAGGTCATGGTACATCTTCGAACTTCCAGGATGAATTGACAGAAGAGAATTGTGTGCTTCGTTCATAATGACTTTACGAAGATCACCCTTTGGAACCACGATCCGGTCCTCGAAGAAAAGAGTATCTCTGTCATCAACTCGATAGCACTTGTATTTGGACATACCCTTATCAATACCACGTTTCACCTTCTTCACCATGGTATCCAACAGTTGTGCCTCACGAATTTGATCTTCCAAAGTAGGAGAGACAATGAGGTTGGCAAGAACACCTTGAGGAACAGCTTGGAGATTCAACTTGCGGAAAGCTTCACAAAGATCCGGTTGAAAAGGCTTGAGGATTAAGTAGTTGCAATAAGCCTTTCTGCTCAAAGCGTCTGCAATCACATTAGCCTTGCCTGGAGTGTATTCAATACTCGGATTATACTCTTGAATCATTTCGACCCATCGAGTTTGCCTGAGGTTGAGATGAGGCTGAGTGAAGATATACTTGAGACTCTTGTGATCTGTGAATATGTCCACTTTCCTTCCCAAACAGGAGATGTCTCCATGTTATTAGAGCGTGGACCACTGCCGCCAACTCAAGATCATGAGTGGGGTAGTTCCTTTCATTGGGCTTCAACTGGCGAGAGGTATAGGCAACAACCTTCTTCTCTTGCATTAACACAGCACCGAGGCCCTGAAGAGAAGCATCACAGAATACTTCATAAGGTTTGGATTCGTCAGGAGGAGTCAGAACTGGAGTAGTGATGAGTTTCTCTTTGAGAGTGTTGAAAGCAACGTCACACTCAGGAGACCAGACATATTTCACATGCTTCTGGAGGAGGTTGGAAAGAGGCTTGGCAATCTTGGAGAAATTCTCAACGAATCTTCTGCAATAGCTTGCAAGTCCAAGAAAACTGCGAAGCTGCTTGACATTCTGAGGAGGATTCCAATTCAAAACTGCAGACACCCTCTCTAGATTAACAGTGATGCCCTTGGTACAGATGATATGGCCAAGGTAAAGAACTTCATCAAGCCAAAATTCACATTTGGAGAACTTCGCATATAATTGATATTCTCTGAGCTTGTCGAGTACCAATCGCAAATGTTCGGCATGATCCTTCTTATTCTTGGAGAAGACCAAAATATCATCGAGATAGACCAAGACAAATTCGGTGATGTAGGGGTTGAAGATGAAATTCATCAAGCGAGTGAAATACGGAGGAGCATTGACGAGGCCGAAAGACATGACAGTATATTCATAAGAACCAAAGCTTGTTCTGAATGCTGTCTTGGGAATATCTTCTTCACGAATGCGAATCTGATGATAACCCATACGAAGGTCAAGCTTGGAGAACACCTTAGCACCTTTGAGTTGCTCAAATAGCTCATTGATGTTGGGAAGTGGGTACTTGTTCTTGATAGTCTTCTTGTTCAATGGACGGTAATCGACGCAAAGTCGGTCCGTGCCATCCTTCTTCTTGACAAAGAGAACACCACAACCCCAAGGAGAAGAACTCGGTCTGATCAGACCCAGACGCTCTTGTTTATCGAGTTGAATCTTCAATTCCTTGAGCTCATCTGGTCCAAGCTTGTAAGGACGCTTGCAAACGGGTTCCGTGCCAGGCTCAAGCTCAATAACGAATTCAACTGGCCGACGGGGAGGCATACCCGGAAGCTCTTCTGGAAAAACATCTTGGTACTCACAAACGACTGGAATCTGAGAGCTAGCCTCCAATTCATCATTCTCATTGAGAGAAAACAACCGAATGGTATATTCACGAGAAGCATAGATGATCACATCGTTCGAAGTGTGAGTCAATTTGATTTCCCTGGCAGCACACTCAAGCTGAGCCTTGTGCTTAGAAAGCCAGTCCATCCCGAGAATGAGATCAATATCAGAATCACCAAGCACCATTGGAGAAGACAGAAATTTGTAATCACCCATCTTGATGGAAACATTGGGAACGCACATGGTAGAACTCAAACGTTTTGCCGGGGAAACAACTTGCAGAGCTTTAGGTAAGACCTCTGTGTCAAAACTGTGCTCCGATGCAAAAGGATATGACATGAAAGAATGCGATGCCCCAGTATCAAATAAGACTTTTGCAGGAATATCATTAACAGGAAGATTACCCATGATCACTTCAGAAGAATCCTCTGCTTGAGCTGCATTCATCATGTTCACCTTGGCATGCTTAGGATTATGCTTGACCACTGCATTGCTGGAAGATTTCACAGGAGGAGGAGGCGGAAGGCGCCTCTGGTTGAAGCACTTGTCCGCATAGTGACCCTTTTGCTGACATTTCCTACAAGTCACCTCTGAGAGCGGACGATGATAAGGAGCACTTGGCCTTGGAGCTTGATTCTGAGACTTGTTCTGATAGACAGGGTTGGGTGGGTGGGAAGATCCACGACCACTTGAGTTCTTCTGTTGATAAGGCTGACGGAACGGAGGAGGAGGAGGCAACCAGAACTTCTGTTGCTTAGCTGCCACAAGTGAGGAAGAAGAAGACTGAACTGCGTCTCTGACTCTCTTCTTAGAAGCCTCACACTTGAGCTGAGCAGCTTCTTGTTTCAGTGCCATGTTGTAGAACTCATCATACTTTAATGGCTCGAAAAGCACGAGAGCAAGTTGTAGATCTTCTCTGAGACCACGCCTGAACTGGTAGATCATACTCTTCTCATCAGGAATGTCTTGCCTTGCAAAACGAGAGAGCTTCTGGAACTGAGTGTTGTATTGATAGACAGACATGGTGCCTTGCTTGAGATTGCGGAATTCCTCACACTTACTCTCAACAACACTTTCTGGAATGTGGTGTGCTTTGAAGTCCCGGCGGAAATCATCCCAAGTAATCGCACGACCTCCTCTGGAATCTTTGTATTGCTGGAACCACTCAGCAGCTTGATCTTTGAGTTGAAAAGAGGCAAACTTGACAAAGTCCTCAGGTCTGACATTGCTGCACTCGAAATGCTTGCTGATGTCCACTAGCCAATCATCTGCGTCTGTGGCCTCGACACAGTAGCTGAAGGTCTTTGGCTGATTAGCAAGGAACTGGTCGAGTGAAGCGAAATGCGGCTGATTGTTGCCTTGGCCTTGATTCTCTTGATTAGCTTGCCCTTGGTTGCGATCTTGCAAGAGCTGAATCAGAATCTGAGCATTGGCATTTGTGGCAGTCATCAAGGCTTGCCAAGCTTCCGGAGGCGGAGGTGGTGGCGGAGGGTTAGCCTGATTACCTTCATTGCGTTCCGGATTCTAACGCGTTGGTGGAGCCATCCTGAAGAGGGTGACATCCATTAGCATCTTGGCAGAGATATATTGAAGCTGAATCAAAGGAACGAAATTGCAAAATATAGTCTTCACAATTAACATTCGAACGAGAATGAACGAATGAATTCCAATGTAAATCATCACACTTCCAAAGCTGAGAAGCCACTTAGAACATGGTAAGGAATAAAATCAACAAGGTACGGAAGTGAACAAATACTTGGTAGGGATTACCCAATCACAAACCAAATATCTGCTGAAGAAATACTAGAGCTACATGAATTCCCACTTATAAACTCCCGAAACTTTCTGGTTATGCAATCAGGTGTTGGGGATACAGGGGAAGCATAATATCTCACCCAAACTAGCAAATACTACAACCAGCTGTATCCATCCTTCAACACATAACCAAGAAACCTTCGGAAATCGTCTACCTCAACCTTCGAAAACACATCCGTTATACAAGTCATGGCAATACCCCCGCACTCGCCACAGTACTGGGCTATCAGGGTTATCTCACCAACAACTGTACAAAAGAGATTTTCGATGTCGGTCGTACTAAACTCAGGTATTCCAAAACCACAACGATAAAATTATGACGAAGACACCGCGGAGCTCAACTCCCCGGGACACTGCCACAACCCCTAAATGTCAGGAGGCAACCAAGACAATGTTGTCATCATAAAACCATCGGAACGATTGTAATATACCCGCGTGATCCTAAAAAAAATTTAGTGAAATTTTGAGAAGAGAAGAGTCAAACTCTACGTCAGGAAGCCTTGCCAGAAGGTCGAAGGGACTGGGGAGTAAAAAGAATTCCTAAATTCTCCGATATATAATTCCTAAATGACTCAAAACATTTTTCTAGACACAACTCGGCCACTAAAGACGATCAAACAGCGGGGGCTCCTAAGGTCGGGAAAGGCTCTGATTACCAACTTGTAACGCCCTCGATGCGGCTATATCTCCCACGTGTCGAGGCACGACTTAGAGGCATAACCGCATTGAAAGCAATGTCGCAAGTGAGGTAATCTTCACACAATCCATGTAATAAATAAAGGGGAAAGATACATAGTTGGCTTACAATCGCCACTTCACACAAGTACATAAATAACATCCATCAAACAGATTACACTCAAGGTCCGACTACGGCACCAAAATGAAAGAAGACTACCCCAAATGCTAAACAGATCCCCGGATCACCCAACTGGGCTCCACTACTGATCGTCGGGAAAAGAAACATAGTAACGGCCACGTTCCTCGTCGAACTCCCAAGTGAGCTCGGTCGCGTCATCTGCACTGACATCGTTGGTACCTGCAACTGTGGTGATAATATCTGTGAGTCACGGGGACTCAGCAATCTCACACCCACGAGATCAAGACTATTTAAGCTTAAAGGTGGGAAAAGGATAGTGAGGTGGAGCTGCAGCAAGCGACTAGCATATGGTGGTTATAGCGCAAAAGAGAGCGAGAAGAGAAGGCAAAGCACGGTCGTGAAGCTAGAAGTGATCAAGAAGTGATCCTGAAACGACCTACGTCAGGCATAACTCCAACAACCGTGTTCGCTTCCCGGACCCCGCCGAGAAGAGACCATCACGGTTACACACGCGGTTGATGTGTTTTAGTTAAGGTCAACTTCGGGTTTTCTACAACCGGACATCAACAAATTCCCATCTGCCTCATAACCGCAGGGGTGTCCCAACTTAGCCCATGATAAGCTCTCACGGTCAACGAAGGATATTCCTCCTACCGGGAAGACTCGATCAATCTTGGAATCCCGGACTACAAGACATTTCGACAGCAACAAAACAAGTCCAGCAAAGCCGCCCGATTGTGCCGACAAATCCTGATAGGAGCTGCACATATCTCGGTCTCAGGGAACATCCGGATGAGACTAGCTACGAGTAAAACCAGGCCTCGAGTTTCCACGAGGGGGCCCCGTAGGCAGCTCAGTTCGAACCAGCACTTAGAGAGAAGCACTGGCCCGGGGGTGGGGCTAAAATAAGGATGACCCTCGGGCTCGCGAAAACCCGGGGGAAAAAGAGTAGGTGGTGGCAAATGGTAAAACCAATGTTGGGCCTTGCTGGAAAAGTCTTATTCAAAGCAAACTGTCAAGGGGGTCCCATAAATCACCCAACCGTGTAAGGAACGCAAAAATCCGGGAACATAACACCGGTATGACGGAAACTAGGGTGGCAAGAGTGGAACAAAACACCAGGCATAAGGCCGAGCCTTCCACCCTTTACCAAGTATATAGATGCATTAATTAAATAAGAGGTATTGTGATATCCCAACAAGTAAACATGTTCCAACAAGGAACAACAAGATCATGTTCCAACAAGGAACAAACTTCATCTTCACCTGCAACTAGCAACGCTATAAGAGGGGCTGAGCAAAAGCGGTAACGTAGCCAATCAATGGTTTGCTAGGACATGGATGGTTAGGGCTGACATGGCAATATGGGTGGCATGATATAGCAAGTGGTAGGTATCGCAGCATAGGCATAGCAAAAGAGCGAGCAATCTAGCAAGCAAAGATAGAAGTGATTTCGAGGGTATGGTCATCTTGCCTGCAAGAGTCTCAGAGTTGTCGAAAGCTTGGTCCTCGAAAGCATTCTCAACGGAATCCTCGTTCACGTACTCGTCTCCCGGCTCTACCCAAGACAAGAGAACAAAATCAACCACGATGCAATGCGCAAGCAACATGATGCAAAACATGGCATGATATGCAAGAGGTGATATGCAATGCGTATGCATGCTCCGGAAGGACAAGGATGAACAGGGCATAATCTTGGCAAACCAAGCATGCCACTGGATAGATGAGGTGATTTCGGTTGAAATCGATATAAAGATCACCGGAATCGGATGCACGGTTTGCAAATGGCAAGCAATACAAGAATGACACGAATCTGCCATAAACAGCATGATGCTACTTAGCAAGCAACAAATAATTAAGCTACTGCTCCCAAACATGGCAACAAAGCATATGACAGTAATCTACACAAGATGCACGATAAAAGATGAACACTGAGCTACGGCTAATTCACATCATAACAGGTCCAAACAAGCATGGCAAAAGTGAAAACGATAACAAGTTCTCAGACTTGGTGAAAATATCAGCAAGCAGAAACTAACATCAGGATGACATATTCAGAGCAACGAAACAGCATGCTACAGGTTCAGAACATAGCAAAGAAAGGCATGGCATGAATCTAATCATAACACTTGACAAAAGTCCCTTACTGACCATAAGCCAAAAAGGATCAGAGAATATGATTACACCCATGACAATTAAGCAAGTTTCGTAACTGATAACGACTAGGCATGTTCGTGAGCTCGATGCGCTCACTACAGAGCAATTCATGATAAACTAAGCATACATACATCAATAAGACATGGCATTGTAACTAGGCATGGCAAGAATAACAACATATCATGCAAGGATCAACTACAACAAGCTTGGCAAAATCGAATAACATGTAAACAATCTGCCAGCAACATTTTGAAGCAAAAGTAGAGCTCGATTGACTCAAGCTATGGCACTCCATAATTGCAAACAAAGGAATAAATGGATAGATCAAATACTCAAGTTCAAAACTCCCTTAATGATCATGCTCAAATTATGCATAGATCTCTCGGAAACAATATGAACACATGGCATAAAAATAACAGCAGTCAGGGACTTAGTGAAATCGCTAAGTCTCTGAAATCAGCAACATCAGGTGACCTAGTTTGCATGCTTGTGCTAGTCACCACATAGATCACAAAAATACATGGTAAAATTCCCTGGATAGGTAACATGGCATATTACAAAACTCATGTAGGACTCAACTTCATAGGAGGTGCACATCAATCATGGCAAAAATGACAAAAGTGCATGTTCAGATAAGATCCAGCCACTAACATCAACTAGCCCTCTTCTAACAGCATTTCGGGCATCAAGATGACTTCAAATGAAAATGATGCAATGGAACAAAGTGATGTACTCTTCGTGTCGACCAATTTTATATATTATACGCACGAATATGAGCTACGGATGCAGAGTTATGGCACGTTGAACATGGCATGATGATATGAATACTTGGGGACTTGGCAAAAAAAACGAGGGGCACGGGGTAAACCCTAGATCTGGCCGGACTCCGGCGATGGCGATTCCGGCCGGCGCGGGCGATGCGGGCGGAGGCGCGGGAGGAGGCCGGCGTCGGCGCGGAGGGCGGCGGGCGGCGCGGTCCGGCGCGGGGGCGGAGACGGCGGCGGAGCGCGGGGCGGCGGTTGCCGGAGCGGGGCGCGGCGCGACGCGCGCGGGCCTCGGGGGCCCGTCCCGGGCCGAGCGGGCCGGCGCGGGGACGGCGGCGCGGCCACGTGGCACTCAGCCACTGGCTACGGGCGGCGGCGCGGGTTTCGTCCGACGGCGGCGGACGTGTCCGCCCGCGCGGGGAGGAGCGCGCTAGGGTTTCGGGGTGTTTGCCCGCAAATGGAGGATGGGGAGGCCTTTTTATAGATAGGAGGAGCTAGGAGGCTCCAAACGGAGTGCGGTTTTCGCCCACGCGATCGTGATCGAACGGCGGAGGACATGGGAGTGTCTTAGATGGGTTATTGGGCTGTTTTGAAGGGGTGTTGGGCTGCAACACACACGAGGCCTTCACGGTTACCCGGTTAACCGTTGGAGTACCAAACGAACTCCGATTGACCCGAAACTTGACAGGCGGTCTGCCGGTGCTATACCGAGGCCACATGTCAAGCCTCGGTCCATTCCGAGAATGTTTAATACCCGCTCACGAAGAAATGTAAAAGGGGACGCCGGGAGACATAGGAGCGCCGGATTGCAAAACGGACAATGGGAAAGATGCTCGGATTTATGAGACGAACACGTATGCGAATGCGATGCACATGATGACATGATATGAAATGCATGACATTACCAAAATGCAAAACGGAGAGAACCCAACCACGGAGGGAATATCATAACACATAGCCGGAAATGGCAATAGTTGGAATACAAATATGGCAAGTTACATCTGGGGCGTTACATGCCGGTACTGTGTGTACCACGACATCCACACCCACAACACCAATGAATGCCAAGAACTCCGCGCCGTGCGAGAAGGAAGAGTCGGCCGACGCCCTGACCGTGCTGACCGGGGCTACGGCCGAGGAGGAGGAAGGAACCCGGGACGCTGGGAAGATCGTGCCCCACGTCAAGGCTGGCGTGACCAACCTCGCGAGGACCGCTGGCGTGACCAACCTCGCGAGGACCGCTGGCGCGACCCGCCTCGCGAGGGGGACTGGAGGGACCAGCCTCGTGAGGATCGCCCTCATGGCAACGCAGGCCTGTCGCCGTTGCCGCCTCAGCCAAGAAGGAATGAAGACCACCACCAAGACGAAGGGGTTGGGGGCTTCCAGGAGCCTGGCGCCATCGCCTGAATCCTGGGCGGAGCTCAAGCCCCAGCCTCTCAACGTATCTTCAAGCAGTTTGCTCGCGATGTGAATGCAGTTCTCCCCAAGCTCGAAGCAACGCGTCCCTTGAGGTGGTCGGCCTGCACCATCACGTTCAGCTCAACAGACCAGCTCACGTGCGCGGCCACAGCCGGAGTCCTCCCAATGCTTTATTCCCCAGTCATCAGCAACGTTCTGGTCACCAGGACCCTCATCGACGGAGGGGCGGGGCTCAATGTCTTGTCCGTGGAAACATTCAACAGCCTCCAAGTGCCCTATGACCAGCTTCAGCCAACCAAGCCCTTCTCCGGAGTCACCGACGGTTCCACGGTCCCGATCGGGCAGGTCCGCCTCCCAGTCACCTTCGGCACCTACGACAACTACCGCACCGAGCTCATCGACTTTGACGTCGCCCACATCCGTCTGCCGTACAACGCCATCCTCGGGTACCCGGCGCTGGCCAAGTTCATGGCCGTGACTCACCACGGCTACAACGTCCTCAAGATGCCAGGAAGCGGCGGCGTCATCACGGTGCCATGCCAAGAGAAGGGCGCAGTGTGTGCCCTGGAGCGCGCCTTTCAGGCCGCGTCACTAGAAGACCCAGATCGCGGAAGCAGGAGGCTTCCTAAGACCACCCCCAAGAAGAAGAAGACAACGTTAGGCTCAGCCCCTCAGGAGGCAGGCCCTTCAAGGCCCGCATTTGCCCACGGGGACCCTCCTTCAATCGCATAGGAAAGCGCGCCCGGCGCCCTCCTCAGGTAGGGCTCGGGGGCTCTCACCTGGAGGGCCACCGACCTCGCCAATGTCACGAGGGAGGCGCTGGGGCACCATGTGGAGGCGTGCTTCGAGGCACGTTTCCCTCGAAAGGAAGCCAGGGAAGGAAGGTCAGACCAGCAGGAGTTTGTTAGCAAGGCCATTCAAGAACTACAGGAGTCAAGGATCATGAGAGGTTGTCGTCGCCCATCGGTTGTGGCTCCCCATCCAGGCGAGGATGGTGGGCTGCGCGTCTGCGTCGACGTACCCGGGCTCAATCAGATCGCCATGGCGGAGCGCCTCAGGCCCTCACAAGTGGGGCGCTGCGGAGGACCACCCCACAGCTACGTTCGCATGCCTTACGGCCTGCCGAGCGTGTCTGCGGCGTACCAGCGCATCATGAGGAGCATCTTGGAGGCGCAAGAAGACAGGCATTCCGCAGCCCTGGCGGAGATGGAGGCTGCTCACGAGGAGCCACCAGTGCCTCCGGAGCCTCCCGAGGCCCCTGGGCCAGGGGGCTCGTGAGGATCGGCTTCCGCTGCCCACCGAGTCTGCTGCACCAACGCCACTGCCCCGACGACATCTTCAGGTGACATCTTTCAAGTCTCATTCCCAGCTGGGAGCGCCCTCCCAGGGTTGCATCATTCCCAGGCCGCGTGGGTCCGTCCTTGTGGCATGTATCCCTTTTTATCTTTTCAGTCGCTAGCTTGCTTTGCTGGGGGTGCCCCTCGGGCTGCATCATCCCCAGGCCACTCGGGCTAGGCCCAGTGGCGTGCATCCCTTCCGCGTTTATTTCCAATTATGCATCATGCTTGATTACTCTACGCCATCCGCGGCACCTTTTCTTCTTCATGTCGACCACTTGCACGTTAAAGGGGGGCGCCTGAGCATCACGACTCAGGGCTCTTACTGGCTCTCCAGCCCTCACCCTCTGGCCTTGTCCACGGCGTCGCAACCTGGCATACCAGTGACGGCTGAGAGAAGCTCGAGGGCCGGGACCCGAGGACGTAGAGTGCCGGCATCTAACCAGATTTTGCAGGAACACATCTCAAGATACGGCCCAGCGCCAGGCGCAACCCGCCTAGAGGTAGGGCCTCGTGAGTCCAGCGCTGGCTCACGGGTGCCCAGACACACCTCGCCCGCTCCAACCAGCGAGCTCCTGAGCGGCTAACAATCAACTAACAGCTGCTATGGCAACCCCGTCCTCTTTTTGTGATGAATCTGCAGGATCCTTAAAGGAAGCTGTGCTAGCCAAGGCCCTCGCGGCGTTTCCTTCACCCTCGCCCGTGCAAACCGCTTGCATGTTAAAGGGGGGGCGCCTGAGCATCGCGTCTCAGGGCTCTTACTGGCTCTCCATCCCTCACCCTCTGGCCTTGTCCACGGCATCGCGACCTGGCATACCAGCGACGGCTGAGACCAGCTCGAGGGCCGGGACCCGAGGACATAGAGCAGAAAGGGGAGCAGAGGCGAGGGAGAAGGGGCATGCGAGGACCTCGTCAAGCAACCCCTCTCAAGCTACCCCCACAGATCCGGCGGCGCGCTGGGGATGATCCACGACCCCTAAAGATAAGTCACCATCCAAAGCGTTGGCTACCGTGGCACTACCCCCGCACCTAAAGCGACTCCGTACTAGCGACGTTGCTTCCCTTTCTCACCCAGCGACGGCTGCTTGGGCGCCAAAGGGGACCTCCTGAGCATCGCGACTCAGGGGCTCTTACCGGACCCCGGGTCGCTCACCTCCTGGCCTTGACCACGGCATCGCGACCTGGCGTACCAGCGACGGCTGACGCCGCCTTGGGACTGGGACCTGTCGATGCAGAGCACAAAGCCCTCGCGAGGTGCGAAAGGGAGAACCAAACTATGACGGAATTCGCGATTCGCACAAATCTATAGCAAGGGTTATATATTAACAACAAGGATCACAGCCGCCTTACAAGCCCCTATGGGGCACAATGTGATTCCTCGCAGGGAACGGACCCTAAAGGGTGCTAACTACACGCGCCCCTGCAAAAGATGCCATCATCAACAGTGGGCCATCGAGCACCGGCGCCAACCCCATCCAGATCAGGATCGGCGGCGACCAAGCGAGCCTGCCCTGCTCCGGGAGCGGCGTCGGCTCGCGGGCTCGTAGCTGTCGTCGCTCGTCTCCGGCGTCGCGAAGACCTCACTGGGATCGCTGGATCCTCCGGCGCTCCCTTCGCTTGTGGAGCTGTCCAGAGGGTGATTGGCGGGCCCAGCCATCACCATGGCGAGATCCTGGCCCCCTCCCCCGGGCCAGCACTCCAGCCGGCGACCATTCGCGTCGAAGACCTTGAAGAACATCACCGAAGCGCCTTCGTACTCCAGGTGGATCGTGAGGGCGCCCTTCGTTCTGCAGCACCGGGCGATTTCACCCCAGCCGCGAGTCATGAAGACCTCGCCCGGGGCAGTGATCGCAACCTCTGCCCCGGTCGCAGGAGTGCTCCAGTCGGCGTGCTGCAGCCACAGCTCTAGGAGTCTCCCCTGCTGGAAGACGGAGGCTAAGAAGGGAGGAAAGCGAATCCAAGTCCGCGGAGGCCTGGTGGTGTGGAGCACGAGCTCACGGGAGGAGCCCTCGGCGTGGACTCTAGGAGGAACGACCAACACCTTCGTGACCCTCCGGCGCCGGCGACGGCGCTGGCCGAGGGGATCGGCATCACCTCTTCCAAGTCCCTCGGCAGGGGCATACAAGGGAAGCGGGAATCCCGGCGGAGGCCGCTCGTACCAAGGCCTCAGCACCACCAGGTGATTCTCCTCGTCTCGGCCGTGCAAGGCAGGCCGTTTCTTCGGCGGGAGCGGGTCAGGGACTTGTCCATTCCGCGCGATCGTCGAGGCATCGTGGGGAAGCGGAGACGCCCACGTCCAATCAACCGCCACGCGGCGCCCGAGGCCGCAGGCTGTTAGGGCCCGCGGCGCTTCGCCCTTGCCCTTTCGCCTCTCGGCACGGCCAAGTCCGTGCGCGCCTTGGGCCCAGGGGCTACTGACGGCGTTCTGGGAATGGGGGTCCCCAGACTTGCCTGCCTGCGGCCTGCGACGTGGCTCAAATGGGGGCCCAGCATGGCCCATCATCTTCAACACAAGGTTCAAGACCCTCGCGAGGGGCCAATCCTCGCGAGGCGGATGACACGGCGCTTCCTCAAGGACGGCCTCCTTAGGCTGGCTCGCGAGGAGGCGGAGAGATCAAGGTGGGGTACCTCATGAGGTGCCCATGACTCAAACCATGACGACCAAGGGTGCCAGGCGGGCGCCAGCCCGCGCAGCGTTTCCCTTTCCTCTTTGGTGCAAAGGGAGCAAGCGCACGCAAGAGGATCAAGCAAAGGCACCCATTTCGGTGCAACGAGACCAAGACCAGTCCAACGGTGGGAAGGAGGTCACCATGGAGCCCAGGACGGCGTCACCACAGGGCCTTTGGCAGGCGAAGACCAACTTTAGTCAGGATAAGTGTACCAGATGTTCCCCTTCAAATTGGCCAATTGTTGGCACCCTTCCCGCTCGATATTTGGGAAGAGGCCCAGGGCCTTTGCCTACAAATAGGACTAGCCACCCACAGGGTAGGGGGGATCGAATCCAGCATCTAGAGAGAGAGAAGGGCGATAGAACTCCCCCTAGCAGTTCATCCCCTAGCCAAGAACAGGCCCTCGCGAGGCCATTCCCCCTTGTATTGTTCTTCATCATCAGCCCAAGAGGCAATCCACCCACCACACTGGATTAGGTTATTACACCAAAATGGTGGCCCGAACCAGTATAAACCTAGTGTCTCTTGTGTTGTTCTTGCAGTAGTTTAGATCCTTGCGAGACGGAGAGGTAGAGGACATGATCTCCGCGCGCACCACAGAGTTCGAACCTTAAGGGTCCGCCGGAACCCGTGAATCCGACAGCCGAGCTGATGCCATGCCTTTAGTATCCTGCGCAGTCGCAGAAGCGTCCACGTCCAATCAACCGCCACAAGGCGCCCAAGGCCGCAGGCTGTTAGGGCTCGCGGCGCTTCGCCCTTGCCCCTTTCGCCTCGCGGCACGGCCAAGTCCGTGCGCGCCTTGGGCCCGGGGGCTACTGTCGGCGTTCTAGGAATGGGGGTCCCCAGACTTGCCTGCCTGCGGCCTGCGGCGTGGCTCAAATGGGGGCCCAGCGTGGCCCATCTTTATCCACACAAGGCTCAAGACCCTCGCGAGGGGCCAAGCCTTGCGAGGCGGACGACACGGCGCTTCCTCAAGCACACCCTCCTTAGGCTGGCTCGCGAGGAGGCGGAGAGATCAAGGCGGGTACCTCACAAGGTGCCCATGACGCAAGCTATGACAACCAAGGGTGCCAGGCGGGCGCCAGCCCGCGCAGCGTCTCCCTTTCCTTTTTGGTGCAAAGGAGGCAAGCGCAGGCGAGAGGATCAAGCAAAGGCACCCATTTCGGTGCAACGAGACCAAGACCAGTCCAACGGTGGGAAGGAGGTCACCATGTAGCCCAGGACGGCGTCACCACAGGGCCTTTGGCAGGCGAAGACCAACTTTAGTCAGGATAAGTGTACCATATGTTCCCCTTCGAATTGGCCAATTGTTGGCGCCCTTCCCGCTCAATATTTGGGAAGAGGCCCAGGGCCTTTGCCTATAAATAGGACTAGCCACCCCCAGGGTAGAGAGAGATGGGAAGGACCTAGAGGGAATGGGATCAAGTACGAAGAAACTAGAGGATGGAAATGAGCTAAGAGCCAGGAAAGAGGCATCTAGAGAGAGAGAGAAGGGCGATCGAACTCCCCCTAGTAGTTCATCCCCTAGCCAAGAATAGACCCTCACGAGGCTGTTCTTCCTTGTACTGTGCTTCCTCATCAGCCCAAGAGGCAATCCACCCACCACACTAGAGTAGTGTATTACACTGCATCGGTGGCCCGAACCAGTATAAACCCTGTGTCTCTTGTGTTGTTCTTGCAGTAGTTAGATCCTTTCGAGACGGAGAGGTAGAGGGCACGATCTCCGCGTGCACCCCAGAGTTCGAACCTTAAGGGTCTGCCGGAACCCCTGATCCGACGCATTCCACATAAAAAATATGTTTTTATCATTTACCTACTCGAGGTCGAGCAGGAATTAAGCTTGGGGATGCTCTATACGTCTCCAACGTATCTGTAACTTTTTATTGTTCCATGCTATTATATTATCCATCTAGGATATTTTATATGCATTTATATGCTATTTTATATGATTTTTGGGACTAACCTATTAACCTAGAGACCAATGCGAGTTTCTGTTTTTCCCTTGTTTTTGAGTATCGCAGGAAAGGAATACCAAACGGAGTCCAATTGACCTGACATTTCACGGAGATTATTTTTGGACCAGAAGAAGCCCACGAAGTATCAGAGATGGGCCAGAAGAGTCCCGAGGCACCTACGAGGGTGGGGCGCGTCCTACCCCCCTGGGAGCGCCCCCTACCTCGTGACCGCTCTCGGAGACCCCCCTGACTTGTTCCCTATGCCAACACCTCTTATATATACCCAAACTTCCAAAACATAACCTAGATCAGGAGTTCCGCTGCCGCAAGCCTCTATAGCCACCAAAAACCAATCGGGACCCTGTTCGGGCACCCTGCCAATGGGGGATCCCTCACCGGTGGTCATCTTCATCATCCCGGCGCTCTCCATGACGAGGAGGGAGTAGTTCACCCACGGGGCTGAGGGTATGTGCCAGTAGCTATGTGTTTATTCTCTCTCTCTCTCTCTCTCTCTCTCTCTCTCGCGCGCGCGCTCTCTCTCGCTCTCTCTCTCTCTCTCTCTCTCTCTCTCTCTCGTGTTCCTGATTTGGCATGATCTTGATGTACCGCGAGTTTTACTTTTATAGCTGGATCTTATAATGCTTCTCCCCCTCTACTCTCTTGTAATGGATTGAGTTTTCCCTTTGAAGTTATCTTATCGGATTGAGTCTTTAAGGATATGAGAACACTTGATGTATGTCTTGCGTGGGATACCCATGGTGACAACGGGGTATTCTATTGATTCACTTGATATATGTTTTGGTGATCAACTTGCGGGTTCCGTGACCTTGGGAATCTATGCATAGGGGTTGGCACACATTTTCATCTTGACTCTTCGGTAGAACCTTTGGGCACTCTTTGAAGTTCTTTGTGTTGGTTGAATATATGAATCTGAGATTGTGTGATGCATATCGTATAATCATACCCACGGATACTTGAGGTGATATTGGAGTATCTAGGTGACATTAGGGTTTTGGTTGATTTGTGTCTTAAGGTGTTATTCTAGTACGAACTCTAGGATATATCGAACGGAAAGAATAGGTTCGTGTTATTTTAATATAGACTCTTGAATAGATCGATCAGAAAGGATAACTTTGAGGTGGTTTCGTACCCTACAATAATCTCTTCCTTTGTTCTCAGCTATTAGTGACTTTGGAGTGACTCTTTGTTACATGTTGAGGGATAGTTATATGATCCAATTATGTTGTTATTGTTGAGAGACCTTGCACTAGTGAAAGTATGAACCCTAGGCCTTGTTTCCTAGCGTTGCAATACCGTTTAGGCTTGCTTTTACCACTTGCTACCTTGCTGTTTTTATATTTTCATATTACAAATACCCATATCTACCATCCATATTGCACTTGTATCACCATCTCTTCACTGAACTAGTGCACCTATACAATTTACCATTGTATTGGGTGTGTTGGGGATGCAAGAGACACTTTGTTATTTGGTTGCAGGATTGTTTGAGAGAGACCATCTTCACCCTACGCCTCCCACGGATTGATAAACCTTAGGTCATCCACTTGAGGGAAATTTGCTACTGTCCTAAAAACCTCTGCAATTGGAGGCCCATCAACGTCTACAAGAAGATTGTTGTGTAGTATACATCACCCAGTCTTGGTCATCGTTGAGTAATCGAAGGGCATAACATGCTGATTTATAGGTTGGTGTACAATACCATTTACTTTTCTGATGTCCTCATATGATTTAGAACCTTTGACGGTATTTAGCAGAATCCTTAGGTAATATTTCTCACCACTTGCTGGATGGGCATAATAGATCCTCGCAATAGACCGTTTCCCGCCTTTCCATGGTTTCCATCTTTTCTCCTTTGCATGCCATGTCCACTTAGTGGGAAATTCTGCATATGTCAGATTACGGGCCCCCTCATACAATTGATTAGCGGTCATCCATTCGGTGAAAATTGTTTCTTCTATGCCAGGTCTATGTAAAATTTTCTCAATATCAGTTGAGTCCGGGAGCACGACCATTTGCTCATCTTGAAGGTGGAATTGCAGTCTTTGTACAGAAGGATGCCGGTGTTGAAGTTCAAATCCAAAGATACGCCAAGATGCTTCACCTGCAGATAGGTATCGTGCATCAAGGTACATTTGTATCTCGTCATAGTTATTTCCTGCACCCAAAATTACAGTTTCTCTATCCTCTCCTTTGTGGATATACTTGAACAAATACTTTATGGATCTTGATTTATTGCACCATTCCACGTTTATGTGGGTCTGGTACTTGACTATCATGTCCCTATTTTATGGAACTACATACCTGCTATCTAGCTGTACTCCATTTTTTTCTACTCTCCTACCATTATTTATTCTTCTATATATTGGGAATCCTTCTTCATCGATGCTGGTTTCTCACAGAACATCTTAGGGAAATGTTTTGAGCACTTCCCATTGAGCATGCATGGTGACTTTTAGCATGCCTCTCCACATGGTCTATGCATCATGAAATTTTGAACTGCCATGTAACCTTCTGGATCAACATCCTTGTCTGGCACCTCTGCTGATATGATCTGGTCAATATTTTCAGGGCTAGGATCGCTTTCATCTGGATCCAAAAATAAGTATATGTGCATGAGGTAGACCTCTTTTCTGGAACTCGATGGTGTAGACAACTGCAACAAAACATTATAATTTCATTAGTCATTTTTTAAGTTTGCGTAGTAATTTACAGAGGTATATGAAGATAAGGTACATAACAAACTTAGTTGCGATGATAGGTATGAATTGGTCGATACTTTTTTCACTTACTTTCTATTGCTTTTCCAAACCGCTTCTTTTTTTATATGTCTTCTATTAGTTCATTCAGCTTTATAAGGAACACTCTATTGGCAATGGCTGGACGATCTTCTGTTTTTTTGTCCTAGTATGAAATCCAGCATGGTCTGTATTCCCGGACAGTTTGGGTTGCATGTGAAAGTGGTAAACAGATCTAGATATCCAGCCCACCGACGTATGGCCATTGCATCCTGGTAGCACTATTGTTTATTCCTCGGACTTCCATTAGAAGGTAGTATAATTCTTTTACCTACTTGATCAGTTCTGGTATCAGCATTATCCATTGCATCTTGCAGGCCGCTATATAGCTCTGTTCTAAGTGTCCGTTGGTGCATCCTTTACCAATTGAGCCTCCATTGCTCAGTGCATGTTGTTGCGTCTACGATGAACTGAAGGAACATCTTGCCACTCTTGCAAGACTGCTGACTGGTTTAGTCGCTGCTGGACGCGATATGCATAATACTCCATAATGGTAACATACTTTCTCTTTCCTTCGACACCTTTTGTTTTTTCTAATTTTATTTCCGGTCTGAATCCATCTTCTCTGTACGGGAATAATAACGGGTATTGCATAGACATAAAGCTTGATGTAGTTCCGAAATTCACTGGAGTTGTTTTTCTTTGTTTTCTACTATTATATCACGTTCAACATTTTCTCCTGTCTGTTCCGCAACAATGAGTGCAGCTATTTCAAATGCAGTTGGTAGGTTGTATTGTCTTCCATCACTGGATCTTGTACCAATTAATCCAACCTAACATTTTTTATATCCGACTCTTGGTATCTATCCCTTGCCATACGGAATGATTTCACTAACTCATTGTGATCATCTAGCATCCACAATAATCCAGACACAATGCCTTCATCAAGTTGTGTTTTCCTTTCCTTTGAGGTTGAAGCCTACATTCTATTTCTGACATCGTTTTCTATATCATAAATGTACAATTGAGCAAACTTTGGCCTGAGAGCATTATCTCCATTATCTTTAGGTAGCAATGTGCCAATTTCATGATAGTTTTGTCCATTCAAGCGAAAAACATATGGTGCTCCCCTTTTTTGTTTATCTCGTAATCGACCTGACCACCCATCGAAGTAAATGCAAACATTCAATTATAGTTCCTGATATTGTCTCTGTAATTTGACGATTCCCCCTTTTCATTAGATGTTAGTAGCTGCTGAAGGTATGCTGGAGGTTTTTTCAATGGTGGCAGTTTGACTTTGCCTTCCTTTCAAAAAAGTCTGAATGTTGGTCTTGATTTGTTTGTTTTATGCCTGGCTCTCTCTTGATGCCACATTATAGCATTGCAGAATGGGCATACGCATGTTGGTTTTCCAAATTTTGGAACCTCACTTGGAGAGCTATGAGATTTACCTCCTTTTTTCATCGCTTGTAATTTCTTTCTATTTTCTCAATTCAACTTGCTTATCTCTTTTCTTATAATCAAATCGCTACCTGATGAGCTTATAGCACAATTTGATGCTTCTAAAGCATGTTCGCCAGCTGATGTACTCAAAGCAAACTCAGTTTCACAATTTTGTTTTCTTTGAACCAAGCTTGCATGCTTGTTGCTTTGATTTCCATGGACCATCTCTTTCCTCTTTCTTGGTTTTTGTTTATTTGTACCTGGTGAAATCCTGTAACAAATATATTTGGTTGTTGTTAGCCCATTATATCACCACTACTAGAAAAAGGGCTATAGATGGGATTGACACTAATGGTGCACCAGACAAGCGGTGCGCCATTAGTATATACTAATGGCGCACCACCTTCAGATACGCCATTAGAGTTGAAACTACTAATGGCGCACCTGGCCCAGGGTGCGCCATTAGTATCAAACAAATTTTTTTTGAACTAGTGCGCCTGTCCAAACATACTGATGGCGCATCCAGACAAAGTGCGCCATTACTAGTTGTAACTAGTAATGGTGCACTGTGGAACAGTGCGCCATTAGTATGTTTTTTTTGCAAAACTACTAATGGCGCACCAGCAGAAGGTGCGCCATTAGTAACCTGGATTACTAATGGCGCATTTGGGGTTGGTGCGCCATTAGTAAGTGGGCAGCAACAAGATATTTTGGATAGCCTCTCCTACCCACACTCACTTTCTCCCCACTTCATTCTCTCCACCTCCTCCTTGTCTCGGGTGCCTCCTCTTTTTCACCTCATTTCCACCATAGATTCATTCAAATTAAGTGGTTAAATTACCTTGTTTTGATAGGTAAGTAAGGGGGGAAGCTATATTTATGTTGTTGTCCCTACAACAATGTGCACATGCACTTTTTATGGCCTAGCTAGATCTATGTATGTTCGTGGTGTTGCATATGTTTGTGGTGTTGCATATGTGTTTGTGTTTGGAGGTGTACCAGTATTTGAAATGCGATAGTTGCCAATATTTTTCCGGAATGTTGATTCATTTCCGTTTCGGCGAGAATTTTGGCATTAAGCATTCTTTTTGGTCCTATTTTTAGGGAAAGTCATGCCAAATTTTTTCTTGGTTCTAAAATATCGTTTTGCTCTACCCCGCAGGCGACCATGGTCCGCACGATGACCGAAGGCATCGTGAATAGGTTTTTGAGGTCCGCGGAGGCCGAGATGCTTTAAAAGAACGATACGGAGATAAGATGTCCGTGTCGAAGATGCAAGCTGAAGAGCCTTATTGCGGACCCGGATTCCGGGCAGGTGCGGGACCACCTGCTCTTGCGTGGTTTCATGGATGACTATCGGTGGCAAGGTGATGAAGATGACTACGAAGTCGTCCATGGGGGCCGGGCAAGAAATGAGGAAGGGCAGCAAGACAACCACCGCGGCTCGGGCGGGCGAGAAGACGAAGAATCCCCAGGAGATGATCACGACGGTGATGCTGTACACAGTCATCATGTAGAAGATGCAGGACATGATGATGAGGAAGATGTCGGAGCAGACGACGGGCATGATCATGAAGATGATGATGCCGGCGGAGCAGACAACGGTGGACCATCGATGGGCTGGGTGCAGGACCCTTATATTCAAGAGCTGCTTCTCAAGCAGACGGATAACGCAAGAGCTGCCGCCCGAGAGAAAGCCAAGATGGATCAACTTGAGTTAGACGCGGTTACTCCATTGTATGAAGGATGCAGGCCCGAGGATACCCACCTGAAAGTAACACTCATGGCTCTGGAGATGAAGGTAAAACACAAAATGACCGACGCATGCTTCGACGAGAACATGTCATTCTGGCACGAACGTCTTCCCAAGGGGAACAAGTGCCCGACTAGTTTGGAGGAGGCGAAAAAAATTGTGTGTCCTCTGGATTTACCGCACGTGAAATACCATGTGTGCATGAACAATTGCATCATTTATCGGGACGAGCACGCGGAGTCTACCATATGTCCGGTGTGCGGCGTCACTCGATACAAGAAGAGGAAGAAAGCTCCTCGAAAAGTGGTGTGGTACTTTCCGATCACTCCTCGTCTGCAGCGGTATTTCGCGGACCCTAAGGTAGCAAAGCTCCTGCGTTAGCACGCGGATAGGGAGGAGAAGAAGCGAGAAGATGACGCAAATGATCCGGAGATAGATAAAAAAGACAAGATGATTAGTCACCCTAAGGATGCGAGCCAGTGGCAAGCGTTGAACTTCGAATACCCAGAATTTGGGAAGGATCCAAGGAACATCGTGTTGGGCGCGAGCACCGATGGAGTCAATCCGCTTGGCAGCCAGAGAAGCACACATAGCACCTGGCCTGTGTTTGTGTGGATGTACAACCTTCCCCCCTGGTTGTGCATGAAGAGGAAGTACATTCACATGAGTATGCTAATTGAAGGGCCGAAACAACCAGGGAACGATATCAATCTGTATCTGGGGCTGCTGAAGGAGGAGCTAGACACGCTGTGGAAAACGCCAGCCAATACGTGGGACGCCGCAGAGAAAGAATATTTCCCTATGAGAGCCGCACTGCTCACGATGGTGCACGACTATCTCGGTTACGGATATCTCGCGGGGCAGGTAGTCCACGGATTTTCTGGATGCGTAAGGTGCATGGATGACACAACGAATTGCCAGCTAGATAGAGATCACGGGTCTTCGAAAACCGTGTTCATGGGACATCGAAGGTGGCTTCGCGACGATGAACCATGGAGGAAACGCAAGGATCTGTTCGATGGTGAAATCGAACCCCAAAAACGCCCGTGTACGAGGAGCGGCGAGGAAATAGACAAGCTGTTGAAAAATTGGAAAGACTGCCCACTGCCGGGAAAGAAGCAAAAGGCGCCAGAGCCGGGAAAGAAGCGAAAGGCGCTAGAGCCGCTGCTGAAGGTATGGAAAACGAGGTCTGTTTTCTGGGACTTGCCGTACTGGAAGATCCACCATGTGCCTCACAGCCTTGATGTCATGCATATCACGAAGAACGTGTGCGAGAGTCTGCTTGGTACCCTGCTCAACATGCCAGAGAGGACCAAAGATGGGCCGAAAGCAAGGGCAGACTTGAAATCAATTGGCATCAGGCAGGAGCTTCACGCTATATATGATGATGATGATGATGATGAGGCGAAGCAAGACACAGAAAGTCGTCGCAAAGGCAAAAAGGCCAAGAAGACCGGAAATGAGTACCCTCCCGCGTGCTTCACTCTAAGTTAGGAGGAGATCGAGCAGTTTTTCACCTGCCTCCTAGGAGTAAAACTTCCTTACGGTTACGCGGGGAAGATAAGCAGACACCTAGACCCAGCGAAGCAGAAGTTCAGCGGGATGAAGTCTCACGACTGTCACCTGCTGATGACGCAGATACTTCCAGTTGCAATCCGTGGGATCATGGACGCGCACGTCCGTGAAACGCTATTTGGCCTATGCAACTTTTTCGACGTCATCTCTCAGAAGTCGATTGGCGTGAGGCAACTCAGAAGGCTACAGGAAGAGATCGTGGTGATACTATGCGATCTTGATATGTACTTCCCGCCCGCATTCTTCGACGTTATGGTGCATCTGCTGGTCCATATAGTGGAGGATATCATCCAACTCGGGCCGACGTTCCTGCACAGCATGATGCCGTTCGAAAGGATGAATGGTGTCATCAAAGGAGACGTTCGCAACATGTCACGTCCAGAGGGAAGCATAGCCAGGGGCTTTCTGACCGAAGAGTGCATCTCCTACTACACGAAATATCTAGGCATCGAGAACCCCGTTGGTCTGCCCGTCAACAGGCACCTCGGCAGGCTCGCTGGATGGGGTCACCGTGAGGGTCGCCGCGAAATGCATGTCGATTTCGAGGGTCGACTCGCCGACTTTGAAAGAGCAAACCTAGTCGCGCTACAACACATGGACGTGGTCGATCCTTGGGTGGTAGAGCACAAAACCTTTATTAAGAAGACGTACAATGACCGAGGCCAACAGAGGACGGATGGAGATATACTCAAAGAGCACAACTCATGTTTCACGCGTTGGTTCAAGCAGAAGCTTCTGTCGTACCCTTTACATGAGGATTCTTCCGCGGAAGAACAACTCATATTCGCCTTGTCACAGGGTGCCGAGCACAACCTGATGACCTATGAGGCGTACGATATCAACGGCTACACATTCTACACCGAGGCCAAGGACATGAAGAGCGATGATTATCAGAACTCCGGGGTAACGATGGAATCCTACACCGGTAACCACAAGGATAGATACTACGGAAGGATCGAGGAGATCTGGGAGCTGAGCTACGCTGGAGAGAAGGTCCCGATGTTCCATGTCAGATGGGCCAAGACCGTCCTAAAAGAAGAGCGGTATTTCACCACCATGGTTATACCCGAAGCCAAATCCAAGACCGCGGGCGCAAACGTCACCGCGAAAAATGAGCCATGGGTACTGGCTTCCCAAGTGGACCAATGCTTCTTCATTACCGACCCGTCAAAGCCCAGTCGTGTTGTCGTGAGGAGAGGCAAAAGGAAGATCATCGGAATGGATGGAGTAGCCAATGAGCAAGACTTCGACAAGTACGGCGACCCGAGGATCGAACATGACGACGATGATGAAGTAGCAGCATACACCACAACAAGAAGCAGGACCACCCTACCTAAAGGACGTCCGTTCCACAGAAGAACTCCATTTGCGAAAAAGAAGGGCAAGAAGATTATGAACAGATAGCTAGCTAAGATCGATTGTATTTAAATCGTAGCCTTCATTTCTCGATTGTATTTCATGGGCACTTTTTGAACTATCATGAATATTTTTAAATTTCATGGACACTCGATCTGTATCCCCCTCCATCTCGATCGCTATCCCACCTCGCCAGATCCGGTCCCCCTCGCCGCCGAGCACCCCCCGGTCCACCGGCCGCCGCCGCCGACCCCCCGCACCCTCGATTCCCCTACTCAACCGCCGACGCCGACCCCCCGCACCCCTCCCCTACTCAACCGCCGTCGCCGACCCCCCGCACCCCCCACACCCTCCCCCGCTCCACCGGCATTACTGTTTGATGATATTTAAAAAAAATTATTACTGTCTTATAAAAAAATATTACTGTTATGATTTAAACAAGTTTGAACATATTTAAACACAAATAAGTATCAAACAGCATTTTAAATGCATAAAAAAAATTGTGGAGCCTGGGAATCGAACCCAGGACCTCCTGGTGTGAGAACTGGCTGCTGACTAGTCGAGCTAGTAGAGGGGACTTGATGTGGATCAGGTCAGGTGGAAGATAACTTGTTGGCTTGAGCAGAAATCAAAAAAAATACCAATGGCGCACCAGGGTGAGGTGCGCCATTAGTATGGATGTACTTATGGCGCACCGAGGGGTGGTGCGCCATTAGTATTGTGCCGCCCCCATCCATATTCCATCCCCGGTCCAAACCTATCCCCTCTCTCTCCCTCGCCCTCGCCCTCAATCCCCTTCCCCCCTTTCCTCTCCCGACGCCGCTGCCCCGCCGCCTCGACGCCGCCCCGACGCCGCCTCGATGCCTCGACGCCACTGCCCTGCCGCCTCGACGCCGCCTCAATGCTGCCCCGATGCCGCGCGCTCGCGCCCCACTACGCCGCCGCCGCGGCGCACCTCGCCGAGCAGGGCGTCGACGTGGCGCTGGCCAAGGTGGACGCCACCGAGGAGCACGACCTGGCGCAGGCGCACGGCGTGCAGTGCTACCCCACCCTCCTCTTCTTCATCGACGGCGTGCCCAGGGACTACTGCGGCGAGAGGACCAAGCGAGCAATTTCTGCAGATCTCCAATTCCCTCCCTGTTCCTGCTCCGCAGCTGCTGAGAATTTTGTTTTTGCTTTGCTGCAGGGACGCCATTGTCGCTTGGATCGGCAAGAAGCTGGGCCCTGCGATGCAGAACCTCACCGCCGTCGACGAGGCCGAGAAGATCGTCACCGGCGACGACGTGGCCGTGCTCGCCTTCCTCGACCACCTCTCGGTATGCAATGCGCCTTCTCCAAGCACAGCAAAGTCCAGCAACCCAACCTGCTTCAACTGCATCCATTACAAGCATAGTGTTCCTTTACAAACAACTAAATCTGATTTAGGTGTATTTCGATGCAAGGGCTCTTCTTGGGTAAATTAATTAGCCAAAAAATCTGAAAGAAATTTAAAGGATGTTAATTAGAGTCTGATTTGCGTCATTTTAGTATATTCTGAAGAGCAACTTGCTCCTTGTTACTGCAAATGGCAAGAAGAATACACATTCAATGCTTTTACTACTGGTCTGGTTTGCTTCTGGAGTAGATTATAGCTTTATTATGTAGTTAGTTCTTTTTGGGGGGCGGGGGTCAAGCGAATCATTGTTTTTGAATTTACAGTGTGTATTTGATTTTCATGGGGTTCAAAGGGTCTGTCTAAAGTGTTAACCTGATATACCAAAACTATGAGGCATAATCAGGTTTGTTATTGAGTCCCTGGAATCCAATTTCTACAATAATTCAACATATATTATTGGAAAACAGTTTGTGTTGCTTAATCCAATTTGTACATCGCCCACTAGTTATATGTTAGTGCCATATAAAAAATTGAAGGAACTGATGCCCGGAAGCAATTAGTACAGCTTGGCCTCTGCCTATAACTCCTTCTTTGGTCAGATGATGCTTAGACTAGGAAGATTGCAGTTTCTGCCCTCTTTTTAGTGCCTTGGATTCTCGCATTTGGGAAGCAAACAAAGTAGGAGTAGATAGTTCTACTCCATACCAATACCGTGTAGTCTGTTACAGACCAGTGTCTTGTGATTATATGCAATATGTTGTATGCTCAACTCCGTGATCTGAGCATAGGTATTTGGGTACTGGTAGTATGATGTTTCTGCCATTATTAGGTTTATATACTATATGCTGGCATGGCTGTTTTTATTAGGCAGGACAGTGCAGTAGTTGATGTATCTTGGGTTGATTATAAAGTTGCTTGGGTTTAATATTACCCAGCATGATGATGTATCAATGTAGCATTAGCATATGATCCAAGTGCTAGTACTGCTAGTAAATAGCTAATATAGTTAATGAAGAAGAAAAAAACTGCTAGTACAGTTAATGAAGAAGAAAAAAAGTTGTCCAGTGTATATATATTTGAAAATGATTGCTGCTAGATGTTAATTTGCTGGTACTAGCTAGAATTTGGCACTGAAAAGCAAAAGAAAAAGCCCTTGAGTTTGCTGGTATATATATTTCCATGTTGTGATGGAGGCCTTTTTTGCCTTGTCCACCCGAGAGGCCCTTGAGTTTGCTGGAATGTCGATTAACTTCCGTTCCGGCAAATTCGGGTACTCCATATGTCCTATTTTCAGCAAAGGTCGTGCTGAAATTTTTCGTGAATTTTAGCATGACTTTGCTAAAAATAGGACATATGGGGTACTTGTGACTAATGCATGGGCCGGGGTATCTTAGTAGTTAATTAAGTAGGATCAAGTGCCCGTTTATTCTAGCTGCATTAAACCATAGGCGGCAATAGAGCCAAGTGATTAGGCCAAACTTAGAATTCTCCTTCCCAGCTTAGCTTTTAGGATGCCTCGGTGTCGACAAACCATTAATTATACAACCTTGGCTTTTAGGGTGCCTCGGTGTTGATAAAAACCGAAATGATGAAAGCTTAGGCTTTTAGGGTGCCTCGGCGTTGAAAAACCCTCAATGATAAAAGCTTAGCTTTTAGGATGCCTCGGTGTCGACAAACCCTAAATGATGAGACCATGATCTTGTTCCTTGACAATAACCAACTTTTTGACCAAACTTTGTTCCTCTTTAGAGAGAAACATGGCCAACAACGATCAGGCCGGGGGTTCGGGTGGCAAGGCATTCTGGGAGCTGTCCCAGGAGATGGAGGAACAACCTCACTTGTATGAGGACGCCGCCTTCCCCACCGATCCTGAGACCACTGATGGTGCCGCCGAGGATGACCCCACTGATGCCACCACTGATGGTGCCGCCGAGGATGCCACCACTGATGATGGCGGCGCACGCACAGATGGCAGCCAATCGAAGAGGCAACGGAAGGACCGGCGCCCGACCGTGCTCCGCACCCTCAAGGAGGAAGTTACTGAAGTGGACTCTAACGGGAATCCAACGGCGCCCGAACGAATAGTCAAGGGGTACTCACTTCAGCTCGGGTGCATTCTACGGAGCACCGTCTCGATCAACACCGAACACCTGAGGCATCCTGACCGAATGAATTTGCGCAACCTCCTCTTCACGAAGCTGCACGAACGATACAAGTTCCCCGCTGAATTTGAAAACACAAGCCTCAAAGGGAATAAAGTGAACAATGCTGCCCTCACGAAGATGAGCAAGGCCCTGTCTACTTGGAAAAGCAATGTGAAGAGAATGATCGAGAAAGGTGAGAGTTATGAGAAGATCAAGGAGAAAAATCCTTCGATCACCGAAGATGACTACAACGACTTCAAGATCAATTGCTCGAGCACCGCAAACTCCGAATCAAGTCGGTGGGGGAAAGAAATGCGGGAGCTGAACTTAGGGGAACACACACTCGGTCCCGGCGGTTACAGAGTGGCGGAGCCTATATGGGACAAGGAGGAGGCGGACCGTGCCGAGCAAGGCCTACCGCCCCTCTTCGATAAATACGGTGACAAGCAGACCAGGAACTATGTCAGGGCCCGGTACAAGAAGGACCCGAAAACAAAGGAGATTACCACGGATCCGAAGACCAGGGCGCTTGAGCTTGTTCTGGTAAGGAATACACCCCCGCGTAATTAGCTCCATATGGTTGCATTCTAATTAATGAAGCCAAATTTCTAAATGGTTCACATTCCTTCCACAGGCGACTGAAAGCAGTAGCGCGGGTCGACTAAGAGCAACCCTTGGGACACCACTCTAAATAGGGCATTGGATGTAATGAAGAACAAGGATAAGCTCAGTAAGCCGACGTCAGCTGGTCGTGTGGCCGGCAAAGGCTTGTCGACAAAATGGTCGTCATACTATAACACTGGTGGGCGAAAGGAGAAAAAGACCAGCTCGGAAAGCAAGGCGTGCGAGGTTCAAGAACTCAAGAAACAGGTGGCGCGGATTCCGGAGATTGTCCAAGAGCAAGAGCAAGTGCAACAACAACTCGGAGCGACGATCACCGCCATTGTGCCTACCTTGATCCAGGGGTTGAGTGCGTGGATTGCGGGCGGCCAACAGGGGCCGCCCCCGATTCCTAGCTTCATGGCCAGCAACTCGCAGAACGCGATGGCGGGGCCATTGGTGTCTCCGGCGGAGGCGGCATTGGTGTCTCCGACGCCGGCACGGGAGCTTAATGCACCCGGGTGAACGCCGGCCGGCACCTCTGCAGCAAGCGGCCCCTCCGTCAACTGCATGCCCGCCGTTGGCGGTGCCTTGACATTAGCCGAGCTCGACGCCATCATCACGGTAACTAATTAAGCCTCTCTCGGCCAAGGACTTCATCTCCTTGCCTTTGACTGGGCATCCCTGACGCCCTACATGTTTTCGCAGGGCGCCGCCGACGTTCCGTGCACTCTCCTGCACTTCGTGAACAACGAGTTGGTCGATGTCGCCAAGGGCAAAATCGTTCAACCGGGAAACCCCTTGTTCCACGGTACCCAGATGCCACCCAACTTGTTTAGGGTTCAACTGGTTCGAGTGCTGCCAGGCTGCGACGAGTTGTTACCTCCGATTCGACCCGTCGGGGCCGACGATGATGACGTGATGACCCTCAGCGCCTGCCTGAGCTGGCCCCTGCTTTGGCCGAAGAGCCAGATTCATTTGGGGGCGGGGGACACCACCTCAAAGACAACACCGCCAGTCGTGTCGGCGCCAAGTCGGCCCCATGGCAAGACCGCCGCAACGGTGCCGGACATCCCTATGCCACTGGTTCCAAACATGCATATGGCACAGGATCAGAGCGACGATGACGACGATACATTTGGCAACGTCGATCAGTACTTTGTCGATCATGGGTACGATGGCGACTTCATGGGGCCTCCTTCTCAAGAACCCAACCCAACAAAAGACGTGCGCAATCTAGCTGGTACCACGGAGAAGCCAAGTTGCAACAGGCGTCGTCTGCCATTCAGCTCTCAGGAGACGCCTCCAGCTGCCGACTTCACCGAGCCTCAAATAGGCGAGGTGCGAAATATTCTCAGCCCCAACACACTCAAGAAGGCGGTCTGTGAGCAGAACTCGGTCCCATTACAGGAGAATAAGAAGGCACGCAAAAGAAAGACTAACAAGGGTGCGGGCCAGTCGGCACCGAGTATGATCCGTGCTCGGGACGGGCCACCTTCACCTGAGGATTTAATGAGGAGGGTGCATGTGGCGGGTAGGCCGATGCTACCGAGAAATATGCTAGATGTTGCAGCCGGTGCTATGCGGAGTCTGCATGACAGTGTTCTTTCTTTGGAGAAGCGGCGTCTCAGAGAGAAGGATGTGGCATACCCGGTTTTCGCAGCCAAGGTGCCAGAGGGCAAGGGCTTTGTGGATAACTCCATCTGGGGTACGATTGTCCTGCGGTTTGATGACATCCACGCCATGTTGAACCTTCATCCGCTGCACTACACCTTCGTTCGGCTATTTTCACTGTGTATGGAGATGCGGATCATTCGCGACAAGACCCCGGACATCGTGATAGTCGACCCCTTCTACATGCGTGCCAAGATCTTGGGCAGCGCTGGGGACCGGCAAGTCGCGAGTTCTTACCTCGAAGGCGTCATTCTGGCAAACCCAGATAAGGATAACTTCCTCGTGCCTTACTTTCCCAAGTAAGTCCTCCCCTCAACCGCCCCGTAACATATGAATTCTTAGATTTCGATCATTTTTCTTTTAACATTCCGTGTTTTCTGCAGTGACACACATTGCACGCTCATCCTCCTAAGCCCCAAATATTCCATGGCCACGTATTTCGACCCGGACCGTCAGTCGAACGTAGACTACACAAATGTCAAGAAGGTTCTTGATGATGTTCTCCCCGGCTACGCCAAATCTGGAGGCACCTTAACCGGGCCTATTCGTAAGTACGGCAAGCACGTGTTCTCCCACAATACGACGTTCTGCTGCGTCAAGCAGACGCCTGGCGGTCAAAAGGGTGCCTACTACGCCATCCATCACATGCGGGCGATCGTACGGGACCATCATCAACTTCTGCTGCCGAGTAAACTCAAAGATTGGGCTGCGAGCGTGTCGGCAATCCAGGACGCGGACATCAGACAAGAATTCTTTCGCATCCAGTCGGAGTTTGCGGAAATCATCCATCAAGATGTCCTTCGTACCTCGGGGCAGTTCTACCTCAGAAATCAACCGTCCAACAGTGACATCGACACAATGCTACAAATGCAGGCTGACAACGCCCATAATTTCATGACTCCCACGATAGACAGCGGCTTCATCCACGTTCCGGTCCCTTGAGTCGAGTCGAAAGCAGTGATGCTGTGTCTAGTTCTGAAACATCGATTGGCTCATGTTATAATTAAACTTTAATGAACTTGTAGTATGTCTCTTTGGTTTCGAGAGTCGTTCAACTTAGATGTAATCGATGCTATTAATGTCTTGCTTTTCTCTTCCGATCGTTCTGTTGCATACTTATATATTGCTTACGTATTGTCTGTGAATTGGTACTAACGTTTCGTTTGGCTAGTGCATAGCGATGACGTCGTATGTCGTGTACAAGGGTAAGGTTCCCGGAGTCTACGACGACCGGGAGGAGTGTCGGAGACAGGTTCGCCGATTCAGCGGTAACAGTTACAAAGGGTACACCACTAGGGCCGAGGCCGAATCTAGATACGCCCGCTATCTAGCGGGAGAGGGGAGGGAGCATTGGAGGAACCGGATGAAGACGAGTTTCATCGTGATGATTCTCATCGTGATAACCGTAGCTCTCTTCTATGTGATGGTAGTTTAGATGATCGATATCGACTTGTAATGTGAAGACAAACTCGCTACTCGCGGTCCCGAGACTTGTAATATAATGTCCTATCTTTGTTCGGTCTTTTCAATTCGGAGACTAATATGATGAATTGTATTCGGAGACTAATATGATGAATTGTATTCAGAGACTAATCTTCTATTGTATTCGATGAATCTGTTGTTGATGTGTGCTATCTATATTTTGTCCAATTATACATTATGTAACCTGTGCAAAAAACAGAAAATTAAAAAAAAAACTAATGTTCATACTAATGGCACATCACATCACAGTGCGCCATTAGTATGCCAGAGGATACTAATGGCGCATCATTAAACAGTGCGCCATTAGTATGCCGAAGTTACTAATGGCGCATCTTGTTGTCGTGCGCCATTAGTATGCCAAAGCACCTGGGTATACATGGCCCCTGGGAGGCATACTAATGGCGCACTGTTGTATATACTAATGGCGCATCTGAGGTGCGCCATTAGTATACCAGATACTAATGGCGCACCAGTGGTGCGCCATTAGTAAAATATACTAATGGCGTGGTACTAATGGCGCACCACTAATGCGCCATTAATGGCCAAATTAGGTGGGCCATTAGTAGCCCTTTTTCTAGTAGTGCACGCACGGGCTAGCGGCCATGATTATGTTGTTAAAGGGTGCACCTTTCTTGCTCTTTGTTTACTGTAGAATGATCTTTGGGTATTCCCTGAAAATAAAAGGAGCTAAACTTCATCTGCATAGCACACTAAAAGTAATTTGAAGAGATAATAAATATGTGATTGCCATTTTATTCCCCTGGCAAGCTACAACGGTAGTGGATGTATATACACATGTGAATAGCCTGTAATATATTTATTTTATGATCAATTATTTATATAGTACATGTATTGAGTTATTTTCTTGTTTATTAATAACTGATAATATATAATGCAAGCTAGTACCTTTCATTCTGATGGTGTAGGTTGTCTTCTTGGACAAGAATATCCGACTGGTTGCCCATCATGCTTAATAACTTTGAACGCTTCTTATTTTTTGTTTTGTTTGGAGACTGACTTTGCTTTCTCCGAGCTTGTCTGCGTTCATTTTTTCATCATTATAGTGTAATGTATTTTCATTTTTTAGTTAGAATGTAGATGTGCTAGAGGCAATAAATTGTGTCATAACATACAAGTTATTGCCTTCCACTCTAATTTGCTGAACATTTCATTCGGAAAGTCAGGGTAATATATTCAAGGGTGCATTCAACATTGTTATAAGAATAGGATAGAAGTGTTGTAGTCAAGTTTGTACCTTGTTTTCGTTAGGTAATTTGTCTTTTTTGCCCAAGATGACCCTGCAAGTGGTACGAACTCGTATTAGAAATAGTTTAAATATAAACTAATATTGGTTTTGCTGCAGGGCACTATCTGAACCCTTCACTTAAAATATGGGAAGGAAATAGTTGGCATCTTGCTAAAAATCATATGTCGAACACCATTATGTATTATACCTTCAGTCGGTTTTATCCCCCTTTTGGATCATAGGCACATGATTTTTCGACATGGTGGCTGGGGCTAGTGCTTATGGGTTTGTCAATTTCTGATCGACCCTCTGAAACAACAGATGAAGATTTTAGTAAAATATTATAAGTTAATACTTATAGAAACAACATCATCGAGAATAAGCATGAAATAATATGTTACAAAGTCGATGCTAGCTCTTTTTTCTCTTTATTCCGTGTCTTTGGTAGCTCTGTATCGTTATGAGACGCGGAAGCTCCGGATCGTTTATGTGTAAATCATGTGTATGCATGCCCTTATATAAAGGCAGATGTGTTCGAGTTGGACTCTGCAGGTCTTGTTTATTCGAGACTGTATAAATAAATAATATAAGACCAAGCCATAGCCGTGTCCCATGGTCATGTTTAAGTCTCTGACTCCAACACGTGAACTTCTATAATAGAAGTATCCTGCTCGTTCTTTTTTAGATATATTCTAGTGCCATACGATCATATTATTTTTCTAGATGGATTAGCTAGCCGCACAAAATTTAGTTGCTTATTAATATTTTTAATATGTGAATTTGTCCATGTGGCATTGTTTCTTTTCATGCTACTACCTTTTGTTAGATCAAAATATCAGCTAACTAGTGTCTCCTCCGATGGGAAAATGTTATATATACCAGCCATCGGATGAAACATAAGACGTGCTATCTTATAATACTACAATGTACGGGAGTCTTACTCCCTTAGGAAAAAGGAAAGCTTTCTTTAAAAAACAAAAAACTAAGCGTCTATATATCCATTAAAAGGAACGTAATATTTCAACTCATATGCTACAACGTATGGGAGCCTTCAAGGTAATGCAAGTAGGAAATATTGGGAAAGTGGCATGTGACTTCGTTGTTTGGCCACTATTGGGGTTGCAAACATGGGTCCAACTGTAGGAATTTATGCTAAATGAAGTTGGGTGTATTACAAATCGAGTAGGTAGCGGCCTCGTCCTGCCTCCGCACATCATCCAGATGTGTCACCATCGCCTTTATAGGGAGCCATTTTTACACGCCATTGCAGGGAGCCATTTTTACACTGGACGGCAAAACCTGAGATTGGCTCTCCTCTTCTTTACACTAGCCCCTCGTTGAGAACAACAATATGTTTCCTCCGTTTCTAAATATAAATCATTCCAGATATTTCAATATAAACTACATATAGATGTATATAGACGTAATATAGAGTGTAGATTCACTCATTTTGTTCCGTATGTAGTCATGATGGGAATGGGCCGACCCAGCATTGGCCTTGGATCTGGCTCTATGGCCCCAAGTTCAATATATGAGGCCATGGGTCGGCCCATTTCATCATAAATTTGTGGCCTCGTTAACCCGTTGGGTACATGAGGCCGACCCAAAATCTAGCAAATTCACACTTGTGTTTACAAATGAATAGATGGGCAGGCCAGCCTAAAGGAGGGACAAAAAAATTCTGAAATGTACTACTTCAATACTACCACCCATTAGTTAATACTCCCTCTGTCCTAAATTTTTTGTCTTAGATTTGTCTAAATATGAATGTATCTAATTACATTTTAGTGTTAGATACATCTGTATCTAGACAAATCTAAGACAAAATTTTTGGGACGGAGTGAGTACTAAGTTGTTTTGAATAAATATACAGCGTTGGATGTGAGGTGTGTAGGTCCTGTCTTGTCTTCCTGTGGAGTGGGTTGCAGTAGGATGATTATTCAGATTGCGAAAGGTAAATCTCTAGTGCGTTCAGGCAAGCTAAGCAGATGAATAATTTCTCGCGCATTCAGCTGGCTACTCACGTATTGGAGTATGCATATGTAAAGAAAACATGATTTAGGCAGGGCAACCAAGGCACCATTTTTCCGCTACATAGCTTCAGAATGGGTCGACCCGTCCGATCCCGTCGGGTGGCACGGTGCCGGCTCTACTGACACGTATATTATTTTAGGTCAACCCACTTGGCCCATTGGCCTTAACTTTTTGGGCCGGGTCAGCGACCTAGTGGGCCGACCCGGCCCATTCCCATCTTGAGTACGTAGTCCATATTGGAATCTCTAAAAAGACTTATGTTTAGGAATGGAGGGAGTAGTGGTTACCAATTTCATACATGAGTTCAGTAAGAAAATATTTTTCCAACTGAAATTAAGTAATGGTTGATAACCGTCTCAACTTGATTCATGCATGGCCAGGGAGTATATGCAAGAATATTCTGTTATATAACATGATAGAGAAACTATGAAAATATAACATAGTACTATCTGTGTCGTCAACTATAAAAGATCTATAATTTGTATTCTAAGAGTCAAATTCCAAATATTACAAATTATTTCTTCCTCCCAAATCGTGATCTGCAAAGTTGTTGTTCATCATCAAGGAAGTGTGCATGCTTTTACGCTTTTTTGGGGTGTTGAATTGCTCTTCCGAGTCTTCATCATCATCAAGAACAACTTGTCTCTTAATTCTTGTACTCCTTCATTTCACTTTGAATTCTCTTCCTGTTCATCACCATCTCTTTGTGTATATCGTCTTCAATATCTTCTTTTGATTCATTTTTAATGATGACACCTTTTGGAATTTTCATCAAGTTACCCTACATATAATAAGAGAGTTAGTCCAATTTGTTTGTCTTGAAATATGGTTTTTTGAATGAGGAACTCCATATATTTTTTGAATACCTCATCATCTTTTGGAGTATCAAGTGCCATAGTTCTCTGCCCGCCAGATCTTCATAAGGTTTCAGCTTTCTCCTACTCATGGTTTTATTTTTGCATCTTTCATCATTGTTTTTATCATGTATCTGAACAAATCGACTCTCTTCACCTGGCTCAGGTTTAATGACACCATCTTCTAAAAAGTTCTTCGGCTTACTCTACAAAAGCATCAGAAGATCAGTCCAGTTCCATTGTTTCTAAAATATAGTATGTTTTCAAATAGATGTTGCATAAGGGAGTGTAATCTACAGATAATTATGAATGTTGTTACTGTTCATTTTGTTTCAATTTTTTAACGCAAATATTAACATTGAGAAATATAATAGAATGGAGTAAAATCAGTAAATGTCATACCCTTTCATTGTTGTCACTCTTCATAGATGAACTACTGGTGTCCAGAAAGAATAGTCTTGAGACTGTGTAGTCTTGTCTACAACTGGTGAAATTGTAGTCTGTCAATCTAAACTGAAAAATTACAGTCTGACCACAGATCTCTTGGATTGGTTTTGGAAGCTCATCACTTTCATTACCAATTGATGCGACCATGTTTTCTGCCGACTCATGAATTAATTGTTGAGCTTATTTTTCAAAAAGTACGCAAGATGCAGATGTTGTTGAATTACTGATTTGAATCTTAATATTATATCTACAAAATATGTAATGAATTAATTTAAAAATTAGAATATTAAAACTATCAAGATAGAGATCTGTTAAACTCTTTACTGTGGTTTGGGTTGAGCTTTCCTATCGCATATGGTACAATAGTACTAATCGGTCCTCTTTTCAAGTAGCTTCTTGCAATTATTTTCACTGCATGATATGTAGTACCAACCATACCTTGTATTAACATCATCAATTACTGCTTCCATGATAATTATCCTTCCCTGTAGAGAATATATATATATATTTATGCTTCTGAGTGGGAAACATCAATTCATTGTTATCGCTAGATTACATACCGGATTTGATGAGTCTAACAGAATGCCATTTAACTCTCCTAAAGTTTTTCTATTGTAGCGCTTGCTCATCCAGTGTCCCTTTTAGATGGTTGTCCTCAACATGTAGTTCTTTGATATTTTTTCCTTGGAACAAATGCTATTTGGAAACAAAAAGTTATGATCCAGGGTAGGTAGTACTGACACTGACATTAAAAGGGCAATATTTGTAGGAATTTCGCTTACCTGTTTTGTACATCCATAGTCTCAGGAATATCTAAATTTATAAAAACTTGAGTTGCACTATTTGACGATAGAGAATATCCTGCATAGTGGTTCAAATCATCATTTTCCTATGTAAAACCAAGCAGAGAGATAATAAAATAAGTGATTAAAATTTGAAAGAAGACATACTGCCAAATTTCCTCACTATTGTTGATGTAATTATAATGACATTCCCTATTAACCTGACATCAATTAGATCAGCTTTGTCACCCCATAATCTTACTTTGACTTCCTGGTCTCTGTCCACAAAAAAGTAAAACAATTGTGAAGACAATACATGAGCACCTTGGCTGCAAATAAGATTTACTTTTTGTCTTACTCGATTAGAAGGAAAATATCACGGATTCTGGAGAGCCCAAGATATGTTCTAGTTTCTTCAATTGGTCCTATGTGTGTTGCAACTCCAATAACATCTGTTAGCACATGAATTTAGATGGCGTTTTATACATGACATGAAAAAATATGGCATATTGTATCTAAAAAGTTAAATGATATCATACCTGAGATATAAGTGTCAATGTTTACTCTTTGGGAGAGTACCTCCATGCTTGAAAAGTTGAAACCATGCTTTGGAATGTCTTCACTATCTTCAATCTCCTCTACATTTATTGTGGGCAAGAAGTTGATCATCATCTCATTTTGTAAAGGTCAAAATTTTGCTGCTGCTGGGATGGCTCTCACACTTTTGATGAGGTACACATTGCCTTCTTGAATAAATGACCTTAACTTTTCGATATATGCCTTATTGATAACTCCATGCAACATTGTACCCTTCAATTGTATTTGTAATTAGCATGTAGATTGAAGCTACATTATGAAAATAATTCAAGAAGGAATGTAATCTCTATGAGAGAAACATAATACCTCTTCCTCAATAAGGACCATGTCTAGACTAAGTATTTCACCATTACTAATGAATATGGAATCCCATAGTCTTGATACTCTTGCCTTGATTCTTAATTCCTTTCCTCTATTGGAAGTATTGATCTGACAACAGGTGTTGTATGCCATGGAAGACTTCGTCATTGAACTCCAACATCAAAGAGATAGTTAGGAATACCTATGAGGATGCTTATGTGATTGATACTTGTACATGTGAGCTATTGTCCAAACCCTGGGGATTAGTGCGGATCAGAAAAAGACAGCGGCCTATTCGTGTTCGTGAAAGCGAGGGAAGGTTCTCTCCATTGCCAACGATGAGAGATGTTGTAGAAGTTGTTGTCGACAGCGTGAAGCCGGAGACGCATGCGAGAAGAATTATGATCTATGGGATGGCCTCATGTCAAGGAGATAACCTGGAGAAAGAAAAACACCTGATGTGTACATGACCTGTATATTGACACATATATATAATACCATTCATGTGTTTGTATTGCCAACGACACCACGTCTGGATGGAGACTATGTGCCTTTTTCTTTTTGGACAATTAATGTACGATATATGGCCATTGAGAATAAAAATAGAAGGACAACATTTTTATTCTACAGTTTTTTGCCCAGGGGAAGAGTCCAAGTGAAGGAACATTCGTGTACGTGGGATAGGAGAGTCCAGGTGGAGAAAGCCTCGTGGGATAGGAGAGCACGTCTCGCCTCATCGTGTTTCATCCAACGCCTATACACACATTATATATTAAATGGACGGTCAATCTTCTTTAATTTTATGGTTAAACGTGGTGTCTCATATGGTGCCTCCAATTAGTAAATATAAAATATATAGTTGAACTAGCTATTTCAGTACGTGGTTGGCAACAATTGGGGAAAAGTTTGGTCGGTTCAGCTGTCGAGTTGAACTGTTTGTATAAATTAAGAATGACTCCTTAATCTATCAATGAAATCTATGCTTAATTAGTGAATTTTAGTTGCAAAAATTAGATAGTGCTAGTGATTTTTAGCTGCATATTTTGACAAATCGCAGTGTTACAAGGATTGACAAATGGCAATGTTACTAGATCCACAAATGTCAATCTTTCCAGTTTGACAAATGGCAACATACCCAATATGACAGATGCAAATCTCACAAAATTGTTTGTACGTGGTTGCACACGGGTCATCCAAAACAACCGTTTGCGTTGACGGGATGCACAAATCCTGCTCTACGAATTTTCCCTCGACATAAGGGGGTGTTCTATCTTTGCATACGGGTGTTCTATCTAAAACGGGTGTTCTATTGGCTTCCTGGGGAAGCTGTCGTATTAAACTACGGCTTGGGCGCCATTAATGGAGAGGATGCAACCAAGGTGGGTGGCCATGGAAGTCAAAGGGCTCGCTTCCCAGTGGCGTACAGCTCGCACGCTTCCCGGTGAGCCTTCGCATTGGAGTACAGCTCGCACGCCACCCGTTTAGTCAAGCACTCAAGCACCTGTCTGCACGGCACCTCCTTGCCATTAAAAGAGGGAGGCGTGGCGTCACGTGAATGGTTAACAGAACGCACACATTTTAAATTATACAAAACGTTTGAGATGTTATAGTGGTAGCTATTTGTTTCAAAATGCCTTTGTTGGCTCTTATTCGAGTGCGCCTTCTCTCAAAATGGACATGAAAAATACCACAGCATGCCGGGTGCCATTCCATTATAGCATGCCAAGTTTCATGAATTTCAGATGAGTTTTGGATTTACTAGAATTTAAAAACAAAGTATCTCAATGTTTTGGCGGCAATCAACAGTGCCCTGGTGTTTGAAATTCATTCCCGTTTCTTGCATGGGACCTAAGCATGCACCAAAGGACACATATTCGATTTTTCAACCAATTTATATGCACTTGAGCATGTGCAGGTAGTTCAAATTTGAATTATGCACATAAAATGCCTAGAAAACCCAGTTAATGTATAAAAATGTCCAAACGAACCCTGAGAAATTCCAAAATTAAACACAACACTCCTGTTGTTCTATGTTGACACAAGAAAACTTTTGAAAGCAATAAGAGGCAACGGATATCGATTCGTCCCCAAAGGTGGCACGTTCCCTACCGAAACCATCACGCTTGTTGTGAGAAGCTCTGGTTTGTGAGAAGCTTATACCCAAACCTGCCCCAAATGGGACAAAAAATTTACCAAGGCATGTTTATGCTGCTCCATGATAGCATGCCAAGTTTCATGAATTTCAGACAAGTTTTGGATTTACTAGAATTTAAAAACGAAGTATCTCAATGTTTGCGGTCAAGTGATGGTGGCACGGTGTTTGAAATTTATTCCGATTTCTTGCATGGGACCTAAGCATGCACCGAAGGACACATATTTGATTTTTGAACCAATTTGAATGCACTGGAGCATGTGCATGTAGTTCAAATTTTAATTATGCACATAAAATGCCAAGAAAACCCAGTTAATGTATAAAAATGTCCAAATGAACCCCAAAAAAATTCCAAAATTAAACACAACACTCCTTTTCTTCTATGTTTACACAAGAAATTTTTTGAAACCAATAAGAGGCAATGGATATCGTTTCGTCCCCAAAGGTGGCACGTTCCCTACCGAAACCATCACGCTTGTTGTGAGAAGCTGATGAACAAACCGGCCCCAAATGGGACAATTTTTTTACCACGACACGTTGATGCCACTCCATGATAGCATGCCAAGTTTCATGAATCTCAAACGAGTTTCGTATTTACTAGAATTTAAAAACCAAGTATCTCAATGTTTGCGGCCGAGTGACGGTAGCGGGGTGTTTGAAATTCATTCCCATTTCTTGCATGGGACCTAAGCATGCATCCAAGGACAAAGATTTGATTTTTCCACCAGTTTATATGCACTGGAGCATGTGCATGTACTTCAAATTTGAATTATGCACCCCAAATACCTACAAAACCAAGTTAATGTATAAAAATGTGGAAAAGAACCCCGAAAATTCCAAAATTAAACCCAACACTCCTGTTGTTCTATGTTGACACTAGAAATTTTTTGAAAGCAATAAGAGGCAACGTATATGGTTTTGTCCCCGAAGTTGGCACATTCCCTACCGAAACCATCACGCTTGTTGTGAGAAGCTCTGGTTTGTGAGAAGCTTATACCCAAACCTGCCCCAAAAGGGACAAAAAAATTACCACGGCATGTTGATGCCGCTCCATGATAGCATGCCGTTTCTCATGAATTTGAGACGAGTTTTGGATTTACTAGGAATTTAGAACCAAGTATTTCAATGTTAGCGGCCGAGTGATGGTGGCAGGGTGTTTGAAATTCATTCCCATTTCTTGCATGGGACCTAAGCATGCACCGAAGGACACAGATTTGATTTTTCAACCAATTAATCTGCACTAGACCATGTGCATGTAGTTCAAATTTGAATTTATGCACATAAAATGCCTGGAAAACCCAATTACTGTATAAAAATGTCCAAACAAACGCTGAAAAATTCTAAAATTAAACACAACACTCATCTTCTTCTATGTTGACACTAAAATGTTTTTGAAAGCAATAACAGGCAATGGATATCGTTTCGTCCCCAAAGGTGGCACGTTCCCTACCGAAACCCTCACGCTTGTTGTGAGAAGCAGATGACCAAACCTGCCCCAAATGGGATAATTTTTTTACCACGACACGTTGATGCCACTCCATGATAGCATGCCAAGTTTCATGAATCTCAAACAAGTTTTGTATTTACTAGAATTTAAAAACCAAGTATCTTAATGTTTGCGGCCGAGTGACGGTGGCGGGGTGTTTGAAATTCATTCCCATTTCTTGCATGGGACCTAAGCATGCATCCAAGGACAAAGATTTGATTTTTCAACCAGTTTATATGCACTGGAGCATGTGCATGTACTTCAAATTTGAATTATGCACCCCAAATGCCTACAAAACCAAGTTAATGTATAAAAATGTGGAAAAGAACCCCGAAAATTCCAAAATTAAACCCAACACTCCTGTTGTTCTATGTTGCCACTAGAATTTTTTTGAAAGCAATAATAGGCAATGTATATGGTTTTGTCCCCGAAGTTGGCACATTCCCTACCGAAACCATCACGCTTGTTGTGAGAAGCTATGGTTTGTGAGAAGCTTATACCCAAACCTGCCCCAAAAGGGACAAAAAATTTACCACGGCATGCTGATGTCGCTCCATGATAGCATGCCATGTTTCATGAATTTTAGACGAGTTTTGGATTTACTAGGATTTTAAAACCAAGTATCTCAATGTTAGCGGCCGAGTGACAGTGGCAGGGTGTTTGAAATTCATTCCCATTTCTTGCATGGGACCTAAGCATGCACTGAAGGACACAAATTTGATTTTTCAACCAATTTATATGCACTAGAGCATGTGCATGTAGTTCAATTTTGAATTTATGCACATAAAATGCCTGGAAAACCCAATTAATGTATAAAAATGTCCAAACAAATGCTGAAAAATTCCAAAATTAAACACAACACTCATCTTTTTCTATGTTGACATTAGAAATTTTTTGAAAGCAATAAGAGGCAGCGGATATCGTTTCGCCCCCAAAGGTGGCATGTTCCCTACCGAAACCATCACGCTTGTTGTGAAAAGTTCGGGTTTGGGGGAAGCTTTTACCCAAACCTGCCCCAAACGGGACAAAAATTTTACCACAAAATGTTGATGCCGCTCCATAGCATGCCAAGTTTTATGAATTTCAAACAATTTTTGGATTTACTACAATTTAAAAACCAGGTATCTCAATGTTTGCCGCCGAGTGACGGTGGCATGGTGTTTGACATTCATTCCCATTTCTTGCATGGGACCTAAGAATGCAACCAAGGACACAGATTTGATTTTTCAATCCGTTTATATGCACTGGAGCATGTGCATGTAGTTCAAATTTGAATTATGCACCTGATATGCCTACAAGACCACGTTAACGCATAAAAACGTCCAAACGAACGTCGAATAATTCTAACTTTTTTGACGACACACCTATAGTTGCATGCTCACTTCAGATAAAAGTTCTAGCAATTCAAACACCATCCTTTGTGTCGGGGCGGACGGGCGTCCCCCCGCGAGCACCTATGGGGCCGGAGCCCCTTTCGTTGTCCGGCGAGGGGGGCGGAGGGAGCGCGGAGAGCAGATCGAAGCGGGCACACGAGCGGTTTACCCAGGTTCGGGCCGCGATGGACGCGTAAAACCCTACTCCTGCTTAGTTGTATTGAACTGGGGAGCTCGGGAGCTTGGGGAGCTAGCTGCACCGAGCGTATGGCTGTCTGGATGCCGAGTCTCCGAACCCCGGATCCTCCTCTACGTTGCACACGGGCCTCCTTTTATAGCGCAAAGGGGTCACCGACAGGTGTCAACGTAAGAGAAAGGGGGTAAAAGTGTAAAAGGGGTGGTAGCTGTAATAGTGCGGGAACGGTGGCGCTACAGTGCGGCACAGTGTTATCATACCTACTTCTGACGGTAGGGGACAAGGGCATTAAATGCCCGTCACGGTCGCTCGGACAGCACCGAGGCGGACCGTTAGGTGCGCCACCGTTCGCCACGATGGCGGCTGCATGCCACCGCATGCCCCAGGCTGCGCGGTGCCTCGCCACGTGCCCTCGGGGGAAGCCCCGGAGCGACGCGTGGCGGGCGAGCTGGAGCGCAGTCTTGAGGTGGCGATCTTGCCGCGGCAAGTGGCTTGCCGTGGGGGTCGTCTTCCTGTGCCTGATAGCGTGCCAGCTATCAGGCCTCGCCGGGGCGCTCGGCGCGCCACGGCGGGCTTCTCTTGTGGTGCGTGGGTTCGGCCTTCCCGACAAGCTCCTCTTGTCGGGGGCTCGATCTTCTGTCTCGTTATACTTTGTTCTTGGATGGCCTTACATGGGCTCGGTCGTCCCGGCAAGCTCCTCTTGCCGGGGTCTTGTCTTCTTGGCCCGGCAAGCTCCTCTTGCCGGGGGCCTTGTCTTCTTGGCCCGGCAAGCTCCTCTTGCCGGGGGCCTTGTCTTGAATGCTTGGTCTTCTCTTGGCGCTTCCGGGGCGGGCCTTGCCGCAGGGTGCTACGACTGCCCGTGCACAAGTCTGGGGTACTAAGGTACCCCTACTTTAGTACACCGACAGGAGCCCCCGGGCCTGGGCCACACATGGTGCCGAGCGTTGTTGGGCCAGGCCCTAACGGTGCACGGGCACGCATGGCCTTGGTCGCGCTGCTCCTTAACTCCGCATCCGCCGCGCCTTCCCCAGGCGGCGCGCGCTTACCGCGGCGTCGTGGGGGCGGGGCGTGCAGGGTGAGCGTGATGTGGGTGGCGTGCGCGGGGCTGAACCGCACAGGCGCGCGTCACGTCGCGCACGATTTCTTGATTTGGAGAGGCGAAACGTCCCCCCCCCCCACCTCTTCCTCTTATAGCGGAGGAAAGTAGGGGCGGTTCGCCTTTCCCTCGGTTACCACCTCTCTAAAACCTCTGCCACCTCCTTCTCCCAGAGGCAGCAGCGATCTGTTCTCGGAGCGCCCGTCGTCGTCAGCTTCGACGATCCCCCTCCCCCGCCCCCGCCATGGCCCCGAAGAGCGACAAGGCGAAGGGGAAGCCTGCGAAATCGGCCGAGGCGCTACGGCTCGAAGTGCTTCGGAAGGGGGCGGCGACGTTCCCCCCCCAGCTCGGTGCGGTGGAGCTGAGGGACAAGTACTCCCTTTTCTGGTCGACGAAGACGCGAGCGCATCCGCGCACGCGGGTGCTCCCCGCCGAAGCCCAGAAGCAGTACCCGACCGGGTATCCTTTCTTCGTCGTCTTCTTCTACTGCGGGCTCTGCCCGCCTTACTCGGAGTTCTTCTCTGAAATCATGAGCACCTATGGCCTCCACCTCCTCGACTTCACCCCCAATGCCGTCCTCACAATGGCGGTCTTCACGCACCTCTGCGAGAACTTCGTCTGAATTCGTCCCAACGTGGCCCTCTTCCGGCACTTCTTCGTCCCTCGGGTGGAGAAAGGAGAGCCGCTGTCCGGTGGGATCGCCTGGGTTTCCCGGTCCGGCAAGAAGGAGGCCTACTTGGGCGGGGACCTCCGCGGCAGGTGGGAGGAGTGGAGGGCGGAATGGTGCTTGATTGTCGAGGACCATCCGCAGCCGTTCACCGCCGTGCGCCGAACTCCGGTGGTGCGCGGCGATGGCTGGAGCGAGGTGTCTCCGGACGATGCCAGATTGAAGATCGCCATCACTCGGATCCTGCGTCTCAGGCTCGCCGGCCTCACCGTCGGCGCCGTCGGCGCGGATTTCCTTCGCCGCCGGATCGCCCCCCTGCAAGAGAGGGGGAAGCCGGCCTGGGAGTTCCAGAATGCGGCGGACATCATGAGGCTGCGTCCGGGCCTCAATTTCAACTTCACCATGCTGGAGCACGACGCAATGTTGAAGGAGTTGTTCAAGCACGACCCTAACCACCCGGAGTGGTTCCGGCTGCCGCCGGGCGTCGTTCCCTTGCGCAACAACTCGTCGCTCAGCCATATCCTTGCGATGATGCCATTGTGCGACTCGCACGGGGTCAACGCGACCTGGCAGGAGCCGCCGGATGATGTCGTGCGGGCCTTCTTCGACGGCCTGGAGGAGGAGCCAGTCGATCCCGCCGAGAAGGATGGCCTCATCCGAGCCACCACCGCGGCGGAGCTGGCTTACATTGCCTCCAGGATGGAGGAGGCGGCGGCCGCCGCGGCTGCGGGCGAAGCTGGGTTCACCGTGGCCGAGGCGGAGGCGGCGGAGGCGGAGAGCCTCGCCGACCCGATGGAACTTGTCGACCAGGGGGAACCAGCCGGGCACGGCGGCGAGGACGGGCCTGCCCAAGACGCGAGTGGCTCGTCGGAGGTCGGCGTTGCCTTCCTGCGGCCCCCGGGCGGCTCGTCGCAGGCGGAGCCCCCGGCCCAGCCGAGGAGGCGCCTCCGCAGGGCCGGGTCGGCAGCGGGAGCGGGGTCTTCGCGTGCTGGGGCTTCGGTTGCCGCTGCGCCCCTTGCCGCGGCGTCGACGGGGGCGGAGTCGTCTACTGCCCCCGCCAAGCGGCCTCGGGAGCCCACTCCCCTCCCTCCCCGCGTCAGGGCCGAGCCGGCTTTCGACTATTCTGCGCTCAGCTCCGACGACGAGGAGGACGGAGAGTAAGTTCCCCATGGAGCTCATATCTTTTTCCCTGATGGTTCGTCCTGTTCGACAGCTCGTTCGCCCTTCCCCTGACCCGGTCCCCTTTTCAGGAACCTGGCTCAGAGGAGAGCGAAGAGATCGAGGATCCCGTGGGTCATCCTTGATGACGAATCTCCCCCGGCAAGCGAGGTCGTGTCGGAGGCGCCCTTTCCGGACCCGGCAGGGGACCCTCAGGGCAGCTCGCAACGCAGCCCCCGGCGTGAGCATATGACTCGCTCTTGCTGCTTGGCGCGTACGCGAGCCCTCCCTCTTCTTGTTGTTGATGCGAAGTCGTTGCTTTTGGGCAGGAGCGGAGCAGCCCTGGCGGGCGTGTCCAGAGGGCGCCTCCGCCGTGCCGACCGAGTCTGCTACCCCGCCAAGGGAGAGATCCCCGGCAAGGGAGGACCTTCCGACGGGGGACGCGGCCGACGATCCCCTGGCCGCGGCGAGCGCAGCGCCCGCCTCGGATCCGGCGAAGGCTGGGGTCGTCGTCGAGGAGGGCGCGCGTGGCGATGCCGACGACGTTGCCGGTGCTCAGGAGGTGGACGGCGTTGATATCCCCGTGGGCGACGGGGGGGCCGAGGAGCAGCAGAGGCTTGCCGCCGCGGAGTTATCCGCGCGGGAAGGCGAGCTGGTGCTGAAAACGGCCAGCCTCGCCGACCACGAGGAAGAGGCCGCCGCGCGCGAGCGGGCGCTCAGCGGAGACCTGAAGAAGGCGCGGGACGCTGCCGCAGCCGCTGAGATCACCAAGAAGGGGCTGGAGGCGAGGGTGGCGCAGCTCGATTCCGACCTCAAGGCGAAGGGCGAGGAGCTCGCCGCGCTCCGGCAGGAGCGCGAGAAGGGTGCGCTCACCCTTGGCGAGCTCCAGGGTCGCTTTGCCGAGAAGATCCGGGAGCTCGACGCCGCCAAGAACTCCAACTCCACTCTGGAACTGAAATTGGAGGCGCTCGGCAAGGCGCTGGACAGCGCTAAGGAGCAGGAGGCGGCTTTACGGAAGGAGGTCGACGGCAACGAGGAGCTGCTGAGGCGCGCCGCCGTTTCCCAGAACACCTTCAGGGATACAGTGGAGCGGTGGACCGAGGGCCTCGTCGACATCGCCGCCACCATCGACAAGGAGCTGACGCTGCTGGGGATCGAGGGCCACCAGTCCCTCACCGACGAGGACGTCGCGCCCAGCGCCAAGGTCAGTTCCTTCTTCCAGGGGGTGGTGCAGGCGCTCCAGCACCTCCGAACGTCGCTCCCGAAGGAACGGGCCGACGAGATGCGGGAGGCCATCTCCGGGGCCCTCGAGAGGGTGCTGGTGAAGATCGTTTTCCGCAATCCCGACATCAGGCTTACCAACGTCCTCAGGCCCTTGCCGGAGAACGCAGACCTGACGGGGATCCGGGCCCTCATCGCCCCTATCGTCAAGAAGGCGGCCGGGGTCAAGAGGATCGAGGGCGACCGCGTAGATTAGGCCGCCTGCCCCTTTCTTTTATCTCCCTTTCCCTGCCACTGTTAAATATGCCACGGAAACGGCTGGTTAGGGCAGCAGTAAGGCATCTTGTAATATAGCTTTTTATCTTAGGCTATGCATCGCACTGTTATCCCCTCTACTCGACCGGCGCCTTGTTTGTTTCCGCCCTACGCTTTCGGGGACTTGCCGGCGTAGGCCTCCGCCTTGCCACGGGTGCCGAGTGCGGGACGTCAGCGACCCGCTGGCGGGGCTGCCACCGGCAAGAAACCTCGCCGCGGCTGGTTGCCGCTCACTCAGATTGTTGAGCAGGCTCGAGGCAAAGTAAACGGTGCGACTGCGGTCGCAGCACGCTTAGGGTGCCGGGCGAGCTCGAAACAAAGTGAGGACGCTACTCGGGGTGTAGCACACTCGAGTCGTTGAGCGGACTCGAAACGAAACGAGGGCGCAACCAGTCTCGTGCCGGTCCTTCCGCGCTCAGGCCTCTCAACCCAGGCTCGGTCGTTCGAGGGAGATAACTCTTAAAAATTAAAGGAGCAATTGCTCGAGCTCCGGCAACTTATCTTTTCTTATTGCTTGCCGCCCGGTGGGGTAAAACCTCCTTGGGCAGCATCCAGCCCATCCTGGGGGTAAGTGAGGGGGCAGGTCCTCACGACCCTCCGGAGCTAGGCGTAGCTATGCTTGGGGATCCGCGCCCCTCTCTGCGCCAAGGATCACATGCAACTGCGGCAAGACTTGGGCAGAGGGGATGGTTGGCGGAAACAGGTTCCGGCCACCGCGCTGGAAAGACTCTTCCCACGGTCGGTGTCAACTCGTTCGGCACCCCGGCGGGCGAGGCGCGCCGGGGGAACGAGGTCACCTTTCTCGTGACTTCTGGCGCTAACTTCCGCGGCCGCGAGAGCGGCGCAGAGTTCGCTGGAGGTGAATCGTTCGCCCAGCGGCCAGAAGGCGGGCCTCCTCAAGGAGCAGCTGCTTCTTGCCCAGTCTCTGCGCGAGTGGATACTCGAGGAGGGCCGCGCACGAGCCCGTGGGAAGGAATGCCAAAGCTCGTCGGGAACCCCCGCTTCAACTGGACAGATCCTCGGATCCGCAGGAGCGGACTGTTCCTCGGCGTTCAGACTGCTGGTCTGCTCGCCGGAGCAAGGCTCACCGGGGACACCTGCTTCGGCTGGACGGATCCGGGATCCGCAGGAGCGGGCTGCCCCTCGGCGTCGCCCCCTACCTGGCGCGCCAAAGATGTCGGGGCGGACGGGCGTCCCCCCGCGAGCACCTATGGGGCCGGAGCCCCTTTCGTTGTCCGGCGAGGGGGGCGGAGGGAGCGCGGAGAGCAGATCGAAGCGGGCACACGGGCGGTTTACCCAGGTTCGGGCCGCGATGGACGCGTAAAACCCTACTCCTGCTTAGTTGTATTGAACTGGGGAGCTCGGGAGCTTGGGGAGCTAGCTGCACCGAGCGTATGGCTGTCTGGATGCCGAGTCTCCGAACCCCGGATCCTCCTCTACGTTGCACACGGGCCTCCTTTTATAGCGCAAAGGGGTCACCGACAGGTGTCAACGTAAGAGAAAGGGGGTAAAAGTGTAAAAGGGGTGGTAGCTGTAATAGTGCGGGAACGGTGGAGCTACAGTGCGGCACAGTGTTATCATACCTACTTCTGACGGTAGGGGACAAGGGCATTAAATGCCCGTCACGGTCGCTCGGACAGCACCGAGGCGGACCGTTAGGTGCGCCACCGTTCGCCACGATGGCGGCTGCATGCCACCGCATGCCCCAGGCTGCGCGGTGCCTCGCCACGTGCCCTCGGGGGAAGCCCCGGAGCGACGCGTGGCGGGCGAGCTGGAGCGCAGTCTTGAGGTGGCGATCTTGCCGCGGCAAGTGGCTTGCCGCGGGGGTCGTCTTCCTGTGCCTGATAGCGTGCCAGCTATCAGGCCTCGCCGGGGCGCTCGGCGCGCCACGGCGGGCTTCTCTTGTGGTGCCTGGGTTCGGCCTTCCCGACAAGCTCCTCTTGTCGGGGGCTCGATCTTCTGTCTCGTTATACTTTGTTCTTGGATGGCCTTACATGGGCTCGGTCGTCCCGGCAAGCTCCTCTTGCCGGGGTCTTGTCTTCTTGGCCCGGCAAGCTCCTCTTGCCGGGGGCCTTGTCTTCTTGGCCCGGCAAGCTCCTCTTGCCGGGGGCCTTGTCTTGAATGCTTGGTCTTCTCTTGGCGCTTCCGGGGCGGGCCTTGCCGCAGGGTGCTACGACTGCCCGTGCACAAGTCTGGGGTACTAAGGTACCCCTACTTTAGTACACCGACAGGAGCCCCCGGGCCTGGGCCACACATGGTGCCGAGCGTTGTTGGGCCAGGCCCTAACGGTGCACGGGCACGCATGGCCTTGGTCGCGCTGCTCCTTAACTCCGCATCCGCCGCGCCTTCCCCAGGCGGCGCGCGCTTACCGCGGCGTCGTGGGGGCGGGGCGTGCAGGGTGAGCGTGATGTGGGTGGCGTGCGCGGGGCTGAACCGCACAGGCGCGCGTCACGTCGCGCACGATTTCTTGATTTGGAGAGGCGAAACGTCCCCCCCCACCCACCTCTTCCTCTTATAGCGGAGGAAAGTAGGGGCGGTTCGCCTTTCCCTCGGTTACCACCTCTCTAAAACCTCTGCCACCTCCTTCTCCCAGAGGCAGCAGCGATCTGTTCTCGGAGCGCCCGTCGTCGTCAGCTTCGACGATCCCCCTCCCCCGCCCCCGCCATGGCCCCGAAGAGCGACAAGGCGAAGGGGAAGCCTGCGAAATCGGCCGAGGCGCTACGGCTCGAAGTGCTTCGGAAGGGGGCGGCGACGTTCCCCCCCCAGCTCGGTGCGGTGGAGCTGAGGGACAAGTACTCCCTTTTCTGGTCGACGAAGACGCGAGCGCATCCGCGCACGCGGGTGCTCCCCGCCGAAGCCCAGAAGCAGTACCCGACCGGGTATCCTTTCTTCGTCGTCTTCTTCTACTGCGGGCTCTGCCCGCCTTACTCGGAGTTCTTCTCTGAAATCATGAGCACCTATGGCCTCCACCTCCTCGACTTCACCCCCAATGCCGTCCTCACAATGGCGGTCTTCACGCACCTCTGCGAGAACTTCGTCTGAATTCGTCCCAACGTGGCCCTCTTCCGGCACTTCTTCGTCCCTCGGGTGGAGAAAGGAGAGCCGCTGTCCGGTGGGATCGCCTGGGTTTCCCGGTCCGGCAAGAAGGAGGCCTACTTGGGCGGGGACCTCCGCGGCAGGTGGGAGGAGTGGAGGGCGGAATGGTGCTTGATTGTCGAGGACCATCCGCAGCCGTTCACCGCCGTGCGCCGAACTCCGGTGGTGCGCGGCGATGGCTGGAGCGAGGTGTCTCCGGACGATGCCAGATTGAAGATCGCCATCACTCGGATCCTGCGTCTCAGGCTCGCCGGCCTCACCGTCGGCGCCGTCGGCGCGGATTTCCTTCGCCGCCGGATCGCCCCCCTGCAAGAGAGGGGGAAGCCGGCCTGGGAGTTCCAGAATGCGGCGGACATCATGAGGCTGCGTCCGGGCCTCAATTTCAACTTCACCATGCTGGAGCACGACGCAATGTTGAAGGAGTTGTTCAAGCACGACCCTAACCACCCGGAGTGGTTCCGGCTGCCGCCGGGCGTCGTTCCCTTGCGCAACAACTCGTCGCTCAGCCATATCCTTGCGATGATGCCATTGTGCGACTCGCACGGGGTCAACGCGACCTGGCAGGAGCCGCCGGATGATGTCGTGCGGGCCTTCTTCGACGGCCTGGAGGAGGAGCCAGTCGATCCCGCCGAGAAGGATGGCCTCATCCGAGCCACCACCGCGGCGGAGCTGGCTTACATTGCCTCCAGGATGGAGGAGGCGGCGGCCGCCGCGGCTGCGGGCGAAGCTGGGTTCACCGTGGCCGAGGCGGAGGCGGCGGAGGCGGAGAGCCTCGCCGACCCGATGGAACTTGTCGACCAGGGGGAACCAGCCGGGCACGGCGGCGAGGACGGGCCTGCCCAAGACGCGAGTGGCTCGTCGGAGGTCGGCGTTGCCTTCCTGCGGCCCCCGGGCGGCTCGTCGCAGGCGGAGCCCCCGGCCCAGCCGAGGAGGCGCCTCCGCAGGGCCGGGTCGGCAGCGGGAGCGGGGTCTTCGCGTGCTGGGGCTTCGGTTGCCGCTGCGCCCCTTGCCGCGGCGTCGACGGGGGCGGAGTCGTCTACTGCCCCCGCCAAGCGGCCTCGGGAGCCCACTCCCCTCCCTCCCCGCGTCAGGGCCGAGCCGGCTTTCGACTATTCTGCGCTCAGCTCCGACGACGAGGAGGACGGAGAGTAAGTTCCCCATGGAGCTCATATCTTTTTCCCTGATGGTTCGTCCTGTTCGACAGCTCGTTCGCCCTTCCCCTGACCCGGTCCCCTTTTCAGGACCCTGGCTCAGAGGAGAGCGAAGAGATCGAGGATCCCGTGGGTCATCCTTGATGACGAATCTCCCCCGGCAAGCGAGGTCGTGTCGGAGGCGCCCTTTCCGGACCCGGCAGGGGACCCTCAGGGCAGCTCGCAACGCAGCCCCCGGCGTGAGCATATGACTCGCTCTTGCTGCTTGGCGCGTACGCGAGCCCTCCCTCTTCTTGTTGTTGATGCGAAGTCGTTGCTTTTGGGCAGGAGCGGAGCAGCCCTGGCGGGCGTGTCCAGAGGGCGCCTCCGCCGTGCCGACCGAGTCTGCTACCCCGCCAAGGGAGAGATCCCCGGCAAGGGAGGACCTTCCGACGGGGGACGCGGCCGACGATCCCCTGGACGCGGCGAGCGCAGCGCCCGCCTCGGATCCGGCGAAGGCTGGGGTCGTCGTCGAGGAGGGCGCGCGTGGCGATGCCGACGACGTTGCCGGTGCTCAGGAGGTGGACGGCGTTGATATCCCCGTGGGCGACGGGGGGGCCGAGGAGCAGCAGAGGCTTGCCGCCGCGGAGTTATCCGCGCGGGAAGGCGAGCTGGTGCTGAAAACGGCCAGCCTCGCCGACCACGAGGAAGAGGCCGCCGCGCGCGAGCGGGCGCTCAGCGGAGACCTGAAGAAGGCGCGGGACGCTGCCGCAGCCGCTGAGATCACCAAGAAGGGGCTGGAGGCGAGGGTGGCGCAGCTCGATTCCGACCTCAAGGCGAAGGGCGAGGAGCTCGCCGCGCTCCGGCAGGAGCGCGAGAAGGGTGCGCTCACCCTTGGCGAGCTCCAGGGTCGCTTTGCCGAGAAGATCCGGGAGCTCGACGCCGCCAAGAACTCCAACTCCACTCTGGAACTGAAATTGGAGGCGCTCGGCAAGGCGCTGGACAGCGCTAAGGAGCAGGAGGCGGCTTTACGGAAGGAGGTCGACGGCAACGAGGAGCTGCTGAGGCGCGCCGCCGTTTCCCAGAACACCTTCAGGGATACAGTGGAGCGGTGGACCGAGGGCCTCGTCGACATCGCCGCCACCATCGACAAGGAGCTGACGCTGCTGGGGATCGAGGGCCACCAGTCCCTCACCGACGAGGACGTCGCGCCCAGCGCCAAGGTCAGTTCCTTCTTCCAGGGGGTGGTGCAGGCGCTCCAGCACCTCCGAACGTCGCTCCCGAAGGAACGGGCCGACGAGATGCGGGAGGCCATCTCCGGGGCCCTCGAGAGGGTGCTGGTGAAGATCGTTTTCCGCAATCCCGACATCAGGCTTACCAACGTCCTCAGGCCCTTGCCGGAGAACGCAGACCTGACGGGGATCCGGGCCCTCATCGCCCCTATCGTCAAGAAGGCGGCCGGGGTCAAGAGGATCGAGGGCGACCGCGTAGATTAGGCCGCCTGCCCCTTTCTTTTATCTCCCTTTCCCTGCCACTGTTAAATATGCCACGGAAACGGCTGGTTAGGGCAGCAGTAAGGCATCTTGTAATATAGCTTTTTATCTTAGGCTATGCATCGCACTGTTATCCCCTCTACTCGACCGGCGCCTTGTTTGTTTCCGCCCTACGCTTTCGGGGACTTGCCGGCGTAGGCCTCCGCCTTGCCATGGGTGCCGAGTGCGGGACGTCAGCGACCCGCTGGCGGGGCTGCCACCGGCAAGAAACCTCGCCGCGGCTGGTTGCCGCTCACTCAGATTGTTGAGCAGGCTCGAGGCAAAGTAAACGGTGCGACTGCGGTCGCAGCACGCTTAGGGTGCCGGGCGAGCTCGAAACAAAGTGAGGACGCTACTCGGGGTGTAGCACACTCGAGTCGTTGAGCGGACTCGAAACGAAACGAGGGCGCAACCAGTCTCGTGCCGGTCCTTCCGCGCTCAGGCCTCTCAACCCAGGCTCGGTCGTTCGAGGGAGATAACTCTTAAAAATTAAAGGAGCAATTGCTCGAGCTCCGGCAACTTATCTTTTCTTATTGCTTGCCGCCCGGTGGGGTAAAACCTCCTTGGGCAGCATCCAGCCCATCCTGGGGGTAAGTGAGGGGGCAGGTCCTCACGACCCTCCGGAGCTAGGCGTAGCTATGCTTGGGGATCCGCGCCCCTCTCTGCGCCAAGGATCACATGCAACTGCGGCAAGACTTGGGCAGAGGGGATGGTTGGCGGAAACAGGTTCCGGCCACCGCGCTGGAAAGACTCTTCCCACGGTCGGTGTCAACTCGTTCGGCACCCCGGCGGGCGAGGCGCGCCGGGGGAACGAGGTCACCTTTCTCGTGACTTCTGGCGCTAACTTCCGCGGCCGCGAGAGCGGCGCAGAGTTCGCTGGAGGTGAATCGTTCGCCCAGCGGCCAGAAGGCGGGCCTCCTCAAGGAGCAGCTGCTTCTTGCCCAGTCTCTGCGCGAGTGGATACTCGAGGAGGGCCGCGCACGAGCCCGTGGGAAGGAATGCCAAAGCTCGTCGGGAACCCCCGCTTCAACTGGACAGATCCTCGGATCCGCAGGAGCGGACTGTTCCTCGGCGTTCAGACTGCTGGTCTGCTCGCCGGAGCAAGGCTCACCGGGGACACCTGCTTCGGCTGGACGGATCCGGGATCCGCAGGAGCGGGCTGCCCCTCGGCGTCGCCCCCTACCTGGCGCGCCAAAGATGTCGGGGCGGACGGGCGTCCCCCCGCGAGCACCTATGGGGCCGGAGCCCCTTTCGTTGTCCGGCGAGGGGGGCGGAGGGAGCGCGGAGAGCAGATCGAAGCGGGCACACGGGCGGTTTACCCAGGTTCGGGCCGCGATGGACGCGTAAAACCCTACTCCTGCTTAGTTGTATTGAACTGGGGAGCTCGGGAGCTTGGGGAGCTAGCTGCACCGAGCGTATGGCTGTCTGGATGCCGAGTCTCCGAACCCCGGATCCTCCTCTACGTTGCACACGGGCCTCCTTTTATAGCGCAAAGGGGTCACCGACAGGTGTCAACGTAAGAGAAAGGGGGTAAAAGTGTAAAAGGGGTGGTAGCTGTAATAGTGCGGGAACGGTGGAGCTACAGTGCGGCACAGTGTTATCATACCTACTTCTGACGGTAGGGGACAAGGGCATTAAATGCCCGTCACGGTCGCTCGGACAGCACCGAGGCGGACCGTTAGGTGCGCCACCGTTCGCCACGATGGCGGCTGCATGCCACCGCATGCCCCAGGCTGCGCGGTGCCTCGCCACGTGCCCTCGGGGGAAGCCCCGGAGCGACGCGTGGCGGGCGAGCTGGAGCGCAGTCTTGAGGTGGCGATCTTGCCGCGGCAAGTGGCTTGCCGCGGGGGTCGTCTTCCTGTGCCTGATAGCGTGCCAGCTATCAGGCCTCGCCGGGGCGCTCGGCGCGCCACGGCGGGCTTCTCTTGTGGTGCCTGGGTTCGGCCTTCCCGACAAGCTCCTCTTGTCGGGGGCTCGATCTTCTGTCTCGTTATACTTTGTTCTTGGATGGCCTTACATGGGCTCGGTCGTCCCGGCAAGCTCCTCTTGCCGGGGTCTTGTCTTCTTGGCCCGGCAAGCTCCTCTTGCCGGGGGCCTTGTCTTGTTGGCCCGGCAAGCTCCTCTTGCCGGGGGCCTTGTCTTGAATGCTTGGTCTTCTCTTGGCGCTTCCGGGGCGGGCCTTGCCGCAGGGTGCTACGACTGCCCGTGCACAAGTCTGGGGTACTAAGGTACCCCTACTTTAGTACACCGACACTTTGCAGCTGTGACCCCATTACGTAATTCAAATCAAGACTAAAAATCAAGTAGCTCGCACATAGTTTATTATCACCAACCATGTGAGATGCAGCACAAAATATCTTGGAGCACCGTCGGAGTGTCAAGCACACTAGCCCGCTCCTCAAATATCATTTCACTGTTCAATCGTCGCCTGTGAAAGATGGGGACGTGGACCCGCGTCGTGAGGGTAACTTCGGCGGCCCACTCCGGCGAGAGCGCGGCCGTAGCCGCCAGGCGCATGCTAACAAGCTTCGTGTGGCCGACCGCGATCTGTGTCCGGGCGGCCAAGGCCGCCAAAACGGCCGTTGTTGCTTCTCAGGCAGCGGCGGCAACATCTGCCTCGGGGATAGCAACTGGCGAGAGTGGCACAACAACTGTCTGTTCCGCAACGGCGGCCTTAGCCCTGATGGAGGCCGCCCACGACCATGTAGAGACCGTCCACGCCCAGCTCATGGCGGTCACCGCACAAATCGAACGCAGCTTCTCTGACAACGGTCGGCAACCCACGACCGAAGAGTTGGCAATCGTCGAGAGAGTTTGAGCAGTCGTCTGTTCCTGCGCGGCATACCTTGCCACGAGGGATCCCGCCAAAGCCTAGATCGAGGCCGCCCATGCCCACCTCGTGGCAGCCTATTCCAAAGATATTGTGGACGCAGACGGCGAGATGCTTGCCGAGTATGGTGCGATTGATGCCATGGAGCCCCTTCCCCAGGAGACCGTCGGGCGCGAGCTGGACATGGAGGCGGCGGCGGAGATCGACGAGCAGCAGCCGTAGTAGTACTCTTTGTTAGAGTAATGTTTAGGTTAGCTAGCTCTGTTTAATTGCTGAACTTGCTCGATTAAGAAGTGCGGGTGTGCTGTAGTCTCCTTTGTGTACCCATATTATTCAATGACGTGGATGACCACTATAACCAGGGAAATTCGAACGAAATTTTTTGACTTTCAAACTCATCACACATGGGTTAAGCTATCTGAATCCTTTGTGATGTTCACATATCGTAGACAGTTCTGAATAAGGGACTGTGTGTGATGACACGTTGTGCACCAGTTTTTTCGCTGAAGCGATTCCAAATTTCCGGCTTCCATGGACATATCTACCTCCCCGCCCCCCTCCCCCTAACCAAAAGCCATATTTCCCCTGTTTCCGCCTTCCTTTCCATGTTGAAACCTTCACTCCTTGCTTGCGGCACCGCCTCCTCGCCGGCGACCCTCCTTCACGCTGCTCGGCCTCCTTCAACATCCGACCCGACTGCCATCCTCCTCCTCCTTCAACATCCCACATGCACCGACCACTGGCGTGACACCTTCCTCCGAAATCATCGACCCCTCCACCAAATAAGCGCCGCCTAAGCCATGGTGCGCGAAATATAGCTAGGATCTCAAGGAGCATTTGGCAGCGGAGAAGCAAATCGCGGCCGCACGCGCGGATGAGGTCGTGATGGCTACCAGTCGTGTCGACCCACAGATCTTCGGGGAGCACCTCACTATCAAGGCCATCATCGACGGCTCGCGCGCCGACGACGCGACGCGATTGGCTGTTTGGTTCAATTCTGCAATGCGATGTTCAATTGTTGTGGGTGCATTCTGTTATTGTATACCACTAGCACATATGCCCGTGCGTTGCAACGGGAGGGATATTTGTTTTATAAGAAGCAACGGGGAAAATAATTGATGTGTCATCCAAAAAGGGTCTCCACAATGGTAGACGACAGAGCAAGAAGTTATGGTCTTCTCGCTGGACATGTTTGACACGCAAAATCTTGATAGTGATAGGGTTGGTCAGTGTGGTGGCGAGCACCCAACTCATGCCTTTTTCCCTCCGGGTTCGCCTTCATCTCGGGCTTGTGCCTGCCTACTCATTTGTTGGCTGCGCGGCGATCTTCGGGTGTGGTGCCGAGCACCCAACTCATGCCTTTTTCCCTCTGGGTTCGCCTTCATCTCGGACTTGTGCCTGCCTACTCATTTGTTGGCTGCGCGATGATCTTGGGGACATGGTTGCTTCGACCACTCTATGCTACGACGGCGTAACCGGGTGGATTATTAATTGCAGCGCATAAATCCCGTTTCATGAGCATAATCAGGCATGGATGTCCCTTCTTTTTTAGGGTTTATTCTCTTCGGTCATTTTTTAGATATCAAGTACCCATAATTTTGCTCAAACTAAAGCCAAATAACATAATTTATTGACACGTGTCCACAATTTCTTTCATTTATATTCAACCAACAAAGAACGAATGCGCACCGCTAACTAATGGCCAGCGCAAATATTTAAAAAAATATTATAGTGTCACATCAGAAGTTTTTTTGATTTTTTTGAACATTAAAAAAATATGAATTGGTGAATATTCTTGGAAACATTAACAATTTTTAAATCCCGGACAATTTTAGAAAAATGCGAACATTGTTTTTGCAAATTCCAATATCTTAAGAAAATCATGAACAAAATTAGAAGCATGAATAGTTTTTAAAATTCACAAACAATATTTCGAAAACATTTACATTTTACAAAAACTAAAATATTTCTAAATTTTGAATTTTTTCAAGGGAACATTCAAAAAATATGAAGTGTTTTCGACGCAATTCTTTTTGAGTTTTGAACATTTCACTAAAACAAGAATTGTTTAAAATATGGAACATTTTATAAAATATATTTTTATAGAAGAATCTTGAAGAATTTTTGGAAAAGAAAAAATGATTTTTAAAAAGGAGAGCATTTTTTGAATATTGAGAAAATTTTGAAACGGGAAATTTTAAAAGTTTCAAACATTTTTCAATACAGAAGCAAATTTTGGAATTCTGACCATTATTTGAATATTGGAATAAAATTTGAAATTCTGAATATTTTTGTAAATTTTTACTTCAGAAAGAATAATTAAAAATAAGGAAAAAAAGAAAAAATAGAAAAGAGAAATAAAAAGGAACAAAAAAAGAAAATAGAAATAGAACAACGAAAAAGGGAAAACGGGCCGGCCCAGTCATAAGCGCCCTGTGCGAAAGTACAACTATCCTTCGCTACATCCGACAAATAGGGCCTTCCTAACTTTGTGGGCATTAATAAATTGGCTAGCCTCGTTGGGCCGCAGCGCGCGTGGCCCAATGACGGAATTATGTAGTAATCTTTTTCTTTTCTAGCGGATAGACGCACAAAAGTTTAGTACCACCTCGGATAGAAAGAAAAACTTTTTGACGGTGAACGGATGAAAAAATTGGAGAAACGCACCTTTCTTTATTAGTAGGTATAGATGTGAGAAATAAGTCAAATTTGGCTGTATTAAATACATGAGAAAAAATACAATTGCTATATTTCCAAGTTGTTAAACATACTTGCTTTGGTTAACTGTCTGGTCTTCTATTAGGAGTATGTTATATTGTGCAATGTGGTGCTCAGTTAACGCTTAGTACATTTGTTGTGGTGTTTAGTTAACTGTTTGTTTTAATTCTACAATGCGATGTTCAATAGTTGTGGGTGCATTCTGTTATTGTATACCATGTGAGGAATAAATTGAATTTGGCTGTAGTAAATACATGAGAAGAAAATACAATTGCTATATTTCCAAGTTGTTAAGCATGCTTGGTTTGGTTAACTGTATGATCTTCTATTAGGAGTATGTTACATTGTGCAATGTGGTGCTCATTTAATGTTCGGTTCATTTGTTGTGGTGTTTAGTTAACTGCTTGGTTCAATTCTGCAATGCGATGTCCAATTGTCATGGGTAGAATTTTGTATTGTTGTGCACGTGAGGAATAAATCGAATTTGGCTGCACTTAATACATGAGAAACATATACATGTGTTATATTTCCTAGTTTTAATTCATGCTTGGTTTGGATAAATGGGTTTTCCATGTGGCTTGAATTTATCTGATGAATCTGCAATGTGCTTATTTTTCTTCAACATATTTTACTGATAGCATGCGAACCCTTACTTAACCTGATGACTAACTACCTTATTTGTGTTGAAGGGAAACAATGGGAAGCACTGAGGTTTGCAATCGAGGTTAGCACGTGCACGGTCTGTTGTCTAATAGCACATTATTGTGCAATTGCATGAACCATTCTAATATTTAGGTTTTTTACAATTTGGTCTTGCACATGTAGGTACTGCTATTAGAGGTTTTGACCCATTGTTCGAACCTTTTTGCATATGGGAAAATGAGTTGTCCATGAATATCAGTCAAGTCAAGAAAATCAGAAAGATTTTTAGCATAAAGAAATTAGCAACAAAAAACAATAAGATCTTTCTCTGCACAATGAAGAATACATCAGTTCACTACAGGCTGGTACTAACTATTAGACCTTGCCTTTTTTATTCCTTTGCCCCATTTCCAATACAGAGAAGATATTTATGCACATCCTTGTTTTCAGGCCTTTCCAAAGTAGTTCACTGATGATTACCTCTCAAACCACCTGTATGGTCAGGAGGCGAGGAAGGTATTCATACAACACCCACGGTTAAATATTGAAGTGTTCCTAAAGAGGACGAAGGATGGACGGTCAATCACCCACAGGCACTGGCCTAAAGTTACAAAGACCTTCAACATCAATGAAGGCTCAATATTTGCCTTCTGCTTCAGTAGTTTTCCAGATGAGATACATCTGTCTATGTACCGTCTATGATGCTAATTTCGAAAGGTTATAGATGTTGCATGTGAAACTTGGTGCTGGTGTAGTTGTGTAATGGGGTAGCTGAGTGCTGAAGCTATATGATGTTGTACTCTGATGTATTTCAATTATGAAAATGAAATATATTGCGTGCTTAATATGAAATGTCAATTAGATTAATAAATGGATTATTAATAATCAGATAATTAGCCTGCAAATTGGGTTTTTCTATTGCAAACGGTTATTGAGAAAACACCGTGTGTGATGCATTCAATAATGCACAAACTTTCTAGGAATAAACCGTGTTAGATTAATGAACAATCACACACGACATCCTCTTCAAAACTGTTTGCGTTAGGCCACCTGGCGCAAACGTTTACCACATAAAAACTGTGTGATTGCCAACCTTTGCCACACAGTTTCTTCTACACATCGTGTGTGATGCATTCAATAACACAAACGATAAAATTGTTAATATCGTGTGCAATGGCAACGCTATCACAAACGATTTAACAGGGAAAATTGTGTGTGATGTACCTGTGAATGGAATCATTTTCCTTGGAGCGACTGTGTGGGGTGTACATACGAATGGAGACATTTAGCAGGGACTGACTGTGTGGGATGTACTTGCACCCGGAAACAATTTCGCCTATATAATTGTATTTTTTAGCTCTACTGTACGTATTTTCGTATTTGAGCGCTCGCGGGTCGCAGACGACCTCATTTTGCCAAGCGTGTGTGCTAGGAAGGCATATACCCGATGGTTTCTGGGTCATGTGGGAAGGACCCCCTATCACCGTCACTCACTTGGTGATGGTTCCGAACGCCGTCGCGGAAAGGGGTTAAAAACCGTTTGTATAGCACCTCGCTGTACTAGTGTGTGCAGTTCTATCTCCTCCATAGGCCTCGGAGTGACACTTGTGTAGGATCCGTTCCTGTTCATGCTCAGGTACACAATGTCTAATAACACCATCTAATCCTTCTTTATAAAGGTGTGGGCCATCCCAAAAGTAGTGTCTCAAATCATAGAAAACCTTTTTCTTCCTGGTATGTGAAACTAGGTGGTATAAATTTAGCAAAAATGAAATTAGCATAATCAGCATACCATGGAGCACTACAAGAAGCATTTATGACTACTAGTTTTCACTGAGGAAAGCTATCATCAATAGGTAGTGGGTTATCAAGAACATTCTCTAACCTAGACAAGTTATCTACTACGGGGATCTCATCACCCTTTCTATCAATAATATGCAAATCAAATTCCTGTAGCAAGAGAACCCATCTAATAAGTCTAGGTTTAGCATCTTTCTTTTCCATAAGATATTTAATAGGAGCATGATTAGTGTGAACAATTACTTTGGAATCAACAATATAAGATCTGAACTTATCACAAGCAAATACAATTGCTAAAAATTCTTTTTCAGTAGTAGAATAATTTCTTTGAGCACTGTCTAGAGTGTTACTATCGGATTTCGGGTTTCGGCAAAACCCTTGAGGTTCGAACACTGGGTGCGCGTGAAGATCTCTCCTCTACCTAATCACTCCCTCACCCTCAGCGCGATGTCAAAGCCTATCTTGATGGACCCAGAGAACGAGAGACACAAGAGTTTATACTCGTTCGGGCCACCGATGTGGTGTAATACCCTACTCTAGTGTGGTGTGGTGGATTGCCTATTGGGCTGAGGATGAACAGTTACAAGGGAAGAACAGCCTCCTGAGGAGAGGTGCTCTTGTGCTTGGTGAACTTGTGTGGTTGAGGATGATCTGAATGATCCAAGATCAGTTCAGCTCTCAGATCCGCTCCCCTCCTACTGTGGTGGCTAGTCCTATTTATAGAGGCCCTGGTCCTCTTCCCAAATATTGAGCGGGAAGGGATGCAACAACGGCCAAATTCGAAAGGAGACAACTAGTACGAGTTATCCTGACTAAAGGTGGTCTTTGCCTGCCAAAGGCTCTGGTGGTGACGCCATCTTAGGCTCCACGTTGACCTCCGTCCTGTCGTCCTGCTGGTCTTGATCTCGTTGCACCGATATGGAAACCTTTGCCTGATGCCTCGGGACTCCTCGCCTGCGCTTGCCTCTTTATCACCAAAGAGAAATGAGGACACTGCATGCGCTGGCGCCAGCCTGGCTCCAGTCGTCATGGCTTGCGTCACGGGAACCTCGCGAGGTGTCCCTTACCTTGATCTCTCCGCCCCTCGCAAGCCAGCCTGGTGAGGCCGTCCCCGAGGATGTCTTGTGTCATCCGCCTCGCGAGGCTTTTCCCCTCGTGAGGGTCTTGAGCGTCTGCTGGTGAAGATGGGTCGTATGGGGCTGCTGACAGGGCCATGCCATGGGCCGCATGCAGGCAAGCCTAGGGAACCCCATTCCCAGGACGCCGACAGTAGCCCCCGGGCCCAAGGCGTGCTCGGACTTGGCTTCAAGGTGAAGCCAAGGGGCAAATGCGGAGCGCCGCGTGCACTAACAGCCTGTGGCCCCGGTTGACGCGTGGCGATTGATTGGACGTGGGCGTCTTCGCTTCCCCACACTGCCTCGGCAACTGCCCGATTTGACGATCCCTGCTGCATGCAGAGAAAAATCATCATTACCTGTGATCATGGGGATCGCCGGTTGGCCTTCTCCTGCTATAAATGAGGAGAGGACGAAGCCCCCGTCGCTTATCTCGTCCTGCCCTGCTCGCTTCTTCTTCCTCGCTTGATTGCAAGTAGCGTCACCCATGGCGGCAATTCGAAGGTTTTCCGCCGCTGAGAAAGGAAAAAACCCCGCGACGAGCCCGGGCCACTTCTGCCGAAGAAGAGGCAGGGCCACAGCCGGAACATTGTCGTGAGGCCGGAGGTGTCGAGGCCTTGGTGCGAGCGGCCTCCTCCCGGGTACCCGCTGCCTTTGTACGCCCAAGCCAAGGGCTCCGGAGGGAGAGGCGGCGAGCGCCGTCGTGGTTGCCTCGCTGACGTGACGCGCGCTGTTGCCCCAGGAGTCCACGCCGCGGACTCCTCGTGCGAACTCGTGATGTGGGCGGCGATGCCTCCACGCACTTGGATCCGCTTTCCGCAGCTCTTCTCCGCCGAGACACCGCCGAGGGGTCCCCTCGAGCTTTGGCTGCAGCACACCGACTGCGACGCCCCAACGACTGGAGCGAAAGTTGAAGCCGTCTCCTCTGGCAAGATCTTCATGACTCACGGCTGGGGTGAGATTGCTCAAGTCTGCCGCGCAGAAGGCGCCCTCGCCTTTCACTTCGAGTACGACGACGCCTCCACGATGTTCTTCAAGGTCTTCGACGGGGAAGGCCGCCGCTTGGAGTGCTGCCGTGGAGAGGATCATCAGGACGGCACTGCGATGAACACCGTGTCTGCCGCTTGCTTCGCCAGCAGCTCTTCCAGCAGTAGCAGCAACGTGTCCAGTGACTCTCCCGAGCTCTACAAGACTCCGGAGACGAGCGACGACAGCTATGTGCCCCCGAGCTCTTGCCGGGCCCGGAGCAGGGCCAGAGCGTCCGGCCGCCGCAGTCGCTGATCTGGATGGGGTTGGCACCCGCCTCCCATGGCCCACTGTTGGTGATTGCGTTGACTGTGCTGGCACATGTAGATATATCTTCTATGAACTCCCTTCTTTTGTTCCCTGCGAGGAATCGAAATGGACCCCGTGGGGGCGTGTAAAGGGTTTGTAATGTCTTCTGTTCATATCATCCTTATTATAAACTTGCGAGAGCCTGTCCTGTTTCGGCTTGGTCTCCCCTTTCCAACCTTGCGGCGTCTTGGTGCTCTACGCCGACAGGTCCTGGTCCCTAAGCAGGCTGCAACCGTCGCGGGTATCCCAGGTCAAGATGTCGTGGTCAAGGCCAGGAGGTGAGCGGCCCGAGGTCCAGTAAGAGCTCCTGAGGCGCGATGCTTAAGTGGTCCCCTTTAGCGTGCAAGCAACCACCGAGAGGTAGGAAAGGGAGGCGACGTCACCGTAACGAGGCTGCAGCTAGTGAGAGTCATATGCCTTAACGCTCGATCGGCCCAGGCGTGAAACTTATCTTGGCCGTCGAGAGTCGGTTCCTTGTGCTGCACCAGACCCGTGCATCGATAGCTGTAGTGCAGCCAGGTTAGGCCCTCGTGAGCCTCCCCCTATTCTCCATGCTCTTCTGTGTGCTTTACGTCCTCAGGTCCCGGCCCTCGAGCGAGCTCAGCCACCGCTGGTATGCCAGGTCGCGATGCCGTGGTCAAGCCCAGGGGGTGAGGGCTAGAGAACCAGTAAGAGCTCCTGAGTCGCGATGCTCAGGAGCCCCCCTTTTAACGCGCAAGCGAATCGCATGGGAGAAGGAGGAGCCCGTGGTACCGCCTGCTGTCGTCCTCAGGAGGTTCCTACAGGTTAGCATGAGGAGGGACACAGATTGCCACGATGATTTCCGGTCTACCATGGGATGCTCTGCAAGAAGATGAGGGCACTGAGGGCCTGGTGAGGTGACGTGCGCGAGGCGTTCCGCAAGCCAGAGCTCGACCGCTCAGATTTGTCGACGTTGCAGGGACGGACCTGAGCACAAGCACCGTGCCAGCGTGTGTAGCTCCCGTGGTGGGTGACAATCAAGCAGGTGACAACCATAGATAGTTTATGCATGAAGAGCTAACTAGCTGAAGTAAATGCAAGAACGATACATGCCGCTGGGTTGGACCCAAGCGGCCTAGGGATGATGCAGGCCGAGGGGAGCCCCCAGCAGAGTAAGCTAAAGACGTAAAAGGATACATGCCATAGGGACATGCCCACACGGCATGGGAATGATGCAGCCCGGGGGGCGCTCCCAGCTAAATAAACTTGGAAAATGTCACTGTGACGCTGTTGGAGTCAAAACCGGCGGATGTCAGGTAGGGGGTCCCGAACTGTGCATCTAGGATCGTTGGTAACAGGAGACGGGGGACACGATGTTTACCCAGGTCCGGGCCCTCTTTATGGAGGTAATACCCTACTTCCTGCTTGATTGATCTTGATGAATATGAGTATTACAAGAGTTAATCTACCACGAGATCGTAATGGCTAAACCCTAGAAGTCTAGCCTGTATGACTATGGTAATGTGTATCTGCCTATCCGGACTACGCTCTCTGGTTTATATAGACACCGGAGAGATCTAGTTAGGGTTACATGGAGTCGGTCACAGAAGAGGGAATCTACATAGTGGGTTGCCAAGCTTGCTTTCCACGCCAAGTAGAGTCCAATCCGGACACGGGTACAGTCTTCGGTCTTCATGTCTTCCCAGCCCATTAGTCTGGCCCACGGATAACAGGCCGGACGCCCGAGGACCCCTTAGTCCAGGAATCCCTCAGTAGCCCCCGAACCGGGCTTCAACGACGAGGTGTTCGGCGTGTAGATTGTCTTCGGCGTCGCAAGGCGGGTTCCTTCTCCAAGTAATATATTCAGCCGTTGATCCAATATCGCTCCCCTCGGCTTCTGTGCGCTAATAACTTCGTCTTCCACGTGTTGAGTGAATGCGAAAAGTCAGGGTATTTTTGTGAATATCACCCCGTCCACGCAAGGCAGAGTGCCAATTTAAAGATATTGGATCTTAGATCCAGGCGACACTATGCCGAGAAAATCCCCAGAGACTGCCAGGAGAAACCATTCCAACATGGCTAGCATTCCCAACTCCTCCTCCCGTTCCAGCCCAAAGAGAAGCGAGTGGGAGAAGTGCTATGTGTCTCATAGTCAACTAGCAAAGTTGCAAACGCAGGGATTTCTTCCTCCCGCGGATCTGGTCCCTGTTCGAGCAGGGTCAGCCTCCTTCAATGGCGTGACTCAGGCGGAGGACTTCCCCAATCCATCCGGAGGGGAGTGAGTGTGCTTCGTCCCCTATCTGCTAAGAGGTATCGGATTTCCAGTCCATCCGTTCCTCCGAGGGCTTCTGGAATATTATGGCCTCCAGCTGCACAACTTCACTCCCGCCTCTATCCTGCACATCGCAGGTTACGTCGCTCTATGCGAGTTATTTCTGGGTGTAGAAGCCCATTTTGAACTGTGGAGAAAATTGTTCTGTCTTGCCCCGCGTAACCATGAGGGTTCAATATTTGAAGTGGCCGAAGCCGAAGTATGGCGCATCGCCAATATCGGATACCTGTCCGGCACATCAAGGAGGGCATCAGAAGAGTGGCCTTCCAAATGTTTCTACATCGGGGATGTTGCACTTCCCGACCCAGTTCGAAAGGGTCTCCTTGAATTTGCAAGTGTTCCGCTAAAGAAACGCCATAGTTGGCGTCCCCGGAGCTCTGAAGAGGATGACAATGCGGAGGTTCGCCAGCTCCTGGGCAAGATAAAGACGCTCGCTCAGTACGGATTAACAATGGTTGAGGTAATGGCGACCTCCATAGTGCGAAGGGTTCAGCCGCTTCAATATAGAGGGCTCCCAATGTGGCACTACAACGGGGAGGACGACGCCTCCCGCCGTGGTCGGAAAGGTCCGGACACCCCCGCCGCTCTAGCCAAGATATTGGCTGAGCTGTTCAAAGGGGAGGAAGAGAAATTTCTTCGCATCAATCGCAGGGATGGATATTCTATGTATAATACTCCCAGTTGGGTAAGCCCCAGTCCTTCTGCTTTACTCAGTCCACTTCCCAGATTACCTTTAACGAATTTCTAATCTACTTATAATAGCATTGGCGAAAAATCACCGAAGGGTTTTACAGCCCCGCCCCACAGCTTGAGAACCACACCCGGGGAGTTGTATCCTGGGTATGAAGAAGACCGGGATATATTCGTGGTACTCGCGGAAGGGGTGTTTTACCAAGCGAGCTACGATGGTACGAAATTGGGCATTATCGCCGATTACCCTGGTCTTCTTCCTGCTTCCCATGTAAGTTATCAAGAAAAAGTCTCGCTCGAAAGAGCTTCCTTGCACAGCCTCACCCATCGCACTGCATCGTGCTCCACAGGGGAGGCGTTCGACGCATCACGCTACTCCGGGGGCGGCTCCAAAGAGGGCGGCTCCAGCGCTGAGCAAGGCCTCTAAAAGGAAGGTCGGTGAAGACACGACCGGTCCCTTGTCAAAGAGGTAAGGATTTGAAGGCATACTTTAGTAGTCACATCCAACTGCAACTTATACGTTTGTCTGGTACCAGGAAAAAGTTTCACCGGACTAGGTCCGAGGGTCCGGCCGGCCGTACTCCCGGCGCCCGGGATTTAAACCCCATCGGAGAGACGGGAGCAGATATGGGAACAATGCCGGACTGTCTTTGGCCGAGGGTTCGGAGAATATATCCGTTACCAACTCGGAAGTGGAGAGCGCCATGAATCATCGGCCCTGCAGGGCTATTTTAAGAGACCCTGAGTTCTCGGAAGAGGCATTCAATGCCTTCAGCTCGGCTGATGCATGCATCCGAGCTGCTCGAAACGGGCTTAGTAGAGCCACAAAGCAGCATTTAACGGATGTGCGGGTAAGTTCTCTTTATCCGAATAGGATGGCCATATGCCAGTAGCCCCCGAGAGTGAAAGCAGTTGGTACAACTGATTTAAGGACCATTGTATTACCAGGTTCTTAAAAGAAGAACAATCTACTAACCCAAGAGCTGGAACAATGTCGGGCGCCGCTGAATGCTGCTACCGCTGAACTGGAGAAGTCCAAAAAGGCGTCGCCTGGTAATATTCCCCTCCATCGAGAAAATATAATCATATGCCATTAATGTTAACGGTCCTGTCTATATCATGACGTAATTGTCAGAGGAACTCAAAGAGGCACTAGTAGTCGCGCAAGCGAATGAACAAGAAGCCATGAGGCTACATGTTGCGGGCAAACGTGTGCTGAAGCAGGCCATTGTTGAGAAAAATCAGCTCCAGGATTGCAAAACTCGACAAGGCGAAGAGCTGAAGGATGTGCGGGCCCAGCTAGCCGATTCCGTGAAGGAGAACAAGAAGTTGTGGGGCGGCATATTCAGTATGTGTCCGAACTGTTGTTAAAGTAGTTCAGAGATAGATGGAACTAATATAATTATGATTGCAGGTGTATTGACGGGCCGTCCTGAAGAGGAGGTGTCTAGATCATCGAGTGATCTGCTGCAAAGGCTATCGCAAGTGCACGAACAGGCACGGCTGGCGATGCAGAGTGTGGACAAGGCCCTGTGGCCATCCGCCTCCCCTCCAGGAAGTATGGAGGAGCTTGTAGAGCTGTTCAAAGGAGCGCGAAAGCATATCCAACTACGGAAGATATCGGCCTGTCGAGAGGGCGCCCGAGAAGCTTGGGCCATGGTGAAATCTTTGTATACCAAGCTTGATCATAATCACATGGCTCGGGTCGGGCCTCTAGGGTCGGATGGGGAAGAAATTCCCGTTAGTTTAGTGTATGACCAAGTAGAGGTGGCCGCCAAATATTCCCAACAGGATTGTACGTTAGACCGCCTGTTGGACGGCATAGAGAAGGAAGTGTTTGAGTCCAAGTGACTATGTACTTTCCTTACCCTATGTAATTCTAGCTGAATTGTATAGCATTTTTCATGGCAGACCTTTTCGCTTTAACCTCCAGAATCGACTGTGCCGAGTGTTTCCGAATACCCTCGCGGCCGAATAGACCGGGGTATGATTGGAAAACTAGGCGTAGGAGTCATAGTTGGTTGAACAGACAAGTTGTATTCTGCTAGTTATGTTATATTACATTGAAATAATAAGAAACATCATCCAGAGAGAATAGTTCCATTAAGGGTTCCTTTCCCTGGGTGTGCATGCATTAGGATACATGTCCGAATTATGATGTGAAGATCACAGCGTGTATAGCTTTTGGGGGTCCATAATGGGGTGAGTATAGAAAACATCTTTAGTTCGCCGACCGAATATTCCCTTAAGAATGCTAGCTTTCAGCTTCACCCAGTCTGAGGTACACATCCGGATGACCCGGCAGTAACAATCGTAGAGGTGCTCGCTTTATGCCCTTGCCGAACTAACGGGAACGTAGGGCATAAGCACAGGAGCCAGGCAACCCAGCTTGGCAAAAACTTAAGTCATATCGATGCATATAATGGCGAAGAAAAGGTACATATGGAAAAGCTTCTGTACAAGAAGCCCCCAGGCATAATGGGCGTACATATGTAAAGATGTGTACGTCTGCAGTGTTCGTTCAAGCCGTAGGAGAGCTTTAAAGCGAAAATAGGTGTAAAAGAGAGAAAAGATAATGGAAACAAGGGGAGAAGGAGACTAACAAATAATTCGGCGCTAGGCTAGAACCTTCGGAGTCTGGCCGCGGTCCACGGGTTTGGCTCTAAGCGATTGTCTGATGCATCACGAAGACGGTACGCTCCTCCGGTAAGAACCTCGTCAATTATGAAGGGACCCTCCCATTTGGGCTTGAGTTTGTCCTTTTTCTTCTCCGGCAAGCGTAGAACGTGTTTGCCAATGTTGTAAGTCTTGTCCCGGACTTCTCTGCTTTGATATCTTCAAGCCTGCTGTTGATAAAATGCTAAACGGGCTTTGGCGACATCGCGCTCCTCCTCCAGGGCATCTAGGTTGTCCTGCCGATCCAACTCGGCCTCTTTCTTATTGTACATACGTACTCAAGGTTAGTCATGTATAATATCGTAAGGCAATACAACCTCTGCACCATACACCATGAAGAATGATGTGTATCCGGTAGTAGAGTTGAGCATGGTCCGGCGCCCCAGACTACGGAGTCGAGCTCCTCAACCCAGTGCTTGTCTGATTCTTTCAAAGACCGCACTATCCTGGGTTTGATGCCGCTCATAATCAGACCATTGGCTCGTTCGACTTGACCGTTTGTTTGTGGGTGATAGACAGAGGCATAATCGAGCTTAATGCCCAGATTAGCACACCAGGTTTTCACCTCATCAGCTGTGAAATTGGAACCGTTGTCGGTGATGATGCTGTGCGGGACACCATAACGGTGCACCACATCGGATATAAATGCAATCACCGGGCCGAACTCAGCCATTTTGACTGGTCTAGCCTCTATCCACTTGGTGAATTTATCCACCATGACCAGCAGATATTTTCTCTTATGGCGTCCCCCTTTAAGGGGTCTAACCATGTCCAAGCCCAAGACCGCAAAGGGCCATGTAATGGGGATTGTTTGTAAAGTGGTTGGGGGCATGTGGCTTTGGTTGGCGAAGAGTTGGCATCCAACGCAGCGCTGGACGAGGTCATGTGTGTCTGCTCGGGCCGTAGGCCAATAAAATCATGTTCGAAATGCCTTGCTGACAAGTGCCCTTGCTACGGCGTGGTGCCCACCAAGACCGGCATGAATTTCTGCCAAGAGTTGCCGCCCCTCCTCCTCAGAGATACACCTTTGAAGGACTCTGTTAGTGCTTTTCTTGTAAAACTCTCCTTCATGAACTTTATAGGCCTTCGAACGTCAGACAATGCGGCGAGACTCGTTTGGATCTTCTGCGAGCTCCTTCCTATTAAGGTATGCCAAGAATTGTTCGGTCCACGGGACAATGACTGCCATAATGAGGTGGGCCGATGGTGTTATTTCGGTGGCTGAGCCTCCGATGATATCGGCGTGTTCGCTATCTATGTTTGTGTTCGGAACGGTACTATCGTTGTTGTCTCCCCCTTGCCACACCATGGATGGCTTAAAGAGCCTTTCAAGGAAGATGTTAGGTGGGACGGGGTCGTGCTTGGACTGATGCGAGCGAGGACGTCTGCCGCCTGTTTACTTTCGCAGGCGACGTGATGGAATTCGAGCCCTCCGAACCGAGCCGACATTTTTAAGACGGTGTTGCGATAAGCTGCCATCTTTGGATCTTTGGCATCAAAGTCTCCAATAATTTGGGATATTGCAAGGTTTGAGTCCCTGCGCACCTCCAGGCATTGTATGCCCATTGATACGGCCATCCGAAGGCCATGTAGCAACGCCTCGTATTCGGCTGCGTTGTTGGAGTCTGTGAATAATATTTGGAGTACGTACTAGACGATATCTCCTATGGGGGATGTTAATACAACGCCCGCTCCTAGCCCCGCCAACATTTTTGATCCATCAAAATGCATAACCCAGTTGTAATATGCGCCGTACTCTTTAGGGAGTTCGGCCTCTGTCCATTCAGCGACGAAGTCAGCCAGTACTTGGGATTTGATGGCTCGACGTGGTTTGTACGTGATGTAGAATGGAAGGAGCTCAATGTCCCATTTGGAAATCCGGCCCATGGCATCCTGGTTGTTTATTATATCATTGAGGGGCACTTCAGAAGCCACCGTGATCGAACACTCCTAAAAGTAGTGTCGTAACTTTCGAGATGCCATGAAGACTGCATATGCTATCTTTTGATAGTGAGGGTACCGGAGTTTGCATGGTGTGAGGACGGTCAATACTTAGTATACCGGCTTTTTGAGCGGAAATTTGTGTACGTCCTATTCCCGCTCGACGATGAGTACGGCGCTCACCACCTGGTGTGTTGCCGACATATATAGGAGCACTGGTTCGCCAACGTTTGGCGCGGCCAGGATTGGGTTGCTTGCCAGAAGGGATTTTATTTCTTCCTGTCCGGCCGTTGCCGCGTGTGTCCACTTGAAGTTATCGGAGTGTCGTAGAAGGCGGTAAAGTGGCAGCGCCTTTTCCCCCAACCTGGAGATAAACCGGCTCAAAGCTGCCACGCACCTAGCGAGTTTTTGGACTATTTTAAGTTTGGTTGGCGTAGCCAATTGTGATAGAGCTCGCATTTTGGCTGGATTTGCTTCAATCCTCTATTGGAAATGATGAAGCCCAGCAGTTTTCTGGCGGGGACACCGAAGACGCACTTTTCCGGGTTAAGCTTGATGTCGTATGTGCGGAGGATGTCGAATGTGAGACGCAGATCTTCTATTAGTGTTTCGATGTGTCTGGTTTTGATGACGATGTCATCCACGTAAGCCTCCACTGTCTTGCCGATTTGTTTCTTGAGGCATGTTTGGATCATGCGCTGGTAGGTGGCGCAGGCGTTCTTGAGCCCAAAAGGCATGGTATTGAATCAAAACGGCCCGTATGGTGTAATGAATGTTGTTGCGGCTTGATCGGACTCCCTCATTTTGATTTGATGGTATCCGGAATATGCATCAGGGAAGCACAACGAGTCATGTCCTGTGGTAGCGTTAATGATTTGATCAATGCGAGGGAGGGGGAAGGGATCCTTAGGGCAAGCCTTGTTAAGGTCTTTCAAATCGACGCACATGCGCCAGGATTTATCCTTCTTTGGTACCATTACCAGGTTTGCCAGCCAGTCCGGATGTTTAATATCTCTAATGAATCCGGCCTCGATGAGTTTGGCCAGCTCTTCCCCCATAGCTTGTCATTTGGGTTCGGAAAAGCGCCGCAGTGTTTGTTTGACCAGCTTGTATCCCTTCAGTATGTTGAGGCTGTGTTCGGCCAACTCGCGTGGGATTCATGGAATATCTGAGGGGTGCCAGGCAAATATATCCCAGTTTTTGTGCAAGAATTCTCGTAATGAGGCATCGACTGTGGGGCTGAGTTGCGCTCCGGTAGATGCTATCTTCTTCGGGTCTGTTGGATGGACCTAAAATTTGACTATTTCTTCTGCTGGCTTGAAGGAAGTTGATTTGGGTCGTTTGTCCAGGATCACATCGTCCCTATCCATAGTGGAGCGTAGTGCGGTTAATTCTTCGAACGCAATGGCCTCTGATAATGCCTCGAGGGCCAGGGATGCGGTTTTGTTCTCGGCGCGGAGTGCTATATCCGGATCGCTGACGAGGGTGATTATTCCATTAGGCCCGGGCATTTTTAGCTTCATATAACAATAATGAGGTACAACTTGAAAGCGCATGAGGGCCTCTCTCCCTAACAGGGAGTGATATCCACTGTTGAAAGGGGCCACCTGGAAAATTATTTCTTCGGACCGATAATTCTTCGGCGTGTTGAATACCACATCAAGTGTAATTTTTCCCGCACACCGCGCTTCCTGACTGGGAATAATACCTCGAAAGGTTGTGCTGCTTTTCTCGATGCGGCTCCTGTCTATTTCCATCTTATGGAGCGTGTCCTCGTAAATGAGGTTTAGTCCACTGCCGCCGTCCATGAGGACTTTTGTATGTCGAAAACCATCCATGATGGGACTGAGGACTAATGCGGCTTACGCTCAGACTGTTATGTATGTAGGTTCGTCAATGGCGTTAAAGTTATGGTCGTGTCGTTCCAGGGGTCAATTGCGGCGACCTGGCAAACTTCGGCAAGATCGCGCAGTGCCCTTCTACGCTTATTGTTTGAAGCGAATGTCTCGAAGACCGTCAATACCCTTGTGTCGTTGTTTTCTGGAGGGTGCAGTTCTGAGGTGTCCTTGATAAGGATGTCTTCGCCGCTCTTGGCTACCTGCCGAAGTATCCAACATGCTCTAAGGCTGTGGGTTGCCACGGTGTCCGGCGTTGTATGTATTTTGCATGCGCCATTGAGCCATCCCTCCCAAACGGTGCCGTGTGGTGTAATGGTTTTATGTTTTTTGACTGTTGGGCTGGTCGTGCCACGGGGGTGCGTCCTCTTCGCTTTTATGAGGAGTTGAGTTGGGATCGACGGTTCCCAGCAAGCTGCCTTAGTTTTCCAGGCGCTTTCCATCATGTTGTACTTGTGTACAATAGTTGCTAAGTCAGCAAACTTTAGTATGCAACGGCGATTGATGGCGTTGAGGATACCTTTGTCCGCACAGTTGTTGCAAAATGTTGCAATCGCGTCTCCGTCGCGGCAATCCTTTACCTTGTCTTTGACAAGGAGGAATCTGGCCCAGAAGTGGTGGACCGTTTCCTGAGACTGTTGTTTCATGCTCATGAGAGCGTCTATGTCCGGGAGGGTGGGTGGAATTAAATCCGAACCCTGACCCGATTTCGCATCCAGAGTTTGAAGATCAACCGGACCTGACAGCTCGGGCTCTGGGATATTGGCTGATTTTCTAGGCTCATCGTCCGACTCTATGTTCGGAGGACGAGACACGCCTTTCTGCCAGAGAGTATCCGGCCCTTCAAGATCGGAGATCCGAATATAGTTTGTCTTCAATATAGCAGAAGAGTTGTTCCGCTCCTCGACTACCGCTATCTGGTGGGTGATCGGCGGAGTTTTAATTTCTCTCTGGTCGGGTTTAAGCTGTAGCGACCCGACCTCAGACGATCAAGTCTCTGTGTATCTGTGGTATCCCTGGATCGGTATGCTAGCACACATAGTACATCAATATATATATCAAAGTGCAATCACATGTATAAGTAACAAAAAACTGATATATATACCTTAAGAATCTCAGCGGAAACAGGCAAACGGGTGTGGAGTCCCATCAACCCCATGGGCAAGTTGAGTGCAGACCGTAACCCTATCGTATCACTTACTCGTCGGATAATACCCGAAGCATAATATGTTGGAGCCGTGTAGGTCAGTACGTTGAATGTACTGGCAAGTCACACCACAAGAGATGAATAAATGTCCTATTTATACATGCAATATGGCTGGTGGATGGTTCTAAATTTAATTTGCATAAAGCTGATTTTTCCCTATCATGAAAAGAATATCATATTGTTACTACATAATTCATCATAAGATGATTGAGATGGTTGCTCCATTCAATCTATACCCAAATTCATTAAAACCTATTAAATTAATAAAGACTGATGCGATCGCTCAATTCCCACTTTCTAGATGCTCAAATTGTCCATAACCGGGGACACGGCTAATCGATTAGTTTTACACTCTGCAGAGTTTTGCACACTTTTCCCCACAAGACTCGATCACCTCCTTTGTAGTCCTCGCACTACCTGGTGTTTGAGAGCCGGCAGATCGAGACATAGTCTTTCTGAAGTGTTCCCTCTTAACCCTGGGTAGACTGGTACACCTACATATATAACTAAATCTGCTAGTCTACCATTGTAAGAGGTCACACAACGTACTCAACTAAGCCAGAGCCCATAATAGGTTGTGGTTGTGCAGGTAAGCTTCTAGTCATGAAAAATTGATGAATCCCTTTGAGCCTGGGTGACAGTCCATAGGGTGATCATACGGGTACTCCGGGATCCCCTGGGCAAGTCCACTGGTTTCTCCAGGGTGCCCCTTACCAATACACCCAGATGTGTGTTAATGTTGCCACCTTAATGTTACCCTTAATTATTATATCACTCGCAACTTTCATGATCTCACATACCAATCCCCGTCTACAATGGCATAGCAAAAATCCCTACAACGTTGGCGACAAAGATGTAAAGACTCAGACCTACCTTATTGCACTACTGGGTTTATAATATAGCAAACTAACATATTCATGCAAAGCCTACATCAAAGGACTAAATGCATATATAAAACATAGGTATATAAAAAACATGATCAAGATGTAACTTGCCTTGTACTATTGATGAAGATGAAATATTCTATTGAGTCGTCTCTCCTTCTCGTTACGATGTATCTAATGATATAAGAAAGTACTTTAACACACAACAACATTCAAATAAAGATCCAAATTAAATATTCAAATTACAATACAAAATAAAAAACATTCCTACATAAGTTGTTAGGACTTGGTTACGAGTTGAGATAAGATCAAGAATGAAAATATAGGTTTTTTTTTTTAGGGTTGGGTCAAAGTGAAGATCACGGATTGAAGAGTTGTGAGGCAAGGTTCTACGACAAAGTCTATAATGGGTTTGATTGGAATATTTGACTTGGGTCCAATGAAAATGATAGATGGAGTTGATGTCATAATGTTTATGTTACAAAAATCTATGTAACATTTCCTAAGTCCAAATTTATGTAACATGTCTAGGGATCAATCTAAGAGATTTAACTTCGCGTCAAAATTTATTAAACAATGATCGAGAAAGTCAAATTAAGGTGTTGTTGTTAAAACGGTGACTAAATATTGCTGAAAAAATTATGCCACGAGTTTCAACAGAAAGGTGATGTCCTAAGGTCTAACTTTCATATAATAAACATTTTTATATGATTTATAGATTAGAAGATATAGCAAAAGTACTCAATTTAACATTTAAAACAGAACTAAACTTTAACTTGCCAAAAAGTGAGATATCGAATTTTTATAATAAACTAGATGTCTCAAGGAATCCGGGGATATAAAATTTGTCGAATTCGGACTTACGGTCTAGGAGATATGAATTTCCTAAATTTGAGTATTTTTCTGAAAAACAATTGCGGGATTTACACAGTGCTCACCGGAGTTAGTCGCCGGAGTTGGGGAAAAAGGTCGCCGGAGTTGAGGAAGAAGGCCCCCAACGTCAAATAGTAGCAGAACGGGGAAGAGGTCGACAAGGGGCGTCCTTTGGATAAGATCACAGGTTCGGACTTGTCCCGTGGCGGCGTGGAGCGGCCGCCGGAGTTACCGAACTCCGACGAGCAATTGCTCGCAGAGGAGGAGGTTCAGAGAGGGGTTATCGGATGGGGTAGTGAGTGGCTTCGAGGCTCTCGTCTGGATACCTTTTATAGGAGAAGGGGAGGTCAGAATCGAGCAGTTTCATAGTTGTTATTGACGGCAGTAAAAGCAGCAGTTTCCTCGAGCTCTAATGGCCATTAGGGGGTGCCTTAAGGCGCACTACTTGAGGGAAGGAGTCGAGAGAGCATGGGGAACCGGTTCAGGAGATCTGTGGTTGCGGGAAAAGGAAGAGGAAGCGTTGGGGTGCGGACTAAGCCATGGATGTCTCTGTGTAGGTGAACGTACAGATGTGCATGAGGAGGAAGATGAACGCTTCGCTAGTGGGCTGCTCGGTCAGTTGGGCCAAATTGGGCCATGGTTGTAGGTTTTCATTTTGCTAATACATTTTTGTGTAGAAAAAAAAATTACTAGACAAAAATAAATGTTCTGATACACATAATTATAATTTGGTGCCTACAAAATATTATTTGTGTGCAGAAGCTAGAATACATTTTTTATGGATATAAGGAAAATTGTAAATTAACAAAATGTCAGTGTACAAAAAGGGGGTACACTTTTTGTACCCCTATAACTGTGCACGGGCAGTCTGAGCCACGGGCGCCGCCACATCGAGCGCGGCAAGGGAGGTAAGCCAAGGTAAGGCCGAAGCTGAAGAGAAGCAGAACGACGCCAAGACCAAGACCACAAAGAGCAAAGGGGACAGAGCAGACCCCCCCCCCCCGACAAGATCCTTGTCGGGGTGCAGCTTTAGCTAACCCGGCAAGATCCTTGCCGTGGCAGCTCGCCCCACACCTACGGAGCGTAGTCGCCCTTGAGTCCACTGCCCCCATGGGGCAAGGATTCGGGAGACATCCCCGTGGTGGCATGCAGATCTTTGTGAAGACATTCAAGATCAGATACCCACTTAAGAAGGAGATGATCCTTGGCGGGATCCCAGCCAAGGAGGATCACAAGGCCCCCGGCAAGAGCCTTGTCGGGGATGACAGCGGGCGCCACGGCAAGACCCTTGCCGGGGCCCCGGCAAGGCCCTTGCCAAGGACGCCCGTGGGGCCACCATCAGGCCTGCACCAGTCGCACCCCCACCGCCGTTCGCATGCAGCTGCCGACCCAACCAGTTGGGCAGGCACCTGCGTGGCGGCGAACAGATCTTCGTGGAGACCCACCACTGCGCCACCTCAGCTGCCTGCCTGCCTACATGGCACCACAAGCACCGCTGGCCAGGGCGCGTGTCGACGCAAGAGGGAGCGGTGACGGAGGAGACGAGGCTCTCCCCCATCCCCGATAAAGCAAGGACACCTAAGCATGGCGCATTAAATGCGCTTTGTCATGTAATGCGAGGGATAAGCTCGCATTACTGTACCCTTTCCACCTCATGTGTGCCACTGTGGCAACTCCTTTCCTATAAAAGGAGGCCCGAGGCGACCAGGAGGAGGATTCGGCTTTTTGGAGCTCTTGACGCCCATTGCTAGCTCAAGAACACAGATAAACAATCCACCAAAGCAGGAGTAGGGTTTTACGCATCCTCGTGGCCCGAACCTGGATAAAGGAACCATGTGCTATCTGTTTGATCGGCTCTTCTCGCGACCCCGCGCCCCGCAACCGTAGTAGGGATTCTTGTGATCCCATAGGTGTCGTTTCCCACCGACATCTTTGGCGCGCCAGGTAGGGGGTAGCGCAGTTGTGAGAATCGGCTTTGGCAGTCAACCCGACGCTCCTTCATCTTCGTGACCCTTGAAGAAGTTAGGAGGCCAGAAGATCGACACTCGAGCGATCGCAAGCAGAAGCTAAGTTGCACTGAACCCTTGCTTATACTACCCTTTTTATTTGAGGTTACCCCCCCCCCCCCCGCGGAGATGTCGCGCCTTTGTATGAAAAACCTGCACGCCAGGGGGCTCTACCTCGATCGGCAACACCCTTGCCCTGTTTCGAGTCCGCTCAACAGCTCATGCGGCTGCGCCGAGAGTGGTAGAGTAGCCTTCCGCGATCAACAACGCCCTCGATTCTGACTCAAGTCAAGCTCGACAGTTCGAGCGGCCGCGTTCGGAACGGGAAGGTGGCCCGTCCAGCAGCACGCGTACCCGACAGGCCAAGGGGATCCGTCCCCAAGACGCCGCTTGGGGCTTCCGCGCCGGCGAGCCTTCCCGATCGGCGTAGGGCACACATACAAAGGGGAATTGAACGGGGAAATAACATGCATGAAAATTAAGAGTACTTCAAAGTTATATTACATCATATCATTGTTGCGGTTCTAACTAAAGATAAAATTTGTCTTGGTTGGGAACCCGCAGCGGCGAAGAAGAACGGGACGCCTAGTCCCGGCGCTGGCCTTCCACCCTCTTGATTTCATCGATGCAGTCGGTGATGGGCTTCATGCGCTCCTTGAGCACCGTGAGGTCAACACCATCCGGCAAGCTCGTCATCGCGGCCGCGAAGTCAAGGTCGGGATTCCAGTGCGCCACCTTGGTGAGGACCTTGGTCACGACCCTCCGACAAAGCCGCCGGGCCTCCTCGGCCAATGTGGCCGTCCTGTTGGAGTGAAGATAGGCCAAGGCTCCAAGGACGCCTTCGAAGAACTGGGTCAGCTTGGCGTTGACGGTCCCGCTGCGCTCAGGGGCGTACCTCACATTTGGCATCCCCATGGTGGCCAATTGCGAGGTGACCCTGCCGGCGACGACCTCCAGATGGCTGGTCCACCTATTCTCGCCCGCCACGTATTCTTGGTGGGAGGCGGCCTCGTTTGCCCGCAGTTGTTTCTCCTCCTCCAAGCTCCTGGCCAAGGTCTCCTCCCGATCCCTGCTCTCTGACAACAGCTTCTCGAGATCCTCCAGCTTCATCTTGAGGTCTCTGATGGAGTTCCGCTCCTCGGAGAGCTCTCCAGTCATGCTGATGACCGCTCCTTGCGCCTCTACCAAGGCGCGGTTGAGCGTGTTGTTCTCGCCGGACAGCTTGAGGGCCTGCTCCTTCAGCTCGTCCCGCTCTGCTCCAGCTCCTTCACCTTGCCGGCGTGGGCCAGGGCTTGGGCATCGAGCGCCTCTCTGTGCCTCTGCTCCAGCTCATGAGTCCGCCGCGCGACAAGGGCCTCGAGCTCCTCCTCCCTGCCGCGGAGCGTTGCTGCAAGCTTCGCCTCACGTGCGGAGAGGTCCTCCTCCTGGGAGTACAAGGTGGCTTGATGCTGGTTCTGGACGGCTTCGGCCGCAGCAGCCAAGTTCGCCGCCTTCTCCTGAGCCTTCTTGATGTCGGCCATCTTCAGGGAGAGCTCCACATCGCACTAGGCCAATTTCTCCTGAAAGAACCTCTGCTCCTCGCGAGTCTGGTGGAACCAGGCCTGCGTCTCGGCAACGCGCGTCTTGAAGTCCACCTCCGCGTTGTCCACCGTTGCCATCCTGGACTTGACCTTGTCCAGACGGGCACGGTAGAGCACTTGGAGCTTCCGGAAATTGGCCCACATGGCGCGGAAGAGCTGCTCTTCTAGAGGACCATCGCCGCGAACGTCCAGCGCGTCGACAACCTCGAGCCCGGTGGCGGCAAGCACCTCACCATCGAAAACTTCCCCTTTGGCGGGCGCTCGGCTTGACGCCCCTGGGAGGTGGACGAAAAGATCATCACCCACCTTCAAGTATCTGCCGGGGGCCGAGGGTGAGGAGGAGGGAGGCTAATCATCCATCACTTCTTCCTTGGCGGAGGCCTTGCCGGCAGGCCCACCGCTGGCGCCCTCGGCGGAGGCCTCGCCGGTAGCCTTGGCGGCCCCCGCAGCGGCATCCTCGGCAGCACCCTTGGCGGCCTCATAAGCGGCGGCCTCGTCAGCATTCTTGGCGGCCTCCTCGGCGGCAATTCTCTCGGCCTCAGCCGTGGCCTCTTCGGCAATATCCATGACAACAGTGTCCACGTCCTCCGTGTCTGTTGAAGGAGGTCCTGGGCAGCAACGGGAGCAAGGAAGCCAAGAAGAGAATGAGGGAAAAACAGAGACGAAGGACAGGCGACTCACCAGTGCCAGGCTGTGAAGCAGGAGTCCCCTCTCCACCAGCATTTGGCGTCATGGCAGAGCCACCAACGCCCAAGTTCCCCTCCTCCTACATGGGTGTGGGCTCCGCGCCTGATGCCCTTGCCGGGGGCGCCCCCCGCGGCAGCGTAGTCGATGGGGGTGGTGTGTTAGGAGTAGCCCTCTGCGGCTCCTCCTGCCGCGCTCACCTCCTGCAAACCCGGCAAGGTCAGTGTCGTGGCATCGAGCGCCTATCGCATGTCGAGTGAGAAGAGGGTGATGAACTTACGCTGGGGGCTGCACCGGGGGCTGCTATCCGGGCTGCTCAACACCACCAGTGGTGTCTTTGAAGCCCCAGCCGGGGACTGGCCGCTCACCGAGGTCCTCGTCCTCTTCGCCCTCTGGGCCAACGTCTCTGCATCCCTACAAAAGCAAAAATGGATCAAGATCAGCGATCCAATTCAGGGAAATATGAATAACAGTAAGGAACAGAGTACTTACTCGTCATCCGTTTCCTCCTCTTCCGCCAGTTTCCTTTTCCTCTCCAGGCTGAGAGGCCCAAGATCAAAAGGGAGCTCCGCGTCATCATCCGAGTGGACCCCTGCCGGAGGAGGCGAAGAAGGCGGCGGGGTCTGAGTGCGCCTAGATGAGGAAGGGGCTGCCGCCTTCTTCTTCTCATCGGCCTTCGTCAGCCTCTTCGCTGCCGAGGCCCTCGTGTGACGCCTGGACCATTCCAGGGTCAATTGAGGCCGCGTGGCCCTGCCAGGCCGGACCGGCTCACTGGAGCCAACCCGCCGCAGGACTCGCCCTCTTCCCCTGGCTGGCGTCGAGCCCGCCGTCACGCCCTCCTCCTTCGACGACTCGTCGTCCGCGTCCTCGACGAGCGGAGCTCCGGTGTCGGCGCTGTTGGCCTCCCCAGTGGCCGCCGCCCACAGGGTGAGCTGCTCCTCCACCGCGGCCGCGGCGACCTCGTCCTCCACGCCCCAGGCGCTGCCGGCCTCCAGGGCAAGCTGTGCCTCCCTTGCCCTGGTGGCGATGTAGTCCAGCTCTTCCTGGGTGGTGTCCATGACAAGCCACCGCTCGGCGTCAGCATTGACGTACACCTCGATCAAGGTGTCGAAGAATTGCTGCACATCTACGGCCGTCGGCTCCCTCCAGCTCGGAACGGGACCGTGCGCGTTGCAGTCCGGCATCATGGCGATGATCTCAGACAGGCGCGAGTTATTGCACAACGGGACCACCCCCGCTGGCAACTTGAAGAGCGGCCCCTTGACGGCCTTGCCGGCCTTTACGGCAACCCTTGCATCCTTGCCGGTCAGCTCGACCTCGCCGTCGCGATCCACATCTAGCTGGAAGAGCCGCTGGCAGAAGTGGGCATGCCCCATCACCGTGAAGTTGTGGTCAAGGCCAGGGCGGAGCCGCATAATGTCAGCTGGATTCGTAAAGAGCCAAACTAGCCTCCCCTTATTGTGCAGCGGGGCGATCCGGAGGCGAATGAAATCCGCCCCGATCATCTCGAGGGTGAGCCCAGCCCGGGTCAGCCAGAGAATCCTGGTGGTGGCGACAGTAAGCCTCCCGTCGGCGGCGTCGACATCACCCCAATTATTGCCGCGGACCGGCGGCACTCGACGGACCTTGCGAAATTCCGGCGGGTCTTCATCTTCAATCCATCACCACCGGTCATGACATTCGTCCCACCTCGCCCTCACGGCACCATCCGGGTACGCCTCCTTGGATCTTGGGATCCAGGTGACGCAACCAGCAACGACACCTCCCGTTTGGATTCGAGGATAGAAGTAATGGCGGAAGAGCGCCGTGTTGGGCTGCACTCCGGCAAAGCCCTCGCAAAGATGCGCAAAGCAAGACATGCACGCCACCGCGTTCGGAGTAAAATCCAAGAGGGGAAAACCGAAGGTGTGCATGATGTCGCAGAAGAAATCGGAGAAAGGAGGGCATAACCCGCAAGAAAAGTAGTCAACAAAGAAGGGGTACCAATTTGGGGCAGGATCGGCGCAAGCGGCAGGAATGACGCGCGTCGCCGTGTGTCCCGAGTTCTCCCCCCCCCCCCCCGCCCCGTCTTCACTCCCCACAGGGGTTTGAAGGCGGCCCAGAGCTCATGAACATCAACCGTCGAGGGGAAGAAGAAGGCGGACTTCGTCTTGTCCCCCAACAGCGTGCTCTCCAACGGCTCCATGGTCCCAGAGCCCTTAGCCACCCCCTTGCCCTTGGCGGATTTAGGCGCTACAGCGGACAAGGAGTCTAGAGGGTTGAGGAAGGGGGGTGGCGAAGCCGCGACGGCGGGCGGCGGCGAAAGCTTGCAAGGTAAGGAAGAAAGGGAACGGCGGCTCTGAGATTGGAAAAGGCACGAAGGAAGAGGAGAAAGTGAGCAGCGCGCCCGCGGTTATTCCTTCTTATGGGGGAGAACACGGGCCGCCTCCTTTCACATTAACTGTGATGTGACGCATGCTCGCGGGAAGCAACCCCACGCATGCCGCCCACGTCACACACACCTCCCCACACCGCACCACACGCGGGAAGCATGGGAAGCGCAACGCGCAAAGGAACTTACCGCGGTAAAAACCGCCCCGCATGCCCGCGCACCGTTTTTGGGCCTAGCCCAACAACGCGTTGCACTTATGCGTGGCCAAGGCCCGGGGGCTGTTGTCGGTGTACAAAAAGGGGGTACACTTTTTGTACCCCTATAACTGTGCACGGGCAGTGTGAGCCACGGGCGCCGCCACACCGAGCGCGGCAAGGGAGGTAAGCCAAGGTAAGGCCGAAGCTGAAGAGAAGCAAAATGACGCCAAGACCAAGACCACAAAGAGCAAAGGGGACAGGGCAGACCCCCCCCCCCCCCAGCAAGATCCTTGCCGGGGGGCAGCTTTAGCTAAACCGACAAGATCCTTGTCGTGGCAACTCACCCCACACCTACGGAGCGAAGTCGCCCTTGAGTTCACTGCCCCCATGGGGCAAGGATTCGGGAGACATCCCCGTGGTGGCATGCAGATCTTTGTGAAGACATTCAAGATCAGATACCCACTTAAGAAGGAGATGATCCTTGGCGGGATCCCAGCCAAGGAGGACCACAAGGCCCCCGTTAAGAGCCTTGCCGGGGATGACAGCGGGCGCCACGGCAAGACCCTTGTCGGGGCCCCGGCAAGGCCCTTGCCAAGGACGCCCGTGGGGCCACCATTGGGCCCGCACCAGTCGCACCACCACCGCCGTTCGCATGTAGCTGCCGACCCAACCAGTTGGGCAGGCACCTGCGTGGCGGCGAACAGATCTTCGTGGAGACCCACCACTGCGCCACCTCAGCTGCCTACCTGCCTACATGGCACCACAAGCACCACTGGCCAGGGTGCGTGTCGACGCAAGAGGGAGCGGCGACGGACGAGACGAGGCTCTTCCCCGTCCCCGATAAAGCAAGGACACCTAAGCATGGCGCATTAAATGTGCCTTGTCATGTAATGCGAGGGATAACCTCGCATTACTGTACCCTTTCCACCTCCTGTGTCCCACTGTGGCAACCCCTTTCCTATAAAAGGAGGCCCGAGGCGACCAGGAGGAGGATTCGGCTTTTTGGAGATCTTGACGCCCATTGCTAGATCAAGAACACAGATAAACAATCCACCAAAGCAGGAGTAGGGTTTTACGCATCCTCGCGGACCGAACCAGGATAAAGGAACCGTGTGCTATCTGTTTGATCCGCTCTTCTCGCGACCCCGCGCCCCGCAACCGTAGTAGGGATTCTTATGATCCCATAGGTGTCGTTTCCCACTGACACAAAAGGAAAATTGTACCGTATTAAATATTTCCCAATATATTTTTGGAGAAGTCACATTATCTCCTCTCATTAAATTTTATTAGATTAATTTGGAAATATTTAAACGACAGTAAAACTCCAAATAATATCATATTTCAATTGGAACTCTAAAATCCAAACAAACTCCATATGAAATATTCATCCACCACATTTGAGAAAGTCATCTTATTCTCACTCCAAAATTTGTGATTGTGGTTTCCAATATTTCATAAAGAGTTAAACAAAAATTAAAGCCCTTTGATTTTCTTGAATAAACTTCCCCAACCATAGTTTTCATTATTGGACAAAATGTTACCCAACTTTTTTAATATGAATAGAAAAAGTTTTAAACAAGAACTCAAAAGGTTTGAATTCTCGTGAAAATAAAATAATTTCAAACAATCCATCACACAACAATCAAACAAACAATCCTATTTATTTATTTAATATAACATTCCAAAATATAGAATTTTGGGATGTTACAAACCTACCACACTTAAAATGAATCTCGTCCTCGAGATTCGGAAAGGCTAGAAAGAAAAGGTTAGGGTTGGGGTCTCCTTGCAATTCCATTGATCATCATGAAGGTCTCGGGTGCTACCACACTTAAAATAAACTCATGCGCCACCTCTATAGTGTTGACAACACATTTCTCCTCAAATTTCTTGTAATAGCTCCTTCATTGATGCTCTCATGTTAGAGGCATAACATTTCCTACTATATTATGGGTCTTTGCATCAAAATGAAATTCTTCCAAGACTGGATCTTCTCATCTGACAGGTCTAGCGCCAATGCTAAACAACTATCAAAAAATCTCATGGAGGTCTGCCATTACTGATTCACTGCAAGAAATGGGTCTTGGCTTCATTCTCACCGTGTAACCTACGATTGGCAACAACTACCGTGTACATGGGTTTATCGTCATACCATTCTAAGGCTTAATCAAGCCTTGAATGGGCGTCGGCACTTTACTGTGGGTAAGTCACTCAGATTTACCATTCCAAATAACAAGAGCGAATGATGAGAGTAAGTCGTCATGGTGGCCAAGCCATGTCGCACCCAAATCATTGCCCTGTATAAGGTTTAGTGAATCTCGCATCCTAACACTCGGGCATCCTCACAGGCATTGCAGATTTCTCTTGTCCACGAACTGGGTTTGGATAAATCCATCGATTCTGCAAGCCAAACAGAAACAACTATCATTTCACCAAAACCCTCTGGTTTTACGTATCCTCCTATGGAATAGCTATAACTTCATGGGCAGGCGTTGCATGGCTCCTTCATAATTCCTCCTTCAACAAGATTTTGCTTGTTCCTCGGTAAATCCTGGGCCTGTGGGTTATGGCCCACTTCCACACTTTTATAGCTTTTACTCATCCTTGGAGTTTCTACTGATCCATATTCTCAGGTAATTCTCAGACTACTTCATTTCCTTCATCTCCTTGTGGTAACCAACATAACGAAATCAAACTGCAACTTATTTTTGTCCAGCTCCTTTCTACAGATCGGCATGAACAACACGTTTCTTTCTCCTTTGACCCTGTGGTTTTACGAAATACTACCACACCTAAAATGAATTTACTAATTCATCCATAAACCATATTTCTCATATCCTCGAAAATGGTCAAAATCTAAGAGAGTGGCAACTCTTACAATTCAACATGGCACTGATGATTCAACTTTATTGATCCATGAAATATTACATTCCCCAAGATTTCTATTAAATAGGTCAACTCAGCCTACTCATAAAAATAAAATTGCTTCCTACTACTTATTACTGATATCATAATCTCGACTACTCAGTTTTAGCTTTCGTTTGATCCGAACATTCCCTAGCATAATGTCCCGCTTCCTTGCAGCGAAAACAAATGGCTTCTGACTTGTCTTGAGGCTTCCTTGTGATTTTCTGGACTCCTTGGGTTCTTGCTTCTTGTACGAACATTCATGGTAGTAGTGCCATGAGTTCTTGCACCTGAAACATGTGATATGACTCAGGTCCTTCTCTGCAGAAATTGGGTTACTCTGGGGAGGTATCTGTTTCCTCTCCGGGGACTTCTTCGTATCGATCAGGGCTTCTATTTCATGTGGATCAAATTCCACTTCTTCTATCGGGAAGTATTCTGCATTCTCTTTTCTTTCCTTGGTGCAATACTGTGAAAAATGTCCTTTTTCTCCACATGAATAGCAGGCTTTGGAATAAAATCTGGTTAGGCCTTCTCCATCATGGTCTTCAACATCGTTCTTCATCACATGTTCTTCCATACCTTCTCGGAGGGCTTCCTTCATTCCTTCCATCTGCTTCCAGGTAGTTTGTTGTACCACGAGATAAATGTGACACTGAGCAGGGTAGTGATCTGTTCCTTCACATAAGAAACATGTAACCTGCCAGGTTGGGCATTCTTCGGGTGGGTGATTTTCTTCACAATGTGGGTATCTGTCCTTGAGTTCTTTATGGGTGTGTCCAATTTCTTCGCAAATCTTACATGCACAAGGTTTCTTCATCATCTTACTATCGTAGAGCTTCCGGGTAAGACGAGACCTAACCAGAGTCGTCTTGAATTCTTCCCAAGTCTTTGCTCCATTCCATCCTTGTATGGCTTGATGCATTTTCCACCATGTTGCGGCACTTCCTTCAAAGTACTCAAGAGCGTATGGTACTTCATCCTTTCTTTCAACAAGGTTGATCCTTAGGTGATTCTCCATGTTACGAATCCATTGCTCGGTCTCCAACTGAGTCTTTGGTCCCGAGAATTTGAGTCCATCTTCATTCATCATCTATTGGGTCCAAGGGTTTTGAGATGAGATAGAGTTGGAGGAATAGAGAGATACACACATCACACAAGTCAATCATGATTCACACATTCATTCAATCAAACATTAATATAGTACTGCCACCCACATTAGTTGGTATGGTCAGATACTCAAATCGTAAACATTTAAACTTATTTTCTCATGGTGGTCTACTACTAAACTAACTTCTCCAGATCTTGGTTCTGGTCTCCATGGGGCTTCTTCTACTTGTGTTGGATATTCTCCAGTTCTTCAGCCAGATAATCTCTGTCGAGACAGAGTTTCCTGTGGTGTCCCAGTATGTCTTGGAGTTGATTCTTGAGCTTATGGATCTCAACATCTTTGGCATGATCTATGGTCCTATTGTTCTCTAGTTCCTGACGAAGTTCCCAAACTTCAAGGTCTTCCTCTGCATGCTTGGTTACCTCCAGTTTCTGGGCCTTGAGTTCTTCATGCAGTGCTCCCTTATCGAATAAGACTTCGAGAAGGTCCATCTGGAGGTTCTAGATATAATGCGCCAAGTCTTGGTTATACACCGTCAGAGGTGAAAACTTCAGCTTTTGCTCCTTTGTCAGTAAGATATGTGCTCCACCAGCTTTCTGCCATCCAAACTTTCCAAAACTGTTCTTGCTTAGCTCATTACAATGAAGATAGCACATGCGTGCAATTGCATCATGAACGGAAGTGTTGATGCCCATATCCTTGTTGCAGGCTATCATCTCATATGTGATGTCTCCTTACTTGGGGTCTCCTTGACGTCCAAAAACTCGAGTCTTAATGCCCCATTTTCCGGTCTTCTCTTGTTCACCTTGATCTCCGGTATCGGCAACTTCAGCAGTCTGACCAATACCACGAGGGTTGGACCACAAAGAATGTCCTTGTAGTGCTCTCTCGTGTTTAGGGTGAAATTCTCCATCTAAAATTTGGAAATAAGAAGAGTTTTGGTCAAGGGTTCAAAAGATGAGGGAAAATTCCAAGGCAAAAATTGTTCTCTAGGGGTCTTGGTGGTAGTAAGACATTTCCTAGGGTCACGTCCTACAGTCAACATGTGCTTTGATACCATTTCTGTAGCGACCCGACCACAGACGATCAAGTCTCTGTGTATCTGTGCTATCCCTGGATCGGTATGCTAGCACACACAATACATCAATGTATATATCAAAGTGCAATCACATGTATAAGTAACAAAAAACTGATATATACCTTAAGAATCTCAGCGGAAACAGGCAAATGGGTGTGGAGTCCCATCAACCCCATCGGCAAGTTGAGTGCGGACCGTAACCCTATCTTTTCACTTACTCGTCGGATAATACCTGCAACATAATATGGTGCAGCCGTGTAGGTCAGTATGTTGATTGTACTGACAAGTCACACCACAAGAGATGAGTAAATGTCCTATTTATACAAGCAATATGGCTGGTGGATGGTTCTAAATTTAATTTGCATAAAGCTGATTTTTCCCTATCATGAAAAGGATATCATATTGTTCCTACATAATTCATCATAATACGATTGAGATGGTTGCTCCATTCAATCTATACCCAAATTCATTAAAACCCATTAAATTAATTAAGAGTGATGCGATCGCTCAATTCCCACTTTCTAGATGCTCAAATTGTCCATAACCGGGGACATGGCTAATCGATTAGTTTTACACTCTGCAGAGTTTTGCACACTTTTCCACACAAGACTCGATCACCTCCTTTGTAGTCCTCGCACTACCTGGTGTTTGAGAGCCGGAAGATCGAGACATAGTCTTTCTGAAGTGTACCCTCTTAACCCTGGGTAGACCAGTACACCTACATATATAACTACATCTGCTAGTCTACCATTGTAAGAGGTTACACAAGTACTCAACTAAGCCAGAGCCCATAATAGCTTGTGGCTGTGCAGGTAAGCTTCTAGTCATGAAAAATTGATGAATCCCTTTGAGCCTGGGTGGCAGTCCATAGGGTGATCATACGGGTACTCCGGGATCCCCAGGGCAAGTCCACTGGTTTCTCCAGGGTGCCCCTTACCAATCCATCCAGATGTGTGTTAATGTTGCCACCTTAATGTTACCCTTAATTATTATATCACTCGCAACTTTCATGATCTCACATACCAATCCCCGTCTACATTGGCATAGCAAAAATCCCTACAACATTGGCGAAAAGAAGTAAAGACTCAGACCTACCTCATTGCACTACTGGGTTTATAATATAGCCAACTAACATATTCATGCAAACCCTACATCAAAGGACTAAATGCATATATAAAACATAGGTATATAAAAAACATGATCAAGATGTAACTTGCCTTGTACTATTGATGAAAATGAAATATTCTATTGATTCATCTCTCCTTCTCGTTATGATGTATCTAATGATATAAGAAAGTACTATAACACACAACAACATCCAAATAAAGATCCAAATAAAATATTCAAATTACAATACAAAATAAAAAAACATTCCTACATAAGTTGTTAGGACTTGGTTACGAGTTGAGATAAGATCAAGAATGAAAATATAGGGTTTTGTTCTAGGGTTCGGTCAAAGTGAAGATCACGGATTGAAGAGTTGTGAGGCAAGGTTCTACGACAAAGTCTATAATGGGTTTGATTGGAATATTTGACTTGGGTCCAATGAAAATGATAGATGGAGTTGATGTCATAATGTTCATGTTACAAAAATTTATGTAACATTTCCTAAGTCCAAATTTGTATGATGATGGCATATGACAAGAGAGGTTTTCTGGGGATCAATCTAAGAGATTTAACTTCGTGTCAAAATTTATTAAACAATGATCGAGAAGGTCAAATTGAGGTGTTGATGTTAAAACAGTGACTAAATCTTGCTGAAAAAATTATGCCATGAGTTCCAACAGAAAGGTGATGTCCTAAGGTCGAACTTTCATATAATAAACATATTTATATGATTTATAGATTAGAAGATATAGCAAAAGTACTCAATTTAACATTTAAAGCAGAACTAAACTTTAACTTGCCAAAAACTGAGATATCGAATTTTTATAATAAACCAGATGTCTAAAGGAATCCGAGGATATAAAATTTGTCGAATTCGGACTTACGGTCTAGGACATATGAATTTCCTAAATTTGAGTATTTTTCTGAAAAACAATTGTGGGATTTATACAGTGCTCACCGGAGTTAGTCGCCGGAGTTGGGGAAAAAGGTTGCCGGAGTTGAGGAAGAAGGCCCCCAACGTCAAATAGTAGCAGAACGGCGAAGAGGTCGACAAGGGGAGTCCTTTGGATAAGATCACAGGTTCGGACTTGTCCCGTGGCGGCGTGGAGCGGCCGCCGGAGTTGCCGAACTCCGACGAGCAATTGCTCGCAGAGGAGGAGGTTCAGAGAGGGGTTATCGGATGGGGTAGTGAGTGGCTTCGAGGCTCTCGTCTGGGTACCTTTTATAGGAGCAGGGGAGGTCAGAATCGAGAAGTTTCATAGTTGTTATTGATGGCAGTAAAAGCAGCAGTTTCCTCGAGCTCTAATGGCCATTAGGGGGTGCCTTAAGGCGCACTACTGGAGGGAAGGAGTCGAGAGAGCATGGGGAACCATTTCAGGAGGTCAGCGGTTGCGGGAAAAGGGAGAGGAAGCGTTGGGGTGCAGCCTAAGCCATGGATGTCTCAGTGTAGGTGAACGTACAGATGTGCACAAGGAGGAAGATGAACGCTTCGCTAGTGGGCTGCTCGGTCAGTTGTGCAAAATTGGGCCATGGCTGTAGGTTTTCTTTTTGCTAATACATTTGCTGTGTAGAAAAAAAATAGACAAAAATAAATGTTCACATACACATAATTATAATTTGGTGCCTACAAAATATTATTTGTGTGCAGAAGCTAGAATACATTTTTTATGGATATAAGGAAAATTGTAAATTAACAAAAGGACAATTGTACCGTATTAAATATTTTCAAATATATTTTTGGAGAAGTCACATTATCTCCTCTCATTATATTTTATTTGATTAATTTGGAAATATTTAAACGACAGTAAAACTCCAAATAATATCAGATTTCAACTGGAACTCCAAAATCCAAACAAACTCCATATGAAATATTCATCCACCACATTTGAGAAAGTCATCTTATTCTCACTCCAAAATTGTGATTGTGGTTTCCAATATTTCATAAAGAGTCAAACAAAAATTAAAGCCCTTTGATTTTCTCGAATAAACTTCCCCAACCATAGTTTTCTTTATTGGACAAAATGTTACCCAACTTTTATAATATGAATAGAAAAAGTTTTAAACAAGAACTCAAAAGGTTTGAATTCTTGTGAAAATGAAATAATTTCACACAATCCATCACACAACAATCAAACAAACAATCCTATTTAATTATTTAATATAACATTCCAAAATATAGAATTTTGGGATGTTACAAACCTACTACACTTAAAATGAATCTCGTCCTCGAGATTCAGAAAGTCTAGAAAGAAAAGGATAGGGTTGGGGTCTCCTTGCAATTCCATTGATCATCATGAAGGTCTCGGATGCTACCACACTTAAAATAAACTCATGCGCCACCTCTATAGTGTTGAGAACACATTTCTCCTCAAATTTCTTGTAATAACTCCTTCATTGATGCTCTCATGTTAGAGGCATAACATTTCCTTCAATATCATGGGTCTTTGCATCAAAATGAAATTCTTCTGAGACTGGATCTTCTCATCTGACAGGTCTAGCACCAATCCTAAACAACTATCGAAAAATCTCATGGAGGTCTGCCATTACTGGTTCCCTGCAAGAAATGGGTCTTGGCTTCATTCTCACCGTGTAACCTACGATTGGCAACAGCTACCATGTACATGGGTTTATCATCATACCATTCTAAGGCTTAATCAAGCCTTCAATGGGCGTCGGCACTTTACTGTGGGTAAGTCACTCAGATTTACCATTCCAAATAATAAGAGCGAATGATGAGAGTAAGTCATCATGGTGGCCAAGCCATGTCGCACCCAAATCATTACCCTGTATAAGGTTTAGTGAATCTCGCATCCTAACACTCGGGCCTCCTCACAGGCATTGCAGATTTCTCTTGTCCACGAATTGGGTTCGGATAAATCCATCGATTCTACAAGCCAAACAGAAACAACTGTCGTTTCACCAAAACCCTCTGGTTTTACGTATCCTCATATGGAAGAGCTGTAACTTCATGGGCAGGCGTTGCATGGCTCCTTCATAATTCTTCCTTCAACAAGATTGTGCTTGTTCCTCGGTAAATCCTGGGACTATGGGTTATGGCCCACTTCCACACTTGTATAGCTTTCACTCATCCTTGGAGTTTCTACTGATCCATATTCTCAGGTAATTCTCAGACTACTTCATTTCCTTCATCTCCTTGTGCTAACCAACATAACAAAATCAAACTTCAACTTATTTTTGTCCAGCTCCTTTCTACAGATCGGCATGAACAACACGTTTCTTTCTCCTTTGACCCTGTGGTTTTATGAAATACTACCACACCTAAAATGAATTTACTAATTCATCCATAAACCATATTTCTCATATCCTCAAAAATGGTCAAAATCTAAGAGAGTGGCAACTCTTACAATTCAACATGGCACTGATGATTCAACTTTATTGATCCATGAAATATTACATTCCCCAAGACTTCTATTAAATAGGTCAACTCAGCCTACTCATAAAAATAAAAATGCTTCCTACTACTTATTACTGATATCATAATCTCGACTACTCAGTTTTAGCTTTCTTTTGATCCGAACATTCCCTAGCATAATGTCCCGCTTCCTTGCAGCGAAAACAAATGGCTTCCGACTTGTCTTGAGGCTTCCTTGTGATTTTTGGACTCCTTGGGTTCTTGGCTTCTTGTACGAACATTCATGGTAGTAGTGCAATGAGTTCTTGCACCTGAAACATGTGATATGACTCAGGTCCGTCTCTGCAGAAATTGGGTTACTCTGGGGAGGTATCTGTTTCCTCTCCGGGGACTTCTTCGTACCGATCAGGGCTTCTATTTCATGTGGACCAAATTCCACTTCTTCTATCGGGAAGTATTCTGGATTCTCTTTTCTTTCCTTGGTGCCATACTGTGAAAAATGTCCTTTTTCTCCACATGAATAGTAGGCTTTTGAATAAAATCTGGTTAGGACTTCTCCATCAGGGTCTTCAACATCGTCCTTCGTCACAGGTTCCTTCATACCTTCTCGGAGGGCTTCCTTCATTCCTTCCTTCTGCTTCCGGGTAGTTTGTTGTACCACGGGATAAATGTGACACTGAGCAGGGTAGTGATCTGTTCCTTCACATAAGAAACATGTAACCTGCCAGGTTGGGCATTCTTCGGGTGGGTGATTTTCTTCACAATGTGGGCATCCGTCCTTGTGTTCTTTATGGGTGTGTCCAATTTCTCCGCAAATCTTACATGCACAAGGTTTCTTCATCATCTTAATATTGTAGGGCTTCCGGGTAAGACGAGAACTTAGCAGAGTCGTCTTGAATTCTTCCCAAGTCTTTACTCCATTCCATCCTTGTATGGCTTGATGCATTTTCCACCATGTTCCGGCACTTCCTTTAAAGTATTCAAGAGCATATGGTACTTCATCCTTTCTTTCAACAAGGTTGATCCTTAGGTGATTCTCCATGTTACGAATCCATTGCTCGGTCTCCAACTGAGTCTTGGGTCCCGAGAATTTGAGTCCATCTTCATTCGTCATCTATTGGGTCCAAGGGTTTTGAGATGAGATAGAGTTGGAGGAATAGATAGATACACACATCACACAAGTCAATCATGATTCACACATTCATTCAATCAAACACTAATATATTATTGCCACCCACATAAGTTGGTATGGTCAGATACTCAAATTGTAAACGTTCAAACTTATTTTCTCATGGTGGTCTACTACTACACTAACTTCTCCAGATCTTGGTTCTGGTGTCCACGGGGCTTCTTCTGCTTGTGTTGGATATTCTCCAGTTCTTCAGCCAGATAATCTCTGTCGAGACGGAGTTTCCTGTGGTGTCCCAGTATGTCTTGGAGTTGATTCTTGAGCTTCTGGATCTCAACATCTTTGGCATGAGCTATGGTCCTATGTTCTCTAGTTCCTGACGAAGTTTCCGAACTTCATGGTCTTCCTCTGCATGCTTGGTTACCTCCAGCTTCTGGGCCTTGAGTTCTTCATGCAGTGCTTCCTTATCGAATAAGACTTCGAGAAGGTCCATCTGGAGGTTCTTGATATAATGCTCCAAGTCTTGGTTATACACCGTCAGAGGTGAAAACTTCAGCTTTTGCTCCTTTGTCAGTAAGATATGTGCTCCACCAGCTTTCTGCCATACAAACTTTCCAAAATTGTTCTTGCTTAGCTCATTACGATGCGATAGCACATGCGTGCAATTGCATCATGAACGGAAGTGTTGATGCGCATATCCCTGTTGCAGGCTATCATCTCACATGTGATGTCTCCTTACTTGGGGCCTCCTTGACGTCCAAAAACTCGAGTCTTAATGCCCCATTTTTCGGTTCTTCTCTTGTTCACCTTGATCTCCGGTATCGGCAACTTCAGCAGTCTGACCAATGCCACGAGGGTTGGACCAAAAAGAACGTCCTTCTAGTGCTCTCTGGTGTTCAGGGTGAAATTCTCCATCTAAAATTTGGAAATAAGAAGAGTTTTGGTCAAGGGTTCAAAAGATGAGGGAAAATTCCAAGGCAAAAATTGTTCTCTCGGGGTCTTGGTGGTACTAAGCCATTTCCTAGGGTCATGTCCTACAGTCAACATGTGCTCTGATACCATTTCTGTAGCGACCCGACCTCAGACGATCAAGTCTCTGTGTATCTGTGCTATCCCTGGATCGATATGCTAGCACACACAGTACATCAATGTATATATAAAAGTGCAATCACATGTATAAGTAACAAAAAATTGATATATACCTTAAGAATCTCAGCGGAAATAGGCAAACGGGTGTGGAGTCCCATCAACCCCATCGGCAAGTTGAGTGCAGACCGTAACCCTATCGTATCACTTACTCGTCGGGTAATACCCGCAACATAATATGGTGCAACCGTGTAGGTCAGTACGTTGAATGTACTGGCAAGTCACACCACAAGAGATGAATAGATGTCCTATTTATACATGCAATATGGCTGGTGGATGGTTCTAAATTTAATTTGCATCAAGCTGATTTTCCCTATCATGAAAAGAATATCATATTGCTACTACATAATTGATCATAATATGATTGAGATGGTTGCTCCATTCAATCTATACCCAAATTCATTAAAACCCATTAAATTAATAAAGAGTGATGCGATCGCTCAATTCCCACTTTCTAGATGCTCAAATTGTCCATAACCAGGGACACGGCTAATCGATTAGTTTTACACTCTGCAGAGTTTTGCACACTTTTCCCCACAAGACTCGATCACCTCCTTTGTAGTCCTCGCACTACCTAGTGTTTGAGAGCCGGAAGATCGATACATAGTCTTTCTGAAGTGTTCCCTCTTAACCTTTTGTAGACCGGTACACCTACATATATAACTACATCTGCTAGTCTACCATTGTAAGAGTTCACACAATGTACTCAACTAAGCCAGAGCCCATAATAGCTTGTGGCTGTGCAGGTACGCTTCTATTCATGAAAAATTGATGAATCCCTTTGAGCCTGGGTGGCAGTCCATAGGGTGATCATACGGGTACTCCGGGATCCCCTGGGCAAGTCCACTGGTTTCTCCAGGGTGCCCGTTACCAATCCACCCAGATGTGTGTTAATGTTGCCACCTTAATGTTACCCTTAATTATTATATCACTCGCAACTTTCATGATCTCACATACCAATCCCTGTCTACAATGGCATAGCAAAAATCCCTACAACAATGGCGACAAAGAAGTAAAGACTCAGACCTACCTCATTGCACTATTGGGTTTATAATATAGCCAACTAACATATTCATGCAAACCCTACATCAAAGGACTAAATGCATATATAAAACATAGGTATATAAAAAACATGATCAAGATGTAACTTGCCTTGTACTATTGATGAAGATGAAATAATCTATTGAGTCGTCTCTCCTTCTCGTTACGATGTATCTAACGATATAAGAAAGTACTTTAACACACAACAACATCCAAATAAAGATCCAAATAAAATATCCAAATTACAATACAAAATAAAAAACATTCCTACATAAGTTGTTAGGACTTGGTTACGAGTTGAGATAAGATCAAGAATGAAAATATAGGGTTTTGTTCTAGGGTTAGGTCAAAGTGAAGATCGCGGATTGAAGAGTTGTGAAGCAAGGTTCTACAACAAAGTCTATAATGGGTTTGATTGGAATATTTGACTTGGTCCAATGAAAATGATAGATGGAGTTGATGTCATAATGTTTATGTTACAAAAATCTATGTAACATTTCCTAATTCCAAATTTGTATGATGATGGCATATGACCAGAGAGGTTTTCTAGGGATCAATCCAAGAGATTTAACTTCGTGTCAAAAAATTTTAAACAATGATCGAGAAGGTCAAATTAAGGTGTTGATGTTAAAAGGGTAACTAAATCATGCTGAAAAAGTTATGCCACGAGTTCCAACAGAAAGGTGATGTCCTAAGGTCGAACTTTCATATCATAAACATTTTTATATGATTTATAGATTAGAAGATATAGCAAAAGTACTCAATTTAACATTTAAAACAGAACTAAACTTTAACTTGCCAAAAACTGAGATCTCGAATTTTTATAATAAACGAGATGTCTCAAGGAGTCCGGGGATATAAAATTTGTCGAATTCGGACTTACGGTCTAGGAGATATGAATTTCCTAAATTAGAGTATTTTTCTGAAAAACAATTGCGGGATTTACACAGTGCTCACCGGAGTTAGTCGTTGGAGTTGGGGAAAATGGTCGCCGGAGTTGAGGAAGAAGGCCCCCAACGTCAAATAGTAGCAGAACGGCGAAGAGGTCGACAAGGGGAGTCCTTTGGATAAGATCACAGGTTCGGACTTGTCCCGTGGCGGCGTGGAGCGGCCGCCGGAGTTGCCGAACTCCGACGAGCAATTGCTCGCAGAGGAGGAGGTTCGGAGAGGGGTTATCGGATGGGGTAGTGAGTGGCTTCGAGGCTCTCGTCTGGGTACCTTTTATAGGAGCAGGGGATGTCAGAATCAAGCAATTTCATAGTAGTTATTGACGGTAGTAAAAGCTGCAGTTTCCTCGAGCCATTAGGGGGTGCCTTAAGGTGCACTACTTGGAGGGAAGGAGTCGAGAGAGCATGGGGAACTGGTTCAGGAGGTCAGTTGTTGCGGGAAAAGGGAGAGGAAGCGTTGGGGTGCAGCCTAAGCCATGGATGTCTCTGTGTAGGTGAACGTACAGATGTGCACGAGGAGGAAGATGAACGCTTCGCTAGTGGGCTGCTCGGTCAGTTGGGCCATGGCTGTAGGTTTTCTTTTTGCTAATACATTTGTTGTGCAGAAAAAAAAATTAATAGACAAAAATAAAGATTCACATACACATAATTATAATTTGGTGCCTACAAAATATTATTTGTGTGCACAAGCTAGAATACATTTTTTTATGGATATAAGGAAAATTGTAAATTAACAAAAGGACAATTGTACCGTATTAAATATTTCCAAATATATTTTTGGAGAAGTCACATTATCTCCTCTCATTAAATTTTATTTGATTAATTTGGAAATATTTAAACGACAGTAAAACTCCAAATAATATCATATTTCAATTGGAACTCCAAAATCCAAACAAACTCCATATGAAATATTCATCCACCACATTTGAGAAAGTCATCTTATTCTCACTCCAAAATTGTGATTGTGGTTTCCAATATTTCGTAAAGAGTCAAACAAAAATTAAAGCCCTTTGATTTTCTTGAATAAACTTCCCCGACCATAGTATTCTTTATTGGACAAAATGTTACCCAACTTTTATAACATGAATAGAAAAAGTTTTAAACAAGAACTCAAAAGGTTTGAATTCTCATGAAAATAAAATAATTTGACACAATCCATCACACAACAATCAAACAAACAATCCTATTTATTTATTTCATATAACATTCCGAAATATAGAATTTTGGGATGTTACATAAGCCCAACCCGATCGTAGTCTGTAGCGACCCCGAAGGCGGTCATGCGACCCAGGAGTTCGTTCAACGACGATAACGCTGTCGAATCCATCCAAGCGGAGTATTCGGGATCAACGCGGAGGCGATTTTCGATGACTTGAGAGATCATCGTTGGCTTAAGGGCCGAACTGGCGGTCATGACGAAGCCGCCCAGCCGGAGGGTTTGGCCTGGGTCCAGGGCTCCTCCGGAGATGATATTATGCTTGACAACAAGGCGAGCCATCAACCCTCTTGGCGACGGCACAGTGGAACTATCAATGAAAGCACCAATGTAGGAGTCAAAACTGCTGGATCTCGGGTAGGGGGTCCCGAACTGTGCCTCTAGGATCGATGGTAACAGGAGACGGGGGACACGATGTTTACCCAGGTTCGGGCCCTCTCTATGGAGCTAATACCCTACTTCCTGCTTGATAGTTGTTGATGAATATGAGTATTACAAGAGTTGATCTACCACGAGATTGTAATGGCTAAACCCTAGAAGTCTAGCCTGTATGACTATGGTAATGTGTATCTGCCTATCCGGACTACGCTCTCCGGTTTATATAGACACCGGAGAGATCTAGGGTTACATGGAGTCGGCTACATCAGAGGGAATCTACATAGTTAGTTGCCAAGCTTTCCTTCCACGCCAAGTAGAGTCCAATCCGGACATGGGTATAGTCTTTGGTCTTCATGTCTTCACAGCCCATCAATCTGGCCCACGGATAAAAGGTCGGACGCCCGAGGACCCCTTAGTCCAGGACTCCCTTAGACGCCCCGAGACCGATGCTCCAGACGCCTTCCATGTGTTCGAGTTCGTCATGTGTGTTTCATTTGTTTGTTGCATTTCATCATTGCATCATTCGCATTGCATCAGCACTCTGTTTTCATCATTGTTTTCAAACTTGCATCCCCTCCTAGTTGCCGCGTCCCCCTTGCCTTATTTAACCGTTTCGAGACCAACCGTGTTTTCGGTTCCCTCTTGTCAAACCACCTAACCTCTCTCGTCAACTTCCCCGAACCGACCCGCTCAATCATCACCATTGCATTCAGATCATCCCCAAACATCTATAAAACATCCCCATTTTGTTATTTGGACCCCCTACCTATTTATTTCTTGACCGTCCAATTGCGATCGGAGGGACGAGGTAGCCCCTACCCAAAAATCCACTCGCTATATATAACCAGACCAAACCCTAGACCAACTCCCTAATTCCTAGCGCCGCTGCCACTCCTGTTCCGTCTCCCTCGGGATCCTTTCCGGTCCAATCCACCTCATTTTCTGCACCCAACGAACTAGCACTGCTCACGTATCTCCTCGTGCCCGAGGCCTCATCCCCGTCGACGACCACGACCAGGCCGTCACCCTCACCTGCGCCCCTTCCACGTTCCCTGTGCTTTCCTCTCCCTCTCTCCCACATCGCTCCCTTTGTCTCTGTTAATCAACAGGAGACCCATGGACGCCCGAACCACTCGAAGCTCCAAGCTTCGCTGCCAGTGCATCCCGCCTCCATTCCGGCGCCGAGAACAGAACCCACGCGCCCAGATCCATGCCGGCGCCCTCGGATCCGACGACCTCGACCTCGCCGGGATTCTCATCGCCGTCACCTGCTTCCGCCTGGCCTTGCGGCTCCCGCCCCCCGCCAAGTACCTCGCCGGAGCAACGTGTCGCCCGCTTGTTCCCCTGCTGCAACAAAGCGCGGCGCCATGCCTGCCTCCTCTGCCTCACGCTCGTTCGCCGCCCCCATGTCCCTGCTACCATGGCCACACCAACTGCAAGCCATCGTCGGAACCGCCTCCATCGACCTTCGTTCGGTGCGCCGCCTCTTTTGTTAGGCCTAGCTAATCTCATGGCTGCCTTTCTTTCTTTGTGTTTTCTGTTAGAATAAGTGGCACATGCGGTCTGATGTGACCCATGCATGCATGTAGAGTAGGAGAAGTGCTCATTGCACGTTCTCTCTTGGATGCTCCTAGTTAGTAGCGGTTGTGGACGTGGTCGTGGGATGGCGCGACCGTCTCGGATCACATACTGGCTGACCAGGAGTTAGTTAGCTCTTTTATCGTTGTACTTTGATAAAACAGAAGCAATTAACAGAAAACGTTGTGCAACTGGTGGCAGCACAAAACCGTCTCTCTCTCTCGTTCATACACCTCCGTCTCTCTCTCTCACACTCGACCTCATCTCTAATTGCTCTCGCTAAGTCCGACAACGACAATTGGCATCAGAGCCGTGGTTTTTGATCCACTCTCCGGTGGCCAGCGGTGTCCAATCCGCGACGTACCATGTCGGATAGCGAACAAGATAAGAACAACAAGAGCGGGACCAAGTCGCCGCCGAAGACACCGACGTCCATGGCATCGCTCGCGCGCCTCACCGGCAGCAGCTGCAGCAACGGTGAGCTCCGTGTGCTGGAGCGCGTCGTGCGCGAGGAGTCGGGGACGTCCATGATGCTCACGCGCACAAACTACATGGAATGGGCACTCGTGATGCAGGTCAAGCTGCAGGTCGCCCGCGTCTGGTTAGCGGTGACTGAGGACGCCGCCGACGAGTGCGACGACCAATGCGCGCTACAGATCGTCCTCACCGGTGTTCCTCCGGAGTTGATGCGGGTGCTGGCTGCGAAGGACTCGGTGAAGAAGGTGTGGGAGGCCATCAAGACGCTCCGCATGGGGAGTGAGCGTGCTCGCGAGGCCAAGGCGCAGGTGCGCCGCCGTGAGTTTGAGGATCTGCGCTTCAAAGACGGCGAGTCCGTCAAGGACTTCGGGCTGCGACTCGCGGGCCTCGTCTCCGACCTGGAGTTGTATGGCGATCCCGTGATGGAGCACAAGGCGGTCCAGAAGTTCCTCCACATGGTGCCATGGAAATATCGTCAGATGGCGATGGCAATCGAGAGCCTCGTCGATATGAAGACGATGACCATCGAGGAGCTCGTCGGGCGTTTCGCGGCATGTGAAGATCATTACGATCTCAACGATGCGGAGCAGTCCGGCGGCCGCCTGCTCTACACACGTGAGGAGTAGCTCACCCACGAGCGAAAACTAGGTGGGGGCGGATCCTCGTCCGGTGGCGGTGGCAAGAGCAAGTCGCCGGGCAAGCCCAAACCTCACGGCAGTAGTGGTGGCAGACTTGCGCCAGGCAGCGGCGGCGCGAGAGGATCCGGCAGCTCTGGCGGGAAGAAGAAAGGAAAGTGCCATTACTGCAACAAGTCAGGCCACTGGAAAAAGGAATGTCGCACCTGGATCAAGGACGAGGACGAGAAAGGCAAGAAGGGCCAAGCACATCTTGTCCGAGACAGCGACGAGCACCATGAGGGTCTCATGATGGCCACGGTCACCATGGGTGTTACCACCAGCATAGTGGCGCCCCAACAAGTGCATTTGAATGAATAGAAGGTCTACCCAGAGAGCTCGCCGCTGGGGGTGTGGTACTTCGATACAGGCGCAACCAGTCACATGACGGGCGAGCGTGGGATGTTTACAACTCTTGATGAGTCAGTACAAGGTAGTGTGAAGTTTGGAGATGGTTCTCATGTTGCGATCCGAGGCAGGGGTTCAGTTATTTTCAGAGGACAAAGTGGTAATCAGCATGCATTGTCAGAGGTATATTTGATTCCAAGTCTGAACAACAACATAATTTCTCTGGGTCAGTTGGATGAAGGGGATGCAAGATAGAGATACATGAGGGTCTGATGACGATCTACGACCCTGGACGGTGCATGATGGCTCGTGTCCAGTGCTCCCGCAGCCGCCTATACACTGTAGCCCTCACCACTGATGCTCCAATCTGCCTTCTAACAAAGAGCGACGATGATACCTGGCGTTGGCATGCTAGGATGGGACATCTCCACTTCTGAGCACTGCGTACTATGTCCTCCAAGTGCATGGTGCGTGGCATGCCGTAGATCGATCGCGTCGATGAGTACTACGACGGATGTGCCCTCGGCAAGCAGCACCGAGCCCCATTCCCGCAGGTAGCAGCGTACAGAGCTGAGCATGGCTTGGAGCTTGTACACACTAATTTGTGTGGACCGATCAGTCCAGCTACTCTTGGAGGTAACAAGTACTTTTTGCTTGTTGTTGATGACTATAGCTGATACATGTCGTTAGCTGTGCTGACCTTCAGTTCTTTCAAGAAAATTCAGACTTTGGCAGAAACTGAAGAGTGATGCAGGCTGCGTGCGTTCTGGTCTGGCTAGGGCGGTGAGTTTAACTCCGGTGACTTCATGGATTACTACAGCGAGCACGACATCAAACACTACACGACCGCGCCGTATTCGCCACAAGAAAATGGCGTGGTTGAGCGGCGTAATTAGACTGTTGTCGAGATGGCGCAATGTTTACTGAAGAGCATGGGCATGCCTGCTGTGTTTTGGGGTGAGGCAGTGAGGACTGTTGTATACATTCTCAACAGATCACCGACTCGCAGCCTCGATGGTGTCACGCCGTATGAAGCATGGCACGACAGGAAGCCGAATGTGCAACACCTGCGTACCTTCGGCTGCACAGTACATGTGAAGAAGCTCGGACCAGGGGTGACCAAGCTCACTGATCGGTCAACTCCCATGATGTTTATGGGCTATGAGGAGGGTTACAAATGTTATCGTGTCTATGATCCAGTGGCGAAGAAACTTCAGGAAACTCGTGACATTTTATTTGAAGAGAGCAGGCCATGGACTTCGAGCACCCTGGCCACGAGCGCGGTCACCACGGCGCTGGCGACATTTATCGTGGTTTACACCATGGATGATAGTGTCCAGGAGATCGACAGTGAGTCGACCACTCCGCTGGTCACCCCTTGAAGCGCGGTGACAACCTCTACACAGCCTTGGGGACGCCGCGATCTCCTGCAGTTGCCACGCCGGTGGTGGACGCACCCGAGTTGTCGCAGTCCGAGCCGGTGACACCCACAGACTCGTCGAGGGCTAGCGGGGATACGCCTCCGTCCCATGACTCTAGGCACGATGTGCCAACGGGGCAGCCAGTTCGCTACCAGAGCTTCACGAGCGTGCTGGAGGAGACCGAGGATCAGGCGGTGCGCGAGCAGTTCGAGCGGTGCCTGCTCGTGCGCTATCTGTTCAGCACCGAGGAGTCACGTGGCGTGGACGAGGAGCTCGCAAGCAAGGCGCGGAAGGGCGCCATGGACGTCGGGATGCAGTCCATCATCGACAACAAGACATGGGAACTCGCTCAGCTCCCAGCTGGACACAAAGCGACCGGTCTGAAGTGGGTATACCGCGTCAAGCGTGATCCGGCGGGCAACATCGTCAAGCATAAGGCTCGCCTCGTCGCCAAGGGATATGTCCAGCGCCAGGGGTTGGATTTTGAGGAGGCTTTCGCTCCTGTAGCTCGAAGGAAACATTACGTCTACTGCTAGCTCTTGCTACACACTCCGGCTGGGAGGTCCATCATATGGACGTGAAATCTGCCTTTCTGAATGGTGACCTCCGTGAAGAGGTATATGTCGCTCAACCGTCGGGGTATGAGGTCGCCGGCAAGCAGGATAGTGTACTGCGGCTCCACAAGGCGTTGTACGGACTACATCAGGCTCCGCGTTCTTGGTACACGAAGCTGGACGAGTCGTTGGCTGCTCTCGGATTCACATGCAGTCCGCAGGAACACGCCGTCTACCGACGCGGTGATGCACACTCGTATCTGCTGGTGGGTGTTTATGTGGATGATCTGATCATAACTGGCACAGATGCAACAACCATAAACTCTTTCAAGATCCAGATGCAGCAGCTATTCAAAATGAGTGATGTTGGTCTGCTAAGCTACTACTTAGGAATTGAAGTGGAGCAGAACAGCAGCGGCATCACACTCTGTCAGAAAAGCTATGCCGGGAAGATCATAGAGATGGAAAACATGGCAAGTTGCAATGGGTGTCACACTCCGATGGAGTGCCTTCTCAAACTGACGAAATAAGACAGCGGAGACCCATTTGATGCCACCCTGTATCGCAAAGTGATCGGAAGCCTGCATTATCTTGTGAACATATGGCCTGACATAGCACACTCGGTGGGCATGGTCAGCCGTTTCATGGAGAGACATAGCACACACCATTGGGCGTCAGTCAAACAAATTCTGAGGTACATCGAAGGCACCATGCACAATGGATGCAGCTACAAGAGAGGTCAGGACAGTGCCAAGTTGCTTGGGTTCAGTGATAGCGATCACGCCGGCGACACCGGCGATCGCAAGAGCACCTCTGGACATGTCTTCTTTCTTGGTAAGAACCTGGTCACTTGGAGTTCTCAGAAGCAGAAAATTGTTGCCCTTTCTTCTTGTGAGGCGAGTATGTAGCCATAGCTGCTGCGACATGCCAGGGGTTGTGGCTAAGCTGGCTACTGGAAGATATGACAGGGGTCTCACCAGCAAAATTCAGATTGTTTGTGGACAATAAATCAGCCATTGCTTTCAGCAAGAACCCTTTCCATCATGATAGAAGCAAACATATAGAGGTGAAGTTCCATTTTGTCAGAGATTGCATGGAGAAGGAACAAGTGGAGATCGATCATGTGGGGACTCAAGACCAACTAGCTGATGCATTGACCAAGGCACTTGGGCATGTTCGTTTTATTGAGATGAGGCAGAGGCTTGGTGTGATCAACATTGGGACATGAGATTAAGGGTGTGAAATGTTAGGCCTAGCTAATCTCTTGGCTGCCTTTTCTTTCATTGTGTTTTCTGTTAGAATAAGTGGCACATGCGGTCTGATGTGACCCATGCATGAACGTAGAGTAGGAGAAGTGCTCATTGCATGTTCTCTCTTGGATCCTGCTGGTTAGTAGCGGTTATGGACGTGGCCGTGGGATGGCGCGGCTGTCTTGGATCACATACCAGCTGACCAGGAGTTAGTTAGCTCTTTTATCGTTGTACTTTGATAAACAGAAGCAATCAACAGAAAACACTACGTAGTTGGTGGCAGCACAAAACCGACTCTCTCTATCTCGTTTGTCCACTTCGGTCTTTCTCTCTCTCTCTCTCTCTCTCGACCTCATCTCTGATCGCTCTCGCTAAGTCCGGCAACGACATCTTTCAGCTCTGCCTGCATGCCACCACTATAAAAAAATACACTTTTGTGATGATACGTGTTTGTCACAGTAGGTCGCGTTTTCTGTCATGCATGTACATCCATGACAAATTTGTGACAGAATCAAGATAGTCATACCTGTGCTGTCATAGAAGTGTTCCATGACATTACCAAAATAATCATCACGGAAGTGTCCACTTCCATGACGATAAATCGCGCGTCACAGAAGTGCTTTCGTCAAGGGTGACCGACACGTGGCATCCACCGTAACGGAACACCGTTAAGCTATCGGGTCGGGTTTTGGATCCGGTAACCCGTTAACACCGTTAAGCTATTGATAAGAGCAAACCTGTTAAAGAAACATGCGTGAACATACCTGCTGTGCCATTGGAGTTTCGATTGGATCCTTCAATTTAAAAATAAGTTTGTATGAGTAAATACAGTGATACAAGAGAAAAGCAATCATAGTTAAAAAGGCGCGCCTAGACTCTAGGCGTTGGCAAAAGGCATTGCGCATAACTACGCATAATCTATGCATAACTGTGCATAAGCTTGCACTTTGGTCAGTAAAGCGCAAGGCGGTGGCAAAACGCACAGTTAACGCCTAGCGCTTTTTTGAACTATGATAGCAATGGAATCTTAAATTAGAACAGTTGTTCTTCAGGTTTAGGCACTTGTTCTACATGAACAAAGTACAGTAAGACGCAAGAATATAATACATAAAAATAGAAAATAAGCTCATAGACCTTACCACATTCTTGGCTCGGGACCAGTACAGAACAAGGCGTTCCCAGACATCGTCCAGTAAATGTGTCTCAGGAGAACGTAAGGGAATTTGATGAGTTTCTTTGCCGGTGAAGTACGTTTTATTTAGGTAATTCCGATACTGCCACCAAGCATTCTTGAAGATAGCAGAGGTATTAGCACAGGTTACCTCATCCTGAGTTTCCAAATCGGTCCTTCTCTATAGAGAAAAATGGGAAAACTTGTTTTATTATAACCATCATGGAGGTAGGATGTGTGGGACGAAGCAAAGTAATTGCCATGAATAACATTACTTACACATAACTCCTAGATAAGCACCTGCAACTGCCATTTTCCTTCATCTTCAGTATAATATTTCCAAGATGGGAAGATACGCACATACGATTTAACAACATCAAATGCGATAGATGCTAAACTACGACTAGCTGGTTGTGCTTCCTCCACAGGAATAGGCGTACTAACTGGTGGAGTTGGGGTTCGCCATAATAGTATTGGCCCTTTGGGTACTAGAGCTGCCTTACTAACTGCTCTTGTTTGGGAGCTCTGTGGTGGAGATGGTGTTGTGTCAACAGGAACTGGAATACTATCGGCTGGGGTTGGGGTTAGATTGGGTGTAGCTGGTTCTCTGTCCATCGCAATAGGAGTACAATCTGCGAGAATTTGGGTTATGTGTGGAAGGGCTGGTTCTTGTGCATGTACAACCGGGGTGCTATCTCCACCAAGAGCTAGCACTGTTTTATTTGAAGACTGTGTTTTTAGTCCGCTAGATACTGGCATCACCCGCTCCAATTCAAATGGCTGATAAACAGGAAACATAGTTGAATGTACAGACATTGTATGAGAGACAGATGCAATAGATAGTATGGAAAAAAGAGGGCATGAAATAGTTGACATGTATATTATTTAACTAAAACGGATAGCATGACATAATTTCACATATATTATTTCTATCTAAACTGGATAGCATAGCATAATGTAATTCAAAGATATGATGAATAACTAAACATGATCGCATGACATAATTCACCTACATGTTATCTAAGTAATCAGGATCGCATTATTTAATTCACATATGTGATTTATATGCTAAACAGAGGGCATTCGATATGATGTCTGAAATAAGAACATGGTGTTGAATATTGTGTATATGATGTCTAAAATATGCAATGCAAGACACCGTATGCATGATATGAGCGGTATAACCGTGCCAAGTTAGAGCATACACCTCAGTGGGGGAATAGGACTGGTCATCTGTCTCTGAATCCATCTCTGAAGAGCTATCGGGACCCAACAAGAGATCTACTTCGACAGGTAGCACTGTCTGCTCTGAAGGCCTTGTTTTCACTCCAAATTTTTCCATCTCCCACCCAAATGGCTGATTCACAGGAAGAGTAGTTTAATGTACAAACACTGTCGACAAATGGAAATGTAATGAAGAAAAGGATGGGCAAGATATCATTCAAATATATGATGCCTGGTTAAACAGGATGGCACTGCACATTTCACATATATTATGGCTGGCTAAAAGACATGAGACTGCATAATTCCCATATATGATATAGAAAATAAACAGGTGGTATTACAGAACATGTCTAAACTAAGCAGATGACATATATGATGTCAAAAGTAGGCACTGCAAGGCAACATATGCATGATATGACTAACATCATCATGACAAGGTAGAGCAAACACCTTGGGGGGTAAATAGGAGTGGTCAGGGACATCTGAATCCGCCTCAGAATAGATATCTCCTCTGGATTACAATCTGGAGAGGGGTGGGGAGGGTTTGCCATTGAACCCACCATGGAGCAATGTCTGCATGACATTGTATTGCCGCGCAAAACTCTTCTCTTTTTCTCTACATGTTCAGCATGACTGTGTACAATATCTGACATGCATACGGAAAAAATATGGTGACATTATGTAAGGAGAGCATGCAGAAATTTAGAATGATGGTAACAACCAGTGGATCGACGTTTTTCCGTTGAACCAAAATAGCCCTAATGGATCGACGTGAATGTATAGTAATAAGTGATGCAACATGTGTACAACCTCTTTGTCGTAGCCGTGTCGACCTCAACATCATTGGGTTGGTCGCTGAAGTAGTTGAGGCAGAGGTGGCTGTCGGAGGTGTGGAGGAAGATCTGAGGAATCTATAGACGGCGTCCAGGGCACTGCTCTGTTGTGATGGATCGTTCTGTCGTTGTTGCAGCTCCGGTGAGCTGTAAGACGTCAAGGCTGAAGCAGCACAAGACAGACATCGTCAATCTCAAGTGGGATTATAATAGCATCTCCAATAGATGATGTAAAATGGATGTAAAATTAACATCACCAAAAACCACCTGACTACAACAGATGAGGTAAAAACTTTTGACTCTGAACTTAACTGTCGAAACTGAAATTTACTGTGGAATCTGAATCCTACTGTTGAAACCGAACGCAATGGTAGCAGAGAGGCACTTGACATGTAGTTTAGGGAGGGCCTGCAGTTCATCTTCAACCTGCACCCCCCTGAGCTGCCAGCCACCACCGGCCGAACCGCCGGCCCCAGCGCCGCCTCGCCGCCCCGAAACAACTCGCCACCATCACCCCAGCTAGCCCTCTAGGATAGATAGTGGGGTACCTCTCAGGCGAGCCCCCGTCCCCGCTGCGGGTGGTTCTTCCTTAACTCTGGAGAGCCCCCCAACCCTTGAAAATAGACTGACCCAAAAGTCGATTCAGTCGACTGAAGTGTGGCTTAATCGGAGCAGAGCAGCAGCACGAGCGAGGGGGAGAGCAGCAACATCAGCTGGGTGAGCGAGCGATCGAGCGAGAGCCAGAGCAGCAGCAGCAGCGCCAGCGAGCGAGCGAGAGCCGGAGCAGCAGCAGCAGATCCGGCTGGTATGGACGACGCCGCCGAAGGGGCATCGCACTGGGGAGGGCCGCTGTGGAGATGTCGCCTGCGGCGCCGGCTTCAAGGTTGCCGCTCCATTGGGGTGGGGATGGAGCACCGTCAACACCGGGAGGTCGAGTTAAGGAGAAGGTGTGATGCGATGAGTGTACAACCTCTTTGGTGGTGCCGAGTAGGCCTCGGCTTCGTCCGAGGAGTCGGTGAGGATGCTGCGGTTCCGGTGGAGCAGGTTAAGGCGGCACTGTGGGGATGGAGCAGCCGCGATAGACGAGGCAATCGTCGGAGCAGCTCCTTGGAGGTGGAGGACGGGGCGGCTGAACCAACGGGACGGCGAGATGGACAACGGATCCTCATCCGGGGAGGTGGACGAGGGATGTCGAGCTGTTGCGATGGACGACATCATTTGGGAAGAGGCTCCGGCTGGGCAGCGGTGACGTGGCGGACGGAGGAGGGTGGGGTTTCGTGGCTGGAGCGGAGAGGTTATGGCGGCCTGGGATTTTGAATGGCGAAAAGGGGACGATGGGAGGGGGTGAAGCATGACTTAGGGACGCGCTTGTCCAAAATTTAGGGTGTGTTACAAAAGTACCTCCCACCGATTTGAACTAGCGGCCCTTTCGGCTCAGGGTTAGAAGGGGGATTTCACGTGTCGATATTTGGCAGCTGGAGGGAGTTTTTGCGCGTGTTGTAATTTCGGGATAGCAAGGCGCGGGTTGTGAAGGCGCTAGTTTTGGGAGCACGATATCTGAATTTTCGAGATATAACAAGACGCGGGTTGAATTGTAGGGACAAACCTAACGTGTAGTAATATTGTACTTGTACGTACCAAATCAATTCACACTTCCCTCAACCAAAAAGAAAACGAAAAAAATAAAACTATTCACCCAACACAAAGAGAGAGTCTTGCCCCGTTTTACTATACAAATGCTATTCAAAGCTACTCCCTCCTTCCATCTATATAGGGCCTAATGCGTTTTTTGATGCTAACTTTGACCAAATATTAGAGCAATGATATATGACATGCAACTTACACAAAGCACACTGTTAAATTCGTCTATGAAAGGTTCTCTCAATGATATAATTTTCACATTGTGCATGTCATGTACTATTAATCTTGTCAATAGTCAAAGGCGGTCTTAAAAATCTCATTACGCCCTATATAGATGGAAGGAGGGAGTATGAATCCATGTTATGTTTGATTAAATTTTTTCGCTTGCTATACAATGCATGTAACCTACTCATACCAACATTTTAGTGCATTCCAAATTACTATACAACCGCTACAATTCGAACTAAATTTGAATTCGTTTCTCTATTTCAATAAGAATCTACAATCATGATTGTTGTCAACTTCAACCATCATAGTTTCCTTGCTATCCGTCAGATATAAATCGGACGGCCTATAATGCAGGATGGTAGGCAAACCATCATCAACAACTCCGTTTGTTTATAAGAGTAGAGATAAAATACATTAAATGTAGTATAACATGTTCATAACCACACCATGTGTATCACCGTTATATATATTCACACATGCGTCGGTTTGAAACACTATGATAAATTCTACAAATATCTGAATTCGCTTTTTATAATGAAGTATATATGATATCTATTCGTCTTTTACACACACAACCCTCTTATCTTTGTAGCTAGCTCTAACTTTCTCTTGTGCATGCACACGCCCGCATCCCTCTCACCCTCCCTCAGCATTCTCTAGCTCCATCGCGCAAATTCGTCTTTTCACTTTAGTTCGTTCACCCATGGTGTGTGTAGGCCCCCCAGCTCCTTCTTTACGGCAAACATCGATCGATATGCCTCTCTAGCCAGGTGTGCCTAGCACAAACACAAGGTTCCCCTCTTCTCTTGTCACCGTCCATGCCTCACTCCCACCACTCTTTTCATCGTTCTCGTACTCGCACACTCCCCCCTTCGATATAGTATGCCTTTCGTACCACCTCCTACATGCATCCCTCTCTCTCTCTTTCCTTCTCCTCGTGCATCATTTTCTTCTAACACACACATGCATGTATACCAATTGATCTCCCAACATATACCTATATCGACTTTAACTACCCCCCCCCATCGATCGTCGTACCTCACAAGTTATGTCTCTCCTTTCTCTAACAAAGGGCGATTGATCTTCCTATGTAGTTACGTCTTCTTACCACAGCCACATCGTCCCCCCTCATCATTCGTGCATGCCTCCTGACCCGTCTCTCACACGCATGTGCACAGACAACAAGCAGCCATCTCCTCTCTTATTGATATTGCGGGCGTGCCCTCCGTTTGTCTAGGAAGCCTATCCCACCATTTGTTAGAATCAACTCCACTACCACCCCCTCCAACACTGTAGCTCTGTCTTTCTCCCAACCTTATTCCTCTCCTGCACATATGCATGGATGCCGATCGATCTCCCTTAATACATGAGGCATATCGATCTCCTTAATACATGAGGTAGGCCTTTCTCCTCCTCCACACATATACCAGCCATTGTACCTCTATAGTTAATTGGGCTTCCCTCTTCCCCCACCACACACCGATAGTCGAGCGCTGCAGGTAGGTATCCATGCCACAGAGACAAACTGTACATGTCCCATTTCACGTTCCGGTAGGCCAGCCACTCTATATCTTTGACGTGGGGACACACAAATTCGATGGCACTCTTTATCGATCGCGCGCGCACACACACACACATCATCCCTCTCTTCGATTCTATGGACACCTCAAGACGATGATACCTCCACTCTCTTCTCGTGGATCGCCCCCTCTATATATATGTTATATCTAGGACTCTATTTCACACACATTGCATATGTTACATTTTTTGATTGACCCCCCCATAAAAACTCTCAAGAACGCACACACTATATCTCTCTAGGTTTGTATCTCTCTCACACAACCCCACATAGGTGGTGTATGTATACAAGAGGAGAATAGGTGCACCGTGCACGTACTCACGCTTCGTGCTCAGCCACACCCGCGCGGGTACACAGTGGAGTTCATTTCTTTACGAAATGGCAGCCCACGTGCTAATTTGAACGCCTGTAGCAGTTGTTTACCTAGGGAGGTTGTGTACCACGCATGCATGAAACAAAGTTCGACTTGACGCGTTGCCGCGTTATTTTTAAATAAAGTTATAGCGCTTAATGGCACGTACACAGAATATAAAATGATTTTTATGGAGAAAAAGATAGTCCGCTCACTATATACAATGGAGCCTGCCTGCCTAGTTTGCCGCTCTTCAGAGTATCTCACACAAGGCTACGGTGGCCTCTCTCTCTCTCACCGCTGGTCACTGATGCGGCCGCATCCCGTCCGCCGGGGGAAAGGGAGTGCGGTGGTTTCTCTCTCTCTCACCGTTGGTCACTGATCCGACCGCATCCCGTCCGCCAGGGGAAAGGGAGGAAGTGCATCGTTTCTCCGTTTGACGGCGCCAAGGCAGCACGTCCCGATCTGCGGTACACGCCGTTCTCTCTAACCAAGCTCCGGCGCGGCAGGGCCTATGCCACCTGCTCGCAAATTCCGCCTGCCGCCGCTCACCTAGTTACATCTTGACGACCTCCAGGTATCCCCTTCGGCCTTGCTGCACTGCCCGTCTTCCCATGTTGCTGCATGTGGATCTTCCATAGTTCTTTGCCCAAAACGTAGCTCGTCCTGCGTACTTTCCATCTTGCATTCTCGTCCTCACACCGTTTTAGACAAACACAACCATGTTGTTATCTTCCCTTAGGACAAGGAATATGCTTCTTTTTTGTCGTCGCATGTGTCATCAGCTGTTATTGGCCAGTAATTGTTTCCTTTCTACTTCTTTTTTGCAAATAGGGCTATACATTTCACCTCGTTGCTATTGCGACCTTTTGGTGAACTGCACAAATCACTTTTTTCTTAAGAGTGTTTTGTGCAGTTGTACTAAAATGTCACACGGGCAATGTCTCTACATTTCAGTGCGACTGCACAAAGGGAGATTGGTTTTGCTCTATCCTCCTCATCCAAATCCGGGCCTAATCTTCTCCAACTAGTTAGTCTTAAGAGAGACTGCAAAGGTGACCAGTTTCTATTTGTGTGTTTATTGTTTCATCAGCAGTCCTCTATTATCGTAATCACACTTAATATCTTTGGAACAGGGACGCTCAGCTCTATTTTAGTGGAATCGCACAAAATGATCGGAATGTTGCTTGCTCCAGACAGCCACTTTTTTTCCAACATGCCTTGTTGATTTAGACACAGATGGGGGGACGTTGCTGCCAATGAAAGCATGGATCAATTTTAATTTAACACCTTCTCACAACTTGGTCTTCAGTTGTGATGTAATTATTAGCTCTGCTCTGCTAATAATTAACATGCATTAGGAGGAAGTTAGTTTCTTATTGTTTCTGAAAGAGCATCGATGGCAAGACACGCGAAACAAAAGCTGAAAGCTCACACCATTGTACAATTTCATGTCGCTAGAAAATTATTTGTATACTACATCAATTATGTAAACAAATGATGGAACCTTGATAGCATTTCTATAAGCCTCTTCATCATTCGGGTCTGTGTGCCATGCACAAAATTATACTCCTTGGTTCCTAAATATTTGTCTTTTTACAAATTTCAAACGGGCATATTTTAGAGTGTAGATTCACTCATTTTTCTTCGTATGTGTACTCCCTCCGTTCTTAAATATTCTATTCGTCTTTCTAGAGATTTCAACAAGTGACTACATACAGAGCAAAATCAGTGAATCTACACTCTAAAATATGTCTATATACATCCGTATGTGCCAGTCCATTTGAAAACTCTAAAAATACAAATATCTGAGTAGTCACTCGTTGAAATCTCTAGAAAGCCAAATACTCCCACTACAAAAAAATACACTTACGTGATGATACGTGTTTGTCACAGTAGGTCGCTTTTTTTCATGCATGTACATCCATGACAAATTTATGACAGAATCAAGATAGTCATACCTGTGCTGTCGTAGAAGTGTTCCATGACATTACCAAAATTATCATCACGGAAGTGTCCACTTCCATGACGATAAATTGCGCATCACAGAAGTGCTTTCGTCAAGGGTGAACGACACGTGGCATCCACCATAACGGAACGCTGTTAAGCTATCGGGTCGGGTTTTGGATCCGATAACCCATTAACAGCCGCGACCAATGGGAAATTTCCACGTGTAAAATTCTTATTGGCCGGACGAAACACGTGTCACCTTGTCAGTGGGTCAGATAGGCGCCTATGATATGTCGACACGTGGCACGGCCCAACAGTGGCCCATTTAGCTTACAAAGCCGGCCTGTTTGACTTGGTCAAAAGTTAACGGGCTGGCCCATGAAAAGCCTGTTAACGGTCTCTTCGCAAATAGCCCATTTTATGGCCCGTTAACTCACGGCCCGTTAGACCCTAAAGGAAATCGGCCCAACAACGTCGTGTGGGCCGTCGAATATAATACCAGCCCATTTCACATCCGGCCCATGTATGGCCCACGACGTCTTTCGGCCCATATGAGGCCTTTGTATCTTTTGGTCCATTACAGGTCCACGGTGAGTCTAGCCCATAATGAACAGTAATTTTCTTTATACCCGTTAACGACCCGTGATTTACATGGGCCGTTTCCAGCCCGTGTTAGCTTTTGGCCTATTGATGGCCCATACGTTCTTGGGCTCCTTTTCGGCCCTCGATTACTTCCGGCCCGTTACTGGCATGTTCCCCTAATGGGCCAAATTCGGCCCATGGCAACAGTCGGCCCGTTACCGGCCTGTTCCACTAATGGGCCAAATTCGGCCCATGGTAAGAGTCGGCCCGTTACTGGCCTGTTACCCTAATGGGCCAAATTCGGCCCATGGCAAGAGACAGCCCGTTTCTGGCCTGTTAACCCGTTGCGCCGTTTCCAGCCCATCCTATATTCTGGCCCATTAACGACCCATTATGCCTGTGACAGAATTAAGCCTTTGTTGTCCTACGGCCTGTTACCATGCTGGGCCGATACCAATTACGCCCGATTATGGCCCATGTAGACCAATTTATCTGACGGCCCGAGGCCCACCGATTACAGGCCCATTTATCGACGGCCCGTAGGAGACCCATGGATCCTGCGGCCCGCATATGGCCCATGGTAGTTACGGCCACTAGCAAACCAGGGAAAAAGATGGCTAGGAAATAAATAAGGCCGAAACTAACGCTAGGCTATTAAGACGATTGCACATATTACATCCACTCGGCATCAAAGATCGCCACCAGTGCAAATATAGGGAACACCCTACACTATACAAAAATGGCTTGCTATTTTCTTCAGGCGGTGGCTACATGTTAAGAATAAATTTTGTATCGCACCAAAACAAATTACAACTATATAACAAAAGGAAGGTTGGCATAAAACTTAATAGTCTAGCAGATAAATGCACCACCAGAAGTTCAGAAGCTCAGTTCATTTGACCTGACTGTTACATTTTCATGATGTATTGTCCGATGGAGCACCATCACCCTCGCCTTCATTTCCCCTAGGCTCCTGAACAACATAGCAAATGTCTGATAGTCTGGTTTCAAAACCATGCATATCTTGACGACATTGAGCAATGTTTCTCCTTGTTTCAGAAAGGGTCTCTGTTAGGGAATGGACTTGTGTCTGGAGCGCAGATACAACATTGCTTTGAGCTTGCACATCTTGATCATGAGGCAGTTTGGACGATATTGCCTTAACAACCAACCCAGTATTACGCAGGAACGTGCTTTTGGCACTGTTAGTGGATAGGTACTGACCCACTGCAGCAAGAGCTGACATTGCAGTTATAGTTGCCTCGCCACCTTCAGAAGGTGGCGGTTCCACCATTTTTTCCATAGCTCGCTGAAAAGTTGAGGTTTTACATTAGTAGTACCAGAACATAAGATATTAAGGAGGCAGCAAAACCAAACAAAATAGCTTTGGTCTATATACAGAACTTATTCTGGTGAACCCATGTAAAATATTAGTTGTATTTTATTACAAAGTCCATAATAAAACCAGGTTCCAAACATATGACCATGTACCATCGCTAATGTATTGTCTATTTATTCACATTGTATTGAGGGCTAAGGATGAAGAGACGAAGTTTATAATACGGTAAGCATAGTATGACGTCATTCATATCACAAAACAACTGAGAACAGACAAACAGGCAATTGTAACGTTGTGTTGGCAAGTCCAGCATGGAACTAGATTACGGGTCAAGATTAAAGTAACATCACTCCTCTCTTTTAAACCTTGTAAGATGCAATCATACGCTAAGACAATTGTGTATAAAATTGAAAAGAGTAATAGACATTGGCTGCAAACCATGCAATTCAAGGCACAAGTCAGAGTAAGTAGTAATTAAAAGGCATGAGGATTAAGGACTTACAACAACGGCTTTGACTGGTGTAGTCATGCCCTTCTTCTTGCTGGTGTGACAGTCCTTGAAAATTCCCACAGCATTTGGTTTAGGTACTTTTTGGTCCTTGCGGGCTTTCCTCTACATTTGTAACAAGTCAATATACATCTGATAATATGGTACAGCGAAAAGAGTGAAACAGCAGCTATTTACAAGAGCCTCGCAGTGTGCAATATAGCTACGAGATCCTATCGTCTGTTGGAATTTCACTTTCGTACGGTTGGCCTTGTTCTTTGAACAGATCACCTACAAGAAGATAGATTTGTGTGGCACATGCGTAAATAGGACTTCAACATGTGATCTGATGACATATATATAATGTACCTGATACTTCGGATCAGACCTGTGTTTAACGAGGCCTCTCCAGTCTTCATCAGATATATTTTCCACTGGAGATGTTTGGGCAAGTTCACTGTTAGCCTTGCCTTCAAAGTGAGTTTTCCTCAAGTTATACCGATATTGTCGCAGAGCAGACTTGAAAACATGGGTGCAAGCTTGTCTGGTTGCATCATCTTGGCTATCCAACTTGAACCTCGTCTGTTGAAAATTATGTGAGTCTCATTATCAGCAACCTAGAAAGTATTGGACAGAGCAAGACGATATTACTAGTTTCCATACATAACCATACTTACAGATAAATGGTCGAGGAAGATGTTGAACTGGGTTTCGTCTTTGTCATTCCTGTACTGAATCCATGTTGGGAGGATACGTACATGACACCTAACATCAACCGATGCCTCTGATACTAACTTGGCTTACTCTGTAGCATCACGTGGCCTTTTTAAACCTACCTCAAAACAGATCTCCATTCTTCCTACTCTAGATTTAGTTAACCTATCGAGCATTATCCTGATGTTTGTTACCTCTTGCGCCTAGGTGCTAGTCCAACAACAAACATAGGAAGTGTTAGTGTACATCAAACTGTGAGACTACATATAAAGAAGCATGCAACTGTAACTTGACTCCAGCAACTACCTTCTTGCTGTTGAAGCTCACAAGGTTCATCTGATATTGCCAACTCATCTTGTGTCAGGAGTGCTTGGGAAGTAGTGTCAGATGGCAAGGGAGCATGGGAACGTGCTGCTAGCTCAGTTGACGCACGAGTACGTCGTGCAGCTGGTAGTACTATGGTAGGTGTTGCAAGAACTAGGGCTGTCTCTGCTTGTTTGGTGGCAGCTATTTGTTTCTGTTTGTCTTTTTTTGCAACTCATGTAGCATGGGATGCCGTGTTTGTAGAATTTTCTCCTGGACTTTGACCTTCTATTGCACCATCCGTACCAGCAGAATCTGCAGGATTCATCCGCTTCTCATTCCCTGCCATTCTGTGTTTCTTCCTCTTTCTCTGTGCCATGTTAAGTCGAGCCGACAAGAAAAACGAATAACAATTTACTTCTTCAGAACAAATTGATGCGTGATGCAGACGAACTGAACTTTGATGTTCGACAACCACATGATAGGAGGATGTAATATGTATGAAAAACATGACGGAAGAGATAACCAGAACTATGATGTGTAAACTAAGAAGAAGACATTTCACCAAATTAGAAGCAATGCAATGGAAGGTAGACACCATATGAAAGATGCTACAAATATCGCTCTGCCAAGTTAACAGTGTCTCATCATAAATGACGTTTAAACAAATGTGAAGCAGTACAAGAAATAAATCATATGCAAGATGCAAACAACATCACACTACCATGTTAGAGGTCTCTCGTCATTAGTGCCATTGCATATTCACAGCTTATGATCTGTAAACTAAGGAGAAGGCATTTCAACAAATTAGAAGCAACGAAAGCTAGACACCATATGAAAGATGCAATAAATATCACTCTACCAAGTTAAAACTGTCTCATCATAAGTGCCATTTCAACAAATTAGTAGTACAAGCTAGAAAAGAATGTGAGATGTAACCTATATCACACTCCGAATTCAAACATGTCTTACGATTAGTGATTGTTGCAGGTTACACAATAGTAGTAATTTGATGTACGAACATGGTGTGATAGACAAATATTGTATGTTTTAGAAACAGGAACACGTGTCTTATTCAAGTATAATGTGTAAAGTAAGCAGATGGAATTCAACAAAATTAGAAGCAATACAAGCTAAACATCACACATAACATCCAACCACATATAACAGTGCCAAGTTAGAGGGATCACCGGTGATGCTGCACTAGGGGAGACGTGCTCATCATAAACACAACTTTGTTGAGTGTCTACGCATGTGTTGTCTTGGAAATCATCTTGGGGGTGTGGAGGAGTAGAAACTGTAGAGGTCCTCCGTTCGGAAGGAGCACCTTTATCCGTTGCCTTGCTAACTTCCTTCCGCTTCATTGATTTTGAATTGTCAAGTAAAACCGACAAGAAAAAGCAATTAAATTCTCTCTTCAGAACTCATTCATGCATGATACTGACAATCACTACTTTGATGTAAGGCAAACACATGATACCAGGATGGAATATGTACGAAAAACAGGACTGCATGGCATGTTCACAACTGTTTGTGTAAACTAAGTAGAAACTATTCCAGCAAATAAGAAGCAATGCAAGCTAGACACCACATGAAAGATGCAACCAATATGACTCTGCCAAGTTAAAAGCGTCCCATCATAAATGGAATTTCAACAAATTAGAAGCAGCGCATGCTATAAATCATATGAAAGATGCAACTAATATTGCCACTGCATATACTAAAGGTGTCTCGTCATGTTGATTGATGCGGGATACAAAAAAACAATAGTTTTATGTAAGGACATGCTTAATAGACAGATGTACTATGTACTAAATACAGGAAGTTTAACCAGATTAGGCATGTCACATTAACAGGTATAATGTATAAGCTAAGTAGACTAGCACATGAAGTTTAACCAGATTGGAAGAATTACAATCTAGACACCATATGCAACATGCAACAACATATCACCCCGCCAAGTTAGAGAAAGCACCTGCGATGCTAGTGTAGGGGAAATGTTGTAATCAACTACAGAGCTACATTCACAATTTTCATGTAGCATTTCTGTTTCTTGAGAATCATGTCGGGAGGCTGACGCTGCATTCTTTAAATGGCGAGTAGTCCCCTTGCCTGCCTGCCTCGTCGTAAGTGATTGATGAGGGATAAACAAGAACATTAGTTTGATTTAAGAACATGGTTAATACATAGATGTACTAGTATGTACCAAAAACAGAAAGGCATGTCATATTCAAAGGTATAATATGTAAGCTAAGCAGATGCAATTTAACCAAATTGGAAGCAATAGAAAGCTAGACATCCGGCTGGAGTGGTGAGCATGATCATCTAGGACCTGAGAGCCTGATGGGAGGCGGGCTGCTTCGCCACCATCGCAGCTTTTTAGTTGGCTTCCAGGTGTTGCCCATCTTTTCTGGGCTTGTCACTGGCTCGGCTAGTGCCCTGACTAGCTATTTGTCTTCTGGTGCTCACGGGATGCTGGTTCATGTAAAAAAGTATCTTTCCTTATCTTACCGACTTCGGCCTTTCGAATACAAGCTAGACACCATATGGAACATGCAACCACATATGACACCTCAAAGTTAAAGCAAGCACCTGGGATGGTGGTTCATTGCGAGCGAGGTCATCAACTCCAGAGCTACGTTCCCCGTCTCCATTTGCTGACACTACATCCTTTAAAGCGTTGAAACGTGTCTTGCCTAGCCACACACCAAACTGGAGCGACTTCTCTTTTCTTTTTGGCGTCTCTCATGGCAGCAGAGTCTGAAATACCCTTGCATAAAAACACAACAGTGAGAGTAAGGGTGAAGTGTGTGCAGAACTAGTGCACTGTAAAAGTAGCAGATAGCAGGTGGCTCAAAAATAAATGACAGGAGACATATGATATCTCTACAACATTGCATGGCAAACAAAATTAGATTCTACTCCATATGACTTTGTAATATATGAGCACAGGAAATGCAGGTACTCCTCCAGCACACCACCACATGTGGTCATATCTAAGATAACAGTCGACTGAAAATAAATAGGTCAGTCGATTTTTTTAATGAACCGTCCGATCTATAAGGAACGGGCAGATGGCCTTCGTATACCTCCCGCCAGTCACTATTGACGATCTTTCTCGAACCGCCAGCGACCACCGGCCCAGACCCCTGCCTCCGCCGCCCCGCCCTCCCATCGACCTCACACCACCGCCGTGCTTGGCAGCGCCCCCAGGCCATCCCTTTAATCCCGCCCGACCTCTAGATCGGGCGCCAGTAGCTCTAGGCCGCGCACGCCCCTAAGATAAACACCAAGGCGCTACTTTCCTGGCGTAATAGGCGTACTAGCGCCTATTACGCCGGGGAATGCTTTCGTTAATTGGGAATCAAGTGGCCAGAAATTGAAATTCAGGGGGGCGACGGACCTCTAGCTAAGGTGAAATAGTATATGAGGAGAAACCTTATGCATCGCGAGTTACTAGGAACATCTAGTATCAAGAAGAAGTGGTCAACTAGTGTCTTCTGTGGGATGAATACCGTGCAAGCAGAGACGTATGATTTGCACGAATAAGGGGAGAGGAGTACCTTTTTCGGTTGCCTGTGTGGTCACCTCCACAAGTCGCGCCGATTTTCTTCTACTGGGGAAACCGATGTTCTAGAGGGTGCAGGCTTGGACGAACCCATGGCCAAATTGTTGACTGTGTTGCCGTGGCCGTATGTTGGCGGAGGGGAAGGAGATCCGAGGCGGCGAAGGATGGTGCGGTGGAGGGTGGCGAAGTTGGAGCGGCAACGGTGAGGCGCAGGACGACGTGGTTGAACTGGCTCTGGTATGGACGGCTCGGCCTCGACTTCAACTACTAGCTGTGGAGGGCGTTGCGGTTGAGGTTGCGGTGGACGACGACGTCGGGGTATCGGCTCTGGCGTGATGGAGGAGGGCGGCGGTTGATTGGTGGGATGGGGTGGCGGACGGAGGACACGGGGGTTTCACGACTGGTGGAGAGGTAGTTTTGGCGCCCACGGAGTACGAATGGGGAATCGGACGGGTGGGGGGAACCATGTTTAGGTCTGACACGCGCTTGTTTTTATCTTTTTTGAAGAGAAGATGGGACGCACTTGTTTGAAATTTGGGGAAAGTACAAACTTTGCCCCCCTCTTAAATTTCGGACCTACTGCGGGTCGGGGGTAGGATGGTAATTCCAGGTGTCCCAGATAGTGGGCGGGAGTGATTTCGGCCGCGCGCATGTGTGCTAAGGCGGCCATTGTGTATGAATGTTTTTCGGATGCGGTTGCGTGGCGTCTGATGAAGCTACAAACCTACCCCGGTTTAGACCTTTGGACGTCGGGCCGGTAGGTTTCACGGGTTGGAGTTATTAGAAAAGTATATTCCTTGTACTACCAAACATTCGTCTCACATGGTTCCGGGCAAGTAGAGGCTCTTTTGGTGCTTCGTTCGAAATTTTGAAACACAAGCATTCACGTTTAGAGTACTCTTGAACTATGAGGATTGACCTAAATATACAACGTTATATTTGACCTTGTATGTTTGAAAACCTCATTGAATTATCTGCTTCTTTTTGAAATTTTGACACTTGAAAATCCTATAACTACGATTATTTTGGAATGGAGGAGCTAAATTTGAATCTATTTTGTGCACGACTACATATGCTATGATGTACAAAATCAGAGCAAAGATTCGTGCCCCCATAATTTAGGTATCGTTTACAAATGCCATGATATCAAATTCAAATAATTTAATGGACTTCATGTTGAATTCGATTTTTTTAAACCACCTTAAGGTTAATTCAAATGTATGCTAGTTCATAGGTAGTAGCTATTTATAATGTCCATTGTGTAACTTTCGTATGTATAATGTGCTTTACACACACAACATGAACTATACTCACGTTTATATTCGATTGCTAAAGCGATGCATTGTCCAGAGTTCAAAATACTAACTACGTGGATCAATTGTGTCGAATAATAAGATAGACATGCTCAGATTCGATAGAATCTAGATGTCTGATGGATCAATGATCGCTCCTTACGCGAATTGCAAATATCATGATCCCATCCTAATATTTGGATACAATTTATATCTTTAATCAATGTGTAGTGCAGTCTTTTACGTGTAGTTTCACTCTCCATCGGTGGCCTCTCACACATGCTCACACACTCTCTCCCGAGGTGTCTTTCTCGCACACATGCTCTAGATATAACCCTCCCTCCCTCTCGTAACCATTTACAACTGTTTTCACTAACCTTTATCACAAGCACTCTTCCTCTTGCAAACATACACACGCACAATCCTCATCGACCCTTTCTATATACATGGACCTGCCTACGTGTCTCATGTACGCACATTATCTTTACGCCTGTCTCTCATGCATTGTCTCACCCCTCTCTTCCTAATCGACGAGTATGATTCTAGCAGAGCATTCTGTAGGATGCCCCTTAAAGTTAGGTTGGATGAATAGTAATATCAGAGATAAAATGGGTTACCTTAGTCCGAGAACCTAGGGTTACAAATCCTAGCCGGCTTTGTCAGTGGACACGGAGTCCTTCACAATTATTATATCTTTTTCTTGTACGACTAGTCATCCATGGGTCTTCCTAAATGCGTCACGGGCCGACCAATGTGGCGCAGGACGGAACAGAACGAAGGGCCTCACCTCGACCCTCCGGACCTCACGCGGTGACACACCCTCTGCCCCCACGTCTCATTATCTTCTCACACCCACACATACCAACACAAACACCACAGACACAGAAAAATTCTCCTGGTGCCTCTATTCCCTCCCCCCTATTTTTGACTATAAACAGTAGGGTAAAACCCCACTGCAATTTTTATTAAAGTGATAAAGGGAATAGTAACAATGTCTAAAGGGCTTGAGGTAAGCCCAAAAAGAGAATGAAAAAAGAAAGAAAAGAAAGAAAAAGAAAGAAAGAAGAAAGAAATAAACAAACTAAGCTGCTCCTATAATTACAAGATGGACTCTAACCAAGCTGAAAATTGAGCCATAAACTTATTCTTCATCCTAAATTTCAATAGCTTGAGCTCTGCCAAGTAGATTCGTTTCCAACCCTGAAAAGAAGGATTAATATGTTCAAAGATCTTGTTGTTCCTGGAAATCCAAATAGCCCAAGATCCTAGTATAATAATCTCCATGAAGAAAGGAAGCTGCAGTTTGTCCTTAAGATCTTGAAAAGCTTCTAATACTGATAGGTTGGTTGTTCTGGTTGGGAAGATGTAATCCCAACATTGTGAGGCAAAAGGGCAGCTCCAAAAAAGATGATGCAAGGTCTCCTCCTGTTGACAATTTCTAATAGCACAATTGTAATCCTCCAGCTCAAAATTCTTTCTTCTTAGGAGATTCCTAGTGTTAACTCTATGATGCAACAATTGCCAGAAAAAAATTGTGTTTAGGTTGACATGAGCTCTGCCATATCCAACTGAAGTGAGGGGGAATCATCTTATGTCCAATTAATATTTTGTAAGCTTTGATTGAGGAGTAGAATTCATTGCCCCACATGTAGCTCCATGTATCCTTCAACTGCAAATGCTCTGAACTTCTTAGAGATATGCAGATATTTTCCATTTCAATAAATTCCTCATATGCTTGTGTGGTCAGTGGAAGGTGGAATAAATCCTTAAGATACTCAGTATGGATAGCTTGATGGACAGTAATAAATGTATTTCTGGCAAAAGTAATGAGGTGGTGGAATTTGTGCTTCATGACAAAGTGATGCCAACAGTCATCCCAAAACAGAGCACTTTGTCCATCTCCAACGTTGCATCTAGCAATTGCTTTGAATTCATCAATAAGAGATAGATTTGACTTCCACCAAAAGGATCCCTCCCTTCTGTTGCCTGGCGGATTCCCAGTACTGTAGTATGTCTCCCAAACCAGATTTACCCAGGGAATATTATGTCTGTAGAAAAACTTATGCAGATTTTTCATGAGCAATGTCTTGTTGTGTGTGAAGATGTCCATTACTCCTAACCCTCCTTGATTCTTGGGTCTACAGACAGTTTTCCAGGCCACAAGTGCTGGTCTGCGATCCCCCAAATCAGGGCTTTTCCACATGCAGTGCCTCAAATATTTAATGATCTACTGCTTGATAGTAACAGGAACATCAAGGCAGCACATGAAAATGATTAATTAAGCAAGCACTGATTTGACCAATAATAATTTTCCTGCTTGTGTCATGAATGTAGAGAGCCCAGCAAGTCTTTTGGCAATTCTTTGAACTAGTGGCAAACATTGTTCCAGAGTTGGTTTGTAAATTCCCAGAGGTAATCCCAAGTATGTGAAAGGGAAGTGACCTCTGGAGCACTGCAATGTGTTTGTGAAAAGATCCACTCTGTCCTCTGCAATATTGATGGGCACCATGACTGACTTACCATAATTAACCTTTAAACCTGTGGCTGCAGCAAAAGTGTTGAGGAGTGCCTTAATACAAATGAGCTCTGGGGCATTAGCTTTCATAAAGACCAGGGTATCATCAGCCTATTGCACTATGGGAAAATCAGGGCAGGAATTAACTTGAAGAGGGGGAGTTATCATCCCCAATCTCATGGCCTTGTTAAAGATTGTAATGCCCCGAGATCGCTGTTCCAGAAGACTTCCATATATTTCGTGATCACCGTGTGTTTCTTTTGTGCTTGCTATTTTATTTTTGCATTGCATCATGTCATCATGCCATCATGTCATTAATCTTTGCATCTCAACTCAACTAACAATATTGCATAAATGGTTGATCTATTTAAATCGAGGGAAGGGTGACTTCTCTTTATAACATATCCTCCTAATATTTAGGGAGCTATAATAAAATTATTCCATTTATTTGGAATTAACCATAACACACTTGCAAAATATCCCATGCCTTTGTTATCTCAATTCCTGGTCTCCAACCTTGCCCATAATTTCTTTCATCATTTTCCGGAGCTCCACCAACAATCCCAACATTTTTGGACACTTCAAAAACCTTGTCCTAGTTCAAACTATTTGAATTAAATTCAAATGAGTTTGAATTCAACTTCTCGCGTGTGCTCATTTCTATTTTTCCAGGATCAAGCACATTTTTGTGAGTCTGGGAAAATTATCCGCGTGTCCAATTTCTTTCCCAACACCTCCTTTCTTTTTCTTTTCTTCTTTGTTATTTTCTGTTTCTAAAGAATAATAGAGAGGGAGAAGAGAGCCCAGCAGCCTAGCTAGGCAGACCCAGCCACGCCTATAACCCTAGCCCCGACCCCCTCCTCTCGATCTCTCCCTCTCGCCCTCGCACACCGTCGCCACTCATACACACGCATCGCACCAGGGAGAGGAGATCCCCACGCTCCTCCCTCCTCTCGCTCGCTCCCTCATCCCGCGCCTCCACCTCGTCCTCGTTGACCCGCGCCACCGGAGCCCAGCAGGTTGACGACCGCTCCTTCCTCTCCTCCGCGTCCGCCCCCGCTCAAGCATCTCCGCCGGAGCACGCCCGTTGAGCTCTGTTGCGCCCCCTCGTCGTCCCTCCTCCGTGCCGATGCCTCGCCTGGCCTCCCGCGCCGCCATTGGAGGCCAACTCCGGTGCCCCTTGCCTCGCGTCGCCCTCTGCCTCCGTCTACGTCGCGACCACGACCCCATCTCTTGCGCGAGTCCCGTCGCGGTTGCTGCTCTGCTCCTGCCCCGCTGGTCGCCTCTGCCTCGACCCCTCGTCCTCGCCTCCGTCGACCGTCGCCGCTCCGTGCACCCCGGCCATCCTCCAGCGTGCCTCGAGCCTCCTCCTGTGCGCCTCCACCCTGGATCCAGCCTCGACGACCCATCCCCGACCTCCTCCTCGTGTGCCGTCTCCGCCTTCAGATCCACCCGCGTCGCCTCTGCCAGCCCTGTGCTGCTGCTTGCATCCGCCAAGCTCCTCTGTCTCGGGTTGCCGCCCCTGCCTACATGCACCTGCGATGCTTGTTGCTGTTCGGTCCGAAGTCCGCCAAGTCCAACACCACGCCAAGTTCGACTACGTTTTGCTGCCCTGATCGAGACCGCTAGTACGATGACGAACCGTGCAGTTCCAGAAAGATACCAAGTACCGGGACGACCCCGGACACTGGATTCGTCAAGTACCTCTTCGTCGACACTGTGTACCACCACCGCTGAACATCTACAGAACGTGTACAACAACCAGCGCTGAAGAACCGTGAACGACTACCGATGACCCTCCAAGTTCGTCCAAATTGGCATGTACACTGCCGTCGCGAGGACCACTACTTCCACTACCGTCGCGAGAACGACTACTTCCCACAACGACCCATGTACAACTACTTCCACATCGAACTCGATCCGCCCCGAAAATGCACGCTTCGAAGGTATAACCCCAAGACGACCGCCCGTGAACGAATGCTTGTGTGTTGTATGAGATGCTCGAGTTTGCACCGTGATCGAATTGTCTTTGTACGTTCCTCGTTTGCCATGCCACCGTCATGTGGGACACCCGGTATCCGGGATCACTCCCCATCTCTTGCATGTTCCCCACATTCGCGCACTTGCTTCTTTTGCATCGATATCTCAATGAGTTGTCGGAATCAGAATGTTGCAGTGGCACCATTTCCGTTGCCGTTGTCGTGGCACCCCTTTCGTTCTGCCATGGTGACCAAATGCTTCATAACATGCTCATTTCAACATTTTCATAAAATTGCTTAAAACTTGCATATGTCATCCGCATCATAATAACAACATTTAAAATGTTTATATTTGTTGTTTCCATCAATTTGCTAAATGCATATGGGGATTTACCGGATTTGTTGTTTGTTATATCCGGCCCCATTTAAATTGTTTAGATGGTATAGTTTTGTTATGCTTCACCTATTGCCATGTTAACCAACATTTAATATTGTTGAGTATCTAACCGGAATTGAACTAAATAATTGATGTGGTGTTTCGTCTATATGCAACTCGTTGCATATTGTGCCCCACCTAACTTGTAGTATTGTGTGTGCACTTTGCCATGCCATGCCTCTTTAAACCGGACATGCATCATCCTTGGTTGTGCATCATGCCATGTTTATGTTGGTTGTGCATCATGCCATGTTTATGTGATGGTTGTTTACTATGTTGTTTGCTTCTTTCCGGTTTGCTTCTCTCGTTAGCTTCGATTTCGTTCCGGAGTTGTGAGGATTTGTTCGACTTCGTCCGTTTGTCTTCTTCATGGACTCGTTCTTCTTCCTTGCGGGATCTCAGGCAAGATGACCATACCCTCGAAATCACTTCTATCTTTGCTTGCTAGTTGCTCGCTCTTTTGCTATGCCTATGCTGTGATACCTACCACTTGCTTATCATGCCTCCCATATTGTCAAACCAAGCCTCTAACCCACCTTGTCCTAGCAATCCGTTGTTTGGCTATGTTACCGCTTTGCTCAGCCCCTCTTATAGCGTTGTTAGTTGCAGGTGAAGATGAAGTTTGTTCCTTGTTGGAACATGGAGATGTTGTTCCTTGATTGGAACATGTTTACTTGTTGGCATATCACAATACCTTTTATATTATTAATGCATCTATATACTTGGTAAAGGGTGGAAGGCTCGGCCTTATGCCTGGTGTTTTGTTCCACTCTTGCCGCCCTAGTTTCCGTCATATCGGTGTTATGTTCCCAGATTTTGCGTCCCTAACGCGGTTGGGTGATTTATGGGACCCCCTTGACAGTTCACTTTGAATAAAGCTCTTCCAGCAAGGCCCAACCTTGGTTTTACCATTTGCCTCACCACCACCTATTTTTCCCTTGGGAGTCGCTCTCTCGAGGGTCATCTTTATTTTAGCCCCCCCGGGCCAATGCTTGTCTAAGTGTTGGCCCAAACTAGAGTCCTTTGCAGCGCCACCTTGGGGAAACTTGAGGTCTGGTTTTAGTTGTACGGTGTGCTCATCCGGTGTTGCCCTGAGAACGAGATATGTGCAGCTCCTATCGGGATTGTCGGCGCATCGGGCGGTCTTGCTGGTCTTGTTTTATTTTTGTCGAAATGTCTTGTAGCCGGGATTCCGAGACTGATCGGGTCTTCCCTGGGAGAAGGAATATCCTTCGTTGATCGCGAGAGCTTATCATGGGCTAAGTTGGGACACCCCTGCAGGGTTTGAACTTTCGAAAGCCGTGCCCGCGGTTATGTGGCAGATGGGAATTTGTTAATGTCCGGTTGTAGAAAACCTGAAGTTGATCTTAATTAAAATACATCAACCGCGTGTGTAACCGTGATGGTCTCTTCTCGGCGGAGTCCGGGAAGTGAACACGGTGTTGGAGTTATGCTTGACGTAGGTTGTTCTAGGATCACTTATTGATCATAGTTGTTCGACCGTGCTTTTGCCTCCTCTTCTCGCTCTCTTTTCCGTATGTTAGCCACCATATTTGCTAGTCGCTTGCTGCAGATCCACCTCACTACCCTGTCCTACCTTTAAGCTTAAATAGTCTTGGTCTCGCGGGTGTGAGATTGCTGAGTCCCCGTGACTCACAAATACTTCCAAAACCAGTTTGCAGGTGCCGATGAAACTGTGCAGGTGAAGCACCCGAGCTCAAGGAGGAGCTCGATGAAGATCTTGTTCATTGTGTTGTTTCATTTGAGTTGATCGGTAGTGGAGCCCAGTTGGGATGATCGGGGATCTGTGTAGCATTTGGGGTAGTCTTCTTTTATTTTGGTTTCGTAGTCGGACCTTGATTGTATCTGTTTGATGTAATGCTTTACTTATGTATTGCGTGAAGTGGCGATTGTAAGCCAACTATGTATCTCTTTCCCTTATGTATTACATGGGTTGTGTGAAGATTACCTCTCTTGCGACATTGCTTTCAATGCGGTTATGCCTCTAAGTCGTGCTTCGACACGTGGGAGATATAGCCGCAACGAGGGCGTTACAAGTTGGTAATCAGAGCCATCCCCGACTTAGGAGCCCCCTCCTTGTTTGAATCACTGCCTTTGTTGAGTCTAGAAGAAAACTATTTTGAGTCTTAGGATTATATATATCGGAGAGTAGGATTCTTTTTACTCCTCAGTCCCTTCGTCGCTCTGGTGAGGCCTCCTGACGTAGATGTTTTGTCTTTCCTCTCCTCAAATTTCATGAAATTTTTTTAGGAACACGCGGGTATCTTGGGATCGTTCCGATAGTCTTGTGACGAGAACATTGTTCTTGGTGCGTCCTGACATTTAGGGGTTGTGGCAGTGTCCCGGGGAGTTGAGCTCCGAGGTGTTGTCGTGACAATTTTATCGTTGCAGTTCTGGAATACCTGAGTTTTGCCGACATCGAAAATCTCTTTTATGCAGTTGTTGGTGAGATAACCTCGACGCCACCCAGTACTGGGGAGTTCGGGAGTATTGCCATAGCTTGTATAACGGATGCTTTTCGAAGGTTGAGGTACACGATTTCCGGAGTTTTCTTGGTTATGTGTTGAAGGATGGATACAGCTGGATCTAGGTATTGTTAGTTTGGGTGATATATATTTTGTGTCCCCTGTATCCCCAACACCTGATTGCATAACCAGAAAGTTTCGGGAGTTTATTGGTGGGAATTCAAGTAGCTCCTAGAATATCTCTCCGACAGATGCATGATATGGGATTGGGTAAATCTCTATCATATGTATTTGTTCCAGCTTATTCTGCAAGCCAAATCCTTTGTTTTGTTTTATTTGTGGTATTCGAGTTGCTTCGATGTCAAGTGTTGATTCCATATCTTATTCTAAACGGTGTTCTCATATTTCTATGGGAGTGCTAATCCTTCTTGATCACTGAGGTTGTCATGTCAATTTTTTTCCAACCAGCGTGCTTCTGTTCAAGTGGATCCGATCATTTCAACATTCGCAAGATCATCCCTCCGTTTTTCTCAATGGTGTTTGTTTCAACCATTCCCAAGTTGCCTTTGTTTTCCCCGCCCTCCCACCCTTTTTCTTCAAGGACTCAGATTTCTCAATCAAGTATCCTTTTTATTGATGGAAGTTTCTTCATTCTTTCCTTCAATGTTCTTATCCGGTGATTATCATGAAGATGGTCAGGAGTTTCAAGTTCATCATTCGTCATTCTTTTCTTCTCCGGTGGTTCCAATTCAAGCTTTATCGATCATATATTTTCCTCGTTTCTAATGTTTTCTCGTACCGATGCACCTCTTAATCATTCACCTCTCGCTATTCATTTGTTCCGGAGTGATGAAGATATCTCAGAAGATTCAAGTTTCCATTCTCAATTCACTCAAGTTCTTGTGAGGATGTTATCTCATTCAAGCCATTTAAATCAACCGTTGTGTTCTCCCTTTCAAGTAATCGTTCAACGGTGTTTCTTTTGAGTGGGCCCTAACCCACAGGTCTTTTCCCAGGATCTTACCTGACTCTTCGAATCTTCCCGGAGCTATTCTCAAATTCATTTAAAAGTTTGACGTAAGAATGAATTATCATCAGTCATTTGTCTTTCTCCAAGATCTTCCAAATTCTTTTCATCGTTGGTTCAACCTTTCCAATTTTCATTCCAGAGTGCCTCAACAATTCATGGTGGTGTTTCTCGTCATCATTCTCAACATTGGAAGACCGAAGAAGAGTTTCTCTTAAATCTTGCCTCATTCTCTTCAAGATTCATTGTTCTAGCTTGTTGCCATCCTTTCATAATTGTTTTCGATTGTGAGAATAATTTTCACCCATCCGGAGCATTTCAGGAGTCTTTTCAGTTTGATTCTCCGAAGGCCATCATTTCAGAAGAATTATTCATTCTCAGCTTCGTCTATCGTTCTCCAAATCTTATCGGTGCATCATTCAATATTCTCTAATCAGTTCATGATCTCTTCGTTCTCATGTATCTAAATTCTAGCAAGCATCTTCGTTCATTTGCTAATTCTTCCCGGTGTTTCCTTATCTTTTCTTCGTTCATTTTAAATTCTTATGGTGGTTCGTTCAAGATTTCACTTCCTTCGTTATCATATTAATTCATTCGTTGTTTCCAAATTCCACCGGTGGTTCCATCAATACCTTCCCAAGTTTGCGCCATATCTATCTTAATCCTTTCTACAAGAATAAGTAGTATGCCAAATCCATTGCTTGTCATCAATTTAATTGATGAGGGATAAGCATAATGTAATTCTTATTCTTGTTTCATCGAGTAAATTCTATTCCTTATTCCGGAGGTTCATCAAAAAAAATCTTGGTTTCAATTATTCATCATTCTTTTCCGGAGTTCCAAGTTTTCCGCATTATCTCGTCGCGAAGCTCCATCTAAATCATCGCAAGTCTTCACCTTGTGTTTTCAACTTCTCTTTATTTTTATCATCCTTTCATTACCGGAGTTCTTCATGGAGGCTCTACATGGTGGTTTGTTAAGGATTCTTTTCATTCTTCATTTGTTCTTCAAGATTTTTCTCGAAGTTATGATCCGCCAAGCTATACTCAAAATTAAACATGGTGCTCAACACATGTTTTGTTTGGAGGAGTTCAAGATTTTCTTCATCTTGCATTCTGAGGTGCAATTCTTTCTATATTATCTTTTGAGGTGGTGTTATGTCATTCTTGATAATTTGAGTTCATGTTTCATGACTCACATGTTGTTAAGAATGAGGTATTTTAAACCCATCGACCTCTTCGTTGGAGTTATCTTGTGTCATGTTTAACCTAAAGCATTTCCTAAGGATTGTTGCTATTTAGGGTGCTCATAAATGACCCAAGTTCTTCTTTTACCCTCCCGGTGAAATAGTTTCTCGTCTCCTTGTTTATATCAATACAATCTTTTGCTTCTGGTTAGTGGCAGAAGCTCACCTCATAATTTTGAGATATTTCCATAAGCCCACTACAAGCTTGTTCGTCTTGTTGTTGATTTTCCAACAAACTCCGTTATAACCTTCTTGGAAGGGTGCTTTCCAAGCTCATTTGTGGTAGAAGTTGTCATTTTCCTCTCCATTCCTTAATTCCAATGATCTATCTTCTATTTCTTCTTCCGGAGGCATTGTGATGTTGCTCCCTTCACTCTTGTTCTCGAATGGTGAGGATCATGTTCTTTGCTTTTGCTTATCTATTCAACCGGAGTGTCATGTCCTTCATTCAAGTTCTATCATCTTGTCAAGTTTATCCTCTCTTATCAACCGGAGTGCTGTTGGGAATCATTCTTACCCCTTGTGTCATTCTTATAATTGTTTTCGAGGCAGTGTGTTGTTGATTTCGTCAAGTATCATCCCATCTTCTCAAGTTCATGTTAATTCCTTCCATTTTCTACCGGTGTGCTTTCATATTAATTTTGATCCGCTAAGCTCTTGTTTCATGTCCTTCAACCTCCAAGGTTCTCGCAATGTTCCTTGTTCCTCTTGCTGAACGGAGTGTTTTAGATTTTGTTCACATCCGTCGTGTCTTTTCTTCAAGCTTTGCGACCTCTCAAGGTTCTTTGGTTTCACTCGTTTGTCAAAGAAGCAACTTAGTTTTACCTCTCCTCTTTATCTTCCGTTTTCCCTCCGGTGCCATTCTAGATCCCGGGACGAGATCCTCTTGTAGTGGTGGAGTGTTGTAACGCCCCGAGACCGCCGTTCCAGAAGACTTCCATATATTTCGTGATCACCGTGTGCTTCTTTTGTGCTTGCTCTTTTATTTTTGCATTGCATCATGTCATCATGCCATCATGTCATTAATCTTTGCATCTCAACTCAACTAATAAAATTGCATAGATGGTTGATCTATTTAAATCGAGGGAAGGGTGACTTCTCTTTATAACATATCCTCCTAATATTTAGGGAGCTATAATAAAATTATTCCATTTATTTGGAATTAACCATAACACACTTGCAAAATATCCCATGCCTTTGTTATCTCAATTCCTGGTCTCCAACCTTGCCAATAATTTCTTTCATCATTTTCCGGAGCTCCACCAACAATCTCAACATTTCTGGACACTTCAAAAACCTTGTCCTAGTTCAAACCATTTGAATTAAATTCAAATGAGTTTGAATTCAACTTCTCGCGTGTGCTCATTTCTATTTTTCCAGGATCAAGCACATTTTTGTGAGTCCGGGAAAATTATCCGCGTGTCCAATTTCTTCCCCAACACCTCCTTTCTTCTCCTTTTCTTCTTTGTTATTTTCTGTTTCTAGAGAATAGGAGAGAGCGAGAAGAGAGCCCAGCAGCCCAGCCAGGCAGGCCCAGCCGCGCCTATAACCCTAGCCCCGACCCCCTCCTCTCGATCTCTCCCTCTCGCCCTCGCACACCGCCGCCACTCATACACACGCATCGCACCAGGGAGAGGAGATCCCCACGCTCCTCCCTCCTCTCGCTCGCTCCCTCATCCCGCACCTCCACCTCGTCCTCGTTGACCCGCGCCACCGGAGCCCAGCAGGTCGACGACCGTTCCTTCCTCTCCTCCGCGTCCGCCCCCGCTCAAGCATCTCCACCGGAGCACGCCTGTTGAGCTCTGTTGCGCCCCCTCGTCGGCCCTCCTCCGTGCCGATGCCTCGCCTGGCCTCCCGCGCCGCCATTGGAGGCCAACTCCGGTGCCCCCTGCCTCGCGTCGCCCTCTGCCTCCGTCTATGTCGTGACCACGACCCCATCTCCTGCGTGAGTCCAGTCGCGGTTGCTGCTGTGCTCCTGCCCCCCTGGTTGCCTCTGCCTCGACCCCGCGTCCTCGCCTCCGGCGACCGTCGCCGCTCCGTGCACCCTGGCCATTCTCCAGCATGCCTCGAGCCTCCTCCTGTGCGCCTCCACCCTGGATCCAGCCTCGACGACCCATCCCCGACCTCCTCCTCGCGTGCCGTCTCCGCCTTCAGATCCACCCGTGTCGCCTCTGCCAGCCCTGTGCTGCTGCTTGCATCCGCCAAGCTCCTCTGTCTCGGGTCGCCGCCCCTGCCTACATGCACCTGCGATCCTTGTTGCTGTTCGACCCGAAGTCCGCCAAGTCCAAGACCACACCAAGTTCGACTACGTTTTGCTGCCCCGATCGAGACCGCTAGTACGACGACGAACCGTGCAGTTCCAGAAAGATACCAAGTACCGCGACGACCCCGGACACTGGATTCGTCAAGTACCTCTTCGTCGACACTGTGTACCACCACCGCCGAACATCTACAGAACGTGTACCACAACCAGCGCTGAAGAACCGTGAACGACTACAGATGACCCTCCAAGTTCGTCCAAATTGTCATAAACACTGCCATCGCGAGAACCACTACTTCCACTACCGTCGTGAGAACGACTACTTCCCACAACAACCCATGTACAACTACTTCCACATCGAACTCGATCCGCCCCGAAAATGCACGCTTCGAAGGTACAACCCCAAGACGACCGCCCGTGAACGAATGCTTGTGTGTTGTATGAGATGCTCGAGTTTGCACCGTGATCGAATTGTCTTTGTACGTTCCTCGTTTGCCATGCCACCGTCATGTGGGACACCCGGTATCCGGGATCACTCCCCATCTCTTGCATGTTCCCCACATTCGCGCACTTGCTTCTTTTGCATCGATATCTCAATGAGTTGTCGGAATCAGAATGTTGCCGTGGCACCATTTCCGTTGCCGTTGTCGTGGCACCCCTTTCGTTCCGCCATGGTGACCAAATGCTTCATAACATGCTCATGTCAACATTTTCATAAAATTGCTTAAAACGTGCATATGTCATCCGCATCATAATAACAACATTTAAAATGTTTATATTTGTTGTTTCCATCAATTTGCTAAATGCATATGGGGATTTACCGGATTTGTTGTTTGTTATATCCGGCCCCATTTAAATTGTTCAGATGGTATAGTTTTGTTATGCTTCACCTATTGCCATGTTAACCAACATTTAATATTGTTGAGTACCTAACCGGAAGTGAACTAAATAATTGATGTGGTGTTTCATCAATATGCAACTCGTTGCATATTGTGCCCCACCTAACTTGTAGTATTGTTTGTGCACTTTGCCATGCCATGCCTCTTTAAACCGGACATGCATCATCCTTGGTTGTGCATCATGCCATGTTTATGTTGGTTGTGCATCATGCCATGTTTATGTGATGGTTGTTTACTATGTTGTTTGCTTCTTTCCGGTTTGCTTCTCTCGTTAGCTTCGATTTCGTTCCGGAGTTGTGAGGATTTGTTCGACTTCGTCCTTCTGTCTTCTTCATGGACTTGTTCTTCTTCCTTGCGGGATCTCAGGCAAGATGACCATACCCTCGAAATCACTTCTATCTTTGCTTGCTAGTTGCTCGCTCTTTTGCTATGCCTATGCTGTACCTACCACTTGCTTATCATGCCTCCCATATTGTCAAACCAAGCCTCTAACCCACCTTGTCCTAGCAATCCGTTGTTTGGCTATGTTACCGCTTTGCTCAGACCCTCTTATAGCATTGTTAGTTGCAGGTGAAGATGAAGTTTGTTCCTTGTTGGAACATGGAGATGTTGTTTCTTGATTGGAACATGTTTACTTGTTGGGATATCACAATACCTTTTATATTATTAATGCATCTATATACTTGGTAAAGGGTGGAAGGCTCGACCTTATGCATGGTGTTTTGTTCCACTCTTGCTGCCCTAGTTTCCGTCATATCGGTGTTATGTTCCCGGATTTTGCGTCCCTAATGCGGTTGGGTGATTTATGGGACCCCCTTGACAGTTCGCTTTGAATAAAGCTCTTCCAGCAAGGCCCAACCTTGGTTTTACCATTTGCCTCACCACCACCTATTTTTCCCTTTGGATTCGCTCTCTCGAGGGTCATCTTTATTTTAGCCCCCCCGGGCCAATGCTTGTCTAAGTGTTGGCCCGAACTAGAGTCCTTTGCAGCGCCACCTCGGGGAAACTTGAGGTCTGGTTTTAGTTGTACGGTGTGCTCATTCGGTGTTGCCCTAAGAACGAGATATGTGCAGCTCCTATCGGGATTGTCGGCGCATCGGGCGGTCTTGCTGGTCTTGTTTTATTTTTGTCGAAATGTCTTGTAGCCGGGATTCCGAGACTGATCGGATCTTCCCTGGGAGAAGGAATATCCTTTGTTGATCGCGAGAGCTTATCATGGGCTAAGTTGGGACACCCCTGCAGGGTTTGAACTTTCGAAAGCCGTGCCCGCGGTTATGTGGCAGATGGGAATTTGTTAATGTCCGGTTGTAGAAAACCTGAAGTTGATCTTAATTAAAATACATCAACCGCGTGTGTAACCGTGATGGTCTATTCTCGGCGGAGTCCGGGAAGTGAACACTGTGTTGGAGTTATGCTTGACGTAGGTTGTTCTAGGATCACTTATTGATCATAGTTGTTCGACCGTGCTTTTGCCTCCTCTTCTCGCTCTCTTTTCCGTATGTTAGCCACCATATTTGCTAGTCGCTTGCTGCAGATCCACCTCACTACCCTGTCCTACCTTTAAGCTTAAATAGTCTTGATCTCGCGGGTGTGAGATTGCTGAGTCCCCGTGACTCACAGATACTTCCAAAACCAGTTTGCAGGTGCCGATGAAACTGTGCAGGTGAAGCACCCGAGCTCAAGGAGGAGCTCGATGAAGATCTTGTTCATTGTGTTGTTTCATTTCAGTTGATCGGTAGTGGAGCCCAGTTGGGACGATCGGGGATCTGTGTAGCATTTGGGGTAGTCTTGTTTTATTTTGGTTCCGTAGTCGGACCTTGATTGTATCTGTTTGATGTAATGCTTTACTCATGTATTGCGTGAAGTGGCGATTGTAAGCCAACTATGTATCTCTTTCCCTTATGTATTACACGGGTTGTGTGAAGATTACCTCACTTGCGACATTGCTTTCAATGCGGTTATGCCTCTAAGTCGTGCTTCGACACGTGGGAGATATAGCCGCATCGAGGGCGTTACAAAGATGGACTGGAGGAGGTCAGCAGCCAGAACAAAAATCAAAGGTGAGTAGGGATCCCCCTGTCTGACCCCTCTTTTGCAATAGAATTTCTTCCCAGGAACTCCATTGAGCATAACAGTAGAAGAAGCAGAAGTGAAAATAAGGTTCATCCAAGAAATCCATTTTTCCCCAAAACCTTTTGCTCTGAAAATGTCAATGATGGCCTGATGTTGAATAGTATCAAATGCTTTTTCACAGTCTAACTTGATCACTAACATCTCCTCTCTAGATTTGTGGCACTGGTGTATATACTCATAAGCCCACCCAAGGCAGTCTTTAATCATCCTGTTCTTCAAAAAACCATATTGGTTAATATGAACTATCTGTAATATCACTCCCTGGAGTCTGTTGGCTAACAACTTTGTAATGATTTTCATAACTCCATTTAACAAAGAAATGGGTCTGAAGTCATTCGGTGTGAGGGGAACTTCCTTTTTAGGGATTAAAGTGATGAAAGATGTATTGATGCTCTCAAGGTTCACAGTGCCAGCATGAAAAGCCATGATAAGTGCAGTAGTATCTTCTTTAATAATGTCCCAGCATGCTTTAATAAATTCATTGTTGAAACCATCTGGACCTGGGGATTTATCAGTTGGCAAATTTTTCACTACATCATCAATTTCTTCTTGTGTGAAAGGCCTTTCAAGGTCCTGAAAAATTTGTGGGTCAACTCTGTTGTCATATAGGTCATGCAGATCAAAATGCATACTATGCCCACTTGACTTTCCTAGTCTCTTTTTAAAAGCCTCCCGAAGAATAGCAGCCTTGCCTTCATGATCAGTGATTTCCACTTGTGCATCATTGGGCAGCATTGCAATCTTGTTATGTCTATGATTAATTGAGGCCTTTGTGGGGAAGAATTTTGTGTTCTCATCTCCAAACTTAACTCCTTTAATTTCCCCCCTTTGTTTCCAATAGATCTTTTGATGATTGAGCACTTCCAGAAGGTATTCTTTTAACAGTCCCCTACAATTTGCCTCAAATAAAGTTAGGTCTCTGTATTCTCAATCATGTCCCAGAGAAAAATACCAGCATTTAGCTCCTCAATCTGCTTTTTCATACAAGAGAGGTTCTTGGCCCACAATTTTAGTGCTCTCCTCAAAATTTTAAATTTGGCATTGATTTTCTTAGCAGGATCAGAGACACCCACTGGAATATTCCAAGCAGCCTGCACAATATCCTTTAAAGAGTTATGTTTTAACCAATAATTTTCAAACCTGAAGACCTTAGACTTTGGAATGCTAGTTCCAATTTTGATCATACAAGGAATGTGATCAGAAATAGGCTTAGCCAAAGGAAGTGAAGTGGAATCAGGAAAGGAGGTCAGCCAAGCAGCAGAAGTAAAAATCCAATCCAGTTTCTGTAGGAGAGGACTATCTTGCATGTTGCTCCAACTATATGGTCTACCTTTAAGAGATAATTCCACCAACCCTAGGTGGCTTATAGCCTCATTGAACAAAAGCATTTGATTGACATCCCCTCCTGGTTTGTTCCTGTCATCTGGGGATCTGATAAAGTTGAAATCTCCCATAAGAATCCATTCAGTCTCAATGTCTATTTGGATGGAGTTTAACCAGTCAATGAATTCTAGCTTATCCTCTTGGTTGCAAGGGCCATAAATGTTGGTAAGAACCCATGAGTGCTGCGATGTTTTGCAAGTAAACTGAACTATGAGGGAGAACTTATTTTGAAATATCATTTCACCAATGAAACAAGAGTCCTTCCATGCTGTCAAGATACCGCCAGAGGCTCCCACAGAAGGGAGAAATTCAAACTTATTAAAGCTTTGGGGACATAAATTGTGCAAGTAGGCAAGGTCAAAGAGCTCTATTTTAGTTTCCTGAATACAAACAATAGAAGCTGCACTCTCCTCAATTTTCTGTCTGATGGCCAACCATTTATCAGAAGAATTAATGCCCCTGACATTCCAGTTTAAGATGTTCCAAGATCTGTTATTATTCATTAACATAGATATTTAAATTGGAATTAATAACCAGGTGCCATCACCTGGTGTTTAACCCCTGTATGAATCAGCCTTATATCTCCATGGGAAACTGCTTTACTCAACAAATCAAGAACAAAGTAAACTGCAGCATGGACATCAACCTTTTCCAAGGTATGCAAAGTACACTTGTCCCACTGGACCCATGTCACACAGTTAGGGGTACAGACATATAGAAGAAAAGTTCTCCCAGTACTAAGCAAAAGGGAGCAGGAAGTTCCAAATCCATTAATATTACATAGATTGCCAAAAGGGGCCACTGCCACTCTACTGTGTTGCTACAGGAAATTGTGTAAATAGAGGAACTGGCTTGTAGGCTTGGAGTAGAGGTGTGTGATCATGATTACACAACATGAGGGTAAACATCTCCAGTGGCCTTGGGGACCTTGGCCATCTCCTCCTGTTCCTTTTTCTTGAGCTTTTTGGATAACTTGTTATGAGCCTCCTCCTCAGAAACCTCTCAGAAACTCTTTGTCAGATTTTTCACAACTTTATTAGGAATGATTGGAGGTATAGCAATACAAGGGAGGCAAGTCTGAACAATACATGGGTTTCTCCTATAACCATTGTTATCTTTCTTAATCCTGTCACTTCTCCTTACATCAGTTTCCACCAAAGGTTCCTTCTCCCTTCTCTTCCTTGAGACTGCCTCTCCGAGTGGCAGCAGGATCACCTTATTTGGGGATACCTGCTGCAATGGGCTCCCTGTGCCACTAGAAGAGTGAGCGGCAGGGCTAATGCCCTCATTTTCCTTTCCAATTCCCGGCAGAAAGTCCTTACAACTTGGAGCCTGAGAAGTGGAGCAGTTATCAGGAATGTGAAATGCAATGGTATCTTCAGTAGCACAGTTTGCAGTCAACACAGTCCATAATTCAGATTTGAGCAGTTTCATAATCCAACCAAACTTGTCAGGAGTTAGAAGAAGGTGGATTATGAAGTTAAACCAACTTACTGGAATGTCAATCTTAAAGGTACTAGCAGCTCCCTGAGTGGCTGGTGCAAAGTGTTGAATCCACAGGTCTAGACCTTCTTCAGAGATCAAATGAGAGCCATCAATAATATCCTTAGCATGTGATTCAACAATTGCTTGTACATCAAAAGAATTTGGAGTACATGGTACAGAATGAGGGCCAAAAGTACCTTTCTTAATATCTTCAGAAGGAACAATGGGGACATTCTCCTTTCTGTTGAGGGAGGATTTGTCCACCTCCCCCCAAAGAAACCACAGCCTCAGAGCTCAAAGTCATAAATTTGTCTTTCTCACTGTCTGCAACTCCTTCAGTAGCAAATTCCTGTGCTTTAGAGCTACCAGCCTCTAGATGAACTTGAGGGTTTTGCTGCATATTGTTCTCATCAGAAGTAGGCAAGTGTTGATTGTGTTGTTCCACTACCAAAGGTTGAACCATGGGACTAGCCTGCTCAAGCAGCACAAGTACAAGAGGAGGGAGCTCCAGGGGTTTAACAGGCACCTGTAAGTTAACATTCTCCTCTTCCAGGGAAGCAAGGCCAGGTTCAACATCCTCTGGGTCTGCCTGGTAGGCCAGGGCAATGTTTTGCAGACCCATGCCCAAAAAAGGATTTTGTGCCACCTGGTTCACCTCTTCACTAGCAGAGTGTGTGAGAGACAAGAGTCCATCAGATAAAGAAACAGTAGTGGTGATGCTACTCTTAGGAGCACCATCTTCTGGAACCACGGGAATCTCCAGTTGTTGCTGCACAGGAGCAGTGGGATTTGGTTGTGGAAAGGCCGAGTGATCATTTTCCTCCTGTTCATCCCACTCATCCCATTCTGCATTATTGACTTGACCATTGTTTGGTGGCATAGGTTGGAAGCCAGGGAAATCATTGGCATGCTGAGGTATTGGGTGTGGGTCCACCCATGGGGGAGGAATTGGGTCCTCATCAGCTGGGCCACCTCCTAGCATTTCTTCCCATAACACTTCAACAGAGGAAGTCCAAGATTCTTCCTCAAAATTCTCTCCCTCAGACCACCTAATACTTTTAGACACATCCAATAGTTCAGTGACTCTGGCTTTAACCAAGATCTTTCCTCTAAGTGTATCTTCCTTTTCCCAGCTAATGATTCTACCCCATTTAGAAATAGCAGCAGAAACATCCTCTGTATTACAGTAGTCAAACGGCACCCCCACGAAAAGCAGCCAGCAGGTTCTCTTAAAATGAATTCTGCGCCAGTTTCTACCTTTGTTATGTGGTGTGAAAGAAATAAAAACATCACCAAATGGGTGTGGACTCTGGCTGACCAATCTGTCCTGTCCCTCACATGTCTGAACTGAACATACGCTTCCCCAAAAGGGCGAGGTTGGATCTCTCTGAACTGCACTTCTTCCTCCCCTTGCGAAAACTCTTCTAGGACATCACGAACGTTAAGGAAGAATACCTCATTTGGGTGGGGATGAATGGTCGCAATCGCCCAGTCTTCATGACGACGCGGGCGGCGTGGCAAGATGACCCTGGAGACACCATTTCTCCCCTCCAGTTCCTGAATGTGGAAGCCATGAGGGACAAAAGGAGCTGGGTCAATGGGAATGTTCGCCATTGTTGGCTCTTCCGACGCGTAGAGCACCAAAGCCCTCCCCGGCGATGAAGAAGAAGTTGGCGAGTCTGGCGAGGTTGAGGCAGAGTTGGTAGGTGAGGTGGAATGCAAGGAGGCAAGCAAGGGTCTCGGCTGAAAATTTGGGAAAAGATCCTTGACCAGTTCCTTAAATGTCGAGACTTGCCTTAACGGTAATGCCGGCCCAACACAGTGAAACCATGACTCCACCTGCCCCTCGACCCAGGCCTGCTCCGGTGGGCTCTGGAATGTGTCAAAGTGGATGAAAGGCCAAAGCCCGGGAAGATTTGCTCTCGAGCAGTTTCGCGCGTAATGACCCTGCCCCCCGCATGCATAGCATGTTACGTACCTGTTGGTACATTGATGATGAGTAAAACTTTGGACCTCATTGCGCTGCCCCTCATCAAGTCGCGCATTGATATCCATTAAGTCCCCCCTCTGATCACTCCTAATTTGAATAGGGCCTGAAAGATGTTCATAAACTGATCTGGCAATCCGGTGAGCCGGAGCACCAGTCCGGCGATCGCCGGAGGCCTGTTGGACTGCTTTACCATGCCTACCCACTAATGTCCATTCTCTATCCTGCTCCGCATAGAACATTCTCTCTTCTCGAATCCAATTCGGACCACCAAAATTCCAAAGGCTAAAAACCATCTCAAACTCTTTCTCAACAACTTTGCCCGCATTATAAATCTCAAAACCCACCGATTTAGAAGCAACCGAAAACTTGTAAGATCTATCTCTAAGATGACGAACTCTAAAACCTTGGGCATAACCACCAAACACAGCAAGAAGTGAGACACTAACCGTGTGTGCATCCAGCTTGAACGATGCTCTACAGAAAGAAACCACCATAGTGAACTCACGTTGGTGAAACCCCGGTGAGAAGACCACTGGGTGCCCAAACTTGCGCCTCATGTCTGCTTGGAACTTCTTCCCACGATCAAAGTCTAGGGCGAAAGGAGCCATATTGTGGCTATTGTGGCCGGAGTGGCACACAACAGGGAGGGTGGCTGCCGGGGCCGGAGTGGCCACCGGCAGGAGGATGGGGGGGTGGCCGCCGGGCCCGGAGTGGCCACCGGCGTAGGTCGCCTAGGAGTCGCCTAGGAGTACTATTCAATTTATTGCCATTAGTTCTCTGGTCGTGACGTCATATTCGTCATATACACACTCAAGGGAATGGAATCTCTTGTCATGACGTCATATTCGTCTCTCTCTCTCTAGACCACTCTCATTTCTCGTTCTATCTCTCCCACTCCCCCCCGTCGGCCCCTCTATCCATGCCTCTCTCGAATACGTAATACACACACATACCTCTCTAGGCCCTGCCAAATGCATCAACTACACATTCACACATGTTACATCACGTACCCCATTATTCTAAAAAGCCCTCTCTTCACGTTTATTTCGCATACAACATTCCTTTTGAATAAAGTGTGGCCAAAAATTATTTTAAAGTTTCTACATATATACAACATTACAAAGTTAAATGGAGGAGTACGAACGCTAATTTGCATTGCATGGTGCCCACAATGATATTTATTCCGCACTGTGAATTTGTATATTTTTATACTATATACAAAGTTAGTCATAATAAAGAGAAACGAAGAGCATCTCTCTCTCCATCGCATACCCCCCTGTACGCCCCTTTCACGTATGCAAACAAAACTATCTCCATGTCCTCTAAAAGTAAGCCCCTAGAAAATTCACGCATGTTTAATCTTTCTCTCGCGATATATGCAATGACGATCATTGTATTTGAAGCGAAAGCACGATACGTACATTGGACTTCAGAATCCACTCATTACCGCCAGCATTTACGTTTAGTGGTTATTATGCAGTCACGGGCTCACCGTACAACTCTGTATTTGCTCATGACATGACTAGTTGACCAGTTAAACGCTCCACATGGCACCTCTAGTGTTGCATCACATTATCTCACTACCATCGTGCCCACCTGTCGACTTGTACCCACACACCTCTCCACATTTGCAAATAAGGCCTTCCCTCATTCATCCTTTTCTCTCACAAGATAAACAAGTCATGCAAATGCATCTTGATGTTACGTGCAACGCACGGGCATCTTGCTAGTAAGAATGAAAACAAACGACAAAAAAATATTTGGACGGTGGTTCGAAGTCATGACCGCGGGAACATCGGACAAGGTGGCCTTGTATTGGTATGCTGAGCCGTCTGTTTTAACACACATGAGCTGGTGTGGTGATTATACACACATGCACGCATGCACACGAACTGCATCCACGCAACACTCACACAAACACATGCACCACGCACGCAACACTCACACGTACACACGCAGCCACGCACGCACGCAACACTCACACGCACGCAGGCAACACTCACACACACACACACACGCATGCATGCACACACCAGTACACCACACGACCAACACACACTCTCACGCTCAAGTGCTCAACCTACACGTGCATGCGCACACATCAGGCCCTGATAGACATATACACAACCAGGTGATTCCCGCACACGGGTTGGAGTCTTGTCGCGCCTGCGTAAATTTGTGTTTATCTGGCCTTTTGCCTATGCGAAATGACAGGTGAGACCCACAACAAACTTGGTCAATTTGACTAGTCAACATGGCACCACGCAGACTATTTGGCTGATTAACAAAGTGCAATCCGATGCTGAGCTGTGAGCAAGTGACCGTATAATCACCGCAAAACGTATATAGTGACCGTAATCAGCTTATTCTGAAGTGCGGTGACCGTATTACGCTTTTCTCTCTCCAGGCCCTCCAAAACTACATCTCTACATGTTCTCGCATGTTACATGTAACAACTATGCAATACAACACTACTACTACACTCTAACACAATAAATCATATGTGTTTTTAGTTTTACTAGATATCATATTGTTACTTATAATTATTCAGTTTGCATACACTAAAATTGCCTTTGAAATGTATGGCCAGTATCATCTACCACGCGGGAAAAATCCCGCCCTATCCTGTTCAATCGGGTTTGTATCGATGGATCGTGCGAAACAACAAAACTATACTAGTACTATACAGTACAAGTGACAGTTCACTGGGCCGTCGTGTCGTCTACTCCTCCGTCGTAAGAGTGGAGCACTCGCTTTCATAAATCTTCTAGTCCCTTTCGCCGACATGTGGGACATGATGCTACCGGGTCCACGTGCTATACCGGAATACAGTGCAGAGCAGCCGGAGTGAAGCACCCCAGTCATGGCGCCGGCGTAGTAATGAGCAATGAGGCGTGAAATCACAAAGATGCACCTTTCCCGCAGTTAAGATGGAGGGACAAAGCAACCATCATTTCACTCGTTGCTGAATCCGCATCTCCATCATCTTCTTCAACTTAACCACGTGTTGCTTCTGCCGTTGTTCTGCCTCATGTGGGACGCGGATCGGCTTGGTAAAGCACTGACACGTGGGACCGCATGTTAGCAAACCGCCAGGACAACGTCCTCCAAACATAAGAAGCCTAATCCTAGACTTAAAAAGGGCTACGTAGCTGCTATGTATACTTTGCATCTAATCTATATATGCCCCCTTGCAGTGGCGGACCGCTCCGGTGGGCGAGGTATGGCACCTGCCATACCTTGATTATTGGCAAAAAAAATTTATACGTATGTGTCGGGGATTCTGACTCCGCGAGCACCTATGGGGACGGAGCCCCTTTTCGGTTCGGCGGGGGGCGGAGGTCGCGCAAAGAGCGGATCGAGGCGAGGCACACGAGGGGTTTTACCCAGCTTCGGAGCTCTCCGGAGAGATAATACTCCTACTGCTGCTTTGTGGATTGTATTGAGTTCTTGCTCGGGAGCGCTGAGTGCTACAGTACGCACCAGCAGCTAACGAGACCGAGGGTGAGTGTTCTACTCTTCGTCCCCCTTCCTACGTTGTGCATGGGCCTCCTTTTATATGCTCAAGGGGTCTCCAACAGGTGGCAATGTAGGCAAGGGCAAAAATGGAAAGGTGTTGCGGTAGGTACAGCTACCTACACAGTGTATCATACCTAACCCTGACGGCAGGGGACAAAGGCATTAAATGCCTATCTACGTTGCCCAGACAGTGCAGAAAAGGGACCGTCAGGGGCGCCACCGCTTTCCACGATGGCGATCTTGTCAGCGCCGCATGCCATAGTGTACCCCTGGCTGCACAACCTCCCGCCACGTATGCCTGGAAGGGTCCCAGAGTGACACGTAGGTGGGTGTGCTGGAGCGTAGGTATAGAGTGGTGGCTGGCCGCGGCAAACGCCTTGCCACGGCCGTTGTCTTGCCGCGTCTGGGAGCTTTTCGCTCGCCGGGTCCTGCCGGGACGCGTGGCGCGTCGCGGCAAGTTCGTTGAGATGCCTTGGTTGGCCTTCCCGGCAAGCTCCTCTTGCCGGGGTCTTGTGCCTTGAGTGGCCTTCCCGGCAAGCTCCTCTTGCCGGGGACTTGTCTCCTTGGCTTAAATACTTTGTCCTTGAATGGCTCCAAGGGAACCATGGAGGACCTTGGCGGTCACCTGGCAAGCCTTGCCGCGGGACGCTGCGACTGCCCGTGCACAAGTTCGGGATACTAGGGTACCCCTACTCTAGTACACCGACAGGACCCCCGGGCCTGGGCCATACACGGTGCCGAGCGCTGTTGGGCCAGGCCCAAAACGGGGCACGGGCACGCGCGGCCTGGGTCACGTCGTATCTTGTTCCGTATCCACCGCGCCCTCCCCGAACGGCACGCGTCGATTGCGGCGTCGTGGGAGAGGTCGTGGGTGGTTCTTTTATTTGGGAAAGTGAAACGCCCGCCTCCTGGCGATTCGTACCTTCCCCATAAACGGAGGGAGGCGTGGAGGCGTGGTCTTCGAGGCGTCCACTCCCCACGATCATGGGGTGGGGTGAGGTCGCCTCATCCGTCGCTTCAGCTCTGCACGCCTGTCACACGGCCTCCATGCGCTTGGAGTGGCGAACGGTGGAGGCGGGAAACCGGGCCGTCACGGGTCGAGGCAGTGGGTCGGGCCCAGTTCCCTGCTCCTCCCGTGTCTTGATTGGCTGAGCGGGGCGGCCGAGCCCCCACCCCGCTCCTTTATAAGGGGCGGGATGGGGGGACGGAAGCCCGCATTCTTTCATCTCCTCTTTCCTTCAGCTTCTGCTTCCCTCTCTCTCATTCACCATGGAGAAAGTGAACCCTGGTCCTTCAACGGTGGCGACGAGGCCGCGGGCGAGGTCGAGGGTGGAAGACGTTCACCCGTATCCATAGCTTGACGGCGGGGCTCACCCTCCATTTTAAGTTGATGGAGGGTGGTCTCCTCTCCGTCAAGGTCTTTGGGTGCTTCGGGACTCGGGCAAGGTGCTGCGTGGAGAGCTCCTCCGATAGCGAAGACTCCTCCTCGGGCGGGAGTGACGAGGAGGAAAGCGACAGCGACGACGAGGGTGGCAGGCGGCAGGATGACGGGTCCGACTAGGTGTCGGGCTCCGCTCCGTGTGGCACCGGCGACCCAATCATCCGTCTCGCCGGCTCCTCGAGCTTCTCGGGGTCGTCTCCTTGGGCGGCTGGCGTAGGGAGGCTGCGGAAGAGGAAGAGGGCAGGCGGCAAGGCCGTCAACTCGGAGTATGAGGGCACGACGCCCTCGACGGCGTGCTGACGTCCTGCCGCCTCGTCTTCGAGCCCTGCCTCCGGCGCCGCCATCACCATCCAGTCTTCGGACGACCACCGAGATGTTCTCTTGGTGTCTTCTGCCACCCGTAGCTCGCCTAGGCGCCCCTTTTGCCCTTTCCTCCTCCTTGACCTGTCTCCTGAAGAGAGAGACAAGAATGGGATTACGGGCACCTTATTTTTTTTAATTTGTAAGCCCTCGGGCCTTAGTTGCATTTAAAGCTTGTAATCCCATTATTCATGTTTTTCATTCTCTATGAACTGTACCTGAGTGGAATGCTTTTTTATGAAAAGGGGATGCTTGCCGGGTCACTTGTCTTGTGGGTGGAACCCACGTCAAGGAGCGAATCCTTTATATCTTTAAGATAGACACTTCCTTTCCCGGCAGCAGGCCCTGCCTTCTTCCCACGTCGCTCGACCTTTCTCACGCTTTTGGCGGAGGCAGGGAGGAGGCGGGTTCAGGCTCCTCGTTTCGTCCCTTTGCTGCCGCGACTACCACCAAACCTGGCCCCGGGAACGAGCCCTAGGGCCTAGAGGTAGGGGAGCACGGTAGCTGTTAGGAAGAAACGAGGCTTCTCATACCTCAGTCCATAAGAGAATGCATGATAAGGGATGAAAAACTTATCTGAGATTGCAGCCCCCGGCAACTCTGGTTCGCCGTGGGTTAATCTTTGTACTTGCAGCCCCTGGCAACACTGGCTTGCCGGGGTCTAGATGTTGGTCCGTCCTTCTTCTCCTTTTCGTCCTTAAGTGGTCTGGTCAGTATGTGCGAGCCCTGCGAACCAAGGGAAACGAAAGAGCGGCAAAAGGACGCACACTCGACCTCTAAGTTAGGGGTTAGCCGCTACTAAGCACTGTCAACCCTAACCAAGGACGAGACTCGACTCAGCATGCATGCTAAAACTCAGGGCGCCAGCGCTTCACTTATGCTCAGGGTCTGCGCCTGGCTTTGTACAAAGGATTACATGCAACAGCGGCAGGACTTGTACAAAAAGGTGGTTGCCGGACAGGGTCCGACAACCGCGCCTACGGGTAAAACTTACGAAGATGCTCGATGTTCCAGGAGTTTCTCACCGGAAAGCCATCTTCGGTCTCAAGGCGGACAGCGCCAGGCCTAGTGACTCGTCTCACCCGGTAAGGGCCTTCCCACTTCGACGTCAACTTGTTGGAATTCTTGGCGGAATGAACGCGCCGAAGAACAAGGTCGCCTTCCTCGAGACTTCTGGCGTTAACTTTGCGGCTATGGTAGCGGCGCAAAGCTTGCTGGTAGCGAGCAGCTCGCACAGCAGCCTGAAGACGATCTTCATCAAGGAGCAGCGCGTCATCTTGTCGCAGCTGCTCTTGCTCAAGCTCATCATAAGCGAGCACTCGAGGTGACCCGTATACGAGTTCCGTGGGGATAACTGCCTCTGCTCCATAGACTAGAGCGAAAGGTGTCTGGCCAGTGGCTCGATTTGGCGTCGTCCTGATCGACCAAAGAACCACCGGCAGCTCCTCAATCCAGTTTCTTCCGCACTTGTGCAGCCTGTCGAAAGTCCTGGTCTTGAGCCCACGCAGCACTTCAGCATTTGCCCTCTCCGCTTGACCGTTGCTCCTGGGGTGAGCAACAGAAGCGAAGCAGACCTTGGCGCCAAGATCTTGGACGTACTGCATGAAGGTGCGGCTCGTGAATTGCGTACTGTTGTCGGTGATGATCCTGTTAGGGATCCCGAAGCGGCAAACAATCGACCTGAAGAACTTGACTGCTGACTATGCTGTCACCTTCCTCACTGGTTCCACTTCTGGCCACTTTGTGAACTTGTCGATTGCGACGTACAAGTACTCAAAGCCCCCGACTTCTCGGGGGAAGGGGCCGAGGATGACGAGCCCCCAGACCGAAAATGGCCAGGATAAAGGGATCGTCTGGAGAGCTTGAGCTGGCTGGTGTATCTGTTTGGAATGGAACTGGCACGCTTCACACTTGGTTACTTGTGCAGTTGCATCCTGGAGGGCTGTCGGCCAAAAGAAACCTTGCCGGCAAGTGCTCTTGCGCCAATGTGGTGACCACATATGCCTCCATGTATCTCTGCCAACAGCTTCTGTCCATCTTCCCGATGAATACACTTCAATTTCACACCGTTGAGTCTTCTTCTGTACAGTGCGTTGTCGACAAACTGGTACATACTTGACTTCCGGGCTACTCTCTCCGCTTCTTCTGGCTCTTCGGGAAGTTCTCCTGTCTGGAGGAAACGGACGATCTGCTGTGCCCATGCTGGAGCTTGTGGCTCGACAACAAGGGCTAAAGGCATATCTGCTGCTGCGGGAACATCCACTTCTACGGCGAGAACCTGCGGCTCAGCCGGAGCTTGACGTTCCCCGGCAAGCTTGCCGGAGCAAAACTTGTCGGGAGCGTCTGCTACAACAAAACAAACCCTGGGGCTTGTCGGAGCAGACTACTCCTCAGCACTCTTGGCGTTGATCATGGGGACCTTCTTGGCGGTGGCTTCGGGAAGCTCTGCCGGAAGATAGTCACCAGAAATCAACTTCCTCTTCTTGCTCTGTCAAGTTGATGGTGTCACAGACGGTTGAGTTAGCATGAGCATAAAGATCCCTGGTTCCACAGGTAACTTAAGTGCTGCGCACTTTGACAGGCCGTCAGCAATGTCGTTCTGAGCTCTTGGAACATGTTCCATCTGTAGGCCGACAAAGCGCTCTTCTAGCCTCCTCACTTCATCAACGTAAGCTTCCATCAACAGACTCTGATAATTCTTGTTCACTTGGCGGAAGACAAGCTGCGAGTCACCCCTGACAATGAGCTGCTTGATCCCAAGGTCTGCCGCGATACTGAGACCGGCAAGCAGTCCCTCATACTCTGCAGTATTGTTCATTGCTTGCTCCTTGGGAAAGTGCATCTGGACTACGTACTTGAGGTGCTCTCCGGTGGGTGCGACAAGCAGCACGCCAGCACCGGCGCCTTGCAGCGAGAAAGCACCATCAAAGTACATCAGCCACTCTTTGCTTGCTTCCTTGACGGGGATGCTCGTTTCTGGAATTTCTTCATCTGGTGTTGGCGTCCACTCTGCTATGAATTCTGCCAATGCTCTGCTCTAGATAGTTGAAGTGCTCTCAAACTTGAGGCCAAAGCTTGACAGTTCCAGTGCCCACTCAACAATCCTGCCTGTTGCTTCGGGATTCTGCAGTATCCTCTTTAGTGGAAAGCGAGTGACAACTGTGATCTCATGTGCTTGGAAGTAATGGCGCAGCTTTCTCGAGGCCATGAGAAGGCCGAAAAGCAATTTCTGCACACCAGAGTACCTTGAGCTAGCCCCCTGCAGAAGGGAACTGACAAAGTAGACTGGGCGCTGCAACATTCTCTTCTGCTGTATCTCTTCGCACATCTGCGCAGATCCATCTTTGCCGGGACCAGAGCTTGTCGGGGAAGCCCCCTGCTTGTCGCTGGACGTGCTTGCCGCGGTTGCTGGCTCATCATCAGCCTCCCTCTCCGCTACTAGCGCAGCACTAACCACTTGATTGGTTGCCTCCAGATACAGCAGCAACTTCTCTTGTGGCTTAGGTGCGACAAGTATTTGAGTGGAGGACAGGTATCTCTTCAAGTCCTGCAGCGCAGCCTCCGCTTACAGAGTCCATTTCATTGGACCTGCCTTTTTCAAAATTTTGAAAAATGGCAGGGCGCGCTCAGCAGACTTAGAGATAAACCTGCTGAGAGCCGCCACGCAGCCGGCAAGCTTCCGCACATCCTTGACGCGCTTTGGTGCTTCGATTTGCTCAATGGCCTTGATCTTGTCGGGATTGGCTTCAATTCCCAGCTGAGATACGAAGAATCCGAGAAGCTTGTCGGAAGGGACTCCAAACACGCACTTCTCGGGGTTGAGCTTGAGGCTGATCTTGCGCAGATTTGCAAAAGTCTCTTCGAGATCTTGAACCAGAGGTGCTTTGTCCCTGCTCTTGACCACTATGTCTTCCATGTAGGCTTCCACATTTCTGTGTATTTGCGGTTCAAAAGCAGTGTGGACTACTCTTGCAAATGTTGAACCAGCATTCTTCAAACCGAAAGGCATCCGTACGAAACAGTATGTGCCACATGGAGTGATGAATGCGGTCTTCTCCTCATCCTCTTCTGCCATGAAGATTTGATGGTATCCTGAGTATGCGTCAAGAAATGAAAGCAAATCACATCCGGCCGTGGAGTCAGCAATCTGGTCAATGCACGGCAAGGGAAATGGATCTTTGGGACAAGCTTTGTTAACATCGGTAAAGTCGATACAAAGCCTCCACTTCCCGTTTGCCTTGCGCACGACTACAGGATTGGCCAACCACGTAGGATGGAGCACTCCTCTGACGAGGCCTGCTGCTTCCAACTTCTTGATCTCTGCTGCGATGAATTCTTGGTGCTCCACTGCTTGTTTTCTGACTTTTTGCTTGACGGGCCGCGCATGAGGACAAACGGCAAGATGGTGCTCAATTACTTTCCTGGGAACGCCGGGGATGTCAGACGGTTGCCATGCAAACACATCGACGTTCGCCCGCAGGAAAGCAATGAGCGCGCTTTCCTATTTAGGGTCGAGAGTGGCACTGATGGTGAAAGTACCACCAGTGCCGTCCTCCTTGGCGGACACCTTCTTGGTCGCTGGCGGAGCTGCCATTGTCTTCTTACACTTGCCGATGGAGCTCGACGGTGCGTCCTCGACGGTAGCGCAGCACTCCGAAGTGGTGCGCTTGCCGGAGTGGGCATCGGAACTCTTGCCGGACTTGGTCTTCTTCTTCGTCTCGCGATCCATTGCGGCTGTTGCTTCCCGGTAGATCTTGTCGGCACAGATAAGAGCATCTTTCTAGTCGCCAGGGACATAGATGACACTTATCGGACCTGGCATCTTCAGCATGTTGTACGCGTAGTGAGAGGCTGCCATGAACATGGCGAGCGCTGGACGGCCAAGAATTCCATTGTAAGGCAATGGAAATCGGCAACGTCAAAAGTGATCCTCTCAGTCATGAAGTTTAGCTTGCTGCCAAATGTCACCGGCAGCGTGATCTTTCCCTTCGGCTTGCTCCTTCCCGTGTTGATTCCTTGGAATGTGCCGGTCTCTTCGAGCTCGCTCTCAGGGACCTGGAGTTTTTGGAGCATAGCGGAGGAGATCAGGTTCAAGCCGGCCCCGCCGTCAACTAGGATCTTAGTGACCTTGAGGTTGCAGATAGTTGGTGAAACCAACATCGGCAAGCACCCGATCGCAGTTGTGCGATCAGGGTGGTCCACAATATCAAAGATGATAGGCGTGCTGGACCATTTCAGAAGCTTGCGTGACTCAACGGGTGGTTCTGCCGCATTGACTTCCCGCACCCACTGCTTGAGTTGGTGGTGCGAAGTATGCAGAGAAGCACCGCCGTCAACACACAAGACCTCTGTGGCTTTCTGAAACTCCTGCTCACTGGTCTCGTCATCATCCATGTCTTCATCGTCATCGTCTTCATCTTTGTCGCGGCCGCGGGGAGGCCTGTCTCCTTGCCGCTGATTGGTCTTGCCGCGGCGTCCTCCCCGGCCGGTGCGCTTCGTACCGGATCCTCCAGCACCTGCTTGGGCTTTCTCCTTGTCGCGTCGCTCGTACTCGGCCTTTTGCAGCTCGACAAGCTGCTCGACCTTCTTGCAGCTCTGGAGGTCATGGCCCTTGGTGCGGTGGATCTTGCAGTACTGTTTGTTGGTGCCGTCCTGCTTGTCGGCGGCCGCCATAGCCTGGCAGTTGGCGCATGCGGCAAGCTCCTTGCCGGAGCTACCATCTTTGGCTTTCTTGGCGCCACCGTCGTTGCCGGACTGCTCAACAACTAGCACATCTTTGCCTTTCCTCTTCCTGTTGTTCCGCCGCCGGTTTTTATTCGCCGGGGCAGCATCCTCACTGTCAGATCCTCCCATTCCTGTATTCTCTCCAGGGAGTTTCCTCCCTTCCTCAGCACGTGCACACCTGTCGGCCAGTGCATATAGCTCGCTGACGTCTCTGATCTTGCACATCGCCATCTCTTCCCGCATCTTGCGGTTACGCACGTTCTGATGGAACGCGCTGATGACCATAGCAGGGTGGACATCTGGGATGTTGCGTTGCACTTGGCTGAATCTCTGGATGTACTTGCGCAGGGGCTCTCCTTCCTTCTGGGAAAGCAGGTGAAGGTCGCTCTCCTGGCCATGAGGTTTGTGGCCGCCCGTGAAGGCGCCGACAAACTGATGGCATAGGTCTGCCCAGGAAGATATGGAGTTTTCCGGCAAGTGCATGAGCAAGGATCTGACGTTGGGTTTGAGCACCAGCGGGAAGTAGTTGGCAAGGATCTTGTCGTCTCGCCCCCCGGCAGCCTGCACCGCGATGCTGTAGATGCTGAGGAACTCTGACGGATGCAACCTGCCGTCGTACTTCTCCGGTACGTCTGGCTTGAAATTCTTCGTGCTGGGACACTGGACTTGCCGCAGCTCACGAGTAAACGCAGGGCAACCTACCGCATACGACAGGTCGCCTGGTTCCCCTGGCGCATGCATGTCGACAGTGGGTCCAGCGCGCTGGTCTGATTGACGTCGCGCTTCTCTTCGGTGCTCGATGCGAGTACGAGCGTCTTCTTGCTGTCGTTCGTGAAGAATGTGGCGCTGATCGCGGCGAGTTCGCGGATCTGATGAAGCGGTGGAGTCGCTGTCACGGTGGACCCGACGAATCGGCGATCTTGGCCTTCGGGGCGTAGAGTGCACGGTGGTTGCACCCCCACCGGTCTTGTCGCCATCGGCTCGCACCTGGCTGGCTTGCCGCGGCTGCGATATGGTTGGCTGCCGCGGAGTGTCGCCGTTGGCGAAGCCGATGAGGCTGTGAATGGTGGCCCTCCAGTCGTCGATCTTGTCTGGCGTTGGAGGGAAGTCTAGGAGCAGTTGAGGTCGCGCCAAAGCTTCTGCTGGAGTGGCGGGTATCAGTGGCGAACGGTGCGAGGAGCGGGATATGCTCGGACTTCCAACGATGTTAGAAGGAGCAGTATTCCGTCCAGGCGACCGTGCCTCGCTCGCGCCAGCACGTTGGCGTGCATGCTGGCCTGGAGCATCCCGAGATCCGCCAGCGAGCGTATGGTACCGTGAGTACCACGACGCTGGCGGTCCCGCGCTTCCTGAGATGGGCGCGGAGCATCCGCAGACGCCCGGTCGTCGTGGGAGCCTGCTACACCGCCGACGGGCAACGCAGCCTTGTCCTTGGACCTGGCGGCACCGTCGGCTTCATCGTCGACGCCCGTTCTTCCGCCGGCGTCTTCCCCACCAGCCGTTTGCTCCGGCGGAGGTGGGTTCGACGCGGACGGAGCAGCCGCCTCCGAAGCCTTCTTCTTCGGCGGCATGTCGATGAAGTCAATGAAGATCTAGCTTGTGCGAATGCCGGATCAGGTTCACACAACCTCGACGCCCCCTACCTGGCGCGCCAAAGATGTCAGGTATTCTGACTCCGCGAGCACCTATGGGGATGGAGCCCCTTTTCGGTTCGGCAGGGGGCGGAGGTCGCGTAAAGAGCGGATCGAGGCGAGGCACACAAGGGGTTTTACCCAGCTTCGGAGCTCTCCGGAGAGATAATACTCCTACTGCTGCTTTGTGGATTGTATTGAGTTCTTGCTCAGGAGCGCTGAGTGCTACAGTACGCACCAGCAGCTAACGAGACCGAGCGTGAGTGTTCTACTGTTCGTCCCCCTTCCTACGTTGTGCATGGGCCTCCTTTTATATGCTCAAGGGGTCTCCAACAGGTGGCAACGTAGGCAAGGGCAAAAATGGAAAGGTGTTGCGGTAGGTACAGCTACCTACACAGTGTATCATACCTAACCCTAACGGCAGGGGACAAAGGCATTAAATGCCTATCTACGTCACCCAGACAGTGCAGAAAAGGGACCGTCAGGGGCGCCACCGCTTGCCATGATGGCGATCTTGTCAGCGCCGCATGCCACAGTGTACCCATGGCTGCACAGCCTCCCGCCACGTACGCCTGGAAGGGTCCCAGAGCGACACGTAGGTGGGTGTGCTGGAGCGCAGGTACAGAGTGGTGGGTGGCCGCGGCAAACGCCTTGCCGCGGCCGTTGTCTTGCCGCGTCTGGGAGCTTGTCGCTCGCCGGGTCCTGCCGGGACGCGTGGCGCGTCGCGGCAAGTTCCGTGAGATGCCTTGGTTGGCCTTCCCGGCAAGCTCCTCTTGCCGGGGTCCTGTGCCTTGAGTGGCCTTCCCGGCAAGATCCTCTTGCCGGGGACTTGTCTCCTTGGCTTAAATACTTTGTCCTTGAATGGCTCCAAGGCAACCATGGAGGACCTTGGCGGTCACCTGGCAAGCCTTGCCGCGGGACGCTGCGACTGCCCGTGCACAAGTTCGGGATACTAGGGTACCCCTACTCTAGTACACCGACAGTATGTATCTATGATCTATCACTCGGCCGCTCGAGCCTCCAGTCCTCGACCACAGCCAGGCAGCCAGCAGTGGCCTCGAGCCCTTGACCGCAGCTGGCTCGAGCGCCCTCTGCCCATGACCCCACGTCCCCTCTGGTCCCACCCACCTAAAAAAAGAAAACGAACGGCCCAACCGCGACCACGCAGTCCATGCTCCGTCCCTGCCCACTCCTCTACTCTATCCCTGCCCGAGACCCAAACCTAGCTAGCATGGCGGCGGCGGCTTACCTGGCGGGTGCGAGGTCGTGAGGACCAGGGCACTAGGCGGGCGCGGGCAACGGAAGGCTGGGGGCTTGGAGACTGTAGCCTTGGAGGGCGGCGGCTCCAGCGGCGCAGCAAGCGACGACAGCAGGAAGCGGCAGCTCCGACGGCGGCTTCAGCAGCAGCTCTAGCAGCGACTCCAGCGGCGCGGCGGCTTCAACGGCGGCTCCAGCAGGCGACGGCCACAGTCGGGGTTTGGGATTCAGGTGAGACCAAGTCTGGCATTCATCCCACTCAGTTCTGATCCCACTGAACACATCAAGTCTGTACTCTGTACTAATTGAGTCCTGCATATTCAGTCTTGTCTAGATTCAGTTTTGGGATTCAGTTTTGTCTAGATTGCTAGAAGATGGAAGGAAAGGGAAAGGGACTAGTAAATCCAAAAAAAGAGGAAGAGATAATTTCTCATTTTTCTGAAATTTTGTAGCAATTTTGAACAACCTTAAATTCAACCATATTTTAGTGATATATTAATCTTCTCATTGCAGATTTGAAAAAGTATTTTGAAGGGCTTGGTAGTGGCAGCAACTCACAAACAAATCCAAGCACCTGCGAAAGTGTCAATATTTCAGCAAATGTCAATCATCAAGATCAAGTGACTTCCATGCAAGAAGAGCATGAAAATTTGACCCAAGAAACTCCTTTTCTAGGTTCAATGTGAATAAGCTTGCTAGACTCACAGAGATTTATTATGAGGATTTCTCAGATTATGAACGTGCATATAGTTGATAACCTCGAGCTATTCATTATCCATATGAGAAGAATTGAAGAATTTAGAGCTTGTCATGATATTGCAAGCCTAGCTAAAAACATGGTTGAACTTGAAAGGCATGTCATGTTTCCTGCTGTTTATCGCCTCATTGAGTTGGCATTGCTACTATCGGTAGCGACGACAACAGTTGAAAGAGCCTTCTCATCAATGAAAATCATCAAGACTGAATTGCACAGCAAGATGTCTGATGGCTGGCTTAATGACTTGATGGTGTGTTACATTGAGCGAGCCATCTTCAAAAGTATTGATCTTGATAAAATTATGGAAAATTTTCAGAAAGAAGGTAGGGCATTGCCATTGCCTGGGTCTTCTACACGCATTAAAAGCTTCATTATCGGTATGTTTTAGGTTGTTTTCCTATTGAGACATGTCTACATTTCCATTGTATTTGGTTATTCGTTCGTAGTGTGTATTGTTACTGTGTATTGACTCTTTGATTCACATACAAAAATCTTAGTGAGACTTCGCCACACCTTAATTTTTTTCCGTGGTCCGCCTCTGCCCCCTTGATTTTCAGGTGGGGTGGGCCTAATCCTCTCCTTTAATCCAATCAAATAGTCCCACATCACATCAGTTCGTAACTTTATGTAAACCATTACGTGGATGTAGCATTGCTCAAATAAGAAACCTCCCCCTCCATCCGCGTGGCAAAATCACCTCCTTTTTACTAATCTCGATTCTATTATTTTTTAGATCAATACAATTGAGATTTGTATAGATAGCACACAGGAGCAAAACCAAGTGGTACGGTTAAGGGCATCCACAATGTGTAGCCAAATGTGAAAATAGCTTTTGGCATCGTGGGAACCATTGTGGACGGTGTTGCCAAAGCCAAAAAGATGGAACCGAAGCTCCCTGATTGATTGATTGAAGGAATAGAAAAATGCAACGTCTCTCCTCTTTCTCCCATGCTTGGACACATGTAGTTCAATATAGAGCACAGAGTCTACTCCCCTGTCCCTTCTATCACAAATCACAAAGCAGTGAGGCGTCAAATCACAAAAGCATGGACGAAGCAACCATCATTTCACTCTTCGCTGACTCCGCTTCTCCATCGTCTTCTTCGAGAAGCCATCTCACCACATTAGTTACCCCTAGTAGTACTAGTAAAGGACTTCCTGGATGCAAATAAGGCGGTTGTCTCGGCTGGCAGGCGGCACTTGTGAACGACTTACCATGGTCTCCCTCAATGGTGTTCTCCTTCGAACGCACTTCGCCGAACCACCCAAAAAATATCATCGACGTCACCGCAATGGGGAAGGAAGTCAAATATAGTTACTACCTCCATTTTTTTGTACACAAGGCCGGTATATCAAAATTACAATTTGTAAAGGGCCACTAACACTAATCGAGGCAAAATTGATGGGATTAGCAACCAAGGACATTAATATCCCCTGCATGCATGCGGAAGTGAGAAGGTTGGTTTGCATGGCGCTGCATTAATCAAGCGATGAGGAGTGAGATGGTTAGCTCTTTGGTCTTTGGAGAAGAAAATACACATTAATTGACACGTGAAACGAGGATTTGTATCGATTAAATCCCGCGAAGGAAAACCCAGCCTTTCTTTTTTAACACCAGTACTCCTAGTACGTACGTACTTATCCTGTTTCAGTCTAGCCTTGCATTGCCAAACTTCACCACACATTTTTGCCAAGCTTGCCTAAAGTTTTTAAAATGAGAAGGAGGTACACTTGTGCACGGCTATCGCGGTCGCACCGCACCCTCACACGGTCGCTCCTACACGCCGCGGTCGCACCGCACCCTCACACAGTCGCTCCTGCACGCTGCAAACCCAACCAAGGGAACGCACCCTCACTGCATGTGAACACACCAAACTCAGCCATCCTATTGCTGACACATAATTTTCGTTCATACAGTATGTTTATCCAATCGCATGTTGGGGAGTATCCTTACGGCCCATGCGGTGGTCTTTTGGGGAAGAAGAAGAGGTGAGGAAGAAGGAAAGAAGGGTTAGGAGGCGTAGGATATTCATCCAACCGCTTGAAATGGTAGACTGACCCAAGTCAGGCGACTTGCATAACAAATATATGTTTTTACACAGCAAAAGATCCATGAAAACAACAACATAAAGAAAAACTATCTGTCGGCGTTCTGGGAATGGGGGTACCCAGACTTGCCTGCCTGCGGCCTGTGGCGTGGCTCAAATAGAGGCCCATGGTGGCCCATCTGCATCGACACAAGACTCAAGACCCTCGCGAGGGGCCAAGCCTCGCGAGGCGGACGACACGACGCTTCCTCAAGCACGGCGTCCTTAGGCTGGCTCGTGAGGAGGCGGAGAGATCAAGGCGGGTACCTCACGAGGTGCCCATGATGCAGGCCGTGACGACCAAGGGTGCCAGGCGGGCGCCAGCCCGCGCAGTGTCCTCCCTTCCCTCTTTGGTGCAAAGGGGGCAAGCGCAGGCAAGAGGATCAAGCAAAGGCACCCATTTCGGTGCAACAGGACCAAGACCAGCTCCACGACAAGGAGGAAGTCACTGTGGAGCCCAATCCGGCGTCATCACCAGAGCCTTTGGCAGGCGAAGACCAACTTTAGTCAGGATAAGTGTACCAGATGTTCCCCTTCAAATTGGCAAATTGTTGGCGCCCTTCCCGCTCAATATTTGGGAAGAGGCCCAGGGCCTTTGCCTATAAATAGGACTAGCCACCCCCAGGGTAGAGGCATCTGATTCAGTATCTAGAGCAAGTAGAGAGAGAAAGAAAGAGAAGGGCGATTGAACTCTCCCTAGCAGTTCATCCCCTAACCAAGAACAGACCCTCGCGAGGTCGTTCTTCTTTGTACTGTTCTTCCTCATCTGCCCGAGAGGCAATCCACCCGCCACAAACTAGAGTAGGGTATTACACCGCAACGGTGGCCCGAACTAGTATAAATCTTGTGTCCCTCGCGTTGTTCTTGCAGTAGCTAGATCCTGACGAGACAGAGAGGTAGAGGGAACGATCTCCGCGCGCACCCCAGAGTTCAAACCTTAAGGGTCTGCCGGAACCCGTGATTCGACATTTGGCGCGCCAGGTAGGGGTGCACCGGGATCTGCCTTCCACCGCTCCGCTCTCCTCCGACCGCCGCATCCATGTACGGCGCACGTCGAGCTCGCGCCACACCAGCGGCCCTCGCTGGCGGACGTCGTCGCCGTTCCCCGTCGCTCGCCGTCAACGCCGCCACCGGCCCGGCGGAAGGCGAGCAACAAGCACCACCCCGGCGCCTGCCTATGCGACCGGGCTGCCGCACAGCAACGTCGACACTCCCGGTCGTCGCGGCCCTCCTGGGTGGCTCGCAGGCGCCACCAAACAGCCGCCACGTCAAGCCGTTTGCCCGCCAGATCGGCGTCGTTTCTGCACGGTAGGGGGCTCCCACGGACCGGGCGGCGCGCGAGGTTGGCCTGACCTTCAGCTCGGAAGACTAGCCAGCTAACTTGGCTGGCTCGGGCGCACTCCCCCTGTTCAGCACCCCCACCATCTGCCAGGTGGCCGTCACCAGAACCCTCGTCGATGGCGGCGCGGGGCTCAGCGTGCTTGCGGTCGAGCCCTTCAACCTCCTCTGCATACCCCGGGAGCGGCTGCAGCCCGGCCGATCCTTCTCAGGCGTCGGGGGCGGGTCGTCCGACTCCTTGGGACAGATCCGGCTCCCGGTGACCTTCGACACCTACGACAACTTCCGCACGGAGATGGTCGACTTCGACATCGCCCCCATCGGCCTCCCTTACAACGCCATCCTCGGCTACCCGACACTGGCTCAGTTCATGGCCGCCACACACCCGGCGTACAACCTCATGAAGATGCCCGGGAGCAACGGTACCCTCACCATGCACGGAGACACCGGGGACGCCCTGCGAGTACTCAAGCTCGCCTTCAAGACGACGGCATCGGCACAGCCCACCGGCGCGGGGGCCCCTGAGCCCAAGGGGGCTGCGCCTACCAAGAAGAAGCAGTTGTTCACCTAGGACAAGGCAGAAACCAAGCAGATACCCGTCGACGAGGACGATCCTCCAGCGCCACTTTCACCATTGGCGCCCACCTAGGGCCTGAGCAGGAGGAGGCCCTGGTCAAGTTCCTGCGCGCAAACAAGAAAGTGTTTGCTTGGGAGCCCGATCAGTTGGCCGGGATCCCTAGGGACGTCATCGAGCACCACCTCAACGTATGCCCAAATGTGCGCCCCGTGAAGCAGAAGGCCAGGCGGCAGTCCGCAGAGAAGCAGGCCTTCATCATCCAAGAGACCCGCAAGTTGGAAGCCACTGGAGTTATTCGCGAGGTCCGGTACCCAGATTGGTTGGCCAACCCTGTCGTTGTACCCGAGAAAGGGGGGAAGGAACGCATGTGTGTCGACTTCACCAACCTCAACAAGGCATGCCCGCAAGATCCGTTCCCGCTCCCCCGCATCGACCAGATCGTCGATTCCACCGCCGAATGCGACCTGCTGTGCTTTTTGGATCCCTTCTCAGGATATCACCAGATCAAGATGGCGATAGAAGACGTTGAGAATACCGCCTTCTTGACCCCGTGCGGGGTATACTGCTATACATGCATGCCGTTTGGACTACGCAAAGCAGGGGCAACCTTTCAGCGGCTGATGCACATCACCTTGGGCCCGCAGCTCGGGAAGAATGTTGAAGCATACGTTGATGACATTGTGGTGAAATCTCGAGAGGCCAGGACCCTGATACAAGACCTGGAGGAGACCTTCGCGAGCCTCGACGTAGTGAACCTGCGGCTCAACCCGGAGAAATGTGTGTTTGGCGTTCCCTCGGGCAAGCTTTTGGGATTCCTCGTGTCTCACCGTGGCATCGAGACCAGCCCCGAGAAGGTCAAGGCGGTCGAGGTCATGAGTCCGCCAAAGACCCTCAGAGAAATGCAGAAGCTCACTGGGCGTGTGACTGTGCTAGGGCGCTTCATCTCCAAGTTGGGGGAACGAGCGCTGCCTTTCTTTCAGCTTATGAAGAAAAAGGGGCCCTTTGAATGGACTGAAGAGGCAGATAAGGTGTTTCAGGATCTCAAGAGGTACCTAACCAGTCCCCCAGTCATGGTGGCTCCGCGCCCTCAGGAGCCTCTGCTGCTTTACCTTGCCGCCACTCCCTACTCTGCCAGCGCAGCACTGGTGGCGGTTAGGGAGGAGCGCCAGTCCAAGACCACAGCGGCAGCCCGAGGTCAGACAAGACGGGAACAGGGAAAGCTCGAGAAAGACGAAGCGACAGATGAAGAGAGTCAGCCGCCGAGGGACGCACAAGAGATAGGAGAGGCAGCATGCCCGGATGGTCCACCTCCCGAGGCCACAACATCTCGCGAGGTGCCCTCACCTCCCGAGGGCGCCACGACCCAAGCTGCCCACAGCCTTGTTAAGCACCCGGTCTACTTCGTTAGCACGGTGCTGCGGGATGCGAGGGCCCGATATCCGATGCCCCAGAAGCTCCTCCTCGCGCTGCTGGTGGCCTCGCGGAAGCTGCGGCACTACTTCCAAGCTCACCCGATCAAGGTCATCTCATCGTACCCCCTGGAGAGGGTGCTCAGGAGCCCTAACTCAGCCGGGAGGGTCGCTGAGTGGAACATAGAGTTGCAAGCGTTTCAGCTCGAGTTCAGCACAACTAGGGTCATCAAAGGAGCCGCATTGGCGGATTTCATGGCGGAATGGACAGAGGCACCGGGCCTCAAGGATGACGAGGATCGCTCCCTCTCCCCAGGGAGCGAGGCGCCAGAAGGCTGGCTCATGTTTTTCGACGAGGCATTCTCCAGGCACGGCGCGGGGGCTGGTGTTGTGTTGATATCACCCACTCAGGATAAGCTTTCTATGCAGTACAACTCTGTTTCCAGCAAGGAGAAAAGGTCTCCAACAACATAGAGGAATATGAGGGACTGATAGCAGGGTTGAAGGCCGCAGCGGCCCTGGGAGTGAAGCGCCTCACCGTCAAAGGCAACTCGCAGCTCCTAGTCAACTTCTCCAACAAGGTGTACGAGCCGAATGACGAGCATATGGAGGCCTACCTAGCAGAGGTCCGCAGGATGGAAAAGCAGTTCTGGGGGCTGGAGCTGAAGCACGTGCCCCGTGGCACCAACCAGGAAGCTGACGACATAGCCGTACGGGCGTCCAGGCGGCTGTCGCAGAAGCCCGGTGTCTTCGAAGAGCGGCTCTTTAAGCCTTCAGCGCAGCCAACGCTGTCAAGCACAGCTCAGCCTCCAGAGGAGCTCCCTCGGCCGCCAGCCTTGGGAGCCCCGGCCTGCGGGCCGACCTCAGGAGCACGTTTGCTCCTGACAATGGAACCTCAGGAGGAACGCTGGATCACCGAGCTCCGGAATTACCTGATACATGGGACCCTGCCAGAGAAGGAGGAGGAAGCAGAACGTGTAGCGCGGAGGCCACGGCGTATTGCATCAGAGACGGAGAACTCTACCGGAAGCGACCCAACGACGTATCTCTGCGCTGCATCTCCAGGGAGCAAGGAAGGGAACTACTGGGGGACATACACGGCGGGGACTGCGGACACCACCCATCGTCACGAACCCTCATCGGCAAAGCATTCCGTAGTGGGTTCTACTGGCCCACCGCGCTCAACGACGCAATCGAATTGGTAAAGGATTGTGAGGCCTGCCAGTTCCATTCCAAGCAGATCCATCAGCCGGCGGGGAGCCTACAGACTATACCCCTCTCGTGGCCATTCGCAGTTTGGGGGTTGGACATTCTGGGCCCGTTCCCTCAGGCGCCAGGGGGCTATCGTTACCTCTACATCGCCATTGACAAGTTCACCAAGTGGGCAGAGGTGGAGGCTGTCCGTACCATCCCCGCAGGCTCCACGGTCAAGTTCATCAGGGGCATCGCGAGCCGGTTCGGGGTGCCGAACCGCATCATCACAGACAACGGTTCGCAGTTCACCAGTAACCTCTTCAAAACATACTGTGCTAACCTTGGAACGCAGATATGCTACGCTTCGGTGGCACACCCGCGAAGCAATGGGCAAGTCGAACGAGCCAACGCGGAGGTCCTGAGAGGCCTCAAGACCAGGACGTTCAAGAAGAAGCTGGAGGCCTGCGGCAGGGGTTGGTACGATGAGCTCCAATCCGTGTTGTGGTCCATCCGCATGACCGCGACCAAACCAACCGGGGAGACTCCATTCTTCCTGGTCTACGGAGCCGAAGCAGTCCTTCCTCACGAGGTCAGGCGTTGCTCCGCGCGGGTCCTGGCGTTCGACGAGGCGCAGCAGGATGCCATGCGGGGGATGGACCTCGTGCTGGGGGAGGAACGGCGCCGAGAAGCCGCGCTACGAATGGCAAGGTACCAACAGGAGCTACAACGATATCACTGCCGCAACATCCGCCCCAGGACCCTCGAGGTAGGAGACCTCGTACTCAGGCGGGTCCTCTCCAGGGAAGGGCTGCACAAGCTCTCTCCCATGTGGGAGGGCCCGTTCAAGGTTGTTCATGTTTCCAGGCTAGCCTTCATGCGCTTGGAGACTCAAGAGGGGGAGCCGATCCAGAACGCGTGGAACATCCAGCACCTCAGGAGGTTTTACCCCTAAAAGGCCCTGAGCCTGTGAAGAAGGCGAACGCCTGTGAAGATCATCTCTTTTTGGAAAAGGCCCTGAGCCTGTGAAGAAGGCGAACGCCTGTGAAGATCATCTCTTTTTGGAAAAGGCCCTAAGCCTGTGAAGAAGGCGAACGCTTGTGAAGATCATCCCTTTTTGGAAAAGGCCCTGAGCCTGTGAAGAAGGCGAACGCCTGTGAAGATCATCTCTTTTTGGAAAAGGCCCTGAGCCTGTGAAGAAGGCGAACGCCTGTGAAGATCATCTCTTTTTGGAAAAGGCCCTGAGACTGTGAAGAAGGCGAACACCTGTGAAGCCCATTACCTCTAAGGAGAAAGTCTCGGAGCCTGTGAAGAAGGTCAATGCCTGTGAAGCTCGCCGCCCCGTGACACTCTCACGTAATAATGAGTGGGGCTGTACACGCCCCGGAGTCTCAGGAGCGCCGGCCTCAGGCCCTGGGGCTCCCTCCCACGCCCAGTGGCAGCACTTAGCTCCGCGCTGGTGAGAAGACGTCGAAGACTAGACTAGGTGCCGGACGCGGCTTTTTCATCTGCTTTCCGCATTAGGCGTGTTTTATTTGCATTTGAAGTCTTATTGAAGCTATCGCCGTTGTTGATTTGTGGTTTGTCGATTTTCGCTCCTCGTTTTGATTTTCTCCCATGAAGGCCTCGCGAGGGATGGGGCACGAATGCCCTCGCGAGCGTTTCCGCTCTAGCCATTTAAAGGTTTCACGGCCCAGGCTCTCTACAGGAGCACCCCTCTGGTCCGAGCCCCTCGGGCACCGCGGCATATACACAGGACCTGGGTCGGTCGCCCCCCGGCTAGGGCCGCAAACTACCTACGCGAGGGCGAATAGTTGTGAAACGCGACAACAAAATTGAGGTAGCGGCTACAACGGCAATAATTCTTAAGCACGCCCCCACGGGGCTCCACGCAGTTGTCTTATATTACACAGGAAGCAAAAGGAAAAGGAAAGGGCAAGCCCGGCGCGGCCCGCCCCGCATCGGTCTACGGAGGCGACACCAGATGCCTCCGGAGCTCAGGCGAACTCCCTCTCGCGCTTCACCGGAGCGCGATGACGGGCGGCTGAACAGCCACCCCCCAAGCAGGCGCGAATGCGAGGGGGCTGGCTGCGGCCACCGCTGGAGTAGCCGCCTGAAGGGGAGTAGGCGAAGCTCGGGGAGCCTCGAGCGCCGCCAGCAGAGCGAGCGCTGTCTCCTTCGTCGTCGTCCTCAAGGCAGCATCCAGCGCGACGACCGTCTTCCCCAAACACCCTCACGTAGAGGGTGCTGTCGCCGTCGAACTTGAAGTGCAGGGTGCACCGCTCGCCCAGGCCGCGCGCGCGGGCAAACGTCTGCCAGCCGCGGGTCAGGGCCTCGTTCCCAGAAGGGGAAACCTCGAGCGAGACCCAAGAGGCCCTACTGCAGCAGACGTCGGCCTGGAGCCAGAAGCCGCACCGGGCGCCGGCCGGCAGCTCGCTGATGAAGAAGTGAGGGAGCTAGAGCCAGGTGCTGGCCGGATCCGCCAACCACACGACAAACTCCGGCAGCACCTCCGCCGAGCGAAAGCGCGGCCTGGGGGGGCCGCGCAGCCACAGCTTGCCTCTCCATGGCGGCCGAGCGCTCACCACCGCGCGGAGAACCACCCCTGTGTCCGCGAGGAGCCACAGCGGGGACCACGGGATGCTTGCAGGGACGACCCCGGCCGCGCTTGGCCGGAGGGTAGTCGGGCCCCACCCGACTAGCCTTCCCCTTCTCCGCAGCTGAGAACCTCTTCGGAGCAATGCGAGCGGCGGCGGCGAAGGAGAGGAGGAAGAAGAGAAGCGGGAAGGTATGGACTGGCGGAGCTTGTGCGGCCTCGCACTTATAGCCGGAAGAGGCCAACCGTCAAGCACCACGATTGCAGGTAATAATGACCCGTATCTATGCATGCAGGGACTAGTCAAGTTACGCAGTTGCCGAGGCGTCGTGGGGAAGTGGAGGCGCCCACGTCCTGTCAAACCGCCACGTGACACCCAAGGCCGCCGGCTATTAGGGCCCGCGGTGCTTCGCTCTTGCCCTTTCGCCTCTCGGCACGGCCAAGTCCATGCGCACCTTGGGCCCGGGGGCTACTGTCGGCGTTCTGGGAACGGGGGTACCCAGACTTGCCTGCCTGCGGCCTGTGGCGTGGCTCAAATAGAGGCCCATGGTGGCCCATCTGCATCGACACAAGACTCAAGACCCTCGCGAGGGGCCAAGCCTCGCGAGGCGGACGACACGGCGCTTCCTCAAGCACGGCCTCCTTAGGCTGGCTCGTGAGGAGGCGGAGAGATCAAGGCGGGTACCTCACGAGGTGCCCATGACGCAAGCCGTGACGACCAAGGGTGCCAGGCGGGCGCCAGCCCGCGCAGTGTCCTCCCTTCCCTCTTTGGTGCAAAGGGGGCAAGCGCAGGCGAGAGGATCAAGCAAAGGCACCCATTTCGGTGCAACGGGACCAAGACCAGCTCCACGACAAGGAGGAAGTCACTGTGGAGCCCAAGCCGGCGTCATCACCAGAGCCTTTGGTAGGCGAAGACCAACTTTAGTCAGGATAAGTGTACCAGATGTTCCCCTTCAAATTGGTCAATTGTTGGCGCCCTTCCCGCTCAATATTTGGGAAGAGGCCCAGGGCTTTTTCCTGTAAATAGGACTAGCCACCCCCAGGGTAGAGGCATCTGATTCAGTATCTAGAGCAAGTAGAGAGAGAAAGAAAGAGAAGGGCGATTGAACTCTCCCTAGCAGTTCATCCCCTAACCAATAACAGACCCTCGCGAGGTTGTTCTTCTTTGTACTGTTCTTCCTCATCTGCCCGAGAGGCAATCCACCCGCCACAAACTAGATTAGGGTATTACACCGCAACGTTGGCCCGAACTAGTATAAATCTTGTGTCCCTCGCATTGTTCCTGCAGTAGCTAGATCTTGACGAGACAGAGAGGTAGAGGGCACGATCTCTGCGCGCACCCCAGAGTTCGAAGCTTAAGGGTCTGCCGGAACCCGTGATCTGACACTATCACTGCTCGCGGAAAGAGACGGCCTCTTCGTCTTTGGCTGCGGCACGAACCAGCCGTCGCTGCCGACATCTGTCTCTGCACCATGGTTGTCCTCGGCCTCCAGCTACTCGTTCAAGCGGAGCGTGTGGGCGCTCTGCACGTAGCACAGCCCGGTTCAAGTCGAGGACGTCCGGTTCCGCCTGCAGGAAAGCCTCGATGGCAGCGGCATCCGCGCGCTCTGCGTCGAGTCGAGCCACTGCCGCCCGGTTCAAGTCCAGGACGTCCGGTTCCGCCTGCAGGAGGGCGTGGATGAGAGCGGCATCCGCGCGCTCTGCGTCAAGTCGAGCCTCTGCCGCCCGGTTCATGTCCAGGACGTCCGGTTCCGCCTACAGGAGGGCCTTGATGGCAGCGGCATCCGCGCGCTTCGCCTCAAGTTGAGCCTCCGCCGCCCGGTTCACATCCACGACATCCGGTTCCGCCTGCAAGAGAGCCTCGATGGCAGCGGCATGCATGCGCTCCGCGTCGAGTTGAGCCTCTGCCTCCCGTTCCTCCTTTAGTATCGCCATGTTGAACCGCTAGTCCGCCTGCACCATGGGGGACTCGGACGCCGGCACAAAGTCGACGTCCATCATCTCATACCCATCGCGGGCCTTCTACGCCGTGACCTCCGCCATGAACATTGGATCAGCTTCCTCCTCCTCATAGCTTGGCTCCAGAGAACTCGTGGATTGGCCCACCGCAAAGCGAGCTTGGGAACGGAGGTCTGTGGCGCCGACCGCCGCCGCGATTTCTGCGCGGCGCTCCGGCGTCAGCATCTTGTTGTAAGTGATCTTGCGGCGCACCATGGCTTTCCGGCAAACTAGGCGACGCTTGATGCGGGCTAGGGGATCGAAATGTGGGGGAATAGGCTGGAGATTTGGTGTGGTTTTAGGGCAGTGGCTTGCGTAGGCCGAGCAGCGAAGGTTCTGGTGTGATGAGTGGCTCCGATGACGACCAATCAATCGGTTTTGACTGTACATCGCTCTTGTTGCGTTCGCGTTGCAGCCCGGCATGCTGGACCCTCCACGTCGCTCACCGAATGGAACGCGCTTCGTCTTGCGTTTTTGCTTGCTTGTGGGACCGCAGTTGAGAGCAAACCGACATCCCTCCCCCTCCCCCGCCCGCGTCATTTATTATACCACCACTCCCTCCGTTTTATGTAGAGTAAATAAAAATAGAGGGAGTATAATACAGATGAGGATCCCCTGACGTGGCCGAACCCATAGAGTAACGTACATGCAGGGCCTAGCAAGCATGGGGTCCGCCAGTAAGTGATTGAAAGGGAGGGTAAGGCAGGGATACCTACGTCAGAGGATCCACTTCCACTATACTAATTTGACCAAATGTTAGAGTAATAATATATGACATGCAACTTACACAAAGCATACAGGGTCTAATGCGTTTGTCGAGGCTAACTTTAACCAAATGTTAGAGTAATAATATATGACATGCAACTTACACAAAGCATACAGTCAAATTCGTATGTGAAAGGAGTTTCCAGTGATATAATTTTCACATTATACATCTAATGTACTATTAATCTTGTCAATAGTCAAATTGGAAACCATATCGAGTACAAATCTAGGAGTACGTATGTGTCGGTGTACAAAAAGAGGGGTACACTTTTTGTACCCCTATGACTGTGCACGGGCAGTCTAAGCCACGGGCGCCGCCGCACCGAGCCCGGCAAGGGAGGTAGAAGCAAGGTAAGGCCGAAGCCAAAGAGGAGCAGAACGACACCAAGAACAAGACCAAAAAGAGCAAAGGGGACGAAGCGGCGCCCCCGGCAAGATCCTTGCCGGGAGGCAGTTTTTGCAAACCCGTCAAGACCCTTGCCGTGGCAGCTCACCCCACACCTACGGAGCGGGTCACCCTTGAGTCCGCTGCCCCCATGGGGCAAGGATTTGGGAGGCATCCCCGTGGTGGTATGCAGATCTTTGTGAAGACATTCAAGATCAGATGCACACTTTAGAAGATGATGGTCCTTGGCGGGATCCCAGCCAAGGAAAACCACAAGGCCCCTGGCAAGAGCCTTGCCGGGGATGGCAGCAGGTGCCATGGCAAGACCCTTGTCGGGACCCCGACAAGACCCTTGCCGAGGCCGCGGCAAGGCCCTTGCCAAGGACACCCGCGGGACCACCATCGGACCCGCACCAGTCACGCCTCCACCACCGTTCGCATGCAGCTGCCGACCCAACCAGCTGGGCAGGCACCTGCGTGGCAGCATGCAGATCCTCGTGGAGACCCACCGCTGCGCCACCTCAGCTGCCTGCCCGCCTACATGGCATCGCAGGCACCGCTGGCCAGGGCGCGTGTCGACGCGGAAGAGAGCGGCGACGGACGAGACAGGGATCTCCCCCGCCCCCGATAAAGCAAGGACACCTAAGCAAGGTGCATTAAATGCACCTTGTCATGTAATGCGAGGGATAACCTCGCATCACTGTACCCTTTCCACCTCCTGTGTGCCACTTTGGCAGCCCCTTTCCCTATAAAAGGAGGCCCCATGCGACCAGGAAGAGGATTCGGCTTTTTGGAGCTCCTCACGCCCCATAGCTAGCTCAAGAACACAAACATATAATCCACCAAAGCAGGAGTAGGGTTTTACGCATCTTCGCGGCCCGAACCTGGGTAAAGGAATCGTGTATTGCCTGCTCGATCCGCTCTTCTCACGGCCCCCGCGCCCCGCAACCGCAGAAAGGGATTCTCGTGATCCCATAGGTGTCGTTTCCCAACGACATCTTTGGCGCGCCAGGCAGGGGCTGCGCAGTTGTGAGAATTGGCTTTAGCAGTTAGTTTGACGCTTCTTCATCGTCATGGCGCCCAAGAAGAAGATGACGGTGGTGGTTGGCCCGTCGAACGCCGGGCATCCCGTCCCGACGCGGGCGAGCAGCGGACCGGTCACCGAAAGGACCCGGGGCGCTGTTTGCGAACACCAACACCGTCCCAACAGCCGGAGTGTGGGAGGCGGCGATGTTCGTGCGCCCGGTGACGGGCCGCACGCCGCCAAATCCAAAGACAGAGCTGCGCCCTCCGAAGGTGGCGCGGGACCTTCTGAGGTCGCTGCTGCCCCGCCCGCTGGTGGCGCGAGGGCCTCCAGGACTCCCACTCCGGCGCCGACGGCGCGTTCATCTCAAGCGGCGCGCGACGAGCAGCGTGATCGCCCCGAAGACCCCGGGCGTCGCCACGGGAAAAGCCCCGAGCGCCACTCCCGGGATGTAGAAGACTTGCCCGCTCGCCGAGGCGCTGGTGAAGACGGCATGCGACCGCGCGGTCGTGATAGAGCTCATTCTGACGTGGTCAGAAGTCGAAGCGCGTCGCGATCCGTGCAGGTTTCGCTGCCACTAACGCCAGCAGAAGCCCTGGCACGCGCGCAGTTGCTCCTCGACTTTCCTCCCACTATGGGGAAACTCGACGAATGGAGAGCCACCATCCGAAGCCTTGTTGCGGTGGCCAACAAAGATGAGCCGACCCCGACGGAGCCCCCGGGTCGACGTTCCGACGGAGTCCCACGTACCAGTGGCAGGAAGGCTGGCGGTGCCGCGACCACGGTGCACTCGCCTCCTCCTCGCCCGGTGCCACGGACACCTGCCCGTCGCGACGTTGTGGGCGACGAAATCTCCATAGCGTCGTCCGACCCGCGGACCCACCAGGACCAACGCCAGGTCCTTCGGGATCGGGAACATGAAGACGCTCGGACCACCATCGAGCGCCGGCGCGGAGCACGCCACCAGTCAGATAGGCGAGCGGGGCCTGCTGTGGACCACCCGGCACCAGGGAGCCCTGGGGGCCTACCTTACGAGGTAGGCTGCCCGGCGTTTACCCGTGAGCTGCGGCAGTTCCAGTGGCCCACTCACCGCACTTTCAAACCTGACGTGGGAGAGAAGTATGGCGGGAAGACCCACCCATCCGAGTTCCTCAGCATCTACACCATCGCGATGCAGGCTGCCGGAGCTCGTGACGATAAGGTGCTTGCAAATTACTTCCCGTTGGCTCTTAAACCCAACGCCATGTCATGGTTGATGCACTTGCCGGTAGACTCCATTTCCTTCTGGTCGGATTTGTGCCATGAGTTCGTGGGCGCCTTCACAGGCGGTCACCAAGCTCATGGCCAAGCGAGCGATCTCCACATCATTCCCCAGAAGGGAGGCGAGAGTCTCCGCAAGTACATACAAAGGTTCAGCCAGGTACAGTACAATATCCCAGATGTTCACCCCGCTGCCATCATCAGCGCGTTCCGTCAGAACATTCGGAACCGCAAGATGCGCGAAGAGCTGGCGATGAACAAGGTGAAAGATGTCGCGGAGCTCTATGTTCTCGTGGACAAATGTGCCCGGGCTGAAGAGGGGAGGAAGTACCCCGACGAAGATGCCTGTGTGGAAACCGACTCCTCTGAAGAGGACACCGCCGCCCCGGCGAAGAAAGGTCGGCACCGCAACAGGAAGCGCAAAGGAAAGCTGTGCTTGCCGTCGAGGGGTCTGACAACACCGGCTCCACCAAGAAGACCAAGGCAGGTGACCCCGGCAAGGAAATTGCCGGATGTGTCGCCTGCCAGCCCTTGGCGGTTGCCGAGAAGCCAGGCAACTCCGACAAGCGATACTGCAAGATCCATCACACCAAAGGCCATGCTCTCCAAGACTGCCGGCAGGTTGAGCTCCTCGCTGAGAAGCAGATGGCTGAATACGAGAGGCGGGACAAGGAGAAGGGCCAAGACGATGTTGAGGGATCCGGCAAGAAACGCGACGGCCAGGCGGGCCGTCGCGGCAAGGATAAGCAACAAGAGAGGCCCGCTCGGGGCCGTGACAGAAAGCCAGAAGATGACGATCACGAAGAGGATGACGAGTCCGGCGACCAAGAGTTTTAGGAAGTTACAGAGGCCATGTGCGTTGACGGCGGCGCTTCGCTGCATACCTCTCGACGCCGGCTTAAATAGTGGGCGCGAGAAATTACAGCAGCAGAGCCGTCGTTTGAAGCCCAGAGGCCGCTGAAGTGGTCCAGCACACCTATCATTTTTGACTTTGAGGACCACCCTGATCGCACTACTGCGGTCGGGTGCTCGTCGTTGTTGGTTTCACCAACAATATGCAACCTCAAGGTGACAAAAATGTTAGTAGATGGCGGGGACGGTCTGAACTTGATCTCGCCTGCTGTGATCGAGAAGCTGCAGATCCCTAATGGAGACCTCGAAGAAACGGGCACATTTCAAGGGGTCAGCCCGGGGAGCAGCCAACCCAAGGAAAAGGTCACGTTGCCCGTAACTTTCGGGAGCGACCTGAACTTCAGGACGGAGAGGATTGTGTTTGATGTTGCTAAGATCCGCTTGCCATACAACGGGATCCTTGGCCGCCCAGTGCTGGCCATGTTCATGGCGGCGTCGCACTACGCCTACAATACCCTGAAGATGCCAGGGCCCGTCACGATCATCACCATCCCCTTCGACAAGAAGGATGCGCTGATCAACTATACTAGCAAGCAATCGCAGCAGCCGCCGCCGCTCGGGCACTCGCTCCTGCTGCCGGGACCCCAAGGGGGAGAAAGAAGAAGAAGGCCGGTGAGACCTCGGACACCCACTCCGGCAAGCGCACCTCTTCGGAGTGTAGCGCTGCCGTCGAGGACGTGCCAGAGAGCTCCGCCGGCGGAAGCAAGAAGTCCAGGGCCACACGCCGGGAACCAAGAAGGTTTCCGTCAACAAGGACGGCACGGGAGGAGCTTTCACCATAAGCTCCACCCTTGACGACAAATAGGAAGACGCGCTCGTCACCTTCCTGCAGGCGAATGTCGATGTGTTTGCATGGCAAGCTTCCGACATCCCCGGCGTTCCCAGGGAGGTGATTGAGCACCACCTTGCTGTCTGTCCTCATGCGCGACCCATCAAGCAGAAGGTCAGAAAGCAAGCTTTGGAACGACAAGAGTTCATCACAGAAGAAATCCGGAAACTGGGGCAGCGGGTTTGGTAAGAGGAGTGCTCCATCCGACGTGGTTGGCCAATCCGGACGTAGTGCGCAAGGCAAATGGGAAGTGGAGGCTGTGTATTGATTACACAGATATCAATAAGGCTTGTCCTAAAGACCCCTTCCCGTTGCCACGCATCGACCAGATTGTTGACTCCACGGCTGGGTGTGATATGTTGTCATTCCTCGATGCCTACTCCGGCTACCACCAGATCTTCATGACGAAAGAAGACGAAGAGAAAACAGCATTCATCACCCCATGTGGTACGTATTGTTTCATACAGATGCCTTTCGGGTTGAAGAGTGCTGGATCGACGTTTGCGAGGGCGGTCCAGATTGGTTTTGAGCCCCAGCTCCATAGAAATATGGAGGCTTATATGGACAACATAGTGGTCAAAACAAAGGACAGGGCCACCCTCATATCAGATATGCGGGAGACATTTGCAAATCTGCACAAGATCAACCTCAAGCTGAACCCTGAGAAGTGCGTCTTTGGCGTCCCGTGCGGCAAGCTTCTCGGGTTCTTTGTGTCGCAGCGGGGGATAAAGGCCAACCCGGACAAGATCAAAGCTATAGAGCAGATTGAAGCACCCAAGCGAATCAAAGATGTGCGCCGGCTCGCTGGTTGCGTCGCTGCCCTGGGCAGGTTCATATCCAAGTCCGCTGAGCGCGCCCTTCCCTTTTTCAAGATCCTGAAAAAGGCGGGCCCGGTGGAGTGGACACCAGAAGCGGAAGCGGCATTGCAAGATTTGAAGAAGTACCTCTCCTCCGCACCAACACTAGTTGCGCCCAGGCCCCAAGAGCCGTTGCTGCTATACTTAGCGACAACGAACCAGGTGGTCAGCGCCGCGCTAGTGGCGCAGAGGGAGGTCGACGACGAGGTAATGGCAGCAACAGAGCCCGACGCCACCAGTGCGGAGGCGACACAGTTGGTCGAGGTGCCCCCAAAGAAGAAGGTGATGTAGCGCCCGGTCTACTTCGTTAGCTCCCTCTTGCAGGGGGCTAGGTCGAGGTACTCCGGTGTGCAGAAACTGCTCTTCGGCCTCCTCATGGCCTCGAGGAAGCTACGTCACTACTTCCAGGCACACGAGATCACTGTCGTCACTCGCCTCCCTCTGCAGCGGATATTGCACAACCCAGATGCGACGGGGAGGATTGTGGAATGGGCACTGGAGCTGTCCTGCTTTGGCCTCAAGTTTGAAAGTACTTCGACGATCCAGAGCCGAGTCCTGGCGGAGTTCATTGCAGAATGGACCGCCACACCTGACGAAGAAGCCCAAGAGACTGCTCTCCCCGGCAAGGAGGCAAGTTGCGATTGGATTATGTACTTTGATGGGGCTTTCTCCCTCCAGGGTGCCGGGGCTGGTGTACTGATCGTCGCCCCCACCGGAGAGCACCTCAAGTACGTGATCCAGATGCACTTCCCTAGGGAGGCGTCAACAAACAACACGGCGGAATACGAAGGGCTGCTTGCCGGTCTTTGGATCGCGGCGGACCTCGGAATCAAAAAGCTCATCGTCAGGGGCGACTCGCAGCTTGTCGTCAAGCAAGTCAATAAGGATTACCAGAGCCCGTTGATGAAGGCCTACGTTGATGAAGTGAGAAAGCTGGAAGAGCGTTTCGACGGTATCCAGGCTGAATACGTTCCCCGAACGGAGAACGATATCGCTGATTACCTGTCAAAGCGCGCTGCCCTCAAGCTACCTATGGAACCAGGTACCTTTGTGCTTCAGCTAACTTAGCCATCCGTTGATCCATCAACAGAGCAGAACAAGAGAAGGAAATCAGGACCCGACAAGTACTTTCCCGCCGAGCTCCCCAGAGCCGCCGGCAAGGATGTTGCCGAGGACACTGAACCCGCCACGGGACGGCTAGCTCCGGCAGGACGCCAAGCTCTTGCCGTCGAGACAGCCGCCCCTATAGCGGAGGAAATGCCTTTAGTCCTCGCCGTCGAGCCTCAGGCTCCAGCGTGGGCACATCATACCGTCCGATTCCTCCAGACAGGGGAGCTTCCTGAGGAGCAGGAAGAAGCGGAAAAAGTAGCCCGTCGCTCTGCCGTGTACCAGTTCGTCAATGACGTCCTGTACAGGAAGAGACCGAATGGTGTGAAATTGAAGTGCATCCCTTGAGAGGAAGGACTGGAGCTGATGGCAGAGATACATGGAGGCATATGTGGATCCCACATTGGGTCGAGAGCCCTTGCCGGCAAGGCGTTCCGGCATGGTTTCTTCTGGCCCACCACCCTCCAGGATGCGACGACACTCGTCACCAGGTGTGAGGCGTTTCAGTTCCATTCAAGAAAGCTTCATCAACCAGCTCAAGCCCTTCAAACCATTCCTCTCTCCTGGCCCTTCTTGGTCTGGGGGCTCGACATACTGGGCCCTTTCCCCCGCGCTGTCGGGGGCTTTGAGTACTTGTACGTAGCCATCGACAAGTTAACAAAGTGGCCAGAAGTGGAGGCAGTGAGGAAGGTCACAGCTCAGTCAGCCGTCAAGTTCTTCAAGGGGCTAGTGTGCCGTTACGGTGAACCAAACCGGATCATCACCGACAACGCTACGCAGTTCACAAGCCGCACCTTCATGCAATATACTCAGGACCTTGGCAACAAAGTCTGTTTCGTTTCCGTCGCTCATCGGCGGAGCAACGGGCAAGCTGAGAGGGCAAATGCTGAAGTGCTGCGAGGCTTAAGGACCAAGACCTTTGACAGTCTGCACAAGAGTGGAAGGCGCTGGATTGATGAGTTGTCGATGGTTCTTTGGCCAATCAGGACGACACCAAATTGAGCCACCGGCCAGACACCCTTTGCCCTGGTATACAGGGCAGAAGCAATTATCCCCACTGAACTCATATACGGGTCACCTCGAGTGCTCTCTTATGATGAGCTTGAGCAAGAGCAACTGCGGCAAGACGACGCACTGCTCCTTGAGGAAGATCGTCTTCGGGCGGCTGTGAGAGCAGCACGCTACCAGCAAGCCTTGCGCCGCTACCATAGCCGCAAGGTTCATGCCCTTGAGAAGGCGACCTTGTTCTTCGGCGCGTTTTGTCGGCCAAGAATTCCAACAAGTTGACGCCGAAGTGGGAACGCCCTTATCGGGTAATACGAGTCACCAGGCCCAGCGCAGTCCGCCTGGAGACCGAAGATGCCGTTCTGGTGAGCAATTCCTGGAACATCGAGCATCTTCGCAAGTTTTACCCATAAGGCACGGCTTGTCGGGCTTCCCGTCAAGCCACCTTTTGTACAAGCATTGCCGATGATGCATGTAACCCTTTGTACAAAGCCAGGCGGAGACACTGAGCATAAATGAAGCGCTGGCGCCCTAAGTTATAGCATGCATGCTAGATCGAGTCTCGTCCTTGGTTAGGGTTGATAGTGCTTAGCGGCGGCTAACCCCTAGCTTAGAGGTCGAGTGTGCGTCTCTTCGCCGTTCTTTTGTCTCCTTTGGTTCGCAGGGCTCGGATATCCTTGCCGGATCACTTGAGGACGAAAAAAAGGGAGAAGAAGGACGGACCAGCATCTAGACCCCGGCAAGCCAGTGTTGCCGGGGGCTGCAAGTACACTGATTCACCCACGGCGAACCAGAGTTGCCGGGGGCTGCAGTTTCAGATAAGTTCTTCATCCCTTATCATGCATTCTCTTATGGACTGAGGTATGCGAAACCTCGTTTCTTCCTAAAGCTACTGTGCTCCCCTAACTCTAGGCCCTAGGGCTCGTTCCTGGGGCCAGGTTTGGTCGTGGTCGCGGCAACGAAGGGACGAAACGAGGAGCCTGAACCTGCCTCATCCCTGCCTCCGTCGAAAGCATGAGAAAGGTCGAGCGGCGTGGGAAGACGGCAGGGCCTGCTGCCGGGCAAGGAAGTGTCTATCTTAAAGATATCAAGGATTTTCCCCTTGACGTGGGTTCCACCCGCAGGACAAGTGACCCGGCAAGCATCCCCTTTTCATTAAAAACATTCCACTTAGGTACAGTTCATGGAGAATGAAAAACATGAATGATGGGATTACAAGCTTTAAATTCAGCTAAGGCCCGAAGGCTTACAAACTAAAAAGAGATAAGGTGCCCGTAATCACTTTCTTGTCCCTCTCTTTAGGAGGCAGGTCAAGGAGGCGAAAAGGGCAAAAGGGGCGCCTAGACGAGCTACAGGTGGCAGAAGGCACCAAGAGAACATCTCGGTGGTCGTCCAAAGGCTGGATGGTGATGGCAGCGCCGGAGGCAGAGCTTGAAGACGAGACGGCAGGACGTCAGCACGCGTCGAAGGCATCGTGCCCACATACTCCGACTTGACGACCTTGCCGCCCGCCCTCTTCCTCTTCCGCAGCCTCCCAACGCGAGCCGCCCAAGGAGACGGCCCCGAGAAGTTCAAGGAGCCAGCGACACGGATGATGGGGTCGTCGGTGCCGCACGAAGCGGCGCCCGACACCTAGTCGGACCCGTCATCCTGCCGCCCGCTACCCTCGTTGTCGCTGCCGCTGTCCTCCTCGTCACTCCCGCTCGAGGAGGAGTCTTTGCTATCGGAGGAGCTCTCCATGAAGCACCTTGCCCGAGTCCCGACGCACCCGAAGACCTTGACGGAGAGGAGACCGCCCTCCATCAGCTTAAAATGGAGGGTGAGCCCCTCCGTCAGGCGGTGGATACGGGCGAACCTCTTCCACCCTCGACCAAGATACATCACATTAGGGGCTGGGAAGTCGACGCGGACTCGCGTACCGCTGATTCCACAGCCTCTCATGTGCAACCTCAGTGTCTCTGGCGGGTCCAGCTCCATCTCGCTCACGAATGGAGTCGGGAGAGGAAGACGACGGCGAGGCGGCCGCCGCAGCCTGACAAAGAACTCACAAGGATCGTCCCCAACGTGGCCCTCCATAAGGAGAGGAACTGCTGGCGGAGGCAAAGCCGGCGCGCCGCCCCGTCCTCCTCTTCCCCGAGCGCCTCGGCCTCGCCCACGGCCTCGCCCTCTCCCCCTTCCGCTCGCGGCTGGCTCTACCACCGCAGGTGCAGGATAAGGAGGGACGCGTTGTCGAGCGGCGACCCTTTGTCGCCACCGTCGAAGGACCAGGGTTCCCTTTCTCCATGGCAAATGAGAGGCAGGGGAGCAGAAGCTGAAGAAGTGAGATGGAGGAATGCAGGGCACTGACCCCCCCCCCCCCCGCTCTTTATAAAGGAGCAGGGCAGGGGCTCGACCGCCCCGTTCCGCCAATGAAGACGTGAATGGCGCAGGAGACCGGGGCCGATCTGCCGCCCCAGCCCGGGACGGCCCGGCTTCCCGCCTCCACCAACTGCCACCCCAGGCGCATGAGCGCCGCGTGGCGAACGTGCATGACTGAAGCGACGGGTGAGGTGACCTCTCCCCGCCCAGTGATTAAAGGGAGTGGGCACCTTGAAAGACCACGCCTCGGCCCCGTCCAGTAAATGGGCCGCGCCTCCACGCCTCCCTCCGTTTATGGGGAAGACGCGAGCCGCCCCCTTTTTACTATGACGTGATGCATGCGTGCAGAGGCCAGCCTCACGCATGCCGCCCACGTCACGCACGCCTCCCCACGACGCGCCACGCGCGGGAAGCATGGGAGGCGCAGCGCGCGAAGAAACTTACGGCGGTAAAAACCGCCCTGCCTGCCTGCGCATCATTCTTGGGCCTGGCCTAACAACGCGTAGCGCTTATGTGTGGCCCAGGCCCGGGGGCTCCTATCGGTGTACAAAAAGAGGGGTACACTTTTTGTACCCCTATGACTGTGCACGGGCAGTCTGAGCCACGGGCGCCGCCGCACCGAGCCCGGCAAGGGAGGTAGAACCAAGGTAAGGCCGAAGCCAAAGAGGAGCAGAACGACGCAAAGACCAAGACCACAAAGAGCAAAGGGGACGAAGCGCCCCCCCCCTGGCAAGATCCTTGCCGGGAGGCGGTTTTTGCAAACCCAGCAAGACCCTTGCCGTGGCAGCTCGCCCCACACCTACAGAGCGGGTCACCCTTGAGTCCGCTACCCCCATGGGGCAAGGATTCGGGAGGCATCCCCGTGGTGGTATGCAGATCTTTGTGAAGACATTCAAGATCAGATGCACACTTTAGAAGATGATGGTCCTTGGCGGGATCCAAGCCAAGGAAAACCACGAGGCCCCCGGCAAGAGCCTTGCCGTGGATGGCAGCAGGTGCCACGGCAAGACCCTTGTCGGGACCCCGACAAGACCCTTGCCGGGGCCGCGGCAAGGCCCTTGCCAAGGACACCCGCGGGACCACCGTCGGACCCGCACCTGTCACGCCTCCACCACCATTCGCATGCAGCTGCCGACCCAACCAACTGGGCAGGCACCTGCGTGGCGGCATGCAGATCCTCGTGGAGACCCACCGCTGTGCCACCTCAGCTGCCTGCCTGCCTACATGGCATCGCAGGCACCGCTGGCCAGGGCGCGTGTCGACGCGGAAGAGAGCAGCGACGGACGAGACATGGCTCTCCCCCGCCCCCGATAAAGCAAGGACACCTAAGCAAGGCGCATTAATGCACCTTGTCATGTAATGCGAGGGATAACCTCGCATCACTGTACCCTTTCCACCTCCTGTGTGCCACTGTGGCAGCCCCTTTCCTTATAAAAGGAGGCCCCAGGCGACCAGGAAGGGGATTCGGCTTTTTGAAGCTCCTCACGCCCCATAGCTAGCTCAAGAACACAAACATATAATCCGCCAAAGTAGGAGTAGGGTTTTACGCATCTTCGCGGCCCGAACCTGGGTAAAGGAATCGTGTATTGCCTGCTCGATCCGCTCTTCTCACGGCCCCCGCGCCCCGCAACCGCAGAAAAGGATTCTCGTGATCCCATAGGTGTCGTTTCCCACCGACAGTATGAATCTAACAATATTGATTGGGCGTTGTTGAATGTTGATACCTTTTTGATCAAAGTAGATATACTTTGACTACACATAAAACTTATATGTAAACTACTCCCTCCTTCCATCTGTATAGGGCCTAATGCGTTTTCGAGGCTAGCTTTGACCAAAAGGTAGAGCAATAATATATGACATGCAACTTAAACAAAGCATACCATCAAATTCATATGTGAAAGGAGCTTCCAATGATATATTTTCGCATTATACATGTCATGTACTATTAATCTGGTCAATAGTCAAAGGCGGTCTTGAAAAATGCATTAGGCCCAATATAGATGGAAGGAGGGAGTAGAAAGGATAGGAGGGAGTATATTGTACGTTCAAAAACGAAACGAACATTGTATACCCTTTATATATGATTTGCGGATGCTATGATCACCTGTTCAAAATTTTGAATCCGCCTTAGGTATCACGTGCCCCCACTCGTTCCCTCTCTATTTCATCTCGGGGTCCGGAGATCTATTGAAAGAGGACTAGGGTGGGTACATGCGACTGATACTCGACGGAATGTTCAAATGAGGCATGCGGGAGGATGGAATCGACTGGAGGGCGACATGATCGATGGAGAAGAGGGTTGGAGAGGAATGAGAAATAAGCAAACGCCACATGATTATACTTGAACGTCTCAAATAAACAATAAGTTGTCTCGCTTGGCCTACATAGTGAAAGGACTAATGTGCAACGTGGAGCACTGATGCTCGAATATGGCCGGGAAAACAGGGAAACAGACATGTGGGGCACACCCATCGGGACGACGTAGCGCAGACTAGTCTAATGGAGGAGCTGGCCCACGACCTCCTCGCCACTGACAACCGTTCATGTGAGTCGTTGGGGCCAACAATGGGGCGCAGCTCTAGCACCGCCTCTGGACACGGCGACCGCGGTGAGCGACACGCTCATATCGTCACTAGACACGGTCTGTTTCAGTTTACCGAGGGTGGCATTAGTGTTGTGGCACGACCAACGGTATGTTTGGTTTGTGCCCAAGGTTTCCCCATCAAAGCATTGGGTAGCCAAAATTTTGGTTGAGGTATTGGTTGCCCATGATTTGGTCGACATTGGCAAGAAAAATGAACTTGAGTTGGCTAGAGTTCATTGGCATGCCAAAGAAATGGCAACCATCCAAACAAAGACCAATCTTTTGGTCATGACCAAAATTTTGGCAAGGTGCACTTTGGCCATAATCCAAACACACCCCAACACCCGGCTTGTCGAGGATGCACAGGGCGCCGCAACGTGTCCGCAGAGTGGTGTAGCACGGCCAACTACATCCTCTGGACCTGAGACCATGCCGGGTCGTCTTGCTTTTTCAATGACATGTGGGGATCGCATGTGAGCAAAGGGCATCTCCAACGTTGCCATGACCGCAGTTGACTACCCTGGCACACCAAAACCCTCGTCCCTCGCGCCGTCGCGCGGTGCGTTCGCAGTCGGCGCCAGCTGCCCACATTCATGCCATCCGTTCGTATGTCGTCGTTAAGAGGCTCGGTACCCGAGGAACCAACTTTGACGACTTAATGACGAACCCGGACGCTTGGCCTCACCGGAATGCGCTACTTAAAGCGGCAACGCCCAGCTAACCTCAACACCATAGCGCATCGTCCTCCTACCTGGAACCACATCCGCCATGACCACAAGCGCGAACGCTCTACAGGAGAGCTTGTCTTCAGGGATGTAGCTCGAGGTCGCCGCCCTCGCTCAAGTCGCCGCACAAGCGGTGGCCACGCTGGCGGCCGACAACAGGAGCACCGTCAGCCACGCGTCCTACTTGCCGCCGTCCAACGTCCAGCACCGCCGAGGTCTGGGACTCCTCCGAGAATGAGTAGGTCATGGAAGGCGGCAGGGCATGGTGTGCCAACTGGCCGGTCTGTCTCCTGTGTTCAACTTTTCCTCGCCGAAAACTGCACCTTCACTTCACGGGTCTTGAACTCCGCCCCCGTACATGGAGATCACAGATGGAGGACGTCGGTCGTCGTCGTAGAATAGGTTTAGGGTCGGGTTTCTTTTATTTTTTTGTCCTATAAATGTTCGAAATGTAATGAAAATCTGTCGTGTTTGCATTAATCTCGGCCGGTGTATATGAACTTTCAGAATAATATACATATTGTAGGAGTACTAGCAAGATGCCCGTGCGTTGCACGGAAGATCAAGATCCTGTGGGAGAAAAGGATGAACAAGGGAAAGCCTTATCTGCAAATGTGGAGAGGAGTGCGAGTAAATTGTCATAGTTTCCTTCTTATCCACTAGATATAGATTGGACGGCCTATATTGCAGGATCGGACACATCTTTCTACATCTACGGGGACCTACGAAAGGGTTAACGTAAATTGCCTCTCTCTCTCCTCCCCTGATTTTCATGGTGGTGGGCCCCTCCCTCCCCCCAATCTACAATCAACAGCTCACCCGTTTCACATTACGTTAATTACGTAACTGGGATTACGTAGGTGTAGCATTACTCGTCCTAAAAAACCCAACTAAGCTAACCTCCCAGCATATCACGCGGGAAAAGACCCGACCGCGCCGTTTTAGTCGGGATTACCATATTACTAGTACTAGTATCGATGGATCGCGCGAAGCAACGGATTTTTTTAGGGGGCGAAGCACCTAGTTTAAAAGGAAAAAATGCGGTATACTCACAACACTCCTGTCGCGGTCGCATTTCACCCCACACACGTTCGGTCCTGCACATGGCTCACGCAAACGGAACGCGCTTCGGCTTGCCTCTTCACTGACACGTGGGACTGCACTTGGAGAAACTGACCATGCGCCAAACTCCCCCCGCCCACCGTGCGAAAATCCTCCCCCCCCCACACACACACCCAAAAATTCCCCCCAAATCCGATTCAACCGCCCTTCGGCCAACTAACCAAAAATATTCCCCAAACCGCCCTCCCCCATGTCCCCCTCCACTCCATTCGCTCTGCCAAAGCCGCCCTCCCCGCCGTGCCGATATGTCGGCGCCGCGGTTCAGTGATCCTCTAGCTCCCACAATACGCTCTCGTAGACTGCCGTCCTCTAGCCGCGCCGCCACCTCTGGCTACGTTCTTGTGGAGGCGCACGGCGGTCAGCGCCGCCACCGCTGGCGACGTTCGTGTGGAGACGCACGGCGGTCAGCTTCTCCCATGGTACGCGCATTCTAGACAGAGGCCCCGTTCATGTCGGTGTAGCACTGAATGTTAGCTGGTAGACGCTGTTAATCTCACGGTTTGCCGAAGTAGTTTACTGTCAGTATGCTCTGCTTAAGAAGCTTCCTTGCCCTGTTCTGCACTCAATCTGCTTAGCTGAGATGGCATGCCCTCTGGCTACGTTCTTGTGGAGGCGCACGACGGTCAGCGCCGCCACCGCTGGCGACGTTCGTGTGGAGACGCACGGCGGTCAGCTTCTCCCATGGTACGCGCATTCTAGACTGAGGCCCCGTTCATGTCGGTGTAGCACTGAATGTTAGCTGGTAGACGCTGTTAATCTCACGGTTTGCTGAAGTAGTTTACTGTCAATATGCTCTGCTTAAGAAGCTTCCTTGCCCTGTTCTGCACTCAATCTGCTTAGCTGAGATGGCATGATAAGGCCGATTAGTTGCTAAAATATCCTGCCATATATTTATTGTGTCGTAGATTGCCATGGTCTAGTAGCCAATCTGTTAGGCGAAATAGCTCTACACCGTTTTATACTCGATCTTTTTTGCTGCGATAGCCTTCGACAGTTCGATAGCTGTGTGCTCAGCCTCATTGACTGTTGAAACAGCCTACCATAATTTGGCACTCAAATCTGTTTGCTGAATTAGCTTTACATATATTTTGTTACTTAGATCTGCTCATCCAAATATCTTGCCATAGATTTAGACATCGACCTAGATTTTTTTTCTGGACTTCATAAAAAAGCTTATATGTTTTTCTTGTAATATCTAGTAGAAGAACTAATTTGTATGTCTAACAGATGGACATGACTTGGATAGCTTCTGCTCAAAGATTCTCTGCTGCATATGTCGAGGGGGTTGAAAACTTCATGAACTTTATCAGAGCTGAGTACGGTGGTTCGAAATCACATGTGCTCTGCCCGTGTAGCAGTTGTATGAATTCAGTTACAAGACCCCAGTCAACTGTGCAAAATCATTTACACTTGTATGGGATGTCGGTCACATATACTAGGTGGGTTCATCATGGTGAAGCTGTGCACGTCAATGTTATTGACTACGTGGAAGCAGCAGATTACCATCTTGATCTACCTGATGCTTAGGTGGAAGAGGAGGGGAGGTGGTGGTGGCGGAGCCAGTGAGTTTGACCAACATTGAAACAATGCTACGAAATGCTCATGAATTCCGTGAACTTTCACCTGCAGAAGAAAAACGGTGGGCCCGCATGTTGGAACAATGCAACGTTGCTGTCACCCCAGGAAATAAGCTGTCAGTATTGTCAGCTATGGTCACCTTTCTTCAGGTGAAGACATCTGAGCGGATGACCAACAAATCATTCGATGCGATGTTGGCTGCTTTCCGCGAATCTTTCCCAGATGCGTCTGAGCTACCACACACCTACAGTAAAATGAAGAATTTCCTTCGTGCAGTTTGGAATTGGATATGATATGATCCATGTTTGTAAGAATAATTGTGTTCTGTTCCGGAAGGATTGTGCCAACTTAAGTGAATGCCCGAAATGCAAATCATCAAGATGGAAAGATGGCGATGATGTGAAGAGGATTCCTCATAATGTTCTGAGACATTTTCCAATTACACCAAGATTGCGGAGGTTGTTTCATGATGCTGAAACAAGAGAGGATGTACTGTGGCATTCTAGGAACCAGGAGTACAGAGATCAGAATGTAATGATCCATCCATCTCATGGTAGTGAGTGGAAAAGCTTCAATGATAAACACAAAGAGTTTGCTGCTGACCCGAGAAACATTAGACTTGGCTTAGCTTCAGATGGATTTAACCCATTTGGCCACCAGAGCGCCACTTATAGCATGTGGACGGTGCTTGTTATCCCTTACAACATGCCTCCAAATGTCTGCACCAAAGAATCAAACTACATGTTGGCCTTGCTCATCCCAGGTCCAAAAAGTCCTGGAAATGATTTTGATTTGTTCATGGAGCCTCTTGTGGAGGAACTTCAATAGCTATAGAAGGATGTTCTCACTCGAGAGCTATATAGCAGCCCACCAGCTAATTTATTTCTGCGTGCTGTTATAATTTGGTGCATCCATGATTATCCGGCTTTAGGCACTATGTCAGGGCGAACGACACATGGTTACAATGCATGTGTTCACTGTGACAGGAATCCGCTGTCATACGCAATACTTAGCAAGATCTGCTACATTGGACACCACCGTTTCCTTGCCAAGGACAAGCCGCTTCCTAGAAAATAGTGAAGACATGTGTTCAATGCAAAGCATGAAAACCGTGATGCGCCAAAGAGGCTCACTGCCGATGAGTTGCAAGTGGAATTAGAGAAGGTCAGGCATATTACACTAGGAAACCATCCTGATAATGGTAGCGGGAAAAGGAAGCGTGGCAGGGCAGAAGAGAGATTATTGTTTACCCGCAGGTCCACTTTGTGGGACTTGGAGTTGGAAAGATTTGGATCTGCGGCAGAATCTTGATGTGATGCACATCGAGAAAAATATATGTGACAACATTATCGGCACACTTCTTAATATTGAAGGCAAGACGAAAGATACCTTAAAATCTAGGATTGATTTGACACACTTGGGTGTCAGGCAGGATTTGCAGGTGCAAGATGAAGGTAAACCACAAGATATGGCACCAGCTGTGTACGTCTTGGACAAGGTAAAAAGAAAAGATTTCTGCGAGGTCCTGTCACGTGTGAGATTCCCACATGGATTTGCTTCCAACCCTGAAGGGAGAGTCAGTGCAGATGGAAACAAGGTACAAGGGTTGAAAACTCATGAATGCCACGTCCTACTTCAAAGGGTTTTACCTGTTATCCTCAGAGGATTGGCCGCCCTGACTTATACATAGCAGTTGCGAAGTTGGGACAATTCTTCAGGGAACTTTGCAGTAGGAATATCAACATAGATGCTTTGGAGTGTCTTAGAGACAAGATACCAACTATCCTATGCGACCTTGAGAAGATATATCCTCCAGCCTTCTTTGATGTGATGGTGCATTTGGTTGTTCATCTACCTGATGAGGCACTACTTAGAGGTCCAGTACAGTATGGCTGGATGTACCGTATTCAAAGGCGGTAGGCACTTTCAAGGGATATGTTAGGAAAAGAGCTAGACCCGAGGGTTCCATTGCAGAGGCCTACATTGCTATAGAAGCATTGACATTCTGCTCAAAATACATTGAAACAGTTGATCAGCTTAGCAAAGAGGTGGGTGAAGACAATCCCGGGCTCAATGTTTTCGATTATTCTGTTCGAGTTACAGGGAAGAGTCGACAAGAGGACAAACCTAAAGATTTGGACAAAATGGTTTGGTATGTGTTGAATAACTGTCCTGAGATACTACCTTATATCAAGTAAGTGCAGTACTGCAGCTTATACATCGTAATCTACTAAACTTGCAGCACTTTCTTATATATTTAGATGTTTGACGCGATCACTATGTTGTGCAGCATCTACAAAGAGGAGTTACTGCGGCAAAATCCAAGAAACATTGACAAACTGGTTATTGCAGGTTTTGCGAAATGGTTCAAGAACCATGTAAGCTTTTGAAGTGCACTGTCAGTTTTTTTAATATATTGAGTACATAAGATGATCAGCTTGTCTATTTTCTAACCATAGGTTAAGAAGATGCGGGAGGATGGGCAGGCAGTTGATGATGCACTTTACTCACTAGCAATGGGTCCTGATACTCGGGTAAGACATTATGAATCTTGCGTTGTTAGAGATGTGCGCTACAACACCCTTGCACGAGACGAAGGTAGGAAGACAAAAAACAGTGCCATCATGAGCACGGATACGTATGACAAAGAGACAACTAAATTGTATGCTAACATAACCGACATTGTTCAGTTGCAGTATATCTCTAGTTTCGAGGATCATCGGTGTGTGGTTCTGTGGTGCTGTCGTTGGTATAACCTGTTTTCCAGGATCGCAAAACCCAGAGCTGATGATTATTTCAAATCCATCAATGTCAAGGCGGTGTACCAGACCAACGAGCCTTTTATTTTGGCAAATCAAGCAACACAGATTTTTTTCTTGGAAGACACATTTGCACGTAGCGATGACTGGAGAGTATTGCAAAGGTTTGAGCAGAGGAATTCGTTTAATGAAGTTGCACAACAAGATGATGCTTACACTGCTCCTGATGTACAAGATAACACAGATGTTCCTAATATCTTTGAGAACCATCACGTTAATGACGCCGGCGAAAAGATTGCCTGTCGTGCTGTGGACATACAAGAGTTGATCAAGATGAAGCCAATGTTTGAGGACGTTGAGGACGAAGAAGAAGATGACACCATGGGGAATTATGATTCATACTGATACACATGGCGAAGATGTTGACGCTGCTACTGGGGATGATGATTACATTGCTTTTGTCGTATTTGCCTGTCAGAAGACGTTTTTTATCTACTATGTGAAATTGTGTTTGCTATGACAACTGAAACTTGATGAACATGTTGTTTAGTATTTTGCTGTGAGAACATCACTTGTTATGTATGCTGATTTGTGCTTGGTGATTGTATGACAACTAAAACATGATGACATTGTTGTTTAGTTGTACTCATATTTGGCTATGAAACTTGAATTTGATGACATAGTTTGTTGTTGGACTCCAATTTGCTCGACGTCTTTGAATGAGAACAAAGCTGACCCGACAGGGCCTCTGCTATTTATTTATTTATATGAGCAAAAGGGGATACCCCCTGATTTCCGTTAATAGAAATCATTAGATGTTCACAACACTACACCCAGCATGCTACACAGGTTTCATTCATTACTAGTTTCAGCAAAGTACTCATGTCGTAGCCACTGAATACATCATGAGTGCTACATACACTGCAAATAAAGAGACAATCATCATACAGAGCACATCGATTTGCCCATTATCTTCACAAGCTCTTTCATCTCCTCATTGTTGTCAAGGCCGTTCAACAGCTGTTGCTTGGCCATGATCAGAGGAACTGCATCTTTAACCTTCTGCTCTGCATCTTCCTCTTCTGTCGTTCCTTCAGTTACTTGTCCAACACCCCAGCCTGCTGGTATTGGGATTCCTCGGCTAACCAAATAATCAGCATAGTTGCATTCCCCCACATCAGCAACTTCCCAGAAATACAAATCACATGAATCTTCCCTTTTCTACACGAATCAAATTGGTAGATCATCAACCAAACTATTAAAAAAATCAGCAACTCAAAGCAGCGGAACAACACTTAAACATATTATTACCCCATGATTCGGGCATTTGTAGAAGACTCGGCCACGGTTGCCGATTGTGGTTGAGACGCGATGGATGACTCTGCGTGATTTGCAGAAGTGGCACCACACCAACGGCAGTGGGTTGCGATGAGCAATCAGCTGCGGTGCGCGTGCCAGCGAGGGTGTGATGAGACCCACAGGCGATGGTATGGGTTGCGACTTGGCGCATATCTGGTTGTTGCCTGCTGAAGAGCAGGTGGACGAGCAACGAGCGGACATGGTTGCTGCGGCCAGAGCTTCTGATGATAGGCAGAGTAAGTAGAGAAGAGGAGAAGCGAACGTTGGATATGTTAGTTTCATTACTTGCAGAGTAGCATAGCACCATATATAGTCATAGTCTATGTTTGGATTCAAACCAGCAACAGGAGCACTTCTTTCTTTTTTCTAAAACTCGGCAACGTCTCTTTAGTGGTACACTAGCTTGTTCTGTACGCCTTCCCAAGTCTTTTATTTTCTTTCCCTTTTTTTGCAAGGAAGGAAGGAGGACAAAATTGAGAGTTCCTGGGACTCGAACCCGAGACCTCTCAGTTGAAAACCAAGGGTGCTAGTCACTTGTGTGGCGAACGTTCCCTGTGAGGAGGACGGCAGACGAACGCATTTTCCTCGCAGTTTTCTTCCTATATATATAAAAATGTATGCTACTTGGTGTCCGCTTAGTCAACAAACAATTGTGCCAACCTTGACCATTGGATTGACATTCAACGTCTGCCGCGTTTCTTCAGTCTCTTCTTCCTCGAGCCGCCAAAGCCAAACCAGCGCCGGCGGGACCGCCTGCTCCCGCCTACCACGGCTGGTTGTGATATGCCCCGGCTCCTGTTCATTCCCGTCCGAGGACTCACCATCATCCTCCGCCTTGGTTCGCTCGCCGCGGCGCCGCCCTCCGGTGTTGTCAACATGGTCAACAACCGAGAGGAATAAAGAGATGACTGTACATGGTGAGGATGACAGTAGGGACCCAGCTGCGCGCGCAGTAATTTTGTTTTTTGGGACGGAGAAGGGTATCAACTGGGTTGTGCGGGACCCTTGGCCCGTCTAGCCCAGGCTTTTATTTCATATGTTTAGCACATGACCAACCTAGTTTGTTTTTTTCCTTTCTGAAAATTGCTAGCCAGCTATTTTGTTTTTTGCAGAATAACCAACGTAGGCCTACTTGCTTTTCTACGCCCTGCTGGGCCGGAAATCTTTCAAGACGAGGAGGGATGCATTTTGCCCAGAAAATGGCCTATAAGTAATAAGAAATGGGCTATAAGTAATAATAAATGGGCTGTAAAATGAAAAAATATAGCAAACAGACAATTAGTTCCAAAATACTATTTTCTTTCGGATTTTGATATTTTAAATTTCATTGTTTTTGTGCAGGTAAAATTTCATTGAATTTAAATTAAGGTATATTTAGATTTAAAATTAATTTGAATTTGGCTAGAAATTTCGGGCTGTATGCTGTTTGGGACAGATTTGGAGGCTGACTTGTGGGTCTACTAGGTTGACGTGTACTTTGGCTTTGTCAACTTAGTCCACAAACGATTCTAGCAGCAGTGACCATTGGATGTTAATCCAACGGCCGTGCTGCTTCTTCAATATCTGATTTTCTTGCTCCAGCCGCCCAAACCAGCTCCGGTGGGACTGCCTGCTCCCGCCTCCCGTGGCCGGCTGTGTTGCCTCACAGGCCGCACCGCCCCACCCTACTTCATTACTGGCCAGACCATTCCTCTACTCACCGACACCTCCTGTTATTTTCCGGCGACGGCAGTCGGACCAGTAAACCCTCGTACTCCCCACCGCGTGGGCAACCATTGCCGAGTCTTCCCCGGCTCCGTGTCGTTCCCTTTAGCCATGGACTGTACGCGCAAAATAATGATTCCTCCACCTGACAGCTGGGACCCACCGGAAGGGCCTCTGTATTTCATGAAAAAAATGTCCCCCCCCGCTGACATGTCGGACCCACCAGCTATATCTTCGCACGCAAGGAAGTGCCTCCTTATTACACACAAAAAATGAATAGCTCCCTGCTAGCTAGGACCCACCATAGTGGGAGGATGACTTGTGGGCCAACAAAGTTGACGGGGACGCAGGGCTTTGTCAACTTAGTCAATATGAACGATTCGAGCTCCCGTGACCGTACGATGTCCATCCAACGGCCGTACTGCTTCTTCAACCTTTGGTCTTCTTGCTCCAGCCGCCCAAAGCAGCACCGGTCGTGCCGCATGCTCGTGCCTCCTTATTACGTGAAAAATAATTATTCCTCCACCTGACAGCGGGGACCCACCGGACGGGCCACCGTATTTCGCGAAAAAAACGTTTGCCCCTGACTGCTGGGACCCGCCAGCTACATCTTCGCACGCAAGGAAGTGCCTGACAGTCGGGACCCACCTTGTCGAAGCATACGTAGCGTTGTCATTCTGGTCGCGAACGTGTACGTACATACTTGTCGATGTAGAGGCACGCACGTGTCGTAGTAGAGGCGCGCACGTAGCATGTACACGTACGTACAGCGGCTAGGGTGCAAGAAAGAAAATACGGCCACGTATGTGTACATACGGGCGGGGTCTCGAACGCCTACTCGCTCATACGTACGGCCAGGGCTCGTGTACATGGCTGGGTCGGAACGGAGAAACAGCGTCGTCGTCGTGTTCGTGGGGAGGCAACGGAATGCGTCGTGTTCATGGGGAGGCAACGGAATGCGTCGTGTTCATGGGGAGGCAACGGAATGCGCCGTGTTCATCGGGAGGCAACAGAATGCGTCCTGTTTATGGGGAGGCAACGGAATGCGTCATGTTCATCGGGAGGCAACGAAACGCGTGGGAGCCAATCGGCTGGGTCGGAACGGAATGTGTGGTCGTGTTCATCGAGTGGGCTTGGACGGAACAGGCGATGGAAACAAGGCCTCGCGTACCGCACAACGGAGGAAACGGACCTCCTACGTTCAGAACAGGGTCCTGTTGATCGGGAGGGGTCTGGCGTACCACAAAACAGAGGAAACGGACCTCCTACGGTCAAAACGGGGGTCCTGTTAATCATGAGGGGTGTGGCGTACCGCAAAATGGAGTAAACGGACTTGTGTTGGAGTGCTATGGTCGAAATGGGAGTCCCGCTCATCGGGAGGGGTGTGGCGTACCGCAAAACGGGACTCCACGGGATATTGTTCATCTCCACCGTCGATCCCCTCCAGCCTCCACGAGCTACTGTTCATCCACCGTCGACCTCCTCCAGCCTCCACGGGCTCCTGTTCATCCAGCCTCCACCGCGCGCTACTCCACCGGCTACTGTTCAACTACCCCTCCACCGTCTACTGTTCATCCAGCCCTCCACACCACGTGGTCCTGTTCAACCACCCCTCCACGGGCACCCCTCCACCGTCTACTGTTTATCCAGCCCTCCACACCACGGGGTCCTGTTCATCCACTCCTCCACGGTCACCCCTCCACCGTCTACTGTTCATCCAGCCCTCCACCACACCACGGGATCCTGTTCATCCAGAGGTAACGCCACCGCTCACTGTTCATCCACCCCCCCCCCCCCACAACGCTCACTTTTCATCCCATCGATCGGCTTCAGTTAGCAGCAGTAGCGAAGGAATCGCTCGATCGGGTTTAGTTAACAGCCATCGATCGATCGCTCGGGTTAAGTAATGCGTAGCCTGCAGTGTAATCGCTCGGGTTCAGTTAGAGCCCAACGCCTCGCTCGGGTTCAGTTAGAGCCAACGCCTCGCAGACATGCGCATACGTGTATGAGAGAAACGCGCATCGCTTGGCCCCCGGCCTCCCACCGTAACTAGGAACTCCCCGAAATTTTCCTAGCACTCGCTTCTACCACGGTTTTTTCCGTCATGGACGGCCCAAAGAATGTCATGCAGCTGCGTCTCCGGCCCGCCCAGGACGAAAAGCCCATTTTTTGTCACGATTTTTTGTCATAGAAGTAGGAGCCCACCACATCTATGATGATACCGGGTATTGTCACAATTATCGTCATAGAAGTGTCATATGTATGACAGAAAAAAAATTGTTCGACCCAAAATGTCACGGATGTTTTTTTTGTAGTTTCCGGAGTATATTTAAGAACCGAGGGGGTAGTGCACAACCGCATGGGAGACTCAGCCCTGTCGTTGCGCCGCATTAATAGTGAGTAATGAGCAGTCAAATCATATGCCCCACCTTTCCCACTGTAAGTTGCTCTGAAGAAGCAACCATCAATACGCTCTTCTTTGAATCCGCTCATACTACTCCATCCGTCACTGTTTATACAGCGCGCTTCAGAAAAAAGAAAAAAAATCTGTGGGACCAAGGCGACTAGTGATCGGCTTGAAAAATAGCATTGGTAGTTATAGCACGGCGTCTATTACTAGAGGGAATAATGCGTACACACATGCATGCAGTGCTTCCACCCCGGGTACACACATGCATGCACTTACTCCACTCCGTAGTAGTACAGTACATGGAGAGAAAATTGTGGACTTGATTGTGGTTACCACGCCCTAATTAATTGAGCATTGAACCAAACGCGTCTAAAGTCTTCTCTCTGGTGGTGGAAATGCATTGAGAGAAATGCATCATAATGAAGCGCTCCCTGTAAACTGTGACGGAGGGAGGAGTAGTATGAAGGTGCAAAACCAAGTACGCGTATGGCCAGTCGGTCAACGCACCTCCTCTTGGCATATCACTAACATGTGTGACAGGAGTGTGAGCAAACCGATCTCAATTGACGGCAAAGAGCCAACCCGCCGTTCCTTGAGAGAGACGAGGAGCGAGAACACACAGACGGGCTCGCATGGAGGCCAAGATATATTCGAGCATGGTTGGTTGATTGATATCATTCATTACATGTTGGGCTGTCGTTCTCCGCCCTTCTCCGGAATAAATGTGTACTTTATCAGAGATAAAAAAATAAGAGTACAGACGCTCCACCATGCGGTTCTAGTAGTAGTACTACTCGTACTACTGCGCTTGGCTCTTCGTCTCTTGGTGAAGTCGAACAATGATGGTACTCCACATGTTGGGTACTACAGTGTATGCCTCTGACAATCTGACACCGAATGGGATGATGCATGTCCACCAAGGGTAGGTTGCATTAGTCAAAAGGCGTAAGCGAGCTTCACCTTGTCCTGCAAGCTTCTCCTCGTTCTGCGAGTTGACGGGACACACCAAAAAGTAGTGCTAGTCCATACTCCCTCCTTTCCGGTTAATATGGCTTAATCTTTTTGCGGGTAAATGAGAGAGCTTTATTCATATATAAGCATTCTTAGGACAGTCAGCCAAGACACTTTTCACTAGGAAGCGAGGTACCCCGCAAAAAAAGAAGTAGGAAGCGAGGTGTTTCATCAAGCCAGCTCTCGGCCACATTCAAAGTGCAGCAAGCACGGTTCGCACGAAGATGCGCCGCAAGGTTTGATGACCTGTTTACATGCTGAATAACAAAAAAAGAGGAAATATTACCGAGCGCTACTATTTGTAACATGATATGAGCCAGAATTAAGCGAGAATTGTGGCGAGTGTTCCATGCAATCAACTTCCATTATCACATGCGAGAACCCTCGAAGAGAACCAAATGTGTTGAAGATTGCTTTACCACATTTTAAATTTATAATAAGAGTGCACACGCTCCTCCATCCGGTTCCTAGTAGTACTAGTATAGTACGTACCTTTATAGACTATAGTAGTAGTACTAGTAAACTTTGCGCTTGGCTGTTCGCCTATTCTGGAAGTCGAACAATAATAGCACTAGTAGTATAGTGTATGCTTCTGGCAATCTGACACCGAATTAACTGTTGCACGTCCACCACCTGAGCGAGGGAGAGCTTGCATTATTCAAAAGTTTCTCCTTGTCCTGTGAGCCACCGCGCACAAGATTCTCCCGTCCTGCAAACTTCTCCTCGTTCGGCAAGTTGACGGGACACAGCAAAGTAATGCTAGTCCATACTGCCTCCTCTCCGGTTAATATGGCTTAACTTCAAACGAGATACATACACTGTTTGTCACTGTTTATTTGTAAAAATACGGTCAGTGGACTTTATAATACGCACATTGCGCTCAATATATATATTTTCCGGTGTTTATACGGTCACTAGCTCACCCTGACTGAGTATGTGTGTGCATGCACGTGTAGGTTGAGCACTTGAGCATGACCCTATGTGTTCCATCATGTGCTCGGACATGCATGCATTAGGGCGTCGCGCGCGTTTTTGCGTCCATGTGTACGTGTGACTGTTGCATACACGTAGGGGGGGTACGTGTAGGGGCCACTAAGGAGCAGTCAAATCACATAGTAAGTTAGTCGGAAGAAGCAACCATCATTTCACTCTTCAATGACACGTACGCAATATAAAATGGTTGATATGGAGATAAAAAGAAAACCACTATATATACACTAGCAGGAGCCTAAGCTACAAGCCTGCTTGCCTAGGTTGCTCTCTTCACAAGCATAGAACGATGGGCCTGATCACAGAGCTGGGGGAAGGGAACAATGTTTTGCGTAGACGCGGTCGACATCGGCGACGGAGAAAACCCACAGTCGGTGCGTCCCAATCGGGGGTCACCGCGGTATGGGTCGATGCCGCGTCCCAACCGCCCTTCTACCTACAGCCCGACGTCCCAGGTAGTCCATCTTCCTTTTGGAGCTGACTTGCTCCACTGCCGTAGCTCCATCTCCATGTTGATCTTTCTCTACTTCTACCGGCTTCTACTTGTGATGAGTTTATGTCTCATGAACTAGTGTCAGTACTATTATTCTAATCACACTTCTTCAATATCTTTGCCACCAGGGATGCTCAGGTCGATTTTAGTGGAACTGCACAAAAGCATTGTATCATCCGAGGGTGCCATCCGTCTTTCCTTCGACAGGTTCTACCTGACCAGGAAATTAACTCATGTTTAGGGTTTAGGGTTTAAGTCATAGTGACCCCATCAGTAGTTTTTCTTTTGTACACGCTCTCACAAGTTTTTTCTTTAGTTGTGAAGTAAATATTGGCTATGATCTGTGAATCATTGAGATACATCAGCATGCGTGTTAGTTTTCCTTTGTATTTGATGGAATGTTGTAACAGGGCAACCTTGGAATAGGAATGAAAATGGAGTGGAAAGTTTTCGTTTTTCCGGAGAAAAAATGGAAACGGACGGAAACAAACGTTTCGTTTCGTTGGATCGTGCCATCGAGCAAAACCAACGTTTAAATCACGTCTGTCGTGTTCGTGTCTCACCCTTCTCCATGGATCGACCCCACACGGTCGCTCGGCATGCCACTCACCGTAAACCGAATATACGATAACTTTCCCGCCTGCTTGTCGATGGATCGCGCCATGGAGTACAAGCACTACTGGAAGAGATTGACGAGCTGGGGGAGGACAGCTAGATGTAGCACGGACTCCCAAAAACTTTTTACATGCATGTTGTAGCCGGCTATTGCGAGCTTTGAACACGGAGCAGCCGCGTGCACCCGGAAGCGCCGCGGGTGACGCTCTCTCGGCCGGTGCGCCGCTTCAATGCCGACGCCAGTGAGAGGTTGCGTCCGCTCTGGCCAGGCATGAATGCGGCACTGACCGTTTCAGGCGGGAGGCACGCGCGGGTGATGAAGAGGGTTCGGGTTGGTCAGGACCGGCCGTGGCAGCGGTCCGTACGTGTGCAAACAAGAGATGTTGCACGTTAATATTGTTGCGTATATAATTAACAACGTAAATATTGTGCCAGTTGGACAAATATGATTGGAGATGGAGATGGAAATGGAAATTTACATAAACACGGATATGCATGTCTATGTCTATGTGTGTGTGCGCGACGACTCTCGCGACCTAGAAGCGGGGGCGTGTTTTTGATCGAGTTTTCTTTCTTGGTACGTTAGAAATTCAGTTTGTCTAATTCACATCTAGATGTTATTTAAGGATATCACATCTAAGCTACCACAAGTATATAATGTAGCAACAAGAAACAAAAAAAACTAGGAAAAAATAGACCACAAACAGAGTGGACATCAACTTAGATGTGACATAACTATGTCACATCTAGGTGTGTCCTAGACAGACCCAAAAAAATTGTTCGCCAGTTTTCGTTTCTTTTTTCCAGGAACGTGCGTATTCTATTTAAAACCACTGCTATGGAGAGATTTTTTTAATCCATTATAGCCTCTTGTTTGATAGAGTTTCTCGCGTCTCGCTCTATCACCCTCTCCATATCAAAACAAGATGACAGTGTCCACTCTATCTCTCTCCTCACTTGTGCTCACAGATCCGGCCGAATTCCGTCTGCTACGGGAGGTGAGGAGGTGCAGCGTTGACGTTGTCGCCGTCGGCGACGGAGGAAGCCGATGCGCACCGACCTCTCAGAGCCGGCGCTAGCGCGAAAGAAGATCCTCCGCGCCCTTGTTCGCTGTCGTCGTGAGGGCAGATCCCGCCCGCCCGCCTAAACGACATCTCGCCCACCTGAGGTATAACTTCTTGTACTGGTCCAGCTCCCTAGGTCGCTGCGTGCAGGTTTTCTTCTATGCGACTACTCCCCAGCTCCCCATGCATAATAGCTAGGGTTTGTCGGCTGGTCCAACATCACCTACTAGTACTACTATAGAGGAAAAGCCACTCGAAAAGTTGTCCTGATTTATGCCTCGGTGGAGGTATACATGTTGTTTCGACAAAAAGTACATGGTGGTTGTGCGGTCATTGTCAATATGGTGGTAGTACTATAACTGGTTAAATGAAGAAATGCTTTTTTTCTTGGGTATCCTGGTTTAGTTCCCATCAAGATAATTATGATGCTTTTGTTTGTTGGTGTACTTTTCATTAATTCCTATTGACAATTGAGATGCCATTGCTAACCCATTTTTATATTTTTGGAAACAGCGATGCGTGTCTCCATACCCGGGCATGTCTTCCTCAATTTTAGTGGAACTGCACAAAATTGGATGGCCATTGTTGTTCCGCCTCACTGTCCTGTGCCACGTGGTTCTTCCTTCCTCGAGCTTGATTACTGAGAAGAAACAGACCACAGTGAGGATTTGTCGAACTTCATAGGTGCCTCACCCAAACTTGATGCCAAATGGATGATGCATCACCACGATGACCTATCGATGCTCATGGTTGCGCCTCATGGTTGCGTCGGCTGGTGAAGCTGATCGATTTTCAATGAAAATCAAGCTGTCTTCCATCAGTTCTCTTTGCTTGTTACGCACAAAGATGATATCCTTCATCAGTTCACCTTGGTTGCATTGGAGACGCAGTCGCCTTTCACGTTGGTGCAATTTTATCACACAATTGGCTATGAACCAAATGTTTCCTCGAAGAAGGATCGACGTTGGTACTAAGAGCATAAGTTTTGTATTGATTTCTAAGCCTTCTCACAACTTTGTCTCCAGCTCCCCTTTAATTTTATTTGTCCAGCTATTAACTTTGATTTAAAAAATGGCATGGACTAAAAACCCAGATGGACGTAGTAGTGCTCCATTTTTATTTACTCCGCATATTAGATTTGACTGAAGTCAAACTTTGTAATACTCTCAAACCTTTCCGATAATTGAAATTAAATTTGTTTATTTGTACACACTCTCACACGTTTCCGATAATTTGGCGCCTGTGTGGTTGTTCACTTAAGGGAGGGTAATGTACCACACGTGAAGGACAGGAAATGCGACCAGGACGCGTGGGCGTGGATCATTAGTTCATCGGAAGTAGTACTAGTTTTCTTCACTGTACATTAAATAAAGAGTTTCGTTCATACTTACACAATTTAAAACGATTGTTATGGAGAGAATAAGAAAACCACTCCACTATATATTAGTCGTATACACGAGAGTACTATATGGACGCAGCTTCATTGACTTAGTGCACCTGCCTTTGGATTTACGACAGGTGGGCCCAAAATGTGGCTGGCTCACCTGTCATACAGCCAAAAGCAGGTGCAGTGAAGGCACCGGAGCTCAGTCTGTACTACAGTAGTATATATATAAGCGGGAGCCTCAACGCTTGTTCGCTAGGGTTTGCACTCTCCAAACGCTCGCCGCACTACATATATGTTACACGCTGGAGGCTCACCGTACATTTGCTAGGGTTCGCCTCTTGTCTCTCTCCCCCCCTCACATCTGATGAAGCAGGCGCCCGTATCCCGTCGCACCGGGAAGGGGAGGACGTGCAACGTTCACTCTATCGCCTTCGGCGAGGGAGGCAATCCACTGCCGATTGCGTTGTTCTCTTTCACCCAGCGTCTGTGCGGGAGGGCCATCGACCCCTTATTCCTCGCAGCCATACGTAGTGTGGGCAGATCCGGCCTCCCGCCGCACGCCTTGCCACGTCCCGACGACCCTAAGGTATAAGTTTCTTTGAAACCATCGTTGCTCTTGCTGCATGTGGATCTTTTTCGATCTGTAGTCGAATCTAGGTCTTGTTTCAAAGAGGAAAGAAGGGTGCAGTGGCTGGAGCAAGAATCTAGGACGTGGTTCAATGAGGAAAGGTGGGGCGGAAAGTAGTATAGACTGGCTATCCAGCCGCTTTGTGGGTCGAAAAGGGAAAAAGGGGGTAACCTAGTACACACATCTGTAAGGAACCGATCTCTTTGTTGAAAAGGGAAAGAAACTGGGGGGGTCGGGTAGTTTGTGCAGGACTAGATTTGCTGCCCTCACATAGGAAGAAGGTTCAAAGAGAACAAATATGGGACCAGCGCATATATGTTGCTTGGCTACAAACTCTGCATCACCCTTTTATACGTGTGGACGCACATGGTGCTGGCATGTCCCATACAGCTATTTTGCTGTTGTTAATCCAAGAATGCCGCCGAAAAATTGAAGCAACGCCACTGTTAAAAGTAAATTACATTTTTTTAATGAATGTTGTTTCAAGAGCATGTCTCTGTTAATATGAATCAATGCAACCGTTTTAGAATTGCTACTGTCCTACTTTGTTTTCCATCCAAGATAAGTTAGATGCTTCTTTCTATCATCATTTGTTTCATCCTCCTTTATCGACAAGTAATTGTTTCCTTTTTTGCCTCTGTTAAAACAGGGGTATCGATTCAACTTGTTGCTATTGCGACATTTTGCTTCGCTACTCGAAACACTTATGTTTTAAGAGTGTTTTGTTTAGTTCAACTTGAATGTCACACCGGTGACTTTGCTTAATTTTGGTGGAACTGCACTAAAGGAAATCGAGATTTGTTTCCAGTCTTCGTGGCGAGTTGTTTCAAACCTTTGTCTCAACCACATGATGTGCAGTGTGCTTTGAGATGTTGTGCTACTTCTTTTGGTACTGTTTTAAATAAATGTTGAATTGAAGCTATTGTATTGTTGTCTTTTCCCATTAAGTAGTGAACAAAAATGGGACCAACCCAGACATGATGCTTGTTGCTTTGTTACAACAAATTCAGCATCACCCCCTTTATAAGCCAGTAATTGATGCCACTCTCAGAATTAACTACTGAATCTTATTTCAAAACTGCAACACTTGTTAGGGATTGGTGGGATTACCATTTTTGTGGCCGCATGCTTCATCCTCCTTTATTAGCCAGTAATTGATTCCTTTTTTGCGTCTATTTAAACAGGGATATCTATTCAACTTGTTGCTATTGCGACATTTTGCTTCGCTACGTGAAAAACTTTGCTTGATTTCAGTGCAACTGCACAAAACGAGATTGGGTTTCCTATTCATGTTGGCAGATTCATATTTTATCTTGTCCGTCTCATGAAAGGTCAGGCCAGGCCTTCATCCGCATGATTGTGCAATGTGCTTTGAGATGTTGTGCTACTTGTATTGGTACTGTTTTCAATAAATGTTCAATTGAAGCTATTGTATTGCTGTCTTTTCCCATTAAGTAGTGAACAAACATGGGACCAACCCAGACATGATGCTTGTTGCTTTGTTACAACAAACTCTGCATCACCCCCTTTATAAGTAGATGGAAGCACATACTGTTGTTGTGCCCACTCTCCCCTAGAACTGTTTATGCTTTTCGTTAATCTAATGCCGCCGGTAAAATTAAGCAATTCCACTCTCAGAATTAATTAACTACTAAATCTTAGTTCAAAACTGCAACACTTGTTAGGAATGGTACTATCCTGCTTTGTAGTTCTTTCTACATGTTTAACCAAGGTATTTTTTTTAATATGTACTGCAAGGCAATAGCCTCACAGCTCTTTATTGAAAACAACAAAGTAACAAAGTCCTGTTACAAGTCCAAACAAGTACAGAAAAGAAGAACAGAAATACTTACAAACTGACAACCCAAGCAGGGCAAGAGAAAAATACTACCTAAGGGAGGTTAGAGATCCAAGTTAGAAGGCTATCCTTGTATTTACATTTTACCCTATGAGAGAGAAGGGTTATGTCATGGATAAAGTTGTGCCTCTAGGCTCTGAAAGAAGGTGTCTCATTCCTGAAAACCTTGCCATTTCTCAATATCCAAATGTTCCAAGCTGCTGTAAAGATCACTTCAGTGAAGAAAGGATGCCCAAAATCCTACCTAGCCTTAACTGCCATGTTGTATGTAGTCATCCCAGGCTGTGGGTCCCAGATAATCTGCAAGTAATTCCAGACTCTAATGCTGAAATTACAAGAGAAAAACAAATGTGCACAATCTTCATGGATCAGATATGGACATAGGACACAAGTGTGATCTTCCACATGCCCATGCCTCCTGAGTAGCATGTCTCTGGTGTTTAAACGATCCCTCAGCAGTAACCATCCAAACATTTTGATTTTCAATGTACATGAAGATTTCCAAATCCATTGAAAGATTGGATCTACAACAATATGTTGATGCTCATACACATAAAAAGATTTGGGTCTGAAACAACCCTTATCAAAAGGCCAAATCCATGTGTCATGAGTTTCAGAACAAGAATAAGCATGTGTCAGCTGCTGTAGCCATTGAAGCTCAGCATAGGCTTGTGTAGAGAGGGGCAAATGCAAATTTGACAAAAGCTCCTGGGAGAGCACATCAGACACTGAAAGCTGCTCATCAATAACATAGGAGAAGAGCCTAGGAAATTTTTCACTGAGACAGGAACCCTTAAGCTCAACCAACCATCTGTCAGACCAAAAGAGAATGGACCTGCCATCACCCAACATTGGAGTAGCCATCTGACAATATTTGTTAGCCAATTTAAACACATCACGCCACCAAAAGGATCCACAGAGTGTGGTAGTATGGGGGACAGAGTTGGCATAGTAGGCATTCCAAATAAGACCAACCCAAGGGATGTCATGATGATTATAAAATTTATGCAAGAACTTCATAAGCAAGGCCTCATTCTGCACCCTGAGATTAAGCACACCAAGACCCCCTTTGTTTTTTGGTAGGCATACCAAGTCCCAAGAAGCCATGGATTGCCTTGGGGTATCAGAATTGCCTCTCCATAGACATTGTCTCTGAATCCTTTCAATTTGCTTCAAAATTCCAGGTGGGATGACAAGGGTGCACAGGAAATATATGGGCATTGATTCTAAAACAGACTGATGCAACTGCAACCTGCTACCTTGATTCAAAAAACATGAAGTGGCAGACAATCTTCTTTCAATCCTATGCACAAGAGGCATGAGGTCTTGGATTGAGGGCCTTGTAGTCCCCATGGGCAGCCCCAAGTATGTTAAGGGCATGGTTCCTATACTGCATCCAAGAATTGAGGCCAACCTGTTAGCTTCATCAGATGACATGTTCATAGGCACCATAAGTGATTTTGCAAAATTCACAGATAATCCTGTTGTGGCAGCAAAAACATCAAGCATATCTTTAAGAGCAAGTAGTTGGTGATCAATAGCAGGCAACACCATTAGTGTATCATCAGCATACTGACCTATGGGATAATCCTGGCTGTTACAAGGGATTGGCAAAGTCAAAATTCCTTTACTGCACATGTCATTCACAACAGACTAAAGCAGGTCAGCAGCAAGAACAAAAAGAAGAGGTGACATTGGGTCTCCTTGCCTGACTCCCCTCTTACATTTAAAAGGATTACCAGGAACACCATTAATAAGCACAGAAGAAGAACCAGAAGAAAAAATAGTTTGCATCCAGGAAATCCATTTGTCATTAAAGCCCTTGTATCGTAAGATTCTAAGAATGGCATCATGCTCAATAGTGTCAAAGGCTTTAGTAAAATCCAATTTCAGCAGTACTATTGGTCTTTTTGAAGCATTACACTAGTGGATGTATTCAAAGCACCAAGCTAGACAGTCCTGAATAGACCTGGATTTAATAAATCCATATTGGTTTTTATGAATACAGGAAAGAATAACTTTCTGCAACCTGTTTGCTAGAAGTTTAGTGAGGAATTTCAAACAGGTATTTGTCAAAGATATTGGCATGTAATCATTCAAACCCTCAGGTGAAAGCTTTTTTGGAATCAAGGTTATGAGGGAACTGTTGATACACTCCAAATCAAGATGCCCCTCAGAAAACTCTTTGACCAGTTGATGAAAGTCATCCTTAATTATATGCCAACACTTCTTAAGAAAAAGGCCAGTGAAACCATCTGGCCCAGGTGCTCTGTCAGGAGGCATTTCCTTAATAACACAATCAATTTCTTGCTCAGAAAAGGGCTTGGTCAAGTCATCTAGTCCTTGAACCTTCTTGATAATATTTGGCATATCAAAACCCATTTGTGTATGATTTGTGCATCCCATCCTCTGCTTGAACTCCTGCAAAAATAGTCCAGCAATTGATGCATGATCAGATGTCACTTGCCCATCATCAGAAGTTATACTAGAAATAGAGTTATTCCTGTATCTCTCAGTGGCCATGGCATGGAAAAATTTGGTATTTTCCTCTCCCACTTTAATGCTTCTAATGGTACATCTCTGCTTCCAGTAGATAAATTGCAAACTTAGAGTTTCCTCCAAATGCAACTTTACAATTTTCCTGAAAATTTCCTCAAGCCCAGACAAAGGCCTTAACTCCTCAAGACCATCCAGACAAAGAATTACTTTATTGCAGTTGGAAATTAGACCCTTGATTGTAGAAAGACTAATGTGCCATTGTTTGAGTGCCTGCCTGATAGCTTTGAACTTTGCAGATATTATAGCAGCAGAAGATCTCTTATGAACCGGCCTACTCCAAGATTCACTGACACAATCAAGAAAACCAGGCAAATTAGTCCAGTAATTTTCAAATCTAAAAACTTTGGCCTTGGGAATAGATGTTTTGATTTGCACCACACATGGCACATGATCTGAAGCGGTTTTAGCCAGAGGTAGGACCATAGTGTTAGGATAAGAACATGTCCATGAAGGGGTTGTAAAAAACCAATCAATCTGTTCAAGCAAAGGAGCAGTTTGCATATTTGTCCATGTATACTTTGTGCCCTTGAGAGGTAATTCAATTAAGCCGAGGTGTCCAATAACCTCATTAGAGATAAACATGTCATTAATATCACCACCTGGTTTATTCCTATTTTCCATCGATCGCATGAAATTGAAATCACCCAGTAGCAGCCAGTTAGCATCATCAGGGATAATTATATCATGTAACCAATTAATAAAATTATCTCTAGCTGGGTTTTGACAGGGTCCATAGACTGAAACTAGAGTCCAGGTTTGTGAGTTATGCACAGATGTGAACTCCACCACTGTGACATTACAAAAATTTTCCTTTGGGTTTTCAACAAAAACTTTGTTTGTTTTTGAAAAGAGAGGCCATTTAAAATTTTTGCCAGAAAACCTTCCTCTTAAAAACTTCCTTTTCTTTGGCTAGGATTTTTATTTCTGTATCTTCTGCAAACTTTGGTGTCTGATCATTTAAATCTTTTTCTCTATTGGCTCCCTACTCAAAACATATTTTTTGGAAATTAATTATTTTCTTTTAAAAAGAGAACTCTATAAAATTGAGGTTTTGCGTATCTTGAGATCCACCCATGATTTTGTTTTGCCCCATGTGGTAAAACCCCTCCAAAACCCTTCCCTCCTCCTTGGAACAATCTAAGTTCTCTGTCCCAACAAGTCCAAACAAGTTTTGGATTTTATTTCAATTATTTTATCTCTCAAATCTTTTCTGACAATTATTTTGAGCCTGGGTGGTTTTCAAAGCAAGTACCCCATTGCATTTGAGTTTTGACCTCAAACCAACTCTCCTGGATAGTCCTTGGTACCCACAACTCAGAATAATCTTGATCCACTCTTCATCTTTTCAAAAAAATTCAAATTTCAGCCTCTCCAAGTTTGGACCAAATTTGCCAAATTTGGTGAAATTCATATTTCCTCTTCTCCAAAAATTCTACCAAACTTTAGGCAGCCTACTGATGCAATGAGAAGCCACTCCACCAAAAACCAGCTCAAGGAAAAATCCCTGCATGCCAAAATCATTCTGTCGAACACGTGGCGTGCACTGTTGCTGTTCATATTCACTAAAATTCAGAGTTTCAGTGTCGTTTCTTCGTCAGAGATTCAGTCACGAGGAAACTGTGCATTTGGCTCGTGCTTGCAGCCTCTTCCTCTTGTCCGGAGCGCCACACGCGCGCTTGGCGCCTCCCTGGCGTCAGTGGCGCCCTGGCCCGCCTGCACCGGTGTGTCCCGCGGCAGCAGTACCACCGTAGCAGCTGACCGGGGGCAGCACTGCGGCAGAACGCCGTTCAGCACTGCCCAAACCCTCTGAGAGCTCCGCGTGGCCACCTCCGTGCCAGCGCACGCATGCAGCACCGTCGCCGTGGCTTGGCACGCGCAGAGCGCGTTCTCTGCCGCCGGCGTGCCGTGCGGCCGTTCCGTCGAGGGCAGGTCATGATCCTCCCTCCCGTGCTGAGTTGGACACTGGGATGGCACCAGTACTTCACCTGGATGATGCTCAAGCCCCTAAGCCGGCCGTCCACCCACAGCGCCGCCGTAATCGCCCGCCGGACTTATCCGTTCACGGCAACCGCCTTGGACCATCTATATATAGCCCCCCCCCCCCCCGAGCTTGCTCTTGCCCCCGCACAACTCCACCACCTCGCCAGACCCCGCCTAGCCACTGGAAGGGCCTCGAGGAGCCTTTCTTCCTCGACTCCGTCCGCCTCGGGCTCCAGCAACGTTCTCTCCGGTGAGAACTCCTTCCCGCCCTACTCTCGCCCGTAGCCTTCTCTTACACCTAGTGCTCTAACCCCCACCTCAATTCGATGCTAGCAGCCCTCTCCGGCGAGCTCCATCCACGCCCGAACCGCCGTCCACCGGAGCAGGAGCCACCGTCGACGTGGTGCTCGTCAGCGACCACCACCACCACCAACCAACGAGGAATGGCGCCCTGAACTCGGAGGTACCCTCCGATCCTCCTGCCCGACCGTGGATCGCCGCCGGCGATCGCCGCGGCCCTCTAGCGCCAAAAACTCTGCCTCCGTTTTCAAACCTGACGGGTGGGTCCACCCCGTCAGCGTTTTAATCTTTTTGAATCATTTTCTAGAAACGCCTTCGGGCAAAATACGCTTTCTCCACTGAACTGGCATATTCGGGACTGAAACGTTTTCTGTTTTTATAAAGAGAACCCTGGAAAGTTTCTGTTTCATTACAGAAAGGTCCCTGGACCAAAACTCTAATAACTTTTTAACAGAAAAGTATTTTTGAGTGATTCTTTTTTCCTGTCCTCTTTGAGATTTTGTCTAGTTTTTTATCAGATTTATTTGAAAAATATTTGGAATAATTTTTATGCACCTCTCGGTATTTACGTTAGCGCGTATGTTTCCTTTATACCGTAGATACCGAAGGAGGTGACGGGGCCGCGAACTTCACCGAGCTAGGCTCCGACTACTCTGAACCAAGCAAGCATGTTTGAACTTTTGATATGATAAGTGTTTTTGCACGTTTGCATTTAGCAAGTTTCCTGGCATGTTGATGAGCATACCGATGAACGTTGTTTTTCATGCATAACTGAGACAAGTGAGTTCGATGATCCATACGTGTTGGATGTGCATGTGCATGGCCATGTGTTGGCATGAGGACGGGTAAGATGGCAGTGTTGTAGCATGCCAGTCTTATGCCAGACTGCTTGACTTCAGTGTCAACCCGTATCAATCCATTCCCATCCGTTTCCTTCCCTGTACTACCACATGTTTTCCGCAAGGAATATGGCTTAGTAAGTTGCAAACCGCTTTCCTAGTACACACCAAAAGGAGAGGCCGTGATGATGGTTCCATGGCCCTGGATTAAAGCCAGTCATCCGGTTAGGGGGCATGGGTGTTTCCGGTTGGGACCGAGAGGGGGGCACCCCTTAGAGCGCGCGTATACAAATTTGATCCCATGCTATTCGAGATTGTGATCTCCCCGTCTCAAAGTTTTTCTTGTACGTTGTCTAGGGTGATTCCTGACATCGTGAGGTGTGATGGGTGTGTACTGGATCACTGTGTTTTCTTCCGAAATACCATAAACGGAACTAGTCCTTCGTGACTACGGAAATCCGTTAACTGTGGGTAATTTTAGTACAAACTCTGCAGAGTCATAACTCCTCGAATCATCTTATCCATGTTCAAGTTCTGCATTATCTTAGCCTGACAAGTGTCAGTTTCTGGTGACAGATACTCCGGTGAATCACATGAGTGCTAAGTCCAGTTAAATGTTTATTCCCATGGATGGACTAACCCGTTTATTAACATGAGTTGATTATTTATTATGAGTATTAATTTTCCTTATGAAGAAAGCCCTCTCTGCGATGTCACTCAGACGTCCGACTGTGGCATTGTTATCTTTTATTTTCATTATAAGCCCTTTCTGTGATGTCGCTCAGACGTCCGACTGCAGCAGTACTGTTATTTCCTTTCAATATAAGCCCTTTCTGTGATGTCGCTCAGACGTCCGACTGCGGCAGTACTGTTATTTCCTTTCAATATAAGCCCTTTTTGTGATGTCGCTTAGACGTCCGACTACGGCAGTACTGTTATTTCCTTTCAATATAAGCCCTTTCTGTGATGTCGCTCAGACGTCCGACTACGGCAGTACTGTTATTTCCTTTCAATATAAGCCCTTTCTGTGATGTCGCTCAGACGTCCGACTGCGGCAGTACAGTTATTTACTTTCAATACAAGCCCTTTCCGTGATGTCGCCCCGACGTCCCTCTGTGGCACGCATGTCATTTATTTTCAGTTTAAGCCCTTTACGTGGTGTCGCTTAGACGCCCGACTATGGCATGTGCTTTATTTACTTGTTCACCTTTCGAGGTGTCGCTTCAGACACCCGATCGGTTTTCTTTTATTTTTGTTGGGATTTCTGGCGGACTACCGTCGATTCCCTTTTACTTACCTTGCCTATTAAATTCTGAATGTGCATTGGTAAATTAATTATGATGCATTCATACATGCATTTGTTATATCTTACGTCCGAACTGTCTTGCGAGTACTTCAAAGTACTCACCTGGCTTGTTGATTTGGCCAGATGTTGACAAAGGCGATCTCATGGATGAAGAGTTCGATAGCGAGTCCGACGCCTAGAGGAGTCCCAGTCAGTCTCATGCGACCCGGGATTTGGTCAATGTTTTATATCCGCTTTCGCAACCCGAATAAATTCATCGAGCCTCACCCCGACGCTCGATGAGATGCTAGTTTAAGAGTCATGTTATCCATTCACCACTGTGTTATTCCACCATCACTTTAAGCTGGAGTCAGTAGCATGCCACCACACCATTGTGTTATGTCCGCCTTTATGTATAATTATTGCCGCGCTTGTAATAAATTGTTGAGCACCCCTTAGCTCAACCCTGTAATATATTTTATGCTACTGGCTTATTGTATCAAGAGATTGTCTACCAGTAAGGAGGATATTTCCTCATACTGGACTCAGAAGATCCGTCTTTCAATAAATATTTTTATTGGAAAAACCGGTCGTGACAACCACAATACCAGAGCTATTGGACTCAGTTAGCTTTCCAGCAAACAAAGCAGTATTCCATACAACTAACAACCCACCCGAAGCTCCAGACGAAGGCACATGGATAAACTGATCAAAACGTCGTGGACAGCACTTACGGATGAAACGCTGATCAATGATCTCACATTTTGTTTCTTGAAGACAAGCAATGGAACAAGCACTTTCATCGATTTTCTGACGAACTGCATGCTTTCTGTCATCTGAATTCAGACCTCGCACATTCCAACAAAGGACTTTCCAATCTCTAACATCATACTGCTTCATTACAGGCCATAATAAAGAAACAGCAAAAGACTGTCACATAATGACAGTACCAGTTCAGCCATGGGATAGCATAAAAGTTCAAACAAAGCCTAAGAAATAAGAGTAGATAAATGGTTTTCACAAGGGTTAACCATAAACCCCAACAATTGAAACGATCAACTTTCATTGGAACTAGTAGAAGCAGAGTGCTTGCTAGAAGAAGCCTCAAGCTTCTCCTTAGTGAGCTTCTCCGGTCCAATGCCGAGGCGAAGGCCAACCTGCTGTAGCACATTGATTGGCATGGGCGGCGGCACAGCAAGTTGATCTGCATCTTGAGGAGGAGCTCGCGGCAGCTGCCCATCCACAGTAACCTTGCGTTTCTTCTGAGGCTTTGCTGCAGGTTTCTTCAAAGGGGACTTGGCTGGTGTAGAATGCCTGAAGCCATCACGTAGGGCTGAGAGCCTGGCACTGCGCCTAACTTCAGACTCAACAATCACAGGCTTTGGTTTACGAGCACGAGCTTGACGCTGACTTGGAGCTGCAGAGAAGTTGAAAGCAGACATCTCAACAGCAGACAAGGCTGGATCAACCATAGCACAATCCTCAGCAACAGTGTCAAAACAAAGTGCATGAGCAACAGGCGGCTTCCTTGGAGGAACATTCACCGTCCGACAAACAGGTGAAGGAAGAAAAACCAGCTTGTTCTTCATAGCAGAGTAAGAGAACGACACGTCCCAAGAGCGCTTGGACAATAAGACTAGTTTAAAAGGATTGAAGAACTGCAACCCTCGAGGAATGTGCATTATATCAAAGACTAGCATCATACGCTGGAAAGATCTTGTCCATTGCATTACTGGAGGAAGCTCTGGTCTGAAAACTATCAGTACTTGACCAATAACAACAGGAGGCTGAATCAGAGGAGGCACATAGGCTTCGACAACACCTTGCTGATCATTGATGGATCCCTCAGTAGAATCAATAGGCCCTGAGTTTTCCAAAACCACTGACTCTTGAGAAGCAGGTTGTGCTTCATCCTCATGAATCTCCTCAATAATGACGTTATCATGCTGGTTATGAGGCAACGGATCATCATTGTGAGCATGAGGTTCCTCTTTCCAACCCACCTCTGTGAACTCGGGCATGACAAAGTTAACATCAACAAAAGGCATGTTCCCGGGCAGCGGATGAGGGTTTCCATTGAAAGGCATCGGGCCTTCATCAGCTGGCATAATGTCAGCAAATTCGGCAGAGAGAACATAGATAGGTGCTGTCCAAGAAAGACGTGTAGGTCCAAAATCTGCATACTCACGATAGACAACATCTCTAGGCACTTGCTGAGGGCTTGGGAAAGAAACATAAACAAGAGTTCTGACTAGCCGCGGATCATCTCGATGCCAGATATGAAAGCGACCAAAAGTGCTAACTGCCTCAGAAATATGCTGTGTCGTGCGGTAATCCAAAGGAACACCTAACATCATAATCCAGCCCCTACGAAAACCCTGAATAGCTCTATGATTGATGCCTTGATCATGAGGAACAAACCGAACAAAGTGACCATTTCCAAGATCATAAGGAGGATGATTTATAATGGCATGCCTAGATGTAGGAGATCGAAACTCAAACAAACCAACACCCTCATTCCATTGCTGATCACTAAGAACGTCACGGTGAAGCTGAGTCATCACAAAATCACTAACCAGTTGCCGGAGTGATGAATCTGTCCAGGTGGCGACGGAGGCTCGACAAAGCCAATGGCGAACTGCTCATGGCGACGCCCTGGCGCAATGGCTGGAGAGTAGAAGGTCCGAGGCACACGGGTTGGCCCTCCGTCGATGATCTCGAACCCCGGCGGAAGGAACTCAAGAGGATCCAGGGGAAAATTTGCCATGTCTTGCTCTGGTGGAGGTGGAGCAGGTTGGTCGTGCACGGGAAGAGGTGAAGACGTGATGGGACTCGTCTGCACCGGCGCGTGGGTCGTCTCTATACCCGAGGAGTCCCTCGACAAGGGAGTAGGAGGCTGGCTCATGGCGGGCATGGGAATCAACAGTGTAGATTTTTCTGGATTTTGTTTCATTTGTTTAACTCTCCAAACATAACCATTATCCTCTGCCCAATTAATGCAATCCCGACGACGATGACCATAGCGTGAACAAGCCAGGCAGACAGGGCAAGAGACCGACAAGTGGCCCCGCTGGTGACAGTTGGAACAAGTTAGAACACGGTCCACCATGTCATTGACCATCTCATCAAACAAATCAGCGGCTTCCTGAGTAGATGGGATATCCATTGGCTGGGTGGTGGGCTGTAGCCCATCATGGAGGACTGGCCCAACATGGGATGCAGGAGAATCGAGGGCGGATGTAACCAAACTAACGGCCTCAGGTGGATCGCAAGGCAAGTGAGAGATCTCAGCCGGAGAAGCAGGCCGTTGAATCCGCGGCGAACCAACAGAACCGAAAACAATCAGCGGAGAAGCAACAGTCCACTGGAGATTCGCCGGCGGCGAGGGTCAAATGATTAGACGCTCATTTGCCGAGACTACATATCCAGCATCAGAAATTGTATCAATACAAGCTTGCATGGCCAGATATCTATAACCCTTGCATGCATCATAATTGTGGAAAGTTGCAAAAGAAAGTATCTTTTGCACCGAACCAGAAGACCTAAAACAGGACTTAGACGGTGGTTTATGCATAGCGATCATCCCGAGCGCCGCCCGTCTCTTAGATGGACTAACTAAGATCCATTCTGCATCACTTTGTAACTTCCATAGTTTAAACTCATGAACCCAATTTGGTCCTCCACGTCCCCAAAGGTTAAAATAACATTTGAATTGCGGGCAAGCAAAAGATCGAAGATCAACAATATAGAAACCAACTTGCTCGGAGGAAACTTTGAAGGAATAAACCTTGTCACGTAAACATGAGACAGCCAACTCGATCGCAGATCCACCAACAGCAGCCTCCAGAGCCGTCGCCACAGAATGATCATCAAGCCTGAAAACATGACGGCTAAAGGACACCACCAACGTGAAATGGCCTGTGTCCTCCGTAGGGTGGACCGAAAAACCAGTAGATCTGAAAACTTTACCCGCAACTCCAAACCCTTGGAGAAGTCCAAGCCAAGGGTTGATCCCGATGAGAAAACCATCACCCTGTTTAACCAAGGTATTGTTAAGATAATGTGTCTGTTAAAATGAATCAGTTGCATTGTTTTAGGAATGGTACTTTTCTGCTTTGCCATTCTTTATACATGTTGAAACAAGGCATTGTTAAGATAATATCTCAGTCAATATGAATGAATCACACTGATGGAGAATTGCTACTCTCCTGCTTTGTTTCCCATTAAGATAAAGTAGATCAGTAGATGCTTTTCTTCTGGGAGTACAAGTCATCAACCGTTATTTCTCAGTAATTGTTTCCCTTATACCTATTGTTGCTTACAGGGATATCAAAATTAAAGCTCGGTTTTATTCCGACTTTGATTTTAGTTGAACTGCACAAAAGGAGCCAATGTGTCCAAGGCAAACTGCTGCATTACTGGGTCTAGTTGGTTGTTCCACTTTGCAGAAAGAAGCAGTCACTGTTAGCGCTACATTACAGAAGGAATGACCAAGAAGCTTTACAGAGTATTATTAGACACCAGTGACATGACTAGTCTGTAGAGACCATTGGCAATTTAACAACACGTGGAGTGCCCAAACAAGTACAAGAAGCTATGACAGGACTCCACGATCATAGGCATTACATACTTTGAATGGGAAAAGCTTGTCAAAGTTTAATCATTGATGTTAGCAAGAAGGCGTTAGTTTAATATATTGGAATTGGAAAACCTTGTCAAAATTTGCTCATTGATGTTAGCCAGAAGACATGCATTTGATATTTTTGAGTGGGACGCCCTCACTTTGAGTAGCGTCGACGTTTTTCCTAATCCTGTGTTCAGTTTAGAAGTAATTAGTTACTCTGCTGAGATATTCCTGTGTTAAGAGTTTGTTCTGAATATTGTCTATGTAATGCCAGGCCTTGTGTTTGATTACAAAGTTGAGCTTGGAATGTTGTGACATGCGGCATCACGAGCTGTTCACCGTGCCTCCTGAGAATAATGCTTCGTATTATTTTGCATGTCGATCTAATGCCAGTGATTTGCTTGTTAAGAAGATCATCCTCTTCTGTTGTTTCCGTGCTTAAGAAGTTCATCGTATGATGTTTAATTCATAGCCTATACAACAAGTCAGGTAGGTTAGACGTGAAACCATATGATCTTCCGACCAAAACCGCTTGTAAAACTAACGCTTGTAAATTAAAGCAGATGGCCTCGGGCGAAGGCGCTTGGTTGGTCGATTTTGACTAGTAAAATATCGGAAGTACTTCACACACGATTAAAACGTTGAACGACACTCGGACGATTGCTAATCCAGCCGTTAGCTGTTGTTTCAGCCTTGCCCATGGATGGCATGATATGCACGTCGTGCATGTATCCTCTGGTAATGTCATCCATATAGCAGTGATCGTAAAATATACACTGGTCTCTCAAATTACACACGTAACCCGCCGGTTTTACTTACAGACCTCGGGCCCTCGGTGTCATTACGCCTGTATTTTACGTGTTGTTTCCGATGACGAGTAAATTACACTTGTATGTTAATACAAGTTTGAAATAAACCAGAGCTCCCAAGCACGGCCTTACCCTTTCATGCCGTCTCAGTTTCTCAAAGGTGCTCATAGGACACTTGCCTAGAGTCAAAGACATACGAAGTTCTATAGAAGATATGGTTATTGGATCAAAGACATATTTCAAAAATTGGTAAATTGGATCAAAGTGATTTTCTTATTTGAAATTATTTTTCCAATTATTTAAAATAATGAGAGAAGATAATTATGACTTCTTAAGAACATAGGGAATAATGGAAATTTAATTTTGAATAAAAAATATTTATTTTTATTTGAATTTTATTTAAGATTTTATTCGGCTAAATTAGGAAAAATTGCATTTTAAAAAATTATATTTTAGCCCAGAAAAATGTTCATGTTGTCCTAAATATCAGGAGAGGACCGTGAAAATTATTTCTTGAATTTTGGATTTTTATTTATTTATTTTATTTTGGATTTTTCCGTCTCGGCGAAATTATTTAAAAAAAAGTTCTTTCTGACCGAAGGTCCGGCCGGCCCAGCCGCCGCCGCCTTCCTCGAGCCGTGGACGATCCGGACTCGCCGGAGTCCCGCGCTACCCCACCGCCCGCGCCGACCCCCTCCCCAAGTCGACCCCCCGGGGCCTCTTTAAAAGCCGTGCCGCCCCCCTCCTCCATCAGCCGCCTCGCAGCAGCAGCGCCGCCGCCAGTGCCGCACGCCGCCACCGCCGCTTGCTGCCGCACCACCGCCCCACCCCGCCGTCGCCGCGGAAGCCTACCGGAGCCGCCGCAACCGCCGCCGCCGTCGGATCTCGCTGGTTCTTTCGGTATAAACCGATAAACCTGCCGATTTTTTTGGTTTTAGGTTAGATCGGTTTTTGCTTTATTGTATTAGGTTAATTAGCGAACGTTCACCCGATCTTCTCTGTTAACTAACGAATTCATTCGTTAGTCTCTGTTAGCGGGCGTTCGTCCGATAGATATTTCTTTTTCTGTTTATTTTCGGCCAGGGACCTATCCGCAAATAGTTTTCTTACAAATTAGTCCCTGGTCTTCAAACCTCACTACTTTTTGCTCGTTTATCCAAATCCAGTGAAACCAACGCCAAAATCTTCGTCTTGTTCCCTTCTATCCAGATAATCAACTTGAACATGATTTTGAAAATTTCAAATTTGGTTTCAAGCAGATTTATTTTTGAACTTCTTTTGATCGTAGTTTGAGTTTCGTAACTCCGATTTGTTTGATTCTTTTTGCGTATCGAAGCTCTTCACTTGAACTTTCTATTTAGATCTTTTCTTTTGGTGTTACCTTTATGCTTGAGTGCTTAAGTATGCTATTGTTTGTTCATGATAGAGTTTCCGAAGTGCGAAGCTTGCTACTCGAAATCTCTAGGGTTTTCCGATCGCCAGCAAGGCAAGTAACACTTTGATCATATCCCTTTATTACCCAGTTTTTTATGCATTAGTTTGAACCCTCAACCATTGCATGAGTAGGATCGGATAACTTATGTGTATTTGGGAAGTAGATGATGAGGTAGGAACCTATTGTCTTATATCAAACCCAGGGTATTGTTACTATGTTATGCTTATACTGCTATGGCTATGCTCGTAGACGTGGATTGGGTTTGTGAGATTCATGAAAGATGTGAGTGATGAAGCTATGTACCTAGGGTAGGGTTATGGAACTGTCCAAACTACCCTCCCCAAGGACATCCCTAGAAGAAATCGCCTTTCAATCGACTTGGAGGTGATCCACTCGACGAACTCGAAGACACTCGACCATGAAGACTACCACTCGATCAAGACCCGCCCACTCGACGGCCAGGAGATCTAAAGTCACTCCACTTGGTAACGGACGGGCATTAAGTGGCTTTTATGGTCATCATAGCACTTTATTAGTGGCGTTACCAGTAATGCCCGAGCTTAATGTACCTTAAACCATGCATAACTGAGGGCCAGAGGGGTCTGGCAAACTCTATATAAGCCACCCCCTCCTCAGTGTAAAGGGTTCGCACCCCTGTAATTCATACACACATAATCCAGTCGACCGCCTCCGGGCTCCGAGACGTAGGGCTATTACTTCCTCCGAGAAAGGCCTGAACTCGTAAACCTCGTGTGTCTACAACTACTCCATAGCTAGGATCTTGCCTCTCCATACTTACCCCCCTACACTACTGTGAGACTTAGAACCACGACAGTTGGCGCCCACCTTGGGGCTGGTGTCTTAGCGACTTGTTGGAGAAGTTGCGTTTTTTCCGATCCAAATCATCATGGTTTCAGGCGGAGTTTTGGTAGAGGGCCGCGAGATCCGTCTCGGTGCGCTCACGTTCATCGCCGATGACTCCGCTTGGCTTCAGGAGGCTCCACTCGACATTGACGCGCTCCCTGTCTGCGGGGCAACGCACTTTCGCGCGTGCGTCCGTGGCGTCCTCTTGCGGCAACCGTCGAACCATTATCGGTTGGCCCCTGTGTTGTCCTCCCTCCCTGTTTCGCACCGGCGCAAGCACTCCAGTCGGTCGAGACTTCAGCGGTGGGTGAGACACGCGGTGGCTCGCCAGTCGGCCACCCCTCAAGTCGCGGCGATCGAGCCCGATGAATCTCTCTATGGCCTGTTCGATCTGTCGAATGGCTCTGCAGAGACTGCTTCCGAGTGTGACAGCAGTGATCCAGCGGAGGAGGTTTTGATGGTCGATGGACCTCGCGGTCCTCCCGTTTTTTCCCGCACCGATGGAGGCTCTGGTGGTGGCGACCCGTCGCATGCCCATGAGGAATATCTCCCTGAGCCCCCCACGTCGCTGCAGAGAGAAGAACTTCACCGCCGGAACATGGATGCGCTACACACTCCTATCGTTGGAGAAACCGCCGAGGCCCGTGCCTTGGAGGACGCGCGCTTAGCCAACTTGGCTGAGCGCACTCGACTGGATAACCTCCAGCAAGCACTCGACGAGCGCACACGACAACGGGTTCCAGAATCCAGTCGATGTCAGCTCTTTCCACCACCAACTCAGGTATATCGAACTTCGATTCAGAATTTAGCAGCTGCAGCCCGTATAGCAGAGTCCATTCAGCCCTCTCAATCACAGGCTGGTAGAGGCTTGTTGCAGATCAGAGCGTTACTCCGAGCAGCAGGAGACCAGAATTTAGCTGTTTCATAGTCGTGGAACAGGATCCACAGCCGATCCATGGCTGCAGATACAGTCCAGTCGGCTCACAGCCCAAGATGGCCCCCGAGGCGTGAAGGACGTGGAGACCGGCGTGATCAGTACAGGAACCGTGAGCAGTATGATCACCGACTCGATCGTGATAATCAACGTCGAGTGCCCACCCCTCCCCCAATGAGTGGATCGTACGTGCCTCGACAGAAGGATGACAGACGCCCTCACAGTGTTGGGCGAAGGATTCCAGTCGACCCCAGGGAACCAGGCTTTGACACGAGATCCATTCTCGTTCAGGGTTTGGTCGACAGGAACAGAGCTCACAGGGAAGGTCATGACAGGGAGATACCCACCAGCAGGAGAGTACACGTCTCAGGACCAGAGTGCTTCAGCAGGGCCATCAGGGCCGTGGTGATTCCTCCCAACTTCAGGTTGGCGACTGGAGTCAGTAAGTTCACTGGTGAGTCCAAGCCCGAAACTTGGCTTGAAGACTACCGAGTGTATGTTCAGATTGGCGGCGGCAACAATGAGGTGGCCATGAAACACCTGCCTCTCATGTTGGAGGGTTCGGCCAGAGCCTGGCTGAACCAGTTAGCGCCCAGCAGCATTTACACTTGGGAAGATCTTTCCCGAGTGTTTGTTAGAACATTTGAAGGAACTTGCAAGCGACCAGCAGGATTGACAGAGCTGCAATCTTGTGTGCAGAAGTCGAATGAAACTTTGAGGGATTACATCCAGATATGGATCACGTTGCATCACACGGTAGAGAATGTGTCTGATCACCAAGCAGTTTGTGCCTTCAAGGAAGGCGTTAAGTGCAGAGAACTGAACATGAAATTCGATCGAACCGGAGACATGTCTCTGAGTCGAATGATGGAGATTGCCACCAAGTATGCCAATGGCGAAGACGAGGATCGACTCTGGAGTGGCAAACACAAGTCAGTCACCCACGAAACCAGAGGAGGGAATTCTAGTCGGAAGCAAAAGCGGAAAGCCGAGCCAGCTGCTCCGGGAGAAGCCTTGGCCGTGACTCAAGGAAAGTTTAAGGGGAAGCCCAAGGGGCCTTGGAACCCTAAGAAAGTTAAGGACCAAGATGGAAATGACGTGTTGGATCTGCCATCCACATTCACACAAAGAAAGATGAAGAGGGTAAACTCATTTATCCGAAACATACCACTCGACAGTGTCGACTCTTGACCCAGCAGTTCCAAGTGAAGCCGCCCAAAGATAAGGAAAAGGAGTCGGACAAGATTGAGGACAAGGAAGATAGTGATAATGGATACCCCCAGGTCAATTCCACCCTGATGATTTTGGCTGATGCTGAAAGCAAAAGTCGACTAGAAGTTATCAACCAAGAAGTGAATATGGTTGCCCCGACGACACCCAGTTATTTGAAATGGTCTCAGACTGCCATCACATTCGACCAGTCCGATCACCCAACGCACACTGCCACCCCTGGGAGGTAAGCTTTGGTGGTCGACCCAGTTGTCGAAGGCACTCGACTGACCAAAGTGTTGATGGATGGAGGCAGCGGTCTGAATTTATTATATGCTCAGACGTTGGAAGGGATGGGCATTCCGATGTCCAGACTCAGTACCAGCAACATGAGTTTCCATGGAGTCATTCCTGGAAAGAAGACTGAGTCACTCGGCCAAATCGCTTTTGATGTGGTTTTCGATGATTCCAAGAATTACCGCAAAGAAAAGTTGACGTTTGAAGTGGTAGATTTCCAGAGTGATTATCACGCTATCTTGGGCAGGCCAGCTTATGCACGTTTCATGGCTCGACCATGTTACGTGTATCTCAAATTGAAGATGCCTGGTCCCAGGGGTGTGATCACTATTACCGGCAATCAGAAGAAGGCGGAAGAGTGCTTTCAGAAAGGCTCAAAGATCGCCGATATACAGTTGGCAGCGGTGGAGCTGCTAGAATACCAGAAAGCAGCAGACCTGAGTGATTTGTTGTGAGCCAAGAAGCCCGTTACGGAATCAGCGTTTTAGTCGTCCGGTGAGACAAAGACGATTCACATTCACCCGACCGACCCCAATGCTGCTCCGACCCATATCTCGACAACGCTCGACTCCAAATAGGAAGAAGCGCTCATCCAGTTCCTCCGTGCGAACAGGGACATCTTCGCATGGAAGCCTTCTAACATGCCAGGCGTTCCTAGGGGGCTGGCTGAGCACCGTCTACGAGTCAACCCAAACATTAAGCCTGTGAAAGAACATCTTCGGCGGTCCGCCGTCCAGAAGAGAAAGGCCATTGGTGAGGAGGTTGCTCGACTGTTAGCAGCAGAGTTCATCCAAGAGATATACCACTCCGAGTGGCTCGCCAATGTTGTCATGGTCCCCAAGAAGGACAAGTCACTCCGCATGTGCATTGTCTTTAAACATATCAATCGGGCCTGCCCGAAAGATCATTTTTCTCACCCCCGCATCGACCAGATAGTCGACTCGACTGCCTGATGTGAGCGCCTGTCTTTTTTAGGCGCCTATTCCGGGTACCATCAGATCCGTCTGTATGGACCCGACGAGATCAAAACAGATTTTATCACTCCATTCGGGTGGTTGTGTTACGTCACCATGCCATTCGGCCTCAAGAATGCCGGAGCCACGTTCATGAGGATGATTCAGAAGTGTCTGCTCACTCAAATCAGTCGGAACGTGGAGGCATACATGGATGATATTATGGTCAAGTCACGGAAGGGTTCCGACCTACTGACTGACCTTGCTGAAATCTTTGCCAACCTCAGGAGGTATGATATCAAGCTCAACCCATCCAAGTGCACATTCGGAGTTCCTGGTGGGAAGTTACTCGGTTTTCTTGTTTCTGAACGAGGAATCGATGCCAACCCAGAAAAAATTGGTACTATTGTCGGTGTACAAAAAGAGGGGTACACTTTTTGTACCCCTATGACTGTGCACGGGCAGTCTGAGCCACGGGCGCCGCCGCACCGAGCCCAGCAAGGGAGGTAGAACCAAGGTAAGGCCGAAGCCAAAGAGAAGCAGAACGACGCCAAGACCAAGACCACAAAGAGCAAAGGGGGCGAAGTGGGCCCCCCGGCAAGATCCTTGCCGGGAGGCGGTTTTTGCAAACCCGGCAAGACCCTTGCTCGCCCCACACCTACGGAGCAGGTCACCCTTGAGTCCACTGCCCCCATGGGGCAAGGATTCGGGAGGCATCCCCGTGGTGGTATGCAGATCTTTGTGAAGACATTCAAGATCAGATGCACATTTTAGAAGATGATGGTCCTTGGCGGGATCCCAGCCAAGGAAAACCACAAGGCCCCAGCAAGAGCCTTGCCGGGGATGGCAGCAGGTGCCACGGCAAGACCCTTGTCGGAGCCCGACAAGACCCTTGCCGGGGCTGCGGCAAGGCCCTTGCCAAGGACACTCGCGGGGCCACCATCAGACCCGCACCAGTCACGCCTCCACCACCGTTCGCATGCAGCTGTGGACCCAACCAGCTGGGCAGGCACCTGCGTGGCGGCATGCAGATCCTCGTGGAGACCCACCGCTGCGCCACCTCAGCTGCCTGCCCGCCTACATGGCATCGCAGGCACCGGTGGCCAGGGCGCGTGTCGACGCGGAAGAGAGCGGCGACGGACGAGACAGGGCTCTCCCCCGCCCCCGATAAAGCAAGGACACCTAAGCAAGGCGCATTAAATGCACCTTGTCATGTAATGCGAGGGATAACCTCGCATCACTGTACCCTTTCCACCTCTTGTGTGCCACTGTGGCAGCCCCTTTCCCTATAAAAGGAGGCCCCAGGCGACCAGGAAGGGGATTCGGCTTTTTGGAGCTCCTCATGCCCCATAGCTATCTGAAGAACACAAACATATAATCCACCAAAGCAGGAGTAGGGTTTTACGCATCTTCGCGGCCCGAACCTGGGTAAAGGAATCGTGTACTGCCTGCTCAATCCGCTCTTCTCACGGCCCCCGCGCCCCGCAACCGCAGAAAGGGATCCTCGTGATCCCATAGGTGTCATTTCCCACCGACATCTTTGGCGCGCCAGGTAGGGGAGCGCAATTGTGAGAATCGGCTTTAGCAGTTAGTTCAACGCTTCTTCATCGTCATGGCGCCCAATAAGAAGACGACGGTGGCGGTTGTCCCGTCGGACGCCGGGTATCCCGTCCCGACGCGGGCGAGCAGCGGATCGCTCGCCGAAAGGACCCGGGGCGCTGTTCGCGAACACCAACACCGTCCCAACAACCGGAGTTTGGGAGGCGGTGTTGTTCGTGCGCCCGGTAATGGGCCGCGCGCCAGGGCTTCTGCCAGGCCCTCCGTAGGTGGCGCGGGACCTTCCGAGGTCGCTGCTGCCCCGCCCGCTGGCGGCGCGAGGGCCTCCAGGACTCCCACTCCAGCGCCGACGGCGCGTTCCTCTCAAGCGGCGCGCGACGAGCGGCGTGATCGCCCCAAAGACCCCGGGCGTCGCCGCGGGAAAAGCCCCGAGCGCCACTCCCGGGATGTAGAAGACCTGCCCGCTCGCCGAGGCGCTGGTGAAGACAGCGTGCGACCGCGCGGTCGTGATAGAGCTCCTTCTGACATTGTCAGAAGTCGAAGAGCGTCGCGATCCGTGCAGGTTTCGCTGCCACCGATGCCAGCAGAAGCCCTGGCGCGCGCAGTTGCTCCTCGACTTTCCTCCCACTATGGGGAAACTCGGCGAATGGAGAGCCACCATCCGAAGCCTTGTTGCGGTGGCCAACAAAGATGATCCGACCCCGACGGAGCCCCCGGGTCGACGTTCCGATGGAGTCCCGCGTACTAGTGGCAGGAAGGCTGGCGGCGCCGCGACCACGGTGCACTCGCCTCCTCCTTGCCCGGTGCCACGGACACCGGCCCATCGCGACGTTGTGGGCGACGAAATCTCCATAGCATCGTCCGACCCGCGGACCCACCAGGACCAACGCCAGGTCCTTCGGGATCGGGAACATGAAGACGCTCGGACCACCATCGAGCGCTGGCGTGGAGCGCGCCACTAGTCAGATAGGCGAGCGGGGCTTGCTGTGGACCACCCGGCACCGGAGAGCCCTGGGGGCCTGCCTTACGAGGTAGGCTGCGCGGCTTTTACCTGTGAGTTGCGGCAGTTCCAGTGGCCCACTCACCGCACTTTCAAACCTGACGTGGGCGAGAAGTACGGCGGCAAGACCCACCCATCCGAGTTCCTCAGCATCTACACCATCGCGATGCAGGCTGCCGGAGCTCGTGATGATAAGGTGCTTGCAAATTACTTCCCGTTGGCTCTTAAACCCAACGCCATGTCATGGTTGATGCACTTGCCGGTAGACTCCATTTCCTCCTGGTCGGATTTGTGCCATGAGTTCGTGGGCGCCTTCACTGGCGGTCACCAAGCTCATGGCCAAGCGAGTGATCTCCACGTCATTCCCCCGAAGGGAGGCGAGAGTCTCCGCAAGTACATATAGAGGTTCGGCCGGGTACAGTACAATATCCCAGATGTTCACCCCGCCGCCATCATCAGCGCGTTCCATCAGAACGTTCGGAACCGCAAGATGCGCGAAGAGCTAGCGATGAACAAGGTGAAAGATGTCGCGGAGCTCTATGTTCTCGCGGACAAGTGTGCCCGGGCTGAAGAGGGGAGGAAGTACCCCGGCGAAGATGCCGGCGTGGAAACTGACTCCTCTGAAGAGGACACCGCCGCCCCGGCGAAGAAAGGCCGTCACCGCAACAGGAAGCGCAAAGGGAAAGCTGTGCTTGCCGTCGAGGGGTCTGACGACACTGGCTCCACCAAGAAGACCAAGGCAGGTGACCCAGCAAGGATATTGCCGGATGTGTCGCCTACCAGGCCTTGGCGGTTGCCGAGAAGCCAGGCAACTCCGACTAGCGCTACTGCAAGATCCATCGCACCAAAGGCCATGCTCTCCAAGACTGCCGGCGGGTTGAGCTCCTCGCAGAGAAGCAGAAGGCTGAATAAGAGAGGCGGGACAAGGAGAAGGGCCAAGACGGTGCTGAGGGATCCGGCAAGAAACGCGATGGCCAGGCGGGCCGTCGCGGCAAGGATAAGAGACAAGAGAGGCCCGCTCAGGGCCGTGACAGAAAGCCAGAAGATGACGATCACGAAGAGGACGACGAGTCCGGTGAACAAGAGTTTCAGAAAGCTACAGAGGCCATGTGCGTTGACGGCGGCGCTTCGCTGCATGCCTCTCGACGCCGGCTTAAACAGTGGGCGCGAGAAATTACAGCAGCAGAGCCGTCGTTTGATGCCCAGAGGCCGCTGAAGTGGTCCAGCACACCTATTATTTTTGACTCTGAGGACCACCCTGGTCGCACTACTGCGGGCGGGTGCTTGCTGTTGTTGGTTTCACCAACAATACGCAACCTCAAGGTGACAAAAATGTTAGTAGATGGCGGGGCCGGTCTGAACTTGATCTCGCCTGCCGTGATCGAGAAGCTGCAGATCCCTGATGGAGACCTCGAAGAAACGGGCACGTTTCAAGGGCTCAGCCCGTGGAGAAGCCAACCCAAGGGAAAGGTCACGTTGCCCGTAACTTTCGGGAGCGACCTGAACTTTGGGACGGAGAGGATTGTGTTTGATGTTGCCAAGATCCCCTTGCCCTACAACGGGATCCTTGCCGCCCAGCGTTGGCCAAGTTCATGGCGGCGTCGCACTACGCCTACAATACCCTGAAGATGCCAGGGCCCGTGACAATCATCACCATCCCCTCCGACAAGAAGGATGCGCTGATTTGCGCTGATCAAGTGTACCAGCAAGCAGTCGCAGCAGCTACAGCCGCTGGGGCACTCGCTCCTGCTGCCGAGACCCCGAGGGGGACAAAGAAGAAGAAGGCCAGTGAGACCTCAGACACCCACTCCGGCAAGCGCACCTCTTCGGAGTGTAGCGCTGTCGTCGAGGACGTGCCAGAGAGCTCCGCCGACGGAGGCAAGAAGTCCAGGGCCACGCCGCCGGGAACCAAGAAGGTTTCCGTCAACAAGGACGGCACGGGAGGAGCTTTCACCATAAGATCCACCCTTGACGACAAATAGGAAGACACGCTCGTCACCTTCCTGCGGGCGAATGTCGATGTGTTTGCATGGCAAGCTTCCAACATCCCCGGCGTTCCCAGGGAGGTGATTGAGCACCACCTTGCTGTCTGTCCTCATGCGCGGCCCATCAAGCAGAAGGTCAGAGAGCAAGCTTTGGAACGACAAGAGTTTATCACAGAAGAAATCCGGAAACTGGAGGCAGCGGGTTTGGTAAGAGGAGTGCTCCATCCGACGTGGTTGGCCAATCCGGTCGTAGTGCGCAAGGCAAATGGGAAGTGGAGGCTGTGTATTGATTACACAGATATCAATAAGGCTTGTCCTAAAGACCCCTTCCCGTTGCCGCGCATCGACCAGATTGTTGACTCCACGGCTGGGTGTGATCTGTTGTCATTCCTCGATGCCTACTCCGGCTACCACCAGAATTTCATGACGAAAGAAGACGAAGAGAAAACAGCATTCATCACCCCATGTGGTACGTATTGTTTCATACGGATGCCTTTCGGGTTGAAGAGTGCTGGATCGACGTTTGCGAGGGCGGTCCAGATTGGTTTTGAGCCCCAGCTCCATAGAAATATTGAGGCTTATATGGACGACATAGTGGTCAAAACCAAGGACAGGGCCACCCTCATATCAGATTTGCGGGAGACATTTGCAAATCTGCACAAGATCAACCTCAAGCTGAACCTTGAGAAGTGCGTCTTTGGCGTCCCATCCGGCAAGCTTCTCGGGTTCTTTGTGTCGCAGCGGGGGATAGAGGCCAACCCGGACAAGATCAAAGCTATAGAGCAGATTGAAGCACCCAAGCGAATCAAGGATGTGCACCGGCTCGCTGGTTGCGTCGCTACCCTGGGCAGGTTCATATCCAAGTCCGCCGAGCGCGCCCTTCCCTTTTTCAAGATCCTGAAAAAGGCGGGCCCGGTGGAGTGGACACCAGAAGCCGAAGCGGCATTGCAAGATTTGAAGAAGTACCTCTCCTCCGCACCAACACTAGTTGCGCCCAGGCCCCAGGAGCCGTTGCTGCTATACTTAGCGGCAACGAACCAGGTGGTCAGCGCCGCAGTAGTGGCGCAGAGGGAAGTCGACGACGAGGTAATGGCAGCAACAGAGCCCGACGCCACCAGTGCGGAGGTGACACAGTTGGTCGAGATGCCGCCAAAGAAGAAAGTGATGCAGCGCCCAGTCTACTTCGTTAGCTCCCTCTTGCAGGGGGCTAGGTCGAGGTACTCCGATGTGCAGAAACTGCTCTTCGGCCTCCTCATGGCCACGAGGAAGCTGCGTCACTACTTCCAGGCACACGAGATCACTGTCGTCACTCGCCTCCCTCTGCAGCGGATATTGCACAACCCAGATGCGACGGGGAGGATTGTGGAATGGGCACTGGAGCTGTCCAGCTTTGGCCTCAAGTTTGAAAGTACTTCGACGATCCAGAGCCGAGTCCCAGCGGAGTTCATTGCAGAATGGACCGCCACACCTGACGAAGAAGCCCAAGAGACTGCTCTCCCCGGCAAGGAGGCAAGTTGCGATTGGATTATGTACTTTGATGGGGCTTTCTCCCTCTAGGGTGCCGGGGCTAGCGTACTGCTCGTCGCCCCCACCGGCGAGCACCTCAAGTACGTGATCCAGATGCACTTCCCCAGGGAGGCGTCAACAAACAACACGGCGGAATACAAAGGGCTACTTGCCGGTCTTAGGATCGCGGCGGACCTCGGAATCGAAAAGCTCATCGTCAGGGGCGACTCGCAGCTTGTCGTCAAGCAAGTCAATAAGGATTACCAGAGCCCGTTGATGAAGGCCTACGTTGATGAAGTGAGAAAGCTGGAAGAGCGTTTCGACGGTATCCAGGCTGAATACGTTCCCCGAACGGAGAACGATATCGGTGATTACCTGTCGAAGCGCGCTGCCCTCAAGCTACCTGTGGAACCAGGTACCTTTGTGCTTCAGCTAACTCAGCCATCCGTTGATCCATCAACAGAGCAGAACAAGAGAAGGAAATCAGGACCCGACAAGTACTTTCCCGCCGAGCTCCCCAGAGCCGCCGGCAAGGATGTTGCCGAGGACACTGAACCTGCCACGGGACGGCTAGCTCCGGCAGGACGCCAAGCTCTTGCCGTCGAGACAGCCGCCCCTATAGCGTAGGAAATGCCTTTAGTCCTCGCCGTCGAGCCTCAGGCTCTAGCGTGGGCACAGCATACCGTCCAATTCCTCCAGACAGGGGAGCTTCCTGAGGAGCAGGAAGAAGCAGAAAAAGTAGCCCGTCGCTCTGCCATGTACTAGTTCGTCGATGACGTCCTGTATAGGAAGAGACCGAACGGTGTGAAATTGAAGTGCATCCCTCGAGAGGAAGGACTGGAGCTGTTGGCAGAGATACATGGAGGCATATGTGGATCCCACATTGGGTCGAGAGCCCTTGCCGGCAAGCCGTTCCGGCAGGGTTTCTTCTGGCGCACCGCCCTCTAGGATGCAACGACGCTCGTCGCCAGGTGTGCGGCGTGTCAGTTCCATTCAAGAAAGCTTCATCAACCAGCTCAAGCCCTTCAAACCATTCCTCTCTCCTGGCCGTTCTCGGTCTGGGGGCTCGACATACTGGGCCCTTTCCCCCGCGCTGTCGGGGGCTTTGAGTACTTGTACGTAGCCATCGACAGAAGTGGCCAGAAGTGGAGGCAGTGAGGAAGGTCACAACTGAGTCAGCCGTCAAGTTCTTCAAGGGGCTAGTATGCCGTTACGGTGTCAACCGGATCATCACCGACAACGGTACGCAGTTCACAAGCCGCACCTTCATGCAATATACTCAGGACCTCGGCAGCAAAGTCTGTTTCACTTCCGTCGCTCACTCGCGGAGAAACGGGCAAGCTGAGAGGGCAAATGCTGAAGTGCTGCGAGGCTTAAGGACCAAGACCTTTGACAGACTGCACAAGAGCGGAAGGCGCTGGATTGATGAGTTGCCGACAGTTCTTTGGTCAATCAGGACGACACTAAATCGAGCCACCGGCCAGACACCCTTTGCCTGGTATATGGGGCAGAAGCAGTTATCCCCACTGAACTCATATACGGGTCACCTCGAGTGCTCGCTTATGATGAGCTTGAGCAAGAGCAACTGCGGCAAGGCGACGCACTGCTCCTTGAGGAAGATCGTCTTCAGGCGGCTGTGAGAGCAGCATGCTACCAGCAAGCCTTGCGCCGCTACCATAGCCGCAAGGTTCATGCCCGGAGCCTTGAGGAAGGCGACCTTGTTCTTCGGCGCGTTCAATGGGCCAAGAATTCCAACAAGTTGACGCTGAAGTGGGAAGGCCCTGGAGACCGAAGATGTCGTTTCGGTGAGCAACTCCTCGAACATCGAGCGTCTTCGCAAGTTTTACCCATAAGGCGCGGCTTGTCGGGCCTCTCGGCAAGCCACCTTTTGTACAAGCATTGCCGATGATGCATGTAACCCTTTGTACAAAGCCAGGCGCAGACCCTGAGCATAAATGAAGCGCTGGCGCCCTAAGTTATAGCATGCATGCTAGATCGAGTCTCGTCCTTGGTTAGGGTTGATAGTGCTTAGCGGCGGCTAACCCCTAGCTTAGAGGTCGAGTGTGCGTCTCTTTGCTGTTCTTTTGTCTCCTTTGGTTCGCAGGGCTCGGATATCCTTGCCGGATCACTTGAGGATGAAAAAAAGGAGAAGAGGGACGGACCAGCATCTGGACCCCGGCAAGCCAGTGTTGCCGGGGGCTGCAGGTACAAAGATTCACCCACGGCGAACCAGAGTTGCCGGGGGCTGCAGTTTCAGATAAGTTCTTCATCCCTTATCATGCATTCTCTTATGGACTGAGGTATGCGAAACCTTGTTTCTTCCTAAAGCTACCGTGCTCCCCTAACTCTAGGCCCTAGGGCTCGTTCCTGGGGCCAGGTTTGGTCGTAGTCGCGGCAGCGAAGGGACGAAACGAGGAGCCTGAACCCGCCTCATCCCTGCCTCCGCCGAAAGCGTGAGCAAGGTCGAGCGATGTGGGAAGACGGCAGGGCCTGCTGCCGGGCAAGGAAGTGTCTATCTTAAAGATATCAAGGATTTGCCCCTTGACTTGGGTTCCACCCGCAAGACAAGTGACCCGGCAAGCATCCCTTTTTCATTAAAAACATTCCACTCAGGTACAGTTCATGGAGAATGAAATACATGGATGATGGGATTACAAGCTTTAAATTCAGCTAAGGCCCGAAGGCTTACAAACTAAAAAGAGATAAGGTGCCCGTAATCCCTTTCTTGTCCCTCTCTTCACGAGGCAGGTCAAGGAGGCGAAAAGGGCAAAAGGGGCGCCTAGACGAGCTACAGGTGGCAAAAGACACCAAGAGAACATCTTGGTGGTCGTCCAAAGGCTGGATGGTGATGGCAGCGCCGGAGGCAGAGCTCGAAGACGAGGCGGCAGGATGTCAGCACGCGTCGAAGGCGTCGTGCCCACGTACTCCCAGTTGACGGCCTTGCCGCCCGCCCTCTTCCTCTTTCGCAGCCTCCCAACGCCAGCCGCCCAAGGAGACGACCCCGAGAAGTTCAAGGAGCCGGCGACACGGATGATAGGGTCGCCGGTGCCGCGCGGAGCGGCGCCCGACACCTAGTCGGACCTGTCATCCTGCTGCCCGCTACCCTCGTCGTCGTTGCCGCTGTCCTCCTCATCACTCCCGCTTGAGGAGGAGTCTTCGCTATCGGGGGAGCTCTCCACGCAGCACCTTGCCCGAGTCCCGAAGCACCCGAAGACCTTGAAGGAGAGGAGACCGCCCTCCATCAGCTTAAAATGGAGGGTGAGCCCCTCCGTCAGGCGGTGGATATGGGCGAACGTCTTCCACCCTCGACCAAGATACATCACATTAGGGGCTGGGAAGTCGACGCGGATTCGCATACCGCTGATTCCACAGCCCCTCATGTGCAGCCTCAGTGTCTCAGGCGGGTCCAGCTCCATGTCGCTCGCGAATGGAGTCGGGAGACGAAGACGATGGTGAGGCGGCCGCCGCAGCCTGACGAAGAACTCACAAGGGTCGTCCCCAACGTGGCCCTCCATGGGGAGAGGAACTGCTGCTGGAGGCAAAGCCGGCGCGCCACCCCGTCCTCCTCTTCCCCGAGCCCCTCGGCCTCGCCCTATCCCCCTTCCCCGAACTCACAAGGTGCAGGAGAAGGAGGGACGCATTGTCGAGCGGCGACCCTCGTCGCCACCATCGAAGGACCAGGGTTCCCTTTCTCCATGGCGAATGAGAGGGAGGGGAGCAGAAGCTGAAGAAGTCAGATGGAGGAATGCAGGGCACCGACCCCCCCCCCCCGCCCGCTCTATATAAATGAGCAGGGTGGGGGCTCGACCGCCCCGTTCCGCCAATGAGGACGTGAATGGCGCAGGAGACCGGGGCCGATCCGCCGCCCCAGCCCGCGACGGCCCGGCCTCCCGCCTCCACCAACTGCCACCCCAGGCGCATGAGCGAACGTGCAGGACCGAAGCGACGGGTGAGGTGACTTCTCCCCACCCCGTGATTAAAGGGAGTGGGCGCCTTGAAAGACCACCCCTCGGCCCCGTCCAGTAAATGGGCTGCGCCTCCACGCCTCCCTCCGTTTATGGGGAAGACGCAAGCCGCCCCCTTTCTACTACGACGTGACGCATGCGTGCAGAGGCCAGCCTCAAGCATGCCGCCCGCGTCACGCACGCCTCCCCATGACGCGCCATGCGCGGGAAGCATGGGAGGCGCAACGCGCGAAGAAACTTACCGCGGTAAAAACTGTCCTGCCTGCTCGCGCACCGTTCTTGGGCCTGGCCCAACAACGCGTAGCGCTTATGTGTGGCCCAGGCCCGGGGGCTCCTGTCGGTGTACAAAAAGAGGGGTACACTTTTTGTACCCCTATGACTGTGCACGGGCAGTCTGAGCCACGGGCGCCGCAGCACCGAGCCCGGCAAGGCAGGTAGAACCAAGGTAAGGCCAAAGCCAAAGATGAGCAGAACGACGCCAAGACCAAGACCACAAAGAACAAAGGGGGCGAAGCGGGCCCTCCCGGCAAGATCCTTGCTAGGAGGCGGTTTTTGCAAACCCGGCAAGACCCTTGTCGTGGCAGCTCGCCCCACACCTACGGAGCGGGTCACCCTTGAGTCCACTGCCACCATGGGGCAAGGATTCGGGAGGCATCCCCGTGGTGGTGTGTAGATCTTTGTGAAGACATTCAAGATCAGATGCACACTTTAGAAGATGATGGTCCTTGGCGAGATCCCAGCCAAGGAAAACCACAAGGCCCCCGGTAAGAGCCTTGCCGAGGATGGCAGCAGGTGCCACGGGAAGACCCTTGTCGGGACCCCAACAAGACCCTTGCTGGGGCCGCGGCAAGGCCCTTGCCAAGGACACCAGCGGGGCCACCATCAGACCCGCACCAGGCACGCCTCCACCACCGTTCGCATGCAGCTGCGGACCCAACCAACTGGGCAGGCACCTGCGTGGCGGCATGTAGATCCTCATGGAGACCCACCGTTGCGCCACCTCAGCTGCCTGCCCGCCTACATGGCATCGCAGGCACCGCTGGCCAGGGCGCGTGTCGACGCGGAAGAGAGCGGCGACGGACGAGACAGGGCTCTCCCCCGCCCCCGATAAAGCAAGGACACCTAAGCAAGGCGCATTAAATGCACCTTGTCATGTAATGTGAGGGATAACCTCGCATCACTATACCCTTTCCACCTCCTGTGTGCCACTGTGGCAGCCCCTTTCCCTATAAAAGGAGGCCCCAGGCGACCAGGAAGGGGATTCGGCTTTTTGGAGCTCCTCACGCCCCATAGCTATCTCAAGAACACAAACATATAATCCACCAAAGCAGGAGTAGGGTTTTACGCATCTTCGCGGCCCGAACCTGGGTAAAGGAATCGTGTACTGCCTGCTCGATCCGCTCTTCTCATGGCCCTCGCGCCCCGCAACCGCAGAAAGGGATCCTCGTGATCCCATAGGTGTCGTTTGCCACCGACATCTATACTCTGAATGAAGCGCGCTGTGCGCGTGCACGATGTCCAGAAGCTTACTAGTTGCTTGGACACTTTAAGTCGATTCATTTCTCATCTCGGTGAAAAGGCGTTGCCTCTTTACCAACTGATGAAGCAGTCCGACAAGTTTGAGTGGAATCCAGAAGTTGATGCAGCGTTTGCAGAGCTAAAAGCCCTGCTCTCCACCCAGCCGGTGCTTGCTGCCCCAATCAGCAAAGAGCCTTTACTGCTTTACATTTCAGCCACAGGACAAGTTTTCAGTACAGTACTTACGGTCGAGCGGGAAGAAGCAGGAAAGGCCTTCAAAGTTCAGCGCCCAGTATATTATATTTCTGAAGTTTTGACTCCATCAAAGCAAAGATACCCTCATTATCAAAAGCTTGTCTATGGGATTTATATGACCACAAAGAAAGTTGCTTACTACTTCTCTGATCATTCCATTACAGTCGTCAGTGACGCTCCATTGTCAGAGATTCTGCACAACAGAGATGCAACTGGTCGAGTGGCAAAATGGGCGATTGAACTCCTTCCCCTAGATATCAAGTTTGAGGCAAACAAAGCTATCAAGTCCCAAGCAATAGCAGATTTCGTCGCCGAGTGGATTGAACAACAACTGCCGACTCAAGTTCACTCGGAGCACTGGACCATGTTCTTCGACGGTTCCAAGATGCTAAATGGTTCTGGTGCTGGAGTAGTACTGGTTTCCCCCCGAGGAGATAAGCTCAGATATGTTCTCCAAATCCACTTTGATTCCTCCAATAACGAAGCAGAATATGAAGCACTTTTGTATGGGTTGCGCATGGCCATTTCACTCGGCGTCCATCGCCTCATGGTCTATGGCGACTCAGATTTGGTGGTTAATCAAGTGATGAAGGAGTGGGACGTCAGAAGTCCAGCCATGACTGGTTATTGCAATGCAGTGAGAAAGTTAGAGAAGAAATTCGAGGGGTTAGAGCTCCATCATATACCTCGACTGTAAAATCAAGCAGCTGACGACTTGGCAAAAATAGGTTCCAAGAGAGAAGCCATTCCCAGCAATGTGTTTTTGGAACACATCCACACACCATCGGTTCAAGAAGATCCTTTCACTGAAGAAGCCCCGAAGCCAAAAAGTGCCACGGATCCGACTGAAGTTGAGATTCCAGCAGTGGTCGACCTGATCATGGAGGTTTTGGTCATCACTCCCGACTGGACGGTGCCGTACATCACCTACATCCTAAGGAAAGAGCTCTCGGAAGACGAAGAAGAGGCTCGACAGATCGTCCGTCGATCCAAGGCCTTTACCGTCATAAAGGGACAGTTGTATAGAGAAAGCGCGACTGGAGTCAGCCAGAAGTGTATAACGCCAGAAGAAGGTCAAATAATTCTTAATGATATCCACTCGGGGACCTGTGGCCATCATGCGTCCTCTCGGACCATTGTGGCTAAAGCATACCGAGCGGGATTTTACTGGCCAAGAGCAAATGAAATGGCGAAAGAGATAGTCGACAAATGTGAAGGATGCCAGTTCTACTCCAATATGTCGCACAAGCCCGCGTCAGCCCTGAAGACCATCCCACTCGTCTGGCCCTTTGCCGTTTGGGGATTGGATATGGTTGGACCTCTGAGAACGGGCAGGAGCGGCTTCACTCATGTGCTAGTGGCAGTTGACAAGTTTACCAAATGGATTGAAGCTAAACCTATCAAGAATCTTGATACCTGCACTGCTATCAGTTTCATCAGAGAGTTGACATTCAGATATGGAGTTCCACATAGCATCATCACTGGCAATGGGTCAAACTTCGATTCTGACAAGTTCAGAGCCTTTTGCGCATCCCAGGGCACACGAGTAGACTATGCTTCAGTCACCCACCCCCAGTCGAATGGACAAGCAGAAAGAGCAAATGGCTTGATTCTCAAAGGACTGAAACCCCGCCTGATGCGCGACCTCAAACACGCTGCTGGTGCATGGGACGACGAGCTTCCATCAGTCCGTTGGGGATTGAGGACCACCCCGAACCGGTCGACTGGATGAACTCCATTCTTTCTGGTCTATGGGGCTGAAGCAGTTTTGCCGAGTGACTTGCTTCACAATGCACCCCGAGTCGAGCTCTACTCTGAAGATGAAGCAGAACAAGCCCGACAGGACGCAGTCGACCTCCTAGAAGAAGAAAGGGAGATGGCCATGATCCGATTAACTATCTATCAGCAAGACTTGCGTCGATTCCCTGCCAGAAATGTGAAGAGTCGAGCCTTCCAAGAAGGAGACTTGGTCCTCCGAGTGGATCAACAGAAACCACACAAGCTCGCTCCTACTTGGGAAGGTCCCTTCATCGTCACCAAAGTCCTCCACAATGGAGCTCACCACCTTTACAATGTTGATCGCCAGATCGATGAGCCACGAGCTTGGAATGCGGAGTTGCTCCGCCCCTTTTACACTTAAGTACTCACTCGGATGAGATGTAATAAGAGATACCTCTATAGTTTATTTATCAAAGACAAAAGTTTTATAATTTTCCCAGTGTTTGCTATTTTCTTTTTGTTTACATGAGAAATCCCCCAGTGGGTGGCTTAGGTGCGAGTCTGTTTCGCCTAAGTTCAAAAAATCCCACCGAGTGGCGAGCCAGCCTTCCACTCGGGGGCTTAGCTGCGAATCTGTTTCGCCTAAGTTCAAAAAATCCCACCGAGTGGCGAGCCAGCCTTCCAGTCGGGGGCTTAGCTGCGAATCTGTTTCGCCTAAGTTCAAAATATCCCACCGAGTGACGAGCCAGCCTTCCACTCGGGGGCTTAGCTGCGAATCTGTTTCGCCTAAGTTCAGACATATCCTACCGAGTGGTGAGCCAGCCTCCCACTCGGAGGCTTAGCTGTAGTCCAGTACTCGCCTAAGTTTAAAAAATCCTATCGAGTGGTGAGCCAGCCTCCCACTCGGAGGCTTAGCTGCAGTCCAAGTACTCGCCTAAGTTCAAAAAAATCCTACTGAGTGGTGTCCCAGCCTCCCACGGGGAGGCTTAGCTGCAGTCCAAGTACTCACCTAAGTTTACAAAAAAATCCTACCGAGTGGTGAGCCAGCCTCCCACGCGGAGGCTTAGGTGCAGTCCAGTACTCGCCTAAGTTATAAAAATCCTACCGAGTGGTGAGCCAGCCTCCCACTCGGAGGCTTAGCTGCAGCTCAAGTGCTCGCCTAAGTTCAAAAACATCCTATCGAGTGGCGAGCCAGCCTCCCACTCAGGGGCTTAGCTGCAGCTGAAGTGCTCGCCTAAGTTTCAAAAATCCTACTGAGTGGTTAGCAATCCTCCCACTCGGGGGCTTAGCTGCAGTCCCAGTACTCGCCTAAGTTTCAAAAATCCTACCGGGAGGTGAGCAATCCTCCCACTCGGAGGCTTAGCTGTAGTCCAGTGCTCGCCTAAGTTTAAAAAGTCCTACTGAGTGGCGAGCAATCCTCCCGCTCGGGGGCTTAGCTGCAGCCCAAGTTCTCGCCTAAGTTTAAAAAATCCTACCAAGTGGCGAGCAATCTTCCCCACTCGGGGGCTTAGTTGCAGCCCAAGTGCTCGCCTAAGTTTAAAAAATCCAACCGAGTGGTCAGCCAGCCTCCCACTCGGAGGCTTAGCTGCAGCTCAAGTGCTCGCCTAAGTTCAAAAAAATCCTATCGAGTGGCGAGCCAGCCTCCCACTCAGGGGCTTAGTTGCAGCTGAAGTGCTCGCCTAAGTTTCAAAAATCCTACTGAGTGGTTAGCAATCCTCCCACTCGGGGGCTTAGCTGCAGTCCCAGTACTCGCCTAAGTTTCAAAAATCCTACCGTGTGGTGAGCAATCCTCCCACTAGGAGGCTTAGCTGCAGTCCAGTGCTCGCCTAAGTTTAAAAAATCCTACCGAGTGGCGAGCAATCCTCCCGCTCGGGGGCTTAGCTGCAGCCCAAGTGCTCGCCTAAGTTTAAAAAATCATACCGAGTGGCGAGCAATCCTCCCCACTCGGGGGCTTAGCTGCAGCCCAAGTGCTCGCCTAAGTTTAAAAAATCCTACCGAGTGGCGAGCAATCCTCCCCACTCGGGGGCTTAGCTGCAGCCCAAGTGCTCGCCTAAGTTTAAAAAATCCTACCGAGTGGCGAGCAATCCTCCGCACTCGGGGGCTTAGCTGCAGCCCAAGTGCTCGCCTAAGTTTAAAAAATCCTACCGAGTGGCGAGCTATCCCCCCCACTCGGTGGCTTAGCTGCAGCCAAGTGCTCGCCTAAGTTTAAAAAATCCTACCGAGTGGTGAGGAATCCTCTCGCTCGGGGGCTTAGCTGCGGTCCAGTACTCGCCTAAGTTTTCTATGCCTCAGAGCCGCATTCCAAGCACAAAGAGTATTCAAAGTGAAAACAAATGCCAGTGGAAAGGAAACACTAGCATATTCAGAAACAAACCAAGTTCGGATAAATCCCAAGGTTCTAAATGGTAGATCAAAAGTATTCGAGCATCAAGCCCGAAGAAGTTTAACGGTTACACCATCACTCGGCATTCCGAGGCAAATTTACAGTGAAGCATAGAAGTTTTACTCCTCAGGTGGAGGACTGGAGGGCGCGACAAACTGGTCCAGGTCAATCCCGTCAGCAATCCGAGTGGCAGCAACAATGAAGGTATCCATGAAAGACTGAAAGTTGTGCTTCCTGGTATTGGCAACTTGGAGATCCGCCAGCTTTTCCTCTCGCGCCTCCTTGCAGTGAACACGGACCAAGGACAGAGCGACGTCAGCGCCACACCTAGCAGAAGACTTCTTCCATTCCTGCCCTCGACCTGGAACTTCATTCAGTCAAGTCATCAAAGACTCGAGGTCCTTTTGAAGCGTCATCCCAGGCCAGAGCGCCGTGTTGATCCACGACGCCGCAACCTTCAGTCAAGCAAGGTAGTCAACCACTCCAGGAATACGAGACTCCGGTCGGAGCACGTTCATAGCATCCTCATCCTTCTCCGGAGAATGAATGGGGTCCAAGTTCGTCTCCACTCAACTGGTCTCCTCGTCGAAGTTCTGGCAGAATTCTATAAACACAATTCAAAGATAAGTCAGTGGCTCTACAATGGATTGATGACAACAAGTCAGTCAGGTAGGAGTGATTACCCTCAAGCATGACGAATAACTTCTTGGCGAGTTCACCCAGATAAGCCTCCAGATCGTTCCTCTTCCCCGCCAGTTCACTTGCCTAGTCATTCAGAGCTATCTTGTCATTCTTCAGACAGCTGGCCTCTTTGTTGGTTGCGTCGAGAGCAGCTTTCAGTCTGGTGTTCTCCTCTTCGAGATAATCGACTGAAGCCAGCTTTTCTTCCGCAAGCCTCGTTTTGTCCAAAGCCGCCTTCTACGCCTCGGCAAGGTCATGGTCCTTCTTCTTGAGAGCCTCCTCCATTTTATCTGCAAAATATCAACGGGATCAGCATCAGGAATGGGCAGAAAAGTAAGACAATCGTCAAGTTCTCACCCGCCATACCTTGTGCTTCGTCCCTCGCCTTCTGCAAGTTCTCCTGGGCAAGCTTCAAGTCGAGGTTGAGCTGGATCTGTTTGTTTTCCAATTCAGTATAACGAGCCACAAGCTCGCAGGATTTCTGCGAAGAGTCAGTCGACAGACGTCAAAGATAGGTTGCTTCCGAGCGACTAAGAGAAAAATCATAACATTTCTAAGACTACAGTCGAATCGAAAATATCCGACAGTAGTCTTAGGGACTAAACCCAGTGGGTGCACTCAGCGTGCCCCCACTGGTTTGACCGACTCGGCTCGACCAGTCGACCGAAAGAAAGAGGTTATGACCTCATCATGATCTGCAAGAAAAAAGGGGGTTCTTCAGACCTTAGTCGACTGCCAGCAGTCGACCATGGTCTCGGGGACTACACCTAGTGGGTGCACTCAGCGTGCCCCCACTGGTTCCAAGATTCCATTCGGAATGACCTGACCAGACCGAGTGAAGAAATTCGAGTGAAGCAACACAATAGAAAGACTACAGTCGACTGCCAACAGTCCACCGTAGTCTCGGGGACTACACCCAGTGGGTGCACTCAGCGTGCCCCCACTAGTCCAAAAAGTTCAATCGACACACCCAGTGGGTGTACAGATGCAAAGATCTTCGGAAAAGAGAGTCTTCAGATAGCACATCCTAACAGAACAAGCGGTGATCAACTAACCTGGACATTACTTTGAAGCGCTGAACTGGCATCGTAGGCCGCTTGGCTGGCTTCCCGGACCACCTTCACCTGCTCCATCATGATCCCCGCCTGGCGTATAGCCTCTTTAGCAGCACCCACTTGGTCCTCTGGGACGTGGTGTGTGGCAAAAAGGGAGGGCGGATCAGCAGTCGACGATGAAGGCCGAACACTCGTCAGCGGCATAGCGAAGGACACAGAAGTCTGAGTGGTATTACCACCCTCCTAAACTCCTGTCTCAGGCGCTGATGCAGCCTGTGGTGTCTTGCCAGTCGACGCCTTCCTATTCTTCCTCGCCCTCAGTGGCACTTCGTCATCATCATCAGGGAGATCAATGACATGAGGAGGAGCTATAAGAAAAATCCAAAGTTAAAGACGAAAATCCAAACGACCAGAGGAGACCGTCAATCGACCAAGAGTGAAACATCAGAAAACGCACCAAGGTTCGAGGTAATAGCGTCTTCCTTTTACTAGTCATCGTTCCTGGCAGTGATCTCGGAGGTAGCAGCACTGCAGATTTCATAAACCAGTCGGTTCAGTTAACGAGTCGACCAAGAGCCTATCCATGCTCAACAAAAAAAATGCAAGTTCTGCTGTTATCCGGAGATGGTGGGAACGGTCAACTTCATCTTGGGCAGGGCCTTCGGTGGCTTTGACGACACCGATCGTGGATGCTTGGGCGCTTTTTCAGTGGGCGCTGGAGCAGACGTCCGAGGGCGTTTAGACGACTGCCCGACAGGCGTGGTTGCCTTGCCACGTTCGCGCGCAGGGTCGTGGGTGAGCTTGGATCGCCTTTCCGTACGGGGAGGATCGACTTCTTCCTCCTCCTCTTCACTAGAGTCATCGTCATCGTTCTTCTCCCCTTCTCCCTAAGAGTGCCACTCCTCTCCGCTTTCGCCTCCGCTCGCCTCCCCCTCCTCGGACTGCTCTTGCGCCCCGTTGGGCATCGAATACATATCAGCAATGGCCTAGAGGACAACAAGCAAGACAAGAGTCGGTCGATTGATGTTAAGTAAACAGAATGAAGAAAGCAAGGTTGCAGTCACAGATGCAGAATCGGACCTGGTCTACTTCGCACGTCTGGTCGAGTGGAGGAATCATCCTGGCTCGTCAGGGTTTTTCCTTGTTCCCCGTGATACTCGACAACCACCCCTCCAACGTCGCATCGCCGACCTCCTTCGGATGGATCCGAGTGGTGTCATCGAGGCCCGAGTACATCCACATCGGATGGTCGCGAGCTTGGAGCGGTTGGATGCGCCTACGGAGAAAGACCTCTAATAAATCCATACCAGTCACCCCGTCGCGGACGATCTGAACCACTCGACCGACTGGCACTTTGACTTGCGCCCTTTCTTCCGGTGTAACTTTCAGAGAGGAAGGCTTTTCTTCTCGGTTAAGGGAAAAAGGAGGAAGATCCGTCGCCTGTCCTGGAGTCGCCTGGTCTTTTCAGTAGAACCAGGTCGACTGCCACCCGCGGACAGACTCGGGAAGATTCATAGCTGGAAAAGAACTTTTACTCCTCATCTGGATCCCAAGACCCCGCACTTCTGAACCACTTGCGTCCTATCGTCACTCGACTTGGCTTTCTTAACCGACTGAGAACGAGAAGTGAAAATGTGCTTGAAGAGGCCCCAATGGGGACGACAACCTAGGAAGTTCTCGCACAAAGATACAAAGGCAGCAAGATACACGATGGAATTTGGAGTAAAATGATGGAGCTGCGCTCCGAAAAAGTTCAAGAAGCTCCGGGAAAAAGAATGAGGGGGCAGAGAAAATCCGCGGTCGACATGAGTAGCGATGAGGACGCACTCACCCTCGCGAGGCTGCGGTTCGATCTCATTCCCCGGAAGACGTGCACATTGGTGAGGAATGAACCCCCCATCGACCAGATCATCGAGGTCATCCTGCTTGATCACCGAAGGCATCCAATCGCCCTGGATCCAGCCCGTCGGCAGAGCGGACCTCGAAGAAGATCCGCCCCGACTTCTTCCCCTTCGCATGCGCCGTCGCTTTCTTCGCGCGCTCCAGAGCCGCCGTCCTCTCCTTCACCATTGCCGCAGACGAAGCTCGAGCGGGCCGGAGGCACTGAGACAAAGGCAGAGGTGGCAGACGAATTCGAGAGGAAAGGGAAAAGTGAAGGCGCACTGTTCAAAATCCCTGGGCCGACAGCTTATATGGGGTCACTTCCGAGTGGCTGACCTGTAGGCCCAGGCGATCCTGTCAAATCCCGCAACAGTCGCGCACGTGATACGTGGCGAAAAAGGTGGCGCGGAGATCGAGGAGGCTCTGTTCTATCCCATCCGATTACTGCGGCCTTCCCCGTCCCGCGCGCTTCCCGAAATTCGAATCCCGCGAAATCCGCGGGCAACAGAACAACTCGCAAGACGGAGGATCTCCTCCACGCAGCCAGTCGGGAATCTTCAAGTAAAGAAATTCACTCGACTAAAGAAAATTACGAATGGATCAAGGCGACCGGAAAAGAAGTTGGTAACGACGCCCAAGTTCATTGATCCAAGACAAGATATACTCATGACACGAAGAATGGGTCAGATGAGTGCTCAACTCCTTCCCCACTCAAACCTCGATCCATTCGGGGGCTAATGATGAACCTATGTACCTAGGGTAGGGTCATGGACCTATCCAAACTACCCTCCCCAAGGACAACCCTAGAAGAAATCGCCTTTCAATCGACTTGGAGGTGATCCACTCGACGAACTCGAAGACACTCGACCATGAAGACTACCACTGGACCAAGACCCGCCTACTCGACGGCCAGAAGATCTAAAGTCACTCCACTCGCTAACGGACGGGCATTAAGTGGCTTTTATGGTCATCATAGCACTTTATTAGTGGCGTTACCAGTAACGCCTGACCTTAATGTAACTTAAACCCTGCATAACTGAGGGCCGGAGGGGTCTGGCAAACTCTATATAAGCCACCCCCCTCCTCAGTGTAAAGGGTTCGCACCCCTGTAATTCATACACACATAGTCCAGTCGACCGCCTCCGGGCTCCGAGACGTAGGGCTATTACTTCATCCGAGAAGGGCCTAAACTCGTAAACCTCGTGTGTCTACAACTACTCCATAGCTAGGATCTTGCCTCTCCATACTTACCCCCCTACACTACTGTCAGACTTAGAACCACGACAGTGAGTGTTATCTATTAACTAAGGGTTAACTTAAGGTGGCTACTTTACTACACATCTGGGTGGATTGTTTGTGGGCACCGGGGGAATCCAGTGTTGTCCAAGGAGATCCCGGGGTACCCGTGTGATCATCCTATTGTTCGCCACCCAGGCTCAAAGGGATCATAAGATTATTCATGCTAGAAACTTCTGTGTGCAGCCACAAGCCATTATGGGCTCTGGCATAGTTAAGTAAGTTGTGGGAATCCTTTCCATGATGGGCTAGCAGATGTAGGGGATTGTAGGTGTACCGACCTATCTATCGGTTAAGGGGACCTCTTCGGAAAGACTGTGTCTCGGTCATCCGTTTCTCAAACATCATGTAGTGCGAGAAATTCAATGGAGGAGATCAAGTCTTGTGGGGAAAAGTGCACAACCTCTGTAGAGTGTACAAACTAATAATGGTTAGACATGTCCCCGATTATGGACATCTTGAGTATCTGGTACTTGAATTATTGATTTGATCTCATCACTATACTTAATAAATTTATGGGGTTGTTCATGATATTTTGGATTGAGTTGGGGGTACCTTCTCAATATTTTCAACAAACTTTGTAGTTAAATAAAATATATTCCTTTGTTGTAGGGAAAAATTAGCTTTATGCAAATGATAACCATATAGCCTCCACCAGCCATATATGCATGTAGAGATAGCTGTTATTTATTCATGCTCTATGGTGTTATCTTGCCAGCATATTCCATGTGCTGACCTACACGGCTGCAACGTATTATGGTGCAAAATTTTCAGACAAAGAGTAAGGTGCGCTAGGTCGTTGTCGTGCACTCAGTATTGTCGTGGAGTTGGATGGACTCATTTATCTTCGATGCTTCCACAGTTATCTTATTTAGATGGTCTTCAGCCATATTATTGTAATAAGTACTCTTTTTGAGACAGTCGATGTAATAAGTGTGTGATTGAACTCTGCAATAAATCCTCGAGTATTGTGTGTGTCAGCAATACCGATCCAGGGATGACACTTAAGAACAGAGACTTGACCGTCTGAGCTCTGGTCGCTACAAAGCGCTCATCTAGTTCCTTCGTGAGAACAGGGACATCTTCGCATGGAAACCATCAGACATGCCGTGTGTACTCAGGGGACTGGCTGAGCACCGTTTGCGTGTCAACCCGAAAGCAAAACCCGTCAAGGAACACCTCCGTCGGTTCGCCGTGGAGAAGAGGAAGGCAATTGGCGAAGAAGTAGCTCGGTTCATCCGCGAGATATTCCACTCCGAGTGGGTCGCCAATGTCGTCATGGTCCCCAAGAAAGATGATTAACTTTGTATGTGTATCGACTTCAAGCATATCAATCGGTCGACCCAAAAGATCACTTCCCGCTCCACCGTATCGACCAAATTGTCGACTCGACTATGGGGTGTGAGAGTTTGTACTTTTTGGATGCATATTTCGGGTTCCATCAGATCCGACTGTATGGGCCTGACAAAATAAAAATGGCCTTCATCACCCCATTCGGGTGTTTTTGCTATGTCACCATGCCTTTTGATCTCAAGAATGCTGGTGCTAGGTTCATGCGCATGATCCAGAAGTGCCTGCTCACTCAAATCAGTCGAAACGTAGAAGCTTACATGGATGATATCATGGTCAGGTCACGCAACGGTTCCGACCTGCTGACTGACCTCGCTGAAACATTTTCCAACCTAAGAAGATATGATATCAAGCTCAATCCATCGAGATGCACGTTCGGAGTCCCAGAAGGAAAGTTACTCGGTTTTCTCATTTCTGAACAAGAGATTGACACAAACCAGAAAAAGATTGGAGCAATTCTCCAAATGAAATGCCATGTGCTTGTGCATGACGTTCAGAAGCTTACTGGTTGTTTGGTTGCATTGTGTCGGTTCATTTCACGTCTCGGTGAAAAGGTGTTGCCTCTTTACCGACTGATGAAAAAATCAGATACATCCGAGTGGACTCCTGAAGTTGAAGCACCGTTTGTAGAACTCAAAGCCCTGCTTTCCACCCAACCCTTGCTTGTTGGCCCAGTCAGCAAAGAGCCTCTATTGTTGTATATTGGAGCCACTGGACAGGCTGTCAGCGTAGTGCTCACAGTCGAGTGCGAGGAAGAAGGCAAAGCCTACAAAGTTCAACTCCAAGTGTATTACATTTCTGAAGTCTTGACTCCGTCCAAGCAAAGGTATCCGCATTACCATAAGCTGGTCTACGGAATTTATCTGACCATGAATAAAGTTGCACATTACTTCATAGACCACTCGGTTTCAGTTGTCAGTGATGCTCCATTATCATAAATTTTGAACAATCGAGATGCAACCGATCGAGTGGCTAAGTGGGCGATTGAACTACTCCCTCTGGATATCAAGTTTGAGGCAAAAAAGGCAATCAAATCTCAAGTGATCGCAGATTTCCTGGCTGAGTGGATTGAGCAACAACAGCCGACTCAAGTTCACTTGGAACACTAGACCATGTTCTGTGATGGATCCAAAATGTTAATTGCTTCTTGTGCTGGAATGGTTTTAGTATCCCCAAGAGGTGAGAAGCTCAGTTATGTTCTCCAAATTTACTTTGATTCCTCCAATAATGAAGCCGAGTATGAAGCACTTCTCTACGGGTTGCGTATGGCCATTTCACTCGTCGTCCGTCGCTTGATGGTATATGACAACTCAGATCTGGTGGTCAATCAAGTGATGAAACAATGGTATGTCCGGAGCCCTGCCATACTGCAATGCAGTAAGGAAGTTGGAAAAGAAGTTTGAAGGGTTAGAGCTCCACCACGTTCCTCGACTCAAGAATCAAGGAGCTGATGACCTGGCGAAAATAGGTTCCACTCGGAAGCCTATTCCCAGTAATGTGTTACCTAGAGCACCTCCACACCCCATCAGTGCAAGAAGATCCCTTTACAAAGGAGCCCCCGCAACCAATAAATGCTACCAATCCGACTGAAGTCGAAGTACCAGCAGTAGTCGACATAATCAGGGAGGTTCTAGTAACCACTTCCGATTGGACAGTGCCATGTATTGTATATCTGCTTAGGGAGGAGCTCCTAGAGGATGAGGATGAAGCCCGCCAGATCGTCCGCAGATCCAAAGCCTTCATGGTAATAAGTGGTCAGCTTTACAAAGAGAGTGTTACTGGAGTAGCTCAGCGATGTATCTCTCCAGAAGAAGGTCGACTGATCTTGAATGAGATCCACTCGGGGACCTGTGCTCACCACGCGTCCTCTCGTACCATCGTGGCCAACGCATACCGAGCGGGATTCTACTGGCCGCAAGAAAATGAAATGGCTAAGGGGATAGTTGAGAAGTGCGAAGGTTGCCAGTTTTACTCGTACATGTCCCACAAGCCCGCATTTGCCTTAAAGACTATTCCACTCGTCTAGCCATTTGTTGTTTGGGGACTGAACATGGTTGGGCCCCTGAGGAACAGCAGAAGTGGCTTCACCCATTTACTCGTGGCAGTCGACAAGTTCACTAAGTGGATTGAAGCCAAACCCATCAAGAACCTCGACTCAAGCACAATCATCAGTTTCATTAGAGAGTTAATATTCAGATATGGAGTTCCGCACAACATCATCATGGACAACTTCTCAAACTTAGATTACGATGAGTTCAGAGCTTTCTGCACTTCCCAAGGCACTCGGGTCGACTACACATCCGTTGCGCACCCGCCGTCAATGGGCAAGCTGAAAGAGAAAATGGTTTGATCCTCCAAGGGCTGAAACCCCGATTGATGCGCAACCTCAAGCATGCAGTAGATGCTTGGGTGACTGAGTTGCTGTCCATTCTGTGCGTATTGAGGACAACTCCTAACCGGTTGACTGGTCGAACTCCTTTCTTCATGGTATATAGGGCTGAAGCCGTGCTTCCGAGTGACTTTCTCCATAATGCGCCCCTAGTAGAACTCTTATCAGAAGCCAAAGCAGAGCAAGCACGTCAATACATTGTTAATCTTTTGGAGGAAGAGAGATAGATGGCTTTGATCCGGTCGACCATTTATCAGCAAGATTTCTTCGATTCCACGCCCGGAATATCAAAGTTCGAGCATTTCAAGAAGGATACCTTGTGCTCCAAGTGGATCAGCAACGACCTCATAAGCTCGCCCCTGCCTGGGAAGGCCCCTTCATCTTCACCAAGGTGCTCCACAACGGGGCATATCACCTTTACAATGTGGCCAAGAAGAAAGACGATCCACCCTCTTGGAATGCGGATCTGCTCGACCGTTTGTATACATAAGCACTCGGATCATCGAGTTGTAATAAAAATCCATTCAGATTGTTTATCAAAGACATGATTCCCGCAGTATCCTAATGATTGTTTTTACATAAACATGTGTGTCCAAATCCCCTAGTGGGTGGCTTAGCTGCGAACCTGATTCGCCTAAGTTTTAAAAACACTCCAAGTGAAGAACAATCCTCTCACGTGGGGCATTAGCACTGACCACGTACTCGCCTAAGTTAAAATATTATCTGAGTGAAGAGTGACCCTCTCACTCTCGGGGGCTTAGCTACGATCCCATACTCGCCTAAGTATAAACATTCTCCGAGTGAAGAGCAATCCTCTCACTCGGGAGCATAGCTGCAACCCCGTACTCGCCTAAGTGAAAACAAACTTCGAGTAAAGAGCAATCCTCTCACTTGGTGGCTTAGCTACGACCCTGTACTTGCCTAAGTTCAAACATTCTGCGAGTGAAGAGCAACCCTCTCACTCGGGGGCTTAGCTGCGACCCCATCCTCGCCTAAGTTAAAACATTCTCCGAGTGAAGAGCAATCCTCTCACTCAGGAGCTTAGCTACGAACCTGATTGGCCTAAATTTCAAAAACACTCTGAGTGAAGAGCAATCCTCTCACTCGGGGGCTTAGCTGCAACCCCATACTCGCCTAAGTTAAAACATTCTCTGAGTGAAGAGCGACCCTCTCACTCGGGGGCTTAGTTGCGACCCTGTACTTGCCTAAGTTAAAACATTCTCTGAGTGAAGAGAAATCCTCTCACTCGGGGGCTTAGCTGCGAACCTGATTCGCCTAAGTTTCAAAAACACTCTGAGTGAAGAGCAATCCTCTCACTCGGGGGCTTAGCTACGACCTCGTACTCGCCTAAGTTAAAACATTCTCTGAGTGAAGAGCGACCCTCTCACTCGGGGGCTTAGCTGCGATCCCGTACTCGCCTAAGTTTAAACATTCTCCAAATGAAGAGCAATTCTCTCACTTGGGGGCTTTGCTGCGACCCCGTACTTGCTTAAGTTAAAACATTCTCCGAGTGAACAGAAATTCTCTCATTCAGGGGCTTAGCTGCGAACCTGATTAGCCTAAGTTTCAAAAACACTCCAAGTGAAGAGAAATCCTCTCACTTGGGGGCTTGGCTGCAATTCCGCACTCGCCTAAGTTATAAAACACTCAGAGTGAAGAACAACCTTCTCACTCAGGGGCTTAGCTGCGATCGCGTGCTTGCCTAAGTTTCAAACACACTCCAAGTGAAGAGTAACCCTCTCACTCGGGGAAAAACACTCCGAGTGAAGAGCAACCCTCTCACTCAGAAGAAACAAGGTGCACCCTGATTTGCGCCACAAGTACAACGCCTGGATGCACTCTGAGCTGCGTCACAAGTACAACGTCTACTTCGAGTGAAGACCAATTCTCTCACTCTGAGGCTTAGCCGCGATCCCAAGATTCTCCTAAGTCAAAAAATCGAGAACATTGAAGACAAAGCAACTACATTCGAATGAAACAAACAAGTACGGATAAATCCAGTAAGGTTCAGAACCACAAACAGAAGTACTCGGGCGCCAGGCCCGAAGGAGTTTTAACCATTACAAAATCACTCGGCATTCCGAGGCAAATAAAATTGGGTTATCAAGCTTTTCACTCGATGGGAGGAGGACTTGCTGGCTCGACAAAAGTGTCCAAGTCAATACAGTCTGTGATGCAAGTGGTTGCATCGATGAAGGTCTCCATGAAAGACTGAAATTGAAGCTTCTTGGTGTTTGCCACCTAAAGATCTTTCAACTTTTCCTCCTTGGCGTCCTTGTAGTGAACACGAACGAGAGATAGAGCCACGTCAGCACCGCAGTGAGCAGATGACTTCTTCCATGCCTGCACTCAGTCAGGGATGTCATTGAGTCGAGTCATCAGTGACTCGAGATCATTCTGAAACACATCTTCTGGCCACAGCTCCTTGTCGATCCGCGGCAATGCCACTTTCATTCGGGTGAGATAGTCCAAGACACTGGCAAGGTGGGATTCCAATCGCAGCACGTTCATGGAGCTTCATCCTTGACAGGGGCGTTGATGGGGTCCAATCCTGTCTCGATCCGCCTGGTTCCTCTTCGAAATTTTGACAGAATTCTGCACGGAGTGAAAAATAGTGAATTGGCGGCAGCGTTGGTAAGAATTTTTTTGATCCAGTCGGACGAGGGAAAATACCTTCACGCATGAGGAACATCTTCTCCGCAAGACAACCCAGATAAGCTTCTAGTTCATCCCTCTTCCGAGTGAGAACATCCACTTTGTCAGCCAAGGCTACCTTCTCCTCCTTCAGTTGGTCAGCTTCTTTCTTCGCGTCGTTGTCGGCGTTCTGGGAACGGGGGTCCCCAGACTTGCCTGCCTGCGGCCCGCGGCGTGGCTCAAAGGAGGCCCAACGCGGCCCAACTTCCTCAACACGAGACCCAAGACCCTCGCGAGGGGCCAAGCCTTGCGGGGCGGACAGCACAACACTTCCTCAGGCACGGCCTCGTCAGGCTGGCTCACGAGGAGGCGGAGAGATCAAGCCGGGGTACCTCGCGAGGTGCCCATGACGCAAGCCATGACGACCAAGGGCGCCAGGCGGGCGCCAGCCCGCGCAGTGTCCTCCCTTTCCTCTTTGGTGCAAGGGGGCAAGCGTAGGCGAGAGGATCAAGCTAAGGCATCCATTTTGGTGCAACGAGACCAAGACCAGTCCAACGGCGGGAAGGAGGTCATCGTGGAGCCCGGAACGGCGTCACCACAGGGCCTTTGGCAGGCGAGGACCAACTTTAGTCAGGATAAGTGTACCAGATGTTCCCCTTCGAATTGGCCAATTGTTGGCGCCCTTCCCGCTCAATATTTGGGAAGAGGCCCAGGGCCTTTGCCTATAAATAGGACTAGCCACCCCCAGCATTGGATAGAGAGCGATCAGGCCAGCAGGACCTAGGATCCGAGCAAGCAGAGAACAAAGGAGAAAGAGAGAAGGGCGGGTGAACTTCTCCTAGCGGTTCGTCCCCCTAGCCAGGAGCAGACCCTCGCGAGGCTGTTCTTCCCTGTATTGTTCATCACCACCATCCCAAGAGGCAATCCATCCACCACAAACTAGAGTAGGGTATTACACCACAACGGTGGCCCGAACTAGTATAAACTCTGTGTTCCTTGTGCTATTCTTTCTGTAGTTAGATCCTTGCGAGACGGAGAGTAGAGGGCATAATCTCCACGCGCACCCTAGAGTTCGAACCTTAAGGGTTTGCCGGAACCCGAAATCCGACATTTGGCGCACCAGGTAGGGATGCGCCGGAGTCCGCCTCTCTACCGCTCCGCGTCCCGTCGCACCGCCGTCACCATGTCCGGCGACCAAGCGGGCAACCAAGATCCTTGGGCGGCGTGGCCCGCCCGCGCGGAGCTGCCCACCTCGGGCGACCCCGCGCCCCAGGCAGCTCGCGGTCCGCAGGGCGGTGCGGGCCACGGGCGGCGCGGACAGGCTTCAGCGACCCTTACGCCGCGGCAAGCGCGGTCGGCAGCAAGGGCTTCCAATCATGCCGCGGCCACGACACCGTACACCCGCGGGGAGCAAGCGAACTCGAGGGCCGCGCTCACGGTGGCCCGAGAGTTGCTGCAGTGTAGGCTGCTGGAAGGCGGCCGTGACGTGCTGCTGGAGCGGGTCGCCGAACTCCTGGGCTTCGCCGCTTCGGGGGCTCACCCCTTCTGCATCCAGCTTCCGTCTCAAGCTCAGGGCGGCACACGCGGGGGCCCCGCACGCTCCCGCGGGCCTCTCGGCTACCCCAACACCAGCGAGTCCGTCGGCGCCGAGCCGGCAGTAGCGCTACCCCCGCCCCCGGTGCTTGAAGGAGAGGGGCTCGGTGCAGCCCACGGCGGCGGTGGGCACGTCAAGCAGCGCCGCATGGCGCATGGAGCACTACAGCACAGCCTTCGGGGTAGCGGCGCCAGAAGAATATTTGCCCCGCATGATGGACCAAGTGCACCCTTACGAGGGCGAACAAGGCTCGCTTCTCTGCCCAAGCTGGGGAGACGAGACACCAGAAGCTGAGCTCTTCCAGGAGCCCCAGGACGGCTCCTTCAGTCACGCTGGAGGCGACAATTATCGGGTACCACTAATTCCTCAGGAGCAGGCATACGCTAATCATGGATCGCAGGAGGTGCAGGTCGCCGCAGCAAGCATCTGCCCCGCTCCCACAGTCTCCTACCCCTCGGGAGGAGGGCGCAGGGGGCTGCAGGAGAGGGGCAGGGACCCTACATCACCACCGCGGCGTTCAGAGCAAGGTGTTCTCAGGAGGTAGGCCCTTCGCTGGGGAGGCGCCTGAGGGCCTGCCCCTGGCGGAGGACCCGTGATCGTCGGGGGAACCGCTGGCGACCGCTCTACCCCACCGGCGGCGTCCTGGTTTCCGGTCGTTGTTGGTGGCACTAGAGTGCGGTGCAAGGCGGGGCCCTCGTCTGGCGATATGAAGCAAGGCCGGTACCTGTGAAGAAGGCCCAATGCCTATGAAGCTATCGCGTTTATAAAAAGGCCCGGAGCCTGTGAAGAAGGCGAATGCCTATGAAGCTATCGCGTTTATAAAAAGGCCCGGAGCCTGTGAAGAAGGCGAATGCCTGTGAAGCTATCGCGTTTATAAAAAGGCCCGGAGCCTGTGAAGAAGACGAATGCCTGTGAAGCTATCGCGTTTATAAAAAGGCCCAGGGCCTGTGAAGAAGGCGAATGCCTGTGAAGCTATCGCATTTATAAAAAGGCCCGGAGCCTGTGAAGAAGGCGAATGCCTGTGAAGCTATCGCGTTTATAAAAAGGCCCGGAGCCTGTGATGAAGGCGAATGTCTGTGAAGCTATCGCGTTTATGAAAAGGCCCGGAGCCTGTGAAGAAGGCCCGCGCCTGTGAAGCCCCTCGCTAATAACACCTGCGCGTCCTACGATTTCAACTGGAGAACACTCAGGACACCACATCCTCCCACGAGCTGCCTCGGGGCTTGCGTGAAACAAAGGTAAACCAGCCAGCCGCCAGGCGCGGGTGCTCGCGCAATACAATAGCTGCTAATACGATCTACACAAGTTTTACATGTGGGGCTTCCCCTCCCAAAATTCTCTCACGACCATCAGGCCAAACATGTGAGTTTTATCCATGGAGGGCAAAAAGACAGGAGCAACACACAGTCAGTCTGACAAATCCCGCAAGGCATCCTCGGGGGCGCCTCCCGAGCCGCCGCTGGCATCGCTAGACTCGCCACCGCTACCTGCGTCGTTGCCAGCGGCGTCAAGGCCATCCACCACACCGCCTTCGTCGGCAGCCACGATCACGTCGTCGTCATCCGAAGTGAAGGCCCTCATGAGAGCGTCCATATTGTTTTCCACCCAGTCCGCCAGGTCACCTCGGACGGCCTGGGGGACTGGGGCGATGGCGGCGTCGAAGTCGAAGTGGGGATCCATGTCCTAAAGATGGCTGAAGACACGGGAAAAGGCGCGCCCGAGAAGGGCGCGGCTCCTCTCCTCCACCAACCTGTCGGCCCTGACCGATCACGCCTCCAGCTGCGTCACCACGGCGGTGAAGAACTGCAGGTTGCCGGCATAGTTGATCGTGTGCGTCTCACCGACAGTTGCCTCGCAGACGTTGCCCAAGGCTGCGTTAGCCCTCTCCCTGAGCGTGGCCAGCATGGTGCCGTGCACGTGCTCCAGGACCTGCCGCTGGCGTATCTGATCAGCGTTCTGGCGCTTGACGGCCTCGGCCTCTTCCACCCGCTGACGAAGACGGAGTGCCTCGGCCTGAAGGGTAGCCGACTCCTTTTGCGCTGCCTCAAGGGCGGTCCGGGAAGCGTCGACCCGCCGCGTCGCCTCATCCCGTTGGTCCCTCAGGGTTGCGGTTCTTCCCTCAGCCTCGACCCGGATCAACTCCAGCTTCCTCTCGAACTCGCGCTCGAGGCCTTGGCGCGTAGTCGCCACCCGACGACCAACCTCCTCCAGGACACGTGCCTCCCGCGCAGCGACTTCATCTTCCGCCTGCGTCACCAGGCGCTCCCTCGTCTCCAACCGCTCGTACTCGCGGGTGCGTTCAGCGGCCTCCAGCGTCAACGCCTCCTCACGTCTCTGGAGCTCAGCTGGGTCGCCAGAGGCCACGCTCATCGACGCAAGGGCCGCCTCGCGCAGTTCCACCTGCTCCTCTAACGAGTTGCATCGGGCCAGGAGCTCCCGAGCCCGCTCCTCCGCCGCCTCTCGCCGTTGGTCGGCTCCCAGGGCCTCTTCAGCGGCCTGGGATCGGGCCACCCGAGAGGCCTCTGGTGACGCCTTCGCCTCTTCGTCTTCAAGGTCGCGCTGGTGGCGCGCGAGGGCGACGGCGGCTTCCAGCTCGCACCTCTCCACGGCCAGGCGCAGGCCCTCGGCCTCCAGGCGTGCGTCTTCATTGGCAAGCTCCTCCCCAAGCAGGTCTACCGCGCCGCTCGCCCTTCGAAGGAATTCATGGCGGCGAGCGCGGCGCTCCCGAGCACGCTCAAGCACGTCTCCTGCACCATCGTCTGCCCCAGGCAAGCGCCTGGAAGCACGAATCATCGGTCCCCCTGCGGGCAGAGGGCTGGGGGCTGGCGCCCCCACAACAACCGGGCGCGCCGCACCAGAAGCTCGGCCTGGGGCCAGCACATCTCCTGAAGAAGGGCGCAGGGGGCGCCTCAGCCAGTCGCAGCCCGCGGCCAGATGAGAAGCCCACAGCAGGCTGGCCATGCCAAGAGAGGGCCCACGAAGGAAGATCGCAGGAAGAGAAGGGATGCGGGGCACCTAAGGATGGTCTGTCCCTTCGTTCGTCCGCACCACAAGAGCTGTGCTGCTCGAGACGTTTTGGGGCGACGAGGGAGGTGAAGCCAAAGGAGGCGGCACCTCAGCGGCATCCACGACCTCGGCAGGAAGAGGCCTGCAGAGAAAGGATCAGTAGACGCAACAAGGGGATGCGGAGCCAGGAAAGGAGAAGGCTTACTCGTCGGTCGCGAAGTACTTCCGGCGCTTCAGCAAGCGACAAGAGAAGTCATCACCCAGGGCCTCCCTTTTCCTCTGAAGAGCCTCAAAGTCCACACGGAAGCGGCCCAAGAGAAGAGCGCAAGGATCAACCTGCGACGAAGACGAAGCAGCAACGCTATCCGCGTCAGGGGCGCCTGCCTGGCGCGTGTTGCCAATCACCTCGGCAGAATACATGGCCGGGGCCTCGGGAGCCTCGGCAACAGGCGCTGAGAGCGACTGCTTGCCACCCACAGCCTCTGCAGCACGGGCCTCAGGAGCTGCTTCCTCGAGGGCACCGCCAGGCGCAGTCCCCTCTTCGGGAGCCTTATCGGTCTCCGCCATCTCACGCCTCCCTGCCCCGCCACTCGAGGAGGATTCACCTTGACCAACCGGAAGGGCGGTCACCACCACAGGGTTCTTTCCAGGCCCTTGGAGGCCGGCGGGGCGCAGCCCCCACTCATCGAAGGAGGGCATCTGCTTCACGAAGTCGTCCCTGTTCTGGCAAAGGTACAGCAGGGCCCCTCCTCTCTGGATGCTGCCCGGATTGGGGTCGCCAGTCAGGACCAAGAGCACGGTCCTTAGCGCCGCAGGCGTCAGATCTTCTTCCTGGAGCCTCATGCGATCACCATGCTCGCTGAAAGCCCACATTCGGCGAGAGTGACATTGGAGAGGGGCAATGCGGCGTAACAAGAACACCTTCACCACTTTGGGCGCCGTCACGCCGAGCGACCTCAAGGACGTGAAGCGGCGCCAGACGAAGGCAAGCCGGGGGCTCACGAGCGTCTCCTGGCCCCAGCCCGAATTGGGTGCTGCAGGGGAAGTTGGCTTCGCCAGCAGGGGGCTGGGCACCCAGACATCAACGTACAACCACCGCTCGCGGAACCCAGCTGAAGGCGGAGGAAGCTTGAAGTCAATCCCCGAGGCCGCAGTCTCAGGCGCGGCAACGAAGCTCACACACGCTGAGCATTGAGTGGGGTCAGTAAGGCGCAAAGAGAAGAAGTGGCGCAGCAAGGCAACGGAAGGAGGGATGCCGATTATTGCCTCGCAAACAAAAGCAAAGACCGAAAGGAGGGTGATGGATTCGGGACCCAAATGCATCATATGGATCTGGTAATGGGAGAGGACAGCCTTGAAGAAATCAGGAAAGGGGGGAACTAGACCCGCCCACAAGGCATCGGCGAAATAATGGACCTCAGTGATTATCCTGTCAGTGGGGAAGCGAGACGTAGACCAGGCCGTCGTCCTCCCACACTCGTTGAAGGTGGTGGCCAGAGCCGGGCTGAGCTTACCCAGGCACTCTTGATTGAGTATGATCGATCTGTCGACGGCGGGGTTCACTGACGGCGGCGAGCGGGACGAAGTCATGGCTTTCTTCCCTTTCTCCTTCTTCGTCGGAGCCATGGCGATGGAAAGGAGGGGGAAGATGAGAGATGGGATTGGAGACAAGAGTCGGAGGTCGAAGGGAGGAAGGATAGGGGACGGTCGAGCAACAGGAAGGGGAGCGGCTGTGTACAACTACGAGTCCACATAGCAAGGCGCAAAATAAGGAAGCGTGGGGAACAGTGCCGCCCACGTCCAATCAACTGCCACGCGGCGCCCGAGGCCGCAGGCTGTTAGGGCCCACGGCGCTTCGCCCTTGCCCTTCGCCTCTCAGCACGGCCAAGTCCGGGCACGCCTTGGGCTCGGGGGCTACTGTCAGCGTTCTGGGAACGGGGGTCCCTAGACTTGCCTGCCTGCGGCGTGGCTCAAAGGAGGCCCAGCGCGGCCCAACATCCTCAACACGAGACCCAAGACCCTCGCGAGGGGCCAAGCCTCGCGGGGCGGATGCCACATCTGTTCCTCAGGCACAGCCTCGTCAGGCTGGCTCACGAGGAGGCGGAGAGATCAAGACAGGGTACCTCGCGATGTGCCCATGACGCAAGCCATGACGACCAAGGGCGCCAGGCGGGCGCCAGCCCGCGCAGTGTCCTCCCTTTCCTCTTTGGTGCAAGGGGGGCAAGCGTAGGCGAGAGGATCAAGCAAAGGCATCCATTTCGGTGCAACGAGACCAAGACCAGTCCAACGGCGGGAAGGAGGTCATCGTGGAGCCCGGAACGGCGTCACCACAGGGCCTTTGGCAGGCGAGGACCAACTTTAGTCAAGATAAGTGTACCAGATGTTCGCCTTTGAATTGGCCAATTGTTGGCGCCCTTCCCGCTCAATATTTGGGAAGAGGCCCAGGGCCTTTGCCTATAAATAGGACTAGCCACCCCCAACATTGGAGCGATCAGGCCAGCAGGACCTAGGATCAGAGCAAGCAGAGAACAAAGGAGAAAGAGAGAAGGGCGGGTGAACTTCTCCTAGCGGTTCATCCCCCTAGCCAGGAGCAGACCCTCGCAAGGCTGTTCTTCCCTGTATTGTTCATCACCACCAGCCCAAGAGGCAATCCATCCACCACAAACTAGAGTAGGGTATTACACCACAACGGTGGCCCGAACTAGTATAAACTCTGTGTTCCTTGTGCTGTTCTTTCTGTAGTTAGATCCTTGCGAGACGGAGAGGTAGAGGGCATAATCTCAGTGCGCACCCCAGAGTTCGAACCTTAAGGGTTTGCCGGAACCCGAAATCCAACAGTCGTCAACATCAGTTTTCAGCTTGGCGTTCTCCTCTTCCAACATTCCGACTGATGCCAGCTTCCTGTCAGCAAGTTTAGTCTTCTCAGCCGTCGTCTTCTACGCTGCCGCAAGATCAAGGTCCTTCTGCTCCAAAGCCTGCTTCATTTTGTCTAAAGAAATAGCATTCCTCAGACGAGCTTGGAGTTGACGGTTTTTATTACGCACATCTGTTCGAGTGGAATCACTCGGTTCAAAGGGTGAAAAGGAAAAAATGACAAGGCGAGTAGTCAGCAAGTTGTTACCTCCCATGACAGCTACTTCATCTTGGGCTTTCTTCAGGTTCTCCTTGGCAAGATCCAGGTCAGGCTTGAGTTGGATCCTCTCCTTCTCCAAATCAGCATATTTGGTCCCAAGTCCACAAGATTTCTGCAATTTACAAAAAGACAAATCAGTCGACAGAAACAAAGATCAGTTATTTCTGAGTGGAAAAGTGAAAGATCAAATCGCTATAGCAAAAATTGTTCTAAGACTATTGCGGAATCAGACATTCAACAGCAGTCTCGGGGACTACACCTAGTGGGTGCACTTAGTGTGCCCCCACTGGTTTGATTTCCCACTTGGCATGGTCTGCCCAGCTTGACTGGAAGGAGTAAAAAAACATTTGTTCATAGACCACCGTCGACTACCCATAGTTGACCGCGGTCTCGGGGACTACACCAAGTGGGTGCACTCAGCGTGCCCCCACTGGACCAAGATCTCACTCGACATGTCATGTCTAATTCCAGTGAAAGAGCTATATGGCTACAAGTGGAAGAGCTACACAGCTACATAAAACACCAAGTTGGTGTATAGATGCAAGGTGCAGACCAACATCTTACGAATAATAAAGCAGCAGCTTTTAGATGGCATATCCTAACAGAACAAGAATCAAGCTAGAAAGTCAATCGGAAATCAACTTACAATCCCACTTACTCGGACATTAGCTTGAAGAGCAGAGCTGGCATCGTAGGCAGCCTTGCTGGTGTCATACACCACCTTTAGTCGGTCCATAATCACACCTGCCTGGGTCATAGCTTCTTTGGCAGCTCCCACTTGGTTCTACGGGATGTGATTCAGAGCAAACAGAACGGATGAAGGAACCGATGACGCGGCTGGTTGAGTCAGAGCTTGAGGTTCTACAATCAGGACGGAAGTCTGAGAAGTCGATGCTGAAGGCTGGTTAGTCGATAAAGGATCAGCAAAAGAGACAGTAGTCTAGTCTGGATCACCAAGCTGCTGGACTACATGCTGAGATGCCAGGCGAGGCACTTTGCTGGCGGGCACCCTCCTGCTCAAAGTCCAACCCCTTCTCCATGTGCTCCTTTGAGACACTTCTTCTTCATCATCATCGTTAGGAAGCTGGATAACATTTGTCTGTACTACTAAACACTCGACAGTAAGATTTCAGTCGTCCACCAACACAGTTGGCGCAGTAAAAACATGGCTGTGAAATTGTACCTGCCCGAGAACTGGCTGCGTCTGCGGTCTCCGCGTCACCCCGCTCCTCGCCGACGTCCATGGATGTTGTAGAAGTAGCAACACTGAAAGTTCCAAATTTCACTCGATCAACCAAGAGAAGAAGTTCACAATGAAAATGAAAGACAAAGAAAAGAAATGCTTACACTGAAGTAACAGGCACGACCACTTTGATCCTGGGCAGGGCCTTCCGGGGTTTCGGTGGAGCAACTTTGGCCTGCTTTGCAGCCTTCTCCTTTGGCTCTGGGGTTGAAGTCCGAGTGCGCTTTGGAATTTTTGCACTCGGCGGGACCGCCTTGCCATGTCCTCCTGCAGGGTCCTGTGACTGCTTGGAGCGGGTGGCGAGTCGACTTCTTCGCTATTGCGGGAGTCCTTGTTGTCATCCTCGTTGTCGTGTGCATATTGCCAATCACTGCTTTCTCGATCACTTGCTGCTCCTTCCTAGAGCTGCTCCCCGTTCGGCATTGAGTACATCTTCCTACCCCCGCACATTTGGATCACATGCATCTTTTGGTCGTCTGGGTTGGCTTCTTCACCACCTGAGATCGGCAAGTGAAAATATGTTTGAACAAGCCCCAGTGCGGCTGGCACCCGAGGAAGTTCTCACACATTCAAATGAATGCGGCAAGATATGATATTGTATTGGGAGGAAAGTGGTGGATCTGAGCTCCGAAGAAATTCAGACAACCCCGAAAAAATGGATGCGGGGGTAGGGAGAAACCTCGCTCGACGTGGGTGGTGAGGAGGACACGCTCGCCCTCGTGCGGCTGGGGCTCATATTCCCCCTCCGGCAGCCTCCAAGACCCATGAGCTATCAGGCCATCAGCGGCGAGATTCTCTAGGTCCTCCTTCACGACGGTGGAGTGGATCCAGTCCCCCTAGATCGAACCAGGTGGCAGACCAGACCGCGATGACGACCCTCTCTCCGTCTTCTTTCCCTTCGCCGCCACCGTCGCCTTCTTTGCGTGCTCCAGGGTCGCAGCTCTTTCCTTCACCATGGCGGCGGAAGTTCGACCGGGTCGGCCGGAAGCGTCAAGAGCAGGGAGAAGCAAGGTGGGGAAGCAGGGAGAAAGGGGATCGAATGGAATGCACAATGCCTTGCATCGACCTCACCGATTTTTATGAGCACGCCTCCGAGTGGCTGACCCGTGGGCCCAAGCGATCCTATCGCATCCCGTAACAGGTGCTGTCTCGATATGTGGCGAAAAAGGTGGTGCAAAGGTCGAGGAGCCCCTATCTACTCATTCCATTTATTGTGCCACGCCCCGTCCTGCGTTCTTCTCCAAAATTTCGAACCCCGTGAGATTTGGAGACCGCAGAGCAGCCAATCGCATCAAAGATATCACATTCCAACTCACTCGAAGATTTACAGCGTAATTCACACGGCGATCTCATAAGCCAGAATTGATCGAGGCGACTGATGCACGGTTAAAGTACCCAAGTGCTTTCAAGACCTCGAAGAAATGCATCTGAACCATTAAATCAAGTCAGAACCAACTTCAACCCTCCCTCACTCGGACCTCAATCCATTAGGGGGCTAATGACGATGACGTGTACCTAGGGAAGGGTCGTGGGCCAGACCCAAACACCCTACCCAAGGACACTGCCCTAGAGTCAAAGACATACGAAGTTCTATAGAAGATAACGACTGAAATCACTCAACGGTAGATTCCACTCGGATATCCCAGTTCCACTCAACCTGATCGTTACACTCGACCATTCAAAGAAATCACTCGGAGCATAGAAGGCCTACAGTCACCCTAAGATGGCAACGATCAGTCATTCACTCCGTAGTCACAAAGATCATTAATAGCAGGCGGCACCAGTAATGCCCCTGCTTTAACTCACATTGAACCATGTGTAACCGAGGGCTGGAGGGACCTGGCGCACTCTATATAAGCCACCCCCTCCTCTGGCATAAGGCTTCTCACCCCCTGTAACTTTCACACATATCCAGTCGACCAGCCTCCGCAACACCGGGACGTAGGGCTATTACCTCCTCCGCGAGGGGCCTGAACTCGTAAACTCGTGTGTACAACCTCGCCATAGTTAGGATCCTGCCTCCTCCTACGTACCCCCTACTCTTACTGTCAGACTCATTCCCACGACAATAACTACCTAGGATAGCTCAATAATGATCTATAGTTAGCTTAGATAGTTCATTTATGACATAATTAGCTCACTTAGGTAAAAAAAATGGCATAATAACCTTAGTTTAGCTCCAAAATGGCATATACTTAGCCTATTTTCCTCGAAAATGACATAATAACCTACCTTACCTCCAAACTGACACGCTTTACCTAGGATAGCTATAAAATGACCTATACTTAGCATTTGTTTCCTCCTAAATGACTTAATATGCTTAGTTAGCTAAAAAATGACATAACTACCTAGTTCATTTATGACATAATTAGCTTACTTAGGTCAAAAATGGCATAATAACCATTGTTTAGCTCCAAACTATCATATAATTTAGTTTATTTTCCTCCAAAATGAGAAAATAACCTTACCTAGCTCCAAAATTACCGAGTTTAACTAGGATAGCTCTAAAATGACCTACACTTACCAGTTTGTCCTCCAAAATGAATAAATATGCTTAGTTAGCTCAAAAAATGGCATAACTACCAAGGTTAGCTTAAAAATGACCTATACTTAGCTTCTTTAGTTCATTTATGACATACTTAGCATACTTAGGTAAAAAAATGGCATGATAACCTTGGTTTAGCTCCAAAATGACATAGACTTAGCTTATTTTCCTCCAAAATGACAAAATAACCTTACCTACCTCTAAAATGACTGATTTTAACTAGGATAGCTCTAAAATGACACACACTTGCCATTTTGTCCTCCAAATTGAATGAATATGCTTAGTTAGCTTAGAAATGGCATAACTACCTAGGTTAGCTCAAAAATGACCTATACTTAGCTACTTCAGTTCATTTATGACATACTTAGCACACTTAGGTCAAAATGGCATGATAATCTTGGTTACCTCCAAAATGACATAGACATAGCTTATTTTCCTCGAAAATGACATACTAACCTTACTAAGCTCCAAAATGACCTATTTACCTTGCTTAGCTCTAAAATGACCTACACTTAGCATTTTTACCTAGCTTAGCTAAAAAATGGCATGTTTACCTGCCTTACTTAGAAGAATAAGAAGATAAAGAAGAGGAGAGGATAAAAAGAAAGAGAAGAAAATTTCTTCTTGTTGTTGTTTTTCTTCTTCTTCTTTTTCTTCTTCTTTCTTCTTCTTCTAGCTAGTCTTCTTCTTCTAACTTCCTTCCTTCCCAATTTGCATATTTGGTTTAGATGAGGAAGCTTGCGTTGATGGAGTCTGCTCTTCTCCTTGTGATTCCTTTTTGTTTTGATTTTGTACGATGAACAATGTGAAACTTGCGACCTATATATGTATGTATAGATGAAACCATTGTATGCTTGTTGTTGGATATGTTGGCTATATGTTGCATATGTTGCTCTCATCATGATTCATGTGTTGGTATGTTTGTTGAAAGCATTTTCAAATGTGTGTATATATATATATATATCTATGAAATTGAATGAATTTAAGAAAAAATACAGAAAATAGGGGCTATACAGGCTCTTTGCCGTCTGCTGGCAAACGACAAAGCTGCCACATGGCAGCTACCTGTGCAACCTGGGGGGCACTGGGCTGGCCTATATGGTTGCTTTGTCGACTGCTGGCAGACGGCAAAGACCTTTGCACCTTTACCGTAGTTTGTTCAGCCGGATGTGTTGACGTCTGCTGGCTGGCGGAAAGGCCTTTGCCGTCCACCAGGCATGCCTTTGCCTTCAGCCATGGCCGACGGCAAGGTTCCCAATTCCTGTAGTGATAGGGGATGACTTTCATCCTGACTCAACTTCACACCTTGCAATACAGGCAAAAACCCCTTCTTCGACTGGTCCATTTTGAACTTCTTCAAAATCTTGTCAAGGTATCAGCATTGTGAAAGTCCTATTAGGCATCTTGATCTATCTCTACAGATCCAAATGCCGAGTATGTAAGCAGCTTTACCTAGGTCTTTCAAACTCTTGTTCTAACTTCAACAAGAACGGTACTGATGGACCCCACTCTATACCAGGTTCTCCTCACATGTTTGATTTTCATACCATTGTTGAATCTCAAGGTTTGGAATTTATTAGTGGCTCTCATTTAATTTCTGAAGAGGGACTGGACTTGTGGATACAACACTTTTCCCCAGCAACTCAGGGAGATGCCAACACTTTCAAAATTGAAATTCCAGTAAGTTGGTTTAACTTCAGCATTCATCTATTGTTGACTCCTGATAAGTTTGGGTGGACAATGCATGGAGGTTCTACCTCTCAGGCTCCCACTTGTAAGGAGATCATGCAAGGTTTGGGCAAAGAAAATGAAGGAATTAGCCCAGCTGCACACTCTTCAAGTGGAGCTGGTATCCCCTTAAGGCAAGTTGCTCCTAACAAAGTAATTTTGCTGCCGCTGGGAGAAGCAATTTCCAAGAAAAGTAGAGAAAGTGAACCTTTGGTAGAAACTGAGGTCATAAGAAGTGACATGATTAAGAAAGATAATAATGGTTATACAAGAAAATCTTGTAATACTAAATCATGCCTACCCTCTAATGCTATACCACCAGTTATTCAAAATAAAGTGGTAAAAAATCTAACTAAATCTTTCTGTAAGGTGGCTGACGATTAACTTCAAGAGAAGCTATCCAAGGGGCCCAAGAAGAAGGTATAGGAGGATGTGGCCAAGGTGTCCAAGGCCATAGGATCTACAACTCAACCCAACATAGCTTAATGATTGGCTTGCTTCATAGCTACAGTCACAGCAACAGAATGTTACATTGCTCTAGTTTGTAGGCTGCTTGTCATTTATATGCTAGGGTTTCTAAATGCAAAGTATGTAAGATGGTGGAGTATGGCCCAGGGAGGCACCTTTTGTATGTTGCTACTTTGCTCATTGTGTATGACTCCTGGATTTGGTATCCCTATGACAATAATGCTACCTATCTATTTGATCTTGAGGAAGTTATATTTATATCCATTATTATGCTGCTGGAATGTTTAGCTTTTGTGATTGCTTGCTGGCTATCAGCTCTCCTTTTGTGCATGAGAAGTGTAGATGATAGTTCTTCACAGAATTCACAGCTTGGGACACATACCAAGGGATGTTCCCTGGTACATCAATAGAAAAACAATGGGTTTTCAATGATAACCACAGGTCTTGGAATATACTAAACTGGATTGTAAGAGGTATAAATGCTCCAGATAAGTGTCTGGCTATTAGGAAAAAAGTGGAAGAAAGTGCTGTTGGGATTGTGTGCATTCAGGAAACAGAGACAGAGAATTTTGACCTTGCATATATTCACAAATTTTGTCCTCGGAGATTTAATAAATTTGAATATCTACCTTCCATTGGGGCCTCTGGAGGAATTCTAACTGCATGGAATGGAGCACTGTTCACAAGTGAAATGATTTTTCAGAACAAATTCTCATTATCCTTACAGTTCAGTTGCAACACTACTTCCAAAACTTGGATTCTCACAAATATCTATGGGCCTTGCAATCATGAGGACAAGATTGAATTTATAGATTGGTTTAGCAATATTCAAATGCCTAATGAAGTGGAGTGGATAATCATGGGAGACTTTAACTTCATCAGATCACCTGCGGATAGAAATAGACCTGGAGGAGATGTTAATGAAATACTTTCGTTAAATGAAGCTATATGTAATCTTGGGCTAATTCAACTTCCACTAAAAGGCAGACAATTTAGTTGGAGCAACATGTAGGAAACCCTCTCCTTGTGAAATTATATTGGTTCTTTACTTCAGTGGGTTGGATGACAAGTTACCCAGACCCCACTGCTCTTCCTCTAGCAAAGCCATTTCTGACCATCTTCCGTGTATGATCAAAATAGGCACAAATATTCCCAAATCAAAGGTGTTCAGATTTGAAAATTACTGGTTAAAACACATCTCATTCAAACAGGTGGTCCAGGCAGCTTGGAACATACCTATGGGCTATACTGATCCTGCAAAAAAGATTAATGCCAAGTTAAAAAAACCTAAGAAGAGATCTAAAAGTGTGGGCTAAAAGCTTGTCTTGTCTTAAAAAACAGATTGAAGGTTTAAATGCTGGCATCTTCCTATGGGACTTGATTGAGGAGTACAGGGATCTATCTGTCTTTTAAGATAATTGTAGAACCTTGCTTAAGGATTTTCTGCTGACAGTACTCAACAACCAGAAAATCTACTGGAAGCAAAGAGGTAAAATTAAAGGAGTTACATTTCGGGATGAAAACACTAAATTCTTTCATACAAAGGATTCCATTAATCACAGACATAATAAGATTGCAATGCTCATGAATGAAGATCAAGTGGAAGTTACAGATCATGAAGGAAAAGCTGGCATTCTTTGGGAGGCATTCAAAAAAAGATTGGGACAATCTAATGGGCATACAACGCACTTTGATTTAAATGACCTGTATGAACACATAGTGGACCGTCAAGTGTTCAAAGAATTGGAAAAACCATTTACACAGGAGAAAATTGATGATGTGGTAAAAAATCTTCCAACAGAAAAATCTCCATGTCCTGATGGTTTTAATAATGAGGTCATCAAAGCTTGCTGGGATATTATTGAAGAGGATGTTACTGAATTATCATGGCATTTCATGCTAGCAATGTAAATCTTGAAAGCGCCAACAAATCATTCATTGCTCTAATACCAAAAAGAAGTGCCACTCTCCCCAAATGACTTCAGGCCAATTTGTTTGCTCAGTGGAGTGCTTAAAATCATTACAAAGCTGTTCGCAAATAGAATACAAAGAGTTATCCTAAAAATAGTGCACATTAACCAATATGGCTTCCTAAAAAGTAGACTGATTCAAGATTTTCTAGGATGGGCATATGAGTATATTCACCAATGTCACAAGTCAAAGGAAGAGATGTTAGTAATTAAACTAGATTTTCAGAAAGCTTTTGACACAATTGAACATCAAGCAATCATTGATATTGTCAAAGCAAAGGACTTTGGAGAAAAATGGATTTCATGGATGCAACTAATCTTCTCATCTGCATCATCAGCTGTGATGTTAAATGGAATGCTTGGGGGAAAATTACATTAGACAAGGAGTGAGACAGGGAGATCCTTACTCTCCTTTAATATTTGTACTGGCTGCTGATTTATTACAATCTATTCTCAACAAAGCCATGCGGCTAATTCTTATCACTCCACCACTTCAAGTAAATTCATGCCCTAATTTCATAATAGTACAATATGCATATGACACTCTGGTTACATGCAAGCAAATGCTAGGCAACTGATATGCCTCAAAGCACTCCTAAATACTTTTGCATCGGCAACTAGACTTAATGTCAATTTTGGAAAATCAATCATGGTTCCAGTTAACATTGCTGAAGACATAGTAGATCTTTTTACAAACACACTGCAATGTGCCAGAGGACATTTCCCTTTTACCTATCTGGGACTTCCATTGGGAATATACAAACCAACTGTGGAACAATGTCTTCCACTTGTTAACGTGATTGCTAAGAGGTTAGCTGGTATATCTATTTTCATGACTCGGGCAGGAAGGTTATTACTGGTTAAATATGTGCTTTCATCACTATCATCCTTCTTCATGTGTTGTTTGGACATTCCTATGACCATTAAGAAACAGATAATAAAGTATTTAAGGCACTGTCTTTGGAGAAGCCCGGACATGGAGGATCGTAGACCAGCAATGGTGGCTTGGCACACTGTATGCAGACCCAAAAATCAAGGAGGATTGGGGGTCATGGACATCTACACATAGAACAAAACTCTTCTTATGAAAAATCTACACAAGTTCTTCAATAGACATGATATACCTTGGGTCAATTTAGTCTGGGAGACTTATTAGAGTGATGGGCAACTTCCAGGAGATAATATGATAGGCTCCTCCTGGTGGAAATCAAACCTGGCACTCATTGATTAGTTCAAAGCAATTGCTAGATGCAATGTGGGAGATTGTAAAAGAGCATTCTTCTGGGATGATCTATGGCATCAATCTGTCCTCAAACACAAATTGCATCACCTGCATTCATTTGTCTAAAATCCACAATTAAATGTCCAACAAGTGGTTAACACTGTATATCTTCTGGACCTGTTCTATTTACCTCTGACAACACAAGCATATGAAGAATTTTTAGAAATGGCGGATGTATGCATCTCTTTGAGACAATCTGAATACTTCGACTCGGTTGACACATGGAGCTACATTTGGGGAAATGAATTATATTCCTCCATCAAAGCATACAATGTACTGATTGGACATAAACAATCCCCACCTCACTTCAATTGGATTTGGAAGAGCTCATGTCAGCCCAAACATAAGGTATTTTTCTGGATGTTTCTACAAGATAGAGTTAACACAAGGAACTTGCTTAGGTGAAAGAGCTTTGAGCTAGAAGCATATAATTGTGCAGTAAGGATTGTCAACAGGAAGAAACACTGCATCATCTATTTTGGGCATGCCCCTTTGCAAAGCAGTGCAGGGATTTTATTTGTCCAACAAGAACACCCAACTTATCAGTGTTAGAAGCATTTCAAGATATGAAGGATAAGCTCAATTACCCTTTCTATATGGAGATCATTGTCCTAGGGTCATGGGCCATTTGGATAACTAGAAATAATAAGATCTTTGAGAATGTACCACCTTCATTCCAAGGCAGGAAATTCATCTTCCTAGAGGAACTCAAGCTACTCAAATACAGGATGAAACAGAAGCATGAAAGGCAGTTCTCTGTTTGGTTGGAAGCTCTGTTGTAATTTCTTTTTCTGTTTTAGTAGTTGCTTCTTTCTTTTATTAGTTTTTCTTAGTTCATCTAGCCCTTCGTTAGCTCTTTCCTTAGTATTTTTTCTTAGTTTTCTCTTTATCTCTTTCTCTCTCTATTTTGTTTTAGGGCTTATCTGAAGCCTTGCAGCCTACTCTTTTTATCTTGTTTTTATTTTAATAAAAGTTGCAGTGGGGTTTTTACCCTACTGTTTATAGTCAAAAAATACTCTTGTTCAAATAACCTTTTATGCTTTCTAGAATTTCAATATCATTTCCGATCTACAATATGTCATCCACATATAATATTAGAAATGCTAAAGAGCTCCCACTCACTTTCTTGTAAATAAAAGCTTCTCCATAAGTTTGTATAAAACCATCAGCTTTGATCACCTCATCAAAGCATATATTCCAACTCCGAGATGCTTGTACCAGTCCATAGATGGATCATTGGAGCTTGCATACTTTGTTCGCATCCCTAGGATCGACAAAACCTTCCGGTTGCATCATATACAACTCTTCCTTGAGGAACTCGTTAAGGAACGTTGTTTTGACGTCCATCTGCAACATCTCATAGTCGTAATATGCCGCAATTGCTAACATAATTCTAACAGAATTAATCATTGCTATGGGTGAGAATGTCTCACCATAGTCAACTCCTTGAATTTGTCAAAAAACTTTTGCGACAAGTCGAGCTTTATAGATGGTGAAATTACCATCAGTGTCTGTCTTCTTCTTGAAAATCCATTTATTTTCAATGGCTTGCCGATCATCGGGCAAGTACACAAAAGTCCATACTTTGTTCTCATACATGGATCCCATCTCTTTGTTGGAATCCAGGCTCATCATTGCTTCTTCATAGTTTGTAGGTTCGTCGTTGTCTAACAACATGACTGAGGGAGTCCTGGATTAGGGGGTGTTCGGATAGCCGGACTATACCTTCAGCCGGACTCCAGGACTATGAAGATACAAGATTGAAGACTTCGTCCCGTGTCCGGAAGGATCTTTTCTTGGCGTGGAAGGCAAGCTAGGCATGCGGATATTCAAGATCTCCTACCATTGTAACCGACTCTGTGTAACCCTAACCCTATCCGGTGTCTATATAAACCGGAGGGTTGTAGTCCGTAGGACAACCATCATCATACACAATCATACCATAGGCTAGCTTCTAGGGTTAGCCTCCTTGATCTCGTGGTAGATCCACTCTTGTACTACCCATATCATCAATATTAATCTAGCAGGAGTAGGGTTTTACCTCCACCGAGAGGGCCCGAACCTGGGTAAAATAAAGTGTCCCTTGTCTCCTGTTACCATTCGACGTTGACGCACAGTTCGGGACCCCCTACCCGAGATCCGCCGGTTTTGACACCGACATTGGTGCTTTCATTGAGAGTTACTCTGTGTCGTCGCTTTTAGGCCCGATGGCTCCTTTGATCATCAACAACGATGAGGTCCAGGGTGAGACTTTCCTCCCCGGACAAATCTTCGTCTTCGGCGGCTTCACTCTGCGGGCCAATTCGCTTGGTCATCTGGAGCAGATCGAAAGCTACGCCCCTGGCCATCAAGTCAGGTTTGGAAGCTTAAACTACACGACTGATATCCGTGGAGACTTGATCTTCGACGGGTTCGAGCCACAGCCAAGCGCGCCACACTATTTCGAGGGGCATGATATAGCTCTGCCTCCGAATAGTACCCTAGAGGCCGCACACGCTCCGGCCCCGATTCTTGACTCGGAGCCCGTCGCGTTCTCCGAGGATGAACGGTTGGACGTCACCTCGGGGGCTGCGATCTCAAAGGCGATCGAGCCGAACGCCAGCCCCGTACTCCGCACGGCCCAGGACTCCAAGGAGCCGGACTCTTCTCCGAACTCCGGGCCTTCCGTGCCCCGCCGATCGAATCTGATTGGGCGCCTGTGTTGGGGAACATAGTAATTTCAAAAATTTCCTACGTACACGCAAGATCATGGTGATGCATAGCAACGAGAGGGGAGAGTGTTATCTACGTACCCTCGTAGACCGAAAGCGGAAGCGTTATATCAACGCGGTTGATGTAGTCGTACTTCTTCACGATCCAACCGATCTAAGCACCAAACGTACGGCACCTCCGAGTTCTGCACACGTTCAGCTCGATGACGTCCCTCGAACTCCGATCCAGCCGAGTGTCGAGGGAGAGTCCTGTCAGCACAACGGCGTGGTGACGATGATGATGTTCCACCGAAGCAGGGCTTCGCCTAAGCACCGCTACGATATATTCGAGGTGTAATCTGGTGGAGGGGGGCACCGCACACGGCTAAGGAACGATCTCAATGATCAACTTGTGTGTCTTTGGGGTGCCCCCTGCCTCTGTATATAAAGGAGCCAAGGGGGAGGGGCTGGCCGGCCAAGCCTGGTGCGCCAGGAGAGTCCTACTCCCTCCGGGAGTAGGATTCCCCCCCCCCCAATCCTAGTTGGACTAGGACTCCTCAAGGGGAAAGAGGGAGAGAGGGGGCCGGCCACCTCTCCTAATCCTAATAGGACTAGGGGAGGGGGAGGCGTGTGGCCAGCCCTAGGGCAGCCCCTTTCTCCTTTTCCACTAAGGCCCAATATGGCCCATATGTTTCCCGGGGGGTTCCGGTAACCTCCTGGTACTCCGGTGAAATCCCGATTTCACCCGGAACACTTCCGATATCCAAATGTAGGCTTCCAATATATCAATCTTTACGTCTCGACCATTTCGAGACTCCTCGTCATGTACATGATCACATCCGGGACTCCGAACTACCTTCGGTACATCAACATCATATAAACTCATAACAACTGTCATCGAAACGTTAAGCGTGCGGACCCTACGGGTTCGAGAACAATGTAGACATGACCGAGACACCTCTCCGGTCAATAACCAATAGCGGGACCTGGATGCCCATATTGGCTCCTACATATTCTACGAAGATCTTTATCGGTCAGACCGCATAACAACATACGTTGTTCCCTTTGTCTTCGGTATGTTACTTGCCCGAGATTCGATCGTCGGTATCCAATACCTAGTTCAATCTCATTACCGGCAAGTCTCTTTACATCATCTAACAACTAACACATTAGTTGTAATGCTTGCAAGGCTTATGTGATGTGCATTACCGAGAGGGCCCAGAGATACCTCTCCGACAATCGGAGTGACAAATCCTAATCTCGAAATACGCCAACCCAACATGTACCTTCGGAGACACCTGTAATGCTCCTTTATAATCACCCAGTTACGTTGTGACGTTTGGTAGCACCCAAAGTGTTCCTCTGGCAAATGGGAGTTGCATAATCTCATAGTCATAGGAACCTGTATAAATTATGAAGAATAGCAACAACAACAAACTAAACGATCAGGTGCTATGCTAATGAAATGGGTCATGTCAATTAGATCATTCAACTAATGATGTGACCCCGTCAATCAAATAACAACTCTTTGTTCATGGTTAGGAAACATAACCATCTTTGATTAACGAGCTAGTCAAGTAGAGGCATACTAGTGACACTCTGTATGTTTATTCACACATGTATTATGTTTCCGGTTAATACAATTCTAGCATGAATAATAAACATTTATCATGATATAAGGAAATAAATAATAACTTTATTATTGCCTCTAGGGCATATTTCCTTTAGTCTCCCACTTGCACTAGAGTCAATAATCTAGATTACAAATTAATGATTCTAACACCCATGGAGTCTTGGTGCTGATCATGTCTTGCTCGTGGAAGAGGCTTAGTCAACGGGTCTGCAACATTCAGATCCGTATGTATCTTGCATTCTCTATGTCTCCCACCTGGACTAAATCCCGGATGGAGTTGAAGCGTCTTTTGATGTGTTTGGTTCTTTTGTGAAATCGGGATTCCTTTGCCAAGGCAATTGCACCAGTATTGTCACAAAAGATTTTCATTGGACCCGATACGCTAGGTACAACACCTAGATCGGATATGAACTCCTTCATCCAGACTCCTTCATTAGCTGCTTCCGAAGCAGCTATGTACTCAGCTTCACATGTAGATCCCGCCACGACGCTTTGTTTAGAACTGCACCAACTGACAGCTCCACTGTTTAATGTAAATACGTATCCGGTTTGCGATTTAGAATCGTCTGGATCAGTGTCAAAGCTTGCATCGACGTAACCGTTTACGACGAGCTCTTTGTCACCTCCATAAACGAGAAACATATCCCTAGTCCTTCTCAAGTACTTAAGGATGTTCTTGACCGCTGTCCAGTGATCCACTCCTGGATTACTTTGGTACCTGCCTGCTAAGCTTACAGCAAGGCACACATCAGGTCTGGTACACAGCATTGCATACATGATAGAGCCTATGGCTGAAGGATAGGGAACATCTTTCATTTTCTCTCTATCTTCTGCGGTGGTCGGGCATTGAGTCTTACTCAACTTCACACCTTGTAACACAGGCAAGAACCCTTTCTTTGCCTGATCCATTTTGAACTTCTTCAAAACTTTGTCAAGGTATGTGCTTTGTGAAAGTCCTATTAAGCGTCATGATCTATCTCTATAGATCTTAATGCCCAATATGTAAGCAGCTTCACCGAGGTCTTTCATTGAAAAACTCTTATTCAAGTATCCCTTTATGCTATCCAGAAATTCTATATTATTTCCGATCAGTAATATGTCATCCACATATAATATCAGAAATGCTACAGAGCTCCCACTCACTTTCTTGTAAATACAGGCTTCTCCAAAAGTCTGTATAAAACCAAATGCTTTGATCACACTATCAAAGCGTTTATTCCAACTCCGAGAGGCTTGCACCAGTCCATAAATGGATCGCTGGAGCTTGCACACTTTGTTAGCTCCCTTTGGATCGACAAAACCTTCTGGTTGCATCATATACAACTCTTCTTCCAGAAATCCATTCAGGAATGCAGTTTTTACATCCATCTACCAAATTTCATAATCATAAAATGCGGCAATTGCTAACATGATTCGGACAGACTTAAGCATCGCTACGGGTGAGAAGGTCTCATCGTAGTCAATCCCTTGAACTTGTCGAAAACCTTTTGCAACAAGTCGAGCTTTATAGACAGTAACATTACCATCAGCGTCAGTCTTCTTCTTAAAGATCCATTTATTCTCAATTGCTTGCCGATCATCGTGCAAGTCAACCAAAGTCCACACTTTGTTCTCATACATGGATCCCATCTCAGATTTCATGGCCTCAAGCCATTTTGCGGAATCTGGGCTCACCATCGCTTCTTCATAGTTCGTAGGTTCATCATGGTCTAGTAACATGACTTCCAGAATAGGATTACCGTACCACTCTGGTGCGGATCTTACTCTGTTTGATCTACGAGGTTCGGTAGGAACTTGATCTAAAGTTTCATGATCATTATCATTGGCTTCCTCCCTATTTGGTGTAGGTGTCACAGAAACTGATTTCTGTGACGTACTACTTCTCAATAAGGGAGTAGATACAGTTATCTCATCAAGTTCTACTTTCCTCCCACTCACTTCTTTCGAGAGAAACTCCTTCTCTAGAAAGTTTCTGAATTTAGCAACAAAAATCTTGCCTTCGGATTTGTGATAGAAGGTGTACCCAACAGTCTCCTTTGGGTATCCTATGAAGACACATTTTTCCGATTTGGGTTCGAGCTTATCAGGTTGAAGCTTTTTCACATAAGCATCGCAGCCCCAAACTTTAAGAAACGACAACTTTGGTTTCTTGCCAAACCACAGTTCATAAGGTGTCGTCTCAACGGATTTCGATGGTGCCCTATTTAACGTGAATGCGGCCGTCTCTAAAGCATAACCCCAAAACGATAGCGGTAAATTGGTAAGAGACATCATAGATCGCACCATATCCAGTAAAGTATGATTACGACGTTCGGACACACCATTACGTTGTGGTGTTCCGGGTGGCGTGAGTTGCGAAACTATTCCGCATTGTTTCAAATGTAGACCAAACTCGTACCTCAAATATTCTCCTCCACGATCAGATCGTAGAAACTTTATTTTCTTGTTACGATGATTTTCCACTTCACTCTGAAATTCTTTGAACTTTTCAAATGTTTCAAACTTGTGTTTCATTAAGTAGATATACCCATATCTGCTTAAATCATCAGTGAAGGTGAGAAAATAACGATATCCGCCACGAGCCTCAACATTCATTGGACCACATACATCAGTATGTATGATTTCCAATAAATCTGTTGCTCTCTCCATAGTACCGGAGAACGGCGTTTTAGTCATCTTGCCCATAAGGCACGGTTCGCAAGTGCCAAGTGATTCATAATCAAGTGACTCCAAAAGTCCATCAGTATGGAGTTTCTTCATGCGTTTTACACCGATATGACCTAAACGGCAGTGCCACAAATAAGTTGCACTATCATTATCAACTCTGCATCTTTTGGCTTCAACATTATGAATATGTGTATCACTACTATCGAGATTAAGTAAGAACAAACCATTCTTTAATGGTGCATGACCATAAAAGATATTACTCATATAAATAGAACAACCATTATTCTCTGATTTAAATGAATAACCGTCTCGCATTAAACAAGATCCAGATATAATGTTCATGCTCAACGCTGGTACTAAATAACAATTATTTAGGTCTAATATTAATCCCGAAGGTAGATGTAGAGGTAGCATGCCGACCGCGATCACATCGACTTTGGAACCGTTTCCCACGCGCATCGTCACCTTGTCCTTAGCCAATCTTCTCTTAATCCGTAGCCCCTATTTCGAGTTGCAAATATTAGCAACAGAACCAGTATCAAATACCCAGGTGCTACTGCGAGAATTAGTAAGGTACACATCAATAACATGTATACCATATATACCTTTGTTAACCTTGCCATTCTTCTTATCCGCCAAATACTTGGGGCAATTCCGCTTCCAGTGACCAGTCTGCTTGCAATAGAAGCACTCAGTTTCAGGCTTAGGTCCAGACTTGGGTTTCTTCTCTTGATTAGCAACTTGCTTGCTGTTCTTTTTGAAGTTCCCCTTTTTCTTCCCTTTGCCCTTTTTCTTGAAACTAGTGGTTTTGTTAACCATCAACACTTGATGCTCCTTTTTGATTTCTACCTCCGCGACTTTCAGCATCGCGAAGAGCTCGGGCATAGTTTTGGTCATCCCTTGCATATTATAGTTCATCACGAAGCTCTTGTAGCTTGGTGGCAGTGATTGGAGAATTCTGTCAATGACGCAATCATCCGGAAGATTAACTCCCAGTTGAATCAAGTGATTGTTATACCCAGACATTCTGAGTATATGCTCACTGACAGAACCGTTCTCCTCCATCTTACAGCTATAGAACTTATTGGAGACTTCAGATCTCTCAATCCGGGCATTTTCTTGAAATATTAACTTAAACTCTTGGAACATCTCATATGCTCCATGGTGTTCAAAACGTCGTTGAAGTCCCGGTTCTAAGCCGTAAAGCATGGCACACTGAACTATAGAGTAGTCATCAGCTTTGCTTTGCCAGACGTTCACAACATCTGGCGCAGCCCTTCCACCAGGCCTGGCACCTAGCGGTGCTTCCACGACGTAATTCTTCTGTGCAGCAATGAGGATAATCCTCAAGTTACGGACCCAGTCCGTGTAATTTCTACCATCATCTTTCAACTTTGCTTTCTCAAGGAACGCATTAAAATTCAACGGAACAACAACACGAGCCATCTATCTACACAACATAGACAAGCAAGATACTATCAGGTACTAAGTTTCATGATAAATTTAAGTTCAATTAATCATATTACTTAAGAACTCCCACTTAGAAAAACATCCCTCCAATTCTCTAAGTGATTACGTGATCCATATCAACTACACCATGACCGATCATCACGTGAGGTGGAGTAGTTTCAATGGTGAACATCTTTATGTTAATCATATCTACTATATGATTCACGCTCGACCTTTCGGTCTCCGTGTTCCGAGGTCATATCTTATATGCATAGCTCGTCAAGTATAACCTGAGTATTCCGCGTGTGCAACTTTTTTGCACCTGTTGTATTTGAACGTAGAGCCTATCACACCCGATCATCACGTGGTGTCTCAGCACGAAGAACTTTCGCAACGGTGCATACTCAGGGAGAACACTTCTTGATAATTAGTGAGAGATCATCTTATAATGCTACCGTCAATCAAAGCAAGATAAGATGCATAAAAGATAAACATCACATGCAATCAATATAAGTGATATGATATGGCCATCATCATCTTGTGCTTGTGATCTCCATCTCTTCAGCACCGTCATGATCACCATCGTCACCGGCGCGACACCTTGATCTCCATCGTAGCATCATTGTCGTCTCGCCAATCTTATGCTTCTACGACTATCGCTACCGCTTAGTGATAAAGTAAAGCATTACAGGGCGATTGCATTGCATACAATAAAGCGACAACCATACGGCTCCTGCCGGTTGCCGATAACTCGGTTACAAAACATGATCATCTCATACAATAAAATTTAGCATCATGTCTTGACCATATCACATCACAACATGCCCTGCAAAAACAAGTTAGACGTCCTCTACTTTGTTGTTGCAAGTTTTACGTGGCTGCTACGGGCTTTTAAACAAGAACTCATCTTACCTACGCATCAAAACCACAACGATACTTCGTCAAATAGACTCGGTTTTAACATTCTCAAGGACCGGGCGTAGCCACACTTGGTTCAACTAAAGTTGGAGAGACAGTCTTCCGCAAGCCATCTATGTGCAAAGCACGTCGAGGGAACCGGTCTCGCGTAAGCGTACGCATAAGGTTGGTCCAGATCGTCTCGTCCAACAATACCGCTGAACCAAAGTATGACATGCTAGTAGGCAGTATGACTTGTATCGTCAACAACTCACTTGTGTTCTACTCGTGCAAATAACATCAAACCATAAAAACCTAGGCTCGGATGCCACTGTTGGGGAACGTAGTAATTTCAAAAATTTCCTACGTACACGCAAGATCATGGTGATGCATAGCAACGAGAGGGGAGAGTGTTATCTACGTACCCTCGTAGACCGAAAGCGGAAGCGTTATATCAACGCGGTTGATGTAGTCGTACTTCTTCACGATCCAACCGATCTAAGCACCGAACGTACGGCACCTGCGAGTTCTGCACACGTTCAGCTCGATGACGTCCCTCGAACTCCGATCCAGCCGAGTGTCGAGGGAGAGTCCTGCCAGCACGACGGCATGGTGACGATGATGATGTTCCACCGACGCAGGGCTTCGCCTAAGCACCGCTACGATATATTCGAGGTGTAATCTGGTGGAGGGGGGCACCGCACACGGCTAAGGAACGATCTCAATGATCAACTTGTGTGTCTTTGTGGTGCCCCCTGCCTCTGTATATAAAGGAGCCAAGGGGGAGGGGCTGGCCGGCCAAGCCTGGTGCGCCAGGAGAGTCCTACTCCCTCCGGGAGTAGGATCCCCCCCCCCAATCCTAGTTGGACTAGGATTCCTCAAGGGGAAAGAGGTAGAGAGGGGGCCGGCCACCTCTCCTAATCCTAATAGGACTAGGGGAGGGGGGAGGCGCGCGGCCAGCCCTAGGGCAGCCCCTTTCTCCTTTTCCACTAAGGCCCAATATGGCCCATATGTTTCCCGGGGGGTTCCGGTAACCTCCTGGTACTCCGGTGAAATCCCGATTTCACCCGGAACACTTCCGATATCCAAATGTAGGCTTCCAATATATAAATCTTTACGTCTCGACCATTTCGAGACTCCTCGTCATGTCCATGATCACATCCGGGACTCCGAACTACCTTCGGTACATCAACAGCATATAAACTCATAACAACTGTCATCGAAACGTTAAGCGTGCGGACCCTACGGGTTCGAGAACAATGTAGACATGAACGAGACACCTCTCCGGTCAATAACCAATAGCGGGACCTGGATGCCCATATTGGCTCCTACATATTCTACTAAGATCTTTATCGGTCAGACCGCATAACAACATACGTTGTTCCCTTTGTCTTCGGTATGTTACTTGCCCGAGATTCGATCGTCGGTATCCAATACCTAGTTCAATCTCATTACCGGCAAGTCTCTTTACTCGTTCCGTAATACATCATCTAACAACTAACACATTAGTTGTAATGCTTGCAAGGCTTATGTGATGTGCATTACCGAGAGGGCCCAGAGATACCTCTCTGACAATCGGAGTGACAAATCCTAATCTCGAAATACGCCAACCCAACATGTACCTTTGGAGACACCTGTAATGCTCCTTTATAATCACCCAGTTACGTTGTGACGTTTGGTAGCACCCAAAGTGTTCCTCTGGCAAATGGGAGTTGCATAATCTCATAGTCATAGGAACCTGTATAAGTTATGAAGAATAGCAACAGCAACAAACTAAACGATCAGGTGCTATGCTAATGAAATGGGTCATGTCAATCAGATCATTCAACTAATGATGTGACCCCGTCAATCAAATAACAACTCTTTGTTCATGGTTAGGAAACATAACCATCTTTGATTAACGAGCTAGTCAAGTAGAGGCATACTGGTGACACTCTGTATGTTTATTCACACATGTATTATGTTTCCGGTTAATACAATTCTAGCATGAATAATAAACATTTATCATGATATAAGGAAATAAATAATAACTTTATTATTGCCTCTAGGGCATATTTCCTTCAGCCTGTAATGGAGTTCACCGCCGCGGACATCTTTCAGTGCTCACCTTTCGGTGATATCCTGAATTCTCTCAAGTCTCTCTCTATATCAGGAGAGCCCAGGCCGGACTATGGTCTGCGAGGTTGGGATTCGGACAACGAAGAAATTCAAAGCCCACCCACCACCCACTTAATAGCCACTGTCAACGATTTAACCGACATGCTTGACTTCGGCTCCGAAGACTTCGACGGTATGGACGACGAAGGAGGAGACGAACAAGAACCAGTACCTGTAGGGCGCTGGACCGCCACCTCGTCATATGACATATATATGGTGGATGCTCCAAAGGATGCGGATGGCGATGGAACAGCGGAAGGCGACAACTCGAAAAAACCGCCAAAACGCCGGCGCCAACGGCGCCGCTCTAAATCCCACCACAGCAGAAACGGTGATTCCGGCACGGGAGATAATACTACCCCGGACAGCGCCGAAGAACACCAGAACCAGCAAGATTCGGCGCAGGAAGATGGAAAAGCCATCTCTCAGGAGAGAGCGGCAGAGCAAGAGGTTGAGGATGATAACTACATGCCTCCCTCCGAAGACGAGGCAAGCCTCGACGACGACGAATTCGTCGTACCATCAGACCCCGCCGAGCAAGAGCGTTTTCAACGCAGGCTTCTAGCCACGGCCAACAGCCTAAAGAAAAAGCAACAACAACTTAGAGCTGATAGATGGACTGAAGTCCTTGCGGCCGAAGAGTATGAACTCAGGCGCCCCTCCAAAAATTATCCTAAGCGCAGGCCGCTACCCCAATCAGAGGGGGAAGCATATGACATGGCAGACCGGCCACCCCGTGGCCGCGACAGAGAGGCCTGTCGAACCCTTAAGCAAGCCATGCCCCGGTGCCGTTCAAATAAGGCACGGGAAAATGAGCCAGACCTGCGAGACGTACTGGAGGATAAAGCAAAGCAAACAAGATCGATCTATGGATCGCGTGGACGCCCGACGACACGTGATGATCTTCACTCCGGACACAATAAATCCGGCCGGGCCGAACACAGCAGGCACAGCTCTTCCGAGCTGCGTCGTGACATAGCCCAGTACAGGGGCGCCGCACACCCACTATGCTGCACAGACGAAGTAATGGATCATAAAATCCCAGAGGGTTTTAAACCCGTCAATATCGAGTCATACGATGGTACGACAGATCCGGCAGTATGGATTGAGGATTATCTCCTTCACATCCACATGGCACGTGGCGATGATCTACATGCCATCAAATACCTACCCCTTAAGCTTAAAGGATCAGCCCGGCACTGGCTTAACAACCTACCAGCGGACTCAATCGGTTCTTGGGAGGACCTAGAAGCCGCATTCCTCGACAACTTCCAGGGGACCTATGTGCGGCCACCGGATGCCGACGACCTAAGCCACATAATTCAGCAGCCAGAAGAATCGGCCAGGCAATTCTGGACACAGTTCCTAACAAAGAAAAATCAGATAGTCGATTGTCCGGACGCAGAGGCCCTAGCAGCCTTCAAACATAACATCCGCGACGAGTGGCTTGCCCGGCACCTGGGACAGGACAAGCCGAAAACCATGGCAGCCCTCACGACACTCATGACCCGCTTTTGCGCGGGCGAAGATAGCTGGCTAGCTCGCAGCAACAACTTATGGAAGAAGCCCGGTAATCCGGATACCAAGGATAAAAGTGGCAGGTCATGTCGAAATAATCAAAAGCGCCGCGTTAGCAGCGACAGCAATGAGGATACGGCAGTTAATGCCGGATTCAGAGGCTATAAATCCGGTCAGCGGAAAAAGCCATTTAAAAAGAATACCTAGGGCTCGTCCAGTTTGGACCGGATACTCGACCGCTCGTGCCAGATTCATGGCACCCCCGAAAGGCCAGCCAATCACACCAACAGGGATTGTTGGGTGTTCAAGCTGAAGGAAATATGCCCTAGAGGCAATAATAAAGTGATTATTTATTTCCTTACATATCATGATAAATGTTTATTATTCATGCTAGAATTGTATTAACCGGAAACATAATACATGTGTGAATACATAGACAAACAGAGTGTCACTAGTATGCCTCTATCTGACTAGCTCGTTAATCAAAGATGGTTATGTTTCCTAACCATAAACAAAGAGTTGTTATTTGATTAACGAGGTCACATCATTAGTTGAATGATCTGATTGACATGACCCATTCCATTAGCATAGCACCCGATCATTTAGTATGTTGCTATTGCTTTTATCCATGACTTATACATGTTCCTTTAACTATGAGATTATGCAACTCCCGTTTACCATAGGAACACTTTGTGTGCTACCAAACGTCACAACGTAACTGGGTGATTATAAAGGTGCTCTACAGGTGTCTCCGAAGGTACATATTGAGTTGGCGTATTTCGAGATTAGGATTTGTCACTCCGATTGTCGGAGAGGTATCTCAGGGCCTTCTCTGTAATGCACATCACATAAGCCTTGCAAGCATTGCAACTAATGTGTTAGTTGTGAGATGATGTATTACGGAACGACTAAAGAGACTTGCCGGTAGCGAGATTGAACTAGGTATTGGATACCGACGATCGAATCTCGGGCAAGTAACATACCGATGACAAAGGGAACGACGTATGTTGTTATGCGGTCTGACCGATAAAGATCTTCGTAGAATATGTAGGAGCCAATATGGGCATCCAGGTCCCGCTATTGGTTATTGACCGGAGACGTGTCTCGGTCATGTCTACATTGTTCTCGAACCGTAGGGTCCGCACGCTTAAGGTTACGATGACAGTTTTTATGAGTTTATGAGTTTTGATGTACCGAAGGAGTTCGGAGTCCCGGATGAGATCGGGGACATGACGAGGAGTCTCGAAATGGTCGAGACGTAAAGATCGATATATTGGACGACTATATTCGGACATCGGAAAGGTTCTGAGTGATTCGGGTATTTTCGGGAGTATCGGGGAGTTACGGGATTACGGGAGAAGTAATGGGCCTTGATGGGCTTTAGTGGGAAGAGGAAAAGGCTGCTGCGCCCCCCCTCCCCTCTAGTCCGAATTGGACTAGGGAAAAGGGGGCCGGCCACCTTTCCTACTCCTCCTATTCCTTCTCCCTTCCTCCCCTCTTGGTGGACTCCTACTAGGACTTGGAGACCTAGTAGGACTCCACACCCTGGCGCGCCAAGCCTTGGCCGGCCTCCTCCTCCTCCATCCTTTATATACAGGGGCAGGGGGCACCCCATAGACACACAAGTTGATCTACGGATCGTTCATTAGCCGCGTGCGGTGCCCCCTTCCACTAAATTCCACCTCGGTCATATCGTTGCAGTGCTTAGGCGAAGCCCTGCGCCGGTAACACATCAAGATCGTCACCACGGCGTCATGCTGACGGAACTCTTCCCCGACGCTTTGCTGGATCGGAGCCCGGGGATCGTCATCGAGCTGAACGTGTGCCAAGAACTCGGAGGTGCCGGAGTAACGGTGTTGTGATCGGTTGGATCGCGAGGAGAACGTACGACTACTTCCTCTACGTTGTGTCAACGCTTCCGCTTCGGTCTACGAGGGTATGTAGACAACACTCTCCCCTCTCGTTGCTATGCATCACCATGATCTTGCGTGTGCGTAGGAAAAATTTTGAAATTACTACGTTCCCCAACACAAGCAGGCAGGCAAGTTAAGAGCCGAACACAAGGACAAGGGGCTGAACAGCGACGACAAGGAGGAGCCCAGGCCGCCGAACAACAATGGACAGAAAGGGTTTCCCCCACAAGTGCGGACAGTGAACATGATATACGCGACCCACATTCCCAAGAGGGAGAGGAAGCGTGCGCTACGGGACGTATACGCGATGGAGCCAGTCGCCCCAAAGTTCAACCCATGGTCCTCCTGGCCGATCACTTTCGATCGAAGGGACCACCCCACTAGCATCCGTCACGGCGGTTTTGCCACACTGGTCCTCGACCCAATCGTGGACGGATTTCATCTCACAAGGGTCCTCATGGATGGCGGTAGTAGCCTGAGCCTGCTTTATCAGGATACAGTGCGGAAAATGGGCATACATCCATCAAGGATCAAGCCCACAAGGACGACCTTTAAAGGCGTCATACCAGGTGTAGAGGCCAATTGCACAGGCTCGATAACACTTGATGTGGTCTTCGGATCTCCGGATAACTTCCGAAGCGAAGAGTTAATCTTCGATATAGTGTCGTTCCGAAGTGGCTATCACGCCCTGCTCGGACGAACCGCATTCGCTAAATTCAATGCGGTGCCGCACTACGCATATCTCAAGCTCAAGATGCCAAGCCCTCGAGGAGTAATTACGGTCAGCAGAAACATAGAACGCTCAATCCTTACGGAGGAGCACACGGCGGCCCTCGCAGCGGAAGTACAAAGCAGCCTTTCAAGGCAACTCTCCAGTCCGGCCGTTAAAAAACCGGACAATGCAAAGCACGCCCGGAGTAACCTGCAACAAGACCACCTGGCACGATCAGAGCAAGCGTAGCAATACGGCCCCGACCCCAGCCATCGCAACATAGCGGAGCAAGTACCTCGAGTACACAATTACGCCCTTAAAATTCCATGGGCACAGGGGGAGGGGCACATTAACGGCATGCCTACAACACGGCGTCAAACGTACTAGGGGCTGCCGGATTTTTCTTTTTTACTTTTTTTATTACTTTCAGGACTCCATACTATGGATAACCTGTTCGGCATTGTTGCCGCACAGACGATGCAAGATCCAGGAAAGCAGACAAAGCTACGCCGCATTCCGGAACTCTCAGGTGGTCTCTATTTCAAGCGATATATCTGTTTCTAAATTCCGCGGCGTGTGCCTGGTCAGGACATGTTAAATAGTCTAATATCTTTTTTGCTCATCGCAATACTTGTATCGTTCGGCTTTGATAGATAGCCTCTTTATAAAACAATGCATAGTTTTTTGTCTATTTTTTGCATTATCCTCTTTTGAATATATATATATATATTTATTACATAACATGATAGCACCCGTACACCATGGTACGACAAACCACGCCAGGGGCTTCATTACCCTTTTATCTGGTGTGAGAAGTCTGTACACTTTCACAAGTGCGGCACCCCGAACTTATAGCACTATATGCATCGGCTCCGAGTCATGATTTTGGTCACATGTTGGGTTCTCCCGGCTCCTATGTTTTGGTGCCTTACGTTCCGCTTTATCGGCTAAGGTAGCACTAGGAGAACCACTGCGATTGTGCCCCAGATCAGGTGGGTTGAGCACCTCAGTGGAGAAAGCTAAAACAGACTATCATGATAAGGCGTGAGACCGGTCGCTGTTCGAGAGGTTTTTCGAGTCCTTAAAGGCTTATGCCGCTTTGAGCGAGGAGCTGGCTATGTCCGGCCAAAGGCATGGATAGCGCCCCGAATTCGGCCTTCTGAACTAGGGGCTTCGCCGAAATTTAAAATTATAACGTTCTATGGCTAAGTGAGAGTGTTCAAGCATTATAGTCCGATTGCCTGGTTCGTTGTGCTGAGCGCCTCCCTCGAAGGACCCAACTATGGGAACAAGAGCCCTCAGGTTTATCCCGAACACCCCAGCACTAGTGGCATGGGGGCAGAAGCCGACGACTGGCCATCTCTCAAATTTTTGATAAACGGCCGCACAGAAAATAATATTTTAAATTCAATAAGCATTGCTTTGCGCATATGAACAAGTTTTCAGCGCATAGGATACAAACGAGCGAGTTCACTCAAATATTACATCTTTAGTACATTCATCCGCGACAAGGCGGGCTCCGGCAAGAACTTCCTTGTAGTAGTTCTCGGGCTTGCGATGCTCCTTCCCCTACGGCGGCCCGTCCTTCACTAGCTTCTCTCCGTCCAGCTTACCCCAGTGTACCCTTACACGGGCAAGGGCCCTCCGGGCACCTTCAATGCAGACGGAGCGCTTGATGACTTCAAGCCGTGGACAGGCCTCCACCAGCCGCCGCACCAGCCCGAAATAGCTCCTAGGCAGGGCCTCTCCAGGCCACAGCCGCACTAGTAAGCCCTTCATGGCCTGTTCGGCCGCCTTGTGGAGCTCGACCAGCTATTTCAGCTGATCTCTTAAGGGCACAGGGTGTCCGGCCTCAGAATACTGAGACCAGAACACACTCTCCGTCGAGCTGCCCTCTTTAGCTCGGTAGAACACGGCGGCGTCGGATACGCTGCGGGGAAGATCGGCGAACGCCCCTGGAGAACTCCGGATTCGGGTAAGTAATAGGTAGTTTACTTTTATATTCCTACTTTGCATTGAGAATGCCTTACCCGTTGCTATCTTTTTCACCTCCTCCAACTCTTGGAGGGCCTTTTGGGCTTCGGCCTTGGCACTCTTGGCGGTCTCGACGGCCGACGCGAGCTCGGATGCTTGCATTTTTGACTGAAGCTCCAAACCCTCATGTTTTGTCATGAGAGCTTGCAGCTCTTGCTGCACCTCGTTGACCTGAACCCCAAGCCTTTCTCGCTCGGCGCGCTCCTCGGCCTTTTTCTTTTCGGCCTCTGCCAGCGCCTGCTTCAGGGTTGCCACCTCGGTTGCGGCCCCTACAATAAGCAGTACAATCCTATTATTTCTTTCTGCAATCAAGCCTCTCTATAGGCACCTTTTTTTTCTTTTTCTTTTTTAGGTATTTCTTACCTTCCTTCTCCTCGAGCTGCCGTTTGGCAAGGCCGAGCTCTTGCTCGGTCCACCCGAGGTCCTTTTTAAGGACATCCATCTGCGCAGTCAGTGCAGCGGTGGACAACAGTGAAGCCTGCATACGCATATTTGACCTTTTTTGTTAGACTCCTGCGAAAATTACTAGATCCTCTATCCGGCTTTTCTTTCCGAACACCGAACAGAGCATCAGGGGCTACTGTCTATGCGGTAAATAATTTGACATATTTTTACTTACCTCGAAGCTTGCTAGAAGGCTAGCGCAAGCTTCATTCAGTCCGCTCTTGGCGGACTGAACCCTTTGGATCGCCGTACTCATAACAGTACGGTGCTCCTCGTCGATGGCGGCGCCCTTAAGCACCTCTAGCAGATTGTCCGGCACCTTCGGTTGGACGGAGGCCGCCGGCTCAGACGGCTTAGTCCTCTTGGAAGGAGTTCGCCCACCATGGACCGGGACTGTCAAGTCCGGCGCGGTGTCCGGCACAAAGCCGGACTTGGAGCCCTGGGCGGTTTCATCCCCTTTACTCCTGGGTCCGGAGGATTGCCTTGTGGCTCCTCCAGGACCATCTCCTCCTGCCCCGAAGCTTGGCGGGGCGCCACTTCGGCATCGTCCGCCTCGCAGGGGAGACCGCGGGCGGAACAGAGTTCATGTCCGACGAATCCAGGGAGCCGCTCGACGAATCGTCGAGTCCGGCCCGGGGCGGGCTGCATAAATTACGTTCGATATTAGGGAAAGCCGCGCATTAAAAGAATATCATGAGTCACTCTGGTATGTAAACACTTACGATGTTGTCGGACGCTGGGTTCGGTCCAGCCACTCCTCTCTGCCCTCTTCGTCGTTGTGGGAGTAGTCCGGCGGAGGGGGTTTCCTTTTCCTCGACCCCTCGGCCTCCCCTGTTGGGGCGGCCTTCTTCCTCTTTGCTCCCCTCACTGGGGGTGGGAGAGCTTCCTTGTTCCTCCTCCTCGTTTTCACGAGAGGAGAGTGTTGCGGACTCGTCAGATGACGAGTTCGACACAACCATGTTGCGGGAACTTTTTCGAGTCCCGGTGGTTTTCTTCTTCTTGGCCTTCCTCTCCGGCACCACGTAAGGTGCCGGAGCCATCAGCTTCACCAAGAGAGCTGGGGCCGGGTCTTCGGGCAGAGGAGCCGGACAGTTAATTGGTCTAGATACCTCCTGCCAAGCCTGTCAAAGGTAAAGGGAGTTTAAATCCCGCATAGAGTTAATCTATGAAGAAGAGCTTAACGAACCTGTCAAAGGTATGGATAGCTTACCTCGCTAGCGTTACGCTGCGAGCTGTATCCGCGATCCTCGGAGGCGGATGTGGGGGACTCGGCGCCTTTGGTCAGCACCTTCTAGATGTCTTCATACGTTGTATCGAAGAGCCTACTGAGGGTTTGGTGCTGCGCCGGGTCGAATTCCCGCAAAGTAAAATCCCGTTCTTGGCACGGGAGGATCAGGCGAACGAGCATGACCTGGACTATATTGACAAGCCGGATTGTCTTGTTCACCAGGGACTGGATGCACGTTTGCAACCCAGTCACTTCTTCCTCGTTGCCCCATGACAGGCCTGTCTCTTTCCAGGACATGAGCCACGTGGGGGGTCCAAATCTGAACTCGGGGGCCGCGACCCATTTCGGATCGCGGGGCTCAGTGATGTAAAACCACCCGGCCTGCCACCCCTTTAGGGACTCCACAAAGGAGCCATCGAACCAGAGGACGTTGGCTATCTTGCCAACCATAGCGCCTCCGCACTCCGCCTGGGTGCCAGACACCACCTTGGGCTTGACGTTGAAGGTCTTGAGCCAGAGAACGAAGTCGGGGCGAACGCGGAGAAAGGCCTCACACACGACGATAAACGCCGAGATGTTGAGAACAAAGTTCGGGGCCAAATCGTGGAAATCCATGCCGTAGTAGAACATGAGCCCCCGGAGAAACGGGTGAAGTGGAAAGCCCAGTCTGCGGAGGAAGTGGGGAAGAAAAACTACCCTCTCATGGGGCCTTGGGGTAGGAAGAAGCTGCCCCTTCTCAGGAAGCCGATGCGGGATGTCCTTGGACAAGTATCCGGCTTTCCTTAACTTTTTTACTTGAGCCTCCGTAACGGAGGAGACCATCCACTTGCCTCCCGCTCCGGACATTTTTGGGGAAGGTTGAGGAAGGAAGAGCGGACTTGGGCGCTGGAGCTTGAGTTCGCGAGAGATGGATTGGCAAAGGGGGAAGAAGGCGTAGGTTAAAAAGGTGAATCCTTATCCCTTTATATAAGCAGGTACGGTTAGGCGTCCCCACCTACCTAATATAACTCACTTGCCTCCCAAACGCCGTGGTAAATGGCGTGGTTGGGTTACCCACGTCCGTATTAATGAGAATCCCGTTAAAGGGGGCACATGATCTCTGCTTTGACAAGACGTGCCAAGGAAACCGCCTCGCTAAACACGCTAAGGTGGAACAATGAAAGCAACTTATATAGAAGGCTTGGTCGCAGTGTTATGACGCACTGCGGAATACGTCAGCGGATTTGATTTGTGTTAATTCTCTATATGGCAATATGTGGAAACTTATTTTGCAGAGCCGGACACTATTTTTGGTGTTTATAATCTTCTTGAAGAACTTGGAGGAGGAACCCGCCTTGCAATGCCGAAGACAATCTGCGCGCCGGACTCGTCGTCATTGAAGCCTGGTTCAGGGGCTACTGAGGGAGTCCTGGATTAGGGGGTGTTCGGATAGCCGGACTATACCTTCAGCCGGACTCCAGGACTATGAAGATACAAGATTGAAGACTTCGTCCCGTGTCCGGAAGGATCTTTTCTTGGCGTGGAAGGAAAGCTAGGCGTGCGGATATTCAAGATCTCCTACCATTGTAACCGACTCTGTGTAACCCTAACCCTATCCGGTGTCTATATAAACCGGAGGGTTGTAGTCCGTAGGACAACCATCATCATACACAATCATACCATAGGCTAGATTCTAGGGTTAGCCTCCTTGCTCTCGTCGTAGATCCACTCTTGTACTACCCATATCATCAATATTAATCTAGTAGGAGTAGGGTTTTACCTCCACCGAAAGGGCCCGAACCTGGGTAAAATAAAGTGTCCCTTGTCTCCTGTTACCATCCGACCTTGACGCACAGTTCGGGACCCCCTACCCGAGATCCGCCGGTTTTGACACCGACAATGACTTCCAGGACAGGATCACGGTACCACTCTGGTGCGGAATGTACCCTGGTCGACCTACGAAGCTCGGTAGTAACTTGATCTGAAGTTTCATGATCATCGTCATTGGTTCCTCTCCGGTTGGTGTCGACATCATCGGAATTGCTTTCTGTGATGAGCTACCTTCCAATTCGAGAGAAGGTACGATTACCTCATCAAGTTCCACTTTCCTCCCACTCACTTCTTTCGAGAGAAACTCCTTCTCTAGAAAGGACCCGTTGTTAGCAACAAATATCATGCTCTCGGATCTGTGATAGAAGGTATACCCAATGGTCCCTTTAGGGTATCCTATGAAGAAGCATTTCTCCGCTTTGGGTTCAAGCTTATCAGGCTGAAGCCTCTGGACATAAACATCGCATCACTAAACTTTAAGAAATGACAACTTAGGTTTCTTGACAAACCATAATTCATATGGTGTCATCTCATATTTAGATGGTGCCCTATTTAAATTGAATGCGGTTGTCTCTAATGCATAACCCCGAAAAGATATTGGCAAATCGGTAAGAGACATCATAGAGCGCACCATATCCAATAAAGTATGGCTACAACGTTTGGACACACCATTACGCTGTGGTGTTCCAGGTGGCGTGAGTTGTGAAACAATTACACATTGTCATAAATGAGCGCCAAACTCGTAACTCAAATATTCACCTCCACGATCAGATTGTAGAAACTTTATTTCTTGTTACGATGATTCTCCACTTCATTCTGAAATTCCTTAAACTATTCAAAGGTTTCATACTTGTTTTTCATTAAGTAAATATACCCATACCTACTCAAATCATCCGTGAAGGTAAGAAAATAACGATATCCACATCGTGCTTCAACACTCATCGGACCGTATACATGAGTATGTATTATTTCCAGTAAGTCACTAGCCCGCTCTATTGTTCCGGAAAACGGGGTTTTAGTCATCTTGCCCATAATGCATGGTTCACATGTATCAAATGATTCATAATCAAGTGATTACAAAAGTCCATCTGCATGGAGTTTCTCATGCACTTTACACCAATATGACCTAAGCGACAGTGCCACAAGTATGTGGAACTATCATCATTAACTTTGCATCTTTTGGCATCAATATTATGAATATGTGTATCACTACGATCAAGGTTCAACAAAAATAAACCATTCATAAGGGGTGCATGACCATAAAATATATTATCCATATAAATAGAACAACCATTATTCTCTGACTTTTATGAATAACCATCTCGCAAAAAACAAGATCCAGATATAATTTTCATGCTTAATGCAGTCACCAAATAACATTTTTTAGGTTTAAAACTAACCTCGAAGGTAAATATAGAGGGAGCGTGCCGACGGCGATCACATAAAACTTGGAACCATTTCCGACGCGCATCGTCACCTCGTTCTTAGGTAGTTTTTGTTTATTCCGCAGCTCATGTTTCGAGTTACAAAAATTAGCAACGGAACCAGTATCAAATACCGAGGCGCTACTACGAGCACTAGTAAGGTACACATCAATAACATGTATATCACATATACCTTGGTTGATGTTGCCAGCCTTCTTATCTACCAAGTACTTGGGGCAGTTCCGCTTCCAGTGACCAAGGGAAAACAACAACTGGAACTGGGCACTAGGTTAATAGGTTAGTCCCAAACATAATAAAAACAACATATTAATGCATATAAAACATCCAAAATAGATAATATAATAGCATGGAACAATTAAAAATTATAGATACATTAGATATGTATCACGCCGCTTGAGGGGGTGGCGCAGCAAGCGGTGCATCAAGGACATAAGCCTTCTGTGTAGCAGTGAGGATAATCTTCAAATTACGGACCAAGTCTTCATAGTTTCTTCCATCATCTTTCAACTTAGCTTTCTCTAGAAACGCATTAAAATTCAGGGGAGCTACAGAGTGTGCCATATATCTGCAACATTAATTTGCAAAGAAAATTAGACTATGTTAATGATAATTGGTTATGTTAATCATATTACTAAAGAACTCCCACTTAAATCAAATTCCCTTAAGTTGTCTAAGTGTTCATACGATGCAAATCAACTACCATGTCCGATCATCACGTGAGATGGGGTCGTCATCAGTGGTAAACATCTCCATGTTGATCATATCTACTACATGACTCATGTTCGACCTTTCGGTCGTCCATGTTCCGAGGCCATGTCTGTACATGCTAGGCTCGTCAAGTTTAACCCAAGTATTCTGCATGTTTAAAACTGGCTTACACCTATTGTATGCGAACACAGAGTCTATCACACCCGATCATCACGAGGTGCTTCGAGACGATGAACTTTCGCAATGGTGCATACTTTGGGAGAACACTTCTATCTTGAAATTAAGTGAAGGGATCATCTTATAATGCTACCGTCATTCTAAATAAAATAAGATGCATAAAAGATAAACATCACATGCAATCAAAATATGTGACATGATATGGCCATTATCATCTTGTGCTTTTGATCTCCATCTCCAAAGCACAGGCATGATCTTCATCGTCACCGGCATGACACCATGATCTCCATCATCGTGTCTTCATGTAGTTATCTCGCCAACTATTGCTTCTACAACTATTGCTAACGCATAGCGATAAAGTAAAGCAATTAAATGGCGTTATTTGTTGACACGCAAGTCATAGAGTAAATTAAAAACAACACTATGGCTCGTGTCGGTTGCTGTACTCATCAACATGCAAGTTGTGAACCTACTACAAAAAATGATCATCTCATACATCAACATATAGCACATCATGTTTTAGCCATACCACATCACAACATGCCCTACAAAAAGAAGTTAGACGTGCTCTACTTTATTGTTGCAATTTTTACGTGGCTGCTAGGGCAAACTATAAGAAGCGTTCTTATCTAGCAAAACAACAACGGTGATATACAAGTTTCCTTTTAATCTTCTACAAGGACTGCCCTCGTCAAATCAGATTCAACTAAAGTGGGAGAGATAGACACCCTCAAAGCCACTTTTATGCAATACAAGTTGCATGTCAAATAGTGGAACCGGTCTCATGTGCGTGTACATGTAAGGTTGGTCCGAGCCGCTTCATCCCACAATACCACTGAATCCAAATAAGTCAAGGGAAGTAAGCAATCTGAACATCAACGCCCACAACAACTTTGTGTTCTACTCGTGCATATACATCTATGTATAGACCTAGCTCATGATGCCACTCCTTGGAATGAAGCATGAAAATAAAAAAATCCTACAAACACCCAAGATCTAATATAGGAGATGCATAGCAACGAGAGGTGAGTGTGTCTACATACCCTTATAAATCGAAATCAAAAGCGTATATAATGCGGTTGATGTAGTCGTGCTCTTCGCGATCCAATCACGATCCAATCTGATCTAGCACCGACGACGGCACCTCCGCATTAAGCACAAGTGTGGCTCGATGACGTCCCCACCTTCTTGATCCAACAAGCAAGAGAGGAGAAGTAGATGGGATCTCAACCATCATGACAGTGTGGTAGAGATGGTGGTCATGCAATCCCGGCAGGGCTTCACCAAACACTGCCGAAACCAATCTGAGGAGAAAACGGAGTTTTGGGAGAGGTAGGGCTGCCGCCGGGGCATGGGATTTGGTGTCTCCAGCCCCTCCCTCTCCCTCACTATTTATAGGAGGCAAGGGGGAGTGCTAGGGCGCAGCCTTGTGAAGCAAATATGCCCTAGAGGCAATAATAAAGTTGTTATTTTATATTTCCTTATATCATGATAAATGTTTATTATTCATGCTAGAATTGTATTAACCGGAAACCTTAAAACATGTGTGAATACATAGAAAAACACTGTGTCTCTAGTGAGCCTCTACTTGACTAGCTCGTTGATCAAAGATGGTCAAGGTTTCCAAAGCATAGACATGGGATAACGGGCTCACATCATTAGGAGAATGATGTGATGGACAAGACCCATCTGTTAGCTTAGCATATTGATCGGTCAGTTTTATTGCTATTGCTCTTTTCATGTCAAATACATATTCCTTTGACTATGAGATTATGCAACTCCCGGATACCGGAAGAATACCTTTTGTGCTATCAAACATCACAACATAACTAGGTGATTATAAAGATGCTCTACAGGTATCTCCAAAGGTGTTTGTTGGGCTGGCATAGATCGAGATGATGATTTGTCACTCCGAGTATTGGATAGGTATCTCTGGGCCCTCTCGGTACTACACGTCATAAGAAGCCTTGCAAGCAAAGTGAGTAATGAGTTAGTTGCGGGATGATGTGTTACGGAACCAGTAAAGAGACTTGCCGATAACGAGATTGAACTAGTTATGTGGATACCGACGATCGATTCTCGGGCAAGTAATATATTGATGACAAAGGGAATAATGTATGTTGTCATTACGACTCGACCGATAAAGATCTTCGTAGAATATGTAGGAACTAATATGAGCATCCAGGTTTTGTTGTTGGTTATTGACCGGAGAGGTGTCTCGGTCATGTCTACATAGTTCTCGAACCCGTAGGGTCCGCACGCTTAACGTTCGATGATGATTTAGTATTATATGAGTTATGTGATTTGTTGACCGAATATTGCTCGGAGTCCTGGATGAGATCACGGACATGACGAGGAGTCTCAAGTTGGTCGAGAAGTAAATATTGATATATAGGATGATAGTATTCAGACACCAGAAGTGTTTCGGGTAGTATCGGGTATTTATCGGAGTACCGGGGGGTTACCGAAACCCCGGGGGGAAGATATGGGCCATATGGGGCAAAAGAGGGGAGCACACCAGCCCACAAGGGGTGGCGCAGCCCCCTTATGCATGTGGTCGAATTGCAGAAGGAGGAGAAGGGGTTCGGGACCCCTTCCTTCTCTCCTCCCCCCTTCCCTTTTCTCTCCGGCTAAAAAAGGAAGGGGGGAGGCCGAATTGGAGGAGGCCCCTAAGTAGGATTGCTCCTACTGGGGGCGCCCAATGGATGCTTCCCTCCCCTCCCACCTATATATACGTGGGGAGGGGGCGCCTAGAACACACAAAAACAATTGTTAGCCGTGTGCGGTGCCCCCTTCCACAGTTTACACCCCCGGTCATAGTTTTGTGGTGCTTGGGCGAAGCCATGGGAGAATCACTTCACCATCACCGTCACCACGCCATCGTGTTGACGGAACTCATCTACTTCCTCGAAACCTTGCTGGATCAAGAAGGCGAGGGACGTCATCGAGCTGAACGTGTGCAGAACTCAGAGGTGTCGTATGTTCGGTGCTTGATCGGTCGAAGCTAGAAGAAGTTCGACTACATCAACCGCGTTGTCAAATGCTTCCGCTTTTTGTCTACGAGGGTACATAGACACACTGTCCCCCTCTCGTTGCTATGCATCTCCTAGATAGATCTTGTGTGAGTGTAGGAAATTTTTGAAATTGCATGCTACGTTTCCCAACAGTGGTATCAGAGCCAGGTCTATGCATAGATGATATGCACGAGTAGAACACAAAGACTTGTGGGCAGTGATCGCGATACTGCTTACCACCAATGTCTTATTTTGATTCAGCGGTATTGTTGGATGAAGCGGCCAGCACCAACCTTACATGACTACGTTCATGAGACCGTTTCCACCGACAGACATGCAACTAGTTTTGCATAAAGGTGGTTGGTGGGTGTCTGTTTCTCCTACTTTAGTTGAATCAAATTTGACTACGTCCGGTCCTTGTTGAAGGTTAAAATAGAAAACTTGATAAATCACCGTTGTGGTTTCGATGCGTAGGTAAGAATGATTCTTGCTAGAAGCCCATAGCAGCCACGTAAAACTTGCAACAACAAAGTAGTGGACATCAAACTTGTTTTTGCAGGGCATGTTATGATGTGAAATGGTCAAGACATGATGTGATAAACGTTATTGTATGAGATGATCATGTTTTGTAAGATATCTGACAACTGACAGGAGCCTTATGGTTGTCTCTTTATTGTATGAAATGCAAACGCCATGTAATTGCTTTACTTTGTCACTATGCGTTAGCGATAGTTGTAGAAGTAATAGTTGGCGAGACGACCACGATGCTACGATGGAGATCAAGTTGTCGAGCCGCTAAAGATGGAGATCATGACGATGCTTTGGAGATGGAGATCAAAAGCACAAGATGATGATGGCCATATCATGTCACATATTTTGATTGCATGTGATGTTTATCTTTTATGCATCTTATTTTGCTTAGTACGGCGGTAGCATTATAAGATGATCCTTAACTAAAATACAAGGTAAAAGTGTTCTCCCTGAGTATGCACCGTTGTGACAGTTCGTCGTGTTGAGACGCCATGTGATGATCGGCTATGATAGACTCCACGTTGACATACAACGGGTGCAAGACAGTTTTGCTCATGCGGAATACTCGGGTTAAACTTGACGAGCCTGGCATGTACAGACATCGCCTCGGAACACTGGAGACCGAAAGGTGGAACATGAATCATATAGCAGATATGATCAAGATAGAGATGTTCACCATTGATGACTACTCCATCTCACATGATGATCGGACATGGTTTAGTTGATTTGGATCACGTATCATTTATATGACTTGAGGGATGTCTATCTAAGTAGGAGTTCTTAAGTAATTTTATTAATTGAACTTAATTTATCATGAACTTAGTCCTGATATTATTTGCATATCTATGTTGTAGATCAATAGCTCGCGATATAGCTCCCATATATATTTTGATATGTTCCTAGAGAAAACTAAGTTGAAAGATGATAGTAGCAATGATACAGACTAGGTCCGTGATCTGAGGATTATCCTCATTGCTCCACAAAAGAATTATGTCTTTGATGCACCGCTAGGTGACAAACCTATTGCAGGAGTAGATGCATAGGTTATGAATGCTTGGCAAGCTCGATATGATGGCTACTTGATAGTTTTGTGCGCCACGCTTTATGTCTTAGAACCGGGACTTCAAAAATGTTTTCAACGCCACGGAGCATATGAGATGTTCTAAGAGCCGAAATTGGTATTTCAGACTCATGCCCATGTCGAGAGGTATGAGACCTCTGACAAGTACTTTGCCTAAGAGATGGAGGAGAATAGCTCAGCCAAGGAGCATGTGCTCTGAATGTATGGGTACTACGATCGCTTGACTCAAGTGGGAGTTAATCTTCCAGATAAGATAGTGATTAACAGAGGTCTCTAGTCACTATCCCCAAGCTACTAGAACTTCGTGATAAACTATAATATGCAAGGGATGACGAAAATGATTCCCGAGCTCTTTGCAATGTTGAAATCGAAAAAGGTAGAAATCAAGAAAGAGCAGAAAGTGTTGATGGTTAATAATACCACTAGTTTCAAGTAAAGGGCAAGGGAATGAAAGGGAACTTCAATAAGAATGGCAAGCAAGTTGCCACTCCAATGAAGAATCCCAAAGCTAGACCCAAGCCTGAAGCTGAGTGCTTCTACTACAAAGGAAATGGTCACTGGAAGGGGAGCTGCCCCAAATACTTGGCGAATAAGAAGGATGGCAAAGTGAACAAAGGTATATATGATATACATGTTATTGATGTGTACTTTACTGGTGTTTGTAGCAACCCCCGGTTTAGTAGCTGAGATTTGTAACTCGAAACAGGAGTTGCAGAATGAACAGAGACTAGTTAAGGGCGAACTGATGATGTGTGTTGGAAGTGATCCAAGGTTGATACGATCACCATCGCACACTCCCTCTACCTTCGGGATTAGTGTTGAACCTAAATAAATGTTATTTGGTGTTTGCGTTGAGCATGAATATGATTTGATCATGTTTATTGCAATATGGTTATTCATTTAAGTCAGAGAATAATTGTTGTTCTATTTACATGAATAAAACCTTCTATGGTCATACACCCAATGTAAATAGTTTATTGAATCTCGATCGTAGTGATACACATATTCATAATATTGATGCCAAAAGATGCAAAGTTGATAATGATAGTGCAACATCCTTGTGGCATTGCCGTTTAGGTCATATTGGTGTAAAGCTCATGAAGAAACTCCATGCAGATGGACTTTGGGAATCACTTGATTATGAATCATTTGATACTTGCGAACCATGCCTCATGGGCAAGATGACTAAAACTCCGTTCTCTGGAACAATGGAGCGAGCTAATGACTTATTGGAAATAATACATACCGATGTATGTGGTCCGATGAGTATTGAAGCACGCGGCAGGTATCATTATTTTCTGACCTTCACCAATGATTTGAGTAAGTATGGGTATATCTACTTAATGAAACACAAGTCTGAAACATTTGAAAAGTTCAAAGAATTTCAGAGTGAAGTGGAGAATCATCGTAAGAAGGAATATAAAGTTTCTATGATCTGATCGCAGAGGCGTATATTTGGGTTAAAAGTTTGTTCTTCATTTAAAATAATGTGGAATAGTTTCACAACTCGCGCCACCTAGAACACCACAGCGTAATGGTGTGTTCGAACATCGTAACCGTACTTTATTAGATATGGTGTGATCTATGAGGTCTCTTACCGATTTACCACTATCATTTTGGGGTTATGCATTACAAACAACTGTATTCATGTTAAATAGGGCACCGTCTAAATCCATTGAGATGACACCGTATGAACTGTGGTTTGGCAAGAAACCTAAGCTGTCATTTCTTAAAGTTTGGGGTTGCGACACTTATGTCAAAAGGCTTCAGCCTGATAAGTTCGAATCCAAATCGGAGAAGTGTGTCTTCATAGGATACCCTAAAGAAACAATTGGGTACACCTTCCACCACAGATCCGAAGGGAAGATCTTTGTTGCCAAGAATGGAAACTTTCTAGAGAAGGAGCTTCTCTCGAAAGAAGTGAGTGGGCGGAAAGTAGAACTTGATGAGGTAACTGAACTTTCTCTCGAATTGGAAAGTAGCTCATCAGAGACATCCGTTCCCATGATGCCTACACCAACAAGAGAGGAAGCTAATGATGATGATCATGAAACTTTGGATCAAATTACTACTGGACCTCGTAGGTCGAACAAAGCACGTTCCGCACTAGAGTGCTATGGTAATCCTGTTCTGGAAGTCATGTTACTAGACCATGACAAACCTACGAACTACGAAGAAGCTATGATGAGCCCAGATTCCGATAAATGGCTTGAGGCCATAATCTCTGAGATAGGATCCATGTATGGGAACAAAGTGTGGACTTTGGTGGGCATGCCCGATGATCGGGAGCCATAGAGAATAAATGGATCTTCAAGAAGAAGACCGACGCTGATGGTAATGTTACTGTCTACAAAGCTCAACTTGTCGCAAAAGGTTTTCGACAAGTTCAAGGAGTTGATTACGATGAGACTTTCTCACCTGTAGAGATGCTTAAGTCTGTCTAAATCATGTCAGCAATTGCCGCATTTTATGATTATGAAATCTGGCAAATGGACGTTAAAACTGCATTCCTTAATGGATTTCTTAAAGCAGAGTTGTATATGATGCAACCAGAAGGTTTTGTCGATCCTAAAGGTGATAACAAAGTGTGCAAGCTCCAGACATCCATCTATGGACTGGTGCAAGCATCTCGGAGTTGGAACATACGCTTTTATGAGGTGATCAAAGCATATGGTATTATACAGACTTATGGTGAAGCCTGTATTTGCAAGAAAGTGATTGGGAGTTGTGTAGCATTTCTGATATTATATGTGGATGACATATTGTTGATCGAAAATGATATAAAATGTGGGGACCCCGACTCACAAGTCGTGATCACCGAATGCACGTGTACAGTGATCCCAGAGATCAATGCTCACTGAGCACACAAAAGCTGAATAACAAGAGTCTTACATCCATACATACCATATTACACAAGTAGGACCATTATGGTCAACTCTTGAGTATTGCAGCGGAAATCTTCGTCGATAACTTGGACCCATGCCATCTGCCTTAACCCTACAGGCATTCTGACTGGGAAGCGTCCTAGCTCGCATGTTCATCACCGAAGTATTCTTCATCATATCCTGTTCTTTTATGCCTGTCCAATAAAATAACCAGTGGCAAGCCAATGAGTACTTTGAATGTACTCGCAAGCAACCCATGTTTTGGCTCAAGATACAACAATGCATGATATAGGTAAATTTTTGCGGAAAGCTAGTTTTGAGTGCAATGACATGTTCAACAACTTGTAAGACATGCATCAGGAGAATTCGAGTAACCATGAGGACAGGTTACAGATATCAACATAAATAGAGTGGGCACCAACCCAACTCAACCATGTCAAGTCCTTGACTTGACCCAAGTAGTTCTTCCCACTTATCCAAACACACACACTGGTTTGTAAACATGTGGACGTAGTTTAAGCAGCACCGCCCAACTGTCCTTGACCGTGGACACGGCTATTCAAATAGTTTTACACTCTGCAGAGGTTGCACACTTTACGCACAAGATCCGGGGAACTTCCGTGTCATCCACGACCCGCGATACCTCAAGTACCCGGGGTAAGCACCCGATCACTATCTTTCCCTAGAGGACACTAACAAGGAGTCCACTCGTTGTTCCGTATCCTCACGATGTACATCATACGAGGCTCGCTCGAGATCGTAACATCCGAGAGGGGACACAAGGGTGTATCCGGTGCCTTGTGAAAACAGTCATGGCCGCCCTACCTGGCACTACCCCGTCCCGAGAGAGAGCACCAACTCTCCCCCGTCACTAGTAATGCGGGCTCCAAGCTAGTATCGACCTAGGTAATCAATAATGCCCTTTCCCATATAAGGGTAGAGTGGTTGCGCATGTAAGGTTGGGACAGTCGACAAATCTTAAATCTAATCCGTTTTCGAAAACAACACACACACTTGCCTCGGTACACCACTTCGTCATCAAGTGGTTACCCAACTCATTGTCTCCCTTGGGCATAAGTGGCACCCGACGGGGTTTTCCAAAAAGTCCTTTGAAAATATTTGCCTCCATCACCATGCATATTCCCGTCCCTTTTTGCGTAGCACTACTTTGGCATCCTATCTACTTCCACCGGCATAACTCTCATAAGTAGGTAGGGTCATGCATAATGCAGGTATCAACGAGGAAGTAACGAAGGCAACCCACCAGAGTGGTTACCATCTCATCATGATTCCGAAGCAACACTAATAAAGTGTTATATGACATGCATAAAAAGGGTTTCATAGACATGGTCAAAGGGCTGCTTGCCTGGTTCATCAGAGTCTTGAAATCTTCTGGTCCCTTCTTCAAGTACTCCGTCTACTTCGTCAACTAACGTCAGAAACAAACACAATAAGCAACACAATAAGGCAAAAGTAAAAGTGCTCTAAAAATGTGAGTCGGACTTTTCTAGGATACCTCTGATCATATGAGGAATGACCAAGGTGATTTCATTGGAAGTGGATCAATGGATACTTCTAAACATTTCAATATGATGGAATCAATGGATTTGATGGATCCACAAGTTGTCCATAGAATGCCATTTTATAAAAATGAGTGAAAGTACCCATTAATTCAGGCATGATTTTAGAAACATATAGAAATTGGTTTCACTGGATTTGGAGTTGAAATGAATATAATATGGATTTTTGAAGTGGACTTATGTGGATAAATGACCTTTTTAAAAGGTTGAGTGAAAAACAAGGACAACAAAAATGTCCACTGTGGCCTATTAAATAGCACTTGATTTATGGAGTCTGTGGAAATTTGAATCATCAAATTTGGAGTTTGTTTGACTTATTTGTGGATTTTACAAATTTACAGAAAAGAAAAAGGAAAAGGAAAGGGTTTTACCCTTATCCAGCGCACCGGCGAGAGATAGCCGTGGGCCGGCTCAGCGGCTTAGCTGCGCAGGCGACAGGGGGGGTGACGTCGAAGCCGGCTTCGCGGGAGTGCACCTTCGCGCAGGGGAGGCGGATCCGGCCGAAGCCATTTCCACTTAAATGGTGGGGCCCGCCCGCTGGGTCGCTAACGCGCGGGGCCCAACAGCAGGCCGTCTTCAACCTCCCGCGCGCGCTCCGTCCTCGGGGAGGACCGGCTCCCGGCGGCGATTGCCGGGGCTATAGAGCATCTCCGACGACACTCTGCCCACCAGCGTGCTCAGGGGACCCGGCCGCGTCCAACGGTGGGTGGCACGGTCGCCTAGGAGCACCGGGTCGAGCAGGGTGCTGGCCGCAGCGGACGAGGCCGGCGGTGAGATTCGGGCACGGCGTGGAAGGCATGGGGAGGAAGGAAAGATGTGCGGGTGAGGATCCTTGGGGCCATGGGGGTCCTATGGCATGGTTCAAGGGGAAGGAGAGGTTCGGGACGACGCGAATTTTGGGGATGGACGGCGGCTCGGCTCCGGCCATGGGAAGCGACGGAGCGGCTCTGGAGAGGAGGAGAGGGGTCCGGGCGATGTACGGGAGGGAGAGAGGGTGAAGGGGCTCCAGGGAGAGGCCTCGGGCGGCTTTATACGGCGAGGCGATGGTGCACCATGGACGCAGCTCACGGCCGCGGCCCGGGCATCGCCAGAGGCCAAACGGGCGCTCTGGTGCGTGCCTGGGGTGCTCATGGGCGTGGTCCATGGCCCTCTTAGGGGAGTGGAGAAGGAGAGCGAGCTCGAGGAGGTCCCGCACGAGTGCGGCGACTGGCGGACACGAGCGGCGCTCAGGCACGCGTGTCAGAGGTCGCCGGAGAGAGAAGGAGGAGGGGGCCGACCGTCTTGCGTGTCCCAGACGTCAAGGCGGCCTCCGGGGACACAAGGGGGAGGCCCTAGGTGGTCAGAAGCCTCGGGCATGACGCGGCTACAGTGCCCTGGTGCACTGTAGCGCGCTACAGAGCACGCATATGGCTAGCATTGGCATATTTTTGGCGCCCAGGGCGTGGCCACTAGTGTCTAGGGGGTCAGGGGAGGAGTAAACAAATGGGTGGTGGCCTTGGGTGCCCTGGTGAGCCAGTAGGAGAGGAGAGAGGTAGAAGAAGAGGGAGAGAGGGGCTGTCTAGGGAGGTAAATGGGGGTATTTTACCCCTCAATCATTGAGCAATGGCCAGGGGAGAGTTACTGGAGGTAGGAGAGAACTAGGAGGAGTTGTGGTAAAAAGTTGAGCTCAGGGAGATTAGTAGAAGAGGTCAAAATGATGATTTTGGAAAAATGGCAGAAGGTGTTTGATGTTTGTTTGGGTAAGCAAATGAACTCCATTTGGTATGGGGCTCCACAGGGTGAAATGGCACATGTAATTAGGGTCTTCCACCAATTTGGACCTCACTTGGGCAAAGTGTCCAATGTAACTTTGGTAAACCCTAGAAATCAACAGAAATGGTTTTACCAAGATTTAGTCATGCAAATCAGTTCTCCTTGATGCACCACTTGGTGCAGTGTCATCATTTGAGGATTTGAACATGCTCACAAAAGTTGGGGTCAAGGAGAAAAAGTTGGCAGTACAAACTTGTTCAAATTTGATTCTGGTCAGAGAGGGTTTTGGGGTACTTTGATCAATATAAAATTCTCTCCAACTTGTGCCATTTGGTCTAGATGCATTACTAAACAATTTGAGAGTGTGCACCAAGTTTGAGAGCATTTGGACATGTTTGACAGTGCAAAGCTATTCAAACTTGAAAAAGGACACTAATGGTTTTGAGAGTGTTTGATGGGGTTATCATGTCACATATGACACTATTCTCCATGACATGAGACTTGGCAAGATCATCAAACATGTCATATGTGACATGCTAGAATTTTCTTGGATTTTTATGAAAATATTTCCTGTAGAAATATTTCAAATCCTTGAAGTGAGCAGAAATGGTTTTGGGAGGTTTTGTCTAATATTTTGATCATGACCATGTGTTGAAACTCATGTATATGGAAAATATATGTCCACTGAGTGCCGGGGTTTTCTGGCTCCCCGAGCACCTATGGGGACGGAGCCCCTTCTCGGTTCGGCGGGGGGCGGAGGTCGCGCGAAGAGCGGCTCGAGGCGAAGCACACGGGGTTTTTTCTACCCAGCTTCGGAGCTCTCCGGAGAGATAATAATCCTACTGCTGCTTTGTGGATTGTATTGAGTTCTTGCTCGGGAGCGCTGAGTGCTACAGTTCACTCAAGCAGCTAACGAGACCGAGCGTTCTTCTGTTTTCCTCTCAGAGATCGCTCTCCGGGGTCCGATCCCCCCCTACGTTGTGCATGGGCCTCCTTTTATATGTTCAAGGGGTCTCCAACAGGTGGCAACGTAGGTAAGGGCAAAAATGGAAATATGCTATGGTAGGTACAACTACCTACACAGTGTATCATACCTAACCCTGACGGCAGGGGACAAAGGCATTAAATGCCTATCTACATCGCCCAGACGATGCAGAAAAGGGACCGTCGGGGGCGCCACCGCTTGGCACGATGGCGATCTTGTCAGCGCTGCATGCCATAGTGTACCCCTGGCTGCACAGCCTCCCGCCACGTACGCCAGGAAGGGTCCCGGAGTGACACGTAGGTGGGTGAGCTGGAGCGCGGTTACAGAGTGGTTGCCCGCCGCGGCACGTGCCTTGCCGCGGCCGTTGTCTTGCCGCGTCCGGGAGCTTGTCGCTCGCCGAGTCCTGCCGGGACGCGAGGCGCGTCGCGGCAGGGTCTTGGAGATGCTCTGGTTGGCCTTCCCGGCAAGCTCCTCTTGCCGGGGTCTTGTGCCTCGAGCGGCCTTCCCGGCAAGCTCCTCTTGCCGGGGACTTGTCTCCTTGGCTTAAATACTTTGTTCTCGAATGGCTCCAAAAGAACCATAGAGAGCCTTGGCGATCACCTGGCGGGCTTTGCCGCGGGGTGCTGCGACTGCCCGTGCACAAGTTCGGGATACTAGGGTACCCCTACTTTAGTACACCGACAAGAGCCCCCGGGCCTGGGCCACACACGGTGCCGAGCGCTGTTGGGCCAGGCCCAAAACAGGGCACGGGCATGCACGACCTGGGTCACGTCGCACCTTTCTCCGCATCCACCATGCCCTCCCCGAACGGCACGCGTCGATTGCGGCGTCGTGGGAGGGGTCGTGGGTGGTTTCTTTATTCAAAAAGGCGAAACGCCCGCCTCCTGGCGGTTTGTATCTCCCTCATAAACGGAGGGAGGCATGGAGGCGTGGAGGCGTGGTCTTCGAGGCGTCCACCCCCCCACGATCACGGGGTGGGGAGAGGTCGCCTCATCCGTCGCCTCAACTCTGCCCTCCTGCCACGCGGCCTCCATGCGCTTGGAGTGGCGAACGGTGGAGGCGGGAAACCGGGTCGCCACGGTTCGAGGCAGCAGGTCGGGCCCAGTTCCCTGCGCCTCCTGCGTCTCGATTGGCTGAGCGGGGCGGCCGGGCCCCCACCCCGCTCCTTTATAAGGAGCGGGATAGGGGGGACGGAAGCCCTCATTCTCTCATCTCATCCTTTCTTCAGCTTCTGCTCCCCTCTCTCTCATTCGCCATGGAGAAAGGGAACCCTGGTCCTTCGACGGTGGCAATGAGGGTTGCCGCTAGGCAACGCGTCCCTCCTCCCCCCGCACCCGTGGTGGCAGAGCCAGCTGCAAGGGGAAGAGGCAGGGGACGAGGCCGCGGGCGAGGTCGAGGGCGAGGCCGAGGCAGTCGGGGAAGAGGTGGGCGAGGCAGTCCGCCGGCCTCGCCTCCGCCAGCAGATCCTCTCCCCGTGGTGGACCATATCGGGGACGACCCTTGCGAGTTCTTCGTCAGGCTGCGTCGGCCGCCTCGTCGTCGCCTTCGTCTCCCGACTCCATTTGCGAGCGAGATGGAGTTGGATCCGCCCGAGACACTGCGGTTGCACATGAGGGGTTGTGGAATCAGCGGTACGCGAGTCCGCGTTGATTTCCCGGCCCCTAATGTGATGTATCTTGGTCGAGGGTGGAAGACATTCACCCGCATCCACAGCTTGACGGCGGGGCTCACCCTCCATTTTAAGCTGATGGAGGGCGGTCTCCTCTCCGTCAAGGTCTTCGGGTGCTTCGGGACTCGGGCACGGTGCTGCGTGGAGAGCTCCTCTAATAGCGAAGGCTCCTCCTCGGGCGGGAGTGACGAGGAGGACAGCGACAGCGACGACGAGGGCGGCGGGCGGCGGGATGACGGGTCCGACTAGGTGTCGGGCGCTGCTCCACGTGGCACCGGTGACCCCATCATCCGCGTCGCTGGCTCCTGGAGCTTCTCGGGGTCGTCTCCTTGGGAGGCTGGCATAGGGAGGCTGCGGAAGAGGAAGAGGGCAGGCGGCAAGGCCGTTAACTCGGAGTACGAGGGCGCGATGCCCTCGACAGCGTGCTGACGTCCTGCCGCCTCGTCTTCGAGCTCTGCCTCCGGCGCCGCCATCACCATGCCGCCGAGATGTTCTCTTGGTGTCTTCTCCCACCCGTAGCTCGTCTAGGCGCCCCTTTTGCCCTTTTCGCCTCCTTGACCTGCCTCCTGAATAGAGGGACAAGAGAGGGATTACGGGCACCTTATCTCTTTTCAATTTGTAAGCCCTCGGGCCTTAGTTGCATTTAAAGCTTGTAATCCCATTATTCATGTTTTTCATCCTCTTATGAACTGTACCTGAGTGGAATGCTCTTTAATGAAAAGGGGATGCTTGCCGGGTCACTTGTCTCGTGGGTGGAACCCACGTCAAGGAGCGAATCCTTTATATCTTTAAGATAGACACTTCCTTTCCCGGCAGCAGGCCCTGCCTTCTTCCCACGTCGCTCGCCCTTTCTCACGCTTCTGGCGGAGGCAGGGAGGAGGCGGGTTCAGGGTCCTCGCTTCGTCCCTTCGCTGCCGCGACTACTACCAAATCTGGCCCCGGGAACGAGCCCGAGGGCCTACAGTTAAGGGAGCACGGTAGCTTTTAGGGAGAAACGAGGTTTCGCATACCCCAGCCCATAAGAGAATGCATGATAAGGGATGAAAAACTTATCTGAGGACACAGTCCCCGGCAACTTTGGTTCGCCATGGGCTAATCTTTGCACTTGCAGCCCCCGGCAATGCTGGCTTGCCGGGGTGTTGCAGCCCCCGGCAACATTGGCTTGCCGGGGTCCGGGTGTTGGTCCGTCTGTCTTCTTCTTTTCGTCCTTAAGTGGTCCAGTCAGGGTGCGCGAGTCCTGCGAACCAAGGGAAACGAAAGAACGACAAAAGGACGCACACTCGACCTCTAAGTTAGGGGTTAGCCGCTGCTAAGCACTGTCAACCCTAACCAAGGACGAGACTCGACTCAGCATGCATGCTAAAACTCAGGGCGCCAGCGCTTTATCTTCGCTCAGGGTCTGCGCCTGGCTTTGTACAAAGGATTACATGAAACAGTGGCAAGACTTGTACAAAATGGTGGTTGCCGGACAGGGTCCGACAACCGCGCCTTACGGGTAAAACTTACGAAGATGCTCGATGTTCCAGGAGTTGCTCACCGGAAAGCCATCCTCGGTCTCAAGGCGGACAGCGCCAGGCCTAGTGACTCGTTTCACCCGGTAAGGGCCTTCCCACTTCGGCGTCAACTTGTTGGAATTCTTGGCGGAATGAACGCGCCGAAGAACAAGGTCGCCTTCCTCGAGACTTCTGGCTTTAACTTTGCAGCTATGGTAGCGGCGCAAAGCTTGCTGGTATCGAGCAGCTCGTACAGTAGCCTGAAGACGGTCTTCCTCAAGGAGCAGCGCGTCGTCTTGTCGCAGCTGCTCTTGCTCAAGCTCATCATAAGCGAGCACTCGAGGTGACCCGTATACGAGTTCCGTGGGGATAACTGCCTCTGCTCCATAGACTAGGGCGAAAGGTGTCCGGCCAGTGGCTCGATTTGGCGTCGTCCTGATCGACCAAAGAACCACCGGCAGCTCCTTGATCCAGTTTCTTCCGCACCTGTGCAGCCTGTCAAAAGTCCGGGTCTTGAGTGCACGCAGCACTTCAGCATTTGCCCTCTCTGCTTGGCCGTTGCTCCTGGGGTGAGCAACAGAAGCGAAGCAGACCTTGGCGCCAAGGTCTCGGACGTACTGCATGAAGGTGCGACTCGTGAATTGTGTACCGTTGTCGGTGATGATCCTGTTAGGGATTCCGAAGCGGCAAACAATCGACCTGAAGAACTTGACTGCTGACTGTGCTGTCACCTTCCTCACTGGTTCCACTTCCGGCCACTTTGTGAACTTGTCGATTGCGACGTACAAGTACTCAAAGCCCCCGACTGCTTGGGGGAAGGGGCCGAGGATGTCGAGCCCCCGGACCGAAAAGGGCCAGGATAAAGGGATCGTCTAGAAAGCTTGAGCTGGCTGGTGTATCTGCTTGGAATGGAACTGGCACGCTTCACACTTGGTTACTTGTGCAGCTGCATCCTGGAGGGCTGTCGGCCAAAAGAAGCCCTGCCGGAATGCTTTTCCGGCAAGCGCTCTTGCGCCAATGTGGTGACCACAAATGCCTCCATGTATCTCTGCCAACAGCTTCTGTCCATCTTCCCGGGGGATACACTTCAATTTCACTCCGTTAAGTCTTCTTCTGTACAGTGCGTTGTCAACGAACTGGTACCTACTAGACTGCCGGGCTACTCTTTCCGCTTCTTCTGGCTCTTCGGGAAGTTCTCCTGACTGGAGGAAACAGACGATCTGCTGTGCCCATGCTGGAGCCTGTGGCTCGACAACAAGGACTAAAGGCATATCTGCTGCTGCGGGAACATCCGCTTCTACGGCGAGAACCTACGGTTCAGCCGGAGCTTGATGTTCCCCGGCAAGCTTGCCGGAGCAAAACTTGTCGGTAGCGTCTGCTTCAACGAAACAAACCCTGGGGCTTGTCGGGAGCGTCTGCTTCAACGAAACAAACCCTGGGGCTTGTCGGAGCAGACTCCTCCTCAGCACTCTTGGCGTTGATCTTGGGGACCTTCTTGGCGGCGGCTTTGGGAAGCTCTGCCGGAAGATAGTCACCAGAAATCAACTTCCTCTTCTTGCTCTGTGCAGTTGATGGCGTCACGGATGGTTGAGTCAGCTTGAGCACGAAGATCCCTGGTTCCACAGGTAACTTAAATGCCGCGCACTTTGACAGGCCGTCGGCGATGTCGTTCTGAGCTCTTGGAACATGTTCCATCTGTAGGCCGACAAAGCGCTCTTCCAGCTTCCTCACTTCATCAACGTAAGCTTCCATCAACGGACTCTGATAATCCTTGTTCACTTGGCGGACGACAAGCTGTGAGTCACCCCTGACAATGAGTTGCTTGAGCCCGAGGTCTACCGCGATCCTGAGACCGGCGAGCAATCCTTCATACTCTGTAGTATTGTTTGTTGCTTGCTCCTGGGGAAAGTGCATCTGGACCACATACTTGAGGTGCTCTCCGGTGGGTGCGACAAGCAGCACGCCAGCACCGGCGCCTTGCAGCGAGAACGCACCATCAAAGTACATCAACCACTCTTTGTTCGCTTCCTTGACAGGGATGCTCGTCTCTGGAATTTCTTCATCTGGTGTTGGCGTCCACTCCGCTATGAACTCTGCCAATGCTCTGCTTTGAATAGTTGAAGTGCTCTAAAACTTGAGGCCAAAGCTTGACAGTTCCAGTGCCCACTCAACAATCCTGCCTGTTGCTTCTGGATTCTGCAGTATCCTCTTCAGCGGAAAGCGAGTGACAACTGTGATCTCATGTGCGTGGAAGTAATGGCGCAGCTTTCTCGAGGCCGTAAGAAGGCCGAAAAGCAACTTCTGCACACCAGAGTACCTTGACCTAGCCCCCTGTAGAAGGGAACTGACAAAGTAGACTGGGCGCTGCACCATTTTCTTCTTCTGTATCTCTTCGCACATCTGCGCAGTCCATCTTCGTCGGGACCAGAGCTCGTTGGGGAAGCCCCCTGCTTGTCGCTGGATGTGCTTGCCACGGTCGCTGGCTCATCATCCGCCTCTCTCTCCGCTACTAACGCAGCACTAACCACTTGATTGGTTGCCGCCAGATATAGCAGCAACTTCTCTTGTGGTTTAGGTGCGACAAGTATTGGAGTGGAGGACAGGTATCTCTTCAAGTCCTGCCGCGCAGCCTCCGCTTCCGGAGTCCATTTCATTGGACCTGCCTTTTTCAAGATTTTGAAAAACGGCAGGGCGCGCTCAGCAGACTTAGAGATAAACCTGCTGAGAGCCGCCACGCAGCCGGCATGTTTTCGTATATCCTTGACGCGCTTCGGTGCTTCAGTCTGCTCAATGGCCTTGATCTTGTCGGGATTTGCTTCAATTCCTCTCTGAGACACAAAGAATCCGAGAAGCTTGCCGGACGGGACTGCAAACACGCACTTCTCGGGGTTGAGCTTGAGGCTGATCTTGCGTAGATTTGCAAAAGTCACTTCTAGGTCTTGAATCAGAGTTGCTTTGTCCCTGCTCTTGACCACTATGTCATCCATGTAGGCTTCCACATTTCTATGTATTTGCGGCTCAAAAGCAGTATGGACTACCCTTGCGAATGTTGAACCAACATTCTTCAAACCGAAAGGCATTCGTACGAAATAGTACGTGCCACATGGAGTGATGAACGCGGTTTTCTCCTCATCCTCTTCTGCCATGAAGATCTGATGGTATCCTGAGTATGCGTCAAGAAATGAAAGCAAGTCGCATCCGGCTGTGGAGTCGACAATCTGGTCAATGCGCGGCAAGGGAAATGGGTCTTTGGGACAAGCTTTGTTGACATCGGTGAAGTCGATGCAAAGTCTCCATTTCCCGTTTGCCTTGCGCACGACTACAGGATTGGCCAACCACGTAGGATGGAGCACTCCTCTGACGAGGCCTGCCGCTTCCAACTTCTTGATCTCTTCGGCGATGAACCCTTGGCGCTCCACTGCTTGTTTCCTGACTCTCTGCTTGACGGGCCGCGCATCATGACAGACGGCAAGGTGGTGCTCGATTACTTTCCTGGGAATGTCGGGGATGTCAGACAGTTGCCACGCAAACACATCGACATTCACCCGCAGGAAAGCAACGAGCGTGCTTTCCTATTTAGGGTCGAGAGTGGCACTGATGGTGAAGGTACCACCAGTGCCGCCCTCCTTGGCGGACACCTTCTTGGTCGCTGGCGGAGCTGCCATCATCTTCTTACATTCACCGGTGGAGCTCGATGGTGCGTCCTCGACGGTAGCGCAGCACTCCGAAGAGGTGCGCTTGCCGGAGTGGGCATCGGAGCTCTTGCCGGACTTGGTCTTCTTCTTCCCCCCGGGAGCTTCTGCGGCAAGTGTCTCGCGATCTGCGGCGGCTGCTGCTTCCCGGTAGATCTTGTCGGCACAGATAAGAGCGTCTTTCTTGTCACCATGTACAGAGATGACACTTATCGGGCCTGGCATCTTCAGCATGTTGTACGCGTAGTGAGAGGCCGCCATGAACTTGGCGAGCGCTGGACGGCCGAGAATTCCATTGTAAGGCAACGGAAAATCAGCAACGTCGAAAGTGATCCTCTCAGTCCTGAAGTTCAGCTCGCTGCCAAACGTCACCGGCAGCGTGATCTTCCCCTTCGTTTTGCTCCTTCCTGGGTTGATTCCTTGGAACGTGCCGGTCTCTTCGAGCTCGCTGTCAGGGACTTGGAGTCTCCGGAGCACAGCGGAGGAGATCAGGTTCAAGCCGGCCCCGCCGTCAACTAGCATCTTAGTGACCTTGAGGTTGCGGATAGTTGGTGAGACCAACATCGACAAACATCCGACAGCAGTTGTGCGATCGGGGTGGTCCTCAATATCAAAGATGATAGGCGTGCTGGACCATTTCAGAAGCTTGCGTGACTCAACGGGTGGTTCTGCTGCATTGACTTCCCGCACCCATTGCTTGAGTTGGCGGTGTGAAGTATGCAGAGAAGCATCACCGTCAACGCACAAAACTTCCGTGGCTTTCTGGAACTCCTGCTCACTGGTCTCGGCATCATCCATGTCTTCGTCGTCGTCGTCATCTTCATCCTTGTCGCGGCTGCGGGGAGGTCTGTCGCCTTGCCGCTGCTTGGCGTTGCCGCGGCGTCCCCCCCGGCCGGTGCGCTTCATACCGGATCCTCCAGCACCTCCTTGGGCCTTCTCCTTGTCGCGTCGCTCGTATTCGGCCTTTTGCAGCTCAACGAGCTGCTCGACCTTCTTGCAGCTCTGGAGGTCATGGCCTTTGGTGCGGTGAATCTTGCAGTACTACTTGTTGGTGTCGTCCTGCTTGTCGGCGGCCGCCATAGCCTGGCAGTTGGCGCATGCGGCAACCTCCTTGCCGGAGCTACCAATCTATGCTGTCTTGGCGCCACCCTCGTTGTCGGACTGCTCGACAACTAGCACATCTTTGCCTCTCCTCTTCCTGTTGTTCCGCCGCCGGTTTTTGCTTGCCGGGGCGGCATCATCGCTGTCAGATCCCCTTGTTCCTACGTTCTCTCCGGGGAGTTTCCTCCCTTCCTCAGCACATGCACATCTGTCGGCCAGGGCATACAGCACACTGACGTCTCTGATCTTGCACATCGCCATCTCCTCCCGCATCCTGCGGTTACGCACGTTCTGGTGGAACGCACTGATGACCGCGGCAGGGTGGACGTCTGGGATGTTGCGTTGCACTTGGCTGAATCTCTGGATGTACTTGCGTAGAGGCTCCCCTTCCTTCTGGGCAAGCAGGTGAAGATCACTCTCCTGGCCATGAGGTTTGTGGACGCCTGTAAAGGCACCAACAAACTGATGGCATAGGTCTGCCCAGGAAGATATGGAGTTTTTCGGCAAGTGCGTGAGCCAGGACCTGACGTTGGGCTTGAGCACCAGAGGGAAGTAATTGGCGAGGATCTTGTCGTCTCGCCCCCCGGCAGCCTGCACCGCGATGGTGTAGATGCTCAGGAACTCCGACGGATGCAGCTTGCCGTCGTACTTCTCTGGTACGTCTGGCTTGAAATTCTTCGTGCTGGGCCACTGGACTTGCCGCAGCTCACGAGTAAACGCAGGGCAACCTACCGCGTACGGCAGGTCGCCTGGTTCCCCTGGCGCTTGCATGTCGACAGCGGGGCCAGCGCGTCGGTCTGATTGACGCCGCGTTTCTCTTCGGCGCCCGATGCGGGTATGAGCGTCTTCTTGCTGCCGTTCGTGAAGAACGTGGCGCAGATCGCGACGAGTTCGCGGATTTGAGGAAGCAGTGGAGTCGCTGTCGTGGCGGACCCGGCGAGTCGGTGATCTTGGCCTTTGGGGCGGAGAGTGCACGGTGGTTGCACCCCCACCGGTTTTGTCGCCATTGGCTTGCACTTGGCTGGCCTGCCGCGGCTGCGATGTGGTCGCCGGCCGTGGAGTGTCGCCGTTGGCGAAGCCGATGAGACTCTGAATGGTGGCCCTCCAGTCGTCGATCTTGTCTGGCGTTGGAGGGAAGTCCAGGAGTAGTTGAGCTCGTGCCAAAGCTTCTGCTGGAGTGGCGGGTAGTGGTGGCGAACGGTGCGAGGAGCGGGATATGCTCGGACTTCCAACGATGTTTGAAGGAGCAGTATTCCGTCCAGGCGACCGTGCCTCGCTCGCGCCAGCACATTGGCGTGCATGTTGGCCTTGAGCATCCCGGGATCCGCCAGCTCGATTTGGGTCCAGCAAGCGTATGGTACCGTGAGTACCATGACGCTGCCGGTCCTGCGCCTCTTGAGATGGGCGCGGTGCGTCTACGGACGCCCGGTCGTCGTGGGAGCCGACTACGCCGCCGACGGGCAGCGCGGTCTTGTCCTTGGACTTGGTGGCACCATGGGCTCCCTCGTTGACGCCCATTCATACGCCGGCGTCCTCCCCACCGGCCGTTTGCTGCGGCGGCGGTGGATTCGACGCGGACGGCGCAGCCGCCTCCGAAGCCTTCTTCTTCGGCGGCATGTCGATGAAGTCGATGAAGATTTAGCTCGCGTAAACGCCGGATCAGGTTCACACAACCTCGACGCCCCCTACCTGGCGCGCCAAAGATGCCGGGGTTTTCTGGCTCCCCGAGCACCTATGGGGACGGAGCCCCTTCTCGGTTCGGCGGGGGGCGGAGGTCGCGCGAAGAGCGGATCGAGGCGAAGCACACGGGTTTTTTTTACCCAGCTTCGGAGCTCTCCGGAGAGATAATACTCCTACTGCTGCTTTCTGGATTGTATTGAGTTCTTGCTCGGGAGTGCTGAGTGCTACAGTACACTCAAGCAGCTAACGAGACCGAGCGTTCTTCTGTTTTCCTCTCAGAGATCGCTCTCCGGGGTCCGATCCCCCCCTACGTTGTGCATGGGCCTCCTTTTATATGTTCAAGGGGTCTCCAACAGGTGGCAACGTAGGTAAGGGCAAAAATGGAAATATGCTGTGGTAGGAACATCTACCTACACAGTGTATCATACCTAACCCTGACGGCAGGGGACAAAGGCATTAAATGCCTATCTACGTCGCCTAGACGGTGCAGAAAAGGGACCGTCGGGGGCGCCACCGCTTGCCACGATGGCGATCTTGTCAGCGCTGCATGCCATAGTGTACCCCTGGCTGCACAGCCTCCCACCACGTACGCCGGGAAGAGTCCCGGAGCGACACGTAGGTGGGTGAGCTGGAGCGCGGGTATAGAGTGGTTGCCCGCCGCGGCAAGTGCCTTGCCGCGGCCGTTGTCTTGCCGCGTCCGGGAGCTTGTCGCTCACCGAGTCCTGCCGGGACGCGAGGCGCGTCGTGGCAGGGTCTTTGAGATGCTCTGGTTGGCCTTCCCGGCAAGCTCCTCTTGCCGGGGTCTTGTGCCTCGAGCGGCCTTCCCGGCAAGCTCCTATTGCCGGGGACTTGTCTCCTTGGCTTAAATACTTTGTTCTCGAATGTCTCCAAAAGAACCATAGAGAGCCTTGGCGATCACCTGGCGGGCTTTGCCGCGGGGTGCTGCGACTGCCCGTGCACAAGTTCGGGATACTAGGGTACCCCTACTTTAGTACACTGACAATGAGTTTCCCTGATTTTTCTCAAATATTTTTAAAGCTTAAAAATAATTTTAACCTATTTAAGACCATTTCTGGCCTTAAGAAAAAGCCTTTAGATAAAATAGGAAAATAACTTTTAAAATTATATTTTTGTGGTTTCTGGGTAACCTATATCTAATAGGAGTCAAAAATATTTTTGGAAAGATTTTTCCTGTCCTTAATTAAGTACTTGCAGTGCAAACCTCAACTCAGGGGGTTTCGGAAAACTAATTTTTGAGAATACTTTTGGGCCAAATTATTTTTGTAAGAAAATACTATATTGCTCTATACACATGCCATGATCATTGGGAAAAAGGTTTTGGATCAAGGAGAAGGAGTATAAGAGTTGGAGGATTTATTTGATTTTTAGAGCACTTGCAAACAACACACAAAAATCAAATCAAGCAAAGTCCAAAACACTCAAAAGTTTTTGTCAAACCACATTTTATCATGATTTATTAGCTTAAGTGTTGTGGCATGAAAATCAGGGTGTGACATAAAATTTCTGGATAGCATAAAAGGATACTTGAATATGAATTTTTCAATAAAAGACCTCAGTGAAGCTACTTATATATTGAGCATCAAGTTCTATAGATATATCAAGATGCTTGATAGGGCTTTCACAAAGCACATACCTTGACAATATATAGAAGGAGTTCAAAATAGATCAGTCAAAGACAGGATTCTTACCTGTGTTACAAGGTCTGAAGTTGAGTAAGACTCAAAACCCAATCACGGCAGAATATAGAGAGAGAATGAAAGTTATTCCCTATGCCTCAGCCATAGGTTCTATAAAATATGTCATGCTGTGTACCAGGCCTGTTGTGTGTCTTGCCATGACTTTGGCAAGGGGGTTCAATAGTGATCTAGGAGTAGATCACTGGACAGCGGTCAAAAATTATCCTTAGGTACCTAAAGAGGACTAAGGAAATGTTTCTCGGTTATGGAGGTAATAAAGAGTTCGCCGTAAAGAGTTATGTCGATGCAAGCTTTTACACTAATCTAGATGACTCGAAGTCTCAATCTAGATATGTATTGAATGTGGGAGAAATTATCTAGAGTAGCTTCATGCAGAGCATTCTAGACATAGAAATTTGCAAAATACAAACAGATCTGAATGTGGCAGACCCATTGACTAAACTTCTCACACAAGCAAAACATGATCACACCTTAGTACTCTTTGGGTATTAATCACATAGCGATGTGAACTAGATTATTGACTCTAGTAAACCCTTTGGGTGTTGGTCACATGGCGATGTGAACTATAAGTGTTAATCACATAACAATGTGAACTATTGGTGTTAAATCACATGTAGATTTGAACTAGATTATTGACTCTAGTTCAAGTGGGAGACTGAAGGAAATATGCCCTAGAGGCAATAATAAAGTTGTTATTATATATTTCCTTATATGATGATAAATGTTTATTATTCATGCTAGAATTGTATTAACCAAAAACCTTAATACATGTGTGAATACATAGACAAACATTGTGTCCCTAGTGAGCCTCTACTTGACTAGCTTGTTGCTCAAAGATGGTTAAGGTTTCCTAACCATAGACATGAGTTGTAATTTGATAACGGGATCACATCATTAGGAGAATGATATGACGGACAAGACCCATCCGTTAGCTTAGCATATTGATCGTTCAGATTTATTGCTATTTCTTTCGTCATGTCAAATATATATTCCTTCAACTATGAGATTATGCAACTCCCGGATACCGGAGGAATACCTTGTGTGCTATCAAACATCACAACGTAACTGGGTGATTATAAAGATGCTCTACAGGTATCTCCAAAGGTATGAGGATTTGTCACTCCGAGTATCAGATAGGTATCTCTGGGCCCTCTCGGTAATACACATCATAAGAAGCCTTTGTCGGATCCAAATACTTTTCATCATCAATACAAAACTTTTCATCATCAATGCTCAGATCCAAATAATTTTCATCATCAATGCTCAGATCCACATTGTACAAAACTTTGTAGACCGACCATCGGCTTCAACCTCCTTGGCCAGTAGCCGAGAAGTGTTTGTCCTACTTTATAAAGCCTTTACAAGGGCAATGATTTACGGCAAACAAGGCAATCCGGCTATACGGTTTTATAAACAAAGGTACGCAGAGAGATATGTTGTGTTACTGTTTAATGTGAGAAACATCTTCAAAATAAAATAGTCCCGCTATCGGTTCCTTTCTTTTGGTTGTCATGCCAACCATGATCATGAAAACTAACCTCCGATCAATGCAGGAGACAAATATTGAGGAGTTAGTTCATGGAAAGTTCCCAAATTTTATGTTTATTTTCACTCTGTTGCGACCGCTTATCAGTTGAAAGTGGCCCATCATCGGCTTCTACCCCTTTCTAGATACTACGCAGGGTGATTCCGCAATAACAAGACAACCCTTAGCCGATGTTTCGGTGCCCAAAAGCGGTTGTGTTAGCAGAATCGAGGCAATCAGATATGCGGGCTTTATAACTTTCACTTAGTCATAGGAGTTTTAAATTGGGGAAACTAGCTACGAGCCGCCGGTTAATGTTCGGCGACTGCCGAGGTCCAGCCATAAACACTTCGGCCAATGTTATGAATGGCCCGTCATTTAGCATAGTCATCGGATCGCTGACCAGTTTACGCTTATTGTGACAGTTAGTTTTCGACTTTCTGCACTGAGGTGCGTAACCATGCGAGCTAGAAGCACAATCGCAGTGGTTCTCCCTTTGCACACCTAGCCGAACAAAGCGGAACGTAGGAGGCAAGCACAGGAGACGGGCGACCCAACTATTGACTAAAGACACAATTCGAAACCGATGCATATATAGCAATATCCGAGAATGTTTTTGCCGAATCTCTAAAGGTGTCCGGCGTTGCACTGCGAGACTTATGCTGGAAACACGCAAAATAGTTTAAAAGTGCCATAGGCTTGGAAAACCAAAAAAACCTCAGGAAAAACTTGATGTCCGAACTAAATCAAGTGTTCGGTGCCGATCCAAAAAATCAGTCTTAGAGAAAAAAAGGTGCTCCTGTCATGCTTTAACATGACGCATCCTATCTCAAGACTTCAAGTGGGTCAGCCTTCGGCTTCAACCTCCCTATCTCGAAGGCGGGGTGTTCCTCGTTAGGCCAGTTTAGCGAACTAAAACTCAAGCAGCTTGAGAGAGAAATCAGGCTACTCGGCAATTGACCACACAGTCGCGTCGAAAAAGGAGTGATAGAAAAAGACTTTGCAGCGACTGAGAAGAAAAAATTATTGTAAAATGGCTCATGCAAATTTAAGATCCCCCAAGTGACTTGGGTAAAAGAATTTGATGTATAACGATTGTATGTACCAAAGTACTTATATCATATATGTGTTCACCCAAACTTTATACGCGTCTTAACCGACCGTCGGCTTCTCCCTCTTCGGTCAAGGGCCGAAAAGTGTTATGTACTCCACCTATCAAGAATATCGACGGTGTTTCCGATAACCAGGCAATCAGGCCATAAGGCTGTAACAGACAAAGCGCGCTCAGGGAACTTATGCTATATTACTGACAAAGTCTAAGAAGCATCTTCGAAGAAAATAGTACCCCCACCGACACCTTTCTTCGGTGCTCATTGTTACTATGAGACTTGTGCAATATATTTTTTGTACTCATGAGTTCCGTTGTGTGCCGATCATAATTGAAAACAATAAGAGCGCTAGCTTTTGGCTTCACCTAGTCTGACGTCCGGCTCGGGATGACCCGATCATGACAATCGCAGAGGTGCTCCCTTTACTCCCTAGCCGAACAATCGGGAACCACTACAAAAAAATACACTTCCGTGATGATACGTGTTTGTCAATGTAGGTCACTTTTTTATCATGCATGTACATCCATGAAAAATTTATGATAGAATCAAGATAGTCATACCTGTGCTGTCGTAGAAGTGTTCCATGACATTACCAAAATTATCTTCACGGAAGTGTCCACTTCCATGACAATAAATCGCGCATCACAGAAGTGCTTTCGTCCAGGGTGACCGACACGTGGCATCCACCGTAACGGAACGCCGTTAAGCTATCGGGTCGGATTTTGGATCCGATAACCCATTAACAGCCCCGACCAATGGGAAATTTCCACGTGTAAAATTCTTATTGGCCGGACGAAACACGTGTCAGCTCGTCAGTGGGTCAGATAGGCGCCTATGACACGTCGACACGTGGCACGGCCCAACAGAGGCCCATTCCTATGAAAAGGCCAGCCCGTTTGACTTGGTCAAAAGGTGGCGGGCCGGCCCATGGAAAGCCTGTTAACGGTCTGTTCGCGTATAGCCCATTTACAGCACGCTGACCAAAGGCCCGTTACGCCCTATCCAAATAGGCCCGGTAGCGTCATCTGGGCCATCCAATATGATTCCAGCCCGTTTTCACTTCTGGCCCATGTATGGCCCATGACGTCTTTCGGCACATATGAGGTCCTATGTAACTCTTGGCCTACTAACAGCCCGTGGTGAAACTGTCCCGTAATGAACAGTGTATCAATTTACACTCATTAACGGCACGTGGTGAAACTGGCCCGTAATGAACAGTGTATCACTATTTACCCATTAACGACCCGTTGTTCCGTTGGGCTGTTTCCAACCCATGTTATCTTTCGGCCTTCTCAGAGCCCATTTATTCTTGGGCTCATTTCCAGCAGTCGTTTACTTACGACCCGTTACTGTCATTTTCTGCTTGTGGGCCAAATTCAGCCCGCGGTTACAGTCGGCCCGTTTGTGGTCTGTTAATTCGTTGGGCCGTTTTCATAGCGTCATCAAATATGGCCTATTAACGATGGCCCGTTATGGTCGGCCCATGAACGGACGATTCCAACTCTAGCCTGTTTACGGCCATAATGCGGCGTGTTATTGGCCCATGTTTGTCCAATCGATCATACGGCCCGTATAAGGCCCATTGATGATACGGACCGTAGAAGGCCCATTGTTTCTACGGCCCGTAGAAGGCCTACTGTTTCTACGGCCTTAGAAGGCCCACTGTTTCTACGGCCCGTAGGAGGCCCAGTGTCACTACAGTAAATATTAGCCCATGGTTATTGTGGCCTAGTTTTAGAAAATAGGTTATTGCAGCCACTAGTTAACCGCGGAAAAAGAACTGCAATGACTACAAGCAAACGAATAAATAAGACAACAAGGAAATAAATAAGCAAGCAACTAACGCTAGGCTATCACGGCTATTACACATATTACTTCCACTGGCATCAAATTTCGCCACCAGTGCAAATATAGGGAACAAAGCAGCATATCATGTGCACTCGCCATCAACATTGGCCACTAGTGCAAATAAACACGGCAGCAAAACAAGAGCATAACTAAAACAACTTCAGAAGAGCTCAAGAAATGTTATTTTGGGTATCCACCATGCTGTCAATAAGCTTAGCAAGCTGATTAGCTTTGTCCTGTTTGGCGCTAAAATCCTCCAACGCTTGCTGTTGCACTAGAAAGTATGCATCTGAATGCTCCAGGGACTTCCACAGTCCTTCCGCTTCTTGTCGCAGCACAGCTGATCGATGTCTTTCAGCTTGTAGTTGAGACTCAACAAACCGAACTGATTCAGGCAGTGAGTTTGAATAGCTTGTGCAAGTGGTAGTGGCCAGTAACTCCAACACTAAACCAAGACAGGATGTGTCACTATCCTGAACCTTATCTACATTACTTCCTTTACCGTTGCTTAATAAGGCACTCTTCCCCAATATTATGTCAGCATTCTAAAAGAAGAAACAAGCAGACACATAACAAGTTTAGCATGTACTAGTATATGAAACTCATTTTGGTGAACCAGTTCATTAGTAAGGTGGACAGGATTAAACTACCAAGTTTTCTATTGCCAAGTACTAGTACATAATGAAAGCATCAAACAAACATATATCTATGTCCTATGGTAGCAATGCAATCTTAAATTAGAACAGTTGTTCTTCAGGTTTAGGCACTTGTTCTACATGAACAGAGTACAGTAAGACGCAAGAATATAATACTTAAAATAGAAAATGAGCTCATAGACCTTACCACATTCTTGGTTCGGGACTAGTACAGAACAAGGAGTTCCCAATCATCGTCCAGTAAATGTGTCTCAAGAGAACGTAAGGGAATTTGATGAGTTTCTTTGCCGGTGAAGTACGTTTTCTTCAGGTAATTCCGATACTGCCACCAAGCATTCTTGAAGATAGCAGAGGTATTAGCACAGGTTACGTCATCCTGAGTTTCCAAATCGGTCCTTCTCTATAGAGAAAATGGTAAAATTTCCTGTATTATAACCATCATGGAGGTAGGATGTATGGGACAAAGCAAAGTAATTGCCATGAATAACATTACTTACACATAACTCCTGGACAAACACCTGCAACTGGCATTTTCCTTCATCTTCAGTATAATATTTCCAAGATGGGAAGATATGCACATACGATTTAACAACATCAAATGCAATAGATGCTAAACTACGACTAGCTGGTTGTGCTTCCTCCACATGAATAGGCGTACTAACTGGTGGAGTTGGGGTTCACTGTGATAGTACTGGCCCTTTGGGCACTGGAGCTGCCTTACTAACTACTCTTGTTTGGGAGCTCTTCGGTGGAGATGGTGTTGTGTCAACAGGAACTAGGTTACTATCGGCTGGGGTTTGGGTTAGATTGGGTGAAGCTGGTTCTCTATCCATCGTAGTAGGGGTACAATCTGCGGGAGTTTGGGTTATGTGTGGTAGGGCTGGTTCTTGTGCATGTACAACCGGGGTGCTATCTCCACCAAGAGGTAGCACTGTTTTATTTGAAGACCATGTTTTTAGTCCACTAGATACTGGCATCACCCGCTCCAATTCAAATGGCTGATAAACAGGAAACATAGTTGAATGTACAGACATTGTATGAGAGACAAATGCAATAGATAGTGTGGAAAAAAGAGGGCATGAAATAGTTGACATGTATACTGTTTAACTATAATGGATAGCATGACATAATTTCACGTATATGATGTCTATCTAAAATGGATAGCATAGCATAACATAATTCAAAGATATGATGAATAACTAAACAGGATCGCATGACATAATTCACATACATGTTATCTAAGTAATCAGGATCGCATCACTTAATTCACATATGTGATTTATATGCTAAACAGAGGGCATTCGATATGATGTCTGAACTAAGAACATGGTATTGAATATTTTGTATATGATATCTAAACTATCCAATGCAAGACACCGTATGCATGATATGAGTAGTATAACTATGCCAAGTTAGAGCATACACCTCAGTGGGGGAATAGGACTGGTCATCTGTCTCTGAATCCATCTCTGAGGAGCTATCGGGACCCAACAAGAGATCAGCTTTGACAGGTAGCACTGTCTGCTCTGAAGGCCTTGTTTTCACTCTAGATTTTTCCATCTCCCACCCAAATGGCTGATTAACAGGAAGAGTAGTTTAATGTACAAACACTGTCGACAAATGGAAATGTAATGAAGAGAAGGATGGGCAAGATATCATTCCAATATATGATGCCTAGTTAAACATGATGGCTTTGCACATTTCACATATACTATGGCTGGCTAAAAGACATGAGACTGCATAATTCCCATCTATGATATAGAAACTAAACAGGTGGCATTACAGAACATGTCTAAACTAAGCGGATGACATATATGATGTCAAAAGTAGGCACTGCAAGGCAACATATGCATGATATGACCAACATCATCATGCCAAGGTAGATCAAACACCTTGGGGCGTAAATAGGAGTGGTCAGCGGCGTCCGAATCCGCCCCAGAACAGATATCTTCCTCCGGATTACAATCTGGAGATGGGTGGGGAGGGTTTGCCATTGAACCCACCATGGAGCAATGTCTGCATGACATTGTATTGCCGCGCAAAACTGTTCTCTTTTTCTCTACATGTTCAGCATGACTGTGTACAATATCTGACATGCATATGAAAAAAATATGGTGAGATTATGTAAGGAGAGCTTGCAGAAATTTAGAGGGATGGTAACAACCTGTGGATCGATGTTTTTCCGTTGAACCAAAATAGCCCTAATGGATAGACGTGAATGTATAGTAAGAAGTGATGCAACAAGTGTACAACCTCTTTGCCGTAGCCGTGTCGACCTCAGCATCATTGGGTTGGTCGCTGAAGCAGTTGAGGCAGAGGTGGTTGTCGGAGGTGTGGAGGAAGATCTGAGGAATCTGTAGACAGCGTCCAGGGCACTTCTCTGTTGTGATGGATCGTTCTGTCGTTGGAGCAGCTCCGGTGAGCCGTAAGACGTCAAGGCTGAAGCAGCACAAGACAGACATCGTCAATCTCAAGTGGGATTCCAATAGCATCTCCAATAGATGATGTAAAATTGATGTCAAATTAACATCACCAAAAACCACCTGACTACAATAGATGAGGTAAAAACTGTTGACTCTGAACTTAACTTTCGAAACTGAAATTTACTGTGGAATCTGAATGCTACTGTCGAAACTGAACGCGATGGTAGCAGAGAGGCACTTGACATGTAGTTTAGGGAGGGCCTGCAGTTCATCTTCAACCTGCACCCCCCTGAGCCGCCAGCCACCACCGGCCGAACCGCCGGCCCAAGCGCCGCCTCGCCGCCCTGAAACAACTCGCCACCGCCGCCCCGGCCAGCCCTCTAGGCCATCTGCCCTCCTCCCTGAACCCTAAGATAGATAGTGGGGTACCTCTCCGGCGATCCCCGTCCCCGCTGCGGGTGGTACTTCCTTAACTCCGGCGAGCCCCCCCAACCCCTGAAAATCGACTGACCCAAAAATCGATTCAGTCGACTGAAGTGTGGCTTAATCGGAGTAGAGCAGCAGCACGACTGAGGGGGAGAGCACCAGCAGCAGCTGGGCGAGCGAGCGATCTAGCGAGAGCTGGAGAAGCCGCAGCAAATCCGGCTGGTATGGACACCGCCGCCGAAGGGGCCTCACACTAGGGGAGAGCCGCCATGGAGATGTCGCCTGCGGCGCCGGCTTCAAGGTAGCCGCTCCATTGGGGTGCGGGATGGAGCACTGTCGGCGCCGGGAGGTCGAGTTAAGGAGAAGGTGCGATGCGATGAGTGTACAACCTCTTTGGTGGCGCCGAGTAGGCCTCGTCTTCGTCCGAGGAGTCGATGAGGATGCTGTGGTTCCGGTGGAGCAGGTTAAGGCGGCGCTGTGGGGATGGAGGAGCCGCGATAGACGAGGCGATCATCAGAGCACTCCTTGGAGGTGGAGGACGGGGCGGCTGAACCGGCGGGACAGTGAGATGGACGACGGATCCTCATCTGAGGAGGTGGACGAGGGATGTCGAGCTGTTGCGGTGGACGACATCGTCGGGGAAGAGGCTCCGGCTGGGCAGCGGTGACGCGGCAGACGAAGGAGGGTGGGGTTTCGCGGCTGGAGCGGACAGGTTATGGCAGTCTGGGATTTCGAATGGCGAAAAGGGGGTGATGGGAGGGGGTGAAGCATGACTTAGGAATGCGCTTGTCCAAAATGTAGGGTGTGTTAAAAAAGTACCCCCCACCGATTTGAACTAGCGGCGCTTTCGGCTCAGGGTTAGAAGGGGGATTTCGCGTGTCGGGATTTGGCAGCTGGAGGGAGTTTTCGCGCGCGTTGTAATTTCGGGATAGCAAGGAGCGGGTTGTGAAGGCGCCAGTTTTCGGAGCACGATATCTGATTTTTCGGGATATAACAAGACGCGGTTTGAATTTTAGGGACAAGCCTAACATGTCGTAATATTTTACTTGTATGTACCAAATCAATTCGCACTTCACTCAACCAAAAAGAAAACGAAAAAATAAAACTATTCACACCACACAAAGAGAGAGTCTTGCCCCGTTTTACTATACAAATGCTATTCAAAGCTACTCCCTCCTTCCATCTATATAGGGCCTAATGCGTTTTTTGATGCTAACTTTGACTAAATATTAGAGCAATGATATATGACATGCAACTTACACAAAGCACACCGTTAAATTCGTCTGTGAAAGGTTCTTTCAATGATATAATTTTCACATTGTGCATGTCATGTACTATTAATCTTGTCAATAGTCAAAGGCGGTCTTCAAAATCTCATTACGCCCTATATAGATGGAAGGAGGGAGTATGAATCCATGTTTTGTCCGATTAAATTTTTTCGCTTGCTGTATAATGCATGTAACCTACTCATACCAACATTTTAGTGCATTCCAAATGTCTATACTACCGCTGCAATTCGAACTAAATTTGAATTCGTTTCTCTATTTCAATAAGAATCTACAATCATGATTGTTGCCAACTTCAACCATCATTGTTTCCTTGCTATCCGCCAGATATAAATCAGACGGCCTATAATGCAGGATGGTAGGCACACCATCATCAACAACTCCGTTTTTTATAAGAGTAGATATAAAATATATTAAATGTAGTATACCATGTTCATAACCACACCATGTGTATCACCATTATATATATTGACACATCCGTCGGTTTGAAACACTATGATAAATTCTTCAAATATCTGAATTCGCTTTTTATAATGAAGTATATATGATCTCTATTCGTCTTTTACACCCACACAACCCTCTTATCTTTGTAGCTAGCGCTAACTTTCTCTTGTGCATGCACACGCCCGCATCCCTCTCACCCTCCATCGGCATTCTCTAGCTCTATCGCGCAAATTCGTCTTTTCACTTTTGGTCGTTCACCCACAGTGTGTGTAGGCCCCCCAGCTCCTTCTTTCTGGCACACATCGATCGATAAGCCTCTCTAGCCAGGTGTGCCTAGCACAAATATAAGCTTCCCCTCTTCTCTTGTCACCGCCCATGCCTCACTCCCACCACTCTTTTCATCGTTCTTTTACTAGCACACTCCTCCCCCTCGATATAGTATGCCTCTCGTACCACCTCCTACATGCATCCCTCTCTCTCTATCCTTCTCCTCGTGCCTCATTTGCTTCTAACACACACATGCATGTATACCGATTGATCTCCCAACATATACCTAGATCGACTTTAACTACCCCCATATCGATCGAAGTACCTCACAAGTTATGTCTCTCCTTTCTCTTACAAAGGGTGATTGATCTTCCTATGTAGTTACGTCTGCTTACCACAGCCACATCGTCCCCCCTCATCATTCGTGCATGCCTCCTGACCCGCCTCTCACACGCACGTGCACAGACAACAAGCAGCCATCTCCTCTCTTACTGATATTGCGGGCGTGCCCTCCTTTTGTCTTGCAAGCCTATCCCACCATTTGTTAGAAGCAACTCCACTACCACCCCCTCCAACACTCTAGCTCCGGCTCTCTCCCAACCTTATTCATCTCCTGCACATATGCATGGATGCCGATCGATCTCCCTTAATACATGAGGCAGATCGATCTCCTTAATACATGAGGTAGGCCTCTCTCCTCCTCCACACATATACCTGCCATTGTACATCTATAGTTAATTGGGCCTCCCTCTTCCCCCACCACATACCGATAGTCGAGCGCTGCAGGTAGGTACCCATGCCACAGAGGCAAACTGCACACGTCCCATCTCACGTTCCAGTAGGCCATCCACTCTATATCTTTGACGTGGGCACACACAAATTCGATGGCACTCTTTATCGATCGCGCACGCGCACACACACACACACACATCATCCCTCTCTTTGATTCTATGGACACCTCAAGCCGATGATACCTCCACTCTCTTCTCGTGGATCGCCCCCTCTATATATATGTTATATCCAGGACTCTATTTCACACACATTGCATATGTTAAATTTTTTGATTGACCGCCCCCCCCACAAAAAAAACTCTCAAGAACCCACACACTATATCTCTCTAGGTTAGTATCTCTCTCACACAACCCCACGTAGGTGGTGTACGTATATAAGAAGAGAATAGGTGCACCGTGCACGTACCCCCACTTCCTGCCCAGCCACATCCGCGCTGGTACACGGTGGAGCTCATTTTTTTACGAAATGGCAGCCCACGTGCTAATTTGAACGCATGTAGCGGTTGTTTACCTAGGGAGGTCGTGTACCACGCGTGCACGAAACAAAGTTCGACGTGACGCGTTGCCGCGTTATTTTTAAATAAAGTTATAGCGCTCAATGGCACGTACAAAGAATATAAAACAATTTTTGTGGAGGAAAAGGTAGTCCGCTCTTCAGAGTATCTCACACAAGGCTCCGGTGGCCTCTCTCTCCCTCACCGTTGGTCATTGATCCAGCCGCATCCCGTCTGCCGGGGGAAAGGGAGTGCGGTGGCCTCCCTCTCTCTCTCTCTCACCGTTGGTCACTGATCCGGCCGCATCCCGTCCGCCGGGGGAAAGGGAGTGCGGTGGCCTCTCTCTCTCTCACCGTTGGTCACTGATCCGGCCGCATCCCGTCCGCCGGGGGAAAGGGAGGAAGTGCATCTTTTCTCTATTCGCCGGCGCCGATGCAGCACATCCCGATCTGCGGTACATGACGTTCTCTCTGACCAAGCTCCGGCGCGGAAGGGCCTACACCACCTGCTCGCAGATTCCGCCGGCCGCTGCTCACCTAGTTACATCCCGACGACCTCCAAGTATCCCCTCCGGCCATGCTCCACTGCCCGTTTTCCCACGTCGCTGCATGTGGATCTTCCATAGTTCTTTGCCCAAAACGTAGCTCGTCCGGCGTACTTTCCATATTGCATTCTCGTCCTCACACCGTTTTAGACAAACACAACCGTGTTGTTATCTTCCCTTAGGACAAGGAATATGCTTCTTTTTTGTCGTCGCATGTGTCATCAACTGTTATTGGCCAGTAATTGTTTCCTTTCTACCTCTGTTTTGCAAACAGGGCTATCCATTTCACCTCGTTGCTATTGCGACCTTTTGGTGAAATACACAAATCACTTTTTTCTTAAGAGTGTTTTGTGCAGTTGTACTAAAATGTCACACGGGCGAGGTCTCTACATTTCAGTGCGACTGCACAAAGGGAGATTGGTTTTGCTCTATCCTCCTCATCCAACTCCGAGCCTAATGTTCTCCAACTAGTTAGTCTTAAGATAGACTACATAGGTGACCGACTTCTATTTGCGTGTTTATTGTTTCATCAGCAGTCCTCTATTATCGTAATCACACTTGATATCGTTGGAACAAGGACGCTCAGCTCTATTTTAGTGGAACTGCACAAAATGATCGGAATGTTGCATGCTCCAGACAGCTACTTTTTTCCCAACATGCCTTGTTGATTTAGACAGAGCTCGGGTGACGTTGCTGCCAATGAAAGCATGGATCAATTGTAATTTAACACCTTCTCACAAATTTGTCTTCAGTTGTGATGTAATTATTGGCTCTGATCTGCTAACAATTGACATGCATTAGCAAGGAAGTTAGTTTTTTATTGTTTCTAAAAGAGCATCGATGGCAAGACACGCGAAACAAAAGCTGAAAGCTCACACCATTGTACAATTTCATGTCGCTGGAAAATTATTTGTATAGTACGTCAATTATGTAAACAAATGATGTAAGCTTGATAGCATTGCCAGAAGCCTCTTCATCATCCGGGTCCATGTGCCATGCACAAAATTATACTCCTTCGTTCCTAAACATTTGTCTTTTTACAAATTTCAAACGGGCATATTTTATAGTGTAGATTCACTCATTTTGCTTCGTATGTGTACTCCCTCCGTTCCTAAATATTCTATTCATCTTAACAGAGATTTCAATAAGTGACTACATACGGAGCAAAATAAGTGAATCTACACTCTAAAATATGTCTATATACATCCGTATGTGCCAGTCCATTTGAAATCTCTAAAAAGACAAATATTTGAGTAGTCACTCGTTGAAATCTCTAGAAAGACAAATACTTCGGAGTATATTTAAGAACCGAGGGGGTAGTGCACAACCGCATGGGAGACTCAGCCCGGTCATTGCGCCTCATTAATAGTGAGTAATGAGTAGTCAAATCATAAGCCCCACCTTTCCCACTATAAGTTGCTCTGAAGAAGCAACCATCAATACGCTCTTCTTTGAATCCGCTCATACTACTCCATCTGTCACTGTTTATACAGTGTGCTTCAGAAAAAAGAAAAAAATATGTGGGACCAAGGCGACTAGCGATCGGCCTGAAAAATAACATTGGTAGTTATAGCACGGCGTCTATTACTAGAGGGAATAATGCGTACACACATGCATGCAGTGCTTCCACCCCGGGTACACACATGCATGCACTCCTTAGTAGTACAGTACATGGAGAGAAAATTGTGGACTTGATTGCGGTTACCACGCCCTAATTAATTCAGCATTAAACCAAACGCGTGTAAAGTCTCTTTGGTGGTGGAAATGCATTGAGAGAAATGCATCATAATGAAGCGCGCCCTGTAAACTATGACAAAGGGTGGAGTAGTATGAAGGTGCAAAACCAAGTAGAGTACGCGTACTACTGCGCTTGGCTCTTCGCCCCTTCGTGAAGTCGAACAATGATGGTACTCCGCATGTTGGGTAGTACAGTGTATGCCTCTGACAATCTAACACCGAATGGACTGATGCATGTCCAACGAGGGTAGTTTGCATTAGTCAAAAGGCGTAATATTGTCCTGCAAGCTTCTCCTCGTTCTGCGAGTTGACGGGACACACCAAAAAGTAGTGCTAGTCCATACTCCCTCCTTTTCGGTTAATATGGCCGAATCTTTTTTGCGGGTAAATGAGAGAGCTTTATTCATATATATAAGCATTCTTAGACGATCAGCCAAGACACTGGTCACTACGAAGCGAGGTACCCCACAAAAAAGGAAGTAGGAAGCGATGTGTTTCATCAAGCAAGCTCTCGACCACATTCAAAGTGTAGCAAGCATGGTTCGCACGAAGATGCGCCGCAAGGTTTGCTGACCTGTTTACATGCTGAATAACAAAAAAGAGGAAATATTACTGTGCGCTACTATTTGTAACAGGATATGAGCCAGAATTAAGCAAGAATTGTGGCGAGTGTTACATGCAATCAACTTCCATTATCACATGCGAGAACCCTCGAAGAGAACCAAATGTGTTGAAGATTGCTTTATCACATTTTAAAATTATAATAAGAGCTCGGACGCTCCTCCATCCGGTTCCTAGTACTAGTATAGTACGTACCTTTATGGACTATAGTAGTAGTACTAGTAAACTTTGCGCTTGGCTGTTCGGGAAGTCGAACAATAATAGCACTAGTAGTATACTATATGCTTCTGGCAATCTGACACCGAATTAACTATTGCACGTCCACCACCTGAGCGAGGGAGAGCTTGCATTAGTCAAAAGTTTCTCCTTGTCCTACGAGCCATCGCGCACAAGCTTCTCCCATGCTGCAACCTTCTCCTCGTTCAGCAAGTTGACGGGACACAGCAAAGTAATGCTAGTCCATCCTGCCTCCTCTCCGGTTAACATGGCTTAATTTCAAACGAGATAAATACATTGTCTGTCACTGTATATTTGTAAAAATACGGTCTGTGGACTTCACAATATGCTCATTGCGCTCAATATATATATTTTCCGGTGTTCATACGGTCACTAGCTCAGCCTGACTGAGTATGTGTGTGCATGCACGTGTAGGTTGAGCACTTGAGCGTGACCGTGTGTGTTTCGTCGTGTGCTCGGACATGCATGCATTAGGGCGTCGCGCGCGTTTTTGCGTCCATGTGTACGTGTGACTATTGCATACACGTAGGGGGAGTACGTGTAGGGGCCACTAAGGAGCAGTCAAATCACACAGTAAGTTAGTCGGAAGAATCAACCATCATTTCACTCTTCAATGACACGTACGCAATATAAAATGGTTGATATGGAGAGAAAAATAAAACCACTATATATACACTAGAAGGAGCCTAAGCTACAAGCATGTTTGCTTAGGTTGCTCTCTTCACAAGCATAGAACGACGGTCCTGGTCCCGCAGCTGGGGGAAGGGAACAATGTTCTGCGTAGACGCGGTCGACATCGGCGAGGGAGAAAACCCACAGTTGGTGCGTCCCAATCGGGGTCACCGCGGTATGGGACGATGTCGCGTCCCAACCGCCTTTCGAGCTACAGCCCGACGTCCCAGGTAGTCCATCTTCCTTTTGGAGCCGGCTTGCTCCACTGCCGTAGCTCCATCTCCATATCGATCTTTCTCTAGTTCTACCAGCTTCTACTTGTGATGAGTTTATGTCTCATGAACTAGTGCCAATACTATTATTCTAATCACACTTCTTCAATATCTTTGCCATCAGGGATGCTCAAGTCGATTTTAGTGGAACTGCACAAAAGCATCATATGATCCGAGGGTGCCAGCCGTCTTTCCTTCGATAGGTTCTACCTGGCCAGGAAATTAAATCATGTTTAGGGTTTAGGGTTTAAGTCGTAGTGACCCCATCAGTAGTTTTTCTATCGTACACGCTCTCACAACTTTTTTCTTTAGTTGTGAAATAAATATTGGCTATGATATGTGAATCATTGAGATGCATCAACATGCATGTTAGGTTTCCTTCGTATTTGATGGAATGTTGTAACGGGGCAACCTTGGAATAGGAATGAAAATGGAGTGGAAAAGTTTCCGTTTTTCTGGAGAAAAAATGAAAACAGAGAGAAACCAACGTTTCGTTTCGTTGGATCGTGCCATCGAGCAAAACCAACATTTAAATCACATCTGTCGCGTTCGTGTCTCACCCTCCTCCACGGCTCGACCCCACACGGTCGCTCGGCATGCCACTCACCGCAAACTGACTAGTATACCATAACTTTCCCGCCTGCTTGTCGATGGATCGCGCCATGGAGTACTAGCACTACTTGAAGAGATTAACGAGTTGGGGGAGGACAGCTAGCTGTAGCACGGACTCCCAAGAACTTTTTACATGCATGTTGTAGCCGGCTATTGCAACCTTTGAATGCGGAGCAGCCGCGTGCACCCGGAAGCGGCGCGGGCGACGCTCTCTCAGCCGGTGCGCCGCTTCAATGCCGGCACCAGTGAGAGGTCACGTCCGCTCTGGCCGGGCATGAATGCGGCACTGACCGTTTTGGGCGGGAAGCACGCACGGGTGATGAAGAGGGTTCGGGTTGGTCAGGACCGGCCGTGGCAGCGGTACGGACATGCGCAAACAAGAGATGTTGTACGTTAATATTGTTGCGTATATAATTAACAACGTAAATAATGTGCCAGTTGGAAAAATATGATTGGAGATGGAGATGGAAATGGAATTTTACGTAAAAACGGATATGCATGTCTATGTCTATGTGTGTGTGCGCGACGACTCTCGCGACATGGAAGCGGGGGCGTGTTTTCGATCGAGTTTTCTTTCTTGATACGTTAGAAAATCAGTTTGTCTAATTCACGTCTAGATGTTATTTAACGATATCACATCTAAGCTCCCACAAGTATATAATGTAGCAACAAGAAACAAAAAAAAACTAGGAAAAGACCACAAACAGAGTGGACATCAACTTATATGTGACATAACTATGTCACATCTACATCTGTCCTAGACAGACCCTTAAAAAATTGTCCGCCTATTTTCGTTTCTTTTTTCCGGGAACGTGCGTATTCTATTTAAAACCACTGCTATGGAGAGATTTTTTTACTCCATTATAGCCTCTTGTTTGGTAGAGTTTCTCGCGTCTCGCTCTCTCACCCTCTCCATATCAAAACAAGATGACAGTGTCCACTCTATCTCTCTCCTCACCGGTGGTCACAGATCCGGCCGAATCCCGTCCGCTGTGGGAGGTGAGGAGGTGCAGCGTTGACGTTGTCGCCGTCGGCGACGGAGGAAGCCGATGCGCACCGTCCTCTCAGAGCTGGCGCTGGTGCTCTTGTTTTCCTCAAAAAAGTATGATTATAAATGCATTAATTGCAATGCATGCATGCATAAATTACATGCATTGGTCAATTTTCTCTTAATACTTGCATGCAATGATTTAATGCACCTTGGAATTTGAACATGTGATGGGAAACAACCAAATTGAGCCTTATAAGATGGAAAAACTAAAATTTTGATATAAGCCCTATAAACCGGAAAGGTGGGAGTATATATTAGTCGTATACATGAGAGTACTATATGGACACAACTTCATTGACTTAGTGCACCTGCCTTCAGATTTATGACAGGTGGGCCCAAAATGTGGCTGGCTCACCTGTCATACAGCCAAAAGCAGGTGCAGTGAAGTCACCAGAGCTCAGTCCATACTAAAGTTGTATATATATTAGAGGGAGCATCAACGCTTGTTCGCTAGGGTTTGCACTCTCCACACGCTCGCCGCACTACATATATGTTACACGCAGGAGGCTCAGTGTTCATTTGCTATGGTTTGCTATATTCACAGTCTCTCACCCTCTCTTCACCAGATCTAAACAAGACTGCGTTGGCCTCTTGTCTCTCTCTCCCCCTCACAGCTGGTGAAGGAGGCGTCCGTATCCCGTCGCACCGGGAAGGGGAGGAGGTGCAGCGTTCACTCTATCGCCTTCGGCAAGGGAGGCAATCCACTGCCGGCTGCGTTGTTCTCTTTCACCTAGCGCCTGTGCGGGAGGTCCACCGACCCCTTCTTCCTCACTGTCGTACATAGTGTGGGTAGATCCGGCCTCCCGCCGCACGCCTTGCCACATCCTGACGACCCTAAGGTATAAGTTTCTTTGAAACCGTCGTTGCTCTAGGTGCATGTGGATCTTTTTCGATCTCTAGTGGAATCTAGGTCTTGGTTCAAAGAGGAAAGAAGGGTGCGGTGGGCTAGAACAAGTATCTAGGACGTGGTTCAATGAGGAAAGGAGGGGCGGAAAGTAGTATAGACTGGTTATCCAGCCGCTTTGTAGGTCGAAAAGGGAAAAAGGGGGTAACCCAGTACACACATCTGTAAGGAACCGATCTCTTTGTTGAAAAGGGAAAGAAACTGGGGGGTCGGGTAGTTTGTGCACGACTAGATTTGCTGCCCTCACATAGGAAGAAGGTTCAAAGAGAAAAATATGGGACCAGCGCATATATACTGCTTGGCTACATGCTCTACATCACCCATTTATACGTGTGGACGCACATGGTGCTGGCATGTCCCATGCAACTATTTTGCTGTTGTTAATCTCAGAATTAACTACTGGTCTGTTTTAAAAGAATTTCTCTATTAATATGAATAAATGCAACCATTTTAGAAATGCTACTGTCCTATACTTTGTTTTCCATCAAGATAAGGTAGATGCTTCTTTTTGTGGCCGCATGTTTCATCCTCCTTTATTGGCCAGTAATTGTTTTCTTTTTTGCCTCTTAAAACAGGGATATCTATTCAACTTGTTGCTATAGAAAACTTAAATGTCACGCCGGCAACTTTGCTTGATTTCAGTGCAACTGCACAAAACTTGATTGGATTTCCTATTCGTGTTGGCAGATTCGTATTTTATGTTGGTCGTCTCATGAAAGGTCAGTACAGGCCTTCATCCACATGATTGTGCATTGTGCTTTGAGATGTTGTGCTACTTGTATTGGTACTGTTTTAAATAAATGATGAATTGAAGCTATTATATTGCTGTCTTTTCCCATTAAGTAGTGAACACAAATGGGACCAACCCAGACATGATGCTTGTTGCTTTGTTACAACAAATTCAGCATCACCCCCTTTATAAGCCAGTAATTGATGCCACTCTCAGAATGAACTACTGAATCTTATTTCAAAACTGCAACACTTGTTAGGGATTGGCGGGATTTCCATTTTTGTGGCCGCATGTTTCATCGTCCTTTATTAGCCAGTAATTGATTCCTTTCTTGCCTCTGTTTATACAGGGATATCTATTCAACTTGTTGCTATTGCGACATTTTGCTTCACTACGCGAAACACTTTGCTTGATTTCAGTGCAACTGCACAAAACGAGATTGGATTTCCTATTCGTGTTGGCAGATTCGTATTTTATCTTGTCTGTCTCATGAAAGGTCAGTACAGGCCATCATCCACATGATTGTGCAGTGTGCTTTGAGATGTTGTGCTGCTTGTATTGGTACTGTTTTAAATAAATGTTGGATTGAAGCTATTGTATTGCTGTCTTTTCCCATTAAGTAGTGAACAAAAATGGGACCAACGCAGACATGATGCTTGTTGCTTTGTTACAACAAATTCAGTATCACCCCCTTTATAAGCCGGTAATTGATGCCACTCTCAGAATTAACTACTGAATCTTATTTCAAAACTGCAACACTTGTTAGGGATTGGCGGGATTACCATTTTTGTGGCCGCATGTTTCATCCTCCTTTATTAGCCAGTAATTGATTCCTTTTTTTCCTCTATTTATACAGGGATATCTATTCAACTTGTTGCTATTGCGACATTTTGCTTCACTACGTGAAACACTTTCCTCGATTTCAGTGCAACTACTCAAAACGAGATTAGATTTCCTATTCGTGTTGGCAGATTTGTATTTTATCTTTGTTGGTCTCATGAAAGGTTAGTACAGGCATCATCCACATGATTGTGTAGTGTGCTTTGAGATATTCTGCTACTTGTATTGGTACTGTTTTAAATAAATGTTGAATTGAAGCTATTGTATTACTGTCTTTTCCCATTAAGAAGTGAGCAAAAATGGAACCAGCCCAGACATGATGCTTGTTGCTTTGTTACAACAAACTCTGCATCACCCCCTTTATAAGTAGATGGAAGCACATACTGTTGTTGCGCCCACTCTACCCTGCAACTGTTTATGCTTTTTGTTAATCTAATGCCGCTGGTAAAATTAAGCAATGCCACTCTCAGAATTAATTAACTACTGAATTTTAGTTCAAAACTGCAGCACTTGTTAGGGATTGGCGGGATTACCATTTTCGTGGCCGCATGTTTCATCCTCCTTTATTGGCCAGTAATTGATTCCTTTTTTGCCTCTGTTAAAACAGGGGTATCTTTTCAACTTGTTGCTATTGCGACATTTTGCTTCGCTTAATTTTGGTGGAACTGCACAAAATGAGACCGGATTTCCATATATGTGTTGAGATCTCTTTGAGATCTTCCTCACGAGTTGTTTCAAATCTTGGTCTTGAATGGTTAGTACCGACCTTCCTCCGAATTAACTACTGAATCTTAGTTCAAAACTAGAAACACTTGTTAGGGATCGGCAGGAGTACCATTTCTGTTAGGGATCGACCGGAGTACATGTTTAAGAAATGTATTGTTCAGATAATGTCTCTATTATTATATATCAGTTACAGACTTACAGTGTTTTACAAATGGTACTATCCTACTTTGTAGTTCTTCTACATGTTTAACGAAGGTATTGTTAAGATAATGTCTCTGTTAAAATGAATCAGTCGCATTGTTTTAGGAATGATACTTTTCTGCTTATTTGTTCTTTATACATCTTGAAACAAGGCATTGTTAAGATAATGTCTCAGTTAATATGAATGAATCACACTGATTGAGAATTGCTACTCTCCTGCTTTGTTTCCCATTAAGATGAGGTAGATTAGTAGATGTTTTTCTTCTGGGAGTACAAGTCATCAACCGTTATTTCTCAGTAATTGTTTCCCTTATACCTTTTGTTGCTTACAGGGATATCAAAATTAAAGCTCGGTTTTATTCCAACTTCGATTTTAGTTCAACTGCACAAAAGGAGCCAATGTGTCCAAGGCAAACTACTGCGTTAGTGGGTCCAGTTGGTCATTCCACTTTGCAGAAAGAAGCAGTCATTGTTTGCACTACATTACAAAAGGAATGACCGAGAAGCTTTACAGAGTACTAGGCCTTCCACTATGTAGGCCAAAAGAGGTGCCAATTTCACCTTCTATTAGTTTGGCACCGAATCCCTCCATTGCTACAGTCGGTACCATAAATATTAGACACCGGTGACATGACTAGTCTGCAGAGACCATTGGCAATTTAACAACACGTGGAGTGCCCTGGGCAAGAAGTGCCCAAACAAGTACAAGAAGCGACATGACTCCACGATCATAGGCATTACATATTTTGAATGGGAAAAGCTTGTCAAAGTTTAATCATTGATGTTAGCAAGAAGCAACAGGACTCCACGATCATAGGCATTACATATTTTGAATGGGAAAAGCTTGTCAAAGTTTAATCATTGATGTTAGCAAGAAGACGTTAGTTTAATATATTGGAATTGGAAAACCTTGTCAAAATTTGCTCATTCATGTTAGCCAGAAGACATGCATTTGATATTTTTGAGTGGGACGCCCTTGCTGTGAGCAGCGTCGAGTGTCTTTTCCTATTACTGTGTTCAGTTTAGAAGTAAATAGTTACTCTGCTGAGATATTCCTGTGTTAAGAGTTTGTTCTGAATATTGTCTATGTAATGCCAGGCCTTGTGTTTTGAGCTTCGAATGTTGTGGCATGTGCCATCACGAGCTGTTCACCGTGCCTCCCGAGAATAATGCTTCGTATTGTTTTCCATGTCGATCTAATGCAAGTGATTTGCTTGTTAAGAAGATCATCCTCTTCTGTTGTTTCCGTGCTTAAGAAGTTCATCGTCTGATGTTTCATTCATAGCCTATACGACAAGTCGGGTAGGTTAGATGTGAAACCATATGATCTTCCGACCAACTCATGATATTAGACCGTGATTGGATCGTCGTTTTCCAACCAAAACCGCTTGTAAAACTGACGCTTGTAAATTAAAGCAGATGGTCTCGGGCGAAGGCGCTTGGTTGGTCGATTTCGACTAGTAAAATATCGGAAGTACTTGACACATGATAAAAACGTTGAACGATACTCGGACGATTGCTAATCCAGCCGTTAGCTGCTGTTTCAGCCTTGCCCATGGATGGCATGATACGCACGTCGTGCATGTATCGTCTTGTAATGTCGTCCATATAGCAGTGCTCGTAAAATATACACTGGTCTCTCAAATTACACGCGTAACCCGCCGGTTTTAGTTACAGACCTCTGGCCCTCGGTTTCATTACGCCTATAGTTTACGCATTGTTTTCGATGACGACTAAATTACACTTGTATAATAATACAGGTTTGAAATAAACCAGAGCTCCCAAGCGCGGCCTTACCGTTTCATGCCGTCTCAGTTTCTCGAAGGTGCTCATAGGTGTCCGATGATCCTGGCTTCCTAAATGAGTAGCGGGCGCTGTATCAGACCATCCGTAGGGCCCGCGAGGCCCTCTCCGTTGTCCTTCGAGTTGTTGCGCTCGCCGTGGCACCGAGCATTGTTAACATCGTCAACGAACATGAGGATTCAGGAGATGACTTTATTTTGACTGGATGACAATATGGACCCATTAGGGCCATAGCCATACATACGCAAGTGCCTCCTTATTATGTACAACTATTTTTTTTGCTTTCTCCTGGTTTCCTGACTTCACGGTCCCACACCATTGTCAACCTATGTAGTCAATATAAATGAGAGAATTGCACAATGTGCGGCCGATAGCTGGGACCAAGCAGCTCGAGCAGTATTTGTGTTTTTGAGGCGTGAGAACTGCAGAGTTTTTCTTGGCGATGATTTCGTTGTTGTTCAGAGGAGAGCAGGGTATTAACTGGGCGGGATGTGGCTCGTCTAGCCCAGGCCAGATATCCAGCCCAGATACTAATTTTTTCAAGATGAAAATGGCTAGCCCAGCTATACGTCTTTTTGAGGAATACCCAGGCAAGGTCAACTTTCTATTCTCCGCCCCGCTGGGCTGCAAATCTTTCCAAGGAGGGATGCATTAGGATTAACAGGAAAATGGGCTTTAAAAATAATAAATGGGATGTAATTATAAAAACTGGGCAGTAACTATAAGAAAATGCACCAAACACGAAATTAGTTTATAAAATATTATTTATGGATTTTGAAAATCTTAAATTTTCATTGTTGCGCGTGCAATGTTTCGTTGGATTGTTACGTAATACAAATTTATATTTAATCTGACTAGAAATTTTGGGATAAAAATATTTCGGAGCCCATCAAAATGTGGGAAATTTTATTGAATTCTGTCTTCAACGGTTGGTTGAAATTATTAATCATTGTCCTAGATAGAAAATGGGCTGTACTTTTAACAAACTGTAAATGGGTTGTTGTAAATTCCATTAGAATTCCAAAATGGGATGTACATTCTTACAAAACGTAAATGGGCTATAAGTTCTGTGCCACACACTTGTAGGCCTACTAAGTGACGCGTCCCCTAAAAAAACTAAGTTGACGCTTATGCAAGGCTTTGCCAACATATTATAGTCAACACACGGCTCTAGCACCAGCGGCTGTTGGATGTCTATCCAACGGATGTTGTGCTTCTTCTTCAATCTCGGATATTCTTAGCTTCGGCCGCCCAAAAAATGATTCCTCCCCCTGACATCTGGGGCGCACCGTTTTGGAGGCTGACTAGTGGGCCTACTAAGTTGGAGCGTACCAAGGGCTTTGTTAACTTAGTCAATAATAAACATTTCTAGCTTCAGTGACCGTATGATGTCCATCCAATGGCCTTAGTGCTTCTTCAACCTCTGGTCTTCTTTGTCCAGCCGCCCAAAGCAGCACCGGTCGTGCCGCCTGCTCCTGCCTCCCGTTGCCGGCTGTGCTACCGCGGAGGCCTCACCGCCCCCATACTACTCCCGCCGCTGGCCAGGCCACCCCTCCACTGACCCACACCCCCTGTTATTCTATGGCGACGTCAGCCTCACACCGCAGCCGGACCAGTGAACCCTCGTACTCCTCTCCGCGCGGGCTTCCACTTCTGCATCTTCCCCGGCTCCGCGTCATCCCCTTCCTAGGCCTCGCCGTCGTCCAGACCACCGCCCTGGTGCTCTCGGCGCGACGTGGTCAATGTGGTCAACGACCAACTTCCATCGGAAGAGTACTGTATGTGGAGAGGCTGATAGCTGGGTCCAGGCGGCCGCACGGAAGTGCCCCTTTATTACACGCAATATAATTATTCCTCCACCTTACAGCAAGGACCCACCTTACGGGCCACCTTATTTCGCGAAAAAAACGTTTCCCCCCTGACTGCTCGGACCCACCGGACGGGCCAACATATTTTGCGAAAAAAACGTCCCCCCTGCTGTCAGCTCGGACCCACCAGATATGCCTCCTTATTACGCACAAAAAAATGAATACTCCCCATGCTAGCTGGGACCCACCATGGTGGCAGACTGACTTGTGGGCCTACTAAGTTGACGGGGACGGAGGGCTTTGTCAACTTAGTCAATATGCACGATTCTAGCTGCAGTGACCGTACGATGTCCATCCAACGGCCGTAGTGCTTCTTCAACCTCTAGTCTTCATGCTCCAACCGCCCAAAGCAGCGCCGGTCGTGCCGCCTGCTCCTGCGTCCCGTGGTCGGCTGTGCTTCCGCGGAGGCCTCACCGCCCCCTACTATTGCCACCGCTGGCCAGGCCCTGCGGTGACGGCAGCCTCACACCACAGCCGAACGAGTGAACCCTCATACTCCTCTCCGCATGGGCATCCACTGTCGCGTCTTCACCGGCTCTGCGTCGTCCCCTTCCTAGGCCTCGCCATCGTCCACCGCCCTGGGGCTCTCGGCGCGGCGTGGTTAACGTGGTCAAGGAACGACTTTCATCGAACATGGATTGTACGTGGAGAGGCTGACAGCTGGGTCCACGGCGGCAGCAAGGAACTGCCTCCTTATTACGTGGAAAATAATGATTCCTCCACCTGACAGCAGGGACCCACCGGATGGGCCACCGTATTTCGCAAAAAAAATGTTTCCCCCTGACTGCTAGGACCCACCTGCTACACCTTCGCACACAAGGAATTGCGTCCGGGAAAAAAAATCGATTCGCCCCACTGACTGCTGGGACCCACTGTTGTAAATATGCCCTAGAGGCAATAATAAAATGGTTATTATTGTATTTCTGTGTTCATGATAATTGTCTATTGTTCATGCTATAATTGTATTAACTAGAAACCGTAATACATGTGTGAATACATAGACCACAACATGTCCCTAGTGAGCCTCTAGTTGACTAACTCGTTGATCAATAGATGGTTATGGTTTCCTGACCATGGACATTAGATGTCATTGATAATGGGATCACATCATTAGGAGAATGATGTGATGGAAAAGACCCAATCCTAAGCATAGCACAAGATCGTGTAGTTCGTTTGATAAAAGTTTTTCTAATGTCAAGTATCATTTCCTTAGACCATGAGATTGTGCAACTCCCGGATACCGTAGGAATGCTTTGGGTCTACCAAACATCACAACGTAACTGGGTGGCTATAAAGGTGCACTACAGGTATCTCCGAAAGTGTCTGTTGGGTTGGTACGAATCGAGACTGGGATTTGTCACTCCGTATGACGGAGAGGTATCTCTGGGCCTACTCAGTAATGCATCATCATAATGAGCTCAATGTGACTAAGCAGTTAGTCACGAGATCATGCATTACGGAACGAGTAAAGTGACTTGCCGGTAACGAGATTGAACGAGGTATTGGGATACCGACGATCGAATCTCGGGCAAGTAACATACCGATTGACAAAGGGAATTGAATACGGGATTAATCGAATCCCCGACATCGTGGTTCATCCGATGAGAACATCGTGGAACATGTGGGAGCCAATATGGGTATCCAGATCCTGCTATTGGTTATTGACCGGAGAGGTGTCTCGGTCATGTCTGCATGGTTCCCCAACCCGTAGGGTCTACACACTTAAGGTTCGATGACGCTAGAGTTGTTATGGGAAATAGTATGTGGTTACCGAAGGTAGTTCGGAGTCCCAGATGAGATCTCGGACGTCACGAGGAGTTCCGGAATGGTCCGGCGGTGAAGATTGATATATTAGACAAACGGTATTGGAGTCCGGAAATGTTCTAGGGGTACCAGGCTATGGCCAACATGACCGAAAGGTGTTTCGGGAGCCCCGGCAAGTGTTGGAGGGCCTCATGGGCCAAAGGGGAAGGGGCAAACCAGCCCACTAAGGGTTGGTGCGCCCCCACACCCTTTCCCACGTTACTTGGGGAGGTGGGGCGCCTCCACCTGACTTGGGAGGCAAGCCTCCTGCTGCTTGACTTGGGAGGCAAGTCTCCCTAGGATTTTCCTTAGGGAGATCCAATCTACTTGGTCGCCGCCCCCTAGGGGAAACCCTAGGGTGCCTCCCCGCTCCCCTTGCCCCTATATATAGTGGAGGGGTGGGAGGGCAGCCGCACCTCTTCCCTGGCGCAGTCCTCCCTCCTCCTACACCTCCTCCTCCTCCATAGTGCTTGGTGAAGCCCTGCTGGAGAACCACGAGCTCCATCGCCACCATGCCGTCGTGTTGCCGGAGTCCTCCCTCAACTTCTCCTCTACCCTTGATGGATCAAGAAGGAGGAGACATCCCCGTGTTGTACGTGTGTTGAACGCGAAGGCGCCGTCCGTTCGGCGCTAGATCGGATCTTCCGCGATTTGAATCGCCGCGAGTACAACTCCATCAACCGCGTTCTTGCAATGCTTCCGCTTAGCGATCTTCAAGGGTATGAAGATGCACTCCCTCTCTCACGTTGCTAGCATCTCCTAGATTGATCTTGGTGACATGTAGGAAAATTTTGAATTATTGCTACGTTCCCCAACAGTGGCATCATGAGCTAGATCTATGCGTAGATTCTATGCACGAGTAGAACACAAAGTAGTTGTGGGAGATGCTTTGTTCAATTTGCTTGCCGTTACTAGTCTTATCTTGATTCGGCGGCATTGTGGGATGAAGCGGCCCGGACCGACCTTACACGTACGCTTACGTGAGACAGGTTCCACCGAATGACATGCACTTGATGCATAAGGTGGCTAGCGGGTGTTTGTCTCTCCCACTTTAGTCGGATCGGATTCGATGAAAGGGTCCTTATGAAGGGTAAATAGCAATTGGCATATCACCATTGTGGCTTTTGCGTAGGTAAGAAACGTTGTTGCTAGAAACCCATAGCAGCCACGTAAACCATGTAACAACAATTAGAGGACGTCTAATGTGTTTTTGCAGGGTATGTTATGTGATGTGATATGGCCAAAAGGATGTGACGAATTATATATATATGTGATGTATGAGATTGATCATGTTCTTGTAATAGGAATCACGACTTGCATGTCGATGAGTATGACAACCGGCAGGAGCCATAGGAGTTGTCTTAATTTATTGTATGACCTGCGTGTCAATGAAAAACGCCATGTAATTACTTTACTTTATTGCTAACTGTTAGCCATAGTAGTAGAAGTAATAGTTGGGGAGACAACTTCATGAAGACACGATGATGGAGATCATGGTGTCATGCCGATGACGAAGGTGATCATGCCGCGCCTCGAAGATGGAGATCAAAAGGCGCAAGATGATATTGGCCATATCATGTCACTTTATGATTTGCATGTGATGTTTGTCATGTTTACATCTTATTTTCTTAGAACGACGGTAGCATAAATAAGATGATCCCTCGCTAAAATTTCAAGAAAGTGTTCCCCCTAACTGTGCACCGTTGCGAAGGTACGTTTTTTCGAAGCACCACGTGATGATCGGGTGTGATAGATTCTAACTTTCGCATACAAGGGGTGTAAGCCAGATTTACACATGCGAAACACTTAGGTTGACTTGACGAGCCTAGCATGTACAGACATGGCCTCGGAACACAAGAGACCGAAAGGTCGAACATGAGTCATATAGTAGATATAATCAACATGAATATGTTCACCGATGATGACTAGTCTGTCTCACGTGATGATCGGACATGGCCTAGTTGACTCGGATCATGTATCACTTAGATGACTAGAGGGATGTCTATCTAAGTGGGAGTTCATTAAATAATCAGATGAACTTAATTATCATGAACATAGTCAAAAGGTCTTTGCATATTATGTCGTAGCTCACGCTTTGGTTCTACTGTTTTAGATATGTTCCTAGAGAAAATTTAGTTGAAAGTTGATAGTAGCAATTATGCGGATTGGGTCCATAAACTGAGGATTGTCCTCATTGCTGCGCAGAAGGATTATGTCCTTAATGCACCTCTCAGTGTGTTGAACCTCGAGCGTCGGTTGTGGATGTTGCGAACATCTGACATTCACGTTTTGATGACTACATGACAGTTCAGTGTGTAATGCTAAATGGTTTATAATTGAGGCACCAAAGACGTTTTTGAAACATTGCAGAACATATGAGATGTTCCAAGGACTGAAATTTGGATTTTAGGCTAGTGCCCGCGTCAAGAGGTATGAGACCTCTGACAAGTTTCTTAAGCCTGCAAACTAAGGAGAAAAGCTCAATCGTTGAGCATGTGCTCAGATTGTATGAGTACTACAATAGCTTGAATCGAGTGGGAGTTAATCTTCCAGATGAGATAGTGATGGTTCTCCAAAGTCACTGCCACCAAGCTACTAGAGCTTCATGATGAACTATAACATATCAAGGATAGATATGATGATCCTTGAGCTATTCACGACACCGCGAAAGTAGAAATCAAATAGGAGCATCAATTGTTGATGGTTAGTAAAACCACTAGTTTCAAGAAGGGCAAGGGGAAGAAAGGGATACTTCATGAAATGGGAAATCAGTTGCCGCTCTAGTGAAGAAACCCAAGGTTGAACCCAAACCCGAGACTAAGTGCTTCTGTAATAAGGGGCACGGTCGCTGAAGCAGAACTACCCTAGATACTTGGTAGATGAGAAGGCTGGCCAGGTCGACAGAAGTATGTTGGATATACATTATATTAATGTGTACTTTACTAGTACTCCTAGTAGCACCAGGGTATTAGATACCGGTTCGGTTGCTAAGTGTTAGTAACTCGAAATAAAATGCGACAGGATAAACGGAGATTAGCCAAAGGTGAGACGACGATATGTGTTGGAAGTGTTTCCAAGGTTGATGTGATCAAACATCGCACGCTCCCTCTACCATTGGGATTGGTGTTAAACCTAAATAATTGTTATTTGATGTTTGCGTTGAGCATAGACATGATTGGATTATGTTTATCGCAATACGGTTATTCATTTAAGGAGAATAATGGTTACTCTGTTTATTTGAATAATACCTTCAATGGTCTTGCACCTAAAATGAATGGTTTATTGAATCTCGATCATAGTGATACACATGTTCATGCCAAAAGATATAAGATAGTAATGATAGTACCACATACTTGTGGCACTGCAATTTGAGTCATATTGGTATAAAACGCATGAAGAAGCTCCATGTTGATGGATCTTTGGACTCACTCGTTTTTGAAAGGATTGAGACATGCGAACCATGTCTATTGGTATATATGCATGATAAACTCCATACAGATGGATCGTTTGGACTCACTTGATTTTGAATCACTTGAGACGTGCAAATCATACCACATGGGGAAGATGACTGATAGGCCTTGTTTTCAGTAAGATGGAATAAGAAAGCAACTTGTTGGAAGTAATACATTTTGATGTGTGCAGTCCAATGAGTGCTGAGGCACGTATTGGATATCGTTATGTTCTTACTTCACAGATGATTTGAGTAGATGCTAAGTATATTTTCCTGATGAAACACAAGTCTGAATTATTGAAAGGTTCAAGTAATTTTAGAGTGAAGTTGAAGATCGTCGTGACAAGAGGATAAAATGTCTATGATATGATCATAGAGATGAATATCTGAGTTACGAGTTTGGCACACAATTAAGACATTGTGGAAATTGTTTCATGACTAATACCACCTGGAACACCATGGTGTGTCCGAACATCATAGCTGCACCCTATTGGATACCATGATGTCTCTTATCGAATTACCACTATCGTTTATGGGTTAGGCATTAGAGACAACCATATTCACTTTAAATAGGGCACCACATAATTCCATTGGGATGACACCGTATGAACTATGGTTTAGAGAAACCTAAGCTGTCATTTCTTAAAAGTTTGGGGCTGCGATGCTTATGTGGAAAAGGTTTAGCCTGATAAGCTCGAACCCAAAGCGGATAAATGCATCTTCATAGGACACCCAAAATAGTTGGGCATACCTCCTATTTCGGATCTGGAAGCAAAAGTGATTGTTTCTAGAAACGGGTCCTTCCTCGAGGAAAAGTTTCTCTCGAAAGAATTGAGTGGGAGGATGGTGGAGAATTGATGAAGTTTTTGAACCGTCACTTCAACTAGTGTGTAGCAGGGCAAAAGAAGTTGTTCCTGTGACGCCTACACCAATTGAAGTGGAAGCTTATGATAGTGATCATGAAACTTCGGATCAAGTCACTACCAAACCTCGTAGGTCGACAAGGATGCGTACTACTTCAGAGTGGTAGTAATCCTGTCATGGAAGTCATGTTGCTAGACAACAATGAACCTACGAGCTATGGAGAAGCGATGGTGGGCCCGGATTCCGATGAATGGCTCGAGGCCAAAAATCCGAGAGAGGATCCATGTATAAAAACAAAGTATAGACTTTGGTAGAACTACTTGATGGTCGTAAGGCTGTTGGGTGCAGATGGATTTTAAAAGGAAGACGGACAATGATGGTAAGTATCACCATTAAGAAAGCTTGACTTGTCGTTAAGATGTTTTCTGACAAGTTCAAAGAGTTGACTACGGTGAGACTTTCTCACTCGTAGCGATGCTAAGAGTCTGTTGGAATTGTATTAGCAGTCACTGCATTATTTATGAAATCTTGCAGATAGGATGTCAAAACATTGTTTCCTCGACAATTTTATTGAGGAAAGGTTGTATGTGATACAGCCAGAATTTTTTGTCAATCCTAAAAGATGCTAACAAGTATGCAAAGTTCCAGCAATCCTTCTAAGGATTGGAGTAAGCATCTCAGAGTTGGAATATACGCTTTGATGAGATGACCAAAGATTTTGGGTTTCTACAAAGTTTATGAGAAACTTGTATTTCCAAAGAAGTGAGTGGGAGCACTATTGAATTTCTGATGAGTATATGTTGTTGACATATTGTTGATCAGAAAAGATGTAGAATTTCTGGAAAGCATATAGGGTTATTTGAAAAGTGTTTTCCAATGGAAAACCTGGATTAAGCTACTTGAACATTGAGCATCAAGATCTATAAGGATAGATAAAAAAACGCTTAATAGTACTTTCAAATGAATACATACCGTGACAAGATTTTGATGGAGTTCAAAATAGATCAGCAAAGAAGGAGTTCTTGGCTATGTTACAAGGTGTGAGTATTGAGTAAGACTCAAGACCTGACCATGGCAGAAGAGAGAGAAAGGACGAAAACCGTCCCCTATGCTTTAGACGTAGGCTCTACAGTATGCTATGCTGTGTACCGCACCTGACGTGTGCCTTGCCATGAGTTAGTCAAGGGGTACAAGAGTGATCCAGGAATGGATCACATGACAGCGGTCGAACTTATCCTTAGTAACTAGTGGACTAAGGAATTTTCTCGATTATGGAGGTGGTAAACGAGTTCGTCGTAAACGGTTACGTCGATGCAAACTTTGACACTAATCCGGATGACTCTGAGTAGTAAACTGGATACGTATAGTAGAGAAGTTATTTGGAATAGCTCCAAGTAGCACGTGGTAGCTGCATCTACAAGATGACATAGAGATTTGTAAAGCACACACGGATCTGAAAGGTTCAGACTCGTTGACTAATAACCTCTCTCACAAGAGAGATATGAACAAACCCCATGGGTGTTGGATTCATTACAATCACATGGTGATGTGAACTAGATTATTGACTCTAGTGCAAGTGGGAGACTGTTGGAAATATGCCCTAGAGGCAATAATAAAATGGTTATTAGTGTATTTCCTTGTTCATGATAATTGTCTATTGTTCATTCTATAATTGTATTAAATGGAAACCGTAATACATGTGTGAATACATAGACCACAACATGTCCCAAGTGAGCCTCTAGTTGACTAGCTCGTTGATCAACAGATGGTTATGATTTCCTGACCATGGACATTAGATGTCATTGATAACGGGATCACATCATTAGGAGAATGATGTGATGGACAAGACCGAATCCTAAGCATAGCACAAGATCGTGTAGTTCGTTTGCTAAAAAATTTTCTAATGTCAAGTATCATTTCCTTAGACCATGAGATTGTGCAACTCCCGAATACCGTAGGAATGCTTCGGGTGTACGAAACATCACAACGTAACTGGGTGGCTATAAAGGTGCACTACAGGTATCTCCGAAAGTGTCTGTTGGGTTGGTACGAATCGAGACTGGGATTTGTCACTCCATATGACGGAGTGTCTCTGGGCCCACTCGGTAATGCATCATCATAATGAGCTCAATGTGACTAAGCAGTTAGTCACGAGATCATGCATTACAGAACGAGTAAAGTGACTTGCCGGTAACGAGATTGAACGAGGTATTGGGATACCGACGATCGAATCTCGGGCAAGTAATATACCGATTGACAAAGGGAATTGAATACGGGATTAATCGAATCTCCGACATCGTGGTGCATCCGATGAGATCATTGTGGAACATGTGGGAGCCAATATGGGTATCCATATCCTGCTATTGGTTATTCACCAGAGAGGTGTCTCGGTCATGTCTGCATGGTTCCCGAACCCGTAGGGTCTACACACTTAAGGTTCGGTGATGCTAGAGTTGTTATGGGAAATAGTATGTGGTTACCGAAGGTAGTTCAGAGTCCCGGATGAGATCCCGGACGTCACGAGGAGTTCCGGAATGGTCCGGCGGTGAAGATTGATATATTGGACGAAGGGTATTGGAGTCCGGAAATGTTCTAGGGGTACCAGGCTATGGCCAACATGACCGAAAGGTGTTTCGGGAGCCCCGGCAAGTGTTGGAGGGCCTCATGGGCCAGAGGGGAAGGGGCAAACCAGCCCACTAAGGGGTGGTGCGCCCCCACACCCTTTCCCACGTTACTTGGGGAGGTGGGGCGCCTCCACCTGACTTGGGAGGCAAGCCACCACCTGCTCGGCTTGGGGGGCAAGTCTCCCTAGGATTTTCCCTAGGGAGATCCAATCTGCTTGGCCGCCGCCCCCTAGGGGAAAGCCTAGGGTGCCTCCCCCTCTCCCCTTGGCCCTATATATAGTGGACGGGTGGGAGGGCAGCCGCACCTCTTCCCTGGCGCAGTCGTCCCTCCTCCTACACCTCCTCCTCCTCCATAGTGCTTGGTGAAGCCCTGCTGGAGAACCACGAGCTCTATCGCCACCATGTCGTCGTGCTACCGGAGTCCTCCCTCAACTTCTCCTCTCCCCTTGCTAGATCAAGAAGGAGGAGACTTCCCCGGGTTGTACGTGTGTTGAACGCGGAGGCGCCGTCCGTTCGACGCTAGATCGGATCTACCGCCATTTGAATCGCCGCGAGTACAACTCCATCAACCGCGTTCTTGTAACGCTTCTGCTTAGCGATCTTCAAGGGTATGAAGATGCACTCCCTCTCTCTCGTTGCTAGCATCTCCTAGATTGATCTTAGTGACACGTAGGAAAATTTTGAGTTATTTCTACGTTCCCCAACACCCACCAGCTACATCTTCGCAAGCAAGGAAGTGCCTGACAGTCGGGACCCACCTGGTCGAAGCGTACGTAGCATTGTCATTCTGGTCGCGAACGTGTACGTACATATATACTGGTCAATGTAGAAGCGCACACGTGTCAAAGTAGAGGCGCACACGTAGCATGTACACGTACGTACAACGGCCAGGGTGCAAGAAAGAAAATACAGCCACGTATGTGTACATACGGGCGTGGTCTCGAACGCCTACTCGCGCATACGTACGGCGAGGGCTCGTTGACATGGCTGGGTCGGAACGGAGAAACAGCGTAGTTGTCGTGGTCACGGGGAGGCAACAGAATGCGTCGTGTTGATGGGGAGGCAACAGAATGCGCCGTGTTCATCGGGAGGCAACGGAATGCATGGTCGTGTTCATCGGGAGGGCTTGGACGGAACAGGCAATGGAAACGAGGCCTGGCGTACCGCACAACGGAGGAAACGGACCTCCTACGTTCGGAACAGGGTCCTGTTGATTGTGAGGGGTGTGGCGTACCACAAAACGGACGAAACGGACCTCCTACGGTCGAAACGGGGGTCCTATTGATCGGGAGGGGTGTGGCGTACCACAAAACGGACGAAACGGACTTGTGTTGGAGCGCTACGGTCGAAATGGGGGTCCTGTTCATCGGGAGGGGTGTGGCGTACCACAAAACGGACGAAACGGACTTGTGTTGGAGCGCTACGGTCGAAACGGGGGTCATGTTCATCGGGAGGGGTGTGGCGTACCGCAAAACAGGACTCCACGGGATACTGTTCATCTCCACCGTCGGCCACCTCCAGCCTCCATGAGCTACTGTTCATCCACCGTCGACCTCCTCCAGCCTCCACGGGCTCCTGTTCATCTAGCCTCCACCGCGCGCTACTCCACTGGCTACTGTTCAACCACCCCTCCACTGTCTACTGTTCATCCATCCCTCCACACCACGGGGTCCTGTTCAACCACCCCTCCACGGGCACCCCTCCACCGTCTACTATTCATCCATCCCTCCACACCACGGGGTCCTGTTCAACCACCCCTCCACCGTCTACTATTCATCCAGCCCTCCACCACACCACGGTGTGTCCTGTTCATCCAGAGGCAACGCCACCGCTCACTGTTCATCCAACCCCCCCCCCCCCCCCGCAACGCTCACTGTTCATCCCATCGATTGGCTTCAGTTAGCAGCAGTAGCGAAGGAATCGCTCAATCTGGTTCAGTTAACAGCCATCGATCGATCGCTCGGGTTCAGTAACGCGTAGCCTGTAGTGCAATCGCTCGGGTCAGTTAGAGCCCATCGCCTCGCTCGGGTTCAGTTAGAGCCAACGCCTCGCACACACGCACGTACGTGTACGAGAGAAACGCGCATCGCTCGGCCCCCGACCTCCCACCGTAACCGGGAACTCCCCAAAATTTTCCTCCCCCTTGCTTCTACCACGGTTTTTTCTATCACGGACGGCCCAAAGAATGTTCTGTCATGATTTTTTGTCATAGAAGTAGGAGCCCACCACATCTATGATGATACCGGGTTTTGTCACAATTATCGTCATAGAAGTGTCATATGTATGACAGAAAAAAAATTCGTTCGGCCCAAAATGTCACAGATGTGTCTTTTTTTGTAGTGAACGTAGGGGTAAACACAGGAGCGAGGCAACCCAGCTTGCAAATCGCTTAAGTCAATATGGTGCATATTGTGGCATAATACATGAACAAGGAACGAAGCCGTACAAGTATAATCATATGCAAGAGGAAAGGCTTCATAAAGGAAGCCCCAAGTAAACGGAGTATTTGGATTTGTGTGTCACAAACAAAGTTATGACAAGATTTTTTTTGACAAGCAACTTGTTGCCAAAAAAGTATAATGCTTGGTCGAACCGAACAAAATTTAAAACTGAAAGTTTTTGAGCATGAAAGACACATGGCTAGTTAATGTGTTTGGCGTTGATGACGTGGTCCGAGCTTGATGCAGGACAAGGTTCCATCCCCCAAGCCGGTCCCGAGGTGGCGGAGTGAAGAGCTCGGCACTCCGAAGTGGTGTCATAGCACGACCAATGCAGGTCAGTGGAGTGAGGCCGAAGTCCCCGGCATGGGTTAATGAGGTGTTTGACGAAGCCCCCCGTCCAGCCGAGGTGACATGGTATGTCGGTACGCTGAGTTGACAATACTGACCGACCCGGATCATTTTCCTGTGAACAAAAAATAGTGCAAACCGGAGATAATAGTAATAATAATAATTAAAAAAATTGTTGCATAATACATAATTTATGCAAAGTGAGTAATAAAAGAAATATGGCCCGTGTGTCGAACACTCGATGGGGTAGAGCTCTCGGGGATGCCGAAATCCCCGAGGCAACCGAACATGTCGGTATGGCAACTCGACCAACAAAGTGGTCACGCGAGCCGATTTACGTCGATTGGGACGATGGCGTCGGCTTGCGGAGGCGACGGTATGGTGCAGCCACTCTTAATGGCAGGATGCCGGATCATGGAGATATGTGGGCCGTAGTAGTCTGCATACAGAAAACAAAGTAAGCCAGCAAAAAGGATATATTCTGGACAAATAATCTAGACAGAATAATTTACTAGAACAATGGAACCAGATAATTCATCTGCTAACGGGTATAGCGGATTGGGCGCTGGTAGCATCACGTAGGCACACATCAAGTCAAATCGTACTAGCACACGTGAAAGGTACATGTAGACACTACTACCCAAAATTGTAGCCTCCCTCCAAGCATATAATTAAATATGGGAAATAACAAAGTAGATGAAGGAAACATCGAGTCTTCCATGTATGCCTCCCTTGCCGCAGTGTCTTCGGCTTCTAATTGCATGGGACGGGCCATGCTTGGCGCGTACTCCTCGGACCCAATAAAACTGGCTAGCAGGGAATTGTTCGGATCGGAACCGGCCGGACCTTAGCGTCGACAGACCGAATTTTAGACCGGTCTGTATAAGTCTGCATAGAAAAATCATGCAAACTAGCAGAACAAATATTCACTATGTATTTAATATAGACAGTACAGGTAACTAGAAAAATAAAACCTGATATTCTCGTTCAGAGGCATTGACGTCCGAGGTAAAAAGGCAGGACTAGTACTGCCCGTGCGGTGGGTACTCGGAGGTCTTCTGTCTCCACGTGATTGTCGTAGCAATCCAAAGAAAAACGTGGGTTGCTTCTATTACATGGACACAGGCAGCTCTAGTAATAGTACTAGTATTTGCATGTGGGAGGTACCCAAAAGACAGATGGTTAGCAATAGGCTGTCACAGCCCTAGAAATCTTCTTGTAATTAGTGGCATTGCATCCATGCATCTTTTTCAATTTCAGTTAATCTTGAAATGGGGATGACAGAACCCCAGCACCTCCCCTGAAACCAACCAGGGTTTACTAAAATTGGTTTCAATGAACCCAAAATGCCTTCACAAAATGTTCATCATTTCTGGATTGGGCTGAAACCCCTGGCAAAAAATGGTGCACACTTTTCTAGGACATTGTGGGTTTTTGAATTAAATCATAAGTATTTGAATTTGGACATTTAAATTCTATAAAATATTTTAAATGTCCAAATAATCCTGAAAGCATTTGAGGGTTGTTGGAAATAGTTTCAAAGGAGCCCACAATTACTTTCAGGATTTCTGGAAACGTTTTAGTATTTTTAATAAAGCCCAACAGTTGCAGAAAATTAGAGAACAGAAAACAATTTAGAAAGAGAGAGAAAGAAAGGCCAGAGGCCACTTACCTGGCTGGCCCGACCCATCTGGCCTGTGACAGTCATCACCGACCTCTGCCAGTAGGCAGAGGAGGGACACCGCGACGCCGCCGAGCTCGCCAAGCCACCTCCCTGCCTGCCTGCCCTCGCCAGCGCCAGCGCGACGCCTCGAAACACCTCCGCGGCGCCGCCCCGACCCCATGGACCCCTCCATTCGCCCCTAACACCTCTCCCTCGCCCGTTCCCCGCCATGGCCGAAGCCTCCATGGACGCGCCGCCGTAACCCCGCGCCCACAGCCACTCCCTCGCCTCCCCGACCTGCCCACGGGCTCCGCCTCCATCGCCCGCGCCTCTCCGTCATCTTACGCGACGTCGGACGACCTACATCATCCTCTGCCCCGCCATCTTCGCCACCTCTGCCCCGAGATCGCCGGCGGCCGCACGACCCCATCAGCCCCTCCCCGAGCTCATCAACTCGCTCGTCGTGTTCTACGTGAGCTTCTGATCATCCTCCCCCTCTCCGTTCTCTCTCTTGCACGCCGTAGCCGCCACGCCCCTCTCGCCCGACTGCGCCACCGCCTGCCCTCGCCGCCGACACGACTCCGCCGACCATTTGGTCCGGGCGTCGTGTCCAACATGCTCGCCGCGTCGCGTAGCTACTGTAGGTGCCATGAACGTGATACCACGGCCACTGCAGCCTCGTAGCCACAAACACCCGAACGCCAGCGCCGCCCCGAGCTCGTTTCCGGCGAGCTCTGGCCATCCCCGCTGCTGCCGCATGCCTCCCTGGATGCGGGCGAGCCCCAGCTCCCCGCGTGTGCTCTCGGCCGCCCGTTTGGTCGCCGGAGACGCAAACCCGAGCCCCTCCACCGCGTCTCGCCTCGTCGGCGTCATGTCGTGTGGGCCACCCTTGTTAATTATTAGTTAGGTTAGTTTAGCGCTAATTAACCTAGATTAGTGCTTAACCTAACACTAACTAACTCTGTTTAGTTAGTTAACTAACCACTGACACGTGGGTCCCACAAGTCTGGTTTGACCTGGCCGACCCAGTTGACCGCTGATGTCACAGTGACGCAGTGCTGACGCAGTTAATTATTTTCTGGATTTATTCTTATTCAGGAAATTCCAGAAAATAGAGCTAACTTCTAAAATTCATATAAAATCAACTGTAGCTCCAAATCAAACAAACTATATATGAAAAATCATCAGAAAAATTCAAGGAATCCGTTTATGGCGTTTGCATGCATGTTTGAAAAACCTAGGGTTTCTGTACAGGGCAATTTGCATAATTGACATTTAAATAAGCACATATGGAGTTTGAATTTGAACCCCTGGTTCAACCCAACTTCATTTAATATGGTTGCTAGTTGCATTAGCTCAGTCAACAACATATTGCCATGACATTATCATGCATCATAATTGTTGCACTGCTTGATTGTGTCGCTCTTTGTTAGCACCAATGTCGGTGTCAAAACCGGCGGATCTCGGGTAGGGGGTCCCGAACTGTGCGTGTAGGCGGATGGTAACAGGAGGCAGGGGACACGATGTTTTACCCAGGTTCGGGCCCTCTTGATGGAGGTAAAACCCTACGTCTTGCTTGATTAATATTGATGATATGGGTAGTACAAGAGTAGATCTACCACGATATCAAGGAGGCTAAACCCTAAAAGCTAGCCTATGGTATGATTGTTGTTCTGTCCTACGGACTAAAACCCTCCGGTTTATATAGACACCGGAGAGGGTTAGGGTTACACAGAGTCGGTTACAATGGTAGGAGATCTACATATTCGCATCGCCATGCTTGCCTTACACGCCAAGGAAAGTCCCTTCCGGACACGCGACGAAGTCTTCAATCTTGTATCTTCATAATCCAGTAGTCTGGCTGAAGGTATAGTCCGGCTATCCGGACACCCCCTAATCCAGGACTCCGTCAATCCAATTTTCAGATTGGCACCAAACACCTGATCTTGTTCGGACGTCAGGTTTTCACTGACGGTTTTTGGTTTTCCAAGCCTATGGCACTTTTAAACTATTTGTGTGTTTCCATCATTAATCTCGTAGTGTGGCGCTGGACATCTTTAGGGATTCGGCAAAAAACATTCTCGGACATTGCTGTATATGCATCGGTTTCTAATTGCGTCTTTGGTCAATAGTTGGGTTGCCCGGCTGCTGTGCTTGCCTCCTACGTTCTGCTTTGTTCGGCTAGGTGCGTGACGGGAGAACCACTACGATTGTGCTTCCAGCTAGCATGCTTAAGCACCTCAGTGGAGAAAGTCAAAAACTGACTGTCACAATAGGAGTAAACTGGTCAGCGATCCGATGACTATGATAAATGACAGGCCACTCATAACATTAGCCGAAGTGTTTACGTCTTGACCTCGGATGTCGCCGAACACTAACTGGGGGCTCATAGCCAGCTTCCCAAGTTTAAAGCTCCTATGACTAAGCAAAAGTTATAAACCCCGCGTATCTAATTGCCTCGTTTCCGCTACACAACCGCCTTCGGGCACCGAGACGTCGGCAAAGGGTTGTTTTGTTATTGCGGAAACACCCTGCGTAGTATCTACCAAGGGGTAGGGGCCGACGATGGGCAACTTTCAACTGATAAATGGTCGCAATGTAGTAAAAATAATGATGTAAAGTACTTGGATACATAGAATCATTACACATAATCTGTGATTTTACTCTGGATATCGATCCTTAATTCGGCCACCCGTGCCCACATTAAGGCTCGGGGGCTACTGGGCTTTGAGCTCATTATTTACAAATATTAAAGGGGCACATCGATCCCCTGATCTGGTGTTGCGACCCGACCAGTGTCTCGGCGGCTAATGCATTTCCTATTCAATGCAAAAAATTCAAAGGGCTAAGTGTTCGGCTTGATCGAACTATGGGAAAGCGCGTCTTTGGACAAAAATAAGTACCATCTGGACCTATCTGGCATCAAGCTAATATATCACGGCGACTTCTCACCACCCTCTCTCAGGGGCCTGTTCGCCGATCACTATTATCTCTAATATATTACACTGCGTTTTTTTCCTATGTATGCTGCCGAGCTAGGAGTTGATCCTCAGGCCGATTTCACGCATCGACCTGAGTCTCAGGGGCTACTGGGAACAGCGGTTTTATGCTTGCCTTCAGGTGCATCTTGGGTTTTAGACTGATACACACCTTGAGGGCTACTGGATATACGTCGGCAGAGAATAAACTGCACCAGTTGAAAATATTCACAAAAAATCAGCCCGCGGTCGGGGTGGTGCACCACCTTGGAAGCAGCCCGGCATAAAGCTCGGGCGCTAGCGGCTAGCTCCATAGAGGGAATTTCTGGCATTAAGCTCGGCTAAACTCCTTCAACTTTTTTGGACCAAGATGATCTATGACATCTTGGATATAGTCCGGCGTTGGAGCCTGGACACAGTCCGGCGTTGGAGCTCGGATACATCTCGGCGTTGGAGCTCGGAAGTAGTCTGGCATTGGTGCTCGGCTGCAAAAGATACCTCAAATGCGGTCCGTCGTTAGAGCTCAGACGCAAGAGGACACTGCCTCCCGGGAACAACTTCAAACCTGAGGTGTGGCATAAAAATAACAAGGCATTGATAAAGGCCAGAAACTTAAGGGGGCTCCTCGGATACCCGACGTGTAAACTCTTCGGATCCACTTTGGTGATCCTTAAGATCGAAGATGAGAAGATTTGTTGAACCAGTTTTCAAGACCGACGACAGAAGATGAAGAACAGTTTGGAAGAATCGAGGAGCGTCCCTAACTTGAAGACCGGTTCAGGGGGCTACTCATGGTGTCCTGGACTAGGGGGTACTCACCACGACATCTCTCGATTTGTTAGATTGGTCAGAGGACCCCCATGGCCGTATACTCATGGTCCAGTTCGGAAAGCTGCCGCATATAAGGAAGATTCCACAAGTCTTGGTGATCAAGACAAGGACTCCTGCCCACCGGAGTATTTGGCTAGGACTCTTTGTTATCCTAGGCCTCGGGTGCATAATATAAACCAAGGCCAGGCTAGTCAATAGACAATCACATACACAATCTTAATCATAGGCTAGCTCCTAGGGTTTAGCCTCCACGATCTCGTGGTAGATCAACTCTTGTAATACTCATATCATCAAGATCAATCAAGCAGGAAGTAGGGTATTACCTCCATAGAGAGGGCCCGAACCTGGGTAAACATTGTGTTCCTTTTCTCCTGTTACCATCGATCCTAGACGCACAGTTCGGGACCCCCTACCCTAGATCTGCCGGTCTTGACACCGACATGTACCTCAGATTGGGTGAAGCCGAAAGCTAGCGTTCTTAAGGGAATATTCGATTGGTGAACAAAAGATGACTTTTACTTATTTCAATACATGCCCCCAGATGTTTATATCCTGCGTCTTTTCTCACAGTTCAGATATGCACATTAATGCATGCGTGCCCAGGGAAAGGGACCCTTAACGGAACTATTCTCCCTGGAAGATGTTTCTTACTATCCTTGTAATATAACATAGCTAGTTGGGTACTTGTCTGTTCAAGCACTTATGACCCCTACGCCTGGTTTCCACGCATACCCCGGTTTTTACATAACTGAGCGGGTATTCGGATACACTCCGGGCTGTCGGGTCTGGAGGTCGAAGTGAAAAGGTCCGCCATGACAAATGATTTACAATCCGGCTAGGGACAATATATGTCACTTGAAGTACACAATCACTTAGACTGACTAGATTCTTCTTCTATACCATCCAACATGCTGTCTAGCCGACAATCGTGTTGGGAATACTTTGCGGCTAATTTCACCTGGTCATACACCAAACTGACGGGGGTCTCTTTCCCATTAGACCCCACAGGTCCGACCTCGGCCATGGGGTTTGAGTCAGCCTTGTTATATCGAGTCTTCACCATGGCCCAGGCTTCCATTGCACCTTGTCGGCAGGCAGATATCTTCCATAATCGGAAGCGCCGCCGCGCTCCCTTGAGCATCTCTACAAGCTCCCCCATGCCTCCTGAAAGGGAGGCTGATGGCCACAAGGCCTGGGCAATGCCCTGCATCACCTGTCGAACTTGTTCGTGCAGTTGTGACAGCTCTGGCGGAAGACTACCTGCAGACCCGGGCATCTCCTCTGCGGGACGACCCGTCAGCATACCTACAGATATAAACCTGTTAGCCGGTTTCTTCACCGAACTCTATAAAAGTTCGTTCAAGCATTTACTAAAAATGTCGCGTCGAAGCCTCTTATTCTCCTTTACGGAGTCAGCAAGCTGGGCCCGAACATCTTTCAGTTCAACGCCCAGCCGGGTATTGGCATCTTGGAGATCGTTTTTCTCCCGCCTAACCTGCGTAAGCACGCGCTCGCCAGCCTTTAGCTGTCGTTGAGCATGTTGCTCATCCCCCCGTACGACCTTCGGATTCACTCCGGGATCATCTGCAGAATCTATTGTCAGATTTGCAGGCATGCCGAATACTAACTGATACATGTCATTCTTTTCGATAGAAACAAGTGTTACCAGATGGGTGATACGTCCATTTTGCATCATGCTTTTATATCTTTGACCGTAAATTTAACTACCAAGACCGATTGCGGCGGGAGCAAAAATTATATCAATGAATTCGTATTCAAAAGAAGTTTTCAATTATATAATTTTTTTTCCCGCCGCAGTTGGTCTCGTTGGTTCAATTTATGGTCAAAGTTGAACCTCGGAAGCGCGGGCGCACTATATTTTGGAATGGAGGGAGTATGTTACAATACTTATGCCTATTCTCTCTTATTTTACAAGGTTTACATAAGGAGGGAGAATGCCGGCAGCTGGAATTCTGGGCTGGAAAAGGAAGAAATATTAGAGACCTATTCTGCACAACTCCAAAAGTCATGAAACTCCATGGAAGACATTTTTGGAAATAATAAAAAATATTGAGCGAAGAAGTTCACCAGAGGGGGACGCACCTGGCCACGAGGGTGGGGGCGCGCCCAACCCCCCAGGGCGAGCCCCCCTACCTCGTTGGCCCCCTGTTGGCTGTCCGATGGCCATCTTCTGCTATATGAGGTCTTTCGTCAAGGAAAAAATTATAAGCAACCTTTCGGGACGAAACTCCGCCGCCACAAGGCGGAACCAATCTAGGGCTCCGGCAGAGCTGTTATGTCGGGGACACTTCCCTCCGGGAGGGGGAAATCATCGCCATCATCATCACCAACGCTCCTCTCATCGGGAGAGGACAATCTCCATCAACATCTTCACCAGCACCATCTCCTCTCAAAACCCTAGTTCATCTCTTGCATCCAATTCTTGTCTCCAAGTCCGTGATTGGTACTAGTAGGTTGCTAGTAGTGTTGATTACTCCTTGTAGTTGATGCTAGTTGGTTTATTTGGTGGAAGATCATATGTTCAGATCCTTTATGCATATTAATACCCCTCTGATTATGAACATGAATATGCTTTGTGAGTAGTTACGTTTGTTCCTGAGGACATGGGAGAAGTCTTGCTATTAGTAGTCATGTGAATTTGGTATTCGTTCGATATTTTGATGAGATGTATGTTGTCTAGCCTCTAGTGGTGTTATGTGAACGTCGACTACATAACACTTCACCATTATTTGGGCCTAGAGGAAGGCATTGGGAAATAATAAGTAGATGATGGGTTGCTAGAGTGACAGAAGCTTAAACCCTAGTTTATGCGTTGCTTCGTAAGGGGCTGATTTGGATCCATATGTTTCATGCTATGGTTCGGTTTACCTTAATACTTTTGTTGTAGTTGCGGATGCTTGCAATAGAAGTTAATCATAAGTGGGATGCTTGTTCAAGTAAGAATAGCACCCAAGCACCGGTCCACCCACATATCAAATTATCAAAGTACCGAACGCGAATCATATGAACGTGATGAAAACTAGCTTGACGATATTCCCATGTGTCCTCGGGAGCGCTTTTGCTTATATAAGAGTTTTTCCAGGCTTGTCCTTTTCTACAAAAAGGATTGCGCCACCTTGCTGCACTTTATTTACTTTTGTTACTTGTTGCTCATTACAAATTATCTTATCACAAAACTATCTGTTACCACTTATTTCAGTACTTGCAGAGAATACCTTGCTGAAAATCGCTTATCATACTTCTGCTCCTCGTTGGGTTCAACACGCTTACTTATCGAAAGGACTACGATAGATCCCTTATACTTGTGGGTCATCAAGACTCTTTTCTGGCCCCGTTGCCGGGGAGTGAAGCGCCTTTGGTAGGTGGAATTTGGTAAGGAAAAATTTATATAGTGTGCTGAAATTTACTGTCACTTGTTACTATGGAAAGTAATTCTGAGGGGCTTGTTCGGGGTATCTTCACCCCGACCAGTAGAGCAAAGAATTGCTCCTCAACCTACTGAACCTACTCAAAATGAAATTATTCCCTTTGAAGTTCCTTCGGGTATGTTAGAAAACTTCTTGATAACCCTTTTACAGGAGATGGAACAAAGCATCCTGATGAACATCTACTCTATGTGGATGAAGTTTGTGGATTATTTAAGCTTGTAGGTATACCCGATGATGTTGTGAAGAAGAAGGTCTTCCCTTTATCTTTGAAGGGAGATGCATCGACATGGTATAGGCTATGTGATGATACGGGATCATGGAACTATAAACGAATGAAGTTTGAATTTCATCAAAAGTATTATCCTATGCATCTTGTTCATCGTGATCACAATTATATATATATAATTTTTGTCCTCGCGAAGGAGAAAGCATCGCTCAAGCTTGGGGGGCTTAAATCAATGTTATATTCATGCCCCAATCATGAGCTCTCAAGAGAAATAATTCTTCAAAAAATTTATGCTCGGCTTTCCAAAAACAATCGCATCATGCTCGATACTTCTTGTGCTGGCTCTTTTATGATGAAGACTATTGAATGCAAATGGAATTTATTGGATAGAATTAAACGCAACTCTGAAGATTGGGATCTCGACGAAGGTAAGGAGTCAGGTATGACACCTAAGTTTGATTGTGTTAAATCTTTTATGGATACCGATGTTTTCCGTAAATTTAGCACTAAATATGGACTTGACTCTGAGATAGTAGCTTCTTTCTGTGAATCTTTTGCTACTTATGTTGATCTCCCCAAGGGGAAGTGGTTTAAATATCATCCACCCATAAAAGTAAAAGTAGCTGCACCTAGTAAAGTTGAAGAAAAGACTGTCACTTATAATGATCCTGTTGTTCCTACTTCTTATGTTGAGAAACCACCTTTCCCTGTTAGAATAAAGATCATGCTAAAGCTTCAACTATGGTTCGTAAAAGCAATATTAGAAATTATACTCCTCCTGAGCAAGTCAAAGTTGAGCCTAATATTGCTATTGTTAAAGATCTCTTTTCTGATAATATTGATGGGCATGTTATTCATTTCTGCGGTGAAACTGCTAGAATTGCCAAACCTGGTGTAAAAGATAAACATAGACCTGTGGTAGGCGTGCTTGTTATTTCTGTTAAAATAGGAGATCATTGTTATCATGGCTTGTGTGAAATAGGTGCTAGTGCTCGTGTTATACCACATACTTTATACGAAGAAATTAAGCATGAAATTGCACCTGCTGAGTTAGAAGGAATTGATGTTACAATTAAACTTGCCAATAGAGATACTATATCAGCAATGGGAATTGTTAGAGATGTTGAAGTCTTGTGTGGGAAAACTAAATACCCTGCTGATTTTCTTGTTCTTGGTTCCCCACAAGATAGCTTTTGTCCCATTATATTTGGTAGACCCTTCTTGAACACCATCAATGCTAAGATAGACTGCGAAAAGAATGTTGTTACTATTGGTTTGGGTGATATGTCTCATGAGTTTAATTTCTCTAAATTTAGTAGACAACACCATGAAGAAGAATTGCCTAGTAAGGATGAAATTATTAGTCTTGCTTCTATTGTCGTACCTCCTAGCAATCCTTTAGAACAATATTTGCTAGACCATGAAAATGATATGTTTATGAATGAAAGAAGGGAAATAGATGAGGTATTCTTTAAACAGGAACCTATTCTGAAACACATTTTGCTTGTTGAAATCCTAGGGGATCCTCCTCCACCCAAGGGTGATCCCGTGTTTGAGCTTAAACCGTTGCCGGATACTCTTAAATATGCTTATCTTGATGCAAATAAGATATATCATGTTATTATTAGTGCTAACCTTTTAGAACATGAAAAAGAGAGATTATTGAAAATTCTGAAGAAGCACCGTGCTGCTATTGGATATACTCTTGATGATCTTAAGGGCATTAGCCCCACCCTATGTCAACATAAAATAAATTTGGAAGAAGATGCCAAACCAGTCCGTGGTCATCAACGAAGGCTTAATCCCAAGATGAAAGAAGTGGTAAGAAAAGAAATATTAAAGCTTCTGGAGGCAGGTATAATCTATCCCATTGCTGATAGTCAGTGGGTAAGTCATGTCCATTGTGTCCCTAAGAAGGGAGGTGTTACTGTTGTTCCTAATGATAAAAATGAATTGATCCCGCAAAGAATTATTACAGGTTATAGGATGGTAACTGATTTCCGTAAATTAAATAAGGCTACTAAGAAATATCATTACCCCTTACCTTTTATTGATCAAATGCTAGAAAGATTATGCAAACATACACACTATTGCTTTCTAGATGGTTATTCTGGTTTCTCTCAAATACCCGTGTCAGCTAAAGATCAATCAAAGACCACTTTTACTTGCCCTTTCGGTACTTTTGCTTATAGACGTATGCCTTTTTGTTTATGTAATGTACCTGCTAGCTTTCAATGATGCATGATGGCTATATTCGCTGACTTTTGTGAAAAGATTTGTGAGGTTTTCATGGACGAATTTTCCGTCTATGGATCCTGTTTTGATGATTGCTTGAGAAACCTTGATCGAGTTTTGCAGAGATGTGAAGAAACTAATCTTGTCTTGAATTGGGAAAAGTGCCACTTTATGGTTAATGAAGGTATTGTCTTGGGCATAAAGTTTTTGAAAGAGGTATTGAAGTCGATAAAGCCAAGGTTGATGCTATTGAAAAGATGCCATGTCCAAAGGACATCAAAGGTATAAGAAGTTTCCTTGGTCACGCCTGATTTTATAGGAGGTTTATTAAGGACTTCTCAAAAATTTCTCGGTCTCTGACTAATTTATTACAAAAAGATATACCATTTATCTTTGATGATGATTGTGTAGAAGCATTTGAAATACTTAAGAAAGCATTGATCTCTGCACCTATTGTTCAGCCACCTGATTGGAAATTACCCTTTGAAATTATGTCTGATGCTAGTGATTATGCTGTAGGTGTTGTTCTAGGGCAAACAGTTGATAAGAAATTAAATGTTATACATTATGCTAGTAAGACTCTAGACAATGCTCAAACGAATTATGCTACTACTGAAAAAGAACTCTTAGCAGTTGTATTTGCTTGTGATAAGTTCAGACCTTATATTGTTGATTCTAAAGTAACTATTCACACAGATCATGCTGCTATTAAATACCTTATGGAAAAGAAAGATGCTAAACCTAGACTTATTAGATGGGTTCTCCTGCTACAAAAATTTGATTTGCATATTGTTGATAGAAAGGGAGCTGAGAACCCCGTTGCAGACAACTTGTCTAGGTTAGAAAATGTTCTTGATGACCCCCTACCTATTGATGATAGCTTTCCTGATGAGCAATTAAATGTCATAAATACTTCTCGTAGTACTCCATGGTATGTTGATTATGCTAATTACATCGTTGCTAAATTTATACCACCTAGTTTCACATACCAGCAAAAGAAAAAGTTTTTCTATGATTTGAGACATTACTTTTGGGATGACCCACATCTTTATAAAGAAGGAGTAGATGGTGTTATTAGACGTTGTGTACCTGAGCATGAACAGGAACAGATCCTACGCAAGTGCCACTCCGAAGCTTATGGAGGACACCACGCTAGAGATAGAACCACACATAAGGTATTGCAATCCGGTTTTTATTGGCCTACTCTCTTCAAGGATGCGCGTAAGTTTGTCTTGTCTTGTGATGAATGTCAAAGAATTGGTAATATTAGTAGACGTAAAGAAATGCCTATGAATTATTCACTTGTTATTGAACCATTTGATGTTTGGGGCTTTGATTATATGGGACCTTTTCCTGCCTCTAATGGATACACACATGTTTTAGTTGTTGTTGATTACATTACTAAGTGGGTAGAAGCTATTCCAACTAGTAGTGCTGATCATAACACTTCTATTAAAATGCTTAAAGAAGTTATTTTTTCGAGGTTTGGAGTCCCTAGATATTTAATGACTGATGGTGGTTCACATTTTATTCATGGTGCTTTCCGTAAAATGCTTGCTAAGTATGACGTTAATCATAGAATTGCATCTCCTTATCACCCACGGTCTAGTGGTCAAGTAGAATTGAGTAATAGAGATCTCAAATTAATTTTGCAAAAGACTGTCAATAGGTCTAGAAATAATTGGTCCAAGAAACTTGATGATGCATTATGGCCCTATAGAACTGCATATAAAAATCCTATGGGTATGTCTCCGTATAAAATGGTTTATGGAAAAGCATGTCACTTACCTCTCGAACTAGAACATAAGGCATATTGGGCTATTAAAGAGCTCAATTATGATTTCAAACTTGCCGGTGAGAAGAGGTTATTTGATATTAGCTCACTTGATGAATGGAGAACCCAAGCTTATGAAAATGCCAAGTTGTTTAAAGAAAAAGTTAAAAGATGGCATGATAACAGGATAGAAAAGCGTGAGTTTAACGTAGGTGATTATGTATTGCTATACAACTCTCGTTTAAGATTTTTTGCAGGAAAACTTCTCTCTAAGTGGGAAGGCCCTTACGTTATTGAGGAGGTCTATCGTTCCGGTGCTATAAAAATCAACAACTTCGAAGGTACAAATCCGAAGGTGGTGAACGGTCAAAGAATTAAACATTATATCTCAGGTAATCACATAAATGTTGAAACTAATGTTATTGAAACCGTAACCCCAGAGGAGTACATAAGGGACACTTTCCAGAATGTTTGAGACTCCGAAAAGGAATAGGTTTGTCGTGCGGTAAGTAAACCGATTCCAAAACAGTTTTTAAGGCAATATTTCTCTGTTTTGGAATATTTAGAAAAAAAAGAAAAAGAAGTAGCATTCCGGGAAGGACACAAGGGCCCCACGAGGGTGGAGGGCGCGCCCTACCCCCTGGGCGCGCCCCCTACCTCGTGGGCACCTCGTGTGCCTTCCGGACTTCGTTTTCTTGCACGATACGTATTTTGGTCGGTAAAAATTCATTATATATTCTCCCGAAGGTTTTGACTCCCATATCATGCAATTATCCTCTGTTTTTGTTTCGAGCCGTTGCTGTTGCAGACTAGAGAAAGATATCTTCTCAAGAGTCAGTCGGGGAGAGCCGGGTGTCTCATTCGGCATCGGAACCAAGGGCAAACAGCGACGCTGACCACTTTGGGCCAGCAACGGAAGAAGAGATGGAGGCTGACTCGATGAGGGTAGATGCCATGGAGGATCAAGAAGTCACTTCTCGCTTCCGAGCTGGGTTCACGATGGGGGAACTACAGAGCTCAGCTATTCCAAACTCGATTATCCCTTCCAATGTTAGATTTCTTTCTTATGAAAATATGAAGAGGAGTGTCACTTGTTCTCCCGCAGCTATGCAACACCCTTGGGTGCAAGGATCCTTAGCAGTTACAGGAAAGCTTCGTAAGGAAATAATGGACCTCAAGCAGCAAGTCAATAAGCTCGAGGAGGAGAATCGTATTCTGAGGGGCATCATCGCCGAGAATATTTCACCAACCCCGAAGAAGGAGACATAATCACATGGGTATGGGCACTCCCCTTGGAAACTGCCAAGCTTGGGGGAGGTGCCCGGTATCATATCACCATCACACTGTGTCGTGGAATTGTCACGACAGATGTCCTCTTGCAAGGACTTAGTCGTGGAGCCATCACAACTAGGAATCTTAAAGGGGTTAATCGGGACAAAGGACACGAGAGAGTTATACTAGTTCAATCCCTTACGGTGAAGCAAGGCCTACGTCTAGTTGGGTTGGTATTGATGAGGTTTCGATGACCAGGGAGCGAGATACGCTATGCCCGGTTCTTGATGAGTTGTTTCTTGCCCTAAGCCGCCAGCAGGTCATCCCCTTATAAACACAAGCGACGCCCTGCGGTCTACAGAGTCCCGGCCGGCTCATAAACAGTGCCCGGCTCGGTGACTAGTTAAGTCTACCTTACAATACAAGCCATGCCATTATGGCGGTTTACTACTATGGGCCTTAAGTCGCCAGTGGGCTTTAGACCCTTTATTGAACCTCCATTTTCATGCTTGGTCTTGGGCTTCTTCAGATGAACCCCTCTTTGCGTAACCTGGCCCCTTATGGGCGGCTTACACAAATAGTTATATCCCCAACATTAGGCCCCAGATTGATTTGAACCGGTTCATGTCAATCTTAAAATACCTTAAAAATACACCTTTCTGTCTTCTGTCAGTGCGAAGGTCATAACCTGCTGTGACTTCATCTTCTGGATTCTTGATAACCCGTCATGACGTCATCTTCCACTAATTTCATATTTTATTCCACCATATCCTCAATGGATCTTTGCCTTTACTCACCATCCCGAAAACCGAGGCGTCGGGGCTGCTGGATAATGATGTTTCACTCTCCTCGTTTCTCGTGCCGTTTCAGTCGGCACTTCCTTATAAATAGGAGCGACCTAGGTCTTTCCCATTCTCCTTCTTCAGTCGTCTTCTTCCTCGCACTGTTTCTCTGCCGTTCGAGCTCCGCCGCCGCCGCCGCCGTCGAGTCCCTCGTCTTCACTGACTCAGGCCGCTGCATCAACCTGAATCTGATCAGAAATCAACGGCGAACCTCCGCAGCTCGTCCACATCCATAAGTTCCCTTCCTTGCCTTTCTTAGATTTGCATTGGAACTTCTTCAAGTTCGTCGGTGTTTGTCACCGTCTGAGCCAAAACCTTGACCGTTTTCACCTCCAATGCTCTGTTCAGATCATCAAATAGCGTAGAACTGCTGCGGTAATTGTTTTGCGCTTATCTCGAATACAAACAGATCTCTTTTCCCCTGTTCAGAAGCCTCCTTGGAGTGTATGAACTTCTCTGCCCTGTTTTTAGGTCTAGAAATTTTTCTATTTAGAACGACCATTTGATCCAAAATAATAGCCGCAGATTGTGAAACCTGTTTGTTCCATACTTAGCCAAAAAAATGGCCTCTGTTGAATCTGTTTAACCACGGTAGTCCATATGGCCGGCTTAAGACAACCCGGTTGTTAGTCTTGCTTGCTTCTGACGACTTTAAATAATTTAACTGTTTCTGAAACCTGTAGCAGCTTAAATACCACTGCATAGTTACCCATATGTCACTAGGTCCCTTCTTAAGCCGCCACCTTGAATAAATTAATAATGCTCTCCTACGGGTTATGAGTTAAACCGGAATTTTTTACTTTGTCATAGGCTTCCACTTACGCCATGGCACCTAAGGCTCCCAAGGCTCCTGTGACCTGTAATTGGGTCCCGTCCATTGTCACAGAAAGCAAACTGCCTGAATTTGTGAAGTCTGGCCACCTACCCAAGAAGGAAGTCATGTCTTATCGTGCTCTTGACCCATCCGAGGAGAAACCTCAACCCAAAGAAGGGGAGGTGATTGTTTTTACGGATCATATGAGCCGGGGACTTGCTCCACCCGTTCAAAATTCTTGAGGGATGTTTTGCATTTCTTTGACCTCAGACCTCAAGACATTGGACCCAACTCTGTGTCAAATATTTGCAACTTCCAAGTTTTCTGCGAAGTGTACCTTGGAGAAGAGCCCAATCTACTTTTGTTCAGAGAGTTGTTCTATTTAAACCGGCAGAACGAACGTGCCAACGGGCCCAGTCTGGAACTCGGTGGGATCTCAATTCAGAGGCGGAGAGACTGCCTCTTTCCTTATGCCGAACTGCCCAGCCACCCGAAGGACTAGAACCAGACGTGGTTTTATTGCCAGGACACTTCTCCGGTTGATGAGAACCCTCTGCCCGGCTTCCACGCTCTGCGCCTTGAATCCAATCACCCGCTGCCAGATAAATTAACCGCTGTTGAACATCTGTCACTTGCCCCTACCATCAAGAAGATCAAAGCCCTCTTAGGCAATGGTTTGAGTGGCATTGACTTGGTGCGAGTCTGGATCTCCTGGCGGGTGATCCCGTTAAGCCGCCGCTCCGGCTTAATGTGCTCTTACTCTGGCGAGAAGGATGACCCGCTGGGCCATAATTCTGATGACTTACCAGATGATATGGTTGAAGTTATGACCCAGACCTTGTTGAAAGAGGGCACGGTGACTAGTAACGCCTTTGGCTTACTTCCCTTCTGCAAGAAGAACCCGGCCCCTGCAGTGAGTCATCAACCTCAATAAGTATTCTTTACTGTTTTATACTTCGCTTTTACTCATAACCCTTTATCATTTTTCACAGGCCAATGACAACTTTTGGAAGGTCATGTATGCCCATGAGGCGGCCAAACAAGCCAAAGAGGCCAAGAGAGCCAAAAGAAAATCCGCCAAACCAGGAACCTCGAAGAAAAAGAAGCCAAGCGCTTCAGATATGTTGAAACTTGATGATACTGATGACGATGACGAAGAGGTAACTTTTAACTCCCTTGACTATTTTATCATCACCTTACTGACATTAAGTCTTTTCAGGAAGACACGGGAAACAGCCAAGCCGTCGAGGAAGGGGTAACTATAATCTCCTCTGACTCCGAGCCTCTGTCGCGTCAGAAAATTCGAAGAGTGACCTGGAAAGTAAGATTTTCACATACTTTGGCTTACCAAGATCCTCAATTTCTTTTGAAGCAACAAAAATTTGAAAGCCGGAGGCAGACCCGGACCAGCAAGGATGCAGAGCTCCCCTCCGGCTTACCTGGCGTAACCAGGAAGCGTCGGAATGAGGTTACCTCCGACTTACGTTCTTTTTTACCTTTGGCGGGTTTAATTCGCCAACCTCTCAATTCCTCTGACTCCAATTATCAGGATACCTCTCCTTCCTCCGGCGAGTCTATGCAATCAAACATGCCGCCTTTCAAAACCGCCCCAGGTAATGTAAATTTACTTACTTTATGCTTTACCTTACTCATGCTTTTGTACTCATCCTTCTGTCTTGTCCACAACGTACAAGTGAAGCACATCAAGAGGGCAAAAAAGAGTAAGGCGTCCCAAGAGCCAGTCGTGACTGAGCTGGAGCTTGGCACGGCTGCCCCTGACAGTTCTACCCATCAGCCGCCGCCTGAACCGGCTTTTGACTTTCCAGCACCAAACTCTGATCTGCCCGCCGAAGAAACTCTCAACAGTTCTGATCACCCGAAAGCTCCTATCCCGGCCAAGACAATTGATCCAGAAGTCGAGATTTTGAAGAATCAGTTTGCTGAGCCGGGGCAGCCCAGTGTCCTTGCCAAGTGCTCTGCCAAGGAGGAGCTTTTGGAACACCGAAAGGCCAAGATAGACATTGCTAACTATACTCACTTGAGTATTGGGGAGATCGTCTCTAGCTATATCAATCAAGTACATAGCAGCCGTGACCTGGAAATTGACATGGTGAAGCAGATACAGCAAAAATCTGAGGTATGACTTTCCCTTAACCATACTTACTGTACCAGCCCCCAAGTCTATTGCTTATAAGTAAATATGCTATAGACTTTAGAAAACTGCCTAGCACTGCTTGTCCGGTTTAGAAAGAAGATATGTAACCCGGTTGTGGCATGATACTTTGAACTTGCAATACACATAGCCCCCAAGTGCCAAGTATCTTTGCTTGCAAAGTGCTTGGGACTTAATTTTCATGAGCCGGCGTAGTAATTTTGAGTTCTTCAGCATACATTAGCCCCCAAGTGTCAAGTACCTTTGCTTGTAAAGTGCTTGGGACTTAATGTTATTTTATATTGATCCTGACTATAACCCGGCATCAATGCAGGCCACCATAAATCAATTTGAGTCAAAGATTGCTGACCTGAAGAGCAGCCTGGCAGCTCAAGAATTTGAAATCCAAAAAGCCAACTCCAAGTTTGAATTCAGCGTCTCTGAACAAGACAAGTTGAAGAAGAACTTTGAGTCAGAAAAGAAAACTTGGGCTGATGAAAAGACCTCACTGATGACCCGGGCTGAGACAGCAGAAACATCACTTGCGGAAGTAACGGCCGAGCTGTTCGTCTTAAAGCACCAGATATCTCAGATGGTCTCAGCAATCTTCGGTAAGTCACTTTATATAAACTTTTAAGTACTGCAAGCCTTCTTTCGATGACTATTTCAATTGTTATCTCCGGTTTATCTTATGTTTATGACTCCAGGCCCCAGGATTACAAACCTCAAGCAGAACATGTTGATCAAACTGAAGGCGGTTTATACTTTGGTGGAGCAACTCGACACTGGGTCACAACGTGCCTTGGTCGTTGTGGCTTTATCAAACGATTCTCCCTATCTTCTACAAGATGTGCTAAAACGGCTTGCTGTTCTGCCTCAGTGGGTCCAAGAACTAAGACGGGCATCTGCAAGAGCGAGAGCTATATTCGCATTGAGCCAGGCCAAGGCATGGCTTCCAGAGCTAGACCCGGCAGACATTGCTCTTGGGTATCCCAGCTTGAAGGAAGATGGCACTTTATTCAATGAGACAGACTTCACCGCCTGTGTGAAAGACATACGCCCTGTGGCTACTCTCATTGGGAACGATACTGACCTTACTAAGTATCAGCCAGGCTATGACAGCGAGAACCGGAGAATTCCAACACCTCACTATGATGAAGTCAGCCTGATCCCTCCAACTCGTAAGCATACCTTTGCCCCTGAAGTCGGTCCAGCCGGTTTAATAGATTATGAAGCTGAGTTTGAAGCCTTGAGTGGCATTGACTGGGCCTCATCAGCCTTCCAGGACAGGGTAGCCGACGGAGGAGCGGAGCAGGATAACCCGGGAACTTCAGGCCAGCCAAAGGAGTGAACCGCCAGGCGTCATATGTTTATGTCTTTTTATGAAAACAATGCTTCATTATTCAGACTCAGGGAGTCTTGTAATAGGGTAGGAAAACCTCTCGATTTTTTCCATGCCTTCGCGCATGTTTATGGTGCTCAATACTTTCTTAAGCCGCCATCACTATACACTTCCATCTTATATTGATCTTCCATTTCCTTTATGTTAAAGAAAAAATTGCTTGCCTGGTCCTGCATATAGAACAAAACAGAATTCCCTTGGCGACTTATCGCATCGGGGGTCACATAAGGTACTGATAACCTGGAACATGAACGAAAACATCATATAAAGGCCGGTTTATGATTACATCTGTTAAACATAATCACAACAGCATACCTGCGATCCTTTTGGTAATCTCACTGGTTTATGTGACCCAAACCATGAGGGTAAATTTAACTCCTGAAAGTTGGATCATATAATGTTCACCTGGCACTTAACAACCTGAGGTGACCAATATTAAACCGGTGGAACAAAAAACACTCCATAGTACTTTCAAGAAGGCCACAAGATAGTCAAATACTTACACTTACAAAGTATGATGAATAATAAACAAAAATTAAAAGGCCTCTGATTCGAATACGATCAGTGAACCGTTCCAAAGGGGTTAAGCTAAAATTCGGATACGATCATATAGCCCCCAGTGGCTTTGGTGATGCCGATCAAATGGGTATCGACAGCTATGTTCTCTTTGGTTTGAATACGACCTATGTTTGAACAGGAAGCCCCCAAGTGACCATAAAAGTTGTTTAATGACGCTGATTCGAATACAATCCACGTCAGACCCAAAGGGGTTAAGGTATGATTCAAATATGATCAAGAAGTCCCCAAGTGGGTTTGGCAGTATGCCGATCAAGTGGGTATCGACACCTATGTTCTCTTTGGTTCGAATACGACTTATGTTTGAATAGGAATCCCCCAAGTGATCATGGCTAGATTCAGATATGATCATAAGCCGGACCAAAGGGAAAGCCGGATTCAGATATGATCCGCTCCGTGTTGGTTGTTTACACCACCTATTAAAGAAGACATGTAAACCTTTGAGGGTGAAAAGGACAGCGGTCCTGCTTTATAGCTTTATATAATATATACATCGTCAAAATATATACATCTTGAGAGCCGGTAGCTCAAGTATAGTAAAGCCGAAGGTGAGCGATATTTCACGGCCGGCGGGTCTCCTCCTCCGACTTACGTGAGTCCTTGTGCTCTCGAACATCGATAAGGTAGTATGACCCGTTGTTCAGATTCTTGCTGACCACAAAGGGCCCTTCCCAAGGAGGGGACAACTTGTGCATATCAGACTGATCCTGGATGAGCCGGAGCACTAAGTCGCCTTCCTGAAAGGTTCTGCTTCTAACCCGGCGGCTGTGATAGCGGTGCAAGTCTTGCTGGTAAATCGCTGAACGGGCTATTGCCAAGTCTCGCTCCACATCCAACAAGTCATGTGCATCCTGACAAGCTTTTTTGTTATCGTTCTCAACGTAAGCCGCCACACGGGGTGAATCATGCCGGATGTCACTTGGCAGGACCGCCTCTGCTCCGACACCATGAAGAAAGGTGTGTAACCCGTAGATCTGTTAGGCGTAGTATTGATACTCCAAAGCACAGAGGGTAGCTCCTCCACCCAATAAACTGGCGTCCGCTGTAAGGGGACCAAGAGCCGGGGGTTGATACCTTTCAAGATCTCCTGATTAGCTCTTTCTGCTTGACCATTGGATTGAGGATGAGCAACAGCTGAAACATCAAGCCGGATATGTTCTCATTGGCAGAACTCTTCCATGGCACCGTTGGAGAGATTAGTGCCATTATCAGTTATGATGTTGTGTGGAAAACCAAAACAAAAGATCACCTTTTTCATGAACTGAACCGTCGTGGCTGCATCACACTTACTCACCGGCTCTGCCTCAACCCACTTTGTGAACTTATCCACTGCCACCAGGAGGTGTGTCTTTTTATCCTTAGACCTCTTGAAAGGTCCAACCATGTCAACCCCCAGACTGCGAACGGCCAAGTAATTGGAATCATTCTCAACTCTTGAGCCGGCACATGAGCTCGTCGTGAGAATTTCTGACATCTGTCACATTTACTGACCAGATCCTCCGCATCAGCCTGAGCCGTCAGCCAATAGAAGCCGTGACGGAAAGCCTTGGCCACAAGAGATTTTGAGCCGGCATGATGACCACAATCTTCTTCATGGATCTCACGAAGTATCTCCTAACCCTCCGCAGGCGACACACAACGTCGAAACGCCCCAGTGACACTGCGGTGATGTAACTCGCCATGAACAATTGTCATAGATTTGGACCGCCTGATGATTTGTCTCACCAAGGTCTCATCCTCAAGCAACTCTTCCCGGGACATGTAGGCCAAATATGGCATCGTCCAATCCAGGATGACGTGAAGAGCCGCTACCAGCTGTGCCTCCGGGTCTGGCACTGCTAGTTCTTCCTCTGTAGGTACCTTGACAGAAGGATTATGCATAACATCGAGAAAGGTGTTTGGCGGCACCGGCTTACGCTGAGATCCCAACCAGCTTAAAGCATCAGCCGCCTCATTCTTCCTTCGATCAATGTGCTCCACTTGATAACCTTTGAAGTGTCCAGCCACAGCATCGACTTCCCGATGGTAAGCCGCCATAAGGGGATCATTGGAGTACCACTTGCCTGACACTTGTTGAGCCACGAGATATGAGTCACCTAAGCACCTTACCAGGCTCAAATTCATCTCCTTGGCCATCCGGAGACCATGGAGTAACGCCTTGTACTCAGCTGCGTTGTTAGTACAAGGAAACATAAGCCGGAGCACATAACAAAATTTGTCACCTCGGGGGGAAGTTAAAATGACTCCAGCCCCCGAGCCCTCTAACTGCCTGGACCCATCAAAGTGAATAGTCCAATATGTGTTATCTGGCTTCTCCTCAGGTGCCTGCAACTCCGTCCAATCATTGATAAAGTCCACCAGGGCTTGATACTTGATAGCAGTCTGTGGCATGTATTTCAAACCATGAGGCCCAATCTCAATGGCCCACTTGGCGACTCGTCCTGTGGCCTCTCTATTCTGTATGACGTCTCCCAAGGGTGCAGAGCTTACCAAAGTGATAGGATGACCTTGGAAGTACTGCTTCAGCTTCCGGCTTGCCATGAATACTCCGTAAACAAGTTTCTGACAATGTGGATACCTTTGTTTAGACTCAATGAGCACCTCACTGATGTAGTAAACTGGTCGTTGAACCGGATGCTCCTTGCCAGCCTCCTTGCGCTCCACCATGATGGCAAGACTGACGGCTCGTGAGTTAGCAGCCACATATAATAGCAATGGCTCTCTATCAATGGGAGCCGCAAGGAACGGCGGCTCAGACAACTGTCTCTTTATCTTCAAAGGCAGCATCACTCCAGACAAAAGTGTCCGTTTTCTTCGTCATCTGATACAGCGGTAGGGCCTTCTCACCTAACCGGCTTATGAACCGGCTTAAAGCAGCATCACGACCCGCCAGTCGCTGAACATCATTGATACACGCCGGTTTAGCCAGAGAAGTGATTGCCTTGATCTTCTCCGGGTTAGCTTCAATGCCTCTGTTTGAGACCAGAAAACCTAGAAGCTTGCCTGCAGGTACCAAATACACACTTAGCTGGGTTAAGCATCATCTTATAAACCCGGAGATTATCAAAGGTCTCTTTTAAATCAGATATCAAGGTTTCCTTCTCCCTGGACTTCACCACGATGTCATCCACATCAGCATGAACATTGCGCCCAATTTGATCGTGGAGACAGTTCTGTACACATCGTTGATAAGTCGCCTGGGCACTCTTGAGCCCAAATGGCATAGATACATAGCAGAAGGCTCCAAACGGAGTGATGAAAGTCGTCTTCTCCTGGTCCTTAACTGCCATTTTGATCTGATGATAGCCAGAGTAAGCATCCAAAAAGCTCAAACGCTCGCAACCCGCCGTAGCATCAATGATTTGATCAATACGGGGGAGGGCAAAGGGATCAGCTGGACAAGCCTTATTTAAGTCCGTGTAATCCACACACATCCGCCAGGTGCCGTTCTTCTTGAGCACGAGCACCGGGTTAGCTAACCATTCCGGATGAAAAACTTCAACAATGAACCCAGCCGCTAAGAGCCGGGCGACCTCCTCTCCAATAGATTTCCGTCTTTCCTCATTGAACCATCGATGAAACTGCCTGACCGGCTTATACTTCGGATCAATATTAAGAGTGTGCTCAGCAAGTTCTCTCGGTACACCCGGCATCTCAGAAGGTTTCCACGCAAAGATGTCCCGGTTCTCACGGATGAACTCAATGAGCGCACCTTCCTATTTAGGATCCAAATTGGCACTGATGTTGAACTGCTTAGATAAATCGCCTGGTGTAAAATCAACAAGCTTGGTTTCAGCAGCCGATTTAAACTTCATCGCCGGGTCATGTTCCGTGGTTGGCTTCTTGAGGGAGGTCATATCCGCCGGGTCAACGTTATCTTGATAAAACTTCAGCTCCTTTGCCGCACAGACACACTCAGCATAAGTGCATCGCCTTCTTCACATTCCAGGGCTACCTTTCGACTCCCATGCGTGGTGATGGTGCCCTTGTGACCCGGCATCTTAAGCTGCAGGTAAACGTAACACGGTCGTGCCATGAACTTGGCATAAGCCGGCCGCCCAAACAGAGCATGATATGGACTCTTGATTTTGACCACCTCAAACATTAATTTGTCAGCCCTGGAATCGTACTCATCTCCAAAGGCCACCTCCAATTCAATCTTACCGACTGGGTATGCCGACTTACCAGGTACCACTCCATGGAAAACGGTGTTGGATGTCTTTAAATTTTTGTCAGTCAAACCCATCCGTCGAAAGGTCTCGTAATAGAGGATGTTGATGCTGCTACCTCCGTCCATGAGTACTTTGGTGAATTTATATCCACCGACCTGAGGTGCTACCACCAAGGCTAACTGACCCGGATTATCAACCCGGGGAGGGTGATCTTCCCTGCTCCACACAATAGGCTGTTCTGACCACCTCAGGTAACGAGGAACTGCCGGCTCAGCCGAGTTCACGGCCCTCTTATGAACCTTCTGGTCACGTTTGCACAAGCTAGTGGTGAATACATGATACTGCCCACTATTCAGCTGCTTCGGATGGCTTTGATAACCCGACTGCTGCTGCTGTTGCCCCCCTTGACCAAACTATTGTTGTCCCCCTTGACCAGACTGCTGTTGATTATAACCTCCTTGATTTCCCTGAAAGCCGGAACTCGAACCGCCGCCCAGGCCATGAAAGCCGCCGGCTCCTGAACCGCCGCCCGACCCATGATTTCCATCAAATGTGTTGGAATTCTTGAAAGATTTCATGATCACGCAAGCTTTCCACAAGTGGGTGGCGGGTCGTTCCCGGGTGCCGTGTCTCGGGCAAGGCTCATTGAGTAGTTGCTCAAGAGATGGGGATGACCCGCCAGATCGAGCGGGCGGTTTTCCCTTACGTCTCTGATTGTTACCCTGTGCGTTGGCGTTGGCCACAATCTCCGGGTTACCCTCAGCCTTACGCTTATTGCCTCCTTGATTCATCGGGTTATGCTGACCCTTTCCATTGCCGTTCTTCTTTCCCTTCCCCGTCTTTTCCTGATCAGACGAGGGATCCTTGGTACTATCAGAGTCGGAGTATTTGACTAAAGATTCCATCAGCGTACCCATATCATTGCAATCACGCTTAAGGCGCCCCAATTTCTGTCTCAGCGGCTCAAAACGGCAATTCTTATCCAACATGAGGACTGCAGAGCCGGCATCCATCTTGTCTGACGAATGTATTATCTCCTTGACCCGGCGCACCAAATGAGTTGTGGATTCACCCTCCTCCTGCTTACAATTTGTCAAGTCCACAATCGACATGGATTGCGTGCAAGTATCTTTGAAGTTCTGGATGAATCGGGCCTTTAGCTCTGCCCATGAACTAATGAAATTGGGTGGCAAGCCCTTTAACCAGGACTGGGCCGTTCCATCCAACATCATGGTGAAGTACTTAGCCATTGCTGCGTCGCTGACCTCCAACAGCTCCATGGCCATCTCATAACTTTTGATGGACTATGGAATAAGCAGTGGCAAAAGCCTAAGCTTGGGGATTCCCAAGGAACCCCAAGGTAATATTCAAGGACAACCAAGCACTTAATCTTGGGGATGCCCCGGATGGCATCCCCTCTTTCGTCTTTGTTCCATCGGTAAATTTACTAGAGGCTATATTTTTAATCACCCCACTTTGATGGAAAGGACATTGAGCCTGCGCTGCAGTGGATGAGAGTCTTGGTGACGAGGACATTGCTGATGATGGGCGAGCAGAGCATCGGGAGGGCGCCGGCAGTTGCCGCGCACTTGAGCTGGTCGGATGAGCTGAAGGTAATGGTGCACTTGGACCACCTGAGTTGGCACATGGCCTCGAGCCTGGGGAGAGCCGCATTCACCTCACAGGAAAACTGCTTGAAGATTCTCCGAGAGGCTGGGCCTGAGCGCCACCCTAGATGCACGCGATGGCGCGCGGCTCCTGGAAGCCCCCTGACCCCATGTCCTGGTGACGGTCGCCGTTCCTCCTCGGTGGTGGTGGTAGCGGAGGGAGCCTAGCATTGCCCTGCGGACGGTCCTCACGAGGCTGGTCTGTCCAGGCGCCCTCGCGAGGTTGGTCCTGCAAATGATCCTCGCGAGGTCGGTCGCGCCACTCTTGATGGGGGCCGCGGTTGTCCCAGCATCCTCCACTTCGTGCTCCTCCTCGGTCGTAGCCTCGGTCGTTGCGCTCGAGGCATCGACCGAAGCGCCTATCATAGATGGCCCTAAGCTCCTGACAGTCGTTGGTGTTGTGGCTGCATACATTGTGGAAGGCGCAGAACGAACAGCTGCCCTTGGACGACTCCGGGTGGTCGCAGCCATGCTTCATCTCTAGCTCAGCCGCGAGCACGGCCGCTCCCTTGTGCTTCACATCCTTGGTCTTGGTCTTCTTGTCTTTTGGGTCAGCAACTGGAAGCTCGAGGAGGGAGAGCGCCCCTCCTCAGCTCTCGCCCGCTTTGTTGCCATGTTGAACATTTCCAGAGCCGTGCATAGGTCCTCGTGGATGGCTAGCTCCTCCTTCATCTTGACGTCGCGGACGCCATGAGAAAATGCTGAGATGATGGACTCGTTCGTTACCTTGGGGATCTTGAGGCGAATGTTGTTGTAGCGCTGGATGTACTTCTGCAGGGTCTCCCCTAGCTGCTGTTTGATGCACCGCAAGTCACCAGCGGCTGGCGGGCGGTCGCGAGAGCCCTGGAAGTTGGCGACAAAATGCTCGCCCATCTCGCCCCAGGAGGAGATCGATCCCGCGGACAAGTTCGGGGGCCACAAGCGCGCGCCATCTTTGAGGGCCATGGGAAACCAGTTTGACATGAGTTACTCGTTGTTGTTGGCTGCCTCGATGCTTAGCTCGTAGAGCTACATGAACTCAGCGGGTTCGGGAGTGCCGTCATAGCATGGAGGCACGTCAGGCTTGAACTTCCCGGGCTAGACGATGCTGCGCAGCTCGGGAGTGAAGGCACAACAACCCGCTGTAGTAACTAGAGCCCATCGTAGGGGCGGAGCCTAGTCTTGGTAACCACGTGCTGCCAGCGCGATTGGCGCACGGTCTTGAAGTGGTGGTTCTGGGAGTGTAGGAGCGTCTTCTTGCGGCCGCGGGATTCTTGGCAGCTTCCTTCTTCATGTGCGGGCGCCCTGCGCGGTGGGTTGCGCCGCGGGGCCGCGCGTCTTGGTGCGAGGGCGACATCTTGATGGGGAGGTGGTGGAGGCGCTCCGTGGGCTACATCGCTCGCAGCAGGAGGCAGACGAGGCAGCAAGAGGGATGGTACAGGAGAGCCCCCAGCGGCGCTGACGAGCTCGGCGATGCAGTCCAACCAGTCCTCGTTGTCGGTGTTCTGGGAACGGGGGTCCCCAGACTTGCCTGCCTGCGGCCTACGGCGTGGTTCAAATGGGGGACCAACGTGGCCCATCTTCATCAGCACAAGGTTCAAGACCCTCGCGAGGGGCCAAGCCTCGCGAGGCGGACGACATGGCGCCTTCTCAAGCACGGCCTCCTTAGGCTCGCTCGCGAGGAGGCGGAGAGATCAAGGTGGGGTACCTCACGAGGTGCCCATGAAGCAAGCCATGACGACTAAGGGTGCCACGCGGGCGCCAGCCCGTGCAGCATCCCCCTTTCCTCTTTGGTGCAAAGGGGGCAAGCGCAGGCGAGAGGATCAAGCAAAGGCACCCATTTCGGTGCAACGAGACCAAGACCAGTCCAACAGTGGGAAGGAGATCACCATGGAGCCCAGGACGGCGTCACCATAGGGCCTTTGGCAGGCGAAGACCAACTTTAGTCAGGATAAGTGTACCAGATGTTCCCCTTCGACTTGGCCAATTGTTGGCGCCCTTCCCGCTCAATATTTGGGAAGAGGCCCAGGGCCTTTGCCTATAAATAGGACTAGCCACCCCCAGGGTAGAGGCATCTGATTGAGTACCAAGAAACCAGATTGGAATGAGCTAGGACCGAATCCAGTATCTAGAGAGAGAGAGAGAAGGGCGACCGAACTCCCCCTAGCAGTTCATCCCCTAGCCAAGAACAGACCCTCGCAAGGCTGTTCTTCCTTGTATTCCTCATCAGCCCAAGAGGCAATCCACCCACCACACTGGAGTAGGGTATTGCACCACAATGGTCGCCCGAACCAGTATAAACCCTGTGTCTCTTGTGTTGTTCTTGCATTAGTTTAGATCCTTGCGAGACGGGGAGGTAGAGGGCACGATCTCCGCGCGGACCCCAGAGTTCGAACCTTAAGGGTCTGCCGGAACCCGCGAATCCGACACTCGTAGAGGTCGTTGACTGGGCGGTAACGGAGGAGCTCGCGCGCCATGAGAAGCGCGGCTTACACGTCCGTGGGTGCACGACGAGCCGACCGGAGTCAGCGACGGGGTGGCGGTGCGTCCGTCCCGCCGCACAGAGGGGTGCAGCGACGAAGCTTGCTGCTCGTTTCCCGCCAGGCCAGTGGCGGTGTTGGCAGCAGGTGATTGAGAGCGACGGGGAGGGCCGCCGACGGGTGCCATCTTGGCGACGCGAGCGTTAAGAGCGGCCCTCAGCGTGGCTCGACGAGCATCAGACATGTAACTGGCGGAGCAATGGAGCGTGGATCGACGGAGGAAAAGCTTCGGTGCACCCCTACCTGGCGCGCCAAATGTCGGATTATGGGTTCCAGCAAACCCTTGTGAGGTTCGAACTCTGGGGTGCGCATGAAGAACACTCTCTCGCTAGCTCGCTCGCTCAATGATCCCACGGCCTAGCTCGACGGACCCAAAGAACAAGAGGCACGGGGGTTTATACTAGTTCGGGCCACCTTGCGGTGTAATACCCTACTCTAGTTTGTTGGTGGGTTGCCTCGAGAGCCGAGGATGAACTAGTACAGTGGATGAACCGCCTCAGGAGGAGAGGTGTTCTTGAGCTCGATGAGCTGGTGGATGTGAGGATGGAATGGATCCAATCCAAGATCCATTCTTTCCTATGGTGGTGGCTAGTCCTATTTATAGAGGCCCTAGTCCTCTTCCCAAATGTAGGTGGGAGGGGATCCCACTACAGCCAATTTTGAAGGGAGACAACTAGTACAAGCTATCCTGACAAAAGTAGTCTTTACCTGCCAAAGGCTCTGGTGGTGACGCTGCTGTGGGCTCCGCGGTAATCTCCGTCCTGGCGGTCTTGGTCTTGTTGCACCGATATGGAAACCTTTGTCTGATGCCTTGGGACCCCGCGCCTGCGCTTGCCTCTTTAGCACCAAAGAGGAAACTTGTGCACTGCGCTCGCTGGCACCCGCCTGGGCTTGTTCGTCAGGGCTCACATCATGTGAACCTCGTGAGGTGCCCCTGCATACATATCTCTACTCCTCGGGAGCCGGCCTAGTCAGGCCGCCCCCAGGGAGGTCTTGGTGTCGTCCGCCTCGCGAGGCTTGGCCCCTCACGAGGGTCTTGAGTTGTTGATGCCGAAGCTGGGCCGTACCGAGCTGTTCGTGGAGCCACGTCGTGGGCTACAGGCAAGCAAGTCTGGGCACCCCTGTTCCTAGAACGCCGACAAATTTTCTTAGGTTATGAATTTAGTCCTAATATGATGGGCATCCAAGAGGGGTATAATAAAAACTTTCATATAAAGAGCATTGAATACTATGAGAAGTTTGATTCCTTGCATTTGTTTTCGGACATAAAGATGATGATATTAGAGTCAAGCTAGTGAGTAATTGCGGATTGTTAGAAATACTTGTGTTAAAGTTTGTGATTCCCGTAGCATGCACATATAGTGAACAGTTATGTGATGAAGTCAGAGCATGATTTATTCTTTGATTGTCTTATGAGTGGCGGTCGAGGACGAGTGATGGTCTTTTCACACCAATCTATCCCCCTAAGAGCTTGCATGTAGTACTTTTGTCGGTGTACTAGAGTAGGGGTACCCTAGTATCCCGAACTTGTGCACGGGCAGTCGCAGCGTCCCGCGGCAAGGCTTGTCGGGCGACCGCCAAGGCCCTCTATGGTTCCTTTTGAGACATTCAAGAACAAAGTATTTAAGCCAAGGAGACAAGTCCCCGGCAAGAGGAGCTTGCCGGGAAGGCCACTCAAGGCACAAGACCACGGCAAGAGGAGCTTGCCGGGAAGGCCAACCAAGGCATCTCAAGGGACTTGTCGCGACGCGCCACGTGTCCCGACAAGACCCGGCGAGCGACAAGCTTCCGGACGCGAGAAGACAACGGCCGCGGCAAGGCGCTTGCCGCGGCAAGCAACCACTCTATACCTGCGCTCCAGCACACCCACCTACGTGTCGCTCTGGGCCCTTCTAGGCGTACGTGGCGGGAGGCTGTGCAGCCAGGGGTACACTATGGCATGCGGCGCTGACAAGATCGCCATCGTGGCGAGCGGTGGCGCCCCTGACGGTCCCTTTTCTGCACCGTCTGGGCGATGTAGATAGGCATTTAATGCCTTTGTTCCATGCCGTTAGGGTTAGGTATGATACACTGTGCAGGTAGCTGTACCAACCGCAACACCTTTTCCATTTTTACCCTTTCCTACGTTGCCACCTGTCGGTGACCCCTTTAGCATATAAAAGGAGGCCCATGCACAACATAGAGGGGGAGGACGAATAGTAGAACGCCCACGCTTGGTCTCGTTAGCTGTTGGTGTGTACTGTAGCACTCAGCGCTCCCGAGCAAGAACTCAATACAATCCACAAAGCAGCAGTAGGAGTATTATCTCTCCGGAGAGCTCCGAAGCTGGGTAAAACCCCTCGTGTGCCTCGCCTCGATCCGCTCTTTGCGCGACCTCCGCCCCCCGCCGAACCAAAAGGGGCTCCGTCCCCATAGGTGCTCGCGGAGTCAGAATCCCCGACATCTTTGGCGCGCCAGGTAGGGGGCGTCGAGGTTGTGTGAACTTGATCCGGCGTTCACACGAGCTAGATCTTCGTCGACTTCATCGACATGCCGCCGAAGAAGAAGGCTTCGGAAGCGGCTGCTCCGTCCGCGTCGAACCCACCGCCGCTGGAGCAAACAGCTGGTGGGGAGGACACCGGCGGAAGAACGGGCGTCGATGAAGGAGCCCACGGTGCCGCCAGGTCCAAGGACAAGGCTGCGCTGCCCGTCGGCGGTGTAGCAGGCTCCCATGACGACCGGGCGTCCGTGGATGCTCCGCGTCCATCTCAGGAAGCGCGGGACCGGCAGCGTCGTGGTACTCACGGTACCATACGCTCGCTAGACCCAAATCGACCTGGCGGATCTCGAGATGCTCCAGGCCAGCATGCACGCCAACGTGTTGGCACGAGCGAGGCATGGTCGCCTGGACGGAATACTGCTCCTTCTAACGTCGTTGGAAGTCCGAGCATATCCCGCTCCTCGCACCGTTCGCCACCGCTACCCGCCACTCCAGCAGAAGCTTTGGCGCGAGCTCAACTGCTCCTAGACTTCCCTCCAACGCCAGACAAGATCGACGACTGGAGGGCCACCATTCTGAGCCTCATCGGCTTCGCCAACGGCGACACTCCACGGCAGGCGACCACATCGCAACCGCGGCAAGCCAGCCAGGTGCAAGCCGATGGCGACAAAACTGGTGGGGGTGCAACCACCGTGCACTCTCCGCCCTGAAGGCCAAGATCGCCGACTCGCCGGGTCCACCACGACAGCGACTCCACCGCTTCATCAGATCCGCGAACTCGTCGCGATCAGCGCCACGTTCTTCACGAACGACAGCAAGAAGACGCTCGTACTCGCATCGAGCGCCGCAGAGAAGCGCGACGTCAATCAGACCGGCACGCTGGGCCCACTATCGACATGCAAGCGCCAGGGGAACCAGGCGACCTGCCGTACGCGGTAGGTTGCCCTGCGTTTACTCATGAGCTACGGCAAGTCCAGTGGCCCAGCATGAAGAATTTCAAGCCAGACGTACCAGAGAAATACGACGGCAGGTTGCATCCGTCGGAGTTCCTCAGCATCTACACCATCGCGGTGCAGGCTGCCGGGGGGCGAGATGACAAGATCCTTGCCAACTACTTCCCGCTGGTGCTCAAACCTAACGTCAGGTCCTGGCTCATGCACTTGCCGGAAAACTCCATATCTTCCTGGGCAGACCTATGCCATCAGTTTGTCGGCGCCTTTACGGGCGGCCACAAACCTCATGGCCAGGAGAGTGACCTTCACCTGCTTGCCCAGAAGGAAGGAGAGCCCCTGCGCAAGTACGTCCAGAGATTCAGCCAAGTGCAATGCAACATCCCAGATGTCCACCCTGCCGCGGTCATCAGCGCGTTCCACCAGAACGTGCGTAACCGCAGGATGCGGGAGGAGATGGCGATGTGCAAGATTAGAGACGTCAGCGAGCTGTATGCTCTGGCCGACAGGTGTGCACGTGCTGAAGAAGGGAGGAAACTCCCCGGAGAGAATACAGGAATAGGAGGATCTGACAGTGAGGATGTTGCCCCGGCAAATAAAAACCGGCGGCGGAACAACAGGAAAAGGAAAGGCAAAGATGTGCTAGTTGTTGAGCAGTCCGGCAACGACGGTGGCGCCAAGAAAGCCAAAGATGGTAGCTCCGACAAGGAGGTTGCCGCATGCGCCAACTGCCAGGCTGTGGCGGCCGCCGACAAGCAGGATGGCACCAAGAAACAGTACTGCAAGATCCACCGCACCAAGGGCCATGACCTCCAGAGCTGCAAGAAGGTCGAGCAGCTTGTCGAGCTGCAAAAGGCCGAGTACGAGTGACGCGACAAGGAGAAAGCCCAAGCAGGTTCTGGAGGATCCGGTACGAAGCGCACCTGCCGGGGAGGGCGCCGTGGAAGGCCAATCAGTGGCAAGGAGACAGACCTCCCCGCGGTCGCGACAAAGATGAAGACGACAACGACGAAGACATGGATGATGACGAGACCAGTGAGCAGGAGTTTCAGAAGGCCACAGAGGTCTTGTGCGTTGACGGCGGTGCTTCTCTGCATACTTCACACCGCCAACTCAAGCAGTGGGTGCGGGAAGTCAATGCGGCAGAACCACCCGTTGAGTCACGCAAGCTTCTGAAATGGTCCAGCACGCCTATCATCTTTGATATTGAGGACCACCCTGATCGCACAACTGGGGTCGGGTGTTTGCCGATGTTGGTCTCACCAACTATCCGCAACCTCAAGGTCACTAAGATGTTAGTTGACGGCGGGGCCGGCTTGAACCTGATCTCCTCCGCTGTGCTCCAAAAACTCTAGGTCCCTGACAGCGAGCTCGAAGAGACCGGCACATTCCAAGGAATCAACCCGGGAAGGAGCAAGCCAAAGGGGAAGATCACGCTGCCGGTGACATTTGGCAGCGAGCTAAACTTCAGGACTGAGAGGATCACTTTTGACGTTGCCGATTTTCCATTGCCTTACAATGGAATTCTCGGCCGTCCAGCGCTCGCCAACTTCATGGCGGCCTCTCACTACGCGTACAACATGCTGAAGATGCCAGGCCCGATAAGTGTCATCTCTGTCCCTGGCGACAAGAAAGATGCTCTTCTCTGTGCCGACAAGATCTACTGGGAAGCAGCAGCCGCAATGGATCGCGAGACACTTGCCGCTGAAGCTCCCAGGGGGAAGAAGAAGACCGAGTCCGGCAAGAGTTCTGATGCCCACTCCTGCAAGCGCACCTCTTCGGAGTGCTGCGCTACTGTCGAGGACACACCATCGAGCTCCACCGGCAAGTGTAAGAAGACAATGGCAGCTCTGCCAGTGACCAAGAAGGTGTCCGCCAAGGAGGACGGCACTGGTGGTACCTTCACCATCAGCGCCACTCTCGATCCTAAATAGGAAAGCGCGCTCATTGCTTTCCCGCGGGCGAATGTCGATGTGTTTGCGTGGCAACCGTCTGACATCCCCGGTGTTCCCAGGAAAGTAATTGAGCACCACCTTGCCGTCTGTCCTCATGCGCGGCCCGTCAGGCAGAAAGTCAGGAAACAAGCAGTGGAGCGCCAAGAATTCATCGCAGAAGAGATCAAGAAGTTGGAAGCAGCAGGCCTTGTCACAGGAGTGCTCCATCCTACGTGGCTGGCCAATCCTGTAGTCGTGCGCAAGGCAAACGGGAAGTGGAGGCTTTGTATCGACTTTACAGACATTAACAAAGCTTGTTCCAAAGATCCATTTCCCTTGCCGCGCATCGACCAGATTGTTGACTCCACGGCCGGATGTGATTTGCTTTAATTTCTTGACGCATACTCAGGATACCATCAGATCTGCATGGCAGAAGAGGATGAGGAGAAGACCGCATTCATCACTCCATGTGGCACGTACTGTTTCGTACGGATGCCTTTCGGTTTGAAGAATGTTGGTTCAACATTTGCAAGGGTAGTCCATACTGCTTTTGAACCACAAATACACAGAAATGTGGAAGCCTACATGGATGACATAGTGGTCAAGAGCAGGGACAAGGCAACTCTGATTCAAGATCTAGAAGAGACTTTTGCAAATCTGCGCAAGATCAGCCTCAAGATCAACCCCGAGAAGTGCGTGTTTGGAGTCCCTTCCGGCAAGCTTCTCGGGTTCTTCGTGTCTCAGAGGGGAATTGAAGCCAATCCCGACAAGATCAAGGCCATTGAGCAGATTGAAGCACCGAAGCACGTCAAGGATGTGCGGAAACTTGCCGGCTTTGTGGCGGCTCTCAGCAGGTTTATCTCTAAGTCGGCTGAGCGCGCCCTGCCATTTTTCAAAATTTTGAAAAAGGCAGGTCCAATGAAATGGACTCCAGAAGCGGTGGCTGCGCTGCAAGACTTGAAGAGATACCTATCCTCCACTCCAATACTTGTCGCACCTAAACCACAAGAGAAGTTGTTGCTGTATCTGGCGGCAACCAATCAAGTGGTTAGTGCTGCGTTGGTAGCGGAGAGGGAGGCTGATGATGAGCCAGCGACCACGGCAAGCACATCCAGCGACAAGCAGGGGGCTTCCCCGACAAGCTCTGGTCCCGACAAAGACGGATCTGCGCAGATATGCGAAGAGATACAGCGGAAGAGAATGGTGCAGCGCCCAGTCTACTTTGTCAGTTCCCTTCTGCAGGGGGCTAGGTCAAGGTACTCTGGTGTGCAGAAATTGCTTTTCGGCCTTCTCATGGCCTCGAGAAAGATGCGCCATTACTTCCAAGCACATGAGATCACAGTTGTCACTCGCTTTCCGCTGAAGAGGATACTGCAGAATCCAGAAGCAACAGGCAGGATTGATGAGTGGGCACTGGAACTGTCAAGCTTTGGCCTCAAGTTTGAGAGCACTTCAACTACCCAAAGCAGAGCATTGGCAGAATTCATAGCAGAGTGGACGCCAACACCAGATGAAGAAATTCCAGAAACGAGCATCCCCGTCAAGGAAGCAAGCAAAGAGTGGCTGATGTACTTTGATGGTGCTTTCTCGCTGCAAGGCGCCGGTGCTGGCGTGCTGCTTGTCACACCCACCGGAGAGCACCTCAAGTACGTAGTCCAGATGCACTTTCCCAAGGAGCAAGCAACAAACAATACTGCAGAGTATGAGGGATTGCTTGCCGGTCTCAGGATCGCGGCAGACCTTGGGATCAAGCAGCTCATTGTCTGGGGTGACTCGCAGCTTGTCGTCCGCCAAGTGAACAAGAATTATCAAAGTCCGTTGATGGAAGCTTACGTTGATGAAGTGAGGAAGCTAGAAGAGCGCTTTGTCGGCCTACAGATGGAACATGTTCCAAGAGCTCAGAACGACATTGCTGACGGCCTGTCAAAGTGCGCAACACTTAAGTTACCTGTGGAACCAGGGATCTTTGTGTTCAAGCTGACTCAACCGTCCGTGACGCCATCAACTGGACAGGGCAAGAAGAGGAAGTTGATTTCTGGTGACTATTTTCCGGCAGAGCTTCCCAAAGCCGCCGCCAAGAAGGTCCCCAAGATCAACGCCAAGAGTGCTGAGGAGCAGTCTGCTCCGACAAGCCCCAGGGTTTGTTTCGTTGTAGCAGACGCTCCCGACAAGTTTTGCTCCAGCAAGCTTGCCGGGGAACGTCAAGCTCCGGCTGAGCCGCAGGTTCTCGCCGTAGAAGCGGATGTTCCCACAACAGCAGATATGCCTTTGGTCCTTGTTGTCGAGCCGCAAGCTCCAGCATGGGCACAGCAGATCGTCCGTTTCCTCTAGACAGGAGAACTTCCCGAAGAGCCAGAAGAAGCAGAAAGAGTAGCCCGACAGTCAAGTATGTACCAGTTCGTCGACAGCACACTGTACAGAAGAAGACTCAACGGTGTGAAATTGAAGTGTATTCACCGGGAAGATGGACAAAAGTTGTTGGCAGAGATACATGGAGGCATATGTGGTCACCACATTGGCGCAAGAGCGCTTGCCGGCAAAGCTTTCCGGCAAGGTTTCTTTTGGCCGACAGCCCTCCAAGATGCAACTGCACAAGTAACCAAGTGTGAAGCGTGCCAGTTTCATTCCAAGCAGATACACCAGCCAGCTCAAGCTCTCCAGACGATCCCTTTATCCTGGCCATTTTCGGTCTGGGGGCTCGACATCCTCGGCCCCTTCCCCCGAGCAATCGGGGGCTTTGAGTACTTGTACGTCGCAATCAACAAGTTCACAAAGTGGCCGGAAGTGGAAGCAGTGAGGAAGGTGACAGCACAGTCAGCAGTCAAGTTCTTCAGGTCGATTGTTTGCCGCTTCGGGATCCCTAACAGGATCATCACCGACAACAGTACGCAATTCACGAGCCGCACCTTCATGCAGAACGTCCAAGATCTTGGGCCAAGGTCTGCTTCGCTTCTGTTGCTCACCCCAGGAGGAACGGTCAAGCGGAGAGGGCAAATGCTGAAGTGCTGCGTGGGCTCAAGACCAGGACTTTTGACAAGCTGCACAAGTGCGGAAGAAACTGGATCGAGGAGCTGCCGGTGGTTCTTTGGTCGATCAGGACGACGCCAAATCGAGCCACTGGCCAGACACCTTTCGCTCTAGTCTATGAAGCAGAGGCAGTTATCCCCATAGAACTCGTATACGGGTCACCTGGAGTGCTCGCTTATGATGAGCTTGAGCAAGAGCAACTGCGACAAGATGACGCGCTGCTCCTTGAGGAAGACCGTCTTCAGGCTGCTGTGCGAGCTGCTCGCTACCAGCAAGCTTTGCGCCGCTACCATAGCCGCAAAGTTAACGCCAGAAGTCTCGAGGAAGGCGACCTCATTCTTCGGCGCGTTCATTCCGCCAAGAATTCCAACAAGTTGACGCCGAAGTGGGAAGGCCCTTATCGGGTGAAACGAGTCACTAGGCCTGGCGCTGTCCGCCTTGAGACCGAAGATGGCTTTCCGGTGAGCAACTCCTGGAACATCGAGCATCTTCGTAAGTTTTACCCGTAAGGCGCGGTTGTGGGACCCTGTCCGGCAACCACCTTTTTGTACAAGTCTTGCCGTTGTTGCATGTAATCCTTTGTACAAAGCCAGGCGCAGACCCTGAGCGTAGATGAAGCGCCGGCGCCCTAAGTTTTAGCATGCATGCTGAGTCGAGTCTCGTCCTTGGTTAGGGTTGACAGTCCTTAGTAGCGGCAAACCCCTAACTTAGAGGTCGAGTGTTCGTCCCTTTGCCTTTCTTTCATTTCCCTTGGTTCGCAGGGCTCACGTATCCTGACCGGACCACTTGAGGACGAAAAGGAGAAGAAGGACGGACCAACATCTGGACCCCGGCAAGCCAGTGTTGCCGGAGGCCGCAAGTGCAAAGATTAGCCCACGGCGAACCAGAGTTGCCGGGGGCTGCAATCTCAGATAAGTTTTTCATCCCTTATCATGCATTCTCTTATGGACTGAGGTATGCGAAACCTCGTTTCTTCCTAAAGGCTACCGTGCTCCCTTAACTCTAGGCCCTAGGGCTCGTTCCCGGGGCCAGGTTTGGTCATAGTCGCGGCAGCAAAGGGACGAAACGAGGAGCCTGAACCCGCCTCCTCCCTGCCTCCGCCAAAAGCGTGAGAAAGGTCGAGCGACGTGGGAAGACGGCAGGGCCTGCTGCCGGGAAAAGAAGTGTCTATCTTAAAGATATTAAGGATTTGCTCCTTGACGTGGGTTCCTCCCGTGAGACAAGTGACCCGGCAAGCATCCCCTTTTCATAAAAAAAACATTCCACTCAGGTACAGTCCATAGAGGATGAAAAACATGAATAATGGGATTACAAGTTTTAAATGCAACTAAGGCCCGAGGGCTTACAAATTAAAAAGAGATAAGGTGCCCGTAATCCCTTTCTTGTCTCTCTCTTCAGGAGATAGGTCAAGGAGGCGGAAAGGGCAAAAGGGGCGCCTAGGCGAGCTACGGGTGGCAGAAGACACCAAGAGAACATCTCGGTGGTCGTCCGAAGGCTGGATGGTGATGGCGGCGTCGGAGGCAGGGCTCGAAGACGAGGCGGCAGGACGTCAGCACGCTGTCGAGGGCGTCGTGCCCTCGTACTCCGAGTTGACGGCCTTGACGCCTGCCCTCTTCCTCTTCCGCAGCCTCCCTACGCCAGCCGCCCAAGGAGACGACCCCGAGAAGCTCGAGGAGCCGGCGACACGGATGATGGGGTCGCCGGTGCCACACGGAGCGGCGTCCGACACCTAGTCGGACCCGTCATCCTGCCGCCCGCTACCCTCATCGTCGCTGTCGCTGTCCTCCTCATCACTCCCGTCCGAGGAGGAGTCTTCGCTATCGGAGGAGCTCTCCACGCAGCACCTTGCCCGAGTCCCGAAGCACCCGAAGACCTTGACGGAGAGGAGACCGCCCTCCATCAGCTTAAAATGGAGGGTGAGCCCCGCCGTCAAGCTGTGGATACGGGTGAACGTCTTCCACCCTCGACCAAGATACATCACATTAGGGGCCGGGAAATCAACGCGGACTCGCGTACCGCTGATCCCATAGCCCCTCATGTGCAACCTCAGTGTCTCGGGCGGATCCAACTCCATCTCGCTCGCGAATGGAGTCGGGAGACGGAGGCGACGACGAGGCGGCCGACGCAGCCTGACGAAGAACTCGCAAGGGTCGTCCCCGATATGGTCCACCACGGGAAGAGGAACCGCTGGCGGAGGCGAGGCCGGCGAGCTGCCCCGTCCACCTCTTCCCCGAGCGCCTCGGCCTCGCCCTCGACCTCGCCCGCGGCCTCGCCCCCTCCCTCTTCCCCTTGCGGCTGGCTCTGCCGCCACAAGTGCTGGAGAGGGAGGGACGCGTTGTCTAGCGGCGACCCTCGTCGCCACCATTGAAGGACCAGGGTTCCCTTTCTCCATGGCGAATGAGAGAGGGGAGCAGAAGCTGAAGGAAAGAGGAGATGGAAGAATGCGGGCTTTCGTCCCCCACATCCCGCTCCTCATAAAGGAGCGGGGTGGGGGCTCGGCCGCCCCGCTCAGCCAATCAAGACACGGAAGGAGCAGGGAACTAGGCCCGACCCGCTGCCTCGACCCGTGACGGCCCGGTTTCCCGCCTCCACCGTTCGCCACTCCAAGCGCATGAAGGCCGCGTGGCAGGCGCGCAGAGCTGAGGCGATGGATGAGGTGACCTCTCCCCACCCCGTGATCGTGGGGAGTGGACGCCTCGAAGACCACTCCTCCACGCCTCCCTCCATTTATGGGGAAGGTACGAACCGCCAGGAGGCGGGCGTTTCACATTTTCCGAATAAAGAAACCACCCACGACCTCTCCCACGATGCTGCAATCGACGCGTGCCGTTCGGGGAGGGCGCGGTGGATGCGGAGTAAGATACAGCGTGATCCAGGCCGCGCGTGCCCGTGCCTAGTTTTGGGCCTGGCCCAACAACGCTCGGCACCGTGTATGGCCCAGGCCCGGGGGCTCCTGTCGGTGTACTAGAGTAGGGGTACCCTAGTATCCCGAGCTTTTGCACGGGCAGTCGCAGCGTCCCACGGCAAGGCTTGCCGGGCGACCGCCAAGCCCTCTATGGTTCCTTTTGAGCCATTCAAGAACAAAGTATTTAAGCCAAGGAGACAAGTCCCCGGCAAGAGGAGCTTGCCGGGAAGGCCACTCAAGGCACAAGACCCCGGCAAGAGGAGCTTGCCGGGAAGGCCAACCAAGGCATCTCAAGGGACTTGCCGCGACGCGCCACGCGTACCGACAAGACTCGGCGAGCGACAAGCTTCCGGACGCGACAAGACAACGGCCGCGGCAAGGCGCTTGCCGCGGCAAGCAACCACTCTGTACCTGCGCTCCAGCACACCCACCTACGTGTCGCTCTGGGACCCTTCCAGGCGTACGTGGCGGGAGGCTGTGCAGCCAGGGGTACACTGTGGCATGCGGCGCTGACAAGATCGCCATCGTGGGGAGCGGTGGCGCCCCTGACGGTCCCTTTTCTGCATCGTATGGGCGACGTAGATAGGCATTTAATGCCTTTGTCACCTGCCGTCAGGGTTAGGTATGATACACTGTGCAGGTAGCTGTACCAACCGCAACACCTTTTCCATTTTTACCCTTTCCTACGTTGCCACCTGTCGGTGACCCCTTTAGCATATAAAAGGAGGCCCATGCGCAACGTAGAGGGGGAGGACAACAGTAGAACACCCACGCTTGGTCTCGTTAGCTGCTGGTGTGTACTGTAGCACTCAGCGCTCCCGAGCAAGAACTCAATACAATCCACAAAGCAGCAGTAGGAGTATTATCTCTCCGGGGAGCTCCGAAGCTGGGTAAAACCCCTCGTGTGTCTCGCCTCGATCCGCTCTTTGCGCGACCTCCGCCCCCCGCCAAACCGAAAGGGGATCCGTCCCCATAGGTGCTCGCAGAGTCAGAATCCCCGACAACTTTGTTTTGATAGCTAATAATTTTTTGCAATAAGTATGTGAGTTCTTTATGACTAATGTTGAGTCCATGGATTATACACACTCTCACCCTTCCACCTATGCTAGCCTCTCTAGTACCGCGCAACTTTCGGCGGTGCATTAAACCCACCATATACCTTCCTCAAAACAGCCACCATACCTACCTATTATGGCATTTCCAAAGCCATTCTGAGATATATTGCCATGCAACTTTCGTCGTTCTGTTTTATTATGACACATACCATCATTGTCATACTGCTTTGAATGATCATGTAGTTGGCATAACATTTGTGGCGAGACCACCATTCGTATTTTTTACACATGTCACTCTTGATCATTGCACATCCCAGCACACCGTCGGAGGCATTCATATAGAGTCATATTTTGTTCTAGTATCGAGTTGTAATTCTTGAGTTCTAAGTAAATAAAAGTGTGATGATCATCATTATTAGAGCATTTTCCCATGTGAGGAAAGGATGATGGAAGCAATTATTCCCTCACAAGTTGGGATGAGTCTCCAGACTTTATAAAAAACTAAAAGAGGCCAAAGAAACCCAAATAAAATAAAAGAGGCCAAAGAAGCCCAAAAAAGTAATGAGATAAAAAGAGAGAAGGGAAAATGTTACTCTCTTTTTCCACACTTTTGCTTCAAAGTAGCACCACGTTCTTCATGATAGCTAGAGAGTTTCATATTTAGTAACTTTCATATACTAGTGGGAATTTTTCATTATAGAACTTGGCTTGTATATTCTAATGACGGGCTTCCTCAAATTTCCCTAGGTCTTCATGAGCAAGCAAGTTGGATGCACACCCACGTAGTTTCTTTTTGAGCTTTCATACACTTATAGCTCTAGTGCATTCGTTGCATGGCAATCCCTACTCACTCACATTGATATCTATTGATGGGCATCTCCATAGCCCGTTAATACGCCTTGTTTATGTGAGACCTTCTCCTTCTTTTTTTGTCTTCTCCACAACCACCATATTCTATTCCACCTACAGTGTTATATCCATGGCTGTCGTGGCGGAACACGATCACCTATGGGGCCATAAGCCCCTTGTGGTTCGGCAAGGGGGAGGGGCACATTGCAGAAAGAGCGGAGACTGTAAGGCAGCACGACAATGGTGACGTGGGTGGCTTTTACACTACAAAAAAATACACTTCCGTGATGATACATGTTTGTCACAGTAGGTCACCTTTTCTGTCATGTATGTACATCCATGACGATTTTACGACAAAATCAAGATAGTCATACAAGTGCTATCGTAGAAGTGTTCCATGACAATACCAAAATTATCATCACAGAAGTCTTCACTTCCATGACGATAAATTATGTTTCTTGGAAGTGCTTTCTTCAAGGGTAAGCGACACGTGGCATCCAACGTAACGGATCTCCATTAAGCTATCGGGTCCGGTTTTGGATCCGATAACCCATTAATAGCCCGGACCAATGGGGATTCTTCACATGTAAAATTCTCATTAGCCGAAGGAAACACGTGTCAGCTCGTCATTGGGTCATATAGGCTCCTATGATATGTCGACCACTGGCCCATTTAGCTTACAAAGGCCGGCCCGTTTGACTTGGTCAAAAGTTAGCGGGACGGCCCATGAAAAGCCTGTTAACGGTATGTTCGCATATAGCCCATTTTACGGCCTGGTAACTCACGGCCCATTAGGTCCTTCCCGAAATCGGCCCAACAACATCATGTAGGCCATCGAATATAATACTAGTCCGTTTCACTTTCAGCCCATGTATAGCCCACGTTGTATTTCGGCCCATACGAGGCCTTTCATATCTTTAGGTCCTTTAGTGGCCCACGGTGACTCTAGCCCATACTGAACAGTCAATTTCTTTGTACCCATTAATGACCCATGATTCACATGGGTCGTTTCCTGCCCGTGTTAGATTTCGGCCTACTGACGGCCCATACGTTCTTCGGCTCCTTCCCGGGCCTCGATTACTTCCGCCTGGTTACTGGCTTGTTCCCCTAATGGGCCAAATTTGACCCGTGGTTAGAATCAGCCCGTTTGTGGCATGTTAACCCGTTGCACCGTTTCCAGCCCGTCCTATATTCTGGACCATTAATGACCCGTTATGCCTATGACAGAATTAAGCCTTTGTTGTCTTCCGGCCTGTTAACGTCCCGTTACCGTGTTGGCTCGAAACCAATTACGCCAGTTTACGGCCCATGTGGACCCATTTATCACCGATTCTACGGCCCGTAGGAAGCCCATGGATCCTACGGCCTGTAGCAGGGTCAAGGTTACTACGGTCCGTTTATGGCCCGTGGTTGTTGTGGCCACTAGCAAACCAGGGAAAAACAAGACTAGGAAATAAATAAGCCTGAAGCTAATGCTAGGCTATTAAGGCGATTGCAAAGATTACATCCACTGGGCATCAAAGTTCGCCACCAGTGCAAATATAGGGAACACCCTACACTATGCAAAAATGGCTTGATGTTTTCTTCAGTCGGTGGCTCCATGTTAAGAATAAATTTTGTATCACAACAAAACAAATTACAACCATAAAACAAAAGGAAGGTTGGCATAAAAGTTAACAGTATGGCAGATAAATGCACCACCAAAAGTTCAGAAGCTCAGTTCATTTGACCTCACTGTTATGTTTTCATGCTTTATTGTTCGATGGAGTACCATAACCTTCGCCTTCATTTCTCCTAGGCTCCTGAACAACATAGCAAATGTCTGATAGTTTGGTTTCAAAACCATGCATATCTTGACGGCTGTCGGATTCTGGGTTCTGGCAAACCCTTGATGTTCGAACACTGGGGTGCACATGAAGATCTCTCTCTCTCTCTCTCTCTCTCTCTCTCTCTCTCTCTCTCTCTCTCTCTCTAGCTCGCTCTCGCAATGATCTCAAAGCTTAACTCGTCGAACCCAAAGAACAAGTGACACAAGGGTTTATACTGGAACCCTACTCCAGCGTGGTGTGGTGGATTGCTTTGCAGCCTGAGGATGAACAAGTACAAGGGAAGAATAGCCTCCTGAGGAGAGGTGTTCTTGAGCTCGGAGAGCTTGTGTGGTGGCCTTGGCGGAATGGATCCAGTCCAAGATCAGATGCCTCCCGCGGTGGTGGCTAGTCCTACATATAGAGGCTTGGGTCCTCTTCACAAATATTAGGCAGCAAGGGATCCCACAACGGCCCATTTGAAGGGGGACAACTAGTACAAGTTATCCTCACAAAAGGTGGTCTTCGCCTGCCAAAGACTCTGGTGGTGACGCCATCATGGGCTCCGTAGTGACCTTCGTCCTGCCGTCCTACTGGTCTTGGCCTCGTTGCACCAATATGGAAACCTTTGTCTGATGCCTCGGGACTCCTCGCCTGCGCTTGCCCCATTAGCACCAAAGAGGTAGCGAGTACACTGTGCCCGCTGGCGCCCGCCTCGCCTTGGTCGTCATGGCTCACGTCACGAGCACCTCGTGAGGTGCCCCTTGCCTTGATACCTCTGCTCCTCGGGAGCCAGCCTAGGGAGGCTGCCCTTGAGGAGGTCTAGTGTCGTCCACCTTGCGAGGCTTGGCCCCTCGCGAGGGTCTTGAGTGGTTGTTGATGAAGATGGGCCATACCAGGCGGCTGGAGGATCCATGGCCCGGGCCGCAAGCAGGCAAGTCTGGGTACCCCTGTTCCCAGGACGCCGACAGTAGCCCCCGGGCCCGAGGCACGCTCGGACTTGGCTTCACGGCGAAGCCAAGGGTCAAGTGCACAACACCGCGGGCCCCAATAGGCTGCGGCCCTGATTGACGTGCGGCGATTGACAGGACGTGGGTGTCTCCGCTTTACCACACTGTCTCGGCAACCGCCCGACTGACAAAAAGGCTGGCGCGCGCCGTCTTGCCTTCATTGCTCCTCTTCGTCTTGCTCCAGATCCCCTTTCTTGCTCCTTGCTCCCGAAGCCTCTAGTTCCGCACCAATCCTCCTCCGAGCCCGCCATCGATGGCGCCAGCAAGTCAAAGGCCCCTCTTTCGCCCTCCTGGTAAGAGCCGGCTCTGAACGCGCCCAACGTCTCAGAGAAGAACCTCACAACAACGCTCCTGACGACGATGAAGGGCAACGATGAGAAGAGAAAGACCATGCTCCGGGCTGGCTCCACTGAGCCGGAGGCCTCGGGCAGCACCATCTATCCCTTCTTTATGAGCAGTGTTGTCACGGAGCTGGTTCCCCCCTTCTTCGATTTCTTATACTCCGTCCTCAGCCATTACGAGCTGCTGGCCCTCCATCTTCATCCCAATTCCGTCCTTCTCCTTTCGATCTTCGCCTTCTATTGTGTGGTATACGTTGGGGTGATGCCATCCATGGCGCTTTTGCGCCACTTGTACTACCTCCAGAACAAGGACGACCATTGCTCGGGGTGCGCCAACTTCGTTGTGGCCAACAAGACCAACACGGTGTCGAAGGCCGGGAATAAGGTTGAGAGCCTCAGGAGCAAGTGGGTCCTGATGGACGCCAAGTGCGTCCACCCTCGGCTAGTGCTGCCGACGGGGGCGCCGACGCCTCATGACGGATGGTTCCGCGCGAAGCTCGCCGACCCCCGGGCGGAGCGTGTGCTAGAGAAGATGACTGCCGACCTGAAGCCTGACGACCCAAATACGGTGAAGCTGACAGGGGCCATGATCGTCAAGGAGTTCCTCTCGCAACATGTGGCTCCGTTCCAGGCGCGCTCACGCCCCTTGTGGAAGCTCGGGGACGAGAATGACGACCTCCATTTTCGTCTGAAAGCCTTGTCTGATGAGGAAGTGGGCATGGCTCTCCGCCTCCTGGTCGGGGACGACCAGGGGTACCCTCCGGACACCTTCGTTCCCTTGTACCGCCGCCCCGATGTTGCGAATGTTGCCGCCGCCATGCCTGTCTTTGATGGGCGTGGGCTCGTGCCTCCGGCGCCCAGCGAGGCCCCGGTGTCGGTGGGAAACGACACCTATGGGATCACAGAAATCCCTACTACGGTTGCGGGGCGCGGGGTTGTGAAAAGAGCGGATCAAACAGATAGAACACGGTTCCTTTACCCAGGTTCGGGCCGCAAGGATGCGTAAAACCCTACTCCTGCTTTGGTGGATTGTATATCTGAGTTCCTGAGCTAGCTATGGGGCGTTGAGAGCTCCGAAAAAGTCAAATGCTTCTCCTGGTCGCCTTGGGCCTCCTTTTATAGGAAAGGGGTTGCCACAGTGGCACACAGGAGGTGAAAAGGGTATAGTAGTGCGAGGTTATCCTTCGCATTACATGACAAGGCGCATTTAATGCGCCTTGCTTAGGTGTCCTTGCTTTATCGGGGGCGGAGGAGAGCCCCGTCTTGTCCGTCGCCGCTCCCTCTCGCGTCGACACGCGCCCTGGCCAGCGGTGCCTGTGGTGCCATGTAGGCAGGTAGACAGCTGAGGTGGCGCAGTGGTGGTTCTCCATGAAGATCTGCATGCCGCCACGCAGGTGCCTGCCCAATTGGTTGGGTTGGCAGCTGCATGCGAACGGCGGTGGGGCGTGACTGGCGCGGGCCTGAAGGTGGCCCTACGACGTCCTTGGCAAGGGCCTTGCTGCGGCCCCGTCAAGGGTCTTGCCGCGGCCCCGGCAAGGGTCTTGCCGCGGCGCCTGCTGTCATCCCCGACAAGGCTCTTGCCGGGGGCCTTGTGGTCCTCCTTGGCTAGGATCCCGCCAAGGATTATCATCTTCTGAAATGGGTATATGGTCTTGAATGTCTTCACAAAGATCTGCATGCCACCACGGGGATGTCTCCCGAATCCTTGCCCCATGGGGACAGTGGACTCAAGGGTGACCTCGCTCCGTAAGTGGGGGGGTGAGCTGCCACGGCGAGGATCTTGTCGGGCTAGCTAAAGCTACCCCCGGCAAGGATCTTGCTGGGGGGGGGTCTGCTCTGTCCCCTTTGCTCTTTGTGGCCTTGGCGTTGTTTTGCTTCCCTTCATCTTCGGCCTTACCTTGGCTTACCTCCCTTGCCATGCTTGGCGTGGCGGCGCTCGCGGCTCAGACTGCCCGTGCATAGTTATAGGGGTACAAAAAGTGCACCCCCTTTTTATACACCGACAGGAGCCCCCGGGCCTGGGCCACACATAAGCGCAACGTGGGCTAGGCCCAAGAACGGTGCGTGGGCAGGCAGGGCGGTTTTTACCGTGGTACGTTTCTTCACGCGCTGCGCTTCCCACGCGCGTGGCGCGGTGTGGGGGGGCATGCGTGACGTGGGCGGCATGCGTGGAGCTGAGCTCTGCACGCACGCGTCACGTCGTAGTAAAAGGGGTCGGTTCGCGCCTTCCCCATAAATGGAGGGAGGCGTGGAGGCGCGGCCCTTTCACTGGACGGGGCCAAGGCGTGGTCTTTAAGGCGTCCACTCCCTATGATCACAGGGTGGGGAGAGGTCGCCTCACCCGTCGCCTCGGTCCTGCATGCTCGCCACGTGGTGCCCATGCGCTTGGGGTGGCAGTCGGTGGAGGCGGGAAACCGGGCCGTCGCGGGCTGGGGCAGCGGGTCGGTCCCAGTTCCCTGCGCCTTCCACATCCTGATTGGCGGAGCGGGGCGGCCGAGCCCCCACCCCGTCCCTTTATAAAGAGAGGGAGGAAGGATGGCGTCCCGCATTCCTTCATCTCCTTCCTTCTTCAGTTTCTGCTCCCCTCCCTTCCATTTGCCATGGAGAGAGGGAACCCTGGTCCTTCAACGGTGGCGACACGGGTCGCCGTTCGACAACCTGTCCCTCCTCCTCCTGCGCCTCTGGTGGCAGAGCCAGCCGCAAGGGGAAGGGGGAGGGGGCGAGTCCATGGGCGAGGCCGCGGTGCTCGGGGAAGAGGAGGATGGGGCGGCGCGCCGGCCTCGCCTCTGCCAGCAGCTCCTCCTCCCATGGAGGGCCACATTGGGGACGACCCTTGTGAGTTCTTCGTTAGGCTGCGCCGGCCGCCTCGCCGTCGCCTTCGTCTCCCGACCCCATTCGCGCAGGAGATGGAGTTGGATCCGCCCGAATCACTGCGGCTGCACATGAGGGGCTGCGGGATCAGTGATACGCGGGCTCGCGTTAACTTCCCAGCCCCTCAGATGATGTATCTTTGTCGAGGGTGGAAAACGTTCGCCCATATCCACCGCTTGACGGAGGGGCTCACTCTCCATTTCAAGCTGATGGAGGGCGGCCTCCTCTCCATCAAGGTCTTTGGGTGCTTTGGGACTCGGGCAAGGTGCTGCGTGGAGAGCTCTTCTGATAGCGAAGACTCCTCCTCGGGCGGGAGTGGCAAGGAGGACAGCGGCAGCGACGAGGAGGGTAGCGGGCGGCAGGATGACGGGTCCGACTAGGTGTCGGGCGCCGCCTCGTGCAGCACCGGCGTCCCCATCATCTGTGTCGCCGGCTCCCTGAACTTCTCGGGGTCGTCTCCTTGGGCGGCTGGCGTTGGGAGGCTGCGAAAGAGGAAGAGGGCGGGCGACAAGGCCGTCAACTCGGAGTACGCGGGCACCGACGCCTTCGACGCGTGCTGACGTCCTGCCGCCTCGTCTTCGAGCCCTGCTTCCGGCGCCGCCATCACCATCCAGCCCCCGGACGGCCACCGAGATGTTCTCTTGGTGTCTTCTGCCACCCGTAGCTCGCCTAGGCGCCCCTTTTTCCCTTTTCGCCTCCTTGACCTGCCACCTAAGGAAAGGAACAAGGAAGGGATTACGGGCATCTTATCTCTTTTTAGTTTGTAAGCCTTCGGGCCTTAGCTGAATTTAGAACTTGTAATCCCATCATTCATGTTTTTCATTCCCTATGGACTGTACCTGAGTGGAATGTTTTTAATGAAAAAGGGATGCTTGCCGGGTCATTTGTTTGCGGGTAGAACCCACGACAAGGAGCAAATCCTTGATATCTTTAAGATAAACATTTCCTTGCCCGGCAACAGGCCTTGCCGTCTCCCCACTTCACTCGACCTTTCTCACGCCCTTGGCGGGGGCAGGGACGAGGTGGGTGCAGGCCCCTCGTTTTATCCTTTCGCTGCCGCGACTACAACCAAACCCGGCCCCAGGAACGAGCCCTAGGGCCTAGAGTTAGGGGAGCATGGTAGTTTTTAGGAAAAACGAGGTTTCACATACCTCAGTCCATAAGGGAATGCATGATAAGGGATGAAGAACATATCTGGAGATGTTGCCCCCGACAACTTTGGTTTGCCGGGGGTGAATCTTTTCTCTTGCAGCCCCGGCAGTACTGGCTTGCCGGGGTTTAGATGCTGGTCTGTCCCTCCTATCTTCTTCGTCCTTAGTGATCCGGCAAGGATATCAGTGAGTCCTGTGAACCAAAGAAGACAAAAGAACGGCGAAGGGACACACACTCGACCTCTAAGCTAGTGGTTAGCCGCCGCCAAGCACTATCAACCCTAACCAAGGACGAGAGTCGACCTAGCATGCATGATATAACTTTAGGGTGCCAGCGCTTCATTTATTTATGCTCAGGGTCTGCGCCTGGCTTTGTACAAAGGGTTACATGCATCATCGGCAATGCTTGTACAAAAGGTGGCTTGCCGGGAGGCCCGGCAAGCCGCGCCTCACGGGTAAAACTTGCGAAGATGCTCAATGTTCCAGGAGTTACTCACCGGAACGGCATCTTCGGTCTCCAGGCGGACTGCACCGGGCCTGGTAAATCGTATTACCCGGTAAGGGCCTTTCCACTTTGGCGTCAACTTGTTGGAATTCTTGGCCGATTGAACGCGCCGAAGGACAAGGTCGCCTTCCTCAAGGCTTCAGGCATGAACCTTGCGGTTATGGTAGCGGCGCAAGGCTTGCTGGTAGCGTGCTGCTTTCACAGCTGCCCGAAGACGATCTTCCTCAAGGAGCAGTGCGTCATCTTGCCGCAGTTGCTCTTGCTCAAGTTCATCATAAGCGAGCACTCGAGGTGACCCGTATATGAGTTCAGTGGGATAACTGCTTCTGCCCCGTATACCAGGGCAAAGGGTGTCTGGCCGGTGGCTCGATTTGGTGTCGTCCTAATTGACCAAAGAACCGTCGACAACTCATCAATCCAACGCCTTCCGCTCTTGTGCAGCCTGTCAAAGGTCTTGGTCCTTAAGCCTCGCAGTACTTCAGCATTTGCCCTCTCAGCTTGACGTTGCTCCGTGGGTGGGCAACGGAAGCGAAAAAGACTTTGCTGCCGAGGTCCTGAGTATACTGCATGAAGGTGCGGCTTGTGAACTGTGTGCCGTTGTCGGTGATGACCCTGTTGGGTACACCAAAATGGCATACCAGCTCCTTGAAGAACTTGACGGCTGACTGAGCTATGACCTTCCTCACTGCCTCCACCTCCGACCACTTTGTGAACTTGTTGATTGCAACATACAAGTACTCAAAGCCCCCGACAGCGCGGGGGAAAGGGCCCAGTATGTCGAGCCCCCAGACCGAGAAGGGCCAGGAGAAAGGAATAGTTTGAAGAGCTTGAGCTGGCTGATGAAGCTTCTTTGAATGGAACTGACACGCTTCACACCTGGTCACGAGTGTTGTTGCATCCTGGAGGGTGGTGGGCTAGAAGAAACCTTGCTGGAATGCCTTGCCGGCAAGCGCTCTTGACCCGATGTGGGATCCACATATGCCTCCGTGTATCTCCGCCAACAGCTCCAGTCCTTCCTCTTGAGGGATACACTTCAATTTCACACCGTTCGGTCTCTTCCTGTACAGGACGTCATCGACGAACTGGTACATGGCAGAGCGACGGGCTACTTTTTCCGCTTCTTCCTGCACCTCGAGAAGTTCCCCTGTTTGGAGGAATCGGACGGTATGTTGTGCCCACGCTGGAGCCTGGGGCTCGACGGCGAGGACTAAAGGCATCTCCTCCGCTATAGGAGCGGCTGTCTTGGCGGCAAGAGCTTGACGCTCCGCCGGAGCTGGCCGTCCCGTGGCGGGCTCAGTGTCCTCGGCAACATCCTTGCCGGCGGCTCCGGGGGGCTCGGCGGGATAGTACTTGCCTGGCCCTGATTTCCTCCTCTTGTTCTGCTCTGTTGATGGATCAACGGATGGCTGAGTTAGCTGAAGCACAAAGGTACCTGGTTCCACAGGTAGCTTGAGGGCAGCGCGCTTCGATAGGTAATCGGCGATATCATTCTCTGCTCGGGAAACGTGTTCAGCCTGTATACCGTCGAAACGCTGTTCCAGCTTTCTCACTTCATCAACGTAGGCCTTCATCAACGGGCTCTGGTAATCCTTATTGACTTGCTTGACGACAAGGTGCGAGTAGCCCCTAACGATGAGCTTTTTGATTCTGAGGTCCGCCGCGATCCTAAGACCGGCAAGCAGCCCTTCGTACTCTGTCATATTGTTTGTTGACACCTCCCTGGGGAAGTGCATCTGGATCACGTACTTGAGGTGCTCTCCTGTGGGGGCGACGAGGAGTACGCCAGCCCCGGCACCTTGTAGGGAGAAAGCCCCATCAAAGTACATGATCCAATTGCAACTTGCCTCCTTGCCGGGGAGAGTAGTCTCTTGGGCTTCTTCGTCAGGTGTCGCGGTCCACTCTACAATGAACTCCGCCAGGACTCGGCTCTGGATCGTCGAAGTACTTTCAAACTTGAGGCCAAAGCTGGAAAGCTCCAGTGCCCATTCCACAATCCTTCCCGTCGCATCTGGATTATGCAATATCCGTTGCAGAGGGAGGCGAGTGACGACAGTGATCTCGTGTGCCTGGAAGTAGTGAAGCAGCTTCCTCAAGGCCATAAGGAGGACGAAGAGCAGTTTCTGCACGCCGGAGTACCTTGACCTAGCCCCCTGCAGGAGGGAGCTAACAAAGTAGACCAGGTGCTGCATCATTTTCTTCTTCGGCGGCACTTCAACTGGCTGTGTCGTCTCCGCATTGGTGGCACCGGGCTCTGTCGCTGCCATTTCCTTGTCGTCAACCTCTCTTTGCGCTACTAGTGTGGCGTTGACCACCTGGTTCATTGCCACTAGGTATAGCAGCAACGACTCCTGGAGCCTAGGCACAACTAGCGTTGGCGCGGAGGAGAGGTATTTATTCAAATCTTGCAAGGCTGCTTTGGCTTCTGGCATCCACTCCACCAGGCCCGCCTTTTTCAGGATCTTGAAAAAGGAAAGGGCACTCTTGGCAGACTTGGATATGAACCTGCCCATGGCAGCGACACAACCAGCAAGCCGGCGCACATCCTTGATTCGCTTGGGTGCCTCAGTCTGCTCTATAGCTCTGATTTTATCCAGGTAGGCCTCTATCCCATGTTGTGACACAAAGAACCCGAGAAGCTTGCCGGATGGAACGCCAAAGACACACTTCTCAGGGTTCAGCTTGAGGTTGATCTTGCGCAGGTTTGAAAATGTTTCTTGCAAATTTGTGATGAGGGTTGCCCTGTCTTTGGTTTTGACCACTATGTCGTCCATATAAGCTTCCATATTTCTATGGAACTGGGGTTCAAAACCGATCTGGACCGCCCTTGCAAACGTCGAACCAGCACTCTTCAACCCGAAAGGCATCCGTACGAAACAATACGTACCACATGGGGTGATGAACAATGTTTTCTCTTCGTCTTCTCTTGTCATGAAGATCTGGTGGTAGCCGGAGTAGGCATCGAGGAATGACAACATATCACACCCAGCCATGGAGTCAACACTCTGGTCGATGCGCGGCAACGGGAAGGGGTCTTTAGGACAAGGCTTATTGATATCTGTGTAATCAATACACAGCCTCCACTTCCCGTTTGCCTTGCGCACCACGACCGGATTGGCCAACCACGTTGGATGGAGCACTCCTCTTACCAAACCCGCTGCTTCCAGTTTCCGGATCTCTTCCATGGTGAACTCTTGTCGTTCCAAAGCTTGCTTCCTGACCTTCTGCTTGACGGGCCACGCATGAGGACAGATAGCAAGGTGGTGCTCAATCACCTCCCTGGGAGCGCCGGGGATGTCGGAGGCTTGCCAGGCAAACACATCGACATTCGCCCGCAGGAAGGTGACGAGCGCATCTTCCTATTTGTCGTCAAGGGTGGAGCCTATAGTGAAAGCTCCCCCCGTGCCGTCCTCATTGACGGAAACCTTCTTGGTTCCCGGCAGAATGGCCCTGGGCTTCTTGTTCCCGCCGGCGAAGCTCTCTGGCATGTCCTCGACGGCAGCGCTACACTCCGACAAGGTGCGCTTACCGGAGTGGGTGCCCGAGGTCTCACCGGCCTTCTTATTCTTCCGTCCTGGGGTCCCAGCTGCAGGAGCAAGTGCCCCAGCGGCGGCAGCTGCCGCAACTGCTAGCTGGTATAGTTGGTCAGCGCAAATCAGCGCATCTTTCTTGTCGGAGGGGATGGTGATGATTGTCACGGGCCCCGGGGTCTTCAGGGTGTTGTAGGCGTAGTGTGACGCTGCCATGAACTTGGCCAGCGCTGGGCGGCCAAGGATCCCATTGTAGGGCAAGGGGATCTTGGCAACATCAAACACGATCCTCTCCGTCCTGAAGTTCAGTTCGCTTCCAAAAGTTACGGGCAGCGTGACCTTTCCCTTGGGTTGACTTCTTCCCGGGTTGACACCTTGAAACGTTCCCGTTTCTTTGAGGTCTCCATCAGGAATCTGCAGCTTCTCGATCACGGCAGGCGAGATCAGGTTCAGACCGGCCCCGCCATCGACTAGCATCTTTGTCACCTTGAGGTTGCGTATCGTTGGTGAAACCAACAGCAGCAAGCACCCGACCGCAGTAGTGCGATCAGGGTGATCCTCAGTGTCAAAAATGATAGGTGTGCTGGACCACTTCAGCAGCCTTTGGGCATCAAATGACGGCTCTGCCGCTGTAATCTCTCGCGCCCACTGTTTAAGACGACGATGAGAGGTGTGCAGCGAGGCGCCGCCGTCGACGCACATGGCCTCTGTAGCTTTCTGAAACTCTTGGTCGCCGGACTCGTCATCCTCTTCGTGATCGTCGTCTTCTGGCTTTCTGTCACGGCCCCTGGCGGGCCTCTCCTGTTGTTTATCCTTGCCGCGACGGCCCGCCTGGCCGTCACGCTTCTTGTCGGATCCCTCAGCACCGTCTTGGCCCTTCTCCTTGTCCCGCCTCTCATATTCAGCCCTCTGCTTCTCAGCGAGGAGCTCAACCTGTCGGCAGTCTTGGAGAGCATGGCCTTTGGTGTGATGGATCTTGCAGTACCGCTTGTCGGAGTTGCCTGGCTTCTCGGCAGCCGCCAAGGCCCGGTAGGCGACACATCCGGCAATTTCCTTGCCGGGGTCATCTGCCTTGGTTTTCTTGGTGGAGCCGGTGTCATCAGACCCCTCGACGGCAAGCACGGCTTTTCCTTTGCGCTTCCTGTTGCGGCGTCGGCCTTTCTTTGCCGGGGCGGCGGTATCCTCATCTGAGGAGTCGGTTTCCACGCCGGCATCTTTGCCGGGGTACTTCCTTCCTACTTTAGCGCGGGCACATCTGTCGGCGAGAACATAGAGTTCTGCGACATCTTTCACCTTGTTCATTGCCAGCTCTTCGCGCATCTTGCGGTTATGCACGTTCTGATGGAACACGCTGATGATGGCGGCAGGATGAACATCAGGGATGTTGTACTGTATCCGGCTGAACCTCTGTATGTACTTGTGGAGACTCTCGCCTCCCTTCTGGGGAATGACGTGCAGATTGCTTGCTTGGCCATGAGCTTGGTGACCGCCAGTGAAGGCGCCCACGAACTCATGGCACAGATCCGACCAGGAGGAAATGGAGTCTACCGGCAAGTGCATCAACCATGACATGGCGTTGGGTTTAAGAGCCAACGAAAAGTAATTCGCAAGCACCTTATCGTCATGGGCTCCGGCAGCCTGCATCGCGATGGTGTAGATGCTGAGGAACTCGGACGGGTGGGTCTTGCCGCCGTACTTCTCGCCCACGTCAGGTTTGAAGGTGCGGTGAGTGGGCCACTGGAACTGCCGCAACTCACGGGTAAAAGCCGGGCAGCCTACCTCGTAAGACAGGCCTCCAAGGCTCCCCGGTGCTGGGTGGTCCACAGCAGGCCCTGCTCGCCTGTCTGACTAGTGGCGCGCTCCGCGCCGGCGCTCGATAGTGGTCTGAGCGTCTTCATGCTCCCAATCCCGAAGGACCTGGCGCTGGTCACGGTGGGTCAGCGGGTCGGACGACGCTATGGAAATTTCATCACCCGTAACGTCACGACGGGCAGGTGTCTGTGGTACAGGGCGAGGAGGAGGCGAATGCACCGTGGTCGTGGCGCCGCCAGCCTTCCTGCCACTATTACGCGGGACTCCGTCAGAACGTCGACCCGGGGGCCCCGCCGGGCTTGGTTCGCCTTTGTTGGCCACCACAGCAAGGCTTCGGATGGTGGCTCTCCATTCATCGAGTTTCCCCGTAATGGGAGGAAAATCAAGGAGCAACTGCACGTGCGCCAAGGCTTCCGCTGGCGTCGGTGGCAGCGAAGCCTGCACTGATCGCGACGCGCTTCGATTTCTGACCATGTCAGAAGGAGCTCTATCACGATCGCGCGGTCGCACGCCATCTTCACCAGCACCTCGGCGAGTGGGCAGGTCTTCTACATCCCGGGGGTGGCGCTCGCGGCTCTTCCCGCGGCGACGCCCGGGGTCTTCGGTGTGATTGCGCCATTCGTCACGCGCCGCTTGAGAGGAGCGCGGCGTCGGCGCCAGCGTGGGAGTCTTGGAAGCCCTTGCGTCGCCCTCGGGTGGGGCGGCAGCGATCCTGGAAGGCCCCGCGCCACCCACGGAGGGCCTGGTTCCGTCTTTGGATTTGGCGGTGTGCATCCCGTTGCCAGGCGCACGAACATCACCGCCTCCCGAACTCCGGCTGCTGGGACGGTGTTGGTGTTCGCGAACGGCGCCCCGGGACCTTTCCGCGACCGGTTCGCTGCTCGCCTGCGTCGAGGCGGGATGTCCGGCCTAAGACGGGCCAACCGCCACCGTCGTCTTCTTCTTGGGCTCCATGACGATGAAGGAGCGTCGAACTAACTGGTAAAGCCGATTCTCACAACTGCGCTGCCCCTACCTGGCGCGCCAAAGATGTCGGTGGGAAACAACACCTATGGGATCACGGAAATCCCTACTACGGTTGCGGGGCGCGGGGTTGTGAAAAGAGCGGATCAAACAGATAGCACACGGTTCCTTTACCCAGGTTCGGGCCGCAAGGATGCGTAAAACCCTACTCCTGCTTTGGTGGATTGTATATCTGAGTTCCTGAGCTAGCTATGGGGCGTTGAGAGCTCCGAAAAAGGCGAATCCTTCTCCTGGTCGCCTTGGGCCTCCTTTTATAGGAAAGGGGTTGCCACAGTGGCACACAGGAGGTGAAAAGGGTACAGTAGTGCGAGGTTATCCTTCGCATTACATGACAAGGTGCATTTAATGCACCTTGCTTAGGTGTCCTTGCTTTATCGGGGGCGGAGGAGAGCCCCGTCTTGTCCATCGTCGCTCCCTCTCTCGTCGACACGCGCCCTGGCCAGCGGTGCCTGTGGTGCCATGTAGGCAGGTAGGCAGCTGAGGTGGCGCAGTGGTGGTTCTCCACAAAGATCTGCATGCCGCCACGCAGGTGCCTGCCCAACTAGTTGGGTTGGCGGCTGCATGCGAACTGTGGTGGGGGCGTGACTGGCGCGGGCCTGATGGTGGCCCTATGACGTCCTTGGCAAGGGCATTGCTGCGGCCCCGGCAAGGGTCTTGCCGTGGCGCCTGCTGTCATCCCCGGCAAGGCTCTTGCCGGGGGCCTTGTGGTCCTCCTTGGCTGGGATCCCGCCAAGGATTATCATCTTCTAAAATGGGTATCTGGTCTTGAATGTCTTCACAAAGATCTGCATGCCACCACGGGGATGTCTCCCGAATCCTTGCCCCATGGGGACAGTGGACTCAAGGGTGACCTCGCTCCGTAAGTGGGGGTGAGCTGCCATGGCGAGGATCTTGCCGGGCTAGCTAAAGCTACCCCCGGGAAGGATCTTGCCGGGGGGGTCTGCTCTGTCCCTTTGCTCTTTGTGGCCTTGGCGTTGTTCTGCTTCCCTTCAGCTTCGTCCTTACCTTGGCTTACCTCCCTTGCCGTGCTTGGCGTGGCGGCGGTCGCGGCTCAGACTGCCCGTGCACAGTTATAGGGGTACAAAAAGTGCACCCCCCTTTTTGTACACCGACACCCGGTGGCGACGGCTCCGGTGGTGGTGTCCTCCGACGAATATGACGGGAAGGAGGAGCAGGACTCGGAGGCGACCCGGATTGGACTGGCAGATCACCCCTCGTGCAATGCCGATCCCCTTCATGCTCTGCCAGATGATGACAACGTCGGCGACCACCCGGTGAGGAAGGTCCTGCCCCCTGCTAGGGTCACCACAAGGTCCCAGGTCACCCCCTCGAAGAAATCGCCGGTGATGGTCCCGACGAAGAGCAGGTCGGTGACGGTCTCCCGGGGCGATGCTCCTGCGATGACGCTGCCCAGCGACACAGCCGGGCTGCCTGTCACAGCCTCATCTGCTCCGGGGGCTCGCGCGCCGGCGCCCCATGCTGCGAGGCACCTGGGCTCCGCGCTTCTAAAGAGGTCGTGGGACTACACCGCCAGGGACCAATAAGCTCCTCATCCTGACTCTATCCTTGCTCCTGCTTCTGTTGCTGCTTCCTAACATTCTCTTCTTGCCCCGCCAGGCCGACTCTGTCGGCGAAGAAGAAGAGAGAGAGGGTGGACGCATCCTCGAGAGCCCAGCAGCCTGGCCTGACCGCACCTCCTCCGGCGCAGAAAGGCGGTGAAGGCGCCCCTACTTCTCTTGCTCGGTCATCCTCACTGGGCCTAGCGGACCACCCTCAGGAGAAGGAGGCCTCCTCGGCCAAGCCGGCTCCGGAGGCGCGCATCTCCAGCTCGCCCGCGGGTGTTGCCAAGGCTCAGAAGCTCCCTGTTTCTCTTCCCGCCGTCATCAGCTCGCAGGCCTTGGCCATAATGCAGCCTCTTCTTCCAGTCGCACCGCTGGCTCGCGATCCTTCCGCTTCGCACGACGCCCTGGAGGAGACCCTTTCCGCACTAACGCGACTTCGGGGCGACCTTCAAGGCGCCGACCATCGCCTGGTGGCAGGGCGCCTGGAGCTGATCTCGCGTTGGCTGCAATCTGATGCGTCTGTCAGGGCGGCATTGGGCCAGGTCGTGGCAGCTTCCGAGGAGGACAAGCGAGCCACCGACCAAGAAATAGCCGCCCGTGAGATGGCGCTGAAGGACGCCGAAGCCGCCAAGGAATGCTACCGGTCAATAGAGGCTGAGCTGGAGACCGTACGCAACGAGCGCGCGGCCGAGTCTCGCAGTCGCAAGGTGGAGGAGGAGAAGATGAAGGCCCGAGAGGACGCCGTCACAGGACGCGATGCTGAGTTGGAGCAGTTGGTGAGGGCGTAGCCCGCAGAGCGCAGCCATCTGGAGGAGCTGGAGGGGAAGGTGGAGGCAGAGAAAACCCAGCTGGAATCCAAGGCGAAGGTTCTGGCTGAGGATCGTGCGGCCTTCAACTCCCTTGAGGAGAGATCCCACGAGGCGCTGGGGGCACTCTACGAGAAGGGCATGGAGAAGCCGCTGGTGACAGAAGACGAAGGCCCGCCTAGTTGCTTCCTTATCTTGTCGTGGCGCTCAAGGGTGTCGTCGACGGCATCGGCCCCATGGAAGAGGGGGAGGCCCGCGCGCTTTCTTCTTCAGCTCTAACGTGCATCTTCAGCGATCTACATCTTCGCAACCCCGGCGTTGACCTTGGCGGGCTGCTTGAGCATGTGGAGGAGGAGCCGTGGTGGGCATGGTGGAGGCCATGCTGGAGAATTTCCTCGCTATCGAGCCTGCACCTCCAACCGACGGTGCCACCAATCCCGCAACCAAGGCCAACGATGCGGCTGACGGTGACTCTGCCGACGGGAAGGCGCTCCATGACAACGGCGCCGAAGGCTGAAGACAAGGCTTGCTAGTGAAGGACGGAGCTCCTCCCGTTTTATTTTCGTGCGAACTTCCCTGTGACATGAGACGTGCCTCGTGGAGGCGTTAAAACTCTGCTTGATGGTTGGAGGAAAATTTGCTATGTAATAATTTATTTAGGTTCCACGATTTTCCTTCCCGTTTGCTTGATGTTCTACGTCGGCAGGGCCCGACCCCGTGCATACTTCATCCGCCATTGGGCCGCCCGGATCATCAGGACGGGACCAAGGGGTGAGGGGCTATGTGGCTAGTTAGGCTCCTGAGTCGCGATGCTCAGGATTCCCCCTTCACGTGCAAACGGCCTGCGGGGAGGAGATGGAAAAATAGGCCTTAGGGTTCTACGTCGACAGGGCCCGACCCCGCGCATAACCCAACCGCCGTTGGGCCGTCCGGATCACCAGGACGGGATCAGGGGGTGAGGGGCTACGTGGCCAGTTAGGCTCCTGAGTCGCTATGCTCAAGAGTCCCCCTTGACGCTCAAACAGACCTTCACACCTATCCTCGCCGAGGTCCCGCTCGTGAGTGGTGCGCGATGACCAGGTCCGAGGGACCTGGCAGGGCGGCGTACGCTCGGCGAGGCCTGAGCGTAGCCCCCGTGCCCAGCCCCCTCACGCAACTCTCCCGATGGGAAAGCGTTGCAGTGAGGCTGGACAATGAGCCGGGTGGCTCCCTGAGGTTGGTACGGCCGTGGGGCCGCCCTCAGTTGTTTATCACCAGCACAGAGCGTAGCGCTTCCTCACTTCCACGGGCATAGCCGCTCCTCGACCGTGTCGACTTCCAGCGCGGACCATGGTGCTTCCACTGGTGCGTGGGTGAGGGCCCCCTCTGAGTGGAGCCCCCGAGCCTTGTACAGCCCCGCCCTGACACATAGCTTGCACGATAAGGCTAGACGAGGTGTGTCTGGGCACCCTTGAGACAGCGCGGGACTCACGAGGCCCTACCTCAAGGCAGGTTGCACCTGGTCTTGGTTCTTGATAGCTTTAGTGGTCCTGCGAGATGGTTAGGCAACCTGCACCGGACGAATTTCTTGAGGCGGTCACATGAGAGGGCCAAACACCAACGACCCCAGGAGGTGACGTGAACGGGGCCGGCCCGCCAGACAGAGCTCAGTCATTGGGTTTATCAACGCTGCAGGGATGGAACCGAGCACAGACGCCGTGCCTATCCTACTCATGCGAGGAATCTTAAAGAAAGACAACCGGTGCATGGCTCCCGTGGTAACGAGGGCGGCCGAGGGTGGGGTATTAAGTACCGGATAAGCAGGTGACAATCATAGGACAACTCAAGCAAAGAGGCAGGTTAGCTCAGATAGATGCAAGAATGATACATGGCATAGGGACGGGCCGGAGCAGCCTGGGGAAGATGCAGCCCGAGGGGCGCTCCCAGCAAAGTAAGCTAAAGATGCAATAGGATACATGTCCTAGGGGTAGACCCGTGCGACTTGGGGATAATGCTGCCCGACGGGCGCCCCTGTAAGTGCATCTATTGCCACCCCTAGTTGGTTTTGGAGTATTGACGACAAACTTGGTTGTGGGACTACTGTGTTTGTGAGAATTGCAGGATAACATGGGTAGTAGTCCTATATTGATTCGGTTTACCTACCAAAGATGACCCCTAAAAATGTGTGAAGACATTGAAGACAATGGTGGTCTGTGAAGAGATTGACATTGAAGACTATGACATGAGAATACATCGCGTGAGGACTATGGAGTGCGAAGACATAGTTGTTTTGTAGTTTCCTTTTCTTCTTTGTTGAGTCATAGCATCCACCGTACTGTTAAGTGGGGTCCAAGTGAACAAAGTCAGAGTAACTGATGTGATGCTCAACTAAATCCTATGTCTTCGAGCGAAGACAATGAGAGTAAATCTTATCTAGAGCTGGCTGATTCAGCTTTACTTGTAGCCCAAGTCAAGCCACCGCGTGTGTTTGAAATTTGACCGTTGGACACGTGTCAGTTCCTTAGTGACCCAGGGTCATTTTGGACAAATCAGGTCGGGTTGCCTCCTGGCTATAAATAGCCCACCCCCTACACCATAAATTGGTGGCTGCTCGGAGTTAGTGCATGACTTTTGTCATTTGAGAGAAACCCACCTCCGAAGCATTTGAGAGAGAGATCCTTGTGAGGACAAAGCCCAAAACACTCAGAGCCAAAGAGTGTTAGGCATCACTGAAGTCTTTCTGTCCGCGTGATCTGAAGACTTGTTACACTTGAGGACTGTTAATCCTCCAGCCGGTTAGGCGTCGCGTTCTGAGCATCCAAGAGCCATTGTGGATTGCCGGTGAACGAAGTCTGTGAAGGTTTGGAAGTCTACCTTGAAGACTTACCAGAGTGATTGGGCGAGGACTGCGTGTTCTTAGCTCAAGGGGAATAAGGTGAAGACGCGGTCTTCTGAGTTCTCAGCCTCCCTAACCAAACGTACAGTTGTCACAGCAACTGGAACTGGTCTACCAAATATGTGTGCTCTCCAGGCTACTGGTTTTATCCTTCTCATCTCTCTACTTTACAGTTTGTCTTCGTGAAGTCATTGCCAGATTGCTTGAACTGATTGGCTTCACGGTGCATAGACCGTTTTCTGTTTGGCTTCATACTATCTTCCATCCTGATCCATACTACCTAGCTGCTGATAGTCTTCGTGCTTTCACTTCATTGACTATGGCTTGTCTACTTTAGTCTACCTTTCGCTGCATATCAATAGGTTCATTTCTACTGTTTGTCTTCAAAGCCCCCATGTTTGGAAGACATTCATAAAAATCGCCTATTCACCCTGTTCTAGTCGATAACTAGCACTTTCAATTGGTACCAGAGCAAGGTGCTCCCTTGTTCTATGTGATTCGGTTTAACCACCTGGAGTTTTAGCTATGTCGACTGCAGGGATAATCAAAGTCTCCGCAGTGTGCCCTATCTTTGACGGCACTGATTAGCCCTACTGGAAGAATAAGATGCGTATACATCTTGAAGCCATTGGTGTCGACTTCTGGTATGTCGTCAAGAACGGCGTTCCCAAGGTCGGTGAAGGTGTCACTGCTGCTGATGTCAAGAGGTTCATTCAACTGGTCATCTCACCAAAGGATAGTATGGTCGTGTGAGTGCTCTGGAAAATGCGAAGCTAGTCTGGGACTGGCTCTCTAAGGTCAACGAAGGCGTCTCAACCCAGAGAGACTCAAGGATCAGTGTTCTTCGCAACCTCTTCAACCGCTTCAAGAGAAATGACAATGAGAATGTCCATCTCACATTTGATCGCCTCACTGATATCACAAATGAGCTTCACGCACTCGGCGCCATTGAGATCACCAAGCACGAAGTCGTCAAGACGCTTCTGAGATAGCTTGACAGCTCATTCGACACCCTGGCCCTGATGATTCAAGAATGCCCTGAGTTCAAGACTCTCGATCCGTCTGACATACTTGAGAGGCTCAACACACATGAGTTCCAGCTATCGGAGAAAAGAGATATCTATGGTCCCAACTATGGCCAAACTCGTGCTTTGAAGGCAAAGGTTGTTTCCTCGTCTGAGGAAGAATCTGACTACAATTCTGAGGATCCTGAGGACAACGGAAATGAGCTTTCTATTCTTATGAAGAAGTTCCAGAAGTTCACTAAGAAGAAAGACTTCAGAAAGTCTTCAAGATCCAGCTCTAGAAAGGATGAAGCTTACATTCGTGATCACAAGAAGAGAACATGCCACAAGTGCAAGAAACCCGGTCACTACATCTCTGAGTGTCATTGGTATAATGAGACCAAGAAGAAGAAGAAGAAGAGCAAGGAATATGATTCTGATGACAACAAGAAGAAGAAATCCTCAAAGTCTTCATCCAAGTCTTCGTCGAAGTCTTCATCACACAAGAAGAGCTCATCAAGCAAGGCTCATGCGTTTGTTGGTAAGGAGATGGATTCAGAGGAGTCTGCATCTGAGGAGGCAGATGTGGAGTCTGAAGAGGAATCTGATTCAGGTGTGGCAAGCCTGGCAGTAGCTTCAGCATACGTCGCCAAGTCCATCTTCAACACTGAAGAAAAGGGCCTCGTCACCAACGCTGATGCTAATGGTGAGGATGACTCTGCTCCCACCTACTGCTTCATGGCACGTGGTGCAAAGGTTAAACTCACGTGATGCTTACTTTCAAACATCAAGTGAAGATGACTCTGAATTAGAATCTAAACCTAGCTACAAAACACTTGCTGAAATTGCAACTGAACAACAGAATGCTATGGAACATATTCAAAAATTGCTAGACAAAAGCGATGACCTGTTGGACGCGGAAATGACCCGAACTCAGTCCTTAATTGAAGACATTAAAAATCTTTATGTTATGTATGAGGAACTTGAAAGTCGTCAGGAAACGCTCTCAACTACTCATGAAAAGCTCTCCTATGATTATCTTCAACGGAAGCAAGAGCTTGAGAACTTGAGATCGGCTCATGAAGATCTTCAAAAGGAGAACGAGTCACTCCACGCTCAAAATATCAGTTCCGCTCAGGAAGGATTTGAACCACCATGTCTAAAATGCCTTGAGCGTGATAACGTTGTATCTGTTGCTGAATGTTCTACTGCTGGTACTGTTGCTATATCTTCAACTGCTGATGTGGTAACTAACCCATCTACTAAGTATACCACTACTATTGCTGATGAGAATGCCAAGTTGAAGACATTGCTTGAAACATGAATGTACAAAAGTCTCAAAGGGCATCAGGCACTATGTGATGTCCTCAAGAAACAGATACTGAACAGAAACCCAAGGAAAGAGGGTGTTGGCTTTGAGAGGAAAATGAATGTTGATGCCTCTTATTGGAAGCCAGAGCAGTACCCCAAAACCACAAGGGTTGCTGCAAAGGGACCTCCAGTGGATCCATCTACCCTATCTGGCTTCACTTGTGCTAACCCAATTATCATTGATGAATCCTTTGATGCAAACTATAAACTATTTAAGAATCAGAATGGTGAAGTGTTTGCCAGGTATATTGGTACTAACTGGAGGAATGGGCCCCCTTTGAAGAAGATCCGGGGGGCCAAGAGTTGTCTTGAGAATCTTCAGGTGAATGTCATCATGACACCACCTGGGAAGAAGACAAACCCCGGACAAAAGGCTTCATATTGTCCAAAGGCTTCATACAGACAAAGGACCCACCAGAGTCACCCTAACGCCAATGTTTTGCAGGGAAACCATACTCAAACTTATGAATAAGAGTGTGTTTCATCAAACCACTATGTTCATAATACTAAGAACTTTTCTGCTTATTCTTATGAGTATTATTCACCTCCTACAAGGTGATTTGCTATGGCTCCATAGCCGAAGTTCTCAGATGCTGCACTTAGACTCATTGCTTTGAAGCCACCCCTGAAAATGTGGGTGGTTAAGAAAACTTAACTCTCTTTTGCAGGGAAGGGTCTCCAACCGGAAATCAAAGGTGTTTGATACTTATGCTGGGGACCTAAAACATCTTGTGGGGCGCAAGATAAAATGTCCAAATGGCCTTACTATGTATTTCGTCCCAGTATTTCTTGACAAACATCCTATCTACCCTAACCGGGAACTAAACTTTGATAATATGCTTGTTTGACAAATGTTTATGCTTCACATTTCCCTTGGTGAAGCCTGTCCCCCTAATTGCACTGTAGGGTACAACACCAAAGGCTTCTGAGTGGATTATGGATAGTGGATGCACTAAACACATGACTGGTGATTGAAGTCTTCTCATGGACTCAACCTTACGTCCATCTGACAAGAGTCACATCACATTTGCTGACATTGGTAAAAGCAAGGTATTGGGTCTAGGTAGAGTTGCAATCTGATCTGAACATGATTGTGATATTTGGAAAATATCGTTGCCTTGTGCTTATGGAATCTGACAAATCTCTAGTCTTTGAAGGGTATCGAAAAGATGATTTGTACATGGTGGATTTCTCAGCAGGACCACAGTAGCCAGTATGTCTTCTAGTAAAAGCTTCAGAGTGCTGGCTCTGGCATTAGAGGCTAGGGCATGCTGGCATGAGGAACTTATACACTCTTGCGAAGAAGAAGCATGTCATAGGCATCGAGGGCGTCAAGTTCAGGAAGGATCATCTGTGTGGTGCCTGCGAAGCTGGAAAGATGACAAGGGCCAAGCATCCCTCGAAGACAATCATGACGACATCACGTCCCTTCGAGCTGCTTCACATGGACTTATTAGGCCCTACTCACTACTCTACTCTTACTACCACTGCTTGCCTCTATGGCTTCGTCATTCTTGATGATTACTCAAGATACACATGGGTACACATAATTATCTATAAGAATGAAGTGCAGGATGTCTTCAGAAGATTTGTCAATCATGCCATGATGAACTATGGCATCAACATCAAGCACATCAGAAGTGATAATGGAACAGAATTCAAGAACACCGGCCTCGAAACTTATCTTGATACATTGGGGCATCACTCATGAGTTCTCAGCTCCTTACACACCTTAGCAGAATGGCATCATGGAGCGCAAGAACAGAACCCTCATTGAGATGGCTCGGACGATGTTCGATGAGTACAAGACTCCAAGGAAATTCTGGCCTGAAGCCATTGACACTGCATGTCACGTCATCAACCATGTTTATCTTCACAAGCTTCTAAAGAAGACATCATATGAGCTACTAACTGGTAAGAAGCCAAACGTCGGTTACTTCAGAGTATTTGGTGCTAGGTGCTAGATCAAGGATCCACATCACGCTTCCAAATTTGCACCGAAAGCACATGAAGGTTTTATGCTTGGCTACAAAAAGGATTTGCACTCCTACAGAGTCTTCAACCTCTTTCACTACAAAGTGGTTGAAACTATGGATGTGCGTGTCAGATTTCGGGTTCCGGCAAAACCCTTGAGTTTAGAACTCTGGGGTGCACACGAAGATCTCTCGTCCCCCTAGCTGTCACTCTCACTACGATCCCAAAGCTCAGCACGTCGAACTCGCATAACAAGGCACACAGGGTTTATACTGGTTCGGGCCACCGATGTGGTGTAATACCCTACTCCAGTGTGGTGTGGTGGATTGGCTCTTGGGATGAGGATGAACAAGTACAAAGGAAGAACAGCCTCCTGAGGAGAGGTGTTCTTGGGCTCGATGAGCTTGTGGGTGTGTGGTTGGAATGGATCTGATCCAAGATGAGTTGGCCCCTTCTTTGGTGGCTAGTCATATTTATAGTGGCCCTGTTCTTCTTCCCAATCTGACCTGAGCTCGGCCCTCCCCGTCGCCATGGCGCCGAGCCAAACGGAGAAGGGGAAGAAAAAGTCCCAGTCTTCAGCCGAACCTGTCGTGGGTCGGTCGTTGGTGCTCAACCAGGAAGCCATGGATAAGGTCCGCCCAACGCTCGCCTCCGGCTTCAACAAATGGGGAAATACGGTTGCCTGGCCTGCATCCCGCGCCTCTGTTGATCAGGCAGCCACCGAAATCCAATTCTTCATTGACGCCCTGTTGGCCGGCCTGGTTCCTCCTTTCTCCACCTTCTTCAACGCCGTGCTTTCCCACTATCAGATCCATATGTTGCACCTAGATCCCCAATCCGTCGCCCTTCTCGCCGTCTTCGCCTTTGTCTGCGAGGCCATTTTGGGCATTGCTCCTTCCGTGGCCCTACTACGCCATTTCTTCTCGCTACACCTGGCTGACCCTCGGCAATGCTCGGGATGTCTGAGCTTCCAGGCCGTGGTTGCGACGGCCGGATCGGGGATTGACTTTGAGTTCCCACCGTCTGCGAGCGGGTTTCGGACACGGTGGGTGTTTGTGGACGTCGGCATGCTCAGCCCCCTGCTCTCGCCTCCACTGGTGCCCGCCGTCCCCAGCTCCGGCTGGGGCCACAAGAGGCTCGCTAACCCACGCCTTGCCTTTGTCTGGCTCCGGTTGAAGAGGCTGAAAGATCTTGGCATGACCGCACCCATGGTGATGAAGGAGTTCTTGTGACGCCGCGTCGCCCCGCTCCAGCGCCATTCTCATCCGATGTGGGCCTTGTCCGGCAGCAAGGATCGTATGAGGCTCCATAAGTCCGGGCTTCCCCTCGAGGCGCGCCGAACGGTGCTCGAGGTCCTGACGGGCGTCCCTTCGCCAGCCGACATGCTGCAGGAGGGTTGTCTTTTGTACTGCTGCTCGAACAAGGAGGAGTTAGCGACGCAGATGCCCCATTTCGATCTCGGGGCTGCATCCAGCCGACCTTGAAGGGCCTCGCGAGAACCCTGTCTCCATGTTTCCCCTTCTTGCCACCAGCGCCGAGCTCACCCCAAGAGTGGGCGCGCGAGGGGGGGCGAGCGCTGTTGAGGGTTGGAGATGCGGCTGTTGAAGTGCCGACACCACTCTCCTGGGGCTCATGACCTCAGCCCTAAGGTGACGGTTGAGGGGGCGACACGATCCACTGCTCCTGAGGCCGAAGTCCCCAAAGCCCCGACGGTTCACCATGAGGCGGAGCCCGAGGGCTCCCCTCAGCCCTGCACTCCTGAGGTCATCCCCTCAGGAGCCTCACCAGCCGTGCCCAGCACTGGTGGCCGCATCCAGGGCTTCGGTCGGCTCCGGCTGGACTTCGATGCACTCCGCAAGAGGAAGGGGTGTTCAAGCTGCAGCGGTGATGCCTTCTTGCTATTGAAGAAGAGGAAGTATATTGCTATGGACGAGTGAGTACCTTATCTTTGTAATTTCTTGGGTGCCATCTTCCCTCCTGATCATGGTTTCTTAGGCCCCCTTTCGCCAGGGTGATGAAATCTCCCGAAGAGCAACCACCTCCTACCTCGCACCCTCTATTGACTCTGAGTGCCTCACGCCAGCCCACCGCGCTCAGCGCGAGATCGGCGGGAGAGATGGGCGTGCCGGCGTGGCGCCTTGATCCTGCGCTCCTGTTGCCCTTCCTTCGCGGCCCGATCCGGGGCGCGGGAGGTGTGCCTAGGGCTCCACCTCTGGTCATGGACGGTGGCTGGATGACCTCAATCCTGGCTTCTTCTTCAAGCAACGAGCCCCTACCCATCCGGGCCTGTGCCAAGGCCCGGACGACGACTGGGGAAGCGCCGGCCTCCAGCCCCCTGCTGGGCGGGAGCAAGCCGCTTCGGATCCCTTCAGCAACCATTGTTGAGGGGGATGGACCTGGCCGCAAGCTCAAGTTTGCGCACGAGCGGGGTGTCATCCGCCACAAGCTCTTCCAGGAGGCGACGGGCGCGCTGAGCCGACTCGGCAGAGAACCTGTGGATGTTGACGCTCGCCTTGAAGCCGAGGGTCTTCGACTGGTGTAGGAGTGGAATCAAGTAAAGGTGGATATCAACCTCGGGCGCCTCCAGTGTGAGCACGCTAATGCGAAGGCCGAGGCATCCTCGGCAACCTCGCGCGAGGCCAGCACCCGAGCCTTGGAGGAGGCCAGGGAGGCAGACCATCGCTGCGCGGCCGCCAAGTAGCACAGGCGGGAGCTCCAGGCCTTGAACGCCTCCATGGAGTAGCAGGTGGAGGCGCGCAGAGCTGCCTTGGCGTCGATGAAGGGTGCACCGTCCGACAATTAGGAGATCTCGAGGCGCGAGGAAGCACTGTTGCTGGAGGCCATGGAGCGCAACCTCGAGCTTGAGCGGTTGGAGACGAGTGAGCGCCAAGTCGCCCAAGCAGAGGATATTGTCGGCGCACGTGAGGCCAGGGCCCAAGAGGAGGTCGACCGTAGGGTGGCCAAGGCTCGCGCGAACCATGCTGGCAGGTATGACCTGAAGCTGAAGATCCTGGAAGCCGAAGCTGTGGGCAGGACCGCTGACCTAAGGTCAGGGCTAGCTGAGGCGGAACAACGCGAGAAAGCCGCCGCAGCCGCCCTGATCTCAGTGCAGGCCGAGCTGGCCTCCGCCCGTGCCGAGTTGCTCTCACTTCAGCAGCGGGTTGCCAGTGCCGAGTTCGTCGCGTAGCAGAGCAGGGAAGAGGCGCTTCGCCGGCAGACGCTACTGCGCGAGCATGTTCCGATGCTTCGGGACCTCAGGACGAAGGCCAATTAGGCGCTTGGTACCATCTGCGATGAGCACGCTCCCCACCCACACGGTGAGGACTATGTCGGCCATCTTCACTTCATTACCGATGTCGTGACACACCTGGAGAATCGAGCTGAGAGGGCTCGCGAGCTTGTGGACGAAAAGAGTCGGGGCCTCCTCGGGCGCGCGTTCTCCCGCGTCTTCAGCCACCTCCTAAACACCAATCCTGACTTTGATTTTGACGCCACCATTGCCCTAGTGCCTGAGGTCATCCGAGACAACCTATCACACTGGGTGGACGACAATGTGGATGCTTTGGTTAGGGCCTTTGCTTCCGACGATGACGCGGTGGTGGTCAGGGCGGATGAGGGCGATGTGGTTGATGGCGGTGAAGACAGCGCCAGCAACGGCGCCAGTAGCCTGTCCGGAAGCGACTCGGGAGACGAGGTGAGCGACATGTCTGACTGAGCCCGCGCTCCTTTATTTTGAACCTGCACGCAAAAGCTTGGGTACAGCCCCTCACGATGTAAGTGCATTTGGGGAGGGGGAGCACCTCATGTAAATAGACTACCACTTTATTCCCTATGCTAGGCTTAACACACGCTTTTGGGTGCTTGCGAGCCCCCTTGCGGGCTTGCTATCGTAACTTACTTTGGTACAGTCGGGCTTCAAACTGACTTGGCAGCTGTGGATGCGCATTCCTTCTGAGGGGAGCCCCTCACGAGCTCGCGAGGTTTAGGTTTCTTGAGGGGTCCGCCGGTCCACCCGAGAGGGCCTCGCGAGAAGCGAGCACCAGTAATGGTGAGGTGCGCGTGTAGTGCATGTAAGCAGCTGCCAGCCGCCGTTCGCAAGCTGCTCGGAAGGGGGAGATAGAGGATGCAAATCGCAAACAAAACGCAAATCCAGAAACTCACGAAATCAACACAAACGAGAAAGGATGCCCCCCATGATTTCCAATGAAAATACAACTTCAAATTCAAGATCAAAGGCTGCAAGTCTGATCTATAGAAAAGAGGTCAAAAGCAAATGGCTGCGCCTTGCACCTAGCTAGTCTTCTTGTCTTCCCACCAGCACGAAGCTCAGTTCTTTCACTGGCTGTGAGCATTGTCATTGGGGGACAGTGTTGACAGCCAGCGCGGAGCATGGTGCTTCCACTAGGACATGGGCGGGAGCCCCCGAGGCCCGAGGGCGGCACTCCGGAGACTACGCGGCGTGTATAGCCCCACTCATTATTATGTGAGAGTGTCACGAGCGGAGACCTTCACAGGCGTGAGCCTTGCTTCATATCGCCAGATGAGGACCCCGCCTTGCGCCGCCCTTGACCATCGTTGGGGCGTCCGGAAACTAGGACGATGCCAAGGGGCAAAGGGGACGCTAGCGGCACCCTCGGTGACCACGGGCCCTCTGCCGGAGGGAAGGCTCGCCAGTGCCTCCCCAGCAGAGGACCTACCTCCGCGCGATGCCTTGCTCCACGTGGTGCGAGGAGGGGCCTTGCTCCCGGCTCTTCCCACATAGCCCCCAGTGCGCTTCCCCTGGTGGAAGGGGGGTTGCCGTGCTGGGGCCATCGTCCACCACTGCGACCTGGTTCACCTGGGACCCATGGTTAGCATAAGCCTGCTCCTAATAGTTTAGTGGTACCCTGAAGCTGTTGTCGCCGGCGTGGTCGGCGAGGCTCCCGGGTGACTCCTGGAAGGCCTCAACTTCCAGCGTCTCCTCTTCCCAACCCGGCTCGAGGAACGAGCCGGGTTCATCTCCCGGCGTGTACTCCTGGTCCATCATGCGGGGCACATAGGCCTCCGGAGCCGCTGCCTCAGAAACCCTGCCAAAGTGCCCCGCGCTCCACGTCATCAGGCCCAGCACGCCGCCCCGAGGATGGAAGTGCGGCATCCTGCTAGGGCCGTAGGGCGCAACACTCATGACTACGCCCATCGGGGGAGGCACATGTGTGGCCTGGTGCCCGGCTCCACTTGCTGCGTCACTGCTGATGAGCCCTCCTGGTGCGCCTGGGAGCATGCGGGCGCGGCGAGGCCACAGCTTCAGGCGTAGGTAGGGAGCAGAAAGGCGGCATACCCCTGGTCGCAGCGTCCAGCAGCTCAGCGACAAGTTCCAGCAATGCAACGCGGCCGCTCTCTGCCAGTCGGCACCGCAACAGCTCCCGCGCCACTATGAGTGCGACCCTCATGTTTGCTAGCTCCCGTCGGGTGTGCGGCACCATCGCCGCGGCATAGCTCTAGGCCCTTGCGGCAGCCCGCACACCGTAAGGGTGAAAGGCGTCGGACCGCGCCGCCCGCGCTCCGCGGTGTTTGCCGGTGCATGTGCCGCCTGGAGCGCGGAGCTGAGGTCCTCTTGGGTGAACGATGCCGCCCGGGCAGGCCAAGCTGCCCAGTGGTCGGCGTTCGCCCTCGAGTTTCCGGACATCGGCGCTGCAGAGTGCTGGCGAGTCTGCTGATGGAAGAGAGGCTCCGGCGCACCCCTTCCTGGCACGCCAAATGTTGGATTTCGGGTTCAGGCAAAACCCTTGAGGTTCGAACTCTGAGGTGTGCACGAAGATCTCTCCTCCCCCTAGCTCACGCTCTCACTACGATCTCAAAGCTCAGCACGTCGAACTCGCAGAACAAGGGACATAGGGTTTATACTAGTTCGGGCCACCGATGTGGTGTAATACCATACTCCAGTGAGGTGTGGTGGATTGCCTCTTGGGCTGAGGATGAACAAGTAAAAAGGAAGAACAGACTCCTAAGGAGAGGTGTTCTTGGGCTCTATGAGCTTGTGTGTGTGAGGGTGGAATGGATCTGATCCAAGATGAGTTGCCCCCTACTTTAGTGGCTAGTCCTATTTATAGAGGCCCTGGTCCTCTTCCCAAATATAGGTGGGAAGGGATCTAACAATGGCCAAATTTGAAGGGAGACAACCAGTACAAGTTATCCTGACTAAAGGTGGTCTTCGCCTGCCAAAGGCTCTTGTGGTGACGCTGTCGTGGGCTCCGCGATGACCTCCGTCCTGCCGTCTTGCTGGTCTTGGTCTTGTTGCACCGATATGGAAACCTTTGCTTGATGCCTCGGGACTCCTCGCCTGTGCCTGCCTCTTTAGCACCAAAGAGGAAACGAGTACACTGCACGCGCTAGCGCCCGCCTGGCCATGGTCATCATGGCTTGCGTCACAGGAACCCGCGATGTGCCCCTCGCCTTGATCTCTCCGCCCCCGAGGAGGTCTTGCGTCGTCTGCCTTGCGAGGCTTGGCCCCTCGCGAGGGTCTTGAGCATTTTCTGATGAAGATGGGTCGTACAGGACCGCTGGTGGAGCCACGCCGTGGACCACAGGCAGGCAAGTCTAGGGACCCCCATTCCCAGGACGCCGACAGTGCGGTTCGATGAGACTAACGACTCGCAAAGAGAGCACCTACCAAATGTGCTAGATGAAGCCTCACCAAGTGAATCTATCAAGCTTATGGGTACTGGAGAAATCATACCTTCAGAGGTTCAAGCTGAAGAAGAAATCGTCATTTCTGCACCTAATCAACCCGAAGACAATGCTCAGCCTGAAGTCAATGTTGAAGCTAAAGACAATGATCTGCAAGGGCAAAATCTTCATCCAGTTCATCCTCCTGTTACAAATGAAGTACAGATTGAGAAGATAATCGATAGCATCAATGCACCTAGTCCGCTCACTCGTTCAAGAGCAACACAACAAGCAAATTTCTATGGGCACTTTGCATTTGTCTCTATATTTGAACCCAAGAAAGTTGTTGAAGCCTTCATGGAACCGGAATGGATTCAAGCAATGCAAGAAGAGCTTCAACAGTTCGAGCTAAACAATGTGTGGGAATTGGTTAAGCGTCCTAATCCTCGCAAGCATAACATCATTGGCACCAAATGGATCTATCACAACAAACAAGATGAGCATGGTCAAGTGGTCAGAAACAAGGCTTGTCTCGTTGCTCAAGGATACACTTAAGTAGAAGGGATTGACTTCGATGAAACTTTTGCTCATGTGGCTAGGCTTGAAGCTATTCGCATCCTGCTAGCCTATGCCAACCATCACAACATTGTTCTGTACCAAATGGATGTGAAGGCTGCCTTTCTCAATGGCAAGATTGAAGAAGAAGTGTATGTTGCACAACCACCTGTCTTTGAAGATCGAAAACATCCTGACATGGTATAAAAGCTCAACAAGGCACTGTATGGCCTCAAACAAGCTCCTCGCGCTTGGTATGAAACACTCAAAGACTTCCTGAAGAGCAAAGGCTTCAAACCTGGTTCTCAAGATCCTACACTATTCACAAAGACATATGATGGAGAACTGTTTGTGTGCCAAATCTATGTGGATGACATTATCTTCGGCGGCACTGACAAGAGATACAGTAATGAGTTTGGACATATGATGCAAGAGCAATATTAGATGTCCATGATGGGTGAGCTGAAGTTCTTCCTCAGTCTTCAAATTCGTCAGCAGAGCAACGACATCTTCATATCTCAAGAGAAATGTCTCAAATATTGCCTGAAGAAGTTTGGAATGCAATACTGCAAAGGATACACGACGCCAATGCCAACCAAAGGTCAATTGGGTCTCGACAACAATGGTAAAGAGTTCAATAAGGCGTGCATGGAAACATGGAGCAACTTTCAATAAGTTGCATGCAAGCCACATGTCCTCTAGATGTGAACCGCCAGGGGCTCCTGCGTAATTACGTTGTGCTGCCCCCTTCCTTATAAGTACAATCACTGTGGTAAAATCTTTTCTTCCGCCTCGCCACCTCGCACAAACCATAGCGCCTCCGCTAGCTCGCATCAACGCCGGAGACGAAGCGCTTAGCTGGCGCGACTTCTTTGACGCCGTCCTCACGCCGGCCGCGGACCTCGCCTTCTCCGCCACCGCCGTAGGGTGCGGAAGATTGAACTGCTCGGCCTCTAACTCCGTCTCGTCTAGCAGTTCAACATCGGTAATTAAATCTCACTTTTTACAGCCTTTTTGATCCGTCAAATCTATCCACTTCAACCAAAAGTGGTTTGTACACTTCCAAGTATGGATCTATCCCTATCTGCATCTCATATCCTGCTAAGTATATTCACTTATGCTTCATAACTAGTTAGATTCCTCACTTGTACTTATTCTTGGATTTGTACAAATCTGGAACCAAGTCTCTCCAAATAAGTGAATGTCTTCGTTCTATGAGGTCAATATCTTCAAACAGATTTATCTCCAAAATCTTCTAAGAATGCATATGACCTCTTCCCCTTCCCTCCCATCTCTAATGTTGTCACAGGTACATGTCCGTGGGAGAATCCCTTGGTTCTCATAGTCTGCATTCATTTGCAGAGTTCTTACAGCGTCATATACACTCTCCTGAAGCCAGCTCCTGTCTGACCAGTAGAAGGAAGCCATTCACTGTTCTAAAGCCATTCAGTCTGAATACAATGGCAACTAAGAAATCAGCAAGAAAAGGTGGTAGGCAGCACCGTGGAGATACATCTAAGGATTTACCTCCAGATATATTTGAACTGTACAAGTTAGAACTAGAGGAAAGCTACAACCAGCGCAAGACCCGAATCCAATGGATTTGAAGATATTGGGCAGAGCAATGGTTCAAGTACAACTTTGTCACTGCCGAATATGCAGAGAAGAATGCTATCAAGCGCCCTTGGGGAGATATTCTATGCTGTAATCTTCAACCCAAGTCCATGTCTGAAGCCATTGCTCAAGGCTTCTACCCATGCATGGTCCATGGACCGAAGCCAGAGAATGCCGACCCATCATCTATGCTATAGTGTCGTGAAGACAATCTATTCAAGCGCAACTATCAACTTCCCAAGGAGTCAGCTGTCAAGAACAAGAAGGAGTTTGGCCTCAACTTCAACCCTAGCCCATCTGCTCCAAGGGCTGATGGCACTCGCGATGCCAATCCAAATATCATCGGCCCCTTTGACAACTTTCATGGGCTCCTCTCCCACGTTGCTGCACAGCGGGCCACTATTGATCACTCTGCTGATGACGCTGACTCTGAAGAAGCGCCAGCTCCACCAAAGCAGCAGCAGAAGAAGAAGACCAAGGCTTTAAAGCCCTCTGCCTCACCAAAATCTTCGTGTGTGAACCCATTGGCCAATGCACCTCCTGAACCCAGTGTGCAATCTGAAGATTTGTCTCGTGTCTCCAAGAAGACTGAGAAGACAAAGAAAACCAAGAAGCCCAAGAAGATTTCTGGGCATGAAGTAACTCCTACTGCCCTTCTGCGCAATGAGGATGATACCATTGATCTATCCAGCGATGAAGATCTTGGTGATGATGCCCTTTAGTTGCTGATCAAGAGCAAGCAAGAGGCACAGATCTTCAACGATCTGCCCCTCTTTGACGTTGATATACTGAACAACTTCATCAATGAGTGATCCGACGACCAGAGCATTAGCATTGATGATCTTCATCTTCATGTGGACATAAGCATCACATTCCACGGAGCCATTGCTAATGAGTTGGCCTTGGCTCAGAAGATTGTCGAGCTCAAGAATAAAATTGACTATGAGAAGGCTCACTTCAAGAAGAACATGGCCAAGCTCAGCGTGGCAGATGTTCATATCTTCAAGAAGATGTTGCATGAGCTCAAGGAACAGTTTCACAAGAAGCGTGAAAAAGCAAAAGGTTCAAGAGAGCACATGAAGTACTTTGCGCAGAAATGTGTTCAAGCACACATTGAGGCTGAGAAGAGCAAGGCTCTTGCGCGTCCTGGCATCAACCCCAAGATGGCTGGAAAACAAAAGAAGAAGTCTGTTGAAGCCCAAAGTGAAGCATCAAGGCAGGAAGAACCTCGCATTATCTTCCCTTCCAGCATGACAGGTCGAAGCCTAAGGTCCCCTCAGCAGCTTCAGTACTGAAGAAGACAAGGGTAGCTGAAGCCAAAGCCAAGAAACGCAAGCATAAGACTGCTTCTGATGATGCACCCTCGAAGAAGAAATTGAATACAAAGTCTTCAAAGAAAGAGTGTGTTGTGGCCTCTCAGCCCCTTGTTGTTGAGCCCATTTATGTTGCCCATCCAGCCTCCACCAACCAAGAACGTCGCCTTGTGATCCACGAGCCTGCTTTCACATAGGCTCCTGAAGATGAAGAAGTTCCAGCTGTTGACCAAATAACAGCTGAAGACATTGGTCGTGGAGACAATGTTGAAGATGATGAAGTCCTTCCTCAACTTGAGCACCAATTAGTATCATCGCCTGTTCTTACGAACATCAAACTCATCAGCATTGGTCGTCCCTTGACGCCAATCGCTCAGGATGATTCATGGGCCGATCGCCCTCAACCAGACACCCCCACTCGTGATGAGACACCCAGAACTCCACCACCTCAAGTCACCACTCCAGTGCTTGACGACAAAAACTACATGGTACAGACCACTCCATCACCAAAAGCGTCGCCCGCTTTCTGCAGGCTTCGCAAAGGCCCCAGGCCCTAGGTCACCATCTCGAGAATTCCTGAAGGAGAAGTGCAACAAAGCTCAGTAGCATGCCAAGTGTTTCCTAAAGCCACCCCTACTGTTAATGTCTCTAAGTCTGAAGCCAAAGCTGCTGAAGAAATTCTGACTGCATCAGCCGATGAAGATCAAGGAGAAAGAGAAGAAGAACGAGTTTCCACACCCCCTGCTACTGATCAATTCATTCTTCAGGAGAATGTGACTGTGCCCGACCCTGCTGTCATTAAACGAATGGAGGTTAACACCACTGAGGCTGCCACCAACAATGATGCTGAAGCCAATGATGTTGTCATGGCCGAAGCTAATGTGGTGCCTGAAGCTCATGTGCAACCTGAAGCCAATGTGCATGCTGAAGCCACTGTTCCACCTCCTAGGCCTCACACAACTGAACATGCCCTCGATCATGGATAGCTGGTCAGCATGAAATGGCCGATCTTGGTTCCTCCCACTGCTCCCGGGCCACAGTATGAATACCATGTGGAGCAGAGGCCTCAGGTTCAGAAGCCAAAGCCTAGGCTGCCAAGGCTTCCAGGTGCTGCTACATCGCCAAGATCTTTTAGCATCAACAGCTTCAAAGCACACAACATCTTCTTCAACAGCGCCAAGAATCCTTACTCGAAGCCAAAGATCTCTTCTGATCGATTATGGAGCTACCAGCAGCGCAACTATTACTCCTGCATTTTATACAATCAAGGGGGAATCTTTCCACACATGCGCCTTGATTGTGAAGCTATTGCTGCACTACCCTGTCTAGAAGAAGCTCTTGAGTGCTTTAGGAAGTTGGTCTTCTGCCGTTCGTTACAGACAAGGAGCACTCGAATGAAGAGCTTCTCCTGCAGTTCTATGCCACTCTTCACATTCGTGGCTACAATAGGGATCCCAAGACATGGATCCATGAGTGGATGTCAGGAGATGTACATCATGAAGCCAAAGCTCAAGAAATCATCGAGCTTACTTCCCTGCCCACTCCAGGTGAGCTGTATGAACCTAGTTGTCAGCTTCATGAGAATGAACTGTACAACATTTTTTAGAGACTTGAACACAATATGAGCGAGATGCTCAGCCTGATGAAGCCACTGCCCCAAGATGCTGCATACCCCAAAGAGTTCTTCATCAAAGACCTCGAGTACTTGCCCTGCACAGTTTATCATATTCTAAGGCGTACTCTATGGCCAATCAAGGGATATACTTCTGAAGCTAAACTTGAAGGATCCATGAAGACTTTGGTATTCTATATCGTCAATGGCATTAGATTCAACACCCAGGATTTCTTCATCAGACAACTTGCTACATCTGGGACTGATTTGTTTGGCTTGAAGTTATATGCTCCGTGGGTGATGCGCCTGATCAAGCACCACTCTTCTGTTGACTACCAGCCCTCAGCGCGCAACCATCTTGTCTTTCTGCCTGAGGTTGATCTATCTGTTGAAGCCATCTACCCCGAGCCTGCCAAGGAGCCGCTATATCTTCATAATGCTTATCACCAAAGCTTCTCGCAACTAATGGAGGGTATTCTTGTTCCAAATGCTGCAACTCGATCCTATCCTCTGGCTGGCAATATGCGTGTGCCTCATCGTGCAAACACTGAAGCCACTGACAGTACAATTCCTCAAAGGCCTCGGAAGCGTTCTCGTGTACTCAATGGCCGAGAGCTTCTTGTGGCCTTACATCAGAAGCAAGATAAGCATCATGACTAGCCACCAAGAACTCGTTTGTTGCCCATGAAGCCTGTCGGCGGTCCTAAAAGAGTCTCACTCTGCTCTGTCCTGAAGATGATCTTCGCGAAGATGGCTTCACTGAGGACTTCAAGTTTCATTCCAGGCCTCCCCAGAATGCAAGCTGGCGTCACACTCCCTCAATAGAAGATTCTGAGTATTCATCTTCGGCTGCAACTGTTGTTGCGAGAGTCGTCGATGAAGAAGACGATGCCACTTCACCAACCATGGCTTCACTGCGTCTCGACAGTGCACCAGGCCCCTCTGCACCACCAAACTGCAACGTCGACCCTGCACCTGCATCTACTCCTGATGGGAACGAGTAGATACTCTATGTCTTCAAACCTTTTTGGTCAGTACTAACAAAGGGGGAGAAGCTTATGAGTTGATAGTCTTCAAGCGGGTCCTTATGGGTGGTTGCATTATTTTTGGCTAAGTTTTTACAACTCTCGTCTTTTGAAACATTTGGTTCCCTAAGTTGTAACACTTAAACTTGATGGTCGTCTGCTACCTTTTCTGCCACTTTGTGATACGATAATAAATCCAGCATGAAGCCATTCCGCAGATGTCCATTTTTCATTATGCATGTCATTCTCTTCGTTATATTTTTATATGCATGATGAATTGTGTTCGTAAGTTGAAGAGGATCTCCACAAAGTAAAACCTACCATGTGCATTTGCATTCAAAAGCAAACTACCTATATGCACATCTTCAGGGGGAGCCTTTTGCTACTTATGAAGGCAATGACGTAATTCTCAACTTTCACACACTTTTATCCCCATTGAAAACTTCAACCAGTTTGTCGTCAATCACCAAAAAGGGGGAGGTTGTAAGTGCATCTAGTGCCACCCCTAGTTGGTTTTGGAGTATTGACGACAAACTTGATTGATGAACTAATGTGTTTGTGAGAATTGTAGGATAACACAGGTAGTAGTCCCATATTGACTCGGTTTACCTACCAGAGATGACCCCTGAAAATGTGTGAAGACAATGGTGGTCTGTGAAGAGATTCACATTGAAGACTATGACATGATAATACATCACGTGAAGACTATGGAGTGCGAAGACATAGTTGTTTTGTAGTTTCCTTTTTTTCTTTATTGAGTCATAGGAACCACCGTACTGTTAAGTGGGGTCGAAGTGAACAAAGTCAGAGTGACTGATGTGATGCTCAACTAAACCCTATGTCTTGGAGCGAAGGCAATGAGAGTAAATCTTATCCAGAGCTAGACGAGTCGGCTTTACTTGTAACCCAAGTCAAGCTGCCGTGTGTGTTTGAAATCTGACCGTTGGACACATGTCAATTCCTTAGTGACCCAGGGTCATTTTGGAAAAATCAGGTCGGGTTGCCTCCTAGTTATAAATAGCCAAGCCCCTACACCATAAATTGGTGGCTGCTCAGAGTTAGTGCATGTCTTTTGTCGTTTGAGAGCAACCCACCTCCGAAGCATTTGAGAGAGAGATCCTTGCGAGGACAAAGCCCAAAACACCCAGAGCCAAAGAGTGTTAGGCATCACTGAATTATTTTTGTCTGCGTGATCTGAAGACTTGTTACACTTGAGGACTATGAATCCTCCAGCCGGTTAGGCATCACGTTTTGAGCATCCAAGAACCATTGTGCATTGCCGGTGAACGAAGTCTTTGAAGGTTTGGAAGTCTACCTTGAAGACTTACCAGAGTGATTGGGCGAGGACTGTGTATTCTTAGCTCAAGGGGAATAAGGTGAAGATGCAGTCTTCTGAGTTGAATCTCAGCCTCCTTAACCAGACGTACAGTTGTCACAGCAACTGGAACTGGTATACCAAATATGTATCCTCTCCAAGCTACTGGTTCTATCCTTCCCATCTCTCTAATTTACAATTTTTGTTTGCGAAGTCAATGCCTGATTGCTTGAACTGATTGGCTTCACTGTGCAAAGACTGTTTGTTGTTTGGCTTCATACTATCTTCCATCCTGTTCCATACTACTTAGCTGCTGATAGTCTTCGTGCTTTCACTTCATTGCTTATTTGACTATGGCTTGTCTAGTGTAGTCTACCTTCCGCTGCATATCAATAGGTTCATTTCTACGGTGTGTCTTCAAAGCCCCCGTGTTTTGAAGACTTTCATAAAAATAGCCTATTCACCCCCCTCTAGTCGATAACTAGCACTTTCAACCCCCAACTGAATGAACTGGAAAGAGTCACCTGATACCGTAGCCGGAGTGATGTCGGAGTAGCTGAAGATGCATGTTGAAGAGTTTCTCCTCACGAGCCACCAGGGTCCTGAGCCTCAGGAGGCTCTGCGGGTCCCGGTGGCTCCTGGAGAACCGTCGCGATGTCCTCCAGGACGACGTGATGTCTGGCCTCTTGAGCCACAGGATGCTCCGTAGGTGGCGCTGGAAGGTGACGGCCGCATTCGGCAAGCTGAATGGCATGCAAACGTAGCTGTGAGGTGGACCCCCGCGTCATCCAACGGGCGAACGCCAGAAATGTCCCTGACATGCGGCCCTGTTGAGCCCTGGAATGTTGACGCAGACGCGCAGCCCGCCGTCCTCGCCGGGATGGGGGCTGTGCTGGTGAAAGGATCGAGAAGAGGTGTCTAGAGGGGCGGTGAATGGACTCTTAACAACAAAAAGTTGCAGTTTTTAGTTTCTTCAAGTTAAGGTGGAGTTTTAGCACAAGTTTAAACATTCACAATACATATCAAGCAAGCATGACAAGAGTATATGAGCAGCGGAAAGTAAAGCATGCAATTTGCAAGAATGTAAAGGGATGGGATAGGAGTGTGAAAACAAATTGGAGACACGGAGATTTTTGGCGTGGTTCCGATAGGTGGTGTTATCGTACGTCCACGTTGATGGATACTTAAACACACGAAGGGTAACGGTTGCGTGAGTCCACCGAGGGCTCCACCCACGAAGGGTCCACGAAGAAGCAACATTGTCTATCCCACCATGGCCATCACCCACAAAGGACTTGCCTCACTAGGGTAGATCTTCACAAAGTAGGCGATCTCCTTGCCCATAAAAACTCCTTGGTTCAACTCCACAATCTTGACGGAGACTCCCAAGTGACACCTAACCAATCTAGGAGACACCACTCTCCAAAAGGTAATAGATGATGTGTTGATGAGGAACTCCTTTCTCTTGTGCTTCAAATGATAGTCTCTCCAGCACTCAACTCTCTCTAACAGATTTGGATTTGGTGGAAAGATGATTTGAGTGGAAAGCAAGTTGGAGAAGGCTAGAGATCAAGATTTATGTGGTTGGAATGGAATATCTTGACCTCAACACATGAGTAGGTGGTTCTCTCTCAGAAAATGTATGCTGGAAGTGTAGGCATGTTCTGATGGCTCTCCTCACGAATGAAGAGTAGGTGGAGGGGTATATATAGCCTCCACAAAAAATCTAACCATTACACACAAATCACCAAACTCGATGGGACCGAATCAGAAAACTCGGTCGGACCGATTCAGTTCATAATGTGACCGTTAGGCATTTTGGTGGGACTGATATGATCAACTCGGTGGGACCGATGTGCTAGGGTATGGGTAAAACCTCATCTCGGTTTGACCAATTACACAAACTCAGGGACCGATTTTGGTAATAGGCTAACCAGAGAGTTGGTCCGACAAACTCGGTGGGACCGATTACATAACTCGGTAACACCGAATTTAATACAACGTGATCCAGAGAGTTTGCAAGCCCATCTTGGTGAGACCGGGATTCCATTGGTGAGACCGAATTGATTAGGGTTTTGTTGCAGTGGCTATGTCAGATGAACTCGGTGGCGCTGGATAGAAAGTTTCGGTGGGGCCGAGTTTGACTTTTGTTTTGGGACATATGTGGATATGAGAAAGTGGTTGAGGCTTTTGGAGCATATCACTAAGCACTTTGAGAAAGCAAGCCATTAAGCAACACCTCATCCCCTTTTAATAGTATTGGCTTTCCCATGGACTCAATGTGATCTTGGATCACTAAAAGTAAAATGTAGAGTCTTGAACTTTTGATCTTGAGCCAATCCTTTATCCTTAGCAACTTGAACTGGTTCCATATCCTCTTGTCCACGCCACTCCATCTGTTGAAGTTGTCTGAAATATACTAGATGAAAACATTAGTCCAACAAGAGATATGTTGACATTAATTACCAAAACCACCGAGGGAGCACTTGTGCTTTCAATCTCCCCCTTTTTGGTAATTGATGACAACATACATCAAAGCTTTAGATAAAGATAAAGAGAATAACACGTAAGGCTTTGGAAAGGACATGTAACATGCATAGGCTCCGCCTACATGTATGCAGTCATGTCAATATGGAATGTAAGAGCATGTGAATGCATAATCATGACAGAGCAAGCAATGTGTTACATGTATCTTGGCTATATGCATCAGAGTGAATGATATGAATGTATGAAGTGTATCCTCATGTTCATGATTCCTTCTTGCAAACAATATGTACATTAGCAAGAAATCTTCATGCACATCAGTGTGATGCATATACTTACCTTGTGGTCTTGAGCTGGCTTAGGAAGGGATGAACCTGAGTAAACAAGGTTAGATAACACAGATACATCTACTAGACAGAGCAAAAAAAAGAAGCCACAAGAGTACCAAGATTGGGATGACATGTAGAGAGTGAGTACTAGGTACTCTGTTGGATATAGACATGTCCCCAAAGGTAAAGGATATGCAATGAATTCAAGGATTTCCCTCCCTAGAAGTCTTTCTGCACCTGAATCTTATATTGGATAATGGAAGAAAGTAGGGAAACAAAATCAGAGCAGAATAGAAACAGATTAGAAGAAACATAACATAGACATGTCTTTCCCCTCTTAAAGACATGTGAATTCTCTCCTCTTGAACACCAAGCATAAGGGGCCTGTAATTTCTCTCTCCCCCTTTTGAAGGGTTAAGCTTTGATATGAACTCTCTCTCCCCCTTTGACATCAATGTCCAAGAAAGGATCTTCTGGAGTATGAGTCAAAATAGGTTTGGTCCTTGAGTCGCAGAGCAAAGCAACATGTAAAATGTGATGCTGGTAGAGGACAAGAACCATTGAGTGGAGCTGGAACAAAAGTGCATAAATAAGTGGCAAATTGTCTTTCCTGCAGTGAAATTAGTGACACCGAATTGTGTTCTTCGGTTGCACCGAACGGGTTCGGTTGGACCAAAAGTGAAAAACCAGTGGGACCGAGTTCAACACAAAAAAGAGCAATAGTCACCTGAGATCACTAGGCAAATAAGATCTCACAAAGATTTGCAAGGAATTAACTGAAGGATTTGCGATGCGAAGAGATGCAGAACAAAATCAGAGAAAAGAAAATCTAGATGAAGTTTTTTTGTTTATAAATGGAAGGGGAACAAAAATGCAAGGAACAAATGCAAGTATCCAGAGAAACACTAGAGAACTTCATCTAGAAATGGGCGGTGAAAAAGTCACCTATGTTAGATTATATTGACTAAGGAGTCAAGTGAGAACACTTGATCATAAGTCATACTCATCGTTTAAGCTCAAAATGGGGTTACCATTTTTCGTTTAAGCTTTTGATGTGTTCGCATCTTGTTGAGCTTCTTTGAAACATGACTTGGAGTAAAGCTTCTCTAAGATGGAATAACATACCTTGGGTGGTGGTGTTGAACTTGATCATGTAGTTGAACTCGCGTGGGGTGCTCAAGGTTGATGTAGCGCATCAATGGTTCAGAGCACCACTTGTTGTTTGAGTTCATCCACCTACATGGGTTAGTCTTGCAAGGAAGAGAACTTGTGTATCCAACATGACAATCATGAAATTTGACACCAAATGAAATTTGATATATTGAATATGTCAAAGGATATATCAAAGGGTTTTATGCTTCCTTGTCTTCAACCACCATGGTGTAGAGACTTGGTTATGTAGAGATTGCTCATGATGTGAGTGAGTTGCAATCCCATGGATTTAGATTCATCCAAGTACCTAGAAGGGTTAGATAGCATGCAAGGGTACAAATGTATCCAAGACGTATGATTATCATCATAAGAGAAAAGGTCAAGGATTAGTCGTAGGCTCATGCCTTGCACGTATCTACAAGGAGTTCCTGCTCCAACTTTGAAGCATCAATAATGTTCAATTCACCTCTCAAATGGTAAAATACTTTCTCATCAAGTAGTTTGGTGAATATATCTACCAATTGCTTATCGGTAAAAACATGCTTAAGATCAATGTCCCCTTTAGCAACATGATCTCGAATGAAATGATGGCGAAATTCAATATGCTTAGTTCAAGAATGTTGCACGGGATTGTGAGCAATCTTAATAGCACTCTCATTGTCACAAAGCAATGGAACATGTTTCACATAGATCCCATAATCCTTAAGATTTTGGGTCATCCAAAGTAATTGAGCACAACATGAATCGGCGGCAATGTATTCCGCTTCGGCAGTGGATAAGGATACCGAGTTTTATTTCTTGGAGGACCAAGATACAGGAGATCTACCAAGAAATTGACAAGTACCCGAAGTGGATTTTCTATCAACCTTGTCTCCGACATAGTCTGAGTCAGAATAGCCAACAAGATCAAAAGAGGACCTCTTAGGATACCAAATGCCAAAATTTGTTGTATGTGTTAAGTATCTCACTATCCTTTTCACAGCCTTAAGATGACATTCTTTGGGTGCCACTTGATATCATGCACACATGCACACACTTACAATAATATCGGGATGGAGGCACATAGATATAACAATGAACCAATCATAGATCGATAAACCTTTTGGTCAACCGATTTGTCATCCTTGGTCAAGTGAAGATGTCCACTAGTAGGCATGGGAGTTTTCATACCTTTGCTTTCTTGCATGTTGAACTTCTTGAATAAGTCCTTAGTGTACTTTGTTTGAGAAACAAAGGTGCCTTGCTTAGTTTGCTTGATTTGCAAACCAAGAAAGAACTTGAGTTCACTCATCATAGACATCTCGAACTTCTTCGACATTAGCTTTCCAAACTTTGCATTAAAATGAGGGTTAGTCGAACCAAATATGATATCATCAACATAAATTTGGCACACAAATAATTCACCATTAATACTTTTAGTAAAAAGAGTAGAATCTATTTTTCCAATCTAAAAGCCTTTCTCAATAAGGAACTTGGTCAAGCATTTATACCACGCTCTATGATCTTGTTTAAGACCATAAAGAGCTTTGTGAAGTTTGTAAACATGACCGGGTTTCTTAGGATTCACAAAGCCGGGAGGTTGTTTAACATAAACTTCATCCTCAATTTCACCATTTAGAAAAGCACTTCTAATATCCAGTTGGTACAAGGTGATATCATGGTGATTAGCATAGGCAAGTAAGATGCGGATGGACTCAAGTCTAGCAACGGGGGCATATGTCTCACCGTAGTCCATACCTTAGACTTGAGTGTAGCCTTGGGCGACAAGACGTGCTTTATTGCGGACGACTTGACCATCTTAGTCTTTCTTGTAGGGAAACACCCATTTGGTATCGATGATGTTGTGCTTGTTGTCGGGCTTCTCGACCAATGTCCACACTTGATTTCTCCCAAAGTTGTCTAGCTCTTCATGCATAGCATTTATCCAATCCAGATCTTCCAATGCTTCTTCAACCTTCATAGGTTCAATGCTAGAGATGAATGAATAATGTTCACAAAAATATTACCAAACGAATTTTAGAGCGAGTAATTCTCCCGGTTTGGATATCATTGAAGATTTGTTCGACGGGGTGGTATCTTGAGACTCTTGCTCGAACTCGTGAGAGCTTTTTGCTTGGGGTGGAACATCTTCATCATCTTGTTCTTCTCCTTGACCTTCTTCATAGTTGACGTTGTTGTTCTCCCGTCGTGGTGGAGAAGGAGGTAGATGAGGTTCATCTTGGTGTACTTCCTCGTTTTCTTCATCTTGAGGTGTCCCACTTGTAGATGCTTCCGTGTCAACTCTTGGTTCACCTTGTCGTGAGGTAGAAGCTTCCACTTGGACGAACGAGGTACTTTCCTTCACCTCCGTTGGACGAATCTTGCCAATAGACAAGTCTTGGATTGCTTCCGAAGGTTCTTTGTCTCCTACATCAATTGGCAAATGCTCTACTTGTGAGCCATTAAATTCATCAAACTTCACATCTACCATCTCTTCAACCTTTCGGGTGAAATTATTGTAGACACGGTAAGTGTGAGAGTTTGAGCCATAACCGAGTAGGAAACCCTCATGAGATTTAGGAGAAAATTTAGAACGATGATGTTTATCAATAATGTAACACTTTGAGCCAAATACTCAAAAGTATCGGACTTGGGGTTTGTTACGGTGAGGAGCTCATATGTCGTTTTGCCGAGTAGCTTGTGAAGATACAATGGATTTGTTGCATGACAAGCTGTCTCAACCGCTTCCGCCCAAAAGTGTTTTGGAGTTTTGTACTCATCAAGCATCGTTCTCTCCATTTCGATAAGAGTTCGGTTCTTCCTCTCAACAACTCCATATTGTTGAGGCATGTACATAGCCAAGAACTCGTGTGAAATCCTTTCTTCTTTAAGAAAGGTATCCACATTTGCGTTCTTGAGCTCTATTTCGTTGTCGCTGCGAAACTTCTTGATCTTCACTTCAAATTGATTTTGGGCCTTCCTAGCGAAGTTCTTGAAGATATTTTGGACCTGCAATTTATCATCAAGAAAGAACACCCACGTAAATCTTGAAAAATCATCGACTATGACTAGACCAAATGAGTTACCACTGAGACTTTTGTAGGCATTGGGACCAAAAAGATCCTTATGAAGTAGCTCGAGCAGTCTTCTCATGGTAATGATGTTCTTAACGGGGTGACTTCCTCCTACTTGTTTTCCTTCTTGACAAGCACTACACAATCTATCCTTGTCAAATATAACATCTTTTACTCCAAGGATATGATCACCTTAAATAACTTATCAAGATTTCACATGCCCACATGAGCTAACCTTCTATGGCACAACCAACCTTTTGAAGATTTTGCAATTAAACAAGTTCTAGGTTGAGCCTTTTTAGTGAAGTCAACAATGTAAAGATCTCCTCTATGTATAACAGTAAAGATGATTTTATGATTATCTCTACAAAACACTTGGCAATCTACTTCAGTGAATGGGACATTGAAACCAAAGTCAGCAAGTCTAGATTCGGAAAGTAAATTGTAGCCAAGAGATTCAACGAGCATAAAATTTTGTATGGAGCTATCATGTGAGATGGCCACCTTACCAAGTACAACCACCTTACCCCTTGAGTTATCACCAAAAGCGACATATTTCCGAGGGCCGTCGTGTTTAGCAAGCTCATGAAACATATCCTTATCTCCGGTCATATGATCAGTACATCCACTATCAAGGACCCATTCCTTTCCTCCAGCCATGTAGCCGCGTAGATTAGCCATAAGAACAAAGTGTCTCATAGACTCATCGAGATCAAACTCACTATCATCATCCTCATCATAGTATTCATGTTCAATATCGTCTTGTAATTGATCATTCCCTAGAGAAGGTGATCCATTAGAAGTATGACTGTAACAATGTTCATCTCTATGGATTCTAATTACTTCGGAAATGATATTGCTAATAATTCCAACATCTCCTTTGGCATGCATGAGATCACGAAGCTCAAACAAGCAATCATCAAACTTAGGATCACTAGTACTCATCCTATTCAAGGCAATAGATTTATGGAGAATCTCACCTAGATTTTACAAGGAATAATTTGGGAATCGTTCCTCTAGAAATCTCCATATGGTGTAAGCGCAATCAAGAGCAGGTAAGCTAGCAATCAAATTGTTGGACAATCCTCTAACAATAAGATTGATAGTTCTAAGATTGCGAATCATGTCAAGATCCTCATTGGGAGTGGTCCTTCTTGTTCTTGACAGCGGAATCCTTGGCAAATTGATAATTGCGCTTGAAGAGACTGTCATCGTGACACCATAACAGTGATGATGGGTCGGCATTCTCTGGTTGTGGCCCTCGGAGCATGCAAGGATAGAAGCCTTGAGAAATGGCTTCAGACTTGGACTTGGGCTGCAAATTTCTGTATAGAATATCTCCCCAGGGGCCCTTGATGGCATTCTTTTCAGCATATTCAGCAGTCACAAATCTGTATTTGTACCATTCCTCAGCCCAATATCTTCGAATCCATTGGTTCGAGTCTTGCGCTCACCATAGGTTTCTTCAGGATCTGTCTTGTACATTTCAAATAGATCTGGTGGCAGATCCTTGGCTGTATTCCCACAGCGCTGCCTACCGCCCTTTCTTGCTGACTTCTCTGTTGCCATTATATTCAAGCTGAATGGCTTCAAGACTGTGAATGGCTTCCTTTTGCTGGTCAGACAGGAACTAACTTTAGGAGAATTGATGTGATGCTGTAAGAACTCTACACATGAATGCAGACTATGAGAACCAAGGGATTCTCCCACAGACATGTACCTATGACAGCATTAGAGGTGCGAGGGAAGGGGAAGAGGTCATATGCATTCTCAGAAGATTTTGAAGAAAAAATCAGTTTGAAGACATTGACCTCATAGTGCGAAGACATTCACTTATTGGATGAGAGTTGGTTCCAGATTTGTATGAATCCATGAATAAGTACAAGTGAGGAATCTAACTAGTTATGAAGCATAAGTTAATATACTTGTCATGATATGATATGCAGAACAAGATAGATCCAGATTTGGATGTTAAGACATCACTTTTGGTTGAAGTGGATGGATCTGACGGATCAAAAAGGCAGTAAAAATTAAGTTTTAATTACCGCTTGACAAACTTCTAGACGAGGCGAAGAGGGAGGCCAAGCAGTTCAATCTCTCGTGCCCTAACTTGGTGACGGAATACACCTATGGCAGTGGCGGAGAGGACGAGGTCCGCAGCCGGCGTGAGGACGGTATCGAAGAAGTCGCGGCAGCTAAGCGCTTCGTCTCCGGCATCGACGCGAGCTAGCGGGGGCGCTAGGGTTTGTGCAAGCTGGCGAGGTGGAAGAAGAGATTGTGACCGCGGTGAGTTGCGTATTTATAAGGAAAGGGACTGCACAGCGTAATTACTCAGGTGCCCCTGGCGGTTCACATCTGAAGGACACGTGGCATGCATGCAACTTATTGGAAGTTGTTCCATGTTCTCACGCACTCCTGGATTGTCGGGTGGTCGTTACAGCTTCTCTGGTGTTCGGTCAATAAGGATATGGCATTAAAAATAGATTTAAACATTTGTCACATTGTGTTATGCTGAGAAGCATTCAGAGAAGACAATTGACATGTTTCAATATAATGCATATGATTTGGATAGGTAGAATTTGAGGTAGAAGCACAGAAAGGGTTAGGGTCCGATCACATTCACTTAGATCAAGAAATTGCTAACATGAAGACATAGCTATAAGTGAATGCTGTAGTGGACAGAACACGAATATATGTATATATCAGCATAAGACCAAATCAACATTGTGAAGTTAAACGCGAAGATAAATAAATGTTGAAGACAAATCAAATGCGAAGACTATGCAATTGTGACGCCAATTAAAACACTCCAAACAAGAGTTTGGTGGTGGCGTTACCCACTATATAGGAAGTATTAGACCCAGACACGACGCACAATTATCGTGGCGCTCCGAAGTCAAATTCCACGTTAATGTATTCACACTTAGAGTGGATGTCTTCATTGATTGAAGATATACGTTACTTCATGTGTTGCACATCTAAGTCATCAACATGCATAAGCGTTAGGATGTGTGTCCAATTACAGGACATTTGAGGATTATAAGATATTTAGCTCACACCGCAACTTGCAAAACTTTTTCTCATCCAAGGGCTTTGTAAATATATCTGCCAATTGCTCTTCAGTGTTGACGTGAATGATATCAATATCTTCCTTCATGACATGATCTCTGAGAAAGTGATGACAGATCTGAATGTGATTTGTCTTCGAGTGCTGAACTGGGTTGTGAGCAATCTTGACGGCGCTTTCATCGTCGCAGTAAAGTGGCACTTGCTTCAGATGGATGCCATAGTCCTTGAGGGTTTGCTTCATCCATAGAAGCTGAGCGCAGCACGATCCGTCAGCAATGTATTCAGATTCAGAAGTGGAAAGAGACACGCGGTTCTGCTTCTTTGAAGACCAACAAACAAGAGATCGTCCAAGAAAGTGACATGTGCCTGATGTAGACTTGCGATCAACCTTGTCACCAACATAATCAGCATCTGAGAATCCAACTAGATCAATCTCTAGGCCCTTTGGATACCATAATCCTAGTGTTGGCGTGTAAGCCAAATATCAAAGAATTCGCTTCACACCCAAGTGATGTGACTCCTTTGGTGTCGCTTGGAATCTGGCACACATGCAAATGCTAAGCATTATATCTGGCCTAGATGCACATAAATAGAGTAAAGAACCAATCATGGAGCGGTATACCTTTTGATCGAACTCTTTACCATTGTCGTCGGGACCCAATTGACCTTTGGTTGGCATTGGCGTCATGTACCCTTTTGCAGTGTTGCATTCCAGACTTCTTCAGACTGTGGGGACCCCGACTCATAAGTTAAGATCACCGAATGCACGTGTACGGTGATCCCAGAGATCAATGCTCACTGAACACACAGAAGCTGAATAACAAGAGTCTTACATCCATACATAACGTCTTACACAAATTCTGACCAATATGGTCCAGTCTTGACTATAACTTTGCAGCGGAAATCTTCATCGATAACTTGGACCCATGCCATCTGCCTTAACCCTACAGGCATTCTGACTGGGAAGCGTCCTAGCTCGGATGTTCGTCACCGAAGTATTCTTCTTCATATCATGATCTTTCATGCCTGGCCAATAAAATAACAAGTGGCAAGCCAATGAGTACTTTGAATGTACTCGCAAGCAACCCATGTTTTGGTTCAAGATACAACAATGCATGATATAGGTAAATTTTTGCGGAAAGCTAGTTTTGAGTGCAATGACATGTTCAAAAACTTGTAAGACATGCATCAGGAGAATTCAAGTAACCAAGAGGACAGGTAACAGATATGAACATAAAGGGAGTGGGCTCCAACCCAACTCATCCATGTAAAGTCCTTTGACTTGACCCAAGTAGTTCTTCCCACATACACTGGTTTGTGAACAAGTGGACGTAGATCAAGAGCAGTTACCCAACTGTCCTTGACCGTGGACACGGCTATTCGAATAGTTTTACACTCTGTAGAGGTTGCACACTTTACCCACAAGATCCGGGGAACTTCCGTGTCATCCACGACCCGCGGTACGTCAAGTACCCGGGGTAAGCACCCGATCACTATCTTTCCCTAGACGACACTAACAAGGAGTCCACTCGTTGTTCCATATCCTCACGATGTACATCATACGAGACTCACTCGAGATCGTAACATCTGAGAGGGACACAACGGTGTATCCGGTGCCCTGTGAAAACAGTCATGGCCGCCCTACCTGGCACGATCCCGTCCCGAGAGAGCGCACCAACAACTCTCCCGTCACTAGTAATGCGGGATCCAAACTAGTATCGACCTAGGTAATCAATAATGCCCTTTCCCATACAAGGGTAGAGTGGTTGCGCATGTAAGGTTGGAATAACGGTCGCAACTTAAACCAATCCGTTTTGAAAAACAACACACACACTTGCCTCGGTACACCACTTCATCATCAAGTGGTTACCCAACTCATCATCTCCCCCGGGCATAAGTGGCACCCGATGGGATTTTTCGAAAAGTCTTTTGAAAATACTATGTATCCATTACCATGCACATTCCCGTCCCTTTTTGCGTAGCATCTACTTTTGCATCCTATCTACTCCCACCGGCATAACCCTCATAAGGAGGTAGGGTCGTGCACAATGCAAGTATCAACGAGGAAGTAATAGAGGCAACCCATCGAAGTGGTTACCTCCTCATCATGATTCCGTTGCAACAACAATATGGTGCTATATGACATGCATAAAAAGGGTTTCATAGACATGGTCAAAGGTCTGCTTGCCTGGCTCAGCAAGGTCTTCTGGGTGTTCAAAGTCTTGTGGTCCAACTCCTTCGTCAGCAACGCAATCTATCATCGCAAAAATAATAGCGAGAAAAATAAGGCAATAATAAAACAGAAAAACCAAAGTGCTCAAAAAAATGTCAACTCATTTTTGTTAAATACTAGGGTGAAAACTAAGAAGGTGAAAATTCCTAGTTTTGGATTTGAAGTAGCAGAATAGGAGAAATGGATTTTCAGAGGGGAATAGAAATGCTCAAATTTGAATTTGAATTTGAACAGTACAGAACAGTGTGATGGACGTGCATGGATATTACATCAATAAATAGGTGGAATTATTCTAAGATTTTAGGAGTTGGAATTATTCCATTTGGATAAATATTTTATCTTGTGGAATTTTTATAAAACAGACAGAAAAAGGAAAAGAAAAGTGGCACTATGCCACTTGGCTAGAAAGGCCACAGTGCAGCAAGCCCAGAGGGGATTCAGCCCGCGCGAGGCTGCCACGTCAAAGGCGTAAAGGCAAAATACGCCTTCAGCCGACGCAGCGAACCGGTACGCGCGCGTGTGTTTTAAACCTGACGTGTGGGACCCACACGTCAGGACGTGAGGCTGACGGACGGGCCCCACGGCCGTCGTCGTCAACCTTAGGTCAGAGAGGGCGGCGAGCTCACCGGCGCCGCTGTGGTCGATGGCGAGGCGATCTGAGGGCACTGGAGTGCTCAGGGAGGAGTCGTCGTTCGGGTGGAGGTGGAGGTGGTTGCCGGGGTGCAGGGGTTCGCCGGCGACGAGGAAGCCGGCGGCAGAGCTTCGGGAGGTGCTTGCCCCGATCGATTCTGGCTGCAAAAGAGAGGGGAAACAGAGGGGGAATGGTCAAGGAGGTGTGGCGGGTCCAGATCAAGAGAGAGAAGGGGCGGAGAGAGCCCGTACCCCGAGATCGACGACGACCCGAGGCGGCGGAGCTCGAGCTCGATCTCGAGCTCGGGTGCTCCTGGAGGAGAGTGGAGGGCACAGGGGGCCTATTTGGAGTAGGTAGGAGCAAGTGGTGGTGAGTGAGAGGCTCGTGGAGGCCTTTAAGTAGGCGAGTCACGGGGGCGCGTGTGGGCGTGTCTGGGGTGCTCGTGGGTTTGGTCGAAAGCGAAGGAAAGAAGAGACAGAGGGAGCAGGGGGCCAGAGGCACCGCGCGTGTGAGCACGCTCACTGGTGCGCTCGGGCGGTCGTCGCGCATGCGAGCTGGGGCGAGAGGAGAGAGAAGGAGGAGGGGGCCGACCAGCTGCCGTGTTGCGGACGTCAAGGAGCATCGGCTGGCATGAGGGGGAGAGCCGAGGTGGCCGGAGGTGGTTGGCAGGGGGCGGCTATAGTGCGGGAGTGCACTGTAGCGCACTCCAAAGCGTGCAAATGGCCGGCATGCCATTTTTTTGGCTATGTGGGCACGGCCAAGCATGTCTGGTAGCTCTAGGGAGGAGTAAAGAATGTGGGGAAAGCCTTGGATGCCTTGGGTGGCCACTGGAGTGAGGAGGGAGGTGAGGAAGAGGGGTGCAAGGGCTGTCCAGAGAGGTAAAAGAGGTGGTTTCACCCCTCAATTATTGATCTGAGGTGCAGCCATTGCTACTGGAGGTAGAAGAGGTCTAGGAGGGGCTGTGGGAAAAAGTGGAGGCCATGGAGAAGAGTGGAAGAGGTCAAAACAGGGGTTTTAGTAAAATGGGAGAAGGTGTTTGATGCTTGTTTGGTTAAGCAAATGAACTCCATTTGGCAGGAGACTCCACAGGGTGAAATTGCACATATAATTAGGGCCTTACACCCATTTTGAGCTTATTTGGGCAAAGTTCACAATGTAACTTTTGTAAACCCTAGAAATTAGCAGAAATAAACTTGTGTAGATCTAGTTGAGCAAATCACTTCTCCTTGATGCACCACTTGGTGTAGTGGCCTCATTTGGTCATGTGAACATGCTCACAAAAGTTGGGGTCAAGGAGAGAAAGTTGGTAGTAGAAAATTGTTCAAATTTGATTCTGGTCAGAGAGGGTTTTGGGGCATTTTTGTGAACCAAAATGACCTTGATTGATATGAGGCTTTACAAGGTGATCGCAATATTCATTTGTGACTTGCTGGATTTTTATGAAAATATTTCCTGTAGAAATATTTCAAATCTTTGAAATGGGCAGAAATGGTTTTGAGGGGATTTCATGGGGTTATACTATTCTCCATGACATGAAACTTGGCAAGATCATCAAACATGTCATATGTGACATGCTAGAATTTTCTTGGAATTGTTGGGGAATATTTCCTTTGTTAATATTTCAAAAGCTTGAAATATCCAGAAAGGGTTTTTGAGGGATTTGACCAATATTTTGAACATGACCATGTGTTGAAACTCTTATATATGGACAATATATGTCCACTGAGTTTCCCTAGGTTTTTCCAAAATATTTTTAAACCATTAAAATGATTTTCACCTATTAAAGACCATTTCTGGCCTAAAGAACAAGCCTTTAAATAAAATAGGAAAATAACTTTTAAAGTTATATTTTTGTGGGTTATGGGAGTCCTATATCTAATAGGTTTCAAATATACTTTTTGAAATATTTTTCATACCCTAAATCAAGTACTTGCAGTGCAATCCTCAATTCAGGGGTTTTTGGAAAACTATTTTTTGAAAATACTTTTTTGGCCAAATTATTTTTGTAAGAAAATACTATATTGCTCTATACACATGGCATGATCATTGGGCAGAAGATTGGGGCAGAGAGATGAAGTGTAGAAGGTGGAGTTGTGTTGACTTTAAAGAGCACTAGAAAACACATAGAGAGAAAACCAACTCCAAATTAAAGCCAAATAGTGCAAAAGTTTTTATCAAACCACACTTTATCACGATATATTAGCTTAAGTGTTCTGGCATTAAAATCACGGTGTGACAGACCTACCCCCCTTACAAGAATATCGTCCCCGAGATTCCCAGACTAGGCGCGGAAAGGAATACGGAAACTTGGACCTGGGGTAGTCTTCACGTCCTCATACTGCTTCTGCTTCCAAGTGGTGCCCCAATGAACCTTGAAGTACTCGATGGCATGGCTTCGTGTATGACATCCTGCTTGATCCAGATTGCAATTGGGGTCTCTCGTGTAAGTCATATTGGGCTGGAGGTCGATGGCTTGGTGATCGATGTTCTTGTAGAGATCGGGCTAGTTAGGGCGTTAGAAACAATTCCGGGGGTGTGATGCATGGAAAACGTTGTGCACAGTGGGTAACTTAGGTGGTAACTGTTGGGGAACGTAGTAATTTCAAAAAATTTCCTACGCACAGGCAAGATCATGGTGATGCATAGCAACGAGAGGGGAGAGTGTTGTCTACGTACCCTCGTAGACCGAAGCGGAAGCGTTGACACAACGTAGAGGAAGTAGTCGTACGTTCTTCTCGCGATCCAACCGATCACAGCACCGTTACTCCGGCACCTCCGAGTTCTTGGCACACGTTCAGCTCGATGACGATCCCCGGGCTCCGATCCAGCAAAGCGTCGGGAAAGAGTTCCGTCAGCACGACGGCGTGGTGACGATCTTGATGTGTTACCGGCGTAGGGCTTTGCCTAAGCACTGCAACGATATGACCGAGGTGGAATTTGGTGGAAGGGGGCACTGCACACGGCTAAGGAACGATCCGTAGATCAACTTGTGTGTCTATGGGGTGCCCCCTGCCCCTGTATATAAAGGATGGAGGAGGAGGAGGCCGGCCAAGGCAATTGGTGCGGCCAAGATATGGAGTCCTACTAGGACTCCAAGTCCTAGTAGGAGTCCACCAAAAAGGGAGGAAGGAAGAAGGAATAGGAGGAGAAGGAGAGGTGGCCGGCCCCCTTTTCCCTAGTCCAATTCGGACCAGAGGGGAGGGGGGCGCAGCAGCCTTTTTCCTTTTTCCCACTAAAGCCCATCAAGGCCCATTACTTCTCCCGTAATCCCGTAACTCCCCGGTACCTCCGAAAATACCCGAACCACTCAGAACCCTTACGATGTCCGAATATAGTCGTCCAATATATCGATCTTTACATCTCGACCATTTCGAGACTCCTCGTCATGTCCCCAATCTCATCCGGGACTCCGAAATCCTTCGGTACATCAAAACTCATAAACTCATAATATAACTGTCATCGAAACCTTAAGCGTGCGGACCCTACGGTTCGAGAACAATGTAGACATGACCGAGACACGTCTCCGGTCAATAACCAATAGCGGGACCTGGATGCCCATATTGGCTCCTACATATTCTACGAAGATCTTTATCGGTCAGACCGCATAACAACATACGTTGTTCCCTTTGTCATCGGTATGTTACTTACCCGAGATTCGATCGTCGGTATCCAATACCTAGTTCAATCTCGTTACCGGCAAGTCTCTTTACTCGTTCCGTAATACATCATCTTGCAACTAACTCATTGGTTGCAATGCTTGCAAGGCTTATGTGATGTGCATTACCGAGAAGGCCCTGAGATACCTCTCCGACATTCGGAGTGACAAATCCTAATCTCGAAATACGCCAACCCAACAAATACTTTCGGAGACACCTGTAGAGCACCTTTATAATCACCCAGTTACGTTGTGACGTTTGGTAGCACACAAAGTGTTCCTACGGTAAACGGGAGTTGCATAATCTCATAGTTAAAGGAACATGTATAAGTCATGGATAAAAGCAATAGCAACATACTAAACGATCGGGTGCTAAGCTAATGGAATGGGTCATGTCAATCAGATCATTCAACTAATGATGTGACCTCATTAATCAAATAACAACTCCTTGTTCATGGTTAGGAAACATAACCATCTTTAATTAATGAGCTAGTCAAGTAGAGGCATACTAGTGACACTCTGTTTGTCTATGTATTCACACATGTATTATGTTTCCTGTTAATATAATTCTAGCATGAATAATAAACATTTATCATGAATTAAGGAAATAAATAATAACTTTATTATTGCCTCTAGGGCATATTTCCTTCAGTCTCCCACTTGCACTAGAGTCAATAATCTAGTTCACATCGCCATGTGATTTACCAGCAATAGTTCACATCACCATGTGATTAACACCCATAGTTCACATCGATATGTGACCAACACCCAAAGGGTTTACTAGATTCAGTAATCTAGTTCACATCGCTATGTGATTAACACCCAAAGAGTACTACGGTGTGATCATGTTTTGCTTGTGAGAGAAATTTAGTCAACGGGTCTGCCACATTCAGATCCGTTATGTATTTTGCAATTTTCTATGTCTACAATGCTCTGCACGGAGCTACTTTAGCTAATTGCTCCCACTTTCAATATGTATCTAGATTGAGACTTAGAGTCATCCAGATTAGTGTCAAAACTTGCATCGACGTAACCTTTTACGACGAACCTTTTTGTCACCTCCATAATCGAGAAACATATCCTTATTCCACTAAGGATAATTTTGACCGCCGTCCAGTGATCTACTCCTAGATCACTATTGTACTCCCGTGCCAATCTCAGGGTAGGGTATACAATAGGTCTGGTACACAGCATGGCATACTTTATAGAACCTATGGCCAAAGCATAGGGAATGACTTTCATTCTCTTTCTATCTTCTGCCGTGGTCGGGCTTTGAGTCTTACTCAATTTCACACCTTGTAATACAGGCAAGAACTCTTTCTTTGACTGTTCCATTTTGAACTACTTCAAAATCTTTTCAAGGTATGTACTTATTGAAAAACTTATCAAGCGTCTTGATCTATCTCTATAGATCTTGATGCTCAATATGTAAGCAGCTTTACCGAGGTCCTTTCTTTGAAAAACTCATTTCAAACACTCATTTATGCTTTGCAGAATAATTCTACATTATTTCCGATCAACAATATGTCATTTACATATACTCATCAGAAATGCTGTAGTGCTCCCACTCACTTTCTTGTAAATACAGGCTTCACCGCAAGTCTGTATAAAACTATATGCTTTGATCAACTTATCAAAGCGTATATTCCAACTCCGAGATGCTTGCACCAGTCCATAGATGGATCGCTGGAGCTTGCATATTTTGTTAACACCTTTAGGATTGACAAAACCTTCTGGTTGCATCATATGCAACCCTTCTTTAATAAATCCATTAAGGAATGCAGTTTTGTTTTTCCATTTGCCAGATTTCATAAAATGCGGCAATTGCTAACATGATTCGAACAGACTTAAGCATAGATACGAGTGAGAAACTCTCATCGTAGTCAACACTTTGAACTTGTCGAAAACCTTTTGCGACAATTCTAGCTTTGTAGATAGTAACACTACTATCAGCGTCCGTCTTCCTCTTGAAGATCCATTTATTTTCTATGGCTTGCCGATCATCGGGCAAATCCATCAAAGTCCATACTTTGTTCTCATACATGGATCATATCTCAGATTTCATGGCCTCAAACCATTTTGCGGAATCTGGGCTCACCATCGCTTCCTCATAGTTTGCAAGTTCATCATGGTCTAGTAACATGACTTCCAGAACAGGATTACCGTACCACTCTGGTGCGGATCTCACTCTGGTTTACTTACGAGATTCGGTAGTAACTTGATCTTGAAGTTACATGATCATCATCATTAGCTTCCTTACTAATTGGTGTAGTAGTCACAAGAACAGATTTCTGTGATGAACTACTTTCCAATAACGGAGAAGGTACAATTACCTTATCAAGTTTTCTACTTTCCTTCCACTCACTTCTTTCGAGAGAATCTCCTTCTCTAGAAAGGATCCATTCTCAGCAACGAATATCTTGCCTTCGGATCTGTGATAGAAGGTGTACCCAACAGTCTCCTTTGGGTACCTATGAAGACACATTTCTCCGATTTGGGTTTGAGCTTATCAGGATGAAACTTTTTCACATAAGCATCGTAACCCCAAACTTTAAGAAACGACAACTTTGGTTTCTTGCCAAACCACAGTTCATTTTGTGTCGTCTCAACGGACTTTAGATGGTGCCCCTTTTAACGTGAATGCAGTTGTCTCTAATGCATGATCCCAAAATGATATTGGTAAATCGGTAAGAAACATCATAGATTGTACTATATCCAATAAAGTACGGTTATGACTTTCGGACACACCATTATGCTATGGTGTTCCAGGTGGCATGAATTTGTGAAACTATTCCACATTGTTTTAATTGAAGACCAAACTCGTAACTCAAATGTTTGTCTCCGCGATCAGATCGTAGAAACCTTATTTTCTTGTCACGATGATTTTCCACTTCACTCTAAAATTCTTTGAACTTTTCAAATGTTTTAGACTTATGTTTCATCAAGTAGATATACCCATATCTGCTCAAATCATCTGTGAAGGTCAGAAAATAATGATACTTGTCGCGAGCCTTAATATTCATCGGACCACATACATCAGTATGTATGATTTCCAACAAATCTGTTGCTCGCTCCATTGTTCTGGAGAACGGAGTCTTAGTCATCTTGCCCATGAGGCATGGTTCGAAAGCATCAAGTGATTCATAATCAAGTGATTCCAAAATCCCATCAGCATGGAGTTTCTTCATGCGCTTTACACCAATATGACCTAAACGGCAGTGCCACAAATAGGTTGCACTATCATTATTAACTTCACATCTTTTGGTTTCAATATTATGAATATGTGTATCACTACGATCGAGATCCAATGAACTATTTTCATTGGTGTGTATGACCATAGAAGGTTTTATTCATGTAAACAGAACAACAATTGTTCTCTAACTTAAATGAATAACTGTATTGCAATTAACATGATCAAATCATATTCATGCTCAACGCAAACACCAAATAACACTTATTTAGGTTCAACACTAATCTCGAAAGTATAGGGAAGTGTATGATGATGATCATATCAATCTTGGAACTACTTCCAACACACATCGTCACTTCACCCTTAACTAGTCTCTGTTTATTCTGCAACTCCTGTTTCGAGTTACTACTCTTAGCAACTAAACAAGTATCAAATACTGAGGGGTTGCTACGAGCACCAGTAAAATACACATCAATAATCTGTATATCAAATATACTTTTGTTCACTTTGCCATCCTTTCTTATCCACCAAATACTTGGGGTAGTTCCGCTTCCAGTGACCAATACCTTTGCAGTAGAAGCACTTAGTCTCAGGCTTAGGACCAGACTTGGGTTTCTTCACTTAAGCAGCAACTTGCTTGCTGTTTTTCTTGAAGTTCCCCTTCTTCTTCCTTTTGCCCTTTTCTTGAAACTAGTGATCTTGTCAACCATCAACACTTGATGCTTTTCTTGATTTCTACCTTCGTTGATTTCAGCATCACGAAGAGCTTGGGAATTACTATCGTCATCCCTTGCATATTATAGTTCATCACGAAGTTCTACTAACTTGGTGATGGTGACTAGAGAATTCTGTCAATCACTATCTTATCTGGAAGATTAGCTCCCACTTGATTCAAGCGATTGTAGTACTCAGACAATCTGAGCACATGCTCACTAGTTGAGCGATTCTCCTCCATCTTTTAGCTATAGAACTTGTTGGAGACTTCATATCTCTCAACTCGGGTATTTGCTTGAAATATTAACTTCAACTCCTGGAACATCTCATATGGTCCATGACGTTCAAAACGTCTTTGAAGTCCCGATTCTAAGCCGTTAAGCATGGTGCACTAAACTATTAAGTAGTCATCATATTGAGCTAGCAAAATGTTCATAACGTCTGCATCTGCTCCTGCAATAGGTCCGTCACCTAGCGGTGCATCAAGGACATAATTCTTCTGTGCAGCAATGAGGATAAACCTCAGATCACGGATCCAATCCGCATCATTGCTACTAACATTTTTCAACACAATTTTCTCTAGGAACATATCAAAAATAAACATATGAAAGCAACAACGCGAGCTATTGATCTACAACATAGATATGCTAATACTACCAGGACTAAGTTCATGATAAATTGAAGTTCAATTAATCATATTACTTAAGAACTCCCACTTAGATAGATATCTCTCTAATCCTCTAAGTGATCACGTGATCCAAATCAACTAAACCATGTCCGATCATCACGTGAGATGGAGTAGTTTCAATGGTGAACATCACTATGTTGATCATATCTACTATATGATTCACGCTCGACCTTTCGGTCTCCGTGTTCCGAGGCCATATCTGTTATATGCCAGGCTCGTCAAGTTAAACCTGAGTATTCCGCGTGTGCAACTGTTTTGCACCTGTTGTATTTGAACGTAGAGCCTATCACACCGATCATCACGTGGTGTCTCAGCACGAAGAACTTTCGCAACAGTGCATTCTCAGGGAGAACACTATTACTATGATAATTTAGTGAGAGATCATCTTATAATGCTACCGTCAATCAAAGCAAGATAAGATGCATAAAAGATAAACACGACATGCAATCAATATAAGTGATATGATATGGCCATCATCATCTTGTGCTTGTGATCTCCATCTCCGCAGCACCGTCATGATCACCATCGTCACCGGCGCGACACCTTGATCTCCATCGTAGCATCGTTGTCGTCTCGCCAATCTTATGCTTCCACGACTATCACTACCGCTTAGTAATAAAGTAAAGCATTACATCGCGATTGCATTGCATACAATAAAGTGACAACCATATGGCTCCTGCCAGTTGCCGATAACTCGGTTACAAAACATGATCATCTCATACAATAAAATTTAGCATCATGTCTTGACCATATCACATCACAACATGCCCTGCAAAAACAAGTTAGACGTCCTCTACTTTGTTGTTGCAAGTTTTACGTGGCTGCTACGGGCTTAAGCAAGAACTCATCTTACCTACGCATCAAAACCACAACGATAGTTTGTCAAATAGACTCCGTTTTAACCTTCTCAAGGACCGGGCGTAGCCACACTCGGTTCAACTAAAGTTGGAGAGACAGTCTTCCGCAAGCCATCTATGTGCAAAGCACGTCGAGGGAACCGGTCTCGCGTAAGAGTACGCGTAAGGTTGGTCCGGATCGTCTCGTCCAACAATACCGCTGAACCAAAGTATGACATGCTGGTAGGCAGTATGACTTGTATCGTCCACAACTCACTTGTGTTCTACTCGTGCAAATAACATCAAACCATAAAAACCTAGGCTCGGATGCCACTGTTGGGGAACGTAGTAATTTCAAAAAAATTCCTACGCACACGCAAGATCATGGTGATGCATAGCAACGAGAGGGGAGAGTGTTGTCTACGTACCCTCATAGACCGAAGCGGAAGCGTTGACACAACGTAGAGGAAGTAGTCGTACGTTCTTCTCGCGATCCAACCGATCACAGCACCGTTACTCTGGCACCTCCGAGTTCTTGGCACACGTTCAGCTCGATGACGATCCCCGGGCTCCGATCCAGCAAAGCGTCTGGAAAGAGTTCCGTCAGCACGACGGCGTGGTGACGATCTTGATGTGTTACCGGCGTAGGGCTTTGCCTAAGCACTGCAACGATATGACCGAGGTGGAATTTGGTGGAAGGGGGCACCGCACACGGCTAAGGAATGATCCGTAGATCAACTTGTGTGTCTATGGGGTGCCCCCTGCCCCTGTATATAAAGGATGGAGGAGGAGGAGGCCGGCCAAGGCAATTGGTGCGGCCAAGATATGGAGTCCTACTAGGACTCCAAGTCCTAGTAGGAGTCCACCAAAAGGGGAGGAAGGGAGAAGGAATAGGAGGAGAAGGAGAGGTGGCCAGCCCCCTTTTCCCTAGTCCAATTCGGACCAGAGGGGAGGGGGGGCGCAGCAGCCTTTTTCCTTTTTCCCACTAAAGCCCATCAAGGCCCATTACTTCTCCCGTAATCCCGTAACTCCCCGGTACCTTCGAAAATACCCGAACCACTCAGAACCCTTACGATGTCCGAATATAGTCGTCCAATATATCGATCTTTACGTCTCGACCATTTCGAGACTCCTCGTCATGTCCCCAATCTCATCCGGGACTCCGAAATCCTTCGGTACATCAAAACTCATAAACTCATAATATAACTGTCATCGAAACCTTAAGCGTGCGGACCCTACGGTTCGAGAATAATGTAGACATGACCGAGACACGTCTCCGGTCAATAACCAATAGCGGGACCTGGATGCCCATATTGGCTCCTACATATTCTACGAAGATCTTTATCGGTCAGACCGCATAACAACATACGTTGTTCCCTTTGTCATCGGTATGTTACTTACCCGAGATTCGATCGTCGGTATCCAATACCTAGTTCAATCTCGTTACCGACAAGTCTCTTTACTCGTTCCGTAATACATCATCTTGCAACTAACTCATTGGTTGCAATGCTTGCAAGGCTTATGTGATGTGCATTACCGAGAAGGCCCTGAGATACCTCTCCGACATTCGGAGTGACAAATCCTAATCTCGAAATACGCCAACCCAACAAATACTTTCGGAGACACCTGTAGAGCACCTTTATAATCACCCAGTTACGTTGTGACGTTTGGTAGCACACAAAGTGTTCCTACGGTAAACGGGAGTTGCATAATCTCATAGTTAAAGGAACATGTATAAGTCATGGATAAAAGCAATAGCAACATACTACACGATCGGGTGCTAAGCTAATGGAATGGGTCATGTCAATCAGATCATTCAACTAATGATGTGACCTCATTAATCAAATAACAACTCCTTGTTCATGGTTAGGAAACATAACCATCTTTAATTAATGAGCTAGTCAAGTAGAGGCATACTAGTGACACTCTGTTTGTCTATGTATTCACACATGTATTATGTTTCCTGTAAATACAATTCTAGCATGAATAATAAACATTTATCATGAATTAAGGAAATAAATAATAACTTTATTATTGCCTCTAGGGCATATTTCCTTCAGTAACTCCAGCTGGTAACTCCATCTGGTAACTGTCTGCTCTACGTCTCGTAGTGATCTCAGAGGGGGTTGTTGAACCTTGGAGTGATCTCGAAGAGGGTCGATGAATCTTGGTGTGAGCTTCACTTTGACATGAAAATGTTGGGTTCCTTTGAGAAAAGTGGCTTCTAGATACGCCTGGTCTTCGACGCGGAGGTTTACTCCTTGACGATGGTGGTTGGTGTAGTTCTTCCTCCTTGACATGGCGGTCTTCAGATGTTCCCTAACCAGCTGAATGGTTCTTCTTCCGTCTTCGGGTAGGAAAGTATGTCATCAATGAAAGATGACATCTAACTTGTCCGAGTACTTCGTGAAGACTTGCCCACAGGGTGCATAGGGTATAGGTTGGGGTATCGGTGGTGGTCACGGTTGAGTATTGGTCAGGGTCTTCTCGACCTGGTGCCAAAGCCCATGGTCATGATCTGACCATGTTATGGCTTGGTACGGCTTAAGGGTTTCAAGGATCCTAGGGTGTGAGCGAACGTTTATCAACTTATCCTTGAGCATGGTTTCTGAGATGCCAATTGTTCTATCTAGTCCTAGAAATAGATCACCTTATACCGCTGAAAGCATTATTACATATAGGTCAACTCCAATCATCACTCATGTGATTCATATCCTCATGGCTCCTGAGAGGAGGTCTAGCAAATTCATATATATCTACAATCCCCAAACTCATATGTATGGCTACCCCTAAAAATCCATAGGTAGAGCATATAAGCTGCTAAGCTTGAATTTAATCACCACAATCCAAGTGTTCAGTCTATTCTTCCAGGGTCTAAGATGAAGCACCTCTATCCTAAGGAAACACGTCGTAAGCCACTCCAAGATCTTGTTTCCTTCCTATGAATCAACTCCAATAGCCCATTAACTTCCATTAATCGCTACATAATCCATTAATTCTACAAATCCAATGTCTATGGTGTCTCACACGAATCTTCTAATGTCCTATAGTCCCCAAATACTTGAAAGGGCTGTCTCTACTATAGTAATTCCACCAATTTCCATTATCATGGTCAAGTAAACTCCAAGGTCAAGCTTATATCAACTCCGACAATTAATCCAATCTCCTAGTTTATTGTCCTCCGAGAAACATGGTATCATGATCGAGATCATCAGTCTAAATCCAATTTACTCCGAACCATGTTGACTTACTCACCACCTATACTCAACTAGGATCACCTATTAAATCCAAATCTCATGTCCAACGAGGATTTCTATATGTCTCCCCAAGTCATTATCGTAATGTCAACTATCTTCTATCATATCCCCTGGCTCAGTCAAATCCTTATACTTCCAAGAATTTCATCTTGTGATTATAATTGTCCTACAAAATCCAATTTACTCCAGGGGTAATGAAAGTTATGCTACTCTATGAACATGATCCCACCAAGTTCATCTACCAACATGAAAGGCCTCATGATCCACCAAAGTCTCAGATAATTCCTCAAGGTCACTGATATAAACCCATCAAGTCATTTGTCCTCCATTCCTACATCCTCAAATTGGTCTTCCCTATGGCATCATCAGTTCTTGTGCTATATTAGGATGACAACGTACTCGTTCACTATGTCTACTAGTTCCATAATGAGCCTAGTAATAAGCAAGGTTACGGAGGCTTAACTGGTTCTCTTGCAATTTTGTGGGTTAAGCACATGGTTAAAGATTCGATATGGGGTATCTTGTGAAGTCTCGAAGGGCCTAGGAATGGGTCTCTAATCTTGAGGGTTAAACATAATTCTACGGGGTTGCACTTGGTCGTGGAGATTGTAGCAGAAGTCTTCATTGCCAGTTGGTTGCCGAGGCAGAATCCTTGGTGTAGCTTGTCTTGCCGGTCTTCAGTTGAGGAGAGAGATGAGAGGGATAAGTAGCATAGAGGGGGATGCCTAAAGGGGGTTCTATAGTGCAGGTGCAAACAAACAAGTGCCAAAAAGGGCCAAACGCAAACAACAAAATAAGGCAGGTGATATAGTTGCGTACTTGTTGCCTAGGGAAAAAAGTGCGACTTATATCAAAACACAAACAAATAAAAACAAGCAACCCACAGTCATGGTTCTATTTGAACCATCATACGGACTCGACTCTGCATAGGGGGTACACGACTCATCCTACCCTAGGGGTTCTCGGACTAAGTAGTCGTGCGTTACTTCGTGCCTCATGCAGTCTTCTGGGTTTTCCTCAGGTGTTGCTACGTCTCTTGTAGTTGTTCGATGATACAATCCGGGTTGAGCCTGAAGATTCTTCAACAACTTCTCGCCTGTTGAAGTGATGGGGTGAAGGTGGCTTCTCGTAGCAAGCATTGACTCGGTCTTCTTTTGTCTTCTTAATCATGACAATCCCTTGTTGTCTTCTAAGGCGTCGATGGTACCAAGTAGGTAATCACTTATGCAATGATATTAACAAGGCATAGTAGCGGTCCAACATGTCGGTTACGTTGATGAAAACATCGACACCAAGAGCGGGGGATTAAGAGAACCGTTTTCCTGCTCACTATAGTGAGGCGGGCCAAATGGCGAGGTTCTCATCCACCGGTGGTTGCCGATACAACAACGGTAAGGACATGATTGCTCTATTAGCAATGTCTATCATGGTCTTGCATATCTTACAACCTGATCGTCATAGGACAAGGTTGCATAATCCTGGGGCAAATTCAAAGGTGTCACCATCCTCTGGGTCTTCATGTCCTCATTCTTCAAAGGCGTATCTTCTGTTGGCATCATCTTATTGTGGTGTCGCGAATCTTGGGTTCAGAAGAGGTGGGTGAGTATTCGGCAAGGTGTACTCCTTCTAGGCTATCCATGAGGATTACAGGGAATCTCGTGGTCAGGGGCTTGAGGGTGCTAGCGACCGTTTGCAATAGTTTGAAGGGAAGAGATTGATACGGAAAGTATACCTTGGTTTTTGAAGAAAAACTGAGAAGGGAAGAGAAGTATAGATAGTTTTGAAAACTAGTAATAGTTTTGGAAATAGTTTTTCCCTAACTAACGACCATGCTAACTAAGGCTTCGTACAGTCAGGATGGCTCTGATACCAGCTCTGTGGGGACCCCGACTCATAAATCGAGATCACCGAATGCACGTGTATAGTGATCCCAGAGATCAATGCTCACTAAACACATAGAAGCTGAATAACAAGAGTCTTACATCCATACATACCGTCTTACACAAATTCTGACCAATACGGTCCAGTCTTGAGTATAACTTTGCAGCGGAAATCTTCGTCGATAACTTGGACCCATGCCATCTGCCTTAACCCTACATGCATTCTGACTGGGAAGCGTCCTAGCTCGCATGTTCGTCACTAAAGTATTCTTCTTCATATCATGATCTTTCATGCCTGGCTAATAAAATAACCAGTGGCAAGCCAATGAGTACTTTGAACGTACTCACAAGCAACCCATGTTTTGGTTCAAGATACAACAATGCATGATATAGGTAAATTTTTGCGGAAAGCTAGTTTTGAGTGCAATGACATGTTCAACAACTTGTAAGACATGCATCAGGAGAATTCAAGTAACCAAGAGGACAGGTAACAGATATGAACATAAAGGGAGTGGGCTCCAACCCAACTCATCCATGTCAAGTCCTTTGACTTGACCCAAGTAGTTCTTCCCACACACATTGGTTTGTAAACAAGTGGACGTAGCCCAAGAGTGGTTACCCAACTGTCCTTGACCGTGGACACGGCTATTCCAATAGTTTCACACTCTGTAGAGGTTGCACACTTTACCCACAAGATCCGGGGAACTTCCATGTCATCCACGACCCGCGGTACCTCAAGTACCCGGGGTAAGCACCCGATCAGTATCTTTCCCTAGACGACACTAACAAGGAATCCACTCGTTGTTCCATATCCTCACGATGTACATCATACGAGACTCACTCGAGATCGTAACATCCGAGAGGGGACACAACGGTGTATCCGGTGCCCTATGAAAACAGTCATGGCCCCCTACCTGGCACGACCCCGTCCCGAGAGAGCGCACCAACAACTCTCCCGTCACTAGTAATGCGGGCTCCAAGCTAGTATCAGCCTAGGTAATCAATAATGCCCTTTCCCATACAAGGGTAGAGTGGTTGCGCATGTAAGGTTGGAATAACGGTCGCAACTTAAACCAATCTGTTTTGAAAAACAACACACACACTTGCCTCGGTACACCACTTCGTCATCAAGTGGTTACCCAACTCATCATCTCCCCCGGGCATAAGTGGCACCCGATGGGGGTTTTCAAAAAGTCTTTTGAAAATACTTTGTCTCCATTACCATGCACATTCCCGTCCCTTTTTGCGTAGCATCTACTTTTGCATCCTATCTACTCCCACCGGCATAACCCTCATAAGGAGGTAGGGTCATGCACAATGCAAGTATCAACGAAGAAGTAACAGAGGCAACCCATCGAAGTGGTTACCTCCTCATCATGATTCCGTTGAAACAACAATATGGTGCTATATGACATGCATAAAAAGGGTTTCATAGACATGGTCAAAGGGCTGCTTGCCTGGCTCAGCAAGGTCTTCTGGGTGTTCAAAGTCTTCTGGTCCAACTCCTTCGTCAGCAACGCAATCTATCGTCGCAAAAATAATAGCGAGAAATATAAGGCAATAATAAAACAGAAAAACCAAAGTGCTCAAAAAAAGTCCAACTCATTTTTGTTAAATACTAGGGTGAAAACTAAGAAGGTGAAAATTCCTAGTTTTGGATTTGTAGTAGCAGAATAGGAGAAATAGATTTTTAGAGGGGAATATAAATGCTCAAATTTGAATTTAAATTTGAACACTACAGAACAGTGTGATGGATGTGCATGGATATTACATCAATAAATAGGTGGAATTATTCTAAGATTTTAGGAGTTGGAATTATTCCATTTGGATAAATATTTTATCTTGTGGAATTTTTATAAAACAGACAGAAAAAGGAAAAGAGAAGTGGCACTGTGCCATTGGGCCAGAAAGGCCACAGTGCAACAGGTCCAGAGGGGATTCAGCCCATGTGAGGCTGCCACGTCGAAGGCGTAAAGGCAAAATACGCCTTCAGCCGACGCAGCGAACCTGTACGTGCGCGCGTGTGTTTTAAACCTGATGTGTGGGACCCACACGTCAGGACGTGAGGCTGACGGACGGGCCCCATGGCCGTCATCGTCAATCTTGGGTCAGAGAGGGCGGCGAGCTCACCGGCGCCGCTGTGGTCGACAGCGAGGCGATCTGAGAGCACTAGAGTGCTCAGGGCGGAGTCGTCGTTCGGGTGGAGGTGGTCGCCGGGGAGCAGGGGTTCGCCGCCGCTGAGGAAGCCGGTGGCAGAGCTTCGGGAGGTGCTTGCCCCGGTCGATTCCTGCTGCAAAAGAGAGGGGAAATAGAGGGGGAATGGTCAGCGAGGTGTGGCGGGTCCAGATCGAGAGAGAGAAGGGGTGGAGAGAGCCCGTACCCCGAGATCGACAATGACCCGAGGCGGCGGAGCTCGAGCTCAATCTCGAGCTCGGGTGCTCCTGGAGGAGAGTGGAGGGCACAGGGGGCCTATTTGGAGTAGGTAGGAGCAAGTGATGGTGAGTGAGAGGCTCGGGGAGGCCTTTAAGAAGGCGATCCACGGCTCACCATAGACCCGTGCGCCGGCGAGGTTGTTGCCGTTGTTGTGGGTCACGGGGGCACGCGTGGGCGTGTCTGGGGTGCTCGTGGGTTTGGTCCAGAGTGAGGGAAAGAAGAGAGAGAGGGAGCAGGGGGCCAGAGGCACCGCGCATGTGAGCACGCTCACTGGTGCGCTCGGGCGGTCGTCGCGCATGCGAGCTGGGGCGAGAGGAGGGAGAAGGAGGATGGGGCCGACCAGCTGCCGTGTTGCGGATGTCGAGGAGCATCGGCTGGCATGAGGGGGAGAGCCAAGGTGGCCGGAGGTGGTTGGTAGGGGGCAGCTACAGTGCGGGAGCGCACTGTAGCGCGCTCTAGAGCGTGCAAATGGCCGGCATGCCATTTGTTTTGGCAAAGTGGGCACGACCAAGCATGTCTGGTAGCTCTAGGGAGGAGTAAAGAATGTGGGGAAAGCCTTGGATGCCTTGGGTGGCCAATGGAGTGAGGAGGGAGGTGAGGAAGAGGGGTGCAAGGGTTGTCCAGAGAGGTAAAAGAGGTGGCTTCACCCCTCAATTATTGATCTGAGGTGCAGCCATTACTACTGGAGGTAGAAGAGGTCTAGGAGGGGCTGTGGTAAAAAGTGGAGGCCATGGAGAAGAGTGGAAGAGGTCAAAATAGGGGTTTTAGTAAAATGGCAGAAGGTGTTTGATGCTTGTTTGGTTAAGCAAATGAACTCCATTTGGCAAGAGACTCCACAGGGTGAAATTGCACATATAATTAGGGCCTTACACCCATTTCGAGATTATTTGGGCAAAGTTCACAATGTAACTTTTGTAAACCCTTGAAATTAATAGAAATAAACTTGTGTAGATCTAGTTGAGCAAATCACTTCTCCTTGATGCACCACTTGGTGTAGTGGCCTCATTTGGTCATGTGAATATGCTCACAAAAGTTGGGGTCAAGGAGAGGAAGTTGGTAGTACAAAATTGTTCAAATTTGATTCTGGTCAGAGAGGGTTTTGGGGCATTTTGGTGAACCAAAATGACCTTGATTGATATGATGCTTTACAAGGTGATCACAATATTCATTTGTGACTTCCTGGATTTTCCTTGGATTTTTATGAAAATATTTCCTGTAGAAATATTTCAAATCTTTGAAATGGGCAGAAATGGTTTTGAGGTGATTTCATGGGGTTATACTATTCTCCATGACATGAGACTTGGCAAGATCATCAAACAAGTAATATTTGACATGCTAGAACTTTCTTGTAATTGCAGGGGAATATTTCCTTTGTAAATATTTCAAAAGCTTGAAATATCCAGAAAGGGTTTTTTAGGGATTTGACCAATATTTTGAACATGACCATGTGTTGAAACTCTTATATATGGACAATATATGTCCACTGAGTTTCCCTAGGTTTTTCCAAAATATTTTTAAAGCATTAAAATGATTTTAACCTATTAAAGACCATTTCTGGCCTAAAGAAAAAGCCTTTAAATAAAATAGGAAAATAACTTTTAAAATTATATTTTTGTGGGTTATGTGAGTCCTATATCTAATAGGTTGCAAATATACTTTTTGAAATATTTTTCATACCCTAAATCAAGTACTCGCAGTGCAATCCTCAATTCAGGGGTTTTTGGAAAACTAATTTTTTTAAATACTTTTTGGCCAAATTATTTTTGCAAGAAAATACTATATTGCTCTATACACATGGCATGATCATTGGGCAGAAGTTTGGGGCAAGGAGATGAAGTATAGAAGGTGGAATTGTGTTGACTTTAAAGAGCACTAGAAAAACACAGAGAGAAAACCAACTCCAAATAAAAGCCAAATAGTGCAAAAGTTTTTATCAAACCACACTTTATCATGATATATTAGCTTAAGTGTTGTGGCATTAAAATCAGGGCGTGACACAGACAATCCTTGAGGTATTTCTCTTGAGATACGAAGATATTGTTGCTCCGCTGACGGATTTGAAGACCGACGAAGAACTTCAGCGCACCCATCATGGACATCTGATATTGCTCTTGCATCATGTGCCCAAACTCATCATTGTAACTCTTGTCAATGCAGCAGAAGATAATGTCATCCACATAGATTTGGCACACAAACAGTTCACCGTCGTATGTCTTCGTGAAGAGAGTGGGATCCAGGGAACCAAGTTTGAAGCCTTTGGTCTTCAGGAAGTCTTTGAGTGTGGCATACCAAGCGCGAGGGGCTTGTTTGAGGCCATATAGTGCCTTTTTAAGCTTGTATACCATGTCAGGATGTTTCAGGTCTTTAAAGCCAGGAGGTTGTGCAACATATACTTCTTCAATCTTGCCATTGAGAAAGGCACTCTTCGCATCCATCGGTACAGGAGGATGTTGTGATGGTTGGCATATGCTTGCAGTTTGCGAATGGCTTCAAGCCTAGCCACTGGAGCAAATGTTTCATCAAAGTCAATCCCTTCAACTTGAGTGTGTCCTTTAGCAACGAGAGGAGCCTTGTTTCTGACAACTTGACCATGATCATCTTGTTTGTTATGATAGATCCACTTGGTGCCTATGATATTGTGCTTGCGAGGATCAGGACGCTTGACCAGTTCCCATACATTGTTCAGCTTGAACTGTTGAAGCTCTTCTTGCATAGCTTGAATCCATTCAGGTTCCATGAAGGCTTCAACAAGTTTCTTGGGTTCAGATATTGAGACAAATGCAAAGTGCCCACAGAAATTTGCAAGTTGTGTTGCTCTTGAATGAGTAAGGGGACCAGGTGCATTGATGCTATCAATTATCTTCACGATATGTACTTCATTTGTAACTCGAGGATGAACTGGACGAAGATTTAGCCCTTGTTGATCATCGTCTTCATCTTCGGCATTGGCTTCAGGCTGAGCAGTATCTTCAAGTTGACTTCGTGCAGAAATGATAAGTTCTTCTTCAGCCTGTGCCTCTGAAGGTATGATTTCTCAAGTTCCCATAAGCTTGATGGATTCACTAGGTGTGACTTCATCTAGCACATTTGGTAGGTGCTCTCTTTGTGAGTCGTTAGTCTCATCGAACCGCACATCCACAGTTTCAACCACTTTATAGTGAAAGAGGTTGAAGACTCTGTAGGAGTGTGAATCCTTTTCGTAGGCAAGCATAAAACATTCATGTGCTTTCGGTGCAAATTTTGAAGTGTGATGTGGATCCTTGATCCAGCACCTAGCACCAAATACTCTGAAGTAACTAACATTTGGGGTCAAGGAGAGAAAGTTGGTAGTACAAAATTGTTCAAATTTGATTCTGGTCAGAGAGGGTTTTGGGGCATTTTTGTGAACCAAAATGACCTTGATTGATATGAGGCTTTACAAGGTGACCAAAATATTCATTTGTGACTTGCTGGATTTTCCTTCTATTTTTATGAAAATATTTCCTGTAGAAATATTTCAAATCTTTGAAATGGGCAGAAATGGTTTTGTGGGGATTTCATGGGGTTATACTGTTCTCCATGACATGAGACTTGGCAAGATCATCAAACATGTCATATCTGACATGCTAGAATTTTCTTGGAATTGTTGGGGTATATTTCCTTTGTAAATATTTCAAAAGCTTGAAATATCCAGAAAGGGTTTTTGAGGGATTTGACCAATATTTTGAACATGACCATGTGTTGAAACTCTTATATATGGACAATATATGTCCACTGAGTTTCCCTAGGTTTTTCCAAAATATTTTTAAAGCATAAAATGATTTTAACCTATTAAAGACCATTTCTGGCCTAAAGAAAAAGCCTTTAAATAAAATAGGAAAATAACTTTTAAAATAATATTTTTGTGGGTTATGGGAGTCCTATATCTAATAGGTTTCAAATATACTTTTTGAAATATTTTCCATACCCTAAATCAAGTACTTGTAGTGCAATCCTCAATTCAGGGGTTTTTGGAAAACTAATTTTTGAAAATACTTTTTGGCCTAATTATTTTTGTAACAAAATACTATATTGCTCTATACACATGGCATGATCATTGGGCAGAAGTTTGGGGCAAGGAGATGAAGTATAGAAGGTGGAGTTGTGTTGAGTTTAAAGAGCACTAGAAAAACACAGAGAGAAAACCAACTCCAAATAAAAGCCAAATAGTGCAAAAGTTTTTATCAAACCACACATTATCATGATATATTAGCTTAAGTGTTGTGGCATTAAAATCAGGGTGTGACAGACCTACCCCCCTTACAAGAATCTCGTCCCCGAGATTCCCAGACTAGGCGTGGAATGGAATACGGAAACTTGAATCTGGGGTAGTCTTCACGTCCTCATACTGCTTCTGCTTCCGAGTGGAGCCCCAATGAACCTTGAAGTACTCGATGGCGTGGCTTCGGCTATGACATCCTGCTTGATCCAGATTGCAATTGGGGTCTCTCGTGTAAGTCATATTGTGCTGGAGGTCGATGGCTCGGTGATCGATGTTCTTGTAGAGATCGGGCTATTTAGGGAGTTAGAAACACTTCCGGGGGTGTGATGCGTGGAAAATGTTGTGCAGAGTGGGTAACTTAGGTGGTAACTCCAGCTGGTAACTCCATCTAGTAACTGTCTGCTCTTCGTCTCGTAGTGATCTCAGAGGGGGTTGTTGAACCTTGGTCTGATCTCGAAGAGGGTCGATGAATCTTGGTGTGTTCTTCACTTTGACATGAAAATGTTGGGTTCCTTTGAGAGAAGTGGCTTGTAGATACGCCTGGTCTTCGATGCGGAGGTTTACTCCTTGACGATGGTGGTTGGTGTAGTTCTTCCTCCTCGACATGGCGGTCTTCAGATGTTCCCTAACCATCTGAATGGTTCTTCTTCTTTCTTCGGGTAGGCAAGTATGTCATCAAGGAAAGATGACAACTAACTTGTCCGAGTACTTCATGAAGACTTGCCCACAGGGTGCATAGGGTATAGGTTGGGGTATCGGTGGTGGTCACGGTTGAGTATTGGTCAGGGTCTTCTCGACCTGGGGCCAAACCCCATGGTCATGATCTGACCATATTATGGCTTGGTACGGCTTAAGGGTTTCAAGGATCCTAGGGTGTGAGCGAACTTTTATCATCTTATCCTTGAGCACGGTTTCTGAGATGCCAATTGTTCTATCCAGTCCTAGAAATAGATCACCTTATACCGCTAAAAGCATTATTACATATAGGTCAACTCCAATCATCACTCATGTGATTCATATCCTCATGGCTCCCGAGAGGAGGTCTAACAAAATCATATATATCTACGATCCCCAAACTCATATGTATGGCTACCCCTAAAAATCCATAGGTAGAGCATATAAGATGCTAAGCTTGAATTTAATCACCACAATCCAAGTGTTCAGTCTATTCTTCCAGGGTCTAAGATGAAGCACCTCTATCCTAAGGAAACACGTCGTAAGCCACTCCAAGATCTTGTTTCCTTCCTATGAATCAACTCCAATAGCCCATTAACTTCCATTAATCGCTACATAATCCATTAATTCTACAAATCCAATGTCTATGGTGTCTCACACGAATCTTCTAATGTCCTATAGTCCCCAAATACTTGAAAGGGCTGTCTCTACTATAGTAAGTCCATCAATTTCCATTATCATGGTCAAGTAAACTCCAAGGTCAAGCTTATATCAACTCCGACAATTAATCCAATCTCCTAGTTTATTGTCCTCCGAGAAACATGGTATCATGATCGAGATCATCAGTCTAAATCCAATTTACTCCAAACCATGTTGACTTACTCACCACCTATACTCAACTAGGATCACCTATTTAAATCCAAATCTCATGTCCAAAGAGGATTTCTATCTGTCTCCCCAAGTCATTATCGTAATGTAAACTATCTTCTATCATATCCCCTGGCTCAGTCAAATCCTTATACTTCCAAGAATTTCATCTTGCGATTATAATTGTCCTACAAAATCCAATTTACTCCAGGGGTAATGAAAGTTATGCTACTCTATCAACATGATCCCACCAAGTTCATCTACCAACATGAAAGGCCTCATGATCCACCAAAGTCTCAGATAATTCCTCAAGGTGTCTGATATAAACCCATCAAGTCATTTTTCCTCTATTCCTACAACCTCAAATTGGTCTATACACATGGCATGATCACTGGGCAGAAGTTTGGGGCAAGGAGATGAAATATAGAAGGTGGAGTTGTGCTGACTTTAAAGAGCACTAGAAAAACACAGAGAGAAAACCAACTCCAAATAAAAGCCAAATAGTGCAAAAGTTTTTATCAAACCACACTTTATCATGATATATTAGCTTAAGTGTTGTGGCATTAAAATCAGGGTGTGACACAGACAATCCTTGAGGTATTTCTCTTGAGATATGAAGATATTGTTGCTCTGCTGACGGATTTGAAGATCGACGAAGAACTTCAGCTCACCCATCATGGACATCTGATATTGCTCTTGCATCATGTGCCCAAACTCATCATTGTATCTCTTGTCAATGCAGCAGAAGATAATGTCATCCACATAGATCTAGCACACAAACAGTTCACCGTCGTATGTCTTCGTGAAGAGAGTGGGATCCAGGGAACCAAGTTTGAAGCCTTTGGTCTTCAGGAAGTCTTTGAGTGTGTCATACCAAGCGCGAGGGGCTTGTTTGAGGCCATATAGTGCCTTTTTAAGCTTGTATACCATGTCAGGATGTTTCAGGTCTTTAAAGCCAGGAGGTTGTGCAACATATACTTCTTCTTCACTTCAATCTTGCCATTGAGAAAGGCACTCTTCACATCCATTCAGTACAGGAGGATGTTGTGATGGTTGGCATAAGCTAGCAGTATGCGAATGGCTTCAAGCCTAGCCACTAGAGCAAATGTTTCATCGAAGTCAATCCCTTCAACTTGAGTGTATCCTTTAGCAACGAGAGGTGCCTTGTTTCTAACAACTTGACCATGATCATCTTGTTTGTTGCGATAGATCCATTTGGTGCCTATGATATTGTGCTTGTGAGGATCAGGACACTTGACCAGTTCCCATACATTGTTCAGCTCGAACTGTTGAAGCTCTTCTTGCATAGCTTGAATCCATTCAGGTTCCATGAAGGCTTCAACAACTTTCTTGCGTTCAGATATAGAGACAAATGCAAAGTGCCCACAGAAATTTGCTAGTTGCGTTGCTCTTGAATGAGTAAGGGGACCAGGTGAATTGATGCTATCAATTATCTTCACAATATGTACTTCATTTGTAACTCGAGGATTAACTAGACGAATATTTAGCCCTTGTTGATCATTGTATTCATCTTCGGCATTGGCTTTAGGCTGAGCAGTATCTTCAAGTTGACTTCATGCAGAAATGATAAGTTCTTCTTCAGCCTGTGCCTCTGAAGGTATGATATCTCCAGTTCCCATAAGCTTGATGGATTCACTAGGTGTGACTTCATCTAGCACATTTGGTAGGTGCTCTCTTTGTGAGACGTTAGTATCATCGAATCGCACATCCACAGTTTCAACCAATTTATAGTGAAAGAGGTTGAAGAATCTGCAGGAGTGTGAATCCTTTCCGGAAGCAAGCATAAAACCTTCATGTGCTTTCGGTGCAAATTTTGAAGTGTGATGTGGATCCTTGATCCAGCACCTAGCACCAAATACTCTGAAGTAACTAACATTTGGCTTCTTACCAGTTAGGAGCTCATAGGATGTCTTCTTTAGAAGCTTATGAAGATAAACACGGTTGATGACGTGGTATGAACTATCAATAGCTACAGGCCAGAACTTCCTTGAAGTCTTGTACTCATCAAGCATCGTCCGAGCCATCTCAATGAGTGTTCTGTTCTTTCGCTCCACGATGCCATTCTGCTGAGGTGTGTGTCGGTGTCAAAACCGGCGGATCTCGGGTAGGGGGTCCCGAACTGTGCGTCTAGGCCGGATGGTAACAGGAGACAAGGGACATGAAGTTTACCCAGGTTCGGGCCCTCTCGATGGAGGTAAAACCCTACTCCTACTTGATTAATATTTATGATATGGGTAGTCCAAGAGTAGATCTACCACGAGATCAAGGAGGCTAAACCCTAGAAGCTAGCCTATAGTATGGTTGTTGTATGATGAAGTTGGCCTATGGACTAGAACCCTCCAGTTTATATAGACACCGGATAGGGTTAGGGTTACACAAAGTCGGTTACAATGGTAGGAGATATTGAATATCTGCATCGCCAAGCTTGCCTTCCACGCTAAGGAAAGTCCCTTCTGGACACGGGACGAAGTCTTCAATCTTGTATCTTCATAGTCCTGGAGTTCGGCTGAAGGTATAGTCCGGCTAACCGAACACCCCCTAATCCAGGACTCCCTCAGTAGCCCCCGAACCAGGCTTCAATGACGACGAGTCCGGCGCGCAGATTGTCTTCGGCATTGCAAGGCGGGTTCTTCTCCAAATTTTGTGTACCTGTAGGAATAATGTCTGATTTTTGTAATGTAGCGCTCCTCGGCTTCCACGCCCAATAATGGCCGTCTTCCACGTGTCAAACGAATGCGAAAAGCTGGGGCGTTTTTTACATCCACACCCCTAGCCGTATAAACGAGCCACCTATTTAATGGGATGGGGATTCAGATCCAAACCACATCTTCTCCTCTCCGTGAGTAATCATCAGAGCGCCTCCAGCAAAGGTCCATTCCAACATGGCCAGCCATCGCAGCTCCTCCTCTCGCCCTTCCAGTCCTAAACCTGGAGACTGGGAGAATTGCTCCATCCCGCACAGCGAGTTATGGTCCTGGACCGAGCCAGACTCGCCACCTACAATGGCGAAAAGCAAGCGCAGAGCACCCCCAATCCCTCTAAAGGAGAGCGGGTGTGCCTCGTCCCTTATCTAATAAGGGGACTGGGATTTCCAGTTCATCCATTTCTTCGTGGGCTTCTGGAGTTCTACGGCCTCCAGCTGCACAGTCTCACACCCGCCTCTATATTACATATCGCGGGCTTCGTCGCCCTTTGCGAGCTATTTTTGGGTGTTGAGGCTCATTTCACGTTGTGGAAGAGGATATTCTGCCTGGTGCCCCGTTCTCAAGAGGGGTCTATATATCAAGTGGGCGGAGCCGAAGTGTGGCGCATCGCCGGGACCCCAAAGAAGGCGTCCGAGGACTGGCCTTCGGAATGGTTTTATATAGATGATGTCCCGCTACCGGACCCTGTCCGGGTCGGTCTCCCCGAGTTCAACCATGCTCCATTAGAGAAATGCTTGAGCTGGCGTCCGCGGAGCTCTCAGAGAGAAAACGACAGAGACGTCCTTTACCTGATGGGCCGGATAAGACTATTGGCTCATTCCGGACTAACCATGATTGGAGTCATGGCCGCATGCATCATGCGGGGGGGTGCAACCGCTTCAATATAGAAGCCACCCCATGTGGGATTTTAACGGGGAGGATGACGCCACCCATTACGGTCGCAAGGGGCCAGCCTCAGCTGCCGCTCTAGTACAGATCTTATCTTCTTTGTACAAGGGAGAAGAGGAGGATTTCCGTCACGTCAACCCGCAGGGTGGATTTACCATGTACAACCCTCCAAGTTGGGTGAGTGGACAATTGTGCTTGCCCGTTCCTTTTATATCCCCATGATTACATATATAGTCTAACGACTTCAACGCAGGAACTGCGTCAGGAGTTGAAGCATATAAATAGCCGTCCTCCACAGCCCGAGGATCCAGAACGGCCCCTCGATCCGGACTCCGAAGAGGATCCGTACATATCGGCGGAGCTTATCTACGGGGTGTTCCATCAGCTAAGCAAGGACAATACCTTGGTGGCCATTACGGCTGATTACCCAGGGTTAATCCCGGCCTCCCAGGTGATAGAGACCAGAGCCTCATTCCCTTGAGAAGGATCCCATTCTCACGTATTCCAGTCTTTCTGACGACGACCGTATTTTGCAGGGGAGATTTCCGAGGCGGGAGGCCGCACCTGCGGCGGCTAGCCAACAACGGGCCGCAGGGCCCCGTGGGGTAAAAAGGAATGTGGTCCAGACTGAGATGTCGGCGCAAAGGTATAGCGCACCCTCTTTTTCCCTGATGCTATTTCTTCAGGGCATAGTAACGTTCGTGCTATCTTCGGGACGAAGAGATCTCGCCGGACTACATCCGGAGAGGTTGCCAATCGCGCCTCCACCAGCCAGGCTCCAATGCCTGGTCTGGGAGCGGAGGCGAGCGCAAGGCACGCACCATACGCTCCTCCGACAGAGGATGCGGACAGGCTGTCCGCCACAAATTCTGAGGTGGAGAGTGCCATGAACCACAGGCGTCACCAGACAGTTCTTTGCGATGCTTGTTTCTCCCAAGAGGCATTAGATGCCTTCAATTCAGGAGATCCGGACCTTCGTGCTGCTCAAAATGGTTTAGCCAGAGCCACGGAGCAGTATGTAACGGGTAAGAAAATTTTGGTGAAATATATATATATATATATATATATATATATATATATATATATATATATATATATATATATATATATATATATATACCAGTAGCCCCCGAGACTTGAAACAGTAAGAGTAACTGGTTTAAGGATCATTTGGTATGCAGGTTCTTACGGAGAAGAATACCGTACTATCCCGGGAGCTGGAAGAGTGCAAGGCCCAACTGGAGTCCGCACTAGCCGCGGCAAGGGAGCCCAAAGAGACCCCCTCTGGTAAGATACACTTCGAAAGATTAGTATTTTGCGGCGTGCGTGCAAATATGACAAATCATATTGCAGATGGCGCTGGACTCGATCCGGAGAGACAACAACTCTTATGCCGGCTAAAGGCCGGTGAGAGTACGCTGAAAAAGGTGAGGCGAGAGAAGAATGATCTTCAGGATGCCAACACCAAGCTGGACGTTGAACTTAAATATGTTCGTGGCCAGCTGTCGGACTCCACTAAGGAGAACCAGCGGCTTCAACGCGGCATATTTAGTAAGTGCTTAAGCGAATCTTTTTGAAAAAAGAGTTCGGCGAGGAAGTCGACTAACAGAGTAATTTCTGTAGGTATGCTAACAGGTCGTCCTGCAGAGGAGATGCCCGGTTCTACGGGTGACCTTCTTCCCGAGCTCTCGCAACTGCATGAGAAAGTTCGGCAGGCAATGCGAGGCGTTGCCCAGGCCTTATGGCCTTCCCACTCCGTGCCCAAGGGCCTTAGAGAGCTTGCGGAGAAGCTTAAGGGAGCTCGGCGGCGCTTCCGGTTGTGGAAGATATCGGCCTGCCGACAAGGCGCTAGGGAGGCCTGGGCCATGGTGAAGACCCGGTTTACAAGGTCTGACCCAAATCACATGGCCGAAGTCGGACTTGTGGGGCCTGATGGGAAGGAGATCCCTGTAAGCTTAGTGTACGGCCAAGTAGAATTGGCCGCAAAGTATTCCCAACAGGACTGTAAATTAGACAGCTTGTTAGATGGTATAGAAGAGGAATACAATCAGTCAGAGTGACTATGTAATTGTTAATTGACATGTGTAATGCCTTCTAGCCGGATTGTAGATCGTTTGTCATTGCCGACCTTTTCTCTTCTACCTCGGGACCTGACGGTCCGGAGTGTGTCCGAATACCCTACCTAGGCATAGAATCTTCGGAGGCGGGCGGCGTTCCATGGGTCCGGCTCGAGTCGGTTGTCCGACGCATCTCGCAGGCGGTACGCTCCACCAGTTAGGACATGGTCGATTATGAATGGACCTTCCCACTTGGGCTTGAGTTTGTCCTTTTTCTTATCCGGCAGGCGTAGAACTAGTTCGCCAACTTTGTAATTTTTGGCCCGTACTTCTCTGCTTTGATATCTTTGAGCCTGCTGTTGATAAAACGCGGAACGGGCTTTTGCCACGTCACGCTCCTCCTGCAAGGCGTCCAAGTTGTCCTGTCGATCAAGCTCGGCTTCTCTTTCTTCGTACATGCGCACTCGAGGTGAGTCATGAATTATGTCGCAGGGCAGAACTGCCTCTACGCCGTACACCATAAAGAATGGTGTGTATCCGGTGGTGCGATTCGGCGTGGTCCGCAGCCCCCAGAGTATAGAGTTGAGCTCCTGGACCCGGTGCGTGTTAGATTCCTTGAGGGACCGCACTAGTCTGGGTTTAATACCGCTCATGATAAGACCATTTGCATGTTCGACCTGGCCGTTAGTTTGTGGGTGATAGACGGAAGCATAATCGAGCTTGATGCCCATGTTTTTGCACCAGAGTTTCACCTCGTCGGAGGTGAAGTTTGTGCTGTTATCAGTGATGATGCTGTGGGGGACGCCGTAACGGTGTACAACCCCGGATATGAAGTCTATCACAGGTCCAGATTCGGCCGTCTTAACAGGCTTGGCTTCTATCCATTTGGTGAACTTATCCACCATGACCAGTAAGTATTTTTTCTTGTGGGTTCCGCCTTTAAGGGGTCCAACCATGTCAAGCCCCCAGACCGCGAAAGGCCAGGTGATGGGGATAGTTCGGAGGGTGGTGGGTGGCATATGGCTTTGATTTGCAAAAAGCTGGCAACCGACGCATCGTTGGACCAAGTCTTGAGCGTCTGCTCGGGCCGTCGGCCAGAAAAAGCCCGTACGGAAAGCCTTGCTTACAAGGGACCGAGCTGCAGCGTGGTGGCCACCGAGTCCGGCATGAATTTCAGCCAGCAAGTTCCGCCCTTCCTCTTCGAAGATGCACCTTTGAAGGACTCCGGTAGTGCTTTTCTTATAAAGCTCTCCCTCGTGGACTTTATAGGCTTTAGATCGCCGCACTATGCAGCGTGCCTCGTTTTGGTCCTCTGGGAGTTCCTGCCTAGTAAGGTAGGCTAGGAACGATTCTGTCCACGGGGCGATGACCGCCATTATTACGTGGGTTGAAGGTGTAATTTCGGTGGCAGAGCCTCCAATTATGTCAGATTGTTCGGCGTCGAGTGGTGCGGTTAGGTCCGGGCTGTTATCTGCGGGTTCCCCCTCCCATGCTACGGATGGCTTGAACAGTCTTTCTAAAAAGATGTTGGGGGGACTGCATCGCGTTTTGCTCCAATGCGTGCCAAGACATTCGCTGCCTGATTGTTTTCTCGGGCTATATGGTGAAACTCCAACCCTTCGAACCGAGCTGACATTTTTAGGACGGCGTTGCGGTAAGCTGCCATTTTTGGATCCTTGGCGTCGAAGTCTCCGTTTATTTGTGATATCGCGAGGTTCGATTCCCCGCATACCTCTAGGCGTTGAATGCCCATGGATACTGCCATCCGGAGACCATGTAGGAGGGCCTCATATTCAGCTGCATTGTTGGAGTCCGTGTACATGATCTGGAGCACATATTGAACTGTGTCTCCTGTGGGGGACGTCAAGACGACGCCAGCCCCTAGTCCGGCCAACATTTTGGAGCCATCGAAATGCATGATCCACTTTGAATATGTGCCGTACTCTTTAGGGAGCTCGGCCTCCGTCCATTCCGCGACGAAGTCGGCCAAAACTTGCGATTTAATAGCTCGTCGTGGCTTATAGGTTATGGGAGGAGCTCGATGGCCCATTTTGCGATCCGGCCCATTGCATCGCGGTTGTTGATAATATCGTTTAGTGGTACTTCCGAGGCTTCTGTTATGGAACACTCTTGAAAGTAGTGTCATAGCTTCCGGGATGCCATGAATATCGCGTATGCAATCTTTTGATAATGCGGGTACCGTGATTTGCATGGAGTGAGGACAGTGGACACGTAGTAGACCGGCCTTTGAAGGGGGAGTTTGTGTCCGTCCGTTTCCTGCTTGATGACGAGTACTGCGCTGACAACTTGATGGGTTGCTGTGATGTACAGTAGCATTGGTACGCCGGTGTTTGGCGTGGCCAGGACTGGGTTTGTTGCCAATAAGGCTTTTATTTCATCTAGTCCGGCCGTGGCAACATTCGTCCACTCGAAGTGTTCGGTGCGCCGAAGGAGGCAATAAAGGGGCAGTGCTTTTTCTCCCAAGCGAGAGATAAACCGGCTTAAAGCCGCCACGCATCCGGTTAATTTTTGTATTTGTTTGAGGTCCTTTGGGATATCCAGTTGCGACAAATCTCGGATCTTGGCCGGATTTGCTTCGATTCCTCTACCGGACACAATGAAGCCCAAAAGCTTTCCGGCTGGAACGCCGAAAACGCATTTTTCCGGGTTGAGCTTGATGTCGTATTTTTGGAGGTTGTCGAATGTTAGCCTCAAGTCGTCTACTAGAGTTTCGACATGTCTTGTTTTGACCACCACATCATCCATGTACGCTTCCACTGTCTTGCCGATCTGGTTTGCCAGACATATCTGAATCATGCGCTGATATGTTGCACCGGCGTTTTTCAGCCCGAAGGGCATTGTGTTGAAGCAGAATGGGCCGTATGGTGTGATGAATGCTGTTGCGGCTTGTTCTGATTCTGCCATCTTGATTTGATGGTAACCGGAGTATGCATCGAGGAAACACAGTGAATCGTGTCCTGCAGTGGCATCGATAATTTGATCAATGCGGGGGAGGGGGAAGGGATCCTTTGGGCAAGCCTTGTTAAGGTCTTTAAAATCGACACACAGGCGCCAGGATTTGTCCTTCTTTGGTACCATCACCAGGTTTGCTAGCCAGTCCGGATGTTTTATGTCTCTAATGAATCCGGCCTCCGATAGTTTGGCTAGCTCCTCTCCCATAGCCTGTCTCTTGGGTTTGGAAAAACGCCGAAGGGCTTGTTTGACAGGTTTGAATCCTTTTAGGATATTCAAGCTATGTTTGGCCAACCTGCGTGGGATTCCTGGCATGTCTGAAGGGTGCCAGGCGAAGATGTCCCAATTTTCACGTAGAAATTCTCGCAGTGCGGCGTCCATATCAGGGTGTAATCGTGCCCCGATGGAGGCCGTTTTGTTGGGGTCCGTTGGACGGACCTGGAACTTGACTATTTCATCTGCTGGCTTAAAGGATGTGGACTTGGATCTCTTGTCGAGTATCACATCGTCCCTGTTAACTGAGGAGCGCAGCGCAGTCAGTTCCTCAGCTGCTAAGGCTTCGGATAGTGCCTCCAGGGCTAATGCGGCTGTCTTGTTTTCGGCGCGGAGTGCTATGTCCGGATCACTAGCGAGAGTGATAATTCCGTGTGGCCCGGGCATCTTGAGCTTCATGTACCCGTAATGGGGTATTGCTTGGAAGATTGTAAATGCTTCCCGCCCTAGTAGGGCGCGATATCCGCTGCTGAACGGGGCCACCTGAAATGTGACCTCTTCGGATCTGTAATTATCCGGCGTGCCGAACACCACATCTAGTGTGATTTTTCCTGTGCAGCGCGCTTCTTGACTGGGGATTATTCCTCTAAAGGTTGTGCTGCTTCGCTCAACGCGACTCTAGTCTAATCCCATTTTTTCAAGAGTTTCCTCATAAATGAGGTTCAATCCGCTGCCTCCATCCATGAGTACCTTGGTGAGGTGAAAGCCGTCCACTATTGAACTGAGGACCAATGCGGCTGGTGCTCGGGCTATTCGGAATTTAGGTTCGTCACTTGCGTTGAAGGTAATAGCCGTGTCGCTCCATGGGTTTATTGTTGCTACTTGATAGACTTCGGCAAGGCTGCGGAGTGTTCTTTTTCGCATGTTATTTGATGCGAAGGTCTCGAAGACTGTTAAGACTGTACTGGAGTCCCTGAGGTGGTTTTTCGCGGACTCCGGAGTTAGGAGATCTTCGCCCCTTTTGGCCACCTGCCGGAGTATCCAACATGCTCTAAGGCTGTGAGTTGGTGTGGCGTCCTCTGTACTGTGAATTTTACAGGGTCCATTAAGCCATCGCTCCAGTACGGTTCCATGCCCTGTAGAGGGTTTTGGTTTTTTGGTTTTTAACCCGGGTGTCTGACGATGGTGCACCCTTTTATTTCGGACAAGGTCTCTACTCAAGGCCGGATTATCCCAAAATTTAATTTCGGTTTTCCAGGCACTTTCCCTCGCACAGTACTTTTGTACTATGGATGCCAAGTCAGCGAAGCGTGTAATATCACGACGTCCTGTGGCGTTGAGGATTCCCTTGTCCGTGCAATTATTGCAGAAGATTGAGATTGCGTCTTCCTCGCGGCAGTCCTTTGTCCTGTTCATAACCAGGAGGAACCTTGCCCAGTAATGATGTACTATTTCTTCGGGCTTTTGCCTGATTTGGGATAGATCACTTATGTTTGCGTGGGTGGGTGGAACTAAATCTGCAACCTCACCCAATTTGAGACTCAGAGGCCAAGGAGTTTCCGAACTCTGAAGTTTGGATTCTTGGATGTTGTCCAGTGAACCTGACCCGTTGCCTGATTCTAAGTTCACACTACAAGAAATATGTCAACTTATGACCTTCTCTTAGTGACCCCAGCTGAATTGGTCGTAAATTCACGGCCATTTCGCTTGGAAGGGCTCAAACCCTGAAATTGCTTACACCAAATGGTCACAAAGCAGACAAGAGGCGCCAATTTCGCTTATTTCTACCTAATTACGACCAATATAAATGGTCATGAGGTTGTGAACGTGGATGCATTGGTACTTATTGCTATGACAAGGCGCCACCTCATCAGTTTTGCCTATGTGTCATGTCCATGTGTCAATTTTTTCCCTAGGTTGTGAAGCAACCTATATTTCTGTCATTCCCGAAATTCCCCAAAAAATTGGGCATTCTTTACTATCCAAATCATTGCCTCATGACAATATTCAACTCCATTTGACTGGTAAATCTTCCTCGGCAAATTTCCAAAGTTTTTGTTCAGCTCGAACTGTTGTGAAGGAAGTACTGGCTAGGCATATCCTAATGAGCTGAATTTTTGCCACATATTCTATATTCCCAAATCATAGCTCTCCACAAAATTTGAGCCCCATCTAACAATCCATGTGAGTGTGGCTTCAACATTCATATTTCTGTCTAGTGTGGTACGTTGCAAAGCAAGTGACACCTAAGGCTCCTCCATTTGAGCTGCAAGTTTTCCAAGATAGTTTTCTTAGTAGATGATCATCCTCGGCCAAAACTCAGGCCCATTGGCCATGTGCATTTCTCGTACCACTAATCAAACACTTGGGTGCTAATTCAAGTTTGAGCTCGGTTCAGTCTCCTCGTGAGATTCTTCTATTGCCTTCTTCTTCCTCACACCTATCAGGGGAGTGCCCAACCCACTAGACATGCCTAGGCCATCCGGAACGCGTGGCAACACCACAGTCACGCGGTGACCACCTTCAGGTAGTACATCCTTCTTGCTCGAATATACTATTTGATCTGCCTGCACATCTCTCGCTCCGACGCAGAATTGATGGGTTCTTCCTGGATTCTTGTGTAATGAGTTCTTCTTTTTTTAGTACTTCTGTAATGGTATTCAGAAGTAAAATTCATATGTTTCTATATATGTTCTTTTAGATAAGTGTGCCAATACATAACTAGTAATGTAAATGGTGTGACGCAGTTCTAAATATAAATGCAAATAGCTTGTGAATTTCAATCTCATGTATCAGGGTCCTGTTCTTGTAAACCTTATGTAAAGCTAAAATTCTTGTTGTGTGCAGGGCGGCTAGTGATGCAGCAAACCAAGCAGTAGCAGGCACACCAAGCAGCAGCAGGAGGAGGGTGTCTCTCGAACGTCGCCGCTGCCACTCATTGCTACTGTCACTGATTAATGATGGATGATCGCTGTTAGTTTAACTCGGCCGCTGTTAGTTTAGCTCCTTGGTAGTCCCTCCCTCTCTTGCAAGCGTGTAGAAATAGAAATGGTAGTTGTAGTCTCATGTAGCTGTAGTTCCTGTACTCGGTCTGCCCTTTGTTGCTTCATTTCTATGTTAATTCAGTCTCTGTTAAATGTATCTACTGTCTACTATTATGGCTGTTGAAAGAATCCTTTGTGTTGAAAGAAATGAAATGGTTTGGATACATACGTACACTGAGATGTAAGCTGGAATAGCCATCTGTCCTTGTGATGTCAAGCTTCTAAATGCATGTTGTGGAGGCCCAAAATAGATTGGATTGAAAAAGGGTTGAGGCCCCAAAAAGAAATGAATTATAGAAGGCTACGTCCTAGAAAATAAAATGGGCCAGGCCCATGAACCCAACAAAAAATTGATGAAAAAAACACAAATAGGCTGAATTAATGGGCTCGGCCCATGTAAAACACCGAATCGGACCGGGCTGAATCTTGTCAGTGACCTTTGCAATTGGTCGCAATTTTGCCACGTCAGATTGCCACGTCGGATCCGACGTGGCCTGGGCAGACAGCCGGTGACCAAAACAAAAGGTCATGGGTTCAACGACCTTCTTTTAAAGGTCGCTAATTTCAGTTTATGACCGCCAGCTTTTGACCTTCTGTTTTTGCTCACAAAAAGGTCGTAAATGGAAATTTGTGACCTTTCGGTGACCAATAGTGAGGGTCACAAGTTGACATATTTCTTGTAGTGTCAGGTCTTGCATTACGTCCTCCCCTCCGCGGATATCCGGCTTGGAGGTATCTGGAATCCGGACGTAACTAGTCCTTAAGATGGATGAAGGGTCGCCGCACTGTGCCACTACTACGGCAACATGATGGGTGACTTGGGGAGAATTGATCTCTCTTAGATCGGGTTTAAGCCCAACCTGGTCATAATCCGTAGTGACCCCCAAGGCTGCGATGCGATCCAAGAGCTCGTTTACAGAAGAGAGCTCCATTGGATCCAACTGCTCGGCGAGTTCCGAGCTGATGTGAAGATTGCTTTTGATGACCCGAGAGGTCACCGTCGGTGCAACGGCCAAACAGGCGGTCATGAGGAAATCGCCTAGCCGGAGAGTTTGGTCGACAGCCAAGGCTCCCTTAGTAACGGCGCTGTCTTTAAAGACGGGAGGAGGCATCCTTCCTGATTGCGACAGCACAGAGGAACTCTCAATGAAAGCACCAATGTCGGTGTCAAAACCGGCAGATCTCGGGTAGGGGGTCCCGAACTGTGCGTCTAGGCCGGATGGTAACAGGAGACAAGGGACACGAAGTTTACCCAGCTTCGGGCCCTCTCGATGGAGGTAAAACCCTACTCCTGCTTGATTAATATTGATGATATGGGTAGTACAAGAGTAGATCTACCACGAGATCAAGGAGGCTAAACCCTAGAAGCTAGCCTATAGTATGGTTGTTGTATGATGAAGTTGGCCTACGGACTAGAATCCTCCGGTTTATATAGACACCGGATAGGGTTAGGGTTACACAAAGTCGATTACAATGGTAGGAGATTTTGAATATCCGCATCGCCAAGCTTGCCTTCCACGCCAAGGAAAGTCCCTTCCGGACACGGGACGAAGTCTTCAATCTTGTATCTTCATAGTCCTGGAGTCCGGCTGAAGGTATAGTCCGGCTATCCAAACACCCCCTAATCCAGGACTACCTCAGTGTGTATGGAGCTGAGAACTCATGAGTGATGCCCAGTGTATCAAGATAAGTGTCGAGGCCAGTGTTTTTGAACTCTGTGCCATTGTCACTTTTGATGTGCTTGATCTTGATGCCATAGTTCGTCATGGCACGATTGGCGAATCGTTTGAAGACATCCCGCACTTCATTCTTGTAATGGATTATATGCACCCATGTGTATCTTGAATAATCATCAACAATGACGAAGCCATAGAGGCAAGTGGTGGTAGCAAGAGTAGAGTAGTGAGTAGGGCCAAATAAGTCCATGTGAACCAGCTCGAAGGGTTAAGATGTCGTCATGATTGTCTTCGAGGGATGCTTGGCCTTTGTCATGTTTCCAGCTTCGCAAGCACCACACAGATGATCCTTCTTGAACTTGATGCCCTCGATGCCTACGACGTGTTTCTTCTTCGCGAGTGTGTACAAGTTCCTCATGCCAACATGCCCTAGCCTCCGATGCCAGAGCCAGCACTCTGACGCCTTTGCTAGAAGACATACGGCCAAATGTGGTCCTGCTGAGAAATCTACCATGTACAAATCATCCTTTCGATATACTTCAAAGACTAGAGATTTGTCAGACTCCATAAGCACAAGGCAACGATATTTTCCAAATATCACAATCATGTTTAACTCACAAAGCATTGAGATGGACATTAAGTTGAAACCAAGGGATTCAACAAGCATCACTTTATCCATGTGTTGATCCTTTGAGATTGCAACTCTACCTAGACCCAATACCTTGCTTTTACTAGTGTCAGCAAATGCGATCTAACTCTTGTCAGATGGACGTAAGGTTGAGTCCATGAGAAGACTTCGATAATCAGTCATGTGGTTAGTGCATCCACTGTTCATAATCCACTCAGAAGCCTTTGGTATCGTACCCTATAGTGTAGTTAGGGGATAGGCTTCACCAAGGGAAATGTGAAGCATAAACATTTGACGAAAAAGCATATTGTCAAACTTCAGATCCTGGTTAGGGCAGATAGGATGACTGTCAAGGAATCCAGGAACAAAATACATAGTAAGACCATTTGGGCATTTTATCTTGCGCCCCACAAGATGTTTTAGGTCCCCAGCAAAAGCATCAGACGCCGTTGATTTCCGGCTGGAGACCTTTCCCTGCAAAAGAGAGTTAATTTTTGTTAACCACCCACATCTTTAGGGGTGGCTTAGAAGCAATGAGTCTAAGTGCAGCATCTGAGAACTTTTGCTTTGAAGCCCTAGCAAATAGCCTTGCAGGTGGTGAATAATACTCATAAGAATAAGCAGACTAGTTCTTTGTCTTATGAACATAGCGGTTTGAGGAAACACGCTCATATTCACAAGTCTTAGTATGGTTTCCCTGCAAAACATTGGCGTTAGGGTGACTCTGGCGAATCCTCTGTCTGTATGAAGCCTTTGGACCATATGAAGCCTTTGGTCCGGGGTTTGTCTTCTTCCCAGGTGGGGTCATCATGACATTCATAGGAAGATTCTCAAGACAATGTTTGGGCACCCAGATCTTCTTCATAGGTGGTCCATTCCTGCAGTTAGTACCAATATACATCGCAAAAACTTCACCATTCTGATTCTTAAACAATTTATAGTTTGCATCAAAGGATTCATCAGTGATAATCGGGTTAGCACAAGTGAAGCCAGATAAGGTAGATGGATCCACTGAAGGTCCCTTTGTAGCAACCCATGTGGTTTTGGGCTACTTCTCAGGCTTCCAGTAAGAACCATCAACAATCATTTTCCTCTCGAACCCAACACCTTCTTTCCTAGCGCTTCGGTTCAAAATCTGCTTTTTGAGAACATCACATAGTGTTTGATGCCCGATGAGACTTTCTTAAATTCCTGTCTCAAGCAATGTCTTCAACCTAGCGTTCTCATCAGCAATAGTAGTGGTGTCCGCAGTAGAGGTGTTAGTTACCACATCAGTAGTTGAAGATACTTCAAAAGTAGCAGCAGTAGAACATTCAACTATAGAGACAGTGTTACCACGCTCAAGACATTTTAGACATGGTGGTTCAAATCCTTCCTGAGCAGAACTGATCTGTTGAGCGCGAAGTGACTCGTTCTCCTTTTGAAGATCTTCATGAGCCGATCTCAAGTTCTCAAGCTCTTGCTTCCTTTGAAGATAATCATAAGAGAGCTTTTCATGAGTAGTTGACAGCGTCTCATGACAACTTTCGAGTTCCTCCTACTTAACATGAAGATTTTTTATGTCTTCAATTAAGGACTGAGATCGGGTCATTTCGGCATCCAATAGGTCATCACTTTTGTCTAACAATTTTTGAATATATTCCTTGGCATTCTGTTATCCAGTTGCAATTTTAGCAAGTGTTTTGTAGCTAGGTTTAGATTCACATTCAGAGTCATCTTCACTTGATGTTTGAAAGTAAGCATCGCGTGAGTTTACCTTGGCACCGCGTGCCATGAAGAAGTAGGTGGGAGCAGATTCATCCTCATCACTAGCATCAGCATTGGTGACGATGCTATTGTCTTCAGTGTTGAAGATGGACTTGGCAACGTATGCTGAAGCTAGAGCCAGGCTTGGCAAGCCTGAATCAGATTCCTCTTCAGACTCCACCTCCGCCTCCTCAGACACAGACTCCTCCTCTGAATCCATCTCCTTGCCAACAAACGCACGAGCCTTGCTGGATGAGCTCTACTTGTATGATGAAGACTTAGACGAAGACTTGGAAGAAGACTTTGAGGATTTCTTCTTCTTTTTGTCATCAGAATCGTATTCCTTGCTCTTCTTCTTATTGTTGGTCTCATTCTCCCACTGTGGACACTCAGAGATGTAGTGACCAGGTTTTTTGCACTTGTGGCATGTTCTCTTCTTGTGATCACGTGTGGAAGCTTCATCATTTATAGAGATGGATCTTCAAGACTTTCTGAAGCCTTTCTTCTTGGTGAACTTCTGGAACTTCTTCACAAGCATAGAAAGCTCCTTTCCAATGTCTTCAGGATCCTCGGAATAGCAGTCAGATTCTTCTTTAGATGAGGAAACAACCTTTGCCTTCAAAGCGCAAGTACGGCCATAGTTCGGACCATAGATATCTCTTTTGTCAGATAACTGGAACTCATGTGTGTTGAGCCTCTCAAGTATGTCAGACGGATCGAGAGTCTTGAAGTCAGGGTGTTCTTGAATCATCAGGGCCAGGGTATCAAATGAGCTATCAAGCGATCTCAAGAGTGTCTTCACGATTTCATGCTTGGTGATTTCTGTGGCACCGAGTGCGTGAAACTCATTTGTGATATCAGTGAGGCGATCAAATGTGAGCTGGACATTCTCATTGTCATTTCTCTTTAAGCGGTTGAAGAGGTTGCGAAGAACACTGATCCTTGAGTCTCTCTGGGTTGAGATGCTTTCATTGACCTTGGAGAGCCAGTCCGGGACTAGTTCACAGTTTCCAGAGCACTCACACAACCATATTGTCCTTTGGTCAGATGACCACAGATGATGTTCTTGGCAGTCGAATCCAGTTGAATGAACCTCTTGACATTAGTAGGAGTGACACCTTCACCGGCCTTGGGAACGCTGTTTTTGCGACATACCAGAGGTCGACATCAATGGCTTCAAGATGCATACGCATCTTATTCTTCCAGTAGGGGTAATCAGTGCTATCGAAGACAGGGCACGTAGCGGAGACTTTGATTATCCCTGCAGTCCACATAGCTAAAACTCCAGGTGGTTAAATCGAATCACACAGAACAAGGGAGCAGCTTGCTCTGATACCAATTGAAAGTGCTAGTTAATCGACTAGAGGGGGGGTGAATAGGCGATTTTTATGAAAGTCTTCGAAACGCGGGGCCTTTGAAGACAAACAGTAGAAATGGACCTATTGATATGCAGCGGAAGGTAGACTACACTAGACAAGCCATAGTCAACTAAGGAATGAAGTGAAAGCACGAAGACTTTTAGCAGCAAGGTAGTAAGGATCAGGAAGGAAGAAAGTATGAAGCCAAACAACAACGGTCTTCACACAGTAAAGCCAATCAGATCATGCGAGCAGGCAATGACTTCACGAAGACAAACTGTAAGTAAGGAGAGGTAAGAGATAGAACCAGTTGCTTGGTGAGGACAAAGATTTGTTGGACCAGTTCCAGTTGCTGTGACAACTATACACCTGGTTAGGGAGGCTGAGATTTAACTCAGAAGACTGCGTCTTCACCTTATTCCCCTTGAGCTAAGGAAACTTAGTCCTCGCCCAATCACTCTGGTAAGTCTTCAAGGTAGACTTCCAAACCTTCACAAACTTCGTTCACCGGCAATACACAATGACTCTTGGATGCTCAGAACGTGACGCCTAACCGGCTGGAGGATTCACAGTCCTCAAGTGTAACAAGTGTTCAGATCACGCGGACAGAAAGACTTCAGTGATGCCTAACACTCTTTGGCTCTGGGTGTTTTGGGCTTTGCCCTCGCAAGGATCTCTCTGTCAAATGCTTCGGAGGTGGGTTGCTCTCAAACGACAAAAGTTGTGCACTAACTCTGAGCAGTCACCAATTTATTATGTAGGGGGTGGGCTATTTATAGCCAGGAGGCAACCCAACCTGATTTGCCCGAAATGACCCTGGGTCACTAAGGAGCTGACACGTGTCCAATGGTCAGATTTCAAACACTCGCGGTAGCTTGACTTGGGCTACAAGTATAGCTGACTCATCCAGCTCTGGATAAGATTTGCTCTCATTGTCTTCGCTCGAAGACATAGGATTTGGTTGAGCATCACATCAGTCACTCTGACTTCATTCACTTGGACCCCACTTAATAGTGCGGTAGTTCCTATGACTCAACAAAGAAGAAAAGGAAACTACAAAACAACTCTGTCTTCGTACTCCATAGTCTTCACGTGAATGTCTTCTCATGTCATAATATTCGTCGTCGTCGAGGCTTGCCTCGTCTTCGGAGGGAGGCATATATTATCATCCTCGACCTCTCTGTCTGCCGCTCTCTCATGAGGGTTGGATTCTCCATCCTCCTGCGCTGAATTTTGCTGGAGGGGGTGTTCTTCGGCGCTATCTGGAGTATTATTATCTCCTGTGCCGGAATCACCGTTTTTGCTTTGGCGGGATTTAGAGCGGCGCCGCTGACGTCGGCGCTTAGGCTGTTTCTTGGAGTGGTCATCCCCCGCTGTTCCATTGCCATCTCCTTCTTTTGGTGTATCCACCATGTATATGTCATACGACGAGGTGGCTTTCCAGTGCCCTATAGGTGCTGGTTCTTGGTCGTCTCCTACATCGGCGTCCATACCGTCGATGTCTTCGGAGTCGAAGTCGAGCATGTCATTTAAATCATCGACAGTGGCTACAAAGTGGGTAGTGGGTGGGCTTTGAATTTCTTCGTCGTTCGTATCCCAACCTTGCTGACTGCAGTTCGGCTAGGGCTCTCATGATAAAGAGAAAGACTTTAATGACTTTAGAATATCGCCAAAGGGCGAGTGCTGAAAGATGTCCGCGGCGGTAAACTCCATGATCGGCGCCCAATCGGATTCGATCGGCAGGGGCGCGGAGGGCTTGGAGTCCGGAGAGGAGTCCGTCCCCATGGAGTCACAGGCCTTACGGAGTGCGGGGCTTGTGTTCGGCTCGATCACCGTTGGGATCGCAGCCCCCGAGGCGGCGTCCAACCACTCGTCCTCGATCGACGCGGTTGGTTCCGAATCAAGGGTCGGAACCGATGCGTGCGCGGCCTCCAGGGCACTGTTCGGCAGCAGAGCTAGATCATGCCCATCGTGACAGTGCGGCGCGCTCGGCCGTGGCTCGAACCCGTCAAAGATCAAGTCCCCCGGACATCAGCCGTGTAGTTTAAACTTCCAAATCTGACCTGATGGCCAGGGGCGTAGCTTTCGATATGCTCTAGATGGCCAAGCGAATTGGCCCGCAGTGCGAAGCCGCCAAAGATGAAGATCTGTCCGAGGAGAAAAGTCTTACCCTGAACTGCATCGTTATTGATGATCAGAGGAGCCATCGGGCCTAAAAGCGACGACACAGAGGAACTCCCAATGAAAGCACCAATGTCGGTGTCAAAACTGGCGGATCTCGGGTAGGGGGTCCCGAACTGTGCGTCTAGGCGGATGGTAACAGGAGACAAGGGACACGAAGTTTTACCCAGGTTTGGGCCCTCTCGATGGAGGTAAAACCCAACGTCCTTCTTGATTAATATTGATGATATGGGTAGTACAAGAGTAGATCTACCACGAGATCGAGGAGGCTAAACCCTAGAAGCTAGCCTATGGTATGATTGTTGTATATTGTCCTACGGACTAAAGCCCTCCGGTTTATATAGACACCGGAGAGGGTTAGGGTTACACAAAGTCGGTTACAATGGTTGGAGATCTAAATATCCGCATCGCCAAGCTTGCCTTCCACGCCAAGGAAAGTCCATTCCAGACACAGGACGAAGTCTTCAATCTTGTATCTTCATAGTCCAGGAGTCCGGCTGAAGTTATAGTCCGGCTATCCGGACACCCCCTAATCCAGGACTCCCTCAATCCCTTAAACTTGTTTTGCCATAAGAGTCCACCATACCTACCTATAGATTGAGTAAGATCCTTCAAGTAAGTTTCCATCGGTGCATGCAATAAAAATTACTCTCTAAATATGTATGATCCATGAGTGCGAAGAAAATAAGCTTTATACGAACGTGTGATAGGGAAGAAATAAAAGCGACGGACTGCATAATAAAGGACTCTATCACAAGAGGCAATATAAAGTGACGTTCTTTTCCTTTAAGACTTTGTGCATCCAACCATAAAAGCGCATGACAACCTCTGCTTCCCTCTGCGAAGGGCCTATCTTTTACCTTTATTCTTCTACCTTATGCAAGAGTCATGGTGATCTTCACCTCTCCTTTTTACATTTTATCCTTTGGCAAGCACATTGTGTTGGAAAGATCCTGATATATATATATCCAATTGGATGTAAGTTATCATGAACTATAATTGTTGACATTACCCTTGAGGTAAAAGGTTGGGAGGCAAAACTATAAGCCCCTATCTTTCTGTGTGTCCGACTAAAACTTTGAACCCATAAATATCACGTGAGTGTTAGCAATTGTGAAAGATTAAATGATAGTTGAGTATGTGGAGTTTGCTGAATCAAAGATCTGACATAGACCCTACCTCAAAATAAGATGAATTGCGATTGTTTGATTACTGAGAATATAGTTTGTTAGTTTCAAGAAAGTTTATGATCTATGCTTTAACATGTGAATAGCTTGTTACTTGATCATGAAAAGTTTTATGAGAGGAGCTACTGTTATGACATATAATGATGCTAGAAAAAGTGATTGAAACTATCATTGATCAAACTTAAGCACTTGCTTGCATTCACACTTCATAAATTATTTCTTTTATCATTTACCTACTCGAGGACGAGTAGGAATTAAGCTTGGGGATGCTGATATGTCTCCAACGTATCCCGGGATCCCCACGAGGGTGGGGTGAGCCCACCCCCCCTGGGCGAGCCTCCCTGCCTCATGGACAGCCCGGAGACCCCCTGACTTGTTCTCGATACCAACACCTCTCATATATACCCAAACTTCCAGAAAGAAACCTAGATCAGAAGTTCCGCCACCGCAAGCCTCTGTAGCCACGAGAAATCAATCTAGGCCCTCTCTGGCACCCTGCCGGAGGGGGCCATCCTCACTGGCGGCCATGGAGGAGTATCCCAGAGAGGCCATCATCGCCATGAAGGCCAAGGACCAGAGGGAGAACCTTTCACCATCCAGGGGTGAGGCCATGGAGGAGGAAGCACAAGGGGGAGAACCTCTCCTCCTCTCTCTTGGTGGCACCAGAGTGCCATCAAGAGGGGAATCATCGCCGCGGTGATGGTCTTCATCAACATCACCATTATCATCACCATCCTCATTTTTTTACGCGGTTCTCTCTCCCGCGCCCCGCTGTAATCCCTACTTGAACATGGTGCTTTATGCCACATATTATGATCCAATGATGTGTTGCCATCCTATGATGTGTTGAGTAGATATCCTTTGTCTTTTGGGTTGATTGATGATCTAGATTGGTATGAGTTGTATGTTTTATTTTGGTGCTGTCCTATTGTGCCCTCCGTGTCGCACAAGCGTGAGGGATTCCAACTGTAGGGTGTTGCAATACGTTCATGATTATCTTATAGTGGGTTGGTGAGTGACTGATACACAAACCTTGCTTATGGGAATAAAGAGGACTTGATTATTCAATGCTATGGTTGGGTTTTACCTTAATGATCTTTAGTAGTTGCGGGTGCTTGCTAGAGTTCCAATCATAAGTGCATATGATCCAAGTAGAGAAAGTATGTTAGCTTATGCCTCTCCCTCATATGAAATTGTAATCACGACTACAGGTCTTGTTAACAATTGCCTAGGACAATTCCGCACACCGATCCATCATTATTCCACACTCGCTATTTCTAATATTTAGTAATATATTCTAACTTTATGATAACAGCATCTAATTTTATATTTTAGCTCTCCGATACCATGCAAAGTTACCCTCTTCATACCCACAACGTAAATTTATTTCTTGTTTCTAGTTGGAAGCAAACGCTTGGTATACGTAGAGTCGTATCACTGGCAGATAGGGCTTGAGAGAATATTGATCTTACCTTTAGCTCCTTGTGGGTTCGACACTCAATACTTATCACTTCCACCTTTGGAAATTTCTACGATGATTCCCTGCACTCGGGGATTATCAAGCTCTTTTCTGGCGCCGTTGCCGGGGAGCAATAGCGTGGGGCTGGTATTCTCGTGTGTGCTTGTTTGCTTTTGTTCACTAAGTAGATTTTGATTTTCCTTTTTGTTTCTTTTTAGTTGTGGGTGAAACATAAAAAAAAATTAAAAGAATGAAAATACAAAAAAATTACTTGCCTCTCATGCCTAAAAAGTTTTTCAAAAGGAGAAGTGATTGGAAAGTTATGCATTGAAGAAGTGAGGGTGGACCTTGAGCACTTGTGTTCATGCTCATGGAAACAATGTAGAATTTTTCATGGAAGTTTCTCTGTAAACAATTATCCCCTTGTGTATATCCATTGTATTATAAAAATAATGTGCCAAGCTTTGGTTTTAGGACGATTAGATTGCTTGTTTACTATGTGCAGAAAAAAAACAGAAATTTGGCTGTAGTGCGTGATTTTACATTTTTTACTAGAAAGTCAAATGGTTCTGAAACTTGTTGCACATTACTTATGTACAAATTTTTCAAATTTTTCAAATTTATTTCATAATTTCTGGAGTTACAGAAGTTAACTAAACTTCCAGATTACTACGGACTGTCATGTTTTTGCCAGATTCTGTTTTTCGTGTGTCGTTTGCTTATTTTGATGAATCTATGGCTAGTAATGGAATATATGAACCATAGAGAAGTTGGAATACATTATGTTTAATACCAATATAAATAAAGAATGAGTTCATTACAGTACCTTAAAGTGGTAGTTTGCTTTATTACACTAACGGATCTCACAAAGTTTTTGTTAAAGTTTTGTGTGGATGAAATGTTCGAGGATCGAGGAGCTATCAATATGAGAAGAATAAATAGAGGCAAGAGTTCAAGCTTGGTGATGACCAAGGCACCCCAAGTTAATATTTCAAAGGATACTCAAGCATCTAAGCTTAGGGATGCCCCGGTTGGCATCCCATCTTTCTTCTTCAACAAATATCGGTATACCTCGGTTTTTGTTTTGTTCACATGATTTGTGTCCTTTGTGTTTTTCTTTTTCTTCAAGAACCATGCTAGTGTGATATTTCCCTTCATCAATTTATAGAATACTTCATGTGCTACACTTATATCTTTTAATTATGATCTTACAGAATTACTTTGTGTTTCACTTAAATCTTTTGAGTATGGTTTTATAGAATGCTTCGTGTGCTTCACTTATACATTTTGAGCTTGGATATTGGTTAGCCTGTATTAATTGTAGAATGCTCCATGAACTTCACTTATATCTTTTGGAGTATGAATAATACTATCATCTAAAGTGGGTTTGGAAAAGTGTCAACTTTAGGAATTAGTGATCCCACTATTCCGAATGAGAAGAATTTTGCTTACGTGGAGAGCAAAAAAATTTCTATGCTTGTAGATCATGAAAAGAATGCTTTATGTGATGGTTATATTGTAGAACTCATTCATGATGCTACTGAAAATTATTATGATGGGGGAATATTTGCTTGTAGGAGTAGCAATAATACAAGTTTCCTCTCTATGTGCTTAAAGTTTTGAAGTTATACTTGTTTTGCCTTCCTATGCTAGTTGATTCTTGTTCCTATAAATTGTGTGCTCACAAAATCCCTAGGCATAGGAAGTGGGTTAGATTTAAATGTGCTAGTCATATTCTTCATGATGCTCTCTTTATGTCCCAATTCTTATCTTTTATGTGAGCATCATTGAAATCATCATGCCTAGCTAAAAGGCATTAAAGAAAAGCGCTTGTTGGGAGACAATCCAATATTTACCCTTACTGTTTTTGTCTGTTTACATGATTAACCTACTGTAGTAATCATGTTTATAGCCATTGTTTTAATGAAGTGCCAAGTAAGACCTTTGGGAAGACTTGGGTGAAAATTAATGTGATCTTGCTATAAAAAAATAGAAAATTTGTGCTCACAAGATTAGCTGTCATTGTTTACACAAGAGCTCTTTTGAGTTGATTCTTTTTGAAGAAGATTAATAGACAAATTCCTCACGTCCACCAACTTATTTCATAATTTTTGGAGTAGGGTAAGTATGGTTTCTGTTCAGATCATTACAGACTGTTCTGTTTCTGACAGATTCTGTTTTCATTGCATAGTTTGCTTGTTTTCTAGTTTCTATGGCTTATATTTCAAAATATAAATTGTAGAAATGAGATGGTACAGTAGAAATTGTGTGGGAACAACTATGAACCTTGTCTTAGACAGTACCAAAGTGAATGGTTTGCTCTTTATCATACTAACCTATCTCACGAAGTTTTGTTATGTTTTGTGTGATTGAAGTTTTCAAGCTTTGGGTGAGATATCGATATGAGGAGAATAAGAAGTGGAAAGACCCTAAGCTTGGGGATTCCCAAGGCACCCCAAGGTAATATTCACGGAAGACTCAAGCGCCTAAGCTTGGGGATGCCCAGGAACTCATCCCCTCTTTCGTCTTCAAAACTATCAGTATACCTTACTCGGAGCTATATTTTTATTCGTCACATGATATGTGTTTTGCTTGGAGCGTATTTTCAATTTTACTTGCTGTTTGAATGAAATCATTGGATCTGAAATCTTGAATGAAAAAGAATCCTCCCATGGCTAGTTAATCATTTGACTACTCAGTGTTCTTCACTTATAGCTTTTTGGAGTAGTTTGTCACTTACTACTGTGCTTCACATATATCTTATGAGTAAATGGTTGAATGAATTGAATGTCATAAATCTGAATTTATATATGTTTCATATGCTTATAACATGGGGAGTAATGACTTCACACATAATAAGTATAGGTAGTAAACTCATTTAAAGTTAGCAAACATAGAATTGGCCACTTGAACAATTCATGAAAGAATATCGAAGGAAGAGAGATTTCACATATAAATATATTATCTTGGACATCTTTTGTAATTGTGAGAACTCATTAAAATATTACATGCTAAAAGGTTGATGTTGGACAAGGAAGACAACATAATGGGTTATGTTTTCTTATATCCGAAATAAAGTATATTGTCTTGGATCATCCAACATGCTGAGCTTGCCTTTACCACTCATGCTAGCCAAATTCTTTGCACCAAGTAGAGATACTACTTGTGCTTCCGAATATCCCTTAAACTAGTTTTACCATGAGAGTCCACCATACCTACCTATGGATTGAGTAAGATCCTTTAAGTAAGTTGTCATCGGTGCATGCAATAAAAATTACTCTCTAAATATGTATGATCTATTAGTGCGAAGAAAATAAGATTTATACGAACTTGTGATAGGGAAGAAATAAAAGCGACGGACTGCATAATAAAGGTCTCTATCACAAGAGGCAATATAAAGTGACGTTCTTTTGCATTTAGATTTTGTGCATCCAACCATAGAAGCGCATGACAACCTTTGCTTCCCTCTGCGAAGGGCCTATCTTTTACCTTCATTCTTCTACCTTATGCAAGAGTCATGGTGATCTTCACCTCTCCTTTTTACATTTTATCCTTCGCCAAGCACATTGTGTTGGAAAGATCCTGATATATATATCCAATTGGATGTAAGTTATCATGAACTATTATTGTTGACATTACCCTTGAGGTAAAAGGTTGGGAGGCAAAACTATAAGCCCCTATCTTTTTGTGTGTCCGATTAAAACTTTGAACCCATAAATATCACGTGAGTGTTAGCAATTGTGAAAGATTAAATGATAGTTGAGGATGTGGAGTTTGCTGAATCAAATATCTGACATAGACCCTTCCTAAAAATAAGATGAATTGCAATTGTTTGATGACTGAGAATATAGTTTGTTAGTTTCAAGAAAGTTTATGATCTATGCTTTAACATGTGAATAGCTTGTTACTTGGTCATGAAAAGTTTTATGAGAGGAGCTACTGTTATGACATATAATGATGCTAGAAAAAGTGATTGAAACTATCATTGATCAAACTTAAGCACTTGCTAGCATTCACACTTCATAAATTATTTCTTTTATCATTTACCTACTCGAGGACGAGTAGGAATTAAGCTTGGGGATCCTGATATGTCTCCAACATATCCCGAGATCCCCACGAGGGTGGGGGTGGGCATCTCCAACATATCCCGAGATCCCCACGAGGGTGGGGGGTGTGCCCACCCCCCTGGGCGCGCATCCCTGCCTCGTGGACAGCCCGGAGACCCCCTGACTTGTTCTCGATGCCAACACCTCTCATATATACCCAATCTTCCAGAAAGAAACCTAGATCGGAAGTTCCGCCACCGCAAGCCTCTGTAGCCACGAGAAATCAATCTAGGCCCTCTCTGACACCCTGCCGGAGGGGTCCATCATCACCGGTGGCCATGGAGGAGTATTCGGGAGAGGCCATCATCGCCATGAAGGCTAAGGACTAGAGGGAGAACATTTCCCCATCCAGGGGGGAGGCCATGGAGGTGGAAGCACAAGGGGGAGAACCTCTCCTCCTCTCTCTTGGTGGCACCGGAGTGCCATCAAGAGGGGAATCATCGTCGCGGTGAACGTCTTCATCAACATCACCATCATCATCACCATCGTCATCTCTTTTACGCGGTCCAGTCTCCCGCACCCTGCTTTAATCCCTACTTGAACATGGTGCTTTATGCCGCATATTATGATCCAATGATGTGTTGCCATCCTATGATGTTTTGAGTAGATATCGTTTGTCTTTTTGGGTTGATTGACTATCTAGATTGGTATGAGTTGTATGTTTTATTTTGGTGTTGTCCTATTGTGCCCTCCGTGTCGCGCAAGCGTGAGGGATTCCAGCTGTAGGGTGTTGCAATACGTTCATGATTAGCTTATAGTGGGTTGGTGAGTGACTGAAACACAAACCCGAGTAAGGGGGTTGTTGCTTATGGGAATAAAGAGGACTTGATTATTTAATGCTATGGTTGGGTTTTTCCTTAATGATCTTTAGTAGTTGTGGGTGCTTGCTAGAGTTCCAATCATAAGTGCATATGATCCAAGTATAGAAAGTATGTTAGCTTATGCCTCTCCCTCATATGAAATTGCAATGACGACTACCAGTCTTGTTAAGAATTGCCTAGGACAATTCCGCACACTGATCCATCATTATTACACACTCATTATTTATAATATTTAGTAATATATTCTAACTTTATGATAACATCATCTACTTTTATGTTTTAGCTCTCCGATACCATCCAAAGTTATCCTCTTCATACCCACAACGTAGTTTTATTTCTCGTTTCTAGTTGGAAGCAAACGCTCGGTATACATAGAGTCGTATAAGTGGCAGATAGGGCTTGAGAGAATATCGATCTTACCTTTAGCTCCATGTGGGTTCGACACTCCATACTTATCGCGTCCACCTTTGGAAATTGCTACGATGATTCCCTGCACTTGGGGATTATCAAGCTCTTTTCTGGCGCCGTTGCGGGGGAGCAATAGCGTGGGGTTGGTATTCTCGTGTGTGCTTGTTTGCTTTCTTCACTAAGTAGATTTTGCTTTTACTTTTTGTTTATTTTTAGTTGTTGGTGAAGCATACAAAAAAATTAAAAGAATGAAAATACAAAAAAAATACTTGCCTCTCATGCCTAAAAAGCTTTTCAAAAAGAGAAGTGATTGGAAAGTTATGCATTGAAGAAGTGAGGGTCGACCTTGAGAACTTGTGTTCAAGCGGAAACAATGTAGAATTTTTCATGGAAGTTTCTCTGTAAATAATTATCCCCTTGTGTATATCCATTGTATTATAAAAATAATGTGCCAAGCTTTGGTTTTAGGACGATTAGATTGCTTGTTTACTATGTGCAGAACAAAAACAGAAACTTTGGCTGTAGTGCGTGATTTTACATTTTTTACTGGAAAGTCAAATGGGTTTTAAACTTTTTGAAAATTACTTATGTACAAAGTTTTCAAATTATAAAATTTATTTCGTAATTTTTGGAGTTACATAAGTTTACTAAACTTCCAGATTACTACATACTGTCCTGTTTTTGACAGATTCTGTTTTTCGTGTATCATTTGCTTATTTTGATGAATCTATGGCTACTAATGGAGTTTATGAACCATAGAGAAGTTGGAATACAGTAGTTTTAACACCAATATAAATAAAGAATGAGTTCATTACAGTACCTTAAAGTGGTAGTTTGCTTTATAACACTAACGGATCTCACAAAGTTTTTGTTAAAGTTTTGTGTGGATGAAGTGTTTGAAGATCGAGGAGCTATCGATATGAGAAGAATAAAGAGAGGTAAGAGTTCAAGCTTGGTGATGAACAAGGCACCCCAAGTAAATATTTCAAAGTATACTCAAGCATCTAAGCTTGGGGATGCCCCGGTTGGCATCCCATCTTTCTTCTTCAACAAATATCGGTATACGTCGGTTTTTGTTTTGTTCACATGATTTGTGTCCTTTGTGTTTTTCTTTTTCTTCAAGAACCATGCTAGTGTGATATTTCCCTTCATCAATTTATATAATACTTCATGTGCTTCACTTATATCTTTTAAGTATTATCTTATAGAATTGATCTTTGTGTTTCACATAAATCTTTTGAGTATGGTTTTATAGAATGCTTCGTGTGCTTCACTTATACATTTTGAGCTTGGATATTGGTTAGCCTGTATTAATTGTAGAATGCTCCATGAACTTCACTTATATATTTTGGAGTATGAATAATACTACCATCTAAAGTGGGTTTGGAAAAGTGTTAACTTTAGGAATTAGTGATCCCACTATTCCGAATGAGAAGAATTTTGCTTACGTGGAGAGCAGAAAAATTTCTATGCTTGTAGATCATGAAAAGAATGCTTTATGTGATGGTTATATTGTAGAACTCATTCATGATGATACTGAAATTTTTTATGATGGGGGAATATATGCTTGTAGGAGTAGCAATAATACCAAGTTTCCTCTCTATGTGCTTAAAGTTTTGAAGTTATACTTGTTTTGCCTTCCTATGCTAGTTGATTCTTGTTCCTATAAATTGTGTTCTCACAAAATCCCTAGGCATAGGAAGTGGGTTAGATTTAAATGTGCTAGTCATAGTCTTCATGATGCTCTCTTTATGTCCCAATTCTTATCTTTTATGTGAGCATCATTCAAATCATCATGCCTAGCTAAAAGGCATTAAAGAAAAGCGCTTGTTGGGAGACAACCCAATATTTACCCTTCCTGTTTTTGTCTGTTTACATGATTAACCTACTGTAGTAATCATGTTTATAGCCATTGTTTTAATGAAGTGCCAAGTAAGACCTTTGGGAAGACTTGGGTGAAAATTAATGTGATCTTGCTATAAAAAAATAGAAACTTTGTGCTCACAAGATTAGCTGTCATTGTTTACACAAGACCTCTTTTCAGTTGATTCTTTTTGAAGAAGATTAATAGACAAATTCCTCACGTCCACCAACTTATTTCATAATTTTTGCAGTAGGATAAGTATGGTTTCTGTTTAGATCATTAAAGACTGTTCTGTTTCTGACAGATTCTGTTTTCATTGCATAGTTTGCTTGTTTTCTAGTTTCTATGGCTTATATTTCAAAATATAAATTGTAGAAATGAGATGGTACAGTAGAAATTGTGTGGGAACAACTATGAACCTTGTCTTAGACAGTACCAAAGTGAATGGTTTGCTCTTTATCATACTAACCTATCTCACGAAGTTTTGTTATGTTTTGTGTGATTGAAGTTTTCAAGCTTTGGGTGAGATATCGATATGAGGAGAATAAGAAGTGGAAAGACCCTAAGCTTGGGGATTCCCAAGGCACCCAAGGTAATATTCATGGAAGACTCAAGCGCCTAAGCTTGGGGATGCCCAGGAAAGCATCCCCTCTTTCGTCTTCAAAACTATCAGTATACCTTACTCGGAGCTATATTTTTATTCGTCACATGATATGTGTTTTGCTTGGAGCGTATTTTCAATTTTACTTACTGTTTGAATAAAATCATTGGATCTGAAATCTTGAATGAAAAAGAATCCTCCCATGGCTAGTTAATCATTTGACTACTCAGTGTTCTTCACTTATAGCTTTTTGGAGTAGTTTGTCACTTACTACTGTGCTTCACATATATCTAATGAGTAAATGGTTGAATGAATTGAATGTCATAAATCTGAATTTATATATGTTTCATATGCTTATAACATGGGGAGTAATGACTTCACACATAATAAGTATAGGTAGTAAACTCATTTAAAGTTTGCAAACGTAGAATTGGCCACTTGAACAATTCATGAAAGAATATCGAAGGAAGAGAGATTTCACATATAAATATATTATCTTGGACATCTTTTGTAATTGTGAGAACTCATTAAAATATTACATGCTAAAAGGTTGATGTTGGACAAGGAAGACAACATAATGGGTTATGTTTTCTTATATCCGAAATAAAGTATATTGTCTTGGATCATCCAACATGCTGAGCTTGCCTTTACAACTCATGCAAGCCAAATTATTTGCACCAAGTAGAGATACTACTTGTGCTTCTGAATATCCCTTAAATTAGTTTTACCATGAGAGTCCACCATACCTACCTATGGATTGAGTAAGATCCTTTAAGTAAGTTGTCATCGGTGCATGCAATAAAAATTACTCTCTAAATATGTATGATCTATTAGTTCGAAGAAAATAAGATTTATATGAACTTGTGATAGGGAAGAAATAAAAGCGACGGACTGCATAATAAAGGTCTCTATCACAAGAGGCAATATAAAGTGACGTTCTTTTGCATTAAGATTTTGTGCATCCAACCATAAAAGCACATGACAACATCTGCTTCCCTCTGCGAAGGGCGTATCCTTTACCTTCATTCTTCTACCTTATGCAAGAGTCATGGTGATCTTCACCTCTCCTTTTTACATTTTATCCTTTGGCAAGCACATTGTGTTGGAAAGATCCTGATATATATATCCAATTGGATGTAAGTTATCATGAACTATTATTGTTGACATTACCCTTGAGGTAAAAGGTTGGGAGGCAAAACTATAAGCCCCTATCTTTTTGCGTGTCCGATTAAAACTTTGAACCCATAAATATCACGTGAGTGTTAGCAATTGTGAAAGATTAAATGATAATTGAGGATGTGGAGTTTGCTGAATCAAAGATCTAACATAGACCCTTCCTGAAAATAAGATGAATTGCAATTGTTTGATGACTGAGAATATAGTTTGTTAGTTTCAAGAAAGTTTATGATCTATGCTTTAACATGTGAATAGCTTGTTACTTGATCATGAAAAGTTTTATGAGAGGAGCTACTGTTATGACATATAATGATGCTAGAAAAAGTGATTGAAACTATCATTGATCAAACTTAAGCACTTGCTAACATTCACACTTCATAAATTATTTCTTTTATCATTTACCTACTCGAGGATGAGTAGGAATTAAGCATGGGGATCCTGATATGTCTCCAACGTATCCCGGGATCCCCACGAGGGTGGGGGGTGTGCCCACCCCCCTGGGCGCGCATCCCTGCCTCGTGGACAGCCCGAAGACCCCCCTGACTTGTTCTCGATGCCAACACCTCTCATATGTTCCCAATCTTCTAGAAAGAAACCTAGATCGGAAGTTCCGCCACCACAAGCCTCTGTAGCCACGAGAAATCAATCTAGGCCCTCTCTGACACCCTGCCGGAGGGGTCCATCATCACCGGTGGCCATGGAGGAGTATTCCGGAGAGGCCATCATTGCAATGAAGGCTAAGGACTAGAGGGAGAACCTTTCCCCATCCAGGGGGGAGGCCATGGAGGTGGAAGCACAAGGGGGAGAACCTCTCCTCCTCTCTCTTGTTGGCACCGGAGTGCCATCAAGTGGGGAATCATCGCCGCGGTGATTGTCTTCATCAGCATCACCATCATCATCACCATCGTCATCTCTTTTACGCGGTCCAGTCTCCCGCACCCCGCTTTAATCCCTACTTGAACATGGTGCTTTATGCCGCATATTATGATCCAATGATGTGTTGCCATCCTATGATGTTTTGAGTAGATATCGTTTGTCTTTTTGGGTTGATTGACTATCTAGATTGGTATGAGTTGTATGTTTAATTTTGGTGTTGTCCTATTGTGCCCTCCGTGTCGCGCAAGCGTGAGGGATTCCAGGTGTAGGGTGTTGCAATACGTTCATGATTAGCTTATATTGGGTTGGTGAGTGACTGAAACACAAACCCGAGTAAGGGGGTTGTTGCTTATGGGAATAAAGAGGACATGATTATTTAATGCTATGGTTGGGTTTTTCCTTAATGATCTTTAGTAGTTGTGGGTGCTTGCTAGAGTTCCAACCATAAGTGCATATGATCCAAGTAGAGAAATTATGTTAGCTTATGCCTCTCCCTCATATCAAATTGCAATGACGACTACCAGTCTTGTTAAGAATTGCCTAGGGCAATTCCGCACACTGATCTGTCATTATTCCACACTCACTATTTATAATATTTAGTAATATATTCTAACTTTTTGATAACATCATCTACTTTTTTGTTTTAGCTCTCCGATACCATGCAAAGTTATCCTCTTCATACCCACAACGTAGTTTTATTTCTCGTTTCTAGTTGGAAGCAAACGCTCGGTATACGTAGAGTCGTATAAGTGGCAGATAGGGCTTGAGAGAATATCGATATTACCTTTAGCTCCATGTGGGTTCGACACTCCATACTTATCGCGTCCACCTTTGGAAATTGCTACGATGATTCCTTGCACTTGGGGATTATCAAGCTCTTTTCTGGCGCCGTTGCGGGGGAGCAATAGCGTGGGGTTGGTATTCTCGTGTGTGCTTGTTTGCTTTCTTCACTAAGTAGATTTTGCTTTTACTTTTTGTTTATTTTTAGTTGTTGGCGAAACATACAAAAAATTAAAAGAATGAAAATACAAAAAAATTACTTGCCTCTCATGCCTAAAAAGTTTTTCAAAAAGAGAAGTGATTGGAAAGTTATGCATTGAAGAAGTGAGGGTCGACCTTGAGCACTTGTGTTCAAGCTCACGGAAACAATGTAGAATTTTTCATGGAAGTTTCTCTGTAAATAATTATCCCCTTGTGTATATCCATTGTATTATAAAAATAATGTGCCAAGCTTTGGTTTTAGGACGATTAGATTGCTTGTTTACTATGTGCAGAACAAAAACAGAATCTTTGGCTGTAGTGCGTGATTTTACATTTTTTACTGGAAAGTTAAATGGGTTTGAAACTTTTTGAAAATTACTTATGTACAAAGTTTTCAAATATTCAAATTTATTTCATAATTTTTGGAGTTACATAAGTTAACAAATATCGGTATACCTCGGTTTTTGTTTTGTTCACATGATTTGTGTCCTTTGTGTTTTTCTTTTTCTTCAAGAACCATGCTAGTGTGATATTTCCCTTCATCAATTTATAGAATACTTCATGTGCTTCACTTATATCTTTCAATTATGATCTTACAGAATTACTTTGTGTTTCACTTAAATCTTTTGAGTATGGTTTTATAGAATGCTTCGTGTGCTTCACTTATACATTTTGAGCTTGGATATTGGTTAGCCTGTATTAATTGTAGAATGCTCCATGAACTTCACTTATATCTTTTGGAGTATGAATAATACTATCATCTAAAGTGGGTTTGGAAAAGTGTCAACTTTAGGAATTAGTGATCCCACTATTCCGAATGAGAAGAATTTTGCTTACGTGGAGAGCAGAAAAATTTCTATGCTTGTAGATCATGAAAAGAATGCTTTATGTGATGGTTATATTGTAGAACTCATTCATGATGCTACTGAAAATTATTATGATGGGGGAATATATGCTTGTAGGAGTAGCAATAATACCAAGTTTCCTCTCTATGTGCTTAAAGTTTTGAAGTTATACTTGTTGTGCCTTCCTATGCTAGTTGATTCTTGTTCCTATAAATTGTGTGCTCACAAAATCCCTAGGCATAGGAAGTGGGTTATATTTAAATGTGCTAGTCATATTCTTCATGATGCTCTCTTTATGTCCCAATTCTTATCTTTTATGTGAGCATCATTCAAATCATCATGCCTAGCTAAAAGGCATTAAAGAAAAGCGCTTGTTGGGAGACAACCCAATATTTACCCTTACTGTTTTTGTCTGTTTACATGATTAACCTACTGTAGTAATCATGTTTATAGCCATTGTTTTAATGAAGTGCCAAGTAAGACCTTTGGGAAGACTTGGGTGAAAATTAATGTGATCTTGCTATAAAAAAATAGAAACTTTGTGCTCACAAGATTAGCTGTCATTGTTTACACAAGAGCTCTTTTGAGTTGATTCTTTTTGAAGAAGATTAATAGACAAATTCCTCACGTCCACCAACTTATTTCATAATTTTTGCAGTAGGATAAGTATGGTTTCTGTTCAGATCATTACAGACAATTCTATTTCTGACAGATTCTGTTTTCATTGCATAGTTTGCTTGTTTTCTAGTTTCTATGGCTTATATTTCAAAATATAAATTGTAGAAATGAGATGGTACAGTAGAAATTGTGTGGGAACAACTATGAACCTTGTCTTAGACAGTACCAAAGTGAATGGTTTGCTCTTTATCATACTAACCTATCTCACGAAGTTTTGTTATGTTTTGTGTGATTGAAGTTTTCAAGCTTTGGGTGAGATATCGATATGAGGAGAATAAGAAGTGTAAAGACCCTAAGCTTGGTGATTCCCAAGGCACCCCAAGGTAATATTCACGGAAGACTCAAGCGCCTAAGCTTGGGGATGCCCAGGAACGCATCCCCTCTTTCGTCTTCAAAACTATCAGTATACCTTACTCGGAGCTATATTTTTATTCGTCACATGATATGTGTTTTGCTTGGAGCGTATTTTCAATTTTACTTGCTGTTTGAATAAAATCATTGGATCTGAAATCTTTAATGAAAAAGAATCCTCCCATGGCTAGTTAATCATTTGACAACTCAATGTTCTTCACTTATAACTTTTTGGAGTAGTTTGTCACTTACTACTGTGCTTCACATATATCTTATGAGTAAATGGTTGAATGAATTGAATGTCATAAATCTGAATTTATATATGTTGCATATGCTTATAACATGGGGAGTAATGACTTCACACATAATAAGTATAGGTAGTAAACTCATTTAACGTTAGCAAACGTAGAATTGGCCACTTGAACAATTCATGAAAGAATATCGAAGGAAGAGAGATTTCACATATAAATATATTATCTTGGACATCTTTTGTAATTGTGAGAACTCATTAAAATATTACATGCTAAAAGGTTGATGTTGGATAAGGAAGACAACATAATGGATTATGTTTTCTTATATACGAAATAAAGTATATTGTCTTGGATCATCCAACATGCTGAGCTTGCCTTTACCACTCATGCTAGCCAAATTCTTTGCACCAAGTAGAGATACTACTTGTGCTTCCGAATATCCCTTAAACTAGTTTTACCATGAGAGTCCACCATACCTACCTATGGATTGAGTAAGATCCTTTAAGTAAGTTGTCATCGGTGCATGCAACAAAAATTACTCCCTAAATATGTATGATCTATTAATGCGAAGAAAATAAGATTTAGACGAACTTGTGATAGGGAAGAAATAAAAGCGACGGACTGCATAATAAAGGTCTCTATCACAAGAGGCAATATAAAGTGACGTTCTTTTGCATTAAGATTTTGTGCATCCAACCATAAAAGTGCATGACAACCTCTGCTTCCCTCTGCGAAGGGCCTATCTTTTACCCTTATTCTTCTACCTTATGCAAGAGTCATGGTGATCTTCACCTCTCCTTTTTACATTTTATCCCTTGGCAAGCACATTGTGTTGGAAAGATCCTGATATATATATATATATATATATATATATATATATATATATATATATATATATATATATATATATATCCAATTGGATGTAAGTTATCATGAACTATTATTGTTGACATTACCCTTGAGGTAAAAGTTTGGGAGGCAAAATTGTAAGCCCCTATCTTTCTGTGTGTCCGATTAAAACTTTGAACTCATAAATATCACGTGAGTGTTAGCAATTGTGAAAGATTAAATTATAGTTGAGTCTGTGGAGTTTGCTGAATCAAAGATCTGACATAGACCCTTCCTGAAAATAAGATGAATTGCAATTGTTTGATGACTGAGAATATAGTTTGTTAGTTTCAAGAAAGTTTATGATCTATGCTTTAACATGTGAATAGCTTGTTACTTGATCATGAAAAGTTTTATGAGAGGAGCTACTGTTATGACATATAATGGTGCTAGAAAAAGTGATTGAAACTATCATTGATCAAACTTAAGTACTTGCTAGAAATCAATCTAGGCCCTCTCTGGCACCCTGCCGGAGCGGCCCATCATTACCGGTGGCCATGGAGGAGTATCCCGGAGAGGCCATCATCGCCATGAAGGCCAAGGACCAGAGGGAGAACCTTTCCCCATTCAGGGAGGAGGCCATGGAGGAGGAAGCACAAGGGGGAGAACCTCTCCTCCCCTCTCTTGGTGGCACCGGAGTGCCATCGAGAGGGGAATCATCGCCGCGGTGATCGTCCTCATCAACATCACCATCATCATCACCATCCCCATCTCTTTTACGCAGTCCACTCTCCCGCACCCCGCTGTAATCCCTACTTGAACATGGTGCTTTATGACACATATTATGATCCAATGATGTGTTGCCATCCTATGATGTTTTGAGTAGATATCCTTTGTCTTTTGGGTTGATTGATGATCTAGATTGGTATGAGTTGTATGTTTTATTTTGGTGCTGTTCTATTGTGCCCGCCGTGTCGCGCAAGTGTGAGGGATTCCAGCTGTAGGGTGTTGCAATACGTTCATGATTAGCTTATAGTGGGTTGGTGAGTGACTGAAACACAAACCTGAGTAAGGGGGTTGTTGCTTATGGGAATAAAGAGGACTTGATTCTTTAATGCTATGGTTGGGTTTTACCTTAATGATCTTTAGTAGTTGCGGGTGCTTGGTAGAGTTCCAATCATAAGTGCATATGATCCATGTAGAGAAAGTATGTTAGCTTATGCCTCTCCCTCATATGAAATTGCAATGACGACTACCGGTCTTGTTAACAATTGCCTAGGACAATTCCGCACACCGATCCATCATTATTCCACACTCTCTATTTATAATATTTAGTAATGTATTCTAACTTTATGATAACAGCGTCTACTTTTATGTTTTAGCTCTCCGATACCATGCAAAGTTATCCTCTTCATACCCACAACGTAGTTTTATTTCTCGTTTCTAGTTGGAAGAAAACGCTCGGTATACGTAGAGTCGTATAAGTGGCAGATAGGGCTTGAGAGAATATTGATCTTACCTTGAGCTCCTTGTGGGTTCGACACTCCATACATATCACTTCCACCTTTGGAAATTCCTATGATGATTCCCTGCACTTGGGGATTATCAACAAACACATTAGTCCTTCAACCAAGTTTGTCATCAATACTCCAAAACCAACTAGGGGTGGCACTAGATGCATTTACAAGCGCAGCATGCGCATCCGTGGGCGCGCTGTTGGAGATATGCCCTAGAGGCAATCATGTGATGATGATATTTCCATATGTATTCATGATTCCTTTGTATTGTCCTTGAACATCATCAATGAAATGTATCAATAAGTTTGTGGAACTATGTATTGTATGATGATTGTTTTAATGGTCCTTAGTTGATAAGGTTATGCGGACACATATCCTTGACTAGTATACGACTCGGTTGATGACTATGTTTCACAAGTCATGTGCATGGAGATGCTCAACCGATAGTATGGGCTCGGGGATGGATATCACCGAGCCGGACAGACACACTTTGAGACGCAGCGAGATATAGTCATATTTTAGTCTCAAGTGCAATGTCTATGCCATGTCCTAGACCTGAGGTCCTCGCATGTTCTCGGGATGAGGATCGACTCACTTAGGGTCTATCGAACGCCACTCCGTAACTGGGCAGTTATAAAGGTTGCTTTTGGGTGAGTCGTGAGACATGCCGCGAGACATGGTTGACCAAGATGGAATTTGCCCCTCCCATTCGGAGAGATATTCTTTGGGCCCTCTCGAGTGATCAGATTCAGAAAGCATGGCCATGCGACTTGGGTTAAGTGATAACCCAGTTCGGGAATCTGTATCTTGGTTTCGAGAAGAAAGGTCGAGCTATCACAAGGGTGACAAGTACTCGCCTTGAGCTCAACAACAAATATCATGAGGCAAAAGGAATGTTGCATATGCCACATTGTTGAGGTTCGTCAAACGACTTTACGCCCACATGGGAGTTGGCACGTTCTGCTAGGAGCCGCTACCAACTATCGACTCTGGTCGTGTCCATGTGTACGTGAACCTATAGGGTCGCACACTTAAGGGGCTGCAGCCCATTCGGATTGGATCCGAGTGGAAAATGGATGTGGACTCGTAGTGTGCTCAAGTGTTGAGCCCATCTCGGAGGTCTATATAAAGGGGAGTGGGGACACCACTTAGGGTTGATCGAATTCAACCCTGGTTAGCTACCGCCACTCCCCGCGCCCATGTCACGCGACCGGACCTAGCAGTCCGCAGCTCGACGCTGCTCCCCGTACGTGTGGATACCTTGGAGGGATCGCATCTGCGATGCTTGGATGAACCGTTCGAGGGAACCGCGAGGTGCCGTTCGCGGGAGATCACCGTTCACGGGTCTTCGCTGTTCGCGGGAGATCAGCAACGCGAGGAGGAGACGGCCCGGGAGATTGGCTACACGCTGTGTGGTGATAGATTCGATGATATGCATATGAGATATGTAGATCGGTTCAGGTGCGGGTCGATGAAATCGGTCGCGCATGTCAGTGTTGAAGGTTGGTTTCATGATCTTGTTTCCGTGGTCATGATGCAGAGGTCGTGACACGACTTACCCCTACCGATCGGTTGTCCGCCATCAGGGTAGACAGTGGAACGTAAATCCGGATGCAGCATGCGAAGATCAATGAGATTGATCAAATTGGAACATAGATCAACAACTTGGAAATGTGATTTCTGCGGTGCTGAAATCTGTTGGAGCGGTCTTAGTAAAACGGCTGTAACTTTTGCATACGAACTCCGATTTTGCTCCACGACCTGTAAAATTGAAGCTAGCGAAAAGTTGGATTAGCGGCGAAATACTGGAACAGGATTTTGGTGCTTCTGGCTAGGCCAAAATCCGCTTGGAAGATAGTGTTTCAGGAGGTTTTATCTTTGGCGGTAGAACGTCTGACTCATTTTTGCAGGGAATGACTGTGATTTGGTATAGCCCATGTATGTTGCTTCTATTTTATTGTTTCATGACATGCGTGTCATGAGTGCGGCAACCGGCAGGAGCCATATGGTTGTCCCATTATTGTATTAATGACCTGCATGTCAACATGAGAAGCCATGTAATGTAATTTACTTTCAGTAGCTATTAGTTTTTAATAGCATAGTATCTTACGTAACACTTGGCGGTTGACACCATGGCGTGGAGATGGAGATCACCACGAGGACAACCATGCATGGGCAGACTGTGCACGTGGAGATGGAGATCACCATGCGCTGTGAAAAGGGGCTATACCATATCACACATATATAAACTGCGTGTGAAAGTTTATCCCTTTTATGCACCCTTCTTTTGCATGGTAGATGTTTTAAGTAGGGTGATCCCTCAAAGAATGTCAAGTACAAATGCCTCCCCAATTGCTGCACCTTCACATGTCAAGTATATTTAGTGGCGGTCCTATGAAATTAGGGTGCCACTAGATCTCCTTGAAGTGATGGGTTTGTGTCGGACACTTACACGCGAAGCATTGGTTGACTTGTCGTGGCTATGAAAACAGCTTTGGGCTACGAGGCATAGGAGTTGGCAAGGCATGAGATGTCCCCAACTACAAGATTCGTATGGAGATACGATTAGCAAGAGTTGCTTACCGAGTGATCTTGTCCTCTAGCGGTGATGCAAAAGCTCACTAGTTGACATGTTGATCTTGGATCTTGAATCACTAAGTATCAACTGAGGGATGTTGATTTTAGTGGGAGTAATGATCTTATTAAAATGTTTAATATGAATTACTCTGCGTGAATACATGTCTTATTGTTTTGCATATTTCTGTTGTAGATCAATGGCACCACCTGCTCAAGTTACCCCTTTTGCGTTGAAATCAATCCTGGAAAAAGATAAATTGAATGGAACAAGCTTTACCACCTGGTATAGAAACCTGAGAATTGTTATTAGGCATGAGAAAAAAGAACAAGTTCTAGAGAATCCACTTCCAAAGGAATCTGCCGATTATGCTAATCCCACAGCCAGAAATGCCTACAAGAAATTCGTTGATGAATCAAACAAGATGAGCTGTCTCATGCTGGCTTCTATGGAGCCCGATCTGCAGCAGCAGTTCGAAAATATTGCGGGTTTCAATATGAACGAGAACCTTAAGAGCATGTTTCAAATGCAGGCCAGGACCGAAAGGTTCAACGTCTGGCAATCCTTGATGGATTGTAAGCTGAAAGAGGGTGATCCACTGAGCCCGCATGTGATCAAGATGATCGGGTACATGCAATCCTTGATGGATTGTTTTAATGGTCCCTAGTTGATAAGGTTATGCGGACACATATCCTTGACTAGTATACGACTCGATTGATGGCTATGTTTCACAAGTCATGTGCATGGAGATGCTAAACCGATAGTATGGGCTCGGGGATGGAGATCACTGAGCCGGACAGACCCACTTTGAGACGCAGCGAGATATAGTCATCTGTTAGTCTCAAATGCAATGTATATGCCATGTCCTAGACCTGAGGTCCTCGCATGTTCTCGGGATGAGGATCGACTCACTTAGGGTCTATCGAACGCTACTCCGTAACTGGGTAGTTATAAAGGTTGCTTTTGGGTGAGTCGTGAGACATGCCGCGAGACATGGTTGACCAAGATGGAATTTGCCCCTCCTATTTGGAGAGATATTCTCTGGGCCCTCTCGAGTGCTCAGATTCAGAAAGCATGGCCATGCGACTTGGGTTAAGTGTTAACCCAGTTTGAGAATCTGTATCATGTTTTCGAGAAGAGAGGTCGAGCTATCACAAGGGTGACAAGTACTCGCCTTGAGCTCGACAACAAATATCATGAGGAAAAAGGAATGTTGCATATGCCACATTGTTGAGGTTCGTCAAACGACTTCACGCCCACATGGGAGTTGGAACGTTCTGCTAGGAGCCGCTACCAACTATCGACTCTGGTCGTGTCCATGTGTACGTGAACCTATAGGGTCGCACACTTAAGGGGCTGCAGCCCATTCGGATTGGATACGAGTGGAAAATGGATGTGGACTCGTAGTGGGCTCAAGTGTTGAGCCCATCTCGAAGGTCTATATAAAGGGGAGTGGGCACACCACTTAGGGTTGATCGAATTCAACCCTGGTTAGCCACCGCCACTCCCCACGCCCATGTCGTGCGACCGGACCTAATAGTCCGCCGCTCGACACTGCTCCCCGTATGTGTGGATACCTTGGAGGCGTCGCATCTGCGGTGCTTGGACGAACCATTCGAGGGAACCGCGAGGTGCCGTTCGCGGGAGATCACCGTTCACGGGACTTCACTGTTTGTGGGAGATCGGCAACGCGAGGAGGAGACGGCCTGGGAGATTGGCTACACGCATCACCAACTCTAGTTCCGCAATGATGACTACGCGTCTAGTGGTAAATCTGATCCCGTGATCTATTTCCAGCAGCATGATCTTGGGTGCGCGGTAGAAAATTTTATTTGGCGCTAGCGTAGCGTTCCACGTGTTCCAACACGTGCGACGAGCATGGGACGACGAACCAGCCGGAGTCAGCGATGGGGTGGCGGTGCGTCCATCTCGCCGCACGGAGGGGTGCCGCGACAAAGCTTGCTGCTCATTCCCTGCCGGGCCGGTGGCGCCGTTGGCAGTGGGAGATGGAGAACAGCGGGGAGGTCCACCGACGGGTGCCGCCTGAGCGACGCAGGCGGCGAGGGCGGCCCGGCGCTCGACACGGGCTCGGCGGGCGTCAGCCATGGATCCGGTGGAGTAGCGGATCGCGGAACGATAGAAGAAAGGCTTTGGCGCACCCCTACCTGGCGCGCCAAATGTCGGATTCTGGGTTCCGGTAAACCCTTGAGGTTCGAACACTGAGGTGCACACGAAGATCTCTCTCTCTCGCTTGCTCTCGCAATGATCTCAAGGCTTAACCGTTGAACCCAAAGAACAAGTGACACAAGGGTTTGTACTGGTTTGGGCCAGCGTTGTGGTGTAATACCCTACTCCAGGGTGGTGTGGTGGATTGCCTTGTAGGCTGAGGATGGACAAGTACAAGGGAAGAACAGCCTCCTGAGGAGAGGTGTTCTTGAGCTCGGTGAGCTTGTGTGGTGGCCTTGGCGGAATGGATCCGGTCCAAGATCAGATGCTCCCACGGTCGTGGCTAGTCCTATATATAGGGGGCCGGGTCCTCTTCCCAAATATTAGGCGGGAAGGGACCCTACAACGGCCAATTTGAAGGGGGACAACTAGTACAAGTTATCTTGACAAAAGGTGGTCTTCGCCTACCAAAGACTCTCGTGGTGACACTGTCATGGGCTCCATGGTGACCCCCGTCCTGCCGTCCTCCTGGTCTTGGTCTTGTTGCACCAATATGGAAACCTTTACATGATGCCTCAGGACTCCTCGCCTGCGCTTGCCCCTTTGGCACCAAAGAGGCAGCGAGTACACTGCGCCCGTTGGCGCCCGCCTGGCCTTGGTCGTCATGGCTCACGTCACGAGCACCTCGCGAGGCGCCCCTTGCCTTATATCTCCGCTCCTCGGGAGCCAGCATAGGGAGGCTGCCCCCGAGGAGGTATATTATCGTCCGCCTTGCGAGGCTTGGCCCCTCGCAAGGGTCTTGAGTGGTTGTTGATGAAGATGGGTCGTACCAGGCCGCTAGAGGAGCCACGCCCTGGGCCGCAGGTAGGCAAGTCTCGGTACCCCCATTCCGAGGACACCGACAACAACATCGAACAATGGCTGTCCTTGTTTCACAAAGGGTCTCTGGTAGGGAATGGACTTGTGTCTGGAGCGTAGATATAACATTGTTCTGATCTTGCATATCTTGATCATGAGGCAGTTTGGACGAGATTGCCTTAACAACCAACCCAGTATTACACAGGAGCGTGCTTTTGGCACTGTTAGTGGACAGGTACTGACCCACTTCAGCAAGAGGTGACATTGCGGTTATAGTTGCCTCGTCACCTTCAGAAGGTGGCGGTTCCACCATTTTTTCTATAGCTTGCTGAAAAGTTGAGTTTTTACATTAATAGTACCAGAACAGAAGATATTAAGGAGGCAGCAAAACTGAACAAAATAGCTTAGGTCTATATACAGAACTTATTCTGGTGAACTCGTGTAAAATATTAGTTGTATTTTAATGCCAAGTACATAATAAAACCATGTTCCAAACATATGACCATGTACCATGGATAATGTATTGTCTATTTCTTAACATTGTATTCACAGCTAAAGATAAAGAGACAAAGTTTATAATACGGTAAGCATAGTATGACATCATTCATATCTTAAAACAACTGAGAACAGACAAACAGGCAATTGTAACGTTGTGTGGGCAAGTCCAGCATGGAACTAGATTACAAATCGACACCAAAGGAACATCACTCCTCTCTTTTAAACCTTGTAAGGTGCAATGATACACTAAGACAATTGTGTATAAAATTGAAAAAGAGTAATAGACACTGGCTGCAAACCATGCAGTTCAATGCACGAGTCAGAGTAAGTAGTAGTTAAAAGGCATGAGGATTAAGGACATACAACAATGACTTTGACTGGTGTAGTCATGCCCTTCGTCTTGCTGGTGTGACAGTCCTTGAAGATTTCCACAACATTTGGTTCATGTACTTTTTGGTCCTTGTGGGCTTTCCTCTACATTTGGAACAAGTCAATATAGATCTGATAATATGGCACAACAAAAAGAGTGAAACAACAGCTAATTACAAGAGCCTCGTAATGTGAAATATAGCTACGAGATCCTGTCGTCTGTTGGAATTTCACTTTCGTACGGTTGGCCTTGTTCTTTCAACAGTTCACCTACAAGAAGATAGATTTGTGAGGCACATGCGTAAATAGGAGTTCAACATGTGATCTGATCACATACATATAACGTACCTGATACTTTGTGTCGGGGATTCTGACTCCGCGAGCACCTATGGGGACGGAGCCCCTTTTGGTTCGGCGGGGGGTGGAGGTCGCGCAAAGAGCGGATCGAGGCAAGGCACACAACGGGTTTTACCCAGCTTCGGAGCTCTCCGGAGAGATAATACTACTACTGCTGCTTTGTGGATTGTATTGAGTTCTTGCTCAGGAGCGCTGAGTGCTACAGTACACACCAGCAGCTAACGAGACCAAGCGTGGGCGTTCTACTGTTCGTCCTCCCTCTCTACATTGCGCATGGGCCTCCTTTTATATGCTAAAGGGGTCACCGACAGGTGGCAACGTAGGCAAGGGTAAAAATGGAAAAGGTGCTGCGGTTGGTACAGCTACCTGCACAGTGTATCATACCTAACCCTGAAGGCAGGGGACAAAGGCATTAAATGCCTATCTACATCGCCCAGATGGTGCAGAAAAGGGACCGTCAGGGGCGCCACCGCTCGCCACGATGGCGATCTTGTCAGCGCCGCATGCCACAGTGTACCCCTGGCTGCACAGCCTCCCGCCACGTACGCCTGGAAGGGTCCCAGAGCGACATGTAGGTGGGTGTGCTGGAGCGCAGGTACAGAGTGGTTGCTTGCCGCGGCAAGCGCCTTGCCGCGTCCGGAAGCTTGTCGCTCGCCGGGTCTTGTCGGGATGGGCGCGTCGCGGCAAGTCCCTTGAGATGCCTTGGTTGGCCTTCCCGGCAAGTTCCTCTTGCCGGGGTCTTGTGCCTTGAGTGGCCTTCTCGGCAAGCTCCTCTTGCCGGGGACTTGTCTCCTTGGCTTAAATACTCTGTTCTTGAATGGCTCAAAAGGAACCATAGAGGGCCTTGGCGGTCGCCCGGCATGCCTTGCCGCGGGACGCTGCGACTGCCCGTGCACAAGTTCGGGATACTAGGGTACCCCTACTCTAGTACACCAACAGGAGCCCCCGGGCCTGGGCCATACACGGTGCCGAGCGCTGTTGGGCCAGGCCCAAAACAGGGCACGGGCACGCGCGGCCTGGATCACGCTGTATCTTACTCCGCATCCACCGCGCGCTCCCCGAACGGCCTGCGTCGATTGCGGTGTCGTGGGAGAGATCGTGGGTGGTTCTTTATTCGGAAAGGCGGACCGTCCGCCCCCTCCCTCCTTATAAGCAGGGGAAACAGGGGCAGTTCGCCCATCTGCCCGTTGCTATTCCTTCCTCGAGAATCTCCGCCACTCCCCTTCTTCCCAAAGCCGAAGGAGAGCAGCGCCCCGCCCCCATCGCCACCAGCACCACCAACGCCGTCGTCCTCCATCACCATTCCCGCCATGGCTCCGAAAGCCGAGAAGGCGAAGTCGGCCGAGGCGCAGCAGCTCGCAGCGCTGCGAAAGGAGCGGGCAATCTTCCCTCCGAGGCTTGAGGCGGAAGAGCTGAAGGAGGACTTCTACCTCTTCTGGTCGACGGAGACGCGAGTGCATCCGCGCACGAAGGTACTCCCAGCCGCTGCCTGGGATAAGGAGCCCACTGGGTACCCTTTTTTCGCCTTGTTCTTCTACTGCGGGCTCTGCCCGCCCTTTTCTGAATTCTTTTGTGACGTCATGAACACCTACGGGCTCCACCTCCTTGACTTCACCCCCATTGTTGTCCTGACCATGGCAGTTTTCGCACATCTGTGCGAAAACTTTGTCGGAATTCATCCAAACGTAGCCCTTTTCCGCCATTTCTTTTCGCCTCGGGTCGAGAAAGGAGAGCCTTTATCCGACGGAATTGCCTGGATCTCGAAAGCCGGCAAGAAGGATGCCTATCTGGATGGAGAGTTCCACAGCAAGTGGGAGGAGTGGAGGGCGGACTGGTGCCTGATTGTCGAGGAGAACCCGCAGCCGTTTACTGCTCTGCGCGAAACTCCAGTAGTGCGCGGCAGTGATTGGAGTAGCCTGGCCCCGGAAGACGACAGACTGAAGATTGCCGTCGCCCGGATCCTACGCCTCAGGCTTGCCGGGCTTACTGTAGGAGCGGTTGGCGCAGATTTCCTCCGCCGCCGCATCGCCCCCCTGCAGGAGAGGAGGAGACCCACCTGGGAGTTCCAGAATGCGGCGGATATCATGAAGTTGCGGCCGGGCCTCAACTTCAACTTCACTGTCCTGGAGCTCAACGCGATGCTCCAGGAGCTGTTCAAGTATGACCCACAGCATCCCGAAGTGTTCAGGTTGCCGAGGGGCGTCGTTCCGCTGTGCAACAACTCCTCGCTCGACCGCATCCGTGCAATGATGCCGCTCTGCGACTCGCATGGAACTGATCCAGCCTGGATAGAGCCTGCAGATGATGTCGTGTGGGCGTTCTTCGATAACTTGATAGAAGTGCCGATCGACGCCGATGAGAAGAGGGGCCTCACCCGGGACACCACCGACGATGAGCTCAAGTGCATCGCCACCAGGCTGGAAGAGGCGGCGGCGGCCACAGCTGCGGGCGAGTTTCGGTTCACCGTGTAGGAGGCAGAGGCAGCAGAGGTGGCAAGCCTTGCCGAGCGAGAGGATCTGGCCGGCGGGGGAGAGCCTGCCGGACATGACGTTGGGCCGAGTGGGCCCGCTGAGGATACGAGCGGCTCGTTGGAGATCGGCTCCTCTTCCTCTTCGTCTTCGGACAGCCTGCCGCAAGCAGAGCCCCTGGCTCCACCAAGAAGGCATCTTCGCAAGGCCGGGGACGTAGCGGAGCAGCGGGCGAGCCAACCCCCGCCGCGCCGCATGACACGCTCCACCGCGGCAAGTTTTGTTGCCGCGGAAGCACCTCACGCTGCAGCGGCAACTGGGGCGGGGTCCTCCCGGTCCACCGCTCCAGCTCCCGCCAAGCGGCCAAGGGATCCTACTCCTCCGCCTCCTCGCGCCGGAGGTGGTCCAGGCTTTGACTTCTCCGCGCTCAGCTCCGACGAGGAAGAAGAAGAGTAAGATTCTTGTTGTACTTGTATGTCTTCAATACTTGTTGTCTTGTCTTGTATCTCATTTTCTTCACTCTGAACTTATTCCTTTTTAGGACTCTGGCCCAGAGAGCGGCAAAGAGAACCAAGGTCCCGGTGATTGTCATCGAGGACGACCCCACCGTGCCAGCAGGGGGTGCGCCCGAGACAAACTTGCCGGACCCGACAGTTGTTCTTCAGCGCAGCCCCCAGCGTAAGTATATGGTTTACTTCTCGCTGTTAGGCGCGCATGGATACTCATTGCTTGCTGATATCTGACTGTTGGCTTGTGTAGGAGCAGAGCAGCCCCACCAGGAGCATCCGGACGCCGCCCCTGACATGCCATCTGCTTCGACTACGCCGCCAAGGGAGTGTTCTCCGGCAGAGGAGAATCCTCCGACAAGGGAGAGCTCCCCGGCAAGGGAGAAGTCTCCGACAAGGGGGAGCTCCCCAGCAAGGGAGAAGTCTCCGACGAGGGAGAGCTCCCCGGCAAGGGAGAAGTCTCCGGCAAGGGGCAGTACCAGCGACCGAGCCTGGTACAGGTACTTCTTGCTTCTAAACTTTCCTTGGGTTCTTCTTTTTTGGATGTTCGCTTGACTTTCCTTCCTTTTTCAGCCGTCAGATCCATCTACTGCGGAGCCGATGGAGACCGAGGTTGCTGTTGATGATGCCGCCGCCACTGGAGAAGCGGCCGGCGCTGATGATCCCGCCGGTGAAGAGGCCGCCAAGGCTGCCGCCGCAGCAGCTGACGAGGGGTCCGGCGATCGCACTGATGACCCTGAGCCGCAGGAGCGACAGGCGCTACACCGACCGTTGATCCTCGCGCCGCTGCCGCAACGTCAGGCTCCGAAGAGCCCCAGCCAGGCGTCTACTTGAAGGCCGGCGATGGCATCTTCATCAACCTCCCCTGGGCGTCAACGTCCAGGGCGCCGGTCGAAGGAGAAAGCTTTGACGTGGAGGTGCTCGCCTCCGCTGGGCTGACGCTGGTCGACGCGCCAAGCAGTAGCAGCAACGAGCCTAAGGAGGAGCGACTGCTGCAGAAGCTGGTGTCGCTCTACTGCGCTCGACAAGCCAAACTAGAGTCCCGCGAAGCGCTTGTCGCGAAGGCGGGAGTGGACATGGAGAAGCGCGCGGAGGAGCTCCGAGGTCTCAACCAGGCAGCTCTCCGGTCGCCGGCGGCAGAGCGTGTGCAGCTTGATGAGGCGCAGAAGGCCTTCATCCTCGAGAAGGCAGAAGTTGCAGAGCAACAGCGGCTTGCCACTGAGGAGCTATCTGTGCGTGAGGGCGAGTTGGTGCAACTGAAGGCCAGCCTGGATAGCCACGAAGAGGAGCTTGCTGCGCGCGAGCAAACACTCAGCGGAGCTCTCAAGGAAGCAAAGGACGCTGCCGCCGCTGCCGAGGCCGCCAAGAAGGAGCTGGAGACGAAGGAGGCGCAGCTGGAGGTTGATCTTAAGGCGAGCGGCGAAGCGCTTGCCATGCTCAAGCATGAGCGCGAGAAGGACACCTACACCTTTGGCGAGCTGCAGGGTCGTCTCGCCGAGAAGATCAAGGAGCTTAGCGCCGCCAAGGATTCCAACGCCGATCTTGAGCTGAAGCTGGTTGCCTTGACCAAGACGCTGGACGGCGCCAGGGAGCAGGAGGCGTCCCTGAAGAAGGAGATCAAGGCCGACAAGGCGCTGCTGGAGAGCATTGCCGCCACCCAGAATGATTTTAGAGAGACTGTGGAGCAGTGGACGGAGGGTCTTGTGAATGCTGCCGCAGACATCGACAAGGAGCTGGCGCAGCTGGGGATGGGGGATCTCGGGTATCCCTCCGATGAGACCCTCCCATCCAGCGCCAAGCTCACTATGTTCTTCAAAGGCGTGGCGACGGCCCTCCAGCGACTCCAGGAAAGGATCCCAAAGCAGCTGGCCGATGAGTCGCGCAAAATCTGCGCGGGAGCTCTTCAGAAGGTGTTGGTGAAGGTAGCCTTCCGCAACCCGGGCCTCAACCTCACCAATGTCCTCGGATCCCTGCCGGCGGAAGCTGATCTGGAGGCGCTCAAGGACCTTGTCGCACCCATTGTGGACAAGGTGAGCGGGATCAAGAGGGTTGAGGGCGATCGCGTGGACTAGGCCGCCTGTTTTCTTCTTTCCTTGTCGTTGATTCCTTCCTTTGTATGTTTTTGCCCTACGCTTTTAGGGAACTTGCCGGCATTGGCACTCTTGCCGCGAGCGCTGAGTGCGGGACGTCAGCAGCCTGCTGGCAGTGCCGTTGCCGACAAGAAACCTTGTCGTAACTAGCTGCAGCTCGGTTAAATTGTTGAGTGAACTTGAAACAAAGTAAGGGCGCGACTCTAGTCGCAGCACACTTAGACTGTTGAGCAAGCTCGAAACAAAGTAAGGGCGCAACTAGCCACGAGTCGGTTCCTTCGCGCACATGTTTTCCATACAAAGCATGGTCGTTCAAGGAAGATAACTTAAAAAATTTAAAGACATCTGATTGCTCAAACTTTGGCAACTTAGCTTTTCTGTCGTTTGCTTCCCGGCAAGGCGAAACTTTCTTGAACGATGCCTGGTCCATACTATTATCTTCCCCTTCCCTCCCGGCAAACTTGTGGGCGAAGGAGTCTTCATTCCCTTGAGAAAAAAAGGAAGTAGAGAAAATAATGATATGGAGCCTTATGGCTCATTATTGCTTACCGGGGGTGTTCGCTGCACAACGTGTCAGATTATTCATGCAAAAAAGCATGAAATTGACAAGGTGTGCGGAGCACGTGAGCTTTATTTATGCACAGGGTCTGCGCCTGGCTTTGTACAAAGGATTACATGCAACAGCGGCAAGACTTGTACAAAAAAGGTGGTTGCCGGACAGGGTCCGACAACCGCGCCTTACGGGTAAAACTTAGGAAGATGCTCGATGTTCCAGGAGTTGCTCACCGGAAAGCCATCTTCGGTCTCAAGGCGGACTGCGCCAGGCCTAGTGACTTGTTTCACCCAATAAGGGCCTTCCCACTTCGGCGTCAACTTGTTGGAATTCTTGGCGGAATGAACGCGCCGAAGAACAAGGTCGCCTTCCTCGAGACTTCTGGCGTTAACTTTGCGGCTATGGTAGCGGCGCAAAGCTTGCTGGTAGCGAGCAGCTCGCACAGCAGCCTGAAGACGGTCTTCCTCAAGGAGCAGCGCGTCATCTTGTCGCAGCTGCTCTTGCTCAAGCTCATCATAAGCGAGCACTCGAGGTGACCCGTATACGAGTTCCGTGGGGATAACTACCTCTGCTCCATAGACTAGAGCGAAAGGTGTCTGGCCAGTGGCTCGATTTGGGGTCGTCCTGATCGATCAAAGAACCACCGGCAGCTCCTCGATCCAGTTTCTTCCGCACTTGTGCAGCCTGTCGAAAGTCCTGGTCTTGAGCCCACGTAGCACTTCAGCATTTGCCCTCTCCGCTTGACCGTTGCTCCTAGGGTGAGCAACAGAAGCGAAGCAGACCTTGGCGCCAAGATCTTGGACGTACTGCATGAAGGTGCGGCTCGTGAATTGCGTACCGTTGTCGGTGATGATCCTGTTAGGGATCCCGAAGCGGCAAACAATCGACCTGAAGAACTTGACTGCTGACTGTGCTGTCACCTTCCTCACTGCTTCCACTTCCGGCCACTTTGTGAACTTGTCGATTGCGACGTACAAGTACGCAAAGCCCTCGATTGCTCGGGGGAAGGGGCCGAGGATGTCGAGCCCCAGACCGAAAATGGCCAGGATAAAGGGATCGTCTGGAGAGCTTGAGCTGGCTGGTGTATCTGCTTGGAATGAAACTGGCACGCTTCACACTTGGTTACTTGTGCAGTTGCATCCTGGAGGGCTGTCGGCCAAAAGAAACCTTGCCGGAAAGCTTTGCCGGCAAGCGCTCTTGCGCCAATGTGGTGACCACATATGCCTCCATGTATCTCTGCCAATAGCTTTTGTCCATCTTCCCGATGAATACACTTCAATTTCACACCGTTGAGTCTTCTTCTGTACAGTGCGTTGTCGACGAACTGGTACATACTTGACTTCCGGGCTACTCTTTCCGCTTCTTCTGGCTCTTCGGGAAGTTCTCCTGTCTGGAGGAAACGAACGATCTGTTGTGCCCATGCTGGAGCTTGCGGCTCGACAACAAGGACCAAAGGCATATCTGCTGCTGTGGGAACATCCTCTTCTACGGCGAGAACCTGCGGCTCAGCCGGAGCTTGACGTTCCCCGGCAAGCTTGCCGGAGCAAAACTTGTCGGGAGCGTCTGCTACAATGAAACAAACCCTAGGGCTTGTCGGAGCAGACTGCTCCTCAGCACTCTTGGCATTGATCTTGGGGACCTTCTTGGCGGCGGCTTCGGGAAGCTCTGCCGGAAAATAGTCACCAGAAATCAACTTCCTCTTCTTGCCCTGTCCAGTTGATGGCGTCACGGACGGTTGAGTCAGCTTGAGCACAAAGATCCCTGGTTCCACAGGTAACTTAAGTGCTGCGCACTTTGACAGGCCGTCAGCAATGTCGTTCTGAGCTCTTGGAACATGTTCCATCTGTAGGCCGACAAAGCGCTCTTCTAGCTTCCTCACTTCATCAACGTAAGATTCCATCAACGGACTTTGATAATTCTTGTTCACTTGGCGGACGACAAGCTGCGAGTCACCCCTGACAATGAGCTGCTTGATCCCAAGGTCTACCGCGATCCTGAGACCGGCAAGCAATGCCTCATACTCTGCAGTATTGTTTGTTGCTTGGTCCTTGGGAAAGTGCATCTGGACTACGTACTTGAGGTGCTCTCCGGTGGGTGCGACAAGCAGCACGCCAGCACCGGCGCCTTGCAGCGAAAAAGCACCATCAAAGTACATCAGCCACTCTTTGCTTGCTTCCTTGACGGGGATGCTCGTTTCTGGAATTTCTTCATATGGTGTTGGCGTCCACTCTGCTATGAATTCTGCCAATGCTCTGCTTTGGATAGTTGAAGTGATCTCAAACTTGAGGCCAAAGCTTGGCAGTTCCAGTGCCCACTCAACAATCCTGCCTGTTGCTTCTGGATTCTGCAGTATCCTCTTCAGCAGAAAGCGAGTGACAACTGTGATCTCATGTGCTTGGAAGTAATGGCGCAACTTTCTCGAGGCCATGAGAAGGCCGAAAAGCAATTTCTGCACACCAGAGTACCTTGACCTAGCCCCCTGCAGAAGGGAACTGACAAAGTAGACTGGGCGCTGCACCATTCTCTTCCGCTGTATCTCTTCACATATCTGCGCAGATCCGTCTTTGTCGGGACCAGAGCTTGTCGGGGAAGCCCCTTTCTTGTCGCTGGATGTGCTTGCCGTGGTCGCTGGCTCATCATCAGCCTCCCTCTCTGCTACCAACGCAGCACTAACCACTTGATTGGTTGCCGCCAGATACAGCAGCAACTTCTCTTGTGGTTTAGGTGCGACAAGTATTGGAGTGGAGGATAGGTATCTCTTCAAGTCCTGCAGCACAGCCTCCGCTTCTGGAGTCCATTTCATTGGACCTGCCTTTTTCAAAATTTTGAAAAACGGTAGGGCGCGCTCAACCGACTTAGAGATAAACCTGCTGAGAGCCGCCACGCAGCCGGCAAGTTTCCGCACATCCTTGACGCGCTTCGGTGCTTCGATCTGCTCAATGGCCTTGATCTTGTCGGGATTGGCTTCAAATCCCCTCTGAGACACGAAGAACCCGAGAAGCTTGCCGGAAGGGACTCCAAACACGCACTTCTCGGGGTTGAGCTTGAGGCTGATCTTGCGCAGATTTGCAAAAGTCTTTTCTAGATCTTGAATCAGAGTTGCCTTGTCCCTGCTCTTGACCACTATGTCATCCATGTAGGCTTCCACATTTCTGTGTATTTGTGGTTCAAAAGCAGTATGGACTACCATTGCAAATGTTGAACCAGCATTCTTCAAACCGAAAGGCATCCGTACGAAACAGTACGTGCCACATGGAGTGATGAATGCGGTCTTCTCCTCATCCTCTTCTGCCATGAAGATCTGATGGTATCCTGAGTATGCATCAAGAAATGAAAGCAAATCACATTCGGCCGTGGAGTCAACAATCTGGTCGATGCGCGGCAAGGGAAATGGATCTTTGGGACAAGCTTTGTTAACGTCAGTAAAGTCGATACAAAGCCTCCACTTCCCATTTGCCTTGCGCACGACTACAGGATTGGCCAACCACGTAGGATGGAGTACTCCTCTGACAAGGCCTGCTGCTTCCAACTTCTTGATCTCTTCTTCGATGAATTCTTGGCACTCCACTGCTTGTTTCCTGACTTTCTGCTTGACGGGCCGCGCATGAGGACAGACGGCAAGGTGGTGCTCAATTACTTTCCTGGGAACACCGGGGATGTCAGACGGTTGCCACGCAAACACATCGACATTCGCCCGCAGGAAAGCAATGAGCGTGCTTTCCTATTTAGGGTCGAGAGTGGCACTGATGGTGAAGGTACCACCAGTGCCGTCCTCCTTGGCAGACACCTTCTTGGTCGCTGGAGGAGCTGCCATTGTCTTCTTACACTTGCCGGTGGAGCTCGATGGTGCGTCCTCGACGGTAGCGCAGCACTCCTAAGAGGTGCGCTTGCCGGAGTGGGCATCAGAACTCTTGCCAGACTTGGTCTTCTTCTTCCCCCTGGGAGCTTCAGCGGCAAGTGTCTCGCGATCCATTGCAGCTGCTGCTTCCCCGTAGATCTTGTCGGCACAGATAAGAGCATCTTTCTTGTCGCCAGGGACAGAGATGACACTTATCGGGCCTGGCATCTTCAGCATGTTGTACGCGTAGTGAGAGGCCGCCATGAACTTGGCGAGCGCTGGACGGCCGAGAATTCCATTGTAAGGGAATGGAAAATCGGCAACGTCAAAAGTGATCCTCTCAGTCCTGAAGTTTAGCTCGCTGCCAAATGTCACCGGTAGCGTGATCTTCCCCTTCGGCTTGCTCCTTCCCGGGTTGATTCCTTCGAATGTGCCGGTCTCTTCGAGCTCGATGTCAGGGACCTAGAGTTCTCGGAGCACAGCGGAGGAGATCAGGTTCAAGCCGGCCCCGCCGTCAACTAGCATCTTAGTGACCTTGAGGTTGCGGATAGTTGGTGAGACCAACATCGGCAAACACCCGACCGCAGTTGTGCGATCAGGGTGGTCCTCAATATCAAAGATGATAGGCGTGCTGGACCATTTCAGAAGCTTGCGTGAATCAACGGGTGGTTCTGCCGCATTGACTTCCCGCACCCACTGCTTGAGTTGGCGGTGTGAAGTATGCAGAGAAGCACCGCCGTCAACGCACAAGACCTCTATGGCCTTCTGAAACTCCTACTCACTGGTCTCGTCATCATCCATGTCTTCGTCATCGTCGTCTTCGTCTTTGTCGCGGCCGCGGGGAGGTCTGTCTCCTTGCCGCTGATTGGCCTTGCCGCGGCGCCCTCCCCGGCCGGTGCGCTTCGTACCGGATCCTCCAGCACCTGCTTGGGCTTTCTCCTTGTCGCGTCGCTCGTACTCGGCCTTTTGCAGCTCGACAAGCTGCTCGACCTTCTTGCAGCTCTGGAGGTCATGGCCCTTGGTGCGGTGGATCTTGCAGTACTGTTTGTTGGTGCCGTCCTGCTTGTCGGCGGCCGCCACACCCTGGCAGTTGGCGCATGCGGCAACCTCCTTGCCGGAGCTACCATCTTTGGCTTTCTTGGCGCCACCGTCGTTGCCGGACTGCTCAACAACTAGCACATCTTTGCCTTTCCTTTTCCTGTTGTTCCGCCGCCGGTTTTTATTTGTCGGGGCAGCATCCTCACTGTCAGATCCTCTCGTTCCTGTATTCTCTCCGGGGAGTTTCCTCCCTTCTTCAGCACGTGCACACCTGTTGGCCAGAGCATACAGCTCGCTGACGTCTCTGATCTTGCACATCGCCATATCCTCCCGCATCCTGCGGTTACGCATGTTCTGATGGAACGCGCTGATGACCGCGGCAGGGTGGACATCTGGGATGTTGCGTTGCACTTGGCTGAATCTCTGGATGTACTTGCGCAGGGGCTCTCCTACCTTCTGGGCAAGCAGGTGAAGGTCACTCTCCTGGCCATGAGGTTTGTGGCCGCCCATAAAGGCGTCGACAAACTGATGGCATAGGTCTGCCCAGGAAGATATGGAGTTTTCCGGCAAGTGCATGAGCCAGGACCCGACGTTTGGTATGAGCACCAGCGGGAAGTAGTTGGCAAGGATCTTGTCCTCTCGCCCCCGGCAGCCTGCACCGCGATGGTGTAGATGCTGAGGAACTCCGATGGATGCAACCTGCCATCGTACTTCTCTGGTACGTCTGGCTTGAAATTCTTCGTGCTAGGCCACTGGACTTGCCGCAGCTCACGAGTAAACGCAGGGCAACCTACCGCGTACGGCAGGTCGCCTGGTTCCCCTGGCGCTTGCATGTCGACAGTGGGCCCAGCGCGCCGGTCTGATTGATGTCGCGCTTCTCTGCGGCGCTCGATGCGAGTACGAGCGTCTTCTTGCTGTCGTTCGTGAAGAACGTGGCGCTGATCGCGACGAGTTCGCAGATCTGATGAAGCGGCGGAGTCGCTGTCGCGGTGGACCTGGCGAGTCGGCGATCTTGGCCTTCGGGGCGGAGAGTGCACGGTGGTTGCACCCCCACCGGTTTTGTCGCCATCGGCTCGCACCTGGCTGGCTTGCCGCGACTGCGATGTGGTCGGCTGCCGTGGAGTGTCGCCGTTGGCGAAGCCGATGAGGCTCTGAATGGTGGCCCTCCAGTCGTCGATCTTGTCTGGCGTTGGAGGGAAGTCTAGGAGCAGTTGAGCTCGCGCCAAAGCTTCTGCTGGAGAGGCGGGTAGCGGTGGCGAACGGTGCGAGGAGCGGGATATGCTCGGACTTCCAACGACGTTAGAAGGAGCAGTATTCCGTCCAGGCGACCGTGCCTCACTCACGCCAACACGTTGGCGTGCATGCTGGCCTGGTGCATCTCGAGATCCGCCAGGTCGATTTGGGTCCAGCGAGCATATGGTACCGTGAGTACCACGACGCTGCCGGTCCCGCGCTTCCTGAGATGGGCGCGGAGCATCCACGGACGCCCGGTCGTCGTGGGAGCCTGCTACACCGCCGACGGGCTGCGCAGTCCTGTCCTTGGACCTGGCGGCACTGTGGGCTCTTTCGTCAACGCCCGTTCTTCCGCCGGCGTCCTCCCCACCAGCCGTTTGCTCCGGCGGCAGTGGGTTCAACGCGGACGGAGCAGCCGCTTCCGAAGCCTTCTTCTTCCGCGGCATGTCGATAAAGTCGACGGAGATCTAGCTCGTGTGAACGCTGGATCAGGTTCACACAACCTCGACGCCCCCTACCTGGCGCGCCAAAGATGTCGGGGATTCTGACTCCGCGAGCACCTATGGGGACGGAGCCCCTTTCGGTTCGGCGGGGGGCGGAGGTCGCACAAAGAGCGGATCGAGGCGAGGCACACGAGGGGTTTTACCCAGCTTCGGAGCTCTCCGGAGAGATAATACTCCTACTGCTGCTTTGTGGGTTGTATTGAGTTCTTGCTCGGGAGCGCTGAGTGCTACAGTGCACACCAGCAGCTAACGAGACCAAGCGTGGGTGTTCTACTGTTCGTCCTCCCTCTCTATGTTGCGCATGGGCCTCCTTTTATATGCTAAAGGGGTCACCGACAGGTGGCAACGTAGGCAAGGGTAAAAATGGAAAAGGTGCTGCGGTTGGTACAGCTACCTGCACAGTGTATCATACCTAACCCTGACGGCAGGGGACAAAGGCATTAAATGCCTATCTACGTCGCCCAGACGGTGCAGAAAAGGGACCGTTGGGGGCGCCACCGCTCGCCACGATGGCGATCTTGTCAGCGCCGCATGCCACAGTGTACCCCTGGCTGCACAGCCTCCCACCATGTACGCCTGGAAGGGTCCCAGAGCGACACGTAGGTGGGTGTGCTGGAGCGCAGGTACAGAGTGGTTGCTTGCCGCGGCAAGCGCCTTGCCGCGGCCGTTGTCTTGTCGCGCCCGGAATCTTGTCGCTCGCCGGGTCTTGTCGGGACGCGTGGCGCGTCGCGGCAAGTCCCTTGAGATGCCTTGGTTGGCCTTCCCGGCAAGTTCCTCTTGCCGGGGTCTTGTTCCTTGAGTGGCCTTCCCGGCAAGCTCCTCTTGCCGGGGACTTGTCTCCTTGGCTTAAATACTCTGTTCTTGAATGGCTCAAAAGGAACCATAGAGGGCCTTGGCGGTCGCCCGGCAAGCCTTGCCGCAGGACGCTGCGACTGCCCGTGCACAAGTTAGGAACTCCAGTCTTCATCCGATATATTTTCAACTGGAGATGTTTGGGCAAGTTCACTGTTAGCCTTGCCTTCCAAGTGAGTTTCCCTCAAGTTACACCGATACCTTCGCAGAGCAGACTTGAAAACATGGGTGCAAGCTTGTCTTGTTGTATCATCTTGGCTATCCATCTTGAACCTCATCTGTTGAAAATTATGGGAGTCTCATTATCAGCAACCTACAAAGTATGGGACAGAGCAAGACGATATTACTAGTTTCCATACATAACCATACTTACAGATAAATGGTCGATGAAGGTGTTGAACTGGGTTTCGTCTTTGTCATTCCTATATTGAATCCATGTTGGGAGGATACGTGAATGGCACCTAACAACAACCGCTGCCTCTGATACTAACTTGGCTGACTCTATAGCATCACGTGGCCTTTTTAAACCTGCCTCAAGACGGATCTCCATTCTTCCTCCTCTAGATTTAGTCAACCTATCAAGAATTATCCTTGATGTTTGTTTCCTCTTGCGCCTAGGTGCTAGTCCAACAACGAACATAGGAAGTGTTAGTGTACATCAAACTGTGAGACTTCATATAAAGAAGCATGCAACTGTAACTTGACTCCAGCAACTACCTTCTTGATGTTGAAGCTCACAAGGTTTATCTGATCTTGGCAACTCATCTTGTGTCAAGAGTGCTTTGGAAGTAGTGTCGGGTGGCAAGGGAGCTTGGGAACGTGCTGCTAGCTAAGTTGACAAACGAGTAACTCGTGTAGCTGGTGGTACTGTGGAAGGTGTTGCAAAAACTAGGGTTGTCTCTGCTTGTTTGGTGGCAGCTATTGGTTTCTGTTTGGCTTGTTTTGCAGCTCGTGTAGCACGGGATACCCCGTTTTTACAATTTTCTGCTGGACTTTGACCTTCTATTGCACCATATGTACCAGCAGAATCTGCATAATTGTTCTGCTTTCGTTTCTGTGTGTCCTTACTACTAACACCATCCCCTGTCATTATGTGTTCCTTTTCTTTCTCTGTGCCATGTTAAGTCAAGCCGACAAGAAAAAGGAACAGAAATTTAGTTCTTCATAAAAAATTGATGCGTGATATACACGAACTGAACTTTGATGTTAGACAACCACTTGATCGGAGGATGTAATATGTACGTAAAAAAGGACGACATGAGATAATCAGAACTATGATGTGTAAACTAAGCACAAGGCATTTCACTAAATTAGAAGCAATGCAACGGAAGGTAGACACCATATGAAAGATGCTACAAATATCGCTCTGCCAAGTTAACAATATCTCGTCATAACACTACTGGAATCGGGATCTTTGCCGTCAGCTAGCTGGCGGCAAAGGAGGTCTTTCCCACCAGCATACAGAAAGCTAGCAGCAAAGAAAGAGCAGGCAACAAAGATGGTGTTTGCCGTCAGCCAGCTCTTTGCCGTCCCTAGCGGACTGCAAAGAAGGAGTCTTGCGTACCAGCGAGAGCCTCCTAACGACCACTTTCTTTGCCGTTAGCTAGCGGACGGCAAAGAATCTTTGCCGCCGGCTAGCGGACGGCAAAGAAAGTGGCCAACTAACTTCCGTTAGCTAGGCTCTTTATCGTCCGCTAGCAGACGGCAAAGAGTTGTGACCTAAACTAAAAAGCCGCCAGCCCCACGTCCCTCTCTCTCCCCCCTCTCTCTCCCTCCCTCATCACACCCGCGCTGCCGCTCCGCCACCCCACCTCGGCGCACCAGCGCCCCGGCCGCCCCGCCCCGCCGCCCTGGCGCCCCGAGGCGCCCCGGCCCCCTCCTCCATCCGGCACCCCCTGTCGCACCTGAAGGTGATGAGACATCCCTCCTTTTTTCTGTTTTTCTAGATTTATATTAATTAGGTTTAGTTTAATGTAGTCTTGGCTTAGTTTAGGTTTTGTTTCTGTTTTTTAGTTTTAGATTTAGTTTGGTTTAGGTTTAGTTTAGGTTACGAAGAAAGATGAAAAAAAAGAAGAAGAAGGGGAAGAAGAACAAAAAGAAAAGGAGGAAGAAGAAGAGGCGGAGGAGTAAGATGAAGATTAGGGGTTCATCACCGACGAAACCGGGTCGAGCGGGTTACGAGGTTCCTCGGTGTCGATGGAACCCTAAATAGCAAGTATCGTCGGTGCGAGATACATGTGGCTGTTGGTGTCGAACACTACATCCACGTCCCACAAGTGATGCCCGCGTCCGGCATCCCACAACAACAGTTCTCAGCGTTGGTGGCGGTCGAACACCATTGAGAATTTTTATGTCAGCCTCTGCAATGACGATTAAAAGGCAAGTGGTGAAACTTGAAACACCCAAACTGACTCAAGTCGGTTTGGTTGTTTGAACTTTCAAAACTTGGCTTTAACCCTCATCGCATAGGCTGCCAGACAAATCTGCCAAGGTGTTCGACCGTCATCGACCACCAGAACTATTGTTGCGGGACGCCGGGCGCCGGCTTCACTTGTAGGATGTGGATCTAGTGTTCAACACCGAGTGCCACATGTACCTCGCACCGATGATACATTATATTTAGGGTTCCATCAGCGCCAAGGAACCCCCTAACCCGCTCATCCTGTTGTAAATATTTAGTTAGGTCAACAGAAAAAACAAAATTGCTATGTTACTCATCTTTCGATTTAAATGTGCAGTTTTTTCGTTGCTGCGAGGGTCTAGTGTTCGACGAGCTCTTCCCCTGCGTTCGTGGGTGGGCACAAATGACATCTCCTCCTCCCCCTTCAATTGCTCTGTTCCGGTCTTCGTGCCGATGAAACTTGCTAGCTATAGGTGTCTTCAGTCATCAGTATGCGTGACCACTATGTGTCTCCCGTTCGAAAGGATTACATCTATAAGTATGCATGCATTTGCATATTTATAACCATGATTCTTTTGAATTGTCCAACGTTATCCATGGACAACCCGAGTATGTGTAGATTGGGTTCGTTTTCCCATATACTCTGCTCCGGATCTGATGCGGAATTTCATCAGTGCCTCCCTGTTGTTCTCCGGGTACACATCCTCTCTGCTTATTGCTGAGACATGTATCAGGAGAATAGCGGGGAGGTGCTACCGAAATTTTGTGTCGGATCCGAAGCAGAGCATGGGAAAACAAACCCAATCTACACATACTCGGGTCGGATTGGGACCTATCTTTACCTATTAGCGTCTAGGTTGCATGGCCGCAATAAAAGTGACAAACTCCATTAACTGATGAATATATATAGACACACACACACACACTAGCGAAAGAGCCCGTGCGTTGCAACGGGAGAGAAAACATATCACACGCTCTTAACCCAACAACCATCACTCAAGACCATAATAGGTCCATGTCCTTTATTTTTGCAAGGCATCATATTTGTGTTGCCGCTTATCCTCCTTCTCACCCTCGCTGGCGATGGCCTCGGTGTTCAACAAAACAGAAAAGAAACATGTTTGCATATGGCTAATCCTAAGGCGTCTCTCTCTCCCACCCTCCTCCCTTTCCCTCTCTCTCTCGCTTTCTCTCACTCTCGCGATGAGAAATCTGTTGTTTTCGCTGCGACATTTTTTAGAGGTATGCATGTGTAGTTATCGACGTTTTCTTTTCCCTAGATGGTTATAGTGGGTGTTTATTTGCAATCCGGATCGCCGCCGGTAGGAAAGAAAAACAGATCTTGTGCTATAAATTATAAGTTTGCTTTCGAAACAATATTTTAAAATATTTAACAAGTAAAATTAACATCATATTTAGGTTCCGCACATTTTTCTTACAAAATTTCATATATAATATGTTAAAATCGAAGTTACGGTTTAAAAGATACGTATAATATAGAAAATCATTTGTTTGACTTAAATATATTCAAAATAATATTTAAAAATACTTAACAGGTAAAAATAATCTCATATTCATATTCTACATATTTTTCTAATGAAATTTCATATATAACATGTTCAAATTGGAGTTGCCGTTTAAAGGATATGGATGATTTTAAAAAGCATTTATTTGACTTAAATATGATCCGCGGATGTATTACCTAAAACATCAGAGTTTTCTTCGAAAAATGTAAAATAACGGTTCGGGTGTGACTTAAATCGGGACTGCATGTTGATTTCAAGAAAACATAGGGACTTTTGTGTAAAATACGAAAAACGATTCGTTTTAACTTAAAACAAGACTGTGGGTTGAACATGGTCCTTTATGCCATGATAGACGACCAGAAACCCAATTTGCTTTATTATTAGGTAAAGACCTAATATTAAAGGATGGAGACTTTCATAGTTCCCCATACCTCACCTCTTTATATCCGTTGATTTTGTTTAATTATAAAGATTGACGGCTGAGATTTAAAAATAGATCTACATAACTGTTCGGACTAGAATAACACAATCGTTTTTTGCGGCCACACTTGATACACACGTGTATATAGGAAAGAAAAAAGAAACCAAACGATGTGGTTAATGCTTGTTATTTGTTTCCAAAAGAAAAATCATTTGCTTTTACGTCTCTATCGTATCGTATCTGAGATCAAGACAAGCCTTGTTGTCTAGAAGATTTAAAGTCTATCATCCATAAACAGCGACGTGTGTGATTTAACGATACAACATCATGGGCATCATCGCGTCCAAAATATGTGCCACAGTCTTCCTGAACGAGCCGTTCCAGCTAGAGCGACCCTACCTTTTCACAAGTGGCCATTTCACACGATGCTAGGAATCCATGGCTCTGGCACCATTGACATCACTTATGCGACATGATCGATCTGAATAGTCTTCCTCTACGTCGACCCACTGCCCTGGAGGTCCGCTTCGCAATGTACGTCCAGCTAAGACATGCACGTCACCGTGTAGGTGTACCGCACCGAGTATGTGAGGGATGCGTTGGCAGCCGCCTCGCCCGTGCAGCGAACGACAAGGTGTGCTGGACCATCATCCTCGTGGAGCAGATGACGGTTTGTGTGGGCTTCAGCGCTGAGTTCCTCATCTAAAATAAGACCATGGGTCCCAACAGACGTCCCATGTCTCAAGATGTACCCGGTGGCACGATGCTGCAACCTGTCAATTTAATCGCCGGAACTGTACATGAGGCATCGGTTGAGAATCAATCGGCCCTGAAACCATCGCTGCAGCCCAGCACCAGCCACCTCTCCTGAGCGGGCACTAGATCAAGGGACGATGAGGACACAGAGCAAGGCACTACGAGCTTTGGACTGCGCCGGCAGCGGCATCATGTTCTCGCAGGAGCACAAGATGTTACTGGCCAGAGGACTCGCAAGGACAGGCCTCTGAACCCATCGATGCCGCCCAGCACTAGCCATGTAGCCCTGAGGGCCCTTCAGGGCTTATTTGGTTGTTGGGGATGGACAACCCTGGGCAGTAAACCCCTACGGGGGATTTCCCCTGCGCACAAGGGATCCTCTCCCACCATGGAAAAGTAACTGTTGCCTTTTGGAGAACAAAAGGAAGGGAACGGCGGGGAACATGCAAAATATGGACGGATTGCTACGGCAGGAGAGAAGCAGCTCTTGGGGCATCACCGCCGGGCCGTCGTCGTCGCCGGACGGGACAACAAGTCGAGCGGAGCAGATCTGGAGGCAGCAGAAGAACGGCCAGCGCCCGAGGGGAGGTCGGAGAGGGAAAGGAGGGAGAAGGAAGACCAGCGGACAAAAATCGATTGCCGGAGATCGGTAGGCCAAGGCGTCGCACGAGAGAGAGATCGAGGGAGGCAAGGATTTCCTCCCCGACCTCTCGATTAGGGGATGGTTCTCCCGGGGAAATGCCGTGGAAAGGCCGAGGTCCATTCCCCCAGTCAACCACCAAATGGTCAGGTGGGCTCACCCAGGAGCAATTTGGCCCGTGGTTCCTTCGCCCGGGGAAAAGGTCGGGATCCTCCCGGTATACCCTACAACCAAATGAGCCCTCAGAGTTCATATCACGGGACCAGGACGCATAGCAGGGTACTACGAGCTTTGGACGGAGCCGGCAGGCCATCATGAAGAATCGCGAGGACCGGCTGAGCTTGGGGCTGCTGAGCAATTCACGTACATTACCACCGCACCTCGCCGGCCCTGGGATCGATTATGTACGTGCATGAATAGGGAAGAGGGCGACATGGTTACGGTGACGGATACCCGCGGCGCTTTCAGCCACGGCCAGGGCTTGATGGTGGCCTGCGGGGTGCGGCTCGGTGTGGGTGATCACCAGTGTGCTGTTAGCACTAATCGCCTGCTGCGCCTGCATGACTCACTTGTACTGCTGCTCTTGCTGGCGGTCCGGCTGCTTCACGACGCCATGCTAGATGGCTAGATGCATGGTATGTAGTTCGTTCGTTAATTAAAGCTAGCAAATTGTTGCATGCATGCGTTTCGTTACTGAACTTTATTTTGGATGTGAAATTCAGATCGAATTGTTTTTCAAGCCTTATGATGTTGTCGGATCGTGGGTTCCGGCAGACCCTTAAGGTTCGAACTCTGGGTGCGCGCGGAGATTCTGTCCTCTACCTCTCTGTCTCGCAAGAATCTAAACTACACGAAAAACAACACAGAAGACACAGAGTTTATACTGGTTCGGGCCACCGGTGTGGTGTAATACCCTACTCCAGTGTGGGTGGATGGATTGCCTCTTGGGCTGATGAAGATGAACAGTACAAGGATGAACAGCCTCGCGAGGGCGTGTTCTAGCTGGGACGATGAATTGCTAGATGCTAGATGCCTTTCAGCTCTATGCCCGATGCCTCTACCTTGGGGGTGGCTAGTCCTATTTTATAGGCAAAGGCCTTGGGCCTTTTTCCAAATATTGAGCGGGAAGGGCGCCAACAATTGGCCAATTCGAAGGGGAACATATAGTACACTTATCCTGACCAAAGTTGGTCTTCGCCTGCCAAAGGCCATGTGGTGACGCTGCTCTGGGCTCCACGATGAGCTCATTCCCACCGTTGGACTGGTCTCGTTGCATCGAAATGGATGCCTTTGATTGATCCTCTCGCCTGCGCTTGCCCCCTTTGCATCAAAGAGGAAAGGGAGGACACTGCGTGGGATGGCGCCCGCCTGGCACCCTTGGTCGTCATGGCTTGCGTCATGGGCGCCTCGCGAGGTACCCTGCCTTGATATCTCCGCCTCCTCATGAGCCAACCTGAGGAGACCGCGCCCGAGGAGGCATTGCGTCGTCCTCCCCGCGAGGCTTGGCCCCTCGCGAGGGTCTTGGGTCTTGTGTTGACGAAGTTGGGTCATGTTGGGCCTTCTTTGAGCCACGCCGCAGGCCGCAGGCAGGCAAGTCTGGGGACCCCCGTTCCCAGAACGCCGACAGTAGCCCCCGGGCCCAAGGCGCGCCCGAACTTGGCCGTGCCGAGAGGCGAAAAGGCAAGGGCGAAGCGCCGCGGGCCCTAACAGCCTGCGGCCTCGGGCGCCATGTGGCGGTTGATTGGACGTGGGCGTCTCCGCAACCGCGCAGGTTAAAGGCGTAGTGTCTGCCCAAGCCTTGCACTTCTCCTTCGCCCGTTGTTGCTCAGATCCCCTTTCTTGCGCCTCTCCTTCCTTCCTCCAAACTCCCAGATCTGCTCCTTTGTGGCCTTGGAAGTCATGGCGCCACGCCAGCCTCCTGCTGAAGGTTGGTTCTCGCCGGCCCTGGAATCGCCAAACGTGTCGGTGGCGAGCCTCGCACGGCTGCGCCGGATGGCAGCGGCGTGGGGAGTAGACGGAACGCGGGTGTTCAAGGTCGGCTCCGCCATCCCTGAGGGCCGAGGGAGCACCTTCTACCCTTTCTTCGTAAGCTCCATCACTGCGGGCCTGGTGCCTCCTTTCTCCGAGTTCTTCCTCTCCGTCCTCCGCCACTATGACTTGCAAGCTCTGCATCTCCACCCCAACTCCATCCTACTCCTGGCGATCTTCGCCTACTACTACGAGGCCCATGTGGGAGTGCAGCCCTCAGTGGCCTTGCCGCGCCACTACTTCTCCCTTCGGGTCACCCGTGGTTCTCCTTCCGCATGCGCGAGCTTCATCGCGTACAACAGCGCCATTGCCATTTTGAATCCCGGGAAGAGGATTGAGGGCTTCAGGAGCAAGTGGGTCTTGGTGGACGTCGGACGCATCCACCCTCGGCTGATCCTACCCACGGAGCAGCCCGTGAGTTCCAGCGACTGGTCCCGGGAGGAGCTTACGGACCCCTGCGCGAAGCCGGTCCTTGAGAAGATGGACGCGGACTTGAAGCCGGCCGGCGCGGGGGCAGCGAGGCTGACCGGCGCGTCGCTACTGAAGGAGTTCCTGGAGCACCAGCTAGCCCCGCTTCGGAGGTACTCACCTCCGATGTGGAGGCCTCACCCGAGCCCCGTGGCCCTGGGCGACGAGGATGTGATCACGGCGCTACAATCCCTGGTTGGGGTGAGGTGGCACGGCTGGAGGGCGCGCCGGTGCCCTTGTTCCTTCGCGACGATTGGCAGCAGGTGGTGGAGTCGATGCCTGTCTTCAACGGGGACGGACCCGTGCCTGTGTTGGCTCCTGAGGGACTGGTGAACGTGTCCTCCGGCGACCCCAGCGGAGAGGAGGGCAAAGAGGAGAGGGAGGAGGGCCCTGACTCCGAGGCAACTTACGAAGAGTCCAGGGCTCCCCTCCCCCGACGCAAGTCCCGTACTCTCCGCCTCTCGTTGAGCGATGACGATGAAGTCGACGACGTGCTGGGTAGCGGGAGTTCGCCCCCGATCCCGAAGAAGGACAGGACCGGGCTGATCCTCCGCGGGTCCGCCCCAGCTCCGGGGGGATCCGCGGACGCGACTTCTGCTTCTGAGGTTGACCCCTCCAGCCGGCTTTCGGGCTTCAAGTACGGCCGGAGGCTGCTCGAGCGCTCCAGCGACGACCTGTAAGTGCTTGATCCCTCGTCTTTTGTTCCTTGTTCTGCCTCTGGGGCTTGATGTTTGCTCCTTTTGGATAGGCTGGCGCCCACGGTGAAGAAGCCGAAGGGGGCTTCCGAGGCCCCGTCCGCGGCAACTCCTCCGCCTGCAGGTGAGGGCGATCGCGGGGCACGGGCCTCTTCTGCCCGCTCATCCTCGCGAGGCTTGGCTGAGCTAGCTGGGGAGAGCCCAGCCCCCATGGCCCTAGTGACTCCCGAGGTGCTCCTGCCTGCTGCGGCCGCCGGGGCGCAGTAGACTCCGCCTCAGGACACTGTGGTCTTGCCACCGCTATCTTCTCCTCCCGTTCCGCGTGACGCTGCTTCCCCGACTCCTCCTGTTGTCTTGGCGCGCGCTGATGTTTCTCCCCCTTCTTCTTCCATCCTGGAGCGTGCCGCTGCTGAGCTGGGCCGGCTACGGCAGGATCTTCTCGGCGCCGACCCCCGCCTGGTGGCCGGGCGCCTGGAGCTGGCCTCGGGGTGGATTCGCTCTGATGCCTCGATTCGAGCGGCGCTGGTTCAGGCCTCAACAACCTATGACGGAGAGAGGGAGGCCACCCTCGAGGCGAAGGCCGCCCGAGACGCAGTCTTGGGAGAGGTGGTTGGAGTCCGCGGCCGCTGCAAGGAGCTGGAGGACGAGCTGCAGGGTCTGCGGGACCAGCTCGCGAGGGAGGTCCGCCTTCTTCAGGAGCAGGAAGAAGGCGCAAAGGCGCGCGAGGCGACCATCGAGGATCGGTAGGCCAAGCTTAAGAAGCGCCGCGCCCACCTAGGCGCGCTGAAGAAGGAGCTGGAGGTGACGAAGGCCGAGCTGGACCGCAAGGCTCGGGTTCTTGCCGAGGATCGCGTGGCCTTCGCAGACATGGAGAAAGATGCTCGCGCTTCGCTGAAGACACTCTACGAGAGCGGCCTGGAGGGCCCGCTAGCTGGTGACGAAGATGGCCCCGCCAAGCTGCTTCCCTTCCTGGTCAAGGCCCTTGGAGATGTCGCCCTTGGCCTTGGCCCCACGGCTGAGGCCGAGGCGCGCGTCCTGTCTTCTGCTGCACTGATGCGGGTCTTCGCCCATATCTATCTTCGTGATTCCGGCGCCGACCTCGACAATCTGCTGGAGCCGGTGAGCGGCGAGGGTGCGGCCGCCGCTGTCGAAGCCGTGAAGGGGCGCGCGGAGGCGCTGCTGGGGAAGTTCCGGGCCTTCAGCACCAGGCCAAAGCGAGGCGCCACCAGCCCTACCGCTCCATGAAGCGAGGCCACTCCGCGCTGCCCCACCGCCGACAAGTGACTCCGCTGCCGCTCCTGTTCTTCTTTTACTTCCTCCACATGCATCACGCCTCGAGGAGGCATTTAAACTTGCATTTGGTACTGAGACGACAGTATGGACTATAATATTTTGCTTTTAATTTCTTTGAGTTTTATGCGTTCCTTCCCTACTTGCATGTGTTCTACGCCGGCAGAGCCCGGCCGCGCGCGTACCTCACCCAGCATTAGCCCTGACCGGAAACCAGGACGGGACCAAAGGAGTGAGGGGCTACGTGACAAGTTAGCTAGGCTCCTGAGTCGCGATGCACATGAGCCCCCCTTGGCGCACGAACTACAAGTAGGGGAGCGTGGTGTAGGCGTATCTTCCGTTCTACGTCTGAAGGGCCCGACTCCGCGCGTACCTCACCCAGCATAGCCTTTCGGAACTAAGGAGTGAGGGGCTACGGAGCCAGTTAGGCTCCTGAGTCGCGATGCTCAGGAGTCCCCCTTAACGCGCAAACAGCGGGCGATGAGGTGAGATGCGAGTGGAACCACCGTTCTACGTCTGTAGAGCCTGGCCCCGCGCGTACCTCACCCAGCATAGCCTTTCAGAACTAAGGAGTGAGGGGCTACGGGACCAGTTAGGCCCCTGAGTCGCGATGCTCAGGGGTCCCCCTTGACGCGCAAACAGTCTTCATACCTTGGCTCCGCTCGGGGAGAGACGCGCGACGAACCAGGTCCGAGGGACCTGGCTGGGTGGCGTACGCCTGGGCGTGACCCAGTCGTAGCCCCCGTGCCTAGCCCCCTCGCGCGGCGCTCTCGAGGGGAGGCGTTGCGATGAGGCCAACCACTGAGCTCTGGGCTCCCTGAGGTTAATGCTGCCCGGGGGCCACCCTCAGTTGTTTATCACCAGCGCGGAGCATAGCACTTCCGTATGTGTACGGGCATAGCCGCTCCTCGGCAGTGTCGTCAGCCAGCGCGGAGCATGGTGCTTCCACTGGTACATGGGAGGGGGCACCCCTCCGGGAGGAGCCCCCGGGGCGTGTACAGCCCCGCCCTGACACGTGGCCGGCACGGTAGGGCTAGGTGAGGTGTATCTGGGCACCCGTGAGCCAGCGCGGGACTCACGAGGCCCTACCTCTAGGCGGGTTGTGCCTGGCACTGGGCCGTATCTTGAGATGTGTCCCTGCAGAATTTGGTTAGATGCCGGCACTCTACATACTCGGGTCCCGGCCCTCGAACTTGTCTCAGCCGTCGTTGGTATGCCAGGTCGCGATGCCGTGGACAAGGCCAGAGGGTGAGGGCTGGAGAGCCGGTAAGAGCCCTGAGTCGCGATGCTCAGGCACCCCCCTTTAACGTGCAAGTGGTCGACATGGAGAAGAAAAGTTGTAGTGGATAGGCATCAAATGATCAAGCATGATAGGCGAATGCATAGTTGGAAATAAATGCAAGGGGGATACACGCCGCTGGGCCTAGCCCAAGCGGCTTGGGGATGATGCAGCCCGAGGGGCGCCCCCAACGAAGCAAGCTAACGATCGAAACTAAAAAGGGGTACACGCCGCAGGGATGGACCCACGCGGCTTGGGAGTAATGCAGCCCTGAGAGGGCGCTCCCAGCTGGGAATGAAGCTTGAAAGATGTCACCTGAAGATGTCGACGACGAAATGGCGTTGGTGCGGCAGACTCGGTGGGCTGCGGGAGGAGATCCTCATGAATCCCCCAGGCCCTGGGGCCTCGGGAGGCTCCGGAGGCGCGGGTGGCTCCTCGCGAATCATCTCCATCTCCGCCAGGGCTGCGGAGCGCCTGTCTTCCTGAGTCTCCATGATGCCCCTCATGAGGCGCTGGTACGCAGCAGCCGCGCTCGGCAAGCCGTAGGGCATGCGAACATAGTTGTGGGGTGGACCTCCGCAACGCCCCACTTGTGAGGGCCAGAGGCGCTCTGTCGTGGCGACTTGATTGAGCCCTGGTACATCGATGCAGACACGCAGCCCACCATCCTCGCCTGGATGGGGGGCCACAGCCAGTAAGCGGCGGCAAACTCTCATGATTCTCGACTCATGTAGTGCTTGAATGGCCTGGTTAACGAACTCCTGCTGGTCTGACTCTGCTTGCTTCGCTCCTTCTTGAGGGGAACGTGCGTCAAAGCACGCCTCCACGTGGTGCCCAAGCGCCTCCCTCGTGACCCTGGCTAGGTCGGTGGCCCTCAAGGTGAGAGCCCCCGAGCCCTACCTGAGGAGGGCACTGGGCACGCTTTCCTATGCGATGGAAGGAGGGTCCCCCTGGGCAGGCTTGGGCCCTGAGGGCCCTGCCTCTTGAAGGGCAAAGCCTGACGATGTCTTCTTCTTCTTGGGCGTGGTCTCGGGAAGCCTCCTGCTCCCGCGATCTGGGTCTTCTAGCGACGCGGCCTGAAAGGCTCGCTCCAGGGAACACACTGCATCCCTCTCTTCACATGGCACCGTGATGACGCCGCCGCTCCCTGGCATCTTGAGGACGTTGTAGCTGTGGTGAGTTACGGCCATGAATTTGGCCAGCGCTGGGTACCTGAGGATGGCGTTGTACGGCAGGCGGATGTGAGCAACGTCAAAGTCGATGAGCTCGGTGCGGTAGTTGCTGCGGGTCCCGAAGGTGACGGGGAGGCGGACCTGCCCGATCGGGATTGTGGAACCGTCGGTGACTCCGGAGAAAGGCTTGGTTGGCTGAAGCTGGTCATAGGGCACTTGGAGGTTGTCGAATGTTTCCACGGACAGGACGTTGAGCCCTGCTCCACCATCGATGAGGGTCCTGGTGACCAGTACGTTGCTGATGATTGGAGAGCAAAGCATCGGGAGGACCCCGGCTGTGGCCGCACACTTGAGCTGATCTGCTGAGCTAAACATGATGGCGCACGCCGACCACTTGAGGGGGCGCGTTCCTTCGAGTTTGGGGAGGACTGCATTGACTTTACGGGCAAACTGCTTGAAGATGCGTTGGGAGGCTGGGGCTTGAGCTCCGCCTAGGATGCAGGCGATCGCGCGCGGCTCTTCGAAGCCCCCAGCCCCCTCGTCTTGATGGCGGTCTTCGGTCCTCCTTGGCTGAGGCGGCAGCGGAGGGAGGCCTGCGTTGCCATGAGGGCGGTCCTCACGAGGCTGATCCCTCCAGCCCCCCTCGCGAGGCAGGTCCCGCCAGCGGTCCTCGCGAGGTTGGTCGCGCCACCCCTGGCGCGGGCCGCGATCTTCCGAGCGCCCCGGGTTTCTTCCTCCTCCTCGGCCGTAGCCCCGGTCGGCGCGGTCAGGGCGACGGCCGATCCTTCCTTCTCTCACAGCGCGGAGTTCTTGACATTCGTTGGTGTTGTGGGTGTGGAGGTCGTGGTACACACAGTACCGGCTGCCCCTGGAGGATTCGGGCAGATCTTTGCCCCGCTTGGTGTCCGGTTCTGCCGCGAGTACGGCAGCCCCCTTGCGCTTCACGTTCTTGGCCTTGGGCTTCTTCTCTTCTGGGTCTGCGGCAGGCAAATCCAGGAGGGAAAGACGTCCCTCCTCAGCCCTGGCGCACTTGGTCACCAAGTTGAACAGCTCCAGGGAGGTGCAGAGGTCTTCATGCATTGCCAGCTCCTCCTTCATCTTGACGTCGCGCACGCCATCGGAGAAGGCTGAGATGATGGATTCCTCGGACACCTTGGGGATCTTGAGGCGCGCACTGTTGAAGCGCTGGATGTACTTTTGCAGGGTCTCCCCAGGTTGTTGCTTGATGCGGCGCATGTCGCTCACGGCGGGCGGCCGGTCGCGAGTACCATGGAAGTTGGCGATGAAGCGGGTGCGCATCTGCTCCCAGGAGGAGATCGTGCCTGGAGCGAGATTCAGGAGTTAGGTGCGAGCTCCTTCCTTCAGCGCCATGGGGAACCAGTTCGCCATGACCTTTTCATCCCCGCTGGTAGCTTCGATGCCCAGCTCGTAGAGCTGGAGGAACTCTGCGGGATCAGTCGTGCCATCATAGCGGGGAGGCAGGTCCGGCTTGAACTTGCCGAGCCACGCGACGCTACGCAGCTCGGTGGTGTAGGCGCGGCAGCCCGCGGTGGCCATGGGAGGCTTTGGTTGAGGGAGAGCTTGGCCTTGCGGGCCCCCTTGCGCTGCGGCTGGGAGCAGCGCGGGGTCTTGACGTGCCGGAGTTGGAGCAGGGTCGCGGCGAGCCGGAGCAGGGAGCGCTCGGGCAGCCTCTCGCGGTCGAGGGACTTCCTGGAAGCTCCGTTCTTGCTGGGCTGGCGCCTGACGGAGCGGGTTCCGCCCAGGGGCCATGCGCCTTGGACCCATGGCGTCTTCTTGGAGCGGAGGTGGCTGGTACGCCCCCGGAGCTTCATTGCCCGCGCGGGGCGGGGTGCGGCGCAGCGGAGCGGACGGTGCAGGAGAGCCCCCTGCGGCGCGGACGAGCTCGGCGACGCGGTCGAGCCACTCTTCGTAGACGTCGTTGACGGGACGGTAGCGCAGGAGCTCGTTTGCCGCGATGAGTGCAGCTCGAGCCTCCAAGGGCGCGCGGAGCGCGTGGGACGAAGAGCCAGCTAGCGTGAGTGACGGAGTAGCGGTGCGGCCATCTCGCCGCACGGATGGGTGCTGAGACGACGCTTGCTTCTCGTTCCCCGCCGGGCCGGTGGCGGCGTTGACAGCGGGCGACGGGGGACGACGAGGGCGCCCACCGACGGAAGCTGTCTGGGCGACGCGGGAAGTGATGGCGGCCCGGCGCTCGGCACGGGCCCGACGAGTGTGAGACATGGATGCGACGGTCGGAGGAGAACGGAGCGGTGGAAGACAGATTTCGGCGCACCCCTACCTGGCGCGCCAAATGTCGGATCGTGGGTTCCGGCAGACCCTTAAGGTTCGAACTCTGGGGTGCGCATGGAGATTCTGCCCTCTACCTCTCCGTCTCGCAAGGATCTAAACTACACGAAGAACAACACAGAAGACACAGAGTTTATACTGGTTCGGGCCACCGGTGTGGTGTAATACCCTACTCGAGTGTGGGTGGATGGATTGCCTCTTGGGCTGATGAAAATGAACAGTACAAGGATGAACAGCCTCGCGAGGGCGTGTTCTAGCTGGGACGATGAACCGCTAGATGCTAGATGCCTTTCAGCTCTATGCCCGATGCCTCTTCCTTGGGGGTGGCTAGTCCTATTTTATAGGCAAAGGCCTTGGGCCTCTTCCCAAATATTGAGCGGGAAGGGCGCCAACAATTGGCCAATTCGAAGGGGAACATACAGTACACTTATCCTGACCAAAGTTGGTCTTCGCCTGCCAAAGGCCCTGTGGTGACGCCGCTCTGGGCTCCATGATGAGCTCATTCCCACCATTGGACTGGTCTTGGTCTCGTTGCACCGAAATGGATGCCTTTGCTTGATCGTCTCACCTGCGCTTTCCCCCTTTGCATCAAAGAGGAAAGGGAGGACACTGCGCGGGCTGGCGCCCGCCTGGCACCCTTGGTCGTCATGGCTTGCGTCATGGGCGCCTCACGAGGTACCCTGCGTTGATATCTCCGCCTCCTCATGAGCCAACCTGAGGAGGCCGCGCGCGAGGAGGCATTGCGTCATCCTCCCCGCAAGGCTTGGCCCCTCGCGAGGGTCTTGGGTCTTGTGTTGACAAAGTTGGGCCGTGCTGGGCCTCCTTTGAGCCACGCCGCAGGCAGGCAAGTCTGGGGACCCCCATTCCCAGAACGCCGACAGATGTAGAGTAGTATATATTTCTTATATGCTTAGCTAAAAGTAGGTAGGTAGGTAGGATATAAGAGATGGATATAAGAGGTAGGATATAGGAGAAGGAGATGGATCTGGGTTGTGGACGTAGCACGCATTGGACTTGAAACATAAACTGGTACGAGCAAATCAAATCAAGGTTAGCAATTTTAGTTTTAACACGTATTTATAAGCTAAATGAAATAGTTTTACCAGAAGAGTTTGTCGTTAATCATGAATCCAACATTAAACTAGATTTTCCTAGATCAATCATGTGTACATTTGGATCATGAAATTATTATGACAATGTTTTTTCCTCATGCATGCCAAAGGTTCATGACAATGCATTAATTAATTGATAGGAGGTGGAGCGGGAGGCATTGAACCTATCATGTCTGCCACAAAATTTGGGATGCCGGAGAAATAACGCTGCAATAATTAATGTGTTGTTGTATTTTTTTTGCGGGGAATGTGTTGTTGTATCATGTTTACATATGTTTGCATAAGTATAAGACAAGTAGGAAAAAAGTTATTGAATAAATTATTAAATGACCACATGGTATGTAATTCTTTTATGTTTTTCTTCTCACTCTTTTCCTTCATTTGATTTTGTGTATTATTATCCTAGGTGTGTATGCTACATAATTTTACCCGCTGCAACGCACGAGCAATTTTCCTAGTGTATATATATAAATATATATATATATATATATATATATATATATATATTTATATATATATGTCTTATCTATCCAGTAGCTAGGCAAGATGACTGATCGTGTGTGGATGTACAACAGTCACACTAGTCAAAAGGACATGACCATTGAATGGTTAACAAAAACCAAGGGGTTTCTGAGAGCCGAATTTGCAAATGGCCTGAGGATAACATGGTTTCCCTGTGCCAGGTGCAACAATTGACACAAGAGGACAGATGATGAAATGGGCAAACACCTGCAGAAGTTGGGCTTTATGCCAGATTATATGGTGTGGACATTTCATGGCGAGTCTGCCCAACGTGCTAGAGCTGAGGTGCTTCATCATCGCACCAACGAGCATGTTACCGGGATGCAAGACATGGTGCAAGACTTTGATGATGCTCGGGACTAGGACGATGAGATGGAGGAATCAATGAAATGTTGGAGTCTTCAAAACGTCCTCTCCTCAAGCACACTGAGCTTTACCAGCTGGAACCCATCTCACAAATATTGGCTCTGAAGGCTCAATTCAACTTGGGCAGAGAATGCTACAACACAATGATGACAGTATTTGGACGTTTTCTACCCAAATGCCATGTACTACCTGCAAACCTGTACCAGTCAGAAAAATCCTCCGTGCTCTTAAGATGCCCTATGAGAAGATACATGCCTATGAAAGGATGTGCCTTATTTAGGCTTCAGTATGCGGACTTGAACTATTGTCCCATTTGCAAGTCATCCAGTTATGTTGTGGTAGACAACGGTATGGGTGAGAAGACGCAGACCAAAATCCCCATTAATGTTCTTCGGTATACGCACATCGTACCAAGACTTCAACATCTTTTCATGGTCGAAGAGACGTCCACACAGATGACATGGCACAAAACGGGCAAAAGAACCCAACCAGATGCAGGTGGGAAGCTGATCATGGTGCACACATCGGACGGTGAAGCATTGAAGAGCTTCGATGCATTACATGATGACAAAGCGGCAGATCCGAGGCATCCTCGAGTCGGCATCAGCATGGATGGGTTCAGTGTGTTTGGTCTGATGGCAGCCCAATATAGTTGTTGGCCCATATTTGTCTTTCCATTCAATCTCCCCCCGGACAGATTATGCAAAGAAAGAACATTTTCCTGACATTGATAATTCCAGGGCCCAACTATTCGAGGAAGAATATGAATGTGTACATTCAGCTGCTGAAGGACGAATTGCAAGAAGCCTGGGATAATGGGTTCAAGACATATGACACCTTTAGCAAATGGAACTTCGTAATGCGTGTCAGGTACATTTACTCGACGCATGACTTGCCAGCGTATGCGCTATTCGTTGGCTGGTGTGTGCAAGGAAGGTTCCCGTGCCCCACGTGCAAGGGAGCTCTTGAGTTTCATTGGCTTCAGGCCTGTAGAAATTTTTCTTGCTTCAACATGCATAGACAATTCCTGGATCCTCACCATAAGTTCAGGAAAGACAAGAAGAACTTCATCAGAGGTAGAGTTGTCAAAAACTCTGCACCACCTGCGTTGACAGGACAAGAGACCCTGGATCAATTAAACGCTCTCGAGCCAGATCCAGAGCGTCTAGGATATTCCAAGGGGTATAATTAGAAACACGCCTAGACTCACAAGACATGCTTGTGGGATCTGCCTTACTTCAAAGACCTCCTTTGCCCACACAACATCGACGTGATGCACACTGAGAAGAATATCATCGAGCACTTTTTGGTACATTGTTCGGCATAGATGGGAAGTCAAAGGATAATACTAAGGCTAGAGTCGATCTGGAGGCGCTATGTGTTAGGCCGTTACAAAACTTGAAAGGCCCGAAAGGAAAGTAGAACTGGACGAAGCCAAAGGCATGGTTCAATCTTGGAAGGCCAGCTATGAGGGAAATTATCTTGTGGGTGCAACATCAGTTGATGTTCCCCGATGGGTACGCAGCGAATCTAAAGAGGGGAGCAAGTCTTGATAAATTAAAGATATTTGGTCTCAAGAGTCATGATTGACACATATGGATTGAGCGGGTAATGCCGATGATGTTGCGTGGCTTCATCCCTAAGGATGAATGGCTAGTACTGGTAGAGCTGAGCTATTTCTTCCATGTTCTTTGTGCGAAAGAACTATCTCCTGGCCTGCTAGAAGGAATGGAAGAGTTTGCACCGGAGTTGATCTTCAAGTTAGAGAGGATCTTTCCGTCGGGCTTCTTTAATCCAATGCAGCAGTTGATTTTGCATCTCCCAATCGAGGCAAGATTGAGGGGGCCCGCGCAAAATCGTTGGTGCTATGCCACTGAGAGGATGTGGTGCTATGCCACTGAGAGGATGAGAAGACGCTACGAGCAAAATGTAAAAATAAAGGTAGAATTGAAGCATCGATAGCTGAGGCATTCATTACTGAGGAGGCAACAAACTTCATGACAGCACACTACGAAGCCAAAAATCGTCATTTGCATAATCCGAAGCCTCGGTATAATGTTGATGACCCTAAAAAGGGTGGATCCAAGCTCACTCTATTCAAAGGGGATCTCCCACCAGTCGGTGCTTCCAATTCCTTAACGTTCGATTTCGAAGAATGGTAGATCATTTCATTGTATATATTCACCAACCTAACAGAAGTGCGGCCGTACATCGAGTAAGTTATCGGTACATTGTTTCACAACTTCTAATTCCTTTGAACTGCTCTTATTCCCGGATAAATTTGATACAATCGATATGTCGCCAAATTCTCGTATGGAGCAGTGATCCAAAAGGATTCCGTCGAACAGTATGAGCTTCTGGCAAAGCATGGAGGCGGCTGTCCTGGTTTCATCTCTTGGTTCAAACAAACGGTAATTTCCATTAGAAAATTTCATTTCTTCATCTAATTTGTGGCTAATGCAACAATCCCTTTCGTATTAAATTTGTACGCTAATTCAGAGTTAATGGACGCCGAATCGAGACAAGTCGCTAATGGTTTTGACTTCAAGGTTCGTTCATTTGACAAATACGACATCAACGGGTATCACTTTCGTACCTATGGCAGAGTTATCTATGACCGACCGAAAGTCTACAAATTGTTGTGTCTCTGCTATCAGCGAAGGAGATACCGAGTATTATGGAAGAGTTGAAGCCATTTATGAACTTCAATTCTATGGCGCAAACCCACCAAACGTCGTAGTCTTCAAATGTTATTGGTTCCAGCCAAATGAGACTAGAAGGACTCATTAACACTTAGGGCTAGTGGAAATCAAACAAAACACCCATTTGGATGTTCCCAATGTCTATATTATGTCTCAACGGGCAACCCAAGTTTTCTATCTACCGTGGGCCTGTCAAAGTGATCCAAATCTCAATGGTTGGGATGTCGTTTATGACGTGCCGCCACGTGTTACACCACCTCCCCCCAATGAAGAGGATTATGAACTATTGGTGTTCTGGGAACGGGGATCCCCAGACTTGCCTGCCTGCGACCCGCGGCGTGGCTCAAAGGGGGCCCAACACGGCCCATCTTCATCAACACAGACCCAAGACCCTCGCGAGGGGCCAAGACTCGCAGGGCGGACGACACGGATCTTTCTTAGGCACGGCCTCATCAGGCTGGCTCGCGAGGAGGCGGAGAGATCAAGGTGGGGTACCTCACGAGGTGCCCGTGATGGAAGCCATGACGACCAAGGACGCCAGGCGGGCGCCAGCCCGCGCAGTGTCCTCCTTTCCTCTTTGGTGCAAAGGGAGCAAGAGCAGGCGAGAGCATCAAGCAAAGGCACCCATTTCGGTGCAACGAGACCAAGACCAGCCCAACGCCAGGGAGGACGTCATTGTGGAGCCCAAGCCAGCATCACCACCAGAGCCTTTGGCAGGCGAAGACCAACTTTAGTCAGGATAAGTATACCAGATGTTCCCGTTCAAAATGGCCAATTGTTGGCGCCCTTCCCGCTCAATATTTGGGAGGAGGCCCAGGGCCTTTGCCTATAAATAGGACTAGCCACCCCCAGGGTAGAGGCAAGCAGAGAGAAGCAATCAGAACATACAGAGGTCGAAGAAAGAGAGAGAGAGAGAGAGAAGGGTGACTGAACTCCTCCTAGCAGTTCATCGCCCCAGCCAAGAACAGACCCTCGCGAGGCTGTTCTTCCTTGTATTGCTCATCATCATCAGCCCAAGAGGCAATCCACCACACCACAAACTGGAGTAGGGTATTACACCACAACGGTGGCCCGAACCAGTATAGACCCTGTGTCTCTTGTGCTGTTCTTTCCATAGCTTAGATCTTAGCGAGGCGGTGGAGTGCAGGTAGGTAGAAGGCGAAATCTCCGCGCGCACCCCAGTGTTCGAACCTCAAGGGTCTGCCGGAACCCGAAATCCGACATTTGGCGCGCCAGGTAGGGGTGCCCCGGAATTCGTCTTCCACCGCCCCGTTCTCCTCCGACCATCGCGCCCATGTCTGACGCTCGTCGGGCCCGCGCCGAGCGCCGAGCCGCTCTCGCTTCCCGCGTCGCCCAGACGGCTCCTGTTGGCGGGCATCCTCGCCGTTCCCCGTCACCTGCCGTCAACGCCGCCACCGGCCCGGCGGGGAATGAGCAGCAAGCGTCGTCTCAGCATCCGTCCGTGCGGCAAGAAGGCCGCACCGCTACTCCCTCGCTCACCCCAGCTGGTTCTTCGTCCCGCACGCTCCGCGCACCCATGGAGGCTCTAGCTGCGCTCATCGCGGCAAACGAGCACCTACGCTACCGTCCCGTCGACGACGTCTACGAAGAATGGCTCGATCAAGTCGCCGAGCTCGTCCGCGCCGCAGGGGGCTCTCCTGCGCCGTCCTTTCCGCTGCACCGCACCCTGCCCTGCGCGGGCACCGAAGCTCCGGGGGCGCCCCAGCCGCCTCCTCCTCAAGAAGGCACCCCGGCTCCAAGGTGCGTGGCCGCTGGGTGGAACCCGCTCCGTCAGGTGCCAGCGCGGCAAGAGGAGAGCTGCCAAGAAGTCCCTTGCCCGCAGGAAGCTGCCTGGGCGCTTCCTGCTCCAGCACGTCGCGACCATGCTCCTGCTCCCGCGCGTCAAGACCCCGTGCTGCTCCCAGCTGCAGCGCATGGGGACCTGCAAGACCAAGCTCTCCGTCGCCCAAGGCCTCCCGTGGCCACAGCAGGCTGCCGTGCCTTCACCACCGAGCTGCGCAACGTCACGTGGCCCGGCAAGTTCAAGCCAGACCTGCCTCCTCGTTACGACGGCACGGCCGACCCTGCGGAGTTCCTCCAGCTCTATGAGCTGGGCATCGAAGCTGCCAACGGAGATGAGAAGGTCATGGCGAACTGGTTTTCCATGGCGCTCAAGGACGGGGCCCGCACCTGGCTCCTAAACCTGGCCCCAGGCACGATCTCCTCTTAGGAGGAGATGCGCACCCGCTTCATCGCCAACTTCCAAGGTACTCGCGACCGGCCACCCGCCGTGAGCGACATGCGCCGCATCAAGCAACAACCCGGAGAGACCCTGCAGAAATACATCCAGCACTTCAACAACGCACGCCTCAAGATTCCCAAGGTGACCGAGGAGGCCATCATCTCAGCCTTCTCCGACGGCGTGCGCGACGTCAAGATGAAGGAGGAGCTGGCGATGCATGAAGACCTGTGTACTTTCTTGGAGCTGTTCAACTTGGCGACCAAGTGCGCCAGGGCTGAGGAAGGGCACCTCTCCCTCCTCGAGCTGCCTGCCGCAGAACCGGAAGAGAAGAAGTCCAAGGCCAAGGATGTGAAGCACAAGGGGGCTGCCGTGCTCGCGGCAGAACCAGACACCAAGCGGGGCAGAGATCAGCCCGAGTCTTCCAAGGGCAGCCGGTACTGCGTGTACCACAACCTCCACACCCACAACACCAACGAATGTCAACAGCTCTGAGCCGTGCGAGAAGGAAGGATCGGCCGTCATCCCGACCGTAGTGACCGGGGCTACGGTCGAGGAGGAGGAAGGAACGCAGGATGCTGGGAAGACCGCGGCCCGCGCCAAGGGTGGCGCGATCGACCTCGCGAGGATCGCTGGCAAGACCCGCCTCGCGAGGGAGACTGGAGGGATCAGCCTCGCGAGGATCGCCCGCAAGGCAACGCAGGCCTCCCTCCGCTTCCGCCGCAGCCAAGAAGAAACGAGGACCGCCATCAGGACGAGGGGGTTGGGGGCTTCCAGGAGCCGCGCTCGATCGCCTGCATCCTGGGCGGGCCTCAAGCCCTAGCCTCTCAGCAGTTCGCCCGCGAAGGGAATGCAGTCCTCCCCAAGCTCGAAGCCACGCGCCCTCTCAGGTGGTCGGCATGCGCCATCACGTTTAGCTCAACGGATCAGCTCAAGTGTGCGGCCACAGCCGGAGTCCTCCCGATGCTTTGTTCCCCAATCATCAGCAACGTGGCGGTCACCAAGACCCTCATCGATGGCGGGGTAGGGCTCAACGTCCTGTCCATGGAAACATTCAACAATCTCCAAGTGCCCTACAACCAGCTTCAGCCAACCAAGCCTTTCTCCGGAGTCACCGACGGCTCCACAGTCCCGATTGGGCAGGTCCGCCTCCCTGTCACCTTCAGGGCAGGCGATAACTACCGCACCGAGCTCATCGACTTCGACGTTGCTCACATTTGCCTGCCGTACAACGCCATCCTTGGGTACCCAGCGTTGGCCAAGTTCATGGCCGTAACTCACCACGGCTACAACGTCCTCAAGATGCCAGGAAGTGGTGGAGTCATCACGGTGCCCTGTGAAGAGAATGACGCGGTGTGTTCCCTGGAACGAGCCTTTCAGGCCGCATCACTGGAAGACCCGGATCACGGAGGCAGGAGGCTTCCCGAGACCACCCCCAAGAAGAAGAAGACATCGTCCGGCCCGGCCCCTCCGGAGGCAGGCTCCTCAGGGCCCGCCCCTGCCCAGGGGGAACCTCCTTCCATCGCATAGGAAAGAGCGCCGGCACCCTCCTTAGGCAGGGCTCGGGGGCTCTCCCCTGGAGGGCCACCGACCTGGCTAAGGTCACGAGGGAGGCGCTTAGGCACCACATGGAGGCGTGTTTTGAAGCACGTTTCCCTCAAGAAGGAGTAAGGCAAGGAGGGCCAGACCCTCAGGAGTTCGTCAGCAAGGCCATTCAGGAGCTATAGGAGTCAAGAGTCATGAGAGGCGGCCGCCGCCTACCAGCTATGGCTCCCCATCCAGGCGAGTATGGTGGGCTGCGCGTCTGCATCGACATACCATGGCTCAATCGAGTCGCCTCTCTGGAGCGCCTCTGGCCCTCGCGAGTGGGGCGCTGCGAAGGTCCACCCCACAACTACGTTCGCATGCCTTCCGGCTTGCCGAACGCGGCTGCCACGTACCAGCGCCTCATGAGGGGCACCATGGAGGCTCAAGAGCCCAGGCATTCCGCAGCCTTGGCGGAGATGGAGATGGTCCGCGAGGAGCCACCAGCGCCTCCGGAGCCTCCCGAGGCCCCTGGGCCTGGGGGCTCGTGAGGATCGGCTTCCGTAGCCCACCGAGTCTGCTACACCAACGCTCCTTCGTTCTCAACATCATCAGGTGACATCTTTCAAGTTTCATTTCTAGCTAGGAGCGCCCCCCAGGGCTGCATTATTCCCAGGCCGTGTGGGTCCGTCCCTGCTGCATGTATCCCTTTTATTTCATGTTGTTAGCTTACTTTGTTGGGGGGCCCCTCGGGCTGCATCATCCCCAAGTCGCTCGGGCCAGACCCAGCGGCATGTATCCCTTTTGCGTTTATTTTCGGCTATGCGTTCGACCCACCATGCTTGATTATTTGATGCCGGTCCACGACACCTCTTCTTCTCCATGCCGACCACTTGCACGTCAAAGGGGGGGGGGGGTACGTGAGCATCGCGACTCAGGGCTCTTACCGGCTCTCCAGCCCTCACCCTCTGGCCTTGTCCACGGCATCGCGACCTGGCATACCAGCGATGGCTGAGACCAGCTCGAGGGACCGAGGACGCAGAGTGTCGGCATCTAACCGAATTTGCAGGAACGCATCACAAGATAAGGCCCAGTGCCAGGCGCAACCCGCCTAGAGGTAGGGCCCCGTGAGTCCCGCGCTGGCTCACGGGTGCCCAGATACACCTCGCCAGGCTCTACCGTGCCAGCCACGTGTCAGGGCGGGGCTGTACACGCCCCGGGGGCTCCTCCCGGAGGGGAGCCCCCTCCCACGTACCAGTGGAAGCACCATGCTCCGCGCTGGCTGACGACACTGCCGAGGAGCGGCTATGCCCGTACACATACGAAAGCGCTATGCTCCGCGCTGGTGATAAACAACTGAGGGTGGCCCCCTGGCCGCATCAACCTCAGGGAGCCCAGAGCTCAGTGTCTAGCCTCATCGTAACGCCTCCCCTCGGGAGTGCCGCGCGAGGGGGCTGGGCACGGGGCCTGCGCCTGGGTCACGCCCAGACACACGCCACCCAGCCAGGCCCCCCCGGGCCTGGTTCGTCGCGCGTCCCTCCCCGAGCGGAGCCAAGGTACGAAGGCCGTTTGAGCGTCAAGGGGGAATCCTGAGCATCGCGACTCAGGAGCCTAACTGGTCACGTGGCCCCTCACTCCTTAGTTCCGAAAGGCTAACAGCGGTTGAGGTATGCGCGGGGCCGGGCTCTGTAGACGTAGAACGGTAGATCCACCCACATCTCACCTCCCTACTAGTTGTTCGTGCGCCAAGGGGGACTCCTGAGCATCGCGACTCAGGAGCCTAACTTGTCACGTAGCCCCTCACTCCTTGGCCACGTCCTGGTTTCCGGTCGGGGCTAACGGCGGCTGAGGTATGCGCGGGGCCGGGCTCTGCCGGCGTAGAACATATGCAAGTAGGAAGGAAAAGCGTAAATTTCAAGGAATTCAAAAGACAGCCTCCTTCACTCTCGTCCGCGCGAACCGCTTGCACGTTAAAGGGGGGGTGCCTGAGCATCGCGACTCAGGGCTCCTACTGGCTCTCCAGCCCTCACCCTCTGGCCTTGTCCATGGCTTCGCGACCTGGCATACCAGCGACGGCTGAGACTCGCTCGAGGGCCGGGACCCGAGGACGTAGAGCAGAAAGGGGAGCAAAGGCGAGAGGGGAGCGCCATCTTAAATTTCAAGGAGTTCAAAAGCAAATATTACAGTCCACACTGTTATCTCAATGCCAAACACAAGTTTAAACGCCTCCCCGAGGCATGATACATGTGCAGGAATTGAAGGCAGGACAGAAGCCACAACGGAGTCACTTGTCGGCGGTAGAGCAGCGCGGAGTGGGTTCGCCTCATGGAGCAGCAGGGTCGGCAGCGCCTCGCTTCGGCTTGGTGCTGAAGGCCCGGAACTTCCCCAGCAGAGCCTCCGCGCGACCCTTCACGGCCTCGGCAGCGACAGCGGCACGCTCGCCGCTTGCTGGCTCCAGCAGGCTGTTGAGGTCGACGCTGGGATCGCGAAGGTAGATGTGGGTGAAGACCCACGTCAGCGCTGCATAAGACAGGACACGCGCCTCGGCCTCGGTCGTGGGGCCAAGGACAAGGGCGACATCTTCAAGAGCGCGAACCAGGAAGGGAAGTAGCTTGGCAGGGCCATCCTTGGAGCCAGCCAGCAGGCTCTCCAGGCCGCTGTCGTAAAGCATCTTCAGCGAGGAACGAGCCTTCTCCTCCATCTCCGCAAAGGCCACGCGGTCCTCGGCAAGAACCCGGGCCTTGTCGTCCAACTCGACCTTCCTCGCCCCCAACTCCTGCTCCAGCGCGCCTAGGCGGTCATGACGCTTCCTGAGCTTGGCCTCCAAGACCATGACGGCCGCCTCGCGAGCCTTCACGCCTTCTTCCTGCTCTTGGCGAAGGCGGGCCTCTTTCGCGAGCTGGTCCCGCAGGCCTTGCAGCTCGTCCTCCAGCACCTTGCAGCGACCACGGACGTCAGCCACCTCCCCCAGGGCTGCGTCACGAGCAGCCTTCGCCTCAAGGACGGCTTGCCTCTCCTCATCGCAAGTCGTCGAGGCCTGGACCAGCGCCACCCGAATCGAAGCATCGAAGCGAATCCATCCTGAAGCCAGCTCCAAGCGCCCGGCCACCAAGCGAGGGTCGGCGCCAAGAAGATCCTGCCGTAGCCAGTCCAGCTCGGCAGCAACACGATCCAGAATGGCAGGAGGAGTCGGAGAGACAGCTGTCGGTGGAGTAGGAGGAGAAGGCGGCAGCACGACCACAGCATCCTGAGGTGGAACCTGTTGCGCCCCAACGGCTGTGGTGGCGGCAGCAGGCAAAGGCACCTCGGTAGTCGCTTAGGCCATGGGGGCTGAGCTCGCCCCAGCCGGCTCAGCCAGGCCTCGCGAGGACGACCGGGCCGGAGAGGCCCGTGCGTCGCGGACACCTTCCTTCGCGGGCAGAGGCGCTGCCCCTGATGGAACCTCAGGAGCTCCCTTCGGCTTCTTTGCTGCGGGCGCCGGCCTATCCAAGAGATGCGGACGTCAAGCCTCAGCAGCAGAACAAGAAATAAAGACAAGAATCAAGTGCTTACGGGTCGTCGCCAGTGAGCTCAAGCTGCCTCCGGCCAAATTTGAAGCCCGAAAGCCGGCTGGAAGCGTCAACCTTGGGAAGCTCGGGAGCGGAAGGCGCGTCTGCGGTCCGCCTCGGGGCCGGGGCAGACCCGCGGGAGATCAGCCCGGTCCTGTCCTTCTTCGGGATCGGGGGCGAGCTCCCGCCGCCCTGCTCGTCATCATCCTCGTCGTCATCACTCGGAGAGAGGAGGAGAACGCGGGACCTGCGCCGGGAGAGGGGAGCCCTCGACTCTCCGTCATTCGCCTCAGAGTAAGGCCCTTTCTCCCGCTCCCCTCCTTCCTCCTCTTCGTTGGAGCCGTCGGAGGACACGTCCAACGATTCCTCAGGAGCTTCCGTGGGCACGGGCCCATCCCCGTTGAAGACGAGCATGGACCCCACTACCTGCTCCTAATCGCCGCGAAGGAACAAGGGCGTAGGAGCGCCCTACAACCTCGCCACATCGCCCCCGACTAGAGATTGGAGGACCGCAGCCAAATCTTCGTTGGCCAAGGCCGCGGGGCTCGGATGGGGCCTCCACATCGGGAATGAGTACTGTCGAAGCGGAGCCAGCTGGTGCTCCAGGAATTCCCTCAGTAGCGACGCGCCAGTCAGCTTCGCCGCCGCCATGTTGGCCGGCCTCAGATCCGCGTCCATCTTCTCCAACACCAGCTTCGCGCGGGTGTCCGCGAGCTCCGCTCGACCCCAATTGCTGGAGCTCGTGGGTTGCTCCATGGGTAAGATCAGCGAGGGTGGATGCGCCCAGCATCTGCCAAGACCCACTTGCTCCTGAAGCCCTCAATCCTTTTCCCGGGGCTCGAAATGGCAATGGCGCCACCGTACGCGACGAAGCTCATGCACGCGGAAGCAGGACCGCGAGAGGTCCGGAGTTAGAAGTAGTGGCGCAGCAAGGCCACTGAGGGCTGCACCCCTACGTGAGCCTCGCAGTAATAGGAGAAGATTGCCAAGAGAAGGACGGAGTTGGGGTGGAGATGCAGAGCCTGTAGCTTATAATGGCAGAGGACATAGAAGAAGAACTCGGAGAAGGGAGGCACCAGGCCAGCAGCGATGGCGCTTACAAAGAGCGGATAGAAGGTGCTCCCTTGGCCCTCAGGGGTGGCCGAGCCGGCCTTGAGCACGTTCGCCCCGTCGATGCCCTGCGCCGCCGCCATCCGGCGCAACCAGGCGAGGCTCGACTCCGACACGTTCGGCGACTCCAGGGCAGACGAGTACCAAGCTCCGGCCGGGGACTGACGAGGCGCCATGGCTTCCTAGGTCACGCAGTCGGAGTAGATCTGGAAATTTTGGAGGAGGGAAGGAGAGGCGCAAGAAAGGGGATCTGAGCAGCAACCAGAGAAAGCGAAAAAAAGCAAAGCCTAGGCAGATGCCGCTCCTTTATCAACTCGCGCGGTTGCTGAGGCACCCACGTCCAATCAACCGCCACGCGGCGCCCAAGGCCGCAGGCTGTTAGGGCCTGCAGCGCTTCGCCCTTGCCCTTTCGCCTCACTGCACGACCAAGTCCGGGCGCGCCTTGGGCCCGGGGGGTACTGTCGGCGTTCTGGGAACGGGGGTCCCCAGACTTGCATGCCTGCGGCCCGCGGCGTGGCTCAAAGGGGGACCCAGCACGGCCCATCTTCATCAACACAGACCCAAGACCCTCGCGAGGGGCCAAGGCTCGCGGGGCGGACGACACGGAGCTTCCTCAGGCACGACCTCATCAGGCTGGCTCGCGAGGAGGCGGAGAGATCAAGGCGGGGTACCTCACGAGGTGCCCGTGACGCAAGCCATGACGACCAAGGACGCCAGGCGGGCGCCAGCCCGCTCAGTGTCCTCCTTTCCTCTTTGGTGCAAAGGGAGCATGCGCAGGCGAGAGCATCAAGCAAAGGCACTCGTTTCGGTGCAACGAGACCAAGACCAGCCCAACGGCAGGGAGGACGTCATTGTGGAGCCCAAGCCAGCATCACCACCAGAGCCTTTGGCAGGCGAAGACCAACTTTAGTTAGGATAAGTGTACCAGATGTTCCCCTTCAAAATGGCCAATTGTTGGCGCCCTTCCCCGCTCAATATTTGGGAAGAGGCCCAGGGCCTTTGCCTATAAATAGGGCTAGCCACCCCCATGGTAGAGGCAAGCAGAGAGAAGCAATCAGAACATACAGAGATCGGAGACAGAGAGAGAGAGAAGGGTGACTGAACTCCTCCTAGCAGTTCATCGCCCCAGCCAAGAACAGACCCTCGCGAGGCTGTTCTTCCTTGTATTGCTCATCATCATTAGCCCAAGAGGCAATCCACCACACCACAAATTGGAGTAGGGTATTACACCACAACGGTGGCCCTAACCAGTATAAACCCTGTGTCTCTTGTGCTGTTCTTTCCATAGCTTAGATCTTAGCGAGGCGGTGGGGTGCAGGTAGGTAGAAGGCAAAATCTCCGCGCGCACCCCAGTGTTCGAACCTCAAGGGTCTGCCGGAACCCGAAATCCGACATGAACCTCACATTAACCCAAACACATATGAAGGAGAATTCTTCCAAGAAACACGTCTTTCCAAAAACTATTTCAAGAACCGCTCCTCAGGCCCCAACATCATGCGGCCTTGGTTGACGCATGGCGATTGATGGGACGTGGGCATCTCCGCTTACCCATGCTGCCTCGACAACTGCCCGACTTGACGAGTCCCTGCTGCATGCAGAGAAAAATCATCATCACTTGTGATCGTGGGGATCGCCGGTTGGCCTTCTCCCGCTATAAATGAGGAGGGGGGTGGAGCCCCATCGCTCCTCTCTTCCTGCTCCGCTCGCTTCCCCTCCATTGCTTCATTGCTAGCAGCAAGACCCATGGCATCGGTGAAGAGGTTCTCGGCCGCAGAGAAGGGGAAGGCCCGGCGGGACGGGCCCGACTCACCTCCGCCCAAGAGGGGGCGCGGCTGCTCCCGCAAGCACGCCGCGACCCCTGTAGCGACCCCTCGTAGTCGCGGCGGCGCCTCTTCGCGTGGTGGGGCTCGCCCAGGTCGTGGTAGCCGTGTCGATGAAGGGAGGCGCGCCATGGTCGCGCGGCCTCCCTAGCCATGCTTACACTCAACGGAGGTGCTGCCGGAGTTTGCTGTGTCGTTGGAGAACCCGGCCAGCACCTGGCTTCAGCTCCCATGCTTCTTCAACGGCGAACTGCCGGCCGCGGGTCCAGGCAGTCTCTGGCTGCAGGCTGATGGCTGTTGCAACAAGGCTTCGTGGGTCACGGTGGAGGCCTCCATCGCGGGCAATGCAGCCTTGGACCGCGGTTGGCAGACATTTGCCCGTGCATGCGGCCTGGGCAGGAGGTCCACCCTCCACTTCAAGTACGATGGCAACACGAACCTCTACGTGAGGGCGTTCGGGGAAGATGGTCGCCGCGTCGGGTGCTGCCCTGAGGACAACAACGGCGGCGAGGAGCTCAGCCTCAACGACGGTCGCGAAGGGGGTGAAGGCGGGCTTTTCCTCGGCGCCGGCCGCGGCTCGTCCAGCTACGACGACTCTTCTTCCGACGACAGCCCCAATAGCGGCGGCTATGACCAGCCGCCATGCCGCCGTGCCCGCTTCAAGGGCGGCAGCTGGTCGTGTCGTCGTCGTGCCCCTGTGAAGCATGACGAGGGGTCCGGCTGAGGCCAGGATGGCGCCAGGGGCCTGCCCTTTTGGACCGCCGCAGGGGCGCGCGCCGCTTTTGTTTTATCATTTCCTTCTTTCCTGCATTAAAAAAGGAGATGAGTATGGGTACTTGCGAGGGCATGCAACGAACCGTGATTTCCAAATTACTATGTTATGTTTGTCATTCCTGTGTTGTGGTGCGGTACTCATGTCTTTGTGCAAGCATGTGGAGATAACTTAGCTTGGCGCGACTGAAGTAGTTTCCGCCTCCTGGGGCGCGCATCTCCCAGTATCTGGTGAGACCTCCTTGGCTTGGGAGGCATTTAGGAATAGCAAATTTTCGTTAGGAAACTCTTATTCTTCTGAGCCCTGGTCGCAGGCGTAGCCGACCATGACCTAGCGCTCCGCATCGTGGTACCCGGGGGGCACAGACTGAGGGAGGTGCGCCAGCTTGCGAACTCGAGCGAGGGTGCCTCTTGAAGAACAGGAAAGAACGCCCATGAGCGCGCCTGTCCAGCCCCCTCGCAAGGCATGCGAGGGAGAGTACGGGCCAAAACATGGAACCAAGGGAAGAAACAGAGGGAGAAGGTGATGAAACCAAGCCTGCAAGAATCACCAGAAAGCAAATTCCCATAAAAGAGGGGCAAGCCAACTGCGGAAAGCAAATGAAAAGCCGCGTCCGGTACCGAGTCTAGTCTTCTCACCAGCGCGGAGCTAAGTGCTGCCACTAGGACTTGGGAGGGAGCCCCCGAGGCCCGAGGGCAGCACTCCTGAGACTACGAGGCGTGTATAGCCCCACTCATTATTACGTGAGAGTTTCACGAGTGGAGACCTTCACAGGCACTGGGCCTTGCTTCACAAGCTCCGGGCCTTGCTTCATGGGTAGAACTTCCGGAGGTGCCAAATGTTCGAGGCATTCTGGACGGGGGCCCCTTCCTGCGTCTCTAGGCGTACAACGCAAGGCCTAGAGATGCGGGCGACCCTAAACGGGCCCTCTCACATGGGCGAGGGCTAATGCAGCCCTTCCGTGGAGAGCACCCGCCTTAGGGCGAGGTCGCCTACCTCGAGTATCCTGCAGCGGATGCTGCAGCAGTGATACAGCCGCAGCGCCTCCTGGTATCTTGCTGCTCGGAGCGTGGCTTTGCGGTAGCATTCCTCCCGTAGTACGAGGTCCATCCCCCGCATGGCATCCTGCTGCATTTCATCAAACGCCAGGACCCGCGCGGAGTGATGCTTGACCTCGTCGGGGAGAACCGCTTCTGCTCCGTAGACGAGGAAGAACGGGGCCTCGCCTATTGGCTTGGTGGCGGTGGTGCGGATGGACCGCAGCACAGACTAGAGCTCATCGTGCCAGCCCCTGCCGCAGGCCTCGAGCTTCTACTTGAAGGTTCTGGTCTTGAGGCCTCTCAGGACCTCCGCGTTGGTGTGTTCGGCTTGACAGCTGCTCCTAGGGTGCGCCACAGAAGCGTAGCAGATCTGTGTTCCAAGGTTAGCACAATATATCTTGAAGAAATTGCTAGTGAACTACGAGCCGTTGTCGGTGATGATGCAATTAGGGACCCCGAACCGGCTCACGACACCCTTGATGAACTTGACTACAGATCCGGCCGGGATGGTGCGCACAGCTTTTACCTCCGCCCACTTGGTGAACTTATCGATGGCGACATAGAAATAGCGGTAGCCCCCAGGCGCTTGAGGGAACAGGCCTAAGATATCTAGCCCCCAGACCGTGAATGGCCACGAGAGCAGGATGGTCTGGAGGCCCTGGGCTGGCTGATGGATCTGCTTGCCGTGGAATTGGCAGGCATCGCAGGACTTCACCAACACTACAAAAAAAGACACATCCGTGACATTTTGGGCCAAACGAATTTTTTTTTCTGTCATACATATGACACTTCTATGATGATAATTGTGACAAAACCCGGTATCATCATAGATGTGGTGGGCTCCTACTTCTATGACAAAAAATCATGACAGAAAATGGGCTTTTCGTCCTGGGCGAGCCGGAGACGCAGCTGCATGACACTCTTTGGGCCGTCCATGACGGAAAAAACCATGGTAGAAGCGAGGGGGAGGAAAATTTCGGTGAGTTCCCGGTTAGGGTGGGAGGTCGGGGGCCGAGCGATGCGCGTTTCTCTCGTACACGTATGCGCGTGTGCGAGGCGTTGGCTCTAACTGAACCCGAGCGAGGCGTTAGGCTCTAACTGAACCCGAGCGATTGCACTGCAGGCTACGCGTTACTGAACCCGAGGGATCGATTGATGGCTATTAACTGAACCCAATCGAGCGATTCCTTCGCTACTACTGCTAACTAAAGCCGATCGATTGGATGAACAGTGAGCGTTGCGGGGGGGTTTGGATGAACAGTGAGCGGTAGCGTTGCCTCTAGATGAACAGGACACCGTGGTGTGGTGGAGGGCTGGATGAACAGTAGACGGTGGAGGGGTGCCCGTGGAGGGGTGGATGAACAGGACCCCGTGGTGTGGAGGGCTGGATGAACAGTAGACGGTGGAGGGGTGCCCGTGGAGGGGTGGTTGAACTGGGCCCCGTGGTGTGGAGGGCTGGATGAACAGTAGACGGTGGAGGGGTGCCCGTGGAGGGGTGGTTGAACAGGACCCCGTGGTGTGGAGGGCTGGATGAACAGTAGACGGTGGAGGGGTGGTTGAATAGGACCCCGTGGTGTGGAGGGCTGGATGAACAGTAGACGGTGGAGGGGTCGTTGAACAGTAGCCGGTGGAGTAGCGCGCGGTGGAGGCTGGATGAACAGGAGCCCATGGAGGCTAGAGGAGGTCGACGGTGGAGATGAACAGTATCCCGTGAGTCCCGTTTTGCGGTACGCCACACCCCTCCCGATGAATAGGACCCCCGTTTCGACCGTAGCGCTCCAACACAAGTCTGTTTCCTCCGTTTTGCGGTACACCACACCCCTCCCGATCAACAGGACCCCCGTTTCGGCTGTAGAAGGTCCGTTTCCTCCGTTTTATGGTACGCCAGACCCCTCCGATCAACAGGACCCCGTTCTGAACGTGGCCGGTCGAACACAAGGATGTTTCCTCCGTTGTGCGGTACGCCAGGCCTTGTTTCCATCGCCTGTTCCGTCCAAGCCCTCCCGATGAACACGACGCATTCCGTTGCCTCCCCATGAACATGACGATGACGCTGTTTCTCTGTTTCGACCCAGCCATGTCAACGAGCCCGTGCCGTACGTATGCGCGAGTAGGCGTTCGAGACCCCGCCCCTATGTATACATATGTGGCCGTATTTTCTTTCTTGCACCTTGGCCGCCTCTACTACGACACGTGTGCGCCTCTACATCCACCAGTATATATGTACATACACGTTCGCATCCAGAATGACAACACTACATACGCTTCGACCAGGTGGGTCTCGACTGTCAGACACTTCCTTGCGTGCGAAGATGTAGCTGGTGGGTCCCAGCAGTCAGGGGAAACGTTTTTTTTGCGAAATACGGTGGCCTGTCTGGTGGGTCCCCGCTGTCAGGTGGAGGAATAATTATTTTGCACGTAATAAGGAGGCACTTCCTTACTGCGGCCGTGGACCCAGCTGTCAGCCTCTCCACGTACAGTCCACGTTCGATGGAAGCCGTTCCTTAACCATGTTGACCACGCCGCGCCGAGAGCACCAGGGCGGTGGACGACGGTGAGGCCTAGGAAGGGGACGACGCGGAGCCGGGGAAGACGTGGCAGTGGATGCCCACGCGTAGAGGAGTACGAGGGTTCACTGGTTCGCTGCAGTGTGAGGCTGCCGTCGCCGCAGAGTAACAGGGGGTGTGGGTGAGTAGAGGGATGGCCTGGCCAGCGGTGGGAGTATTAGGGGGTGGTGAGGCCTTCGCTGCATCGCAGCCGGCCACGGGAGGCAGGAGCATGAGGCACGACCGGCACTGGTTTGGGCGGCTGGAGCAAGAAGACCAGAGGTTGAAGAAGCACTACGGCCGTTGGATGGACATCATACGGTCACTGCAGCTAGAATCGTGCATATTGACTAAGTTAACAAAGCCCTCCGTCCCCGTCAACTTAGTAGGCCCACAAGTCAGCCTGCCACTATACTGGGTCCCAGCTAACAGGGGGAGTATTCATTTTTTGTGCGTAATAAGGAGGCACTTCCTTGCGTGCGAAGATATAGCTGGTAGGTCTGAGCTGTCAGCAGCGGTAATGTTTTTTTCGTGAAATACACAGGCCCTTTCGGTGGGTCCCTGATGTCAGGTGGAGGAATCATTATTTTGCGCGTAATAAGGAGGCATTTCCTTGCGTGCGGCCGTGGACCCAACTGTCGACCTCTCCGCGTACAGTCCACTTCAGATGCATGTCGGTCGTTGACCACGTTGACCAGGCCACGCCGAGAGCACCAGGGCGGTGGACGACGGCGAGGCCTAGGAAGGGAATGACACGAAGGCAGGGAATACTCGGTAGTTGTTTCCCAAACGGAGGGGAGCATGACTGTACGAGGGTTTACTGGTTCGTGTGCCTTCGCAGGAGAATAACAGCAGGTGTGGGTGAGTAGAGGGATGGCTAGGACAGCGATGGGTGTACGGTGGGGCTGTGATGTCACATCCCTAGTTCTGGTATGCTCAAGGCTAGCTAGTCATGTGTGCATCATGTTTAAATTCCACTTAAATTTGAAATGGGCATTTGTGAAACCCTCAGAATCATTTCTGGAAATGACCCAGATAAAAATTGCTCCAAAAAGGTCCAAGAAATGTTCATGTTGCTCTCTGAAAATATTGGACAGAGATAAAAATCAAAGCAATATTTTTAGGAGCTTATAAGTATTTATTTTGGGATTTTGGAATTAATGCAGTAATTATTTGCTTTGGATATATATTGTTATATATATACAATATTGTCCAAAAATTGTTCTAGTTGATGAGAAGCTCTGGTACAATACCACTAGCTCCTGCAAAAATTGGCACAAGGAGATAAAATGATTTAGTATTTTTTATTAAATCAAAACAAATGTCAGAAAATAGAAAAGAAAACAAAAGTGGAAAAACCGCTTACCTCCACTTACCCTCCCTGTGCAGCCTATCACTGTGCAGCCTGGCCTGGCCCAGTGGCCCAACAGGCCGGCCCAACCGACTGGCACTGCCAGTCGTCCCCTTCCCCGCGCCAGGAGGACAGGGGCACGCGCTCGCCGCCCGCGCACATGGGCGCCACGCCACCAGCCTGCTTGCGTGCCCTCCCCCTCGATGCCCTGGCCTACCTGGACGACGCCACGCGCTGCCCCGTACCCCTCTCTCTCTCTCTCCCTCCTCGCCTGTTTCGCTCTCTCTCCCCGCGACCGAAATGCTGTCGTCGCCGCCGTTCGCCGTAGCCGTAGCCACCGCCTCCCCCTCGCCCTCTCCTCGTGTTTGCAAGCTCCGCCGTGACCTCCTCTACGTCCTCGGCGAGCCAAGCACCCGGGGACGCCCCATGGAGCCGTCACCGCCGTCTTCTTCACCTCCGGCCGCCCGAGATCGCCGACGCCGCTCCATCGTCTCCAGAGCCTCCCCCGAGCCGCTGAGCACGCCCACCGAATCGCTGTGAGCTCTGCTCCGTTTCCCCCCTTTTTCTCGAGCTTGATTGCCTCGCCTAGCTACCTCTACCACCACGGCCAAAGCTCCTCGCCGCCGTCCATGTCACCGTCGTCATGTTAGCCGCCGCAGCTCGCCCCCGAGCGCCTCACCGTCCTCCTGGTGCCACGAGGGTGCCGCGGAGCCCTTTGGGTGGCCTCCCCGTGCCCTGCAGCCCGCTTTGGCTCGAAGCCGTGCTCCGGCCGCCGCCCCGAGCTTCGCTCCGGTGAGCTCCGGCCACCCCTCCTCCTCCTACCTGCCCCACCAGATGCGCGAGAGCCCGGGCTATGCCTCGGTGCCCTTAGCCGCCGCCCCCGTGGCCTGTAATGCGGACGCCGCCGCGTCCAGAGGTCGCCGCCGACGACCTAGCCGGCCTGACGTGCGGGCCCAGCCTGCCAGGTGATTAGCTTAATGCTAATCACCATTTAACTAATACCTGACGCTGACAGTGGGCCCTAGCGCCACTAATCTTTATTAGTTTAGAAATAACCCCTCTGTTTAACACTGTGTCACTGACCTGTGCACCCCACACGTCAGGTTTGACCTGGTCAGACACGGTTGACACGCGGACGTCATGCCTCTGTAATGCTGACGCAGTTATTCATTTTCTGGTATTAAAATAATTCAGAAATTCCAGAAATTGTTATAAACTTCAAAAAATCACAGAAATTCAACCGTAGCTCAGATTGAAATAATTGATATATGAAAAATTATCAGAAAAATGCAAGTTATCCATCTATACCAGTTTCATGCATGACAAACCAACTTATACCTGCTGTATAAGTGAAAACATATAAATGGCATTTATAAGAGCTTATCTTGGAGTTGCATTTGAATCTTTGGTTCAAATGGGCTTCAACCAAATGAATGCTAGTTGCATTACCTCAAACAACATCACATCTTCATGCCATGTTCATACATCATATTGTTGCATATGCTTGTGTTTTGATTGCCGGCACCGTTCCTTCTCGATAGGTCTTGCTCCGGAGACCGATCCAGAGTACCTGTCAGAGGAGCAGTGCCCCCTGTTGATCTACCAGGCAAGCAAACCCCCCCTTGTTCATTCCGATACAACCCCACTCTCTCGCTCTTGCTCTCTTTTATTGCATTAGGACAACAATGATTCAACTGCTACTTTATGTTGCGGTAGTTGAACCCATTCCTCTGCATGACCTGTCATTGCCACAGTAAATAGTTGAAACCCACTAGCATGTGTAGGAGTTGATTGAGCCATGTTGTGTTCCTACCATGACATGCCTGCTATTGCTTAGAGTTGTGTCAGGTCTGATTCATTGGGAATGAATTGGAGTGTTACGATATGTTCTAGTGCTGAGAGTTAAGTGTGTGAACACGATTTGGTAAAGGTAGCGGTGAGAGGCCATGTAGGAGTACATGGTGGGTTGTCTCACTGGAACCGTCCTTAAGCACTGAGTTTTGTTTATGTTGTCCAATGACTAGCTACTACCACACATTGGGTTCCACTAACTCGGCCCCTCTCGACTTATTAACCAACTTGATCTCTATCCAGGAGTCGCAAATAGTTTCTGGTGTTTGTAGGTAGTGTTAGTAGTCTACCAAGTGGCACCCGGCCAGGTGGGCTTGGGATAGACTAGGCACAAGTGGCACGGTGTACCAAGCGTAGATCCATTCAGCAAGGTGGGCTTGGGAACCCTGCACACATCGTTTGGGGCCGTGAGCGACAGCCCGGCCGGATCTCCTTGCAGATGGAACCCGAATAGGCGATAAACCTAGACTAGAGTCTTGTGTGGTTAGTTAGGTCGTGGCTGACTCCCTCGCCAGTCTTCCGCTTGAAGGTTGCCGAGATACATGACGTGTACATGGCAGTAAGTGGAGAGAGCGTGTGTGAAGAAGTACAACCCTGCAGGGTTAACATGATCCATTCGAATAGCCGGGTCCGTGGTTATGGACTTCTTGGATGCTTACGTGGTACATAGACAACTTAAAGTGGATACCCTAAAATGCTCAAGATAAGTGTGAGTGCTATGGATGGCCTTCTCGTAGTGACACGGGAATGAATCCATAGTGGTGTATTGATGTGGTGATTAGTGGACTCGTGTGCGCTGCCTCACCTCAAAGAAGTTTCTCGTAGTCGTAGAACAGGATAGCCACTAAGTCAAAGCTGGCTTGCTGCAACTGAACCCCACATTGCCTCCTTGATACTAATGCATGTATGATAGGAACTGATGTAAGTCTTGCTGAGTACCTTTGTACTCATGTTGCTTTATTTATGTTTTTGCAGCGGAGACTTCGGTCTTACTAGTTTACGTGGACTTCGATAAGTAGCTTGTACCTCAGCTACGATCTAGATCGGTTGTAGATAGTCAGGCACTTCAGCCTTTTTCATTTGTAGTTGTCTGTACTTAGACATGTAATGCTTCCGCTTGTTGCTTGTATGCTCGGAATGACGGGTCATGTGACCCCTGTTTGTATTTAATGCTATGTGGCTCTTCTGGGCCTTTATCTATATGATTTTGCGTTATGTTGTGATGCGATGTTGTACATCACATACTTGCATGTTATGCGTACGTGTAACGTGTATTGCTATGTGTGGGATCCAACAATCTAGTTGTTTATCTTTGTCAGCCTCTCTTATGGGGAAATGTAGTCTAGTGCCTCCTTGAGCCATAGTAGTCCGCTACAACCCGGTTCACCGGAGTCCTGCTAGCCCAGCACTACTGTTGAGGACACTTGACTGGCCGACATGTGTTTCACTTCGTTCCTGTGTCTGTCCCTTCGGGGAAATGTCACGCGGTGACATCCGGAGTCCTGCCTAGCCGGCTACAGCCCGGGTTACCGGAGTCCTGTTAGCCCAGTGCTACAGCCCGGATTCACACGCTGCTGACCGACATGCTCGAAGTTGATTCATGTATGCCTGTCCCCATGGGTTAGTGCCGCTTTGGGTTCACGACTAGTCATGTCGGCCCGGGTTCTCTGTCATATGGATGCTAGCGATACTATCATATACATGAGCCAAAAGGCGCAAACGGTCCCGGGCCATGGTAAGGCGACACCCGTGGGAATACCGTGCGTGAGGCCGGAAAGTGATATGAGGTGTTACATGGTAGATCGGTGTGACTTAGAATCGGGGTCCTGACATGTGAGGCCTGCGCGGCAGCACAGATGGCCGCGGGGAGGAGGGAGCAGGCAGTCCCGCAGGCGCTTGTTTGAGCGGCTGGAGCAGGAAGAGCAGAGATTGAAGAAGCACGACGACCGTTGGATGGACATCCAACAGTCACTGGTTGTGCGTCAACCGTTTTTTTAGGAAAACCTCAAATCTGTGGAAAACAGCATACAACCCATCTGCCATTATTTATAATAATTTACAGCCCATTTGCTAATTATTAAGGTTTTTTTGGAGCCCATATTCTTCTTGTTAGCATTACAACCCATATTGTGGCTGTTGGGGAACGTTGCAGAATATTAAAATTTTTCCTACGGTTTCACCAAGATCCATCTATGAGTTCATCTAGCAACGAGTCAAGGGAGAGAGAGATTGCATCTACATACCACTTTGTAGATCGCGAGCGGACGCGTTCAACGAACGGGGATGAAGTAGTCGTACACACCGTGATCCAAATCACCGGAGATCCTAGCACCGAAAGCACGACACCTCCTCGTTCAACACACGTACGGTCAGCATAACGTCTCCTTATTCTTGATCCAGTAAGGCAAAGGAGAGGTTGGGGAAGAAGACTCCAGCAGCAGCGCGACGGCGTGGTGATGGTGGAGCCGCAGTACTCCGACAGGGCTTCGCCGAGCTCTACGGAGGAGGAGGAGGTGTTGGAGAGGGAGAGGGAGGCGCCAGGGCAAAGGGTGCGCAGCCCCCCTTCCCCTCCCCTCTTTATATATCCCCTTGGGGGGGCGCCGGCCCTAGGAGATGGAATCTCCTAGGGGGGGCGGCGGCCAGGGAGGGGGACTTGCCCCCCAAGCAAGGGGGGCGCCCCCTTTAGGGTTCCCCCCCAACCCTAGGCGCATGGGCCCTTGGGGGGAGGCGCATCAGCCCACTTTGGGCTGGTTCCCTTCCTCATATAGCCCATGGGGCCCCTCCGAGGCAGGTGGCCCCACCCGGTGGACCCCCGGGACCCTCCGGTGGTCCCGGTACAATACCGATAACCCCGAAATTTGTCCCGATGGCCAAAACAGCACTTTCTATATATAATTCTTTACCTCCGGACCATTCCGAAACTCCTCGTGACGTCCGGGATCTCATCCGGGACTCCGAACAACATTCGGGTTACTACATATACATATCTTCACAACCCTAGCGTTACCGAACCTTAAGTGTGTAGACCCTACGGGTTCGGGAGACATGCAGACATGACCGAGACGGCTCTCGGGCAATAACCAACAGCGGAATCTGGATACCCATGTTGGATCCCACATGCTCCACGATGATCTCATCGGATGAACCACGATGTCGAGGATTCAATTAATCCCGTATACGATTCCCTTTGTCAATCGGTATTTTACTTGTCCGAGATTCGATCGTCGGTATCCCAATACCTCGTTCAATCTCGTTACCGGCAAGTCACTTTTCTCGTACCGTAATGCATGATCCTGTGATCAAACACTTTGATCACATTGAGCTCATTATGATGATGCATTACCGAGAGGGCCCGGTGATACCTCTCCATCAAGCGGAGTGACAAATCCCAGTCTCGATCCATGTCAACCCAACAGACACTTTCAGAGATACCCGTAGTATACCTTTATAGTCACCCAGTTACGTTGTGACGTTTGGCACACCCAAAGCACTCCTATGGTATCCGGGAGTTACACGATCTCATGGTCTAAGGAAAGGATACTTGACATTGGAAAACTCTAGCAAACGAACTATGCGATCTTATGCTATGTTTAGAATTGGGTCTTGTCCATCACATCATTCTCCTAATGATGTGATCTCGTTATCAATGACATCCAATGTCCATAGTCAGGAAACCATGACTATCTGTTGATCAACGAGCTAGTCAACTAGAGGCTCACTAGGGACACGTTGTTGTCTGTTATTCACACATGTATAACGATTTCCGGATAACCCAATTATAGCACGAATAAAGACAATTATCATGAACAAGGAAATATAATAATAATGCTTTTATTATTGCCTCTAGGGCATATTTCCAACAGTCTCCCACTTGCACTAGAGTCAATAATCTAGTTACATTGTGATGAATCGAACACCCATAGAGTTCTGGTGCTGATCATGTTTTGCCTTAGGGAGAGGTTTAGTCAACGGATCTGCGACATTCAGATCCGTGTGCACTTTACAAATTTCTATGTCTCCATCTTGAACATTTTCACGAATGGAGTTGAAGCGACGCTTGATGTGCCTGGTCTTCTTGTGAAACCTGGGCTCCTTGGCAAGTGCAATAGCTCCAGTGTTGTCACAGAAGAGTTTGATTGGCCCCGACGCATTGGGTATGACTCCGAGGTCGGTGATGAACTCCTTCACCCAAATTGCTTCATGTGCCGCCTCCGAGGCTGCCATGTACTCCGCTTCACATGTAGATCCCGCCACGACGCTTTGCTTGCAACTGCACCAGCTTACTGCCCCACCATTCAAAATATACACGTATCCGGTTTGTGACTTAGAGTCATCCAGATCTGTGTCGAAGCTAGCGTTGACGTAACCTTTTACGACGAGCTCTTCGTCACCTCCATAAACGAGAAACATTTCCTTGGTCCTTTTCAGGTACTTCAGGATATTCTTGACCGCTGTCCAGTGTTCCTTGCCGGGATTGCTTTGGTACCTTCCTACCAAACTTACGGCAAGGTTTACATCAGGTCTAGTACACAGCATGGCATACATAATAGAACCTATGGCTGAGGCATAGGGGATGACACTCATCTCTTCTATATCTTCTGCTGTGGTCGGACATTGAGCTGAGCTCAATTTCACACCTTGTAACACAGGTAAGAACCCCTTCTTAGATTGATCCATATTGAACTTCTTCAATATCTTATCAAGGTATGTGCTTTGTGAAAGACCCATGAGGCGTCTTGATCTATCTCTATAGATCTTGATGCCTAATATATAAGCAGCTTCTCCAAGGTCCTTCATTGAAAAACTTTTATTCAAGTAGGCCTTAATGCTGTCCAAGAGCTCTATATCATTTCCCATCAAAAGTATGTCGTCTACATATAATATGAGAAATGCTACAGAGATCCCACTCACTTTCTTGTAAACACAGGCTTCTCCATAAGTCTGTGTAAACCCAAACGCTTTGATCATCTCATCAAAGCGAATGTTCCAACTCCGAGATGCTTGCACCAGCCCATAAATCGAGCGTTGGAGCTTGCACACCTTGTCAGCATTCTTAGGATCGATAAAACCTTCCGGCTGCATCATATACAATTCTTCCTTAAGGAAACCATTAAGGAATGCCGTTTTGACGTCCATTTGCCATATTTCATAATCGTAGAATGCGGCAATTGCTAACATGATTCGGACGGACTTCAGCTTCGCTACCGGTGAGAAAGTCTCATCGTAGTCAACCCCTTGAACTTGTCGATAACCCTTAGCGACAAGCCGAGATTTATAGATGGTCACATTACCATCCGCGTCTGTCTTCTTCTTAAAGATCCATTTATTTTCTATCGCTCGCCATTCAACGGGCAAGTCAGTCAAAGTCCATACTTCATTTTCATACATGGATCCTATCTCGGATTTCATGGCTTCCAGCCATTTGTTGGAATCCGGGCCCGCCATTGCTTCCTCATAGTTCGAAGGTTCACCGTTGTCTAACAACATGATTTCCAAGACAGGGTTGCCGTACCACTCTGGTGCGGAACGTGTCCTTGTGGACTTTCGAATTTCAGTAGGAGCTTGATTAGAAGTATCTTGATCATCATCATTAATTTCCTCTCTAGTCGGTGCAGGCACCTCAGAAACATTTTCCTGAGCTTCGCCATTTTCCGGTTCAAGAGGTAACACTTCATCAAGTTCTACTTTCCTCCCACTTACTTCTTTCGAGAGAAACTCTTTCTCCAGAAAGGATCCATTCTTGGCAACAAAGATCTTGCCTTCGGATCTGAGGTAGAAGGTATACCCAACAGTTTCTTTAGGGTATCCTATGAAGACGCATTTTTCCGACTTGGGTTCGAGCTTTTCAGGTTGAAGTTTCTTGACATAAGCATCGCATCCCCAAACTTTTAGAAACGACAGCTTAGGTTTCTTCCCAAACCATAATTCATACGGTGTCATCTCAACGGATTTCGACGGAGCCCTATTTAAAGTGAATGCGGCAGTCTCTAAAGCATAGCCCCAAAAAGATAGAGGTAAGTCGGTAAGAGACATCATAGATCGCACCATATCTAATAGAGTGCGATTACGACGTTCGGACACACCATTACGCTGAGGTGTTCCAGGCGGCGTGAGTTGTGAAACTATTCCACATTTTCTTAAGTGTGTGCCAAATTCGTGACTCAAGTATTCTCCTCCACGATCTGATCGTAGAAACTTGATCTTTCTATCACGTTGATTTTCAACCTCACTCTGAAATTCCTTGAACTTTTCGAAGGTTTCAGACTTGTGTTTCATTAAGTAGACATACCCATATCTACTCAAGTCATCGGTGAGGGTGAGAACATAACGATAGCCACCGCGAGCCTCAACACTCATTGGACCGCACACATCGGTATGTATGATTTCCAATAAGTTGGTTGCTCGCTCCATTGTTCCTGAGAACGGAGTCTTGGTCATTTTACCCATGAGGCATGGTTCGCACGTGTCAAATGATTCATAATCAAGAGACTCTAAAAGTCCATATGCATGGAGCTTCTTCATGCGTTTGACACCTATGTGACCAAGGCGGCAGTGCCACAAATATGTGGGACTATTGTTATCAACTTTAACTCTTTTGGTACTCACACTATGAATATGTGTATCATCACGTACGAGATTCATCAAGAATAAACCATTAACCATCGGAGCATGACCATAAAACATATCTCTCATATAAATAGAACAACCATTATTCTCGGATTTAAATGAGTAGCCATCTCGAATTAAACGAGATCCAGATACAATGTTCATGCTCAAACTTGGCACTAAATAACAATTATTGAGGTTTAAAACTAATCCCGTAGGTAAATGTAGAGGCAGCATGCCGACGGCGATCACATCGACCTTGGAACCATTCCCGACGCGCATCGTCACCTCGTCCTTCGCCAGTCTCCGTTTATTCCGCAGCTCCTGTTTTGAGTTACAAATGTGAGCAACTGCACCGGTATCAAATACCCAAGAGCTACTACGAGTACTAGTAAGGTACACATCAATTACATGTATATCACATATACCTTTGGTTTTGCCGGCCTTCTTGTCCGCTAAGTATTTGGGGCAGTTCCGCTTCCAGTGACCACTTCCCTTGCAATAAAAACACTCGGTCTCGGGCTTGGGTCCATTCTTTGGCTTCTTCCCGGCAACTTGCTTACCGGGCGCGGCAACTTCCTTGCCGTCCTTCTTGAAGTTCCTTTTACCCTTGCCCTTCTTGAACTTAGTGGTTTTATTCACCATCAACACTTGATTCTCCTTCTTGATTTCTACCTCTGCTGATTTCAGCATAGCATATACCTCAGGAATGGTCTTTACCATCCCCTGCATATTGTAGTTCATCACAAAGCTCTTGTAGCTAGGTGGAAGCGACTGGAGGATTCTGTCAATGACCGCTTCATCCGGGAGATTAACTTCCAGTTGAGTCAAGCGGTTGTGTAACCCAGACATTTTGAGTATGTGTTCACTGACAGAGCTATTTTCCTCCATCTTACAGCTAAAGAATTTGTCGGAGACTTCATATCTCTCGACCCGGGCATGATCTTGGAAAACCATTTTCAGCTCTTCGAACATCTCATATGCTCCATGTCCCTCAAAACGCTTTTGGAGCCCCGGCTCTAAGCTGTAAAGCATGCCGCACTGAACGAGGGAGTAATCATCGCAGCGTGACTGCCAAGCGTTCATAACGTCTTGTTCTGCAGGGAGAATAGGTGCGTCACCCAGCGGTGCTCGTAGGACATAATCTTTCTTGGCAGCTATGAGGATGATCCTCAGGTTCCGGACCCAGTCCGTATAGTTGCTGCCATCGTCTTTCAGCTTGGTTTTCTCTAGGAATGCGTTGAAGTTGAGGACTACGTTGGCCATTTGATCTACAAGACATATTGTAAAAAAATTTAGACTAAGTTCATGATAATAAAGTTCATTTAATCAAATTATTTAATGAACTCCCACTTAGATAGACATCCCTCTTCTAGTCATCTAAGTATTACATGATCCGAGTCAACTAGGCCGTGTCCGATCATCACGTGGGACGGACTAGTCAACATCGGTGAACATCTTCATGTTGATCGTATCTTCTATACGACTCATGCTCGACCTTTCGGTCTTCTGTGTTCCGAGGCCATGTCTGTACATGCTAGGCTCGTCAAGTCAACCTAAGTGTTTTGCGTGTGTAAATCTGTCTTACACCCGTTGTATGTGAACGTTAGAATCTATCACACCCGATCATCACGTGGTGCTTCGAAACAACGAACTGTCGCAATGGTGCACAGTTAGGGGGAACACTTTCTTGAAATTATTATGAGGGATCATCTTATTTACTACCGTCGTTCTAAGTAAACAAGATGCAAAACATGATAAACATCACATGCAATCAAATAATAAACGTGACATGATATGGCCAATATCACATAGCTCCTTTGATCTCCATCTTGGGGCTCCATGATCATCTTGTCACCGGCTTGACACCATGATCTATATCATCATGATCTCCATCATCGTGTCTCCATGAAGTTGCTCGCCAATTATTACTTCTACTACTATGGCTAACGCGTTTAGCAATAAAGTAAAGTAATTTACATGGCGTTTCTCAATGACACGCAGGTCATACAAAAAAATAAAGACAACTCCTATGGCTCCTGCCGGTTGTCATACTCATCGACATGCAAGTCGTGATTCCTATTACAATAGCATGAACATCTCATACATCACATATAGATCATTCATCATACATCACAACTTTGGCCATATCATATCACAAAGCACTTGCTGCAAAAACAAGTTAGACGTCCTCTAATTGTTGTTGCAAGTTTTACGTGGCTGAATTAGGGTTCTAGCAAGAACGTTTTCTTACCTACGTGAAAACCACAACGTGATTTGTCAACTTCTATTTACCCTTCATAAGGACCCTTTTCATCGAATCCGCTCCAACTAAAGTGGGAGAGACAGACACCCGCCAGCCACCTTATGCAACTAGTGCATGTTAGTCGGTGGAACCGGTCTCACGTAAGAGTACGTGTAAGGTTGGTCCGGGCCGCTTCATCCCACAATACCGCTGAAGCAAGATAAGACTAGTAGCGGCAAGAAAGTTGACAACATATAAGCCCACAACAAATTGTGTTCTACTCGTGCAATAGAGAACTACGCATAAACCTGGCTCTGATACCACTGTTGGGGAATGTTGCAGAAAATTAAAAATTTTCCTACGGTTTCACCAAGATCGATCTATGAGTTCATCTAGCAACGAGTCAAGGGAGAGAGAGATTGCATCTACATACCACTTTGTAGATCGCGAGCGGAAGCGTTCAACGAACGGGGATGAAGTAGTCGTACACACCGTGATCCCAATCACCGGAGATCCTAGCACCGAAAGCACGGCACCTCCTCGTTCAACACACGTACGGTCAGCATAACGTCTCCTTCTTATTGATCCAGAAAGGCAAAGGAGAGGTTGGGGAAGAAGACTCCAGCAGCAGCGCGACAGCGTGGTGATGGTGGAGCCGCAGTACTCCGACAGGGCTTTGCCGAGCTCTACGGAGGAGGAGGAGGTGTTGGAGAGGGAGAGGGAGGCGCCAGGGCAAAGGGTGCGCAGCCCCCCTTCCCCTCCCCTCTTTATATAGCCCCTTGGGGGGGCTCCGGCCCTAGGAGATGGAATCTCCTAGGGGGGCGGCGGCCAGGGAGGGGGACTTGCCCCCCAAGCAAGGGGGGCGCCCCCTTTAGGGTTCCCCCCCAACCCTAGGCGCATGGGCCCTTGGGGGGAGGCACATCAGCCCACTTTGGGCTGGTTCCCTTCCTCATATAGCCCATGGGGCCCCTCCGAGGCAGGTGGCCCCACCCGGTGGACCCCCGGGACCCTCCGGTGGTCCAGGTACAATACCGATAACCCCGAAATTTGTCCCGATGGCCAAAACAGCACTTTCTATATGTAATTCTTTACCTCCGGACCATTCCGAAACTCCTCGTGACGTCCGGGATCTCATCCGGGACTCCGAACAACATTCGGGTTACTGCATATACATATCTTCACAACCCTAGCATTACCGAACCTTAAGTGTGTAGACCCTACGGGTTCGGGAGACATGCAGACATGACCGAGACGGCTCTCGGGCAATAACCAACAGTGGGATCTGTATACCCATGTTGGCTCCCACATGCTCCACGATGATCTCATCGGATGAACAACGATGTCGAGGATTCAATTAATCCCGTATATGATTCCCTTTGTCAATCGGTATTTTACTTGCCCGAGATTCGATCGTCGGTATCCCAATACCTCGTTCAATCTCGTTACCGGCAAGTCACTTTTCTCGTACCGTAATGCATGATCCTGTGATCAAACACTTTGATCACATTGAGCTCATTATGATGATGCATTACCGAGAGGGCCCGGTGATACCTCTCCGTCAAGCGGAGTGACAAATCCCAGTCTCGATCCATGTCAACCCAACAGACACTTTTAGAGATACCCGTAGTATACCTTTATAGTCACCCAGTTACGTTGTGATGTTTGGCACACCCAAAGCACTCCTACGGTATCCGGGAGTTACACGATCTCATGGTCTAAGGAAAGGATACTTGACATTGGAAAACTCTAGCAAACGAACTATGCGATCTTATGCTATGTTTAGGATTGGGTCTTGTCCATCACATCATTCTCCTAATGATGTGATCTCGTTATCAATGACATCCAATGTCCATAGTCAGGAAACCATGACTATTTGTTGATCAACGAGCTAGTCAACTAGAGGCTCACTAGGGACACGTTGTTGTCTGTTATTCACACATGTATTACGATTTCCGGATAACACAATTATAGCACGAATAAAGACAATTATCATGAACAAGGAAATATAATAATAATGCTTTTATTATTGCCTCTAGGGCATATTTCCAACAGTGGCCACGGTTAAAAAATTATACGAAATTTTGCATATTTCGGTGAGGTCCGAACTGTTTTTAATCCCGAAATTTCGACTCACATTCAAAATGATTCTAAAAATAAATGTATATCAATATAAAATCCAACAAATTCTCCACGTATAAAAATTAATGAAATTTAAAATCTTGAAATGAAAAAAAGATATTTGAAACTAATTGTCGGTTTGATGTGTTTTAAAAATGTACAGCCCATTTCTCATTACTGATGGGCTATTTTCTCGGCCAGCCGAATGAAAGCTCTTCTCGTCTTGAAAGATTGGCAGCCCAACAGGCCGGAGAAAGCGACTTACTTGGCAAATCACAAAAAAACTGGGCTGTGGCCGTGGACCCAGCCGTCAGCCTCTCCACGTACAGTACTCTTCCAATGGAAGTCGTTCCTTGACCACGTTGACCACGCCGTGCGGAGAGCACTACAGTGCTGGACGACGGCGAGGCCTAGGAAGGGGACGACGCGGAGACGCGGAAGACGCGGCAGTGGAAGCCCACGCGGAGAGGTGTACGAGGGTTCACTGGTTTGGCTGCGGTGTGAGGCTGTCGTCGCCGCAGGGCCTGGCCAGCGGTGGGAATAGTAGGGGGCGGTGAGGCCTCTGTGGCAGCACAGCCGGCCATGAGAGGCAGGAGCATGCGGCACTTCCGGCGCTGCTTTGGACGGCTGGAGCAAGAAGACCAGAGGTTGAAGAAGCACTACGGCTGTTGGATGGACATTGTACGGTCACTAGAGCTAGAATCGTTCATATTGACTAAGTTGACAAAGCCCTCCGTCCCCGTCAACTTAGTTGGCCCACAAGTCATCCTCCCACTATGGTGCGTCCCGGCTAGCAGGGGGTATTCATTTTTTTGTGCGTAATAAGGAGGCACTTCCTTGCGTGCGAAGATATAGCTAGTGGGCCCGACATGTCAGCGGGGGGAACGTTTTTTTCGTGAAATACAAAGGCCCTTCCGGTGGGTCCCAGCTGTCAGGTGGAGGAATCATTATTTTGTGCGTACAGTCCACGGCCGATGGATGTCGTTCGTTGACCAAGTTGACCAGGCCGCGCCGAGAGCACCATGGCGGTGGACGACGGTGATGCCTAGGAAGGGAACAACATGGACCGGGGAAGACTCGGCAATGGTTGCCCACGCGGTGGGGAGTACAAGGGTTTACTGGTCCGGCTACTGTCGTCGAAAAATAACAGGAGGTGTGGGTGAGTAGAGGAATGGCCTGGCCAGCAATGAAGTAGGGTGGGGCGGTGCGGCCTGTGCGGCAGCACAGCCGGCCACGGGAGGCGGGAGCAGGCAGTCCCACCGGAGCTGGTTTGGGCGGCTAGAGCAAGAAGATCAGATATTGAAGAACAGCACGGCCGTTGGATTAACATCCAACAGTCACTGCTGCTAGAATCGTTTGTTGACTAAGTTGATAAAGCCAAAGTACACGTCAACCTAGTAGACCCACAAGTGAGCCTCCAAATCTGCCTCAAACAGCATACAACCCGAAATTTCTAGGCAGATTCAAATTAATTTTAAATCTAAATATACCTTAATTTAAATTCAATGATATTTTACCCGCACAAAAATAATGAAATTTAAAATATCAAAATCCGAAAGAAAACAGTATTTTGGAACTAATTGTGTGTTTGCTGTATTTTTTCATTTTACAGCCCATTTATTATTACTTATTGCCCATTTCTTATTACTTATAGCCCATTTTCTGGGCAAAATGCATCCCTCCTCGTCTTGAAAGATTTCCGGCCCAGCAGGGCGTACAAAAGCAAGTAGGCCTATGTTGGTTATTCTGCAAAAAACAAAATAGCTGGCTAGCCATTTTCAGATAGGAAAAAACAAACTGTGTTGGTCATGTGCTAAACATATGAAATAAAAGCCTGGGCTAGACGGGCCACAGGTCCCGCATAACCCAGTTGATACCCTTCTCCGTCCTGAAAAAACAAAATTACTGCGTGCGCCGCTGGGTCCCTACTGTCATCCTCACCATGTACAGTCATCTCCTTATTCCTCTCGGTTGTTGACCATGTTGCCAACACCGGAGGCCGGCGCCGCGGCGAGCGAACCAAGGCGGAGCACGATGGTGAGGCCTCGGACGGGAACGAACAGGAGCCGGGGAAGATCACAGCCAGCCGTGGGAGGCGGGAGCAGGCGGTCCCGCCAGCGCTGGTTTGGCTTTGGCGGCTCGAGGAAGAAGAGACTGAAGAAACGCGACAGACGTTGAATGTCAATCCAATGGTCAAGGTTGGCACAATCGTTTGTTGACTAAGCGGACACCAAGTAGCATACTTTTTTATATATAGGAAGAAAACTGCAAGGAAAATACGTTTGTCTGCCATCCTCCTCACAGGGAACGTTCGCCACATAAGTGACTAGCACCCTTGGTTTTCAACCGAGAGATCTTGGGTTCGAGTCCCAGGAACTCTCAATTTTGTCCTCCTTCCTTCCTCGCAAAAAAGGGAAAGAAAATCAAAGACTTGGGAAGGCGTACAGAACAAGCTAGTGTACTAGTAAAGAGACGTTGCCGAGTTTTAGAAAAAAGAAAGATGTGCTCCTGTAGCTGGTTCGAATCCAAACCTAGACTATGACTATATATGGTGCTATGCTACTCTGCAAGTAATGAAACTACATATCCAACGTTCGCTTCTCCTGTTCTCTACTTACTCTGCCTAGCATCAGAAGCTCTGGCCACAGCAACCATGTCCGCTGGCTGCTCGTCCACCTGCTATTCAACAGGCAACAACCAGATATGCGCCAAGTCGCCACCCGTACCATCGCCTGGGGGTCTCATCACACACTCGCCGGCACGCGCACCGCAGCCGATTGCTCATTGCAACCCGCTGCCGTTGGTGTGGTGCCACTGCTGCAAATCACGCAGAGTCATCCGTCGCATCTCAACCACAATCCACAACCCTCGCCGAGTCTTCTACTAATGCACGAATCATGGGGTAATAATATGTTTAAGTGTTGTTCTGCTGCTTTCAGTTACTGTTTTTTTAATAGTTTGGTTGATGATCTACCAATTTGATTCATGCAGAAAAGGGAAGATTCGTGCGATTTGTATTTCTGGGAAGTTTCTGATGTGGAGGAATGCAACTATGTTGATTATTTGGTTAGCTGAGGAATCCCAATACCAGCAGGTTGGGGTGTTGGACAAGTAACTGAAGGAACGACTGAAGAGGAAGATGCAGAGCAGAAGGTTAAAGATGCAGTTCCTCTGATCATGGCCAAGCAATAGCTGCTGAACGGCCTTGACAGCAATGGGGAGATGAAAGAGCTTGTGAAGATAATGGCTATGACATGACCAGTGTATGGGGAGATGAAAGAGCTTGTAGGATGATTGTCTCTTTATTTGCAGTGTATGTAGCACTCGTGATGTATTCAGTGGCTACGACATGAGCACTTTGCTGAAACTAGTAATGAATGAAACCTGTGTAGCAGGTTGGGTGTTGTGTTGTGAACATCTAATGATTTCTATTAATGAAAATCAGGGGGTATCCCCTTTTGCTCATATAAATAAATAAATAGCAGAGGCCCTGTCGGGTCAGCTTTGTTCTCATTCGAAGACGTCGAGCAAATTGCAGTCCAACAGCAAACTATGTCATCAAATTCAAGTTTCACTGCCAAATATGAGTACAACTAAACAAAAATGTCATCATGTTTTAGTTGTCATACAATCACCAAACACAAATCAGCATACATAACAAGTGATGTTGTCACAGCGAAATACTAAACAACATGTTCATCAGGTTTCAGTTGTCATAGCAAACACAATTTCACATAGTAGATAAAAAATGTCTTCTGACAGGCAAATACAACAAAAGCAATGTAATCATCATCCGCAGCAGCAGCGTCAACATCTTCGCCATGTGTATCAGTCTGAATCGTAATTCCCCACGGTATCATCTTCTTCTTCGTCCTCAACGTCCTCGAACGTTGGCTTCTTCTTGATCAACTCTTGTATGTCCACAGCACGACAAGCAATCTTTTCGCCGGCGTCATTGACGTGATGGTTCTCAAAGATATTAGGAACATCTGTGTTATCTTGTACATCAGGAGCAGTGTAAGCATCATCTTGTTGTGCAACTTCATTAAACGAATTCCTCTGCTCAAACCTTTGCAATACTCTCCAGTCATCGCTACGTGCAAATGTGTCTTCCAAGAAAAATATATGTGTTGCTTGATTTGCCAAAATAAAAGGCTCGTTGGTTTGGTATGCCACCTTGACATTGATGGATTTGAAATAATAATTAGCTCCGGGTTTTGCAATCTTGGAAAACAGGTTATACCAACGACAGCACAACAGAACCACACACCGATGATCCTCGAAACTGGAGATATATTGCAACTGAACAATGTCTGTTATGTTAGCATACATTTCAGTTGTCTCTTTGTCATACGTATCCGTGCTCATGATGGCACTGTTTTGTGTCTTCCTTCCTTTGTCTCGTGCAAGGGTGTTGTAGCGCACATCTCTAACAACGCAAGATTCATAGTCTCTTACCCGAGTATCAGGACCCATTGCTAGTGAGTCATCAACTGCCTGCCCATCCTCCCGCATCTTCTTAACCTATGGTTAGAAAATAGACAAGCTGATCATCTTATGTACTCAATATATTAAAAAAACTGATAGTGCACTTCAAAAGCTTACATGGTTCTTGAACCATTTCGCAAATCCTGCCATAACCAGTTTGTCAATGTTTCTTGGATTTTGCGGCAGTAACTCCTCTTTGTAGATGCTGCACAACATAGTGATCATGTCAAACATCTAAATATATAAGAATGTGCTGCAAGTTTAGTAGATTACGATGTATAAGCTGCAGTACTGCACTTACTTGATATAAGGTAGTATCTCAGGACAGTTATTCAACACATACCAAACCATTTTGTCAAAATCTTTAGGTTTGTCCTCTTATCGACTCTTCCCTGTAACTCGAACAGAATAATCGAAAACATTAAGCCCGGGATTGTCTTCACCCACCTCTTTGCTAAGATGATCAGCTGTTTCAATATATTTTGAGCAGAATGTCAACGCCTCTGTAGCAATGTAGGATGTGGCAGTCATGAGTTTTCAACCCTTGTACCTTGTTTCCATCTTCACTAACTCTCCTTTCAGGGTTGGAAGCAAATCCATGTGGGAATCTCACACGTGATAGGACCTCGTAGAATTCTTTTCTTTTTACCTTGTCCAAGACGTACATAGCTAGTGGTATATCCCGTGGTTTACCTTCATCTTGCACCTGCAAATCCTTTCTGATACCCAGGTGTGTCAAATCAATCCTAGATTTTAAGGTATCTTTCGTCTTGCCTTCAATATTAAGAAGTGTGCCGATAATGCTGTCACATATATTTTTCTCGATGTGCATCACATCAAGATTATGCCGCAGATCCAAATCTTTCCAATACTCCAAGTCCCACAAAGTGGACCTACGGGTAAACAATAATCTCTCTTCTCCCCTGCCACGCTTCCTTTTCCCGCTACCATTACCAGGATGGTTTCCTGGTGTAATATGTCTGACCTTCTCTAATTCCACTTGCAATTCATCGGCGGTGAGCCTCTTTGGCGCATCACGGTTTTCATGCTTTGCATTGAACACATGTCTTCGGTATTTTCTAGGATGCGGCTTGTCCTTGGCAAGGAAACGGCGGTGTCCAATGTAACAGATCTTGCTAAGTATTGCGTATGACAGCGGATTCCTGTCACAGCGAACACATGCATTGTAACCATGTGTTGTTCACCCTGACATAGTGCCCAAAGCCGGATAATCATTGATGCACCAAATTATAACAGCACGCAGAAAGAAATCAGCTGGTGGGCTGCTATATAGGTCTCGAGTGAGAACACCCTTCCATAGTTGTAGAAGTTCCTCCACAAGAGGCTCCATGAACAAATCGAAATCCTTTCCAGGACTTTCTGGACCTGGGATGAGTAAGGCCATCATGTAGTTTGATTCTTTGGTGCAGACATTTGGAGGCATGTTGTAAGGGATAACAAGCACTGGCCACATGCTATATGTGGCGCTCTGGTGGCCAAATGGGTTAAATCCATCTGAAGATAAGCCAAGTCTAATGTTTCTCGGGTCAGCAACAAACTCTTTGTGTTTATCATTGAAGCTTTTCCACTCACTACTATGAGATGGATGGCTCATTACATTCTGATCTCTGTACTCCTGGTTCCTAGAATGCCACAGTACATCCTCTCTTGTTTCAACATCATGAAACAACCTCTGCAATCTTGGTGTAATTAGAAAATGTCTCAGAACATTATGAGGAATCCTCTTCATAGCATCGCCATCTTTCCATCTTGATGATTTGCATTTCGGGCATTCACTTAAGTTGGCATAATCCTTCCGGAACAGAACACAATTATTCTTACAAACATGGATCATATCATATCCAATTCCAACTGCACGAAGGAAATTCTTCATTTTACTATAGGTGTGTGGCAGCTCAGATGCATCTGGGAAAGATTCGTGGAAAGCAGCCAACATCGCATCGAATGATTTGTTGGTCATCCACTCAGATGTCTTCACCTGAAGAAAGGTGACCATAGCTGAGAATACTGACAACTTATTTCCTGGGGTGACAGCAACGTTGCATTGTTCCAACATGTGGGCCCACCGTTTTTCTTCTGCAGGTGAAAATTCACAGAATGCAAGAGCATTTCGTAGCATTGTTTCAATGTTCGTCAAACTCACTGGCTCTGCCACCACCACCACCTCCTCCTCTTCCACCTGAGCATCAGGCAGATCAAGATGGTGATCTGCTGCTTCCACGTAGTCAATAACATTGACGTTCACAGCTTCACCATGATGAACCCACCTAGTATATGTGACCGACATCCCATACAAGTGTAGATGATTTTGCACAGTCGACTGGGGTGTTTTAACTAAATTCATACAACTGCTACACGGGCAGAGCACATCTGATTTCGAACCACCGTACTCAGCTCTGATAAAGTTCATGAAGTTTTCAACCCCCTCGACATATGCAGCGGAGAATCTTCGAGCAGAAGTTATCCAAGTCTTGTCCATCTGTTAGACATACAAATTAGTTCTTCTACTATATATTACAGGAAAACATATATGCTTTTTTATGAAGTCCAGAAAAAAATACCTAGGTCGATGTCTAAAGCTATGGCAATTTATTTGGACAAGCAGATCTAAGTAACGAAATATATGTAAAGCTAATTCAGCAAACAGATTTGAGTGCCAAATTATGGCAGGCTGTTTCAGCAGTCAATGAGGCCGAGCACACACCCATCGAACTATCGAAGGCCATCGCAGCAACAAAGATCGAGTATAAAACGGTGTAGAGCTATTTCACCTAACAGATTGGCTACTAGACCATGGCAATCTACGTCATAATAAATATACGACATGATGTTTTAGCAACTAATCAGCCTTGGCATGCCATCTCAGCTAAGCAGATTGAGTGCAGAACAGGGCAAGGAAGCTTCTTAAGCAGAGCATATTGACAATAAACTACTTCGGCAAACAGTGAGATTAACAGCGTCTATCAGCTAACATTCAGCGCTACACCGACATGAACGGGGCCTCAGTCTAGAATGCGTGTACCGTGGGAGAAGCTGACTGTCGTGCGTCTCCACATGAACGTCGCCAGCGCTGGCGGTGCTGACCGCCGTGCGCCTCCACAAGAACGTAGCCAGAGGTGGCGGCGTGGCTAGAGGACGGCAGTCTATGAGAGCGTACTGTGGGAGCGAGAGGATTGCCGAACCGCGGAGCCGACGTATCGGCGCGGCGGGGAGGGCGGCTTTGGCGGAGCGAATGGAGTGGAGGGGGACAGGGGGGAGAGGTTTGGGGAATATTATTAGCTAGTTGGCCGAAGGGCGGTTGAATCGGATTTGGGGGGAATTTTTGGGTGTGGGGGGGGGGGGAGGATTTTCGCGCGGTGGGCGGGGGGAGTTTGGCGCATGGTCGGTTTCTCCAAGTGTAGTCCCACGTGTCAGTGAAGAGGCAAGCCGAAGCGCGTTTCGTTTGCGTGAGCCGTCTGCAGGACCGAACGTGTGTGGGGTGCAATACGACCGTGACAGGAGTGATGTGAGTGTACCGCCTTTTTTCCTTTTAAACTAGGTGCTTCGCCCCCTCAAAAAAATTGTTGCTACGCGCGATCCATTGATACTACTACTAGTAATCCAGTAATCCCGACTAAAATGGCGCGGCCGGGTCTTTTCCCGCGCGATATGCTGGGAGGTTGGCTTAGTTGGGTTTTTTAGGACAAGTAATGCTACACCTACTGAGTCCCAGTTACGTAATTAATGTAATGTGAAACGAGTGATCTGTTGATTGTAGATTGGGGGGAGGGACGGGCCCACCACCATGAAAATCAGGGGAGGAGAGAGAGAGGCAATTTACATTAACCCTTTCATAGGTTCCCGTAGATGTAGAAAGATGTGAAATGCGTGAATGTGTAGTGGACGTACTATTGGAGTGCCTAAGATAATTTGTGTATGTATAGACCCTATGTGTTTATTTTACTTCGCATGTTAGATTTGTCTTGGTTCAATAAAAAGCAGAGTTGGTGATGATGGTGTGCCTGTCATCCTGCAATATAGGCCGTCCGATCTACATCTAACGGATAGGAAGGAAACTATGACAATTTGCCCGCACTCCTCTCCACATTTTCAGATAAGTCTTTCCCTCGTTCATCCTTTTCTCCCACAAGATCTTGATCTTCCATGCAACGCACGGGCATCTTGCTAGTACTCCTACAATATGTATATTATTGTGAAAGTTCATATACACAGGCCGAGATTAATGCAAACACGGCAGATTTTCATTACATTTCAAACTTTTATAGGACAAATAAAATAAAAGAAACCCGACCCTAAACCTATTCTACGGCGGCGATCGACGTCCTCCATCTATGATCTCCATGTACGGGGGTGGGGTTCAAGACCCGTGAAGTGAAGGTGCGGTCTCCGGCGAGGAAAAGTAGAACACGGGAGACGGACCGGCCAGTTGGCACACCATGCCCTGCCGCCTCCCATGCCCTACTCATCCTCGGAGGAGTCGCCGACCTCGGCGGTGCCGGATGTTGGACGGCGGCAAGTAGGACGCATGGATGACGGTGCTCCCGTCGTTGGCCGCCAGCGTGGCCACCGCTTGTGCGGCGACTTGAGCGACGGCGGCGACCTCGAGCTCCATCCATGAAGACAAGCTCTCCCGCAGAGCGTTCGCGCTTGCGGCCATGGCGGATGTGGTTCCAGGTAGGAGGACGATGCGCTACGGTGTGGAGGTTAGCTGGGCGTTGCCGCTTCAAGTAGCGCATTCCGGTGAGGCCAGGCGTCCGGGTGCGTCATTAAGTCGCCGGAGTTGGTTCCTCGGGCACCGAGCCTCATAACGACGACATACGAACGGACGACATGAATGCGGGCAGCTAGCGCCGGCTGGGAACGCACCGCGCAACGGCGCGAGGGACGAGGGTTTTGGTGTGTCAGGGTAGTCAGCTGCATTCGTGGCAATGTTGGAGATGCCCTTTGCTCACATGTGATCCCCGCATGTCATTATTAAAGAAAGACGACCCGGCATGGTCTCAGGTCCAGAGGATGCAATTGGCCTCGCTACACCACTCCGCCGATGCGTCGCGGCGCCCCGTGCATCCTCAACGAGTCGGGTGTTGGGGTGTGTTTGGATTGTGGCCAAAGTGCACCTTGCCAAAATTTTGGTCATGACCCAAAGATTGGTCTTTGTTTGGATGGTTGCCATTTTTTGGCATGCCAATGAACTCTAGCCAACTCTAGTTCATTTTTCTTGCCAATGTCGGCCAAATCATGGGCAACCAATACCTCAACCAAAATTTTGGTCATGACCCAAAGATTGGTCTTTGTTTGGATGGTTGCCATTTCTTTGGCATGCCAATGAACTCTAGCCAACTCAAGTTCATTTTTCTTAACAATGTCGGCCAAATCATTGGCAACCAGTACCTCATCCAAAATTTTGGCTACCCAATGCTTTGATGGGGCAACCTTGGGCACAAACCAAACATACCGTTGGTCGTGCCACAACACTAACGCCACCCTCGGCAAACTGAAACCGACCGTGTCTAGCGATGATATGAGCGTGTCACTCACCGCGGTCGCCGTGTCCGGAGGCGGTGCTGGAGATGCACCCCGTTGTTGGCCCCAACGACCGACATGAACGGTTGTCGGTGGTGAGGAGGTCGTGGGCCAGCTCCTCCATTGGACTAGTCTGCGCTATGTCGTCCTGACGGGTGTGCCCCACATGTCTGTTTCCCTGTTTTCCCGGCCATATTCGAGCGTCAGTGCTCCGCGTTGCGCATTAGGCCTTTCACTATGAAGGCCAAGCGAGACAACTTATTGTTTATTTGAGCCGTTCAAGTATAATCATGTGGCGTTTGCTTATTTCTCATTCCTCTCCAAATCTCTTCTCCATCGATCATGTCGCCCTCCAGTCGAGTCCATCCTCCCGCATGCCTCATTTGAACATTCCGCCGAGTATCATTCGCATGTACCCACCCTAGTCCTCTTTCAATAGATCTCCGGACCCCGAGATGAAATAGAGAGGGAACAAGTGGGGGCATGTGATACCTAAGGCAGATTCAAAATTTTGAACCGGTGATTATAGCATCCGCAAATCATATATATAGGGTATTCAATGTTCGTTTGATTTTTGAACGTACAATACACTCCCTCCTATCCTTTCTAGTTTACATATAAGTTTTATGTGTAGTCAAAGTATATCTACTTTGATAAAAAAGGTATCAACATTCAACAACGCCCAATCAATATTTTTAGATTCGTACGTCCTCCTAGATTTGTACTCGATATGGTTTCCAATTTGACTCTTGACAATATTAATAGTACATGAGATGTATAATGTGAAAATTATATCATTGGAAACTCCTTTCACATACGAATTTGACCGTATGCTTTGTGTAAGTTGCATGTCATATATTATTACTCTAACATTTGGTCAAAGTTAGCCTCGAAAAACGCATTAGACCCTGTATGCTCTGTGTAAGTTGCATGTCATATATTATTACTCTAACATTTGTGTAAGTTGCATGTCATATATTATTACTCTAACATTTGGTCAAAGTAGAATAGTGGAAGTGGATCCTTTGACGTAGGTATCCCTGCCTTACCCTCCCTTTCGGTCACCTACTGGCGGACCCCATGCTTGCTAGGCCCTGTATGTCAGGTAATCAATGGGTTCGGCCACGTCAGGGGATCCTCATCCGTAGTATACTCCCTATGTTTTTATTTACACCGCATAAAACGGAGGGAGTGGTGGTATAATAAATGACGCGGGCGGGGGAGGGGGAGGGACGTCGGTTTGCTCTCTACTGCGGTCCCACAAGCGAGCGAAAACGCAAGACAAAGTGCGTTCCATTCGGTGAGCGACGTGGAGGGTCCAGCGTGTCGGGCTGCAACGCGAACGCGACAAGAGCGATGTACTCCCTCCGTTTCTTTTTACTCCAAATATAAGATTTGGTCAAAGTCAAACTACAAAAAGTTTGACCAAATTTATATTTAAAAATATGAACATCTACAATACTAAAACTATATAGTATGAAAATACGTATGGTGCATCTGATAATATTGATTTCATATTGTGAATGTTTATATTTTTTAATACAAATTTAGTCCAACTCTACAAAGCTTGATTTTGACCAAACCTTATATGCAGACTAAAAAGAAACGGAGGGAGTACAGTCAAAACCGATTGACCGGTCGTCACCGGAACCACTATTCACACCAGAACCTTCGCTGCTCGGCCTACGCCAGCCACTGCCCTAAAACCACACCAAATCTCCAGCCCATTCCCCCACCTTTCGATCCCCTAGCCCACATCAAGCATCCCTTAGTTCGCCGGAAAGCCATGGTGCGCCGCAAGATCACTTACTACAAGATGCTGACGCTGGAGCGCCGCGCAGAAATCGCGGCGGCGATCGGCGCCACAGACCTCCGTTCCCAAGCTCGCTTTGCGGCGGGCCAATCCCCGAGTTCTCTGAAGCCAAGCTACGAGGAGGAGGAAGCCGATCCAATGTTCATGGCGGAGGTCGCGGCGCAGAAGGCCCCCGATGGGTATGAGACGATGGACGTCGACTTCGTGCCAGCGTCCGAGTCCCCCATGGTGCAGGCGGACCAGCGGTTCAACATGGCGATACTAAAGGAGGACCGGGAGGCAGAGGCTCAACTCGACGCGGAGTGCGTGCATGCCGCTGCCATCGAGGATCTCCTGCAGGCAGAACCTGATGTCGTGGATGTGAACCGGGCGGCGGAGGCTCAACTTGAGGCGGAACCCGCGGATGCCGCTGCCATCGAGGCCCTCCTGCAGGCGGAACCCGACGTCCTGGACTTGAACCGGGCGGCAGAGGCTCGACTCGACACAGAGCGCGTGATGCCGCTCTCATCGACGCCCTCCTGCAGGCGGAACCGGACGTCCTGGACATGAACCTGGCGGCGGAGGCTCGACTCGACGCGGAGCGCCAGGATACCGCTGCCATCGAGGCCCTCCTGCAGGCGGAACCGTACGTCCTCGACTTGAACCAGGCCATGCTCTTGTCCGTGCAGAGCGCCCGCACGCTCCGCTTCAACGAGTAGCTGGAGGCCGAGGACAACCACGATTCAGATACACACGTCGGCAACGACGCCTGGTTCGCGCCGGCAGCCAAAGACGATGAGGCCGTCTCTTTCCGCGAGCAGTGATAGTTTTTCTTTATGTTGTTGTTTTCATGGATCTTTTGCAGTGTAAAAACATATATTTGTTATGCAAGTCGCCTGACTTTGGTCAGTCTACCATTTCAGGCGGTTGGAAGAATGTCCTACGTCTCCTAACCCTTCTTTCCTTCTTCCTCACCTCTTCTTCTTCCCCAACAGACCACCGCATGGCCCGTACGGATACTCCCCAACATGCGGTTGGATAAACATACTCTATGAACGAAAATTATGTGTCAGCAATAGGATGGTTGAGTTTGGTTTGTTCACATGCGACAACACGTGTCAGTGAGGGTGCGTTCCCTCGGTTGGGTTTGCGGCGTGCAGGAGAGACTGTGTGAGGGTGCGGTGCGACCGCGGCATGCAAGAGCGACCGTGTGAGGGTGCGGTGCAACCGCGATAGCCGTGCGCAGGTATACCTCCTTCTCATTTTGAAAACTTTAGGAAAGCTTGGAAAAATGTGTGGTGAAGTTTGGCAATGCAAGGCCTAGACCCAAACAGGATAAGTACGTACATACTAGGAGTACTAGTGTTAAAAAAGAAAGGCGGGGTTTTCTTTCACGGGATTTAATCGATAAAATCCTCATTTCACGTGTCAATTAATGCATATTTTTTTTCTCCAAAGACCAAAGAGCTAACCATCTCACTCCCCATCGCTTGATTAATGCAGCGCCACGCAAACCAACCTTCTCACTTCCGCATGCATGCAGGGGATATTAATGTCCTTGGTTGCTAACCCCATCAATTTTGCCTCGATTAGTGTTAGTGGCCCTTTGCAAATTGTAATTTTGATATACTGGCCTTGTGTACAAAAAAATGGAGGTACTAACTATATTTGACTTCCTTCCCCATTGCGCTGACGTCGACAATATCTTTTTTTGGTGGTTTGTTGAAGTGCGTTCGACGGAGAACACCATTGAGGGAGACCACGGTAAGTCGTTCGCAAGTGCCGCCTGCAAGCCGAGACAGCCGCCTTATTTGCATCCAGGAAGTCCTTTACTAGTACTACCAGGAGTCCTAATACGGTGAGATGGCTTCTCGAAGAAGACGATGGAGAAGCGGAGTCAGCGAAGAGTGAAATGATGGTTGCTTCGTCCGTGCTTTTGTGATTTGACGCCTCACTGCTTTTTGATTTGTGATAGAAGGGGCAGTGGAGTAGACCCTGTGCTCTATACTGTACTACATGCGTCCAATCATGGGAGAAAGAGGAGATACGTTGCATTTTTCTATTCCTTCAATCAATCAATCAGGGAGCTTCGGTTGCATCTTTTTGGCTTTGGCAACACCGTCCACAATGGTTCCCACGATGCCAAAAGCTATTTTCACATTTGGCTACACATTGTGAATGCCCTTAACCGTACCACTTGGTTTTGCTCCTGTGTGCTATCTATACAAATCTCAATTATATTGATCTAAAAAATTATAGATTCGAGATTAGTAAAAAGGAGGTGATTTTGCCGCGTGGATGGCGGGGGAGGTTTCTTATTTGAGCAATGCTACATCCACGTAATGGTTTACGTAAAGTTACGAACTGATGTGATGTGGGACTATTTGATTGGATTAAAGGAGAGGATTAGGCCCACCCGCCTGAAAATCAGGGGGGCATATATAGATTAGATGGAAAGTATATGTAGCAGCTACGTAGCCCTTTGTAAGTCTAGGATTAGGCTTCTTATTTTCGGAGGACGTTGTCCTGGCGGTTGCCTAACATGCGGTCCCACGTGTCAGTGCTTTACCAAGCTGATCCGCGTCCCACATGAGGCAGAACAACGGTAGAAGCAACACGTGGTTAAGTTGAAGAAGATGAGGGAGAAGCGAATTCAGCAACGAGTGAAGTGATGGTTTCTTCGTCCCTCCAACTTAACTGCGGGAAAGGTGCAGCTTTGTGATTTGACGCCTCATTGCTCATTACTACGCCGGCGCCATGACTGGGGTGCTTCACCCCGGCTGCTCTGCACTGTATTCCGGTATGGCACGTGGACCCGGTAGCTTGATGTCCCACATGTCGGCGAAAGGGACTAGAAGATTTATGAAAGCGAGCGCTCCACTCTTACGACGGAGGAGTAGACGACACGACGGCCCAGTGAACTGTCACTTGTACTGTATAGTACTATAGTTTTGCTGTTTCGCACGATCCATCGATACAAACCCGATTAAACAGGAAAGGGCGGAATTTTTCTCGCGCGGTAGATGATACTGGCCATACATTTCAAAGGCAATTTTAATGTATGCAAACTGAATAATTATAAGTAAAAATATGATATCTAGTAAAACTAAAAACACATATGATTTATTGGGTTAGAGTGTAGTAGTAGTGCTGTATTGCATAGTTGTTAGATGTAACTAGTCATCAACCCGTTCATCTGCACGGGCTAGCGACCATGTGTAAAAAACATGGTATTTAATATAATTTTCATAATAGCGTTAGGCATAAGTTTTTTAATGCATAGATTGATGTATGTTCAGTTCAAAAGGAGGAAATAATCCCTATTTCTTGGTAGTAATCCAAAAAATGAAAAAAAAATCTAAGTTGGAAAAACTATTGTCAAAACCATACATGATTGCATAATACAAATGTACAACTTGAGTAATATTTTGGTATACGGGCACATTTCCTGCAACTGTAAATTTAGTCTCAATTAGCTTTATAAATTTGAGACAATACATATTCATTTTTTTTGTTAAACGGTTATTTAGAAATATAGTTCTACCCATAAAATAATTTAATTCTTACTCTCTATCCATGCGCGGGAAGTATTATATATGCTTGTGAGTGTACGTTCTTTACTCAATACAGAAATTCCTATTCGTCAGTCAAATCATAAGAGCTAATTCTTTATTGAACAAAGAATTAAATGGTTACAAAAATTTAAAATTATGTGCTATTTTAGTCATCGAGTTGTGCAAATGGATGTCTTGTATATGTATAATTTCACAATATCATTTACTCCCTTTTTTTATACTACAACTTGGTCAATTTAGACATAAGATTTGCTGGGTCCCTAAAATATAACAAATTTAAAAATATTATAATGCAACATGGGTTATGAATACAATGGGGTTTATGTATGCCATTTGAAAGAAAAGATACAAAAAGGGTCTCTATAGGTTATTGTCAAAGTTATAAAACATATTTTGCATTATATAGGTCGTGATTAAAGTTATAAATATTTAGTTTGCAAATTTTGTACTTATAAAAATTATTTGACATATTTTGCACCGTTTGTCTTAAATTTCTTTACGATGTGGACTCTTTTTAACCTATTGCCTGCAAACTTCTTTTTTTTACGTGCTGAGGTCTTCGTATCTGTACATGTACTTGTGTGGCATATTTTTTTTCCTTTCCAGAACTTACACGTGAGCGTTGGGGACTCTTTTCGTTCGTGTTTGTGGACTTTTTTTCACGTGTGAGGAAAAGGAACAATGTTTCTGTTTCTATAGAAGTTTTTTTATATTTGTTTCTACATAACTTATAGACGTGCGCGCTCAGGACTCTTTTTTTTGGAGGATCGTTCAGGACTCTATTTGGTACGTATGGGCTTAGTCCTACTGTATGTAGTGACGTGATATTTTTTTATTCACACAAACATCTGCTCATAGTGCCCGCAAAAAAAATCTGCTAATAGATCTGGGCCATTAAAGTAAAAATCTAAAGGCTGCTAGATTGATTTTGCTAGGACGCTCAGATTTCTTTTTTTTTTCCTTTTGCTCTAGGAAGCGGAGAGAAACCCAAGAAAGGAAGACTCCCGTATGTCTTAGTTTCATCCGACGGCTGTGGATGAACTATATTTTAATCAAACGACTACAATCCATTAATTCTAAGGATTAACGCTATGTCTCGTATGGTGCCTCCAATTAGTAAATATAAGACATGCGAGAACGTGTAGAGATGTACTTTTGGAGGGCCTACAGAGAGAAAAGCGTAATACGGTCACCGAACTTCAGAATAAGCTAATTACGGTCACTATATACATTTTGCGGTGATTATACGGTCACTTGCTCACAGTTCAGCATCGGATTGCACTCTGTTGACCGGCCAAATAGTCTGCGTGGCGCCATGTTGGCTAGTTAAATTGACCATGTTCCTTGTGGGTCCCACCTGTCAGTTCGCATAGGCAAAAGGTGAGATAAACACAAATTTACACAGGCGCGACAAGGCTCCAACCCGTGCACGGGAATCACCTGGTTGTGTATGTGTCTGTCAGGGCCTGATGTGTGCGCATGCACGTGTAGGTTGAGCACTTGAGCGTGAGAGTGTGTGTTGGTCGTGTGGTGTACTGGTGTGTGCATGCATGCGCGCGTGTGTGCGTATGAGTGTTGTGTGCATGTGTGTGAGTGTTGCGTGCGTGCGTGGCTGCATGTGTACGTGTGAGTGTTGCGTGCGTGCGTGGGTGCTTGTGTTTGTGTGAGTGTTGCGTGGATGCAGTTCGTGTGCATGCGTGCGTGTGTGTATAATCGCCACACCAGCTCCTATGTGTTAAAACAGACGGCTCAGCATACCAATACAAGGCCACCTTGTCCGCTATGCCCGCGGTCATGACTTCAAACCACCGTCCAAATATTTTTTTGTCGTTTATTTTCATTCTTACTAGCAAGATGCCCGTGCATTGCACGTAACATCAAGATGCATTTGTATGACTTGTTTATCTTGTGAGAGAAAAGGATGAACGAGGGAAGGCCTTATTTGCAAATGTGGAGAGGTGTGTGGGTACCTTTTTGCAAAATTGCCATAGTTTCTTTCCTATCCGTCAGATATAAATCGGACGGCCTATATTGCAGGTTGGCAGGCACACCATCATCCCCAACTCTGTTTTTTATAAGAGTGTATTTTATAAGAGTGTAGATGTAGAGTAGATACAAGTCGACAAGTGGGCACGGTGGTAGTGAGATAATGTGATGCAACACTAGAGGTGCCACGTGGAGCATTTAACTGGTCAACTAGTCATGTCATGAGCAAATACAGAGTTGTACGGTGAGCCCGTGACTGTATAATAACCACTAAACATAAATGGTGACCGTAATGAGTGGATTCTGAAGTCCAATGTACGTATCGTGCTTTCGCTTCAAATACAATGATCGTCATTGCATATATCGCGACAGAAATATGCAACATGCGTGAATTTTCTGGGGGCTTACTTTTAGAGGACCTGGAGATAGTTTTGTGTGCATAAGTGAAAGGGGCGTAAAGGGGGGGGGTATGCGATGGAGAGACAGATGCTCTTCGTTTCTCTTTATTATGACTAACTTTGTATATAGTATAAAAATATACAAATTCACAGTGCGGAATAAATATCATTGTGGGCACCATGCAATGCAAATTAGCGTTCGTATTCCTCCATATAACTTTGTAATGTTGTATATATGTAGAAACTCTAAAATAATTTTTTGGCCACACGTTATTCAAAAGGAATGTTGTATGCAAAATAAACGTGAAGAGAGGGCTTTTAAGATCAATGGGGTACGTGATGTAACATGTGTGAATGTGTAGTTGATGCATTTGGCGGGGCCTAGAGAGGTATGTGTGTGTATTACGTATTCGAGAGAGGCATGGATAGAGGGGCCGACGGGGCGGGGGCGTGAGAGAGATAGCACGAGAAATGAGAGTGGTCTAGAGAGAGAGAGACGAATATGACGTCACGACAAGAGATTCCATTCCCTTGAGTGTGTATATGCAAGGGGGGAGGGAATAGAGGCACCAGGAGAAATTTTCTGTGTGTGTGGTGTTTGTGTTGGTATGTGTGGGTGTGAGAAGGTAATGAGACGTGGGGGCAGAGGGTGTGTCACCGCGTGAGGTCCGGTGGGTCGAGGTGAGGCCCTTCGTTCGGTTCCGTCCTGCACCACATTGGTCGGCCCGTGATGCATTTAGGAAGACCCATGGATGACTAGTCGTACAAGACAAAGATAGCAGAATTGTGAAGGACTCTGTGTCCACTGACAAAGCCGTCTAGGATTTTTAACCCTAGGTTCTCGGACTAAGGTAACCCCTTTATCTCTGATATTACTATTCATCCAACCTAACTTTAAGGGGCATCCTACAGAATGCTCTGCTAGAATCATACTCGTCGATTAGGAAGAGAGGTGTGAGACAATGCGTAAGAGACAGGCGTAAAGATAATGTGCGTACATGAGACACGTAGGCAGGTCCATGTATATAGAAAGGGTCAATGAGGATTGTGCATGTGTATGTTTGCGAGAGGAAGAGTGCTTGTGAGAAAGGTTAGTGAAAACAGTTGTAAATGGTTACGAGAGGGAGGGAGGGTTATATCTAGAGCATGTGTGCGAGAAAGACACCTCGGGAGAGAGTGTGTGAGCATGTGTGAGAGACCACCAATGGAGAGTGAAACTACACGTAAAAGACTGCTCTACACATTGATTAAAGATATAAATTGTATCGAAATATTAGGATGGGATCATGATATTTTCAATTCGCGTAAGGAGCGGTCATTGATCCATCAGACATCTAGATTCTATCGAATTTGAGCATGTCTATGTCATTATTCGACACAATTGATCCACATAGTTAGTATTTTGAACTCCAGAAAATGCATCACTTTAGCAATCGAATATAAACGTGAGTATAGTTCATGTTGTGTGTGTAAAGCACATTATACATACGACAGTTACACAATGGACATTATAAATAGCTACTACCTACCAACTAGCATACATTTGAATTCAACTTATGGTGGTTTGAAAAAATCGAATTTAACATGAAGTCCATTCAATTATTTGAATTTGATATCATGGCATTTGTAAACCATACCTAAATTATGGGGGCACCAATCTTTGCTCTGATTTTGTACATAATAGCATATGTAGTCGTGTACAAAATAGATTCAAATTTAGCTCCTCCATTCCAAAATAATCGTAGTTATAGGATTTTCAAGTGTTAAAATTTCAAAAAGAAGCGGATAATTTAATGAGGTTTTCAAACATACAAGGTCAAATATAATGTTGTATATTTAGGCCAATCCTGATAGTTTAAGAGTACACTAAACGTGAATGCTTGTGTTTCAAAATTTCGAACGAAGTGCCAAAAGAGCCTCTACTCGCCCGAAACCACGTGAGACCAATGTTTGGTAGAACAAGGAAATTACTTTTCTAATAACTCCGACCCGTGAAACCTACCGGCCCGACGTCCAAAGGTCTAAACCTGGGTTGGTTTGTAGCTTCATCTAGACGCCACGCAACCGCATCCGAAAAACATTCATACACAATGGCTGCCTAAGCACACATGCGCGCGGCCGAAACCGCTCCCGTCCACTATTTGGGACACATGGGATTACCATCCTACCCCCGACCCGCAGTAGGTCCGAAATTTAAGAGGGGGTCTAAACAAGCGTGTCCCATCTTCTGTTCAAAAAAGCCAAAAACAAGAGCGTCCCAGACCGAAACATGGTTCCCCCACCCGTTCGATTCCCCATTCGTACTCCGTGGGCGCCAAAACTACCTCTCCACCAGCCGCGAAGCCCCGGCGTCCTCCATCCGCCACCCCATCCCACCCATCAACCGCCGCCCTCCTCCATCACACTGGAGCCGATACCCCGACGTCGTCGTCTATCGCAACCTCAACCGCAACGCCCTCCACGGCTAGTAGTTGAAGCCGAGGCCGAGCCGTCCGTACCCGAGCCAGTTCAACAATGTTGTCCTGCCCCTCACCGCTGCCGCTCCAACTTCGCCACCCTCCACCGCACCGGAGCTGTTCCTGCTATGGCATCCTTCGCCGCCTCGGATCTGCTTCCCCTCCGCCGACATACGGCCACGGCAACACAGTCAACAATTTGGCCATGGGTTCGTCCAAGCCTGCACCCTCCAGAACATCAGTTTCCCCGGTAAAAAGAAGAAAATCGGCGCGACATGTGGAGAGAACATCAGTTTCCCCGGTAAAAAGAAGAAAATCGGCGCGACATGTGGAGGTGACCACACCGGCAACTGAAAAAGTTACTCCTCTTCCCTTATTCGTGCAAATCTTACGTCTCTGCTTGCACGGTATTCATCCCATAGAAGACACTAGTTGACCGCTTCTTCTTGATACTAGATGTTCCTAGTAACTTGCGATGCACAAGGTTTCTCCTCATATACTATTTCGCCTTAGCTAGAGGTTCGTCGCCCCCCTGAATTTCAATTTCTAGCCAGTTGATTCCCAATTAATGGAAGCATTCCCCGGTGTGACAGGCACTAGTATGCCTATTATGCCGGGGAAGCAGCGCCTTGGAGTTTATCTTAGGGGCGTGTGCGGCCTAGAGCTACTGGCGCCTGATCTGGAGGTCGGCCGGGATTAAAGGGATGGCCTTAGGGCGCTGCCAAGCACGGCGGTGGTGTGAGCTTGATGGGAGGGCGGGGCGGCGGAGGCAGGATCTGGGCCGGTGGTCGCTGGCGGTTCGAGAAAGATCATCAACAGTGACAGGCGGGAGGTAGACGAAGGCCATCTGCCCGTTCCTTATTGATCCGATGGTTCATTAAAAAAATCGACTGACCTATTTATTTTCAGTCGACTGTTATCTTAAATATGACCACATGTGGTGGTGTGCTGGAGGAGTACCTGCATTTCCTGTGCTCATATATTACAAAATCATACGGAGTAGAATCTAATTTTGTTTGCCATGCAATGTTATAGAGCTATCATATGTCTCCTGTCATTTATTTTTCAGCCACCTGCTATCTGCTACTTTTACAGTGCACTAGTTCTGCACACACTTCATCCGTACTCTCACTGTTGTGTTTTTATGCAAGGGTATTTCATACTTTGCTGCCATGAGAGAAGCCAAAAAGAAAAGAGAGAAGTCGCTCCAGCTTGGTGTGCGGCTAGGCAAGACACGTTTCAAGGCTTTAAAGGGTGTAGTGTTAGCAGATGGAGACGGGGAACGTAGCTCTGGAGTTGATGACCTCGCTCGCAATGAACCACCATCCCAAGTGCTTGCTTTAACTTTGCGGTGTCATATGTGGTTACATGTTCCATATGGTGTCTAGCTTGTATTCGAAAGGCCGAAGTCAGTAAGATAAGGAAAGATATATTTTTTACATGAACCACCATCTCGTGAGCACCAGAAGACAAATAGCTAGTCAGGGCACTGGCCGAGCCAGTGACAAGCCCAGCAAAGATAGGCATCACCTGGAAGCCAACTAAAAAGCTGCGATGGTGGCTAAGCAGCCCGCCGCCCACCAGGCTCTCAGGTCCTAGATGATCATGCTCACCACTCCAGTCGGATGTCTAGCTTGTATTGCTTCCAATTTGGTTAAATTGCATCTGCTTAGCTTACACATTATACCTTTGAATACACATGCCTTTCTATTTTTTGGTACATACTAGTACATCTGTGTATTAACCATGTTCTTACATCAAACTAATGTTCTTGTGTATCCCTCATCAATCACTTATGACGAGGTAGGCAGGCAAGGGGACTACTCCTCATTTAAAGGATGCAGCGTCAGCCTCCCGACATGATTCTCATGAAACAGAAATGCTAGATGAAGATAGTGAACGTAGCTCTGTAGTTGATTACAGCATTTCCCCTACACTAGCATCATAGGTGCTTGCTCTAACTTGGCAGCGTGATATGTGGTTGCATGTTGCATATGTTGTCTAGATTGTAATTCTTCCAATCTGGTTAAACTGCATGTGCTAGTCTTCTTAGCTTATACATTATACCTGTTAATGTGACATGCCTTCCTGGTATTAGTTGCTATCTTTCATATGATTTATAGCAATGTGACATTTGTCTATTAAGCATGTCCTTACATAAAACTATTGTTTTTTTGTATCCTGCATCAATCAACATGACGATACACCTTTAGTATATGCAGTGCCATATTAGTTGCATCTTTCATATGATTTATAGCATGCGCTGCTTTCAATTTGTTGAAATTCCATTTATGATGGGACGCTTTTAACTTGGCAGAGTCATATTGGTTGCATCTTTCATGTGGTGTCTAGCTTGCATTGCTTCTTAATTGCTGGAATGGTTTTTGCTTAGTTTACACAAACAGTTGTGAACATGCCATGCCGTCCTATTTTTCGTACATATTCCATCCTGGTATCATGCGTTTGCCTTACATCAAAGTAGTGATTGTCAGTATCATGCATGAATGAGTTCTGAAGAGAGAATTTTATTGCTTTTTCTTGTTTGTTTTACTTGATAATTCAATATCAATAAAGCGGAAGGAAGTTAGCAAGGCAGCGGATAAAGGTGCTCCTTCCGAACGGAGGGCCTCTATAGTTTCTACTCCTCCACACCCCCAAGATGATTTCCAAGACAACACATGCATAGACACTCAACAAAGTTGTGTTTATGATGAGCATGTCTCCCCTAGTACAACATCACTGGTGCTCCCTCTAATTTGTCACTGTTATATGTGGTTGCATGTTATGTGTGATGTCTAGCTTGTATTGCTTCTAATTTTGTTGAATTCCATCCGCTTACTTTACACATTATACTTGAATAAGACACGTGTTCCTGTTTCTAGAACATACAATATCTGTCTATCACACCATGTTCTTACATCAAATTACTATTGTTGTGTAACCTGCAACAATCACTTATCATAAGACATGTTTGACTTCGGAGTGTGATATAGGTTACATCTCACATTCTTTTCTAGCTTGTACTACTAATTTGTCGAAATGGCACTTATGACGAGACAATTTTAACTTGGTAGAGTGATATTCGTTGCATCTTTCATATGGCGTCTAGCTTTCATTGCTTCTAATTTGTTGAAATGCCTTCTCCTTAGTTTACACATCATAAACTGTGAATATGCAAATCTGTGAATATGCAATGGCACTAATGACGAGAGACCTCTAACATGGTAGTGTGATGTTATTTGCATCTTGCATATGATTTATTTCTTGTACTGCTTCACATTTGTTTAAACGCCATTTATGATGAGACACTGTTAACTTGGTAGAGCGATATTTGTAGCATCTTTCATATGGTGTCTACCTTCCATTGCATTGCTTCTAATTTGGTGAAATGTCTTCTTCTTAGTTTACACATCACAGTTCTAGTTATCTCTTCCGTCATGTTTTTCATACATATTACATCCTCCTATCATGTGGTTGTCTAACATCAGAGTTCAATTCGTCTGCATCACGCATCAATTTGTTCTGAAGAACTAAATTGTTATTCTTTTTTCTTGTCGGCTTGACTTAACATGGCACAGAGAAAGAGGAAGAAACACAGAATGGCAGGGAATGAGATGCAGATGAATCCTACAGATTCTGCTGGTACTGATGGTGCAATAGAAGGTCAAAGTCCAGCGGATAATTCTACAAACACGACATCCCATGCTACATGAGTTGCAAAAAAAGACAAACAAAAACAAATAGCTGCCACCAAACAAGCAGAGACAGCCCTAGTTCTTGCAACACCTACCACAGTACTACCAGTTGCACGACCTACTCGTGCGTCAATTGAGCTAGCAGCACGTTCCCAAGCTCCCTTGCCACCTGAAACTACTTCCCAAGCACTCTTGACACAAGACGAGTTGGCAATATCAGATGAACCTTGTGAGCTTCAACAGCAAGAAGGTAGTTGCTGGAGTCAAGTTATAGTTGCATGCTTCTTTATGTAGTCTCACAGTTTGATGTACACTAACACTTCCTATGTTTGTTGTTGGACTAGCACCTAGGCGCAAGAGGAAACAAACATCAGGGATAATGCTCGATAGGTTAACTAAATCTAGAGGAGGAAGAATGGAGATCCGTTTTGAGGCAGGTTTAAAAAGGCCACGTGATGCTACAGAGTCAGCCAAGTTAGTATCAGAGGCAGCGGTCGCTATTAGGTGTCATGTACGTATCCTCCCAACATGGATTCAATATAGGAATGACAAACACGAAACCCTGTTCAACACCTTCCTCGACCATTTATCTGTAAGTATGGTTATGTATGGAAACTGGTAATATCGTCTTGCTCTGTCTAATACTTTCAAGGTTGCTGATAATGAGACTCCCATAATTTTCAACGGATGAAGTTCAAGTTGGATAGCCAAGATGATGCAACCAGACAAGCTTGCACCCATGTTTTCAAGTCTGCTCTGCGACAGTATCGTTATAACTTGAGGAAAACTCACTTTGAAGGCAAGGCTAACAGTGAACTTGCCCAAACATCTCCAGTGGAAAATATATCTGATGAAGACCGGAGAGGCCTAGTTAAACACTGGTCCGATCCGAAGTATCAGGTACATTATATATATGTCATCAGATCACATGTTGAAGTCCTATTTACGCATGTGCCACACAAATCTATCATCTAGTAGGTGAACTGTTCAAAGAACAAGGCCAACCGTACGAAAGTGAAATTCCAACAGACGACATGATCTCATAGCTATATTGCACACTGCGAGGCTCTTGTAATTAGCTGTTGTTTCACTCTTTTCGCTGTACCATATTATCAGATCTATATTGACTTGTTCCAAATGTAGAGGAAAGCCCGCAAGGACCAAAAAGTACCTGAACCAAATGCTGTGGAAATCTTCAAGGACTGTCACACCAGCAAGAAGAAGGGCATGACTACACCAGTCAAAGCCGCTGTTGTAAGTCCTTAATCCTCATGCCTTTTAACTACTACTTACTCTGACTTGTGCCTTGAATTGCATGGTTTGCAACCAATGTCTATTACTCTTTTCAATTTTATACACAATTGTCTTAGCGTATCATTGCACCTTACAAGGTTTAAAAGAGAGGAGTGATGTTCCTTTGATCTTGACCCGTAATCTAGTTCCGTGCTGGACTTGCCCACACAACATTACAATTGCCTATTTGTCTGTTCTCAATTGTTTTGTGATATGAATGATGTCATACTATGCTTACCGTATTATAAACTTCATCTCTTTATCCTTAGCCCTCAATGCAATGTGAAGAAATAGACAATACATTAGCGATGGTACATGGTCATATGTTTGGAACCTGGTTTTATTATGTACTTTGCAATAAAATACAAGTAATATTTTACATGGGTTCACCAGAATAAGTTCTGTATATAGACTAAAGCTATTTTGTTTGGTTTTGCTGCCTCCTTAATGTCTTCTATTATGGTACTACTAATGTAAAACCTCAACTTTTCAACGAGCTATGGGAAAAATGGTGGAACCGCCACCTTCTAAAGGTGGCGAGGCAACTATAACCGCAATGTCAGCTCTTGCTGCAGTGGGTCAGTACCTGTCCACTAACAGTGCCAAAAGCACATTCCTGCGTAATACTGGGTTGGTTGTTAAGGAAATATCATCCAAACTGCCTCATGATCAAGATATGCAGGCTCAAAGCAATGTTGTATCTGCGCTCCAGACACAAGTCCATTCCCTAACAGAGACCCTTTGTGAAACAAGGAGAAACATTGCTCAATGTCGTCAAGATATGCATGGTTTTGAAACCAGACTATCAGACATTTGCTATGTTGTTCAGGAGCCTAGGGGAAATGAAGGCAAGGGTTATGGTGCTCCATCGGACAATACAACATGAAAACGTAACAGTCAGGTCAAATGAACTGAGCTTCTGAACTTCTGGTGGTGCATTTATCTGCTAGACTATTAAGTTTTATGCCAACCTTCCTTTTGTTATATAGTTGTAATTTGTTTTGGTGCGATACAAAATTTATTCTTAACGTGGAGCCACCGGCTGAAGAAAATAGCTAGCAATTTTTGTATAGTGTAGGGTGTTCCTATATTTGCACTGGTGGCGATCTTTGATGCCGAGTGGATGTAATCGGTGCAATCGCCTTAATAGCCTAGCGTTAGTTTCGGCCTTATTTATTTCCTAGTCTTCTTTTTCCCTGGTTTGCTAGTGGCCGCAACTGCCATGGGCCATATACGGGCTGTAGGATCCATGGGTCTCTTACGGGCCGTCGATAAATGGGCCTGTAATCGGTGGGCCTCGGGCCGTCGGATAAATGGGTCTACATGGGTCATAATCGGGCGTACTTGGTATCGACCCAGCATGGTAACAGGCCGTTAACAGGCCGTAGGACAGCAAAGGCTTAATTCTGTCACAGGCATAACGGGTCATTAATGGGCCAAAATATAGGACAGGCTGGAAAGGGCGCAACGGGTTAACAGGCCAGAAATGGGCCGACTCTTGCCATGGGCCGAATTTGGCCCATTAGGGTAACAGGCCAGTAACGGGCCGATTCTTGCCATGTGCCGAATTTGGCCCATTAGGGGAACAGGCAAGTAACGGGCCGACTCTTGCCATGGGCCGAATTTGGCCCATTAGGGGAGCAGGCGAGTAACGGGCCGGAAGTAATCGAGGGACGAAAAGGAGCCCAAAAACGTATGGGCCGTCAATAGGCCGAAAGCTAACACGGGCTGGAAACAACCCATGTAAATCACGGGCCATTAATGGGTATAAAGAAAATTATTGTTCATTATGGGCTAGAGTCACCGTGGGCATGTAAAGGGCCGAAAGATACGAAGGCCTCATATGGGCCGAAAGACATCATGGGCCATACATTGGCCGAAAGTGAAATGGGCTGGTATTATATTCGACGGCCCACATGACGTTGTTGGGCCGATTTCCTTTAGGGCCTAACGGGCCGTAAAATGGGCTATTTGCGAAGAGACCGTTAACAAGCTTTTCATGGGCCAGCCCGTTAACTTTTGACCAAGTCAAACAGGCCGGCTTTGTAAGCTAAATGGGCCACTGTTGGGCCGTGCCATGTGTCGACATATCATAGGCGCCTATCTGACCCACTGACGAGCTGACACGTGTTTCGTCCGGCCAATAAAAATTTTACACGTGGAAATTTCCCATTGGTCGGGGCTGTTAACGGGTTATCGAATCCAAAACCCGACCCGATAGCTTAACGGCGTTCCGTTACGGTGGATGCCACGTGTCGGTCACCCTTGACGAAAGCACTTCTCTGACGCGCGATTTATCGTCATGGAAGCGGACACTTCCGTGATGATAATTTTGGTAATGTCATGGAACACTTCTACGACAGCATAGGTATGACTATCTTGATTCTCTCATAAATTTGACATGGATGTACATGCATGACAAAAAACGTGACCTACTGTGACAAACACGTATCATCACGGAAGTGTATTTTTCTGTAGTGCAACTCAGTCGCGTCGTTAAGCGCCGTAGGCCAGTAGAACCCGCTACGGAACGCCTTACCGAAGAGGGTTCGTGACGACGAGTGGTGCCAACAGTCTTCGCCGCCTATGTCAGCTAGCAACTCTTTCCCCTTCTGCCTAGAGGTACAACGCAAGGAAACGTCATTCGGCCGCTTCTTGTATAACTCATCGTCCTGGATGCAATATACCGTGGCCTATCAGGCCACGCGCTACGCGTCCTCCTCTTTCTCTGGCAGCGTCCCTTGCGTCAGGTATTCCTTGAACTCCTTGGTCCAGCACCCCTCCTGAGGCTCGAGCGCCAGGAGTAGGCGCGCTCCCGAGGTCGGGCCGCATGCCGGGGCTCCCGAGGCAGGTGGTTAAGGGAGCTGCTCTCGAGGCGACGCCTGCCTCGAAAGCGAAGGTGCTGCCGATGGCTTGAAGAGCCGCTCCTCAAAGACGCCAGGCTCTTAGGGTTGTCGCTTGGATGCTCTTTTGGCGATGTCTTCGACCTCCTTGTTGGTGTTGCGGGGCATGTGCTACAATTCTAGGCCTAGGAACCGCTTTTCCATTCTGCGTACCTCTGTGAGGTATGCCTCCATGTGCTCGTCCCTCGGCTCGTATACCTTGTTGGAGAAGTTGACGAGAAGTTGCGAGTCGCCCTTGATGGTGAGGCGCGTCACCCCCAGGGCCACCGCAGCTCTGAGGCCGACTAAGAGGCCTTCATACTCCGCGATGTTGTTGGAGACCTTCTCGCCCTGCTGGAAGCAGAGCTGCACGGCGTAGTAGAGCTTGTCCTGAGTGGGCGAGATGAGCGCTGCTCCAGCCCCCGCGCCCTGGTGTGCAAACGCGCCATCGAAATACATAACCCCCAGATCTGGTCGCTCATTGGGGTCTCTACCGGCCCAAGTACGCCGTCTTGCTGGGCCTGGTCATTCGCTGGCGTCGCTGCAGCCTTTGCGGTGCCCTCCAAGTCTTGTATCGCCCCGGCTGGGGGCGCGACACGGCGCGACGCATCCTTGGCCTAGCGTTCTTCTCGAACCGCCACTAGAGCTGCGCTGGCGGAGTAGGGAGTGGCGGTAAGGTAAAGCACCTGGGACTTGACAGGGCGGGGCGCCACCATCACCGGAGGGCTGGTCAGGTATCTCTTGAGGTCTCGAAACGCTTGGTCAGCCTCCAGGGTCCACTCGCACGGTCCCTTCTTCTTCATCAGCTTGAAGAATGGTAGGGCGCGCTACCCCAGCTTGGAGATGAAGCACCCCAGCGAGGTCACGGAGCCGGCAAGCTTCTGCATCTCCTTGAGAGTTTGTGGTGGGCTCATGTCTTCTATCGCCTTGACCTTCTCCGGGTTAGCCTCGATCCCCCTGTGGGACACGAGGAAGCCAAGGAGCTTGCAGGAGGGGACACCAAACACGCATATCTCGAGGTTGAGCCGCAAGTCCACCTGGCGCAGGCTTGCGAAGGTCTCCTCCAGGTTTTGAATCAAAGTCCTCACCTCCCGAGACTTTACCACAATGTCATCGACATAGGCTTCTGCATTCCTCCCGAGCTGCTGACCCAGGGCGATATGTATCAGGCGTTGGAAGGTTGCGCCTGTGTTGCGCAGCCCGAACGGCATGCAAGTGTAGCAGTATACCCCGCACGGGGTCAGGAAGGTCATCTTATCCACATCCTCTACTACCATTTTGATCTGATGATAGCTTGAAAACGCATCGAGGAAGCATAGCAGGTCGCACTCGGCGGTGGAGTCAATGATCTGGTCGATGCGCGAAAGCGGGAACGGGTCTTGGGGGTAGGCCTTGTTGAGGTTTGTGAAGTCGATGCACATGCGTTCTTTCTCGCCTTTCTTTGGTACAACGACGGGGTTCGCCAGCCACTCTGGGTACCGAACCTCGCGGATGACACCCGCTGCCTCCAGCTTGTGGGTTTCCTGGACGATGAAGGACTGCTTTTCCGTGGACTATCGCTGCGCCTTCTGCTTAACAGGGCGCACATTGGGGCACACCCTCAAGTGATTCTCGATCACCCCTCTTGGGACCCCTACTAGCTGTTTGGGTTCCCAGGCGAATACTTCTTTGTTTGCGCACAAGAACCTTACCAACGCCTCCTCTTGATCCGAGTCGAGGTTGGCGCCTATGGTGAAGGTGGCTCCTGAGGACCCGTCTTCCTCGACTAGTACCTACTTGGTTTTAGCCCGATCTTGAGTGAACAACTGCTTCTTCTTTGCTGGTGCGGCCTCCTTAACCCCAGGGGTGGCCTCGCTGGCCGATCGCGCTGCTGCGGTGGTTTTGAGGGCAGACTTGAGCGCCGTCAGAGCCTCCTTGTTGTCTCCAACTATGGTGAGGACGTCCTTGCTCCCGGGCATCTTCATGAGGTTGTAGGCTGGATAGGTTGCCGCCATAAACTGAGCCAGAGCCGGGAATCCGAGGATGGCGCTGTACGGGAGGCCAATGCGGGCAATATTGAAGTCGATCAGCTCGGTGCGGTAGTTATCACGAGTGCCGAAGGTCACAGGAAGGCGGATCTGCCCCAAGGGGTTGGTGGAGCCACCGCCGACCCTAGACAAAGGCTTGCTGGGGCAGAGTCGCTCGAGCGGTACGTGAAGGAGGCTAAAAGCTTCCACAGAGAGCATGTTGAGGCTAGCACCGCCGATGATGAGGGTCTTGGTGACAGCTACGCTGCAGATGGTGGGCGCGCAAAGCATTGGGAGCACGCCAGAGCTGACGGTGGTGATAGTGTGATCTCCTGAATTGAAGGTCAGGTCGGCCTTGGGCACCGCCCAACCCGGGGGAGCTCCCTGCCGCACAGAAGCGGCGCCAATCTGGCGAAAGAACGACTTGGTATGACGGTCCGAGGGTGGCGCCTGTGAGCCGCCGAGGAGGGCCGCGACGACGAGGGGCACCGGTGCTGTGAAGCGCGCAGCAAAGAGGCCGCACAGCTCCTCCCAAGATTCCACCATGGATTTTGGGAGGTTGAGTGGCCAGGTGTGTGGTTCACCAGTGAGGGCCATGGGAAGCCAGTTGGCCATGACCCTATCGTTGCCCCCAGCCACCTTGATGGCCTCTTCATATGCCAGCAGGAAGGCTGATGGGTCCATCGCGCCGTCGTAACGCGATGGCATCTCTGGCTTGAACTTGGGCGGCCACCGCACCCGCCGCTAGGCAGGGGCAAAGGCTCTGATCCCCCTGGCCCCGCCATGGACACCTGGCATCCCAGCCGGGAGAGCGACGCTGGCCATGGGGGCGAGACGCGGCTATGGCGAAGCGTGGATCGACGAAGGGAGAGCTTCAGCGCACCCTCTACCTGGCGCTTTTTTTAAATGTGTGCTCTACATGGATCATGTAGGATGACTAGTTAAACTGTCAATTCATAGTACAGTTCACCTTATACTAATCACTTTTTTTGTATTTATGCAAACAGGGGTGCTCAGCTTGATTTCAATGGGAACTGCACAAAATGTCCATGTATACATCGAATATTCTCGAATCATTCATTTCCACCACAAGAAAGGAGGTGCCTGTATGTCCAAGGCGTTGCAACATATAAAGGCGAAATCATACAAGCTACGCACGAATTTGGTTGATTTTGGTGGAACTGCACAAAAAGAATAGCTGGTTTATTTAGCACGAGGTGCCATGTCAATGTCCGAACTGATGGCAAACCCTGCCCATTCCACAATCATAGGCATTTTATATTTTGGAATGGGAAAACCTTGTCAAAGTTTGCTCATTGACGTATGAAAAACAACATGCGTTTGACATTTCGGAATGGGAAAACCTTGTCAAATTTTCTCATTGATGTTAGCAAGAAGACATGCGTTTGATATTTTCAAATGGGACGCCCTTTGCTGTTAGTAGCATCTATCAATTTTTCTTAATTCTTTAGTTGTGTAGTAAATATTGGCTCTGACAAGTGAATCACTGAGATGCATAATCATCGATTGTTTTGAATGTTCTCTATGAATTGTCAGGCCCGTGTGTTGATTGCAATGTACAGGAACGCTAAATTTTGTACTCCCTCTGTTCCTTCTTACTTAGCATATTAGATTTCTTTCAAGTCAGTTGATTTTACATTGTGATTGTTGATACTTTTTATCGGGGGGAATCGACTTCCTCGAACACCTATGGGGACCGAGCCCCTTACTGGTTCGGCGGGGGGCGGAGGTTGCACAAAGAGCGGATCAAGGCGGTGCACACAAGGGATTTTACCCAGCTTCGGGCCGCAAGGATGCGTAAAACCCTACTGCTGCTTTGTGGATTGTATTGTGTTCTTGCTCGGGAGCGCGTGGTGCTACAGTGCACACGAGCCGCTGGCGAGACCGAGCGTGGCGATGGGTGTCCTCCTTCCTCCTACGTGCGCATGGGGCCTCCTTTTATATGCTCAAGGGGTTACCCACAGGTGGCAGCGCAGGTGGGGGCAAAAATGGGAGAATGCTGTAGTGGGTACAGCTGCCTGTATAGTGGCTGTACAGTGCTATCATACCTAACTCTGATGGCGGGGGACAAGGACATTAAATGCCCGTCCGCGTCGCCCAGACGGTGCAGGGAAGTGGACCGTCAGGAGCGCCACCGTTTGCCACGATGGCTACTCTGTCAGCTTCGCTTCGCCACCGCATGCCCCTGGCTACACAACCTCCTGCCACGTGCGCCTGGAATGCCCCCAGAGCGACACGTTGGTGGGTGAGCTGGAAAGCAGGCACGGGGTGGTAACTTGCCGCGGCAAACGCCTTGCCGCGGTGGATGTCTTGTCGCGCCCGGGAGCTTGTTGCTCACCGGGCCTTGCCGGAGCGCGGGATGCACCGTGGCAAGGTCCTTGTCGCGCCGTGGTTGGCCTTCCCGGCAAGCTCCTCTTGCCGGGGTCTTGTTCTTCGAGCGGTCGTCCCGGCAAGCTCCTCTTGCCGGGGCCTTGCTCTCTTCGGGTGGCCTTCCCAGCAGGCTCCTCCTGCCGGGGGCTTGGCTCAAATACTTTGTTCTTGAATGGCCCAAGAGGGGACCGTGGAGGGTCTTGGCGATCACCTGGCAGGCCTTGCCGCGGGGTGCTACGACTGCCCGTGCACAAGTTCGGGGTACTAAGGTACCCCTATTTTAGTACACCGACAGGAGCCCCCGGGCCTGGGCCATACACGGTGCCGAGCGCTGTTGGGCCAGGCCCAAAACAGTGCACGGGCACGCGTGGCCTGGGTCACGCTGCATCTACTTCTGCGCCCACCACGTCCTCCCCGAACGGCACGCGTCGAATGCGGCATCGTGGGGAGAGGTGTGCGTGACGTGGGCGGCGTGCGCGGGGCTGAGCCCCGCAGGCGCGCGTCACGTCGCAGGCGATTTATTTATTCGGAAAGGCGAAACGCCCCTCCTCCTCCCCTTATAAGCGGGGGAGACAGGGGCAGTCCGCCCACCCGCCAGTTGCGATTCCTTGAAATCCTCCGCCACTTCCCAAGAGAAGCAGCGCTCCGCCCCCCCTTCCGCCGCCACCAGTGCTACCGACGCCGTCGACCTCCCTCCCTCTTTCCGCCATGGCCCCGAAGGGAGACAAGGGGAAAGGGAAGGCCGTGAAGTCGGCCGAGGCGCAGCGGCTCGAGGTGCAGCGAAAGGAGCAGGCGGTCTTCCCCCCTGAGCTCGACGCGTTGGTCCTGAGGGAGGAATACTACCTCTTTTGGTCGGCAAGGACGCGAGCGCATCCGCGCACGAGGGTTCTTCGACTTCTCCGCGCTTAGATCCGACGAGGAAGAGGGAGAGGAGTAAGATCCCCGCTGTTCTTGAGTCTCTTCAATTCCTGTAGTTGTGCCTTGCATCTCATTCGCTTTCCTCCGAAATTGGTCCTTTTCAGGACTCTCGCTCAGAGGATGGCAAAGAGAGCCAAGGTCCCAGTGGTCATCCTCGACGACGAGCCCTCAGTGGCGGCAGGGGGTGCGCCTGAGATGACCTTGCCGGACCCACCAACTAATCCTCAGAGCAGCCCCCAGCGCAGCCCCCAGCGTAAGCATATGACTTGCTTTCCGCCGTTGGGCGCGCCCGGGTGCCCTTCGCTTTTCTTGACATCTGGCTGATGATTTGTGTAGGAGCAGAGCAGCCCCGCCAGGAGCGTCCGGAGACCGTCCCCGATGAGCCGCCCGCTACAACTACACCGCCAAGGGGGAGTTCCCCGGCGAGGGGGCCGTCCCCGGCAAGGGAGCAGTCCCCGGCAAGAGGGCAGTCCCCGGCAAGAGGGCAGTCCCCGGCAAGGGAGCGGTCTCCGGCGAGGGAGCAGCCCTCGGCAAGGGAGCAGTCGCCGGCAAGAGAGCCGTCTCCGGCGAGGGACGATGCCGACGGCCCCTTGGCGACGGAGACCGCGACGGCAGAACCTGGCCCAGGTAACCTTCTTGCCTCGAAACTCCCCTGGGGGTCTTCTTCTTTGGATAGTTGCTTGACTCCTCCCCCTCCTTCGGCCTTCAGACCCGCCCGCCACGGACCCGATGGAGACCGAGGTCGTCGTCGAGGAGGACGCCGCGGCCATACCGATGACGTGGCCGCCACCGGGGAGGTGGAGGGTGCTGAAGATCCGGTCGGCGAAGAGGCCGCCGAAGCGGCCGCGGGTGAGGGGGTCGGCGATCGTACTGACGGCCCTGAGGCCGCAGGAGCGCCAGGCGTTGCGCTGACCGCCGATCCCGCCTCCGCGGCGGCGTCGGGCCCCGAGGAGCCCCAGCCAGGCGCCTACCTGAAGGCCGGCGACGATATCTTCATCAAGCTCCCCTGGGAGTCGACTTCCAGGGCGTCGGTCGAGGGGGAGGCCTTGGATGGAGAGGTGCTCGCCTCCGCCGGGCTGACGCTGGTTGATGCGCCAAGCAGCGGCGGCGGCGATCCTGGAGAGGAGCGGCTGCTCCAGAAGCTGGTGTCGCTCTACCGCGCCCGACAAGCCCAGGTGGAACACCGGGAAGCGCTTGTCGCGAAGGCGGGAGCGGACATGGAGAAGCGCGCCGGGGAGCTCAACCAGGAGGCCCTCCGATCCTTGGCGGAGGAGCGAAGGCAGCTTGACGAGGCACGGACGACCTTCATCCTCGAGAAGGCGGAAGCCGAAGAGTAGCAAAGGCTTGCCGCCGCGGGGCTAGCCGCGCGGGAGGGCGAGCTGACGCAGCAGAAAGCCAGCCTCGCCAGCCACGAGGAGGAGGTCGCTGCACGCGAGCAAACGCTCGGCGGAGCCCTCAAGGAGGCGCGAGACGCTGCCGCGGCCGCCGAGGCCGCCAAGGAAGCCCTGGAGGCGAAGGTGGCGCAGCTCGACACCGATCTCAAGGCGAGCGGCGAGGATCTCGCCGCGCTCAAGCAGGAGCGCAAGAAGGGTGCCCACACCCTCGGTGAGCTGCAGGGCCGCTTCGCCGAGAAGATCAAGGAGCTCGACGCCGCCAAGGACTCCAACGCCGACCTCGAGTTGAAGTTGGACACCTTGTCCAAGGCGGCGGACAGCGCCAAGGAGCAAGAGGTGGCCTTGCGGAAGGAGGTCGCGGACAACGAGGCGTTGTTGGAGAGCGCCGCAGTCACCCAGAACGAATTCAGGGCGACGGTGGAGCAGTAGACCAAGGGCCTCGTGGACATCGCCGCCTCCATCGACAAGGAGCTGACGCTGCTGGGGATGGAGGGCCACGAGTATCCCACTGGCGAGAACGTCCCACCCAGCGCCAAGCTCACTTCGTTCTTCAAGGGCGTGGTGGCGGCCCTCAAGCATCTCCGGAATGCGATCCCAGAGCAGCTGGCCGGCGAGACGCGCGAAGCCGTCGCCGGAGCCCTCGAGAAGGTGTTGGTGAAGGTCGCCTTCCGCAACCCCGGCATCAGGCTCACCAACGTCCTCAAATCCCTGCCGGCAGAGGCCGACCTCGAGGAGATCAGGGCCCTCGTCGCACCCATAGTGGAGAAGGTGGCCGGGATCAAGAGGATCGAGGGCGACCGTGTGGATTAGGCCGCCTCCCCTTTCCCTTTCTTGTCGCTGCTGGCCAAGTCACGAAGGCGATTCATTAGGGCTGCGACAAGCTTGCCTTTGTAATATAACTCTATCTTAGGTAGTGACTGCACTGTTATTTCCTCTACTTGACTCTGTGCTTTGTATGTTTTTGCCCTACGCTTCTGGGGACTTGTCGGCGTAGGCCTCCGCCTTACCGCGGGCTCTGAGTGCGGGACATTAGCAGCCCGCCAGCGGCGCCACTACCGGCAAGAAACCTTGTCGCGGCTAACTACAGCTCACTTAAATTGTTGAGCAGGCTCAAAGCAAAGTAAGTGTTGCGACTGCAGTCGCAGCACACTTAAGCTGCTGCGCGAGCTCGAAACAAAGTAAGGATGCCACTCTGGTTGTAGCACACTTAAGTCGTTGAGCGGACTCGAAACGAAGTAAGGGCGCAACTAGCCACAAACCGGTCCCTCCGTGCACAGGTTTTCCATACAAAGCACGGTCGTTCGAGGAAGATAACCTTAAAATTGTAAAAATTCGATTGCTCAAGCTTTAGCAACTTAGCTTTTCCGCGGCTCGCTGCCCGGCAAGGTCGCCTTCCGACAAGGCGAAACATGGGGCTTGCCGTCGCTTACCGGGGTCGGTGCTCCACAGAATGTCAGATAATGCATGCAAAGAACGAAGAGCATGAGATCGACAAGGTGTGCGGAGCACATGAACCCAATCCGCGCACAGGGTCTGCGCCTGGCTCTGTACAAAGGATCACATGCAACAGCGGCAAGACTTTGTACAGAAGGGTGGTTGCCGGACGGGGTCCGACAACCGCGCCTTACGGGCGAAACTTACGAAGATGCCCAACGTTCCAGGAATTGCTCACCGGAGTGGTATCTTCGGTCTCAAGGCGGACAACGCCAGGCCTAGCGACTCGTTTCACCCGGCAAGGGCCTTCCCACTTCCTCGGAACTTCTGGCACTAACCTTGCGACAATAAAAGCGGCGCAAAGCTTGCTGGTAGCGAGGAGCTCGCACAGCGGCCAGAAGACGGTCCTCCTCGAGGAGCAGCGTGTCATCTCGACGCAGCTACTCTCGCTCGAGCTCGGCGTGAGCGAGCACTCGAGGTGGCCCATACGCGAGATCTGTGGGGCTAACTGCCTCCGCTCCATGGAATAGAGCGAAAGGTTGCCTGGTATGACCAGGGCTTGCCTGCGCCGAGGGGCGTCGGCGCAGGTTCGGACGCCGTAGCGTCACGAGCTCGGTGCATGTTCGGGCGCCGTGGCGCCATGAGCTGGCTCGACGATGCCTGTCCCGCCGCCGGCGCCGTCCCCACCACCCGTTCGCTCCAAGGGCGGCGGGTTTGACGCGGATGGACCAGCCGCCTCCGGAGCCTTCTTCTTCGGTGGCATGTCGGTGAAGGTGAAGGAGATCTAGCTGGTGCAGGCGCCGGATCAGGTTCGCACAACTTCGACGCCCCCTACCTGGCGCGCCATGGATGTCGGGGGGAATCGGCTTCCTCGAACACCTTTGGGGACCGAGCCCCTTACTGGTTCGGCGGGGGGCGGAGGTTGCACAAAGAGCGGATCCAGGCGGTGCACACAAGGGAATTTACCCAGCTTCGGGCCGCAAGGATGCGTAAAACCCTACTGCTGCTTTGTGGATTGTATTGTGTTCTTGCTCGGGAGCGCGTGGTGCTACAGTGCACACGAGCCGCTGGCGAGACCGAGCGTGGCGATGGGTGTCCTCCTTCCTCCTACGTGCGCATGGGGCCTCCTTTTATATGCTCAAGGGGTTACCCACAGGTGGCAGCGCAGGTGGGGGCAAAAATGGGAGAATGCTGTAGTGGGTACAGCTGCCTGTACAGTGGCTATACAGTGCTATCATACCTAACTCTGATGGCGGGGGACAAGGGCATTAAATGCCCATCCGCGTCGCCAAGACGGTGCAGGGAAGTGGACCGTCAGGAGCGCCACCGTTTGCCACGATGGCTACTCTGTCAGCTTCGCTTCGCCACCGCATGCCCCTGGCTACACAACCTCTTGCCACGTGCGCCTGGAATGCCCCCAGAGCGACACGTTGGTGGGTGAGCTGGAGCGCAGGCACGGGGTGGTAACTTGCCACGGCAAAGGCCTTGCCGCGGTGGATGTCTTGTCGCTCCCAGGAGCTTGTCGCTCACCGAGCCTTGCCGGAGCGCGGGACGCGTCGTGGCAAGGTCCTTGTCGCGCCGTGGTTGGCCTTCCCGGCAAGCTCCTCTTGCCGGGGTCTGGTGCTTCGAGCGGTTGTACCGGCAAGCTCCTCTTCGGGTGGCCTTCCCGACAGGCTCCTCCTGCCGGGGGCTTGGCTCAAATACTTTGTTCTTGAATGGCCCAAGAGGGGACCGTGGAGGGTCTTGGCGATCACCTGGCAGGCCTTGCCGCGGGGTGCTACGACTGCCCGTGCACAAGTTCGGGGTACTAAGGTACCCCTATTTTAGTACACCGACACTTTTTTCTTTAAGATTGGTCAAAGTAGAGATACTTTGACTTCAGAAAAAACTTATATGCAGACTAAAAAGGACCGGAGGGAGTACATGTGAAACTACTGCAAACGAGGTGATCACCCTGGGAATAATGTATGCATTGTTTTGCATGTTCATCCAATGCTAGTGATACAAGAATTCGAACAAATCGAACTCAATTCATTCATACACTGTCGAATTTCATAACATTTCATACATTCTTCAACTAAATAGGGGTGCACTGGAGGTATAGTTAATTAACCGTAGCACCCGTGTCCGGCTGAGCCAAACAGAAGCTTCTTCTCCAGCGGACTGAGCTTCAGTGACATAACAGAAGGTGCAGTTGCATCACTTACATGTGGGCCAGATGCCTCTTGGGCCCACATGCCAGTGACCCAATTGCACCTGCAGTTAAGTAACTAAAGCAGCGCCCAGCTATACTTTTTTAGGAATAGCCAGGCAAGATCAACTTGTTATTCTCCGCCCCGCTGGGCTGCAAATCTTTCCTAGGAGGGATGCATTAGGCTTAACAAGAAAATGGGATTTAAGAAGTAATAAATGGGATGTAATTATAAAAACTGGGCAGTAACTATGAAAAATGCACCAAACACGTAATTACTTTATAAAATAATTTTTATGGATTTTGAAAATTTTAATTTCATTAATTGTTGCACGTGCAATGTTTCGTTGGATTTTTATGTAATACAAATTTATATTCAAATTGTATTTAATCTCACTAGAAATTTCGGGATAAAAATATTTCGGATCCCATCAAAATGTGGGAAGTTTATTGAATTCTATTTTGAAAGGTTGGTTGAAATTATTAATCGTTGTCCTAGCTAGAAAATGGGCCGTACTTTTAACAAACTGTAAATGGGATGTAGTAAATTCCATTAGAATTCAAAAATGGGTTGTACATTCTTACAAATCGCAAATGGCAATAAGTTCTCTACGGCACACTTGTGGGCCTACTAAGTTGACGCGTATGCAAGGCTTTGTCAACTGATAGTCAACACACGGTTCTAGCAGCAGTGTCTGTTGGATGTCCATCCAACGAATGTCGTGCTTCTTCTTCAATCTCGGATCTTCTAGCTTCAGCCACCCAAAAAATGATTCCTCCCCCTAACATCTGGGGTGCACCGTTTCGGAGGCTGACCTGTGGGCTTACTAAGTTGACACGTACCAAGGGCTTTGTCAACTTAATTAATATAAACGATTCTAGCTGCAGTGACCGTACGATGTCCATCCAACGGCTGTTGTGATTCTTCAACCTCTGGTCTTCTTGCTCCAGCCGCCCAAAGCAGCGCTGGTCGTGCTGCCTGCTCCTGCCTCCCGTGGCCGGTTGTGCTGCCACGGAGGCCTCACCTCCCCTACCACTCCCATTGCTAGCCAGGCCCTGTAGCGACGGCATCCTCACACCGCAGCCGAACCAGTGAACCCTCGTACTCCTCTCCGCGTGGGCATCCACTACCGCGTCTTCCCTGGCTCCGCATCGTCCCCTTCCTAGGCCTCGCCGTCGTTCACCACCTTGGTGCTCTCGGCGTGGCATGGTCAATGTGGTCAATGACCAACTTCCATCAGAAGAGTATTGTACGTGGAGAGGCTGATAGCTGGGTCCACGGCCACAGTAAGGAAGTGCCTCCTTATTATGCGACAAATAATTATTCCTCCACCTGACAGAATGGACCCACCGGATGGGCCACCGTATTTCATGAAAAAAACATTTCCCCTGACTGCTGAGACCCACCAGCTACATCTTCGCATGCAAGGAAGTGTGTCCATATTACGGGCAAAAAAATGATTCCCCCCTGACTGCTGGGACCCACCAGCTACATCTTTGCACGCAAGGAAGTGCGTCGATATTACGGGCAAAAAAACGATTCACCCCTTGACTGCTGGGACCCACCAGCTACATCTTCACACGCAAGGAAGTGCCTGACAGTTGGGACCCATCCGGTTGAAGCGTACATAGAGTTGTCATTCTGGTCGCGAATGTGTACGTACATACTGGTCAATCGGTCTGTTTGCAGGCTGCAGCGATGAACCGTGGCCGTGTAAGGAAGGGCATGTGTGGTAGTAGAGGCGCGCACATGTGGTAGTAGAGGTGCACACGTAGCATGTACACGTACGTACAGCGGCCATGTTGCAAGAAAGTAAATACGGCCACGTACGTACATATGGGTGGGGTCTCGAACGCCTACTCGCGCATACGTACGGCCAGGACTCGTGTACATGGCTAGGTCGGAACGGAGAAACTGCATCGTCGTCGTGTTCATGGCGAGGCAACAGAATGCGTCGTGTTCATCGGGAGGCAATGGAACATGTGCTGTTCATCAGGAGCCAACCGGCTTGGATTGAACAGGCGATGGAAACGAGGCCTGGCGTACTGCAGAATGGAGGAAACGGCCTTGTGTTCGACCGGCCATGGTGGAAATGGGATCCTGTTCATCGGGAGGGGTCTGGCGTACCGCAAAATGGAGGAAACGGACATCCTACGGTCGAAACGGGGTCTTGTTGGTCGGGAGGGGTGTGGCGTACCGCAAAACGGAGGAAACGGACTTGTGTTGGAGCGCTACGGTCGAAACGGGTTTCCTGTTCATCGGGAGGGGTGTGCCGTACCGCAGAACGGGACTCCACGGGATACTGTTCATCTCCACCGTCAACCTCCTCTAGCCTCCATGGGCTACTGTTCATCCACCATCGACCTCCTCCAGCCTCCACCTGCGACTGTTCATCCACGGGCTCCTGTTCATCCAGCCTCCACCGCGTGCTCCTCCACCGGCTACTGTTCAACCAGCCCTCTCCACGGGGCCCTGTTCAACCACCCCTCCACTGACTACTGTTCATCCAGCCCTCCACCGGCTACTGTTCAATCAGCCCTCCACGGGGTCTGTTCATCCACCATCTTGATCGATCGGGGTACTCTTCATCCAGCGGCAACGACCTCTACTACCATGGCTTACTGTTCATCCAACCCCCACCAGGAACTATTCATCCAAACCCCCCAACAATGCTCACTGTTCATCCAGAGGTAGCATCAATCGACTTCAGTTAGCAGCAGTAGCGAATGAATCACACTCCGGTTCAGTTAACAGCATGGGATCGATCGATCGATCGCTCGGGTTCAGTAACGCGTAGCCTACAGTGCAATCGCTTGGGTTCTGTTAGAGCCCAACACCTCGCTCGGGTTTAGTTAGAGCGCGATGCCTCGCACACACGCATGTACATATGAGAGAAACGCGCATCGCTTGGCCCCCGATCAACCACCGTAACCGGGAACTCCCCGATATTTTCCTCGACCTTGCTTCTACCACGGTTTTTTCCGTCATAGACGGCCCAAAGAATGTCATGCAGCTGCGTCTCCGGCCCGCCCAGGATGAAAAACATTTTTTCTGTCATGATTTTTTGTCATAGAAGTAGGACCCCACCACATCTATGATGATACCGGGTTTTGTCAAAATTATCATCATAGAAGTGTCATAAGTATGACAAAAAAATTTCATTCGGCCTAAGATGTCACGGATGTGTCTTTTTTTGTAGTGTAACCATCACATCCATCACTTACCAATCTCGGACATCACACGATCATCTCAGGATCAAATCAAGCTTGGTATAAATAATACCGTAGTAATCATTAAATGACCACAAGGAGCTTGATCTTTACCCTCGATTCTTGCACAACATCACGAATATCCAACAACTCGGTATCCTCGATACCACGGTGATCATTCACGGATCACAAACGGAACCACTCTTGGCTCAACGGGTTACCTCGTAACCAAACGGTGATCATTCACGGATCACAAACGGAACCACCCTTGGCTCAACGGGTTACCCCGTAACCAAACGGTGATCATTCACAGATCACATAACCAAGTTATATCATCATCGAACCGGGGTTGTTATTAAGCAAGTTATTATTATTACTGTTGACCCATAGTGTGACCAACTACGAACTGGGCCCTTATCCGCGGGTGCGGCTATCGATAGATTTAACACACTTTACAGAGGTTAGCACACTGTACCCACACCACGGAACCCATGGCCTCGCACTCCCATTCGGGTGGACCAACGACGTTGCGACAAAACCGTCCTACTGCCATGACACTCTCCCGGCCACTCCGACCAACTCCCTACCTGGCTAAGTCCTGGGTGGCCCCGTGCCTACCAAAGGCATCAACGGCCACCGTCGTGGCAAAACATAAACGGTCCCAAACGGGGACAAAGTACCATAACAACAACAACGGCACACAAGGCTTATGTCCGCCTACCTGATCAGGGTAGCGCGCACCCATAACCTTCCCTCGTTGGAGGCACCGCGAGAGCCATGACAATAGACCCAGTTAGGACCTTCCCATAAAGACAAGCGTGGTTGCACTGGTCAGCTCGATATGGTGGCACCATGACTCAGCCAACATTTGTTCAAGTTTAATTTAATATGGTTAAACTTGAATGCAATATGCTGAGCCATGATAAAATAACATGATGCAATTACAATGCATGAGCATAATATAAGCATGGGGTGCAACATAATTATAAACCATATCAATAATGAATCATATACAATTGAGCATGGCATAATGACGAGCATGAATATCACAAGTATAACACCACTCATAGCATAGCATGATCACTAACCTCAACAATAAATACCATGTAATAACACATCAATAACATTACCGAGTAAACACTTAACCAACTAATACCAATGGAACAATGCAGATCAATGGTACTCGATAACCGACAACAGTCATGCACCGAAGAACATGACCAACCCAACATGTACTACTACCAAGCATGGAAAATATGTAAGTAATACTAGCAGGTAGAACATGATAACAGAGTGCAAGAAAACATAGCATGACGGTAACCACCGATCCATAAGCATAACCGAAATAACGACGACAACAACAAAACAAACATATAGTTATTAAAGATTCAAGTTGAAAACCAATGCTACTGCATGGCTATCATGCAAATGGTGGTTGTGGCTTGCCTGGGGATGAAGAATACACCGGGGAGATGTGCGAAAAGATCGCGGAAGGAATCGCCGGAAAGGTTTCTCTCCCGGAGGGGGCTGATAAGAGGCAAGGGCATAATGGTCATTTTTTACAGTGTGAACACCTAGTGAAAATGATACCAACAGAAAGATCTCGGCGAGACAAAGAAGTGAGTGTTGGTTTCACCTCAAACGGAGTTACGGTTGCGGATTTATGAGGTGTTGAACACCATGGACCAATCTGTGAAAGTTTTTATCACCAATGGGTCCCTAAGAGGAAAAACAGAAAACGTATTTCAGACAATACGCCTTCGGAACTGAGAAAGCGCATTCTTGGCCGCAATAGAGAGAAATACACCTTCCTGAGGAGAAAACGCAATTCGGTGTGAAGCAATGCAAGAGTATGTTTTCGGACAAGGGAAGACGTATTCAGAGGAATACGCTTCCACTTATCACATGACAAGGGCGGGGTCAACATGCGGTGAGACTGACCGATGGGGGTCGCGCGCAGGTGAGGGGGCCTTGAGAGTCGTTGTCTTCCTCCTCTCTCTGGCCCAACCGAAGCAGAGGAGGAGCAGAGGCAGGGGCGGTGCCGGCGTCGGCCCCGACAACTCCGTCCACCTCCGGCCGAGCGGAGGCCACTGGCGGGCTCGGCATGGCCTGCAGCATCCATCCTCGCGCAGAGGAGACGCCAGAGAGGAGCAGAGCGACCACGGCGAAGGGGAGAACAGAGGCGGCTCTGGCGGCTATTTTCTTGGGGGCGAGGTGCTCCGACAACGGGGAGGCGAGGTGGAAATCTTGGGGAGGCTCACCGGAGGGAGGGGAGATGGTGAAGTGGATGGGAGGGCACGAGGGAGCTCAGGGAGGCCGGACAAGGAGACGGCCGAGAGGCGGAGGCGACGGCCGTGCGTGGGGCACGCGTCCAGGGTGGACTCCGGCGAGGGAAAAGGGGGTGGGCGAACCGCGGAGGAGAGGGGAATGCGGTGGATGGCTCTGGAGGAGGAGAGGAGGGCTGGGCTGCTCGGTTTCCACGGACTCCGATGAGCAACCGCAGACAAATGGTGAACTCCGGCGAGATGGGGGCACTCTGGTGGACTAGAGATGCAAGGGAGGAGCGAATGAGTTGCAGGGGGACTCGGGGCACACTTATATAGCCGAGGGGAAGGCTCTGGAGCATCGCTGGCGAGCTCGAGCAGTGCTCTAATGGTGGACTGTGGCTGGGCATCGCACGGGCATGGCGCTTGCGGCTCATTTATGGAGAACCACGATGAGGCACCGATGCAGGGAGACGCAGGGCATCACGGGGGAACTCCAGTACATGAATGGAGGTCGAGACGACGAGGTAGACGACGGGAACAGTGGCCGGAACGAGCCAGAGCACGAGTTTGCCATAACGCAAGCGTGATCACCACGCACACTGGAGCAAATAGCTCGTTTTGGATGGACCAACCATGTCTAGTAGATAGACCTTAGTGCCCTTAGTCTAGCTGAAGAAATAATTGGGTCCAGGGGCAAAGAAGAGATTTGCAGATGGCCCCAAAGCAAACCAGCAGCCAATTGTTTGTGTTGTGCAGTGGGGACACCAACTTGGTAACGCAGTAAATAATTTGTCTGGTGATGATAACACAGTAAGGTGATGTTGATCACCAAAAATCAGACTATGAAGAGGAGTTTAGATGAGGGTTGTTGTAGAAACCACCATAATGACCAGAATTAGAGATGATGAAGTTGCACTCACATGAAGTGGCAAGTTGAGATAAAATTGGGCATGGCCCAATGATTTGAAAATATTAATATGCCCAAAAATTTTCATGCCATTTGGATGAACGAAAATAGCACTTGCTTCATAGAGCATCTCTCTGGACAGAATTTTGGAAAAATTGCAGAGGGCAAATGGTTTAATGGATTGAGCCAAATTTTGATGGAGGGATTTTATATAGTTAGGAGAATGTCCTAGTAAAGTTCCATCAATAATGGAGCAATATAAAATGTACTTGCTTCACTAACTGAAAATTTGGGACAAAACAAAGAATTGATGCTCAGCTCACAAGGATGCACTACATGAGCTCATATCTTGAGGAGGGTGATTATTTGGTGATATGAAGGGCCATGCAAAATTTCAAATCAATAGGATTTACCTAGCTAGTACTTCCTTCACAACCAATTCCCTTAGACAGGAACTTTGAAAAATTGCTCAGGAATATTCACTAGGCAAATTAAGTTGAATTTTGGCATGAGGCAATTATTTTGACATGAAAAGGAGTACAAGAAGTTTGGGGTCAATTGGGCAAAGATAAATGGCATTTGCTTCGCAATTTGCCAGTCAGGACAGAATAGGAAATGAATTAATTGAGCATGATGAGTGAGGGAGTCCTGGATTAGGGGGTGTTCGAGTAGCCGGACTATACCTTCGCCGGACTCCTGGACTATGAAGATACAAGATTGAAGACTTCGTCCCGTCTCCGGATGGGACTTTCCTTGGCGTGGAAGGCAAGCTTGGCAATGCGGATATTCAAGATCTCCTACCATTATAACCGACTCTGTGTAACCCTAACCCTATCCAGTGTCTATATAAACCGGAGGGTTGTAGTCCGTAGGACAATCATCTTCATACACAATCATACCATAGGCTAGCTTCTAGGGTTTAGCCTCCTTGATCTCGTGGTAGATCTACTCTTGTACTACCCATATCATCAATATTAATCAAGCAGGAGTAGGGTATTACCTCCATCGAGAGGGCCCGAACCTGGGTAAAAACATCGTGTCCCTTGTCTCCTGTTACCATCCGGCCTTGACGCACAGATCGGGAACCCCTACCCGAGATCCGCCGATTTTGCCACCGACATTGGTGCTTTCATTGAGATTTCCTCTGTGTCGTCGCCTTTTAGGCCCGATGGCTCCTTTGATCATCAACAACGATGAGGTCCAGGGTGAGACTTTTCTCCCCGGACAAATCTTCGTCTTCGGCGGCTTCGTTCTGCGGGCCAATTCGCTGGGTCACCTGGAGCAGATCGAAAGCTACGCCCCTGGCCGTCATGTCAGGTTTGGAAGCTTAAACTACACGGCTGATATCGGCGGAGACTTGATCTTCGACGGGTTCGAGCCACAGCCAAGCGCGCTGCACTATCTCGAGGGGCATGATCTAGCTCTGCCTCCGAACGGTGTCCTGGAGGCCGCACACGCGCCGGTTCCGACCCTCAACTCGGAGCCCATTGCGCCAATTAAGGATGAGCGGTTGGACGTCACCTCGGGGGCTGCGATCTCGAAGGCGATCGAGCCGAACACCAGCCCCGCGCTCCGCGTGACCCGTGAATCCGAGGGTCCGGACTCTTCCCCGGACTCCGAAACCCCCGCGCCCCTGCCAATCGAATACGATTGGGCGCCGATAATGGAGTTCACCGCCGCGGACATCTTTCAGCACTCTCCTTTTGGCAACATCCTGAATTCTCTCAAGTCTCTCTCTCTCTATCAGGAGAGCCCTGGCCGGACTACGGTTAGCAAGGATGGGATACGGACGATGAAGAAATTCAAAGCCCACCCACCACCCACTTGGTAGCCATCGTCGACAACCTTAACGACGTGCTCAACTTCGACTCCGCAGACATCGACAGCACGGATGACGATGCAGGAGATACCGATGAACCAACGCCCATAGAGCATTGGACAGCCACCTCATCTCACGATGTGTGCATGGTGGATACCCCTAAAGGAAGTGACAACGAGGAAAAAGGGGGTGGAATGGGAGATCGAACCCCCGGAAAGCAATCAAAGCGTCGGCATAAACGCCGAGCCAAGCCCCGCCTCGATAAAAACCCAGCCATAGAGCAGGACAAGCCGATAGACGACGAGCAGGCCTTAGAGCAGCTGTCCGAACAGGGCAACACGGACAGAGAAACCGAAACGCCTTCCCCCGGCAAAAATGGCATTCCGGACGACCTTACGCCGGATAAATACATGGAGCAGAAGAGTCTCCACAAGAGGCTCGTCGCAACTGCACGCAGCCTGATAAAGCAGAAACGGAAGCTAAAGACAGCTGAAGATGCACTCCGGATTAGATGGAGTAAAGCACCGCAGATAAATACGGCGACGGTCGCCGCACTAAAAGCTATCCGAAAAGAAAGCTACTGCCCGAATTCGACGAAGAGGCCCTAGAGCCCTCACATTCAAAAAATAAGAAAGCCACACGGTCGGATAGACGACCCCATAAAGCGGCAAGTGGCGCCGCACTTAAATCGGTATGCGACCTACCTAAGGATTCACATCATGGCCCAGCTAGGTCCATTTATGGGCCAAGAAAGCAAGCTCTTGTAAGCAACGCAAAAAAGCCATCATCAGAATCCGGCACACCCAAATACAGGGGCGCCGCGCATCCCCTATGTTTCACCGATGAGGTTCTGGATTATGAATTTCCAGAAGGATTCAAACCCGTCAACATAGAGGCATATGATGGAACAACAGACCCTAGAGTCTGGATCGAGGACTATATCCTCCACATACATATGGCCAGAGGAGATGACCTCCACACCATTAAATATTTACCCCTCAAGCTTAAAGGGCCAGCCCGGCATTGGCTCAAGAGCCTTCCTGAAAGCACAATTGGAAGTTTGGAAGAGCTCGAGGATGCTTTCCGAGAAAATTTTCAAGGGACCTATGCCCGCCCTCTGGATGCAGACGATCTTAGTCACATAACTCAACAACCCGGAGAATCAGCTCGGCAGTTCTGGAATAGATTCCTCACTAAAAAGAATCAGATAATCGACTATCCGAACGTCGAAGCCTTAGCAGCTTTCAAGCATAATGTCCGGGACGAATGGCTCGCCAGACACCTCGGCCAGGAAAAGCCAAGAACAATGGCCGCACTCACAAGCCTCATGACCCGCTTTTGCGCAGGAGAGGACAGCTGGTTGGCAAGGTGCAGCCCCGGCGACCCAAGTACATCCGAAACTAGGGATGGAAATGGAAAACCACGACGCAACAAGGATCGTCGCCGGACTAAAGAAAAAAGTCTGAATAGCACGGCAGTCAATGCTGGATTCAAAGGCTCACAACAAAATCAGACAAAACCACCCCTCCAGTATAACAGGGATGATCCATCCAACTTAAATAAAATTTTGGACAGGATATGTCAGATACACAGTACTCCTGGGAAGCCTGCTAACCATACCCACAAAGATTGTTGGGCTTTCAAACAATCCGGCAGACTCAACGCCGAACACAAGGGGCTCGACACACCAAGCGAAGACGAGGACGAACCCCAAAAGCAGAGCACCAGGAAACAAAAGAACTTCCCGCAAGAAGTAAAAACAGTGAACTCACTTCACATAACAAAACGTGCGGCGCCCATAAAGGTACGCATCACGAGACCTATCCCCAAAGGGTCCCGTCACTGGTCCTTAAAACCAATCATCTTCGATCAGCTAGATTATTCTAGAAATATCAAGAATGCAGGCTGGACTGCCTTGATACTCGATCCAATAATCGGCGGATTCCAGTTTTCAAATGTCCTTATGGACGGCGGCAGTGGACTAAACCTGATATATCAGGATACAATCCATCACATGGGAATAAACCCAGCAGGAATCCGCCGTAGCAAAACCTCCTTTCAAGGGGTAGCACCTGGTCCGAACACCCATTGTATGGGTTTTCTCCGGCTCGAAGTTATATTCGGCTCTGCCAATAACTTCCGTCACGAAAAGCTGACCTTCCATGTCGTCCCGTTCTCAAGTCGCTATCAAGCACTACTGGGATGCGAAGCTTTCGCTCGCTTTTACGCAATACCGCATTATGCATCTCTCACGCTTAAGATGCCCGGCCCACGAGGCATCATCTCTTTGAAGGGGAAGCACTAAAGTGCACCTCCCCCAAGCGGAGGACTGTGCGGCCACTTTGACAGCCCCACAGTAAAATGGTCTCACCGGCCAAAAAACATCGAAATAGGTCATTAAAGACCACGAACGCGGATAGACGAGTTCGGTATAAAATCATCATTAATGCAGGCTTAATGGCCATATACCCCCGCAATAGGGGCTATATGCAGAGACAATAAAGCTCAATTCTATATATTATACTTTGTTTATTTAAAAAAAATTGTTCGGCACGACCCGTTTTCAATTTAGTTCCTCTCTTTTATAGATGAATGTCGTGCGGCGCCCGTCCAGGATACGGCACAACGGACACACATGCACAAACGTGCAGTAGGGACCCGTCCTAAAGGATTCTTTTTAGATTAAGACTCTGCGTAAACCTTTTTTACTGTCTCTTGTTGGTACACATCCCCTGGTTTTTTCCGATATAACCAAGGAGGAGGCTGGCGTCTTGGCATGTGGCCACGTCAGAATTTTTTGCACATACCTGGACACTAGGGGCTTTTTTCGCAAAGAGTGTTGTTTCGCCCGCACTCATAAAGACCGAACACCTTAGGGAGTGTTCGGCGTCGCGAGTTTTGGCATTATATGCATCAGCTCCGAATCATGTCTTTGGTCAAATGTTGGGTTGCCCGGCTCCTGAGTTCGGCCACCTTACGTTCCGCTCTATCAGCTAAGGTAGCACCAGGAGAACTACTGCGATTGTGCCCCGGTTCGGACGGGCGAGCACCTCAGTAGAGAAAGCCGAAAACTGACTGTCATGATGTAGCGTGAGACTGGTCAGCCACTCGATGACCTATCGGAATCTATCGGATTCCTCCGCTTTAATGAAGGGCCCCTTCCCGGTCAGGCACATACGCGCCCCGAACTCGGGCGAGCGCAGTCGCCACTAATCGGCTACCTAAATAGTCCCACTGTCAAGCTCCTATGGCTAAGTGAAAGTGTTAAAGCATTATAGTCCGGTTGCCTGGCCCGCTGCGCTATCACCTCCTTTGTAGGACCAAGACGTTGGGTTAAGTGTGAAAATGCGTCTTCTGCGAGCACCCCCGCACTATGTGCGTGGGGGCTGAAGCCAACGACTACCATCTTTCAGATTTTGTATATATATTTTAAACGGCCGCACAGGAGGTGTTCACAATACCTAAGGCACAAGTATAAAAAGGCCACTACAGTTTATCAAAATATCACTTCATCATTACATATGCTATAATAACATAGCATCCTTTGAGCACTGCATCTCTATTGCACGAGCGCCTTCAAGGACTTCCTGAAAATAGTGCTCGGAGGACACTTGGCTTTTATCCGAATCTCGGGACACAATAACGATGGTCTCCATCTCTGCCCAGTATGTCTTGACACGGGCAAGAGCCATCCTTGCACCCTCTATGCACGCCGACCTCTTCATTGCGTTAATGTGCGGCACCGCGTCAAGGAATTGCTGCACCAAGCTGAAATAACTCTTCGGCTCCGACCTCCCCGGCCACAGATGACCCATGACGTACTTCATGGCGAGTCCGGACAACCTATTAAGTTCGGCCCATTGAGCCAAACGATCGTCCACTGCCAGTGGACACTCCGGATTGTGAAATTGCGACCAGAATAGCTTTTCCACTTAGCGATCTTTCAGATCTCAAAAGTGTTCGGTCGCATCAGCAGCACTCGCTGCCAAATCCAGATAGGTGTCCTTCACACTCCACATCCGGTCCAACGGAGCAAACTTCGGAGCGCAAAACTTTCTTCGCAGCATGAAGGGCTTTCCAGCAGCAATCTGTTCGGCCTGACGCAGCTCCTCCTTCGCAGCTCTCATAGCAGAGCGCGCGTCCTTGGCATCAGCAACGGCCTTCTCTAGGACCGTCTGTCTCGCCTGGTCTTCTTTCTCAAGAAGTCTGCAACGGTCTGCAGTGCTCTTTAACTTTTCGGCCATCCCGGCCATCTCTTCCTTGCTTCGGCAATGAGCAGCCTGTTCGGCTCTCATCTCTTCAAGGGCTTTCTTGGCAGCCGCATCACTTTTCCTGCCTTGATCTTTAGCTTGGGCAAGTTCTGCCCTAAGACTCTCCACGGCGGCCGCACCATCTACGTCAAGCACACACATAGTAAGACACTGGCATAAAACTCTTCTTACCTAATGTTGCCCGAGGAATCACATACCTTGAGCCTCATCAAACCGCTTGTTGACAAGCGCGATGTCGGCATCTACCACATCCAGTTGCCGCTTTAGTTCGGCAAAACTAGCAGTTCGGCTTGATTCCGGACACCCTGCAGCCTACATTAAAAGGCGACATTTTAGGCCTGGGATTATGATCTTCCGCGTGCCGTCATTTCTTGACAACGCGCAGAGCCTCAGGGGCTACTATCTACATAGGGCGCATCTTATTTATGCGCAACTGACAAAAGTGTACATTATCTAATGTACCTCAAAACCCGTCAATAAACTTTCGACGGCCTCACGCAATCCGCTCTCTGCGGATGAAATCCTTTCAATCACCGTGCCCATCAATGAACGGTGCTCCTCCGAAATAGAAGCTCGCCCCAGCAGAACCTTTAGCTCCTCCGGCCGAGCACCAGATGGTGCCGGACTTGTCCCTTGACCTCTTTCGAAGGCCGGACGCGGAGAACCTCGGGGGGGCCCATAGCTATCTTCCGCCCCTGCCGGACTCGGAGAAACCCTCCGTGACGACACCTCAGGGTCGCCCGCCTCGTTAGGCGGCACAGCAAAAGGAGGCGTCCCGCTCTCCATCATCTCCGAAAGAAGCTCCCCCGAAGACAAGCTCTGCTGAGAAGGGCCGAGGTCCGAACTACAAGGTAAATATTCGGTTAAACTTCTCAGATATAAATCACGGATTTCTTCCATCCCTCGAAAGGAAAATCTTTCTCTACTCACGGCTCGTTGGAGGGCTTATCTCCTTGAGTACGTAGTCCGGCCGATGAACTCCCCGGTGTAGGACCCTCTGACGAAGACTTCTTCTCCCGCTTCGAGTCCATGGTCTCCGGGTCGTCAGAGGCAGCTCTCTTTTTCCCTTTAGGAGAGGGATTGTCGGTTCCTCCCTTCGGAGCGGCCTCCTTTGAGGAGGTCATAATTTCCTTGTCCTCCCCCTCGCTTCCCTCCAAAGGCATTTTCTCCAGCATCCTGACTAGCACGGGATCCGGCCTGGTTTTGGGAAGTGGAGCCGGACACCTTATCAGCTTTGCCTTCGCTATCCACTCCTGTTTAAAAGGACAGCTCTTTTAAGGGCAAGTTTATGACAATTGGATGTGTCGACGTTCTGGGAACAGGGGTCCCCAGACTTGCCTGCCTGCGGCCTGCGGCGTGGCTCGAGTGGGGGCCCAACGTGGCCCATCTTCATCAACACAAGGCTCAAGACCCTCGCGAGGGGCCAAGCCTCGCGAGGCGGACGACACGGCGCTTCCTCTAGCACAGCCTCCTTAGGCTGGCTCACGAGGAGGCGGAGAGATCAAGGTGGGGTACCTCACGAGGTGCCCATGACGCAAGCCATGAGGACCAAAGGTGCCAGGCGGGCACCAGCCCGCGCAGTGTCCTCCCTTTCCTCTTTGGTGCAAAGGGGGCAAGCGCAGGCGAGAGGATCAAGCAAAGGCACCCATTTCGGTGCAACGAGACCAAGACCAGCTCCACGACAAGGAGGAAGTCACTGTGGAGCCCAAGCCGGCGTCATCACCAGAGCCTTTGGCAGGCGAAGACCAACTTTAGTCAGGATAAGTGTACCCGATGTTCCCCTTCAAATTGGCCAATTGTTGGCGCCCTTCCCGCTCAATATTTGGGAAGAGGCCCAGGGCCTTTGCCTATAAATAGGACCAGCCACCAACATAGTAGGGGCAACTGAACCGAGCCCAATCAGATTGAGTATCTAGAGCAAGTAGAGAGAGAGAGAGAGAGAGAGAGAGAGAGAGAGAGAGAGAGAGAGAGAAGGGCGATCGAACTCCCCCTAGCAGTTCATCCCCTAGCCAAGAACAGGCCCTCGCGAGGTCGTTCTTCCCTGTACTGTTCTTCCTCATCAGCCCAAGAGGCAATCCACCACACCACACTGGAGTAGGGTATTACACCACAATGGTGGCCCGAACCAGTATAAACCCTGTGTCTCTTGTGTTGTTCTTGCAGTAGTTTAGATCCTTAGGAGACGGAGAGGTAGAGGGCATGATCTCCGCGCGGACCCCAGAGTTCGAACCCTAAGGGTCTGCCGGAACCCGTGATCCGACATTTGGCGCGCCAGGTAGGGGTGCGCCGGAATCAGTCTTCCACCGCTTCGCTCTCCTCCGACCACCGCATCCATGTCTGACGCTCGTCGGGCCCGCGCCGAGCGCTGGTTTGCCATCGCTTCCCGCGCCGTCCAGACGGCCCCTGTCGGTGGGCGTCCTCGTCGTTCCCCGTCGCCCGCCATCAACGCCGCCACCGTCTGTGCGGCGGGATGGCCGCACCGCCACTCTGTCGCTCACCCCAGCCGGTTCTTCGTCGCACGCGCTACGCGCGCCCTTGGAGGCTCGAGCTGCGCTCCTCGCGGCGAACGAGCTCCTGCGCTACCGCCCCGTCGACGATGTCTACGAGGAGTGGCTCGACCGCATCGCTGAGCTCGTCCGCGCCGCAGGGGGCTCTCCCGCGCCTTCCGCACCACTACGCCGCACTCTGCCCCGCATGGGCAATGAAGCCCCGGGGGCGTTCCAGCCGCCACCTTTCCAAGAAGATGCCATGGCCCCAAGGCGCGCAGCTCCTAGGCGGAACCCACTCCGTCATGCGCCGGCCCAGCAGGAGCGGAGCTGCCAAGAAGTCCCGCGACCGCAACAGGCCTCCCGGGCGCTCCCGGCCCCGGCTCGCCGAGACCCTGCTCCAGCTCCGGCACGTCAAGACCCCGCGCTGCTCCCAGCTGCGGCGCAAGGGACCCACAAGGCCAAGCTCTCCCTCAACCAAAACCTCCCGCGGCCACCGCTGGCTGCCGCGCCTACACCCCCGAGCTGCGTAGCGTCGCGTGGCCCGGCAAGTTCAAGCCGGACCTGCCTCCTCGCTACGACGACACAACTGATCCCACGGATTTCCTCCAGCTCTACGAGCTGGGAATCGAAGCTGCCAGCGGGGACGAGAAGGTCATGGCGAACTGGTTCCCCATGGCACTGAAGGAAGGTGCTCGCACTTGGCTCCTGAACCTGGCCCCAGGCACGATCTCCTCTTGGGACCAGATGCGTACTCGCTTCATCGCCAACTTCCAAGGTACCCGCGATCGGCCTCCCGCCGTGAGCGACATGCGCCGCATCAAGCAGCAACCTGGAGAGACCCTGCAGAAGTACATCCAGCGGTTCAACAGTGCGCGCCTCAAGATTCCCAGGGTGTCTGAAGAAGCCATCATTTCGGCCTTCTCCGACGGCGTGCGCGACGTCAAGATGAAGGAGGAGCTGGCGATGCATGAAGACCTCTGCACCTCCCTGGAGCTGTTCAACCTGGCGACCAAGTGCGCCAGAGCTGAGGAGGGACGCCTCTCCCTCCTCGAGCTGCCGGCCGCAGACCTAGAAGAGAAGAAGCCCAAGGCCAAGGATGTGAAGCGCAAGGGGGATGCCGTGCTCGCGGCAGAACCGGACACCAAGCGGGGCAATGATCTGCCTGAATCCTCCAGGGGCAGCCAGTACTGCGTGTACCACGACCTCCACACCCACAACACCAATGAATGCCAAGAACTCCGCGTCGTGCGAGAAGGAAGAGTCGGCCGGCGCCCTGACCGTGCTGACCGGCGCTACGGCCGAGGAGGAGGAAGGAACCCGGGACGCTGGGAAGACCGCGGCCCACGTCCAGGCTGGCGTGACCAACCTCGCGAGGACCGCTGGCGCGACCCGCCTCGCGAGGGGGACTGGAGGGATCAGCCTCGTGAGGATCGCCCTCATGGCAACCCAGGCCTGCCGCCGTTGCCGCCTCAGCCGAGAAGGAATGAAGACCGCCACCAAGACGAGGGGGCTGGGGGCTTCCAGGAGCCTCGCGCCATCGCCAGCATCCTGGGTGGAGCTCAAGCCCCAGCCTCTCAACGTATCTTCAAGCAGTTTGCTCGCGAAGTGAATGCAGTTCTCCCCAAGCTCGAAGCAACGCGTCCCCTCAGGTGGTCGGCCTGCACCATCACGTTCAGCTCAGCAGACCAGCTCAAGTGCGCAGCCACAGCCAGAGTCCTCCCAATGCTTTGTTCCCTAGTCATCAGCAACGTTCTGGTCACCAGGACCCTCATCAACGGAGGGGCAGGGCTCAATGTCTTGTCCGTGGAAACGTTCAACAGCCTCCAAGTGCCCTATGACCAACTTCAGCCAACCAAGCCCTTCTCCGGAGTCACCGACGGTTCCACAGTCCCGATCGGGCAGGTCCGCCTCCCAGTCACCTTTGGCACCTACGACAACTACCGCACCGAGCTTATCGACTTTGACGTCGCCCACATCCGCCTGCCGTACAACGCCATCCTCGGGTACCCGGCGCTGGCCAAGTTCATGGCCGTGACTCACCATGGCTACAACGTCCTCAAGATGCCAGGAAGCGGCAGCATCATGACGGTGCCATGTCAAGAGAAGGATGCAGTGTGTGCCCTGGAGCGAGCCTTCCAAGCCGCGTCACTAGAAGACCCAGATCGCGGAAGCAGGAGGCTTCCTGAGACCACCCCCAAGAAGAAGAAGACAACGTCAGGCTCAGACCCTCAGCAGGCAGGCCCTTCAAGGCCCACGTCTGCCCAGGGGGACCCTCCTTCAATCGCATAGGGAAGCACGCCCGGCGCCCTCCTCAGGCAGGGCTCGGGGGCTCTCCCTGGAGGGCCACCGACCTCGCCAAGGTCACGAGGGAGGCGCTGGGGCACCATGTGGAGGCGTGTTTCGAAGCACGCTTCCCTCGGAAGGAAGCCAGGGGAGGAAGGTCAGACCAGCAGGAATTTGTCAGCAAGGCCATTCAAGAACTACAGGAGTCGAGGATCATGAGAGGTTGCCGTCGCCCACCAGCTGTGGCTCCCCATCCAGGCGAGGATGGTGGGTTGCGCGTCTGCGTCGACGTACCAGGGCTCAATCAGATTGCCACGACGGAGCGCCTCTGGCCCTCACAAGCGGGGCGCTGCCAAGGACCACCCCACAGCTATGTTCGCATGCCTTATGGCCTGCCGAGCGTGGCTGCGGCGTACCAGCGCATCATGAGGAGCATCTTGGAGGTGCAAGAACGCAGGCGTTCCGCAGCCCTGGCGGAGATGGAGGCTGCTCACGAGGAGCCACCAGTGCCTCCGGAGCCTCCCGAGGCCCCCGGGCCTGGGGGCTCGTGAGGATCAGTTTCCGCGGCCCACCGAGTCTGCTGCACCAACGCCACTGCACCAACGCCACTACACCGACGACGTCTTCAGGTGACATCTTTCAAGTTTCATTCTCAGCTGGGAGCGCCCTCCCAGGGTTGCGTCATTCCCAGGCCGCGTGGGTCTATCCCTGCGGCATGTATCCCTTTTTATCTTCTCAGTCGCTAGCTTGCTTTGCTGGGGGCGCCCCTCGGGCTGCATCATCCCCAGGCCACTCGGGCTAGGCCTAGCGGCATGTATCCTTTCCGCGCTTATTTCCAATTATGCATCATTACTCGAGCCCGTCCACGGCACCTCTTCTTCTTCATGTCGACTACTTGCGCGTTAAAGGGGGGGGGGGTGCTTGAGCATCGCGACTCAGGGCTCTTACTGGCTCTCCAACCCTCACCCTCTGGCCTTGTCCACGGCATCGCGACTTGGCATACCAGCGACGGCTGAGACAAGCTCGAGGGCCGGGACCCGAGAACGTAGAGTGCCGGCATCTAACCAGATTTTGCAGGGACACATCTCAAGATATGTCCTAGTGCCAGGCGCAACCCGCCTAGAGGTAGGGCCTCGTGAGTCCCGCGCTGGCTCACGGGTGCCCAGATACACCTCACCGAGCTCTACCGTGCCAGCCACGTGTCAGGGCGGGGCTGTACACGCACCGGGGGCTCCTCCCGGAGGGGATCCCCCTCCCACGTACCAGTGGAAGCACCATGCTCCGCGCTGGCTGACAACACTGTCGAGGAGCGGCTATGCCCGTACACATACGGAAGCGCTATGCTCTGCGCTGGTGATAAACAACTGAGGGTGGCCTCCGGGCCCCGTTAACCTCAGGGAGCCCCGAGCTCAGTGGCTGGCCTCATCGCAACGCCTTCCCCCGGGAGCGCCGCGCGAGGGGGCTGGGCACGGGGGCTACGCCTGGGTCACGCCCAGCCGTACGCCCCAGCCAGGCCCCTCGGGCCTGGTTCGTCGCGCGTCTCTCCCCGAGCGGAGCCAAGGTATGAAGGCCGTTTGCGCGTCAAGGGGGACTCCTGAGCATCGCGACTCAGGAGCCTAACTGGCTCCGTAGCCGCTCACTCCTTAGTTCCGAAAGGCTATGCTGGGTGAGGTACGCGCGGGGTCGGGCTCTGCAGACGTAGAACGGTAGCCCCGCCTGCATTTCATCTCGCCACCTGCTGTTCGCGCGTCAAGGGGGACTCCTGAGCATCGCGACTCAGGAGCCTAACTGGCCCCGTAGCCCCTCACTCCTTAGTTCCGAAAGGCTATGCTGGGTGAGGTACGCGCGGGGTCGGGCTCTGTAGATGTAGAACGGAAACGCAACTACATCGCGCTTCCCTACTTGTTGCTCGTGCGCTAAGGGGGACTTCTGAGCATCGCGAGTCAGGAGCCTAACTTGTCACGTCGCCCCTCATTCCTTTGGTCCCGTCCTGGTTTCCGGTCGGGGCTGATGCTGGGTGAGGCATGCGCGTGGCCGGGCTCTGCCGGCGTAGCATAAGCAAGTAGGGAAGAGGAACATAAAATTCAAGGAACTTAAAAACGAATATTACAACCCATAATGTCGCCTTGGTTCCAAACGCAAATTTAAATGCCTCCTCGAGGCGTCGTGCATGTGCAGGAATCGAAAGAAGAACACGAACGATAGCGGAGTCACTTGTCGGCAGCGGAGTCGCGTGGAGTGGCTTCACCTTGCGGGGTAGTAGAGCCGGCAGCGCCTCGCTTTGGCTTGGTGCTGAAGGCCCGGAACTTTCCCAACAGCGCCTCCGCGCGCCCCTTCACGGCCTCGACAGCTACAGCGGCGCCCTCGCCGCTCACCGGCTCCAGCAGGCTGTCAAGGTCGGCGCTGGGGTCGCGAAGGTAGACATGGGCGAAGACCCGCGTCAGCGCGGCGAAAGACAGGACGCGCGCCTCGGCTTTGACCGTGGGGACGAGTCCGAGGGCGACATCTTCAAGAGCCTTCACCAAGAAGGGAAGCGGTTTGGCAGGGCCGTCCCCATCGCCAGCCAGCGGGCTGTCCAGGCCACTCTCGTAAAGTGTCTTCAACGACGAAGCGTGGGCATCCTTCTCCATGTCCGCGAAGGCCACGCGATCCTCGGCAAGGACCCGGGCGTTGGCGTCCAGCTCGGCCTTCGTCGTCTCCAGCTCCTTCTTCAGCGCACCTAGGTGGCTGCGGTGCTTCTTGAGCTTCGCCTCCTGGTCCTCGAGCGTCGCCTCGCGAGCCTTCACCTCCTTCTCCTGCTCTTGGCGAAGGCGGGTCTCCTCTGCAAGCTGACCACACAGGCCTTGCAACTCGTCCTCCAGCTCCTTGCAGCGGCCGCGGATTCCAACCGCCTTCCCAGGACCGCGTCACGGGCAGCCTTCGCCTTGAGGGTAGCCTCCTTCTGCTCGTCACAGGTCGTCGAGGCCTGAACCAGCGCTGCCCGGATCGAGGCGTCGGAGCGAATCCACCCCGAGGCCAGCTCCAGGCGCCCGGCCACCAGGCGAGGGTCGGCGCCCAGAAGATCCTGCCGCAGCCGGTCCAGTCCAGCAACAGCTCGCTCCAGGATGGAAGAAGAAGGCGAGGAAGCATCAGGGTGCTTCGGGGCAGCAGGAAGAGTCCCAGAACTAGCAGCCGGCGGAACAGGAGGAGAAGGTAGCGGCGGCGAGGCTGCAGTATCCCGGGGCGGAGTCTGCTGCGCCTCCCCAGCCGTAGCAGCGGCACTAGACAAGGGCACCTCTGGGGTCGACCGAGCCATGGGGGCTGCGGCCCCAGCCAGATCAACCAAGCCCCGCAAGGGCGAGTGGGCAGGGGGAGCCTGTGCGTCGCGGTCACCCTCCCCTGCAGGTGAAGGTGTCGTCGCAGCCGGGGCCTCAGGAGCCCCCTTCAGCTTCTTCGTCATGGGCGCCAGCCTGCTCAGGAGAAGTGATCGTCAAGCCTCGTCAGCGGAACAAGAAACCAGGAATCAGGGATCAAGCGCTTACAGGTCGTCGGCAGAAAGCTCCAGTGGTCTCCTGCCAAACTTGAAGCCGGAGAGCCGGCTGGAGGGGTTGACCTCGGAAGCAGAAGGCGCGTCCGTGGTTCGCCCCGGAGTCAGGGCGGACCTGCGGGGAATCAACCCGGTCCTGCCCTTCTTCGGGACCGGAGGCGAGCTCCCGCTGCCCAGCACGTCGTCGTCATCATCATCACTCAGTGAAAGGCGGAGAGCACGGGGCTTGCGTTGGAGCGAGGGAGTCCTGGACTCTCCGTTAGTCGCCTCGGAGTCGGGGCCTACCCCCTGCTCCTCCTCGCCCCCACCTCCGCTGGAGTTGCCGGAAGACACATTCACCAGATCCTCGGGAGCCACCGCGGGCACGAGCCCATCCCCATCGAAGACGGGCATGGACTCCACCACTTGCTCCCAATTGTCGCGGAGGAACAAGGGCGAAGGCGCGCCCTCCGGCATTGCTGCCTCGCCCCCGACCAGGGACTGGAGAACCGCAGTCACGTCCCCTTCGCCCACGGCTGCGGGACTCGGGTGAGGCCTCCACATCGGAGGAGAGTACTGCCGAAGCGGAGCCAGTTGGTGCTCCAGGAACTCCCTCAGCAACGACGCCCCGGTCAGCTTCGCCGCCGCCAAGTTGGTCGGCTTCAGATCGGCGTCCATCTTCGCCAGCACTGACTTCGCACGGGGATCCGTGAGCTCCGCCCGACACCAGTCTTCCGAGCTCACGGCCGGCTCCGTGGGAAGGGCCAACCGAGGGTCGACGCACCCGGCATCAACCAACACCCACTTGCTCCGGAAGCCCTCGATCCTCTTCCCCGGATTCGAGATGGCCATGGAGCTGCCGCACGCGACGAAGCCCGCGCACGCCGAAGGAGAACCTTTGGAAGTCCGGAGGTAGAAGTAGTGGCGCAGCAAGGCCACTGAAGGCTGCACCCCCACATGCGCCTCGAAGTAGTAGGCGAAGATCGCTAAGAGAAGGACGGAGTTGGGGTGGAGATGCAAAGCTTGCAAGTTGTAATGGCGCAGGATGGCGAGGAAGAACTCAGAAAAAGGAGGTACCAGGCCCGCTACAATGGAGCTCACGAAGAAAGGATAGAAGGTGCTCCCTTGGCCTTCATGGGCATCGGAGCCGACCTTGAACATCTGCGCCCCGTCAATGCCCTGCGCCGCGGCCATCCGATGCAGCAGGGCGAGGCTCGCCTTCGACACGTTGGGCGAATCCAAAGCAGGCGAGAACCAAGCTTCGGCCGGGGTCCGGCGAGGCGCCATGGCTACCTAGGACGAGCGGGTGGAGCAGATCTGGAAGCTTGGAGGAAGGGAGAAGAAGCGCAAGGAAGGGGATATGAGCAGCGGATGAAGAAGGAGAGGAACAAAGCCCGAGCAGATGCCACGCCTTTAGTATCCTGCGCAGTTGCAAAAGCACCCACGTCCAATCAAGCGCCACGCGGCGCCCGAGGCCGCAGGCTGTTAGGGCCCGCAGCGCTACGCCCTTGCCCTTTCGCCTCTCGGCACGGCCAAGTCCGTGCGCGCCTTGTGCCCAGGGGCTACTGTCGGCGTTCTGGGAACACGGGTCCCTAGACTTGCCTGCCTGTGGCCTGCGGTGTGGCTCGAGTGGAGGCCCAACGTGGCCCATCTTCATCAACACAAGGCTCAAGACCCTCGCGGGGGGCCAAGCCTCGCGAGGCGGACGACACGGCGCTTCCTCCAGCACGACCTCCTTAGGCTGGCTCGCGAGGAGGCGGAGAGATCAAGGTGGGGTACCTCACGAGGTGCCCATGATGCAAGCCATGACGACCAAAGGTGCCAGGCGGGCACCGGCCCGCGCAGTGTCCACACTTTCCTCTTTGGTGCAAAGGGGGCAAGCGCAGGCGAGAGGATCAAGCAAAGGCACCCATTTCGGTGCAACGAGACCAAGACCAGCTCCACGACAAGGAGGAAGTCACTGTGGAGCCCAAGCCGGCGTCATCACCAGAGCCTTTGGCAGGCGAAGACCAACTTTAGTCAGGATAAGTGTACCCGATGTTCCCCTTCAAATTGGCCAATTGTTGGCGCCCTTCCCGCTCAATATTTGGGAAGAGGCCCAGGGCCTTTGCCTATAAATAGGACCAGCCACCCACAGAGTAGGGGCAACTGAACCGAGCCCAATCGGATTGAGTATCTAGAGCAAGTAGAGAGAGAGAGAGAGAGAGAGAGAGAAGGGCGATCGAACTCCCCCTAGCAGTTCATCCCCTAGACAAGAACAGGCCCTCGCGAGGTCGTTCTTCCCTGTACTATTCTTCCTCATCAGCCCAAGAGGCAATCCACCACACCACACTGGAGTAGGGTATTACACCACAATGGTGGCCCGAACCAGTATAAACCCTGTGTCTCTTGTGTTGTTCTTGCAGTAGTTTAGATCCTTACGAGACGGAGAGGTAGAGGGCATGATCTCCGCGCGGACCCCAGAGTTTGAACCCTAAGGGTCTGCCGAAACCCGTGATCCGACAGTATGAATAGAAGGTCCGGGCACAAGGTTACTTACTTGAGTATCCGGGCGATTGCAGCTTAGCCCTGCGTCCTCGATTAAATCCGGACACGCTTCTTGTGATCCGAAGAACAGTTTATACAACTCCGCGGGTGTTGCGCCCATGAAATTCTGGAGAGCTCGCGGTCCCTCCGGATTGAACTCCCACAGGCGAAGGGAGCAATGTTTGTCGGGCAATATTCGGCGAATTAGCATGACCTGCGTCACCTTGACCAGGCTGAGGTCTCCTTCCAAGAGATCCTTAATGCGGCCCTGCAACAAGGGCACGTCTTTGGGCAAACCCCAATCTAACCCTCTGTTAACCCATGACGCTAGCCGTGGTGGGGGACCCGAGCGAAAGGCAGGAGGCGCCACCCACTTGGTGCCCCGGGGAGCGGTGATATAAAACCATTCTCGTTGCCACAAGCCTAGCTCCTCTTGAAAAGAGCCCTCAGGCCATGGAGCATCGGCATTTTTGCTTATAACAGCGCCTCCGCACTTTGCATGACGTCCCTTGATCATCTTCAGCTCCACTTTGAAGGTCTTGAGCCATAATCCGAAGTGAGGGGTGACGCGGAGAACTGCTTCACACACGATGATAAACGAAGAGATATGGAGGATGGACTCCGGAGCTAAATCATGAAATTCCATCCCGTAATAAAACAACAGTCCCCTCATAAAGGGATCCATTGGGAAGCCCAACCCTCGAAGGAAGTGAGACATGAACGCCACGCTCTCACCGGGCTGGGGACTGGGAATAACCTGCCCTTGAGCAGGCAACCTATGTGAAATTTCACCGGTCAGGAACTTAGCCTCCCTCAACTTTAGCACGTCCTCCTCCGTGACGGAGGAGGGCGTCCACCGGCCTTGAAGGTCAGAACCGGACATTGTCGAAGGTCCGAAGCGCCTGGAATCTGGAGCCTGGGGTGTTGGAACTCGAGGCGATGGGCGAACACGATTGAGATTGAAAAAAGAAGTAAGGCCTTGGTCTCTTTATAAGAGGTCGAATACCAAGAGCCCTCCCCGTAACCGTTTGGGACTCGCCTTTAATCGAGGGAAACGTGCTAACGGGCACGGTTGGGTTACCCACGTCCGTATTGATGAGAATCCCGTAAAAAGGGCACACGATCTCTGCTTTGACAAGACGTGCCAAGGAAACCGCCTCGCTAAACGCGCTGAGGTGGAAAAGTAAAAACAATTTATGTAAAGAACTTGGCCGTAGTGTGATGATGCACTGCGAGATACGTCAGCAGATTTGATTTGTGTTAATATTATTCTCTCTATGGCACCATGTGGAAACTTATTTTGCAGAGCCGGACACTATTCTTGGTGTTTACAATCTTCAATGAAGGACTTGGAGGAGGAACTCGCCTTGCAATGCCGAAGACAATCTGCGCGCCGGACTCGTCGTCATTGAAGCCTGGTTCAGGGGCTACTGAGGGAGTCCTGGATTAGGGGGTGTTCGGGTAGCCGGACTATACCTTCGCCGGACTCCTGGACTATGAAGATACAAGATTGAAGACTTCGTCCCGTGTCCGGATGGGACTTTCCTTGGCGTGGAAGGCAAGCTTGGCGATGCGGATATTCAAGATCTCCTACCAATATAACCAACTCTGTGTAACCCTAACCCTATCCGGTGTCTATATAAACCAGAGGGTTGTAGTCTGTAGGACAATCATCTTCATACACAATCATACCATAGGCTAGCTTCTAGGGTTTAGCCTCCCTGATCTCATGGTAGATCTACTCTTGTACTACCCATATCATCAATATTAATCAAGCAGGAGTAGGGTATTACCTCCATCGAGAGGGCCCGAACCTGGGTAAAAACATCGTGTCCCTTGTCTCCTGTTACCATCCGGCCTTGACGCACAGATCGGGACCCCCTACCCAAGATCCGCCGGTTTTAACACCGACAATGAGGAACATGGCAAATGAAATATTTTGCCATATTTGAGGAAGATATGACCCAAACAATTTATGAGAATTATTTGGGAATTTTGGGGGTGATAGAAATATAGGTTGCTTCACAGCCTAGGGAAAATTGGGTTATTCCTTTAATAGAAAAATGAATATTCCCAAGGAATAGAATATTAGGGTTTGGCCCAAGATGGAAATGGAAAGGTCTTGGGAAGGGTTTAAGAGGATTACAAGACACTCTGGAAAGAAAGAAGAGGTCATCTTCTCCAGTTTCCAGACCACATAGCCACGGAAAAAGAAAACTCAAGCAAAAACCTCAGAAAATCAAAAGAACAAGAAAGGGCCAAAAATCAGGCTGTGACATGTACGTTGTGGGAGGCGCAAAACGGACGGCTGCCCTTGGACGACTCTGGTGGTCGCAATCGTGCTTCATCTCTGGCTCGGCCGCGAGCACGGCTGCTCCCTTGCGCTTCACATCCTTGGTCTTGGCCTTCTTGTCTTCTGGGTTGGCAGCCGGAAGCTCGAGGAGGGAGAAGCGCCCTTCCTCAGCTCTCACGCACTTGGTCGCCATGTTGAACATCTCCTGAGCCATGCATAGGTCCTCGTGGATGGCAAGCTCTTCCTTCATATTGACATCATGGACTCCATCGGAGAATGTTGAGATGATGGCCTCGTTCGTCAACTTGGGGATCTTGAGGCGAACGCTGTTGAAGCGTTGGATGTACTTCTGCAGGGTTTCCCCTGGCTGCTGCTTGATGCGCCGTAGGTCACCCACGGTCGGTCGGCGGTCGCGACTGCTCTGGAAGTTGGTGACGAAGCGCTCGCGCATCTCGCCCCAGGAGGAGATTGATCCCGCGGGCAAGTTCAGGAGCCATGAGCGCGTACCATCCTTGAGGGCCATGGGAAACCAATTCGCCATGACCTTCTCGTCCCTTTTGGCGGCCTCGATGCTCAGCTCGTAGAGCTGCAGGAACTCAGCAGGGTCTAGGGTGTCGTCATAAAGCGGAGGCAGGTCTGGCTTGAACTTGCCAGGCCAGACGACGCTGCGCAGCTCGGGAGTGAAGGCACGACAACCTGCTGTAGTCATCGGAGCCTGTCGTGGAGGTGGAGCCTGGTCCTGGTACCCACGCGTCGCTACCACAGGCAGCACACGGTCCTGACGTGGTGGTGCAGGGAGTGCAGGAGCGTTTTCTCGCGGCTGAGGGATTTCTTGGTAGCTTCCTTCTTCGTGCTGCAGGGTCGCGCGTCTTGGTGTGAGGGCGCCGTCTTGATGCGGAGGTGGTGGAGGTGCTCCAAGGGCTACGTCGCCCGCAGAAGAAGGTGGACGAGGCAGCGAGAGAGACGGTGCGGGAGAGCCCCCGGCGGCGCTGACAATCTCGGGGATGCAGTCCAGCCAGTCCTCGTAGAGGTCGTTGACGGGGCAGTAACGCAGGAGCTCGCGCGCCATGAGCAGCGCGGCCTACGCATCCGTGGGTGCGCGATGAGTGTGGGACGACAAGCCGGCCAGAGTCAGCGACGCGATGACGGTGCGTCCATCCCGCTGCACGGAGGGGTGCTGTGACGAAGCTTGCTGCTCGTTTTCCCGTTGGGCCGGTTGCGGCGTTGGCATCAGGTGACAGAGAGCGATGGGGAGGTCCGCCGACGGGTGCCGTCTGGGCGACGCGGGCATTGAGAGTGGCCTGGCGCTCAGTGCAAGCTCGACGAGCATTAGCCAAGAAACTGGTGGAGCGGTGGACCATGGATCGACAGAGGAAAAGCTTCTACGCACCCCTACCTGGCACGCCAAACGTCAGATTCTGGGTTTCAGCAAACCCTTGTGAGGTTCAAACTCTGGGGTGCGCATGAAGAAATCTCTCTCCCTAGTTCGCTCGCTCAACGATCTCAGGGCTTAGCTCGACGAACCCAAGGAACACGAGACACATGGGTTTATACTGGCTCGGGCCACCGTTGCGGTGTAATACCCTACTCCAGTGTGGTGGTGGTGGTGGATTGCCTCGCGGGCTGAGGATGAACTTGTACAATGGATGAACAGCCTTAGGAGGAGAGGTGTTCTTGAGCTTGGTGAGCTGGTGTGTGTGTGGGCGATACCAATGATCCCTCCTCCCCTATGGTGGTGGCTAGTCCTATCTATAAAGGCCCTGGTCCTCTTCCCAAATGTAGGTGGGAAGGTATCCCACAACGGCCAATTTTGAAGGGAGACAACTAGTACAAGCTATCCTGACAAAAGGTGGTCTTCGCCTGCCAAGGGCTCTGGTGGTGATGCAGCTATGGGCTCCGCGATGACCTCCATCATGTCGTCCTGGTTGTATTGGTCTTGTTGCACCGATATGGAAACCTTTGCCTGATGCCTTCGGACTCCTCGCCTGCGCCTTCCTTTATAGCACCAAAGAGGAAACTGGTACACTGCGCCCGCTGGCGTCCACCTCACCTTGGTATTCATGGCTCACATCAAGTGAACCTTGGGAGGTGCCCCTTGCGTAGATATCTCCGCTCCTCGGGAGCCGGCCTAGTGAGGCCACCCCCAGGGAGGTCTTGGTGTCTTCCGCCTCACGAGGCTTGGCACCTCGCAAGGGTCTTGAGTGGTTGTTTCTGAAGCTGGGCCGTACCGGGCCGTTGGTGGAGCCACGCCGTGGGCCGCAGGCAGGCAAGTCTGGGTACCCCGTTCCAAGGACGCCGATAGAATTCAACATGGATTGCAACAAGGAAATATAATCTATTAAAGAACAATTATCATAATTAAATTCCTTGAAATCCAAAAGAGTGAGTTCATTGCTCAGGGTGTCCTGGATTAGGGGTCCCCGGACGTCCGGGCTATGTGATGTGGGCCGGACTCGTGGGCCGTGAAGATACAAGATGGAAGGCGTTCCCCCGTGTCCGGATGGGACTCCCCTTGGCATGGGAGGCAAGCTTGGCGTTCGGATATGAAGATTCCTTTCTCTGTAAACCGACTATGTATAACCCTAGCCCCCTCCGGTGTCTATATAAACCGGAGGGTTTAGTCCGTAGAGACAATCATAATCATACAGGCTAGACATCTAGGGTTTAGCCATTACGATCTCGATGTAGATCAACTCTTGTAACCCCTATACTCATCAAAGTCAATCAAGCAGCAAGTAGGGTATTACCTCCATTAAGAGGGCCCAAACCTGGGTAAACATCGTGTCCCTGTTTCCTGTTACCTTCGATCCTCAGACGCACAGTTCGGGACCCCCTACCCGATTTTTGCCGGTTTTGAAACCAACATTGGTGCTTTCATTGAGAGTTCATATGTGCTGTCAGCAGAAGGTTCGATGGCTCCGTCAATCATCTACAACAATGCCGCCGTGAAGGAGAATTTTCTCCCCCGCCAGATTTTTGTATTCGGCAGCTTCGCGTTGCATGCCAACTCGATTGGCCACCTCGAGCAGATCGACAGCTACGCCCCTGGTCATTAGATCAATTTTGGGAACCTACACTATGTCGCTCAGATCCGAGGAGACTTGATCTTCGAGGGGTTCGCGGCACCAATTGCCGCTCCGACCTTAGATGCAGAACGGGTCGTCAGGTCCGAAGATGGGAGTTTAGAGCCCGCGGGACTCTCTGCAACTATGGAATTTGCTACCGGGGATCCGGAGGGGACGACGTCAGTGGCAAACCCAAAGATGAACCGAACCCCCTAACGCTCAAGCGTCGGGCACTCTGCCGGACTCCAAGTCCGAACTTGCAGGTTCCATGTTAAGTAGGACCACCAGGAGGCTCCAACCCCGGACAGCCCCGCGGACTCTCTTTCCTCTGCCCAAACCTCGCTTTTGAACGAGGCTCTGGACTTGATGCGATCACTCGCCATTACGGAAGGCTCGCTTTCGAACTACACCCAGCCCGGACTAGGGGCTGAGAGCAGGGAATTTTACGTCCCACCCACCACCCACTTCATAGCCACTATCGAAGACCTAACTGACATGCTGTACTATGCCTCCGAAGACATCAATGGTATGGACGACGATGGCGGAGACAAACAAGGCCAAGACCCTCCATTTACCAGACGATGGACGGGCACTTCCACATACGACGTATACATGGTGGACACACCCAAGGAGGACAACGACGGCAAGAAGGATCCTGATGAGGACAAAACTGCTGAAACCCCTCCAAAGCGTCAACGTCAGCAGCGCCGCTTGAAATCGCGCCGCGACAAAGACAGCAATACCGGCACCAGAGACGATAACACTCTAGAGAATGCCGAAGACCCCGAAGCCCATGTAGAGCCAACATCCGAACAGGATGATTGGGAGGACGGGCAAGTACAACCCGACGATCCTGTCAAGAATGAGGGCTTGGAGGATAGCAATTACTTGCCGATCTCCGAAGAGGATGTGAGCCTCGGCGACGAAGATTTTATTGTGTCAGAGGAACCCCTCGAACAAGAGCGCTTTAAACGCCAGCTAATTGCCACCGCAAGAAGCCTGAAAAACAAACAATAGCAGTTTCGAGCTTATGAGGATCTGCTCAATGACAGATGGACCAATGTCTTGGCTGCTGAGGAATACGGCCTCGAGCGCCCAACTAAGAGTTACCCGAAATAAATGCTACTACCCCAATTCGATGACAAGGCCCTTGAGCCTATACCGCCAAAGCATGAAACTGCTGACAAGCCCGACCGACCACCGCATGGACGGGACAGATCGGCTACTCATGCCAAACAACAGCCCGTGCCACCCCGCCGTAGAGGCAGGGAGGTAACGGTCCCGGGCTATACCTACGACTTATGCAAGGACCTGGACAATAGAGCCGGTCTGACAAGATCAATCTGTGGATCGAGGGGGCATTCCCCAACGCACAGGGACGGCCATCAGACCTCGCAGGACCGGCATAACCTTGCACGAGCCGAAAACCGTATACGGCCATCATCCGAACTACGTCATGATGTCGCCCGATACAGAGGCACCGCACACCCCCTATGCTTCACCGATGAGGTAATGGAACACCAGTTCCCAGAAGTTTTTAAACCCGTGAACATTGAGTCATACGATGGCACAACAGATACTGTAGTATGGATCAACGATTTTCTTCTCCACATTCACATGGCCCGCGGTGATCATCTACATGCCATCAAATACCTCCCCCTAAAACTTAATGTACCAGCTCGAAACTGGTTAAATAGCCCCCCAGAAAACTCTATTGGAAGCTGGGAAGACTTGGAAGACGCCTTTAGAGACAACTTCCAAGGCACGTATATCCGGCCCCCGGACGCTGATGACCTTAGTCATATAGTCCAGCAGCCCGGAGAGTCGGCCAGGAAATTCTGGACAAGGTTCCTAATTAAAAAGAACCAGATTGTCGACTGTCCGGACGTCGAAGCCCTAGCGTCCTTTAAAAAAAGCATTCATGACAAATGGCTCGCTCGACACCTCGGCCAACAAAAGCCGAAGTCCATGGGATCCCTTATAGAACTAATGACCCGCTTTTGCACGGGTGACGATAGCTGGCTAGCCTGTAGCAGCAACAGTACCAGCGACCCCGGCACTTCCGAAGCCAGAAACGGCAATGGAAGGCCCCGATGCAACAAACATAAGCGTCCAAGCGACAATGATAATACAGAGGATACGGTGGTCAACACCGGATTCAGCGGCTCCAAATCCGGTCAACGGAAGAAGCCATTCAAATGAAACAAAGACGGTTCGTCATGCCTGGAACGAATACTTGATCGACCTTGCCAGATACTCGGCACTCCTGACAAGCTAGCCAACCATACCAACAGAAGCTGTTGGGTCTTCAAACAGGTTGGCAAGTTAAATGCCGAACACAAGGAGAAAGGGTCGCCCAACGAGGATGACAATGAGCAACCTCGCCCACCGAACATAGGGGGACAGAAGAAATTTCCCCTCAAGGTCAAAACGGTGAATATGATATATGTTACTCACATCCCCAAGCGGGAGCGCAAACACGCGTTAAGGGATGTCTACGATATCAAGCCAGTCGCCCCAAAATTCAACCCATGGTCATCCTGCCCGATCACTTTCTATCGTAGAGACCATCCGACCAGTATCCGTCACGGAGGCTCAGCCGCACTAGTCCTCGACCCAATTATTGATGGATTCCACCTCACACGAGTCCTCATGGATGGCGGCAGTAGCCTTAAACTGCTCTATCAGGACACGGTCCGCAAAACGGGTATTTATCCTTCAAGAATCAAACCCACAAAAACCACCTTTAAGGGAGTAATACCTGGTGTAGAGGCCCGCTGCACGGGCTCAATCACACTGGAGGTTGTCTTCGGTTCACCAGACAACTTTGAAGCAAGGACTTGATCTTCGACATCGTCCCTTTCCGTAGGGGCTACCACGCTCTACTCAGACGAACCGTGTTCGCTCGCTTCAACACGGTCCCACATTATGCCTATCTCGAACTCAACATGCCCAGACCACATGGTGTCATAACAGTCAATGGAAACACATAACGCTTCCTCAACACTGAGGAGCACACCGCTGCCCTGGCGGTGGAAGTACAGAGCGGCCTTCTCATAACAAAAACCGCATCGACAGTCAAGTCCCCAGACACTATCAAACTAGTCCAGACTACCTCGCAGCACGATAGTCCAGCTCGTTAGGAGCTCGACTAGCAATGCGGCCTCCGTCTTAGCCCCAACCAAATTGCAACACATGTACCGCGCGTACAACACTAAGCGCCGAAGATACCATGGGCAAAGATGGAGGCATAGTAAAAGTCCAGAATACGGCTCGACCCTATCTGCACCGTCATATTTCTTTTCTCTTATTTTTATTTTTTTCTAGGTTTCTTACAACCCACATCACCTTTAGACGGTACCAAGGACCCCCTTTTTAGGCCCTTCATGAAAACACGTTCATTGAATCCTTTCGAAGGACAATACACCAAGGAGAGAAGCACCATAGACATCTGATGGAGTATCTAAAGGATCTTTAAAGATCACCGCTTCCTTATTTAGGACCCATACACAGCTTTCCCTTGTGCTCGACATGTAAAATAGCCTTGATGCTTATCGCATTATTTGTAAAAATATGTTTTGATGTATCAGTCAGACTATAATGGAAACAGTCTCTCGCCCAACCTATTCGGTACTTGCTTATTTCTTAATTTGTATTCCCTCTTCTTTGTCCGGTTTCCATGTACACCTCGGCTCGACTTAAATCGCCTGGGGCTCCATTTGGCCATGTACATTTCTTCAAATATATATGCATCTGCGTCACGAATGTAGCATTATATGCATCGGCTCCGAACCATGGCTTTGGTCAATAGTTGGGTTGCCCGGCTCCTGTGGTTACTACCTTACGTTCCGCTCGTTCGGCTAAGGTGGTGAAGGGAGAACTACTGCGATTGTGTTTCCGGTTCATCCGGATAAACACCTCAGTAGAGAAAGCCGAAAACTGACTGTCATGGTGCGACGAGAGCTGGTCAGCCATTCGGAGACCAACTACAAATCTTTTGCGATTTTGTCTGCATTACGCGAGGTACCGGTCTTCACCCGGTCAGGCGTCTACAACACCCAAGTTCGGGTAATCGAATAATACCAGGGGCTGCGCCTACACCCTATCATCAAACTCTTATGGCTAAGTGAGAGCGATGAAGCCATATAGTCTAATTGCCTGGTTCGCTGCACTAACAGCTCCTTCAAGGACCAAATTGATGGGTCAAGTGCGTTAAGGTGCTATACCGAACAACCCCGTACTACCTACGTGGGACTGAAGCCGACGACTGGCCAACTCTCAGATATAGTAAACGGCCGCACAGGAGGAAAAGAAATCGAGGTAAAATAAGCAACAAATTATACATCAGTCTTGTTTCATAATACAAAGATCAGACAACAGGGATACATTCATTAAAAATAATGTCCTTTGAGCATTGGCCCTCTACACTACGGGATCCTTCGAGGACGTCATCAAAATACAGCTCCAGCGTGCGGTGCTCTTTGACCACGGGCGGTCCCTCAGTGGTAAGCTTGACGGTGTTCATCTTTGCCCACTGCACCTTGACACGGGCGAAGGCCATCCGTGCACCTTCGATGCAGGCCGACCGCTTCACGACATCGAGCCGGGGGCAGGCACTGACCAGCCGTTTCACGAGCCCCAAGTAGCTGCTAGGTATGGGTTCGGCGGGCCAAAGACGGATTATAAAATCCCTCATGGCCATTCCGTCCACCCTATGCAGTTCGGTCAACTACTTCAGCTGATCGCTGAGGGTCACGGGATGCTCCGGCGCAAGGTACTGCAACCAGAGCAACTTTTCCATCGAGCACCCCTCTTCGGCTCGGAAGAACTCCACGGCATCAGCAATACGCCGGGGCAGGTCCGCAAACGCTCCTGGAGAACTCCAAATCCGAATCGGTAAGATATACTTTCTTCCCACAAATTTGCTCTGCATGTTAAAGGCCTTACCCGCCGCAATCTGCTTTGCCTCTTGGATCTCCCGATAGGCGCTTTGGGCTTCAGCCCGGGCCTCCTGTGCACTTTGGAGGGCCTTAGCAAGTTCGGAATTTTGATCCGAAATCTTGCGCTCTAAGGACTCACATTTGCTTATAGCATCCTTGAGCTCTTGCTGGACTTACTCCACCCTTGATTCATGTTTCACGCGGGCGGCTCGTGCCTCCTCCGCCTCCTTCTTTGCTTCGGCCAGCGCGCCCTTGAGGGTCTCGACCTCAGACGCACCAGCTATGAGCACAATTATAAAACTCATTCAGATACCAAATCAGAGCTGATATCATTTCAGATGTGTTTTCGTATCACATACCTTGATTTTCCTCTAACTTCCACCTCAGCTCGGACGCTTCAGTGGCATGGAAGGCTGATGCCTGCCTCGCAACCTGTTTTGTTCAAATAGATATGTATGTTAAATCTCCTACGCAAGTTATTAGATCCTCTGTTCGGCCTTTCTTTGCGAACACCAAACAGAGTCTCAGGGGCTACTATCTATACACAGGCATGCCTCTTATACAGCTAAAAGGCATTATATCACATACCTCAAAGCCTCTCAGAAGGCTAATGTAGGCCTCGTTCAATCCGCTTTTAGCGGACTGAACCTTTTCAATCACCGTACCCATAAGGGTACGATGTTCTTCCACAATGGTGGCGCTCTGAAGCGCTCCCACCAGAGTGTCCGGCGCCTCCAGATTGACAGAGGTCGACGGTGGGGTGGGCGCACCCCCTTCTTTCGAAGGAGGCTGCTTATCTGAGTCCGGGGCCATTGTCGGATTTCGGGTTCCGGCAAACCCTTAAGGTTCGAACTCTGGGGTGCGCACGGAGATTATGCCCTCTACCTCTCCGTCTCGCAAGGATCTAACTACAGAAAGAACAGCACAAGGAACACAGAGTTTATACTAGTTCAGGCCACCATTGTGGTGTAATACCCTACTCTAGTTTGTGGTGGATGGATTGCCTCTTGGGCTGGTGGTGATGAACAATACAGGGAAGAACAGCCTCGCAAGGGTCTTCTCTTGGCTAGGGGGATGAACTGCCAGGGGGAGTTCACCCGCCCTTCTCTCTTTTTCCCCTATTCTCTGCTTTCTCTGATTCTAGGTTCTGTCGGCCTGATCGTTCGATGCTAGATGCCTTTACCCTGGGGGTGGCTAGTCCTATTTATAGGCAAAGGCCCTGGGCCTCTTCCCAAATATTGAGCGGGAAGGGCGCCAACAATTGGCCAATTCGAAGGGGAACATCTGGTACACTTATCCTGACTAAAGTTGGTCCTCACCTGCCAAAGGCCCTGTGGTGACACCGTTCTGGGCTCCACAATGACCTCCTTCCCACCGTTGGACTGGTCTTGGTCTCGTTGCACCGAAATGGATGCCTTTGCTTGATCCTCTCGCCTGCGCTTGCCCCCTTTGCACCAAAGAGGAAAGGGAGGACACTGCGCGGGCTGGCGCCCGCCTGGCGCCCTTGGTCGTCATGGCTTGCGTCATGGGCACCTCACGAGGTACCCCGCCTTGATCTCTCCGCCTCCTCGTGAGCCAGCCTGACGAGGCCGTGCCTGAGGAAGTGCTGTGTCGTCCGCCCCGCGAGGCTTGGCCCCTCGCGAGGGTCTTGGGTCTTGTGTGGATGAAGTTGGGCCATGCCGGGCCCCATTGAGCCACGCCGCAGGCCGCAGGCAGGCAAGTCTGGGGACCCCCGTTCCCAGAACGCCAACAGTAGCCCCCGGGCCCAAGGCGCGCCCGGACTTGGCCGTGCCGAGAGGCGAAAGGGCAATGGCGAAGCGCCGTGGGCCCTAACAGCCTGCGGCCTCAGGCGCCGCGTGGTGGTTGATTGGACGTGGGCGGCACTGTTCCCCCATGCTTCCTTATTTTGCGCCTTGCTATGTGGACTCGCAGTTGTACACAGCCGCTCCCCTTCCTGTTGCTCGACCGTCCCCTGTCCTTCCTCCCTTCGACCTTCGACTCTTGTCTCCAATCCCATCTCACGTCTCCCCCCTGCTTTCCATCACCATGGCTCCGACAAAGAAGGAGAAAGGGAAGAAACCCATGACTCCATCCCGCTCGCCGCCGTCGGTGAACCCCGCCGTCGGCAGATCGATCATACTCAATCAAGAGTGCCTGGGTAAGCTCAGCCCGGCTCTGGCCACCACCTTCAACGAGTGTGGAAGGACGACGGCCTGATCTACGTCTCACTTCCCCGCTGACAGGATAATCACTTAGGTCCATTATTTCGCCGATGCCTTGTGGGCGGGTCTGGTTCCCCCCTTTTCTGATTTCTTCAAGGCCGTCCCCTCTCATTATCAGATCCATATGATGCATTTGGGTCCCGAATCCATTACCCTCCTTCCGGTATTTTCTTTTGTTTGCGAGGCGATAATGGGCATCCCTCCTTCCGTGGCCTTGCTGCGCCACTTCTTCTCTTTGCGCCTTACTGACCCCACTCAATGCTCAGCGTGTGTGAGCTTCGTTGCCGCGCCCGAGACTGCGGCCTCGGGGATTGACTTCAAGCTTCCTCCGTGTTCAACTGGGTTCCGCGAGCGGTGGTTGTACGTTGATGTCGGGGTGCCCAGCCCCCTGCTGGCGAAGCCAACTTCCCCTGCAGCACCCAATTCGGGCTGGGGCCAGGAGACGCTCGTGAGCCCCCGGCTCGCCTTCGTCTGGCGCCAATTCACGTCCTTGAGGTCGCTCGGCGTGACGGCGCCCAAAGTGGTGAAGGAGTTCTTGTTACGCCGCATTGCCCCTCTCCAACGTCACTCTCGCCGAATGTGGGCTTTCAGCGGGCATGGTGATCGCATGAGGCTCCAGGAAGAAGATCTGACGCCTGCGGCGCTAAGGACCGTGCTCTTGGTCCTGACTGGCGACCCCAATCCGGGCAGCATCCAGAGAGGAGGGGCCCTGCTGTACCTCTGCCAGAACAGGGACGACTTCGTGAAGCAGATGCCCTCCTTCGATGAGTGGGGGCTGCGCTCCGCCGGCCTCCAACGGCCTCGCGAGAACCCTGTGGTGGTGACCGCCCTTCCGGTTGGTCAAGGCGAATCCTCCTGGAGTGGCGGGGCAGGGAGGCGTGAGATGGCGGAGACCGATAAGGCTCCCGAAGAGGGGACTGCGCCTGGTGATGCCCTCGAGGAAGCAGCTCCTGAGGCCCGTGCTGCAGAGGTTGTGGGTGGCAAGCAGTCGCTCTCAGCGCCTGGGGCCGAGGCTCCCGAGGCCCCGGCCGCGTCTTCTGCCGAGGTGATTGGCAACATGCGCCAGGCAGGCGCGCCTGACGCGGATAGCGTTGCTGCTTCGTCTTCGTCGCAGGTTGATCCTTGTGCTCTTCTCTTGGGCCGCTTCCGTGTGGACTTTGAGGCTCTTCGGAGGAAAAGGGAGGCCCTGGGTGATGACTTCTCTTGTCGCTTGCTGAAGCGCCGGAAGTACTTCGCCACCGACGAGTAAGCCTTCTCCTTTCCTGGCTCCTGATCGCCTTGTTGCGTCTACTGATCCTTACTCTGCAGGCCTCTTCCTGCCGAGGTCGTGGGTGCCGCTGAGGTGCCGCCTCCTTTGGCTTCACCTCCCCCGTCGCCCCAAAACGTCCCGAGCAGCACAGCTCTTGTGGTGCGGACGAACGAAGGGGCGTACCGTCCTGAGGTGCCCTGCAGCCCTTCTCTTCCTGCGATCTTCCTTCGTGGGCCCTCTCTTGGCATGGCCAGCCTGCCGTGGGCTTCTCATCTGGCCGCGGGCTGCGACTGGCTGAGGCGCCCCCTGCGCCCTTCTTCGGGAGACGTGTTGGCCCCAGGCCGAGCTTCTGGTGCGGCGCGCCCGGTCGTTGTGGGGGCGCCAGCCCCCAGCCCCCTGCCCGGAGGGGGAGTGATGATTCATGCTTCCAGGCGCTTGCCTGTGGCAGACGATGGTGCGGGAGACGTGCTCGAGCGTGCTCGGGAGCGCCGCGCTCTCCGCCACGAATTCCTTCGAAGGGCGAGCGGCGCGGTAGACCTGCTTGGGGAGGAGCTTGCCGATGAAGACGTGCGCCTGGAGGCCGAGGGCCTGTGCCTGGCCGCGGAGAGGCGCGAGCTGGAGGCCGCCGTCACCCTCGCGCGCCACCAGCGCGACCTTGAAGACGAAGAGGCGAAGGCGTCGCTGGAGGCCTCCCGGGTGGCCCGATCCCAGGCCGCTGAAGAGGCCCTGGGAGCCGACCGACGGCGAGAAGCAGCGGAGGAGCAGGCTCGGGAGCTCCTGGCCCGATGCCACTCGTTAGAGGAGCAGGTGGAACTGCGCGAGGCGGCCCTTGCGTCGATGACGGTGGCCTCTGGCGACCCAGCTGAGCTCCAGAGACGTGAGGAGGCGTTGACGCTGGAGGCCGCCGAACGCACCTGCGAGTACGAGCGGTTGGAGACGAGGGAGTGCCTGGTGACGCAGGCGGAAGATGAAGTCGCTGCGCGGGAGGCACGTGTCCTGGAGGAGGTTGGTCGTCGGGTGGCGACTACGCGCCAAGGCCTCGAGCGCGAGTTCGAGAGGAAGCTGGAGTTGATCCGGGTCGAGGCTGACGGAAGAACCGCAGCCCTGAGGGCCCAACGGGATGAGGCGACGCGGCGGGTCGACGCTTCCCGGGCCGCCCTTGAGGCAGCGCAAAAGGAGTCGGCTGCCCTTCAGGCCGAGGTACTCCGTCTTCGTCAGTGGGTGGAAGAGGCCGAGGCCGTCAAGCGCCAGAACACCGATGAGATACGCCGGCGGCAGGTCCTGGAGCATGTGCACGGCCCCATGCTGGCTACGCTCAGGGAGAGGGCTAACGCAGCCTTGGGCAACATCTGCGAGGCGACCGTCGGCGAGCCGCACACGATCAACTATGCCGGCAACCTGCAGTTCTTCACCGCCGTGGTGACGCATCTGGAGGCGCGATCGGTCAGGGCCGACAGGTTGGTGGAGGAGAGGAGCCGCACCCTGCTCGGGTGTGCCTTTTCCCGTGTCTTCAGCCATCTTCAGGATATGGATCCCCACTTTGACTTCGACGCCGTCATCGCCCCAGTCCCCCAAGCCGTCCGAGGAGACCTGGCGGACTGGGTGGAAAACAGCGTGGACGCTCTTGTGAGGGCCTTCACTTCGGATGACGACGACGTGATCGTGGCTGCCGACGAAGGCGGTGTGGTGGATGGCCTTGTCGCCGCTGGCGATGATGCAGGTAGCGGTGGCGAGTCCAGCGATGCCAGCGGCGGCTCGGGAGGTGCTCCCCAAGATGCCTTGGGGGATTTGTCAGACTGACTGTGTGTTGCTCCTGTCTTTTGCCCTGCATGGATAGAACTCAGGTGTTTGGCCTGATGGTCGTGAGAGCATTTTGGGAGGGTAAGCCCCTCATGTAAAACTTGTGTAGATCGTATTAGCAGCTATTGTGTTGCGCGAGCATCCGCGCCTGGCGGCTGGCTGGTTTACCTTTGTTCCGCGCAAGCCCCGAGGCAGCTTGTGGGAGGACGTGGTGTCCTGAGTGTTCTACAGTTGAAATCATAGGACCTGCAGGTGCTGTTAGCGAGGGGCTTCACAGGCGCTGGCCTTCTTCACAAGCTCCGGGCCTTTTCATGAACGCGATAGCTTAACAGGCATTCGCCTTCTTCACAGGGTCCGGGCCTTTTTATGAACGCGATAGCTTCACAGGCATTCGCCTTCTTCACAGGCTCCGGGCCTTTTTACAAACACGATAGCTTCACAGGCATTCGCCTTCTTCACAGGCTCCGGGCCTTTTTATAAACGTGATAGCTTCACAGGCTCCGCCTTCTTCACAGGCTCCGGGCCTTTTTATAAACGCGATAGCTTCACAGGCATTCGCCTTCTTCACAGGCTCCGGGCCTTTTTATAAACGCGATAGCTTCACAGGCATTCGCCTTCTTCACAGGCTTCGGGCCTTTTTATAAAGGGACATCCTCCACAGGTACTGGAGAGTCCTCCCGAGAAGGAGCAATAACGGCAGTCTGGGCTGCGCACGAGCCTGGCCCGGCCCGACTCGCGAGGGGCTCGCGAGGGGAGGCAGCTGTGGTGAAGCGGTAACCAGAACGTGAGAAATAGCTCGAACGAGACTAAGCACCCCTTCCCCGAACGCACGCAAACCTCAAATTAGAATCCAACTTAAATCCAGCAGAGGAAAAGTTACAACCAAAAAGAAGAAGGCAATGAAAACAGGCAAATGGCCGCGTCCGGCACCTAATCTAGTCTTGGACGTCTTCTCACCAGCGCGGAGCTAAGTGCTATCCACTGGGCGTGGGAGGGAGCCCCAGGGCCTGAGGCCGGCACCCCTGAGACTCCGGGGCGTGTACAGCCCCACTCATTATTACGTGAGAGTGTCACGGGGCGGCGAGCTTCACAAGCACTGGGCCTTCTTCACAGGTACCGGCCTTGCTTCATATCGCCAGACGAGGGCCCCGCCTTGCGCCACACTCTAGTACCACCAACAACGACCGGAAACCAGGACGCCGCCGGTGGGGTAGAGCGGTCGCCAGCGGTTCCCCCGACGACCACAGGTCCTCCACCAGGGGTAGGCCCTCAGGCGCCTCCCCAGCGTAGGGCCTACCTCCTGAGAACGCCTTGCTCCGAACGCCGCGGTGGTGATGTAGGGTCCCTGCCCCTCTTCTGCTGCCCCTGCGGCCTCATCCCGAGGGGTAGGAGGCTGTGGGAGCGGGGCAGATGCTTGCTGCGGCGACCTGCACCTCCTGCGATCCATGATTAGCGTATGCCTGCTCCTGAGGAATTAGTGGTACCCGGTAATTGTCGCATCCAGCATGGCCAATGGAGCCATCCCGGGGCTCCTGGAAGAGCTCAGCTTCTGGTGTCTCGTCTCCCCAGCTTGGGCTGAGGAGCGAACCTTGTTCGCCCTCGTGAGCGTGCACTTGGTCCATCATGCGGGGCACGTATTCTTCTGGCACCGCTACCCCGAAGGCTGTGCTGTAGTGCTCCATGCGTCAGGCGGCGCTGCTTGACGTGCCCACCGCGGTGTGGTAGCGCGGTTGCCCGCAGGCACCGTGGGCTGCACCGAGCCCCTCTCCTTCACGCGCCGGGGGCGGGGGTAGCGCTACCGCCAGCTCGGCACCGACGGATTCGCTGGTGCTGGGGTAGCCCAGAGGTCCGCGGGAGCGTGCGGGGCCCCCGCGCGTGCCGCCCTGAGCTTGAGACGAAAGCTGGAAGCAGAAGGGGTGAACCCTCGAAGCGGCGGAGCCCAGGAGTTCGGCGACCCGCTCCAGCAGCACGTCGTGGCCGCCTTCCAGCAGCCTACACTGCAGCAACTCTCGGGCCACCGTGAGCGCGGCCCTCGAGTTCGCTTGCTCCCGGCGGGTGCACGGTGTCGTGGCCGCGGCATGATTGGAAGCCCTTGCTGCCGACCGCGCTTGCCGTGGTGTAAGGGTTGCTGAAGCCTGTCCGCGCTGCCCGTGGCCCGCAGCGCCCTACGGACCGCGAGCTGCCTGGGGCGCGGGGTCGCCCGAGGTGGGCGGCTCCGCGTGGGCGGGCCACGCCGCCCATGGATCTTGGTTGCCCGCCTGGTCGCCGGACATGGTGACGACGGTGCGACGGGACGCGGAGCGGTAGAGAGGTGGACTCCGGCGCACCCCTACCTGGCGCGCCAAATGTCAAATTTCGGGTTCCGGCAAACCCTTAAGGTTCGAACTCTGTGGTGCGCGCGGAGATTATGCCCTCTACCTCTCCGTCTCGCATGGATCTAACTACAGAAAGAACAGCACAAGGAACACAGAGTTTATACTAGTTCGGGCCACCGTTGTGGTGTAATACCCTACTCTAGTTTGTGGTGGATGGATTGCCTCCTGGGCTGGTGGTGATGAACAATACAGGGAAGAACAGCCTCGCGAGGGTCTGCTCTTGGCTAGGGGGATGAACTACCAGGGGGAGTTCGCCCACCCTTCTCTCTTTTTCCCTTATTCTCTGGTTGCTCTGATTCTAGGTTCTGCCGGCGTGATCGCTCGATGCTAGATGCCTTTGTCCTGGGGGTGGCTAGTCCTATTTATAGGCAAAGGCCCTGGGCCTCTTCCCAAATATTGAGCGGGAAGGGCGCCAACAATTGGCCAATTCGAAGGGGAACATCTGGTACACTTATCCTGACTAAAGTTGGTCCTCGCCTGCCAAAGGCCCTATGGTGACGCCGTTCTGGGCTCCACGATGACCTCCTTCCCACCGTTGGACTGGTCTTGGTCTTGTTGCGCCGAAATGGATGCCTTTGCTTGATCCTCTCGCCTGAGCTTGCCCCCTTTGCACCAAAGAGGAAAGGGAGGACACTGCGCGGGCTGGCGCCCGCCTGGCGCCCTTGGTCGTCATGGCTTGCGTCATGGGCACCTCGCGAGGTACCCCGCCTTGATCTCTCCGCCTCCTCGTGAGCTAGCCTGACGAGGCCGTGCCTGAGGAAGTGTTGTGTCGTCCGCCCTGCGAGGCTTGGCCCCTCGCGAGGGTCTTGGGTCTTGTGTTGATGAAGTTGGGACGTGCTGGGCCCCATTGAGCCACGCCGCAGGCCACAGGCAGGCAAGTCTGGGGACCCCCGTTCCCAGAACGCCGAAAGCCGTGTGGGTCTCCGGAATGACATTTGGTTGGGGGCCAAATTGGACATGGCCCCCGTCTCCAGTCTCCATGGGGGTTGGTTCCCCCATGTTCTTGGCAGTAGGGGTATCATCCTTTGGCACCGTCTTGGCAGCCTCCCGCACCTCTCCTTGTCTCGGAAGGGTCCCTCGGGACAACACCTCAGTGTTATCCATAGAAATGGGGGGGAGACTGGTGGAGGTGACTCGCTCTCCATCATGTTCGGACCCAGCGAATTCCCAGATGGGTAGGATCGCTGGGGAAGGACACGAGCCGGACTGCAGCACGCAATTCAATGTGTTACAACCACAAGGCGAAAGGTTGGATATATATAGTACCTTTGAATACTTACGATCCGGCTAGGGGCTTCGGCCTGGGGCGCCACCCGTCGATGTCATCGCGTCGATCTCGGAATCATCCGTGAGGGAGGTTTTCCCTTTCTTGGACGCTTCCGCATCCAGATCCATGAAGGTTGCCCTGATCTTCTTTCCCCCTTAAGGGGGGAATTGCTCTCTTCCTCCTCCTCTTCATCTTCGTTGGGAGAGGAGAGAGTTTTGGTGTTTTGGATGCTACGTCCGAATCACCTTTACGGCGGAGGCCACCCTTGGCCTCCTTGCTCTTCTTCTTGGCCTTCTTTTTCGACGCCTGATACGGTGCCGGGACCAACATCCTCGTCAATACAGGAATGGCCGGGTCTTCAAGTAGCGGAGCCAGACAGTGAATCCGCTCCGCCTTCTTCGTCCAGCCCTGTGGGTAGAATGGAAAGCTCGGTATGCTCTTTGGATTTACAAATAAGGTTATCAGAAAACTTACGGGAGTTGTTGTGTGAGTGCAGGCATGGCCAAGGTCTTCGGTTGTTTTCGGCCACATCTTTTGGTTCTTGAAAAGCAGCTTCCACATGTCTTTGTGCTTCATTCCGAAAAACCGCTGCAGGGTCCGGGGACCGGTCGGGTCGAACTCCCACATATTCTCTTGATGCGCCTGGCAGGGGAGAATCCGGCGAAAGAGCATCACCTGGATCACGCTGGCAAGACTGGTATTCTTGTCTACCATGATCTTGACGCGCCTCTGCAGCGTCATCACCTTGTCGGACGACGCCCAGTCTAGGTCCTTTTTGAGCCAGGATGTCAGCCGCATTGGAGACCTGGACTTGAAATGGGAAGGAGCGGCCCATGTGGAGTCACGAGGTTCCGTGACATAGAACCACTCCTGTTGCCATCCCTTAACGGTCTCCACGAAGGTACCATTGGGCCAGGTGACGTTGGGAAGCTTGCTCACCATGGCGCCACCGCACTCCGCATGTTGGCCATCCACCACTTTCGGCTTCACATTGAAGACCATGAGCCATAGGCCGAAGTGGGGGGGGGGGGGATGCGGAGGAATGCCTCGCATACAACGATGAACACCGAAATGTTGAGGAAGGAATTTGGGGCTAGATCATTGAAATCTAGCCTGTAGTAAAACATGAGACCGAGGATGAAAGGATGAAGGGGAAATCCTAGTCCGCGAAGGAAATGGGGGATGAACACTACCCTCTCATTGGGCTCTGGAGTGGGGACGGTCTGCTTTTTGGCAGGTAGCCGGTGGGAGATTTCCTTGGCTAGGTACCCCGCTTCTCGGAGCTCCTGGATGTTCCCCTCCGTGATGAAGGAGGCCATCCATTTGCCCTACGCTCCAGATCCGAACATGGCTAGAATGTCTGCGGGGAACAAAAAGGATTGGGACTTGGGTGCTGGAGCTCGAGGGTGGACAGACTGAGGAGGAAGAAGGCATGGGGTAAAAAGGTGGATCCTTATCTCCTTATAAAGGCAGTGAATATAATGCATCCCCCCACGAGCCTTAAAGCTCGCCTATTCCCAAGGGGTCGTGCGAACGACACGGTTTGGTTTCCCAAGCCCATATTGATGAGAATCCCGCAATAAGGGGACCCGATCTCTGTTTCGTGTCACCGGAGGCTGCGTCTCGAAACGCAAAATGGGAGGTCAAAAAACGATTCGAAATAATGAAGTGGCCAGACGTAACGTCTCGCCAGAAAAACTGTCAGTAAAGACATATCGTGTTCTTTGATTTAGTACTCTGCCCTTGTGGTAGTGAGTTGTAACTGTTAAATAGAGCCGGATATAGTTCTTGATTGATCAACTACGTTGAAGTGATCGGAGGAGGAACCCGCCTTGCAATGTCGTAGACAATCTGCATGCCGGACATATCGTCATTGAAGCCTGGTTCATGGGCTACTGAGCGAGTCCTGGATTAGGGGGTCCTCAGACGTCCGGGCTATGTGAGGTGGGCCGGACTCATGGGCCGTGAAGATACAAGATGGAAGGCGTTCCCCCGTGTCCGGATGGGACTCCCCTTGGCGTGGGAGGCAAGCTTGGAGTTCGGATATGAAGATTCCTTCGCTGTAAACCGCCCCGGTATAACCCTAGCCCCCTCCGGTGTCTATATAAACCGGAGGGTTTAGTCCGTAGAGGCAATCATAATCATACAGGCTAGTCATCTAGCATTTAGCCATCACGATCTCGTGTCCCTGTTTCCTGTTACCTTCGATCCTCAGACGCACATTTTGGGACCTCCTACCCGAGATCTGCCGGTTTTGACACCGACAATTGCTACTTAAAGTTTTGACCTCTCCAATCCCACTTTTATCAATTTTTGCATCAAGATCTAAAAACTCTGAATTATTGGGACGCCTTTTAACTAAATTTGACTTCTCCAGTCCCATCTTTATCAAGATTTATATTTGAAAGCACAAGTGCCCCCTGGGTGATTTTGGTAATTAATGTCAGCATATCTCTTGTCGGACTAATATTTTCATCTAGTATATTTCAGAAAGATCAACAAAGGCGTGGCATGGACAAGAGGATGTGGAACCCCTTCAAGATACTGAGGATAAAGAATGGCAAAAGCTCAAGACTCTTCATTTCTATTTTAGTGATCCAAGATAGCATTGAGTCCATAGGAAAAGCCAATACTATTAAAAGGGATGAGGTGTTGCTTAATGGTCTACTTGCTCAAAGTGCTTAGTGATATTCTCCAAATCCCTCAACCACTTTCTCAAATCCAAATATGTCCTAAACCTAAAGTCAAACTCGGCCCCACCGATTTTATTCATCCGGCGCCATCGAGTTCACTTGACATAGCCACTGCCAGAAACCCTAATTAGTTCGGTCTCACCGATGGGATCTCGGCCTCACCGTGATGGCCTTGCAAACTCTCTGTTGCTTGTTGCAATTATTTCGGTCTCACTGAAATATGCAATTGGTCCCACCGAGTTTGCCTGACCAACTCTCTGTTTGCTTATTACTGAAATTGGTCTCACCAAGTTTATGTAATCGGTCAAACCGAGATAAGGTTTTGCCCTAACCCTGGCACATCGGTCCCACCGAGTTGATTGTGTCGGTCCCACCGAGAATCCTAACGTTCACATTTTGAACTGAATCGGTCTCACCGAGTTCACTTATTTGGTCTGACCGAGTTGGGTCAAATTTGTGTAACTGTTAGGTTTTGTGTGAAGGATATATATTCCCCTCCACCACCTTCTCTATTCAAGAGAGAGCCATCAGAACGTGCCTGCACTTCCACTACTCGTTTTCTAAGAGAGAACCACCTACTCATGTGTTGAGACCAAGACATTCCAATCCAACCTCAAAAATCATGATCTCTAGCCTTCCCCAAGTTGCTTTCCACTCAAATCATCTTTCCACCATAGCCAAATCTGTGAGAGAGAGTTGAGTGTTGGGGAGACTATCATTTGAAGCACAAGAGCAAGGAGTTCATCATAAACACACCATCTATTACCTTTTGGAGAGTGGTGTCTCCTAGATTGGTTAGGTGTCACTTGGGAGCCTCCGACAAGATTGTGGAGTTGAACCAAGGAGTTTGTAAGGGCAAGGAGATCGCCTACTTCGTGAAGATCTACCCAAGTGAGTCAAGTCCTTCGCGGGCGATGGCCATGGTGGGATAGACAAGGTTGCTTCTTCGTGGACCCTTTGTGGGTGGAGCCCTCCGTGGACTCGCGCAACGTTACCCTTCGTGGGTTGAAGTCTCCATCAATGTGGATGTACGATAGCACCACCTATCAGAACCACGCCAAAAATCTCCGTGTCCTCAATTGTGTTTGCACACTCCAATCCCATCCTTTTACTTTCTTGGAATTTGCATGCTTTACTTCCCGCTGCTCTTATACTCTTGCCATGCTTGCTTGAAATGTATTGTGAATGCTCAAACTTGTGCTAAAACTCCACCTCAACTTGAAAAACTTAAAAACTGTTGCTTTTGCTTGTTGGATCTAATCCCCCCTCTAGACACCACTTCTCGATCCTTTCAATATTGGAAAACAAAGATTCAATAGGAGTCACATCAATCACTTTAAGATCTTCATCATTATTTTCACAGAAACTAGAAGAACACGTTTTTACAAACCAATCTCGTTTAGCACTCATCTTAGCGGTTCTTTCTTTGCACTCATCAATGGAAATTATCATAGCTTTGAGAGACTCATTAATATCATGCTTGGGTGGAATAGATCTAAGTTTCAAAGAATCAACATCTAGAGAAATTCTATCCACATTCCTAGCCAAATCATCAATCTTAAGCATTTTTTCTTCAATCAAAGCATTGAAATTCTTTTGCAAACTCATAAATTCTTTAACACTGCTCTCAAAATCAGAGGCCATCTTATTATAATTTCCATAAGAATTGTTGTAAGAATTACCATAATTATTAGAGGAATTACTAGGAAACGGCCTAGGATTAAAAGAACCTATATACGCGTTATTACCAAAATTGTTCCTACCAACAAAATTCACATTCGTAGATTCATTATTATTCTCAATAAAACTAGACAAAGAAATATCATTAGGATCAATAGAAGAACTCTTGCTAGCAAATAATTTCATAAGCTCATCAATCTTTCCACTCAAAACATTCATCTCTTCAAACGCATGCACCTTTTTACTAGTGAAGATCTTTCGGTATGCCATTGAGAATAATTAACCATGATATTATCTAGGAGTTTTGTAGCTTCTCCCAAAGTAATTTCCATAAAAGCGCCTCCCACGACTGAATCTAAAATATTTCTAGAAGCAAAATTCAATCTGGCATAAAAAAATGTATAATCATCCACAAATTCAAACCATGTGTAGGGAAATTTCGTATCATCAATTTCATCCTCTCCCAAGATTGTGCAACATGTTCATGATCAAGTTGCTTAAAATTCATAATATTGTTCCTAAGGGAGATGATCTTAGCTGGAGGAAAATATTGGAAATAAAAGCATCTTTACACATATTCCATGACTCAATACTATTTTTAGGCAAAGATGAAAACCAAGTTTTAGCACGATCTCGTAGTGAGAACGGAAATAACTTCAATTTAACAATATTATTATGCACATCTTTTTTCTTTTGCATATCACATAACTCAACAAAACTACTAAGATGGGATGCAGCATCTTCACTAGAAAGTCCGGAAAATTGATCTTTCATAACAAGATTCAACAAAGCGGCATTAATTTCATAAGATTCCACACTAGTGTTGAGAGCAATCAGATTCCACACAATTTGGTATTCTCTTGAGCCATCATGTCAAAGGAAGCAATCCAACACACAAGCACACAGAAAGCAAACGAAGAAGGCGAATGGAAGAGGGGCAAAGAAAAGGAAAATATTTTCAAAAATCATTTTAGAAGTGGGCGAGAGGAAAACGAGAGGCGAATGGCGAATAATGTAATGCAAGAGAGGAGAGTTTATGATAGGTACTTGGTATGTGTTGACTTGGCGTAAATCTCGCTGACAACGGCGCCAGAAATTGGCAAGTTGACGATAGACGAGTCTTGATTTGGCGTAAGTCTCCCCGGCAACGGCGCCGGAAATTGGCAAGTTGACGGGAGATGAGTCTCGATTTGGCGTAAATATCCCCCGCAATGGCGCCAGAAATTCTTCCTGCTACTTCTTGAGCTTGCATTGGTTTTTCCCTTGAAGAGGAAAGGGTGATGCATCAAAGTGGAGATAAGTATTTCCCTCAGTTTGAGAACCAAGGTATCAATCCAGTAGGAGATAACGCACAAATCACTGAATGCCTGCACAAACAATCAAACAACTTGCACCCAACGCGATAATGGGGTTGTCAATCGCTTCACGGTTACTTGCAAAACTGAGATCTGATAGAGATAGATAAACAATAAAGTAAATATTTTTGGTATTTTTGGTTTATAGATCAGAAAGTAAAAGATTGCAAAATATTGGATCGGAAACTAATATGATAGATCAGAAACTTATATGATGAAAAATAGAAACTAATATGATGGAAAATAGACCCGGGGGCCATAGGTTTCACTAGAGGCTTCTCTCAAGATAGAAAATAATACGGTGAGTGAACAAATTACTCCCGAGCAATTGATAGAAAAAAATGACTATGAAAATTGATAGAAAAGCGCAAATTTATGACGATATCTAAGGCAATGGTCATGAATATAGTCATCACGTCCGTGTCAAGTAGACCGAAATGATTCTGCATCTACTACTATTACTCCACACATCGACTGCTATCCAGCATGCATCTAGAGTATTAAGTTCATAAAGAACGGAGTAACACATTAAGTAAGATGACATGATGTAGAGGAATTAACTCAAGCAATATGATGAAAACCCCATATTTTTATCCTTGATGGCAACAATACAATACGTGCCTTGCTGCATCTACTGTCACTGGGAAAGTACAACGCAAGATTGAACCCAAAGCTAAGCGCTTCTCCCATTGCAATAAAAACCAATCTAGTTGGCCAAACCAAACCGATAATTCGAAGAGAATTACAAACATATCAAATCATGCATAAAATAATTTAGAGAAGATTCAAATAATATTCATAGATAAGCTGATCATAAATCCACAATTCATCGGATCTCGGCAAACACACCGCAAAAAAGTATTACATCAAATAGATCTCCTAGAACATCGAGGAGAACATGGTATTGAGAATCAAAGAGAGAGAAAAACCGTAGGTCTGTGGTAAACTACTCACGCTTCATCGGAAGGGCAATAGACTTGATGTAAAAGCCCTCAGTGATCAAGTCCCCCTCCGGCAGGGTGTCGGAAAAGGTACCTAGATGGGATCTCACGGGTACAGAAGGTTGAGGCGGTGGAAAAGTGTTTTTGTGGACTGCTCTGGTGGTATGGTGATAATTGGGAATATATAGGCGAAAGAATTAGGTCAGGAAGGTCACGGGAGGGACACAAGGGTGGGGGCGCTCCCTACCCCCTGAACATGCCCTTCGTCCTTGTGTCCGCATGTGGCTCTCCTGACTTCATCTCCAAGTCTCCTGGTTGTCTTCTGGTCCAAGAAAAATCATTGCAAAGGTTTCATTCCGTTTCGACTCCGTTTGGTATTCCTTTTCTGTGAAACTCAAAAACAAGGAAAACACATGAACTCGCACTGGGCTCTAGGTTAATAGGTTAGTCCCAAAAATAATATAAAATAGCATATTAATGCATATAAAACATCCAAAACAGATAATATGATAGCATGGAACAATCAAGGATTATAGATACGTTGGAGACGTATCAGCAGGGTAGCTGCCCTCTAAGTGAGGAGCCATCCCTCGGCCCTGTTCGCCTAAAAATGGGGGTGGGTGTGGAGTACACTCACACCCACCTCCTCCTTCTTTCTTCCGACCTCCTTTCCTTCACAATGGCAAGAGGGAGGGGATGTGGCGGCACCCCAGTAGCAGCGACGAGGTTCTCCATAAGACAATGTCTCCCTACTCTGGTGGAGGACGCGGGGGCGTAGCCCAGCGTGAGAAGAGGTGGGAGAGGTCGAGGACATGGCCGCCATGGTGCTCGAGACGAGGAGGGAGGGGTAGTGTCGTGATCGCCCCCCCTCCAGTTGCCTTGGGTCCAAACGAAGGCCACGTTGGTGACCAGCCACTGGAATTGATCGTCAAACTGCACGCCCCCCACCTAGTCGCCTTCGGCTTCCGTCTCCATTCACGAGGGTGATGGAGGTTGAACAGCCGTCAGGTCTAAGGCTGCACATGAGGGGCTGCTATAACGGCAGCATGCGGGCGGATGTAGACTTCCCTGCACCTCATGTCATGCTTCTTTGGCGTGACTGGAAGAATTTCGCACGTGCCCACAACTTGACGGCGGAGCACATTCTTCATTTCAAGCTAATGGATGCCATCTTGCTCTCCGTAAAGGTCTTCAGGCGTTCGGGTGCTCGCTTAGGGTGATGCGCGGAGCGCTCGACCGATGGCGAGAGCTCCTCCTCGAGCAACAGCGACGAGGAGGACAGTGACGGCGATGACGGCGGAGTCTGTGGGGAGGACGACGGCTCCGACTCCGGCTGAACACCAGCTGCATCGTCACTGTCAGCCAGTGGCACCACCATCTGCACCTACATCTCCTCCCTGGCAAGGAGATTTGCCGGGGTGTTGGGTGCGGGTGGTGTCTTTGGCTCCTCAAGTAGTCTTCCAGCTGGACCCCAACAGCCTTCCCCGTGGACTCCGGCTTCATCCTTCCTGATGACCCACAAGTATAGGGGATCTATTGTAGTCCTTTCGATAAGTAAGAGTGTCAAACCCAACGAGGAGCAGAAGGAAATGATAAGCGGTTTTCAACAAGGTATTCTCTGCAAGTACTGAAATAAGTGGTAACAGATAGTTTTGTGATAGGATAATTTGTAACGAGCAACAAGTAAAAAAAGTAAATAAAGTGCAGCAAGGTGGCCCAATCCTTTTTGTAGCAAAGGACAAGCCTGGACAACTCTTATATAAGGAAAGCGCTCCCGAGGACACATGGGAATATCATCAAGCTAGTTTTCATCACGTTCATATGATTCACGTTCGGTACTTTGATAATTTGATATGTGGGTGGACCGGTGCTTGGGTGCTGTTCTTACTTGAACGAGCATCCCACTTATGATTAACCTCTATTGCAAGCATCCGCAACTACAACAAAAGTATTAAGGTAAACCTAACCATAGCATGAAACATATGGATCTAAGTCAGCCCCTTACGAAGCAACGCATAAACTAGGGTTTAAGCTTCTGTCACTCTAGCAACCCATCATCTACTTATTACTTCCCAATGCCTTCCTCTAGGCCCAAATAATGGTGAAGTGTTATGTAGTCGACGTTCACATAACACCACTAGAGGCTAGACAACATACATCTCATCAAAATATCGAACGAATACCAAATTCTCATGACTACTAATAGCAAGACTTCTCCCATGTCCTCAGGAACAAACGTAACTACTCACAAAGCATATTCATGTTAGGGGTATTAATATGCATAAAGGATCTGAACATATGATCTTCCACCAAATAAACCAACTAGCATCAACTACAAGGAGTAATCAACACTACTAGCAACCTACTAGTACCAATCCCGGACTTGGAGAGAAGAATTGGATACAACAGATGAACTAGGGTTTTGAGATGAGATGGTGCTGGTGAAGATGTTGATGGAGATTGCCCTCTCCCGATGAGAGGAGCGTTGGTGATGAAGATGGCGATGATTTCCCCCTCCGGGAGGGAAGTGTCCCCGGCAAAACAACTCTGCTGGAGCCCTAGATTGGTTCCACCAAGGTTCCGCCTCGTGGCGGCGGAGTTTCATCCCGAAAGGTTGCTTATGATTTTTTCATCGATGAAAGACCTCATATAGCAGAAGATGGCCATCGGAGAGCCAGCAGGGGCCCACGAGGTAGGGGGCACGCCCTGGGGGGTAGGGCGCGCCCCCCACCCTCGTGGACAGGTAGGGCCCCCTCTGGTGAACTTCTTCCGCTCAATATTTTTTATTATTTCCCAAAATGACTTTCGTGGAGTTTCAGGACTTTTGGAGTTGTGCAGAATAGGTCTCTAATATTTGCTCCTTTTCCAGCCCAGAATTCCAGCTGTCGGCATTCTCCCTCCTTATGTAAACCTTGTAAAATAAGAGAGAATAGGCATAAGTATTGTGACATAACGTGTAATAACAGCCCATAATGCAATAAATATCGATATAAAAGCATGATGCAAAATGGACGTATCAACTCCCCCAAGCTTAGACCTCGCTTGTCCTCAAGCGAAAGACGATAACGATAAATATGTCCCCATGTTTAGAGGTAGAGGTGTCGATAAAAATAAAATACGGACATGAAGACATCATGATTATTCTCATAACAGCAACATATATAGATATTGTCATATGATTCCTTATGCTCAAGTAATAATCTATTCACAATGCAAAGTATGAATCATAAACTTTATTGAGAACCCACAAACTATAATCTCAGTCATTGAAGCAATTGCAATTTATCATAACATAAGAAAGAGTCTATGCCAGAGCTCAATAGCAAGTCCACATACTCAACTATCATTTAATCTTTCATAATCGCTGACACTCACGCGATACTTGTGGTTACGGAGTTTTAATCGGACACAGAGAAAGATAGGGGCTTATAGTTTCGCCTCCCAACCTTTTACCTCAAGGGTAATGTCAACAATAATAACTCATGCTCCCCTACATCCAATTAGATATATCTATCAGGATCTTTCCAACATACTGTGCTTCCCAAAGGATAAAATGTAAAAGGGAAAGGTGAAGATCACCATGAGTCTTGCATAAGGTAGAAGATAATAATGAAAGATAGGTCCTTCGCAGAGGGAAGTAGAGGTTGCCATGCGCTTTTATGGTTGGATGCACAAAATCTTAATGCGAAAGAATGTCACTTTATATTGCCCCTTGTGATATGAACCTTTATTATGCAGTCCGTCGCTTTTATTTCTTCCACATCACAAGATCGTATAAAGCTTATTTCCTCCACACTGATCAAGCATACATATTTAGAGAGAAATTTTTATTGCTTTGCACTGATGACAACTTACTTGAACGATCTTACTCAATCCATAGGTAGATATGGTGGACTCTCATGGCAAAACTGGTTTAAGGGTTTTTGGAAGCACAAGTAGTATCTCTACTTGGTGCTGAGAGTTTGGCTAGCATGAGGGGGAAAGGCAAGCTCAACATGTTGGATGATCCATGACAACATACTTTATCTCAGATATAAGAAAACCTAACTCATTACGTTGTCTTCCTTATCCAACATCAACTCTTTTACCATGTCATATTTTAATGAGTGCTCCCAATCATAAAAGATGTTAATGATAATATATTTATATGTGGAACCTCTCTTTCCTTATTACTTCCTATTAATTGCAACGATGACCATAGCTATGTCTGCCAACTCCCAACAACTTTTAATCATCATACTCTTTATATGTGAAGTCATTACTCTCAATAAGATCAATATGAACTCTTTATTTCTTTTTATTCTTTTCTTCTTTTATTTTATTCACTCAAGATCATGCCAAAATAATCAAGCCCTTGACTCAACACTAATCTTTATTATATATATATATAGCTCATGGACTCGATTACATAGAGAGATCAAAAAGCAAAACTCAAAACTAGATCATGCCATAAACTTTATTCTACTAGATCAAGATACTACTAATAGGATCGAACTAAGAAAAACGGTAAAGATAGGAGTGTGATCGTGATACGATACCGGGGCACCTCCCCCAAGCTTGGAAGTTGCCAAGGGGATTGCCCATACCCATGTGATTATGTCTCCTTTGTCGGTGAAGAGGATGGTGGTGATGTTGACTTAGTTGATGGCATAGACTTGTCCCTTAATTTGTGCTTGAGGACAGAATTTTGGTCCCTCAAATCATTAATCTCCCACTCCAAGGTTAATATCTTTTTGCATAGGTCCTGCTTATTTTCCTGCAAGAGACGAAAAGGGATAAACTCGATCTTTGGTTTCTTTGCCCTATCAGGGAGACTTGACTTTTTGAACTCCACATGCATGTCCCCAGGTTGAGGTAATGGGGCTTCATCTTCATCTGAGCTCGTCTCCTCCTTCCCCCTGGGTTCATAGTCCTCTTCTTCCTCTGTAGTCCATTCATCGTGTCCCACATCTCCATAGACCTTAGGGTTTGCTAAGTAGTCATCCACATAGCTTTCTCCTTCCGAATCCTGGGAAGACATGTTGATCTAATCTGCAGTAGGACAGCTCGAAATGAAAACAGAGGATAATTGCGTGATACGGGAGTCAAAACCTTCGGGAGAATATATAATGAATTTTTACCGAACAAAATACGTATCGTGCAAGAAAACGGAGTCCGGAAGGCACACGAGGTGCCCACGAGGTAGGGGGCGTGCCCTCCACCCTCGTGTCCTTCCCGGACTGCTACTTATTTTTCTATTTTTTCTAAATATTCCAAAACGGAGAAATATTGCCTTAAAAACTGTTTTGGAGTCGCTTTACTTACCGTACCACATACCTATTCCTTTTCGGAGTCTGAAACGTTTTGGAAAGTGTCCCTTATGTACTCCTCCGGGGTTAAGGCTTCAATAACATTGCTTTCAACATATATGGGATTACCTGAGATATAATGTTTGATTCTTTGACCGTTCACCGCCTTCGGATTTGTGCCTTCGAAGTTGTTGATTTTTATGGCACCGGAATGATAGACCTCCTCAATAACGTAGGGGCCTTCCAATTTAGAGAGAAGTTTTCCTGCAAAAAATCTTAAACGAGAGTTGTATAGCAATACATAATCACCTACGTTAAACTCACTCTTTTGTATCCTTTTGTCATGCCATCTTTTAACTTTTTCTTTAAACAACTTGGCATTTTCATAAGCTTGGGTTCTCCATTCATCAAGTGAGCTAATATCAAATAACCTCTTCTCACCGGCAAGTTCGAAATCATAGTTGAGCTCTTTAATAGCCCAATATGCCTTATGTTCTAGTTCGAGAGGTAAGTGACATGCTTTTCCATAAACCATTTTATACGGAGAGACATACCCATAGTATTTTTATATGCAGTTCTATAGGCCCATAATGCATCATCAAGTTTCTTGGACCAATTCTTTCTAGACCTATTGACAGTCTTTTGCAAAATTAATTTGAGCTCTCTATTACTCAATTCTACTTGACCACTAGACTGTGGGTGATAAGGAGATGCAATTCTATGATTAACATCATACTTAGCAAGCATTTTACGGAAAGCACCATGAATAAAATGTGAACCACCATCAGTCATTAAATATCTAGGGACTCCAAACCTCGGAAAAATAACTTCTTTAAGCATTTTAATAGAAGTGTTATGATCAGCACTACTAGTAACATAATCAACAGGAACTAAAATATGTATATCCATTAGAGGCAGGAAAAGGTCCCATATAATCAAAGCCCCAAACTTCAAATGGCTCAATAACAAGTGAGTAATTCATAGGCATTTCTTGACGTCTACTAATATTACCAATTCTTTGACGTTCATCACAAGATAAGACAAACTTACGGGCATCCTTGAAGAGAGTAGGCCAATAAAACCGGATTGCAATACCTTATGTGCAGTTCTATCTCCCTCGTGGTGTCCTCCATAAGCTTCGGAGTGACACTTGCGTAGGTCTGTTCCTGCTCATGCTCAGGTACACAACGTCTAATAACACCATCTACTCCTTCTTTATAAAGATGTGGGTCATCCCAAAAGTAATGTCTCAAATCATAGAAGAACTTTTTCTTTTGCTGGTATGTGAAACTAGGTGGTATAAATTTAGCAACAATATAATTAGCATAATCAGCATACCATGGAGTACTACGAGAAGTATTTATGACATTTAATTGCTCATAAGGAAAGCTATCATTAATAGGTAGTGGGTCATCAAGAACATTTTCTAACCTAGACAAGTTGTGTGCAACGGGGTTCTCTGCTCCTTTTCTATCAACAATATGCAAATCAAATTCTTGTAGCAGGAGAACCCATCTAATAAGTCTAGGTTTGGCATCTTTCTTTTCCATAATACATTTAATAGCAGCATGATCAGTGTGAATAGTTACTTTTGAATCAACAATATAAGTTCTGAACTTATCACAAGCAAATACAACTGCTAACAATTCTTTTTCAGTAGTAGCATAATTTCTTTGAGCATTGTCTACAGTCTTACTAGCATAATGGATAACATTTAATTTCTTATCAACTCTTTGCCCTAGAATAGCACCTACAGCATAATCACTAGCATCACACATAATTTCAAAGGGTAAGTTCCAATCAGGTGGTTGAACAATAGGTGCAGAGATCAATGCTTTCTTAAGTATTTCAAATGCTTCTACACAATCATCATCAAAGACAAATGGTATATCTTTTTGTAATAAATTAGTCAGAGGCTAAGTAAATTTTGAGAAGTCCTTACTGAACCTCCTATAAAATCCGGCGTGGCCAAGGAAACTTCTTATACCTTTGATGTCCTTGGGACATGGCATCTTTTCAATAGCATCAACCTTGGCTTTATCAACTTCAATACCTCTTTCAGAAACTTTATGCCCCAAGACAATGCCTTCATTAACCATAAAGTGCCACCTCTCCCAATTCAAGACAAGATTAGTTTCTTCACATCTTTGCAAAACTCGATCAAGGTTGCTCAAGCAATCATCAAAAGAGGATCCATAGACGGAAAAGTCGTCCATGAGAACCTCACAAATCTTTTCACAGAAGTCAGAGAATATAGCCATCATGCATCTTTGAAAGGTAGCAGGTGCATTACATAAACCAAAAGGCATACGTCTATAAGCAAAAGTACCAAAAGGGCAAGTAAACGTGGTCTTTGATTGATCTTTAGCTGATACAGGTATTTGAGAGAACCCAAAATAACCATCTAGAAAGAAATAATGTGTATGTTTGCATAATCTTTCTAGCATTTGATCGATAGAAGGCAAGGGGTAATGATCCTTTTTAGTAGCCTTATTTAATTTGCGGAAATCAATTACCATCCTATAACCTGTAATAATTCTTGGTGGAATCAATTCATCTTTATCATTAGGAACAACAGTAACACCTCCCATCTTAGCGACACAATGGGCAGGACTTACCCACTGACTATCAGCAACGGGATGAATTATACCTGCCTCCAGAAGCTTTAGTATTTCCTTTCTTACCACTTCTTTCATTTTAGGATTCAGACATCGTTGATGATCATGAACTGGTTTTGCATCTTCTTCCAAATTTATTTTATGTTGACATAGACTGGGACTAATGCCCTTAAGATCATCAAGAGTATATCCAATAGCAGCACGGTGCTTCTTCAGAGTTTTCAATAATCTTTCTTCTTCATGCTCTAAAAGGTTAGCACTAATAATAACAGGATATATCTTCTTTTCATCAAGATAAGCATATTTAAGATTATCAGGTAACGGTTTAAGCTCAAACACGGGATCACCCTTGCGTAGAGGAGGATCCCCTAGGATTTCAACAGGCAAATTGTGTTTCAGAATAGGTTCCTGCTTAAAGAATACTTCATCTATTTCCCTTCTTTCATCCCTAAACATATCATTTTCATGGTCTAGCAAATATTGTTCTAAAGGATCACTAGGAGGTACGGCAATAGAAGCAAGACCAATAATTTCATCCTTACTAGGCAATTCTTCTTCACGGTTGTCGGTGTACTAGAGTAGGGGTACCCTAGTATCCCGAACTTGTGCACGGGCAGTCGCAGCGTCCCGCGGCAAGGCTTGCCGGGTGACCGCCAATATCCTCTGTGGTTCCTTTGGAGCCATTCAAGAACAAAGTATTCAAGCCAAGGAGACAAGGCCCCGGCAAGAGGAGCTTGCCGGGAAGGCCACTTAAGGCACAAGACCCCGGCAAGAGGAGCTTGCCGGGGAGGCCACCCAAGGCCTCTCAAGGAACTTGCCGCGACGCGCCACGCGTCCCGGCAAGACCCGGCGAGCGACAAGCTCCCGGACGCGACAAGACAACGGCCGCGGCAAGGCGTTTGCCGCGGCTAGCAACCACTCTGTACCCGCGCTCCAGCACACCCACCAACGTGTCGCTCTGGGACCCTTCCAGGCGTACGTGGCGGGAGGCCATGCAGCCAGGGGTGCACTGTGGCAAGCGGCGCTGACAAGATCGCCATCGTGGCGAGCGGTGGCGTCCTTGACGGTCCCTTTTCTGAACTGTTTGGGCAATGTAGATAGGCATTTAATGCCCTTGTCCCCTGCCGTCAGGGTTAGGTATGACACACTGTGCAGGTAGCTGTACCAACCGCAACACCTTTCCATTTTTACCCTTGTCTACGTTGCCACCTGTTGGAGACCCCTTGAGCATATAAAAGGAGGCCCATGCACAACGTAGAGGGGGGAGGACAGAAGAACGCTCGGTTTCGTTAGCCGCTTGTGTGTATTGTAGCACTCAGCGCTCCCGAGCAAGAACTCAATACAAACCACAAAGCAGCAGTAGGAGTATTATCTCTCCGGAGAGCTCCGAAGCTGGGTAAACTGCTCGTGTGCTCTGCCTCGATCTGCTCTTCGTGCGACCTCCGTCCCCCGCCGAACCTAAAGGGGCTCTGTCCCCATAGGTGCTCGTGGATCAGTTTCCCCAACATCTTTGGCGCACCAGGTAGGGGGCGTCGAGGTTGTGTGAACCTGATCCAGCGTTCACACGAGCTAGATCTTCATCATCTTCATCAACATGCCGCCAAAGAATAAGGCTTCGGAGGCGGCTGCTCCATCCGCGACAAACCCACCACCGCCGGAGCAAACGGCTGGTGGGGAAGACGCCGGCGGAAGAACAGGCGTCGACGAGGGAGCTCACGGTGCCGCCAGGTCCAAGGACAAGGCTACACAGACCTCGGCGTCCGCACATCCATCGCGCTCATCTCAGGAGGCGCGGAACCGGCAGCAACATGGTACTCACAGTACCATCCGCTCGCTGGACCCGGATCGAGCTGGTGGATCTCGGGATGCTCAAGGCCAGCATGCACGCCAACATGCTGGCACGAGCGAGGCACGGTCGCCTGGACGGGATACTGCTCCTTCTAACATAGTTAGAAGTTCGAGCATATCCCGCTCCACACACCGTTCGCCACCGCTACCCGCCACTCCAGTAGAAGCTTTGGCGCGAGCTCAACTGCTCCTAGACTTCCCTCCAACGCCAGACAAGATCGACGACTGGAGGGCCACCATTCAGAGTCTCATCGGCTTCGCCAACGGCGACACTCCACGGCAGCCAACTACGTCGCAGCCGCGGCAAGTCAGCCAGGCGCGACCCGATGGCGACAAGACCGATGGGGGTGCAACCACCGTGCACTCTCCGCCCCGGAGGCCAAGATCGCCACCTCACCGGATCCACCTCAACAACGTCTCCACCGCGTCATTGGATCCACGAGCTCATCGCGATCAACACCAAGTTCTTCACGAACGACAGCAAGAAGACGCTCGTACTCGCATCGAGCGTCGGAGAGAAGCGCGGCGTCAGTCAGACCAGCGCGCTGGGCCCACTGTCGACATGCATGCGCCAGGGGAACCAGGCGACCTGCCGTACGCGGTAGGTTGCCCTGCGTTTACCCGTGAGCTGCGGCAAGTCCAGTGGCCCAGCACGAAGAATTTCAAGCCAGACGTACCCGAGAAGTACGACGGCAAGTTGCATCCGTCGGAGTTCCTCAGCATCTACACCATCGCGGTGCAAGCTGCTGGGGGGCGCGACGACAAGATCCTTGCCAACTACTTCCCGCTGGTGCTCAAGCCCAACGTCAGGTCCTGGCTCATGCACTTGCCGGACAACTCCATATCTTCCTGGGCAGACCTATGCCATCAGTTTGTTGGCGCCTTTACAGGCGGCCACAAACCTCATGGCCAGGAGAGTGATCTTCATCTGCTTGCCCAGAAAGAAGGAGAGCCCCTGCGCAAGTACATCCAGAGATTCAGCCATGTGCAACGCAACATCCCAGATGTCCACCCTGCCGCAGTCATCAGCGCGTTCCATCAGAACGTGCGTAACCGCAGGATGTGGGAGGAGATGGCAATGTGCAAGATCAGAGACGTCAGTGAGTTGTATGCCCTGGCCGATAGATGTGCACGTGCTGAGGAAGGGAGGAAACTCCCCGGAGAGAATACATGAACAGGAGGATCTGACAGTGATGATGCTGCCCCGGCAAAGAAAAACCGGCGGCGGAACAACATGAAGAGGAAAGGCAAAGATGTGCTAGTTGTTGAGCAGTCCGGCAACGAAGGTGGCGCCAAGGCAGCCAAGGCTGGTAGCTCCGATAAGGAGGTTGCCGCATGCGCCAACTGCCAGGCTATGGCGGCCGCCGACAAGCAGGACGGCACCAACAAACAGTACTGCAAAATCCACCGCACCAAGGGCCATGACCTCCAGAGCTGCAAGAAGGTCGAGCAACTTGTTGAGCTACAAAAGGCCGAATACGAGCGACGCGACAAGGAGAAAGCCCAAGGAGGTGCTGGAGGATCCGGTACGAAGCGCACCGGCCGGGGAGGACGCCGCGGCAAGGCCAAGCAGCGGCAAGGTGACAGACCCCCCTGCGGCCGCGACAAGGATGAAGATGACGGCGACGAAGACATGGATGATGACGAGACCAGTGAGCAGGAATTCCAGAAAGCCACAGAGGTCTTGTGCGTTGACGGTGGTGCTTCTCTGCATACTTCACACCGCCAACTCAAGCAGTGGGTGCGGGAAGTCAATGCAGCAGAACCACCCGTCGAGTCACGCAAGCTTCTGAAATGGTCCGGCACGCCTATCATCTTTGATATTGAGGACCACCCTGATCGCACAACTGCGGTCGGGTGTTTGCCGATGTTGGTCTCACCAACTATCCGCAACCTCAAGGTAACTAAGATGCTAGTTGATGGCGGGGCCGACTTGAACCTGATCTCCTCCGCTGTGCTCCGGAAACTCCAAGTCCCTGACAGCGAGCTCGAAGAGACTGGCACATTCCAAGGAATCAACCCGGGAAGGAGCAAGCCGAAGGGGAAGATCACGCTGCCGGTGACATTTGGCAGTGAGTTGAACTTCAGGACTGAGAGGATCACTTTTGACGTTGCCGATTTCCCTAAGCCTTACAATGGGATTCTCGGCCGTCCAGCGTTCATGGCGGCCTCTCACTACGCGTACAACATGCTGAAGATGCCAGGCCCGATAAGTGTCATCTCTGTCCCTGGCGACAAGAAAGATGCTCTTATCTGTGCCGACAAGATCTACCGGGAAGCAGCAGCCGCAACGGATCGCGAGACACTTGCCGCTGAAGCTCCCGAGGGAAAGAAGAAGACCAAGTCCGGCAAGAGTTCTGATCCCACTCCGGCAAGCGCACCTCTTCGGAGTGCTGCGCTACCGTCGAGGACGCACCATCGAGCTCCACCGACAAGTGTAAGAAGATGATGGCAGCTCCGCCAGCGACCAAGAAAGTGTCCGCCAAGGAGGACGGCACTGGTGGTACCTTCACCATCAGTGCCACTCTCGACCCTAAATAGGAAAGCGCGCTCATTACTTTCCTGCGGGCGAACGTCGATGTGTTTGCATGGCAACCATCTGACATCCCTGGTGTTCCCAGGAAAGTAATTGAGCACCACCTTGCCGTCTGTCCTCATGCGCGGCCCGTCAAGCAGAAAGTCAGAAAGCAAGCAGTGGAGCGCCAAGAATTCATCGCAGAAGAGATCAAGAAGTTGGAAGCAGCAGGCCTTGTCAGAGGAGTGCTCCATCCTACGTGGTTAGCCAATCCTGTAGTCGTGCGTAAGGCAAATGGGAAATGGAGGCTTTGTATCGACTTTACCGATGTTAATAAAGCTTGTCCCAAAGACCCATTTCCCTTGCCGCGCATTGACCAGATTGTTGACTCCATGGCCGGATGTGATTTGCTTTCATTTCTTGACGCATACTCAGGATATCATCAGATCTTCATGGCAGAAGAGGATGAGGAAAAGACCGCGTTCATCACTCCATGTGGCACGTACTGTTTCATACGGATGCCTTTCGGTTTAAAGAATGCTGGTTCAACATTTGCAAGGGTCGTCCATACCGCTTTTGAGCCACAAATACACAGAAATGTGGAAGCCTACATGGATGATATAGTGGTCAAGAGCAGGGACAAAGCAACTCTGATTCAAGACTTAGAAGAGACTTTTGCAAATCTGCGCAAGATCAGCCTCAAGCTCAACCCCGAGAAGTGCGTGTTTGGAGTCCCTTCCGGCAAGCTTCCCGGGTTCTTCGTGTCTCAACGGGGAATTGAAGCCAATCCCGACAAGATCAAGGCCATTGAGCAGATTGAAGCACCGAAGCGCGTCAAGGATGTACGGAGACTTGCCGGCTGCGTGGCGGCTCTCGGCAGGTTTATCTCCAAGTCTGCTGAGCGCGCCCTGCCGTTTTTCAAAATTTTGAAAAAGGCAGGTCCAATGAAATGGACTCCAGAAGCGGAGGATGCGCTGCAGGACTTGAAGAGATACCTGTCCTCCACTCCAATACTTGTCGCACCTAAGCCACAAGAGAAGTTGCTGTTGTAGCTGGCGGCAACCAATCAAGTGGTTAGTGCTGCGTTAGTAGCGGAGAGGGAGGCAGATGATGAGCCAGCAACCACGGCGAGCGCATCCAGCGACAAGCAGGGGGCTTCCCCGACAAGCTCTGGTCCCGGCAAAGATGGACCTGCGCAGGCACCCGAGGAGATACAGAAGAAAATGGTGCAGCGCCCAGTCTACTTTGTTAGTTCCCTTCTGCAGGGGGCTAGGTCAAGGTACTCTGGTGTGCAGAAATTGCTTTTCGGCCTTCTTATGGCCTCGAGAAAGCTGCGCCATTACTTCCAAGCACATGAGATAACAGTTGTCACTCGTTTTCCGCTGAAGAGGATACTGCAGAATCCAGAAGCAACAGGAAGGATTGTTGAGTGGGCACTGGAACTGTCAAGCTTTGGCCTCAAGTTTGAGAGCACTTCAACTATCCAAAGTAGAGCATTGGCAGAATTCATAGCAGAGTGGACGCCAACACCAGATGAAGAAATTCCAGAAACGAGCATCCCCGTCAAAGAAGCAAGCAAAGAGTGGCTGATGTACTTTGATGGTGCTTTCTCGCTGCAAGGCGCCGGGGCGGGCGTGCTGCTTGTCGCGCCCACCGGAGAGCAGCTCAAGTACATAGTCCAGATGCACTTTCCCAAGGAGCAAGCAACGAACAATACTGCAGAGTATGAAGGTTTGCTTGCCGGTCTCAGGATCGTGGCAAACCTTGGGATCAAGAAGCTCATTGTCAGGGGTGACTCGCAGCTTGTCGTCCGCCAAGTGAACAAGAATTATTAGAGTCCGTTGATGGAAGCCTATGTTGATGAGGTGAGAAAGGTAGAAGAGCACTTTGTCGGCCTACAGATGGAACATGTTCCAAGAGCTCAGAACGACATTGCCGATGGCCTGTCAAAGTGCGCAGCACTTAAGTTACCTGTGGAACCAGGGATCTTTGTGCTCAAGCTGACTCAACCGTCTGTAACGCCATCAACTGGACAGAGCAAGAAGAGGAAGTTGATTTCTGGTGACTATTTTCCGGCAGAGCTTCCCGAAGCCGCTGCCAAGAAGGTCCCCAAGATCAACACCAAGAGTGCTGGGGAGCAGTCTGCTCCGGCAAACCCCAGGGTTTGTTCCGTTGAAGCAGACGCTCCCGACAAGTTTTGCTCCGGCAAGCTTGCCGGGGAACATCAAGCTCCGGCTGAGCCGCAGTTTCTCGCCGTAGAAGCGGATGTTCCCACAGCAGCAGATGTGGCTTTAGTCCTTGTTGTCGAGCCACAAGCTCCAGCATGGGCACAGCAGATCGTCCGTTTCCTTCAGACAGGAGAACTTCCCGAAGAGCAAGAAGAAGAGGAAAGAGTAGCCCGGCAGTCAAGTATGTACCAGTTTGTCGACAACGCACTATACAGAAGAAGACTCAACGGTGTGAAATTGAAGTGTATTCACCGGGAAGACGGACAAAAGCTATTGGCAGAGATACATGGAGGCATATGTGGTCACCACATTGGCGCAAGAGCGCCTGCCGGCAAAGCTTTTCGGCAAGGTTTCTTTTGGTCGACAGCCCTCCAGGATGCGACTGCACAAGTAACCAAGTGTGAAGCGTGCCAGTTTCATTCCAAGCAGATACACCAGCCAGCTCAAGCTCTCCAGATGATCCCTTTATCCTGGCCATTTTCGGTCCGGGGGCTCTACATCCTCGGCCCCTTCCCCCGAGCAGTTGGGGGCTTTGAGTACTTGTACGTCGCAATCGACAAGTTCACAAAGTGGCCGGAAGTGGAAGCAGTGAGGAAGGTGACAGCACAGTCAGTAGTCAAGTTCTTCAGGTCGATTGTTTGCTGCTTCGGGATCCCTAACATGATCATCACCGACAACGGTACGCAATTCACGAGCCGCACCTTCATGCAGTACGTCCAAGATCTTGGCGCCAAGGTCTGCTTCGCTTCTGTTGCTCACCCCAGGAGCAACGGTCAAGCGGAGAGGGCAAATGCTGAAGTGCTGCGTGGACTCAAGACCAGGACTTTCGACAGGCTGCACGTGTGCGGAAGAAACTGGATTGAGGAGCTGCCGGTGGTTCTTTGGTCGATCAGGACGACGCCAAATCGAGCCACTGGCCAGACACCTTTCACTCTAGTCTATGGAGCAGAGGCAGTTCTCCCCACGGAACTCGTATACGGGTCGCCTCGAGTACTCGCTTATGATGAGCTTGAGCAAGAGCAGCTGCGACAAGATGACGCGTTGCTCCTTGAGGAAGACCGTCTTCAGGCTGTTGTACGAGCTGCTCGCTACCAGCAAGCTTTGCGCCGCTACCATAGCCGCAAAGTTAACGCCAGAAGTCTCGAGGAAGGCGACCTTGTTCTTCGGCGCGTTTAGTCCGCCAAGAATTCCAACAAGTTGACGCCAAAGTGGGAAGGCCCTTACCGGGTGAAACGAGTCACTAGGCCTGGCGCTGTCCGCCTTGAGACCGAAGATGGCATTCCGGTGAGCAACTCCTGGAACATTGAGCATCTTCGTAAGTTTTACCCGTAAGGCGCGGTTGCCGGACCCTGCTCCGGCAACCATCTTTTGTACAAGTTTTTCCGCTGTTGCATGTAATCCTTTGTACAAAGCCAGGCACAGACCCTGTGCATAAATAAAGCTCATGTGCTCCGCACATCTTGTCAATTTCATGCTTTTAATTTTTTGTATGAGTTATCTGACACTTTGTGCAGCGCCCACCCCCGGTAAGCAATAACGAGCCATAAGGCTCCATATCATTATTTTCTCTACTTTCTTTTTTCTCAAGGAGAGGAAGGTTCCTTCGCCCACAAGTTTGCCGGGGGGGGGGGAAGATAATGGTATGCACCAGGCGTCATTCAAGAAAGTCTCGGCTTGCTGGGAAGCAAACGACAGAAAAGCTAAGTTGCCAAAGTTTGAGCAATCAGATGTTTTTAATTTTTAAGTTATCTTCCTTAAACGACCATGCTTTGTATGGAAAACCTGTGCGCAAAGGAACCGGCTCGTGACTAGTTGTGCCCTTACTTTGTTTCGAGTTCGCTCAACAGTTTAAGTGTGCTGCGACTAGAGTCGCGCCCTTACTTTGTTTCGAGTTCGCTCAACAACTTAAGCGAGCTGCGACTAGTTACGACAAGGTTTCTTGTCGGCAACAGCACTGCCAGCAGGCTGTTGACGTCCCGCACTCAGCGCTCGCGGCGAGGGTGCCTGCGCCGGCAAGTTCCCTAAAAGCGTAGGGCAAAAACATACAAAGGAAGGAATCAAGTAAAGGAAATAACATTGCAATCACTGCCCAAAATAGAGTTATATTACAAAATAGCTTGTCGCGGCTCTAATAGACTGTTTTCATAACATGATCAGCAGTGACAAGAAAAGAAGAAAACGGGCGGCCTAGTCCACGCGATCGCCCTCAACCCTCTTGATCCCGCTCACCTTGTCCACAATGGGTGCGACAAGGTCCTTGAGCGCCTCCAGATCAGCTTCCGCCGGCAGGGATCTGAGGACGTTGGTGAGGTTGAGACCCGGGTTGCGGAAGGCTACCTTCACCAACACTTTTTGAAGAGCTCCTGCGCAGATCTTGCGCGACCCATCGGCCAGCTGCTTTGGGATCCTCTCCCGGAGTCGCTGGAGGGTCGTCGCCACGCCTTTGAAGAACAGAGTGAGCTTGGCGCTGGATGGGAGGGTCTCATCGGAGGATACCCGAGATCCTCCATCCCCAGCTGCGCCAGCTCCTTGTCGATGTCTGCGGCAGCATTCACAAGACCCTCCGTCCACTGCTCCACAGTTTCTCTAAAATCGTTCTGGGTGGCGGCAATGCTCTCCTGCAGCGCCTTGTCGGCCTTGATCTCCTTCTTCAGGGCTGCCTCCTGCTCCCTGGCACCGTCTGTTGGGGAACGTAGTAATTTCAAAATTTTCCTACGCACACGCAAGATCATGGTGATGCATAGCAATGAGGTGAGAGTATGATCTACGTACCCTTGTAGATCGCAACGGAAGCGTTTGACACAACGTAGAGGAAGTAGTCGTACGTCTTCTTCCCGGTCCGACCGATCCAAGCACCGTTACTCCGGCACCTCCGAGTTCTTAGCACACGTTCAGCTCGATGATGATCCTCGGGCTCCGATCCAGCGAAGCGTCGAGGAAGAGTTCCGTCAGCACGACGGCGTGGTGACGATCTTGATGTACTACTGATGCAGGGCTTCGCCTAAGCACTGCGACAATATGACCGAGGTGGAATTTGGTGGCAGGGGGCACCGCACACGGCTAAGGAAAGATCTCAATGATCAATTGTGTGTATAGAGGTGCCCCCTGCCCCCGTATATAAAGGGGCAAAGGGGAAGGGGTGCGGCAGCCATAGGAGGAGTCCTACTCCCTCTGGGAGTAGGACTCCCCTCCAATCCTATTCCTAATAGGACTCCCCAAGTGGGGAAAGAGAGAGGGGCTGGATGGCCACCTTCCCTAGTCCTAATAGGACTAGGGGAAGGGGGGGAGGCGCGCATCCCATGAGGGCAGCCCTTTCACCTTTCCACCAAGGCCCATGTTGGCCCATTTGGCTCCCGGGGGGTTCCGGTAACCCTCCCGGTATTCCGGTAAAATCCCGATTTCACCCGGAACACTTCCGATGTCCAAACATAGGTTTCCAATATATCAATCTTTACGTCTCGACCATTTCGAGACTCCTCGTCATGTCCGTGATCACATCCGGGACTCCGAACAACCTTCGGTACATCAAAATGCATAAACTCATAATAACAGTCATTGTAACGTTAAGCGTGCGGACCCTACGGTTCGAGAACAATGTAGACATGACCGAGACATATCTCCGGTCAATAACCAATAGCGGGACCTGGATGCCCATATTGGCTCCTACATATTCTACGAAGATCTTTATCGGTCAGACCGCATAACAACATACGTTGTTCCCTTGTCATCGGTATGTTACTTGCCCGAGATTCGATCGTCAGTATCCAATACTTAGTTCAATCTCGTTACCGGCAAGTCTCTTTACTCGTTCCGTAATACATCATCTCGCAACTAACTCATTAGTTGCAATGCTTGCAAGGCTTAAGTGATGTGCATTACCGAGAGGGCCCAGAGATACCTCTCCGACGATCGGAGTGACAAATCCTAATCTCGAAATACGCCAACCCAACATCTACCATTGGAGACACTTGTAGTACTCCTTTATAATCACCCAGTTACGTTGTGACGTTTGGTAGTACCCAAAGTGTTCCTCCGGCAAACGGGAGTTGCATAATCTCATAGTCATAGGAACATGTATAAGTCATGGATAAAGCAATAGCAACATACTAAACGATCGGGTGCTAAGCTAATATAATGGGTCATGTCAATCAGATCATTCAACTAATGATGTGACCTCGTTAATCAAATAACAACTCTTTGTTCATGGTTAGGAAACATAACCATCTTTGATTAACGAGCTAGTCTAGTAGAGGCATACTAGTGACACTCTGTTTGTCTATGTATTCACACATGTATTATGTTTCCGGTTAATACAATTCTAGCATGAATAATAAACCTTTATCATGATATAAGGAAATAAATAATAATTTTATTATTGCCTCTAGGGCATATTTGCTTCAGTCTCCCACTTGCACTAGAGTCAATAATCTAGATTACACTGTAATGATCCTAACACCCATGGAGTCTTGGTGCTGATCATGTTTTGCTCGTGGAAGAGGCTTAGTCAACGGGTCTGCAACATTCAGATCCGTATGTATCTTGCAAATCTCTATGTCTCCCACCTAGACTAGATCCCGGATGGAGTTGAAGCGTCTCTTGATGTGTTTTGGTCCTTTTGTGAAATCTGGATTCCTTTGCCAAGGCAATTGCACCAGTATTGTCACAAAAGATTTTCATTGGACCCGATGCACTAGGTATGACACCTAGATCGGATATGAACTCCTTCATCCAGACTCCTTCGTTTGCTGCTTCCGAAGCAGCTATGTACTCCGCTTCACATGTAGATCCCGCTACGACGCTTTGTTTAGAACTGCACCAACTGACAGCTCCACCGTTTAATGTAAACATGTATCTGGTTTGCGATTTAGAATCATCCGGATATGTGTCAAAGCTTGCATCAACGTAACCTCTTACGGTGAGCTCTTTGTCACCTCCATATATGAGAAACATATCCTTAGTCCTTTTCAGGTATTTCAGGATGTTCTTGACCGCTGTCCAGTGATCCACTCCTGGATTACTTTGGTACCTCCCTGCTAAACTTATAGCAAGGCACACATCAGGTCTGGTACACAGCATTGCATACATGATAGAGCCTATGGCTGAAGCATAGGGAACATCTTTCATTTTCTCTCTATCTTCTGCAGTGGTCGGGCTTTGAGTCTTACTCAATCTCACACCTTGTAACACAGGCAAGAACCCTTTCTTTGCTTGATCCATTTTGAACTTCTTCAAAATCTTGTCAAGGTATGTGCTTTGTGAAAGTCCAATTAAGCGTCTTGATCTATCTCTATAGATCTTTATGCCTAATATGTAAGCAGCTTCTCCGAGGTCTTTCATTGAAAAACTTTTATTCAAGTATCCCTTTATGCTATCCAGAAATTCTATATCATTTCCAATCAGTAATATGTCATCCACATATAATATTAGAAATGCTACAGAGCTCCCACTCACTTTCTTGTAAATACAGGCTTCTTCGAAAGTCTGTATAAAACCAAATGCTTTGATCACACTATCAAAGCGTTTATTCCAACACCGAGAGGCTTGCACCAGTCCATAAATGGATCGCTGGAGCTTGCACACTTTGTTAGCTCCCTTTGGATCGACAAAACCTTCCGGTTGCATCATATACAACTCTTCTTCCAGAAATCCATTCAGGAATGCAGTTTTGACATCCATCTGCCAAATTTCATAATCATAAAATGCGGCAATTGCTAACATGATTCGGACAGACTTAAGCATCGCTACGGGTGAGAAAGTCTCATCGTAGTCAATCCCTTGAACTTGTCGAAAACCTTTTGCGACAAGTCGAGCTTTGTAGACAGTAACATTACCATCAGCGTCAGTCTTCTTCTTAAAGATCCATTTGTTCTCAATTGCTTGCCGATCATCGGGCAAGTCAACCAAAGTCCATACTTTGTTCTCATACATGGATCCCATCTCAGATTTCATGGCTTCAAGCCACTTTGCGGAATCTGGGCTCACCATCACTTCTTCATAGTTCGTAGGTTCATCATGATCTAATATCATGACCTCCAGAACAGGATTACCGTACCACTCTGGTGCGGATCTCACTCTGGTTGATCTACGAGGTTCAGTAGTATCTTGATCTAAAGTTTCATGATCATCATCATTAGCTTCCTCACTTATTGGTGTAGGTGTCGCAGAAACAGTTTTCTGTGATGTACTACTTCTCAATAAAGGAGTAGGTACAGTTACCTCGTCAAGTTCTACTTTCCTCCCACTCACTTCTTTCGAAAGAAACTCCTTCTCTAGAAAGTTTCCGAACTTAGCAACAAAAGTCTTGCCTTCGGATCTGTGATAGAAGGTGTATCCAACAGTTTCCTTTGGATATCCTATGAAGACACATTTCTCCGATTTGGGTTCGAGCTTATCAGGTTGAAGCTTTTTCACATAAGCATCGCAGCCCCAAACTTTAAGAAACGACAACTTTGGTTTCTTGCCAAACCATAGTTCATAAGGCGTCGTCTCAACGGATTTAGATGGTGCCCTATTTAACGTGAATGCGGCCGTCTCTAGAGCGTATCCCCAAAACGATAGCGGTAAATCAGTAAGAGACATCATAGATCGCACCATATCTAGTAAAGTACGATTACGACGTTCGGACACACCATTACGCTGTGGTGTTCCGGGTGGCGTGAGTTGCGAAACTATTCCACAATTTTTCAAATGTACACCAAACTCGTAACTCAAATATTCTCCTCCACGATCAGATCGTAGAAACTTTATTTTCTTGTTACGATGATTTTCAACTTCACTCTAAAATTCTTTGAACTTTTCAAATGTTTCAGACTTGTGTTTCATTAAGTAGATATACCCATATCTGCTTAAGTCATCTGTGAAGGTGAGAAAATAACGATATCCGCCACGAGCCTCAATATTCATCGGTCCACATACATCGGTATGTATGATTTCCAACAAATCTGTTGCTCTCTCCATAGTACCAGAGAACGGTGTTTTAGTCATCTTGCCCATGAGGCACGGTTCGCAAGTACCAAGTGATTCATAATCAAGTGGTTCCAAAAGTCCATCAGTATGGAGTTTCTTCATGCGCTTTACACCGATATGACCTAAACGACAGTGCCACAAATAAGTTGCACTTTCATTATCAACTCTGCATCTTTTGGCTTCAACATTATGAATATGTGTATCACTACTATCGAGATTCATCAAAAATAGACCACTCTTCAAAGGCGCATGACCATAAATGATATTACTCATATAAATAGAACAACCATTATTCTCTGATTTAAATGAATAACCGTCTCGCATTAAACAAGATCCAAATATAATGTTCATGCTCAACGCTGGCACCAAATAACAATTATTTAGGTCTAATATTAATCCTGAAGGTAGATGTAGAGGTAGCGTGGCGACCGCGATCACATCGACTTTGGAACCGTTTCCCACGCGCTTCGTCACCTCGTCCTTTGCTAGTGTCCGCTTATTCTGTAGTCCCTGTTTCGAGTTGCAAATATTAGCAACAGAACCAGTATCAAATACCCAGGTGCTACTGCGAGCATTAGTAAGGTACACATCAATAACATGTATATCACATATACCTTTGTTCACCTTGCCATCCTTCTTATCCGCCAAATACTTGGGGCAGTTCCGCTTCCAGTGACCATTCTGCTTGCAGTAGAAGCACTCAGTTTCAGGATTAGGTCCAGACTTGGGTTTCTTCTCTTGAGCAGCAACTCGCTTGCCGTCCTTCTTGAAGTTCCCCCTTTTCTTCCCTTTGCCCTTTTTCTTGAAACTAGTGGTTTTGTTAACCATCAACACTTGATGCTCCTTCTTGATTTCTACCTCCGCAGCTTTTAGCATTGCGAAGAGCTCGGGAATAGTCTTGTTCATCCCTTGCATATTATAGTTCATCACGAAGCTCTTGTAGCTTGGTGGCAGTGATTGGAGAATTCTGTCAATGACGCAATCATCTGGAAGAGTAACTCCCAATTGAATCAAGTGATTATTATACCCAGACATTTTGAGTATATGCTCACTGACAGAACTGTTCTCCTCCATCTTGCAGCTATAGAACTTATTGGAGACTTCATATCTCTCAATCCGGGCATTTGCTTGAAATATTAACTTCAACTCCTGGAACATCTCATATGCTCCATGACGTTCAAAACGTCGTTGAAGTCCCGGTTCTAAGCCGTAAAGCATGGCACACTGAACTATCGAGTAGTCATCAGCTTTGCTCTGCCAGAAGTTCATAACTTCTGGTGTTGCTCTAGCAGCAGGCCTGGCACCTAGCGGTGCTTCCAGGACGTAATTCTTCTGTGCAGCAATGAGGATAATCCTCAAGTTACGGACCCAGTCCCTGTAATTGCTACCATCATCTTTCAACTTTGCTTTCTCAAGGAACGCATTAAAATTTAACGGAACAACAACACGAGCCATCTATCTACAATCAACATAAACAAGCAAGATACTATTAGGTACTAAGTTCATGATAAGTTTATGTTCAGTTAATCAAATTAATTAAGAACTCCCACTTAGATAGACATCCCTCTAATCATCTAAGTGATCACGTGATCCAAATCAACTAAACCATAACCGATCATCACGTGATATGGAGTAGTTTTCAATGGTGAACATTGTTATATTGATCATATCTACTATATGATTCCCGCTCGACCTTTCGGTCTCTGTGTTCCGAGGCCATATCTGCATATGCTTGGCTCGTCAAGTATAACCTGAGTATTCCGCGTGTGCAACTGTTTTGCACCCGTTGTATTTGAACGTAGAGCCTATCACACCCGATCATCACGTGGTGTCTCAGCACGAAGAACTTTTGCAACGGTGCATACTCAGGGAGAACACTTCTTGATAATTTAGTGAGAGATCATCTTATAATGCTACCGTCAATCAAAGCAAGATAAGATGCATAAAAAGATAAACATCACATGCAATCAATATAAGTGATATGATATGGTCATCATCATCTTGTGCTTGTGATCTCCATCTCCGAAGCACCGTCATGATCACCATCGTCACCGGCGCGACACCTTGATCTCCATCGTAGCATCGTTGTCGTCTTGCCAATCTTATGCTTCCACGACTATCACTACCGCTTAGTAATAAAGTAAAACATTACATCGCGATTGCATTGCATACAATAAAGCGACAACCATATGGCTCCTGCCAGTTGCCGATAACTCGGTTACAAAACATGATCATCTCATACAATAAAATTTAGCATCATGTCTTGACCATATCACATCACAACATGCCCTGCAAAAACAAGTTAGACGTCCTCTACTTTGTTGTTGCAAGTTTTACGTGGCTGCTACGGGCTTAAGCAAGAACTCAACTTACCTACGCATCAAAACCACAACGATAGTTTGTCAAATAGACTCCGTTTTAACCTTCTCAAGGACCGGGCGTAGCCACACTCGGTTCAACTAAAGTTGGAGAGACAGTCTTCCGCAAGCCATCTATGTGCAAAGCACGTCGAGGGAACCGGTCTCCCGTAAGAGTACGCGTAAGGTTGGTCCAGATCATCTCGTCCAACAATACCGCCGAACCAAAGTATGACATGCTGGTAGGCAGTATGACTTATATCGCCCACAACTCACTTGTGTTCTACTCGTGCAAATAACATCAAACCATAAAACCTGGCTCGGATGCCACTGTTGGGGAACGTAGTAATTCCAAAATTTTCCTACGCACATGCAAGATCATAGTGATGCATAGCAACGAGGGGAGAGTATGATCTACGTACCCTTGTAGATCGCAACGGAAGTGTTTGACACAACGTAGAGGAAGTAGTCGTACGTCTTCTTCCCGGTCCGACCGATCCAAGCACCGTTACTCCGGCACCTCCGAGTTCTTAGCACACGTTCAGCTCGATGATGATCCTCGGGCTCCGATCCAGCAAAGCATCGAGGAAGAGTTCCGTCAGCACGACGGCGTGGTGACGATCTTGATGTACTACTGACGCAGGGCTTCGCCTAAGCACTGCGACAATATGACCGAGGTGGAATTTGGTGGCAGGGGGCACCGCACACGGCTAAGGAAAGATCTCAATGATCAATTGTGTGTCTAGAGGTGCCCCCTGCCCCCGTATATAAAGGGGCAAAGGGGAAGGGGTGCGGCAGCCATAGGAGGAGTCCTACTCCCGGTGGGAGTAGGACTCCCCTCCAATCCTATTCCTAATAGGACTCCCCAAGTGGGGAAAGAGAGAGGGGCTGGCCGGCCACCTTCCCTAGTCCTAATAGGACTAGGGGAAGGGGGGGAGGCGCGCAGCCCATGAGGGCAGCCCTTTCACCTTTCCACCAAGGCCCATGTTGGCCCATTTGGCTCCCGAGGGGTTCCGGTAACCCTCCCGGTATTCCGGTAAAATCCCGATTTCACCCGGAACACTTCCGATGTCCAAACATAGGCTTCCAATATATCAATCTTTACGTCTCGACCATTTCGAGACTCCTCGTCATGTCCGTGATCACATCCGGGACTCCGAACAACCTTCGGTACATCAAAATGCATAAACTCATAATAATTGTCATCGTAACGTTAAGCGTGCGGACCCTACGGTTCGAGAACAATGTAGACATGACCGAGACATATCTCCGGTCAATAACCAATAGCGGGACCTGGATGCCCATATTGGCTCCTACATATTCTACGAAGATCTTTATCGGTCAGACCGCATAACAACATACGTTGTTCCCTTTGTCATCGGTATGTTACTTGCCCGAGATTCGATCGTCAGTATCCAATACTTAGTTCAATCTCGTTACCGGCAAGTCTCTTTACTCGTTCCGTAATACATCATCCCGCAATTAACTCATTAGTTGCAATGCTTGCAAGGCTTAAGTGATGTGCATTACCGAGAGGGCCCAGAGATACCTCTCCGACGATCGGAGTGACAAATCCTAATCTCGAAATACGCCAACCCAACATCTACCATTGGAGAAACCTGTAGTACTCCTTTATAATCACCCAGTTACGTTGTGACGTTTGGTAGTACCCAAAGTGTTCCTCCGGCAAACGGGAGTTGCATAATCTCATAGTCATAGGAACATGCATAAGTCATGGATAAAGCAATAGCAACATACTAAACGATCGGGTGCTAAGCTAATATAATGGGTCATGTCAATCAGATCATTCAACTAATGATGTGACCTCGTTAATCAAATAACAACTCTTTGTTCATGGTTAGGAAACATAACCATCTTTGATTAACGAGCTAGTCCAGTAGAAGCATACTAGTGACACTCTGTTTGTCTATGTATTCACACATGTATTATGTTTCCGGTTAATACAATTCTAGCATGAATAATAAACCTTTATCATGATATAAGGAAATAAATAATAACTTTATTATTGCCTCTAGGGCATATTTCCTTCACCGTCCAGCGTCTTGGTTAAAGCAGCCAGCTTCAGCTCAAGATCGGCGTTGGAATCCTTGGCGGCGCTAAGCTCCTTGACTTTCTCGGTGAGACGACCCTGCAGCTCACCAAAGGTGTAGGCGTCCTTCTCGCGCTCATGCTTGAGCGCGGCAAGCTCTTCACCGCTCGCCTTGAGATCAGTCTCCAGCTGCGCCACCTTCGTCTCCAGCTCCTTCTTGGCGGCCTCGGCAGCTGCGGCAGCGTCCTTTGCTTCCTTGAGAGCTCCGCTGAGTGTTTGCTCACGCGCAGCAAGCTCCTCTTCGTGGCTATCCAGGTTGACCTTCAGCTGCGCCAGTTCACCCTCCTGCACCGACAGCTTCTCAGCGGCAAGCCGCTGTTGCTCCTCGACGTCAGCCTTCTCAAGGAGGAAGGCCTTCTGCGCCTCCTCGAGCTGCTCCCGCTCCTCCGCCAGGGCCCGGAGAGCTGCCTGGTTAATACCTCGGAGCTCCTCCGCGCGCTTCTCGATGTCTGCTCCCGCCTTCGCGGCAAGCGCTTTGCGGGATTCCAACTTGGCCTGGTTGGCACAGTAGAACGACAACAGCTTCCGCAGCAGTCGCTCCTCCTCAGGCTCGTCGCTGCTGCTACTTGGCGCGTCGACCAGCGTCAGCCCAGCGGAGGCAAGCACCTCCACGTCAGCCCAGCGACAACAGACTTGACGTGGTGGAGCGTGTCGTGCGGCGCGGCGGGGGTTGACTCGTCCGCCGCTCCACTACGTCCCCGGCCTTGCGAAGACGCCTTCTTGGTGGAGCCGGGGGCTCTGCTTGTGGAGCCGGGGGCTTTGCTTGCGGCAAGCTACCCGAAGACGAAGAGGAAGAGGAGCCGATCTCCAACGAGCCGCTCGTATCCTCGGCGGGCCCGCTCGGCCCGACGTCATGCCCGGCGGACTTCTCCTCGCCGGCAAGGTCCTCTCACTCGGCATGGCTTGCCGCCTCTGCTGCCTCTGCCTCCTCCATGGTGAACCCAAACTCGCCCGCAGCTGCGGCTGCCGCCGCCTCTTCCAGCCTGGTGGCGATGCGCTTGAGCTCCTCGTCGGTGGTGGCCCGGGTGAGGCCCCTCTTCTCATCAGCGTCAATCGGCACTTCTACCAAGCCATCAAAGAACGCCTGCACGACATCATCTGCAGGCTCTATCCAGGCTGGGTCAATTCCATGCGAGTCGCACAACGGCATCATTGCACGGATGCGGTCGAGCGAGGAGTTGTTGCACAGCGGAACAACGCCCCTCGGCAGCCTGAACACTTCGGGATGCTGTGGGTCGTAGTTGAACAGCTCCTGGAGCATCGCGTTGAGCTCCAGGACAGTGAAGTTGAAGTTGAGGCCCGGCCGCAGCCTCATGATATCCGCCGCATTCTGGAACTCCCAGGCGGGTCTCCTCCTCTCCTGCAGGGGGGCGATGCGGCGGCGAAGGAAATCTGCGCCAACCGCTCCTACAGTAAGCCCGACAAGCTTGAGGCGTAGGATCCGGGCGACGGCAATCTTCAGTCTGTCGTCTTCCGGGGCCAAGCTACTCCAATCACTGCCGCGCACTACTGGAGTTTGGCGCTGGGCGGTAAACGGCTGCGGGTTCTCCTCGACAATCAGACACCAGTCCTCCCTCCACTCCTCCCACTTGCTGCGGAACTCTCCATCCAGATAATTATCCTTCTTGCCGGCTTTTGAGATCCAGGCGATTCCGCCGGATAAAGGCTCTCCTTTCTCAACTCGAGGCGAAAAGAAGTGGCGGAAAAGGGCTACGTTTGGATGGATTCCGACAAAGTTTTCGCAGAGATGTGCAAAAACTACCTTGGTCAGGATAGCATTGGGGGTGAAGTCAAGGAGGCGGAGCCCATAGGTGTTCATGACGTCACAGAAGAATTCAGAAAAGGGCGGGCAGAGCCCGCAGTAGAAGAACAAGGCGAAGAAAGGGTACCCAGTGGGAGCCTTTTTCCAAGCGGCGGCTGGGAGTACCTTCGTGCGCGAATGCGCTCGCGTCCCCGTCGACCAGAAGAGGTAGTAGTACTCCTTCAGCTCTTCCGCGGCAAGCCTAGGAGGGAAGATTGCCCGCTCCTTTCACAGCGCCGCGAGCCGCTACGCCTCGGCCAACTTCACCTTCTCGGCTTTCGGAGCCATGGCGGAAGTGGTGAGGGAGGACGACGGCATTGGTGGTGCTGGTGGCGATGGGAGCGGGGCGCTTCTCTCCTTCGGCTTTGGGAAGAAGGGGAGTGGCGGAGATTCTCGGGGAAGGAATAGCAACGGGTAGATGGGCGAACTGCCCCTGTTTCCCCTGCTTATAAGGAGGAAGGGAGCGGACGTTCCGCCTTTTTGAATAAAGAAACCACCCACGATCTCTCCCACGACGCCGCAATCGACGCGTGCCGTTCGGGGAGGGCGCGGTGGATACGGAGTAAGTTACGGCGTGATCCAGGCCGCGCATGCCCGTGCCCTGTTTTGGGCCTGGCCCAACAGCGCTCGGCACCGTGTATGGCCCAGGCCCGGGGGCTCCTGTCGGTGTACTAGAGTAGGGGTACCCTAGTATCCCGAACTTGTGCACGGGCAGTCGCAGCGTCCCGTGGCAAGGCTTGCCGGGTGACCGCCAATATCCTCTGTGGTTCCTTTGGAGCCATTCAAGAACAAAGTATTCAAGCCAAGGAGACAAGGCCCCGGCAAGAGGAGCTTGCCGGGAAGGCCACTCAAGGCACAAGACCCCGACAAGAGGAGCTTGCCGGGGTGGCCACCCAAGGCATCTCAAGGAACTTGCCGCGACGCGCCACGCGTCCCGGCAAGACCCGGCGAGCGACAAGCTCCCGGACGCAACAAGACAACGGCCGCGGCAAGGCGTTTGCTGCGGCTAGCAACCACTCTGTACCCGCGCTCCAGCACACCCACCAACGTGTCGCTCTGGGACCCTTCCAGGCATACGTGGCGGGAGGCCGTGCAGCCAGGGGTGCACTGTGGCAAGCGGCGCTGACAAGATCGCCATCATGGCGAGCGGTGGCATCCCTGACGGTCCCTTTTCTGCACTGTTTGGGCGACGTAGATAGGCATTTAATGCCCTTGTCCCCTGCGGTCAGGGTTAGGTATGACACACTGTGCAGGTAGTTGTACCAACCGCAGCACCTTTCCATTTTTACCCTTGTCTACGTTGCCACCTGTTGGAGACCCCTTGAGCATATAAAAGGAGGCCCATGCACAACGTAGAGGGGGGGAGGACAGAAGAACGCTCGGTTTCGTTAGCCGCTTGTGTGTACTGTAGCACTCAGCGCTCCCGAGCAAGAACTCAATACAAACCACAAAGCAGCAGCAGGAGTATTATCTCTTCGGAGAGCTCCGAAGCTGGGTAAACTGCTCGTGTGCTCCGCCTCGATCTGCTCTTCATGCGACCTCCGCCCCCCGCCGAACCGAAAGGGGCTCTGTCCCCATAGGTGCTCGTGGATCAGTTTCCCCGACAACGGTGTTGTTTACTAAATTTAGAGAAATTAAACTCATGAATCATATCACCCAAACCAATAGTAACAACATTCTTTTTGTAGTCTATCTTAGCATTAACAGTGTTCAAGAAGGGTCTACCAAATATAATGGGACAAAAGCTATCTTGTGGGGAACCAAGAACAAGAAAATCAGCAGGATATTTAGTTTCCCCACACAAGACTTCAACATCACTAACAATTCCCATTGGTGAAATAGTATCTCTATTGGCAAGTTTAATTATGACATCAATATCTTCTATCTCAGCAGGTGTAATATCATGCATAATTTCTTTATATAAGTCATAAGGTATTGCACTAACACTTGCACCCATATCACTTAAGCCATGATGACAATGATCTCCTATTTTAACAGAAATAACAGGCATGCCTACCACAGGTCTATGTTTATCTTTAGCACATGGTTTGGCAAATCTAGCAGTTTCACCGCAGAAATAAATAACAGGCCCATCAATATTATCAGCCAAGAGATCTTTAACAATAGCAATATTAGATTCAGCTTTAACTTGCTCAAGAGGTGTATAAGTTCTAATATTGCTTTTACGAACCACAGTTGAAGCTTTAGCATGATCCTTTATCCTAACAGGGAAAGGTGGTTTCTCAATATAATAAGTAGGAACAATAGGATCATTATAAGTGACAGTCTTTTCTTCAACTTTAATAGGCGCAGCTACTTTTACTTCTATGGGAGGATGATATTTAAATCACTTCTCCTTGGGGAGATCAACATAAGTAGCAAAAGATTCGCGGAAAGAAGCTACTATCTCAGAGTCAAGTCCATATTTGTGCTAAATTTATGAAAAACATCGGTATCCATAAAAGATTTAACACAATCAAACTTAGGTGTCATACCTGACTCGTTACCTTCGTCGAGATCCCAATCTTCAGAGTTGCGTTTAATTCTATCCAATAAATTCCATTTGAATTCAATAGTCTTCATCATAAAAGAGCCAGCACAAGAAGTATCGAGCATGATGCGATTGTTTTCAGAAAGCCGAGCATAAATTTTTTGAAGAATTATTTCTCTTGATAGCTCATGTTTGGGGCATGAATATAACATTGATTTAAGCCTCCCCCAAGCTTGAGCGATGCTTTCTCCTTCATGAGGCCAAAAATTATATATATAATTGCGATCACGATGAACAAGATGCATAGGATAATACTTTTGATGAAATTCCAACTTCATTCGTTTATAGTTCCATGATCTCGTATCATCACAGAGCCTATACCATGTCGATGCATCTCCCTTCAAAGATAAAGGGAATACCCTCTTCTTAACAACATCATCGGGTATACCTGCAAGCTTAAATAATCCACAAACTTCATCCACATAGAGTAGATGTTCATCAGGATGCTTTGTTCCATCTCCTGTAAAAGGGTTATCAAGCAGTTTTTCTAACATACTCGAAGGAACTTCAAAGGGAATAGTTTCATTTTCAGTAGGTTCAATATGTTGAGGAGCAACTCTTTGCTCTACTGTTCGGGGTGAAGATACCCCGAACAAGCCCCTCTGTCGTGGAATTGTCACGGCAGATCTCCTCTTGCAAGGGCTTAGTCGTGGAGCCATCGCAACTAGGAAGCTTAAAGGGGTTGATCGGGACAAAGGACACGAGAAAGTTATACTAGTTCAGCCCCTTACGGTGAAGGAAGGCCTACGTCTAGTTGGGTTGGTATTACTGTGGTTTCGATGACCAGGGAGCGAGATACGCTATGCCCGGCTCTCGATGAGTTGTTTCTTTTCGTAAGCCGCCAGTGGGTCGTCCCCTTATATACACGGGTTGACGCCCTGCGGCCTACAGAGTCCCGGCTGGCTCATAAACAGTGTCCGTCCCGGTGACTAGTTAATTCTACCTTATGATACAAGTCATGCCATCATGGCGGTTTACCACTATGGGCCTTAAGTCGCCTGCGGGCTTTAGACCCTTTACTGAACCCCCATCTTCAGGCTTGGTCTTGGGCTTCTTCTGATGAGTCCTTCTTTGCGTAACACGGCCCCTTTATGGCAGCTTACACAAATAGTTATATCCCCAACACCCTCAGAGGATTACTTTCCATAGAAACAAGTGACAGTAAATTTCAGCACACTATATAAATATTTCCTTACCAAATTCCACCTACCAAAGGCGCTTCACTCCCCGGCAATGGCGCCAAAAAAGAGTCTTGATGACCCACAAGTATAGGGGATCTATCGTAGTCCTTTCGATAAGTAAGAGTGTCGAACCCAACGAGGAGCAGAAGGAAATGATAAGCGGTTTTCAGCAAGGTATTCTCTGCAAGTACTGAAATAAGTGGTAACAGATAGTTTTGTGATAGGATAATTTGTAACGAGCAACAAGTAACAAAAGTAAATAAAGTGCAGCAAGGTGGCCCAATCCTTTTTGTAGCAAAGGACAAGCCTGGACAACTCTTATATAAGGAAAAGCGCTCTCGAGGACACATGGGAATATCGCCAAGCTAGTTTTCATCACGTTCATATGATTCACGTTCGATACTTTGATAATTTGATATGTGGGTGGACTGGTGCTTGGGTGCTGTTCTTACTTGAACAAGCATCCCACTTATGATTAACCTCTATTGCAAGCATCCGCAACTACAACAAAAGTATTAAGGTAAACCTAACCATAGCATGAAACATATGGATCCAAATCAGCCCCTTACGAAGCAACGCATAAACTAGGGTTTAAGCTTCTCTCACTCTAGCAACCCATCATCTACTTATTACTTCCCAATGCCTTCCTCTAGGCCCAAATAATGGTGAAGTGTTATGTAGTCGACGTTCACATAACACCACTAGAGGCTAGACAACATACATCGCATCAAAATATCGAACGAATACCAAAAATTCACATGACTACTAATAGCAAGACTTCTGCCATGTCCTTAGGAACAAACATAACTACTCACAAAGCATATTCATGTTCATAATCAAAGGGGTATTAATATGCATAAAGGATCTGAACATATGATCTTGCACCAAATAAACCAACTAGCATCAACTACAAGGAGTAATCAACACTACTAGCAACCTACTAGTACCAATCCCGGACTTGGAGAGAAGAATTGGATACAAGAGATGAACTAGGGTTTCGAGATGAGATGGTGCTGGTGAAGATGTTGATGGAGATTTCCCTCTCCCGATGAGAGGAGCGTTGGTGATGACGATGGCGATGATTTCCCCCTCCGGGAGGGAAGTGTCCCCGACAGAACAGCTCTGTCGGAGCCCTAGATTGGTTCTGCAAAGGTTCCGCCTCGTGGCAGCGGAGTTTCGTCCCGAAAGGTTGCTTCTGATCTTTTCCTTGACGAAAGACCTCATATAGCAGAAATGGCCATCGAGAGCCAGCAGGGGGCCCATGAGGTAGGGGGCGCGCCCTGGGGGGTAGGGCGCGCCCCCCACCCTCGTGGACAGGTGGGCCCCCCTCTGGTGAACTTCTTTCTCTCAATATTTTTTATTATTTCCCAAAATGACTTTAGTGGAGTTTTAGGACTTTTGAAGTTGTGCAGAATAGGTCTCTAATATTTGCTCCTTTTCCAGCCCAGAATTCCAGCTGCCGGCATTCTCCCTCCTTATGTAAACCTTGTAAAATAAGAGAGAATAGGCATAAGTATTGTGACATAACGTGTAATAACAGCTCATAATGCAATAAATATCGATATAAAAGCATGATGCAAAATGGACGTATCACTTCCAAGTGGTGTCCATGTTGTCGTTCCCTACTGGGCCTGGTGGCGGTGACCAAGGCGTCTCGTAGCCGTTCTCCCCATCCATCACCTTCTTCCGCGCCATCCCGATCTTGTCAGGCTCCGTCCCATGGGTCCTGACGGGGTCAGGCTGGGCTTTTGCCCAGGCGCTCCTTTTGCCCTCTTGACCTCCCACCGTAGTTCCTAGGAGGAGAGGGACAAGAAAGGGATTACGGGGCACTCATATTTTTTAGTCTAAAATATGTATCTGCTTGCCAAACTTTAGTCTTAAATTTGTAATCTATTTTTATCCATATTTGTGATCTGTAAGATTTTTACTTGCTTATCAGCATATTAATGAAAAAGACAAGCCTTGTCGGGTACTTGTGCATGTAGCCTATTCATGCAGAGGTTGGACGCCTCTATACTTTTAAGTAAACAAGTTTCCTCAGCAGGCTATCTTGCCAGTGCCTTCCATTGTTGCTGCGGAGGCAGGTGCTACTTCTTGAGCTTGCGTTGGTTTTTCCCTTGAAGAGGAAAGGGTGATGCAGCATAGTAGAGATAAGTATTTCCCTCTGTTAAGAACCAAGGTATCAATCCAGTAGGAGAAACGCGCAAGTCCCCAATCGATGCACTTACACAAACAATTAAACAATTGCACCCAACGCAATGAAGGGGTTGTCAATCCCTTCACGGTCACTTGCAAAGGTGAGATCTGGTAGAGATAAATAAAACTAAACAAAAGATAAAATATTTTTGGTTTTTCGGTTTATAGATCTGAAAATAAAATATTGCAAAATAGTAGATCGGAAATTAATATGATGTAAAATAGAGCCAGTGGCCATAGGTTTCACTAGAGGCTTCTCTCATGAAGGCAAATAATACGGTGGGTGAACAAATTACTGACGAGCAATTGATAGAAAAGAGCAAAGTTATGACGATATCCAAGGCAATGATTATGTAATATAGGCATCATGTCCATGTCAAGTAGACCGACTCCTGCATGTATCTACTACTATTACTCCACACGTCGACTGCTATCCAGCATGCATCTAGAGTATTAAGTTCACAGAGAACAAAGTAACGCCTTAAGTAAGATGACATGATGTAGAGTAATAAACTCAAGCAATATGGCGAATACCCCATCTTTTTATCTTTGATGGAAACAATTCAATATGTGTCTCGCTACCCCTACTTTGTCATTGGGTGAAATCACGCAAGATTGAACCCAAAGCTAAGAAACTCTCCCATTGCAAGAAAAACCAATCTAGTTGGCCAAACCAAACCGATAATTCGAAGAGAAATACAAAGATATCAAATCAAGTATATAAGAATTCAGAGAAGATTCAAATAATATTCATAGATAAGCTGATCATAAATCCACAATTCATCAAATCTCGACAAACACACCGCAAAAGAACATTACATCAGATAGATCTCCAAGAACATCGAGGAGCACATTGGTATTGAGAATCAAAGAGAGAGAAGAAGCCATCCAGCTACTAGCTATCGACCCGTAGGTCTGTGGTAAACTACTCACGCTTCATCGGAAGGTCAATAGTGTTAATGTATATGCCTTCCGTAATCGAATCCCCCTCCGGCTGGACGCCAGAAAAGGCACCAAGATGGGATCTCATGGAACAGAAGGTTGCGGCGGTGCAAAAGTGATTTCGTGGATGCTTCTGGTGGTTCTGGAATATATGTGAATATATAGGGCCAAGGGTTAGGTCAGAGGAGTCCTGAGGAGGTGGAAAGGTAGGGGGCGCCCCCCCTATGGCGGTCCCTCCACCCTTGCCACCACCTCGTGACTCTTCTGACTTGGACTCCTAGTCCCCTGGGTGTCTTATGGTCCAAGAAAAATCATCGTGAAGTTTTATTCCATTTGGTTTTCCTTTTCTGCGATGCTCAAAAACAAGGGAAAACATAAACTGGCACTGGTTCTAGGCTAATAAGTTAGTCCCAAAAATAATATAAAATAGCATATTAATGCATATAAAACATCCAAAACAGATAATATAATAGCATGGAACAATAAAAAATTATAGATACGTTGGAGACGTATCAGCAGGGCCTGCTGGGCTTCAAAAATATGGAGAGGAACCGGCCCCTCGTCAACCTTTTTCTTGTCAAATGCCACTACAATCTTCCTAATCTAAGCAACATACGGGTCAAGGGATGGTAGCAAAAATGCTTCGAAGCCGACAAGGTTTCCCTGTGCACAAGTTTTCTTCTTACAAAGACATGTATGGATAAAAGGAAAACTTATCTGTTTGGCTCGCAGAGGGTCGATGTGTGGGCTTGCTTTCCGTTTCTTCTTCCCAGGATCGGATCCGTGGCAAAAGTCATGTAGTTAGTGCAGGAGGAAAACATAGCAGCATATGACCTCATCTAAATAATCATGGTATGCTTGTTCTAAGCTAATCATGCATGCATGTTATTTTTAGGGTGCTAGCACTTAGTTTATTTATTTGCTGTTGAGGGTCTACGCCTGGCTTTGTCCACAGGGTTACATGCAACATCGACAAGGCTTGTACAAAAGGGTGGTTTCCGGGAAGGGCCCGGCAGTCGCGCCTTATGGGTAGAACTTGCGAAGATGCTCAATATTCAATGAGTTTTGCACCTTGATGCCATCTTCGGTCTCCAAATAGACTGTGCCAGGTCTGGTAACTTGTACTATCCGGTAAGGGCCTTCCCACTTTGGCGTCAACTTGTTGGAACCCTTGGCGGACTGAACACGCCTGAGGACAAGGTCGCCTTCCTCAAGACTCTAGGCATGGACCCTGTGGTTGTGATAGTGACGCAGGGCCTGCTGGTATCGTGCAGCACGTACAACAGCCCGGAGAAGGTTCTCCTCAAGGAGCATGGCGGCGTCACGCCAGTGCTATTCTTGCGCTACTTCATTGTAGGAAAATACTTGAGGTGACCCGTATATGAGTTCCATGGGGAGCACAGCTTCTGCCCCATAGACTAGGGAGAAGGGAGTTTGCCGGTAGCTCGATTTTGTGTTGTATGGAGGGACCAAAGAATCAGCGGGAGCTCATCAATCCATCGTCTGCCACACTTTTGCAGCCTAACAAATGTTCTTGTCTTGAGTCCTCGCAACACTTCAGCGTTCGCCCTCTCAGCTTGTCTGTTGCTTCTTAGGCAATAGAGGCGAATGAGACCTTGCTTCCGAGGGCTTGAACGTATTGCACGAAGGCGCGACATGTGAATTGGGTGTCGTTGTAAGTGATGACTTTGGTGGGTACTCCGAAACGGCACACCATTCCCGTCAAGAACTTGATAGCTCACTGTGCGGTTACCTTCCTCATGGGCTACACCTCCGGCCACTTTGTAAACTTATCGATCGCAACATACAAGAATTCAAAGCCCCCTGTAGCACGGGGGAAGGGGCCCAAGATGTCGAGCCCCCGGACCGAAAATGGCCATGACAAAGGGATCGTCTAGAGAGCTTGAGCAGGTTGATGTATATTCTTGGAGTGGAACTGGCAGGCTTCACATCTCGTGACTAGCTTGATTGCATCTTGGGGGCCAGTAGAAATTTTGCCGGAAAGCTTTCCCAACCAAGGCTATTGATCCAATATGAGAGCCTCACGTGCCTTCGTGTATCTCTGCCAATAGTTCCTTTCCTTCTTCCCGATTAATGCACTTTAGTTTCACAACGTTGGGACTCCTTCTGTATAACGTGTCATCAACAAACTAATACATACTGGCCCACGGGCTACTCTTTCAGCTTCTTCTTGCTCTTCGAGAAGTTCTCTAGTTTGGAGGTAGTGGATGATGTGATGTGCCCAGGTTGGAGCCTGTGCCTCGACAACTAGAGCCAATGGCACCTCCTCACTCGTGGGAGCGCTCTCCTCGACCATAAAGAATTGAGGTCCTGCAGAAGAGTGCAGCTTGCCAAGAGAGGTGGAGTTGTTCCCTGTAGGCCCCTTACCGAGGACCTCTGAAGGTACTACCGGTGAAGGCTTTCCAATGGGGATATGGATGGTTGAGTCAAATGGAGGACAAAGGCCCTTGGTTCCACAGGGAGCTTTTGTGCGGCACACTTTGACAGATAGTAGGCAGTGTTGTTTTCCGCATGCGGTATGTGATCCATTTGCAATCCATCAAAGTGTCCCTCCAACTTCCTCACTTACTCAACGTATGCCTCCATTAATGGGCTCTGGTAATCCTCATTGACTTGCCTTCCCACAAGCTATGAATCGCCATGGTTGATCAACTTCTTAATCCCCAACTCCATTGCAATCCTGAGCCCGGCAAGGAGTCCTTCATATTCTGCAATGTTGTTGGTAGCCCTCACTTGGGGAAAGTGCATTTGGACTACGTACTTCAGGTGCTCCCCGGTGGGTGCGACGAAGAGCATGCCAGCCCCCGCACCCTGCAGCGAGAAAGCACCATCAAAGTACATGATCCACTCTTGGGGTGCTTCCTGGCCGGGGATGACTATTTCGGGCGTCTATTCATCTAGAGTAGGTGTCAATTCTGCAATAAGCTCCACCAGTGCTCTACTCTGAATGGTTGAGGTGCTTCCGTACTTCAGTCCAAAGCTTGATAATTCTAGTGCCCATTCAACTATCATGCCGGTGGCTTCAGGGTTCCTTAATATGCGTTGCAGAAGAAAACAGGTGACAACTGTGATCTCGTGGGCTTGGAAGTAGTGGCTTAGCTTCCTTGAGGCCATGATGAGGCCGAAGATTAATTTTTGTACCCCAGAGTACCTTGATCTAGCCCCTTGTAACAGGAAGCTAACAAAGTAAATTGGTCACTGCACTACCTTCTTCCTTGCCGTAGTCTTGAGATTGCCTTCACTACCCTTCTCTTCTTTCTCTTGATCTGCACCCAATCCTTCCATGACTAGTTCACTTCCTTCTCTGGGGAGGACAATAGCTATACCTACTCCTTCTTCCACTTCCCTATGTGCCACCAGGACTGCGCTAACCACTTGATTGGTCGCTGCTAGATATAGCAGCAACGACTCTTGTGGTTTAGGAGTGACCAAGGTGGCAACAGAGGAAAGGTAGGTTGTTAAGTCTTGTAGCGCTGCCTCTGTCTCCAGGGTCCACCTCATGGGCCCTGCCTTCATCAAAATTTTGTAGAATGGCAGGGCGCGCTCGGCAGACTTGGAGATGAACCTACTCAACGCGGCTACACATCCAGTTAAACGTCTCACATCCTTGGCTGTCTTGGGTCCTTGAATCTGCTCGATTGCTCTGATCTTGTCGGGGTTGGCCCCTATTCCCCGGTGAGACACAAAGAAGCCAAGTACCTTGCCGGAGGTAACGCAAAACATACACTTCTTTGGATTAAGCTTCAAGTTGATCTTGCGCAGGTTTGCAAAGGTCTCTTCCAAGTCTTGAATGAGAGTTGATCTGTCCTTGGTCTTGACCACTATGTCATCCATGTAAGCTTCAATATTCCTATGCAGCTGAGACTCAAAACCAATTTGCACGGCTCTTGCAAAGGTAGACCCAGTGCTCTATGATACGTCTCCAACGTATCTATAATTTATGAAGTATTCATGCAATTATATTATCCATCTTAGATGTTTAATGGGCTTTACTAAGCACTTTTATATGATTTTTGGGACTAAGCTATTAACCCAGAGCCCAGTGACAGTTCCTGTTTTTTCCCTTGTTTCAGTGTTTCAAAGAAAAGGAATATCGAACGGAGTCCAACCGGAATGAAACCTTCGGGAGAGTAATTTTTGGAAAGAAAGCAATCCGGGAAACTTGGAGTGCACGTCAGGGGATCAACGAGGAAGGCACGAGGAAGGTGGCACGCCCACCCCCCTGGGCGCGCCCTCCACCCTCGTGGGCCCCTCATGGCTCCCCTGACATATTTCTTCCTCCTATATATACCAATATACCCTAAAACGATCGGGGAACAGAATAGATCGGGAGTTCCGCCGCCGCAAGCCTCTGTAGCCACCAAAAACCAATCGGGACCCTGTTCCGGCACCCTGCCGGAGGGGGGACCTTCACCGGTGGCCATCTTCATCATCCCGACGCTCTCCATGACGAGGACAGAGTAGTTCACCCTCGGGGTTGAGGGTATGTACCAGTAGCTATGTGTTTGATCTCTCTCTCTCTCTCTCTCGTGTTCTTGAGGTGGTATGATCTTGATGTATCTCGAGCTTTGCTATTATAGTTGGATCTTATGATGTTTCTCCCCATCTACTCTCTTGTAATGGATTGAGTTTTCCCTTTGAAGTTATCTTATCGGATTGAGTCTTAAGGATTTGGGAACACTTGATGTATGTCTTGCCATGTGTATCTGTGGTGACAATGGGATATCACGTGATCCACTTGATGTATGTTTTGGTGATGAACTTGCGGGTTCCGCCCATGAACCTATGCATAGGGGTTGGCACGCGTTTTTGTCTTGATTCTTCGGTAGAAACTTTGGGGCACTCTTTGAAGTACTTTGTGTTGGTTTGACTAGATGAATCTGAGATTGTGTGATGCATATCGTATAATCATACCCATGGATACTTGAGGTCACATTGGAGTATCTAGGTGACATTAGGGTTTTGCTTGATTTGTATCTTAAGGTGTTATTTTAGTACGAACTCTTGAATATACCGATCCAAAAGAATAACTTTAAGGTGGTTTCGTACCCTACCATAATCTCTTAGTTTGTTCTCTGCTATTAGTGACTTTGGAGTGACTCTTTGTTGCATGTTCAGGTATATTTATATGATCCAATTATGTTATTATTGTTGAGAGAACTTGCACTAGTGAAAGTATGAACCCTAGGCCTTGTTTCCTAGCATTGAAATACCGTTTACGCTCACTTTTATCATTAGTTACTTTGCTGTTTTTATATTTTCAGATTACCAAAACCTATATCTACCATCCATATTGCACTTGTATCACTATCTCTTCACCGAAATAGTGCACCTATACAATTTACCATTGTATTGGGTGTGTTGGGGACACAAGAGACTCTTTGTTATTTGGTTGCACGGTTGCTTGAGAGAGACCATATTCATCCTACGCCTCCCATGGATTGATAAACCTTAGGTCATCCACTTGCGGGAAATTTTCTACTGTCCTACAAACCTCTGCACTTGGAGGCCCAACAACGTCTACAAGAAGAAGGTTGCATAGTAGACATCAAGCTCTTTTCTGGCACCGTTGCCGGGGAGGCTAGGTAAGCGGCACTCACACCCCGTCAACTAAGCCCTTTTCTGGCGCCGTTGCCAGGGAGATGAGTGCGTGAAGGTATATCTTTAGATCTTGCAATCGAATCTTTTTGTTTCTTGTTTTTATCACTAGTTTAATTTATAAAAGAAAAAAATGGAATTGAGTTTGTCTCATACGCTTCATCTTTTTAATATCTTTCGTGAGTGTGATGGAAAGGAAAATTGTGCCAAAGTGTTAGAAGAAGAATGCATTAAAATGTTTGGAACTAAATCTTTGAATAATGAGCATGATTGCAATGTTGTTAGTATGAACTATTTGAATATCCATAGTACTAATGATGATTGCACTAGTTATGATGAAAATGTCTCCTATAAACATGTCAATTTTTGTGGAGTGCATTTGGTTTGCAAGTACACACCAAATAGGGAAGATAGATATTGCAAGAGGCATAAGCATTTAGAAACTAAATTGTTGCAAGGAAGGCTAGATGTTTGTGCTGAAAATTAAAATTTTCTTGGCCATACTTGTGAACTTTGCAATGAACGGGGTCATTTAACTATCCGATGCAAATTGTTTCATGATCTAATCGTGTCCAAAAATTGTGATGACTTGATTTCCCTTGCACATTATAATGAACTTAGTTTGCTTATGGGCTACAAAGAAATGAAACATATAACTAAGCATCTTCCAGAATTTGCCCGTTATAAACTTCTTGATTTTGATCTAGAAGAAATTTATATGTATTTTGTGGTGAATTGCATTGAAAATCCTTATATTGCCAATTACATAAAGAAAATAAAGCAAATAGAATGTGAAGAGAATACTAATGAAAGGGAAGAGACTTCCCAATATCCTCCTATTATTTATTATTATGAATCAGGTAACGAGGAGGAGCCTTCTATTCAACCAATCTCATTAATAAGGAGCTCCAAAAATAGGATTGAACCCACAAATGATGTGGTGAAGAAGAAGAAAAGAAAAAGGAAGATAGGTAAAAAGATATCTCTCGGAAATAATGTTGCTCCTATTATTGTTGTGCCTCATGAAAATGAATCAAAAATAATTGTGGAATATGATGCACTTGATGATGATCTCGTTATGCCTATTGCTTGTTGTGATGATTATGATTGGGAAGATAATTATACTTCTTATGATCTTGAAAATCTTTTTGGCACTTGCTTGGAAGAATATGATAATTGCTATACTATTGGTGCTATCCATACTATTAATGAGGAGAGTTATTATGTTTATGATATGAAAAGGCCCAAGCTTGGGGATGCTACGTTTGATGAAGATTATGTTTTAGAGAATATATTTGCTGCAATTAATGTTTGTCCCAAGCTTGGGGATGCTACGTTTAATGAAGATGATATTTTTAGTCTCCCAAGTTTTGATATGCAAATTTATAATGATGATAGCATGCCTCCTACTTATGATAATTATATTGATGAAAGTGGGTTTGGAAGAGTGTCAACTTTAGGAAGTAATGATCCCACTATTTTGGAGGATGTTGAATCTTATTGTGATAAATATGAAAGTGGATTTGGAGAGGTCATGACTTTATCTAGTGATGATTCCACTATCTTGGAAGAGGTTTCAATCGATTATGATGAGAACAAAGTTGCTACTTATGACGATTATTGTGATGAAACTTATGCTATAAAAAGTAGTGATGGTTATATTTATAAAACTTGTCATTATTATGGTTAACCTTTTTTTGAACGTTAATCTTTTAATGTGGAAAAAATTTATAGTGTTCAAGTCTCTTATGATACTCCCACTATCCCGAATGAGAAGAAATTTTCTTATGTGGAGAGTAGTAAATTTTCTATGCTTGTAGATAATGAAAAGAATGCTTTAGGTGCTGGTTATATTGTTTAATTCATTCATGATGCTACTGAAAATATTTATGAGGGAGGATTGTATGCTTGTAGGAATTGCAATAATATCAAGTTTCCTCTCTATGTGCTTAAAGTTTTGAAGTTATGCTTGTTTTGCCTTCCTATGCTAGTCTATTATTGTTCCCATAAGTTATTTGATCACAAAATCCCTATGAATAGGAAGTGGGTTAGACTTAAATTTGCTAGTAATATGCTTCATGATGCTCTCTTTATGTTTCAATTCCTATCTTTTATGTGAGCATCATTGAAATCATCATGCCTAGCTAGGGGCGTTAAACGATAGCGCTTGTTGGGAGGCAACCCTATTTTATTTTATTTTATTGCTTTTTGGTTCTGTTTATCCATCTAGCCTCTGGTTAGATGTGGTTTTATGTTTTAGTTAGTGTTTGTGCAAAGTAGAACCTTTGGGAAGACTTGGGTGAAGTCTTTATGATCATGCTGTAAAAAAACAGAAACTTTAGCGCTCACGAGATTAGCTTCAACTTTACACTGGAGAGTGATATTTAGTTGATTCTTTTTTAAGATGATTACTAGACAAATTACTCAGGTCCACCAATTTATTTCAGAATTTTTGGAGTTACATAAGTATACGTTTGATATAGATTACTACAGACTGTTCTGTTTTTGATAGATTCTGTTTTCTATGTGATGTTTTCTTATTTTGATGAATCTATGAGTAGTATCGGAGGGTATGAACCATAGAGAAGTTGGAATACAGTAGATATTACACCAATATGAATTTAGGATGAGTTCAAAACAGTACCTAAGTGGTGATTTATTTTCTTATACTAACGGAGCTTACGAGTTTTCTGTTAAGTTTTGTGTTGTGAAGTTTTCAAGTTTTGGGTAAAGATTCGATGGACTATGGAATAAGGAGTGGCAAGAGCCTAAGATTGGGGATGCCCAAGGCACGCCAACGTAATATTCAAGGATAACCAAGCGTCTAAGCTTGGGGATGCCCCGGAAGGCATCCCCTCTTTCGTCTTCGTTCATCGGTAACTTTACTTGGAGCTATATTTTTATTCACCACATTATACGTGTTTTGCTTGGAGCGTCATTTTATTTTCTTTAGCTTTGCTTGCTGTTTTAATAATATCCCAAGATCTGAAATTCTTAAATGAGAGAGAGTCTTCACATAGCTACATAATTATTTAACTACTCATTGATCTTCACTTATATCTTTTTGGAGTAGTTTGTCATTTACTCGTGTGCTTCACTTATATCCTATGAATAAATGGTTGAATGATTTGAATGTCATAAATCTGAAATTATATATGTTTCATATGTTTTTCCCATGGTGAGTAATGCCTTCACATATAAGAAGTAGAGGTGGTAAATTTATTGAAGGTTAGCAAACATTGTATTGGTAACTTGAACAATTCATGAAAGAATATTGAAGGAAGAGAGATTTCACATATAAATATACTATCTTGGACATCTTTTATGATTGTGAGCCCCATTAATTATTTTCAAACCTGAGCAAATTAGTTGAAGTTGGATAAGGAAGACAACATAATGAGTTATGCTTGGGTATATTTGTATAGAAGTTATATTGTTTTGGATCCTCTAACATGTGGTGCTTGCTATTTAGAATCATTTGCTAGACAAAATATCTGTACTAAGCGGGAATACTGCTTGTGCATCCAAATTCCTTGAACCAAGTTCCTTCCATGAGTGTCCACCATATCTACCTATATGCAGTATTTACCTGCCGTTCCAAGTAAATTTGCATGTGCCAAACTCTAAACCTTCAAATAATAATCTGTTTTGTATGCCCGAATCGCTCATGTAGCGACTAGGGGTTGTCAGTATCTTCCATGCTAGGTGGATTATTGTCACGATGAGTGGACTCCGCTCATCATTCACGAGAAAATGGCTGGTAACTGGGATGCCCAGTCCTATGATCAAAATATCAAAAACAAATTCGCAAATAATTTAAACAAAACTCCCCCAGGAATGTTGATAGTTGGACGGCACCCGTTGTTTCGGACAAGCCGTGGAGTATGAATGTTGGTGGAGGGGGGTAAAAACTTTACCTTTCTGCGTTGGAACCGCCTATAATGTATCTAGTATGGAAGATATTGGGAACTCTTGGTTGTTATGTTGACAATGAAAGCATACCTCTCAAAATTATTTTCATCTCTGTTTTTGCTCCGAGCTCTGGCACCTCTGCAAATCCCTGGTTCCCTCTGCGAAGGGCCTATCTTTTACTTTTATGCAAGAGTCAGTAGTATTGCTTCTCATTCCAACCTACTCTTTAGTTAGCAAGCATCATGCACTACTAGGGAAAAGCTTATACACAGACGCGTACTAGCAGCGCGGGTTTATATCCCTCGCTACTGCTACTTACTAGTAGCGCGGGTTTTTAACCCTCGCTACTACTAAGTTGATAGTAGTAGCGCTGGTTTTTAACCCTCGCTACTACTAAGAGGTCTCCACCGTGCCCCCCGGGACATGCCAAAGTAGTAGCGCGGGTTTTTAACCCTCGCTACTACTAAGTTGATAGCAGTAGCGCTGGTTTTTACCCCTGGCTACTACTAAGCGGTCTCTACTGTGCCCCTGGGCCATGCCATAGTAGTAGCGAGGGTTATAAACCCGCGCTACTACTAAGTTTTTACCCCTTGCTACTACTAAGAGGTCTCAACCGTGCCCCTCCGGGACATGCCATAGTAGTTGCGAGGGGTAAAAACCCTCGCTACTACTGAAGGTCCCATTTTGAAACTCTACCCCCCCGGTGGATTGCCTTTTCGGTTTTGTAAAAAGCAAAAGAATATGATAAAAACTTCAAAAATTAAAATCCTTCGAGACGTAGTTATGTTACTACATCTACTAGTTAGGAAAATTTAAAAACTTAAATTTGGACATGTTTTGCAAAAAGTGTAGGGAAAATGTAAAACGGCTATAACTTTTGCATACGATGTTAGAAAAAACGTATAATATATCAAAATGTTTCAAAAATTAAAATCCTTTGACATGTAGTTATGTTACTACAGCTACTAGTTAGGCAAATTTAAAAACTTAAATTTGGACATGTTTTGCAAAAAGTATAGGGAAAATGTAAAACGGCTATAACTTTTGCATACGATGTCAGAAAAAACATATAATATATCAAAATGTTCAGCACGAAAATCCGCATCCGATGGAGACTGCCTACGGCCTGTTTGCAAATTTTAGAATCCTCAAATTCTAAAAGGAAAAAAAGTTATGCTCAAATTTCAGTTTTTTTTTATTTTGGTCAAATCTGGTCAAACTATGGCCAAACTACTTATTCAAGAAGTATTAGTGGTACTAAATAATTATTCAAGAATATTAGTGTTACTAAATAATTATTTCAGTTTTTTTGAATTTTGGTCAAATCTGGTCAAACTGTGGTCAAACAATGGTCAAAATGTGGTCAAACTACTTATTCAAGAAATATTAGTGTTACTAAATAATTATTGTTTTTTAGAACTATAGTTTTAAACTCAAACAGTGATATGTGTGACTTTATGTTCAAGCTAAACTTCCGAGGGTTAATAGGATTGAGATCTTACTATTGTGAGGAAAACAACAAGTGCAGACTTGGAATCGAGGGAGAATAGGACCCGGAAGTTAAGTGTGCTCAGGCTAGAGTAGTGAGAGGATGGGTGACCGTCCAGGAAGTTAGATGATTTGGAACGATGAGGGGTGATTAGAGATTAAATTGAGCAGCGATGAGGGGTGATTAGAGATTAGAGGTTAAAATAATTCAAAATTTTGAAAGTTCGGGCAAAAAAATGGAAAAAATTCAATTTTATTTTTCAAAGCACGGGTTAGTAGTAGCACGGGTTTTTACCCACGCTACTACTAACGGACGTAGTAGTAGCGTGGGTTGCACCCGCGCTACTGCTATACGTTAGCTGTAGCGTCTTATTAGTAGCGCCGGCCCCCGCGCTACTAATAGGCTCAAAACCCGCGCTGCTGCTAGGCTTTTCCCTAGTAGTGATGTGATGGAAAGATCTAAGCATATATGGCCATTCAAATATATTTGATCATGAATTATTATTGTTGACAATTATCTATATGATAAATAAGTTGGGAGGCGAAACATTAAGCCCCTATCTTTCTCTGTGTTCGATGGATGCTATTTGTTCTAAAAATATTCTTTGAGTGGTAGCAATCATGGAAGACTAAAAGATAGTTGAGTATGTGAAGTTTGCTGAATCAAAGCTCTGACATAGACTCTTTCTGAAAATAAGATGAATTGTAATTGTTTGATGACTAATAACACAGTTTGTTAGTTTTCAAGAAAGTTTATGATCTATACTTTAATATGTGAATAGCTTGTTACTTGATCATGAAAAGTTCTATGAGTTGAACTACTGTTATCACATATAATGATGCTAGAAAAGGTGATTGAAATTATCATTGATCAAACTTATGCACTTGCTAGCATTCACGCTTCATAAATTATTTCTTTTATCATTTACCTACTCGAGGACGAGCAGGAATTAAGTTTGGGGATGCTGATACGTCTCCAACGTATCTATAATTTATGAAGTATTCATGCTATTATATTATCCATCTTAGATGTTTAATGGGCTTTACTAAGCACTTTCTTAGATGTTTTCCCTTTGAAGTTATCTTATCGGATTGAGTCTTAAGGATTTGAGAACACTTGATGTATGTCTTGTCGTGCGTATCTGTGGTGACAATGGGATATCACGTGATCCACTTGATGTATGTTTTGGTGATCAACTTGAGGGTTCTGCCCATGAACCTATGCATAGGGGTTGGTATGTGTTTTCGTCTTGATTCTCCGGTAGAAACTTTGGGGCACTGTTTGAAGTACTTTGTGTTCGTTTGAATAGATAAATCTGAGATTGTGTGATGCATATCGTATAATCGTACCCATGGATACTTGAGGTGACATTGGAGTATCTAGGTGACATTAGGGTTTTGGTTGATTTGTATCTTAAGGTGTTATTCTAGTACAAACTCTTGAATAGATCGATCTGAAAGAATAACTTTGATGTGGTTTCGTACCCTACCATAATCTCTTAGTTTGTTCTCCGCTATTAGTGACTTTGGAGTGACTCTTTGTTGCATGTTGAGGGATATTTATATGATCCAGTTATGTTATTATTGTTGAGAGAACTTGCACTAGCGAAAGTATGAACCCTAGGCCTTGTTTCCTAGCATTGCATTACCGTTTACGCTCACTTTTATCATTAGTTACCTTGCTATTTTTATATTTTCAGATTACGAAAACCTATATCTACCATCCATATAGCACTTGTATCACCATCTCTTTGCCGAACTAGTGCAGCTATACAATTTACCATTGTATTGGGTGTGTTGGGGACACAAGAGACTCTTTATTATTTGGTTGCTGGGTTGCTTGAGATATACCATCTTCATCCTATGCCTCCCATGGATTGATAAACCTTAGGTCATCCACTTGAGGGAAATTTGCTACTGTCCTACAAACCTCTGCACTTGGAGGCCCAACAACATCTACAAGAAGAATGTTGCGTAGTAGACATCACTCTTTAACCCAAAGGGCATTCATACAGAGCACTACATGTCACAGGGGGTTATGAACGCGATCTTCTCCTCATCTTCCTTGGGCATTAATATCTAGTGGTACCCGGAGTAGGCATCCAAGAAAGAAAGTAGATCACATTCGGAGGTCGAATCCACAATTTGATCGATGCTGCAAGGGGAATGGGTCCTTAGGGCATGCTTTTTTAGATCCGTGAAATCTATGCAAAGCCTCCATTTCCCATTCGCCTTGCGCACCACCACTAGGTTTGCCAACCATGTTGGATGCAATACTCCTCTGATCCAACTAGTTGCTTCAAGTTTCTTGATCTCTTCGGCAATGAATTGATGCCGCTCCAAAGCTTGCTTCGGGACCTTCTGCTTGATGGGCTGGGCATGGGGGCAGACAGCAAGGTGGTGCTCGATTACCTCCCTGGGAACACCAGGGATGTCAGATGGTTGCCAAGAAAACACATCAACATCTGTCCGCAGGAAGGCAACGAGTGTGCTTTCCTATTTGTCATCAAGGGTGGAGCTTATAGTGAACATACCATCAGTGCCAACCAGCCCTGTCGGGACCTTCTTCACAGCAGGCACATCAACCTTTGATCTCTTGCTATTGGAACTCTCCGGCAAGTCATCGACAGGCGCAGTGCACTCCGGAGAGGCGCGCTTCCTAGATTACTTGCTAGCATTCTTGCTAGCTTTTCTCCCTTGTTTGTTGCCACTAACAGTGAAGAGGAGGAGGAAGAAACCCTCATCCACTGGGTCAAACGACTCAGGCGGGTGGACCCGTTGAGGCCCCTAGAGGGCACGGGCTTGGCGGAAAGTAACATGAATGATCCGGTGCCAAGCCCCCGGCCCAGCCCCCGACGAGAAAGCATGGGGCGGGTTTCCCCCACCTAGGGAGGCGCGTAAGGACACCCCACGTCTCTAGCCAAAGAGGAGGGGGAGACCACCAACGGTAGGTTTGTCCAAGAGGGGCCCACCCCGCCCATTGCTCGAGTCGAGGGATCCCCGACGAGGGCCTCTACAGAAGGGTCGGCCCAAGTCGACGCCATGATTACCGAGGAAGGGGCGGTGTTCATGCCCCGACAACTAGCGTTGCCGGAGAAACAGAAGATCTTCCACGGCAAACAATTCCCGGTAACCCGCTTGTTCCTTTGTCTTCTGTTACTTTCACTATTTTGCCTCATGTTCCTGATCGACCAGTGCTTCTACCTTCTCATCATTGTTCGTCGCCTTCGCTTGCAGTCCCTTCGCTTGAAGAGCCTGAGTTGTTGGAAGAGGTGGCCAGTATCGGCAAGGATGCTGCTGAGGAGGCCGCCAAGATTGTTGCCGCGGAAGGTCAGGGACATGCTGATGGGGATATCCAGGAGGCCCCTAAGTAAACGAAGAGGGCCTCCTACAGCGCGTCCGGGTCGGGGGTAGTGGTTGGGGAGAAAATTCCTCTTTGAACCATGAGCCCCATTCCCTCATTTGGCACTTCAGCTGGGGCCCGGCGGCCATCTTCGAGCCAACTAGTGCTTGCTACCTCTTGAGCACTGCGTTGGTTTTCCCTTGAAGAGGAAAGGGTGATGCAGCAAAGTAGCGTAAGTATTTCCCTCAGTTTTTGAGAACCAAGGTATCAATCCAGTAGAAGGCCACGCTTAAGTCTCTTGCACCTACACAAACAAATAAGAACCTTGCAACCAACGTGATAAAGGGTCAATCCCTTCAAGGCCACTTGCAAAAGTGAGATCTAATAGAGATGATAAGATAATATTTTTGGTATTTTTATGATAAAGATTGAAAGTAAAGATTGCAAAATAAAGAAAGATAGAAATAGCTTGTTGACGGAAGATTAATATGATGGAAAATAGACCCGAGGGCCATAGGTTTCTCTCAAGATAGCATAAGTATTACGGTGGGTGTACAAATTACTGTCGAGCAATTGATAGAAAAGTGCATAATTATGATAATATCTAGGCATGATCATGTATATAGGCATCACGTCCATGACAAGTATACCGACTCCTGCCTGTGTCTACTACTATTACTCCACACATCGACCGCTATCCGGCATGCATCTAGAGTATTAAGTTCATAAGAACAGAGTAACGCTTTAAGCAAGATGACATGAAGTAGAGGGATAAACTCATGCAATATGATATAAACCCCATCTTTTTATCCTGGATGGCAACAATACAATACGTGTCGTTTCCCGTACTGTCACTGGGATCGAGCACCGCAAGATTGAACCCAAAGCTAAGCACTTCTCCCATTGCAAGAAAGATCAGTCTAGTAGGCCAAACCAAACTGATAATTCGAAGAGACTTGCAAAGATAACCAATCATACATAAAAGAATTCAGAGAAGATTCAAATATTGTTCATAGATAATCTTGATCATAAACTCACAATTCATCGGATCTCGACAAACACACCGCAAAAGAAGATTACATCGAATATATCTCCAAGAGAATCGAGGAGAACTTTGTATTGAGATCCAAAGAGAGAGAAGAAGCCATCTAGCTAATAACTATGGACCCGAAGGTCTGAGGTAAACTACTCACACATCATCGGAGAGGCTACGGTGTTGATGTAGATGCCCTCCGTGATCAATGCCCCCTCCGGCAGGACGCCAGAAAAGGCCCCAAGATGGGATCTCACGAGTACAGAAGGTTGCGGCGGTGGAATTAGGTTTTCATGGTGCTCTTCGATGGTTTGGAGGTACGTAGGTATATATAGGAGGAAGAAGTAGGTTGGTGGAGCCACGAGGGTGGAGGGTGCGCCCAGGGGGTAGGCGCGCCTGAAAGTGCGTTATATCGACTAGAGGGGGGGTGAATAGGCGATTTTTATGAATTCTTCACTGAGGAATTTGCTAGTGAGGAAATTCCTTAGCGAAGAACTACTTGCAGCAGAATAAGTACTCAGAAGTAAACATAACATAAAACAAGCATAGGCATCATGATGAAATAACGACAAGCACATAGTACAGAAAGTGTAATCACAGGATAACACATGATGAAGACAAACAGACTGAAGAAATTGAACTGAGGAAATTGAGAAAGTCTTCAGTCAAAGTCTTCAAACACAGATATGACAATCACACAACACAGTAATGAGGAAATAAAAGAGTTGAGGAAATAGAACCAGTTGGCTTGGTGAAGACAATGATTTGATAGACCAGTTCCAAATGTTGTCTTAGTTGTACATCTGGTTGGAGCGGCTAGGTATTTAAACCTGAGGACACACAGTCCTCACCGTATTCTCCTTGAACTAAGGTCACACAGACCTCGTCCAATCACTCGTGGTAAGTCATCAGGTGACTTCCGAACGTTCACAAACTCAGTCACTCGGCGATCCACAATTCCTCTTGGATGCTCTAGACCATGATGCCTAACCGTATGGAAGAAGCACAGTCTTCAAAGGTAACAAGCGTCGGATCCACGTAGGATCAATCTCTTCAGTGATGCTCAATCACTTTGGGTTTGGGTTTTCCTCACTCGATGATTTTCGCTCAAAGTCCTCGGAGGATGGGATGCCAACCAGCTAGTGGTTGTAGGGGGCGGCTATTTATAGCCTAGGGAGCAGCCCGACATGATAAGACATAAATGCCCTTCAATGATATGACCGTTAGGTGGATAAGATATTTAGGGAGAGCTGGCGCGTAGCACAGCAACGGACGGAAATTTGAAGTTCAAATTCCTCAGGGCTATCATGTTCCTCACTGTGTAGGCAATCCGCACTGGCGAATTCCTAACTCCTCAGTCAGAACAAATTCCTCAGAGACCAAAACAACTTTGTCTCTATCACTGAATAAATTGACTGAACTGTATGAGATTTCCAATGGCTTCACTCGAAGGGATTGGTAGGTGTAGGATTTTGAGTTGAGCATCACTTGGAAAATTTTCCTTAGTATTTCCTTGACCCCCTTTAATAGTACGGTGTTTCCTATGACTCAAGAAAAGAGAAAATGAAACTACGAAAACAAAAGTCTTCACGCTTCATGTTCCTCGAATGAATACCAAGTCTTCAAGTTCACACCAATTTCTTCACTTTCAAAGTCTTCAGAAAGTCTTCAGAAATCCGAAGTCTTCAGTCGAAGAATTTCATTTTTAGGTGTCGACTTTCTCTATAAATATTAAACTCCTCGTAGACTTATAGACATGTGTACACTCACAAACGCATTAGCCCCTTAACCTATAAGTCTTCAATACACCAAAATCACTAAGGGGCACTAGATGCACTTACAATCTCCCCCTTTTTGGTGATTGATGAAAATATAGGTTAAGTTTTCAACGGGGATAAACATATGAAGTGTAAATACTGATATGAGGAATTTGATTGCAAGATATAGAAGAACTCCCCCTGAAGATGTGCATAGTGAGGAATTTTCTTTTGAAGCAATGCACAGTTAGAGTTGAATCATGGAGATCTCCCCCTATATCTTGTAATTCATACACGCATTTGACATATAATATGAAGAATTTGAAATGCATGATGAAATATGGTGACTGATGTAATTCACCATGCGTGCATTAACATTAACGAGGAACAAGCATGCAGAAGAACATAGCAAAAGTATCAGACCACCATTGGGTTTAAGTTTACAACTCGACCCAGCAAAGTCTTCAGAAGAACCAGAGTTGTAACTTAGCAAAAAAACACCCATATAATAGAGCCGCTTGAAGACTAACTCAAATTTCCCCCCTTTGTCATCGAATGACCAAAAGGATCGAAAATGAGGACTAACGCCCTTGAAGAATATCAAGTTGATGAAGGAGCGCCAGCGTTGTTGGGGTCGTTTATCGTAGTAGGGCCTGCCGCAGTGTCGTCCAAGTCTTCATGCTCGTCGGTGTCGCGCGATGAAGAATAGGAGCTGGCCACCAAGGAAGGAACCTTGACCTTCTTGTATTTCTTCGGTGGAGGTGCAGACCAGTCAAAGTCTTCCTTGAGACCCATTTTCTTCAGATCTTCTTCGCTGTAGACATGAGACAAAATAGCCCAGGTATGGTTGAAGGTTTCATGGAGGTAGTATTGGTTTTTCTTCACTGCATTGTGGGTAGAGGTCATGTTGTGAAGAATACAACCAAACTGACGCTTGACCCATTTATGATTGCGATCAACCTTTTGATGAAGACTGAGGAGAAGCTCATGGTCAGTCATCACCCTGGGTGCTATGCCTTGAGGATTTTGCTTGGTTGTGTTGGCGGCAGAGTCATGGGTGGCAGAGTCGTCATTGGTTGAGTAGGATGCAGCCTTGCAAAATTGACCATCCAATGGACGAATGCCTTCATCTATAACAGCTGGTGCCTTGCCCTTTTCATCAGCTAAGGAAGAGGTCCGCTTGAGGACTTCAATTGGGGTAAGTAGCTGCAATGGTTAAGTGTATCTGCTTTATAGTTGAGTGAAGACCTTGTTCTGATGAATCTCATAATCCACGGTGCATAAGGCTTCAACTCAAACGGTGACATAGCGACATTGGCCAGAGTCCGCATGAAGAAATCATGGAAGTTGACGGGAACGCCATGAATAATATTGAAGAGCATATTCTTCATGATGCCAACGACTTCTTCATCATTTGAGTCGTGGCCCTTGATAGGACTCAATGTCTTCGTCAGAATGTGATAGACAGTCCGAGGCACATATAGTAATTCCTTCACGAGGAATTTGGTTCGTGGGGCCTGTCCTGGCTTCAAAGGCTTCAACAGAACTTGCATGTAGTGATTTGTAAGCTCGGGTTCACTGTACACGCAACGAGCAGCTTTAAGGGGAGGAGTGAGTGGTAAAGCACGAAGCAATTCAGTAGCTGGTGCCGTGTAATGAGTGTTTTCAGACATCCAGTCCAACACCCATGAATTCACATCTTCAGAATCTCATGTGATGTGCAGCGTCGCATAAAATTGAAGAATAAGTTCTTCATTCCAATCACAGATGTCGGTGCAGAAATTTAACACTCCAGCATCGTGAAGAACACTGAGGAGTGGCACGAAGCATGGTAGAGATTCCATATCCACGTGAGGAATATGCTCATGATCGAAGACTTTGTCTTTGTTGAACAGCACTGGGGAATAGAAATTAGCCTGGCTGGCCGTCCAGAAACGCCTCTTCCTTATGCGAGCAGAGTCATAGGGGTTGTAGTTAGTGAAGAATACGTGCTCGCCGAAGAAATCTTCTGCCTTGAATTTTTGCTTCCTAGAGAATGGATCCTTTGGCTTGGGCAGAGGAGTGTTAGTGAGTTGCATCACCACCTCAGGAATCGCAATATCAGGTTCTTCAGGCTGAGGAATTTCTGGTTCCTCTTCAGTGGCACTCTGCGTTTTCATATGTGCAGTAGCAGCAGTTTCTTCAGCACTAGTGGCTGGAATTTCTTCACGTACAGACGGGGTGGGGTGAGTTTCTTCACAGCCCAGTTGAACAGTTTGTGCAGGGGACTGAGGTATTTGTTATAAAGGTGTGAACAGTGGAGATTTTGGATGCTGACTTTCCCAAAAGTCATCATTCATCACTGGTGTGGTGCAGCCAATGTCTACATCTTCATTTTCCATTTCTTCAAGGCCAGCCTCTTCAGCTGTGAACTGAGGCATAGGCGAGGAAACAACTAGTGTTGAAGGGATTATATCCACTTCAATTTCTTCATCCATCTGCTTTGATGAAGCAGCAGAAGGATTTTCTTCATCAGATCCGCTAGGGATCACATATTCTTCACCAAAAGGAACAAGGTCCTTTGATGGCATGGTTGAGATCGGAACAGCATCAATGGGATTTGCAAATGAACTTATCATAGGCTTCATATTCTTCGGAGCTGAAGAATTTGAAGTAGCTGATGCTTTCCTTTTCTTCACAGCTGCATGCTCTGCAGCCTTGGTCTTCTTCACATCTGATGCAGATGGAAGGATTGGAGTTGGTGTAGGCGCAGGAGGAGCAGAGGAATCTGGTTGATTTTCTTCAGGCACAACTGATGCAGTTGCCATGACCTCTTCATTTTCTTCAGGCGCACCACTAGTGGATGCCCTGGCAATTTCTTCAGCGGTTGGAATGAAGTCATCAGCCCTAGAACTTACATTTTCTTCAGCAGCCTAAAAATCATCGGCGGTGCTGGCATGTTCTTCAGTTGGCTGAGCAGATGCTTCAGCCTGAGGAATTTCCTGTTGCGATGGAGCTGCAACATTGGAGGTGAACTTCCTAGTTAGTTTAACAAACCTGACTTTGGCTCCTTGCCAATCAGCATAGTAAGCATTGAAATCATCGTTGAGGATTTGATTTCAGACTGAATCTTTACAAGTTCATCAGTTGTCACAGTGACAACGTTGTTCTTCAGATATTTCTCCTTCTTATATTGCACTTTCTTGATCTGCCTGGCCTTCTCATATTTCCATTTTTCTTCTTGGATGAAATGAGTCAGCATGTGATTTTGACCAGGAGTCATCTTGAAATCAAGCATAGGAGTGTTTGGGTCCTTGTGCCAGAGATCAATGTAGTTGAGGATCAACCTTGGATCCAAAAGCGGTGGCACATTTGTGCCTTTGGCTCTAGTGGCCCTGACTTGCCTGTCTCTGATGATTTTAGCAAGTTCTTCATTTAAATCAGCTTCGTCTTCTTCAGACGGCACTTGGAAGGCGACCTGCTTCTTCTAAGGACTAGGGCGAGGACCTCGTCCAGTAGTGGCCTTTGTCTTCAGCATAGAGGGTCCCGTTGAAGAATTGGGTGCGACTGAGGAACTAGCTGAAGCTCCTGAGGCACTAGAGATGCATGTAGTCCTTTGGCACGTGGCAAGATGCACAGGTGCTGAGGACTTTGTCGGAGCAGCTGAGGACTTGTGAGGAGCTGCTGAGGACTTTTGAGGAGCTGAGGATTTTGGAGGAGCAGGAGCAGCATGAGGAATTGGCCTTGAGGGCTTTGAAGATTCTGGCCGTGAGGGCATTGCTGAGGAACATGGCCTTGAGGGCACTGATGGTGAAGCACTTGGCTTGCGCGCAGGCTTCTTTGCCATATATTTCTTCGGCTTGATAGAGGCCTCAGTGGCAGCAGCAGCAGCAGAGTCTTCATTGAATTTCCTCACTGCTTCTCTGGCTTGTCTAGCCAACTTGGCCTGGCGCTTGGCCCATTCATCTGGATAGTCCTCACCGCACTTGAGGCTGGTGGGATCTGCTTCTTGGCCAGGTGCCAATGGAGGTCTTGGGCATGGAGGATTTAGAGCGAATTTCTTCATGTACTTTGGAGTTACATACCTGTACTCCCTCCACTCTCTTGCCCATCTCCTTTCTATCCTCTGGATGCGCACCTTGCACTGATTTTTGTTCTCCTTACCAAACTTGGCCTCATCAGGAGTGCAATAGTCTTTGTATATGTCGTCAGGGATTCCAAAGGCGATGCCGATTTCAGGCCTCTTTCCTCCTTTCTATGGCTTCTTTTCATCAGCCATTTTCTTCAATTGAGGAATTTGAACAACCGAATTCTCTGAAGAAGTATGCAACTTTTCTTCGAGGAACACTGCAGATGAGTTAAGTTGATGAGAACCTAGTGATTCAGCAGCGAACATGAGTACCTGTGAACAGAGTATAGTTGCGAGGAACTTGAAGAGGTCATATGCATTCTCAGAAGGTTTTTCAAAAAGAACAAGTTTGAGGAATTTGACCAGATGAGTCTTGAAGAATTTCACTAAGCGTTCTTTGTCTTAGGTTCTAGAGTTGTATAGATCGAAGATCCACACAATTGAGGAATCTTGAAGAAAAATGATGCTTAGAGAAACGAATCAAGAATAGACAATATGTGAGGTGTTTAGTGTGTGAGGATTTCAAGAAAAACACTTTTGAAGATTTTGTAGAAATCATTTGAATCAAACAGGGAAGTAAAAGTAACTTTTAGTTACCCTGGACGAAGAACACGACGAACTGTGAGATGGAGAGGTGAAGTTCGTCTGTGCAGATCTTCCACGCCCTAAATCAGCGGAGGAAGATGGCTACGGCGGCGGCAGAGTAAAGATTTCCATGGCCGGCGTGAGTACGACGGCGATGAGGTTGAAGCAGTGAAACTCTTCCTCACCGGCGACGATGAAGTAGCGCCGGCGCTAGGGTTTGAGAAGCTCGAGCTGGAGAAGGAGGTCGAGCGGAGTAAAGGAAGTGAGGAAGGGGAGAGGGGGTATTTACAGCCACGGTGAGAAAATGTTCGTCCGAAGATTTTGGACGAACGTGCCCCTGACCCTTCTCATTCGCATGACATGTGTCACCCATGTACTAAGAAGTGGAGATCATGTTAGATCGTGGGTGAATAGATAAGTATATCATGGGATGCGGAACGGTTTGAGCGGCAAAGCCGAAAATTTGGATAAGATAAGTTTTAACGTTCCGTTCGCAAATTCTTCAGTTGATAAGGACACAGTGAAGATTTTGAACGAGTTTCAAATAGAATGCACATGAAGAATTTGTGAATAGATTGGGTTGAGTATAGCATAGAGGGGGAAGGGTCCGATCACATTCACTTAGCAGGAAAAACAACTTGAAGAATTAGCCATAAGTGAATGCTATAGAGGACATAAACTCATATATATATAGCCAATGAAGAAAAACGATGGAAACAGTGAAGACAATGCAAAAGTTGAAGAATATGAGCAGAAGAGGAATTTCAAAAACTGAGGAAAAAAACTCAAATTGAAGAATTTCAACTTTGGTGGTGGCGTGACCCACCATATAAGAATGATGATTTCAGACACTGCGTACAATTGCCGTAGGGTTCTGAGAATCAAATTCTTCATTAATTTCTTCACACTTAGAGAGTTATTCTTCATTGATTGAAGAAAAACGTTTCTTCATGTGTTGCACATCTAAGTCATCAATTTTGCATAAGTGTTAGGATGAGTGTTGTCGGTGTCAAAACCGGCGGATCTCGGGTAGGGGGTCCCGATCTGTGCGTCAAGGTCGGGTGGTAACAGGAGACAAGGGACACTTTATTTTACCCAGGTTCGGGCCCTCTCGATGGAGTTAAAACCCTACTCCTGCTAGATTAATTTTGATGATATGGGTAGTACAAGAGTAGATCTACCACGAGATCAAGGAGGCTAAACCCTAGAAGCTAGCCTATGGGTATGATGATGGTTATGATGTGTTCGTCCTACGGACTACAACCCTCCGGTTTATATAGGCACCGGATAGGTGTCGGTGTACTAAAGTAGGGGTACCTTAGTACCCCGAACTTGTGCACGGGTAGTCGTAGCGCCCCGCGGCAAGGCTTGCCAGGCGATCGCCAAGACTCTCCATGGTCCCTTTTTGGGCCATCCAAGAACAAAGTATTTGAGCCAAGGCCCCGGCGGGAGGAGCCTGCCGGGAAGGCCACCCGAAGAGCACAAGGCCCCGGCAAGAGGAGTTTGCCGGGACGACCGCTCGAAGCACAAGGCCCCGGCAAGAGGAGCTCGCCAGGAAGACCGACCAAGGCACGACAAGAGACTTGCTGCGACGCGCTCCGTGTCCCGGCAAGGACCGGTGAGCGACAAGCTCCCGGGCGCGACAAGGCACCAACCGCGGCAAGACGCTTGCCACGGCAAGTCACCCCCCCGCGCCTGCGCTCCAGCTCATCCACCCACGCGTCGCTCTGGGGCCATTCCAGGCGTACGTGGCGAGAGGCTGCACAGCCAGGGGCATGTGGTGGCGAAGCAACGCTGACAGAGTAGCCATCGTGGCAAATGGTGGCGCTCCTGATGGTCCCCTTTCCTGCACCATCTGGGCGATGCGGACGGGCATTTAATGCCCTTGTCCCCTGCCGTCAGAGTTAGGTATGTTAGCACTGTGCAAACAGCTGTACCCAACATAGCGGTTTCCAGTTTTGCCCCCGCCTACGTTGCCACCTGTGGGTAACCCCTTGCACATATAAAAGGAGGCCCCATGCGCAACAAGGGAAAAGGAGGCCACTCACGCTCGGTCTCGCCAGCAGCTCGCGTGTACTGTAGCACCACACGCTCCCGAGCAAGAACACAATACAAAACCACAAAGCAGCAGTAGGGTTTTACGCATCCTTGCGGCCCGAAGCTGGGTAAACCCCTTTGTGTGCATCGCCTCGATCCGCTCTTCGCGCGACCTCCGCCCCCCGCCGAACCAAGAAAAGGGGCTCGGTCCCCATACGTGTTAGTGGAGGCAGATTTCCCCCAACATCTTTGGCGCGCCAGGTAGGGGGCGTCGAAGTTGTGCGAACCTGATCCGTCGTCCGCACAGGCTAGATCTCCATCATCTTCATCGACATGCCACCGAAGAAGAAAGCTTCGGAGGTGGACGGTCTGTCCGCGTCGAACCCACTGCCCTTGGAGTAAACAGGTGGTGGGGGCGGCACCGGTGGCGGAACGGGCACCGTCGAGCCAGCCCATGGCGCCACGGCGTCCGAACATGCGCCGCGCCCCTCTCAGGAGGCACGGGACCACCAGCGTCTTGGCACTCACGGTACCATACGCTCGCTGGACCCAGATCGAGCCGGCGGATCCCAGGGCGCTCAAGGCCAGCACTCACACCAACGTGCTGGCGCGAGCGTGGCGCGGCTGCCTGGTCCGGGTGTTGCTCCTTCTAACGTAGTTAGAAGTTCGAGCACATCCCGCTCCACGCGCCATTCGCCACCGCTGCCCGCCACTCCAGCAGAAGCTCTGGCGCGAGCTCAACCGCTCCTAGACTACCCTCCAACGGCGGACAAGCTCGACCACTGGAGGGCCATGATACAGAGCCTCATCGGTTTCGCTAACGGCGACACCCCGCGGTAGCACAGCGCGTCGCAGCCGCGGCGGGACGGCCAGGCGAGAACCGATGGCGCCAAGACCGGCGGGGGTGCGACCACTGTGCACTCCCCGCCCCACAGGCCAAGATCGCCGACTCGCCGGAACCATCACGACAACGACTCCACCGCGTCGTCGAATCCGCGAACTCGTCGCGATCAACGCCAAGTTCTTCACGAGCGAGAGCAAGAGGACGCTCGCACTCGCATCGAGCGTCGGAGAGAAGCGCGACGTCAATCAGACCAGCGCGCTGGGCCCTCTGTCGACATGTATGCACCGGGGGAACCAGGCGACCTTCCGTACGCAGTGGGCTGCCCTGCGTTCACCCGTGAGCTGCGGCAAGTCCAGTGGCCCAGTACGAAGAATTTCAAGCCAGACGTACCAGAGAAGTACGACGGCAAGTCGCATCCGTCGGAGTTCCTCAGCATCTACACCATCGCGGTGCAGGCTGCTGGGGGGCGAGACGACAAGATCCTTGCCAACTACTTCCCGCTGGTACTCAAGTCCAACGTCAGATCCTGGCTCATGCACTTGCCGGACAACTCCATAACCTCCTGGACAGACTTGTGCCATCAGTTTGTTGGCGCCTTTACGGGCGGCCACAAACCCCATGGCCAAGCGAGCGACCTTCATCTGCTCGTCCAGAAGGAACGGGAACCCTTGCGCAAGTTCATCCAGAGATTCAGCCGTGTACACTACAACATCCCAGACGTCCACCCCGCCGCGGTCATCAGCGCGTTCCATCAGAACGTGCGAAACCGCAGGATGCGGGAGGAGATGGCGATGTGCAAGATCAAATACGTCAACGAGCTATATGCCCTGGCCGACAAGTGTGCCCGTGCTGAGGAAGGGAGGAAACTCCCCAGAGAGAACACTGGAGCAGGAGAATCTGACAGTGAGGATACCGCCCCGACAAGGAAGAGCCGGCGGCGGAGCAACAGGAAGAAGAAGAACCAAGAAGTACTGGTTGTTGAGTAGTCCGGCGATGAAGGCGCCGCCAAGAAGGCCCAGGCTGGTAGCTCCGGCAAGGAGGTTGCCGGATGCGCCAACTGCCAGGCCGTGGCGGCCGCCGACAAGCGGGACGGCACCAACAAACAGTACTGCAAGATCCACCGCACCAAGGGCCATGACCTCCAGAGCTGCAAGCAGGTCGAGCGGCTCGTCGAGCTGCAAAAGGCCGAGTACGAGCGGCGTGACAAGGAGAGAGCCCTGGGAGGTGGCGGAGGATCAGGCACGAAGCGCCCCGGCCAGGGAGGAAGCCGCGACAAGGACAAGCAGCGGCAAGCGGACAGACCTCCCCGCGGCCGCGACAAGAACGAAGACGACAACGAAGACGAAGACATGGATGACGTTGAGACCAGTGAGCAGGAGTTTCAGAAAGCCACAGAGGTCTTGTGCGTTGACGGTGGTGCTTCCCTGCATACTTCTCACAGCCAGCTCAAGCAGTGGGCGCGGGAAGTCAATGCAGCGGAACCTCCCGTCGAGTCGCGCAAGCCTCTGAAATGGTCCAGCACGCCTATCATCTTTGATATTGAGGACCACCCTGATCGCACAACTGCGATCAGGTGCTTGCCGATGTTGGTCTCACCAACAGTCCGCAACCTCAAGGTCACTAAGATGCTAGTTGACGGCGGGGCTGGCTTGAACCTAATCTCCTCCGCTGTGCTCCGGAAACTCCAAGTCCCCGACAGCGAGCTCGAAGAGACCGGCACGTTCCATGGAATCAACCCGGGAAGGAGCAAGCCGAAGGGGAAGATAACGTTGCCAGTGACATTTGGCAGCGAGCTGAACTTCAGGACAGAGAGGATCACTTTTGACGTTGCCGATTTTCCGTTGCCCTACAACGGAATTCTCGGTCGTCCAGCGCTCGCCAAGTTTATGGCGGCCTCTCACTACGCATACAACATGCTCAAGATGCCAGGCCCGATAAGCGTCATCTCTGTCCCCGGCAACAAGAAGGATGCCCTTATCTGTGCCGACAAGATCTACCAGGAGGCAGCAGCCGCAGCGGATCGCAAGCCACTTGCCGCTGAAGCTCCCGGAGGGAAGAAGAGGACCAAGCCCGGCAAGTGCTCTGGTGCCCACTCCGGCAAGCGCACCTCTTCGGAGTGCTGCGCTACCGTCGAGGACGCGCCATCGAGCTCCACCGGCAAGAGTAAGAAGACAATGGCAGCTCCGCCAACGACCAAGAAGGTGTCCGCCAAGGAGGACGGCACTGGTGGTACCTTCACCATCAGTGCCACACTCGACCCCAAATAGGAAAGCGCGCTCGTTGCTTTCCTGCGGGCGAATGTCGATGTGTTTGCCTGGCAACCATCTGACATCCCCGGCGTTCCCAGGAAAGTGATTGAGCACCACCTCGCCGTCTATCCTCATGCGCGGCCCGTCAAGCAGAGAGTCCGGAAGCAAGCGGTGGAGCGCCAAAAGTTCATCGCAGAAGAGATCAAGAAGTTGGAAGCGGCAGGCCTCGTCAGAGGTGTGCTCCATCCGACGTGGTTGGCCAATCCTGTTGTCGTGCGCAAAGCAAATGGGAAATGGAGGCTTTGCATCGACTTCACTGATGTTAACAAAGCTTGTCCCGAAGACCCCTTTCCCTTGCCGCGCATTGACCAGATTGTTGACTCCACGGCCGGATGTGACCTGCTTTCATTCCTTGACGCCTACTCAGGATACCATCAGATCTTCATGGCTGAAGAAGATGAGGAAAAGACCGCGTTCATCACTCCATGTGGCACGTACTGTTTCGTACGGATGCCTTTCGGACTGAAGAATGCTGGTTCAACATTTGCAAGGGTTGTCCACACCGCTTTTGAGCCACAAATCCACAGAAATGTGGAGGCCTACATCGATGACATAGTGGTCAAGAGCAGAGACAGGGAAACCCTGATTCAAGACTTAGAAGAGACCTTTGCGAACCTGCGCAGGATCAGCCTCAAGCTCAACCCCAGGAAGTGCGTGTTCGGAGTCCCTTCCGGCAAGCTTCTCGGGTTCTTCGTGTCTCAGCGAGGAATCGAAGCCAACCCAGACAAGATCAAGGCCATCGAGCAGATTGAAGCACCAGCACGTGTCAAGGACGTACGAAGGCTTGCCGCCTGCGTCGCGGCTCTCAGCAGGTTTATTTCCAAGTCTGCAGAACGCGCCCTGCCGTTTTTCAAAATTTTGAAAAAGGCGGGTCCAGTAAAATGGACTCCGGAAGCGGAGGCTGCGCTACAGGACTTGAAGAAATACCTATCCTCCGCTCCAATACTTGTCGCGCCTAAACCACAAGAGAAGTTGCTGCTATACCTGGCGGCAACCAATCAAGTGGTTAGTGCTGCGCTAGTAGCGGAGAGGGAGGCAGATGATGAGCCAACAGCCGCGGCAAGCGCGTCCAGCGACAAGCAGGGGGCTTCCCCGACAAGCTCTGGCCCCGACAAGGATGAATCTGCGCAGGAGCAAGTGGGGGTGCAGAAGAAGAAAATGGTGCAGCGCCCAGTTTACTTTGTCAGCTCCCTTTTGCAGGGAGCTAGGTCGAGGTACTCTGGTGTGCAGAAATTGCTTTTCGGCCTTCTCATGGCCTCGAGAAAGCCGCGCCATTACTTCCAAGCACATGAAATTACAGTTGTCACCCGCTTTCCGCTGAAGAGGATACTGCAGAATCCAGAAGCAACAGGCAGGATTGTCGAGTGGGCACTAGAACTTTCGAGCTTCGGTCTCAAGTTCGAGAGCACCTCGACTATCCAAAGCAGAGCATCGGCGGAGTTCATAGCAGAGTGGACACCGACACCAGACGAAGATATCCCAGAGACGAGCATCCCCGCCAAAGAAGCAAGCAAAGAGTGGCTGATGTACTTTGATGGTGCTTTCTCGGTGCAAGGCGCCGGGGCTGGCACGTTACTTATCGCGCCCACCGGGGAGCACCTCAAGTACGTAGTCCAGATGCACTTCCCCAAGGGACAAGCAACCAACAATACTGCAGAGTATGAAGGTTTGCTTGCCGGTCTTAGGATCGCGGCAGAACTTGGGATCAAGAAGCTTATTGTCAGGGGTGACTCGCAGCTTGTCGTCCGCCAAGTGAACAAGGATTACCAGAGTCCGTTGATGGAAGCGTACGTTGATGAAGTGAGGAAGCTAGAAGAGCACTCTGACGACCTGCAAATGGAACACATTCCAAGAGCTGAGAACGACATCGCTGATGGCCTATCAAAGTGCGCAGCATTTAAGTTACATGTGGAACGAGGAACCTTTGTGCTCAAGCTGACTCAGCCATCCGTAACACCATCAACCGGACAGAGCAAGAAGAGGAAGTTGGTCTCCGGCGACTATCTTCCGGCAGAGCTCCCCGGAGCCGCCGCCAAGAGGGTCCCCAAGATCGACGCCAAGAGCGCCGAGGAGCCGTCTGCTCCGGAAAACCCCAGGGTTTGTTCCGTAGAAGTAGGCGCTCCCGACAAGTTTTGCTCCGGCAAGCTTGCCGGGGAACGTCAAGCTCCGGCTGAGCCCCAGATCCTCGCCGTAGAAGCGGACGTTCCCGCAGCAGCAGATGTGCCTTCAGTCCTTGTTGTCGAGCCACAGGCTCCAGCATGGGCGCAGCAGACTGTCCATTTCCTCCAAAACGGAGAGCTTCCCGAAGAGCAAGAAGAAGCGGAAAGAGTAGCCCGGCGCTCGAGTATGTACCAGTTCATCGACAACACACTGTACAGAAGAGGGCGCAACGGTGTGAAATTGAAGTGTATTTCCCGGGAAGACGGACAGAAGCTATTGGCAGAGATACATGGAGGCATATGTGGTCACCACATTGGCGCAAGAGCACTTGCCGGCAAAGCGTTCCGGCAAGGTTTCTTTTGGCCGACAGCCCTCCAGGATGCAACTGCACAAGTAACCAAGTGTGAAGCGTGCCAGTTCCATGCCAAGCAGATACACCAGCCAGCTCAAGCTCTCCAGACAATCCCTTTATCCTGGCCATTTTCGGTCTGGGGGCTCGACATCCTCGGCCCCTTCCCCCGAGCTGTCGGGTGCTTTGAGTACTTGTACGTCGCAATCGACAAGTTCACAAAGTGGCCGGAAGTGGAACCAGTGAGGAAGGTGACAACACGGTCAGCAGTCAAGTTCTTCAGGTCGATTGTTTGCCGCTTCGGGATCCCCAACAGGATCATCACCGACAACGGTACGCAATTCACGAGCCGTGCCTTCATGCAATACGTCCAAGATCTCGGCGCCAAGGTCTGCTTCACTTCTGTTGCTCATCCCAGGAGCAACGGTCAAGCTGAAAGGGCCAATGCCGAAGTACTGCGCGGGCTCAAGACTAGAACTTTCGACAGGCTGCACAAGTGCGAAAGAAACTGGATCGAGGAGCTGCCGGTGGCTCTTTGGTCGATCAGAACGACGCCAAATCGAGCCACCGGCCAGACACCATTTGCTCTAGTGTATGGAGCAGAAGCAGTTACCCCCACGGAACTCGTATACGGGTCACCTCGAGTGCTCGCTTATGATGAGCTTGAGCAAGAGCGGCTGCGTGAAGATGACACGCTGCTCCTTGAGGAAGATCGTCTTCAGGCTGCTGTGCGAGCCTCTCGCTACCAGCAAGCTTTGCGTCGCTACCATAGCCGCAAAGTTAAAGCCAGAAGCTTCGAGGAAGGCGACCTTGTTCTTCGGCGCGCTCCGTCCGCCAAGAATCATAACAAGTTGACGCCGAAGTGGGAAGGCCCTTACCGGGTGAGACGAGTCACAAGGCCCGGCGCTGTCCGCTTCGAGACCGAAGATGGCACTCTGGTGAGCAACTCCTGGAATATTGAGCATCTTCGTAAGTTTTACCCGTAAGGCGCGGTTGTCGGGCCCCGCCCGGCAACCAACCTTTTGTACAAGTCTTGCCGCAGTTGCATGTAATCCTTTGTACAAAGCCAGGCGTAGACCCTGAGCAGCAGTAAATGAAGCGTTGGCGCCCTAAGTTTTAGCATGCATGCTGAGTCGAGTCTCGTCCTTGGTTAGGGTTGATAGTGCCTAACAGCTGCTAACCCCTAGCTTAGAGGTCGAGTCTGCGTCCTTTTTCCTGTTCCTTCGTTTCCTTTGGTTCGCAGGGTTTAGCATATCCTGGCCAGACCGCTTAAGGACGAAGAACAGAAGAAGGGCGGGCCAGCACCTGGTCCCCGGCAAACCAGTGTTGCCGGGGGCTGCAAGTACGAAGATTCGCCCGCAGCAAGCCAAAGTTGCCGGGGGCTGCAATCCCAGATAAGTTTTTGCATCCCTCGTCATGCATTCTCTTATGAACCGTGGAATATGAAAACCTTGTTTCCTCCTAAAAGCTACCGTGCTCCCTTAACGACAGGCCCCAGAGCGTGTTCCTGGGGCCCGTTTTGGTAGTAGTCGCGGCGGCAAAGGGGCGGAATGAGGAGCCCGAACCCGCCTCATCCTTTCCTCCGCCAAAGGCGTGAGAGAGGTCGAGTGGCGCAGGAAGACGGCAGGGCCTGTTGCCGGGCAAAGAAGTGTTTATCTTAATGATACAAAGGGTTCGCTCCTTGGTGTGGGTTTTACCCACGAGACAAATGGCCCGGCAAACATCCCCTTTCCATTAAAAACATTCCGCTCAGGTACAGTTCAGAGAGAATGAAAAACATGAAAGATGGGATTACAAGTTTTAAACACAGCTAAGGCCCGAGGGCTTACAAATTGAAAAAAGATAAGATGCCCGTAATCCCTTTCTTGTCTCTCTCCTCAGGAGGTAGGACAAGGAGGCGAAAAGGGCAAAAGGGGCGCCTAGGCGAGCTACGGGTGGCAGAAGACACCAACAGAACGCCCCGGGGGCCGTCCGGAGGCTCCGGAGGCTGGATGGTGACGGCGGCGGCGGAAGTGGAGCTCGAAGATGAGGCAGCGGGACGTCAACATGATGTCGAGGGCATCTAGCCCTCGTACTCCGAGTTGACGGCCTTGCCGCCCGCCCTCTTCCTCTTTTGCAGCCTCCCTACGCCAGCCGCCAAGGATACGACCCCGGGAAGCTCAAGAAGCCCGCGACGCGGATGATGGGGTCATCGGTGCCACGCGGAGCCGCGACCGGCGCCTAGTCGGACACGTCATCCCGACGACCGCTGCCCTCGTCGTCGCTGTCGCTCCCCTCCTCGTCACTCTCGCTCGAGGAGGAGCTTTCGCTGTCGGAGGAGCTATCCACGCGGCACCGGGCCCGGGTCCCAAATGTTGGGGAACGTAGTAATTTCAAAAAAAATCCTACGCACACGCAAGATCATGGTGATGCATAGCAACGAGAGGGGAGAGTGTTGTCTACGTATCCTCGTAGACTGAAGCGGAAGCGTTGACGCAACGTAGAGGAAGTAGTCGTACGTTCTCCTCGCGATCCGACCGATCCAAGTACCGTTACTCCGGCACCTCCGAGTTCTTGGCACACGTTCAGCTCGATGACGATCCCCGGGCTCCGATCCAGCAAAGCGTCGGGGAAGAGTTCCGTCAGCACGACGGCGTGGTGACGATCTTGATGTGTTACCGGCGCAAGGCTTCGCATAAGCACTGCAACGATATGACCGAGGTGGAATTTGGTGGAAGGGGGCACCGCACACGGCTAAGGAACGATCCGTAGATCAACTTGTGTGTCTATGGGGTGCCCCCTGCCCCTGTATATAAAGGATGGAGGAGGAGGAGGCCGGCCAAGGCAATTGGTGCGGCCAAGATATGGAGTCCTACTAGGACTCCAAGTCCTAGTAGGAGTCCACCAAGAGGGGAGGAAGGGAGAAGGAATAGGAGGAGAAGGAAAGGTGGCCGGCCCCCTTTTCCCTAGTCCAATTCGGACTAGAGGGGAGGGGGGGCGCAGCAGCCTTTTTTCCTCTTCCCACTAAAGCCCATCAAGGCCCATTACTTCTCCCGTAATCACGTAACTCCCCGGTACCTCCGAAAATATCCGAACCACTCAGAACCCTTCCGATGTCCGAATATAGTCGTCCAATATATCGATCTTTACGTCTCGACCATTTCGAGACTCCTCGTCATGTCCCCGATCTCATCCGGGACTCCGAACTCCTTCGGTACATCAAAACTCATAAACTCATAATATAACTGTCATCGAAACCTTAAGCGTGCGGACCCTACGGTTCGAGAACAATGTAGACATGACCGAGACACGTCTCCGGTCAATAACCAATAGCGGGACCTGGATGCCCATATTGGCTCCTACATATTCTACGAAGATCTTTATCGGTCAGACCGCATAACAACATACGTTGTTCCCTTTGTCATCGGTATGTTACTTACCCGAGATTCGATCGTCGGTATCCAATACCTAGTTCAATCTCGTTACCGGCAAGTCTCTTTACTCGTTCCGTAATACATCATCTCGCAACTAACTCATTGGTTGCAATGCTTGCAAGGCTTATGTGATGTGCATTACCGAGAAGGCCCTGAGATACCTCTCCGACATTCGGAGTGACAAATCCTAATCTCGAAATACGCCAACCCAATAAATACTTTCGGAGACACCTGTAGAGCACCTTTATAATCACCCAGTTACGTTGTGACGTTTGGTAGCACACAAAGTGTTCCTACGGTAAACGGGAGTTGCATAATCTCATAGTTAAAGGAACATGTATAAGTCATGGATAAAAGCAATAGCAACATACTAAACGAACGGGTGCTAAGCTAATGGAATGGGTCATGTCAATCAGATCATTCAACTAATGATGTGACCTCATTAATCAAATCACAACTCCTTGTTCATGGTTAGGAAACATAACCATCTTTGATTAATGAGCTAGTCAAGTAGAGGCATACTAGTGACACTCTGTTTGTCTATGTATTCACACATGTATTATGTTTCCTGTTAATACAATTCTAGCATGAATAATAAACATTTATCATGAATTAAGGAAATAAATAATAACTTTATTATTGCCTCTAGGGCATATTTCCTTCAGTCTCCCACTTGCACTAGAGTCAATAATCTAGTTCACATCGCCATGTGATTTACCAGCAATAGTTCACATCACCATGTGATTAACACCCATAGTTCACATCGATATGTGACCAACACTCAAAGGGTTTACTAGAGTCACTAATCTAGTTCACATCGCTATGTGATTAACACCCAAAGAGTACTAAGGTGTGATCATGTTTTGCTTGTGAGATAATTTTAGTCCACGGGTCTGTCATATTCAGATTCGTAAGTATTTTGCAAATTTCTATGTCAACAATACTCTGCACGGAGCTACTCTAGCTAACTGCTCCCACTTTCAATATGTATCCAGATTGAGACTTAGAGTCATCTAGATCAGTGTCAAAAATTGCATCGGCGTAACCTTTTACGACGAACCTTTTTGTCACATCCATAATCGAGAAACATATCCTTATTTTACTAAGGATAATTTTGACCGATGTCCAGTGATCTACTTCCTAGATCACTATTGTACTCCCTTGCTTAACACAGTGTAAGGTATACAATAGATCTGGTACATAGCATGGCATACTTTATAGAATCTATGGCTGAGGCATAGGAAATGACTTTCATTCTCTTTCTATCATCTGCCGTGGTCGGGCTTTGAGTCTTACTCAAGTTCACACCTTGTAATACAGGCAAGAACTCTTTCTTTGACTGTTCCATTTTGAACTACTTCAAAATCTTTTCAAGGTATGTACTTATTGAAAAACTTATCAAGCGTCTTGATCTATCTCTATAGATCTTGATGCTCAATATGTAAGTAGCTTCACCGAGGTCCTTCTTCGAAAAACTCCTTTCAAATACTCCTTTATGCTTTACAGAATAATTCTACATTATTTCCGATCAATAATATGTCATTTACATATACTTATCAGAAATGTTGTAGTGCTCCCACTCACTTTCTTGTAAATACAGGCTTCACCATAAGTCTGTATAAAACTATATGCTTTGATCAACTTATCAAAGCATATATTCCAACTCTGAGATGCTTGCACCAGTCCATAGATGGATCGCTGGAGCTTGCTCACTTTATTAGCACCTTTATGGTCGACAAAACCTTCTGGTTGTATCATATACAACTCTCCATTAAGGAATGTAGTTTTGTTTATCCATTTGCCAGATTTCATAAAATGCGGCAATTGCTAACATGATTCGGACAGACTTAAGCATAGATACGAGTGAGAAACTCTCATCGTAGTCAATACTTTGAACTTTGTCGAAAAACCTTTTTTCGACAATTCTAGCTTTGTAGATAGTAACACTACTATCAGTGTCCGTCTTCCTCTTGAAGATCCATTTATTTTCTTTGGCTTGCCGATCATCGGGCAAATCCCTCAAAGTCCATACTTTGTTCTCATACATGGATCATATCTCAGATTTCATGGCCTCTAACCATTTCGCGGAATCTGGGCTCACCATCGCTTCCTCATAGTTCGCAAGTTCATCATGGTCTAGTAACATGACTTCCAGAACAGGATTACCGTACCACTCTGGTGCGGATCTCACTCTGGTTTACTTACGAGATTCGGTAGTAACTTGATCTTGAAGTTACATGATCATCATCATTAGCTTCCTTACTAATTGGTGTAGTAGTCACAAGAACAGATTTCTGTGATGAACTACTTTCCAATAAGGGAGAAGGTACAATTACCTTATCAAGTTTTCTATTTTCCTTCCACTCACTTCTTTCGAGAGAATCTCCTTCTCTAGAAAGGATCCATTCTCAGCAACGAATATCTTGCCTTCGGATCTGTGATAGAAGGTGTACCCAACAGTCTCCTTTGGGTACCTATGAAGACACATTTCTCCGATTTGGGTTTGAGCTTATCATGTTGAAACTTTTTCACATAAGCATCGCAACCCCAAACTTTATGAAACGACAATTTTTTATTTCTTGCCAAACCATAGTTTTGATTGTGTCGTCTCAACGGACTTAGATGGTGCCCTTTTTAACGTGAATGCAGCTGTCTCTAATGCATGATCCCAAAACGATATTGGTAAATCGGTAAGAAACATCATAGATTGTACTATATCCAATAAAGTACGGTTATGACGTTCGGACACACCATTATGCTGTGGTGTTCCAGGTGGCATGAGTTTGTGAAACTATTCCACATTGTTTTAATTGAAGACCAAACCCGTAACTCAAATATTCTCCTCCACGATCATATCGTAGAAACTTTTATTTTCTTGTTACGATGATTCTCCACTTCACTCTGAAATTCTTTGAACTTTTCAAATGTTTCAGACTTATGTTTCATCAAGTAGATATACCCATATCTGCTCAAATCATCTGTGAAGGTCAGAAAATAATGATACTTGTCGCGAGCTTTAATACTCATCGGACCACATACATCAGTATGTATGATTTCCAACAAATCTGTTGCTTGCTCCATTGTTCCGGAGAACGGCGTTTTAGTCATCTTGCCCAAGAGGCATGGTTCGCAAGCATCAAGTGATTCATAATCAAGTGATTCCAAAATCCCATCAGCATGGAGTTTCTTCATGCGCTTTACACCAATATGACCTAAACGGCAGTGCCACAAATAGGTTGCACTATCATTATTAACTTCGCATCTTTTTGGTTTCAATATTATGAATATGTGTATCACTACGATCGAGATCCAATGAACTATTTTCATTGGTGTGTATGACCATAGAAGGTTTTATTCATGTAAACAGAACAACAATTGTTCTCTAACTTAAATGAATAACCGTATTGCAATTAACATGATCAAATCATATTCATGCTCAACGCAAACACCAAATAACACTTATTTAGTTTCAACACTAATCCCAAAAGTATAGGGAGTGTGTGATGATGATCATATCAATCTTGGAACCACTTCCAACACACATCGTCACCTTGCCCTTTAACTAGTCTTTGTTCATTCTGCAACTCCCGTTTCGAGTTACTAAATTTTAGCAACTGAACTAGTACCAAATACTGAGGGGTTGCTATGAACACTAGTAAAGTACACATCAATAACATGTATATCAAATATACTTATGTTCACTTTGCCATCCTTCTTATCCGCCAATCACTTGGGGTAGTTCCGCTTCCAGTGACCAGTCCCTTTGCAGTAGAAGCACTTAGTCTCAGGCTTAGGACCATACTTGGGCTTTTTCACTTGAGCAGCAACTTGCTTGCCGTTCTTCTTGAAGTTCCCCTTCTTTCCTTTTGCCCTTTTCTTGAAACTAGTGATCTTGTCAACCATCAACACTTGATGTTTTTCTTTGATTTCTACCTTCGCTGATTTTAGCATCGCGAAGAGCTTGGGAATATTTTCTTTTATCCCTTGCATATTATAGTTCATCACGAAGTTCTACTAACTTGGTGATGGTGACTAGAGAATTCTGTCAATCACTATCTTATCTGGAAGATTAACTCCCACTTGATTCAAGCGATTTGTAGTACTCAGACAATCTGAGCACATGCTCACTAGTTGAGCGATTCTCCTCCATCTTTTAGCTATAGAACTTGTTGGAGACTTCATATCTCTCAACTCGGGTATTTGCTTGAAATATTAACTTCAACTCCTAGAACATCTCATATGCTCCATGACGTTCAAAACGTCTTTGAAGTCCCGATTCTAAGCCGTTAAGCATGGTGCACTAAACTATTAAGTAGTCATCATATTGAGCTAGCAAAACGTTCATAACGTCTGCATCTGCTCCTGCAAAAGGTCTGTCACCTAGCGGTGCATCAAGGACAAAATTCTTCTGTGCAGCAATGAGGATAAACCTCAGATTACGGATCCAATCCGCATCATTGCTACTAACATTTTTCAACACAATTTTTCTCTAGGAACATATCAAAATAAACACAGGGAAGCAACAATGCGAGCTATTGATCTACAACATAGATATGCTAATACTACCAGGACTAAGTTCATGATAAATTTAAGTTCAATTAATCATATTACTTAAGAACTCCCACTTAGATAGACATCCCTCTAATCTTCTAAGTGATCACGTGATCCAAATCAACTAAACCATGTCCGATCATCACGTGAGATGGAGTAGTTTCAATGGTGAACATCACTATGTTGATCATATCTACTATATGATTCACGCTCGACCTTTCGGTCTCCGTGTTCCGAGGCCATATCTGTTATATGCTAGGCTCGTCAAGGTTGAACGTAGAGCCTATCACACCCGATCATCACGTGGTGTCTCAGCACGAAGAACTTTCGCAACGGTGCATACTCAGGGAGAACACTTCTTGATAATTTAGTGAGAGATCATCTTATAATGCTACCGTCAATCAAAGCAAGATAAGATGCATAAAAAATAAACATCACATGCAATCAATATAAGTGATATGATATGGCCATCATCATCTCGTGCTTGTGATCTCCATCTTCGAAGCACCGTCATGATCACCATCGTCACCGGCGCGACACCTTGATCTCCATCGTAGCATCGTTGTCGTCTCGCCAATCTTATGCTTCCACGACTATCACTACCGCTTAGTAATAAAGTAAAGCATTACATCGCGATTGCATTGCATACAATAAAGCGACAACCATATGGCTCCTGCCAGTTGCCGATAACTCGGTTACAAAACATGATCATCTCATACAATAAAATTTAGCATCATGTCTTGACCATATCATATCACAACATGCCCTGCAAAAACAAGTTAGACGTCCTCTACTTTGTTGTTGCAAGTTTTACGTGGCTGCTACAGGCTTAAGCAAGAACTCATCTTACCTACGCATCAAAACCACAACGATAGTTTGTCAAATAGACTTCGTTTTAACCTTCTCAAGGACCGGGCGTAGCCACACTTGGTTCAACTAAAGTTGGAGAGACAGTCTTCCGCAAGCCATCTATGTGCAAAGCACGTCGAGGGAACCGGTCTCGCGTAAGCGTACGCGTAAGGTTGGTCCGGATCGTCTCGTCCAACAATACCGCTGAACCAAAGTATGACATGCTGGTAGGCAGTATGACTTGTATCGTCCACAACTCACTTGTGTTCTACTCATGCAAATAACATCAAACCATAAAAACCTAGGCTCTGATACCACTGTTGGGGAACGTAGTAATTTCAAAAAAAATTCCTACGCACACGCAAGATCATGGTGATGCATAGCAACGAGAGGGGAGAGTGTTGTCTACGTACCCTCGTAGACCGAAGCGGAAGCGTTGACGCAACGTAGAGGAAGTAGTCGTACGTTCTCCTCGCGATCCGACCGATCCAAGTACCGTTACTCCGGCACCTCCGAGTTCTTGGCACACGTTCAGCTCGATGACGATCCCCGGGCTCCGATCCAGCAAAGCGTCGGGGAAGAGTTCCGTCAGCACGACGGCGTGGTGACGATCTTGATGTGTTACCGGCGCAGGGCTTCGCATAAGCACTGCAACGATATGACCGAGGTGGAATTTGGTGGAAGGGGGCACCGCACACGGCTAAGGAACGATCCGTAGATCAACTTGTGTGTCTATGGGGTGCCCCCTGCCCCTGTATATAAAGGATGGAGGAGGAGGAGGCCGGCCAAGGCAATTGGTGCGGCCAAGATATGGAGTCCTACTAGGACTCCAAGTCCTAGTAGGAGTCCACCAAGAGGGGAGGAAGGGAGAAGGAATAGGAGGAGAAGGAAAGGTGGCCGGCCCCCTTTTCCCTAGTCCAATTCGGACTAGAGGGGAGGGGGGGCGCAGCAGCCTTTTTTCCTCTTCCCACTAAAGCCCATCAAGGCCCATTACTTCTCCCGTAATCCCGTAACTCCCCGGTACCTCCGAAAATATCCGAACCACTCAGAACCCTTCCGATGTCCGAATATAGTCGTCCAATATATCGATCTTTACGTATCGACCATTTCGAGACTCCTCGTCATGTCCCCGATCTCATCCGGGACTCCGAACTCCTTCGGTACATCAAAACTCATAAACTCATAATATAACTGTCATCGAAACCTTAAGCGTGCGGACCCTACGGTTCGAGAACAATGTAGACATGACCGAGACACATCTCCGGTCAATAACCAATAGCGGGACCTGGATGCCCATATTGGCTCCTACATATTCTACGAAGATCTTTATCGGTCAGACCGCATAACAACATATGTTGTTCCCTTTGTCATCGGTATGTTACTTACCCGAGATTCGATCGTCGGTATCCAATACCTAGTTCAATCTCGTTACCGGCAAGTCTCTTTACTCGTTCCGTAATACATCATCTCGCAACTAACTCATTGGTTGCAATGCTTGCAAGGCTTATGTGATGTGCATTACCGAGAAGGCCCTGAGATACCTCTCCGACATTCGGAGTGACAAATCCTAATCTCGAAATACGCCAACCCAATAAATACTTTCGGAGACACCTGTAGAGCACCTTTATAATCACCCAGTTACGTTGTGACGTTTGGTAGCACACAAAGTGTTCCTACGGTAAACGGGAGTTGCATAATCTCATAGTTAAAGGAACATGTATAAGTCATGGATAAAAGCAATAGCAACATACTAAACGATCGGGTGCTAAGCTAATGGAATGGGTCATGTCAATCAGATCATTCAACTAATGATGTGACCTCATTAATCAAATAACAACTCCTTGTTCATGGTTAGGAAACATAACCATCTTTGATTAATGAGCTAGTCAAGTAGAGGCATACTAGTGACACTCTGTTTGTCTATGTATTCACACATGTATTATGTTTCCTGTTAATACAATTCTAGCATGAATAATAAACATTTATCATGAATTAAGGAAATAAATAATAACTTTATTATTGCCTCTAGGGCATATTTCCTTCACCAAAGTCCCCGAAGGCCTTGACGGAGAGGAGATCGCCCTCCATCAACTTAAAATGAAGGGTGAACCCCTCCATCAAGTTGTGGATACGGGCGAATGTCTTCCACCCTCGGCCAAGATACACCACGCCGGGGGCTGGGGACTCGACGTGGACCCGCGTGCCGCTGATCCCGCAGCCCTTCATGCGCAGCCTTAGCGTCTCGGGTTGCTCCATCTCCATCACGCTTGCGAAGGGAGCCGGGAGGCGGAGGCGGCGGTGAGGCGCCCGGCGCAGCCTGACGAAGAACTCGCAAGGATCGTCCCCGATGTGGACCGCCGTGGGAAGAAGAGCCGCTGGCGGGGGCGATGCTGGCGCGTCGCCCCGCCCGCCTCTTCCATGAACGCCTCGGCCTCGTCCGCGACCTTGTCCATGACCTCGCCCCCTCCCCCTTCCCCTTACGGTTGGCTCCGCCACCGCGGGTGCAGGGGGAGGAGGGGCGCGTTGCCTAGCGGCAACCCTCGCCGCCACCGATGAAGCACCAGGATTCCCTTTCTCCATGGCGAATGGAGGGAGGGGATCAGAAGCCGAAGGGAAGGAAAGACGAAGGAGTGCCGATTTCCGTCACCCCCTCTTGCTCTTTATAAAGAAGCAGGGTGGGGGCTCGGCTGCCTCGCTCAACCAATCAGGACGCAGGAAGGCCAGGCGACTGGGGCGGACCTGCTGCCCCGACCCGCGACAGCCCGGTTTCCTGCCTCCACCGTCCGCAACCCCGGGTGCATGGAAGCCGCGTGGCTGGCGCGCAGGACCAAGGTGACGGATGAGGCGACCTCTCCCCACCCCGTGATCCTGGGGAGCGAGCGCCTCGGAAACCGTGCCTCGGCCCCGTCCAGCGAACGGGCCACGCCTCCACGCCTCCCTCCACTTATGGAGCTAGCGCGGACCGTCCCCCTTTATTGCGACGTGATGCATGCCTGCGGGGTTCAGCCCCGCGCTCGCCGTCCACGTCACGCACGCCTCTCCCCACGATGTCGCGTTCGACGCGTGCCGTTCGGGGAGAACATGGTGGACGCAGAAGCAGATGCAGCGTGACCCAGGCCGCGCGTGCACGTGCACTGTTTTGGGCCTGGCCCAACAGCGCTCGGCACCGTGTATGGCCCAGGCCCGGGGGCTCCTGTGGGTGTACTAAAGTAGGGGTACCTTAGTACCCCGAACTTGTGTACGGGAAGTCGTAGTGCCCCGCGGCTAGGCTTGCCAGGCGATCGGCAAGACTCTCCATGGTCCCTTTTTGGGCCATCCAAGAACAAAGTATTTGAGCCAAGGCCCCGGCGGGAGGAGCCTGCCGGGAAGGCCACCCGAAGAGCACAAGGCCCCGGCAAGACGAGCTTGCCGGGACGACCGCTCGAAGCACAAGGCCCCGGCAAGAGGAGCTCGCCGGGAAGGCCGACCAAGGCACGACAAGAGACTTGCTGCGACGCGCTCCGTGTCCCGGCAAGGACCGGTGAGCGACAAGCTCCCGGACGCGACAAGGCACCAACCGCGGCAAGACGCTTGCCACGGCAAGTCACCCCCCCGCGCCTGCGCTCCAGCTCATCCACCCACACGTCGCTCTGGGGCCATTCCAGGCGTACGTGGCGAGAGGCTGCACAGCCAGGGGCATGTGGTGGCGAAGCAACGCTGACAGAGTAGCCATCGTGGCAAATGGTGGCGCTCCTGACGGTCCCCTTTCCTGCACCATCTGGGCGATGCGGACGGGCATTTAATGCCCTTGTCCCCTGCCGTCAGAGTTAGGTATGTTAGCACTGTGCAAACAGCTGTACCCAACATAGCGGTTTCCAGTTTTGCCCCCGCCTACGTTGCCACCTGTGGGTAACCCCTTGCACATAAAAAAGGAGGCCCCATGCGCAACGAGGGAAAAGGAGGCCACTCACGCTCGGTCTCGCCAGCAGCTCGCGTGTACTGTAGCACCACATGCTCCCGAGCAAGAACACAATACAAAACCACAAAGCAGCAGTAGGGTTTTACGCATCTTTGCGGCCCGAAGCTGGGTAAACCCCTTTGTGTGCATCGCCTCGATCCGCACTTCGCGCGACCTCCGCCCCCCGCCGAACCAAGAAAAGGGGCTCGGTCCCCATAGGTGTTCGTGGTGGCAGATTTCCCCCGACAATAGGGTTAGGGTTACACAGAGTCGGTTACATTGGTAGGAGATCTTGAATATCCGCACGCCTAGCTTGCCTTCCACGCCAAGGAAAGAACCTTCCGGACACGGGACGAAGTCTTCAATCTTGTATCTTCATAGTCCTGGAGTCTGGCTAAAGATATAGTTCGGCTATCCAAACACCCCCTAATCCAGGACTCCCTCAGTAGCCCCTGAACCAGGCTTCAATGACGACGAGTCCGGCGCGCAAATTGTCTTCGGCATTGCAAGGCGGGTTCCTCCTCCAAATTCTTCAAGAAGATAATAAACACCAAAAAATAGTGTCCGGCTCTGCAAAACAAGTTTCCACGTATTGCCATATAGAGAATAATACAAACACAAATCAAATCTGCTGACGTATTCCGCAGTGCATCATAACACTGCGACCAAGCCTTCTGTATGGATTATTTTTTGTTGTTCCACCGCAGCACGTTCAACGAGGCGGTTTCCTTGGCATGTCTTGTCGAAGCAGAGATCGTGTGCCCCCTTTAACGGGATTCTCATTAATACGGACGTGGGTAACCCAACCGTGCCCGTTAAGCACGTCCTTCCTTGATTAAAGGCTAGTCCAAGACGGTTACGGGGAGGGCTCTTGATATTCTGCCTCTTATAAAGAGACCGAGACCTTGCTCCCCTCTTGTGTTCTCAAAACAAGCTCGCACATAGCCTCGAGTTCCAACACCCCAGGCTTTTAGATTCTAGGCGCACCGGACCATCGACAATGTCCGGCTCCGGCCTTCAAGGCCAATGGATGCCCTCCTCCGTTACGGAGGAGGACGTATCAAGGTTGAGGGAGGCTAGGTTCCTGACCAGCGAGATCCCGCACAGGTTGCCTGCCCAAGGACAAGCGATCCCAAGCCCTCAGCCTGGCGAGAGCGTAGTATTCATCTCCCACTTCCTTCGGGGATTAGGCTTCCCAACGGATCCTTTCCTAAGGGGGCTGATGTTTTATTATGGGCTGGAATTCCATGACCTAGCTCCGGAGTCCATCCTCCATATCTCCTCCTTCATTGTTGTGTGCGAAGTGTTTCTCCATATTACTCCTCACTTCAGATTATGGCTCAAGACCTTCAAGGTAGAACCGAAGATAATCGAGGGGCGTCACGTAGAGTGCGGAGGTGCTGTTATAAAAAGGAATACCGATGCTCCATGGCCCGAGGGCACTTTTCAAGAGGAGCTCGGCTTATGGCAACAGGAGTGGTTCTACATCACCTCTCCTCGGGGCACCACTTGGGTAGCGCCTCCCGCCTTTCGCTCGGGCCCCCCACCACGTTCAACATCGTGAATCAACACAGGGTTAGATCGGGGCTTGCCCAAAGACGTTCCTCTATTGCAGGGCCGCATAAAGGATCTCCTAAAAGGAGACCTCAACCTGGTTAAGGTGACACAAGTTATGCTGATTCGCCGGACACTGCCTGGCCAACGTCGCCCCCTCCGCTTGTGGGAGTTCAACCCAGAGGGGTCACGAGTTCTCCGAAATTTCATGGGCATGACGCCTACGGAGATGTATAGACTGTTCTTCGGACCACAAGGAATGAGTCCGGATTTGACCGAGGATGCTGGTTTAATCCGCAACCGCCCGGATACAAAAGTAGGCGACCTTGCGCCCGGACCTTCTATCCGTACAATTGACTTATTTTTTAACAGTACTTCTCCTTTTTACGCAGCAGTGGATAGCGAAGGCGAAGCTGGTCCGGTGTCCGGCTCCCCTTCCCGAGACCAGGCTAGATCCTGTGCTAGTCAGGATGTTGGAGGTGGCGCCTCTGGAGGGAAATGAAGGGGCGGACAAGGAAACCGTGGCCTCTTCGAAAGGGGCCATCCCAAAGGGGGGAATCGACAACTCCTCTCCAAAGGGGAAGAAAAGGGGCGCCTCTGACGACCCGGGAGTCGTAGCTCCAAAGCGGGGGAAAGAATCCGCGTCAGAGGACCCGAAGCCGGGGAGCCCCTCGGCCGAACTAAATCCTCAAAGGGAGCAGCCCTCCAACGAGCCGTAAGTAGAAAGAGAGTCATTCTTTTAAGACAAATCCTTAATTTATATCTGAGAAGTTTTAACCAAAACCTTACCTTGTAGTTCGGACCTCGACCCTTCTCGGCAGAGCTCGACATCGGGGGATCTTCTTCCGGAGATGATGGAGAGCGGAACGCCTCCAACTTCATCACCTAGCAAGGCAGGCGACGCCGAAGTGTTGTCGCAGAGGATTTATCCGAATCTGCCAGAGGCAGAAGGTGATCATGCGGCACCCCGGGGTTCTCCGTGTCCGGCCTCCGAAGAAGGCCATGGGACGAGTCCGGCACCATCTGGTGTTCGGTCGGAGGAGCTGAAGGTTCTGCTGGGCCGAGCCTCTGTTTCAGAGGAGCATCGTGTGTTGATGCACACGGTGATTGAAAAGATTTCATCCGCGGAAAGCGGACTGAACGAGGCCGTCAAGAGTTTACTGGCGGGCCTTGAGGTACGTTTTGAATAACGAACATTAGTGTTAATTGCGCATAATAACATGCACCCTGTATAGATAGTAGCCCCTAAGACTCTGTGTGCCGCAAAGATTAGCGGCGCGCAGAGTATCTTAATCCCAGGTCCTTTAAGTGGCACCTTTGTATGTAGGTGGCAGGTTGTCCGGAGTCGAGCCGGACTCAAGATTTTGCCGAAATGAAACGGCAACTCGATGAGGCAGAAGCCGACATCGTGCTTGTTAACAAGCGGCTTGATGATGCTCAAGGTATTGAGTTTATTTGGCGATTGTTAGTAAGAGGAGCTTTATGTCAATATCTTACCTTGTGTATGCTTGATGCAGATGGTGCGGCGGCCGTAGAAGGACTTAGGGCCGAGCTCGCCAAAGCAAAGGAACAAGCCAGAAAAAGTGATGCGGCTGCCGGAAGAGCCCGTGAAGAGCTGAAAGCCGAACAGGCTTCCCATTGCCGAAGCAAGGAGGAGATGGCTGATATAGCCGTGAAGTTGAAAAGTGCTACTGACCGTTGCAAACTTCTTGAAGAAGAAGGTCGAGCCCGGCAGACGGATTTAGAGAAGGTCGTCGCCGATGCCAAGGACGCCCGCTCTGGTATGAGAGCGTCAAGGGAAGAGCTGCGTCAAGTCGGACTAATTGCGGATGGAAAGCCCTTCCTGCTACGGAGAAAATTCTGTGATCCGAAGTTCGCCCCGTTGGACCGAGCGTGGAGCGTGGAGGACACCTATCTGGATTTGTCGGCTAGTGCCGCTGATGCGACCAGGTACTTTCAAGATAAGAAAGATCATGAAGTGGAAAAGCTCTTCTGGTCGCAGTTCACTAATCCAAAGCGTCCACTATCAGTGGATGATCGCCTGGCCCAATGGGCCGAGCTGAATAGGTTGTCCGGACTCGCCATGAAGTATGCCCTGGACCGCCTGTGTTCGGGGAGATCGAAGCCGAGAAGCTATTTCATTTTGGTGCAACAATTTCTTGACGTGGTGCCTCGGATTGAAGCTCTAAAGAGGTCCGCTTGCACAGAGGGCGCGTGGCTGGCTCTTGCCCGTGTCAAGACATACTGGGCAGATATGGAGCCCACCGTTGTTGCGTCCCGTGATTCGGATAAAAGCCGAATTCCTTCCAAGCACTATTTTGAGGAAGTCCTCGCGGGCGCTCGTATAATAGAGACGCAGTGTTCGAAAGATGCTGTTTTATGACAGCATATGTAATCATAGATCAATATTTTTATAAATTGTAATGGCGTAATTTAGACTTATGCCTTCAAGTATTAATAACACCTCCTGTGCGGCTATTTTAATATATAAATTCTGAAAGATTGCAGTCGTTGGCTTCAGCCCCCACGCACATAGTGCGGGGGTGCGCGCGGAGAACGCATTTTCACACTTAACCCAACGTCTTGGTCCTACAAAGGAGGTGATAGCGCCGCGGGCTAGGCAACCGGACTATAATGCTTTAACACTTTCACTTAGCCATAGGAGCTTGACAGTGGGACTCTTTAGGTAGCCCTTTAATGGCGACTACGTTTACCCGAATTCGGGACGCATATGTGCCTGACCGGGAAGCGTCCCTTCATCAAAACGGAGGAATCCGATAAATTCCTATAAGTCGTCGAGTGGCGACCAGTCTCGCGCTACATCATGACAGTCGGTTTTCGGCTTTCTCTACTAAGGTGCTCACCCGGCCGAACCGGGGCACAATCGCAGTAGTTCTCCTGGTGCAACCTTAGCCGACAGAATGGAACGTAAGGTGGCCGAACTCAGGAGCCGGGCAACCCAACATGTGACCAAAATCATGACTCGGAGCTGATGCATATAGTGCCAAAACTCGCGACGCCGAACACTCCCTAAGGTGTTCGGTCTTTGTGGGTGCGTCTGAAACGACACCCTTGAAAAAAGAAAAAAGCCCCTTGTGTCCAGGTACGAGCAAGAATTCTGGCGTGGCCACATGCCAAAACGCGAGTCTCCTCCATGGTTATAGTGAGGTAAACCAGGGGATGTATAGCAGCAAGAGACAGTAAAAAAGGTTTACGCAGGGTCTTAATCTAAGAAGAATCCTTTGGGGCGGGTCCCTACTGCACGTCCGCGCCTGTGTCTCCGCTGTGCCGTGTCCTGGACGGGCGTCGTACGACGTTCATCTGTAAAAGGGAAGAACTAAATTGAAAAATGGGTCGTGCGGATCAAAAAGAATAATAAATAAAATGTGAAGTGAGAAATAGATACGGTCGAGTTTTATTGTCTCTGCGTACAGCCCCTGGTGAGGCGTACCAAGCCTATAACGAAAATGGGCTTGTGCCGAACTCATTGAGTCCGGGTCCGCGGCCTTTTGTGACTTACATCGAAAAAGTCTTTTGGCTGGCGAGGCCATTTTGTTGGGCGGCCGTTTAAGCGGCCGCACAATCCTCCGTTTGGAGGAGATGTAGTTTAGTATGTTCCCTTTAAAGAGATGATGCCTCGAGGACCGGGCATCTTTAGCGTGAGGGATGCATAATGCGGTATTGCGTTAAAGCGCGCGAAAGCTCCGCGTCCCATTAGTGCTTGATAGCGACTTGAAAACGGGACTATGTGGAAGATAAGCTTTTCGCGACGAAAGTTATTGGCAGAGCCAAATATGACGACAAGCCGGAGAAAACCCATACAGTGGGTGTCTGGGCCTGGTGCTACTCCTTGAAAGGAGGTTTTACTGTGACGGATTCGTGCTGGGTTTATGCCCATGCGATGAATTGTATCCTGATATATCAGATTTAGTCCACTGCCACCGTCCATAAGGACGTTGGTAAACTGGAATCCGTCTATTATTGGATTAAGCATCAGGGCAGTCCGGCCTGCGTGTTTGATATTGCGAGAATAATCTAGCTGATCAAAAATGATTGGCTTTAGTGACCAGTGGACAAACTCCTGAGGGATAGGCTTGAATGTGCGGACCTTTATGGGTGCCTCATGCCTTGTTATGTGAAGTGAGTTCACTGTTTTGACTTCTTGCGGGAAGTTCTTTTGCTTCCTGGTGTTCTGCTTTTGGGGTTCGTCCTCTTTCTCACTTGGTGTGTCGAGCCCCTTATGTTCGGCGTTAAGCCTTTCGGATTGTTTGAAAACCCAACAGTCTCTGTGGGTATGATTAGCAGGCTTTCCAGGAGTACTGTGTATCTGACATATCCTGTCCATGATTCTCTTTAGACTGGACGGATCTTCCCTATTATCCTGAGGGGGTGATTTTGTCTGATTTTGCCGTGAGCCTTTGAATCCGGCATTGACTGTCATGCTCTTCGGACTTTTTCTTTTGATTCGGCGAAGGTCCTTGTATCGCCGTGGTTTCCCGTTTCCATCCCTGATTTGTGATGTACTTGGGTCGCTGGGGCTGCATCGTGCCAATCAGCTGTCCTCTCCTGCGCAAAAGCGGGTCATGAGGCTTGTGAGTGCGGCCATTGTTCTTGGCTTTTCCTGGCTGAGGTGTCTGGCGAGCCATTCGTCTCGGACATTGTGCCTGAAAGCCGCTAGGGCTTCGGCGTCCGGACAATCCACTATTTCGTTCTTTTTAGTGAGGAATCTGTTCCAGAACTGCCGAGCTGATTCTCCGGATTGCTGAGTTATGTGACTGAGGTCGTCTGCGTCTGGGGGACGGACGTAGGTCCCTTGAAAATTTGCTCGGAAAGCGTCATCGAGCTCTTCCCAACTTCCAATTGTGTTTTTGGGAAGGCTTTTAAGCCAGTGCCGGGCTGGCCCTTTAAGCTTAAGGGGTAAATATTTTATGGCGTGGAGATCATCTCCTCTAGCCATATGTATGTGGAGGATATAATCCTCGATCCAGACTCCCGGGTCTGTTGTTCCATCGTACGCCTCTATGTTAACGGGTTTAAATCCCTCTGGGAATTCATATTCCAGGACCTCATCGGTGAAACATAGAGGGTGTGCGGCACCCCTACATTTGGGTGTGCCGGATTCTGATGGTGGATTTTTTGCATTGCTTGCGAGAGCTTGCTTTCTTGGCCCGTAAATGGACCTGGCTGGGCCATGATGCGAGTCTTTGATTGTGTCGCATGTCGCATTGAGTGCGGCGCCGTTTGCCGTATTGTAGTGGCCGAGAGGTCGTTTATTCGACCGTGTAGCCTTTTTGTTTTTCGAGTTTGGGGGCTCTAGGGCCTCCTGGTCGAATTCGGGCAGTAGCTTTCTCTTCGGATAGCCTTTGGTGCGGCGGCTGCCGCCGTATTTGTCTGCGGTCTTGATTACTTTGCTCCATCTTGTTTTGAGTGCATCTTCCGCCGTCTTTAGCTTTTGCTTCTGCTTCTTCAGGCTTCATGCTGTGGCGACGAGCCTTTCTTGGAGATTCTTCTACTCCATGATGTTATCCGGCGTGGTATCGTCCGGAGTTCTGTTATGACCGGGGGAGGACTGTTCGTCCTCTCTGCCCGTGTTACCCTGTTCGGACGGCTGTTCTGGGATGCGTTCGTCATCTGCCGGCTCGTCCTGCTCTATGGCTGGGTCTTGATCGAGGCGGGGCTTCGCTCGGCGTTTACGTCGCCGCTTTGAGTGCTTTTCGGAGGGTTTACCCTTCTTTTCGCCCCCTTCTTCCTCATTGTGAGTTTTTTCAGGTGTATCCACCATGAATACGTCATTAAGTGGGGTGGAGGTCCAGTGCCCTATGGGCGCTGGTTCCCGTTCGTCTCCGTCTTCGTCGTTCATACCGTCGAAGTCTTCGGAGCCGAAGTCGAGCATGTCGGTTAAATCGTCGACAGTGGCTATTAAGTGGGTGGTGGGTGGGCTTTGAATTTCTTCGTCGTCCGAACCCCAACCTCGCAGGCCACAGTTCAGCCTGGGCTCTCCTGAAAAAGAGAGAGACTTGAGAGATTTCAGAATATCACCGAAAGGCGAATACTGAAAGATGTCCGCGGCGGTGAACTCCATTATCGGTGCCCAGTCCGGCTCCTTGGAGTCATGTGCCATGCGGAGTGCGGGGCTTGCGTTTGGCTCAATGGCTTTTAAGATCGCAGCCCCCGAGGTGACGTCCAACCGTTCATCCTCAAAGAACGCAGCGGACTCCGGATCGAGGATCGGGGCCGGAGCGTTTGTGGCCTCCAGGACACTGTTCGGAGGCAGAGCTTTATCATGCCCCTCAAGATAGTGTGGCGCGCTTGGCTGTGGCTTGAATCCGTCGAAGATCAGGTCTCCGAGGGTATCTGTCATGTAGTTTAAGCTTCCCCACCTGGCTTGATGGCCAGGGGCGTGGCTTTCGATCTGCTCCAGATGGCCAAGCGAGTTGGCCCGCAGAGCGAAGCCGCTGAAGATGAAGATCTGTCCGGGGAGAAAAGTCTCACCCTGGACCTCATCGTTGTTGATGATCAAAGGAGCCATCGGGCCTAAAGGCGACGACACAGAGGAACTCTCAATGAAAGCACCAATGTCGGTGTCAAAACCGGCGGATCTCAGGTAGGGGGTCCCGATCTGTGCGTCAAGGTCGGAAGGTAACAGGAGACAAGGGACACTTTATTTTACCCAGGTTTGGGCCCTCTCGATGGAGGTAAAACCCTACTCCTGCTAGATTAATATTGATGATATGGGTAGTACAAGAGTAGATCTACCACGAGATCAAGGAGGCTAAACCCTAGAAGCTAGCCTATGGGTATGATGATGGTTATGATGTGTTCGTCCTACGGACTACAAGCCTCCGGTTTATATAGGCACCGGATAGGGTTAGGGTTACACACTGGTTACATTGGTAGGAGATCTTGAATATCCGCACACCTAGCTTGCCTTCCACGCCAAGGAAAGAACCTTCCGGACACGGGACGAAGTCTTCAATCTTGTATCTTCATAGTCCTGGAGTCCGGCTGAAGATATAGTTCGGCTATGCGAACACCCCCTAGTCCAGGACTCCCTCAAGTGTCCTTTTCAAAGAACATTCAAAGATTCTAGGATATTTAGCTCACACCGCAACTTGCTAAGTCTCTTCTCATCCAAGGGCTTTGTGAATATATCGGCTAGCTGTTCTTCAGTCTTCACATGCTCAATAGAAATGTCGCCCTTCAACACATGATCACGAAGAAAATGATGACGAATCTGAATGTGCTTTGTCTTCGAGTGCTGAACTGGGTTCTGAGCAATCTTGATGGCACTCTCATTGTCACAGAGGAGAGGCACATTCTTCACGCTGACACCGTAGTCCTTGAGAGTTTGCTTCATCCATAAAAGTTGAGCACAGCAAGAACCAGCAGCAATGTACTCAGCTTCAGTAGTAGACAGTGATACGCAATTCTGTTTCTTCGAGGACCGAAGGACCAAAGATCGTCTGAGGAAATGACATGTACCAGATGTTGATTTGCGGTCCACACGACCACCAGCATAGTCATGGTCAGAATATCCAATGATATCAAAAGCCGAGCCCTTGGGGTACCATAATCCAAGTGTTGGTGTGTGAGCTAGATATCGAAGAATATGCTTCACAACCTTATGGTGTGATTCCTTCGGTGTAGCTTGAAATCGGGCACACATGCAAACACTAAGCATTATATCTGGCCTAGATGCACATAAGTACAATAAAGAACCAATCATGGAGCGGTATACCTTATAATCGAAGTCAATACCATTTTCATCACTGCACAGATGGCCATTTGTGGGCATAGGAATTTTGACGCCTTTGCAATCTTGCATGCCGAATTTCCTCAGTACATCCTTGAGGTATTTCTCCTGAGATATGAATATGCCATTGCGCTGTTGACGAATTTGAAGACCTAAGAAGAATTTCAACTCTCCCATCATAGACATTTGATATTCTTCACTCATCATATAGGCAAATTCATCACTATAACGTTGGTCAGTACAGCCAAAGATAATCATCAACATATATTTGGCACACAAACAGTTCACCATCATAAGATTTAGTGAAAAGAGTAGGGTCGAGTGAACCGGTTTTGAAGCCTTTCTTCATGAGGAATTCCTTCAAAGTATCATACCACGCCCGAGGGGCCTGCTTGAGGCCATAGAGGGGCTTGTTGAGTCTGAAGACTTTGTCAGGATTCTTTGGATCTTCAAAACCTGGGGGTTGAGCAACATATACTTCTTCCTCAAGCTTACCATTGAGGAATGCACTTTTCACATCCATTTGATATAAAGTGATATCATGATGGTTAGCATAAGCAAGTAATATGCGAATAGCCTCAAGTCTAGCAACAGATGCAAAAGTTTCATCGAAATCAATTCCTTCAACCTGTGTGTAACCTTGAGCTACAAGTCGTGCCTTATTCCTCACCACAAGGCCATTTTCATCTTGCTTGTTGCGGTAGATCCACTTTGTGCCAATGATATTGTGCTTGCGAGGATCTGGACGTTTGACCAGTTCCCAGACATTGTTGAGCTCGAACTGATGTAATTCTTCTTGCATGGCCTGAATCCACTCAGGCTCCAGAAATGCTTCATCTACCTTAGTGGGCTCTATGATAGAGAAAAAAGCATAGTGCCCATAAAAGTTAGATAAATGTGAAGCTTTTGAGCGTGTGAGAGGACCTGGTGCTTTGATGTCATCGATGATCTTTTCAACTTGCACTTCTTTTGCAACACGAGGATGAGCTGGTTGTCATCGAGGAATTTGATTAGCATTTTCTTCAGCACCATTTTCTTCAGCATTTTCTTCAGGTGCATTAGCTCGACGTTCTTCACGTTCTAGAATGAATTCTTAAGTAGATTCTTCGGTAGGAATGACATCCTCAGTAGCCTTGAACTTGATAGTTTCCTCAGGTGCTGGTTCATCTATCACAAAAGGTAGGTGCTCTCTTTGCGAGCCATTAGTTTCATCGAACCGCACATCTGCAGTTTCAACAACCTTGTGAAGAACATTGTTGAAGACTCTGTAGGTGTGCGAGTCCTTTCCATAACCAAGCATAAAACCTTCATGTGCTTTTGGTGCAAATTTTGAGTTATGATGAGGATCTCTAATCCAGCATTTAGCACCGAAGACTTTGAAATAACTCACATTGGCTTTCTTGTCATTGAGGAGTTCATAGGCAGTCTTCTTGAAGAATTTGTGAAGATATACTCTGTTGACGATGTGGCACGAAGTATCAATTGCATCAATCCAGAAACGGCGAGGAATTTTGTATTCATCAAGCATAGTGCGAGCCATATCAGCAAGAGTCATGTTCTTGTGCTCCATGATGCCATTCTGCTGAGGAGTATAAGGAGCAGATAACTCATGAGTAATACCAAGTTCATCAAGATAGTCACCGAGACCCGAATTCTTGAACTTAGTTCCATTGTCACTTCTGATGTGCTTGATCTTCACACCAAAGTTGGTTGAAGCCCTCGAGGAAAATCGTTTGAAGACTCCCTGCACTTCATGTTTGTAAGTAACAAGGTGTGCCCATGTGTAACGAGAGTAATCATCAACAATAACAAAGCCATATTGAGATGCTTCATTTGAAACTGCAGAATAATGGTTAGGACCGAAGAGATCCATATGGAGCAATTCAAATGGATGAGTAGTGGCCATGATAGTCTTTGCTGGATGCTTGGCCTTGGTCATCTTCCCAGCTTCACAGGCTCCGCATAAGTGATCCTTGAGGAATTTTACATTCTCAATGCCAATGACATGCTTCTTCTTCGCAAGCGTGTGCAAATTCCTCATGCCTGCGTGACCAAGTCGTCGATGCCATAGCCAGCCTTATGAAGCTTTTGCAAGTAGGCACACGGCTGGTTGAGGTCCTGTGGAGAAATCAACAATATACAAGTCTCCTCTCCTAAAGCCTTCGAAGACTTTCGAATTGTCAGCCTCCATAACCACAACACAACGATACTTGCCAAAGAAAACAACCATATTGAGATTGCAAAGCATTGAGACAGACATGAGGTTGTATCCTAAGGACTCGACAAGCATGACTTTGTCCATGTGTCGATCCTTTGTGATCGCAACCTTACCTAGACCCAATACCTGACTTTTGCCTTTTTCAGCGAAGATGATATGCTTCAGATGCGATGGTGATAAGGGAGCATCCATCAATAGGTTCTTGTCACCAGTCATGTGATTTGTACATCCACTATCGAGGACCCACTCAGTGGCTTTGGGTTGATCATACTGCAGATGAATTAGTGCAGGTTACGAACTTCATATACTTCATCAGTGAAGAATATGGCATCACAATTCATCAGATCAATTTCATCAAGCAGTAGAATAGATAAAGCAATATGAGGACGTGTGAAATGAAAGTTCATTTCTTCATGATTTAGCCTGCGTCCTTTTAGGAAACTTTCAGGTCTCCAGCAAATTCTTCAGACGTTTGAGCACGTATGGAGACCTGACCCTGCAGAAGAGATTAGTTCTTTTTCTTCACCACCCACATCTGAAGGGGTGGCAAAGAGTTCATCACTCTGCGAGCTCCATATGAGAAAGGTGGCATAGAAGCCAATCCATTTCGTTTCACATAAGAGGAGTTAGGATAAGCATATGAATAAGCAGAGAAATTCTTCGAGGACTTATGAACATAATGGTTAGAAGAATAATTCTTGTATTCATAGCCCTTAGCTCTTCCTTGCGAAACAGAGTCGTTAGCACGATGATGTTCATATGAGGACTTTGATTCTTTTGAGGAATTTGATCCACGTGAGGAATTTGGTCTGTATGAGGACTTGGATCCATATGAAGAATTCGGTCCATATGAAGAATTTGATCTGGGGTTCCTATTCTTCACAGGTGGTGTCATGAGGACATTCACCTGAAGACTTTCAAGGCACCTTTTGGGAACCCAGATTTTCTTCATAGGGGAACCTTTGCTGCAGTTAGTGTCAACATATCTAGCAAATACTTCACCATTCTGATTTTTGAACAGTTTATAGTTGGAGTCAAATGACTCATCAGAAGAATGAGAAGATTCACATGTAAAGCCAGATAGATTAGATGGATCAACTGGAGGTCCCTTTGCAGCAACCCATGAGGTTTTGGGGTACTGCTCAGGCTTCCAATATGTACCATCAGCATTGAGTTTCCTCTCAAAGGCAATACCCTCTTTCCTAGGGTTCCTATTGAGGATCTGCTTTATAAGCACATCACAAAGAGTCTGATGCCCTTTGAGGCTTTTGTACATGCCTGTCATGTACAATTCCTTCAGCTCTGCATCGTCAGTGATACTAGCAATGTCCTCAGATGAGGAATTAGTGATAGCAGAGGCAGGTGAAGAATTTGTAGCATTAGAAGCATTTGAACATTCAGGTGAAGAATTAGCAGATTCACGTTTAATGCATTTCAAACATGGAGGAACAAATTCTTCCTGAGCAGCGCTGATTTGTTGAGCTAGCAATGAATCGCTCTCCTTCTGAAGATCTTCATAACTCACTCTTAGCTTATCAAGATCTTGCTTTTTTTGAAGAAATTCATAAGAAAGCTTCTCATGATCAGATAAGAGAGTGTTATGATGACCTTGAAGGTTGTCAACCCTGGTGTGAAGTCTCTGAAGATTTTCAGTCAAGGTTTTAGTGTGATCCATTTCTTCACCCAACATATCATCACTTTTGTGTAGCATGTTTTGAACCTAATCAAAAGCCCTTTTTTGTTTTACAGCAATCTTAGCAAGTTTAGAGTAGCTGGGCTTAAGATTTTCATCAGATTCATCCTCACTAGATTCAGAGGAGGTATATTTAAGTACCTTGGCACCCTTTGCCATGAAGCAATAGGTGGGAGCGTAGTCATCATTGCCTTCATCAGCCTTGTTGGTGAGGTCATTTTCTTTAGAGTTGAAGATAGACTTGCTGATGAATACAGTAGCGAGGGCTAGGCTCGCCACACCAGACTCGGACTCCTCAGATGCCTCCTCTTCCTCTTGTTCCTCAGATTCAGCCCCAGAGTCCATTTCCTTGCCAATAAATGCCCGAGCCTTCTTGGAGCTGCTCTTCTTGTGAGATGAAGACTTTGAGGATTTTGATGATGAAGATTTTGAGGATTTCTTCTTTTTCTTCGCATCATCAGAACTGTAATCCTTGTATTTCTTCTTCTTTGATTCCTTTTCCCACTGAGGACAATCTTGAATGTAGTGTCCAGGTTTCTTGCACTTGTGACAAAGCCTCTTCTTGTAGTCACTTGATGAGGAATCATTGCTCCTTGAGGGTCATCCAAAGCGACCACGTCTTGAGAACTTCTAGAATTTCTTCACGAGCAGTGCTAGCTCATGGCTCAGTTCTTCAGGGTCACCAAGGCTGCTACCAGAGTCTTCATCTTCGGGCTCAGATACTGCCTTGGCCTTCAGTGCACGTGATCTGCCATAGCTTGAATCATAGAGATCTCTCTTTTCAGCAAGCTGGAACTCATGAGTATTTAGCCTCTCGAGGATATCAGCAAGATCAAGTGACTTGTAATCAGCACGTTCTTGTATCATCAATGCTAGAGTATCAAATGAGGAATCAAGCGACCTCAACAATTACTTCACCACTTCATGGTCGGTGATGTCAGTGGCACCAAGTGATTGAAGCTCATTTGAGATGTTAGTGAGGCGATCGAAGGTTTGTTGAACACTTCCTTTTTCGAGTCTTTTCAAGCGGTTGAAAAGATTGCGAAGAACATCAACTCAAGAGTCACGCTGTGTTGAGACTACTTCATTGACTTTGGACAGCCTATCCCAGATAAGCTTAGCAGTTTCCAAAGTACTCACGCTTCCATACTGTCCTTTGCTCAGATGGCCACAAATGTTCTTCGCTTGAGAATCGAGTTGCTTGAATCTCTTCACATCGGTAGCATTCAGTGAGGGTGAGACAGAGGGAACACCATTTTCCACAACATACCAGAGATCGTTATCAATTGCCTCAAGATGCATTCGCATCTTATTCTTCCAGTAGGGGTAGTCCGTCCCATCGAAAGTAGGACACCCAGCAGAGACCTTGATCATACCTGCTGTCGACATAACTTAAACTCCAGGCGGTTAAACCAAAATCACACAGAAAAAGGGAGTACCTTGCTCTGATACCAATTGAAAGTGCGTTATATCAACTAGAGGGGGGTGAATAGGCGATTTTTATGAATTCTTCACTGAGGAATTTGCTAGTGAGGAAATTCCTTAGCGAAGAACTACTTGTCGTGGAATAAGTACTCAGAAGTAAACATAACAGAAAACAAGCATAGTCATCATGATGAAATGAGGACAAGCACAGAGTACAGAAAGCGTAATCACAGGATAACACATGACAAAGACAAACAGACTGAAGAAATTGAACTGAGGAAATTGAGAAAGTCTTCAGTCAAAGTCTTCAAACACAGATATGACAATCAGACAACACAGTAATGAAGAAATGAAAGAGTTGAGGAAATAGAACCAGTTGGCTTGGTGAAGACAATGATTTGGTAGACCAGTTCCAAATGTTGTCTCAGTTATACATCTGGTTGGCACGGGTAGGTATTTAAACCTGAGGACACACAGTCCTCACTGTATTATCCTTGAACTAAGGTCACACAGACCTCGTCCAATCACTCGTGGTAAGTCTTCAGGTGACTTCCGAACCTTCACAAACTCGATCACACGGCGATCCACAATTCCTCTTGGATGCTCTAGACCATGATGCCTAACCGTCTGGAAGAAGCACAGTCTTCAAAGGTAACAAGCGTCGGATCCACGCAGGATCAATCTCTTCAGTGATGCTCAATCACTTTGGGTTTGTAGGTGTTTGGGTTTGGGTTTTTCTCACTCGATGATTTTCGCTCAAAGTCCTTGGAGGATGGGATACTCTCAAATGACAAGTGTTAGTTTCTCTCAGAGCAGCCAACCAGCTAGTGGTTGTAGGGGTGGCTATTTATAGCCTAGGGAGCAGCCCGACATGATAATACATAAATGCCCTTCAATGCTATGACCGTTAGGTGGATAAGATATTTTGGGACAGCTGGCGCCTAGCACAGCAACGGTTGGAAATTGGAGGTTCAAATTCCTCAGGGCTATCATGTTCCTCACTGTGTAGGCAATCCACACTGGCGAATTCCTAACTCCTCAGTCAGAACAAATTCCTCAGAGACCAGAAGAACTTCATCTCTGTCACTGAAGAAATTGACTGAACTGTATGAGATTTCCAATGGCTTCACTTGAAGGGATTGGTTGGTGTAGGATTTTGAGTTGAGCATCACTTGGAAATTTTTACTTAGTATTTCCTCGACCCCCTTTAACAGTACGGTGTTTCCTATGACTCAAGAAAAGAGAAAATGAAACTACGAAAACAAAAGTCTTCACGCTTCATGTTCGTCGAATGAATACCAAGTCTTGAAGGTCACACCAATTTCTTCACTTTCAAAGTCTTCAGAAAGTCTTCAGAAATCCAAAGTTTTCAGTCGAATAACTTCATTTTTAGGGGTCAACTTTCTCTGTAAATATCAATCTCCTCATAGACTTATAGACATGTGTACACTCACAAACGCATTAGCCCCTTAACCTATAAGTCTTCAATACACCAAAATCACTAAGGGGCACTAGATGCACTTACAGCGCCCCCCGCCTCGTGGCCTCCTTGTTGGTTTCTTGACGTCCACTCCAAGTCCTCTGGATCACGTTTGTTCCAAAAATGACACTCTCGAAGGTTTCATTCCGTTTGGACTCCGTTTGATATCCTTTTTCTGCGAAACACTAAAATAGGCAAAAAAACAGTAATTTGGGCTGGGCCTCCGGTTAATAGGTTAGTCCCAAAAATAATATAAAGTGTATAAATAAGCCCATTAAACATCCAAAACAGAATATAGAAATGGCAAGCGCTCAAGGAGCAGCGCAACTCCGCCAACAGCGTGGATCAAAAACTAAGGGACAAGGGTAGCAAGCTGCGCGAGTGGCACGGCAAGAAGTTCCAAGTCCTTCTGCGGCAATAGGAGACAATATCCATGGTGAAGTAAGATGTCGCTGCCCAAGAGGCTCATCTGGCGGAGCACACAGCATTTCTGAATGCCACGGAGAAGGACATCTTATCTCGGGAAGAGAATCTCGAGGTCACCCTCCGTAACAAGGATGGAGAACTGGAAGCCCTTGTCCAGCAACGCACCAAGGAGATGGAGGAAAAGCACAAAACGGCCATTGACGCACTCATCACTGACTCTGCCGCCCAACTAAAGAAGATTGCTGATGATCTTGCCGCTGCATCCACTGCCAAAGCTGATCTTGACCAACAGGTGGTCAAACTGATAGAAGAGCTTGTCGGGAGTGCCAAGGTAGCTGCGACCCTCAAGGAGGAGGCGCAGAAGGCAGAGATCCTTCTGAAGGAGGTGCAATCACAGCTCTCCTCCAAGAGCGAGGACCTTGATACTACTAACGGAACCATTACTGATATGAAGGCAAGGCTTGGCACCTTGGAGAGCATGATCGAGTCTGGAGGAGCTCGTGAGAAGCAGCTGGTGAAGGATTCTAAAAATACAAGGATCCTCCAGAAGGATGCGGAGGACAAACTGGCGAACCAAGTCCAGCAGCGCGACCTTTGGATCAAGAGCCTAGTTGACATTGACAAACGTCTCACTACCCAGATCACGGTGATGGGCATGGAGAGCCTAACCTTCTCAGTTAGCTGACACGAGGTCCCAAGCGTCAAGCTAGCGCTCTTTTTTGATGGGTTGATCGCAGGGCTGAAGACACACGAGGAAGGAAGATCCGCTCATTTGGCAAGCGAGTCCCGAAAGCTTGCCCCCGACGCCCTCTTCAAGGTCTTGACCAACATCGCCTATCGCCATCCGGACCTCAACCTCGCTGATGGCTTCAGGAGGCTACCAGCTAGCGTTGATGATTCTACTGCTGAGGAGAAGGTTGGTGCCCTTTCTAACAAGGTCCTCGCCATCCCTAGGGTCCCCGAAGGCCGCCAAAGTTACCCTTGAATCATTCTTACCGCAGCGGCGCCTTGTAAAAAAACATTATGTATGCTTTGGTTAATTTTAAGTGCTTGCTATCCCTCTTGTGTTTGACCCATGGATGTCCGCATGGTCAGTTTCTTTCTATGTGTTTTGGTTGCCTGATGTAACATGGTATCGCGATTGCTGTGAGGAATGGTTCCTTACGTAGCCGCCCCTTTTGTTGAGAAGTGCTCGAAATAAGAAATGGGGGCGCAGAAAAATACAGCAAGGTGCCATCACATGAAAAACCCTAATTAGATAGAAAATCTTGGTTGTCCGAGGGATAAGCAAATACAACCTTCGAAAGAAAAACTGGTGGGCAGGTTAACTTAGCTTTTGCTCACGCTTCCCTCCTCCTTCCTCCGCGGGTGTTTGTTACATCCGCATATTTTAGAAGGAAGGCGCTTGCACGTTTATCTCGGATGTTTTCCCCCAGAAAGAGCCAAAAAGGGCATAAGATCACTTGCAGGTGACAATGCATGGTGGGTGGAAAGGGCCGACTCCTTCCTCCTTCCCCTTTCTCTTTCAATGATATCATGGCAGTAGGCATAGAGGTCGCCCTTGGAGCAGACAGCCCTGCCGGAGCATGCTTGCTGGGGTGCCAGTCAATGGATTCGCTCCAATGTTTCACTCATGATTTCTCCCTTGGCGGGACAAGTACTAAACCGAGTTCCACGTGGGCTCATCAACGTTGGTAGCGCTACCCCCCAGCATGGCTCGAGCATTGACAAGTGAAAGTGGAGGATGAGGAGACCGAGTACCGCATTCCCTTGCTTCTTCTCTCGAGCGGGAGCAGCAAGGCAGCCGTGCCATTGAAGCCGTCTAGAGTAATTGCATCGCCCCCCATCTTTCGTCCCCTCCGCCGCCATAGCGACAGCAGCGGTGGGCGACGAAACCAAACAGGACGGGGCGAGGAAATAACGTTGCCTTTCAGAGGATAGCAAATTATGAAGATGGTGGAAAAGATCCACATGCAGCGACATGGAAGATGGGGCAATAGAACAAGGGTATGGTTCGAAAAGAGGTAGCATACCTGAGGGTCGGTGGGAACTGGCTTCGCTCATGGCTGTCGTCCTCCACACACACTACGGCAGCGAGCTTGGGGATGGAGGCCATCTCGCGCGGGCGCTAGGTCTGAGAGGACGGCCTTGTCATCAGTGCATGACCTCACTCGCCGACGACGAGTGCGTCAATGCTGCACGTCCTTTTCTTCCCCGGCGGATCTGTGAGCACCGATGAGGAGGGAGAGAGAGGCCATCTTTTCTAGATCTGGAGAGAGGGTGATAGTGTGAGAAGCAAGTGGACAGCCCTTAGCAAGCAAGCGTTGAAGCTCCAGCCTATATATCTTTTCTGATACCAGTACTAGAGGTGGAGTAGTGGTAGAGTAGTTTATATTTTCTCTGCATACAGTACCAGTTAGTCGTGCTTCCAAATTGAATGGCACGCCATTAAAAAATAGTCAAGAAATAATGCGGCACCTTGGGCCAACGCGGCCAGATCGCATTTTGCACGAGAAATGATACACCATGTTTCTTTGACATTTGGTCCTGTTCCAACATGTCAGTGAGACGACGACGAGACCTTTTGTACAATTTCGGAATGGACGTCTATGTAGGCCGGGGCGCCTCTCCTGTACTGTGGCAACCATCCATCGCCTATTTGCCTTTCCCTCTCGATTTGGAACTGCTGTCGCACACTCTTCCTCCCTCCTCCATTTGCCTTCACCCTTCCTTCTGCCATTGTTCGATTGTCTTCTCCATGGAGGGAACAGGTCGGAAACGACCCCATTATCCTTGCCCCGATCGGAAAGATGACATGGTGGAGGAACTCATTGATCGGTGCGACGTCATCACCTCGTCTAGCATGGCAGGTTCATTCAAGACCATTCTCGACTCAACTAATAACATCACTACCAAGAACCCCAAGGGTCCAGGAGCGGTTTGATCTCCCCTATCTTCTTTGCCATGAACCTACTCGCTGGCACACGGATGACGGAAGCCTCACCTTGTGCAAGTTGATGCCGCTTGATAATGATACGTGTGATGTTAAGATGACATCGCTTAAGGGTAAAGCCTGGGCAGGCGCAAATGGAGATTGGGTTGTTTATATTGGGTACAACTGCGAGTGGGAACTTGTGAATGTGTACACTCGTCAGCGGATTCCACTTCCAAAAATCTCAGAGTGCCCTGAGGTTGACCACATAGATGATGTACGTACACTCAAATACGATCATGGTGGTTGTCGTCTATGGAAGATAGCAATTTGTTGAGTTCCAAACCACTCTTGGGATTACACGAACTATGAAGTTGTTGCTATCTTCGACAAGCTTGTTGCCGTCCTTACTTCCACGCCTCGATGGATATTGCTCAAAAATCATTTTTTGTACACAGATGAGTATTGTGATGCAATTCAATACGAGCGTCTTGTGTTTGCTGCCACCACTCGTGGCACTGTTTTTGCATGGAATCCTTATGGTTTCAGTATGTTTGTCTGCCACCGTAATTATAATTGTCTCATCCACATGCATGCGGGTTAGTTAGTTTCCCTTTACTAATTAACCATCTTGTGTTTCCAAGGTCCTGTGAACATTCCACCACCTATACTTGAAAAAAATTATAACCAAGGGGGAGATGACGATGGTGATGATCACGAGCATGAGGACGAGCAGGACCTATATATTCAATGGCGCCTGGCAACTTATTCTGATGGATCCCCTCTTCTTGTCTGTATACAGCGCACTGCCGATGTTACTACTAAGGAAGCAGGTGTTGTCTCCCATTGTCACACTCTCTGAACCTATTCCAACATCCGTTGCAGGGTATTCGGGATGGATACTAGTGTGCTAGTGCCAACACCTTTCCCTGGTTCAGTGTTGATAGTCTTGGAGAAAACTCGCTCTTCCTTGGACAAAACTATCCAATGATGGTGAAAGGCGATCCAGCTGCTATTGACACAACGTTAGTACCATTTATGAGAAGCAATTGTATCTATACCTTAGACATTGCTATGGTTCCCTACCCTGGCTATCACAATATGTGTCCTGATATAGGCCGCTTCTGCCTGGATGATCAGTCCTGCGTTGGTCTCGATATTGACAATAGCTAGCCCTTCCAAGAGGCTTACCTATGGTTCAAAGCAAGCGTTTCGGACACCGAGGATTGGTTGAGCTGAAGTTCACTTCATTGCTTGTTATTTGTTGTGTGATGAAAACTTTAGTATTTACTAGAATGTTTTATTGGAAATAATCTAAAAATCCAACATGTATCCTCATTGTCGTTGTGTCTTGATGACTTGTTGTATGTAATGAATGGTACATTTGCATATGCATGTCATAAACTCAATTTATGAATGGTTTCCGAGTCATTTCTTGGAGTGTGAGTACCGTAGTAGTATAGCCAGCATCCGGTTATATGAAGTTGCCACATCACATAAAGCCAACCTAATAGTGGAGTATGCTAGCACAACAGTTAGTTCTAGTTAGATCAACTAGAGCTAGGTGTCGCACGGAGGCCGAGAAAGATGGTGATAGCGTGACTGTGTGACGTGGGGTTGTATGTAGTATGATATAGGCACAGGGCTTGTCATGTTTCCTACTCCTCCGGTCTAAATGTGGAGAAGATTTGGTCGAATTCTTCCTCCTTTTGCCGACACATGGGACATCCGGCATCCAGGTCGCATCATGCAAGAAAATGGAGTGCTTGTTGAAGCCACGTGATGTGCATCTAGGGTTAAACTGTAAATAGAGTCTTACTCTTGAGTAACTCCAAAAGAGGCCACCGAAGATCTTTATTGGATTTGTTTTTCATCATCAGCACGTCGAGGTGAAAGATGTGCAGGTTCAGTGGGTCATCTTGCATTTTCTCTGACATGTGGGACCGCATGTGAGCAAACAGACGATGAGTCCGCGCGTCTGCTGGCTGGCTGAGAAGAGAGAGAGAGAGGAGGGCTGAGCACGGACTCCAGGAAATTTTGCAACAATGTGAGTATTAATAGTGGTGTATCATACTCTTGGAGAGATAATGTGTTCGCTCTACATAACCAGCACCTCGATATAGTAGGGTGGCATGGGCCATAACTAGCATTCACGACTAGCAGTACGGCACATGCCACCCACACGAGTCCCATATGAAACCAATTTTCTTGGAGTCCGTGCTACAGCCATCTCTTCTCCCTCCTGTTTTCTTAGCCATCGCACGGTGGGCGGGGTGGGGGTTTGCCGATAGTCGGTTTGCTCAACTGTGGTCCCACTTGTAAGTTAAAATGCAACACAACACGCATTCCCCTTGAGCGGCGTGCCGGACCAACTATGTGGGGGTATGACACGAACATGGCAGGCTTTTCCTTTTTAACTTGTGACTTGTAAATTTTGGTTCTGCTCCATGGAGCGACCGATAGATAGAAATAATGATTTTCCCTAGAGTAATGAGAAGTTTGGTTCTGGCGCGGTTCATGCATGGAGTACGTACGAAAATTATGAAGTTGATGTGAAAGGTAAGATAATTACTAGTACAATATACTACTACATGGATTTGATGGAAAGATACAGATACATACGGATCCATCAACGACATCCTCACGCCTAGTGCATCGGGTCACCAACCGACGTGTGAGGAGCAGTGGAGAGCTCAACGTGCTTCTGAATAATGTCGTCCAAGGTTTCCCTGTGGTCCAAGAAGGCCAGCGTCCTACCATCCTCCTCTTGCATGTAATAGTCCTTGTGGATGATTTGCGCGTAGACGTGGCTGATTATGTCGATGGTGTCTTGCTGCGCCAGGCGCTGCGGCGAGCGCGACCTCGAGGTGGACATTCTCCGACACAACGGCGGGCAATCGCAGGGCCACCAGTGCGTCAAAGAGTTTGTCACCATAGAGGCCATTTAGGGTGGCGGACATCTCAAAGCCTGGGCACATAGGCTGGAGGCATATGTAAAGGTGCGCTGCGAGCTTCTTGATGATGGTGAACTTGTCGAGGAAGCCGATGAGGACCTCGTCAAACAAGGAGGCGAAGTTGTCGTCCAAGAGGCCTCTCGCCCTGGCGGCCTCAAGCATGACCTGGAGACGTTCCTCGGTGCCGGGACGCAGGCCGGCGTCATGGACCATCTGGCACAGCCGGATGATGCTCTCCCTCATCGCCTCCATGGGTCTAGCTTCTAGTCAACGGATCTTGTGATTGGAGTGATCACGCTTGCCCTTGGTTAGGGTGCGTAGGTGCGTAGGATTTTGTAGATTGGACTGGCGGGGAGCCTTTATATGAGAAGTGCAGACTGCATTGCATTCGCGTGTGTGTTGGCCATCTACTCCTCGGCCCTCCCTCCGTGCCGGTGCAGTATAGTCATGTCACCAAGACCAAGTTCGGGCAAAATGAGAGAACTTTGATGTTTACTGGTTTATTGGTCCCCTTTCCATTTTGCGCCAAGTTTTGACCTTTGATTTAACTAATAAAATGTTAATGCATGTAACCAAAAATGTTTTGCTAAGTAGTCTCAAGTCATTGAATGCATAAGCACCCCACCTCTCCTATTGGTTGATTTGTTTTTTTGTGGCAAAAAATAGGGAACGGGGTGGGTAGTTAATGCATCGCGCCTAAAAGTTTTGGGATTATTTGGTTTTCGTAACATGACAAATGCACCAGTACGGAGGGAGTACAATAGTAGTCTTTGATTGCAATTTTTTGTTGGTAGCTTACCAAGCTGAGCGCTCAGTGAGTACAATAGTAGTCTGATTGATGAGACTTCATATTTGAGCCATCTACTGGAAGGGAAAGTGTATAATATTATCGGGAACTACGTTCAAAACCGAATAAAACAATACTCCATGTATTTATTTACAGAGGAAGTAGTATATTTTTTGTGACATGCATTACTAGATATTGGTAGTCAAATACTAAATCCAAACGGATGTGGTAGTACTACTAAATCCAGACGGTGGTGCTAGACTAGTAGTAGTACTACCAATGTAGTACTAGTACTGTACTACCCATTGGTTAAATTACTCCTCATAGTGAAGTGACAAGACCCTGCGCCGGAGATGACACCCGAGTGAAGGCGCCGTGTTCGGCATACCAAAGTCAGCCTCACCTTGTGCAGTCACTATCATCATGGCTATAGAGCTAGCCTTCTTGCAACTATTCTTGTTCGACATAATTTCTCGTGTGTTGCCACGAGTATCTCTACTCTTTTCTTATATGAGTAAGATGCCCGTGCATTGCACGGAACACTAAGATTGAGGGTGGATGGCGCCGGCAGCGGCCATCGCACTAGATTGTTCCATGGCCTTCTAGATGTGGTGCGGAGAAGATAAGGCTGATTGTGAGAGACAAGGAGTTGTTTGTAAATAGGGAACAAGTGCGGGCATCTTTTTGCAAAACTGTAGAAGTTTGCTTTGTATGCGTCAGATCTAGATCCGACGGCTATTGGTGAAAGATGGCAGGCACACCATCATCACCAACTTAGGACCTCTTTGATTCGTAGGATTTCGAAAATGCAGGAATAGGACACAACAATATTACAAGTTTCAAACTGATATTACAAATGTTAGGAGTAATGTTGCACCTACGAAGATGGAATTAATAGGAAGTTTACGTAAGAACTTTTGTTACTTTAGGTGGATGCAGCATTATCGTACAAACTAAAATCCACTGCCCTGACAAGTCACTAATGGGCAAATAAATTTTTGAGTCTCTGGCGACTTCATGTTTCAAAAACAAATTCAGCTTCTGCGGAGACGTTGTCATTTAGGCTTAGACGCTTGCGGTGATCAGCACGCCATTCATTGTTGCACCACAGAACACCAAACCACATTACCTTGAGCACACTTGCCTCCAGAACAAAGAACCTGGCCAATTTAATTTCATATGTGCTACCTCGGTAATCGATCAAATCAATTTCTGTAAGATGGAGATCAAGGCATTTGATGAGATTGTTATAGTGCAGCACATTTTTCACTTTCGGGTCTTTTTTATTGGAGCAGTTGGCTATATAAGATTGTCGTGTCATCAAGAGGTACCAATATCATTCGCTCATATGATAGGGTTGGCTCTAAGGCTAGTGATATTTTTTCACTCTCTCTCTCTCTCTCTCTCTCTCTCTCTCTCTCTTTCTCTTTCCTCTCATTTACCTAGGAGCACATGAAGAGCTTCGGCCTTGGTTGCCATCCACTATGTGGCCAATGCCATATTTCTCAAAAGTATGCCACATAATACGCATCGATGTCAAATCAAAATATTTTGGCACCGCTCTAGCGATGTGAGAGAGTTGGCACTGTTATGCACACAGACCCACATGTATAAACAAATCAATCAAACCAACTACACCAGCCTCTCACTCTCCCAAACAAGTGTTTTTTATTGCCTCAATCCTCTCCCTCTCCCACGCAAGTATTTTTTTTCATTGCATGAGTTAATTTGGCACTAGAGCTAAGTAGGTGATCCAGATTGGGGCACCAGGTGAGCAATGGAGGGGCATCGATGCCAAATGCATCACAAGTGAATTTGGCATGTGTTTTGGCCTACATAGTGCAGGGCCGTTATAGCCCACTTTTGTACTACCTCGTATTGAGTGTAAAATTTTGACCATAGATTTACATAAGAAAATGCCAATGCATGTCACCAAAAATTTTGACCTCGACCTCTTTTCCTCTCTCGGTGGAATCTGTGGGATTGGCTCTTCAATCCTGCATTGGTGGTATCAGTGATGGTTTCAATGTGCTTCGTCTGGGTGATCGACGCTTTCGGTTTTCTGTGGCATCTAATCGTGTTGGCCATTTTATTTATGTCCTAAGAGACCAAATTTGGCCGTATTTCATATGCCACTTCCATCTCCATCGAGCTTCTTGTACTCAGCATCAATCTTTTGGATGGAATGCGGATACTGAGATCAATGATTTAGCCTCTTCACCTGGCCCGGCTATCAAATCTAAATGGCTAGCGTCTAAATCTGCTACGATCTCTGATCCAGCCTCTCTCTATGTTTTTGAGAAATTTGGGTTGACCACCACGCCACCCGGCGACGGTGGCTCACCGGATCTCATTGTTGACAGGTTATCTTTTTCGGTTCCTCGAGATAATCATGATCTTTTTCGTATTGGGGCCGTTAATTTTCCAATCCGGTCCAATTCATCAGCTCACTTACCATCTTTTCAGGGCCATCGGTTTAAGCAGGGTTTATGGGATTCCATTCCAAATGATAAACTCTATCATATTTTAGATGGCTGGCAGGCTGGTTATGACAATGATGGTGTTATGTTAATGGTTGATATTTGTTCTGTGCCAACAAAGGAATATATATATATATATATATATATATATATATATATATATATATATATATATATATATATATAATCGGCTTCAGCATTGCCCGCAATGTGATCGTTTTGGTCATCTGGAATCATTGTGCATGAGTGTTTTTTGCCAGCGTTGCGGGGATACTACTGGGAATTGCTCTTGTATTGCACCAAGGGTTGATGTCGTTGCACATGACTCCACGACATGGGACATGCACATTGGGCCGGCCTATCACGTTAACTTGCTCTGCATGTCTGGCCTTGGGCCACCGATCTGTGAAATGCCCTGGGCTTAGCAGATTTCAATTTTGTCAACATATTAGCCACAAGGCCCGCAAGCCCACTATGTGTCATAAGCTACCCAACCTTTGCTAGACACCGACCAAACCCCACGCTTCCAAATCTAATGAGATCCTATCCAACAGTGAAACAGGATCTACTATGGTAGGTAATCTTATGGTGGTTCGTGCGGCCCGCAGAAATCGGGATTCGAAAGCACATCTTGTTTGGATTCGGAAGCAAAAGTTCCCGCACCCTTCAGACGTGGATCCTTCTCATTGCTCAACGATACGCCTCCCTTTTGCAGGTGTAGTCAAGTCCGCCTGCCAAAAACCCCAATCGGGTGTGGAGACGTCCTCCTCGAGTATGCCAACCCTGCTACCCCTGCATCCGCAAAAAACCACAGTTTGCCCCTCCTTGCCGGCCGCTCCACTTCCAACCTGCAGTTCCTCCCCAGCGGCGGCCATGGCGAACTTTGCGGTGCGCCCCTTCGCCTTTGCTCAAAAAGGATCGACCTTCGACCGAGGCCCTGCTCATCGTGTCCAGCGACAGGTCATGGTGGTCGATGATCCTCCGCGCAACCATGATAGGTATGCCATCGTCACCATTGATCCCCCAGTACCTGATCATGTGAAGGAGTATTGGCTTGCTGAGGTCTGCAGCATCATCACAGTTGATCTTGAATATGAGCTACTAGATGATTTTATTTATCCGTTGGGCATTGGATGTGTAGTTTTCTCTGATATGGAAAGCAGAGATAATGCAATTAGAGAAGGTCCTCGTGCTCTGACAGATGATTCTTACTTCTCTTTGGTTCCGCATGACGAAGGCCCCAACATGTGTATGCCCGCGTTTGAGTATGAGGTTTGGGTTATGCTACTTGCCTTTCCTATGGACTATCAAACTGAGCACTATGTGCACAAGGCAGTATCTAACTTTGGCAAACTTCTGGTGTGGCCTCACCCGGGGCAGAACAAGGCTAGGGTTCTTGTTAAATGTCATATTAAGGACGTGGCAGAGGTCCCTCACAGTCTGCTTGTCACCAGAGTAGGTTTACTGCCAGGTTTGGGTCGTTCATGGTCTGTACTTGTGTATGTTCTTAATGGTCGCAACACCATTCCAGGTCTGGTGGGCACTGAGGAACCACCACCTTTTTTTAATGCTTCGCCACACCCATATCAGCTTCCTTTTTACACTCTCATGCAGCAGGTTCATCTGGATGACCTGGCTGCCCAACAAGCTCAGAATGAGGCGGCCTGGAATGCCCCTGCCCCTGCTCCAGAACAACTTCAGGAAAATGGTTAGAGGGCTTGGCCAGTGATCCCCCCACCATACACAGGATTCAGTTTCACGTCTTTCTTTCATTATGATGGCCCCTCCCTGATGGATGGGGTGGACCCTGAACAGAATGTGCATGACAACCTATCTGACATTTGGTCCTGTGAAGATGAAGTTGCTACTGTGGAGAGTCTGGCGGATGGCTTTATCAATGGAAATCCTGCTGCCAGAGATGCTTTTGTTCGTGCTGGGGGTGAGTCAGTCAATGTCACCATTGCTATGGATCAAGAGATGCACTTGTGGATGGGCTCTATGCTCAAACGCATCTACACCCGGGCCATCACCAATGGACTAGCTGAGAATGTTATGTTTCCTCTCAATCCCTTCAAACTCATCCAGAAATACTTGGAGGCAGCTTGTGCTTTTTCGTTGCAGAATCTGAAGCATGAACCTGATCACATGTCCAAAATTTTCAGTGGTCAATTCCAGATGGGAGTGTCGGCGTTCTGGGAATGGGGGTCCCCAGACTTGCCTGCCTGCGGCCTGCGGCGTGGCTCGAATGGGGGCCCAGCACGGCCCATCTTCATCAACGCAAGACCCAAGACCCTCGCGAGGGTCCAAGCCTCGCGGGGCGGACGACACGGCGCTTCCTCAGGCACGACCTCGTCAGGCTGGCTCATGAGGAGGCAGAGAGATCAAGGCGGGGTACCTCGCGAGGTGCCCATGACGCAAGCCATGACGACCAAGGGTGCCAGGCGGGCGCCAGCCCGCGCAGTGTCTCCCTTTCCTCTTTGGTGCAAAGGGGGCAAGTGCGGGCGAGAGGATCAAGAAAAGGCACCCATTTTGGTGCAACGAGACCAAGACCAGTCCAACGGTGGGAAGGAGGTCATCGTGGAGCCCAGAACGGCGTCACCACAGGGCCTTTGGCAGGCGAGGACCAACTTTAGTCAGGATAAGTGTACCAGATGTTCCCCTTCGAATTGGCCAATTGTTGGCGCCCTTCCCGCTCAATATTTGGGAAGAGGCCCAGGGCCTTTGCCTATAAATAGGACTAGCCACCCTCATGGTAGAGAGGTCGAGAATCTGAGCAAGCAGAGAACAAGAGAGAGAGAGAGAGAGAGAGAGAGAGAGAGAGAGAGAAGGGCGGCTGAACTCCTCTTAGCAGTTCATCCCCCTAGCCAAGAACAGACCCTCGCGAGGCTGTTCTTCCCTGTATTGTTCATCATCACCAGCCCGAGAGGCAATCAACCACACCACACTGGAGTAGGGTATTACACCGCATCGGTGGCCCGAACCAGTATAAACTCTGTGTATCTTGTGTTGTTCTTTCGGTAGTTAGATCTTTGCGAGACGGAGAGGTAGAGGGCACAATCTCCGCGCGCACCCAAGAGTTCGAACCTTAAGGGTCTGCCGGAACCCGAAATCCGACATTTGGCGCGCTAGGTAGGGGTGTGCCGGAATTTGTCTTCCACCGTTCCGCTCTCCGCCAACCGTCGCGTCCATGTCTGACGCTCGTCGGGCCCGCGCTGAGCGCCGGGCCGCCATCGCTTCCCGCGTCGCCCAGACGGCTCCCGTCGGTGGGCGTCCTCGTCGTTCCCCGTCGCCCGCCGTCAACGCCGCCACCGGCCCGGCGGGGAACGAGCAGCAAGCGTCGTCTCAGCACCCATCCGTGTGGCAAGACGGCCGCACCGCTACTCCATCACTCACACCAGCTGGCTCTTCGTCCCGCGCGCTCCGCGCACCCTTGGAGGCTCGAGCTGCGCTCATCGCAGCAAACGAGCTCCTGTGCTACCGTCCCGTCGACGACATCTACGAAGAGTGGCTCGACCGCGTCACCGAGCTCGTCCGCGCCGCGGGGGGCTCTCCTGCGCCGTCCGCTCCGCTGCGCCGCACCCCGCCCCGCGCGGGCCATGAAGCTCCGGGGGCGTACCAGCCGCCCCCTCTCCAAGAAGACGCCATGGCTCCAAGACGCGTGGCCACTGGGCGGAACCCGCTTCGTCAGGCGCCAGCCCAGCAAGAACGAAGCTGCCAAGAAGTCCCTCGACCACAAGAGGCTGCCCGGGCGCTCCCTGCTCCGGCTCGCCGTGACCCTGCTCCAGCTCCGGCACGTCAAGACCCCGCGCTGCTCCAAGCTGCAGTGCATGGGGACCCGCAAGGCCAAGCTCTCCCTCAACCAAAGCCTCCCGTGGCCACCGCAGGCTGCCGCGCCTACACCACCGAGCTGCACAGCGTCGCGTGGCCTGGCAAGTTCAAGCCAGACCCGCCTCCTCGCTACGACGGCACGACCGACCCTGCAGAATTCCTCCAGCTCTATGAGCTGGGCATCGAAGCTGCCAGTGGAGACGAAAAGGTCATGGCGAACTGGTTCCCCATGGCGCTCAAGGAAGGAGCTCGCACCTGGCTCCTGAACCTGGCCCCAGGCACGATCTCTTCCTGGGACCAGATGCGCACCTGCTTCATCGCCAACTTCCAAGGTACTCGTGACCAACCGCCTGCCGTGAGCGACATGCGCCGCATCAAGCAACAACCTGGAGAGACCCTGCAAAAGTACATCCAGCGCTTCAACAGTGCGCGCCTCAAGATCCCCAAGGTGTCCGAGGAAGCCATCATCTCGGCCTTCTCCGATGGCGTGCGTGACGTCAAGATGAAGGAGGAGCTGGCGATGCATGAAGACCCATGCACCTCCCTGGAGCTGTTCAACTTGGCGACCAAGTGCGCCTGGGCTGAGGAGGGGCATCTCTCCCTCCTCGAGCAGCCTGCCGCAGACCCAGAAGAGAAGAAACCCAAGGCCAAGGACGTGAAGCGCAAGGGGGTTGCCGTGCTTGCGGCAGAGCCGGACACCAAGCGGGGCAAGGATCTGCCTGAATCCTCCAGGGGCAGCCGGGACTGTGTGTATCACGACCTCCACACCCACAACACCAACGAATGCCAAGAACTCCGCGCCGGGCGAGAAGGAAGGATCGGCCGTCGCCCTGACCGTGCTGACCGGGGCTACGGCCGGGGAGGAGGAAGAAACCCAGGACGCTGGGAAGACCGCGGCCCGCGCCAAGGATGGCGTGATCAACCTCGCCAGGACCGCTGGCGAGACTTGCCTCGCGAGGGAGATTGGCGGGATCAGCCTCGTGAGGATCGCCTACAGGACAACGCAGGCCTCCCCCCGCTGCCGCCTCAGCCAAGGAGAAACGAGGATCGCCATCAAGACGAGGGGGCTGGGGGCTTCCAGGAGCCGCGTGCAATCGCCTGCATCCTGGGCGGAGCTCAAGCCCCAGCCTCCCAACGCATCTTCAAGCAGTTTGCCCGCGAAGTGAATGCAGTCCTCCCCAGGCTCGAAGCCACGCGCCCTCTCAGGTGGTCGGCGTGCACAATCACGTTCAGCTCAGCGGATCAGCTCAAGTGCGCGGCCACAGCCGGGGTCCTCCTGATGCTTTGCTCCCCAGTCATCAGCAACGTACTGGTCACCAGGACCCTCATCGATGGTGGAGCAGGGCTCAACATCCTATCCGTGGAAACATTCAACAATCTCCAAGTGCCCTACGACCAGCTTCAGCCAACCAAGCCTTTCTCCGGAGTCACCGACGGTTCCATGATCCCGATCGGGCAGGTCCGCCTCCCTGTCACCTTCGGAGCCCGCAGCAACTACCGCACCGAGCTCATCGACTTCGACGTCGCTCACATCCGCCTGCCATACAACGCCATCCTCGGGTACCCAGCGCTGGCCAAGTTCATGGCCGTGACTCATCATGGCTACAACGTCCTCAATATGCCAGGAAGTGGCGGAGTCATCACGGTGCCATGTGAAGAGAAGGATGCAGTGTGTTCCCTGGAGCGAGCCTTTCAGGCCGCGTCGCTAGAAGACCCAGATCGCGGAAGCAGGAGGCTTCCCGAGATCACCCCCAAGAAGAAGAAGACATCGTCAGGCTCAGCCCCTCAGGAGGCAGGCCCCTCAGGGCCCGCATCTGCACAAGGGGACCCTCCATCCATCGCATAGGAAAGCGCGCCCGGCGCCCTCCTCAGGCAGGGCTCGGGGGCTCTCACCTGGAGGGCCACCGACCTAGCCAGGGTCACGAGGGAGGCGCTTGGGCACCACGTGGAGGCGTGCCTCGAAGCACGTTTCCCTCAAGAAGGAGCGAGGCAACGAAGGTCAGACCAGTAGGAGTTCGTTAACAAGGCCGTTCAAGAACTACAGGAGTCAAGAATCATGAGAGGTTGTCTCCATCTACCGGCTGTGGCTCCCCATCCAGGCGAGGATGGTGGGCTGCGCGTCTGCATCGACGTACCAGGGCTCAATCGGGTCACCATGATGGAGCGCCTCTGGCCCTCGCAAGTGGGGCGTTGCGGAGGCCCACCCCACAGCTATGTTCGCATGCCTTACGGCTTGCCGAGCGTGGCTGCTGTGTACCAGCGCCTCATGAGGGGCATCATGGAGACTCAGGAAGACAGGCGTTCCGCAGTCCTGGCGGAGATGGAGATGATTCGCGAGGAGCCACCAGCGCCTCCGGAGCCTCCTGAGGCCCCTGGGCCTGGGGGCTCGTGAGGATCGGCTTCTGCAGCCCACCGAGTCTGCTGCACCAACACCACTTCATCTTCGACATCTTCAGGTGACGTCCTTCAAGTTTCATTTCCAGCTGGGAGCGCCCTCCCAGGGCTGCATCATTCCCAGGCCGCGTGGGTCCGTCCCTATGGCATGTATCCCTTTTATTTTCGGTCATTAGCTTGCTTTGTTGGGGGCGCCCCTCGGGCTGCATCATCCCAAGCCGCTCGGGCCAGGCCCAGTGGCGTGTATCTCCCTTGCGTTTATTTCCAGCTATGCTTTCGCATATCATGCTTGATTACTTGATGCCTGTCCACGGCACCTCTTCTTCTCCATGTCGACCACTTGCACGTTAAAGGGGGGGTACCTGAGCATCACGACTCAGGGCTCTTACTGGCTCTCCAGCCCTCACCCTCTGGCCTTGTCCATGGCATCGCGACCTGGCATACCAGCAACGGCTAAGACAAGCTCGAGGGCCGGGACCCGAGGACGTAGAGTGCCGGCATCTAACCCAATTTGCAGGAACACATCTAGAGGTAGGGCCCCGTGCCAGGCGCAACCCGCCTAGAGGTAGGGCCCCATGAGTCCCGCCATGTCTCATGGGCGCCCAGGTACACCTCACCTGCGCCAACCGGAGCAACTAACGACCGACTGATAGCTGTCATGGCAACCCTTTTTTCCTTCTATGATGAGCTTGCAGGACCCCCTGGGGGAATTGTGTCGGCCGAGGCCCTCACGGAGTTCCCTTCACCCTCGTCCGCGCGAACCGCTTGCACGTTAAAGGGGGGGTGCCTGAGCATCGCGACTCAGGGCTCCTACTGGCTCTCCAGCCCTCACCCTCTGGCCTTGACCACGGCATCGCGACCTGGCATACAAGCGACGGCTGAGACCAGCTCGAGGGCCGGGACCCGAGGACGTAGAGCAGAAAGGGGAGCAAAGGTGAGGGAGAAGGGGCACGCGAGGACCTCGCCATGCAACTCCGTTCCCGCTGCCGCGCGGACCCGTCGTCACACAGGAGTTACCCCTGATTAATAAGATAAGTCACCGCCCGAAAACACCGGCTACCGTGGCACTATCTCCGCACCTAACGCAACTTTGTACTAGCGACATCGCTCCCCTTTCTCACCGAGCGACGGCTGCTTGGGCGCCAAAGGGGACCTCCTGAGCATCGCGACTCAGGGACTCTTACCGGACCCCGGGTCGCTCACCTCCTGGCCTTGACCACGGCATCACGACCTGGCATACCAGCGACGGCTGACGCCGCCTTGGGACTGGGACCTGTCGACGCAGAGCAACAAACCCTAGCGAGGTTCGAAAGGGAGAACTAAGCTACCACGGAATTGACGGCCCGCACAGTTCCATAGCAAAAGTCACATATTAACAAAAGGATCACACACACCTTACAAGCCCCCGTTGGGCGCAGTATGATTCCTTGCAGGAAACAGATCCTAAGGAATGCTATCTACACGCGCCCCTGCAAAAGATGCCATCATCAACAGTGGGCCGTCAAGCACCGGCGCCAACCCCATCCAGATCAGAGTCAGCGATGGCCGAGTGAGCCCGCTCTGCTCCGGGAGCGGCGCTGGCTCGCGGGCTCGTAGCTGTCGTCGCTCGTCTCCGGAGTCGCGAAGACCTCGCTGGGATCGCTGGATCCTCCGGCGCTCCCATAGCTTATGGAGCCGTCCAGGGAACGGTCGGCGGGCCTAGCCCTCACCATGGCGGGGTCCTGGCCACCTCTCCTGGGGCAGCACTCCAGCCGGCGCCCGTTCGCGTCGAAGACCTTGAAGAACATCACCGAAGCGCCATCATACTCCAGGTGGATCATGAGGGTGCCCCTTGCTCGGACACCCCGAGCGATCTCGCCCCAGCCGCGAGTCATGAAGACCTCGCCCGAGGCAATAACCACGACCTCTGCCTCGGTCGCGGGAGTGCTGCAGTCGGCGTGCTGCAGCCATAACTCCAGGAGTCTTCCCTGCGGGAAGATGGAGGCGAAGAAGGGGGGAAAGCGAATCCAAGTTCGCGGATGCATGGCGGCGTGGAGCACGAGCTCGCGGGAGGAGCCCTCGGCGTAGACTCCTGGAGGAACAACCCACACCTTCGTGACCCGTCGGCGCCGGCGACGGTGCTGGCCGCGGGGTTCGACATCTCCTCCTTCAAGGCCCTCGGCATGGGCATACAAGGGAAGCGGGAACCCCGGCGGAGGCCGCTCGTACCAAGGCCTCGACACCACTAGGCAGTCTTCCTCGTCTCGGCCACGAAAGGCAGGCCGCTTCTTCGGCGGGAGCGGGTCTTGTCCCTCTCAAGGGGCCTTTCCCTTCTCCGCTGCAGAAAGCCGATGGATCGGGGCCATCACGGCAAGGCGGAGCAAGAATCAAGGCGAAGGAGAAAGCAAGGAGAGATGGACTGGAAGGGCACGCGCGGTGCCATACTTATAGCTGGCGAAGGTCAACCGTCGGCCTCCACGATCACAGGTAATCATGACACGATTTGCATGCAGGGACTCGTCCAATCCGCGCAATCATCAAGGCATCATGGGGAAGCGGAGGCGCTCGCATACAATCAACCGCCACGCGGCGCCGAAGGCCGCAGGCTGTTAGGGCCCGCGGCGCTTCGCCCTTGCCCTTTCGCCTCTCGGCACGGCCAAGTCCATGCGCACCTTGGGCCCGGGGGCTACTGTCGGCGTTCTGGGAACGGGGGTCCCCAGACTTGCCTGCCTGCGGCCTGCGGCGTGGCTCGAATGGGGGCCCAGCATGGCCGATCTTCATCAACGCAAGACCCAAGACCCTCGCGAGGGGCCAAGCCTCGCGGGGCAGATGACACGGCGCTTCCTCAGGCACGGCCTCGTCAGGCTGGCTCATGAGGAGGCGGAGAGATCAAGGCGGGGTACCTCGCGAGGTGCCCATGATGCAAGCCATGACAACCAAGGGTTCCAGGCGGGCACCAGCCTGCGCAGTGTCTCCCTTTCCTCTTTGGTGCAAAGGGGGCAAGCGCAGGCGAGAGGATCAAGCAAAGGCACCCATTTCGATGCAACGAGACCAAGACCAGTCCAACGGTGGGAAGGAGGTCATCGTGGAGCCCAAAACGGCGTCACCATAGGGCCTTTGGCAGGCGAGGACCAACTTTAGTCAGGATAAGTGTACCAGATGTTCCCCTTCGAATTGGCCAATTGTTGGCACCCTTCCCGCTCAATATTTGGGAAGAGGCCCAGGGCCTTTGCCTATAAATAGGACTAGCCACCCTCATGGTAGAGAGGTCGAGAATCTGAGCAAGCAGAGAACAAGAGAGAGGGAGAGAGAGAGAAGGGCGGCTAAACTCCTCTTAGCAGTTCATCCCCCTAGCCAAGAACAGACCCTCTCGAGGTTGTTCTTCCCTGTATTGTTCATCATCACCAGCCCGAGAGGCAATCCACCACACCACACTGGAGTAGGGTATTACACCGCATTGGTGGCCCGAACCAGTATAAACTCTGTGTCTCTTGTGTTGTTCTTTCGGTAGTTAGATCTTTGCGAGACGGAGAGGTAGAGGGCACAATCTCCACGCGCACCCCAGAGTTTGAACCTTAAGGGTCTGCCGGAACCCGAAATCCGACAGGGAGTTTGCATTGGACCTCTGCACTTATCCTCTGCATCTTCGGGTGCTCTATCTGATGTTGTCCATGTAGTGGATGCACCTTTGTTTCAGTCACAACAGATCATTGTTTCAGTTAATATAGTGCCACTTGACAGTGTCAGCCAGGCTGATTTGATTGTCCCATCATCTGGCAATGCTCTTCAACTGCTGGCATCCTCCTCTTCGTTCAATGTTGATGCATCCCACAGTGCCAAGGTTCCTCCTGACACCACTGCAGTCCGGAGGAGCACTCGCTCGAACAAGTACGATGGCTTCAAGGTGAGTCATGCTACTGATGTCAAGAAGAGTCGATCGCGGGTGAAGGCCAGGATCGTTCCAACCGTCAATGTTGTCTCCACGGCTGCTGCTCCAGCCGTGACGTGCCCTCCACCAACATCCATTCAAGAGCTCCAGTAGGTGGGCGATCGGTGCGGCATTGCTCCTGAGGACATCTCTGAAGACAAGCTGCTGGCTACCCAGCAGATAGCCCCAGATGAGGCTGTGTGATTTTATTTCTGTTCATGAATAGATCTTGGAACATTCTGTCATGGAACATCAGAGGGATTAACTCTGAAAGCAAACTTTTGGCGCTTAGAAATGCTATCGACACTAGCGGTTGTTCAATGATATGTATTCAAGAAACTAAGCGGGAATCTTTTGATTTAGCGTTTCTTAAATCTTTCTGCCCAAAACGATTTGATAAATTTGTTTTTGCGCCATCGATTGGGGCATCGGGAGGCATTATTACTATCTGGAATAGCTCTATCTTTGTGGGAACACCATGGCATGTGGAGTCTTTTGCGGTGGGTGTTTCCTTCGTGGCCACTCAGTCGAATGAATCTTGGAATTTGGTGAATGTCTACGGCCATTGTACGGGCCAGAGACGGGCAGATTTTACTTCCTTGCTTTTTTATCTTAATATACCAGATGCTGAAAACTGGTTAATTTAGGGTGATTTCAATTTCATACGGTCCACTGATAACAGAAATAAGCCGGGAGGAGATGCTACTCATATGCTGTTATTCAATGAGCTTATACGTGCACAATCCTTAATGGAAATCCCAGTTAAGGGTAGGGATTTCACGTGGAGCAACATGCAAGACGACCCGCTGCTGGAGCAGCTTGACTGGTTCTTTTCATCTTCGAACTGGACCACCTCTTTTCCTAACACAATGGTTCTGCCTCTGGGGAAACCGGTCTCTGATCATATTCTGTGCATGCTCTCAATTGAGTCCAAAATCCCAACCATCAAATTCAAAATGTTTGGTTGGCTGTTGCTAGTTGACCGCCTAAACATGCGAAACATGTTGAAACATAGGCATTATGCTATTGTGGACAACAACTATGCGTGTATGCTGTGCCAAAATCCTCCTGAGGAAACAGTTGAGCATCTCTTTTTCTCGTGCCCATTTAGCCAACGATGCTGGAACAAAGTGGGTTTGAGATGGCCGCATGATGGTAATAGGATATCTCTGTTGCATGAAGGTAAAACCCAATGGAGGCAGCCGCTATTCATGGATATCTTCTTGCTGGCCGCATGGAGCATCTGGAAGGAGAAGAACAATGAATTCTTCAGAGGAGTGCCACACTCCTTCATTGCATGGCTTGATAGGTTCAAGCATCTGTTGGGCCTCCTTGTTCACAATTGTAAAGAAGAGCTTCGCCCCTTCTTAGACTCTTATATACAAAATTTGTAAACAGTAGAGTTTATTTCAGCACTTACTAGAGGGGTTGAGGGGAACCCTGCAAAACCCCCACATGTAATGATGTAACATATGTTTGTAAGTAAATACAAAAGTCAGTGGGAGCCTCTCCCACTGTAGTTTTTGTTCAAAAAATATTATACCATTTGAAATTATGTTCAAATATGAATCCAACGATATAATTTTTAGGGACATGCATTAACATTTTGTGAGTTAAATCTATGGTCCAATTTTGATACTACAAAATAGGAAGAGTAAATCAGGACGGAGGTAGTACTTGCTCTTAGGGTAACCATAGAGTTACTAGTCTAAGTTACTTGCCACTATGACTAGCCTAGGCTACTAGTAGTACAACAACAAAACGATGTAGGTGATCACGTGAGAAAAAATACTAAAAACATTTATTTCTTTCGGTGCATTGCGTAGATGCATTTTTGAACACTACACTTGTCATTATAATTTGGGAAAATTATGAAAAAATTGAGCTACATTGTGATTACTATTTACTAATAGGAAAGAAGTTTCACCTCGATGAGTAGCTTCTCCGTGCACGGAAAGCATGTAAGGAATCCAACAACTTGATCCAGATTGGGGACGATAGATTTTATTGCGAAGATCTTCACTATGCGCACGGACTGGGTCAAGCTTGTGGGAATCATTTTCTAGATCACAGTCGTAAATACAAGAAGAAATTTAAAAATGTGAATTTCAAGAAGACGGAGAAGAAGATGAGTGTTGTACCTGAACGATTACGGATCCAATAAAGAGTTCGGAGAATTTGGCAGACGAGTACACCAACGCTGTCAATTTCGACGCATCAATGACCCTGATCTTTGTTGGACCTTCTATCTTAGATACAAGAAATTTCTCAAGGAAAGGTGCATTCTCAATGGCCATAACGTGGAACGGCCGGAGTGATCTCTTCCCAATTGATGTCTTGTTGCGGGGCCAGCAAAACACATAAATCCATGGGAGATTCGTCGAGGCGATGTGGAGGCTAATAAACCCGTGGATCTGCCAAAGACGAAGGTACTCGAGCATAGTACAACTGTGTTGCAGGTACTCCATAGCCTTCTTCGAGATACCAACGTTGAAGTGGTCGAGCTGCTTGAGTTGAGGGAGAAGAAGGGCGGGCGCGGCATTAATCTAGGGAAAATAGCAGGAGCTGAAGCTGGCGTAGCGTAGCGTTGGCGTGAGGTGGAGCGCGGACGGCGGCAGAGAGCGACATCTTCTAGCTTCAAACCTCAGCTCCTCGAGCTGAACTAGGGCGGGGGATAAGAACCACTCATCGAACTTGGCTTGGACCTTGCAGTTGGTACTGAACATGCGGATGTCAAGCTGTCTGGATGGCCTAGGGTGCGATGAAAGGATCTTGGAGACTACGGCCATGCATTTGCAATCCCTGTCGCAGAGACAGCTGTCGACTGTGAGGTTGAGGGGGACACGGCACCAGAGGGGGCGCCACCGCTAGGAGACCAGGGTGGTCCGGATGGTAGATTTGGTGGGGAGGAGGCCGATGATGACAAGCAGCATGTCGTCGAGGAGGTTGCTGATGAAGTCCAGGCTCGATGGATGCGGATTTGGCTCGAGCCGCCTTTGCTTGTTGGCTGCTTGCCGTCCATCTCAGCCGACGGCGACGCTGGTGTACATGTGTCACTACTGGAATCAGGTACTTTGCCATCTGCTAGCTCTTTGCCGTCAGCTAGCGAACAGCAAAGAAGCTCTTTGCCATCAGCTACCAGAAAGCAGACGGCAAAGAACTGGCTGATGGCAAAGACGCAATTTGCCATCAGCCAGTTCTTTGACGTCGGCTAGCGGATGGCAAAGAGGGAGGGGGCCCACTGACGAGCTGCTTAAAAAAACCTAACGCCCCCCCCCCTCTTTGTCTCCGCTAGCAGACGGCAAAGAGAAAATAAGCGGACGGCAAAGGGGGGCGGACGGCAAAGAGGAAGGGGCCCCACTAACGTTAACGGCCGCGCCCCACCCCGCCCCCTCTCTCTCTCTTTCTTTTCTTCACACGCGCGCCGCCGCCCCCAGCACTCGCCATCGCCCCGTCGCCCCACAACCCCGCGCGCTGCACCACCTTCCCCCCCCCCCCCGCCCCATCGCCACTGCCGCCCGGCGCCCCACCGGCCCCCCGCCCCGTCGCCCCCGCCGTCTAGGCGCCGCCGCGCCCCGGCGCCCCCCCCCCCGCACCCCACCGCCCGGCCGGGCCCGGCCCCGTCGCCACTGCCGCCCCAGGCCGCCCCGCCCCCCTCCTCCACCCTAGGTGAGCTCTGCCTCCTTTTTCCTTTTTCTGTTTTTTTAGTTTTAGGTTTATAGGTTTAGTTTTAGTTTAGTTTTAGGTTTAGATTTAGTTTTTTCCTTTTTTCTGTTTTTTTTTAGTTTTAGGTTTAGGTTTGGTTTAGTTTTAGGAAAGAAGAAGAAGAAGAAGAAGAAGGAAAAAAGGAAGAAAAGGAAGACGTCGGATCGGGGGTTCCGGCAGACCCTTAAGGTTCGAACTCTGGGGTGCGCGCGGAGATTCTGCCCACTACCTCTCCGTCTCGCAAGGATCTAAACTACAGAAAGAACAACACAAAGAACACAGAGTTTATACTAGTTCGGGCCACCGTTGTGGTGTAATACCCTACTCTAGTTTTGTGGTGGATGGATTGCCTCTTGGGATGATGGTGATGATGATCAGTACAAAGGAGAACAGCCTCGCGAGGGCCTGTTCTTGGCTGGGACGATGAACTGCTGGGGAAGTTCAGCCGCCCTTCTCTCTCTCTCTTTCTCTCTACTTGCTCTATGATTGCTCTCTCACTCTCCATCATGCCCCCTCTACCCTGGGGGTGGCTAGTCCTATTTATAGGCAAAGGCCCTGGGCCTCTTCCCAAATATTGAGCGGGAAGGGCGCCAACAATTGGCCAATTTGAAGGGGAACATCTGGTACACTTATCCTGACCAAAATTGGTCCTCGCCTGCCAAAGGCCCTGTGGTGACGCCGTTCTGGGCTCCACGATGAGCTCATCCCCACCGTTGGACTGGTCTTGGTCTCGTTGCACCGAAATGGATGCCTTTGCTTGATCCTCTCGCCTGCGCTTGCCCCCTTTGCACCAAAGAGGAAAGGGAGGACACTGTGCGGTCTGGCGCCCGCCTGGCACCCTTGGTCGTCATGGCTTGCGTCATGGGCACCACGAGAGGTACCCTGCCTTGATCTCTCCGCCTCCTCGTGAGCCAACCTGAGGAGGCCGCGCCTGAGCAAGCGTTGCGTCGTCCTCCCCATGAGGCTTGGCCCCTCGCGAGGGTCTTGAGTCTCGTGTTGATGAAGGTGGGCCGTACTGGGCCTCCTTTGAGCCACGCCGCAGGCCGCAGGCAGGCAAGTCTGGGGACTCCCGTTCCCAGAACGCCGACAGTAGCCCCCGGGCCCAAGGCGCGCCCGGACTTGGCCGTGCCGAGAGGAGAAAGGGCAAGGGCGAAGCGCCGCGAGACCTAACAGCCTGCGGCCTTGGGTGTCGCGTGGCGGTTGATTGGACGTGGGTGGTACTGTTTGCCCACGCTCCCTTATTTTGCGCTGTGCTAGGTTGCCCCACAGTTGAACACAGTCGCCCATCTTCCTGTTGCTCGACTATCCCTTGTTCTTCCTTCCTTCGAACTCTAACTCCTGCCTCTCATCCCATCTCACATCTCCTCTCTCCCGTCCTCAACCATGGCTCTGACGAAGAAAGAGAAAGGGAAGAAGCCTGTGCTCCCATCTCATCCGCCGCCATTGGCGGCCTCCGCCGTCAGCCAGTCAATCATACTCAATCTGGAGTGCCTGGATAAGCTCCACCCGGCCTTGGCCATTGTCTTCAACGAGTGTGGGAGGACGACGGCCTGGCCTACGTCTCACTTCCCCTCCGACAGGATAATCACTGAGGTTCATTACTTTGCTGACGCCTTGTGGGTGGGTCTGGTTCCCACCTTCTCTGATTTCTTCAACGCCGTCCTCACCCACTACCAGATCCACATGATGCATCTGGGCCCTAAATCCATCGCCCTCCTTTCTGTCTTTGCTTTTGTCTGTGAGGCGCTGATGGGCATCCCTCCTTCCGTTGCTCTGCTGTGCCACTTCTTCTCCCTGTGTCTTGCCGACCCCGCTCAATGCTCGGCATGCGTGAGCTTCGTCGCTGCGCCTGAGACTGCAGCTTCTGGTATTGACTTCAAGCTCCTCCCACCTTCAGCTGGGTTCCGTGAGCGGTGGTTGTACGTCGATGTCGGGGTGCCCAGCCCCTGCTGGTGAAGCCAACTTCGCCTGCTGTACCCAACTCTGGCTGGGGCCAGGAGATGCTCAAGATCCCCCGGCTCGCCTTCGTATGGCGCCGCTTTACGTTCTTGAAAACGCTTGGCGTGATGACGCCCAAGGTGGTGAAGGAATTTCTGTTGCGCCGCATTGCCCCTCTTCAGCGCCATTCTCGCCGGATGTGGGCCTTCAGCGGACATGGTGATCACATGAGGCTTCAGGAGGAAGACCTGACGCCTGGAGTGCTAAGGACAGTGCTCTTGGTCCTGACCGGTGACCCCAACCCGGGCAGCATCCAGCGGGGAGGGGCCCTGTTGTACCTCTGTTAGAACAGGGATGATTTCGTGAGGCAGATGCCCCCTTTCGACGAGTGGGGGCTACACCCTGCCGGCTTCCAAGGGCCTCTCGAGAACCCTGTGGTGGTGACCGCCCTTCCGGTCGGCTTAGGCGAATCCTCCTCAAGTGGTGGAGCAGGGAGGCAGGAGATAGCGGGGGCCGAGAAAGCTCCTGATAAGGTGACTGCAACTGGCGGTGCTCTCGAGGGGGCAGCTCCTGAGGCCCGTGCTGCCGAGGCCGTTGGTGTGGCGCAGCCGCCTCCGATGCCCGGGGCCGTGGCTCCCGAGGCCCTGGCTGCGTCTTCTGCCGAGGTGTCCGGCGACACGCGCCAGGCCGGCGCCCCTGACGCGGATAGCGCTGCTGCTTTGCCTTCGCCGTGGGTTGATCCTTGCGCCCTTCTTCTGGGCCGCTTTCGTGTGGACTTTGAGGCCCTTCGGAGGAAAAGGGAGGCCCTAGGTGACGACTCCCCTTGTCGCCTGCTGAAGCGCCGGAAGTACTTCGCCACCGACGAGTAAGCCTCCTCCTTTTCCGGCTCCTGATCCTCTTGTTGCGTCTACTGATTCTTGTTCTGCAGGCCCCTTCCTAACGAGGTCGTGGAGGCCGCCGAGATGCCGCCTCCTTTGTCTCCACCTCCCCCATCGCCCCTGGACGTCCCGAGCAGCACGGCTCTTGTGGTGAGGACGAACGACGGGGCGGACTGTCCTGAGGTGCCCCGCAGCCCTTCTCTTCCTGCGATCTTCCTTCGTGGGCCCTCTCTTGGCGTGGCCAGCCTGCCGTGGGCTTCTCATTTGGTCGCGGGCTGCGACTGGCTGAGGCGCCCCCCGCGCCCTTCGCCTGGAGACGTGCAGGCCCCTAGGCGAACTTCTGGCGCGGCGCGCCCGACCGTCATGGGGGCGCTAGCCCCCAGCCCCCTGCCCGGAGAGGGAGCGATGATTCGTGCCCCCAGGCGCTTGCCTGGGGCAGACGAGGGCGTGGGAGACGTGCTCGAGCATGCTCGGGAGCGCCGCGCTCGCTGCCGCGAATTCCTTCGAAGGGCGAGCGGCGCGGTGGACCTGCTTGGGGAGGAGCTTGCTGATGAAGACGCGCGCCTGGAGGCCGAGGGTCTGCGCCTGGCCGTGGAGAGGCGCGAGCTGGAGGCTGCTGTCACCCTCACGCGCCGCCAGCGCGACCTTGAAGACGAAGAAACGAAGGCGTCACTGAAGGCCTCCCGGGTGGCCCGATCCCAGGCCGCTGAAGAGGCCCTGGGGGCCGACCGACAGCGAGAGGCGGCGGAGGAGCAGGCTCGGGAGCTCCTGGCCCGATGCCACTTGCTGGAGGAGCAAGTGGAACTGCGCGAGGCGGCCCTTGCGTCGATGAGGGTGGCCTCTGGCGACCCAGCCGGGCTCCAGAGACGTGAAGAGGCGCTAACCCTGGAGGCCGCTGAACGTACCCATGAGTAGGAGCGGCTAGAGACAAGGGAGCGCCTGGTGGCGCAGGCGGAAGATGAAGTTGCTGCTCGGGAGGCGCATGTCTTGGAGGAGGTCGGTCGCCGGGTGGCGACAGCGCGCCAAGGCCTCGAGCGTGAGTTTGAGAGGAAGCTGGAGTTGATCCGGGTTGAAGCTGAGGGGAAAACCGCAGCCCTGAGGGCCCAACGGGACGAAGCGACGCGACGAGCCAACGCTTCTCGGGCCGCCCTTGAGGCAGCGCAAAAGGAGTCGGCTGCTCTCCAGGCCGAGGTGCTCCGCCTTCGTCGGCGGGTGGAAGAGGCCGAGGCTGTCAAGCGTCAGAACGCCGATGAGATACGCCAGCGGCAGGTCCTGGAGCACGTGCACGGCCCCATGCTGGCTACGCTCAGGGAGAGGGCCAACACAGCCTTGGGCAACGTTTGTGAGGAGGCTGTCGGCGAGCCGCATACGGTCAACTATGCTGGCAACCTGCAGTTCTTCACTGCCGTGGTGACGCAGCTGGAGGCACGGTCGACCAGGGCCGACAGGTTGGTGCAGGAGAGGAGTCGTGCCCTGCTTGGGTGCGCTTTTTCCCGCGTCTTCAGCCATCTTCAGGACATGGATCCCCACTTTGACTTTGATGCCGTCATCGCCCCAGTCCCCCAGGCCGTCCGAGGCGACCTGGCGAGCTGGGTGGAAAACAACGTGGACGCTCTTGTGCGGGCCTTCGCTTCGGATAACGACGGCGTGATTGTGGCTGCCGAGGAAGGCGGTGTGGTGGATGGTCCCGGCACCGCTGACGATGATGTAGGCAGCGGTGGAGAGTCCAGCGACACCAGCGGCGGCTCGGGAGGTGCCCCTGAGGACGCCTTGGGGGATTTGTCTGACTGACTGCGTGTTGCTCCTGTCTTTTTGTCCTGCACGGATAGAACTTAGGTGTTCGGCCTGATGGTTGTGAGAGCATTTTGGGAGGGGAAGCCCCTCATGTAAAACTTGTGCAGATTGTACTAGCAGCTATTATATTGTGCGAGCATCCGCGCCTGGCAGCTGGTTGGTTTACCTTTGCTTTGCGCAGGCCTCGAGGCAGCTCGTGGTGTCCTGAGCGTTCCTTAGTTGAAATCATAGAACGGGCAAGTGCTGTCAGCGAGGGGCTTCACAGGCGCTGGCCCTCTTCACAGGCTCCGGGCCTTTTCGTGAACGCGATGGCTTCACAGGTGTTCGCCTTCTTCACAGGCTCCGGGCCTTTTCCCGAGCGCAATGGCTTCACAGGCGTTCGCCTTCTTTACAGGCTCTAGGCCTTCTCCAGATCGTAACTGCTTCACAGGTGTTCGCCTTCTTTACAGGCTCTGGGCCTTCTCCTGAGCGCAACGGCTTCACAGGCGTTCGCCTTCTTTACAGGCTCTGGGCCTTCTCCAGAGCGCAACAGCTTCACAGGCATTCGACTTCTTCACAGGCTCCGGGCCTTTTTAGGAAAAGACAACCTCCGCAGTCGCCAAAAGGTAAACTCGTGAGGAAGCAACAGCGGCAGTCTGGGCCGCGCTCGAGCTAGGCCTGGCCCGTCTCGCGAGGGGAGGCAGCTGCAGTGGGGTGGTGACCAGAACACGAGAAATGGTTCGAACGAGATTAAGCACCCCTTTCCCCGAACACACGCAAAGCTCAAATTCGAATTCAACTTAAATCCAGCAGGGAAAAGTTACAACCAAAAGGAAAGGGCAATAAAAGCAGACAAAAAGCTGCGTCCGGCACCTAATCTAGTCTTGGACGTCTTCTCACCGGCGCGGAGCTAAGTGCTGTCCACTGGGCGTGGGAGGGAGCCCCAGGGCCTGAGGCCGGCACCCCTGAGACTCCGGGGCATGTACAGCCCCACTCATTATTACGTGAGAGTGCCACGGGGCGGCGAGCTTCACAGGCACTGGGCCTTCTTCACAGGTACCGGCCTTGCTTCATATCGCTAGACGAGGGCCCTGCCTTGCGCCACACTCTAGTGTCACCAACGACGACCGGAAACCAGGACGCCGCTGGTGGGGTAGAGCGGTCGCCAGCGGTTCCCCTGACGACCACGGGTCCTCCGCCAGGGGCAGGCCCTCAGGCGCCTCCCCAGCGGAGGGCCTACCTCTTGAGAACGCCTTGCTCCGAACGCCGCGGTGGTGATGTGGGGTCCCTGCCCCTCTCCTGCAACCCCCTGTGCCCTCCTCCCGAGGGGTAGGAGACTGCGGGAGCGGGGCAGACACTTGCTGCGGCGACCTGCACCTCCTATGATCCATGATTAGCGTATGCCTGCTCCTGAGGGATTACTGGTACCCGATAAGTGTCGCCTCCAGCGTGGCTGGCGGAGCCGCCCTGGGGTTCCTGGAAGAGCTCGGCTTCTGGTGCCTCGTCTCCCCAGCTTGGGCTGAGAAACGAGCCTTGTTCCCCCTCGTGAGCGTGCCCTTGGTCCATCATGCGTGGCACGTATTCTTCTAGCGCCGCTACCCCGAAGGCCGCGCTGTAGTGCTCCATGCGCCACGCGGCGCTGCTTGACGTGCCCACCGCGGCGTGGTAGCGCGGCTGCCCGCTGGTGCCATGGGCCGGACCGAGTCCTTCTCGCTCACGCGCCGGGGGCGGGGCTAGCGCCACTGTCAATCCGGCGCTGACAGATTCGCCGGTGTCGGGGTAGCCCAGAGGTCCGCGGGAGCGCGCGGGGCCCTCGCGCGTGCCGCCCTGGGCTTGAGATGGAAGCTGGACGCAGAAGGGGTGAGCCCCCGAAGCGGCGAAGCCCAAGAGCTCGGGGACCCTCTCCAACAGCACGTTGCGGCCGCCTTCTAGTAACCTACACTGCAGCAGCTCTCGGGCTACCGTGAGCGCGGCCCTCGAGTTCGCTTGTTCCCGGCGGGTGTATGGTGTCATGGCCGCGGCATGATTGGAGGCCCTTGCCGCCGACCGCGCCTGCCGCGGCGTAAGGGTTGCTGAAGTCTGTCCGCACCGCCCGCGGCCCGCAGCACCCTGCGGGCCACGAGCTGCCTGGGGCGCGGGGTCGCCCAGGGCGGGCGGCCCCGCGCAGGCGGGGCACGCCGCCCATGGATCTTGGTTGCTGGCCTGGTCGCCGGACATGGTGACGACGATGTGACGAGAGGCGGAGCGGTGGGAAGGCAGATTCCGGCGCACCCCTACCTGGCGCGCCAAATGTCGGATCGGAGGTTCCGGCAGACCCTTAAGGTTCGAACTCTGGGGTGCGCGCGGAGATTCTGCCCACTACCTCTCCGTCTCGCAAGGATCTAAACTACAGAAAGAACAGCACAAAGAACACAGAGTTTATACTAGTTCGGGCCACCGTTGTGGTGTAATACCCTACTCTAGTTTTGTGGTGGATGGATTGCCTCTTGGGCTGATGGTGATGATGATCAGTACAAAGGAGAACAGCCTCGCGAGGGCTTGTTCTTGGCTGGGACGATGAACTGCTGGGGAAGTTCAGCCGCCCTTCTCTCTCTCTTTCTCTCTACTTGCTCTATGATTGCTCTCTCTCTCTCTCCATCATGCCCCCTCTACCCTGGGGGTGGCTAGTCCTATTTATAGGCAAAGGCCCTGGGCCGCTTCCCAAATATTGAGCGGGAAGGGCACCAACAATTGGCCAATTTGAAGGGGAACATCTGGTACACTTATCCTGACCAAAGTTGGTCCTCGCCTGCCAAAGGCCGTGTGGTGACGCCGTTCTGGGCTCCACGATGAGCTCATCCCCACCGTTGGACTGGTCTTGGTCTCGTTGCACCGAAATGGATGCCTTTGCTTGATCCTCTCGCATGCGCTTGCCCCCTTTGCACCAAAGAGGAAAGGGAGGACACTGTGCGGTCTGGCGCCTGCCTGGCACCCTTGGTCGTCATGGCTTGCGTCATGGGCACCTCGAGAGGTACCCTGCCTTGATCTCTCCGCCTCCTCGTGAGCCAGCCTGAGGAGGTCGCGCCTGAGGAAGCGCTGCGTCGTCCTCCCCACGAGGCTTGGCCCCTCGCGAGGGTCTTGAGTCTCGTGTTGATGAAGGTGGGTCGTACTGGGCCTCCTTTGAGCCACGCCGCAGGCCGCAGGCAGGCAAGTCTAGGGACCCCCGTTCCCAGAACGCCGACAGAAGAAGAGGAATAAGAAGAAAAGGAAAAAAGAGGGGCAAAACCCGACCCGACACGGTACCCCGACCCCGACCCGGCACCCCGACACGACACCCCGATCCCGAGACCCCGACCCCGACACCCCGACCCCGAGCCCGACACCGACACCGACAAGGCACCCCGACCCCGACCCGGCACCCCGACCCGACACCCCGATCGACCCCGAGCCTGACCCGACACCCCGACCCCGAGCCTGACCCGACACCCCGACCCCGACACCACACCCCGACCCCGAAACAGCACCCCGACCCCGACAGGGCACTACCCCGACACCGACACGACACCCCGACCCCCCGACCCCGACACGGCACCCCGACACCGACACGACACCCCGACCCCCGACACCTCCCGAAAAGGTGTTCTTTGGCAGTCCAGAGGCCGACGGGGTCATATATTTGTGAATTATTAGTTAGGTCATATATTTTTCGATTTTTTTATGAAAAACATCATATATATAATTGTGTTGATCGGGTAGTTTTAAATGTGCAGTTGTTTCATCGCTGCGAGGTTTGGTGTTCGACGACCTCGCCGTGCGTTTGACGAGCTCTGCCCCTTCGTTCGTGGGTGAGCACAAATGACATGTCCTCCTCCCCCATTAATTATTTGATCTATTCTGATGAAACTTGATAGCTAGCTATATATGTGTCTTGAATCATCAGTATGCGTAACCAATATGTGTCTCCTGTTCGAAAGCGTCATAGTTATAAATATGCATGCATTTGCATATTTATAACCTTGATTCTTTCGAATTGTCCAACGCTATCCATGGACAGCCTGAGTATGTGTAGATTGGGTTCGTTTTCCCATATGCTTTGCTCCGGATCCGACGCATAAATTTCATCAGTGCCTCCCGTGTTGTTCTCCGGGTACACATCCTCTCTGTTTATTGCAGAGACATGTATCAGGAGAACAGCGGGGAGGTGCTGCCGAAATTTTGCGTCGGATCCGGAGCATAGCATGGGAAAACAAACCCAATCTACACATACACGGGTGGGATTAGGACCTATCATTACCTATTAGAGTGTAGGTTGCATGGATGTAATAAAATTGACAAAGTAGATCAATTGATGAATATATACATGGTGAATTACATATATAATTGTTGTGTGTCCAGTAGCTCTGAAAGTCAAGATGAGTGATCGTGTGTGGATGTATACTGGTCACACTGGTCAGAACAAATGGAGCGCTGAATGGTTCACAAAAACCAAGGGCTTTGTGCAAGCCGCATTTGCAAATGGCCAGAGGAAAACCTGGTGCCCCTGTTTGCGGTGCGGCAATTGGGAAAAGAAGACAGAGGCTGAAATGGGAAAACACCTGCAGAGGAGTGGTTTTACGCCCGATTATACGGTGTCGACATTTCATGGTGAGTCTGCCCAACGTGACCGAGCTGAGGTGGATCGTCGTCGCACCGACGAGCATGGTACCGGGATGGAAAACATGGTGCAAGACTATGATGATGCTCGGGATTCGGAAGAGGAAATGGAGGAATCTGCAAAGGCCTTCAATGAAATGTTGGAGTCTTCAAAATGTCCGCTCCACGAGCACACTGAGCTTTGTCAGTTGGATGCCATCTCACAAGTAATGGCTCTGAAGGCTCAGTTCAACTTGGGCAGAGAATACTATGACGCAATTATGATAGCATTTGGACGCTTTCTACCCAAAGGCCATGTAATGCCTGCAAACCTGTACCAGTCGGACAAAATCCTCCGTGCACTGAAGATGCCCTATGAGAAGATACATGCCTGTGAGAAAGGATGTGCCTTATTTAGGCTTGACTATGCGGACTTGAACTATTGTCCCATTTGTAAGTCTTCCAGGTATATTGTGGTAGACAACGGTATGGGTGAGAAGACACAGACCAAAATCCCCGTTAGTGTTCTTCGGTATATGCCAATCGTACCAAGACGTCAACGTCTTTTCATGGTCGAAGAGACGGCCAGACAGATGACATGGCACAAAACAGGCAAAAGAACCGAACTAGATGCAGATGGGAATCTGATGATGGTACACACATCGGATGGTGTTGCGTGGAAAAAGTTTAATGAATTACATGCTGACAAAGCGGCAGATCCGAGGCATCCTCGAGTCGGCATCAGCACGGATGGGTTCAGTGTGTTTGGTATGACGGCATCCCAATACAGTTGTTGGCCCATATTTGTCTTTCCACTCAATCTCCCCCCGGACAGATTATGCAAAGAAAGAACATTTTCCTGACGTTGATAATTCCAGGGCCCAACTATCCGGGGAAAAATATGAATGTGTACATGCAGCCGCTTAAGGACGAATTGCAAGAAGCCTGGGATAATGGGTTCAAGACATACGATGCCTATAGCAAACGGAACTTCATAATGCGTGTCTGGTACATGTACTCGACGCATGACTTGCCGGCGTATGCGCTATTCGTTGGCTGGTGTGTGCATGGAAGGTTCCCGTGCCCCACATGCAAGGGAGCTCTTGAGTTTCGTTGGCTTCAGGACGGTCGCAAGTTTTCTTGCTTCGACATGCATAGACAGTTCCTGGATCCTCGCCATAAGTTCAGGAAAGACAAGAAGAACTTCATTAGGGGTAGAGTTGTCAAAAACTCTGCACCACCTGCATTGACAGGCCAACAGACCCTGGATCAGTTAAACGCCGTTAACCACCTAACGGAGTAACAGCACATTTATTGTCGTCTGCATTCTTTGCCGTCCGCTGCTGATGGCAAAGGCCCCTTTGCCGTCAGCCGCCAGAAGCGGACGGCAAAGTAGCCCTTTGCCGAACCTTACTTTGTTGTCCCCTTTTGCCGTCCGCGACAGACAGCAAAGACCTTTGCCGTCCGCCATCCATACCTTTGCCGTCTGCCGTGGCAGATGGCAAAGTAGCTGATTCCTGTAGTGTGTGCTGGTGTGTATTGTGTGCTCAGTGTGCATGAGTGTGTCCTTGTGTGCATGCCGCCGCGCAGTGGTGAAGTGTGCGCGAGTGCGTCCTTCACGCGGAATAAGTGTGCCCTCAATTTACTAGTGTGTGGGGTGCTACCTCGAGTTGTTTCAACTTTGTTTACTTCACCGCATGTCAGATGGGCCTCTAGTTTACTTATTTTTCACCCACTACCACATGGGCCAGCACACAAAGATAGAGAACACAAGCTGACAAGGTAGCATGTGGACTGGTTGACCAGTCAAACAAACAATATACGGAGCTATACGCTGACACAGTGACCGTATAATCCCTCGGTATAGACATTTCGAGTGAGAGGGGAGGCCCGTGAGAGATAGTAGAGAGAGAGAGAAAGAGCTACTCCCTCTGTTCGATAATGTAGTGCCTATATTTTTTTAAATTCAAACTTTTGAAACTTTTACCAAGTTTATAAAGAAATTACTTATATCTACAATACCAAAGATAAATGATAGTATGAAGTAAGTACATGTTGTGATGAATCTAATGATCATTCCAAATGTAAATGTTTTTCTCCACATATACCTGGTCAAACTTTTCAAAGGTTTTACTTTTCAAAACATCTAGATGCTTATGGACGTGAGAGAGTACCTAACTAGAGAGAGAGAGTGTGTGTGAAATAGAAAGAGTGAATGAAAAAAGTGTGTGTGCGTGTGTGAAAGATACATGGACAACACATGATAAAGTAGAGAAAAAGCATGTGTGTCTTATGCAAACATATCACACATGCATCTTCGATAGCGGAAGCGAGGTGAGGAGATAATGTGGGGTTGTTTGCAACTGAGAGAGAAAGACCCCTAGCACGTGGCTAAGAGAGGTCTGAAAAATAAGGGAGAGAGGTCGAGAGAGACGTATGGAGAAAATGCAGACATGGGAAGGAGAGGGTGTATGTTTGTGACAGAGAGATCCCGTGGAGATCGTGATGGGACTACATGGGTGGGAGATCGAGTGACAAGGTGTGTGCGTGATAGAAGATAACCCAAGAGATATCGAGATAGACGTATGGATGGAAGGAGACAATACGTGTGTTCCAGATGGCTAGTGAGAGATAGTCATACTTAGGAGGGGAGTGTGTGTGCCTATGATGGAATGAGGGATTATGGTACTTAGGGGGGTGCGTGTCACATAGAGAGAGAACAAGGGCGAAGAGTGTTAGATGGGTCTATGTAGTGTGAGCGAGATATGTGTATGTGTGAACCAGGGAGATATAAAGTTTGAGAGAGATAGAGGAGCCCCGATACGGCTGAGTGGTGCGTCAGATATGTGAGAGGGGGAAAGAGATATTCCATCCGCTCGCTAATGCATTGCATATAATTTTTTTAGAAGTCGTACTTTGGAAACTTTGACCAGGTCTACGCAAATATTATGTATATCTACAATACCAAAGATACATCATATGAAACTACATCTCATGATGAATCTAATGATACATGTTTGTCGTTCTAGATGTAAATGTTTTTCTCCACGTACATGGTCAAACTTTGTGATGTTTGACTTTTCAATAAGTCTATATGCTATGGACTGAAGAGAGTGCCGAAGTTGAAAGAGATCAAGTGTGTGTGAAGGAGAATGAGTGGGTGTGCAAAAAGAGTGTGTGTGTAAAGAGAAAGGGACAACAAACGATAAATTGGAGAGAGAGAGAGTGTTCGATTCTTATGCAACCATATCACGCATTCATCTCCGAGATAGAAAAGCGAGGTGAGGAGATACACGAAGATAGCTAGTGCGTGATTGTTTGCAACAGAGAGAGACACCCCTATAGCACATGTCCAATGGAGGTCTGGCCAACAAGGGACAAAGGTCGAGAGGGACGCATGGAGAAGGTGGATTCATGGGGAGGGAGAGAGGGTGTGTTTGTGATAGAGAGATCCCCTTGTAACATCCCAAATTTTCAATTTGGAATGTTATACATAGATCATTCATGCATATCATACTTTATTGCATTTCGTTTCGCGATCCTCGAAATCCTAAGCAACTCAAGGACCCTCGGAGAGAGTTGGGGATTTCCCAGTTTTCATATTTGATTTTTATCAAATATTGAAACGAGGATTTTGGTTTTAATTATTTTTCTCTCCGAAAAATATTTCATATTAAAATATATGAGAGGAAATAATATGACTTCTCCAAAATAATTGAAATATTGGAGGAAAAATATTAAAATCAAATATTTGGTTTTATTCGGATTTTATTGCAATTTCAATTGCATTAGAAAAATTGCTCGTTTTTTCAAAATTGCATTTTAGGGCCACGAAAATGTTCATCTCGTTCTAAATATTTTATTTAGACGGTGAAATTTTGTTTTGTTATTTTTAGATTTTTATTTTATTTTCTAGGATTTATTTTCTGTTCGGCGGAATTGTTTAAAAAAAGTTCTAGCGCCCGACTGGGCCAAGGCCCAGCCGAGCGGGCCCACCTCCCCGCGCCGCCGTCTCCCACCTGGAGACCGCGCGTCGCCGCCGCCGACTCAGACCGGAGTCCGAGCCGGACTCCTCCTCCCCGCCGCCTTGCCTCCTCCTCCAAGCCACCCCCTCCCCCTCTTAAATACCCCCCAGCCCCGCCACCACCACCAACCCCACCGCCCGCAGCCCCGCACCCGCAGCCGCGCCGCCGCCTCTGTCGCGCCTCTACGTCGCCGCCCCTCGCCGCGCCCCGTCGCCGTCGCCCCGCCGCCACAACCCCGCCGCCCCACTACGGCGAGCCCTGCCTCGCCAGCGCCTCGCTGGAGGTAACGCGTCATTCGCCGCCACCGATTTTTTTTAAGAAAACCAATTCGGTTTTTTTAAGAAAAACCCTAGTTCGTATTTTAGATCGGTTCGCCGGTTTTCTCGGTTTAACTATTTAGCGGACGTTCGTCCGTACGTTCGTTTTAACGAACGGTTTTCGCCCGCTAGTTACAGACAACGAACGTTCATTCGTTAGCCTGTTCGTCAGTTTTTTTTCTTCGCATTTTTCCGCGATTACTTTCGATCGCGATTTCTAATCCGATTTTCGTTTCAGTTTATCTTTTCGCTCGTTTATCGGAATCAGGCGATTCAAGCGCCTAGATCTTCGTCTCGAGACCCTCTTTCTATTTAATCAACTTAAACAAGATTTTGGTACTGTAAAATTTGACTTTAGTAAAGATTAGTAAACGGGTCTTATTTCTTTCGCCGTTTGAGTTTCGTTGCTCCGTTTAATTTGATTCTTTTTGCAAACCCGAGTTCTTAAGTTGAACTTTCTGGTCAATTCTTTTAATTTGGGTTTTGCCCGTGCATCTTTGCTTGATTGCTTATGTATGCTATTGTTTGTTTGCGATAGAATTCCCGGAGTGCGAAGCATGCTACTACGAGTCCCTAGGTTTCGCGGATCATCAGCAAGGCAAGTAACACATTGATCATACTTTTTCCATACCCAGTTTTTATGTATTAGTTTCAATCCTCAAACATTGCATGATTAGGATCTCATTAACAAGTGGGTTGCGAAGTAGTTGTTGAGGTAGAACCTATTGCCCTGTTACATTCAAACCCTTGGGAGTTACTTTTGCGTATTGCTTATATTGCTATGCTATGCTCGTAGACGTGGTTTGGGTGAGTGAAATCCATGACAGATGTGAGATTGTTAATTAATGGTTCAACTTAAGGTGGCAACTTAAATACACATCTGGGTGGATTGAGGCATCTGGAGAATCTAGTGTTGCCTGTATTTTTGGAAATCCTAGGGTTCCGTGTGATTTTCCTATGGACCGCCACCCAGGCTCAAAGGGAACTGAGATAACTTCATGCTAGAAACTTCCGTGTGCAGCCACAAGCTATTCTGGGCTCTAGCATAGTTGAGTAAGTTACTGTATGGGTTGTCAAAGAGGTGGATCGGCAGGTAGTGGGTTGTAGGTTTGGTATGGTCTGCCCGGAGTAGAGAGTTAATGTTTCTGAAAGACTGTGTCTCGGTCATCCGTTTCTCAAACACCATGTAGTGCGAGAAATCCAACGGAGGCGATCGAGTCTTGTGGGGAAAAGTGCGCAAACCTCTGTAGAGTGTACAATCTAATCATGGTTAGTCGTGTCCCCGGTTATGGACAATCTTGAGTATC